>OW387138.1:1799614-4619289 GCA_936440205.1 Lepidonotus clava
CAGCCACCAGATGCAAGCAAACGGCCGCAAACCCGTTTTTGGTGGCTGCAAACGTGTTTTCGGCAGCCACAAATGCATTTGCGGTAGGGTAATGCAAGGTGGAATATAGGTACTTGCAGCACTTGCTTGCGGCCTCTGCTAGCGGCCCCTACAGTTTGCTTGCGGCCAGGGATACCAACATGTTGGTATCAGAACCGCAAACTGCTTACGGCACCCTTAAATAGCACCGCAAATGCCCCCTAACGCAAGGTGGAATATGGCCTTTACTTCTGTAGATTTGCTATTTGCTGCAGTTGATTTATATCTTTTCCTTATTACAAATTTGAATGTGATGTCCAAAAACATGATGTTGCCAAATTTGATTCATATTGCCATCTCCATTATCTTATATCTCAGACAATAATAAACACATGCTGGTATTCATACAGGGTAAACAAATGATATTCATGTTTTGATTTTGTCTTTCAGATCATTGCATTCCTCGTCCTGTCAGTAATCGCAGCGGCTGGATCTCTTGCACTTCTAGTTCCCAGTGCAATGGAGTGGCGGTTCTACAATGACATGAGGCGCTACCTGCACTATCATAATAGGCATGCACTGCCAAGACTCAGCACTCCCAAACCAACTGATCCTGGTGAAATAGTAAGTGACTAAAGGATAGAGTGTGTTAGGTTACTAAAGGGTATGATGTATTACTAGACGAGGTCAACATAAAACAGCTAATAGAAATTGCTTGTATAGCAATACAGATAATGGTACCTGAATTGAATTGTAAACATTAGATTTTGACTGTGTGGTGTTATCTATTGTATACAGACTCCAGAAAAATGAGCTGTACCATAACATGAACAAGTGACTTGATTGTATTCCTCAAAAAGACACTTAAGGTCATTAGTTCTTTACTTTGGCACTATAATATATTTACTATAATATTCTTACTGATGAAGCAATGGGATTGTAAATTTCTAAATAAAGTGATCTTAAAAAAAAGAACGTACAAATATGGATGCATCCTCCATCCTTTGTATATATATATATATATATATATATATATATATATATATATATAACATGAAACACAAGTTCAAACACTATAATATGTTATCCATAAACAGACAACAAATTAAGCATTAATATCAATTTCTCTGTTGTCTGAGACAGCCCTACCAAAACTGAAACATCATAGCATAAACATTTGAATGATGGGGAGCTTATTCTATTGTATGATGTAGTTTGAACATATCCTTTCCTTTCACAGGCTATACCTCTAGATGCTGCCATGGTCTGTATTGCCCTCATCCAAGCCGTCTTAGCTATTTTGTGCTCAGCCTTTGCTTGTCATGGACTTTGTTGTGGAGAGAAAAAACAGAATGTAAATATCAAACCATTCATATTTTTCTGAATCCAAAAATTTGAATGAAATTTGAATCTTATTTCATGAAGTAAAATTGATTGAATCAATAACTATAATGAACCCCAACCACATAGTGAGGCATAAGTCACAGATAATGAAAATTGGGATTGTGATGGATCGTAAGAGCTGATGAATTGTTCTTTAAGATGGTGCAAAAATTATCATTCTATCCTAATTAAAACCAAAGTTAGGAAAGTTTCATCCTTGGGATAACCCATTTTTTGGACAAACAACTTTAAAGATGCTATTGCTCTTCACGGTAGTGCAAATTCTCATAGACTCTATCACTAGTCATGAGAAAAAACTAGGAATAACACATATTGAAACCATTATTTCATTGAATTTCTGACTAAAATGTGATATTAAGGTGTTTCCCAGGTCATTTCTGTAGAAAACTAAATTTTCATTTTTTTTGACTCTTTTACCTTGTTTTGCCATTTACTCAGAGTTGATCTGAGCGACTTATGCCTCAATTAGTGGTTGGGGGTCACATAATGATTTGTTTGTTAGAATGATAGGTATTTATTCTGTTTTCTGTTTGTATAGTCAAATCAGCGGGTGATTGGCCAGGTGCGGTACCTTACGGCAGCCAATGGTCAGCAGCAGATGGTGGTCATCCCTATGGGGCAGCAGGGGGCAGTACTGCAGCAAACTGGTGCCATGGCTGGTGCCACTACAATGTCCACAGGTTTGGTGCTTATTTAAAAACAATGAACCATAGACCTTTTTCATTAAGTTGTGCTGACGCCTGGTGGATTAAACAGAAACTGTGATTTAGGTCTTTTCCTATTGTTAACCTATATTAGCCTCTCATCTTATTATTTGTAATCTAAAGTTAGAATTTAACCATGAAGCTGTCTTAGCTGACAAGCTATTTATTTAGAATCTCTTAAACCTGTAGTACTAAATACTCATAAAAGGTGAAAAACATTTAATTTTATTACTTCTCTTTACAGCTTGGTTCAACATCCAGCCAACCCAGACTTCGTTTTACCAGTCGCCCACAGCTGCACCTCCACAGTACAAGATGCAGGAAACTGTCAGTCCACAGCATCGGTTGTCACACGTTATGCCTCAAAATTATATTGCACCTGTTTTAACACTTGCAGTGTCAGCTGGCCAGCCGAGTGATGCATGAAACCTGCTGCACATACCTGGCAATGTGATGCGGGGGAAAACAGGTGTTCTTTTATAGAACTCAGTGGATGATAGCCACAAGAATTTTGATGTGGTAAGGACAAACAGCAGTTGCTGATGAATGATTTGCTTTGTTCTTTTTAACAGGGATTCACTTACTTATTGCTTAAGACACATAATTATGTATAGAATATGTTATTGAATACTGACTTACCGCTGTAACTTGTACTATCTATCAACCATTCAAAATAGGATAAAAGATGTTAGCAAGAGACAAAAGGGAAATCAAAGAAGAGGAGTTTAACTCTTATTTTCTAAACACCAATTATGCTTAATATATAAAAATAGTTATGTGATCTTTTGGAAACAAAGAAAACTTGGATATCTAGTAAATCATCCCCCTGGACTTTTTGTATACCGTGCCTCTGACACTTGAATTAATAGATATAGATATACATTAATAGATATGTCTTCTGAGTTCTCCCTACCAGAGATAGCTGATTTACAGTATTTTAAGGACCTGCACACTAATTTGGGTTGATTTTGTCGACAAAAGCCCTACAAAAACTATAGAAAATAAACAAAAAAATGTTATATATCCACCAATAATGGATGAATTTTCCAATAACTCAGGAAATATACAAGTATATTGGTACTTATTTGAAAAATAATGATGTCTAGTTCTATCTAATATGATATACAGATGCCAAAATACATTATGAATGCTAACTGGACACTGCCATTCAGTATTTTTGGTGTATTGGCACAGTGGGCAGTATTTGTGTATAGTGCTCACCTTGCTTTACTGCGTAAAATGTTTTTCTCCATATAATGTGAATTCTGAAAGGATTTGCATGATTATTTTTTTATGTCAGGTAAAATAATGCTGTCCGATTAAATGGAGGTAGAGATAGGAGGTAGAGTTATAATTTAAGAGAAAATAATGAATATTAGTCAAAACTGCTTGACACCAGTCAAAGTGTCTTCATAATCAATACATTGGGATACTGCCCACTTTGCTCCACTGGTAATTTCCTTTTTATTTTCTGTATAACATTATAAAATATGGTATATAATATAAGGAAAGCTTACCTAGGTTGACAGTACAACCCTGTATACTCAGTGGGATGTCAGAAAAATTACATCCCTCAGCCTAACGGCCTCAGGCAGTAATTTTTCGATACCCACCTCGTATTCATGGTTGTACTGTCAACCTCTGTATGTTTTCCTATAATATTAATCTCTAAATAATGGCACAATTCATGAAAATTTCTATGCTAAAAGCTTGAGTTTTGTCGACATATTACCCAGCATTCCTCCTGTTTTAGGCTAACCTGAAGATAGAATTCAAGAAACTGGCTATCTGTGGCTTTGAGAATCAAAAAAGTATGCAATAGAGATGCCTACTGTTCCAAACATGTAATCAGCACTGCAGAAATGGATAGTATTAACCATGTCATTATGTTTGCACTGATGACCTTCTGAGTCACCGGCTGTTGTGTGTGTGGCCCTGTCTATGGGACCATGCACATTAAAGAACACCTACCTCGGTAAATGTGTAGGGGTATGGTCTCTATCTTCTCATAGATTCGTTCATTCCATAGATACAATCATCAAAGACAGAATTGTCAAATCCTGTTCTCGCCGTGATATGACCTTAGATGTTGCTACGGCGTTAAACCCCAATAACCAACCAACCAACCCTCTGAGTGGCTGGCATACAGACCCTACTTGATGTAGGTGTGTTGGCCACTCTGCCACTCTAGGAGTGTGATTAGGAAATAGGGTGTGCGAAGTGAGTGGCACAATGGCCCTTCTGCTGAATGGCTAGACTTAATGTTTTTTTGCCAATGTCAAATCAAGTAGTGTGACTCTGATAAATTGCATAATTAGACTCTATAGCTGTTCAATCTGCAATCTGTATTTTTTTTCTAAAAGGAAGGGAAAAAATAGGCCCTAGATCAGATTTAAAAACAAAAAAAAACTACAGCTGATTATTTAGCAATAAACACCTACAATTTGTCCAATAGGGAGTAAGTGAGAAGCATGTGTTAAAAGATAAAAGATGGTTTGAAAGTAATTTCAGTCATTTTATAAAATTGTAAAATTTGATATACCAAACAGCTGACAAAAAAGATGACTTTCATTTGTCATATTACATGATATTATATATGTATACTAAACAAGCAATGCTACCTGAACCCTTTAAGACTGTTTTCTGTCCTTAAGTCTTAGACAACTGCCATAAACTGGTATTAGTAAAGGAAACAAATACTAAATCTTTTTTTTTCATCGGGCTAGCCTTCATTGATACTTAAAGATTGCAGCCAAGATATGATTCAACACTGCTGACAAAGTAAACACATTTTTAAAGGTTCTATTACTTTGGTTTTTAGGTTTGATATAGTTTTTTTTATTTACATACAGATGGTACACATAATGTTGAGCCTAACAAATAAGGACTCTCTAAATAATCCTCTATTTCAAATACCAACAATTCTGTTATGTACATGTATGCAATAGTATGAAGTATGACATTAGAAATCATTGATGAGTTAAGAAATACCATGTAATCAAGAACCGTCACATTATACTCACTGTCTACAATACTTGTAACATACCACGCAGAATTCTGTGCTGTAAAGTGGACTACCTATTTATGGTTGCCATTTTAGGAGGAAGGACCTTACATATTTAACCAATACTTACAACATAAGTTAACTGATGTAGGAGAGAAGTACCTCTTTGGACTGTTGGGTACCAGCCATAGATCATCAGTTTAAGACCCAGGGAACCATCGGAAAAGAGAAAGTTCCTGGTGGCATATAACTTTAAGTACCCAGCCTTCTAGAAATGGACTTTTCTTCATTTATTTCTCAACCTGGTATATTTTGAGCAAAGAACCTTTTGCTGCTAGCAGATGAAAGGTAGTCATGTATCAAAAACTTGTGTCAGGTCATGGCTGTCAAAAAATGTGTCCTGCAATATTCCTAGATTATTTCTGGTCTTGTTTCATTTGGCTATTGGTTAGTACTGTCACCGTATATTCAGGAAATAAAGAAATAATAAGAAATATAGAGTGTGTGTTTTTCATCCCTTACATCTTTAATGCATCTGTACAGCTAATAGGGGGGGGGGGGGGGCAAAAGTGGTTTCCTTTCTTCAGCAACTCTGTAAGAATGGGGATATATATTTGATCATTTTTTCAAGAGACAAGGAACTATTTGTCAGTTTGCAACATGACATGATCCCGATGAAGACAAGACATTGATAAAACCAAGAGCATCATATTTCTTTTGTCAAGTTGGATGTATTATGACACCTTTATGACATGAATAGGTTCAGCAGCTAAACAGCAAAGTACCCAGGAGGCTGCCTTCGTAAGTGGGTCTTGGATGGAGCCGTAAATCCCACAGGTCATGACAGAAATAGTTTACAGTGTGTCCCAATGGCTTTTCTAACAGAATATTACATATCAATAGGAATATGTTTTTTCCATGGTGTTCACTCCAGAGTGTCCCTATTCCTGAAAAAAGATGTATAACTTCATTTTGTAGGATTTGTTAGTGTCATTAATTTATGTTTTTGCAGCAAGACAGACCGAAAGATATAACCAGAATCAAACATTGATATAAACCTAGATTAAAAAAAATCATATCAGCAGAATTTGTAAGCTTTCTCACAGCAGGCCTTATGTTCCAATTTACTAACTAGCTAGCTTACATGTATTCTAAGCCTGGGGTTTCATACTCTATGTTTGATTGATTTATACTCATACACATTAAAAAACATTGGAGTCTTCATATTTCTGTATTGTGTATTATCACTGACTTCCTTAGTCCGCAAGCATTTCTGAATGTTACCAGTTATTGCTGGTTTTTGAGGAGATAAACCTAGGTTATGCATTATGCATGAGTGGGGGCAAGGGGTGTCTAACCAAATACATACATGTACATGCAGACATTAGGGATGGACAGGGGGCGCAGTAGGGGAGGGGGTCTGGAACCTATCAAACATATACATTTGTATGCAAGGAAAATACAAAGAAGAACATATTGAGAGATTTAAATGAGGGAAACAGGCTGCAGAATGTCAATGCTTTTAGTTTGAGGAGGATGCAGTACAATTAAAGCAAAAGAAACTGTTTTAAAGAAAAGGCCATGTCACACTGTCAATTTTAGTGGCCAAGACCCATCAAGGTGTCATCCAGGTCATGAATTAAGAACAACAAATGTATTTTTTTCCCCAATCTCTTTGCATTGGTAAAAGGAAATCACCCCAAGGTACCTGAATATGAGTAAACACTGAAGATAACAAATTATGAATTATGATGTCATGCTGTACACTATGCTACACTAAACTACATCATGCTGTGAACTATGTTAAGGTGAGCTGCACCATGCTGTACACTATGTTACAGTAAACTGCACCATGCTGTGTGCTGTGTTACAGTAAACTGCACCATACTGTGTGCTGTGTTACAGTAAACTGAACCATGCTGTGTGCTGTGTTACAGTAAACTGCATCATGCTGTGTGCTGTGTTACAGTAAACTGCACCATACTGCGTGCTGTGTTACAGTAAACTGCACCATGCTGTGTGCTGTGTTACAGTAAACTGCACCATGCTGTGTGCTGTGTTACAGTAAACTGCATCATGCTGTGTGCTGTGTTACAGTAAACTGCACCATACTGCGTGCTGTGTTACAGTAAACTGCACCATGCTGTGTGCTGTGTTACAGTAATCTGCACCATGATGTGTGCTGTGTTACAGTAATCTGCACCATGCTATGTGCTGTGTTACAGTAATCTGCATCATCCAGTACACCATGTTACAGTAAACTCCAATCGCTGAACACTATGTTACAGTAAACTGTACTCTGCTGTACGCTATGTTGCACAAATCTGCATCATCCTGTACATTGTGTTACAGCAAACTGCGTCATGCTGCACACTATCTTACATATTCAAAGTCTTGTTTTTGATTACAAAAGCTGAGTGGCTCTTGGCTCTCTGTGTTGGGTTCAAGTTAAGACAAGATCAAATTCCCAAGCGCTGACCCCCTTGTCCCAGTCCAGGCCAGATATCAAAGTGAGAAGAGTGACTTAAGGTGAGTGAGGGTGTTTTCAATTGGCCACACCCTGATTTGACACACCCCAGATTGGCCTTCAAAGAAGAATGCAACTGGTTAGAATCAGACTTCAAAATAACTTTCGAAATGGTCCAAGCTAGATGTCTTGGGAAATTTGAGTAAATTTGTGCAATAATGTTTTGGCAATTAACCACACCCAGACTTGGTGGAACTCCAGGCCTGCTATATAAGCAGAACCATCTCCGTTCAGGTCTGAGTCAGTTGTGCCCCACCCTACCTCATCATTGACCCTCCTGATTCCATACCTGGTAATTTCATCTAAGAGCAGGAAGGCTTAACATGGGCCCTTTGAGGTAAGTACAGGTTACATGTTATGTTCAATTCTCCCTACCACAGATAGCTGATTTAGAGTACTTTACATGCAGATATGTCTTGATCAAGGTGCATGTAGGGAAATGTGTTGACAAACCACATGGCTTAAGTCTAGAATTTTTCAGTGATTATGCATTGTTTGTGGTTATTTCACCTCCTTACACATTGTTGTGCTTTTATTATGCAAATTTCAAGCAAATTTGTTTAAGAAATTGTGTTGCGTACCTACGGTGCCACCTGGTGTACTTACCTAGCAACTAGTCTTACTAACCGTGCCATCTAGCGTACTTTAAACAATTGTTGGAAGGGTGAAAACATCGAAAAATAAACCAAAATATTTGTCAATCTGTTGTTATTTCATTTCCTCTTACATATATGTTTACTAATATTGCATTTTGAATGCATAATATTGCGTTTATTGTACAAATGTCATGCATAGTTGTTTATGTTTGTTTACCTTTTGTTTACCTCGCCTCATGGTGACCTGGCATGACGAAATGCCAGGGTGATACAAACCCTGTATCGCCCTGGCTGACTCGCAGGTGTCCGTCAGTGTTAAAAGATAGGAGACTATGCATTGTGTATTTTCAACAGTATATCTAGTTTTTTTTTATAACAAAATTAGTCCAAATTAACCTGCAAGTGCTTAAAATACTATAAATCAGCTATCCATGATAGGGAGAATTACTCTGCTAGTATGTATATATTGAAAAATCTTTTCATAGTCTTTTTTTTAATATTTCCACCAGAGTATTACTACTGTAAACATATCTAGATATTTCATACTGAAAACAAAAAGATGGTTGTGTTCATTCAACCCAACAGGTGTTGTGGTGGACAAGTGGATATTGTTTTATTGGTAAAATAGCTGTGAAATCAACATGTTTTGGGTTTGATGCCCTTTCATCTGGATTCAATTCATACCAAAATTTTAACTGTGAATATTCACCCAAGACTATAGAGGGTAAAAAACAACTTTGTCAAGTATTGCCAATCTTTTTGTTTTTTCCTCTGAATGTGTAACTTCTGAGAGTCTGTAGTCTCGAAAAAAAACCTGTTTGTCTCCTGTCAGGCTGTGGTCATGGTGGATGCTTCTGATGTTTCTGCCGACCAGTATCAACGGAGAAGGTGAGGAAAACTAGTTTTCACCTTGCTTTCTTTATAATCCTGTCAGTCACTAATTCAAACCAAGTTAGCAGTTATATTACATTGGCAGTATTGAGAGACTTTAAATGGTCCTTTTGTTCACTGTAGCTGTTTCTTTTGCAGTCTACAATGAATATATTTGAGAGTAAGAAAGAAAATGTCATTATCCAAATTAGTTGGGAAAACAGCCACCTAAATAGATAAACAGAGTGCTCTACCTTTCAACTATTGTGCCGATTTCATGATCCATAGTAGTTCAATGCTCACATAAATAGTATGGATAAGGCTTTAAACACAATTGATAGTAGAGGGTTGGTTCAAAAAAAGTCTATGGCATAAGGTAACAAAATTAAAGTTTAATTGTCAATTGTAGCTTTTACAGCTGCACAATAATGGTTGTTAGTGTTTACTAGGTATGACCAGGAAATTAGCAGTCATCCTTTATTTTCAGTCAAGAATTAACCAACAAGCACTGCCAAAATTGCATCAATTTTCCCTGTTGTTCTTTTAGATATACATAAAAGTAGGTCAACTTCATCATATTCAAAGGTTGCTGTCTTGATGCCAACAATATTATGTTGCTTTCATGTTGCAGAGTGGAAAAAATAATAAACCCGGTAAATCCAATGAAAGCAGTTCAACACAGCAAAACTTATGGAATCAGCACAACAATACTATTTTGTTAAAGTTAATATATTGTTGCTTTAACATTTGTTTTCTTATTTGTTGAATAACATAAGGTCGTATCTGGCATAGGTACCTATGTCAGATACGACCTTATGTTATTCACCCAATGCTATGTTGTTCTTACAACTTTGGTACTTTTTGCAACATGGAATCCCCACTGAATTTAAGCGAACAGCCTTAATAAAGCCCTACCAGCAAAAATTAAATAATGAGAAAAACTAGCCTCTTTTGGAATTGTACGAAGTACTGATGATCCAATCTACTCGCATGGGAATGAAAGGCAAAGAAAGATTTGAACCTGAGCCCACCTCACAGCAGGTCCACATTTTACCCACCAGGCAGCCCTTTCCTCCTTTAAACAAGATAATTATATCTTTCAAATGGTCTGAGAAACGTTTGGCAAGACGTAGGAACGAGTCCAAGATTTTTGAATAGGGGCCAGGTCATTAATGTAAAAGTGAGGATTTGAAACAAATATTCCAAATTCTATTGGCAACATTGGGAAACACAGATTAATGGAATGATCACCCACTAAATATTGATAATTAGTATTGCTATATTGAACTGCTCTCATAATATTTACCAAGTTTGATTGATCTTGTAACCCTCATCAAAAGCCAGGTAATGGCATTTTCAAGGTAACAAGACAGCAACATTTAAAAAAAGTTGTTGCAGACCTATTGCTAAAATATCACCAAGTTTTTGTTGCCACATAGAAGGCGCCCATGTCACTGAAGTTAATCAAATTCTATCAGTACAAAGAATGAATGTATTACAACAGGTTATAATATTCAATGGTTAAATTGTGAAATATGTTGGAAAAACAGGTGAACTCCCCTTGGAGAAAAGATCAGCCTTTTGTATGACGTTAACAGATAGTAACTTTCTCTTGCATGGAAACATGTGCAATATGTCTACATTGCATCAAGGTGTGGCTTAATAATGGGTAATCTCACTGAGACAAAAAATTGAAAAGATGGCCTTTGAAATTAGGGTAAAAACCAGAGGTTATTGCTATGATGTTTTACATTGACAGAGGCATCTGTGACAACCACTGATGACATTTGGTTCTCAACCATTATGTCAGAAATGGACTTGAGTGAGTAAATCTTTAATTCTTCCATAGTATCATTTATGTTCAATGTTGCTACAGCTTAGTAGTGTAACTGTATCATAAACTATTAATGTCAAGAAAAGTTATTCAGTACCTTAAAACAATCAGAAATTATGGATCTGGAAATATTGGGCCCCCTGCAAAGTCTTTTGTACTTTGAACCATTTCTTATAATAATTATTATTGAAAATGAATGTTTTGAGTACCCCAACTTAACTGAATGTGTATATCTATCAGTGTTCTCCAATGTTGTACATATCCTCTTTTCCCCCACTTTTTCCCCAAAATATACTCCTTTTTCAATGAAAATGTAAATTTTTCAAGGTGAAATTCTAACCTCCTTTTTCTTAACTGGTTAAACATATATTTTTGAAAATAAAAAAGATATTTTACAAAATATTTGAAAATAGTCCCTGTCAGACTGTATTATTATCAAGGCCATATTACGCTATGCTTTGGGTTATGTCTGGTACAAATGCAACCCAACGAAAAATATATCATATTATGGATTCTAGGGTCACATTAGGTAGCATTGGCTCTTATTGGCTCATATTGGCTCATGGTAAAGTCATGTGAATCAGATGCATTGGGCACTTCAACTTGACACTAGTATAGACATTGTGCACATGACGTCACACCTCCAAAATTGGGATGGACGCCATATTGGTGATCACTTTAAGTTTGCTATTATTTACAAATCTAAAGCATCTATAACATGCATTTTTGTCTATTTTATCAAGACAAAGCTAACTGAATCCTGATGAAAAATTATTTTCAATAAAATATGGATATATTTCAGAGCCACGTGGGTGTGTTGACCACATGGTGATCACCAAAATCTGGTCATGTGACCCTCTGTGCACAAGGTCTATATGCACTACACGGTTGCCGTCAGAAGGGAGAGGACCTTTCGTCTCTACAAGGTCTATATGCATGATGTAGAGTATAATTATGGCCTCAACATGTTTGTAAAAAAATGTGAACCAATGTGAGCCAACATGAGCCACAAACTAATATCCTAAACACATAGTGTATTTATCAGATACCAGCTGGGTAGTGCAACAAGGGAAGCAATATAATAGTATAATATAGCTTGCTTTGGGTTGAATTTGTACCAGGCATGATCCAACACATAGTGTACCCAGCAAATAGGACACATTTATTAACCAGTTTACCGTGTGATAAATTCTTGTAATACTGGTATTGTGCTAATTTTTTTTTTATTCTTTAGGTTCAAAATTTTATTCCATATATAAAATCATACAAAGAATTGATTCAGTTTTCATCTCACACCAGTATAAAAAAGTACAGTACCAAATGTTGAGTAGGATTTAAACAGGATAGTGGATCAATCACCTTAGAAATTAAAATATAGCTAATCTCTAACTAGTGTCTGTACTTGGCTTTATCATGAGTTTATAAGTAGTTGTACACCTATATCAATTTTGTTTTTACAACAATATTTATGTAAGTTACATGATCATTTGCAAGGTAACCACCCTAATTTTATCTTATCTTATGTTTATTTGGCCTTTAAAATTTTAGTGTTATTCTAGTTACATTCTAGTGTGATGAAAATCTCCCTGCAAATCTTGTATTTCACACTAGAACTAACACATGTTTTCTCACTTTAATTTGGAATGATGTTAAACTCATTGTATAACATCTGAAAACCCTTCCTTTATGACACTAGTTTTAGACATAAGTAATCTCGTATAAAGCCTGTTATGCTAAAATAATTAACTTGTCAAACTTCAGAAACACACAATTTTGATCCATTTCTAATAATAGTAAACCTAAGGTAAAGTACTAGGATTTACTTCTTTGAAATATAATTATTCCTAATTAATAACCAAGATAAGTACTAGTAGTAGAGTGCTACCAATGTGTGTGGGAGATCTAGGGCTCGAATCCCTACAATTTTCTTATTCTAAAAAAATAATAAAACATAAGATTTAGATCGATGAGAATATTGTCAGTTGCAAACACAAGTTCAAAACACATTGGAAACACCAGAAATAAAGTCCAAAGAATCCCAGGTTGTACTCAAGTTTGAAATATGGGATTGGCCTCCTGGATCCCAAACTTACAATGTGCACAGCATGGGTCTTTCTTATCTGCACTAAAGTTAGATACTCAGCTTGGTATGTTCTGTATATCGTGGACCAGGACTACTTTATGTGTTTGTACGAAAATTTGCCATCACATAAACTATGACAAAAACATCTATAATTATGTTGTGTGTCTCTTACAGGTACTTCAAAACTGGATGACTCCATATCAAATAACTCAACAGCAACCACTGAATGGGTAACACGTTTCCCTGAGGGTGATGTGCTGAATGACCCTTGGTTCAGAGAAATAGGCTATACTTTTGAAGAGAATGAAACAAATTTAGTAAGTATGCAAATGTTTAACTGAGGATACCTTTAGTGTTTAGGTTTTATAATTTCAACAATTGGCCATTCAAGATACTATTATGTTTTATCAAAAAGTAAGATTCAAGTTAAAAGTTCAAATCTTGTCAGAAATTGTCTTCACCTTACACCCTCAACTTCCTGGGCGTGACCATCACCTCCTCCACTACCAATACTTTGAAGACTGTCCCATACCAGAATCCCACCGATACATCCAGGTACCTACAATACTGAAAGCAATATCTTTAGGCTTATTCAAATTAAAAGTATTGATAAAAAGAAGAAGACTATTGAATCTGAGATAATGTACTTTTATGCCTCTGAAAGAAATGCATGTTATTTTGTTTGAACGGTATTCAGCAAAGTTATTACAAACGTGTGCTCAGAAACTCTAACTTGGAAGATGTGATATATATTTCCTATATGATCGAGAGTAGACACAAGTCAGCAACTAATTGGAAATGTCAATTCTAATATCTCCATAATCATAGTACATGGCTAGAATGGTGGTCTAATTGAAAGTTTAAATTATATTAGGTGGAGGTTACATCATTTCCCCCAGTGCTCCGTCGCATAACAGAAATAAGGAACAATTTTTGGCACATGGTCAAACTCTCGCTGTTGTACCAAAATTCAGCATCAATTTTCACCCATTTCTAATCATTTTTCTGGGCTAGAAATTTCAGGGATTTTAGATCTAAATGTCAAGTTTCCAGAACTTTTTGCAGAATTAAAATTGGTTGAGCAGAACAGCCGCAAATCAACAGTGGGACCCATCGCTACAGGGACGTCCTTGTTTAAGGACATCCTTGTTGCGAAGGTTTGGTTATGCGACGTGCCACAGGATGTTATTAACAAAAGGATATAACAAAAAATAATTTTTACTTTAAGGGTACTATCCCTCATCATGAAGAAATTCTTCATTTGTGCTTTCCCAGTGAGACTAAAGAGACTTTCAAAATAGCAAAGGATAAACATGAATTACAATATTCTCATTATATAAATATGAAGTAAAAGTATAGCAATTTCAGAAAGGAAAAGCTGAAAAAATAACATATAAGAGGGAAATCTATTGGTTTTAGAAGATGAAGAATAAGTTATAACACTAGTACTGAATTTAGAACCAACATTTCAGTCTTGTCACAGACATAGATTATTATACACAGTTTCATAGGGTAGATGCCTCTCCCAATCAGAATATGCTCTCTGCAGACACCCACACATAACAAATAACTGTACAAAAGTTAGATTTATATATGAAGGAGGTATTTTCTCTGTATTTGAAATGAAAACCCCATACCCACTAGGCAATTTTTACACTGTATGCCAAAGAATAGGCACTTAAATCAGCTGTTTGTTACAATTGCTGATCAGTATACTGTATCAAATGTGCATCCCTGATCTGAATTGGTGCTAAGATCATATGATTGTTGTAGAATATTAGGCCAATTTTAAGATGTGTCCTTACTTTGGTGACTAAGGGTTTAGTTGCGGGGCAATTAATATAAACTCGCTCCAAACATGGCAACCAAGCCCAAAAATAAGAACTAGTCGCCCATGACAGAGGGTCTCAACACTAATTGCCTGACAACTAAAATTTTAGTTGCTCAAGTGGGGACCTGGCTTTAGAACTGACCAGTTGGTGCAGAAGTCAAGTGTTGCTTCCCTGTTATGCTAGAACAGATGTTTAGAAAAAAGCCAAAATGAAAGCAGGAAAAAGAGTTCCATAAATATTCAACAAAAAGATGTCATCAAAATCACATTTGAAGAGTTTCTGTCTTAAGGTTAAGTTCTTGCCACTATGATTTAAACTCGATAAAAAAGGATTTTCACTTGCTTCTAAAGTGGCAATATACAATATACCCATCCAAATTGGATTCTTGGTAAATCAATAGACTCCTTTCCACACCCAGACATCCTCTTGGTCGAGCGGATGCTGGAAAAGCAGACCCATGTAGTGGGGGTAGGGGGCACCTGGTTGGTGGGAAGGGGTTCCTAATGCTAATAAGGCCTCTGGGGACCTTTCCCTTTGGTTAGAATTAAATCTAAACTCTAAATAATGAAAGATGATTAAACAATAAAAGTTTCTGTACTATGGGACCATCATTATGGCATCAACCATGTGTTTATAGAAAGTTGCAGGTGGTAAAAAATCACGAATTTACATGGGCTCAAAGAGCAAATATCCCTTGGTTTGTTCAACTAGCCCTTCTTGGGCCAAGTTCCACACTAGGTGGGATGGCCTGATATCTCAGTTATATACTCCCTTTTTACTTCAACTTTGTCCTCAAACAAGATGACAACAGGATGGACATTGACAATCACTACTTTGCATTAAATGGCAAAATTCAGATAATATAACAATTCCAGAAAAAAAAAAATTATATGAGACAATATTTGTTGTTATCATCAGAATCCTGTGACAATTCTCATCAAAAAATACATGGCACACAACATCCTCTGGATGCCACAATTCTGCTGCAAAGAGAGAAGAGCGCTAGACAAGTGCACACCGAGTTTCTTTAAAATCTGGAGGAAACGAAACAACCTAGCTCAACTGTCAAACTTAAAGAGGGCATGGAACTAAAAACAAAGCTAGCTATGAAGGGGTCATATAAAGAATGTATTAGACTTTGACCCCTTCTAGATGCAAAACAAACTCATCATTTCATTAGAAAAGGGTTCAAAGTTGTATTTAGACCACCACATAGTCACATACAAACAGAAGAAAAGGGGGTTAAACTATTGGTATACAAAAAAAACCTTTAATGTGGTATAAGCATATAACCATTAGACATGATTATTACAATGAAGATTAACAAGACTTAGAAAAAGAAAACAATCCATTTGCAAATGTAATACACCTACCAAAAACTTCCATAACACATCTGTAATGAAGAAAATATATTGTATATCCTTATATTAGTGTATTAGGATAAAACTTATAAGAAGAAAGGTGAATTTTTGGAGAAAATGGCTTTGGAGATTGAGTGTGTGCTTTGAGATCCAGTTAGTTTTTTCTTAAACAAATAGTTTTTTTTCACACCTTTTGTTTATGGTCTTCTGAGGGCTAGGTGGATCTTGAAAGGGCAAATTAGGAAGACAATTTACATAATTGATATCTTATTTCAGTTGTTTGGAATACACTGATTTATTTCAGGAAGGAATTCGCTTGGCATGGCCACATACATACAGAGTGAAGCACCAATCTGCTGGTGTAACTGTCTATTCAATGTTAATGACCAAAAAGAATGTGGAGCAATTAATCACCAATCCTTTGACAAAGGGCCGACGGCTGTGCCTCGTTTTTTTATGGCCCAAGTGGAAAATTCTACAGTGCTTTAATTCTGAACGATTAAAGCCGCAATTAAAAACATCGTTGGATGAAGCAAAAGAAAATATTGGACTATTGATAGTTGTTTCCATTCTTGCAGTATTCATATTCATTTTTGGTTTAATAGGTAAGTTTTACAAAGTTTTATGTCTCATATCAATATGGCTTTATCTTTCAAAACACAATAGAGTGAGACCCTCAATCTAGTGTGATAATTATCATCCTTGAAGCTCAGCTCTCATAATGGTCGTAATAAATTAATACCTGTACATTGGCATTTAAGTGGTGGGTGGATGACACAGGCAGAAAAGGGGTTGCAGTGGTTAAACCCCCCCCCCCCCCCCCCCCCCGGGACTAAATATTATACTTCTGTTGTTAATTTCTTGGCTTTGGAGGATTTGACAGACACTTCCCCAATAGGGTGCCACCTTTTGAAAATCTCTGTGTCTGCTCATGTTCTGAAATCTAGGGTGTCAGGGAAAGTAATGGGAAATGAATCTGGTATTTTGAGTGTGTTACAGCAGTAGCTAAGAAATTTAATTAGTCTCTTTCTGGAATTACAAAGATGGGTGAAAAGAGGAAAGATCAGGTGTATCGTATTTTCAAAGATTTAATTGTTAATTTTTCTTATTTGAAATGCAATCTACTAATAAGATGATCCACATAACACTTAGTTTTTTGAAATATCATGCAAAAATGGTAATCCTATGAAACATCTTAACTGGCATCTAGTGGTACTGATCATGCTGCTCATTCCTTCATATTGCTGATACCCTGTGCAAAAGTACAAATATATGCTGTACATATCTCTATGCCTTAGTATTGACTACATGTATACAACCTTTGCTGATTATACAATGTGATGGATCATGAACTGAACAGAGAATTTTTTTAACATAAATTCAAATTAAATTTTGTAAATCTTGCAGGAAATATCGTGATTGTGATCTCCATTATAAGGACAGACGAATTGAAAACTTCATCAAATGCCCTCCTTGCAAGCATTGCTGTGGCAGACTGTATAAATGCTATCATAACTATTGGATATGGAGTAAGTAAAAGTGTCTGTCTCATACCCAGCACCTTGCTTTGACATCCAAACTACTCAGCCTTTTACACATGTCAGAGAAGTGTTCCTCATATCAAGATGTCACAAAGTGTATTATTATTATTATTATCACCTATATCAATATGACTGGTGTGTAGGGATCCATGCATGAATATGAATCAAGGGATCACCACGTGACCTAGCGTCCCTCTACTTGTCGGGTCCAGTCTCTGGATGGGAAGAGGTACAGCGGCAGGGAGAGGGAATGGATGGGTCACCAGCAGAGCCCAGTGTGGGGCAGACAGTGTGCAATAACCTGAAGTACTGGAGAACTGGACACTAAAGACTAACATATTAGTGGGTGTGGGGGGAGGGTGCTGCAAATTCATATAAAAGAAAATAACATCATTGTGTTAGAAATCTAGGGTCCCTATTTGAAAATATACTAGAATATCATAACTACTAGATAAAGGTTGAAGAATATAATTATAATCAAGTCACAACTTATACAATATTTATACATTATTAATATAACCCAACAGTATCATTAGGGATGTAGAAAACATTATCAAAATTATATTCTTACATTGAGAGTTTATTACAGATTCCTGCGACCATCTTTAAAAAACTCATTGACCCTCTCATCGGACGGACAGGTTGTATCTTCTTGTATAGTTTGAGGGAGGTAATCCAACTGAATGCTTGTAACCATCTGATTGCTCTGAGTTTTGAGAGGTAGGTATTTTTCTGCCTATGAAGTTTTATACTCTTACTCCTTGTCTGATCTTTTTGTCTTTTTCATTTCACAAAATATCAATGTTATATAAATCATACCCATCCTCTAAGCATGTCTAATCCACTCCTGAAGTGCACACAACACTTCAGTGATTTTGTATAAAAGGGCTGGATTATTTCCTCTTATCACTTGTTTCTTGCCTTTAAGAGTGAAAAAACCCTGATAGTCTGGTGTTAACCCAGCAAACACACTATATTTAGACAATGTTGTGCAACATTATCTTTCAACAACATTGGAAGGAAAACATTGCAACAACATTGCAACAACTAACTGAATAACCTTATGTTGCAACATTGCAACAACATTGGGAAATAGAATTGTAAAATCATTGTGGTCACAACATTTTTTCACAACATTCCTGAGTGTCAAACATATACTTTTCTAGGAAAATTCTAAGTGTAGTATATATAAAAGGTTCGAAAAGTTTGTTAATTGGTAACAATACAACATTGTACTCAATGTTGCTGCAACCTTTTTGGGGTCCACATTTTGTGATAATGTAAATTTGCAATGTTGTTACAACCTATCTTTATCCTTTTAAGTCCCTTTTGTATGTCTCCTTTTTTGTAGGTACTTTGCAATTTGTCATCCTATGAAAAATACACTAAAACTAGATATAAAAAAAACAATAATGGTCATTGTCATGGTTTGGATTATTTCAATCATTGAAGTGATACCTTACAGTTACAATGTTATGCTGGTGAGTATTCCTAAGACTTTGTTGAAGACCAATATTAAGGAGTAAAAAAACACTCAATAAAAGGAACTTTAAAGTCCCTGCAGGATTCTCATTCTCCTATCAGTAGGCCTTTGTGATATCACATTAGGAATCTACGACTCTTTTCTTTTTAGTAATAGCTATGAGTTTATTGAGATTAATAAACCAATGTATTTCTCTCTCTGATAAAACAACATCAGTTGATCATTTGTTCCTCTTATTTACCAGGCTAATTCTGGAGTGGTAACTGACCCGTTCTTTTGTCAAGTTACTAGTGATTACACTTTGATCAATTGGACCTACTACTCACTGACTATCTACATATTGCTGCCTGTTGTAATCATGGGTGTCAATTACTCCCTAATTATTGATTCACTGGCTCATAGCATCCAACAATCAATGGTCCTACAAGGTAATACAAACACAGGGTAAGCTATTTTTGATTTTGTATCCTTTATAAAGGTATATGACATCTTTTACTGATTCAATGTTCTTCTGATATGCTCAAAATCTAAAATAACCAATATTTATTCCACAGCAGGTCATCAACTATAGAAAAGGCTCGGCTGAAGGTAGGATTCTACATTCCCTCTGCTAATAAATTTTACGCATACACTATTAGCAACATGATGCTTGTTCGTGACACAATATTGAACTTGGTGTTGCTATAACTTAATGTATTGGTAGTTCAAAGTAGGGTCACCAGTGAACACCACCAAACCAAATTAGGTTAATTATGATTCTATGATTCATTCAAGTTCCAATTTGTTTCTCACTCCCCCCTTTTGGGTTTGCCTGGGTTCTTCATATACTAGCCATTATAGAGATTTGTATATGAACCAGCATACACCCACTGCAGTACTGCTGCCAGTAGGTGAGACTGCCACCTAGACAATGTTCTAATTACTGTCTCATCTCCCTTTGACACTATCCTTTAGCTATCAATAGGAATTTACTATTATTTAAACCCTTTTCTACTCTAATAAAGGTTTATTCTCATGTACTGCAGTCTGGTGACCATTCTCCTTTCTTATACTTACATAGCCTTCACTGTAAGCACCCTACTTCTAATAGCGATATTAAAATTTAGCTGCAATACCCTCTGCTATTAAGCTTTCTAATCTTACCATGCACTAGGTGTTCACCTCAGGGTAATATGAATTGTTGGTATGTAAGGATACACAGGCTTCAATGTTCTTGATCCTTGATTGTATTCCAAATGTTCAACAGAAGGATTCAGCATCTTCTATGATCATTTATTGAGTGTTTTTGATAATTTGTTTAAAAAATACCTTTCATCACTATGCACTGAAGTCAAGTGCAGTTTATATTCTTTTAAAGTATACAATAGATATTGTAAATCTCTCAAGTATGGCAGGAGGAAAATGTGAATCAGTGAAGCTTGTGTTGTTGTAGAAAGTGCCAGGTGGTGCTCATGTTGTCGGTAATTGTTCATTGTAACTGTCTAGGCGTTGGCACCCTCATGTGGATACAGTGGTAACAGAGTTAGCCCAAAGCCTCTTAATGGAAGATGAACCAAACAGGTAGGTGCAGGTGTCTGGGAGATATAGTGCAATAGCGGAATCGAGAAGGCTTTTAGGAAACATTATGAGAGAGATGAGCTTGAAAATAAGAGGACATTATGGGATCAATTGCTCTTCTAGCTATTATGGTTTGAATATAATATCAAAAAGTAAAACACCTTTAGGTTACTGTATGAATGAAGTACATGTGTGATTAACGAGAGTTAGGTGAGAGATAGGATATATAGGCGTGCCGCCTGCCTATAGCTGACACTTTATAAGAGCATGAGACTAGGGGTAAAGCATGAAAATGACTGGCTGATGGTACACGTATGCTTCTGAGCGCTCTGTTAACTTCTTATGATATTATGGGGAACTAAGTACCTCTACATTGAGTAGATTGTTGAGTTGAATCGTGAAGTGTTTCTGAATTGGTTCTCATACATGAAATGACTACCAGAAGTAGATATAACAAAAAATCAGAAAAGGAACTGGATATTGCTGCGGACAGTGACCTGAAAGCTATAATAATGATGCCAGCAACAACCCTCAATGAATTACTCGCAGAATTCAAAATAAACCAGACGGGTGTAAAGGAGGTACAAACTACGCGGACAAGGATAGAAATACAGTAAAAGAAAATACAGCAAAGGTCAATACCCATATTACTGATTGTGAAAAAGAACCTGAACAAGTCAAATCCGATATGGCGGACATTGCCAAACGAAATGATGAAAATGACAGCAAAATGGAAAGTGTTCTGAGCGAAATGGAAGACCTCAAAAATGAAAATAAGGACCTCAGACGGTGACTATTTTAGATCGAGAAAACTGGGAAGAAGTTTTTGAATCTTGAGGAGGAGGCCAAACGACATAACATTATAATCAACGGAATTGAAGAAGGACCCTTCCACAAGACTAAACAAGCAGTGACAGATTTATTGTCAGCCCTTGAGCTCGAACTCTCACCATTGACAGTGTCAAATATCTACCGACACAGTGCACTACAAAAAAATGCAAAACGGCCCAGGGACATCAATGTTAAATTCATATTGAACTTAACTAAACAGGAGCTATTCAAAAACATCAAATCTCTGAAAGACCACCAGAAGTGGAAAGGCATCTCTATTAATGACGACTTGGCTGAAGAAGCCGCTGGTAAACAAAGGTACTTATGGTGTATTGCAGCGTCTGCTAGAGCGAAAGGACTCAAAGCAGAACAGAGGGGTAAGGCAGTCATTATAGAAGAAAAGCGCTACACAACAGAGGACTTGGATAACTTACCCCACACTCTCAATATGAAGAATGCCAAGCTTGTTAAAATCAAAGATGGAGTTGCTTTTCAAGGCCCACATGTGTTCCTATCGAACTTGGCACCCAGCCAAATCGAAAAAGATGGTTACAGTTGTGCAGAAAAGTATATTTTAGTACACAAAGCGAGGGGCGTTGGGGACAAGCTAAGTGAGCGTAAACTGCCCGATGCTGTAAAACCCGTACAATATGATCAAAATCGGAAAACAAATTCATACTAAAGAGAAATGGGAAGCTGAAGAAGAAACAGTAGTTAAAATAGCTGCTGTTCTTAAATTCGCACAGAACCAACACCTACTGGAAAAGTTGAAAAACATTGAAGGTTATATTTACGAAGCAACTCGATAAAAAAAGTGGGGCATTGGATACCATTGCGCAGGTCGTGAGTATCAAACATGGCGAAAACCCCGGTCAAAACAAATTCGGCAAAGTGCTTGAAGTAATCCGAGAAAAAGCCTGCAAAGGAGAAGAGATACTCGACCTTATACCCTGAAATACTACCTGAGCAATGATGTCTGGTGAGGATATCAATACAGTTTTAATTGTTGCGGACTCGCATGGAAAAAGACTGTACGAACCATTACTGAATCAGCTGTCGAGTAAGGCACCTGATATCAAGATTGATCTTCGTATGGAGTGTAAAGTGGGAGCTCGTATTGACGACCTGGTGAGGCTGGCAGGAAAAGTACATGCTGAAAACACCACAAAAATGGACTTCTTGTATCTGTTTGGCGGGGTCAACAACTTGACACAATTACACCATACAGGTCGTGTCACTACAATATATGACGACATTGGACAGTTGGTAGATATGATGTTTGACAAATATTTTTGTGCAAATAACACTCTTTTTGAATATGCATATCAACCAATAATTTGCCAACTTGCAGGACTAAACTTAGACAACAAGGATACAAGTCTACGAACCTATAGTCAAGTTGTGATTAATGAAGCCATGTACTGTCTGAACCATTCCATTAATTCATTGAACAGTGATAGTGACTGTCTAAGTCCCTGCCTGGACCAAACTATCCATGCTACCATTCACAAAAAGCACTGTCATAAATACCAGTGTTTTCACGATGGTCTACACCCAAGTGACCAAACAGTTGAACTATGGGCAAAATTATTTGCACACTCGATATAGAAAATTGCACATGGAAAGATTAAAAATAACCTGAATAATAAGTAGGAACATTTTTTCTTATCATACCTTAAAAATCCCGTATCTCGAAGTATGATAATTTCTCAAATAAAATATTATGACTGCTTGTAGTAACCAATCCAAGTATGGTGGGCTACTAAAAATAATGTGTATAAATATTATTGAATATATACTAGCAATCCAAGTATGGATCTGCATCTGAAAATGAAAAACTGAAGCAAGAGGGCAAGCTCAAACAGTCACAATACCTGTTCTAGAAGGCTGAATTGAAGTCACAACGACTTGTAAAGAGTCTATGGGAATGTTCAAGTGTATTTCAGCCTGTTTTGCCATAAAATAATAAGTGTCATAGTTCCAGGTAAGTTGAATAAAAGTTCCATAAAGTTTAAAGATCACAAAACGTCTTTGTCAGTAAACTGGGAGTCAACTCAAAAGGCACAAAAGTACCAATAAAATATTAAAATTCGAACTATATACAGGTATTCTAGTCTATGATTCTAGTTGCTAGAGGATGTAGACTGACCACTCCGCGGCCCCCGACTTTGGTTGCGTTTACGTTTAGGTGGGGGAGTGATCTCTGGGGAAGTGTCTGAGTCTGAGTTTCCATTTCAGGTCGCACTTGGGCTGCTGTCTCTGTGTCTGAGTCCTCTGAGCCTGAGTCAGGGTTTTTCCTCGACCCCGACCGCGACCTCGACCCCGACCTCGACCCCGACCTCGCCCCTGACCTCGGCCTCGCCCCCGACCTCGCCCCCTTCCTCTACCACGTCCCCATCCTCCCTCCTCCTCTTCCTCCACCTCCTCCTCCTCCTCCTCCCCTGCATCTCCACCTCCACCTGCTCCTGAGGGCCCTGGACCTGGATCTGGCGATGGGTCCCCCCGCCTTGGTGCCTCTGCTGCAGGCTCAGGTTCCTTGGGCTTGGGGCACGTAATGTCTTTGGTTTCCTCTGTGCAGAAGTCTCTGATGTTTTTGAAGAGGTATCACGAAGAGGAAGCCCAGGGGAAGGTGTGACCGGTGGTGGGACCTTTGGGACGGCTCCAGGGTCCACAGTGAGCACGTCCACTTCCTCCGCCTCAGAGTCAATGTACTGTCGGACAGTTACCTTCCCTGGGCTGTTTGATGAGAAGATAAAGTGGTGATACTGCTTGATCCCTTTTATTGGCCGGGTGAACGGGGTCAGGAAGGCTTGCCAGTTATAGGTTGGGACATAGACGGCCCCATCTTCTGACCCACACAGCTGAGGGATTTTGACTTCTTTTTGGGTGCTGTCCCGGACCGTCTTGGCCAGGTCAGCAAGGCAGGACACCTCGGCACGGCGGAACCGCTGCTTGAGGAGACCGAAGCACCAGTTGGGGGCAAACTTGGTGTGGCCAGTTATGAGAAAGTTCAAAGTGATCTGCTTATGCAGACCAGTCAGGACCTGCCACATGAGATAGCCAATCACGTACTTGTTCTTGTTTTGCCCACTGCAGTTGTCACAGTGGAGGTCAAGGAGGCGTTCACCGAGCGAGTAGGTGGCAAAGTAGTGGTGGAGGTAGGAGATGACAACATTGCTGCCGCAGTGGGACTCATCAATAAGATAGTTTACTCGACGGGGGATGGCTTCAGCACACGCGCCAAAGATGCCTGCTTTGCGTGGGACGAGGAAGTAGAGAGGCCCTGGCTGCATGGGGGAGGAGGGGAGGTGGACCTGCTATGCGTAGTCGAAAGATACATGCACCCGGATGTCAGAGAAACAGGGAGTGCGTGGCCCGAGCGCCGGGCCGCCTGCCTCGGCATACACCTGCTTGGCAGCGGTAGTCAGTTCCTGGTAGAACTCCCGTTCCTTGGCCACCACATCCAGGTGCTTCTGCTGCTTCTTTAACTTTGCCTGCTTAACTACTTCGGGGAGGTTAGAGGAGTAGGAGATGTCACGGTTGTTCCTCTGACACTCCCAGCACAGGTCAGTCATGGGGCGAGAACACACAATACGGGGTAGCAACTGGCGCCAGAGGTTACGGAAGGTGGTGACGGCAACCTGACGGTGGGCGTCCCTGAGCTGGACGGGAGGAGGAGGATGTCGTTGCGTTTGTGCGTGGAGACTTGGCCGGGGAGGACGAGGGCATAGGTTTTGGCCTAGGAGTTGATGAAGTCCACCACGCGGCAGATGTCTGTGAGGTCGAGGGAGTGGGTGTTGGCCTTGCGTCCTCCTGACTTCTTAGTACGGGGTACGACCCTGTTCTCCCAATCCCGCTGACTGAGGGCGGTCATCTTGTTGATACTGCAGCTGAAAAACAAGAACACACAACTTACAGTTGGAAATGGAATAATGTTGGACATGGCAGGTTTGGTTACATAAAAATATTATGTTTGGTTACATAAAATATTATGTACATGTTAATAAGTTACAGCAGGACACAGGTTTAGGAACTACTTAGACAGAGAATGTTAGCTGCAGAGATGAATGATTACCTGTAGAGAAAGAGCAGGGTGTCCCGGCAGACCTTCCTGCCCCCAACGGTGTAGATGCTCCGTTGGTGCTGCCTGTCACCCTTGCCCTTTTCCCCATTCTTCCAGGACGACCGCTGTGTCGAGGTGTCAGTACAGGCGCCCAACAGGAGCATGTCTTTCTCCCCTGGAATGAAAATCCGACACAGAACTTTAGTGATGTGCGAGCGACCAACTTTGTGAAAAAAAAAAGTTTCAGAAAGTTTCAGAACTCTACTCTCGGCCGGGTCTACCCCCGAGGTCACTGAGGTTACTTGGCCTAAAATCTTATGTCAATGCCACAGAGGTAAAGTTACAGCCTCCAGGGGGTCATACAGGTGTTATAGATGACAAACTATCTTTATTTAAGATGATTAATAACATGGTTATTGGCTGCACCTCGAGTCAGCTGGGCGACCTCCTGCCGTTTGTCAAGACGCTCCGCCGTTGAGAACTGGACAGAACATGAGCCGTTGTTGTAGTACTTACATGAGCACCTAAACATGACAAAAGTCGACATTAATTCAGTAATTGTCAATTTTGAACATAAAGACAGATAGAAACATGAAAATAATTACGGTATATCTTAGAAAACATGTTTGGGCAACTTCTGATGGCCGGACAGGTCTAACGGTTTGGTATTTATAGGTTTTTTCAAACGACACAACTTGGGCAATTACGATCGCAAGTCGCAAACAAGCATGGCCTACCTTAATTTCTGGCAACTGTCAGTCTCCTCCTGCAGCAGTTGGTCCATCGGATCAGTGATAACCAGGGGCTCATCCTCGTCCTCCAGTGGATCCTCAGGCCCCTCCAAATCCTCTATGTCCTTTTCAGACAGGGTAGCATCCTCCTCCCCCTCCGATAAGTCCCCATCGTCATCGGCAAAGACGAAGTAATCCTCCACGAGTTCTCGCCATTGATTGTCGTTGGCGCCGCCATGAAGATTAGTCCAAACAAGTGTATTTAGCGCTGCTGCCATGGCCTCCTCACGCTCCTTGGGGGTAGCCATCGAATCCCAACAATCTTGGAATCCAAACTGCACTTAGTTAGAACAATAATCACTCGTAATCACGTCAGGCCTCATTGAACGCGCACCTGCTTCTGTCGGTCGGACCTTTAAATTTCATAAACAGCCGCGCTTCTGGCACGCCGAGGGCAACTCAGCCAATCAGAGCGCTCGGATTACAACACGTGACCTCCTTGACGACAATTGTTTACGGCGACGGCTTTCGCGATCCGCCTTCTGATTGGTCCATCCCCGTCCCAATTCAAAATCCGACGATGCGATTGGCTAGAGGAGGTCCCGCGCTTTTCGGCGGTACCAAAAGTTCTTGGGTTGTCGACTCCTAAAAGCGGCTCGCAAGTCGGCAAAGTTGATAAAAATCGGCGTCTCAGGAGCCTTTTGTTCTAACTCACTGAAGCAGAAGAAGGACTTTGGGGGCCATTATTAGACACTTAGAATATTAATTTCATAAAATATTTTGGGAAATGATAGTCCTGATATAAAAGATTAAGAAAATGCAAAAAAGTCATTTTTGATGGTGGGGCCGATTTCCGACTTCAGAGGCCCATATCTCAGTTTGACTGTGCGCGACTTGCAACTCATTTTGTCGGATCGGGTCACATTCAGAAACCCATGACTTATTGGACATAAACCAGGGAGGCTTCAGACCAAACCACTTGACCATAGATACTATAGTGAATTTTGTCAATGCCCTTTACACCAGTATTAATAATAATGAATTAAAAATAGCTCTGTATTTTGATTTGCAAAAAGCTTTCGATAATGTTAACCATAATATCTTAACACAAAAATTAATCAAATTAGGATTTCAAGGTCAAGTTCTAAAATGGATGAAGAGCTATCTTTCTGAATGAAGACAGTGTACTGTTGTAAATAATGTAATGTCCACTGATGAATACATTAAATATGGTGTACCACAGGGATCTGTGTTGGGTCCTCTGTTATTTCTGATTTATATTAATGACTGTTTGTCTTTCTTGAAAAATACAGAGCATAAATTATATGTGGATGATACAGTCATCTATGTAGCTGACACATGTGCTAATGATGTAGCGTGAAAATTGCAAAAAGATGTTTTAATAATTTTAATAAGTGGTGTGATATTAATAAGCTAACTGTAAATGGTGAACACTTGTTGTTGTTATGGTGTTAACTTATTAAATGGAGAATTGCTCTTGTTCAATCGCTTAACAGTCTGGATTCGTCTCTTCTATTATCGCTAGTCAAGTGGTAGGCTCATCTGTGAGATGGGCGTTCACATCCATATCCATGGTTTATTGGTGGATATTCCAATTGCGTACAATTGCCAGTGTGGTTATAGCCTATTCGATTCCTAGTCTCACAAATAGCACTGCCAAAGGCCAGCTTCGCCCAAAAAGTCTGGCCGTCTTTGTGCAGTCATGCAACGGTATAGTTCCTTTACTAGTCACCAGTTGTCTGCGTATGTGGCTAACCAAACCTCCGAATCCTCAAGATTCGTACTGTTCCAAACGGTATCAAATAGTGCTCTCTGGCTATACTGCCGGTTCCCACTTATATATATTAGTCTGATTATTGATTTTGCTCCCAAGCAGTGCTGCCTTTTAGGAGATGTAGCCTGTCTGCTGTAGCTGAGCAGGTCTATCACACCTACCAAAAGGTCCTGCTGCATTTACGCCACATAATGCAGTATTTTGTATAATTTTGAATACTCTTTATGATATTTCTTTTACAATCTGGTGATTGTTTCTTTATTTCATTTATACACTACTGATCATATGCGCAAGGTGTTTTTGCTAACTACCTTTGTGCAATGGAACAAAAACTAAATAGGTTATTTATGGAACTAAAAATAAAGTCAAGACTGTAGGGCAAATCAATCTTTATTTGGATGACCTACTATTACATCAAGTTCCATACTATATATTTGAAGAAGGAACAAATGCTGATATGACGCTCTTGCCGATTCAGGAAATATAAGTAACGTCGGCCCTTTTATTTAATAAATAAACCACAATAAAATAAAAAAAAAACAACAACAGATAGGGACTGGCGAGGCTAATGGCGACCAAGCTCATACTGAATTTGGCGCCTAAAGTCACATGACTTAGATAATGAATATTAATGAGGTAGCCTCAACCCAGTCCCAAAAATATATATTAATATAATAATAATAATAATTATATATACTATATATTTGAAGAAGGAACAAATGCTGATATGACGCTCTTGCCGATTCAGGAAATATAAGTAACGTCGGCCAAACCGCCAAGAGCTAAGAACAACATTTGCATAATTACATTTTTTTTTTTTGTTAGAACAACTTGAGAACATTAGAGACTTTTTTATCTCGAATAATGTTAGAATTTAATGAGTCCTGCAAGTACAACAAAACAGACAGACTCTTCCAATCACCTCTGGTCTTAATATCAATTAAAGAAAAACCCAGAGAGTGTAAAAAGGTTGCACCACCACGACGCAGACTGTGAGATGTTATCCCCTCCAACCCTATTTGAGAACAACATGATCTCAATTTTGCAGAAAAGGATGAATATGTCAGGGGAACAACATTAGACCCAACCATGTAAGAAAAGGCACAATCATCAGGGGTCAACAATACAATCGAGAAAAGGCGCCTCAAATAGGTGGTGACACAAAAAATAGAGCCCTCTGCCTTGCAAATAGGAACTTGAAGAATGCGTTCCTTGAATTGAATTGTTTTAGAACATGTTAGAGACAATAAAGTCCCCCAACTAAAAAATTCAATATCTGAAAATTTTAAACACTGATGTGAAATAGTAACATGTGCTTTCCTTAAAAGGCCTCTAAAGGAAACAATGATTGCACACCAGAAACATAAATCAAATGATTTTGACAAATCCAAAAGTGTAAAAATACACCTCAAATTTTGAGGGGTAAGAGGAACAGCTTGGGAAGAATTACATCCAAGTAGGCGTTTGGTTCCTTTCAATGTTTGAGTTATTAAAAAATTTGCAGGGTCAACATGTTCCAGACCATTAATTTTGTGCAACATCCACAACGCACTGAGATAATTTTGAATAGACACAAAGGATAAACGTGTCGACATAAAGGCAATAAAATTGCAGACTTGCTGCACAGTTGCAGGCAGGGGCTGCACAGAGTAAAGCTCACAATAATTAAAATAAAATTTCCATTGTGAACTCCTGGTTTTCATCTTATTATCTGCCATGGCCATCGACCTCAACATTGTTGCACGGGACTGTAGTTGTTCCAGGGTGAGTTCTGCAACAAGGGAAAAGTTTCCAAAATAAATAGTTTGCAGAAAGGGTTGCAGATGACATGTCAGAGAAACGTGATAGAAAATCAGCTCGAGAATTAAATTCACCAGGAACATGTTCAATAGAAATGGCAAAATTATAAATAAATGAGAGCCAAAATAATTCTCGAAGCATATCCATTGTAGCTTTTGATCTACTCCTTCCTGATGATACCATAATTTTTACAGGAACATTATCCGTGAAAAAAAGAACATGTTGGCCTTGCAGAGAAGAACCCCACAATCGTACTGCACACAAAAGTGGCCAAAATTCCTTAGCACTGATTGAACCTGTAACATCATCAAAAGAGGGGGGATTAACTCGATGAATGCAACCATGGCTAAACAAGGGGGACCATGTTCCCCAAAAATAATCATTGTAATCAGTGCGGAACCCACCAAACCCAGAACCTGAAGCGTCTGTAAATATTACAACATTTACAGATGATTTCTTGATAATTTTTCCTGTGCCATTAAATAACTTGGAAAAAGAAATCCACCACCTCAGGTCTGATTTAAATTCAGAAGTAAGCCTAGCTTTGTGATGAGCTTCTTTGAGAGAACAACATAAATCAATAATTCGCCTACTAAATGTTCTACCTGCACGAATGATTGTAGAACAGTGAGCCAAAATTCCAGCTAAACGCTGGAGTTGAATTTTTGTGGCTGATTTTTTAGTAGAAAAAAATTCTAGTTCTCTATGCAACTTCTGAATCTTGTCAGGAGGGAGTGTCAAGGTCATGTCAACAGTATTTATGATAATTCCCAAGTACCTAACAATACATGAGGGGGGAATTATTTTAGAACATTTGGTTTTAAATCCTAACCTACAAATGTTATGTACTACAACATCCAAAGCAGCAGAACCATCGGAGAGATTATGTGCCAGACAGATGAAATCATCAATATAATTAACCACCTCAAAAGGAGTTTGAAAATTAATATTTCGAACAATAAAATCACCTATCTGAGTGAAAATGAATGGCGCACATTTCAGTCCGAACGACATGCAACAATCAAAAAATTGTTCTTCAGAACCAAACAAGTTCCACTTAAAGCCTTGAAATGGAACATGTTCAAAATAAATATTTACAGAGCGATAAGCCTGAGAAATATCTACCACTGCTAAATAATCATTGGGTTGTAACATTTCTACAACAGTGTCAATATTGTTGTAAGAAAAGGTTTGACAAATTTCAGACATATTATTGTTGATACTCTTTCCAAGAGGACGCTTACAATCCATAATAGGTCTAAGTTTACCATCAGATTTAGGAATAGCTCCCAAGGAATGAGAACAATGTGGAACAGTATAGGCTTTAACAAATTTTTTTTCCATAAATTCTGAATTAAGCAAACAAGTCATTTCCTTGTGAGCATCCTCCTGCAAAATACTAGAATAATTTTCACAGGAATAAAAATCAATCTGGTCATCATCAACAATTGGAAACCCATAGTACAAGCCAGCGAAAACATAAATATCAGCGACACATAAATGGGATTTGCGAGTAAAACATGAACAAGCAGCGTGACAGGGCTTGAGCTGAGATTGTACAATACCTATATTATGAACACAATTACAGGAATCATTGAAACAATCATCAAATACCTCAATATAGTCTCCTGTACGAAGAAAAGTTATTCGCAGAGTATCACTCGCCATGTTGACAAAACTAACCGGAAGAGAAGCAGGCCCGGAGTAAATGCGACACATGTCATCCGATAATAATTCTTTAAAGAAGGCAAAAATAATTTCACTCTTATTCTTAGAATTAACAATAATTTCAGATGTATTCATTTCAACATTAGTTTCAGCAAAATCAGAAGTTGAAATATTTTCGCACAGACGACCTTGACCTTTGACCCGTAAGCCCGGATCACTAGCATGGGCGTTTGTCAGTTCCGGTTTTCCGATAAACTGGGAATAATCCATGATTTCAGTTATATTTGTGAGCCCAGGATCAAAATGGGCGTCATGAATCAATTCAGTAGTGAACATGTTAATATCCAGGTGAGTGCCAGCCGTGTTTTCCACCCGAATGTCCGAAAAAACAATATTTTCATTACGGTATGTAGGTAAACAGTAACCCTCTGGGATCCCAGCTCCTTCTGCACTGTCACTAGCGTTTCTCTTGTCGCCCAAGGCGCTATCTACCGATTCAATCGGAAAAGATATATGAGATAAACCAGAAGTAAAATTATGCTGGGCACAGGCTGTATCCATGGACAAATCTAGTCAATCCTTGCTTTGTTTTTTAACATTGGGACACTTATCTTGACGATGGTCTTCTCCTTGACACAGGTAGCAGACGTGGAGCTTCTGACAGCGGCGGTTATTGCAGTACTTGTAATTGAAATACCAACACGCACCTGCTTTCTTGTCGCTCGAACTGGTCGCCCCCGACTGTTTAGCTTTGGATTTCACCTTAGCAGCTCCAATGGTGGCTTCTACTCCGAGATGCTTGTGGATCGACTCTGTCACACCGTATTTGAAAGCCTTTCTCCCCATCAAATCCGCCTGCTGACGGACCTCGGCGTCATAGTTGATCAAGGCTTCTGTACTGTAGACTTTGGTGGCTGCCTTGTCGCTGAGGAACCTGAGGTGGTCCAGCATTCCAGCGACATTAAGACCAGCAGTGAAGGCAGCCAGGATCAGTGCGACAAGCGCACTAACCAATGCAGCAAAAGACAAAGGTTTCTTCTCACCATGTTTCAAGTACGGGCGAAGACTGAACCGGTGCTTGGATCCTTTAGGCCTGAGGGGCTTAACTCCGGATTTACTAGTCGCCCGAGGAGTTTCCGACCCAGTGCTATCATCGGAATCAGAATTGGTATCCGTATCTGAATCAGCATTGTCCTCCTTGGAGTGGCGCTCTTGGCGCTTGACCCGGTGCGACAAGGCAGACATCTGCGTAGTTAACGCCGCCATCATGGACTGCATGGTTGAAGTTTGACGCTCCTGGGTCTTGAGAAAACGACGAAACAGCTTGTCGCCCTCTTCTACCTGGTCGCCACACTCCTCATCCTCCGGGGAATCCGAGTCAGGTAAATTGACATTGGTTTTTTGAGTTCCCTCCTCAGCGACACCACCAGTGGCAGCGGCTAGCTTATGCGCTTCTCCTTCCTTGTCGCCCATATTATCAGCAATAATCCAGCATTTCTTACCTCTAGGGACAGCGTGTCGCTGGTTACAAGAGCGACAAAGAGCAATATGGGACATCCAGCCTTCAATCTGTCGAAATCCTTGGTAAATTGATCCCCAAAAAAATACAACAGATAGGGACTGGCGAGGCTAATGGCGACCAAGCTCATACTGAATTTGGCGCCTAAAGTCACATGACTTAGATAATGAATATTAATGAGGTAGCCTCAACCCGGTCCCAAAAATATATATTAATATAATAATAATAATAATTATATATACTATAAATATTTATGAGTTTTCATTGTCTCAACACTGAACTTTAGAAAGCATATAGATTACTCTAACAAAGTAGTATCTTATAAAATCTATTTGTTGAATAAACTTAAATTTTTTATTAATGATGCTGATGCATTGAAAATTTATAAAACCATGATTATTCCACTACTGGGTTATGGTGATATTGTGTATGCGGGAGCTCCTTGTCGGCCCTTGGCTATGTTGCAAAGAACACAAAATAGGGGTTTAAGAGTGTGTATGTCTCCTGAAATCGGTTTGTCTACAAATGATTTACACAGACTAAGCAATGTGCCTTATTTACATGATAAAAGAACCTATAATTTGAGAAAATACATGTATTCACAAATTGATAAATTGATGATGATCCCTGTTGTACATCCTAGGATACAAGATACTCCTGTCCTCTGAACTGGGAAACTGAATTGTGAGAAATATAGGAAAAATGTGTTGTATAGAGGCGCCAAGGACCGGAACTCTTTGTCTGTAGTAGCACGAAATAGTCCTGATCTCGAACATTTTAAATCAACAGAAAAAGAGTGGCTAAATTCACAAGTAGATTATTAGTACTAATAATTGCAAAAACCCCTTTTTATATCTTGAAATATATATATAATATAATCTAATATAAAAATTATTTTCCCAACAACTTCCGCTAAAGAATACAATATGTATGAGGGTGATCCATTGGCCTGTTATTGTTTGGACTCTGTTTAAAATGCCTTATATAATTTGTTGGTTTATTTTTATAACTTGAATATCAAACTTAGCAATCTGGTATAAAGATAGCTAAGGTTATAATATATACAGTTTGCTTTATAATTATAAAGCCAACTGTATATAGAATTGTTATTTAAACCCATAAAATTGTACATATATTACTATGACCTATTAAAACTAGTACAATGTACTAATACTTTGCCAGAATCAAGAATGTCACAATGTACAAAAGAAAAAAAAGGTGAGCAGACTACTTTAACCTTCAAGAAGTGTTAAAGTAATAAATAATAGTGAATGTCATATAGAGTCACAAGTCGGGAAATCACGGGTAGGAATGATAGGTGAATGGTAAGGAATTAATCAGCTTAGGACTTAACTTTATGGACGGTGTACTTGAAATATACTGGAACTACCATTAGGAGGGTATTGGTTGAGTGGGGAAGTGATGCTCCCCACACGTGAAGCTGGGTTATCAATGGTCCTCGAAAGAGGAAGCTCATTGTGAACTATACCTGGTTGGATTGTAAACCGATGTTGCTCGAATATGAGATGGAAGCATGTCATGTATGAATGAAAATGAATCTTCTAATGTGTATCTTCAGTGGACATCATAAACTTACCTTGTGCCACGTGAGTGTTGTTTGTGTGGATATGAGCTCCCATGCTTAGAATCTCCACCACTTATAGAGCGAACAAACATACGATTCATGAACTACTAAGATTCATTACGAATAACTATCAGTAACAAGAAGGATTAAGAAGATGGATCTCCCCGTTTATTATTTAATGAACTCCTTTGTTTATCAACTATTAGAAATATAGTAATAACAGAAAGAGTTTAATACAAGGTCACAGTCTTATAGGAGTACATCAAACTAACAACCACCAACACCCTACAATAGCGCAACTACTTTCAGGATTGCTTCCATTTGTCAATCATTGCATTGCCAATTTAGGACACTATGACGTAAATAGCAGTAATACAGAAATATGCAGAAGCATGTAGCCTGGCCCAAAATGTGACACATTGTTCTGGGAATAGGCTGAAGCCTTATACCATATAATATTTATTAGAATAGCTCAACTGTTCAGTTGGTACAAATTAGCTCAAACCTACCTGCCATCAGCCTCAGATATTTCTCCATGCATGTATTATTTTTTCTTTTCCTTGTAACATGATAATACTTACTGAGATTCCAGGGGTTGATGATTGCACAGGGGTTATGTCAGATGATTCATGCTTCTGAATATTTCACAGTTTCCTGAAATTTAGGGTCAACATTTTATGAATTTTTTCAAGATTTTCCTTTTCCAGAGTATTTGAGCACTTTTATTTATATGAAAACATTTTCTATTTTCCAATATATTCAATTTATGTTTTGCAAAGGTTAGTAAATATTTACTTTCAAACCAATATTTCTAAACTTGTATCAAGGGCCTGGACATCCCACATGCTATGTAATTCAGGAGCCTTATCAATTTAACATTGGGTAACAAATTGAGCTCATTTTCTTGTGATATTTCAAGTAAGCAGAAACATGAAATCAAGATACTTCCCAGATTTTGCAGAATTTAGATGCCTTAGATGACCAGCAACCAAAATGGTGATGTGAAGGCTTACAGTGAGATTCCTATGCCAAAACATAATAAATCAGCACTCAAACTGCTATGCCCCCGTGATCAAAAACAGTTTATCCTTATATATTATATTAATTATGTAGAAAATGTATTGGAAAATTATAATTACCAACTATATGTGGACGATACTACATCATACTGTTCAGATAACAATACCAAAAATAGCTGCTAAAGATCACAAAAACTTCTAGATAAATTCATAAAAAAGTGTGATATGAATGCTCTAACTATTAATGCAAACAAAATAAAGCTAATAACCTTTGGGAGTGAACAATAATTAAAAATCAAGAAATTATCATGTTATTATCTAAATTAATGATAAGGCAATAAACTAGTACCAACATTCAAATACCTTGTGATTTATTTAGCCCACACTCTAACATTTCATGTAAATAAATTAAACAGATGGCAACATTTCATATAAATGAACAAGAATGTTTATATCCTGATGTTATTTCGTTTATGGATATTACAGGTTATTTCTCCATTCATGACCATTGAGTTTTAGATGTTACTTACGGCTAGTCAAGGGTAGAGCTAGTCTCTGATTGGGTTGTCCAAACGCAGACAAACACTTTGCAGAGGTCAAGTTTATTGCAGATGATATGTGGAAAGTGTTACAGTAAGGCTGGTGTAATCACAATGAGTACCAATGTTCTTTGGACCTTGGATGATCATACTACACAAGAGACGTAGGCTTCATTATTGCTTGTCCACCTATCCCGAGTAGTTCCATGAAGGTACTATAGTCCCTCTTATGGTCACCAGATGCCACCACTGACTTGTAAGTCTAAACCACCATGCTCCCGAACCCAAAAGGCTCATATCGATCCAAATGTATCTCGCTCTCTGGCCAATACTGGTTACTACTGTGTCTTTTATACTAGTCTGTTATCAATCTAATGAACACCTGCATTCCCTTTGCAGTGCTACCATTGGCAGACAAGGCCCCTGCATGAACACCAGTTCTAGGGTTGTCTTACCTTCTGTTGACTCTGTCTATGGTTACTAATACACCATTCTATCAATTTCAAGTTTTCCTTTATTAATGTTTTAGTTAATTTCATGGTCTATATATTCTAATGCAACCTGGTGACCATCCACTTTCTTCAAGCTATATATTTGGCTTTACAATAAGCAGTCTAATTATATTCAAGTATAAAATCTTATCTAGTCCAGTGGTAGAACTAGTCCATGGTCTGGGTGCTCATATTCAAAACGTAGACAACACTTGGTTGAGAGTCAGTTTATTGTGGAGTATCAGAAGCCTCACAAATGCCGGTGCAGTAATGATAATGACTAGGTTCCTATATACAGATATTGTTCATAAACCTGAGAGGTAGGCTTCTTCAGTGAAGTCCGCCTGACTCCGTGTGACCTCACAAACTTCCGTAGTTTTTTCACTAGTCACCAGATGTCACCAGATGCTACTCTTTGCTAACCAAACCCCCCAATCCTTAAGACTCGTAATGATCCAAACGTGTATCAGTTAACATTACCCAATATCGACTTGTCATTCTTTTATATTCTTTGGTTATTGATTTTCCCCAGGTAGTGCTGCCACTGGTAGACGAGGCCCTCCTGCCATAACCGGTACAGGTTTACCATGCCTACCGGAGGCGCAACCCATAAACTATTTGGGATACTTCTTATATATTTTTGAACCATTTTATAATGCATCTTTTTTAATTATGTTCTCAACATTTATTATTTCATTTGAATATTACCACCAATCATATGCATGAGGTATTTGGTTATTACCTCAGTGCATCTGTTCAGTAAAATCAGAAGAATTATGAATGAAACTTGTGCCATACAAATGTATACATATATGGTTATACCTTACTTTGACTGATAGTTGTGTACTCTAAACAACCTGATCTTGAATTTGCAAAATACATGTTAGAAGTTTAAGAATCAGTCTCAAAACCCAGGTAAAATGGATTCAATAGAAGTGTTTAAGAAATGTAATATTTCCAGTTTAGAAACCAGAAGAAAATATCATCTATTACATTTCTTATTTGAATATAAACCAAACTGTATCAATACAGCATTAGATGAGAAGATAGTTGTAAGACAAAAGTCAGGACCATGTTTTACTGCATACAAACCCATTAATGAAGCAATTAAAAAGAAAATGTTTGATTCAGGAAGTATTGAATGGAACAAAATTTCATCAGACATGAGAAATATTCAAAACAAAACAGTTTTTCAAATAAAACAAAACATGCTATTAATAGCATCATGCAGAAATTAATTAATATAAGGCATTAAGTAGTCGAATCAATAATAATAGGTAAAACATATAGTAGTATTTGTGTTTCACTAACTAGGAAACAAATGCACGTAAATATATTTTTTAGAGTTAAGGTAGTTGTATTCTAATGCATAATCACAGAACAAGCCCATCCCAGCCTACACCAACAACAAAATTTACCATGAAATAATTTCATTATTTGGGGTGGTATGAGACCTAAAGACCATTGGAGGTGCCCCTTAGTATTGCCATGATATTCAACAAAACAAGAAAGAAGGACTCCCCACCTCCTCGCAGCAGCATTCAAGCTGAATTATAAGATTCTCTTGACCACAAAAAATGTGAGTGGGTGTTGAAATAAGCCTGCATGTGTGATTATAAACATCCATCATAACAAACAGAACAGCTGTGTATGTTCACTGATAATAGATGTTTTTGGCATATTCAACAACATATAACTAGTCCCACCATCAAAAAGAACAAAACACCGTAAAGAAACACTTTTACTACCGTTGGAGCCTGTTTCATAACAACCTCCATAGCTACAAAGCTTTTATGTTCCCTTACGGAAACTGTACGAGAGTTTTAAATGTCCATTTCATAACAAAACTCCCGTAAATCGACCCCAAACTTCTGTAAATCGACCCCAAACTCCCATAAATCGACCCCAAACTCCCATGCAAACTCCCATGGCTTCGTACGGTGCCCAAAAAGGTGGTCGTAACTTTATGAAACACAAAACTCAGGTAGCAGTATTGAGGTTTGTTATGAAACAGGTTTTATGTTCCCTTACGGAAACTGTATGAGAGTTTGAAATGTCCATTTCATAACAAAACTCCCGTAAATCAACCCAAAACTTCCGTAAATCGACCCCAAACTCCCATAAATCAACCCCAAATTCCTATGCAAATCCATGCAAACTCACATAGCTATGTACAGTGCCCAGAAAGGTGGTCGTAACTTTATGAAATGCAAAACTCAGGTAACAGTATGGAGGTTTGTTATGAAACAGGCTCCGGATTTGGGGTGTATATAAACTTATATCATCTGTTGAAGGAGAAACACATGGGTAGGAAACACAATACATAAACACAAGTTCCAGATCGATGACTTTTAACAAAAAAATGAGTCATGAAATGTAGGCCTCCCCCTGAACCTCAGCCTTGTAAGGTGAAGATATCTGGCCTCCTCCCAGGCAGGATCATGATGGGCACACCATTAGGATTGAAAAAAAAGTCATCTACTATCACAGTCTGTGTTGATACATCCGTGAACATTTCAAGTCAATGGAAATCACAACTACTCAGATAATGGAGGGCACATCTTTGGATAGAAATCTGACTCAACCAAAGTAAGGGGAGAACCATCCAACGAGAACCACCTGAAAAAGATGACAAAACAAGAGGAGCAGGTGAAACTAAAATTTGAAAAGAAAGACTCACAAATCCTGTTCCAAGAGATCCAGAAAATAACACAATTCCTATGCAGCATTGAAACCACCACAAATGCTACAGAAGTATCAATGAACAGTATGGTTACAAGCTGACATTGAAGAACTGAAGAGAGCCAAAGACTACAATGAAGAAGCTGTCCTACACTTGTAGAACAGATTTGACAGCACACAGTGTTAAAAAAGACAAGAAGCAAGCAAAATACAAGAGGCTGAAGTTGGAGATATTATAGGGTCTACCTAAGGGGGGACAAAAGGAGAACCCATCCACACTGGCCCCTTCAATCCTCATAGACTGAGTCCTACTCTCATCGGATTTAGGGGCGACATCAAAATTCAAGGGCTGAGAACCTGAGATGCTGCGACAGGCTGCAGCAGGATGCTAGTTATAACCCCTATGTGCCATGACTGGCTGCAACACTCTAAACCCCTATTGCATCTCATTAAGAGTACCAGACATGAGCCTTTATCAGTTTTTCTATTAGTTGTATGATAAAATGGAACTTTCCTTTTATGTTTGTATACATAACATACCCTAAGTACCTCATTAAGGCTAATTAATTGATTATTAATGAGTTAATGAGGTCATTTAGGGTCATTAAGATAGTGTCTCCACCCTCCTCATACCAGGCTGCAGCCCGTACCTTTAGTACCCCTGGGTGGAGGCTACACGCTGTAATGTCACTGACCATTGGCTGCCACCTTTTGACGTCTCCCCTTAAGGGCCTTGAGACCAGAACGGCTGCATGGAATGCACAAAAGTGATTTAAGGAAGCATCAAAGAACCCTGGTGAGAAACTCCAAATGAGAGGAGACATCCCTGGTGAGACCAAGAAGATCAACCCATGTATGCTGCAAAGGCCATGAAGATGTACGAGGACTCCTCTGTAACATTTGCACCTGTCACAGGAAGGAAATAGGTTGTAGCCTCTAATTAACCTACTCATCAACTCCCAAACTTACAAACTACAATGCATGTTAATTCCTTATACCTATCAATCTTTCCCTTTCAGATTGTGAAGATGATGGTTACATTGGTCATCATATATTTTATCACGTTCCTTCCTGGCAGCCTCACTTGGATAATAAATGATCTTGCGCAATATAGATTTCTAGGTGGCTACTCTGGCATATATATTCGTGCTGTGACGGATGGGCTGAAACCATTGAACAGTGCTGTTAACTTCATTGTGTATGCTGCTATGTCACAGTAAGTTGGTTTCAGTAATTTGTTGAAAGCAAACATAAAACCATGTATACATATTTTTAAAAGATGGATTATTAATCTCTGTTGCCAGGTGCTACCACACCAAGTATTAGTTACACTTAGAAGTTGCAAACTGTAACTTGCTTGACAACCTGATTTGTTTGTATGTAGCAACCACGGTTATGTGTCCTTTTTTCAAATTTGATATACACATATGTACACTTTACATTGGAGGCTACCAGCAAGGTGAAATTATAAAGGTTTTCCTTATATAATTGATACTTACATTCTATTGTGTAAAGGATTTTAACCTGTGTAAACTGGGAAGAATTGCTGATGTCTCATGTAAAGACAGTCAATGCTTTTTAGTCTATTTTCTTTAAACAAAGTTGGCGTTTGACAGATACTAGCTTGAATACTAAAGATTAAAGGTAAATGTGGGAAATCACACCAGTGCCACCTGATGTGTTTTTATTTCTGTTGCACAAATTCTTTTGAATTTGAGAAAAATGTGTTTCACTTAGGAATGATAAATATCTGTCTGGAAATGAGTAAAACCAACATATAAGGCTAAAACACAGTAAAATATAAATAATTATATTTTGCTTTGAGTGCATTTTTTTTCTTTTCAAATAAGTCTGGATGACGAGCTAAAATATCTATTGTGGTCCTTTGCTTACGTTTCACTTTCTTAAGGAAGAAGACCCAGGGAATTAAAATTTCTTTATGGTCCTAATGTATCAATATAGTACCCTAAAAAATTGGAGAATTTTGGAGATCTTTTACAATGTCACTGCCTATGTACTATAACACTTTCATTAAAATGAAAGATAAACAATTCTGAAGCATGTATCCAAATATTTAAGATGCACCACCCTAAGACAACTGAACGAGGGCTAGTTATCCATTATATAATTGCATTTTAGAGTAACAAACATATACAAGCCACTACTTCTTTTATGCATATGTACTATGACATGATGAAAGTATGACACCTGTTTATATGCTATGACACATTTATCAATTATCATGATTAAATATAATCATCCTATTTCTTTATGAATATGAAATAAAACACTTGATTTAGTAGCAAGTAAATTTCATCTCAATGCACATAGTTTCTCTATTCAAAATATTTTAGCTTTTTCTAAAGATTTCTGACACAATCAATGGTCTGCATATATACATGTACTATTATCATGTACTTTTGGATTGAACATTCCTTTGGGTCCACTAATGTGTATATTTGATTATATATGGCTGTTTCATCTGTAAATATACTATGACACCTTAGAATACCCCAAACATGTCTTAATATATATTTTCTGCTCTCCTTTGGTTCCTTTGAGTACAATTGCCTATATCTAGAAAGGCAACAAACCACTGTATTTTCAAACATATTTTATAGTGTATGTGTTTTTTGTTCAAATATAATTGGGAAATTGTATTTCTGTATTTATACTTTGACATGTTTTCTCCACCATAGATAGTTTGGTGAAAAAAGATAGAAATTATGAAATAATTGCATCATTATAATCTTACTCAAGAGCATAGATTTGTTGTTCATAAGATTCAAAATTAATGTTCACATGACCCAACTACAAAACAATTAGAAGGCTTGACTGATATGTTTAACAGTATTCTGTCTAAAGTTTTAAAGAGGATACATCCATTTTATAAAATTTGTTTCTGATCAGCTGTAGGGTAATCCCTAGTTTTCCAGAGAATGATCCTTGTTACAATACTTTATATTTATCTAGTTAACACATAGAAAAAATCAGGGTTGTGGTCCACTTTCATAAAAGTACACTATATCAATTTTGCAATGCAAACATATATTTTTGATATAATATTTGAATATATATATTTGTATTTATATTATACATGCCACACAGAGAGACAGTTAATTAGAAATTAGAAATTGAGTTCAATTGCTCAAAAATCTTTTTAAAAATACAATCAAGAGTTATAGAATTAAATGGCAGTCTTGTAATTTCACTTTTATGTAAGCAGCATGGAATTTATGTCCACAGTGATTAAAATGGCGTAAATGGATTTCCTTTTCATAGTAATCAATGTGGAAAATAAAATTCTTCAATTTATTTGACAGCAATGGCTAATGGTTATTTTAGAGTTCCCTTGGTTTATTGACATTTAAATAAAATTCTCTGAGATAAAAACATTTTCTTCATTCATGCTTCAGGCAATTCAGAGCAGCATTCAAGAAGATCATATGCTGTGGACGAGGCATAACTTCCCCTGAGGACTGTATTGCTGAAACAGCAAGTGGGACAAAGATCTCAGATGTTGGGACAAGCCAGAATCATATAAAGTAATCTACAGGGTCAGAAGAAGTGAGACTTAATTTGATTAAATGTAACATTAACATCAGATAATACTCAAGCTTACTGGTCATCACTTGCATAGCAACTAGAAAGGTTTGCCACAGTGCAGTGAAATATTTCACTCATGTTTGAAAATACTGATATATTCATTTTCACTCAGAAAATGTTTCCCCCCCCCCGACTCAGAGTTGATTAATTTTGTTCTGTTCACAAATGAATATAAACAGCATCTGAATACATTTACATTTCTTGTCTCAAGTATAACTCAGCAATTGCAAAACATCATAATTGAATTGATATTTAATCCTGTATGGATAGTTATATTTCTTTTCTTTTTTTTAATTGCTTTATTTATTATGGTAGGGGTAAGGAATTACTCCATGTCTGCCCCCCTATCCAGCCTTAACAGGTTACAAGCTTCATTGTGTATATCTTATTTATGGATATTTGTACTTTTTTCTCCTCACTAGGAAAAAGGACAAGGAAAAAAAAGATTACAACAGTTGGTGAATTCAGGAATCAGATGAGAAGGAGCTTTGATATTCAAGAGTACACAAACCCATGATTGCCCCTGGACAAATGTCAGTATTTGGTGATTGGATCTACAGCATTGACTTTCAGGATATGCACATGATAGTCACTGAAAATAATACTGAAAACGGAACACTATAATTTTTTTTGTCAACATACTCAGTCATATTCCTTACTTTGTCTCTTTTTTCCTATATCACAATGGAATTGAAGTTGTCAATTTCAATCAAGATCACAACTTATGATCAATTATTATGACTTCAGAGAGTATAGTATTCTGTGTAATACTATGTAAACATAAAATTCACAAAGACAGTAGTTTTAGTGAGCAATTCATGAGAAATGGGTTGACCCATCACCCCTTCAATGCATATGTGCCTAACACTCATTATCCTGCCATCATATTAGAAGGACATTTTACAATCATGTACCTGTCCCCTTTCATTTTGAAAATTCCCCGCAAAACTGCTTTAATGGATATATGCAGTTTTTGAAATATCATTCACCTTGCTTGCTTTGAATGTCAGAACATCATATGGAGATGTCATAACTTCATAAATGATACCTATGGGACTTGCATAGTATTTGACGTTACTTTTATAAACGTTTTATAACTTGTGATGAGATTGGAATATTTTCCAAATTCTTTCAGATTCTGAAATCTTTGGGATAATTATAACTTGATCAGAAAGCACTTATTGTAACCTGGACTAATAGAAGCCTTTAACATAATATCAGAAAAATAAATTCTGAGATGAGGTCTTTTTTGTTAGTTCATTTTAGATAAAAGATAAGTTGTAACAAGCATCTGCGCATGATCTGTTTTAAAACACACCTGGGAGTGTTTTTGAAACATGGAATGAATTGCTTAGACACCACAACTTACAAAATTCTTAGGAGGAAAAAATGTTTAATGATTAATTTTCTCTTTTCTTAGCTGGGATTTTGTGCATTATTGCTGCAGCACTAGCAACTATATAGCATAAAGCTGAGGATCCATGACACAGGTACAAAACAATAGGTTTGACAATGGACTGATTTCATATTTAATCCATTATAGCTTCAAAAATGGTGTCGTTCCAAAATTAATTTGCCATTTTTTGGGATTCAACTCATGGATCACCCCAACCAATTTTTTAAACCCATTTTGGTACCATCAAATGATATGAAAGAAATAACAATGACAATGGGAATCTTCTTCATCACACAGTCTTAAGGTATAACATTTCTGGGTTTAAAAACCATATTTACATCAACCAATATATTGTATTCCCTTGTAGTCTAGTATGCAAGAATATAATTGTTTTTGAACTTCACTATGGATCAGGTTGTAGGGGACTGATTCTGGACTTTCAGGACAGACAAATTTTATTGCCAACACAATATTGGACAGACAAAAAAGAGTCAGTCCTGGAGTTGTTTTTTTTTTATCCTTTTATTGTTGGGTCAGAAAAAGTTGTGTCATGGATCATTGACTTTATATTTTGACTTTCAGTATTATGTAAAGCATGTTATATTGATGACTTGGGAATCAATTTGAAATCTTATCTACAAGACCTTTGACATCGGGAATTCTGACAAATGACATCTTAAAGTCCAATTTTTAAGGCTAATCTTTCCAATCATAAAAGAGACCTGAAGTTATACATCTGGAAAGCATACTGAAATAGTCAATTGAGATGTCATGACAGTTGTATAACTAAAGTGAGATGTTTCAGAACTCAATTATTGAGGAAGAGTATGAGAAACTTCTAGTCTATGTTGAATGTATTTCTGTTTGTCAAACTGCCTTATTTGATCACCATCCTGAGTGTAGTTTTAGATGTATATAAAATGTAATGTTTAAGCCTTGGCACATATTTACATATATCCTAGAATGCATTGTGATCAAAGCTAAGTTATGAGTTCTACTAGAATACAATCCTATATGAAATATCTGAAAGTATAATATACTTATAGCAGAGATGGATGCATTATCTAATCATTTGTACCAGTGAACTCGATGTCTAAAGTAAACTTTGTATTGCCTAAAAATTGTTATCAACAACCAAAGCAATAGAATTACAGAGGGAATACAACATATTATGATTCAAGCTTTATTCTTTAGATGGCATATTTCATGTTGTACATTTTTCCTGGTCATCAGACTAGCCTTACACTGATGCATGGCCATTGATCAATACATGTACATTGAACATACACACACCTTTTGAAGCTGCTGTAGCCTTCCTTGGTTGAACACAATAAATTATCACTGCAATGAAAAATTGAAATTTGTGTTGGTTTTGTCTTTTAGCTGGAAAACTGTATAAATTAGATTTTCCCATAAACTTTAAGATAATGACTGAGAAATACATTTCTAGATTAATAATTTTAGCTTTTCAGTTTATCCCAGAATTAAAATCAAAGCTGAGTAAATGCTCTTATCAAGAAAACCCTAGGTATTTTTTATCATAATCTAATCACTGATGTACTTATTTATTTGCCAGCAATATATATAAAGACACCCTCAAGATGTATTACCTGTGATTTTATCATGATAATTGGTTGCAACAAGTTATCCTGATTATATCTCTTTTTGCAGGAAATTAAACATCACAACTAAGGTGAATATGGGTTCAAATGTCACACTGCCGGTCCATTACTGACAAAGACAATAATAACATATTAGAAATAAAGTTACAATATAAGAGCAGACTGATAGACATATATCCTCCCAGCCAAGGTGTGACGTAATGGTCACATTATGCAATCATACTTTTTTGGTTTGTCTGTTACTTACTGAAATGTCACGTAACTGTTACATAATTTTTCTGTTAGGTTGAGACCTAACATAAACAGAATGTTATCATAATGTTCTGGTGAGGTTAGGTCAACATCAAATTAAAATAGAATTTCATCGTGACGTTCTGATTAGGTGAGGTCTAGACCTGACTTAAACAAAACGTTGTTGTGACCTCCTGACCAGGGTAGGTCCCAACCTCACCTAACCAGAACGCTATTGTGATGTTCTGATTACGACAGGTCTTAACCTCACAGAATGTTACAGTGACCATCATATGAGGTTAGGTGTCACCCTAACCTAAACATGATGTTATTTTGACATCCTCATTCAGTAAGGTCTAAACCACACCTAAATAAAGTATTATTGTGACATTCTTATTAAGTCTAAGCCTTATAATTAACGTTACAAGAACTTTATCAGAACGTCGCAATGTAAAGTTGCAACAGTTGGTTACAGTGACATTATTGAGAGTCATCAAAAGAACATCGCTGCAACCTAGCAGTTTCATGTAACAAGAATCAAGCCAGAACGTTGCTGCAATGTTATTATGACGTCATATCTTTGGGTGGGCTAGTCCTATATAGAAACAACCTGCAATTCAATGGCATTAGCTACCTCCAAATTGAAAGTACTCCTCAGAAAATTGACATATTTATCATCAATGTATGTATATTATTTACGAAGGGAAAATTGAGGGGAAAACCGGAGATATCAATTCATAAACGGGGCATTGGCATTGTGGGGAATGGCAGGGGCTGGGGGAGATGCCCAGGTGGTTGTGGCGGTGGTGGTGGTGGGGGTGGAGGGGTGTTGGGAGGTTACTATTTCTATGATATTCAATCTTTTTTTTGTACACTTTTATGACATATCATGTCCCTTGTGCTTGCACATATTATCCACCTGAGCATGAAGAATATCAATGACAAGTATCAACGTATATAAACCTATAATCAACTCTAAACTCATTTTATCATAAAATCAATATTTGGAATATTTTGTTACCATTTTTAAAAACATGTGTGATATAAAACGTATGTTACCCACAATATAAGCCTGATCTGCATAATACAAAGAAAAAAAATTATCATAAATATAATGTGCAATATTAGACATGCGAAATGCGCGATATTAGCCTGACATGTGTGATCTATAGCTTAAAATAAGTATCATATTCCCCCCCCCCTTAGAAATAATGGTTAAGGATTGAAACAAAAATGTAATACTAATAAATACGCCTCATGTGGTTCTACAACACTACAACCCTAAAGAAAACCGGGTGATCTGATTTAACTACCTTTTAAACGCAATAGAAAAACGTAGGCCCATTACATGATATCTAATAGGTCATATCTGGTCAAAAATGAGGGAATAGTGCACATAATAATATTATAATATTATTATTATGTGCACTATACCCCCATAGACCTTGTGCAGACGTGGTCATGTGATTAATTTTTGGTGATCACCATGTGGTGATCATGACCATGTGGGTATTAAATTAATCCGAATGGTTTATGGTTTTGATTGTTCACAATGATTTAGTGAGTTTGTTTAAAGTAAATATGGCATGAATAGTTGTTCTAAATGTATAAACATTGTAAATAATGACAAGAATAAATTGATCACCAAAATGGCGGAGGTCCCATTCTGGCTGATGTGACGTCATCTGCACAACATCTATATGTATTTATGTATTCCTGCCCAAAAGGTGGGTAGGGAGGGAGGGGCACGATTAAGACTGGGATGATGTAATCTTCTACCCCCGAGCTTCTGCTAAACTGGTTGCGAGGGGAATTGGGGTTCAGACTGGAAATGTCTGGAACTGTCACCGAAAACGTAGGGGAGATTTCAACTTTGGCCCTTAGAAAAAGTAGAAGTCATCCTGGACTTGTACCTCACCTTTTCACATTGATCCCATTACTCTATCTGTGTGTCAGTAGACCCCTAAAATCGAAAGGGCGACATGGCTTTTTTGGGGCTTAACAACATGTGACAAGGCAATTTCTTAAAATTGACAAGGAGACAGGGCAATTTATTAAAATCGACAGGGGGACAGGGTCATTTCTTAAAAATGACAGGGCGACAGGGCCAATTCTTAAAATCAACAGGGTGAGATGGGGGTTCCCCCATCTACACCTCCATCTGTGCCATGTATTAGGGTATTGAGGGGATATTATTGGGCAGGTAGTCAGCTCTCATCTTAATGATTGTTACCTATCAACCACAGATAGTTAGTTGAGATTTCAACTTAGACTTATGCAAAAAGGCTCTCTCACTTTCAACCTGTATGTTATCTGTTCGCATTGATATAGGTACAATATACAAGGGAATTGAGGGTGTATTATGGGGACAATAATAAGATCTGACCTTCCTGGTTGTGACCAGGGAATCTCAACCAGTAAGTGGAGATTTTGGCTTCAGCCCTTATGAAAAGTTAAAATCACTTTGACCTAGTACCCATCCTATTCGCTTTGACTCCCTTACTCTCTTTATGGCATACATTAGTTTGAATCAAGTTCAACTTGTACCTATCTAATTCATATTGATTCCCTTACTCCATAGGTGCCATATAAAGGGCTATTCAGGGGGTTCTATGGGACTCATAATAGGATCTCCACCTACAAGTTGTGATGTAGGAATCACAACTAGTAAGTGGAGATTTCAACATCAGCCCTAAGGAATAGTTTGAATCGCCTTTAACTTATACCTATCTTACTCACATTGTTCTTCTTTCATCATAGGTGTTATATATAGGGGGATTGAGGGAGTTCTATGGGATTCATAATGGGATCTCCACCTACAGGTTGTGATATAGGAATCACAACTAGTAAGTGGAGATTTCAACATCAGATCTCAGGAATAGTTTGATTCGCCTTGAACTTGTACCTATCTAATTCATATTGATCCCCTTACTCCATAGGTGCTATAGAAAGGGCTATTCAGGGGGTTCTATGGGATTCATAATAGGATCTCCACCTACAGATTGTGATGTAGTAATCACAACTAGTAAGTGGAGATTTCAACATCAGATCTCAGGAATAGTTTGATTCGCCTTGAACTTGTACCTATCTAATTCATATTGATCCCCTTACTCCATAGGTGCTATAGAAAGGGCTATTCAGGGGGTTCTATGGGATTCATAATAGGATCTCCACCTACAGATTGTGATGTAGTAATCACAACTAGTAAGTGGAGATTTCAACATCAGATCTCAGGAATAGTTTGATTCGCCTTGAACTTGTACCTATCTAATTCATATTGATCCCCTTACTCCATAGGTGCCATAGAAAGGGCTATTCAGGGGGTTCTATGGGATTCATAATATGATCTCCACCTACAGGTTGTGATGTAGGAATCACAACTAGTAAGTGGAGATTTCAACGTCAGCCCTCAGCAATAGTTTGAACCACCTTCAACTTGTACCTATCTAATTCATATTGATTCCCTTACTCCATAGGTGCCATAGAAAGGGCTATTCAGGGGGTTCTATGGGATTCATAATAGGATCTCCACCTACATGTTGTGATGTAGGAATCACAACTAGTAAGTGGAGATTTCAACATCAGCTCTCAGGAATAGTTTGATTCGCCTTGAACTTGTACCTATCTAATTCATATTGATTCCCTTACTCCATAGGTGCCATAGAAAGGGCTATTCAGGGGGTTCTATGGGATTCATAATAGGATCTCCACCTACATGTTGTGATGTAGGAATCACAACTAGTAAGTGGAGATTTCAACATCAGCTCTCAGGAATAGTTTGATTCGCCTTGAACTTGTACCTATCTAATTCATATTGATTCCCTTACTCCATAGGTGCCATATAAAGGGTTATTCAGGGGGTTCTATGCGATTCATAATGGGATCTCCACCTACAGGTTGTGATATAGGAATCACAACTAGTAAGTGGAGATTTCAATGTCAGCCCTCAGGAATAGTTTAAACCACGTTGGTCACCGTCGAATTTTTGGAAACTAGTCACCCTGTCGGGACCAGGCTTAAGGCTAAGCTAAATTATGGACAGACCATCTGTGTCAGTACAACATAACAACCAGCAAGCTGTGATTTCATATTCAACTCTTAGGTATGGTCTCACCTCTGTTAGTGTTACACCTACAATGTTCACAGGGACCCCCTAACCCTTTAGGGATGATAATGATATGTCAGAGTACACAGTGGGTATATTAAACCATCACCAATGAAATCCCCACTTCCTGAAGTATAGATCACAACCAGTCAGCTGAGATTCCCTACTCAACTCATAGGTAAGGTCTCAGTTATGTTTGTGTTACACCTATCCTCTGTTCTTCCAAACCTAAACAGCTCTGCCCTAGAAGTATATAGGTACCCTCAAAGGGTGTTTTCTAAGTGTATTAGTACCCCTAGAATGAAATCTCCACTTGGTAGCTGTGATTTCTGGATCACAACCAGCAAGTGGAGATTCAGTCTTCAGAATTTATGTCCAGGCCAGGCGACAAGATTGTTCACCCTAACCTAGTCAGCTATGGCCTAGAAATATGTAGAAGTGGAGATTCAGTATTCAGACTTTATGTCCAAAACAGGAAACAAGACTGTTCCCTAACCTAATCTACTGTGCCCTAGAAGTATATATGTACTGACAAAGGGTGTTTTCTAAGTGAATCAGTGTCCCTAGAATGAAATCTCCACTTGGTAGCTGTGATTTCTGGATCACAACCAGTAAGTGGAGATTCGGTCTTCAGACGTCATCTCCAGGCCAGGAGACCAGATTGTTCACCCTGACCTAGTTAGCTATGCCTTAGAAATATGTAGGTACTACTAAAGGGTATTTTCCAATTGTATTAGTGACCTCTATCTACATCAAGTCTGGAAAATGTGTGGTAAGCACAAGATTCAGGGGTACAATATTTATGATAGATGGATGATAGTCGCAAGAGGCATCTCCAAAACAGAACATTAATGAAGGATGTTTTCAACAACACTGAAAGTAAAAAGACTCTGCAATTCCTTCAAGAATGTCTCAGTTACATGTGTATATACATGTTACACCTATCCCATTCATATGGATACCCTAACCTTTCTGGGGTGATATGTGAAGGTAGAGTGGGTATATAGGAGGATAATCAATAAATTCTCCACTTGATGGTTGTGATGGGCACTTCACAACCAGTAAGGGGAGATTTCATATACAACTCTTTGGTAAGGTCTCAGTTACATGTGTATACATGTTATACCTATCCTGTTCATATGGATACCCTCTTCTATTCAAATTGATCCCCTTACTATGTAGGAGGCTTATATAGGTGTATTGAAGCGGTATTATTGTAATGATAGGATCTCCACTTCCTGGTTGTGACCAAGGAGTTACAACCAGTAAGTGGAGATTTTAGACTTCATTTTGGGAAAGATTGAGTCACCTTCAACTTGTACCTCTCCTATTTGCAGTGATCCCCTCACTATGTAGATGGCTTATATGAGGGTATTGAGGGGGTATTATGGAAGTGATAGTAGGATCTCCACTAACTGGTTGTGACCAAGGAATTACAACCAGTAAGTGGAGATTTTAGACTTCAGTCCTTAGGGAAAGTTTGAGTCACCTTCAACTTGTACCTCCCCTATTTGATTGATCCCCTCACTATGTAGATGGCTTATATAAGGGTATTGAGGGGGTACTATGGGAGTGATAGTAGGATCTCCACTTCCTGGTTGTGACCAAGAAATTACAACCAGTAAGTGGAGATTTTAGACTTCAGCATTTTGGGAAAGATTGAGTCACCTTAAACTTGTACCTCTCCTATTTGCAGTGATCCCCTCACTATGTAGATGGCTTATATGAGGGTATTGAGGGGGTATTATGGAAGTGATAGTAGGATCTCCACTAACTGGTTGTGACCAAGGAATTACAACCAGTAAGTGGAGATTTTAGACTTCAGCCCCTAGGGAAAGTTTGAGTCACCTTCAACTTGTACCTCTTCTATTCAAGTTGATCCCCTTACTATGTAGGAGGCTTATATAGGTGTATTGAGGGGGTATTATGGAAGTGATAGTAGGATCTCCACTTCCTGGTTGTGACCAAGGAATTACAACCAGTAAGTGGAGATTTTAGACTTCAGCACTTTGGGAAAGATTGAGTCACCTTCAACTTGTACCTCTCCTATTTGCAGTGATCCCTCACTATGTAGATGGCTTATATGAGGGTATTGAGGGGGTATTATGGAAGTGATAGTAGGATCTCCACTAACTGGTTGTGACCAAGGAATTACAACCAGTAAGTGAAGATTTTAGACTTCAGCCCTTAGGGAAAGTTGAGTCACCTTCAACTTGTACCTCTTCTATTCCAGTTGATCCCCTTACTATGTAGATGGCTTATATAGGTGTATTGAGGGTGTATCATGGGAATGATAGTGGGATCTCCACTTCCTGGTTGTGACCAAGGAATTACAACCAGTAAGTGGAGATTTTAGACTTCAGCACTTTGGGAAAGATTGAGTCACCTTCAACTTGAACCTCTCCTATTTGCAGTGATCCCCTCACTATGTAGATGGCTTATATGAGGGTATTGAGGGGGTATTATGGAAGTGATAGTAGGATCTCCACTTCCTGGTTGTGACCAAGGAATTACAACCAGTAAGTGGAGATTTTAGACTTCAGCCCTTAGGGAAAGTTTGAGTCACCTTCAACTTGTACCTCTTCTATTCCAGTTGATCCCCTTGCTATGTAGATGGCTTATATAGGTGTATTGAGGGTGTATCATGGGAATGATAGTGGGATCTCCACTTCCTGGTTGTGACCAAGGAATTACAACCAGTAAGTGGAGATTTTAGACTTCAGCCCCTAGGGAAAGTTTGAGTCACCTTCAACTTGTACCTCTTCTATTCAAGTTGATCCCCTTACTATGTAGGAGGCTTATATAGGTGTATTGAGGGGGTATTATGGAAGTGATAGTAGGATCTCCACTTCCTGGTTGTGACCAAGGAATTACAACCAGTAAGTGGAGATTTTAGACTTCAGCACTTTGGGAAAGATTGAGTCACCTTCAACTTGTACCTCTCCTATTTGCAGTGATCCCCTCACTATGTAGATGGCTTATATGAGGGTATTGAGGGGGTATTATGGAAGTGATAGTAGGATCTCCACTTCCTGGTTGTGACCAAGGAATTACAACCAGTAAGTGGAGATTTTAGACTTCAGCCCTTAGGGAAAGTTTGAGTCACCTTCAACTTGTACCTCTTCTATTCCAGTTGATCCCCTTGCTATGTAGATGGCTTATATAGGTGTATTGAGGGTGTATCATGGGAATGATAGTGGGATCTCCACTTCCTGGTTGTGACCAAGGAATTACAACCAGTAAGTGGAGATTTTAGACTTCAGCCCCTAGGGAAAGATTGAGTCACCTTAAACTTGAACCTCTCCTATTTGCAGTGATCCCCTCACTATGTAGATGGCTTATATGAGGGTATTGAGGGGGTATTATGGAAGTGATAGTAGGATCTCCACTAACTGGTTGTGACCAAGGAATTACAACCAGTAAGTGGAGATTTTAGACTTCAGCACTTTGGGAAAGATTGAGTCACCTTCAACTTGTACCTCTCCTATTTGCAGTGATCCCCTCACTATGTAGATGGCTTATATGAGGGTATTGAGGGGGTATTATGGAAGTGATAGTAGGATCTCCACTAACTGGTTGTGACCAAGGAATTACAACCAGTAAGTGAAGATTTTAGACTTCAGCCCTTAGGGAAAGTTGAGTCACCTTCAACTTGTACCTCTTCTATTCCAGTTGATCCCCTTACTATGTAGATGGCTTATATAGGTGTATTGAGGGTGTATCATGGGAATGATAGTGGGATCTCCACTTCCTGGTTGTGACCAAGGAATTACAACCAGTAAGTGGAGATTTTAGACTTCAGCACTTTGGGAAAGATTGAGTCACCTTAAACTTGAACCTCTCCTATTTGCAGTGATCCCCTCACTATGTAGATGGCTTATATGAGGGTATTGAGGGGGTATTATGGAAGTGATAGTAGGATCTCCACTAACTGGTTGTGACCAAGGAATTACAACCAGTAAGTGGAGATTTTAGACTTCAGTCCTTAGGGAAAGTTTGAGTCACCTTCAACTTGTACCTCCCCTATTTGATTGATCCCCTCACTATGTAGATGGCTTATATAAGGGTATTGAGGGGGTACTATGGGAGTGATAGTAGGATCTCCACTTCCTGGTTGTGACCAAGAAATTACAACCAGTAAGTGGAGATTTTAGACTTCAGCATTTTGGGAAAGATTGAGTCACCTTAAACTTGTACCTCTCCTATTTGCAGTGATCCCCTCACTATGTAGATGGCTTATATGAGGGTATTGAGGGGGTATTATGGAAGTGATAGTAGGATCTCCACTAACTGGTTGTGACCAAGGAATTACAACCAGTAAGTGGAGATTTTAGACTTCAGCCCCTAGGGAAAGTTTGAGTCACCTTCAACTTGTACCTCTTCTATTCAAGTTGATCCCCTTACTATGTAGGAGGCTTATATAGGTGTATTGAGGGGGTATTATGGAAGTGATAGTAGGATCTCCACTTCCTGGTTGTGACCAAGGAATTACAACCAGTAAGTGGAGATTTTAGACTTCAGCACTTTGGGAAAGATTGAGTCACCTTCAACTTGTACCTCTCCTATTTGCAGTGATCCCCTCACTATGTAGATGGCTTATATGAGGGTATTGAGGGGGTATTATGGAAGTGATAGTAGGATCTCCACTAACTGGTTGTGACCAAGGAATTACAACCAGTAAGTGAAGATTTTAGACTTCAGCCCTTAGGGAAAGTTGAGTCACCTTCAACTTGTACCTCTTCTATTCCAGTTGATCCCCTTACTATGTAGATGGCTTATATAGGTGTATTGAGGGTGTATCATGGGAATGATAGTGGGATCTCCACTTCCTGGTTGTGACCAAGGAATTACAACCAGTAAGTGGAGATTTTAGACTTCAGCACTTTGGGAAAGATTGAGTCACCTTAAACTTGAACCTCTCCTATTTGCAGTGATCCCCTCACTATGTAGATGGCTTATATGAGGGTATTGAGGGGGTATTATGGAAGTGATAGTAGGATCTCCACTTCCTGGTTGTGACCAAGGAATTACAACCAGTAAGTGGAGATTTTAGACTTCAGCCCTTAGGGAAAGTTTGAGTCACCTTCAACTTGTACCTCTTCTATTCCAGTTGATCCCCTTGCTATGTAGATGGCTTATATAGGTGTATTGAGGGTGTATCATGGGAATGATAGTGGGATCTCCACTTCCTGGTTGTGACCAAGGAATTACAACCAGTAAGTGGAGATTTTAGACTTCAGCACTTTGGGAAAGATTGAGTCACCTTCAACTTGTACCTCTCCTATTTGCAGTGATCCCCTCACTATGTAGATGGCTTATATGAGGGTATTGAGGGGGTATTATGGAAGTGATAGTAGGATCTCCACTAACTGGTTGTGACCAAGGAATTACAACCAGTAAGTGAAGATTTTAGACTTCAGCCCTTAGGGAAAGTTGAGTCACCTTCAACTTGTACCTCTTCTATTCCAGTTGATCCCCTTACTATGTAGATGGCTTATATAGGTGTATTGAGGGTGTATCATGGGAATGATAGTGGGATCTCCACTTCCTGGTTGTGACCAAGGAATTACAACCAGTAAGTGGAGATTTTAGACTTCAGCACTTTGGGAAAGATTGAGTCACCTTAAACTTGAACCTCTCCTATTTGCAGTGATCCCCTCACTATGTAGATGGCTTATATGAGGGTATTGAGGGGGTATTATGGAAGTGATAGTAGGATCTCCACTAACTGGTTGTGACCAAGGAATTACAACCAGTAAGTGGAGATTTTAGACTTCAGCCCCTAGGGAAAGTTTGAGTCACCTTCAACTTGTACCTCTTCTATTCAAGTTGATCCCCTTACTATGTAGGAGGCTTATATAGGTGTATTGAGGGGGTATTATGGAAGTGATAGTAGGATCTCCACTTCCTGGTTGTGACCAAGGAATTACAACCAGTAAGTGGAGATTTTAGACTTCAGCACTTTGGGAAAGATTGAGTCACCTTCAACTTGTACCTCTCCTATTTGCAGTGATCCCCTCACTATGTAGATGGCTTATATGAGGGTATTGAGGGTGTATCATGGGAATGATAGTGGGATCTCCACTTCCTGGTTGTGACCAAGGAATTACAACCAGTAAGTGGAGATTTTAGACTTCAGCACTTTGGGAAAGATTGAGTCACCTTCAACTTGTACCTCTCCTATTTGCAGTGATCCCCTCACTATGTAGATGGCTTATATGAGGGTATTGAGGGGGTATTATGGAAGTGATAGTAGGATCTCCACTTCCTGGTTGTGACCAAGGAATTACAACCAGTAAGTGGAGATTTTAGACTTCAGCCCATAGGGAAAGTTTGAGTCACCTTCAACTTGTACCTCTTCTATTCCAGTTGATCCCCTTGCTATGTAGATGGCTTATATAGGTGTATTGAGGGTGTATCATGGGAATGATAGTGGGATCTCCACTTCCTGGTTGTGACCAAGGAATTACAACCAGTAAGTGGAGATTTTAGACTTCAGCACTTTGGGAAAGATTGAGTCACCTTCAACTTGTACCTCTCCTATTTGCAGTGATCCCCTCACTATGTAGATGGCTTATATGAGGGTATTGAGGGGGTATTATGGAAGTGATAGTAGGATCTCCACTAAGTGGTTGTGACCAAGGAATTACAACCAGTAAGTGAAGATTTTAGACTTCAGCCCTTAGGGAAAGTTGAGTCACCTTCAACTTGTACCTCTTCTATTCCAGTTGATCCCCTTACTATGTAGATGGCTTATATAGGTGTATTGAGGGTGTATCATGGGAATGATAGTGGGATCTCCACTTCCTGGTTGTGACCAAGGAATTACAACCAGTAAGTGGAGATTTTAGACTTCAGCACTTTGGGAAAGATTGAGTCACCTTAAACTTGAACCTCTCCTATTTGCAGTGATCCCCTCACTATGTAGATGGCTTATGTGAGGGTATTGAGGGGGTATTATGGAAGTGATAGTAGGATCTCCACTAACTGGTTGTGACCAAGGAATTACAACCAGTAAGTGGAGATTTTAGACTTCAGCCCCTAGGGAAAGTTTGAGTCACCTTCAACTTGTACCTCTTCTATTCAAGTTGATCCCCTTACTATGTAGGAGGCTTATATAGGTGTATTGAGGGGGTATTATGGAAGTGATAGTAGGATCTCCACTTCCTGGTTGTGACCAAGGAATTACAACCAGTAAGTGGAGATTTTAGACTTCAGCACTTTGGGAAAGATTGAGTCACCTTCAACTTGTACCTCTCCTATTTGCAGTGATCCCCTCACTATGTAGATGGCTTATATGAGGGTATTGAGGGGGTATTATGGAAGTGATAGTAGGATCTCCACTAACTGGTTGTGACCAAGTTATTACAACCAGTAAGTGGAGATTTTAGACTTCAGCATTTTGGGAAAGATTGAGTCACCTTAAACTTGTACCTCTCCTATTTGCAGTGATCCCCTCACTATGTAGATGGCTTATATGAGGGTATTGAGGGGGTATTATGGAAGTGATAGTAGGATCTCCACTAACTGGTTGTGACCAAGGAATTACAACCAGTAAGTGGAGATTTTAGACTTCAGCCCCTAGGGAAAGTTTGAGTCACCTTCAACTTGTACCTCTTCTATTCAAGTTGATCCCCTTACTATGTAGGAGGCTTATATAGGTGTATTGAGGGGGTATTATGGAAGTGATAGTAGGATCTCCACTTCCTGGTTGTGACCAAGGAATTACAACCAGTAAGTGGAGATTTTAGACTTCAGCACTTTGGGAAAGATTGAGTCACCTTCAACTTGTACCTCTCCTATTTGCAGTGATCCCCTCACTATGTAGATGGCTTATATGAGGGTATTGAGGGGGTATTATGGAAGTGATAGTAGGATCTCCACTAACTGGTTGTGACCAAGGAATTACAACCAGTAAGTGGAGATTTTAGACTTCAGCATTTTGGGAAAGATTGAGTCACCTTAAACTTGTACCTCTCCTATTTGCAGTGATCCCCTCACTATGTAGATGGCTTATATGAGGGTATTGAGGGGGTATTATGGAAGTGATAGTAGGATCTCCACTAACTGGTTGTGACCAAGGAATTACAACCAGTAAGTGGAGATTTTAGACTTCAGCCCTTAGGGAAAGTTTGAGTCACCTTAAACTTGTACCTCCCCTATTTGATTGATCCCCTCACTATGTAGATGGCTTATATGAGGGTATTGAGGGGGTACTATGGGAGTGATAGTAGGATCTCCACTTCCTGGTTGTGACCAAGGAATTACAACCAGTAAGTGGAGATTTTAGACTTCAGCACTTTGGGAAAGATTGAGTCACCTTCAACTTGTACCTCTCCTATTTGCAGTGATCCCCTCACTATGTAGATGGCTTATATGAGGGTATTGAGGGTGTATTATGGAAGTGATAGTAGGATCTCCACTAACTGGTTGTGACCAAGGAATTACAACCAGTAAGTGAAGATTTTAGACTTCAGCACTTTGGGAAAGATTGAGTCACCTTCAACTTGTACCTCTCCTATTTGCAGTGATCCCCTCACTATGTAGATGGCTTATATGAGGGTATTGAGGGGGTATTATGGAAGTGATAGTAGGATCTCCACTTCCTGGTTGTGACCAAGGAATTACAACCAGTAAGTGGAGATTTTAGACTTCAGCACTTTGGGAAAGATTGAGTCACCTTCAACTTGTACCTCTCCTATTTGCAGTGATCCCCTCACTATGTAGATGGCTTATATGAGGGTATTGAGGGGGTATTATGGAAGTGATAGTAGGATCTCCACTAACTGGTTATGACCAAGGAATTACAACCAGTAAGTGAAGATTTTAGACTTCAGCCCTTAGGGAAAGTTGAGTCACCTTCAACTTGTACCTCTTCTATTCCAGTTGAGCCCCTTACTATGTAGATGGCTTATATAGGTGTATTGAGGGTGTATCATGGGAATGATAGTGGGATCTCCACTTCCTGGTTGTGACCAAGGAATTACAACCAGTAAGTGGAGATTTTAGACTTCAGCCCTTAGGGAAAGTTTGAGTCACCTTCAACTTGTAACTCCCCTATTTGATTGATCCCCTCACTATGTAGATGGCTTATATGAGGGTATTGAGGGGGTACTATGGGAGTGATAGTAGGATCTCCACTTCCTGGTTGTGACCAAGGAATTACAACCAGTAAGTGGAGATTTTAGACTTCAGCACTTTGGGAAAGATTGAGTCACCTTCAACTTGTACCTCTCCTATTTGCAGTGATCCCCTCACTATGTAGATGGCTTATATGAGGGTATTGAGGGGGTATTATGGAAGTAATAGTAGGATCTCCACTAACTGGTTGTGACCAAGGAATTACAACCAGTAAGCGGAGATTTTAGACTTCAGCCCTTAGGGAAAGTTTGAGTCACCTTCAACTTGTACCTCTTCTATTCCAGTTGATCCCCTTGCTATGTAGATGGCTTATATAGGTGTATTGAGGGTGTATCATGGGAATGATAGTGGGATCTCCACTTCCTGGTTGTGACCAAGGAATTACAACCAGTAAGTGGAGATTTTAGACTTCAGCACTTTGGGAAAGATTGAGTCACCTTCAACTTGTACCTCTCCTATTTGCAGTGATCCCCTCACTATGTAGATGGCTTATATGAGGGTATTGAGGGGGTATTATGGAAGTGATAGTAGGATCTCCACTAACTGGTTGTGACCAAGGAATTACAACCAGTAAGTGAAGATTTTAGACTTCAGCCCTTAGGGAAAGTTGAGTCACCTTCAACTTGTACCTCTTCTATTCCAGTTGATCCCCTTACTATGTAGATGGCTTATATAGGTGTATTGAGGGTGTATCATGGGAATGATAGTGGGATCTCCACTTCCTGGTTGTGACCAAGTTATTACAACCAGTAAGTGGAGATTTTAGACTTCAGCACTTTGGGAAAGATTGAGTCACCTTCAACTTGAACCTCTCCTATTTGCAGTGATCCCCTCACTATGTAGATGGCTTATATGAGGGTATTGAGGGGGTATTATGGAAGTGATAGTAGGATCTCCACTTCCTGGTTGTGACCAAGGAATTACAACCAGTAAGTGGAGATTTTAGACTTCAGCCCCTAGGGAAAGTTTGAGTCACCTTCAACTTGTACCTCTTCTATTCAAGTTGATCCCCTTACTATGTAGGAGGCTTATATAGGTGTATTGAGGGGGTATTATGGAAGTGATAGTAGGATCTCCACTTCCTGGTTGTGACCAAGGAATTACAACCAGTAAGTGGAGATTTTAGACTTCAGCACTTTGGGAAAGATTGAGTCACCTTCAACTTGTACCTCTCCTATTTGCAGTGATCCCCTCACTATGTAGATGGCTTATATGAGGGTATTGAGGGGGTATTATGGAAGTGATAGTAGGATCTCCACTAACTGGTTGTGACCAAGGAATTACAACCAGTAAGTGGAGATTTTAGACTTCAGCATTTTGGGAAAGATTGAGTCACCTTAAACTTGTACCTCTCCTATTTGCAGTGATCCCCTCACTATGTAGATGGCTTATATGAGGGTATTAAGGGGGTATTATGGGAGTGATAGTAGGATCTACACTTCCTGGTTGTGACCAAGGAATTACAACCAGTAAGTGGAGATTTTAGACTTCAGCCCTTAGGGAAAGTTGAGTCACCTTTAACTTGTACCTCTTCTATTCAAGTTGATCCCCTTACTATGTAGATGGCTTATATAGGTGTATTGAGGGTGTATCATGGGAATGATAGTGGGATCTCCACTTCCTGGTTGTGACAGTTACAACCAGTAAGTGGAAATTTTTGACTTCAGTCCTTCTGGAAAGTTTGAGTCACCTTCAACTTGTACCTCTTCTATTCAAGTTGATCCCCTTACTCTGTAGGAGGCTTATATAGGTGTATTGAGGGGGTATTATGTGAGTGATAGCAGGATATCCACTAACTGGTTGCGACTAAGAAATTACAACTAGTAAGTGGAGATTTTAGACTTCAGCCCTTATGGAAAGTTTGAGTCACCTTCAAGTTCTACCTCTCCTATTCACATTGATCCCCTTACTATGTAGATGGCTTATATAAGGGGAAGGAAACCTAAGTGTATTGGTTGAGATCAGGGAGTCACAGCCATAAAGTGGAGATTTTTAACTTCGAACCATCTGAAAAGGTAAACAATATTTCTGTTATGTCTGACCTAGTCACTTTGTTCCACTGACTCTGTAAGCACTATTCAAATCGGTATTGAGTGGGTCTTATGTGTCTTGCAAAGAAATCTCGACTTACTGGTTGTGATTTGAGAGTCACAACCTGTAAGTGGAGAATTCAACTTCCAACCTTCTGAAAATAGTGAATCATCTTCTTGTCAAGTCTGACCTGGTCACTTTGTTCCACAGACTCTGTAGGTATTATTTAAATGGGTATTGAGTGGGTTTTATATGTCTGGCAAATAAATCTAGACTTACTGGTTGTGATATAAGAGTCACAACCTTTTGAGTGGAGATTTCAACTCCCGACCTTCTGATAATAGTGAATGATGTTTACCATGTCTGACCTCATCAGCTTGTCTCACTCACTCCTTAGGTACTAAGTTCATGGGTATGGAGTGTGTTTTTTTGATGTCTTTCAAGGAAAATTAAACTTAGTATTTGTGATTTGGGAGTCACAACCAGTAAGTGCAGATTTCAACTTATGACCCTCTTAAAATAGTGAATGATTTTTTGTCATGTCTGACTTAGTCACCTCGTTTCACTGACTCTGTAGGTACCATTTTGACAGGTATTGAGTGGTTATTGTCTGGCTACCATTTTGATGGGTATTGAGCGGTTATGGTCTGCAGCTGGGAGTCACAACCAGTAAGTGGTGATTTCAACTTCCAACCATTTGAAAATGGTCAATGATGGTTTTGTCATGTCTGACCTAGTCAACCCATCTCTTATACACTATAGGTACCATTTACATGGGTATTCAGTGCGTATTAGGTGTCTGGCAAAGAAATCTAGACTTCCTGGTTGTGATTTGAGAGTCACAACCTTTACGTGGAGAATTCAACTTCCAACCTTCTGAAAATAGTACATCATATTCTTGTCTCTCTGACACTGTAGGTAACATTTACATTGGTATTCAGCAGGTATTGTGTGTCTGGGAAAGAAATCTAGACTTCCTGGTTGTGATTTGACAGTCACAACCTGTAAGTGGAGAATTCAACTTCCAACCTTCTGAAAATAGTACATCATATTCTTGTCATGTCTGACATAGTCAATTTGTCTCTCTGACACTGTAGGTAACAGTTACATGGGTATTCAGTGGGTATTATGTCTCTGGCAAAGAAATCTAGACTTCCTGGTTGTGATTTGACAGTCACAACCTGTAAGTGGAGATTTCAACTTCCAACCTTCTGAAAAACAGTGAATGATGTTGTACTGACGTGGGTGGCCAGTCCATGTTTAGGCAGTAAGGCGTGAGCTTTAGAAGCACATGTGTAAGCCGTGTTTCACTTTGACAGTAGTGAAATGGGGGAGGAGTCACGGTGTGACGTACCACTCTATAATAGCGTGTTCCCCTCTCAGCCAGCCAGAGTCCGCTGTAACGCTGTGTGAGTAACATCCAGGTAAGGCTGGACCTTTAACCTGGAGTCTTGGTTCTGGATTGAGGCATAGAAATCGTGTAAGAGCGCAGGAGCGTTGGCTGAATGTGTTTGAGGGGATTCCTACATCGGGACTGATCATGGTCAATCGAGTTCTTGTCACAGAGCGACTATACACTGGATAATAAACAATAATATCCTTTTACGCGAGTGTTCATGTCGTACATGATATTGAACTATGATTATGTATTGGACAACAGCAGTCGACAGGGAGGAGACTGCGTATGGAGCTAGTTATTATCTACGACTTAATTACAACTACTAAAGCACACTACGAATAACAAGATAATTAACCTCTATAAGTAAATGTTTTGTCATGTCTGCCCTAGTCACCTTGTTCCACTGACTCTGTAGGTACCATTTTCCTGGGTATTGAGTGGGTATTATGTGTCTGGCAAGGAAATCTAGACTTACTGGTTGTGATTTGAGAGTCACAACCTGTAAGTGGAGATTTAAAATTCCAATCTTCTGAAAATAGTGAATGATGTTTTTGTCATGTCTGACATAGTTACCTTGTTTCAATGACACTGTAGGTACCATTTTGTTAGGTATTGAGTGGTTATGGTCTGGTGACCATTTCGATGGGTTGTACTGACGCGGGTGGCCAGTCCATGTTTGGGCAGCATAACGTGAGCTTAGAAGCGCACGTGTAAGCCAATGTTTCACTTTGACAGTAGTGAAATGAGGGAGGAGTTGAGGTGTGACGTACCACCATATAATAATGTGTTCCGCTCTTAGCTAGCCAGAGTAGCTGCACGCACTGTGTGAGTAAACATCCTGTGAAGGTTGGACCCTTAATCTGCAGTCTAGGTTCTGGAGAGAGGCATATAGAAATTGTGTTAGAGCGCGGAGCGTTGACTGAATGTATTTGAGGGGACTCTAACCTCGGGACTGATCATGGTCAATCGAGTTCTTGTCACGGAACGACTAGACATTGGATAATAAACAACAAATCCTTTCACAACGAGTGTTCACGTCTTACATGATGAGGGAACTATAATTATGTATTGGACAACCGCAGTCGACGAGGAGGGAGACTGCGAATGGAGCTAGCTATTATCTATACAACGAAACATCACAAACACGCATTAACTTTAAATGGATAATTAACCTCTCTATAGTTCAGGGTATTGAGTGGTTATGTTCTGCAGCTGGGAGTCACAACCAGTAAGTGGTGATTTAAACATCCAACCATTTGAAAATGGTTAATGATGGTTCTGTCATGTCTGACCTAGTCAACCCATCTCTTATACACTGTAGGTACCATTTTCATGGGTATTCAGTGTGTATTATGTGTCTGGCAAGGAAATCTAGACTTACTGGTTGTGATTTGACAGTCACAACCCGTAAGTGGAGATTTCACCTTCCAACCCTCTGCAAAACAGTGAATGAGGTTTTGTCATGACTGACCTAGTCATATGTTCCACTGACACTGTGGTTACCATTATCATGGGTATTGAGTGGGTGTTATGTGTCTGGCAAGGAAATCTAGACTTACTGGTTGTGTTGTGGGAGTCACAACCAGTAAGTGGAGATTTCAACTTCCGACCATCTGAAAATGGTAAAAAATGTTTGTGTTATGTATGATCTAGTCTCCTTGTTTCACTGTATCTGTAAATACTATTTAAATTGGTATTGAGTGAGTTTTATAAGTCTAGCAAGGAAATTTAGACTTTTTACTAGCTGTGATTTGGGAGTCACAACCAGTAAGTGGAGATTTCAAATTCCACCCTTTTGAAAATAGTGAATCATCTTCTCGTCCTTCTGAAAATTGTCAATGTGTCTGTTGTGTCTGACCTAGTCACCTTATCTCTCTGAATATATAGGTACCATTTGAAGGGGTACTCAGTGGATATGATGTGGCTAACAATGAAAACCAGATTTACTGGTTGTGATGTGGGAGTCACAACCAGAAAGTGGACATTTTAACTTGGAACCTTCTGAAAATGTTCAATGATGTTTCTGTTATGTCTTTCACTGACTCTGTTTGAACCATTTGAAGGGGTATTGATGGATATTATGGAGCTTACAATGAAATCTAGACTTGCTTGCTGTGATGTGGGAGTCATAACCAGTAAGTGGAGATTACAACTTCCAAGCATCTAGAATTGTGAATTATTTTTCTAGTCACCTCATCTCTCTGACTCTGTAGGTACTGTGAGATTCATTGGGAAGTCGGGGTTTCTGGGCTCCGCGATGAAAGGAGTTTCGGGTTTCTCGGTCTCAGGCCGACTGGGATCTCAGGCAGTAGACTGGTTTACGAGATCAAGAGTTGTGCCATGCACACGAGGGTGAATGGAAGGGCTGTTTGGTGGAGCTTTTTGGGGATGGCAGGGATTCGGTCTACATGATGGAAGGCACCCAGATTCACAACCAGTAAGTGGAGATTCCACATTTGAGTCTTAGTTTAGGTCTTAGTCACATTCAAGAGGATTTTATCTTGTTATAATGGACCAAACAAAAGGTAATGATATCATATCTTAGTGTATTGAGGTGCTATAAGGGGGTTACAAGTGACATCTCCACTTGCAGGTTGTGATCCCAGATTCACAACCAGTAAGTGGAGATCCCACATGCAAGTGTCAGTTTAGGTCTTAGTTACATTCAAGAGGATCTTATCTTGTTCTAATGGACCCAACAAAAGGTAATGATATCATATCTTAGTTCATTGCGTTGCTATAAGGGGGTTACCAGTGACATCTCCACTTGCAGGTTGTGATCCCAGATTCACAACCAGTAAGTGGAGATTCCACATTCGAGTCTTATATTAGGTCTTAGTCACATTCAAGAGGCTCTTATGTTGTAATGGACCCAACAAAAGGGAATGATATCATATCTTAGTTCATTGCGTTGCTATAAGGGGGTTACCAGTGACATCTCCACTTGGAGATTGTGATCCCAGATTCACAACCAGTAAGTGGAGATTCCACATTTGAGTCTTAGTTTTGGTCTTAGTCACGCTCAAGAGGATCTTATCTTGTTCTAATGAACCTTACAAAAGGTAATGATATCATATCTTAGTGTATTGAGGTGCTATAAGGGGGTTACCAGTGACATCTCTACTTGCAGGTTGTGATCCCAGATTCACAACCAGTAAGTGGAGATTTCACATTTGAGTCTTAGTTTTGGTCTTAGTCACGTTCAAGAGGATCTTATCTTGTTCTATTGAACCTTACAAAAGGTAATGATATCATATCTTAATGTATTGAGGTGCTATAAGGGGGTTACCAGTGACATCTCCACTTGCAGGTTGTGATCCCAGATTCACAACCAGTAAGTGGAGATCCCACATGCAAGTGTTAGTTTAGGTCTTAGTCACATTCAAGAGGATTTTATCTTGTTCTAATGGACCAAACAAAAGGTAATGATATCATATCTTAGTGTATTGAGGTGCTATAAGGGGGTCACAAGTGACATCTCCACTTGCAGGTTGTGATCCCAGATTCACAACCAGTAAGTGGAGATCCCACATGCAAGTGTCAGTTTAGGTCTTAGTTACATTCAAGAGGATCTTATCTTGTTCTAATGGACCCAACAAAAGGTAATGATATCATATCTTAGTTCATTGCGTTGCTATAAGGGGGTTACCAGTGACATCTCCACTTGCAGGTTGTGATCCTAGATTCACAACTAGTAAGTGGAGATTCCACATTCAAGTGTCAGTTTAGGTCTTAGTTACGTTCAAGAGGATCTTATCTTGTTCTAATGAACATTACAAAAGGTAATGATATCATATCTTAGTGTATTGAGGTGCTATAAGGGGGTTACCAGTGACATCTCCACTTGCAGGTTGTGATCCCAGATTCACAACCAGTAAGTGGAGATTTCACATTTGAGTCTTAGTTTTGGTCTTAGTCACGTTCAAGAGGATCTTATCTTGTTCTATTGAACCTTACAAAAGGTAATGATATCATATCTTAGTGTATTGAGGTGCTATAAGGGGGTTACCAGTGACATCTCCACTTGCAGGTTGTGATCCCAGATTCACAACTAGTAAGTGGAGATTCCACATTCAAGTGTTAGTTTAGGTCTTAGTTACATTCAAGAGAATCTTATCTTGTTCTAATGGACCAAACAAAAGGTAATGATATCATATCTTAGTGTATTGAGGTGCTATAAGGGGGTTACCAGTGACATCTCCACTTGCAGGTTGTGATCCCAGATTCACAACCAGTAAGTGGAGATCCCACATGCAAGTGTTAGTTTAGGTCTTAGTTACATTCAAGAGGATCTTATCTTGTTCAAATGGACCAAACAAAAGGTAATGATATCATATCTTAGTGTATTGAGGTGCTATAAGGGGGTTACCAGTGGCATCTCCACTTGCAGGTTGTGATCCCAGATTCACAACCAGTAAGTGGAGATCCCACATGCAAGTGTTAGTTTAGGTCTTAGTCACATTCAAGAGGATTTTATCTTGTTCTAATGGACCAAACAAAAGGTAATGATATCATATCTTAGTGTATTGAGGTGCTATAAGGGGGTTACCAGTGACATCTCCACTTGCAGGTTGTGATCCCAGATTCACAACCAGTAAGTGGAGATTTCACATTTGAGTCTGAGTTTTGGTCTTAGTCACATTCAAGAGGATCTTATCTTGTTCTAATGAACCTTACAAAAGGTAATGATATCATATCTTAGTGTATTGAGGTGCTATAAGGGGGTTACAAGTGACATCTCCACTTGCAGGTTGTGATCCCAGATTCACAACCAGTAAGTGGAGATTCCACATTCAAGTCTCAGTTTAGGTCTTAGTTACATTCAAGAGGATCTTATCTTGTTCTAATGAACCTTACAAAAGGTAATGATATCATATCTTAATGTATTGAGGTGCTATAAGGTGGTTACCAGTGACATCTCCACTTGCAGGTTGTGATCCCAGATTCACAACCAGTAAGTGGAGATTCCACATTCAAGTCTCAGTTTAGGTCTTAGTTACATTCAAGAGGATCTTATCTTGTTCTAATGAACCTTACAAAAGGTAATGATATCATATCTTAGTGTATTGAGGTGCTATAAGGGGGTTACAAGTGACATCTCCACTTGCAGGTTGTGATCCCAGATTCACAACCAGTAAGTGGAGATTCCACATTCAAGTGTTAGTTTAGGTCTTAGTCACATTCAAGAGGATTTTATCTTGTTCTAATGGACCCAACAAAAGGTAATGATATCATATCTTAGTGTATTGAGGTGCTATAAGGGGGTTACCAGTGACATCTCAACTTGCAGGTTGTGATCCCAGATTCACAACCAGTAAGTGGAGATTTCACATTTGAGTCTTAGTTTAGGTCTTAGTCATGTTCAAGAGGATCTTATCTTGTTCTAATGAACCTTACAAAATGTAATGATATTGTGATGAATGTCTATTCATCAATTGGTAAGACCGAAGTTTGAAGGATAAGATAATGCGACAGAGTAAAGTATGTTTTGTAACGGGCCCGAAAAGCCCGAAAAGCCCGAAAGGCCCGAAAAGGCCCGAAATTGTAAAAGCCCGAAACCTGAAAGTCCTGGGAAATATGTAAACCGGAAGTGATAAAGTAAACCGGAAGTGACGTCATTTGTAACCACGTGATCAAAGACAGCCAATCAGGGCTGACCACTAGACTAAAAGGGGCGGTGAGGCCCGAGAATAAATGAGTTCCTTTACAGTTCTCCTTGTGTCAACATGTGTCTTCTTCCTATGGTAACCGATAAGATGATCCAATACGAGCTAATTAACTAGAAGTTTAAGTAAAATAGTAGAAGTTCGAAGAAACTAGGCGAAACTTAGGACGGGGTTCCGAAGGCCCGAAGGACCGAAACAGGGCACGAAGGCCCGAAACTGGCCCGGATGGAGTCCCGAAAAAGAAGGGCCGGAATGGCACGAGGGCCCGAAACAGGGGACGGAAAACCAGGATTCGGGGGAACGACGGCGCGACCGGCTCGGCCCCACGCTACCAAACAATAAGCGACCGTCGGACCGACAGCCCCGCGGACCGAGAACGAGGGTGGACCGTCCGCAGGAGACCCTGAAGAGAGTACCGGCACTAGGGAGATAGAAACGGCTTCCTCCTGCCCCCCCCCCCCCCTACCACTTTTCCTCCCCCGCAGTCCTCCGCCCATCAACGGAAGTGCCTGTACCCCGCCCGGTGTCTGGGGCCCCTCGGTCCAGCCCGGCTGATGCACCCCTTCCCCGTCGACGAATACCGATTTCCCGATCGATCCGCTCAAACCCCCCTCGTGCGCGAGGCACGACTCTAAATATCACATATCGGTTTCTTGCCCGGATTCCCCGTCCGTCTGAGATCCGAAACGATCCCCACGTCCCTCTGTTGTAGAAATCGGAAACCCCGAACTACCGAGGAACGTCACAATATCATATCTTAGTGTATTGAGGTGCTATAAGGGGGTTACCAGTGACATCTCCACTTGCAGGTTGTGATCCCAGATTCACAACTAGTAAGTGGAGATTCCACATTCAAGTCTCAGTTTAGGTCTTAGTCACATTCAAGAGGCTCTTATGTTGTAATGGACCCAACAAAAGGTAATGATATCATATCTTATGTCATTACAGTGCTATATGGGTTTACCAGTGACATCTCCCATTGCAGGTTGTGATCCCAGATTCACACCCAGTGAGTGAAGATTCCACATTCGAGTCTTATATTAGGTCTTAGTCACTTTCAGGAGGATCTTATCATGTTGTAATGGACCCAACAAAAGGTAATGATATCATATCTTATGTCATTACGGTGCTATATGGGTTTACCAGTGACATCTCCCCTTGCAGGTTGTGATCCCAGATTCACACCCAGTGAGTGAAGATTCCACATTCGAGTCTTATATTAGGTCTTAGTCACTTTCAAGAGGATCTTATCATGTTGTAATGGACCAAACAAAAGGTAATGATATCATATCTTAGTGTATTGAGGTGCTATAAGGGGGTAACCAGTGACATCTCCACTTGCAGGTTGTGATCCCAGATTCACAACCAGTAAAGGGAGTTTCCACATTCAAGTATCAGTTTAGATCTTAGTCACGTTCAAGAATATCTTATCTTGTTCTAATGAACCCAACAAAATTTAATGATATCATATCTTATTTCATTACGGTGCTATATAGGTTTACCAGTGACATCTCCACTTGTAGATTGTGATCCCAGATTCACACGCAGTAAGTGGAAATTCCACATTCGAGTCTTATAGTAGGTATTAGTAACTTTCAAGAGGATCTTATTATGTTGTAATGGACCCAACAAAAGGTAGTGATATCATAACTTAGTTCATTTCGGTGCTATAAGGGGGTTACCAGTGGCATCTCCACTTGCAGGTTGTGATCCCAGATTCACAACCAGTAAGTGGAGATTCCACATTTGAGTCTTAGTTTTGGTCTTAGTCACGTTCAAGAGGATCTTATCTTGTTCTAATGAACCTTACAAAAGGTAATGATATCATATCTTAGTGTATTGAGGTGCTATAAGCGGGTTACCATTGGCATCTCCACTTGCAGGTTGTGATCCCAAATTCACAACCTGCAAGTGGAGATTCCACATTCAAGTCTCAGTTTAGGTCTTAGTCACATTCAAGAGGCTCTTATGTTGTAATGGACCCAACAAAAGGTAATGATATCATATCTTATTTCATTACGGTGCTATATGGGTTTACCAGTGACATCTCCCCTTGCAGGTTGTGATCCCAGATTCACACCCAGTGAGTGAAGATTCCACATTCGAGTCTTATATTAGCTCTTAATCACTTTCAGGAGGATCTTATCATGTTGTAATGGACCCAACAAAAGGTAATGATATCATATCTTATGTCATTACGGTGCTATATGGGTTTACCAGTGACATCTCCACTTGCAGGTTGTGATCCCAGATTCACACCCAGTAAGTGGAGATTCCACATTCAAGTCTCAGTTTAGGTCTGAGTCACATTCAAGAGGATCTTATTATGTTGTAATGGACCCAACAAAAGGGAATGATATCATATCTTAGTTCATTGCGGTGCTATACCAGTCACATCTCCACTTGCAGGTTGTGATCCCAGATTCACAACCAGTAAAGGGAGTTTCCACATTCAAGTATCAGTTTAGATCTTAGTTACGTTCAAGAATATCTTATCTTGTTCGAATGGACCCAACAAAAGGGAATGATAACATATCTTAGTCTATTGAGGTGCTATACCTCGTACAGGTTGTGATCCCAGATTCACAACCAGTAAGGGGAGATTCCACATTTGAGTCTTAGTTTTGGTCTTAGTCACTTTCAAGAGGTTCTTATCTTGTTCTATTGAACCTTACAAAAGGTAACGATATCATATCTTAGTGTATTGAGGTGCTATAAGGGGGTTACAAGTGACATCTCCACTTGCAGGTTGTGATCCCAGATTCACAACCAGTAAGTGGAGATTCCACATTCAAGTCTCAGTTTAGGTCTTAGTCACATTTAAGAGAATCTTATCATGTTCTAATGGTCCCAACAAAAGGGAATGATATCATAAGGAGATTACCAGTCACATCTCCACTTGCAGGTTCTAATCCCAGATTCACAACCAGTAAGTGGAGATTCCACATTCAAGTCTCAGTTTAGGTCTTAGTCACATTCAAGAGGATCTTATCATGTTGTAATGGACCCAACAAAAGGTAATGATATCATTGCTGCATAATGTGTGGGAATCAAAGGCCCAGGAAAATAGTTACAAACAAAAAAGGTAATAAATTTTGGAAAAAAATCTAACTTTTATTACGAGTAAATTTATAATTAATGTCAATCTCTATCAACATCAAATCTGAAAATGGTTTGACATGCACAAGATTCAGGGCTACGATTTTGCTGGATAATGTGTGGGAATCAAAGGCCCAGGGAAAAAGTTACAAACAAAAAAGATAACAAATTTTGAGAAAAAATAAAACTTTTATTACAGGTAAATTCATAATTAATTTTAATCTCTAGTAACATCAAATCTGAAAATTGTATGACATCCACAAGATTCAGGGCTACGATTTTGCCTCATAATGTGTGGGAATCAAAGGCCCAGAGAAAAGGTTACAAACAAAAGAGGTAACAAATTTTGGAAAAAAATCAAACTTTTATTACGGGTAAATTCATAATTAATTCCAATCTCCATGAGCATCAAATCTGAAAATTGTATGACATCCCCAAGATTCAGGGCTACGATTTTGCTGGATAATGTGTGGGAATCAAAGGCCCAGGGAAAAAGTTACAAACAAAAAAGGTAACAAATTTTGGAAAAAAATCAAACTTTTATTACGGGTAAATTCATAATTAATTCCAATCTCCATGAACATCAAATCTGAAAATTGTATGACATCCACAAGATTCAGGGCTACCAGTTTGCTGCATAATGTGTGGGAATCCAAGGCCCAGGGAAAAAGTTTTGGAGGAAAAACGTACAGTTCAATAATTATTTTGCCCCCTCCCTCCACATACTTAATGCCGCTCCGCGGCCCTCCCCGCGGCCCCCTGACGCCAGAAGTAGGTCACATGTGTTTACTCTGATAAAGCTCTAGGCGGCGCTGCCGTCGATCTCCACTTACGGGTTGCGATTATCATGCGCCCTCTCCTATCTACCCTATGGACTTAGAATCTGCGTGGAGATTTCACGGAACACCAGAACTGACAATCTCCATGCATTGACTCTCCTATCTGTATATTTTGGACTATGGAATCTGCGTGGAGATGCTTGGCAGCCATCTGCAATCCGTACCTTTTTTGAGAAGGAAATAAACAACAAAGCATTCCTGAAATCAATATTATTTATCAAATAGTTAATATATATAAAATGGTCATTTTCTTAATTTTGTAACAAAAAATATGACCAAATACATGAAAATTGGCTACAAATTGCGTGAAAATAGGCAACAGTGCGTGAAAAATGAAGAATTAATGCCTTAAAGTAATGGGACAAATTTGCCCCCCCAAAAAATTCAAATTGGAATATTTCTTTCAACAGTTTTGTTCACGGACCTTATTCCACTTGGTTTATATGCAAACATATGAAATGGGTTTATTTTTTCTTAAATTTTTATCTCATTTTCTTAATTCTGGACCTTAATGCGTGAAAACTGGCTACTCCATACATGGTTTTATGTAATGGCTGGGGGGTCCAGCGGTTCGTATTGTGCCGTTTCAAATGAAATGAGCACCGCTGGAGGTGAGGTAAATATATCCTTAATTATACTAACCCCGAGAAATTCCAAAATAGAAAAGTACCATGTGACCCCTGTTGCCATGGTTTTGGCCAACCAGCGTCAAGAATTATATAAACAAACAAGATGTCGACATCGTTGGCGTGACAATGACATCGCCGGCGGCACTTCGACATCGCCAGTTTTTATTATAAATTGGTGATATTTCAGGGATTTAGCCATCACATAAAATAAAGAAGACACATTTATGTTGTATTGAACGCTATTGTATTGATTAGGGTTAACTATATTTATAGTGCATTGTTCGAGATGATTATCGTTATTACTATTGTCTCTAGTGGGTTGCTAGTCGAGTGGTAAGTAAGTCCACGAGATGGGCGCTCAATCCATAACATGAACAACGCTTGGCAGTACGGTAACTTTATTGATGGATATGGTGATGCGTACAGCTGCTCGTGATGGCAATAAGTCCAAGGTATAACAGTTCCTATTTAGAATGGAGTCAGCTTCCTCCGTAGAGTCCGCCTAGTCTCACCTCCGGCCGTCGTGCGGTAGTACCGTATAAGTCACCAGATGTCCCTTTGCTTGCATAGCTATCTTAAAACCCCTTCGAATCTCCCGATCTGTATGATCCAAACGCTACTGGTCTCTCCCCCTCTCTTACCCTGCACTATCGCTTATAAAGCAGTCTGATATCGATTTTACCCAAGGCATCAGTGCTTGCGGGGAAGTGTCCCGATGAGCATTGTCGTCAGGTATATTTACACCTACCAGCGGCACCTGCCCTTACTAGATATTTTCCTAAACTAAGTAATTTAGAGGAATTCTTATCATTTTGTATTCATCTGGTGACCCTTATACTAATTCAATAAGCGCGCACAAAGCAGATGTTTTAATCTCTACCTTTGTGCAGTATCAGTCTGATATATTTACCTCTGGGTTCATTGGACTGAGGCCGGTAGACTTCATACTCCATAGTAGTGTGTTCTTATAATATTATGTAATGGCTGGGGGGTGCAGTGATGTGTATTGTGCCATTTCCAATGAAATAAGCACCGCTGTAAGCGAGGTAAATATATACTGATTAATACTAAACCCGAAAAATTCCAAAGTACTATGTGATCCCTGTTGCCATGATTTTGACCAATCAGCATCGAGAACTATGTAAACAAACAAGATGTCGACATCGCTGATGCTATGAAGACATCGCCGTTGCTATTTATTTTGCTATGAATTGTTGAATTATCAGACTTGAATCCATTACATAAAATAAAGAAGACACATTTATGTCGAATTCGTTCAGATATATTTACCCTAGGACTGATTTCAGACCTTGGCCTGACGGCCGCAGTCCAATCAGTCCTGGGGTGAATATATCCAACCTCATACTCCATAATAGTGTCTTCTTATTATAGTATTAGCTGCCAATTTGCTATGGAGGGAAAATTATTAGAAAATGAACAAACCAAAAGTCTACATAGATTTTCTTTATCTGGGATCACAGAGAGGAAAAACTAAATCAATAGCTAGAAAATCCAAACAATCATCAGAAAACCTTGAAAATCACTGCTGAATACTCAAGATCAGAAATCACTGCTGAATACTCAGCAGTGACGTTTGGATTACACCGGCCACATTGTAGGACAAGTCATCAGCTCTTTGTAATCTGAGAGTATCAAGGGGTTAGCAGCGGCTATTTATAGAGGAGAGGCCAGGGGTGTGGAGGGGAGGCTGGGAAATGAGTAAATTGACTACCATAAAATGGAGGACATTTTCTGTATTATATAGGCCTAATTATCATTCATGGAAGGTTTCAGCAAAATCTATCCGTTCAGTTTTTCAGTGTAAAAAGAAAGATGAACATCTTGCTAAATTTCTAAGAAATACTGTATTTGGCACACATTTTCCTGACATGTATAAGATCGACATTTTAACCTGGGGCTACAACCTCAGAGTTAGTTTTGACCCATAATCAACTCATTATGGGATTCATAAATGTTTCAATTTTGGTATTTAAAAGAAATGGTCAAATCAGCATATATAATTACAAATATAAACCCTAGTATTAAATGATTCTCTCCCACTACACACCCCAGAGGTGAGTATAGGTCCCTTGCCCTTCTGAGGCATGCTGGTCAGGAGCTCCCGGGACTCTCTCTTAGTAGGGATAATTATAGATAGCTCCTCAGCCGCCAGTAGCTAATGGCCTAGGCCTAGGCCACCACTAAAGCTATTGCTAGTAGGCGGTGAATAAGTGAATATCTCCAGCCCCTACATCTTTAGCCCTACAGCAGGTACAAGGCCCACTACTGTCCCCTACCCTATGGCACCCCCTCCCCGCGTGGGAGGTTACATAACACCTGGGCTCCATGTAAGGTGCCTTTCCATACATGCGTTGCGGATGTATTTTTTCCATATAGGGTATGCGGAGGCTATCCGGAATTCCATATATGGAAAAATGTATAGCCTCCGCATACCCTATAAAGATAAAATGCACCCGCAACGCACATATGGAAAAGCACCTTAACACCTATGGTCAGAGGGGATGGGGGCTAAAGTATGCATCCCCTGAAGCTACGCTGTCCAGGAGGTGTTACCTCGTTAATATACATAGTTGCGTAGCACTAAGCCCCGCCCCCCACCTGAGGGGGGAGTGCAGGGAGTGATAGCTGAGCATAATGGTTAGGTAAGGAGGGGTAGGTGGGGTGTTGTTGGGTTAGTTTACAGTTGAGGCATGCAGGAATGTACACACATATATATGTATATATACGTATATATATATATATATATATGTGGGTCAAATTTTCTACAGATGTACAATTGGGTTTTGGGGGTTCAAAAAAAAAAATTCACAATTTTGAAAATTGGTATTTTATTCATGTAGTACATGTATTTCTCTTCATTTTGAACCCAATTGTACTCACTTTGGGTTATCGGTTCAGTTTTTAGAGATCACCTGTCAAATCACCTATCAAATTTTGCGAACGTCCGTAATGGAAATTATTTTCAATATACTGAACCACAAATTTTTAGTATTCAAACACCTCTTACCCATTCCAAATTTGGTGTTTCCTTGCAAGATATAAATGATTGATTATACAAAGTATCAGGCATAAAGGTGTAATACTTTTGGTACAACATTGCTTTGAACATTGGCTACTAGTCTGTCAATCCCACAAAATTCTTGTCGTTCTGATTATACTTTCATATCTTTTCTATCATCTCGTCAGATTTGCTTAGTTCTCCTTGAAACTTACTGAACATATACTTTATCATCTCTACTTTCCAAAACAAATCACCTTGGCAGTCTCTTCTGCACTATTTTCCCCTAAATCATCCACTTTGTAAGTCTTATTTATATTACGGACGTTCGCATAAATCTTACGGACGTTCGTCGAGGGGTAGGCTTTATAGTCCAGGAGCCAAATCCTGAAATCAGTCAAAATAAGGATTTACCCTCCGCGGTGAGCCCCCTGGATTTTCTTGATTTTTTTCATCTTATAGCATCCTAGGGACCATGAATCAAGACGGTTCCGAAGAATTTAGGTATGCGAACACTGTCTAATTACGCGATTTGTGCTTAATTAGCAAAAATTGAAAAACGCGTTATTTCTAAATTTCTCAGGAACTATGTAAGATATAATAACATGCTATATGTCTTCTGAAAGGTAATTTTTTTCCTGATTTTTTGGTATATTGTTTGTTATTATCATTAATCATGGCAATGAGTAATCAAAGAAAAACTGTTGTTTCAGTCATAATCATTAGAACTTAAGAATTTAAGATCAAACTTTGGAATTGATAAACCAAGTGCTAGGTTTACTTAAAGGGGATCTTTAGGCAGTTTTTAAAGAATGTTGCATCTGATTTCATTGGAAATTTAAGGTAGAAATCATTTTTTGCTGATTAAATTCTATCCGACTACAGGCTCATTTTGCACTTATATTTCAAAAGGAGAGATGGTATCATGAAAATAACACAATATATCCTAAAGAGATGGGAAAATGATAATCACTGTCTCCCTAAGGTGGTATTTCAGTGCTTTCTGAGCCATTTAGTCCATTGTATACAACCCTGGAGCTGTAAAATAAGTATACATTAGCCAAAAAAATTATGTGTCCATGTAATTTGCAGACAAGCTCATCTTTGTTGCCTGATCAAACTAGTATAGTCATTTATTTATTTACTCAAAAGGGTATGGGTGGCTCCTTATATTGCCAAAGATTCACACATTGATATAACAATATGCAGCAAACTTCTATTTACATACCCCTGTACCCACTCATCTTTAAAACCATGTTCCTATAGGGAGAGTGGGAGTTCTAGGCTGTAATACTCTTTTAAATCCCCCCATTGCTGGCCCCAATGACTAATGTTTACCTCACCCCTGGCAATAGATAAGGCCTGGATAGACAGAGGAATGATAAACATGGCAGACTAGGGTTCTTATCTCCCTGTTGTGTGAGTTAACCCATTGGTAAGACATTGTGCTTACAACCTAATAAAGAGGGTGGAGCAAGCTTAAAATTTGGCTACTTATAACTGTCTTATTATTCAATTTATCACATAATTCCAAAAGGAGCTCGGGGTTCATCACTGTAGTTGGAGAGAAATGATAAAGTTAACTGTTAGACAATGTTGCCTTACAGCAGTAAAATGAAGGTAATGGATCTTCAGAAGCTTATCAGTAATGGAGAGGTCTAGCCTTTCCCCTGAATGACCTGAACTAGGGGATAAGGACATGCATGCATGCAGCCTCCTATGGTACAATCACAACAGGCCTATATATAGTGTGCCGTAAAGTGTAGGATTGCTGACCACCTGCTGTACTTTTGTTAACATCCTACAACCAATTTACCAAATTAAACTTTGTTTTCTTTTTGCTACTACTTGATGGTTCACAGTTCCAGGCTGTATGGGTTCATTGCTCAGTTAGCTTTATACCCTGTTGTATTATGGACTTAGTATTCAGTGTTGTATTATAAGAACTGATCATAGACATTATTTATATATTTGAATAATGACTCCCTTAGTTTTGGGTCTCTGAGCTGATATTGACCTTTCCCTTAGTACCTAACTATAAGCTGTCTCTTGCTGTAGGTTGGGGAAATTGGATCCTTGTTCATAGCAGTTTAGGAATGAAAATGGTCAGTTATACTTTGATAAGGGAATAATGTTGTTTCTGAGGTTTGAGGAACAAAAAGTTTGAGGTTACAACCAGAATCACTGCAATTTGTTGCTCTTTTACATTCTCCTAATACTACACTGCCTTGGTTATGGCCCCACAGCAAGGGTGCTTTGCACATACTGCTCAATGTGGTAATGCTACTAGATAGTATTGGAAAACCAGTAATGGCTATACCAAAAGTTTGTAATTTTGAAATAGAAAGATATATCAGGTACTTCTGGATTGTTTCAGGTTTTGATATTTATTTGAGGTCTTGCCAATGATATTGATATGTATATACACATGCAGAGGTCTCAGTCCCTCTGGTACACTTCCTGATAAAATTGGATATATGGCAGAATCTCAGTAGTTGATAGGATGAATCTGAGTGAAGCATGACCAAAGGCTGGTCATAACTTGTATTGGTAATTTGGAAAGATTGGAAGTTTGACTCTAAGGAAATAAACTGTGACTTTGATCATAGTTTGATATCAAATTACTAATACCAGTAACCCATATATAGAATGAAATATATAAGATATCCATTTTGTGTATGGTCAAGTGAAGTTACTCATTTATATAAGCACATGAATCCTAGAGTGAAATCTAGTAATTTGTTAAAACCAACAATTTGACACAGGTAGCACACCTATCAAGTTTACAAGTTTAAAAAATAGTATGCTTGGTATTTTTGCAGTTGGCAAATTGATACAAGGAATCTTTTCTAAATTTAGAACCCTTGATATATGACAACATACTTTTTGGGATTCATCTCTTCTTTAAAGTAATACATAGAGGTTCCTCATGTATACCCTCAGAAATCTGGATTGGGATTGGGTAATGGGTGAGTCTGCTATGAGCTATTCTTTTCTTTATGTAAACAAGAAGTAGAGGGAACTATAAGGGGCATTCCATTTAATAAGTACACACATTTTCAAAAACCTCAGATCCCCACCCTCCTTTGGTCAAAAATATGCATTGGCTTTGTACTAGAAAGTACACACATTTTCAAAGATTTCATACCTCCCTCCCTCCCTTGATACATATATACTTAATGCAAGGGCCCTAATAAGATGGTTTGTAATCAAACTGAAATATTATCATGGTATTTTGCTGAGGAAAGAAATCTTGCTCAAACCATAGTTTCATTGTGACACATCTTTCACTGTGATCCAAAATGCTCTCCAAATAGCTACCATATTATATACATGTGCCAAAATGGCTCAGCAAGCACTGAAATACCAGCTTAGGGAGACAGTGATTATCATTTTCCCATCCCTTTAGGATATATTGTGTTATTTTCATGATATCATCTCTCCTTTTGAAATATAAGTGCAAACTGAGCCCGTAGTGGGTTAGAATTTAATCAGCAAAAAATGATTTCTACCTTAAATTTCCAATGAAATCAGATGCAACCTTCTTTAAAAACTGCCTAAAGATCCCCTTTAAGTATACCTAGCACTTGGTTTATCAATTCCAAAGTTTGATCTTGAATTCTTAAGTTCTAATGATTATGACTGAAACAACAGTTTTTCTTTGATTACTCATTGCCATGATTAATGACAATAACAAACAATATACCAAGAAATCAGGAAAAAAATTACCTTTAAGATGACATATAGCATGTTATTATATCTTACATAGTTCCTGAGAAATTTAGAAATAACGCGTTTTTCAATTTTTGCTAATTAAGCACAAATCGCATAATTAGACAGTGTTCGCATACCTAAATTCTTCGGAACCATCTTGATTCATGGTCCCTAGGATGCTATAAGATGAAAAAAATCAAGAAAATCCAGGGGGCTCACCGCGGAGGGTAGATCAGGATTTTCAGGTTTGGCTCCTGGACTATTAGTAGAATTGCTCTTGAGACTCCCGATACCTTCCTATTGTCTTCATAATGCTCCCACAAGTCCCCAACATGTTGGACTACAGTGTTAGAAAGGTAAAATGATAGACCACCTGCATTTAGGGTGAGCTTTGGCACTTTGAAAAAAAAAAAGAAGAAATTTCCACTGTTTTCAAACTTTGACAGAGAACCAGTCAAAATTATACATCATCCCAGCCCTCAAAATGTCTTTTCCTAATAGTCTGACATGTTTTCTATAGGATCCAGCAGTAAACTTCACTATTCTGGCTTTTCGCACTGCCTATAGGACGTCCTTGTGAGAACATCAAAAATCTTACGGACGTTCGCATAAATCTTACGGACGTTCGTTGAGGGGGTAGGGTTCTCTAGAATTCCTCTGGAGACGCCCGATACCTTCCAATTGTCTTCATATTACTCACACAAGTCCCTGAGAGGTTCAACTACAGTGTTAGCAAGGTAAAATGATAGACCACACCAATTTAAGGTTATTTAAGTACCGCTGAGAAATAAATATTACGGACGTTTGTATAAATATTACGGACATTTCTGGACATGTGTTGGTGGTTATATGTCTATGTTTGGGCCACATCCTATCAAGTCACTTAGTGTACGTATACATGAAGAAAACATGTTGTAGACAGCATTGTCATTGTTAATCTGCCTTGCAATTTAGAAGAAAAAGGCACATACTTCATTCAAAGGAGTTGCTGCTAAACATGCTTCTATCTGTTGTAGCACAGCTTGGGGTAGAACAAAGTATATCTTTCGGCGCCCACTGCCAGTTGGTGTTGGTTCCGGGGTCACCATCAGAATGTCCTCTGTTGCGACTGGGAGGATGTCAACTCGTTGTGGCCACCGGAATTTGGGGGGATTTGACTTGGTCGGCACCATGAAGGTAAGGACGTACTCGTCTGGTTCCTCCCCTAGGCGCAGTACCTTTCCCAGGTACCAGGTGCTGTCATAGACACACGCAACATAGTCTCCCACCTGGTACTTTGGTTCTCCCCTGACTGTTTCCTCAGTTGCGACCAACGCCTCCTCCTCCTCCTTCTCTTCCTCCTCCTCCTTCTCCTTCTCCTGCTCCTGTTCCTGTTCCTGCTCCTCCTCCTCCTCCTCCTCCTCACTATCAGCATCAGGAAACAATACCCGGACCTGCCAGCCTTGACACTGCCTTGTGGAGGTGTTGTTGCGCCAACAGCAGTCAAGGTAGCAGGATAGATTCCTAACTGCCAGTGATGACCCAGGCTGCACAGGAACAACAGCATGAACAGACATTGTGCCCGGGACACTTTGGGCGGCCACAAGCAACAGGATGTCCTCCCGTGCCTTCAAGATATCGTCCTGGGGCACATTGATGTATAGTACCTCACCAGCACGGTAACCTTGTGCAGCAAAGTCGGCAGCATCCCGGATAAGGATGTTCCGTTTCACAGCATAGTCTGCCTGCCTCTTGGCTGCAGCACCAACTCCATCACATGGCCCTTTGCCGTGGCCGGCCTCAAAGTACAGCCAGGTTGCATTGAGGCCAAAGAGCAGCTGATGTTTGTACAGCACCGAAAATATGCTGATGTTCCTATACTGTGAGGATGGTGAGTCAGACGCGTAGTGGACTGTGGTCACATTGGGCATGTCTTTCCTCACTAGGTCTGTGAGTACTCGAAGGAAGGAGAGGATGACACCGCTATCGTGCTTCCTGTCATCGGTGACAATAGCGACGGACCGCGTGGAAAGAGACGGGATGCACCGTTAATGGCTCCTTTGAGTAGTACACACTTTGCGGCTCATCCGGGTATGTTATCATCCAGTTTTCCGGAAAATCCACCAGGATGTTGCACTCGGCCTCACTCATGTCATTCCTGAGGAGTGGAATGGCCTGGTGCTGAGCGTGTGCCCTCTCAATATGGTCTGACATGTCCGGGAATTCGTCGATGATGGCCGAAATGAAATCAGCTTTTGTGGAAGAGATGTCCAGCAGGCGAAGTTTTTTGGTTGTTCTCTGGTTTTCTGGGGGACCGTACGGCACGTCTACCCTCTTCCAGGTCTCAAACAAGATGTGGTCAGGCAGGTCAGCCTCACGGAGCTTCTGGGCAAGGCTTTGAGCGGTATAGTCCCGGACAAGGACTTCCGGAACACTGGATACACCTATGGTACGGAGGGCCTTCAACTTCAAAGCATAGTTCTGGTGCTTTGAACAGAGGCACACACTCGTTTGGTGGTACCTCAGTAGCCGGATATACCGCTCCTGCTGCCGGACTCCTGCAAAGAAGGACAAACTAACGAGTTTCTCAGGGTACTCCTCGTTGTAAGCCTCGTGCAAATGTGATAGAAAGTCTGTGAGGATGACCTGCTGATACTTCACTTTTTTATGGTGATTGTATCCTTTTTACCCGGAAGAGTGATGGAATTCTCTGCCCGTCTGAGGAACGCGATGACCAGCTGCTTACGATCCATTGACCTCATAGCTTTTTTGGACAGCCTGGAATTCCGGTAGACTAAGGCACGTCGATCCACCCCGACATCTTTTGCGAGCTGACTGGTTGCTCGCAGTTCCTTCAGTTTCGTCGGTGATGTCACGCTCTTGAGCACCTTCAGACGCTTGTTTGTCGGGAGGCGCTTGAGGCTGGAAGTCATGGATTCATACAACTCCAGCTTCTTCTTGGATGTTTCGTCTGTCGGTGTACGCGGAACAGAAGTTGCGACTACGGGTGGAGGCTGAGCCTCTTCAACACCCACAGCCACCCCTCGCACTTCCTCTTCGTGCTCTGCGGGAGGCCGTACATCAGGGAGATCGACAGGTGCCTCCCTAACCCCCACCGCAACCTCGGCCAGAGGCTGTACATCAGGGACATCGACAGGGGCTTCCCCAACCCCCACCTTGACCTCGGCCAGAGGCTGTACATCAGGGACATTGACAGGGGCCTCCCCAACCCCCACCGCGACCTGTCCCCTAAGTCCCAGGGTTGGCCGCCTGTCCCTTTTTTCCATCCCCTGAGTCCCAGGGTTGGCCTCCTGGACCTCCCTGCCTCTTCTCCTGTCCCCTTAGTTCCAGGGTTGGCCGCCTGGACCTCCCTGCCTCTTCTCCTGTCCCCTTAGTTCCAGGGTTGGCCGCCTGGACCTCCCTGCCTCTTCTCCTGTCCCCTGAGCCCCAGGGTTGGCCTCCTGGACCTCCCTGCCTCTTCTCCTGTCCCCTGAGACCCAGGGTTGGCCTCCAGGATCAACCTGTCCCTTCTCCTGTCCCCTGAGTTCCAGGGTTGGCCTCCTGGACGTCTCTGTTTCTTCTCCTGTACCCTGAGTCCCAGGGTTGGCCTCCTGTACCTCCCTGCCTCTTCTCCTGACCCCTGAGTCCCAGGGTTGGCCTCCTGGACCTCCCTGCCTCTTCTCCTGTCCCCTGAGTACCAGGTTGGCCTCCTGGACCTCCCTGCCTCTTCACCTGTCCCCTGAGCTCCAGGGTTGGCCTCCTGGACCTCCCTGCCTCTTCTCCTGTCCCCTGAGTCCCAAGGTTGGCCTCCTGCCCCTCCCTGCCTCTTCTCCTGCCCCCTCTGTCCCAGGGTTGGCCTCCTGGACCTCCCTGCCTCTTCTCCTGTCCCCTGAGTCCCAGGTTGGCCTCCTGGACCTGCCTGCCTCTTCTCCTGTCCCCTGAATTCCAGGGTTTGCCTCCTACATCTCCCTGCCTCTTTTCCTGTCCCCTGAGCCCCGGGGTTGGCCCCGTAGACCCCCAGCAAACACACAACGTAAATACAACGTTGCAATTTAGTTGTAAATTGGTTGTGTTATAAAAATACATACTAATAACGTTGCCACAACATCAGAGCGCAACGTTGTGCTGCAATGTGCACATAACATTAGGAAACTACGTTTTTACAACGTCATTTTCACAATGTTGTGACAACTATACATTTACAACGTTGTCACAATGTTGTAGAACAACATAAATACAACATATAGGTGGCACCACTGTTTAAAAATGGCCAAATTTCAAAAACGATTTTTTATTTAAACCATTTAAGACAAGAATTTGATATTTGTTTTTTAATTGAATGCAAAAATATAATGTCCTGTAACAAAGGGTATTGTTTATATTCAAAATGTTTTAAAATTCTGGTGTTAGGAAGGACATTTAGATGAAAGCTAATGTTAAACACCTTTTTTGTTATTAGTGTATATGGTACAGGCCTCTCAGCATTGAGAGTCTTAAATTGCAAATGCGACAGGTCATTAACCTGACATGATCTAAAATATGATGACCATTGTGTTGGTTTTTAGATGCAACATGCAATCTGAAATCAAAACTATAGGATCACTAATAAAAAAACTTTATTTTGATTCATTTTCATAGTTTTTAAGACAGAATATCTTTTTATTATAGTTTAGGGAAAACACAAAAAGTACTATGATACCTTAAGGGAAGAGGAATGTATCTGTATAAATGTATTGCCTGATTTGAATCATATTCTTAATTTGGAATATGACATCTATGAAAAAATTAAAGGTGTACAAAAACTTACCTTTTGGTTGTAATAAGGTTGTGAAATGGTTATATTACAACGTTATAAAATTACGTAACCGCAACTTTTCTGGGAGTCCACAAATTTATGTTGTAACTACGTAGATTTGCAACGTTGTTGCAACATTGTAGCTACGTGAAATTGTTTGCTGGGCCTCCCTGTCTCTTCCCCTGCCCCCTGAGTCCCAGGGTTGGCCTCCTGGACCTCCCTGCCTCTTCTCCTGTCCCCTGAGCCCCAGGGTTGGCCTCCTGGACCTCCATGTCCCTTCTCCTGTCCCCTTAGTCCCAGTGTTGGCCTCCTGGACCTCCCTGCCTCTTCTCCTGTCCCCTTAGTCCCAGGGTTGGCCTCCTGGACCTGCCTGCTTCTTCTCCAGTCCCCTGAGCCCCAGGGTTGGCCTCCCGGACCTCCATGCCTCTTCTCCTGTCCCCTGAGCCCCAGGGTTGGCCTCCAGGATCTACCTGTCCCTTATCCTGTCCCCTTAGTTCCAGGGTTGGCCTCCTGGACGTCCCTGTTTCTTCTCCTGTACCCTGAGTCCCAGGGTTGGCCTCCTGGACCTCCCTGCCTCTTCTCCTGACCCCGGAGTCCCAGGTTGGCCTCCTGGACCTCCCTGCCTCTTCTCCTGTCCCCTCAGCCTCCTGGTGATCAGTGTCCCTTGAGCCACAGCACCCTCCTTTTGTACCTCTTGGCTTCTCAGCCAGCAAAATTGTTTCTGTTGAAGATGATATATAAATTAAACGGGAAACAAAATATTTGGGAAGAGATATTGGTAAAGTGTTACGTAGTAGTGGGAATGTTATCAAATAAAGTTCTTTTATAGTAAAAAGAGTGACAACAGCATAAAAGATTGAAAATGTTTTTAATGATTTAAGAGAAAAATCTATTGATATTAAAGGTATATTTCTTTAAAAAGAAAACTGGTATCTGGTATGGTTGGTCTTTCCAAGGTTCACTGCAAACTGGTCCAGGAGGGATAAATCAGCCAAGTTTATGCTGAAAAAAATAAAGGAATAATATTAGTAAAATGAAACAACTCTCAGCTTTGGTACTGAGAAAAGAACTACTATTTTATAACAATCTATACCTCAGTTTTATGTATCAAGGAAGACTGAACATAAAGTTATCCAAAACTATCCCTTTACTATCCCACTTATACCAAAGAAAAACTGGCAAAGTTTATACCTTCAGCAAAATGGTGCTCAGGCAGTGGAACTCTGTAGCCCTGTAGGAGGTGGAGGTGGTGCCCTGGTGTGGTCTGGAGTAGAGCCTCCGGCGCCCGGTGTGGGTCTGGAGCAGAGCCTCTGGCAGAGAGGGTACCTGTGAGCTGTAGTCCTCTCCTACACACCTCACAGGGAGAATGAATTCCGACTGGAGCCTCCCACAGCCGGCCTTTTATACCCAGCCAGCCCCTGGGGTCGTTGAGGGTGGTCGTTGAGGGTGACCTAAAGGAGTCCACTCAAGTGAGGTGAAGTGGTTGAGGTGTTAGTGCAGTTTCAATTGGTAAGGTCAAGGTCCTTTGAGGTGGTAAAGAGTACATATGCACCTGAGAGCTTTAGGTCTCACTCAACCAAATAATTCTCTAGTACAGTGAAAAAGCAAGAAATATGAATCAGATACTTTATCAGACTATGAAACATAAATCTGAGGTGTAAATTAGGCACCAATATGTGCTGGATATAATAATGTTTGAAAAAAAAAACCAGTTTCTATACCTTTTCAGACCAACCATATAATATTAATATGGAAATCATTTTATTCAAATATAATATGAGCAAATTTCTGGGATCTGTAACACCCCCTTCCTTTAAGAGAAGAAAATTTATGTAATTCTTCTAGAAACAATAAATTTTCTGATCACATGATTATAACTATATACAAAGGTAAATGAACAAATTATACTTTATACCCGTGAGAGGGAGTCGGCGTTGGTGTTCTTATTTCCAGAGCGATGGACAACCTCGAAGTCGTAGGCCTGGAGAGTCAAGCTCCAATTAAAGAGCTTCCGGTTCTTATCTTTAACTTGGTTCAACCAAACTAGTGAGTTGTGATCTGTCTCAATAACGAACTTCCGTCCAAATACATAGGGTCTAAAATACTCAACTGCCCAAACCAAGGCTAAACATTCTTTCTCCACTGTCGATAATCTACACTCACGAGGTAGGAGTTTTCGACTGGCATAAGCTAATGGATGTTCTTCACCATTCTCCTTTTGACAAAGGATTGCACCCATTCCTCTCTCTGAGGCATCCACTTGTACATAAAATGGCAAGTCAAAGTTTGGGAGTGTGAGAACTGGGCACTTAATCAAAGCACGTTTCAAAGCTTGAAAGGCATCTTCACACTCCTGGGTCCAAACTACATTGTTGGGCATTTTCTTCTTAATGGCATCTGTCAGGGGCACTGCTATAGTAGAGTAGTTCTCAATGTACTTGTTGTAGTACCCTGTAAGTCCTAAGAAAGACCTAACCTCTCTTTTAGTCTGTGGTTGAGGAAACAACCGTACTGCCTCCAGCTTACTTTCAAGCGGTTTCATTGACTTTGCACCAACAAGGTGGCCCAAATAAGGGACTTTCGCATCACCCAACTGGCATTTACTAGGCTTTGCTACCAAGTTTGCCTCTGACAATTTCTCAAAGACAATTTGAAGATGCTTGAGGTGATCTTCAAAAGTTGCACTGTAGATGACCACATCATCTAAATATGCAGCTGCAAAGCCCTCAGTGCCTTTCAACACTGTATCCATCATTCGGGTGAATGTCACTCCTGCAGTTTTCAACCCAAAGGGAAGAACTGTAAACTCGTATAAGCCATGAGGAGTTCTGAAAGCCGATTTGTCTCTAGACTCGGGAGACAAGGGAATTTGCCAATAACCCTTCGTAAGATCCAGCTTACTAATGTATTCAGCTGATCCTAGGTTTTCAATCAAGTCCTCAATTCGAGGTAGAGGATATGCGTCAAATTTCGTGAGTGCATTAACCTTTTTAAAATCAATGCATACTCGAATGCCAATCTGTTTCTCATTTTGCTTTTTTGGTACAAGAACCACAGGGGAGGCCCACTCACTTGAGGACTCTACAATAACTCCCTCATCAATCATCTGATTGATTTCTTTTGCATAGTCCTCCTTCCACACCTGTGGGATGCGGTATGGATTTTGACGGATGGGCTCCGCTCCTTGGACATCAATATGATGTACTGCAATGTGTGTGGTCTTGGGTTTGTCAGAGAATATCTGACTATGCCCTCTCATAAGGGCTTGTAACTTAGCTACTTCACTTTGACTAAGATTTTCTGACAACTTGACATCTTCCCAAGTTTCTGTCTGGTTCAGTACACACGTTGACAGGCCTTCAGCAGTGGAAGGATCATCTTCACACAACTGATCAACATATAGAACTACCTCCTCCCTATTCTTCCACCTTTTTATTAGATTTACGTGATAAACACACAACTTCTTTCTTGTCCGACCGACATCTAATTCGTAGTTCAAGTTTGACACCTTTCTGACAACTCTGTACGGCCCCTGCCATTTAGCTTCTAGGGACTTGTTAGAAGTGGGTAGGAGTAATAAGACCTCTTCCCCAACTTCAAAGTTCTGGTCTCTGGCTTTCTGGTCATACCAGGCTTTTGTCTCAGCCTGAGAGTCAAGTAAATTCTGCTGAGCCATTTCAACCGATTTAAACAACCAGGATCTACTCTGGACAACATAGTCAATCAGGTTTCTAGGATCATCCCTGTCCACCCATGCTTCCTTTACCACAGAAAGGGGGCCTCTAACGGGCCAACCATACACAAGCTCAAAGGGTGAGAACCCTGTACTTGCTTCTGGTACTTCTCGGTATGCAAACAAGACATAAGGCAGAAGTCTGTCCCAACTATTGGGATCGTCATGAGTCATGCGTCGAAGCATGTTCTTCATGGTTTGGTTCCATCTCTCTACTAGACCATTCGCTGCTTGGTGGTAGGGAGTGGTCGAGACCTGTTCAATTTGTAACTGTTTACAAAGCTCCTTTACTAATTGCGACATAAAGTTGGTACCCTGATCACTTGAGATCTCTTGGGGAATACCTACTCTTGCAAAAATAGACACCAGAGCATCAGCAACTGTCTCAGCACTCTGATTTCTAAGGGGTACTGCTTCTGGATACCTAGTATCTAAGTCAACAACAGATAATATATATTTGTACCCTTCTTTGGTTCTAGGCAATGGACCTACAATGTCCATGAAAATCTTCCGAAATGGAAGTCCCATTGGGGGAATTGGCTGCAACTTAGCCGGAGGATCTGACACACGACCGGTTGCTTTCTGGCAGTCAGGACAAGTTTCACAAAAATGTTGAACATCTTTATAAATACCTGGCCAAAAGAAATGGGCCAACAACCGTTCCTGTGTCTTCTCCACTCTGAGGTGGCCTGCCAACGGAATTGAATGAGCCATAATCAAGAGATCTTTCCGACAAGATTCGGGGACAACTAACTGATCTATTTCGCGATCTCCTTGATCTTTACAAATCCACTTCCTGTGAATTAATCCATTTTTGAGAAAGAAACTCCCGTCTCCTTGACTATTCTGAGTCACTTTCTTCCTTACACTTTCGAGTGTTTCATCACTCTTCTGATACTCAATCAGCTTCTCCCTACTCAGGGATAGAGGGATACTGTCTGACCCTAGATTTGACTCTACTAGTGGTGTAGTTTTAGTCCCTAATCTGTCAACCTCATCCTGTACTACTTTTTCTTTTTGCTCTCTAGTGATCTTTGATGCCCTAGTCTCTACCGGATAGGAATCCTCACACACTACAGGGTCATCTGAACTTTGGAGTAAGGGGGCAAACATTGCCTTGATGTCTACATCAAACACCTTCTCCATGTCATCATATCCTAGAATGAGATCTGGTGCCTCTGAGTCTGAGCGAACACCAGCAATTATCTCATGCTGCTTCCCAGTTGGTGATAAACCAACCACTATTTTGGCCAACAAATAATTTGCTGGGCCTACACCGGCTCCCTTTACTTTGACTTTCACACCTGTGTAATCAGAGGGAGAAACAAATCTCTCATTCACCAATGAACAAGTGCTCGCGGTGTCTAACACCATTTCTGTGGGTTGATCATTTACCCAAGCTAACCTTGTAAGCTTCAACTTGCCTACATTTCCTGCTTTTTCAGAAATAAGACAGTCTTCTTCTAGAACTTCAGATCTATGGCTGTCACTTTGTGCCAACCAGATATTCTCTGTATTTCCATCTGGAAATCTATGTGTCACCCAATAAGAAGTCCCCTTGTGCTCTTCTTTAGTCTCAACTTTCTTACCTTCAGTACAATCTGACCTATAATGACCCTTTTTCCCACAGTTAAAACAGGTCACAAACTGGGCACGGTTTCCTGATCCTTTTGCCTTTCCAGATTCACTACTCTCTGCCTGACTCTCCTTTCTAGTTGGTTCTCCCTCACTATGCTTTTCATGCTCAGAGCTTTTTTGGTGAAACTGCTTTCTTTTCTGAAAAGGCACACCTAGTGCTCTGTATGTGTTCTGTTTAGAAAGTCGGTAGGTATCTGCTAAATCAGTTAGCTGTTTCACTGTCTCTGGCTGCTGTTGTCTAAGCCATGTCTGCAGTTCAGGTGTTGTATTAGTCAAGAGCTGTTCCATAAGAAATAGTTCTTCTAACTTTACTGCATTCCCACGATCACCTCGAACCCATTTTTCAAAGAACCCTCTTGTCCTTATACCCCATTCTTTGAAAGTCTCTTCTGGGGCTTTTCTTGACTCTCTAAACTTTCTTCTGTAGTGTTCAGGGTTCTTGTCATATCTATCAAGCACAGCGTCTCTCACTTTATCAAACTCTTTTGAATCTTCTAAATCCATTCTGATATAAGCCTCTCTAGCTTTGCCTGTCAACACTGCTGCTAATCTTGCTGCCCATTTGTCTCTTGACCAACCATTGGCCTCAGCCAACCTTTCAAAAGTTGTCAAGTAGATCTCAATATCATCCCCTTCAACATAAAGAGGGATCCTAGGACCTTTCACTGAAGTAGGGCTATCATTCTCCCTGCCCTGTCTATTGGCAACATCTAGCTCTCTCAATCTGAGTTCATGTTCCCTTTCTTTTTCCTTCTCTTCCCTTTGCCTCTCATTTTCTCTTTCTTCAAAAGCTCTCTGCCTTTCCTTCTCTTCCATTTCTAATCTCTTCAATTCAAGTTTGAGTCTAAGACCTTCTGCACTCTCTTCTACTTTTGGACTTTCATAATCCTTGATAAGTTCTCTCAACTCATCTCGAGTTTTATCTGTGGGATCAATATCCCTTGAGAGACATTCTTCTCTCAAAGTCTCCACATTCATTTGCCAGAAACCCTTTGGCAAAGCCATCTTTCCTAACAATTCCTATGTCACAATGTATAATAGGGCTGACAAAATAGTCTCTGACACCTATCCAAGTACACCTGTGACAGTCAAATAGTCAACAACCTCCATAACTATCTACCTAAACCTGACTGTATACATTAAACTCATTTCTACCCCCACTGTCAAGCACTGTCACACACCTAATGTCTACCTGACACCTGTGACTAAATTAACATTCTAACTTAGATTCTTTCCTAAGTCTGAGGTATGAGTTACAATTCAAGGTCAAGTAAGAAAGCAGGATCAAATCTCACCAAACTCTCCAAGTCCTACTTCTGGGCTGTACCACCACTCTGAAACAGTGAAAAACACAGAAAATGTAAGTTACAAATCAAATACAAAAAAAAAACAGTTGTTGTCACAGAATTACTACCCTGCCGACTGCGCCATGTTATCAAATAAAGTTCTTTTATAGTAAAAAGAGTGACAACAGCATAAAAGATTGAAAATGTTTTTAATGATTTAAGAGTAAAATCTATTGATATTAAAGGTATATTTCTTTAAAAAGAAAACTGGTATCTGGTATGGTTGGTCTTTCCAAGGTTCACTGCAAACTGGTCCAGGAGGGATAAATCAGCCAAGTTTATGCTGAAAAAAATAAAGGAATAATATTAGTAAAATGAAACAACTCTCAGCTTTGGTACTGAGAAAAGAACTACTATTTTATAACAATCTATACCTCAGTTTTATGTATCAAGGAAGACTGAACATAAAGTTATCCAAAACTATCCCTTTACTATCCCACTTATACCAAAGAAAAACTGGCAAAGTTTATACCTTCAGCAAAATGGTGCTCAGGCAGTGGAACTCTGTAGCCCTGTAGGAGGTGGAGGTGGTGCCCTGGTGTGGTCTGGAGTAGAGCCTCCGGCGCCCGGTGTGGGTCTGGAGCAGAGCCTCTGGCAGAGAGGGTACCTGTGAGCTGTAGTCCTCTCCTACACACCTCACAGGGAGAATGAATTCCGACTGGAGCCTCCCACAGCCGGCCTTTTATACCCAGCCAGCCCCTGGGGTCGTTGAGGGTGGTCGTTGAGGGTGACCTAAAGGAGTCCACTCAAGTGAGGTGAAGTGGTTGAGGTGTTAGTGCAGTTTCATTTGGTAAGGTCAAGGTCCTTTGAGGTGGCAAAGAGTACATATGCACCTGAGAGCTTTAGGTCTCACTCAACCAAATAATTCTCTAGTACAGTGAAAAAGCAAGAAATATGAATCAGATACTTTATCAGACTATGAAACATAAATCTGAGGTGTAAATTAGGCACCAATATGTGCTGGATATAATAATGTTTGAAAAAAAAAAACCAGTTTCTATACCTTTTCAGACCAACCATATAATATTAATATGGAAATCATTTTATTCAAATATAATATGAACAAATTTCTGGGATCTGTAACAGGGAAATAAGTGTTAAAATCGGAAGCATTTAATAAAGAAAGGGTGCAAAGGTGTCCCTACTTTAGAGGAGCAAGGTTGTGTTCAAAGATCAGAAAATATGTGTTTAGAAAATGAATAAATGTGACTGTATGATTTTTGAATAATATATAACATTTAAAAGAATGTATGATAAGGGTACAATCAACTGTATATTCGTATTGTTCATCATTGTATTTATCATATTGTATTATCACGGATATCAGAATAACTTCTTGTAATTTGAAGAGATGTCAAATAAAAAAAGAAAATAAAAGAAACCCTTGGCCACTTTAGTGAAAGAGGTATAGGCTTGACCATTTCTTTTAACTGTTAGTAGTAAAGACAGTAAACATTGATATCTTTTTACTGAGAAATTAAAGATGATCACATTGGTTTACTTCAGACTGCTTCCACAATGATCACATGCATTAGTTGTACTAAAACAGTAAAGGTAGAGGAATATAAAGAGAACTTTACTGCAAAAATTAAAGATGATTACATTATCTTTTCTCAGTAAAGAATATATCGTCAATTCTCCTGAAAGGGTGCCAAACTACAAAATTCATTAATATTCACAAATTATAGTTAAAAAAATGATCATTTTCGGCTCTTTTTTTTACAAGAAAATCATGTGATGACAGTGAATGCTATTGTTGTTAATGGTATAGTATTGTAATACAGGGTAGCTAGACCATTTCTTTGTAGTGTCTCTGTTTTGTTCCATGCTCGTCTTAACAGTTACCTGCTAGCTGGTGCTAGAACTAATCCACGGCCCGGCGTTCAGATCCAAAACATAAACAACACTTTGCAGAGAGTCAGCTTTATTTTGGAATATCGAAAAGCCTCACAAAGCCAGTGTAGTTATCATAAAGTACTGCACAAAAGTCATTGTGCATAGGAAATATTAGTAGAATCCTTTTATGTATAATACATTTTGTTTTGAGAATTTAGACGAAAGGAAAAGTCACCAGATGAGAAGGAAATTATAATAGGAATTACAAAGAATATTCAAAATTTCATAACTATGAGAATGGCAGACGCTGCTGGTAGGCGATATACCTGTATAACCACAGCAGACGAAGGGCGCCTACCAGTAAGCAGTACTGCCTGGGTTAAAATCAATGATGTGATAGTATATAATAGACTGAGCTGGCAAGCGAGGCCAGAGAACACTACCTGTTTTGGATCGATACGAATCTATACAATTCGGGGTTTGGTTTTAGCCATGTACGCAGACATCGGGTGACTTGGATAGGAGTTTACCATTGTACTACTGCACTAAGACAAACAGACTCTGAGGACGAAGCTAGCCTTGGGCAGTGTTGAACGAGGGCCAGATACTTAGGCCATAACGCACCAGCCATTGTATGTCTTCGGATTATACACCAATAAACTTCCTCTCAGCCAAGCGAGATTTGTGTGTAGTAGTGTACCACTTAACTAGCGAAGTTAACATGGATGTAGTCTACCACTTAACTAGCGACGTTAACATAAACTAAGCTGAACAGTCTGAATGAGATTAAAGGCAAGTTTCCCCTCATTTACAGTAAGACCTATAAACAAACACTAGCGTTCAGTACAGTCCTATGTACAAAGATCGTTCATTGACCAGCTGCAGGAGGTAAGCTTCCTTGGTTAAGTCCGCCTATCTCCATATTGCCTCACAACTGTTGTAGTTCTAATATTTGTCACCAGATGTCACCAGACTCTAACACTATCCAAACCCCTGCATCCCCAAGATCCATGTTGATACAAAAGTATATCGGTTAACTCTGCCCCTAACCGGCCGTCATCATTCTTTATATCCCTTGATTATTGATTTTCTTTTCAGGTAGTGCTGCTGCTGATAGACTGTTCACCTGCTGTTACCAACATAGGTTTACTATATCCATCAGAGGCGCTACCCATAATAGCGCTAGCTTTACTATGTAGAATTCTCCTTACAATTTTGAAATGTTTTATAATAATATCTTTCGCAGTCTGGTGACCAATTATTTTACCATTCCATTCTTACTAATGATATGCAGAAGGTATTTAATTGTTACCTCAGTGCAAAAGTCAAAATAATGCTCAAATTAGAAAAATACATTGTAAAGCCTGTAAAGCTTTAGAAAACATATTGCTTGAAATAGAATTACAAAATAGGGTGACGAATTGATAATTTCCATGTCAGATTGACGAAACCCCATGCTGTATCAACTGTACTGCAATATTTATTTCTGAATGTACATAAAACATCATAAGAAACATCACAGAGACTTAAGATCAGGCATTTATCTGTCCACAAATTGGAATTAAATATTGTAAAAAAGAATTCCATATGATATTTTCAGTTTCAATATGGATTAAATAACAGCATGATGTTTGGGTGTGGGGAAGTGTGTCACCGTACATATACTCATAGAAATGTGTGAATAATCACGAAATATGAATATTAGTGAAAAACAATTTAACTCAATACATAGTTGCTCTATACAATTGCATTTGAACCCAAAATATGCGAAAAGCTTTGAAAAATGAAGGCAAAAATGTAAACTGCGTCACCATACATATACAATACGATGTTAATTAATTGCTCAAGTATTTTCTAACGAAAAACTAAATCAGAAAAATTGGGGACTTGGGTATTAGGATACATACATGAACTACTACTGAAGCATATCATGATAATTTCTATACAAATTTTTGTCAAAATAAAAAGGATAATTGGGTGTAGATGTGTCATATAAGTCTCTGTGTTATGTGGAGAGAGATAATCAGATATTACTCTATACTAGAGTACTGCCATCTGGTGTGTGTTATGGGAAGCACTGCCCCTGCATGGAGGCTCTTACACTGGTTCCCCATGGTATTCTGCTACTCTCCATATTACCACTGGCATGGACAAATGAGACGACCTTGACCTATGGGGAAGCTACTCCCCATAAACAACTGGAAATTAAGCATTATATTGCTTTCTATTTGATATCTTTGAGCAGTTAACCTTATGAAAATGTGTTCTAATTAAATTTTGACAACTAAACTGGACCTTACAATGCAAATCACAACTAACATTGCAACAATTTGGCTTCATTTGATGTATATATGTGTACGTCATACGTGGTGGCACGGAGCCTGCTGATTGGTTAACTCATTTCCCCATATCGGGGCCAAGACTAATGGTAGCCCAGGGTACCAGGGTAGGGGGCTCTATGTGTGAAGGTAGGCTCTAACAGGTGCACGTATACTGGCAGCTAGAGTGGTTAATTTAAAGAGGCTAACCACTAATAAAACACTCGTACTCGGATTTCCTTTGTTCTTTCAGTGCATATGAGAATGCACTGCTAAATTGATAATGCACAGTTGGTCCCTAATAATGCACTGTTGAGTCCAAATAATGCACTGTTTCTGAAATTTGTCCTGTGAAAGTTTACCAGGATATTTAGTTTTGAATGCATTAAAACTTTTGTTCCACTGAGAACTGAACCCCGGACCTTTTGCATATCAAGCAGACGGCTTACCCCTAAACTACTGAGGGAGCCGGTGTGGACTGAGGTTATACTAGACGCTGTGTGTGGTTGGCGGTTCCATACCCAAGTGGCCCGATTATCTTGCGTATAGGGCCAAGGAAAAAATATAGTTCCGGTACATACTTTTTATTGAAAAATATTAGAATGTTGTAAAATAACACATAATTTTGGACATTTTCTCGATTGAAGACTTTAAAAAAAAAATCCAAAAGGAAAAAGATCTTGACCTACCTACCCTATTTTTGGGCTGATGTTACTGGAATGCAACAATTTTTTTTTCCTTGGCCTAACCAGTAACCTACGCTGTGACGCCGACCCCAATGAACATGCATGTGGGCAGTAGACTGTAGTTATGTCCAAGTCTGCTAGTCTGCTATACTTAACCTCATGGTTTATGTCAGATAATGGACTCGTAGTAGTGCATTATATCACCCCATGCACTACTACGAGTCCATTATCCTACACCTCTATTGTGGCAGCTGATATGGTGGCAGTGCATGGTCCATAGGCGCAATGCTAAGGCACCCCAAAAAATGTTCTGTTCAGATAACCCGATTTACCGTACATTTTTGGCCCTTTCCTAAAAATAATTGTTAGGAAATTTTCATTACCCCCTAAAAAAAAATCACAAAGAACACAGGGCAACTCTGCCCTATTGACACCTCACTATGTGGTGTCGGATCCAGGATTTTGAAAAAAAAGGGGGCGCACTAGTGTAAAAGTTTTTCCTTAATTACTTTTTGGACGAATTTTACATTAAAAAATGTAAATTTGGCCTAAAAAAGGGGGACGCCCTAAATCGGCCACTGCATTGAGACTCATTTCTCACCTCTGGCACAGAGGGTGATTCACTGCAGAGTGGGGCCAAGTGCAAGATATGAATGATATGTTGCACTTATTTCATTGAAAAATAATGGTCTTGTACTCATGTGCAAGGTTTCCATTAACATTGTAGTCTGCATTGGCTCTATGTTTTCCTCGAATAGTTTGTACTTTATAATTACTGACAACCATGTGGTGTTGCTAACCCAGGCAATATTATAATAAGAAGGCCTGTGGGGGCCGTCTGTGGGAGGCCGTACGGCCACCCGAGGACTGCCCCTTAGGGTCTTCTTTATTTTATTACCTGACACTAATGTAAAATATTGTAAAATATTGTGAAATTTTGTTAAAAAAAATGTTGTAAAAGCAAACCGGAAACGATGCAGGGCGTATGGCCTGGCAATACACCTGGCACACGATACGCCCCGCTCGTCGATCCAGATGGTAATAAATATACATACTACAGACTGAGGGGGCACAAAGCCTTCATAATTGCTCCACTTACGGAGTGCCTTGATGCGTTGAGGTCTGTACTTGTTTCATTCTTTCCCAATAACTCTGTGATTCTTGAAGGAATATAAAGAAACAAGACATTATACTCTTTATTTACCTCTTGCTTGTGGGTACTGCCCTTTAAAAATGGAACTTAGCAATCTTCGGGAACTTTCAGTGTAAGCACTTCTGAAAACATTGGTGGGAATCAAAGTTATCAATTTCTACTTTCAAATTTTTAATGGAATCTTTTTTTTATTTTTTCATATTTTTCTATTTTGAGAAATCTATATGCTAGAATGCATGAAAAATACATAGAATTTAAAAAAAGAACAAACACTTTATTTGCCGGACATAGACGATTCTGAGATTTTTTCTCATGAAGAAGACAGTAAGTCACCGTTTCATGCAAAGCCTTCTTAAATTCGTCCTGTATTGTCACCCCAAGACGTACTGGCTGTCCAATGCTGACAAAAGAAAGACAATGCTGAATGTAGGTCACAAAGGTCTCATACACAAGCCACTTTGTACACTCTAATTGACCACTTTGGACATTCTAATTGACCAGGTAAATTGCTGGACTCTGTTGGTCACAGAACAGCGCACTTTCCCACCATTGCAGACAAAGGAACCAGGCAGCAGGGGGGACTCGACACCGACTACGGTTAGTTGTGTGTTGACTCAATCAAAGAGCCTTCCAGTGATAACTACTACCTGGTCTACAGTGTCTACATATCATTCTGCTGGACTATTTTGACATGGTTTAACCGTTATTTACATAGTTTCGCATTGCCATGTTCAATCTTTTTTTTTTTAATTTTTGCAAAAAAAAATGCAGTTAGACAATTCTCAATGCTAAGCGCTGATTTTCAGAATTATACATTGGTTTCTATCAAAGGTAAAATATAATATATAGACACCATTTAAAGTGGCTGTATCGTCCATGCGTTGTTGGGCTCACATACGCCAACATTTGCCTAATGACGCTGCAGCTGGCAACATGTTTTGCAATGTTAGAATGTAATACACACTTACACAAATTATCTTATGGAGATATGATGTCATATTCAAGAGTAAATTAATTCTCTTAACTGTGTCCTGCAAGACATTAGTCCAGTTGGTGTAATCACCAGAGTGGCCTCTGTGTGCTCCCAAGTGGCTGAACTGTGTAAGTGTGTATCTGGCAATGCTATTGGTTATGTGAGACAGTTGGCTCAGCCGTAAGGGAGTTACAAATTATAGGTCCCCCACAGAAGAGAAAGTAGCTTTAATGCCCCGGTCAGGACCACTCCTGATAAGGACAAATTGGAGAATATCTACCTTAAGGCTTAGTTTTAGAATACGGGCGGTATATCTGATCCCTGCGCCTATCATTAAGACATATCCTCTCCTCTCAGAAGTGGACCCCTCTCCCCTACTAACCAAGTATACCTGTCAGCACTGACCTCAGGTCAGAAGTCAGAGTTCAGAGGTCAGAGTTCAGAGGTCAGAGTTCAGGGGTCAGTGTTCAGGGATCAGGGGTCAGGGTTCAGTGGTCAGGGGTCAGAGGTCAGGGGTCAGGGGTCGAGATTCAGGGGTCAGAAATCAGGGGTCAGAAGTCAGCCTGGGCAGGATCACGTGCCGGGGTCAGGGGTCAGGCTATACCTAGGAAGGTAGATATGAAAGGGGGTGAGGGTCGGGGGAAGTGGGGATGTTGGGGGAGGGGGTATGGTCGTATATAGACACACAATAAGTAAACAGGGGATTACGGATACGGCAAGATGAAGGCATAGGTGCTTCAGACTTGCTTCAAACTTGCTATACAATAAAAATTCATACCTCGCACTAACCTATACAGTGAAATTCCATGTTTAAACACAGAGTTAGTTTTTGACTATTTTGTGGTACATATGTTGGATACTTTTATAACCGTAACCATTATGCATTAACTACTTGAGAACTTGTGGGTGAGTTTACTCTGAATCTCTGAAAACTGCTGTCAATATTATAGATTCGTTCCCTAATACTAGTATCCCATGTGCTAACCTGTCAGAATGATCTGTTTCTGTGAAAGGAGTTACATTTTACACAAACACCAGCTTGATTACTATCAAATACATTATATATAAAACAGGAAAATACTTTTTTTCACTGGTCTCTGACTGGAATTCATACAATGTCAACCTGAATCTATACTGCCTACACTTTGTAAAGGCCTTTGTGGCCTTTCATGTCACTAAGGCCACACATCAATTTTCAATGTAAATCTCCCAGCCCAAAGTAACCACTCCCTAACTTGCCCCTAATCATATATAATATTGGCCCCCCCCCACCAACCCAGACTACCCACAGACACTACCCTCTTCCCCAAACATTGTGGCAGTTGGGTTACAGTTTTTAGCCGTAGGGAGCCTCAGCATACAACCAGACACACAGGGGAGGTCTCGTGCTGCCAGCAGAGCCCCACACTACTCACCAGCTGTAACCACTGCCCCACTCCCAGTACAGAAAACTGACTAATGGGCTACAGGGTGAACAACAGGTGGCAAACAGAGTTAACTTTAAAGAAAAATATGAAATTTTTCATTTGCCTGGCTCATTTTTGTCTTTTTCACACACATTGTACACAGCAACAAAAAATGGTATTGCAGGAAGTAATGTTATGTAGGTCAAGTGATTGAATTTTCTAATGAGAGATGACTTATGACTATAAAAAGGTGCCTGGTCACCCAGAATAAACCGTTCCCTTATTGTACTCCTTATGCTCACCTGCCTCTTCCTTGGGATGAACTGTCTTTCCACTTAGCCTAAGTGTAGGATCTAGAAGAGTAGAAGTTTGTGGATGGGTAAGGGCCTAGCCAGGGATCTCAAATTTAGCAGAAGTATAGGTATTTAACATGACAGCCCAAAATGGCACGAAGCACAAGATGGCCTGAAAACCTGCCTTGGCACAAACGACCAGAATGGTGAGAAAGCCTGAAATGGTAGATGCTCAGCCTGGAACCAAGTGAACAAAGGCACAGCCCATTCAGCACTGTGCTACCACCCTTTAACTGTGATCGACGGCCAGAGTTCCAAGGGCTGGGATCAACTGAAAGCAGACCGGAATGACCGAGATTGATGCGAGCCCGAGAAACCAGACCCCAACAAAAACCCAGCCTCCTCTCACCCTGGCTGTGCCCCCCACCCATGTGTCTTTGATCTGGCAGAACAAATATCAGCCCAAAAGCTCCATTGACCACCCTGACCCTGTTCACCCTCAAGTGCGAGGAATGACTCCCTATCCCCAAAACCGGTCTCCCACCCAAAACTGATTAGCATGAGGCCGAAAAACCCTAAACTTCCCTTCATCAAGGAGAACAGAAACCCCGACTCCCAGAAGAATTCACACTGGTGGCAGCGGTGGTGCAGATAAAACACACACAGACTTGTGGACCAAATGGGACACCAGTGGAGTTCTATGCCCATGGCGACAGCTGTAGTTTTCAACCAGATGGACTCCGACATCACCTTAAAGGAGGGGGGAGAGGAGAAGCTCATGGCGACAGCTGTGGTTTTTAACCAGGTTGACTCCCGCATTGCCTTCAAGGAGAGGGGAGAGGAGAAGGTTGTTACAAAACCGGCCTTAAGGCAGAGGATACAACCATCATGGACTGTTGGTTCAACTTCAAGGGAACCTCTACCCCAACCAAGGAACAGAATGCATGACTCCAGCAACAGCAGCAGGCGGAGGCACGAGGCCAGAGAAATACAATGGGAAGGCTGATTTTGAGGGATACATCAATCAGTTCAAAGAGTTCACCGATCTGGGGTGATGGACAAACGAGGAGAAAGCCTCGATGTTGTGTCTCTCACTGACCGGGATGGCACAAATGAATTTTGTGGGGCTCCCAGACTGGGAGTGGCTCTGGTATGCAGCTCAAGTGGAGGTACTCCATAGACAATTCAGCGAAGAGATGGACATCTGCAATGGCCTGTAGGGTTTGGCCAGGCTGAAGCAAGCAGAGAATCAGGTGGCAAAGGAATTGGCCGACAACGCCCAACTATGCAAGCCAGGAGAAGGCGGCACTAGACACCCTTCAGGATGTGGTGGGAGAGGAATTACAATGGAAGTGTGTGGAAAAAAGCTACAAAATACTGGAAGAGGCAGTAGAGGATTTGGAGGAAGAGGATGTGGAAGTCCAGGAATGATATTTGTGTCACCTCATGCGAGCATTCGAGGAGCGAGAAGTCCGGCAACAGAACATGGCCTGCAGGTAGGCATGAGCCCCATACCCACTAGGTGCTTTTACCGTCGCCAGGCAATGGCCAACAGGATGAAGTGCCGTCGCCGTCGCCCAAGCAAGTTTGATAATTTACCGGTGATTTTCCTCACAATTTTCCCAGCGATTGTGTCGCCCTTCACCTGTTACCCAGAGAACACACCATGGGGAACGATTTAAGGATGGGAGTGGAAACAATCCCAGGGACAATGGCAATTGGAGGTAAGACCGAGGTTCTGGTGATAAAAAGGAAAATGGAGCCAGTGAGTTTGGAGGTTGAAAGTTTCCTTGGTGAAGCCACTTCCTTAGAAGAAGCTGATGTCACTGGCATAGAAGTGAACAACAGACCGGAGGCAATGACAGAGATGTTAAAGAAAGCCGACAGGGAACTGACCTCGGAACAGGCACAAGAGCTTGAAACAGCGATCCTGGAGTGGGGAGGATTATTTGCTGCATCCAAGCATGACCTGGGAGGAACAGATTTAGTCCAGCATCGGATCAACACAGGGGACCAGATGCTGGTGAAACAACAAATCAAGTGTTACCCTATTCTAACCTGAGAGAAGAGGAAAGGAACTTGGTGGAAGATATGTTGAATTTAGGTATAATCAAAGAGAGTGGGAGTGCATGGAGTAGCCCAACAATTCTAGTGAAGAAGAAGGACGGAGGAATGAGGTTCTGCATCAACTACCGAAAATTGAACCAAGCCGCAAAGGTGGATACTTGTCTGCTATCGCAGATAGAGGCCAGCCTCAATATGCCGAGGGAGGAGCATGTTCTTCTGTAATCTGGACTACTGGCAAGTTGAGATGGAGGACTAGGAAAAAGATGGCCTTTGTGACACAAGGAGGGCATATGAGTTCAAAGATTTGCCATTCAGGTTTGTCACCACCCTGGCAACCTTCAAGAGACTGATAGAACAGATCTCCCAAGGGATAGTATGGCAAGAGTGCCTGGCATACTTGGACTATATACGGGTGTTCGGACCAACGCTCAGGGTGATGCTAGAAAGGCTGGTGCGGGTGCTTGATCGCCTGAATGCTGCTGGGTTGAAATTGAAGGCCACAGAATGCAATCTGTTTACAAAACAGATTTCATTCACAGGGCCATGTCGTTTCACAACAGGGGATCAAACCAGACCTGGTAAAGTGTTGACAGGTGACTGAGTGGCTCATGAGGTGTGAGCCTTCATAGGACTCATTCTACAAGCGGTATATAGAGGAATTCACGGAACTGGCTGCCCTTTATATGAACTGCCCATGAAGGATGCCATTCAAATGGAACAAGAGAAGGCAGACAGCTTTGAGGCCCTGAAAAACACTTTGACCGAGGCCTCCGTGCTAGGATCCAGGAAGAGGAAGGACAGTGGTGGTTGGACACGGACGCTAGTGATGTGACATAGAACGGGTGATCACATATATGAGTAAGACCCTGGAGTTTAATGAGTGGAAGAATTACACAGCACAGAAGAAGATGATCGCAGTGGTACGGGCTTTGAAACATTTTTGCTTTTACAACTACAGGTAACAAGTCAGCACCATGAGCTGGTTACAGCAGAGTAAGGAGCAGATGGGGCAGGTAGCCTGGTGGATAGAGATGATCGACTCACACGATGTGTCCTTCCAACATTGGCCGGTACAGAAGCACGGAAATGCTGACAGGTTGTCTTGGTACCCATGCAAGCAGTGCGGGGGAGAGCACGAAGGCATGGAGACAGTGAGAGCTGTGATGCAGGCAGAAAGGTACGAGCCTAGATGGTCTCTGTGAGAGATGGGAGCAGCCCAGAGGGAGGACCGAGATTCGGGACTGACCATTGCCTTGATGGAGGCAGAGAACAGCCGTGCAGCTTGGGTGGTGATCACATCCGAGTCGAGAGAGACTAAGATCCTGTGCTGACAATGGGAATGATCGAGCCTATTGGATGGCATGTTGCACAGGAAGTTCTTTCAGTTGGAAGGACAGGGATGGAGGCATTAGCTGGTTGTGCCACAGGGGAAGCGAGTAAGCTGGTGAGAGAATATCATGGAGGAGGAGCCAGAGGGACATTCTGTCATCTGGATGAATTGCCCAGTATATCTCACTGTTTTGGAATAATGGTTTGGTGATATAGCACAAGCCAACGTTGACCAGACGGGTTGGGAACAAAGCCTGACGCCTTTCTCCTTGCTTTGCTTTGACAGGCGCCCTGGCATCCAAGCATCACAGAATAGGGCCCGTGACTCGGTGACGAACAGCCTGAATGTTACAGCATTACGATCTAAGTGTGCATTACATACCTGATGGGCATATTTCCTCTCATCCACCACACAAGTTTGTCTGCTTTGGCATCACTATCCTGGCATGGCGTTCACCTATATTCACATCTATTTATCACTTGAACTTTTTATTTATAAACTCTCTTCACTTGTGCTGCACGGAAACCACTTGGCAGTCTGCCAGAGAAGCAGTCTCGAGGGATTGGAGTTGCTACTGTGGACCTAGCCTGGAAGTGGAAGACTTCAGGAAAAGGAGGAAGGCTGGGAGTCGTGCCCTGCTAGAGAAGAGCGTCTGGTTGGAGTCTTGGTTCTAGTAGTCTGACAAGAAATATCTGGTCTTTGTAGAGTCGTGGACAGATGAAGGAGTACCATCCCCTGGTTCCGGCCGTGCCTGGCACAAAAAACAAAATCTGGCCCTGGCGAATTAAGATTCTGTTCTTTGTAGAAGAGTAGACCTGACCAATGTTGGTATGGTTTCCGGACAACCAAGATGGGAGCATCGCAGGAGCCCAGTACCCAGTGGCCAGAATTAACTTGTGGGCTTTGGTCAGCTCTCTTTCTTCACCCAAAACTCAAAATCTGTGCATGGCTCGTTCTCCAGAAGGTACTTCACGTAGTCTTGCCCACCTGGAATTCATCCTAGGGTGTGCGAGGCTTATGCAAGGGAATCCTGCATGCCATTTCAACGACTGGGAATTTGTCCATAGACCTTGGGAGGCCATACACCGCACCAACATATCCGATCGTATCCAGAAACATTCTGCATGCAGTTAGAACGACTGTTGAGTGGTTATCTAGTCAGGGGTGAGACGCATACAGCTAACAATAAACTTTTGTTCTTCATCTTCATCCTCCATTTAAACTTATCCAAATCTTCGGGAGATGACTCCCTAGGGGGCCTCGGTAGAAGTATGTCACCCCGTCCTGAAGAGCGGGCAAGCAAAGACGAAATTGGCATGAGGCCAACCCATGGTCTGGAAGGGGGGAGACCAAGGACATTAAAGCCCTGAAGGACGAGAGGAAAGAGTGGGAGGCAAACGACCGACACTTCCCCCTCTGGGTGGACGAGTCACGACCGACTCATCACCCTATAATAGAGAGAGTTGGGAGGAGACCCTGAGACACGGCCGATGAGGCTGTGTGTACATGGAGCATAACCAGTTTCCTGATGGCATAAGGACCCTCCGTGGGCATAAGAAGCTGTGGTTGTGCTCGGTGCCGGGTTAAAATTGAACCCCACTAATCAATCTTGAGTAGATAATATGAACATTGGGGCAAAAACTGAGTGAACCGAACAATTATAGTGAGGGAATGAGTCCCATTGAGAAACAAGAAAGACTGTGTAACATCTCAACTGTATAGGGGAACGAGTCCCCCAAAGAACAAAGAATGTAGAACAAAGAAAGGCACCTTGTAGTCTTATACTATGCATGCCAAAAATGTATAGTATCGCTTGGTATCAGACTGCATTCTTTTCACCACTGTTTTGATGCGTCACGTTTCTTCCTTTAAGCCATGTGCCCATGATATGATAACACCCATGCCGACAGATGCCTATTCTTAGGCACCCAAGGGCCAAAAGGTTTACATCCATTATATTGGCACCACATCAAGCCCTTCAAAATTATAAGAATGCCTCTTCTCTCGAAGGATTTGTCTTCCGCCATCTTCAATCCTTCTCACTCCTACTTCTTCAGATCCCCCTTACAGCCACCATCCCCCATTTACCTGGCCTAGAGGTAGGTTAGGTGTAACACCTACCTGGCAGGTGGCCCATGTATGAGGATAAAAATTGCTTAATCATCCCCACCGTGAAGCTGCCACCTTGGTGCCAGGCCAGGCGAGGGGGACGATTATGCCGTAGTCCCTTTACATAGTTGACTACAAAAGAAATGCAAAAAATATGCCTATCAACAATGGGCCAGATTACCTATGGAACACCTATGCCATTACAGTCAAATAAGTAAGAAATGCCAAATGTTGTCAATAATTATAATGTTTTGATTTAGGATTAACACAATCCCTAACCATGTTGTGATACAGACATTGGCAAATTTTGGCACATTTTCATGACATCAGAGACAGGAGCGTCACTTTGCAACACGAATGTGGCGGCCATCTTCAACTCACCATAATATTATCTCGTAAGATACATGGAATTTAGGGCTGATTTGCCTTAGTTACAGTGTTGCGAACTTATGGTATACAGCTGTCTAGCGACAGCCACTCTGCTTTGTCTTGGTGACGGCTCATATATTTGTTGATAATAGTTCTGAGTCAGTGGCAGATCCAGGAATTGTTTTGGGGGAGGGGCAACAACGAATGTATGGGGGATTGAGGAGGCCCCCCACAATCATGATTTAACAGGGAGGTAGGCCGATCCCACCACTCTTCATGCAAAATGATACGCATCATAGTTCTAAAAAACACGGTTAAAAGGTCCATTTTCACAAACCTCGCCTATTTTTTTTAGATAAGGATACATATTTTGCACATGTGTCGGCGATTTGGAAAATAGGGATTACCTTTTTCCTGAAAATGAGTAAAAAGGGCCATTTTCAGGAACTAAATATTTGCATTTTACAGAAAAAAGGGTACTTTTTTTCAAGGGGAAAATTTGTGGAAAGGGTATGTTTTATATTTTTGAGAACGGTGATATGTTCTGCTTTTATGCAAGAGTAGCGAGACCAGGGCGGAAAAGGTCCATCCACCCCATGCCCCTAAAATAGTCTAAATCTGTGCATGTGAGTTGTATGTAAGTCTTACAGATTATGGTAATAAAAAAGTCCCAAGATTACGTCTCCTTGGATCTGGATAACATGAATACTGTTGTGTTTAAATTTTTTCCAGGGTAATTACCCAATTTTCTTGGTTTCAGTACACTGAGCAGACCATCATGACATCTACGCTTGACACACAGCGAAGTGGTACAGCAGAGCGATACAGCAAACCATCTTTGACACTAACCCATACACATAGAAGATCCTACTGAAACTCCTCTCCACAGTATACACATTTAAAAGTCAGACGAACAAGTTCATTACTTAGATCTGAGAAAAGAGGAGACATGTGGAGGCCAGGTGCTCAGGTGAGGCAATAAAGTTTTCAGGGATTACTTCAAATTCACAACTGATATGTTGTTGTGGCATGAGTAAATAATACTGAAATCTGTTATGTTTTTCAACTTTAGGCGACCATGATAAAAAATTATTGAACACATAATCAATTTGCTTTATCAAGTTTTACCGACCTATGCTAACAGGCCCTGTAAAAATGACCACAGACATGTATACATATTTGTTGAAAGTATAAGCTACTTTATTAAATTGTAACAAGAGTGTCTTGACATCAAGTTCTAGAAAAACTTGAAAAAATCAAGAAATAGATTAGAACTACAAGTCTAAAGACTACGACATTACAATTTGCATTCTGTAAAATGGCAATTACTTATACAAATAGTTACGTTTTAAGTGTGATATAATGATCTAATTGTTATTTGTTACAATTAATATATTATTATACGTCAGTGCAGGCGTCCTAAGTGACCATCCCTTGTTACACATTTGGTATGTAAAAGTGTTGAACAAGAGTGCTGTTTATATTATTGTTTATGTAAGGGGAGTGGTATAAAGACTGCATTTACTTCATTCTATTAGTTGTTGTTACTTCAGTATAGCGTGATGTCTACTAGCCAAAGGTAGAAATAGATCCTCACACAGGGTGTTCAGACCTGAATGAAAAGACTCATTTGCAGAAATATAAAGTTTATTTAAATAACTCAAGACAGTAGAAGGTTAGGTGTTAATTGTACAAAGTCCAGCCCCTTTGGGTTACTCCTCCGACCCATGGATCCTAACAGCAACAATGATCACACAGGTGAACCAGATCTCATCCATAGGTACACTCCTAGTCCCGATGTCTTAATCTCACTGTACATGGCACATAGTAACTCTTACTCCAATACTCTAGCCTATCACTCGGTCTCTTGAATACCATCGGCATGAACATATTCCACAAATCTCTTGTGCCCACTTATGTCCTCCTGTTCTAACTCTCCAGCCCTACGCTGCAATACCAGCTCTTGTATATTACTCTCTTATTGATTATTCCCACTCTGCTACAGTGTTCTCTCTGGGTAGGTGATGCGGTCATCCTTAGTTATATATTGATTCTGATGGCAGTCTCCGATCCCCTTTAACACCATGCTTTACTTGACTATACTATTATTACTATCAAATGTTTAAGATTACTTTCTGTTCATGCTGACAATAATCAGTGACTATTTCTTTCCACCTGTCTTTATAAATAAATATATCCAACCACTTGATGTAGGTACCAAGCCTCACACCAGCGAAACCCATTATGGAATGGAGCACAGAGGATTCTATATTAAAGGTTTCCTGACTACACTCCATATATAAGATACTTGTCTATTTTTAATGGGGGGATTACTATAGCTGTCCTTTAGTGTAGCAAATGCAGCTGTAGAAGAAACCCAGTAATTATTTTGTGATCTCAGTACACTTTAAAGGCACACACAATTGTTCAACGTGACTTGAAATGACCAATTACATATCTTATTTTATTACTACGGCTTTTCCCATTGGTTTAGAAGTACAAGAAAATTTATTATTCACCGTTTGTGATACGTACATCCTTAATACCAAGTTGCTCCTAAGAAATCTAAATCAGCAGAAATAAATATGTCTTTTTAGTTTATAATTTCTCATCCAGGTGGCACCCTAAACAGTTGTTTAAATTTTTGTCAAATTTGTCTTATTTTTGCTGTTAAACAATTCAGATGATGGTATAATCCAGATCCATACAACATCGTCACATAGATTTCCATATTATGACAAGCTCATTGCACTTTAACTGTCTTTTCAGTGGCCTATGTGGTCTCCACAAACTGGAACACCCCAACGAAGCCCCATGAGGACCCGATTACCTATGAGGTTTGGATTTGTTCAGCCTGGATATAACGTGACTTTTGCAAACCAATCTGCACCTCTAGCTAACAAAAACACGTAGTAAAGTTTTAAAGATACCACCCAGTCATTGCACTATAGGGGTATTATATGCAATCACCTGTTGTTTGTTTCCTCTATTACCAGGCCCATACACAGCATGCCACCCCCATTAAGAATTCTTTTCAAAAAGTTCCACCTTTCCCTAAAAGAATTCTGTATAATAATCCTTAAAAAAATAAGAATATTATTGTTAAAATGTTTCACTTTTTAGATTGAAATCATATATCTACAAATAGCTACAAATGTTAATCTTACAAGGGAGAAAAGTATGTAAGTTCAGAAGGAGCTCCTCAAAGCAGTTTGTACTTGTAAATACCCTAAAAATTGGTCAAGGTGACAAGAATGTATTGCAGTACCTCTAGAGGTATTGTAAGTGACTTTTGATCATATGAATATTGTGAAAAATAACATTATTCTTTAGTTACAAAGTGTCAGAAGTCTCAAAACAGTTGTTTTGAGATAATATGTTAAGAAAAATGTTAAAATAAAGGTTAGTGACAATTGTTTTGAAAAATATATATTTTTCTCAAAACTTTCAAAGACTTTTAGGGAAATGGGATCAACACAATATCACTCTTTTATTGGGTTAGTGTAATTGTAAGGAGCTATATTATATCAATTTCTGAAAGGATAGGAATGGGAGCATTGGGATACAGAAAGGCACTGATCTACATTTAGGAATCTGAAAATTATTTTCTAGCTGACAACTTTGTTTACTTCCTATTCCAAGTGTTTTACATCTTTTCAAACATGCACCTTTATATCATACTATTCTACAGTATATATAAATGTGACCCGTTTTGGTGAAATGAGTCGGATGTCACAGAAAGTCAAACTGAGATATGGGGCTCTGAAGTGGCATTTCGCATTTTTTATCGAAAATGGTTTTTTCAATTATTCATATCTCCTATATCAGAAGTCTTCTCAAAAAATATATCTCTAAGTCCCTCTAAATAAGCCCGAAAGGTGCACAACACCTCAGTGATCTGAAACAAAAGACCCTCGCTTCACGCCATTTTTCCCTAACTTCACGGCTCGCCTGTCGGTCAGGGATCCCATCCCAGCCCCACGTTCCGGGTACCTGCTGAAAGGGCGCGAAGTGAACTGGCCAATGACAGCCTCAGATTTTGAATTCGCGCATGCAGGGACCAATCAGAACGTGTTTTTACGATCGTCTTCCCGTAAACAATCGTCGTCAAGGAGGTCACGTGTGCGGAATGCGGCACGCTGATTGGCTGAGAGGCCTCGTGTGCCTTCCGGTTTCAGTTGTTGTGGAAATTTAAAGGGACGCATGACGAGCAGGACGGACGGGCGACATCACTTCTCCGATGGATTTCGCTGTTTTAATCCTGGATCAGTGCTGGATTTTGATGTGGATTACCTCCCAACATCATCTGGAAGCACATGGATCGTGAGGAGGCTGTCACGGATACCCTGAATACCATCGGGCGAATTTACTTGGTATAGCCGAGCCACAGCAATGGCGGACTTTGGTCAACGAGTACTTTCTTTTTGCAGATGGGGAGGAGGAGCCAGACGAGGCCCCCTAGGAAGAAGAAGATGTTCAGGAGGATCTATTGGAACTGGAGGACAATGAGGATGCGCCACTGGTCATCCCTGACCCCACGGACAACCTTCTACAGGTGGAGTGGGACGACTGCGAAAACTTTATGTGAGTTTTGAAAAACTTTATAACGGCCGACATGCGGTCGGTTACCGTATCTCTGAAACAAGTACGCAAAGTGCCTAAATCCCTTTCAATGTTGATGAAACTGCCTACGTTTGTGCCCTAGTATGTATTGTAACTGCCTAACTAGTTTTTATCAAGTTTCAAAGTTGATTTCATACCATAAACAGGGATGATCCGTCGGGGTTGTCCGGTGACCTACTTAAAGGCGTCAGCTGATCCGGCTGGTCTGTAACGGTTATCAATCATGTCTCATGTCATTGTGGCCCTCAGGAAGGTGAACTAAGTCTAATATCATGTATGTTATTGTCTTTAGATGTTTTGAAATATTTTGAAACTTATTCCCTGCGGGAGAAGGCAGTGGACATGCACTCTGATAACTGTAGTGGTCAGAACAAGAACAAGTTCGTGCTAGCGTATCTTCTCTGGCGGGTCCTGACTGGCTGGCACCAGTCCATTTCCTTAAACTTTTTTATCACAGGGCACACCAAGTTTGCCCCAGACTGGTGCTTTGGTTTGCTTAAACAAAAGTTTCGTTGTGAGCTGGTCTCGAGCCTCAAGGAGATGGAGGAGACTGTGGTGAAGAGTACCCAAGAATGAGTCAACCTTGCCCAACTTGTGGGGGACTAGAATGGGAAGGTGTTTGTCGAGTCGTATGACTGGCAATCTTTTTTGACCCCTTTCATCAAACCAGTCAAGGGCATAAAACAGTATCATCACTTTGTGTTCTCTGACCAGAACAAGGGCCACGTCACCATCCGGCAGTATGCCGACTCAGCCCCCGAGACCTTCAAGATGCTGAGTGTCACCCCTGAAGCTGTCCCCCAAGAAGGCCCTCAGCCCAACCAATCCCTTGGCCTCCCGGCCAAAAGACAGTGGTATCTCTTCAAGAACATACATGGTTTTTGTACTGAGGACACAAAAGACATCATCTGCCCCAAGCCCTCTGTACCTGAACCAGTACCCAGCCCAAGCCCCCGTGACGTACCTCCACCGGAACCAGATGCAGAATCAGAGCCAGAGGCTAGTGAGGGGGATGAGCCAGGCAGGGGCAGAGGCAGGGGCAGAGGCAGGGGCAGAGGCAGAGGCAGAGGCAGAGGCAGGGGAAGAGGCAGAGGCAGAGGACAGACTCCAGACACATCATCAGGATCGGAGGGGGAGGAATTGGTCAGACAGCTGGAGAGGCAATCAAATTCTTCTGACTCAGAGGAGGAAGGCCCCCCCACCCCCACCTAGGGGCAGGGGCCGTTCTAGTAAACATGCTAAAGGTGGTCGTGGCAGGCCCAGGACCACCTGAGAAATCTATTTGAAATGTATTGTGAACATTGTTAACTTATTTTCAGTTGTTAAGACTTTTTATGATTTTAAGATTTTTACCTCTGTGGCTTTTCACTATTTTAACAACCAAAGACAATCATGGACATTCCAAGAACTTTTATAGACACATTATGGATACCCAGGGTACATAGGGTCATCACAGTCGTTTTTAAGCAGCCAAGATGAGGTATTGTGATCCTTTATGCTTGCCGTTCTAGGTTAAGTTATTGTTTCAGATCCGGATTTTTGTCACTTTTTGCAGCGCTGGCATGAATAAAAGTTATGTATATAAACGCATGAATTACTGGTATTTGTTAGCTAGAATAGTGTAGAATGACTAAGTAAAGTTTCAGGAACAAGGATTGATTACAAGTATACGTTGCTAGGGTTTTACCGGAGGACCGTGGTAGCGTGCGGTAAGAAAAACTTTGAACTCATTTATCTCAGTTTCTTATACCCGCATAGGCGTGGTTCTTTTTATTTTCGTTGCAACTTATCTCAGGCCCTAGACATGCTATACCTCGTTTTAAAACTAATAATTAGTTTTTTCTGATGGTATACCTAACTGAAATTCGTCCCCATGCGACATCCGACTCGATTCGCCAAAACGGGTCACAAATAGTATATAAGCAGTGCTGAGGTTTAAACACATGTGATTTCCATTATAATATACCATGAACACTTTTTCCAATGACATAAACAACATTGGTAAGTCATTACAAGCTTCTAAGCTATCTATTTGAGACATGCTCTTGCTTTGTAAGTTATGCTATACTATTTGGGAACACTAGAGAAAAGATACAGACCCAGAGCACCACCCCAGTAACTTTTACAGACTATAGTTACAGACAGCAGTTTTGAGTTAGGAATCCAGGGTATTTCGCTGATGCAATTCTATATGGAATCATTTTTATTTTATCGTTTCTATGACATTCTATTTATTGTTCTTTTTGTGATACATGATAAAAAGCATATGTTCTAGGGTTTTTTAAAGCCTCGAAATAGACCCAGTCTATAAGATCAAGTTCAGCACTGTGGCTATAGTATCACAGAGGAAGACATAATGTTATATCTAGTACGAACATGTGGTAAAGGTTCATATTTCTATACAAATCTTCAGGTTTTCTTGAGTTATAGTACATGAGTTAAGATGAATATGAATTGTGTAGTTATTGATGGATCGGATTCTTTTTATGTAAGTGAGACATTATTCCCTATAATTCAAATCAAACAATCCAGCCTAATAGATGAAAGTGGTTTACCATACACATATATTTTGACTGTTGTTGTGGGTAAACAATCAAAATTCCACTGCAAGTAAAGACTGTTTTGCTGCTTAGATATGTAAAAAAATCTTTAAAAATTCTCTAAAACCCTCCAGATACCTTCTTTGGGTACTTCCACTCCATAATACATGAGGAATATGAACATGTTTTTTTATTCCTTAAAGGAGCCAAATACAATGTTTTGTCAAAATATGACAAAATTTTGCAATTTCAAATGATTATGAAAATACGTTCTAAGAGTCTAGTGACAACATATTGCTGATTCAAATAACTATGAAAATACATTTTGAGAGTCTAAAGTCAGCCATTCCTACAGTATAAATTATGATAACTAACTATAACTCTATATGAATTCCATTATACTTATTCTATTATATTATGTATGCCTGCAGGCAGCAGTGTTTGTAAGAAAACATATTTTCTCATAATCATGTCTCCCTTCTATTTGGTCAGTATGTCTATAGAAGCCACTCACCCACCAGGGGCCTAGCATACTAGTCTGGTATTAGTGCTTTATCATCAAACTGCAGCCAAACCTAGTAAGGTTATCTTCCACCATTACATTGATAATCCCCAAAATAGACACAACAGCAATAGTGATGGTTGAGCTTTGACACTTTAATGTGTGTTCCAATAATCACCTGGCCAGCTGCTGCCCTAGGAAAGAAGGAGGGGGAGTGGGGAGAGGTCAAGGAGTGACAGGATTGGGGGATTGGATTTTTCCCCCCTCTGCTCTCTTAACAAGTCAATGTATTGATTCACATGCCTTGGAAAATATATTTAATTTATTTTAGAAGTGAAATGGGTCCATGCTCAGTATGATATCTGATGGTCAAAATTTGAGATTAACTTTTATAGATTTAGATTAACAAGATAATACATGAATCTGGGGAATAAAGGCATACACTACAGCCAACAAATATCCTTGCACTGTTTCTAACATAAGCTAATTTCATTGTTACTTTTTCATTTTCAGTAGATTGTTGTTGCGTCCTACTGGGGTACAGAATGGTGTTATCCCACCATCAGTGTCACAGCAATATTTAAATTACTCACAGGTAAGAAATAGATTATTATATTTTCTTCATGGAGTGTATGTCTTTTGAGGGGTGTAATAAATAGAGTCATACAATAAAACTGATCACATCTTCTGTATCTGCAAGGTTTCATCAGTAGCAAAAAAGTAAAATACTGAATAATTGCAAAATGCAGAGTAATTCATGGGTTTGGCTTGAAATTGACCAAATCTTACTGAAACTCTTCACACCTAGGTTATCTGTGCCTCAGCCACTGCTGTTATCAGCCTGATACTGTTGGCAGCAGTTGTGACTGGCATCATTCTTGGCTCACCTAGAGGTAAGTCATCAGACCTGTGGTAGTTGCATAATAGGTCTTGCAAAAGCTAATGATGGTTTGTTGAGACCACCCATGGTCGTGACAAAATCGAGCATCAATTGTTTCCCACTTTCACTTTTTTTGTATTGAAAACTTCAGGAGTTTTAGATCTAAATTTCTTTTTTTCAGAACTCTTTACAGAATAAAAATTGGCCTAGTAGAACAGCCACAACTAAACACACGCCCCGTCGCAACAGCGACATCCCTATGGTGAACTCTCTCTGTTGCAATGACCAATGAGTGCAGCAAAATTTACCTATTGTACCCTTTCATTGATGTTATACATATACATTGTAGTCCAGGAGCCAAACCTGAAAATCTTGATTTACCCTCCGCGGTGAGCCCCCTGGATTTTTTTGATTTTTGTCAACTTATAGCATCCTAGGGACCATGAATCAAGACGGTTCCGAAGAATTTAGGTATGCGAACACTCTGTAATTACGCGATTTGTGGTTAATTAGCAAACATTGAAAAACGCGTAATTTCTTAATTTCTCTGGAACTATGTAAGATATAATAACATGCTATATGTCATCTGAAAGGTAATTTTTTTCCTGATTTTTTGGTATATTGTTTGCTATTGTCATTAATCATGGTAATGAGTAATTAAAGAAAAACCGTCGCTTTAGTCAAAATCATTAGAACTTAATGATCCAAGGTTAAACTTTGGAATTGATAAACCAAGTCCTAGGTATAGTTAGAGGGGATCTTTGGGCAGTTTTTAAAAAAAGTTGCATCTGATTTCATTAGAAATATAATGTAGAAATCATTTTTTGCTGATTAAATTCTAACCGACTACTTGTTCATTTTGCACTTATATTCTAAAAGGAGAGATGATGTCATGAAAACAACACAATATATCCTAAAGAGATGGGGAAAGAATAATTATTGTCTCCCTAAGCTGGTATTGCAGTGCTTTCTGAGCTATTTGGTCCAGTGTAGACAACATTGGAGCTGTGAAATAAGTTTACATTAGCAAGAAATATTTGTCCATGTAACTTGCAGCCAAGCTCATTTTTGTTGCCTGATCAAATTAGGATTGTCATTGATTTATTTACTCAAAAGGGTATGGATGGCTCCTTATATTGCCAAAGATTCACAAATTGACATAACAATGTGCTGCAACCTTCTATTTTCATATCCCTGTACCCACTCATCATTAAACCCTATTCCTATAGGGAGGGTGGGAGTTGTAGGCCATAATACTTTTAAATCCCCCCATTGCTGGCCCCAGTGTCCAATGTTTACCTCATATCTGGGAACAGATAAGGCCTGGAAAGACAGAGGAATGATAAAGATGGCAGACAAGGGTTCTTATATCCTTGTTGTGTGAGTTAACCCATTGATAAGACACTGTGTGCACAACCTAATAAAGGGTCCCTCAGAGGGTGGGGCAGGCTTAAATTTTGGCTACTTATTACCTTCTTATTATTCCATTTTATCACATAATTCCAAAAGGAGCATGGGATTCATCACTGCAACTGGTGAAGTAAAATGATAACTTTAACTGTTTAGACGATGCTGTCTTACAGCAGTGAAATGAAGGTAGTGGATCTTTAGAAACTTATCAGTGGTGGAGAGGTATAGCCTTTCCCCAGAGTGACCTGCACTGAGGGTTAAGGGGAGCCCCCATGGTACGACACACTACAGACCTATATAGTGTGCTGTAAATTGTGGGATTGCTGACCACCTGCTGTACTTTTGTTAACATCCTCCCACCAATCTACCTAATTAAACTTTGTCATCCTTTTGCTTCTACTTGAGAGCAGACCCAGGCTGTATGGGTTCAGTGCTCAGTTAGCTTTATACCCTTGTGTATCAAAGACTAAGTATTCAGTGTTGGATTATAAGAACTGATCATAGATTAGAAAATTATTATGTATTTGAGTAAGCACTCCCTTAGTTCTTGGTCTCTGAGTATTTACCATGATTGACCTTTCCCTTAGTACCTATAACTGTGTGTTGCTGTAGGTTAAGGAAATTGGATCCTTGTTCATAGCAGTTTAGAAATGAAAATGGTTATATTTTGATAGGGGAATAATGTTGTTTCTGGGGCTTAAAGAACTGAAAGTTTGAGGCAACAACCAGAATCACAGCAATTTGTTGCTCTTGTATAATCTCCTAATACCATAGTGCCGTGGTTATGGTGTCAAATCAAGGGTGCTGTGCACATGCTGCTCAATGTAGTAATGTTACTAGATAATATTGGGAAACCAGTAATGGCCATACCAATAACTTGTAAATTGAAATAGAAAGCTATATCAGGTACTTCTGTATTGTTTCAGGGCTTGATATTTGTTTGAGGACTTGCCAACGATATTGATATGTATATACACACTCAGAGGTCTCAGTCCCCCTGGTACACCTCCTGATAAAATTAGATATATGGCAGAATCCTATTAGTTGGTAGGATGAATCTGAGTGAAGCATGATCATAGGCTGGTCATAATTTGATATAAAATTACTAATACCAGTAACCTATAAAATATAAGATATCCATTTTGTGTAGGGTCAAGCCAAGCTACTCATTTATATAAGCACATGGGTCTAGAATCCTAGAGTTTAAAGAACAATCTAGTAATTTGTTAAAACCAACAATTTGAAAGAGGTAGCACACCTATCAAGTTTAACAAATAGCATTCCTGGTCTTTTTGCAATTGGCATATTGATACAAGGACTGTTTTTTAAAATTCAGAACCCTTGATTTATGACAACAGTCTTTTGGGGACTCATCTCTTCTCTAAAGTAATACTTGGAGGCTCCCCATATATATACCCTGAGAAACATGGCTTGGGGTCAGGTAATGGGTGAGTCTACTATGGGCTATTCTTTTCTTTTTGTCAGCATGAAATAGAGAGAACTATATGGGGCCTTCTATTTAGTAAGTACACACATTTTCAAAAATCTCAGACCCCCACCCCCTTTAGGCAAAAGTATGCATTAGATTTGCACTATAAAGTATGCACATTTTCAAAAGTTTCATACCTCCTCCCCCCCCCTTCATGCATAAATACTTAATGCAAGGCCCCTAATAAGATGGTTTGTAATAAAACTGAGATGTAACCATGGTATTTTACTGAGGAAAGAAATCTTACTCAAACCATAGTTTTATTGTGACACATCTCTCACTGTGAGCCAAAATGCTCTCCAAACAGCCACTATAATTATTACATGCATGTGCCCAAATGGCTCAGAAAGCACTGAAATACCAGCTTAAGGAGATAGTGATTATCATTTCCACCTCACTTTAGGATATATTGTGTTGTTTTCATGATATCATCTCTCCTTTTAGAATATAAGTGCAAAATGAACCAGTAGTCGGTTAGAATTTAATCAGCAAATAATGATTTCTACATTATATTTCTAATGAAATCAGATGCAACTTCTTTTAAAAACTGCCCAAAGATCCCCTCTAACTATACCTAGGACTTGGTTTATCAATTCCAAAGTTTAACCTTGGATCATTAAGTTCTAATGATTTTGACTAAAACAACAGTTTTTCTTTAATTACTCATTGCCATGGTGAATGACAATAGTAAACAATATACCAAAAAATCAGGAAAAAAATTACCTTTCAGATGACATATAGCATGTTATTATATCTTACATAGTTCCAGAGAAATTAAGAAATAACGCGTTTTTGAATTTTTGTTAATTAACCACAAATCGCGTAATTACAGAGTGTTCGCATACCTAAATTCTTCGGAACCGTCTTGATTCATGGTCCCTAGGATGCTATAAGTTGAAACAAATCAAAAAAATCCAGGGGGCTCACCGCGGAGGGTAAATCCTTATTTTGACAGATTTCAGGATTTGGCTCCTGGACTATTGATATGAGGAACTCATTGCGAAATCAACAAAATGTTATTTTACCAAAGCAAGTGTTTTTTTCTGGCCAAAAAACATTTTGTAAAGGTATATTCCAGAACTAATATACATATGTTTAAGTATGTATGCTGTAATATGCAAAGGATTTGTATTTATTTTACAAAAAGAAATAGTCAATCGAAACCAAAGACAAATCCTTCATTTATGCATATGTGATGCCATGCAAAGGGTTTTTGTTACATAACACAAGCCAGTTTCAATAATGTGTACCTTTTAGGCATATCACCTATACTTCAGAATTATGTGGAATCCTCTTTTATATAAGAGATACCCTAGAGATATCATTTTGCTATTACGCCTACCCCCGCGCACCCCTGGGCACCCAATCACATAGATAGATTTTGCTAGAACCTTCCATAAATCATGTCCAGGCCTATCTAATGCCAAAAATGTCCCCTATTTGATGGAAATCATTTTACATATTTCCTGGCATCCAGTCCACTACCCTGGCCTCCCCTCTATAAATAGCTGCCCCTCGACTCTTGATAATCTTGGGATGCAAGGAGCAGATGGCTTATGGAAGAAAAGAGTTTTAAATTGTTTTTAAGCCAATTTGAGCACTTTGAAAAAATGTCAAAGTTGAAACATTTATGACTGCCAGAATGTTCCCTATTTGATGGAAATCATTTAACATATTTTCGAGCCTCCCCTCTTTAAAAACCCACCCCTAGCCCCTTGATATTCACAGGTTGCAAAGAGCTGATGACTTGTGGTAGAAGACAATCTTTTGATAGGGGGCCTTCCATTTATTACATACGCACATTTTCAAAAATTTCAGACCCCCCAACCCCCCTTTGGGCAAAAATACGCATTGGATATGTACCAAAATGTACGCACATTTTCAAAAATCTCGCCCCCCCTCCTCCCCTTGATGCGTACATACTTAATGGAAGACCCCTAGGGTTTTCATGCCGATTTGAGTAGTTTGACAAATTTCCCAATTTAAAACATTCATGGTTCCATAATAGGTCGACTATGGGTCAAAACTGACCTTGAGGTTTACGGGACCAATCAATATTTTAAATTTGAACATTTTTCAAATTGCTCAAATCGGGATAAAACCCTTACTAAATTATTCTTTTCTTCCACAAGTCATCTGGAGGTCTGGCTGCAACCCAGGTGATATGTAACCTGGCCTCAGTAGAGGGCTGGTCTACTGCGCATGCACCAGTCACTCCCCGACCTAGGCTCTCACCTGATGGCCTCGGCCTTTAATTGGTAGGTCTGGGGTGACTTGAAGGACTCTCAATAAAAGGCTATGGCTGAATTGATTTCTCTCCACTGCAGAACAAACAACCACCACCCCAGAACCAACCACCACCACCCCAGAACCAACCACCACCACCCCAGAACCAACAACCAACACTGCAGAACCAACCACCACCACCCCAGAACCAACCACCACCACCCCAGAACCAACAACCACCACCCCAGAACCAACAACCACCACCCCAGAACCAACAGCCACCACTACAGAACCAACCACCACCACCCCAGAACCAACAGCCACCACCGTAGAACCAACCACCACCGCAGAACCAACTACCACCACTGCAGAACCAACCACCATCACACCAGAACCAACTACCACCACCGTAGAACCAACTACCAGCACCCCAGAACCAACAACCATAGCAGCTCTGGATGCATTTCTTGCCTTATGCTCACAGTGCTCACCTGGAGTACCTTGTAAACCTGTGATAACTGAAAGTGATTGTTCAACTATTGTTGTCCCAGAATGGCTTGATATTCGTGGTGCACCATTGACTGTGCCATATGAGAATGGCTGCACTTTCACTGATTGGTATGTATTGCAGTATTGCTGCAAGTCCCACTTACTTTGTCTGGATGATTCAGTACAAAATATAGTTTGTACATTACTTATTCTTTATCTACTCGGCCAATGCGAAAGTATTTGTGGTAGTCAGCCTTGTGATATAATTTGTGGAGCTCACTGCTGTTTTTGTCTTTGCGACAGTAATTGCTAAATTTAGTTGTATTTTTCAAATCTGTAGTGGATAAATGTCTTAAGTTTACAAGTTAAATGAATTTTCCATGCCAATACTAATCATTCTGGTATAATTTGTGGAGGTTGAATCTATAGTCAGATTCATAAACCATTTTTTAAAAGGCAGTACTATTTTAGTACTAATAATTATTCTTATCTAATATGTACACTTCAATTTGGGTACCCATTGGTGATTAGAATCTACGCTCAAGTCAGCCAATTCTTTTGGTAAGACTCTCATGTTTTTTGAGTTTTTTTAAAATTGATTTTTATTGGGTCTATCAGGCTTGGCTTTGCTGATCTTCCGCCCATTCCCACTTTATGACGAAATATGTTACAATTTTTTGTGGGCTGGATAGATATTACAATTACAACTTTCAGTGATACCCGATTAAGTGACTATGAGAAAGAGTGAGATGAGATGAAAAGATACCATTAGAAGTAGTTCGCTTGTTTTCAGTCATTTTTTTTTGAACGGGTCTTTCATGGACAACTTAGCCTGGGATTTGAATTCCTCAACATCATTAATCATCACAAGTTGTAGTGGTATCTTGTTCCAGGATTGGCTTGCTTTGTAATAAGGGTCTATGAGCAAGCCTGAAAACATTTGGTTTTCGATGTAGTGTTTCTGTTGATGATCGCTCATCAAATGGTTTACTATGTTTATCAAAAACAATATACAATGCTTTTTGAGCACAGATTCAGCCTAATGATGATAATGATTGTTACCCTACTTCTTCTAAAATGATTTCCTTTCGCATGTTGCTGCCTACATACTGAACTTTCTTCAGGTCTTACCAAGAACCAGCGAAATGGGCCATAACCAACCTGTTTGGAGTCTAATGTCCCCTCAGCAATTGTTTGACTTTATCAGGACGACTCATGTTTTTGACTGTAAACAGTTCAATGATCATATCTATGGGGATGGATATGACTGCAGGCCCGTATCCAGAACTTTTCATTTAGGGGGGGGGGGGGTGACTATTTCCAAAAAGTGGACTTTCTAGATGTAAAATAGCTTAAAGTCAGGGTATTGTCCATGGGTTGTGAAGGTTGGACACTTTGGGATTGGAACCCCCATTCTCCACATTCAAGATAGAAGCCTAACCAATTGAGCTATACACTGTCATAGTCAGCACCAATGAGTAGGATCAGTACTACTATACAGGCGTTCAACATTAGACAGACATTAGGTCAGTATTCTCATACCCCTACTTCTTCAGCTGGGCTCTGTCTCCCTACAGGCCTCCATAGCTCAGTGGTAGAGCATAGGCTTCATGTGTGAGGGGTCACGGGTTCAAGGCTTGGCTAGACAGGTTATCAAATTACTACTATGCAGTAGTGGTATTATCAGTAGTAGCAGTTTGCAACATGCCCTCTATATTTTTACCTATGATTAGCATCTTTTTCATATGCTTAGGAATTTGGAACTTCGTGATTAAAAATGTTAGATTTTTAAGCTTTTTAGCCTCATTAAGAAAATCACCTCATTGGCCTGCTATTTTTGGTATGGCCCCTATACAACCCTAAAACATTTACAAAATGTTTTAAAACACCTTTTCAGTAGGATTAACATGTAGACACCTTTTTAGTATAAGAACTCTATCAGCTATTGAGATAATAGATGTGTACAATCTTTGGATTGTAATGATATATATTTTCGAACCGATGTTATATCATTAATCCTTTGGATTATACTGTTTTTAGATATTGTACATTATTGTAATATTTTCCTGGAGTCTAGAGAATACTAGCAAACTGTATATGCTCACTTGTCTTCAGGTTAAATAAACAAATTTTTAAAAAAAACCTATAGCCCTGTAGGTTTTACCTCCAACAATCAAACAACCCATACAAGGCTAAACCAAGAAGGAAGGACATACTTGGTTATTGGCTAAGTTATCCTATAAAGTGATTACAGCAAAAATTAAACTTTCAATGCTGTTAACATTACATCCAGTTTAAACTGAATGTCATAGTACCATAAACGCTATCTTTTTCTTTACACATTATGGTATATCATTGTTAAATTTGAATGGTTTTCATTCATAAGAATGAAAGTACACTGTACACGTTACGGTAGTTTACTGTCTAACTTAAACGGTGTTCACCTGTAAAAAATACTATCACCAGTAAGTTGCCAGTATTTTACTGTAAATTTGAAGTTTTTTTTAAACAGTAGGGATACACAGAATTACTGATGCTCAGATTATAATGGCCTACGAAAGTAATATCCTCTTGATATGTAGAAGTGTTTTTGATAATCAAAGATGCATAACCATTCATTGAAAAATTTAAAGAAAATATGATATCAATGATTGGCTACAACTGCATATCACAGTGAGCTCTTCACTCAGTTTAATAAAAACCAAAGCCAATCATATATGCATACCACCCAATCAATAAGTAATGCTGCGGCATTATCTTTTGCACAATTTGAATATTGCCTAAAAGATTGGGACCAAGGAGATCAATGATGGACAATTTACTGATTTTGGTCAATGAAATTTGATGCCCTCTCATGCTCTGCCTAAGGTATTGTATAAAGAATATGTCAATATTGTCAATGTTTATCATTATTTTGAACATTTGTGGGGGCATATAACGGTCAAATTTTGCAAAGAATACAATCGAGAATTGAGAATAAAAAATCCTTCAAGTAAGTGGAACCCAAAGAAACACTTACAATTCTTTACCTTGACCAAATATCGGTATGAATTTCCTTTTTTTATTCAAATTTTATTTAGGTTTTATGTAACTGTATTTCATGGAGTGACTTTAAGGATTTTACATTTCAATTCAAAGATGGAGTAAATTCCATATAAAAAGGGTATAAAGAGAGCCTTTGCTTTGTTCATAAACAATTAAAGTCAAGTAGATCGCAGAATTTGTGGTTTATTACTTTGACAGGACTGGAGATTAAACAAACTCCTGTGGCACATTGCACAATGAAACACTTTCACAACATGTCCTTAGGGGTACACTTAATGCTGAACAATTGGTTTTCAATTGGTTGTAATTCGTTATCAGCCTGCAGCTGTTTCTTTCTTCTTGTCCCCCACCCAGCAGAGGATCCAGAGGGGTTAAGGGGGTCCTGACCCCAGCCCCCCACCCTTTTGTTGGACCCCTATATTAAAGAAAGAGGGGAAAATGCTGTTTCAGTATAAAAACACACCACTTACATTTTTTGTATATCCTGAATGAAGGCATTCCCTATTTTTGCGTCTTTATATGGAAATTCCAAATGAAATCTTCAGAGAGGAGTAGTGTAGATGATTGCAGGGCCTGTTGCGGACAGAGCCCTGTCTGTAAAGCATTTCTCAAGGCACCAGCAGTCCTTTCATGCTTGAGCACTGGTCACCCGAGCTTGTTGTGAACCTTAAATATGATGTCATTTATCTATTTCACATAAGTCTAAGCCAATGAAACACTGCTCAACTTGTCAACAAAGTAGCAGCAGGGACGTCAAGAACCCGACTTGCTTACCTTGTTTTACTAATGTCATAGGGGGGTTAAGCCCCATTTGCATGGCCAATTTTTCATTGCGATCTGAGATATAATTGCAATCTTTTTGTATTTAGAATTATCATTTCTAGTAAATATCTTTGTGGTTTACAAAGGACCTATCAATGAATAATGTTATGTGATTACTTAGTCAAAATTAAAGTTTTTCATGCTTGTAATTTTAAGATTGCAGTGAAAAAATGGCCTAGGCAAATGGGGCTTGAGGCCACCTTAGATGCGATTACCCTGCCTGTGTCAAAATCATTGCATCAAAACATTTAGATATCTTAAAAAGCATCTGAAGATGTGCTGGTCAAAAACAGTAAATGCATCAGAATTTCAGTTGCATTACTCGATAGGTTAGGGTCTGTCACAAATTACAAGTACGCCAGTTGCAATGCATGCATGGTTGACTTGGCATTGTCTTCCAATTTACTTACACTTGTATGTTTAACAATTAAAATGTCTTATGAATTGCAACTGATAGGACTAAAATGACTAGCTAGTATAGTCATTGGTGAAGTGCAACAGATTAATGGGGATGCCGAGGATGCAGGCCTCCTATTTTGGCCAAATATTGATTATTTTAATGTAAAATTCTCGGACCTGGGGGGTCCAGTAGAAAACTTTGCAATAGGGCGCCCCCCCCCCCCCTTTCAAAAATCTCTGGATCTGTCCCTAAACAGGGTATGTCATGCTTGAGATTGAGTGTAGGTCCATACACAAGCCAGACCACAAAACAAAATGGTGTGGTACTCGAGGCATGTTTCATGTGCATTTTATATTTGTAACTATTTAAAAAAAGTTTTAACATTATTTCTCTTGCTTGTATTGTATGGCCATTTATATATTTGCCTATAATATGACTTTATATGAAATACTAACCATTTTGTATACTAACCTCAATTTGGTTATGGAAACAACTCCTTTTCAAGTGTTTTACCTTATTCTAATCTGCAATAGAAGTAATGATTAGTTAGGGGCTTAGCTTTGCTTAGTTTACATGAAATAGCCAATGACAGGTGCATCCTGCTGTTTGGTCTCACAAACGATTCTTTAGCAAGCAAAGATTAATGACATCTAATCTGAATGTTGCCATGGTGGCACCAATTTGTGAAAAACTGTGCAAACCATTACTACACAATCCCTTTTGGTGTTTTCATGACATCACAAACATGTTTGTTTATGTTGCAGACAATGCCAAAGGTGATTGCATAAGCTTTGCATGGACTCTGGTAGGGTGCCACCATCAAAGACATCAAAGACATCACGAAAATTACATAGGCAATGGTCTGAGCTACAGATCTTAGTGTAGCTATGATATCTTTGGTCCAACATCGCTCTCTAGACACAGAACAAGTTGTTCTTGTAGTTAGTGTAGGAGTACTGCAGAATGTCGCAGTATACTATTTTACCTTTCATCTTTTCCTATTTGCTAAGAATTATACTAGACATGTATTTGTGTTTCTTCTTATGCTAATAAAGGTAGCGGTTTTCTTTTGCAATGTGCTGTTTTGTATTTATTTGAACAGAACCTAGCTAGATCATAATATGATGGCCCTAGACCCTTAAAATTGACAGGGTGACATGGGCATTTCAGGGGCTTAGTGACATGTGACGTGGAAATTTAAACGATAGTGACCTGGGACATGGTAATTCCTTAAAGGGAGAAGCCAGTGAATATAAAACAATACACTATCGTGATCCCGGTTGCCCAGGGAGTATTTATGCCAACTTTAATATCAATACCCATAATACTTTCTATTTTATGGATAGTTTTCTAAATTTCAAGGACTGGTGTCTGAATACAGCTGATGCATCTTGCACAGAGCATCTGTCTATGTGTGATGTCACACACAGAACAAGCGAAATATTCAAAAATGAAGAAATGAAGAAAAAAGTATGGTTTAACTAATGACTTTTTACTGACACCTCTAACATTTTGAAGTATAAAATAAATCGATTTATGGCAAAACTGTGCAGTTCCTTTGTTTTTTCAGGAAAATAACATTTCAAAATTTGAAAATAACATCTTTTTGTGTGACGTCACACACAGATGTGTGATTTTCTGGGGATATGAGGAACAAGATGTTTTCCTAAACAAAATCCTTTTTTTCACACAAACGAGATAATCAATGGCTTAGAAAATTTGTATATATTCATTTTAGCATGTCATCTATTGTATGAATTGTAAAATAACCAAAATCTAAATTTCACTGGCTCCTCTCTTTAAATTTGACAGGGTGACATGGCCATTTCTTAAATTTGTCAGGGTGTCATTGGCCTTCCTTAAAATGGACATACAACACAAGGACCCCCCATCAAGGGCCCCCATATGCATATGTCGCTATACAATAAGATGAATACTCTACTCAAAGTATCTGCCACATCCACATCCATACCAGGGACATACCAATTAAGGTCATATATTAACAGGAAGCAGATACATTACCACTACCTACAAGGAAGAACATTATCAAATGATTGTGGTTTAATAAGATAGTAAATAAAAACATAAGGTGCTTCATTGCCCCTCTGATGGATTGGAGGCATTTGTAGGAAACCGTGGGCTGGTCTGGCTGCTTTCATAATCCTCTCAACTATGTATTCCACTTTCTTTACTGGTACTAATATAAAGTTGTGGTCTAGCACCAAATTCCTAATGCATCCTTATATATCGGTAACAAACAGTTACGGATTTGATGTGAGCCAACTGCCAGTCATCCGTAAGTAGAGGTGTCAGCCAAACCTATAATGTCCAACCCTATTTTCCCTAAAATACAGCATTTTGATTGGCTGGCAAACCTTAAAATCACTTGGTAAAATCTAAGAAATCATAACATTTGATCAGTACTTGGGGAAAAAGAAAAACATAATTATTGGTTATTTCAGTAATTCCGACTCTAAGAGATGAGGATGGCTTATATGGTAATTTTGTCCTACCCTTGTCAAACCCTGGGATATACCCAATTTGGGATGGGCTTATCAAATGTGTGTTTGGCAGTCCTCCTTAGTATTTCTATAATATTTTTGTCCATTTGGCATGTAAAACACCCTTTTGTATGGAAATATTACATAACATTACAGAAATAGGAACCATATTCCTAAAATGCAAGATGTGATGACAGAATTTTCCTTTCTTTTATATTGAATATAATCGGATACTATGACAGTAAGAGACCTCAGGAGGTCATGTAAGGAAATCATACATTTTTTCAGCTGTAAAATTGCCTAAATTTTGCTAAAATACACAAATTAGAAATGCAAAACTATATCTCGACATTGTGATGATAGATTCCATCCCAGAGACAGTGATCCTGATGTTATCCTACATGTCAGAAGAACCTACCTTATTCAGTGGTGACATCTGGTGATCATACATTGAATTATCAAAACCTTGGCAGGCATAGGACTTTCCTAGGTGGACTAGCGATAGGGAATCCTATGGGTCTAAGCAAGGTAAACCCACATAGTGATCTTAGGGAAAGAAGACTACAGTCTAACTGACACAATAAGGAAGAATTGGGACATGTTAGGGAGATCCAAAACCACGAAGGACATTCACAGAAGTAGAATGGTCCCAAGCTACAAGAGACCGAAAAACCTCGGAGACATTCTAGTAAAGGCAAAGACAAATTACAAACCATTGCCTGACAATAAAACAAAACCAGACGGTGACTGTAATATATGCACAAACAAAGACTGCAAATACTGTAAGATGCTAAATCGAGATGGCAAAATTAATAATAATCAAACAAATAGAATACATGTGTGTAAGTACAACATAACATGTAATAGTTCAAATGTGATTTATTGCATACAATGCAAAAAATGCAATATACAATATGCAGGACAAACCAAAAGAAAGATTAAAGAAAGAATGCAAGAATACAAATAACATACAAATAAAGGTATATTTAACTCTGACGTAGCATACCATTACAAGAAGAAATGTGATATAGAAGATATATGGAAGTACATATTCTTGACTTCATATATATGCACTCGAATTCTAAAAGGGCACAGTCCCTGAGGAACACCATAGAGTTCAACTGGGTTCATAAATTAAAAAGTATGGCCCCTATGGGTTTGAGTACGTTGGATAACAGTTATGGATAATCAATCAACCAAATGCCATGTCAATTCTTTTTCCTGTAAACATGGGCATAAGAGATACACTCATATAACCCCATGTAGAGAATTAAATTGATGAATAAATACTCTGATGATTGATATCCTACTGGCTCCAAATGACCTATAACATAGTTATCCCTCAAAAACTAGAAAATCCTATCTAGGTCAGCTGCATACCCTAACCCCACCGAGTGGTGAAAAGGGTATTTGCTCTCAGACACACAGGGGCCAAGCCCTATGGCTTTGACCTCTGACCTGAACCAATCAGATCAAATGAGCAAATATAAAATCTCCAGAAGCCTATAACACACCTGATGAGATCCTGTGAACGAAACCACAAATAAAAAAAGGCTAATAAGCATTCTATACACTAAAAATTAACTATAAATTAGACATTAAAATAAAACCAAATCTCACCTATGTGAGAGGAGGGAAAATTGAACCAATAGAATGCCAACACACTAAAGCCAAATCAACAATTTGAGCAATGAGCTTTCTCATTGGTCAAAACAAGCAGCACTCAGAGGGGGTTAGAGGAACACCCACCAGGTCATTTGTGGTTGTGTGAGCTTACTGGCCTCGTCTCCCACAAAGTATCTCTGAAGTAGATTTAATTAAAAAAGAATATATTAAAATTAGAGCATTACAATCACTGTCACCGCGTGATTTTCCTTTGAAAATGTGCCAAAAATGAGTTTTTTTTATCATAATTCTCAAAATATTGATATAATTCACATAAAAGTTGAGTTCCCATGAAGAATTCATCATGACATATCTGTAAAATGTATAACATATGAACTTTTTAAAGTTTTCTCTATGTTTAATGCAGATTGATCCATTTTATCATTTTGGCACCCTTTCGGGAGAACTGATCATATATGATTGCAATGAGATGTATTGTTTTTTCATGCTGATGCTCTGATTGATTTCTCTAAAATTATTTCTTCAAAAGAGCTACTTCTCAAATACATTATATAGGGTTAAGTATTCCAAGTATGTGTGGGTTCAATTATGTTGGGAAAAATGGGTAAATCCCTGTTTATATCAAATGTGTATTTTTGCCAGAGGGCGAGATTTTCAAAAATCTGGAAAATATGTGTATATACTTTATGGAAGGTTAAGTACTGATTAGAATATTGACAATGGCCAACACAGTTAAGTCTTGAACTGACTTAATAAGAGATGACTTACCAAAATATATATGGTACCATATGAACATTTAAATATTCTTAGCTTTGCATAGTCTCTAGAGAAGAAATCTAAGTAAGGTGCACTCCTTAATTTTCCACTATTAGGTGCTTAGGATTGTATTTACTGTATATGTAATGGAACTTAAATGCAATAATAATATAATATACACATTATTCTTAGCCCTTTCACTGCCAGATATCTCATAATATAACTGATATTTACTGAAATATGGCCGAAAATACAAAAAATAGTCAATGAATTGCCCAAAAAATCAAATTCATTGTGATTCTTCTGGTGGAAACCTTTTTTCAATAATTTCAATAGAAATGTTCAAAATGTTGGCACTGTGCCAATAGGCCAAATTTCCCATTAGCAGTCATTATACCTAGTGTATACCCTTTACAGGTTTCCATGGTAACCAATAATTCATAACATAATAATTTCACTCTTAATAAAGATGACATGAAAATTCTATCCTTTTTGTGTGAAAGAGAGTTTGTGATTATCATAAATGGAAGTAAAGTTATAGCTAATTGAAAATCATGTCATTTAACCAAATTTGGTGTTTATTCCAAAAGCATACAGTGGCTGGTGCGTTATGGCCCATGTATCCGGCCCTCATTCAACACTGTCCAAGGCTAGCTTCGTCCTTAGAGTTCGCTTGTCTTAGCGCAGCAGTACAATGGGAAGTAAACTCCTATCCAAGTCACCCGACGTCTGTGTACATGGCTAAAACCAAACCCCCGAATCCTCTAGATTCGTATCGATCCAAACAAGTCAAGTAGTGTTCTCTCGCTTTGCCTACCGGCTCAGCCCAATATATACTATCCCAATTATTGATTTTTACCCAGGCAGCACTGCTTACTGGGAGATGCCTCCAGTCTACAATGGTTGAACAGGAATATCACCTACCAGCAGTGTCTGACATTTTCATGTTTATGTAATTTTGAATATTCTTTATAATTCCTTTTATAATTTTCTTTCTCATCTGGTGACTTTTATCTTCCATCTAAATTGTCATTCACAAAACAAAATATATCTCACATAAAAGAACTTTCACTAATATCTTATATGCACAATGACTTTGGTGCACAATTATCAATATATATATATATATACATCACTTAGGCTCAGTTTACACCTGTAGTTAACAATTCCATGTGATACTCCTGAATGCAGTACCTACACAATAAAAAGTGACTACTGATTGATACAAAAGCTTTTTTGTCAATTGTTAAAGAAAAAGCCACCTCCTGAGTACTTCCTGAAATCCAGCTAAAGCTGCCATAAAAATGACCATAATTTCCAGATTTGTCCATATATTCCAGGAATAATGTAGCAGGTGATGATAACCCATCAGGACATCTATCTGCCAGATAAAAGCTGATGGAATTTCAGCAGCATCCAGTGAGCTGGGATACACTGAGTCATTGGGGTTAAAGGGGACAAGTACATCAATCATCTTAGTCTGACCTGCTACATCCAGGGTCCGCCACCACTTCCTCACCTTACCCTAAAGACTATACTCCACTATTAAGTATTAAATACTAAAGCACAAGCAAATTTTGCTTGTGGTACCATGAAGTGACACAAGTAAAGTGCCACAAACTTGCTTATGGTAGGACACCACAAGATGGAATAAAGGATATTAAATTGTGTAGCGATACCTAAGCAATTTATTTATTTCGGAGAGAGCGTGACGTCATCGCCCTCCGTTTCCATCGCTACGGAGATTGTTGTACCTCGACTATATAAATCGCCCGAGCTTGACCGTTGGTCATTCTCGTTCTAACCACCAACGATTTACCATCGCAGCAGAATTTTAAACTTTAGAATTATTGTTACAGGGAGGATTAAAATAAATGTTATTTATTATATGTCCAAATCAATTTACCTTGTTTGTTGTCCTGTATTTATTCTAAGTTGTTCTAGCCGCGACGTAAATGAAATATATGTGGTATTGAATAAGAGTATTTATATTTTATTGTGATATATGGGAAACCAATAAAGGCTATTCATTTCATACTGTAATTCATTGTTATTGAAGCTTCATCTTCTAATGCTAGCCAAGGGTAAAGGTTTCACTTGGTTCATTCAAATCCAACAGCAAGACACTGACTTTGCAGAGGTTTCAGTTTATTGAAGATGAAACAAGTAGGAGATATATACACTCAGATATAAGCAGTTCATTCAAAACGAGTACAACGTACCCTACATCACTCTGTGGATTTACCTTGCTTAGACCCATAGGCTTTACTATTGCTAGTCCACCTAAGAAAGTCCTACGCCTGCCAAGGTTTTGATAATTCAATGTATGATCACCAGATGTCACCACTGAAAAAGGTAGGTTCTTCTGACATGTAAGAAACAGCAGGATCACTGTCTCTGGGATTGAAGCTATCATCACGATGTCGAAAAAAAAGAAGAAGTACAACTGGCAAGCGTATGGCAATGCCTAAGTATGTGGTTAACTGTCGAGAGGAAAACTCTTCAAGTGTGGAGCTGGACAAGGGCGAGGTGGCCCTACCTATAGACAAAAACCTGGGACTACACACTCTGCTAAACAACATCACAAGTAGGCATTTTGAGCCTGGTACATTGAAGAAAAAGTTCAAGTCTAAGCAGCAGTCGGTTTAGGAACAGCTTAATTATGTCTTCCAATGTCTGAGGGATAGGGAGGATAGGGATGCTGTGGCAGTGAGAGAGAAATAAATAAAAGTGTATGAGTATGTGGATATGTGAGTGCGGGAAGTCATGTAGTGATGTCAACACGAGTCTGGAGAATGAGTGCCAATATCAATCAGCGTCGAATAACCCCCCACACCAGAATGAACACCCGTGAGAGGTGACTTTCCTATGTAGGTCATTTACTGTACCCCAGGAGTATAAGATTACTCCGCCCTGCAAGCCAAAAATAGTCCTGCGGTTTTCACGTATACCGCATGGCTTGTGAGGGCCAGAACCAGTGGCAACTGCAGCACAGAGACGATTCACCGGTAACAGAGCAGCATGTTGCAGAATGTGCTGATATTACATAGCAATGCATCAGTTCTGAGCTCCAGTATCCACATACAAGTATATTTTTTATTTATTATACTTTTCCAGAATTGTGAAGGTTAGAATATTTACTAAGATTTATTACTTTTAACATGATGAATAGACCATTCCTTTGCGAACTACGTTTTCCCGTATGACTACATAAATTATGTCAGTAGTGGTGCACTTTCTATTGAAAGTTGCAATGTTCTGTGGCTGTTGTCATTAGAAAAAACTGACAGACAAATTTCAGGAAAAGTTTAGGTGTCAAAATCGTCAGAATTTGCTGTCATTGTCTTAATTCTCCCAACCATGGATAGTTAGTTATTTGAGTTTTACCTTCAGGTTAGCCTAAAACAGGTTGCACGCTAGGTGATGTCAACAAAAACCAATTCTTTAGTATAGAAATTTCATGAATTTTATTATTATTTTGTAGATTAACATTGTGAAAAACTAACAGTCATTATTTTTCAATCCATAATCCATATACATTTGTTATACCTGAGGTGTTTGAAAATTCATTCATTGTAGATGGATATTTACCGATAATTTGATAATTTTCTATAGTTTTTGCAGCTGGTTTATCTACAGAATGAACCATAATTAGCCTGCAGGTCATTAAAATACTTCTATCCGTGGTAGATAGAATTAGGTCTACTTTTGGTTGTTTTAAGCACAAAAATCGTGAAAATTTAGCAAAACTTGCAATTGTTGTTGTAATTAGGTCACTTGTGGGTCAAAGTTCACAGTGTCAAAAGTAGATACCTATGATTGGTCTAAAAATCTAGGCCGCACTTCTTTCCCATATGAGTATACTCTCCTGATATGACTTTCATATCACCACAGTCTGTGCTTTCACTGTATGCCTACTTGTCAATTCTGGAAAAGTATCATTAAACTCTAACCCACAAATGCCGGTGGGGAAGAAGCATATCAAGTAATGGTGCCTGTCCTCTGAGGATATGCTCAGCTGATTTGCCATTACTAAACATCTTTTATTCTTTTTTTTTTCTCTCATTCACAACATTCACAATAATGGTAAATATTACATCAAAACAGCTATGTTATTTTGGTATAAAAATTGCATTATCCCTCCATTACATGTAAGTCACATGTGTTTGCACGGAAATTACACTATGAAAATGTAATTTTGCATTCCTAACTTGTGTATATTAACAAAATTTAGGCAATTTCCGAAATGTATGGTTTCCTTATGGGACCTCCTGAGGTCTTTACTCTCATTGTATTAAATTATATTCAATATAAAAGATAGCAAAATTCTGTTTTTACATCTTGCATTTAAGGAATATGGTTCCTATTTCTGTAATATTATGTAATATTTCCATAAAAAGAGGGTGTTTTACATGCCAAATATGCAAAAATATTATTGAAATACTAAGGAGGAGTGCAAAACACACATATGATTACCAACAAATTTCAGGAATGCGTATCTCTACTTACAGACAACTGGCAGTCAGGTCGCATCAATTTTTTTTATAGATATTTAAGGATACATAAGGAATTTGGTGCTAGACCACATTATATCAGTACCAGTAAAGAAGGTGGAAGACATGCTGGAGGGGATCATTAAAGCAACCAGACCAGCCCATGGTCTCCTATCAAGGCCTCCAATCCATCAGAGGGGCAATGAAACACCCTGTTTTTTTTATCATATATAAAACCACAATCATTTGATACTGTTCTTCCTTGTAGGTAGTGGTAGTTTGTTTACTTCCTGTTAATATATGACCTTAATTGGTACGTCCCTGGTATAAATATGGATGTGGCAGATGTGGCAGATGCCTTGAGTAGAGTATCTATCTTATTGCATAGTGACATAATATTATGCATATGTGGGGGCTCTTGATGGGGGGTCCTGGTGTCGTGTGTCCATTAAGGAAGGCCAATGTCACCCTGTTGAATTTAAGAAATAACCATGTCAGCCTGTTAAATTTAAGGAATTACCATGTCCCATGTCACTATCTTTTAAATTTCCTTGTCGCATGTCACTAAGTCCCTCAAATGTCTGTGTCGCCAACTCAATTTTAAGGGTCTAGGGCCATCATATGGTCTAGGCTCTGTTCAAATGAATACAAAACAACACTTCACAAATTAAAAGAAAACCGTTACCTTTATTAGCATGATAAGAAAGACAGATACATATCTTATATAATTCTTAGCAAATAGGAAAAGTTAAAGGTAAATAGTATACTGTGAGATTCTGCAGTACTCTATGCTAACTAGGTGAACTACCCCTTCTGTGTGTGGAGAGTGATGTTCGACCAAAATATCATAGCTACACTAAGATATGTAGCTCCGACCATTGCCTATGTAATTTTTGGGACATCATTTATAGTGGTACCCTTACTAGTCCATGCAAACCATTACTACTCGATCACTTTTTGGCATTTTCTGCAACATAATCAAAAGCATTGTGACATCATGAAAACACCAAAAGTGATTATGTGGTAATGCTTCACACATTCTTTCACAAATTGGTATCACCATGGCAACATTCAGATTAGATGCCATTAATCTTTGCTTGCTAAGGAATTGTTGGTGAAACCAAACAACAGGATGCACTTGTCATTGGCTATTACATATAAATTAAGCAAGGCTAAGCCCCTAACTAATCATTACTTCTATTGCAGATTTAGAATACAGTAACACATTTAGAAAGGGGTGCTTTCCATAACCTGAATGAGGTTTGTGAACTGGTTAGTGTTTCATATAAAGTCATATGCAAGCATATAAATGTTTATACAATACAAGCAAGAGAATTAATGTTTAAACATTTTCAGGAAAGGACTATATCTTGCAAAGATTACAGGTATTTTACAGCTTTCTAATTATGTTTATTTTGAGAGTGAAAATGGTACAACACTGATCGAAGTTAAGTACAAATGCATTCATTGTTATGAAATTCATAGTCACGGGAAGAATTTGAACTCATACATTAGACAGGCTCGGGCGTGTCTGAAACCACTTCCTCTAAAACGTGTCAAGGAGTCTAACTATTACTCCACTCCTAACCCTCCAACAGCAAACTATCATTATACTCTCGCTCGGTTTAAAACGACTATCCTAAACTTTTACAACGGGCGTGGAAGTTCTACCCCACCAATTTATGCTTCGATGTGCGTTCATGTTACAGGCCCCCATGCAGGAATAGTATTATACACACCTTCCTACCCCATAGTAGAGTTTCACACTATTGCATTGCAGTAGGTGCGGCTTTAACAAAACAATCCCCCTTTCCAGCTTCAACGTGTTAATTCCATTAATGCACCTACCTCTAATCTGACAACCTGTATCCAAAGGTATGCTACCCCGGTACCCAGGTACCCCAGGTACCCTAACTAGCGATTTTTTTTTTAAACGTGTTTATTTAGCTGGATGAGTTTCTGTTTAAGCCACTTGTTTCCGGCCCCGCCCAGCGTGTTGGTTTTTACATTGCGGCGGTATACAGGAAAACAATGGAGATATATACATAAATAACTGATCATACCGTTTGTCAGCATTTGTCCTATGTGCGTTTTGAACAGATCTTTAGACTCAATTTGTCTAATTATAAGATTTAGGGGAAGTCCTCCACCCCAAACCATATTTGTCAGAAAAGAGAAAGAACAAGACTGATTCATCTCCTTTCCTTCACTTAAGGCCAGTTCGAGAGGTATCCTGGTTAGCATAATCGGGTAATAAAAAACAAGTTGTCAAGATTAACACACAGCCCTATCAACGTCACAGGTGTTGACAGCCCTTATGCGGGGGTGCTACATAATAACCGTAACCAATTCTCTTTAACACGCTGAGAAACTTATATCACATATAACAAGGCTGCTCTAGTTTGATATAAATGGTTTAGAAGTAGCCCTATCAACGACACAAGTAACATCAATCCCTGTGCGGAGGTGCTGTATGGAGCCATCCGCAGACAAAGAGTTTACCTTATCAGGCTGGGAATTTAAGTATCACGTGAAAAATGTTTAGAAATGATATCAGAGGTGTTGTACGGAACCATCCGCAGACAAAGAGCTCTCCTTATCAGGCTGAAAATCTAAAATTTCACGTGAAAGAAGAAATGCTTAGAAATGGTATCAATGACTAAAGCATAGCCCTGTGGCACCGGTAACATCAGTTTCTTATTGAACGATATCAAGCAACTTTTCCCTATGGGATATGCGATATATAGAATTATTCATTAAACCAAATTGATTCCTGTCAATTTCAATCTACACACAAATCTTGGCAGTTTTTGGACCCCCCCTCCCCCCCCCCCCCCGGCCAGCGACACATGTAGGCTACATGATTACAGAAATGCCAACATTCTGTAAGTGTAATTAATGGAGGAAAGCGGGGGGGGGGGGGGATATTAGAGAGTTTTTGCAACACACCCCGATCTCAGTCCCCGTTCCCTATACGGATCTGCTGGGTTCTAGATGAATAGCCCCTATGTAAAATGACAGTTAAAGTGAAAATGATTATGAATTACATTTTCCTGCAATCTTATCCATCAGAAATGTGGATTTCATTAATAAGGATTTTTTCATAGGTAAATCTGAAAATAAATAGCAGTATCACAAGTTGAAGCTGTGTATGTATATTTTGATTAAAGATGATTTAGTCAGTGAGGGTAGACCTGACTAGCCCTGGGTCACGGTCTGCTGCTCCCACCTGTGTTCTCACTGGTCAGGGACACACAGGCAAACAGTGTATGAGGGTCTGCGAGGGGGGGGGGGGGAGCAGAGTTAGATCCGTAGGGGCACTGTGGTCAGCAGGGCCAGTGCTGAGGCCTCCCCTATCATATGAATGTACTTTTCCAATGAATCCTTTATGTTAGTTTCTTAATCAACTTTCTTGCACCCATCATGAATATAGACATGTTCATTACAAATAAATATGAGATTAGTTTTCTTCTTATTTGAGACATAATCTACTGGTAAGTAATGGGTAGGAGATCCGTGTTCCTGTGTGTCCCTGATCAGACGGCCCACAGCTGGGAGCAGCAGACCATGACCAAGGGCCAGTCAGGTCTGCACTCAGACACATTTATATTTATCAAAATATACAAACACAAAATCAACCTGACCGAGCCCTTTCTTTTCAGATTTATATCATAACTCATTATTCTAAAATAAGTTACATTTCTGACATATTTGATAAAGGCAGAATTCAAATAAATAATATTGTTTCCCTTATTAATAACATTATCCATGGGGACCACTCATCTATAGCCCCAAGATCCGTTTCGGGATCGGGGGAATGAGATACGTGTGGTTTGCAAAAACTCTCTATTGACATGTTTTGAATCGTACAGATTTATGTCTCAAACTTATCAACGTATATATATATCTGGTTTCAATACATATTATAGTAAAAACTCACAAAAGTGGTGAGTGTCATGTTGACGCTGGGGAAGGACAATCGTTTTGTTAGGCCGGGCCTAACGAATCTAGTGGGGGTCGAACCCACGAGGGGCTCGAATAATTCATTAGTCGCCGAGCGTCACGGCTCACCGGACGGGTGTGGCCGATAGAGGCCTTTTATATCAGAACCACAGGACTGATGCAATACACGGCGTCCTACTTCTAGTATAGTGTAGACAATCTGCGGCGAATAACCCCTCCGCGCCAGAATCGACATCCATGATTCGCAGTTAGCGAGCGTCGAGGTGGCAGAGTGATAGTGTAGACTGATCTTTCCTCCAGCGACACCTGGTGGAATAAATTGAAACAAGGACGACCATGAACGAAAAAAATGTGCTCAAATGGGGATTCGAACACGGGCAGGCCACCATCCAAATACCAACCGGTCTCAATGTTGCTTAACTTACCCGGGCTAGGGACCATCCAAGCAGAAACCGGTATGAACGGGGCTTAACTATGCGGTTAAATATATATATGAAATGGGTCGAGTGATTCCCCCATCGTGATCAGATCATAACTTATAGATTAGTGTTCACTGTAATTGACTGTATGGATTTAAACATATCAACCAAGAGCCATCAAGAGATAAGGGGCCGTGCATAAATGATGTCACACTTTTTCAGGGTATTTGTAGGACCCACCCACCCCCCTGTCACGCTAAATTCTCTGATCTAAACATGAAAATAAGGCCTGTTTCAGGCAGTGTCACACTTTTCACCCTACCCACCCACCCCCTAGTGTGTGACATCATTTATGGACGGCCCTTAAAGTCTAGTATTGATAGACTTGGATACCTGCCAAACTGAATTAAACCTTCTGCATACCGAGGATGATTATATTAAGCAGTTTGGGGTATTTAGGCATATTTCCTGGTACTGACATGTACAGAACCGTCAACGGTCAACCAGTTTTTTTTTTTGGGGGGGGGGGGGGGGGGGGGCGGTTATGTGAGTCTTCCCTGACAAACAAGGGGTGCACGTGGTCAACCCTGACCCTGAGACATACCACCCGTGGTTTATGGCTTATCAAAGGGCCGCCTGGAGGCATCCTCGCACACCAGTCCCCCAGCCGCTCCCGCGATCAGTAGGCCCTGGTCTCAAAGGCTCCAAAACTGGGGGACCTCATGAATATTTAATTTATTTCCCTGTAATCAGAACACCCTTCTCAGGTTTCCCTATCTCCCCCAGATTGGGCGCCCTTGAGGTCAAGGCACTGATAGAGCGGTAGCGGCGACAGGGGCCTTGACTTGAGAAGATGCCTGGAGGAGGCAGGGACGGATTTAGGGGGGTGCGCCCCGGGCGCGCGCCCCCCCCCATTTTTGGCCAAATTTAGATTTTTTTAATGTAAAACTCTTGCCCCCAGCTGGGGCGCTGGGACATTTTTAATATGGGCGCCCCCCCCCCTTTCTTGAACTCCTGGATCCGCCCCTGGGAGGGGTGTGTGTAACGGTCAGTGGAGGCCCTCAGACACCAGCCACACAGGGAAAATGAATGAAGATTTCCTCAGATACACGCTATTTTTGAATGGTTCTCCTGCTTTAATTTCTGGAGACCTACGGGGACCTTTGTAACAAGGGGTGCACGTGGTCAACTAGAATTCAGGAGGGATCGGTGAGAAAAAGAAGGGGCGGGCGGTAGTTTGGCAGTGGGTAGTAACCTTGAAAGAGCCCCCTTCCCAGTATAAATTGGAAACAGAGAAAGACAGTTTAAGTGGAGGATCGGATTCATATGGGGAGTCCCATTGGTATTGCAAATATAAATTTATACAACATTTTGTTCACACTTTAATGTCAGAAACAAATTTCACATCACAATGTACTGAGCATTTGTATATATTTTTCATTCTTAGTCTTAACACCAAGGAAAATGTACTTATTATGTGTTTTTTCCATATGAAATATTTATAGTTTTACATTCTGAAATTGTAGTCTTATCCCCGTCATGGGTAGCGCTGTGGTCAGGGGTGTCTGGTGACCAGCTGCAGATGGTTATGTGATATGGGGGAAGAACGGGGGTTGGGCGTGTGGTCTCTCTTCTTGTGGAGCATTAAATTATTCCGACAGTGATGATAGAAAAGTCTTGAAATGATAAATGAAAGTTGGATTTTTTCTAAGGAAAACATTCTTTAACATAATTGTGAACAAATTGATATGTTAAAAGTCAAAAATGAGCAATAATTATGATAAATACAAAATTCGGAGAATTAAACAAATAATAATATTTTAGTACTCGACCCTCCCTTTATGCATGCAATTCTTCGCGCATGAATTTACTGGGTTTTTTTCTCATGGACCACTTTCATCTCTGGAAATCCCCTTAGCTTATTACCGGGGTGCTAAACACTGGCTTTCCCTACCAAGACATATTCGTGAATTACATAATATTGATATAAAATAGTACTGACGATGACAATTAAAAATTATGAAAAGAAAAAAGGCGCACGTGGCTTATTGCCGTATGACGGACGATACGTCAAGTTTACCAAGGCATTTACAGGATTCGAACCCACGGAGAGAAAACACATCAGGTCGTCAATGAAATGACTTATCCATTTCACCGCCGACCTGATGCTGCAGGTGATAGATTTTCAGACGGGTAGGTTCCTCCACGGGCCTTACAATGGGGTCAAACATTGCCATTTCTCCACGTCTTCACAAATCAAGGCTCCTGCGCCGGTAAAACTAGTTATCTGTCAGGATAGACTGGGAGGGAGGGAGCGAGCGAGACAGCCCTGCGTGATGGAGGATTAATCTCTAGGGCCCGACCCGGGGGCCCGACCCAGAGACCGCCGGATGGTGGAACCCTTACCGGGCCACGCCCCACCACGCCCCGTTGCACTGCGTAAGTTATCCCCGGTCTCAACCGATGATTGGGACAGAATCTGAGGTGTGTTGCAGTTTGCCCCATGAGTTTGCCCCAGTCTGAGAGGCGGTCTCTGTGGGTCGTTACAGGGGTGACAGGGCGGATCCAGAACTTCGTATAGGGGGGGGGGGGGGGCACAAACATGAATGTACAGGGGGAGGTGGGCCCCCCTAAACATGATTTAATAGGGCAAGGGGAGGGGGGGGGCGGCCGCCCCCCCCCCCTTGAATCCGCCACAGATTGGTAACTATAAACAAATAAAGGCTCCCCCCCCCCGCGAGGGTGGTCCCTTCCAGCCATTATATAATTTAGGGTCATGACTTACCGCTCCTGAATTTTAGGCGACCGCCACCTATTTTTGGACACCAAAAATCACCGCCCTCCCAAATAAGAGTGTGTCAATGGAGGGGGGTAGACTGACCCCAGGGGCGGATCCAGGGGGGGGGGCGGACGGGCCTTGCCCCCCCCCCCCCTTGCCCTGTTTAATCATGTTTGATTGGGGGGGGGGGGGGGGCCCACCCCCCTGTACATTCATGTTTTTGGGCCCCCCCCCCCCCTCTACAAATTCCTGGGTCCGCCCCTCTCACCCCGAACGTTTCTAACGGCTATCATAGAACAGACCAGTATGGTGATTCCCCGCCAATTATTTTGTAACATGAAGTCGATAAGATGGCAGTTTAAGTAGTTATGCCTTTTAACTTATCTCGAGCTCTTTGGTCTGTGAACATAATCTTTGAACAAGAGATTATATAAAACCAGTGTATCTTTGCTGATTCCTTATTGTGTTTCGATAATATGTTTTTTAATTGCGCTATTTATCGCGTGTGAACGTAAGTGTGTGAGATAAAGAGTGTTGATTTCCGCTAATTAACTAAGTTCTCACGCTCGCATCGCGCTAGCTTCTACCTGACGTCGTACGTCATGACGTCAGATATCAGAATAAGTCGACGTCTTGGACAAACAGATAAGCGGAATTTCAACCGGGGCGCAGAAGGCTCCAGACCCCAGACAAGGAAACACCTTGATTTTGAGTGTCTAGGATTACGGTTCAGGATTACCACACAATATGGCACATAGACCCGCGGCCGGGCATCAACAGTAAGTCTTTATTTGTTAGTTATGTTCCCTATTTTCCCAAGAACAAGGGTCTATAATATATAGCAACCCGTTGTGTTTTCGATGGTTTTTAGTTGGCCGTTTGGGCAAAGAGATGATCTGGCGGAGGCAGTGGCTGATTTAGAGGGGGTTGCGCGGGGGCCTTTTTGGGACCAATTTTACATTTTTTTAAATTTAAAACTCGTCCAAAAGGTAATTAAGAAGCAAACACTTCCAATAGCGCGCACCCCCCTCTTTTCGACACTTATTACAGACATGTCCACTCTAGATCCCGTGAGTCTCCTGACCTCCCCTAGCGCAAAATCGACCCCCCGCCCCCCCCCCTCCTCAACTGGATCCGCCCCTGGACAACGCAGGGACGGGAAGGTGGGAGAATGCCCGGGGAGAATGTCTTATGCCCACCCCCAGCTACCGCCAGGCTGAATGGCCGGCCTAGGTGGCCCTGCCCCTTATTTACCCCTCCTTGCATGGTTTAATGACCCTTAAAGCATTGGCGGATCCAGGGGGGGGGGGCAGACGGGCCTTGGCCCCCCCCCCCCTCCAAAAAAAAAAAAAAAAAGAGAGAGAGAGAAAGAAAGGGAGAGAGGGAAGAGAAAGGAAAAGAAGAGAAAAACGGAGGGGGCCGTTCCGGGGTAGGTTAGATCTAAAATAATTGTTGTGTTCAGGCAACCCGACCTACCTTATTTTATTTTTGCTCTACCCTAATTATTTTCATAATTCTTTTTCTAAAAGATACTAAAATTCAATAGAAATGACCTAAATGACAGGGAAGAGCATATATTTTACCAAAAGATGTATTTAAAACTAAAGATAAAGTAATTTTTTCAACCTAAGTTGCACAACTATTTTTTTTTTGCCTTAGAGGGAGGGGGACTGACATGTGAGGGCTGGTAGACCTTGGATGGGTTCAAGGGAGGGGGCCGACCTATAAGGCTGGGAGACCTTGATTATGTATTAGAGGGAGGGGGCCGACCTGTAAGGGCTGGTGGACCTTGGATTTATGTTAGAGGGAGGGGACCAACCTGTTAGGGCCGGGAGACCTTGATTATGTGTTAGAGGGAGGGGGGCCGACCTGTGAGGGCTGGTAGACCTTAGATGTGTTAGAGGGAGGGGGCCAACCTGTCAGAGCTGGTGGACCTTGGACAGGGGCGGACCCAGGAATTTTCAAAAGGGGGGCGTGCTATAGTAAAATTTTCCCCCGGGCCCTCCGGGCTTAGGAATTTTACATTAAAAAAAAATCAATATTTTGGCCAAAAAAAAATGGGGGGGGGGGGGGGGCATGTGCCCTGCATGCCCATCCCTTAAATCTGCGCCTGTTGGATATATATGTTAGAGGGAGGGGGGCCGAACTGTGAAGGCTGGTAGACATATGCTTCCCCTGCCAGTCCTTTGGTTCCCCTCCTGATCCTGTGCCTCCTCTGTTGGCCCTGAGGATCCCCTGTCAACCCTCTGCTGCCCCTGTCGACCCTGTACCACCCCTGCAGAGTGAGACCTTGTGCCTCCCCTGTCCAAAATGCCCCAGAATGCCTCAGATTACATGAATGATAGGTTATCTTTTCCAAAAGTTCCTGAGAGTTTAGGGGCATTGGATTTGTATAGGAACGTACGCAAAATTCTTAAAATATCAGACCCCCCCACCCCCCCTTGGTGCGTACGTACTTAATGGAAGGCCCCTTATCCTCCTGGGGTTATCATCATGTACACAAAAATTCCCTGGAAAAATTGGTATTCAAATTAAAATAATTATTAGGAAAAAAAATTATCCCTTAAGGTTACCAAAGTACCTCAGAATGGCTCAGATTGCATGAATGAAGGGTAATCTTTTTAAAAATTTCCTGGGGGAGGCCCCCCCTACCCCCCCAATGGGAGGGGGGACCCCTCCCATACCCTCCCCGTGGACGGCTACGCCGTCCACTAATTAAGCCTTCATATACTACTAGGAAAATTGCAAATCTTGGCCCCCCCCCCCTAAACAATTCCTGGATCCGCCCCTGTAAAGTACCATTTTAAATAATTTACATGATAAAATTAATGTTTTGTCATTTAGCATCTCTTTGTAGTTCAGCATCATAAGAAGTCGCTAAGTGACAAAATTAATGTTTTGTCACTTACATTAGCAACAATTTTGCGGCTTAGCAGCTTGTACATGTGCAACCGCTATCCCATAAAATATGGTTCTAAGTGACAAAGTTTTGTTGGATAGTGTCTGTTTGTAGGATAGCGTCTTCGGCTGGAGCTGATTACTATTGATAGACATGAAATGACCTTAAGCTTCACTATTGAATTTTCAGAGGCCTGGTGTACAGTCAGCAGGTGGGGCCGGGGATTGTGTTTCTTGTCCTCAGCGGTCCAGCCCCACGCATACAGTGAGTCTAATAATATATAGTTATAACACTCCATTATTTATCTAAATATAACTTCGAATTCCATAAATTAGTATTAGAATCAATTCTGATCCATTCATTTCATTTGTAACTTTTTTCCCTTGTAACAAGGTAACGCCATGCTACCTCACCCTTATTATACATACTCTGCATACTTAAAAGTCAGTGGACATGCATATGTAAATATCTTCGTCCAAATTTCCCATGAATAACTTTCACTTTACGAGCTTACATCCTTATTTAGAAAGCAAAGGCAATATTTGTTAATTTTGTAAATTTGTATTTTTTCTCTTAGGGTGGTACGACCGCCCGCAGGGGCCGAGGTGGTCATGCTGATGCTACCAGGTCCACCCCAGCTGCCACCGCCGCCCCAGCCCCAGGGACCGTCCCCGGTACCAGCACCGTCGCCCCCGCCGCCGCCGCCACCCACCCACCCCCAGCTGCCACCGCCGTCTCAGCCCCATGGCCAGGCACCATCACCACCTTCACCACGTCCATCACCACCACCACCACCACCGCCACCACCGCCAAGCCCTGCCTCTGTTTACTCTCTCTCGTCCGACTCAGGGTCTGACTCAAATAGCTAGACCAGAGAGTCGGACGAGAGAGAGTAAATTTTTTTGTTTTTTTTTAACCACACTCTTAACAAAGTTCTCGATGTTAATGAGTAAGGGATATTGTGTATGTTAAGAATTTATCCCGGTTTATATTATTATAATAATTAAATATATTATGTCACTTGAAAAAAGTCAAGTAGTTATACAAAACGAGTAAGCAGGACTATGCTAAGCCTGCCTATCTCAGGTGTTAGAGTCACGTTACATATTCCTTAATACATATCTTTACCATGGTTTGAATTGTTGTAGACTTTCAGCTTGATATAATGTGCATGGCCAATTGGTTCCATGCCAACGCCCCTATAGAATAGGGACTCTTACGATATAATTGTAAAACCACTTTATCTAAATGGAATTTCAGGGCAATAGTACCTCGTGTTACCCTCGTTGGTTGAACTTTCCATGCAATATTTGTTAATCCTCGTCTCCATGGCTAGACCTTACACATGTGTGTGTGTGTGTGTGGGGGGGGGGGGGGCAAGGGGGACAGGGGTCAAGGGGGACAGGGAATGGGGGGCAAGGGCAAGAGGGGAAGAGAAGGTGTTTTTTTTTGTACATTTTGTAAATAGTTTAGTTTAGTTTAGCTTAGTTTCTTAATTTATAGTATTATACATAGTTTGTTGTTTTTTTGTTTGAGTTGTTGTTTTTTATGGGATTTTTGGTCTGGGGATGGGGGCAAGCAGGACAGGGAAGGGGGAGGGGGCAAGAGGGGGATTAATACCAACACCTAGCTACCTCCTGGTCTTCAAGGTTTTGACAGCGATGCGGAACCAGTCCTCGTACATTTACCGACCACAGACGCAATTAGGGCCGGTCTGTGGCGTCGGATCGGTAGCTGTGCGAGGTCTACCAACGGCAGCTGGGCCAAAAAGTTAGTTGCCAACACTGTATACATAACATGTCGCAGGGAGAAATGCATCCATACCAACACCTAGCTACCTCCTGGTCTTCAAGGTTTTGACAGCGATGCGGAACCAGTCCTCGTACATTTACCGATCCGATGAACCACAGACGCAATTAGGGCCGGTCTGTGGCGTCGGATCGGTAGCTGTGCGAGGTCTACCAACGGCAGCTGGAAATGACCGCTCGAATTCCCCAGACCGAATGGGCCTATCCTAACAAGTAAAAATCAGGGCTGTCAGAAAGCTCTCAGGACTGACAATACTTGGCATAGTCGGCCCTGTTGGCCCACAGGCCAAAAAGTTAGTTGCCAACACTGTATACATAACATGTCGCAGGGAGAAATGCATCCATACCAACACCTAGCTACCTCCTGGTCTTCAAGGTTTTGACAGCGATGCGGAACCAGTCCTCGTACATTTGCCGCTCCGATGAACCACAGACGCAATTAGGGCCGGTCTGTGGCGTCGGATCGGTAGCTGTGCGAGGTCTACCAACGGCAGCTGGAAATTACCGCTCGAATTCCCCAGACCGAATGGGCCTATCCTAACAAGTAAAAATCAGGGCTGTCAGAATTCTCTCAGGACTGACAATACTTGGCATAGTCGGCCCTGTTGGCCCACAGGCCAAAAAGTTGGTCGCCAACACTGTACACCTAACATGTCGCAGGGAGAAATGTGTTTAATCTGCAAAGTACAGTCTTGTAAAGTGTCAGACCTAGTCCTATCATAAGTATACACGTGCACTGTGTTGTATTCGAAATTTTGTTTTTTCTGTATGTATTATTAGCTGGTGCATTTAGAGCCGATGTTTGTGTGCACGTGCACAGCACGTACGTGTATGGTGTGCAGCCGACTGGGCTATATCTATTACAATTTACATATATAGGTTGTCGTGTGCAGGTTGCAATTGAATTGTTGAAATGTTTACTAGTACTCGGTCTCTGGTACAGCTGGTACACTGTACCTAATTGTCATGCTATTTTACTTTTATATAAACCACGGTTGACGGGGAGAACAAAGGATCTAGGCTGTGAATATATCACGTATTGGTGAGTTCAGTGAAGTGGAACGGTATAATCTCATAGCGTACACCTTGCTGCCACAGGGGATGTGGCCCTTATTTTTACACGTTTGCATCTAAGTTTTTTAATTTTCATTATAAATGTGAACAGTAAGCGAGTAGATGTTGCTAGGAACCTTCTGAACATAGCCCATATGTCACATATCTTTTGTCTAGTAGATTTCAATTTTGTATGATTTATTGAAAAATAAAAGTAATGGGAATGAACCACTTTTACTTTCCATTAAATCATAAAAAATAGAAACCTTCTAGAAATTAAAGATTTGACATATGGGTTATCCTCACAAGATTCCTGACTGCAAGTCACTCCATATTGTTGGATGATTCAATGAAGATTTCAAAAGTTATGATGATAAATGCCAAAGAATGTCCCGTGGTTTATGTTAGATACAACACTCGTGTGTGTCTGCACTTGATATAATCACTCGGCTAGCGCCTCGTGATTATATCGCGTACAGACACACACTCGTGCTGTATCTACCACGTAGCACTTCTGATAATATATCTAAAGACCGACAGAGGATCCAATTGGAAGTTTATTCCTAAATCATGGTAGTCGGCTAGAGTGATGTGATATTTATATTTACAAATATAGTCATCTTTTGAGATAGAAGTTACTCTTTACTCGTAATTTAAAGTGTGCTCTATTCTATTTCATTATTATATACATTCTAGTCAAGGAAAAAATCATGTCATCAAGCTAGTCCTATTAGTCTTGTTAATTGTGGTTTTACGATAATAATGGAGTGATGATGTGAAACATTTTAAATGCCTTTATATTGGTAACCTATAGAGTGTACCTAGATTGTACCGATATATTTTTAAAAAGTCAGTTTTACATTTAAACAACCCTGCTTAGCAGGCAGGGGTAAATAATGAGATCGAAGTGAAAACAAGAAGTGCCAAGTACTTTGGAGAACAGTTTTTATAACGAATTGAACAAATTATGGCAAAATGGCTGACTGGCGGGGATAATGTCTGGGCAGCTGGGGTGTTAGGCCTCGCCTCCCCCACACCGATACGCAGGCTTCACTGCCCAGTCTGGGGCGCCGGGAGGAGGCTGTTGGCGTTCTGGTGCTGGGTCGCAGGTCGGCGAGCGCTCCACAGCTAATCGGACGGACTGCTGACGTGTGGTGGTGACAGAGTGCTCTTTGTCGTCTAGGTGCGCTTTAGAGGATCTGAGGGCGTCACTTTCCCACACCAGGGTTTTGATTAGGCGGTGGTATCGCGGGGAGTGTTCATCAAGGACGCGATCCTCATCACTTGTATAGTCTGGTGTGAGGACGGCCCTCATGGCCGACCTCCTATCCTCGTCCCACTCCTGATGAACAAGCTCGTCCAGTGCGACACGCCGTCTTTGTATCTTCTGCAAAGTTATTAAATATATAATATAGTTAAGACATACTTGGCCAACAACATCAAACACAAAGAAGTTGTTTAGCATTGGATCTTACTTGCTGGAATTTAAATAGCATAGTGCAACTCAGTATTAACAAGGGTTGCAATATTAATTGGTCACTCTAGATCTAATAATAAGTGTAAGTTCAATTGTGAGATGGCAACTATAAGAAAAGTACATGCTTAATAGGATCGGGGCTTCACGAAATAATGCCTGCACGAGCGCGCATTCTCTTTCGACCAAAATTGATTTACCTGGGTTATATGGTGACGGAGGTTGGCCTTTCTGTTTTTCTCCTCGATCTCCCCGGCCCGCTCTCGCCTCGCCCTGGTTTGCTGAGTGCGGAAATACGTCTGGGTAGCGACTATATAAATAATGATTTGAAATCAGCTTACAATTCAAGCCACTACTTGAGAAAGGATATAAGGGGTTCTTACATGTTAAATCAAAGCACGGGAAAGGACAAAAACGTTCTATAGGAATGGTAGAGGAAATATATATGAAATACTTTGACATTGTATGGAATTATTCTACCAGGTTTTTAATTAGTGTCAAAGCGTATTAGCCCTAAGCTTTCTTCTTTGTGATACACACTCAGAGGTGTGAAAACACTGTGATAGGACTTTTTATGAAGAGAGACCGCCACTGTCACATTTGTTGTGACCCTTTATATTTTGTAATACCTTATGTTGTCATACTTTATATTGTGACACTTTACATTTGCAACACTCAATGTATATGATATTAGTTCTACATTTCCTATTTGTAATAACAATATCTCCTCCGGGAGTTAGCCTTTATTAATAAATTATGGATTAAACCTGTATTAACTCTCCAAGTCATCTTTCATTTAATAGACAATTATGGACACGCATAAGCCAAGCGAGTAGTACAGTTACATCATAATTATAACATTTACATAGGTATATCAACACTTTTTCCGATAACCTGACTTTAGGTATTAAGTCAAGATGACTAGGAGGAGCGTGATCCATCCACTCATGTACCTGTACAGGTAATTAGTTAACAGGGAAACTTGCTACCGATCAGACTTACCTAATACCTCGGGTCTGGGGGCATCTTCGCCGGTGCTGACGTTATTAACCAAATCCTGGATAACCGCAGCGTTTTGAGGATGGTTCATCCCCGCCCTGAATGTAGGAATATAATCATATGTATTATAGTCATGAACGGCATCGCTTGGGGTGCACGTGCTCTATCACTACAATTAGATTACAATATTAAGGGAAAACAATATTAAGGTCTCCACTATACACATCGATCGTTATCACCTTATATGATCTTCGAATTCATGAACCTACCCAGCAGTAAGCGTGAAGCCAGCGTTTTCCCTGCACCTGCCCTTGTAAGCGGAACGAACAGAATACTAGAAACAACAAAAGAAACCAAGCATTAAGCAGTGAATTGTAAATATATTTAAGATGGAATTCGATTACTTACTAAATGATATGTCGATAATTGATAAACCAAGACTATGTTTAATATGTACAGTTTTATAATATAAGGAGCCGTTGAAACATATTTCGCAACTTACAGCTATAGCATTACTCGGCTTCGGTTCGTATGCCAAGGATGTTTCGGCAGGCGCAGGCTTGGCTTGCTGCATACTGGCGAACTTTTCGGCCGTTGCTCTTACCGCAGACGCTTCACACTCGACCTTTCGGCACTCCGCCTCCAGGCGATCCATCTTAGCCAACACATCGGCCATGGTTGGTTTTGAAATGGCAGAGGTGCGTGAAGAGTCAGACGCTTCCAGGTTCTCGTCAAAAATATTGCTCACGTGAAACACATCCATGGGGAACAGGGAATCATCCGAAGACAGATCAAGATCTGTTATTTGCGCGCCACCCAATTTTGGGCTGCTGGTGATCATCCTGCACGGGCTGATACTCGGGTCACCGTTGGACAGGACAGAGTCAGGACAGTCATTTGATGCGTTCATGGTGGCAGCAGGTTTTCCAGTGATCTATAGCCATATGCCACGCCGTATTTATACATCCCCGGCTGGCTCTCCTGTGGACACATGATCTGGCGGAAGCGATCTTTTATCGATGAGGCAAGACTTTTACCGTAAGTTACGTATGTCCCAGGGGTTTCAGCGACACTATAAGTTACCATAAGTTACGTCCTAGGAGTATGAGCGACACCATGACCGCCGCCCCGTTTGAGGCCTGTTACGTCACGTGTCAAGAAGTGGGCCGCGGTACTCCCATGAGGGACCTGACACAGAAGCTAGTTGAAATGCGCCGCCTCAGATGGCCAACAGCTGGACGCAGTCATCATAGAGGCGTGTCCCGGTGTCAAACCTGTCATTTCCTGTCCCATCAGTTTCATTACTTATTCAACTGCCAATCCCTTGCCAAAGAGATACCGATGTACATATCTCTTACTCACACATGCCTGTGACGTGAAAATGCCCTAACCATGGAAGCGCTCTTCTGAGCTCAAAACCATGCAACATCATACAATTTGACAGAATTAATTTTGCAGCATTATGATGGCCAAATTCAGACAAGAACGTGGCAGAAAAGCTGGACCACAAAACAAAAAAAAAACTAAATCCTCTAAAAACAAAAGCATGCGGCTCCATGCCAGAGAAGAGCGCAGGCCTGAAGCCTAAGGGAAAAGCATGAAATGCACTAGCCTGCGATGCATCCCCTCCCCTGCTGCTCAACCACCTCCGCTGTATAGGAATGGCAGTATCCAGGGACGAATACTTTGTCTACAACTATGGGTAGTGCGGCAAGGTACACCTCTCGGGGCGTAGAATCTCAGCTCTAAACAACTTAGTCGACATGTTAAAAGTATTTTAGTCTCAAGGTGCTACCTCAAAATAACTACGCTGCCCAAGCCATGTCACTATATGTATTCAATCCCCATCAAAGGGGATACTCTGGATAACCATTACACTTAATTATTTTATGGTGCGGGAGGAGATTTCCAAAATAGCACGCCCCTCCCCCCCCCTTTTGAAAATTGATCTGTTTCATAGTCTTTAGTGTTATCATCGAGTAGCTAGCTGACTCTAGATCTAGATCTTTCTATTCTTAATCGGGGATTCCAAGTAACTATATATCGGCTAAACGATCTCTTTCCTTTGCCTGAATTAGGGCTGTGAATAAATTATTGTATTGTATTGTTGTATTGTAAGTCGTTAACGTTTGGTAGGAACCCCCCATCTGATGTGGGCTCGATGAAGTAATAGCATATAGGACTTGAATAATATTCGCCATATCGCCATAGACAAGTCAGGAAAATGAACCCTGAATTCTAATATATTGAATACAATATCGTTCAGCCCGGCAGGTGCTTTGTCTTATAGAATGAGTCAAAATTCATGGCTAATCAATAATTGTGAAGAAATTTCTAGTTATCAACAGGCGGTGATTCTGTTAAGTATACGCTGGCATTTCATTTACTCACTAGATGGCTCAGACTTCAAGTACTTGAAAGATAACGCTAATTTGGGTCACGTAATTAAGGTTAACGCTATCGGCAAAGTTAACACAAGATGGCACTATTTACTGCAAATGACAACGTTGATGAAGTCGAAAGGTATATATGGAATGGAATATGTATATTGTTCTTAAAACATTTAGTCTACAGTAATGCCTAAAGACTCTTAGCGTTTAATAATATGATTTAATATGTCAGGATGTAAGCATAATATTCTGAATCTTTGTACTTGAAATTGAACTTTTATAAACACCTTTTCCATAAAGTTAGTGTTTCACTTGAATTCCTTGATGATAAGACAATTCCTTTAACAATCAATTACACTCGATTACCTCTCTTTAGCCAACCGAGGTTCATTTTTGTAGGCTTATCATGCTGGAAGTGTTGCAGGACTCCACTTGGTTGCCCTTTACACAACCCATGAGCCGATAATTAATCAAAGATAATTTAAAATAGCACTCTTATTACTAGGTAAACACTTCACAGTATTATGCACAAATCAATGCAGTGATTGATGAGAAAACAATGATAAAAGGCACTAAATCGCGAGAATACTTTCTTTTATTACGATAAATTGTTTACACCAGTACTATGACATATGTTGAGAGAGTTGATGAGGTAAATGAATTGAAATGTACCACCGAGAACTGATGATAAAGGGCCGATGACAGGGGGGGGGGAGGGGAAGGGGGAACTTCACCCCCCCCCCCCACCTGTACATATTCCGGGATCCGCCCTTGGCCCTGATCCACCAGGTAGCGACCAAAGGAACAATTGCAAAGCGATGTCGACGAGGACCAGCCAGGTTCAGAAGAACTAGATATTCTGATCAATTCGGAAGCCCTGACCATGAAGCGCTATCTCAGCTGACTAGATAATGCCCGCAGCACGAGCGGAGAGAGGGAAGCCCGGGCCAGGGGAACAGACTGCCGACGATCATACACGGTAGTGGTGCTCATTGCGCGACAGTATGGATGAACGGTTACGCGATGTCTTTTCAAAGGAGGCCTAGTGTCAGCACAATCTTTAGTGATTGTCGCGGGAGGATTGACCTCCCGAGAGGGTCCCGGTGACTGTGGACTTTCGATGGTTTCCAGAGGAGGGGTCGACACATCCTCCATCATGCAGGGCTCTGTCCCTCCCTCCCGGTCTAACTGACAGAGTGGTAACGGCGCAGGAGCCTTGACTCGTGAAGATGGGGTCGACATGACTCAGATGTTTCTTCTCTAAGTTTTATGTGTGAATGGGCGCTAGGTCGAGTACATTCAAGTTGAAACGAACGCAATGTGCCTGCACCCTAGGCCTGTTGATGAGAAAATGTAACACATGCTCCGAAACTGAGGGTCACGTTGTCGGTTACGTGAAAAAATGTGCCCTGGTGAGTGGAGCAGGGTTGCGATCGATGTAACTCATGATCATAGAGATATACAGTGAGTTGGTAGCTAATCACCAACAGGATGAATAGCTCAAGGATAATTATTTTAATTTATTCTATACCAACTTCGTAGCGCCTATACGTTCGAATTCATCAGTGTCCTTTCCCGCTAGCAAATTTGGGCTAATGCATATGGTCAGCGTTATTTCCCTGCAAGAACATAATCCAAATATTTTTCCCCCGCTGTAATCCCCTCTTCATGGGTTAATAGGATATTTTCCTGGGTTATTGTATACAATAAAACAAAAACAGACCTCGGGGATGACACAGCCAAAGCCGAAGCCCTGAAGGCATAGAGTCGAGTAGACTGACGTCACACAGAGGCCGCGCGTGGCGGGTGGTTCCATACTCCAGGGCCGGGTCTCATTAACAGGGCCGGCTACTGACCCCCCTGCCAGCCCTGTGGCCAGCTAGACCAGGGGGGACCCCCGACAACATACTGGAGGGGTGTCAACAGTCAAAATATTTCACTAATTTATCCTATTTTCATAATATTTTCTCAATTTCTTTAGTATGATGGTTTTCGATATGATATACCCAATGTGTAGGTGGCTCCGTTTCTAAGTGCAGTACCTTGGGTTTGAAAAGGTAACCACTGCAAAACGGAACCACCAAGCGGGGGCGGGGAACGTAAAAATTTTGGTTATTTATGTATATTTTCTGGTATTGACACACTCGTATTTTGGAGGGCGGTGATCTGTGGTCCCCAAAATTAGGGGGACCTAATTCAGGAGCGGTAATTTTGGCAGTGGGGACAACCTTCAAAGAGTCAGTGCCCCCCCCCCCCCCCCCCCAGGAGCGGGAGGGACGGGCCCCGTTGTGGGAGGATGACCCTAGCTAACCCAGGGGGGGCTGGGGGATGAGGGCTAATCAGTTAGACACTGACCACCGCCTACGACACACGAACTAGCTCCCGACTCATCAACATGTCTACAAACGCACCTTCAACCCCAAACCAAGGGGAAACTGAACCGCATAACGGCCTCTCTGCTCAAATCCCTAAGAGGAAGAGGAAGAGGAGCACAGTGGCAATCAACGCTGCCTCGATTGACTCAGTGAGGGAATCAACAACAGCTCAGTTCACATCACTGCACGACCGTTTCGACCGGCTAGAGGCCATGCTCGGGCAACTACCCCCCACCAACGACCATTGCTGCCGGGGGGCTTCCCCGTCAACCAGCCGGCGCACTTCTTCGGGATGTGACACCTTTTCTGACCCCCTCCAGTCCGAAGAAGAGGAGGTGGAGGATGACCGGGACACCCAGTGGGCGCGCTTTCTCCTTATGAACCTTCAGGACATTGGTAATCACGACGTCAAGGAGAGGCTTAAGCGGCACTTTGACAACCTGACGGTTGAAGCGCTGCGGACTGGGCAGGCGCCGGCAGCTGTAATAGCTGAAGAAAAGGACTGCGAAATCCCCCAGGCGTGTGCACGTGGATTTTTCCAAGGCATTGACGCCGATGGATATCTGATAACGGGGGAAATTGACTATGAGTCAGAGTGACCAACGGGATCTACTTAAGGTAATTGGGCTTAATTGCAAATTGAGCCCGCTCCCAGGCTACTGCCCTCATCGTCTATGCCGTACCTCACTCCCCATACTGCCCAGTCTCAGCATGGAAGCTCGCCTGCGACCAGGTCCCTGCTCCACCAACAGCCCCGGCCTTCCTACTGCCGGGACCACGCCCCCTCACAGCTCCCCCACTAGTGGCAGTGATGGGGGAGGCCCTAACACGTGTGGGCAGCCCCCATGCTGCTCGTGTGACCATGCACTCCCTCCGCCAGGGGGCTGCGTGTGTCGCCGCACAGGCCGGGAGCACCCTGGAGGAGCTGTGCCATCACGGAACGTCGGGGGCGGGGCGCTCTGGCCTCTCAGCCTATGTACCACCTGAGCGCCTTACCTCTGTCCCAGCCCACCTCGCGGCGGCCCTTGGCCCCATAAATCGGGACAGAGACGGCACCACGGCCAGGACGGCCAATACCGCCTCATAGTGAACACTTAGACTTAGGACTCATATTTACTCGCATCTACTCACTTTTGCTCGCTCCTACTCGCATATAACCATGTCTCTTAAGTAATAAAATGCCAAAACTTGTATACCATGTGTTGCTCTCAATTACTCAAACTTGGTAGCTCTAATAGCTGAAGAAAACGACTTCGAAATCCCCCAGTCGTGTGCACGTGGATTTTTCCAAGGCATTGACGCCGATGGATTTCTGGTGACGGGGGAAATGGACTATGAGTGACCAACGTGTTCCTTGGAAAATTCTGTATAAGAAAAAGTAGACTTTAAATATGTAAGATAATACGCAGCGCTTCATATAAAATGCACAAATTTATGCATCCCAATTGCCACAGAGCCTTTTTTTTGCATGTATGTTATTGTTTCACAGTATTTTTAAAAGCTTTTTTGGTTAATCTGACTATAAATAGCATATTGCAATGGTGTATTGAAGATATATATAAAAACCTATGACAATCGTTTGGAGCAGGTATATTAATTTTCTAATCTCCATTTTCACTTGTTTAGTGACATTTTATAGCCTAATCTCTGACGTTGGCAAAAAAATTTTGTCCAAAATGCAATTATTGAAAAACAGGATGTGGTTCCTCTATAGGCTATAGAAGAACCAGCTGTCAGACTCAATCATTTCCTTATCAAGTATTGATTTATAAACGGAGCTACCTAAATATTGGGGATAACATATAGATAACCCTCATACCCTGGAAATTATGAAAAAAAGGGTTGATAAGTGAAGTATGTCGATTGTTTACACCCCTCCAGTCTGATGTCGGCCCCCCCCCCCCCCCCCAGGCCCGGCCGGTCAGAAGGCCCGGCAGGGGGGTCAGAGGACGGGCCTGTAATGAGAACCGCCCCCCAGTGTGGAACCACCCGCCACGCGCGGCGTCCTGTGTGACGTGAGCCTACTGGAGTCTTACACCACAGAAGTGCCGCGTTATCGGGGGCCGGACACGCGTCGGGTGATTCAAATTAGCCCCCAGTCCCCAACCACTGGAGTGACGTGGTCACTCCCGGCACCCGGTGCCCTGAGTGCCGACAATAGACCAGGGCAAAAAACCCAAGCCGATTATGTCCAAAATAAACCTATTTATGAAATTTTGATATGACCATGCATGTTATGACATGCTTCTTTCTATATGTTGTGAGTTTCATATGTAGGAAATGAATATATTTAGAGAAAAGCTAATGTTTACAACCGATTCCCTATGGTGCAAAGAGGGCCCACATGGCACCGTTTTGAACCATTGGGACCCTTGAATGACATTTTTAAATGACATTTTTACTACAGAAGGTGACTAAGAGACCCTTGAATAAGAAAAAGGATTAAGATAGAATAATAGGTTTCTGCACAAAGCCACTAAAACTGGAGGGCGTACGTGTACACGAAATTATGGTGACGGAACAACATATACGAATTTGTTTTGGGTAAATAACTTTTTTTATTACAGAATATGAGTTAGATGCGCTCGATAAAATAAAAGGAATATGATATAATAATTGTTTGGTCGTTCGATATGATTTACAAGATTAGGAATTATTAACAGATTTGAATTGTTGCTTGAATAAAAAATAACGCCGAAAATTTGTAGCGAAAAAATTGCCCTCCCCGGGGACAAGTCTTTCTGCTAAGGCTCCAATCTCAAGAATGGTACTCTCTGCCTCGTCCTCCGTCAAATTGCACGTCTTATACGGCCGCCTGCAATTGGTGGTTGGGGACGTCAACGGATTGCCAAGGTTGCAACTGAAGGTAAAAAAGACGAAGCGAAGGGGTAAAACAAGGAGAAGCATCCAGAGATTTAAAAAAAAAAACGAAGGGGGGGGGGGGGAAGGTGCCTACTTAATTGTAAGAATTGAGGAGCACATTCAGGGATTAGAATTTTTACATTAAGAAACGTTAATAAATTAATTAATCAATGTTTATTAATTTTTGCATTTATAACGAATGTTATACAGCCGTAAACAGATATATACATATGGGACATTTGGCTCAAAGTTTAACTGATTTAGGGTAAAGGCAGACTCACCTTGGACTGGTTTCCAGGTTGCATTCGGCTTTCTTTTCATATTGAGCTCCCGCTCCCGCGGGGGGCTGAACATGGGTGGCAATTGGACGATTATCATCCGAGATGACCATCGGTTCGATGACCATTGGTTCCTGATCAGAGAACTGAACTTTGGGACATGTGGGTGCCTGGCTGGGACTTGTTTCCTGGTTGCAGTCCACGGCTTTCTTTTCTTCCCCCTTTTGACCGTCATCGTCCAAGATGACCACTGGTTCGCGATCAACTACTTTGGGACTTGTGGTTGGCTGAATATAGATCGGATATATATAGAGTGCGTGAGTGTGTGACAACTGTAAATTAAATGAAACTGAAAAACGCTACAAAACCCACCCAACGCTACGGGATGCGGTGGGTAGGCGGTAACAAAAACAGGCTATTACAAATTATCTTTTAAATATCTTTAGCAAAAGAGAATGAACTATTGAAGTGGTGTGATTTAAATGTAACTTACACGGAGCTTAAGCCTTAGGCTGCGCTTGCCCTTAGTCGGAGTAAGATTCCAAGAGCTCGAGGTCATCCTTGCTCGGCTGTTGATAGATGGATGAGCTACTCGCTTGGCTGAGTGCTACCAAGCGCCATTTGCATAAGTGCAGAGATTACACACAAACCAACCTTTGTTCTACTAGATTTAGGGGAAACCAATCTTTCAGGTCGCACCACACATGCATATGGCCAGAGTCAGGAGAACTGCGGAAAGACGCGCCCATTAAATTGGTGCTTACATGGAGTGTAGACACATTAAGACGCCGCCAAAGTTGAGGGTCTTAAAAGTATTATGAGCTACACGGACTTTGGTGGAACAATATAGTTAACACACTCTGATCAACACTTCTTGACACCCCAGAAGGCGTAGGGAAACTTAGAAAGTAGGAGTAAAACAGTAGCAATAGTACAATAAACACTGCGTGTGCAATAAGTCAGATTGTAATACTATGCATTTGCGGGGTTAATGGCGGGGGAAAACTTACACTTATTGAGGCGGTATAGAGCAAAGCGATTCAACCAGGCCCGAGATTGTCTAATGTATGAGATCAAATTCTTCCCGTGAGTGCAATATTGTTCAGTCTCCAGTCCTGCCAAGGTAACAAAGCACAAATTCTGAGATTTACTTCACATTGATCATCTAAGTGCAAAGCACAGACTCTCTTTACATCCCTTTACATGGAATTTACCCATCTTTGACTTAAAATATAAAGTACTTCAAGTTAGAACATTATATACATTTTAAATAAAATGTCAAAGTTGAATGGCTCTCCATCTCCCTTGTAAATGTCAATGATAAATTTCTTCTGGTTGAACTTACATTAAGGAATTGTAATTCTTAATGCTCAATAAAAATTGTATTATCTGTAAAATAAGACCATTATATGCCCACAAAAATGAGAAGCTTTGACTACATTTATATATATTTCATGTAAGACTTTAGGCAAAGCATTAAAGGGCATCAAAGCTAATTTTAGAGATTGGCCATGATCAATAATTATTCTGGCTATCATTGGCTGGCATGCATAACTTATCAATTTGAGTATAATCTGTATTGAGTTTAATCAAACTAAGTGAAGAACTCTTTGAATTTATGCATATTTGATTATCAAAAAGAATTCTATATATCCATAGTAAAGAAGTTTTACCAGCCATTATAATCTGTGCATCTGTATTCCTGTGTAAATAAATACCAAGGGTCCTGGTCTGTACACTGCTGCAATCTGTTGTGTATTGATAGTTAACCTACCTGTTACAACAACACCTAAATATATATCACAGCATGCCAAGCAGGTAAGACAGAGTCCTGTTTGTGTGTGTAAGCCAAATAATCTTTAAAATTCTACAAAAATACTTCTCTTACATGCATTTTGGATACGTTTGCATATGCCCAAGCCTCCCTTTAACTGTACTGCTTCCAAATTAAAGGCTGTCATACGGGCAGAGGAGGCCAATATTGCAAATTTGTGTCTCCCTTACCAGCACGTGGATCACAATCAAGTGCTGCCATGCTGTCTGAAGACGTTGCAGCTCCCGACCGAGATTCTGAGGAGTACGAATTGTACCTCCAAAGTGAGGTAGCTTCAGAAGAAGACAGCCTTAAACGTCTCCAAGAGAAATCCAAGATTCTGCTCCTTGAACAACGCCTCACATCGTTACAACTTCACACGGTAGAATTCTCTGCAAAAACGGAGAGTGATGACCTTGCGACTGGGGCAACGACCACGGGAGCGGCAGCTGCAATGTTGGCGGGCTACGGCCGATTCTATTCGCACATCCACCAACGATCACACATCTAAAAAATCACACATCCATGGACCCATGCACGAATACGGTAAACCCAAATTTTGTGACATCCACACATCCACGGGCCCATGCGCAATGACTTTGAACCCACGCGCAATGACTTCGAACCCACTGGGCCTACCTGTGGAGCCTTGGAGGTGTGGTCGTGTGGGTTCCCGCGGATGCGTGGATGTGTAGTCATCAGCGAGAGAGGGGAGTGCATCAGGGTGAGTGGGAGTGTGTCGGCGCAAATGGGCAATGCATGGAGGTGTGGAGGATATTATGAGAAATGTTACTTTTTTTTTTTTTTTTTTTTATTTCAACAATTTATACAGTTGACACGCCTCAACGCTAAGCGCTGCTTTTCTGAGTGTACACTGTTTCTATCCTGTTACAATGAATCACAGTTGAAATGGGAACTACCGGTTTTGGCCGGTTTGACATTGTCTATTCTTTCATTACAGAACCATGGCTATAATTTACATATTATTATCAACAAAATAGTAAGTACATAAGAGATAATTAGATAAAGGAAGAAGAAAAAAAAAGAAAAGAAAAGAAAAGGTGGGGGGGGGTAGGGGGGTACATAAGGAGGATGAGAGCGGGACCTCATAGTCTATTTGAACAAATCAGGATATACCGATATGTTCTTTAAATCGGAATTTAAATTCCTTGTAAGTATCAGAGTTTTGGATCTCCTTTGGCAGATTGTTCCAAAGGTCTGATCCATGATACATCGGACATACAAAGCTTTTAGTCAGTAATACATCAGGTATTTTCAATACTGTTTTATCAAACTGTCTGGTTCTAATCTCCCTGTTATCAACATATTCTTCCAATGAAGAGCGTCTATACATTAGGCCAGCTTCATGAAGATTACGTCGCTGGACCAGAGTACCACCACCCATTTTCTGTAACATAGCATCAGTTGAGAGCTCCTGCCTGTAATATACTATACGCAAAAACCTATGATACATTGATTGTAGTTTACATTGTTTATCCTTAGGCAATAATAAATATATGAAGTCATTATAGTCAAACAGTGGTTGAATTGTAGCTTTAAATAGTGTTACAGCTGTATCCGTACTCACATGGTACCTAATTTTGCTTAAGGTGATCAATTTATCTGACAACACTCCCATCAGTTTATTATACTGTGCTATTAGGTTCAATTTAGAGTCTAGTACAGTGCCCAAGTACTTATATTCTTCAGTGAATTTGATTGAATTCTGACCGAGTTTAAAATCAAACTGTTGAATATTGATTTTCTTTCGATAATGAAAATGAACACTCTCAGTTTTCCCTGAGTTTAGGGTAATTTGGTTCTGTTTACACCATTCGTTGATGTGATCTAAATCATTCTGTAGCTTGAATGTAATATCATCAATATCAATATCAGACAAATACACCACTGTATCGTCAGCAAATAAAATCGTATTACAATATTCTACATTCACTGGTAAGTCGTTAATATATATAAGGAACAGAGTTGGACCCAAGGTCGATCCCTGGGGTACGCCAGTTAGAATAGGGTTTGGGGGTGAACATTTTCCATCATATATAGTACATTGGGTTCTACTTGTTAAATAATTCTTAATTAACTCAATAGTTTTTTGTGACAAGCCACTATGTTTCAATTTTAACAACAGAATATCATGGTTTATGGTATCGAATGCCTTTTTTATGTCTAAAAACACACAGAGAGTAATATTTCCCTTGTCCAAGCCCAACATAACATCGTCCAATAATTTAGCAACTGCACTACTAGTTGAATGTTTTTTCCTAAAACCATGTTGTTCCTTTACAAAATAGTTTGTATTTTCATAAAAACTCTTAATTTGGTCATGCATCAGTTGTTCCATAAGCTTACCAACTATTGGTAATATGGATATCGGATGTAGATCAGATGGCGATGCAGGACATTTGGTTTTAGGCAAGGGAATCACAGTCGCTTTTTTCCAGCTGTTGGGAAATATACAAGTCGTACGCACCAAATTGTACAAATGACATAATAAATCAGGTTTGTATAACATAGCGTCCTTAAACAGTCGAGAACCGTAGTCGGGTATCCCTGATGATTCATAAATTGAAATGCCTCTAATCTTTTCCAATACAGACTCGACACTAAATTCAGCTAATTCTAATGTCTCATCATTTCTAGGATTTCCAATTTTCAGATTTTCCAAACCAGTTTGACCAAAATGTTCGGCTAGTTTAGGACCTATAGTGGCAAAGTATGAATTTATAGTTTCAGCAACTTGCTCATTATTATTTTATTTTTTTTTAATTGAGCAGCGCTCTTTTTTATTTGTCTGTAAAAAATACACTTCTACATATAAGTATTCTTCGCTGGTTTTTACATTTTTTATACACATTTAAGGACAGGACAGGACATGTGACAGGACATAATACCAGACTTGACAGGACAGAACATGGACAATCACATTTTACAGAAATATCTATACATCTCTAGCATTTTAATAAGTCGTTTTATCTAAGACTCAGTCCTTACATGACTTCCATCAAATATCTAGTTTCTATGCATACATATCGTATATATAAGCGATACAGATCTGGTCCCCAACTAGGGTAGCACCACATTCACTAGAAGTTTTTCGATTAGAATATCGTAAACAGGGTATAATCGTGACTAGTTAAGGGAGAATATCTTAAGATATCATGCGGTCTAGAGAACAGCCAACAGTTTTTGCCATTTTCGAAATTTACTTATTTTGTTTTCCATTTTACAAATATATTCTTCAGCTAAGAGACTGTGTTTCACCTCTGTCAGCCACTGCAGTATGTCAACATTGCACCTATGAAAAAGGCGCTGCCTATAGATATAGAAACGTGCTTTTAATAGTACAAAGTTTATTACATCTTGATCCTTCCGTTTTTGTGTTATGCCTAAAATTTGTTCGCACTCTGTTATATGAGATGTATCTATTTTTACAACTGTGTTCAACCATCTATAAATAGATTTCCAAAAGAGAGCAACTCTGGGGCATGTAGCAAAAAAGTGTACAATTGTATCTTTTGGCTCATCGCAATACTCACATTCTGGACTATCCTTTATTCGAATGTTTTTTAAATAATTATTACATGCAACAATCCTATGGAATATCTTGAATTGGAACGATTGCAATTTGGTTTCTCTTGTAACTCTAAATGGGTATGTATATAAGGAGCCCCATATGTCATTATATAGTCCCAAACCTGGGTACCTTTCATACCATCGCAGTTGGGTTGCTCATTATTAAGCACTGATCCAGTATTATCATCTTTGAAATTTACTAATAGTTTGGCCTCCTTGTTGAACAATTCAGAGTAAATAGTTCTCCAAAACTTTTTTGGATCATTTTTATGACATGCAAGTTCGTCCTTTATAAATTCACCCTTTGCATTGCGCAAAGCTATATTACATCTGTTACGTAAATTTTTTGCAATAAACCAATGTTCGGGATCCTTTGTTATTTTTGCCTTCTTATAGAAATAGTCGCGATCCTTTTGTAGGCTGACCAACTCGTCTGTCAACCATGATGGTTTATCATTTCAAACCTGAAATTTCTTTTTAGGAGTCAGTATATTTGCTATCTTAGTTAGCAAATCATGTATCCCTTGCCAACATTGCTCGGGATCCTTACTAGTAAGAATAGTTTGATAGTCTAAAAAGTTGTCAATCTCCAAATGGAGAGCCTGTTGACTGTATTTTCCTATAAGTTCTGCCCTCATATTCTGATTTAGTATAAAGTGTCTTTTTTCTCTTTTTGATAACAAACACAGGTTGGTGGTCACTTAAATAATGATATAATGTACCTGAAGTTGATGTATTTGTCATATTACAAAATATCAAATCAATCACAGTTGATGAAAATTCAGTTACTCTCGTTGGCTTATCAATCAGTTGGGTCAGGCCATGTAGATTTGCAAAACTGTGTAACTTCTTCCTATCTAGTAATCTCAAGTTCGAGTAATCAATATTAAAATCACCAAGTAAGAGAAGATCTTTCCTAGGAAGATTTGGTATTGACTGTAATGCGGTAGATAAAAACTGTATCATATTGTCAACATTTCCTGTAGGAGGCCTATATATATTAAACACAATACAATTTCTTACATGAGATCTTTTGACCTCAAGAATTTGCAATTCAAGATCAATACTTGATGTATTTAAGTGGGACCAAGTTACAGCATCACAATCAAGCGCATCCTTATAGTAGGTACAGAGTCCACCTCCTCTTTTCTGAACATTTCTGCCAATATCACAAAAACTTCGGTCTTGTCTTACAATATTGTAAATTTTGATTTTTAGTATTTCATTACTTACTCCGTCATGGAGCCAGGTCTCTGACAAAGTAAACATGTCTAAGTTCAAAGTTTCAATATTCGATTGGAATTGTATAAATTTATTCAAAAGGCTACGAATGTTGCAGTGTAGCACCTTGAAACCCTTTTGGCTCGATACACCAGCTAAACTATCCATTATAATGTAAAGTTAACAAACCGCTTCTCATCCAAGGACCCCCCCAAAGACCCCAATTCACAACAACCCATATAGTAACCAACATAAATAAAAAAGGGCTTTACCAGCTGCCCCAAGGTCCTCGGTCATCATTTGTGACTACCTTGTTGCCATAAGTATAACATCAAAGAGGTTTAACATACCATTCAGTAGTTGTCACCGGGATAGGGGGAGGAAGTTTTCTCCATCCTTGTAAGTCCGTGAAGTCACTGATATCGATGTTTGTCATAGATCGCATGAATATCACACTTATGGTCAGCATTAACACAACTACATAAATGAACAACAATAATAATACTATTACATATCTTAAATAAATTTGTAAGTAATTCAACCAATTTAGGCACCCAAGGATATTCACTTAAGAATTTCTAATAGTTCCATTTCGTTGTATACTTGCTGTTTCACATCATTGATCATGTCTTGTTGAGTGGAAGATGTGTGATATCGGAAGGGTTGTCTGTTCATGTCCCTCTCATGTGAATAGTAGAGGGACGTCATGTAATTACGTTGCAACATAATTTCTAGCGTTATAATAACTTTACATTAGCTAATAATGGCTATTTTACCCTTAGTGCTTATAAAACCTTACTCTAATAGTGATGTTCAATAGCTTTTGAAATCAGAGTGATCGCCATCAACAAACCTACAATCAGCTATTCCAAGGTGATATCCTCGTCAGTCAGTCAAGCCTGGAACATGTTGAAGGAACGAAAAAAATGTTATTGTTCACTTACAGCAAAGTCATCTCGGACCTTTTCCAGGATTTGACCAAGAATATCTTTTCCAGTCCATGTGTTTTCCCTGGCTGCACGACTATGTAGCCCAGCGCTAATTCCGAAGGTGTCGGATCGAGTAGCTTCGTGCAGTCGGGTATTTCCGGTTGCCAGCAGTCGTGCTCGGAGTGTTGGATTTTGCAGCATATTCTCGTAGACTATTTCGTACATCGTGTCGTATTGGCATTTATGCCACTCTTGGGTCTTGCGAATGTTGTCGCCGATTCACTTTGCTTCATAGGGACACGACATTGCTTGTATTTTTAATGCCGACTTGAAATCTCCATTTGTCAGAGCTTTAACTGCATTAAAGGCCTGTTCGACACTATCATACGGATGTTTGTCAACAACAACATGTGTCTTCGCCATGCTGCTGGGCCAGGCGTGCTCCGATTGGAAATAGATCCCGTCACTGTAGGTTCTGACTTTAGCATCTCCCAACGTGAATGTCTCAGGCAGGGATTCAAGATCATCTATGTAGTACTTCTTGCCTTGGATGATTATCCCATCAGAGTGAAGTTTGTGGTCAACTTTCCGATCCCGACACAGCATGGCAACCGATCTCATAGCCTCTCTGCGTCGACGAGTATTTTCATTCACGTTGCCATTAATCCAGATACGATTCCAGTCTCTCTTTCCCTTGAGGTTGAACCTTGCATTATAAAATTTGTATCTTGATTCAACCTTAATTTCACATTCACATGTCCATGGCCCACGTGGCGCGATGATTTCCATCAGTGCAGTGGGCACTGAGTCAGTGGAATGGGCATATATAAGGAGCTGAGCCGGCAAACGAAGCCAGAGAACACTACCTGTTTGGATCAATACGAATCTATATGATTCGGGGTTTTGTTTTAGCCATGTACACAGACATCGGGGGACTTGGATAGGAGTTTACCATTGTGCTGCTGCACTAATTATAAGACAAGCGGACTCTTAGGACGAAGCTAGCCTTGGGCAGTGTGGAATGAGGGTTGATACTTAGGCCATAACGCACCAGCCATTGTATGCCTTTGGAATAAACACCAATGAACTTCCTCTCAGCCAAGTGGGATTCGTGTTGTGGATATGAACACCCATTTCACGGATGTAGTCTGTCACTTGTCACTAGCGACATTAACTGAGATGATACTAGGCAGTCTGAGTAGCGATTGGCTCTAGTTTCTCCATATCTAAAGTAATGCCATAAACAACCACTAGCGTTCACTCCCTAACCATTATTGAGAAAGAACCATGTCTGGCACTCCTAATGAGATTTCGATGGGTTTTGAGTAGCTTCCCCATTCAGTGAGACATAGGGCATTTATCCAACATCTTGTTGCAGCCTGCCGCAGCATCTCAGGTTCACAGCCCCTGAATTTTGACGTCACCCCTAAGCAGATATTACTGTATACTAGGGTGCTGCCATCTGGTGTGTGTTATGGGAAGCACTGCCTCTGCATGGAGGCTCTCACACTGGTTCCCCGTGGTGTTCTGCTACTCTCCATATTACCACTGGCATGGACAAATGAGACGACCTTGACCTATGGGGAAGCTACTCCCCATAAACAACTGGAAATTAAGCATAATATTGCTTTCTATTTGATATCTTTGAGCAGTTAACCTTATGAAAATGTGTTCCAATTAAATTTTGACAACTAAAATGGACCTTACAATGGAAATCACAACTAACATTACAACAATTTGGCTTCATTTGATGTATATATGTGTACGTCATACGTGGTGGCACGGAGCCTGCTGATTGGTTAATTCATTTCCCCATACCGGGGCCAAGACCAACGGTAGCCCAGGGAACCAGGGAAGGGGTCTCTACGTGTGAAGGTAGGCTCCAACAGGTGCACATATACTGGCAGCTAGAGTGGTTAATTTAAAGAGGCTAACCACTAATAAAACACTCGTACTCGGATTTCCTTTGTTCTTTCACTGCATATGAGAATGCACTGCTAAATTGATAATGCACAGTTGGTCCCTAATAATGCACTGTTGAGTCCAAATAATGCACTGTTTCTGAAATTTGTCCTGTGAAAGTTTACCAGGATATTTAGTTTTGAATGCATTAAAACTTTTGTTCCACTGAGAACTGAACCCCGGACCTTTTGCATATCAAGCAGACGGCTTACCCCTAAACTACTGAGGGAGCTGGTGTGGACTGAGGTTATACTAGACGCTGTGTGTGGTTGGTGGTTCCATACCCAAGTGGCCCGATTATCTCGCGTATAGGGCCAAGGAAAAAAGATAGTTCCGGTACATACTTTTTATTGAAAAATATTAGAATGTTGTAAAATAACACATAATTTTGGACATTTTCTCGATTGAAGACTTTAAAAAAAAAATCCAAAAGGAAAAAGATCTTGACCTACCTACCCTATTTTTGGGCTGATGTTACTGGAATGCAACTATTTTTTTTTCCTTGGCCTAACCAGTAACATACGCTGTGACGCCGACCCCAATGAACATGCATGTGGGCAGTAGACTGTAGTTATGTCCAAGTCTGCTAGTCTGCTATACTTAACCTCATGGTTTATGTCAGATAATGGACTCGTAGTAGTGCATTATATCACCCCATGCACTACTACGAGTCCATTATCCTACACCTCTATTGTGGCAGCTGATATGGTGGCAGTGCATGGTCCATAGGCGCAATGCTAAGGCCCCCCAAAAATGTTCTGTTCAGATAACCCGATTTACCGTACATTTTTGGCCCTACCCTAAAAATAATTGTTAGGAAATTGTCATTCCCCCCCAAAATAAAATCACAAAGAACACAGGGCAACTCTGCCCTATTGACACCTCACTATGTGGTGTCGGATCCAGGATTTTGAAAAAAAAGGGGGCGCACTAGTGTAAAAGTTTTTCCTTAATTACTTTTTGGACGAATTTTACATTAAAAAATGTAAATTTGGCCTAGAATAGGGGGACGCCCTAAATCGGCCACTGCATTGAGACTCATTTCTCACCTCTGGCACAGAGGGTGATTCACTGCAGAGTGGGGCCAAGTGCAAGATATGAATGATATGTTGCACTGATTTCATTGAAAAATAATGGTCTTGTACTCATGTGCAAGGTTTCCATTAACATTGTAGTCTGCATTGGCTCTATGTTTTCCTCGAATAGTTTGTACTTTATAATTACTGACAACCATGTGGTGTTGCTAACCCAGGCAATATTATAATAAGAAGGCCTGTGGGGGCCGTCTGTGGGAGGCCGTACGGCCACCCGAGGACTGCCCCTTAGGGTCTTCTTTATTTTATTTCCTGACACTAATGTAAAATATTGTAAAATATTGTGAAATTTTGTTTAAAAAAATGTTGTAAAAGCAAACCGGAAACGATGCAGGGCGTATGGCCTGGCAATACACCTGGCACACGATACGCCCCGCTCGTCGATCCAGATGGTAATAAATATACATACTACAGACTGAGGGGGCACAAAGCCTTCATAATTGCTCCACTTACGGAGCGCCTTGATGCGTTGAGGTCTGTACTTGTTTCATTCTTTCCCAATAACTCTGTGATTCTTGAAGGAATATAAAGAAACAAGACATTATACTCTTTATTTACCTCTCGCTTGTGGGTACTGCCCTTTAAAAATGGAACTTAGCAATCTTCGGGAACTTTCAGTGTAAGCACTTCTGAAAACATTGGTGGGAATCAAAGTTATCAATTTCTACTTTCAAATTTTTAATGGAATCTTTTTTTTATTTTTTCATATTTTTCTATTTTGAGAAATCTATATGCTAGAATGCATGAAAAATACATAGAATTTAAAAAAAGAACAAACACTTTATTTGCCGGACATAGACGATTCTGAGATTTTTTCTCATGAAGAAGACAGTAAGTCACCGTTTCATGCAAAGCCTTCTTAAATTCGTCCTGTATTGTCACCCCAAGACGTACTGGCTGTCCAATGCTGACAAAAAAAAAGACAATGCTGAATTTAGGTCACAAAGGTCTCATACACAAGCCACTTTGTACACTCTAATTGACCACTTTGGACATTCTAATTGACCAGGTAAATCGCTGGACTCTGTTGGTCACAGAACAGCGCACTTTCCCACCATTGCAGACAAAGGAATCGGGCAGCAGGGGGGACTCGACACCGACTACGGTTAGTTGTGTCACGACTCAATCAAAGAGCCTTCCAGTGATAACTACTACCTGGTCTACAGTGTCTACATATCATTCTGCTGGACTATTTTGTCATGGTTTAACCGTTATTTACATAGTTTCGCATTGCCATGTTCAATCTTTTTTTTTTTAATTTTTGCAAAAAAAATGCAGTTAGACAATTCTCAATGCTAAGCGCTGATTTTCAGAATTATACAGTGGTTTCTATCAAAGGTAAAATATAATATATAGACACCATTTAAAGTGGCTGTATCGTCCATGCGTTGTTGGGCTCACATACGCCAACATTTGCCTAATGACGCTGCAGCTGGCAACATGTTTTGCAATGTTAGAATGTAATACACACTTACACGGTTTACCTTATATGGAGATATGATGTCATATTCACGAGTAAATTAATTCTCTTAACTGTGTCCTGCAAGACATTAGTCCAGTTGGTGTAATCACCAGAGTGGCCTCTGTGTGCTCGCAAGTGGCTGAACTGTGTGAGTGTGTATCTGGCAATGTTATTGGTTATGTCAGACAGTTGGCTCAGCCGTAAGGGAGTTACAAATTATAGGTCCCTCACAGAAGAGAAAGTAGCTTTAATGTCCCGGTCAGGACCACTACTGATAAGGGCAAATTGGAGAATATCTACCTTAAGGCTTAGTTTAAAAATATGGGCAGTTGGCATTATGTACATCTGATCCCTGCACCTATCATTAAGACACATCCTCTCCTGTCAGAAGTGGACCACTCTCCCCTACTAACCAAGTATGTATGTCAGCATTGACCTCAAGTCAGAGGTCAGAGTTCAGAGATCAGGGGTCAGGGATCAGGGGTCAGAGGTCAGAGGTCAAGCTATACCTGGGAAGGTAGATATGAAAGATGGTGAGGGTTGGGAGAATTGGGGCTGGAGGAGGGGGTATGGTCATATATATATATATATACATATATATATATATATATATTTATATATACAATAAGTAAACAGGGGATTATGGATGCTAAGCAAGATGAATGTGTAGATGCTTCAGACTTGCTTCAAACTTGCTATAGAATAAAAATTCATACCTCACATTAACCTATACAGTGAAATTCCATGTTTAAACACAAAGTTAGTTTTTGACTATTTTGTGATACCTGTGTTGGATACTTTCATAACCGTAACCATTATGCATTAGCTACTTCAGAACTTGTGGGTGAGTTTACTTATAAATCTCTGAAAACTGCTGTCAATATCATAGATTCCTTCCCTAATATTAGTATACCGGTCAGAATGATCTGTTTCTGTGAAAGGAGTTAAATTTTACATAAACACCAGCTTAATTACTATCCAATACATTATATATAAAATAGGAAAATACATTTTTCCACTGGTCTCTGACTGGAATTCATACAATGTCAACCTGAATCTATACTGCCTACACTTTGTAAAGGCCTTTGTGACATTTCATGTCACTATATAGGTACTGTATGAGTCTTTGCAGTGTTAATATTGTAATGAATTACCTACTTCATCCTCATGGTACGAAAATATGAAGCTAGAAATCAGGTATAATTATCATGCAGAATCAACTTGTGATGTGAAATGAACGAATAATGTAGTATTTGTCGGCTAATAATGAAATAATGTAATAGAACGAAATCGGAACAGAAAGTAGACGGAAATTGTAATTAGAGCATGAAAGCATAAAAATGGTATTGAAGGAAGTGATGTCATGTAGGTCAAGTGATTGAATTGACCAACGAGAGACTAGTAACTATAAAAAGGTGCATGGTCACCCGGAATAAACAGTTCTTTTATTGTACTCCTTATGTTCACATGCCTCTTCTTTAGGATGAATGGTCTTTCCACTTGCAGTTTAGGGCCAAATTGCCTGGGATCCCCCTGACCAGTCTCTCTGGTCATAGAGTGGTGCTCATTATTCTCCAGGTAGACACACCCATTTTCATCTTCCCTGTTTCCATTAACTTTCAGATACTGATGAGGAGGACATGGAAGAGGACTACATGGAGGACATGGAGGAGGACATGGAGGAGGGAGCCGTAGGAGGGGTGAACAAGGCGGACATCCAGGCCTACATTGAAAAACATTGCAAAAACAAAAACATCTAGAAAAGTAGAAGTTAATGGATGGGTAAGGGCCTAGCCGGAGATCTCAAATTAAGCAGAAGTATAGGTGTTTTACAGGACAGCCCAAAAATTAATGGCAAGAAAGCACGAGATGGCCCGAAAATCTGCCTTGGCACAAAAGACCAGAATGGTGAGAAAGCCCAAAATGGTAGATGGTCAGCCTGGAACCAAGGGAACAAAGGCACAGCCCATTCAGCACTATGCTACCACCCTTTGACTGCTATTGACAGTGGACAGGAATGACCGAGATTGATGCGAGCCCGAGAAACCAGACCCCAACAAAAACCCAGCCTCCTCTCACCCTGGCTGTGCCCCCACCATGTGTTTTCGATCTGGCAGAACAAATCTCAGCTCAAAAGCTCCATTGACCACCCAGACCCTGTTCACCCTTGAGCGCGAGGAACAATTCCCTTTATCAAAAACTGGTCTCCCACCTGAAACTTGAGACCAAAAAACCCAAAACTTCCCTTCGTCTAGGAGAAATAAACCCCAACTCCCTGAAGAATTGACACTGGTGGCAGCGGTGGTGCTGATAAAACACACACAGACTTGTGGACTGAATGGGATACCAGTGGAGCTCTATGCCCATGGCGACAGCTGTAGTTTTCAACCAGATGGACTCCGACATCACCTTAAAGGAGGGGGGAGAGGAGAAGGTCGTTAAGAAACCGGACATCAAGGCAGAGGAAACAACCATCATGGACCATCAGTTCAACTTCATGGGAACCTCTAGATCTATCCCAACCAAGAAACAGAATGCACGACTGCATCAACAGCAGCAGGAGGAGGCACCCTGACCAGATCTGAAGAAGTTTAACTTGAGGCTGTAGAAATACAATGGGAAGGCTGATTTTGAGGGATAGATTAATCAGTTCAAAGAGTACACTGATCTGGGGCTATGGGCAAACAAAACAAAATGTTTCTCTCACTGAAAGGAATGGCACAGATGTATTTTGTGGGACTCCAAGACTTGGAGTGGCTCCAGTACACAGCTCAAGTAGAGGTACTGCATTGGTGGTTCAGCCAAAAGAAGGACACCTGCAATGCCCTGCAGGAGCCCCATGCCCACTAGGCAATTTTACCATTGCTGGGTGATGGCCGGCAGGATGAATTGCCATCGGCTTCACTGGGTGACAGCAATATCAAGCAAGTTCCCAGTCATTATGTCACCCATCACCCGTTACCCAGAAAACACACCATATCCAAGTGAAATTGCCTGGCGATCCATTATTAACCCAGTCGCCTGGCAACTTTACTGCTGATCATCAGGATGGTTGTTGCTCATCGCCGCTAAAATCGCCTAGTGGGTATGGAGTGTTTGTAGTGGGGGATATTGGCCGGGACAGTTTGATCCTAGAGAACGACTTCGCGGTAAGGTATCGGCTGACAGTTAAACCACATGAAAGTGGTATCTTCCTGCCAGCCATCAGAGAAGGGAGTGAGACTCCAACACTGAGGAAAGCAGGTGACTGGCTATCATCACGGGGAACAAATTAAGGATGAGAGTGGAAACAATCCAAGGGACAATGGCAATTTGAGGGATGACTGAGGTTCTGGTGACAAAAAGGGGAATGGAGCCAGTGAGTTTGGAGGCTGAAAGTCTCCTTGGCAAAGCCACTTTTGTAGAGGGAGCTTGTGTCGCTGGACCTCAGAAGAGGCACGAGAGCCTGAAACAGTGATCCTGGAGTGGGGAGGGATATTTGCTGCCTCCAAGCATGACCTCGGATGAACAGATTTATACCAGCACCGGATCAACATGGGGACCAGATGTCGGTGAAACAACGAGTCAAGTGTTCCCTTATTCTAACCGGAGAGAAGAGGACAGGAACTTGGTGGAAGATATGTTGAATTTAGGTATAATCCAAGAGAGTGGGAGTGCATGGAGTAGCCCATACATTCTAGGACAGAGGTATGAGCTTCTGCATTGACTACTGAAAATTGGCTCCTGCAGATAGAGACCAGCCTTAATATGCTAGGGGGGGGGAGCCTGTTCTTCTGTAGTCTGGACTTGGCTAGTGGCTACTGGCAAGTTGAGATGGCCCTGGGAAAAGGTGGCCTTTGTGACACAATGAGGGCTATATGAGTTCAGTGTTGCTGTTCGGGCTGGTCAACGCCCAGGCCACCTTCGAGAGATGGCATTCGAGGCCCTGAAAAAAATGGCTTTGACTGAGGCCCCCGTGCTAGGATTCCCGAAAGAGGAAGGGCAGTGGTGGTTGGACATGGACACCAGTGATGTGGGAATGGGAGCTGTGTTGTCCAAGGAACAGGATGACATGGAACGGGTGATTGACATACCAGTAAGACCCTGGAGTTTAATAAGAGGAAGTATTGCACAACACGGAAAAAAATGTCGGCAGTGGTACAGGCTTTGAAACCTTTTCGCTGCTATATCTACGGGGAACGAGTCATAGTCCGGACCAACAATAGTGCCGACCCTGGTTACATCAGGGTAAGGAGCCGGTGGGGCAGGTAGCCTGGTGGACCAAGATAATTGACTCACATGATTTGTCGTTCCAACATTGGACGGGATGGAAGCATGGAAACGCTGTTGTCTTGGTTCCCGTGCAAGCAGTGCCCACAAAGGTAAGAGCCTGGATGGTCTCAATGAGAGATGGGAACAGCCCAGAGGGAGGACCGAGATTTTGGACTGATCAACATAGATGGAGGCAGGGAACAACCGCCCAGCCTGGGAGGTGATCTCGTCTGAGTCGAGAGAGACTAAGATCCTGTGGCCACAATGGGAACGATCGAGCCTAGAGGACGGCATGTTTCACAGGAAGTTCTTTCAGTTGGAAGGACGGGGATGGAGGCTGGTTGTGCTGCAAGGGAAGTGAGTTGAGCTGGTGAGAGCCTATGGGCCTCTGCAGAGGACTAGCCTATGGACTTGGTGTTTGGATTGGCATGGTAGCGTGACAACAACAGTGAAGATTATAATAGGAACGATGCCGCTCTACAATAAAAACAGACATTTAGTAAAATATATTAATCATACATAGACTGATGACTGGAAAGGCGTGGAGGAAGAACGTGGGGGATTCCTGGTCCCAGTGTTGAAAATGCTTGACAATGCATCCTCTGCCTGGTCATTGAGGCAGACGTTTATTAATTAGGAATGCTGGAGACTTGAGTGCTGAAGAGATGCCAAAGCTTCAAATGCTCCATCCAAGTCCTGGAGGAATGCTGCAGTGTAAAGGGAGGGCCATGTGTTGCTGGTCCTTCATGCAAGCCTCTCTGTCGGTCACATCCCTTGTAAACTCTAATGGCGATGTTAATGTTGGGAGTAGACCAATTCCCAGATTTATTAAACATATGCTTCAAGCACAAAGAACGGATAGCTACACTTCAAGAATGAATGTCTTCACTTCGAGCATGAACAGTTCAAGGGAGCCAAAGCCAATATAATTGACTAAATTTTTAAAACTCAGATAAGTATAGAAATATGTTAGATGAGTCCAGTTAAGGTCAGTGGTCAAGTATTAGCTGTGAAAACTAGCTCAAACTGATGTAGAATGCCACAAGAAATGGTAATATTTGGATTTGTTTGTAAACAAACCTTATTTTTGCGGATCCACATCAATTGATTTGAGCAAGGAAAACGTGTTTTTAATGATTTTTTTACCATATTTCATGGTTTAGATTTCATTGTGGGCCAGAAATAGGCTCAAGGAACGGATTTCCATGATTATTTGAGTTTGGAAAATTTCATTGATTTTATTGGTTTTTGGCTCCCTTTAACCTACCTGAATTAAGTACTATCTCATCTTCAATACAAATTCTTGTCTAATACTCATGAGCCAATGGAAGGACCTGGATGAGGAGAAGTTGGTTAAGGTGACTGTCAACTATGGCGTATGCTTGGTTCTTGTGGCCCAGGTAGTCTGGCCTGCTCGAGGGTGTTGATGCATGGTTACAAAGGATCTTGGCTTTGCGGCCGCTCCACCTGGCTTCATGTATATGGGTATGGTTCTGATGATGGAACAGTGTCTGCAGATGCTTCGGTGCCCATGAGGTACCCTTAATCACCTCCCTCCTTCGGGTTTCATATAGATGGGCATGGCGCTGATGGTGGATCAGTCGGGCCTGGATGTACTGTTGCTGCCTGGAGGTGCGAGGCTCAAACATTTCACTTAGTCTTCACTTAAATAAATCTCTAAAATCTGCTGCTGCTACTTGATTGGAAGTCAGTGAGTCGGAGCGAGTCCGTATTGCTCTCCTCCTCTGGAAGCTAACACCTGATGACCGGAAAAAGGAGAGTAAGGGTTGGAAAACCCCGAGAAAGGAGAAGTATTATAACGTAAACATTCACCTCATTATTTCCTTCCTGTCAATTAGATTAATTCCTCTTTGGAACTAGAAGGACTTCCTCTCCCCACTCTGCAGCCTTTATGCTAATTGCACGGGAGATGGGGAGAGGGACCTCCTCTCATCCAGATGAATTGCCCGGTATATCTCATTGTCTTGGAATAATGGTGTGGTGATGTAGCACAAGCTATCCCGGATCGGACAGGACGGGAACGAAGCCTGACACCTTTCTCCTTGCTTTACTACGACAGGAGCCCTGGCATCCAAGCATCACAGAATAGGGCCCGTGACTTGGTGATGAACTGCCTGAACTGTTTCAGCATTACGATAAAAGTATGCATTACATGCATGGCATATTTCCTCTCATCCACCACAAAAGTCTGCTGCTTTGGCATCACTATCCTGGTGTGCCAAGAGCAAAAGGAAAATCATCAATCTAAAATACCTACATCTTCACCTATATTCACATCTTCTTGAACTTTTTACTATCTATAAACTTTTTACTATCTATAAACTTATTTACTTTTTACTATCTATAAACTTATTTACTTGTGCTGCACAGGAACGACTTGGCAGTCTGCGGGAGATGCAGTCTAGAGGGATTGGTGCTGCTACTGTGGAAGACTTCAGGAAAAGGAGGACGGTTGGGAGTCATGCCCTGCTAAAGAAGGGCATCTGGTTGGAGTCTTGGTTTTAGTAGTCTGACAAGAAGGTTTTGCTCTTTGTAGAGACGTGGACAAATGATGAATGTGAAGGAGTACCATCCCCTGGTTCTGGCACAAAAACAAAATCCGGCCCTGGCGAATTAAGATTCTGTTTTTTGTAGAAGAGTAGACCTGACCAATGTTGGTATAGTTTCCAGACAACCAAGATGGGAGCGTCGTAGGAGCCCGGCACCGAGGGGCCAGAATTAACTTGTGGGCTTTGGACAGCTCTCTTTTGGTTCCCACCTGGTACTCATCATCATTGCACGGCTCGTTCTCCAGAAGGTACTTCATGCAGACTTGCCCACCTGGAATTTGTTATTGGGTGTGCCAGACATATGCAAGGGAATCCTGCTTGCCGTTTCAGCAACCTCAAGTTTCTCCATAGATCTAAGGAGGTTATGTGCCGCACCAACATATCCAGTCATATCCAGAAACATTCTGCATGCAGTTAGAACGACCCTTGAGTGGTTGTCCAGTCAGGGGTGAGGCATATACAGCTAAAAATAAACTTTTGTTCTTAATCTTCATTCTCCATTTAAACTCATCCATGTCTTTGCAAGATGACTCCCCAAGGGGCCTTGGTAGAAGTATGTCAGTTGCTACCGAGGCTCCCGTCACCCTTCCCGAAGAGCAGGCAAGGAAGGACGAAATTGGCACAAAGCCAACCCATTGTCTGGAAGGGTGGGGACTGAGGACATTAAAGCCCCTAAAGGATGGCAGGAAAGAGCAGGAGGCACAAGGGTTACAACTGACTCTTTGCCTCCGGGTGCAGGAGTCTCGACCGACTCCTCATCCTATACATCATGAGAGGACGAGATTAGGGTGTTAAAGCCTGAACGACAAGCAGATAGATCAGGAGGTGAAAAGGTTACAACCGACCCTTCCCCTCGGGGTGGAGGAGTCACAATCGACTCGTCACCCTATAAAGGCCCATTCGCCATGGCCGATAATTGTGTCGCTTGGGAGAACGATAAAGTTGTCGCATAGAGAAAACCATGATCTAGGGTAGAGAAAATCATTCACACTGATAAAATTACATACACATTAACGAAAAAAGGTTCCATCCATTAATTTTATCATCCCTATATTATTGTTTTCCCCATACGATAACTTTGTCGCTCCTCTAAGCGACACATTTTCGACCACGGCGAATGGGCCTTAATAAAGAGAGTTGGGAGGAGACCCTGAGACACGGCCGATGAGGCTGTGTGTACATGGAGCACAACCGGTTTCCTGATGGCATAAGGACCTTCTGTGGGCACGAGCAGATATGGTTGTGCTCGGTGCCGGGTCAAAATTGAACCCCACTAATCAAACTCGAGTAGATGATACAAACATTGGGGCGAAAACTGAGTGAACCAAACGATTATAGTGAGGGAATGAGTCCAACTGAGAAACAAGAAAGACTGTGTAACATCTGAACAGTATAGGGGAATGAGTCCCCAGGAGAACAAAGAATGTAGAACAAAGAAAGTAACAAGTTAGAACGGAAACTCCGACTCCCTGAAGAATATCACAATATGAATGGCACCTTGTAGTCTTATACTATGCATGCCAAAAATGTAGTGTATCACTTGGTATCAGACCTTATTCTTTTCACCACTGTTCTGATGCGTCACGTTTCTTCCTTTAAGCCATGTGCCCATGATATGATAACACCCATGCCAACAGATGCCTATACTCAGGCACCCAAGGGCCAAAAGGTTTTCATCCATCATATTGGCACCACATCAAGCCCTTCAAAATTATAAGAATGCCTCTTCTCTCGAAGGATTTGTCTTTCGCCATCTTCAATCCTTCTCACTCCCTCTTCTTCAGATCCCCCCTACAGCCATCAGCCCCCATTTACCTGGCCTAGAGGGAGGTCGTCAGGTGTAACACCTACCTGGCAGGTGGCCCCTGTATGAGGATAAATATTTTGTAATCATCCCTGCCATGAAGCGGCCACCTAGGCGCCAGGCCAGGTGAGGGGGGCGATTATGCCGTAGTCACTTTACATAGTTGATTATGAGAGAAATGTCTATGTTTTTTGCAACACTAATGCCATTATGGTCAAATAAGTCAGAAATGCCAAATATTGTCAATATAATGTTTTGATTTAGGATTACAACAATCCCTGCCCATGTTGTGATACAGGCATTGGCAAATTTTGGCACATTTTCATGACATCAGAGACAGGAGCGTCACTTGGCAATGGGAGTGTGGTGCCATCTTCAACTCACAATAGAATTATCTGGTAAGATACATGGAATTTAGGGCCATCTTCAACTCACAATAAAATTATCTGGAATATGGAATACAGTTGTCTAGCGACAGCCGCGCTGCTTCATCTTGGTGACGGTGGCTGTGGGCGCATATATTCGTTGAGCATAGTTCAGTGGCAGTGGCAGATCCAGGAATTGTTTTGGGGTAGGGGCAACAAACAAGAATGTATGGGGGAGTGAGGAGGCCCCCCACAAACATGATTTAACAGGGAGGGTGTCCGGTCCCGCCACTCTTCTTGCAAGATGATACGCATCATCGTACTAAAAATCATGGTTAAGGGGTCCATTTTCACAAACCTCACTTATTTTTTTAAATGATGATACATTTTTTGCACATGTGTCGACGATTTGGAAAATAGGGATTATTTTTCCCTGAAAATGAGAAAAAAGGGCCTTTTGCAGGAACTAAAGATCTGCATTTTAAAGAAAAAAAGATTATAATAATAAAAAAAGTCCCAAGATTACGTCTCCTTGGAACTGGATAACATGAATACTGGGGTGTTTAAATTTTTTCCAGGGTAATTACCCAATTTTCTTGGAAGGGTTACAGTATACTGAGCAGACCATCACGACATCTACGCTTGACACACAGCGAAGTGGTACAGCAGAGCGATACAGCAGAACATCTTTGACACTATCCCATACACATAGAAGATCCTACTGAAACTCCTCTATATAGTGTATACATTTAAAACTCAGACAGACAAGTTCATTACTTAGATCTGAGGCAAGAGGAGACATGTGGAGGCCAGGTACTCAGGTGAGGCAATTAAGTTTTCAGGGATAACTTCAAATTCACAACTGATATGTTGTTGTGGCATGAGTAAATAATACTGAAGTCTGTTATATTTTTCTACTTTAGGCAACCATGATAAGAAAAATTTATTAAACACATAATCAATTTGCTTTATCAAGTAATACCGATGACAGGCCCTGTAAAAATGACCACAGACATGTATACATATTTGTTGAAAATGTAAGCTGTTTTTTTTAATTGTAAAAAGAGTGTCTTGACATCAAGTTCTAGAAAACTTAAAAAAAATCAAGAAATAGATTAGAACTACAAGTCTAAAGACTATGACGTTACATTTTGCATTCTGTAAAATGGCAATTACTTATACACATAGTTAAGTTTTAAGTGTGATATAATGATCTAATTGTTATTTGTTACAACTAATATACTATTATACATCAGTGCATGCTTCCTAAGTGACCATCCATTGTTATGCATTTGGTATATATAAAAGTGTTGAACAAGAGTGCTGTTTATATTATTGTTTATATAAGGGGAGTAGCATAAAGACTGCATTTACTTTTTTCTGTTAGTTGTTGTTACTTAAGTATAGTTTGTCGTCCAATAGCCAAAGGTAGAAATAGATCCTCACACAGGGTGTTCAGACCTGAATGAAAAAACTCATTTGCAGAAGTATAAAGTTTATTTAAATAACTCAAGACAGTAGAAGGTTAGGTGTTAATTGTACAAAGTCCAGCCCCTTTGGGTTACTCCTCCGACCCATGGATCCTAACGGTACCAATGATCACACAGGTGAACCAGATCTTATCCGTAGGTACACTCCTAGTCCCGACTTCTTAATCTCACTGTACATGGCACATAGTAACTCTTACTCCAATACTCTAGCCTATCACTCGGTCTCTTGAATACCATCGGCATGAACATATTCCACAAATCTCTTGTGCCCACTTATGTCCTCCTGTTCTAACTCTCCAGCCCTACGCTGTAATACCAGCTCTTGTATATTACTCTCTTATTGATTATTCCCACTCTGCTACAGTGTTCTCTCTGGGTAGGTGATGCGGTCATCCTTAGTTATATATTGATTCTGATGGCAGTCTCCGCTCCCCTTTAACACCATGCTTTACTTGACTATAATATTATTACTATCCAATGCTCTTTCCTATGATGTTCCAATTTCTTTCCACCTGTCTTTATAAATAAATATATCCAACCACTTGATGAAGGTACCAAGCCTCACACCAGCGGAACCCATTATGGAATGTAGCACAGAGGATTCTATATTAAAGGTTTCCTGACTACACTCCATATATAAGATACTTGTCTACTTTTAATGGGGGCATTACTATAGCTGTCCTTTAGTGTAGACTTAAAATGACCAATTACATACCTTATTTTATTACTACGGCTTTTCCCATTGCTTTAGAAGTACATAAGAGAAAATTTATTATTCACCGTTTGTGATACGTACATCCTAAATACCAAGTTGCTTCTAAGAAATCTAAATCGGCTGAAATAAATATGTCTTTTTAGTTTATAATTTCTCATCCAGGTGGCACCCTAAACAGTTTTTTAAATTTTTGTCAAATTTGTCTTATTTTTGCCATTAAACAATTCAGATGATGGTATAATCCAGATCCGTACAACATCGTCCCATAGTTTTCCATATTATGACAAGTTCATTCCACTTTGACTGTCTTTTCAGTGGCCTATGTGGTTTCCACAAACTGGAACACCCCAGCGAAGCCCCATGAGGACCCGATTACCTTTGAGGTTTGGATTTGTTCAGCCTGGATATAACGTCACTTCTGCAAACCAATCTGCACCTCTAGCTAACAAAAACACGTAGTAAAGTTTTAAAGATACCACCCAGTCATTGCGCTATAGGGGTATTATATGCAATCACCTGTTGTTTGTTTCCTCTATTACCAGGCCCATACACAGCATGCCACCCCCATTAAGAATTCTTTTCAAAAAGTTCCACCTTTCCCTAATAAAATTCTGTATAATAATCCTTAAAGAAATAAGAATATTATTGTTGAAATGTTTCACTTTTTAGATTGAAATCATATATCTACAAATAGCTACAAATGTTAATCTTACAAGGGAGAAAAGTATGTAAGTTCAGAAGGAGCTCCTCAAAGCAATTTGTACTTGTAAATACCCTAAAAATTGGTCAAGGTGACAAGAATGTTTTGCAGTACTTCTAGAGGTATTGTAAGTGACTTTTGATCATATGAATATTGTAAAAAATAACATTATTCTTTAGTTACAAAGTGTCAGAAGTCTCAAAACAGTTGTTTTGAGATAATATGTTAAGAAAAATGTTAGAATAAAGGTTAGTGACAATTGTTTTGAAAAATATATATTTTTCTCAAAACTTTCAAAGACTTTTAGGGAAATGGGATCAACACAATATCACTCTTTTATTGGGTAAGTGTAATTGTAAGGAGCTATATTACATCAATTTCTGAAGGATAGGAATGGGAGCATCGGGATACAGAAAGGCACTGATCTACATTTAGGAATCTGAAAATTATTTTTTAGCTGACAACTTTGTTTACTTCTATTCCAAGTGTTTTACATCTTTTCAAACATGCACCTTTATATCATACTATTCTACAGTATATATAAATGTGACCCGTTTTGGCGAAATGAGTCGGATGTCACAGAAAGTCAAACTGAGATATGGGGCTCTGAAGTGGCATTTCGCATTTTTTATCGAAAATGTTTTTTTCAATTATTCATATCTCCTATATCAGAAGTCTTCTCAAAAAATATATCTCTAAGTCCCTCTAAATAAGCCCAAAAGGTGCACAACACCTCAGTGATCTGAAACAAAAGACCCTCGCTTCACGACATTTTTCCCTAACTTCGCAGCTCGCCTGTCGGTTGGGATCCCATCCCAGCCCCACGTTCCGGGTACCTGCTGAAAGGGCGCGAAGTTTACTGGCCAATGACAGCCTTATATTATGAATTCGTGCATGCAAGGACCAATCAGAACGTGATTACGATCGTCTTCCCGTAAACAATCGTCGTCAAGGAGGTCACGTGTGCGGAATACGGCACGCTGATTGGCTGAGAGGCCTCGTGTGCCTTCCGGTTTCAGTTGTTGTGGAAATTTAAAGGGACGCATGACGAGCAGGACGGACGGGCGACATCACTTCTCCGATGGATTTCGCTGTTTTAATCCTGGATCAGTGCTGGATTTTGATGTGGATTACCTCCCAACATCATCTGGAAGCACATGGATCGTGAGGAGGCTGTCACGGATACCCTGAATACCATCGGGCGAATTTACTTGATATAGCCGAACCACTGCAATGGCGGACTTTGGTCAATGAGTACTTTCTTTTTGTAGATGGGGAGGAGGAGCCAGATGAGGCCCCCTAGGAAGAAGATGTTCAGGAGGATCTAGGGGAACTGGAGAACAATGAGGATGAGCCACTGGTCATCTATGACCCCACGGACAACCTTCTACAGGTGGAGTGGGACGACTGCGAAAACTTTATGTGAGTTTTGAAAAACTTTATAACGGCCGACATGCGGTCAGTTGCCATATCTCTGAAACAAGTACGCAAAGTGCCTAAATCCCTTTCAATGTTGATGAAACTGCCTACGTTTGTGCCCTAGTATGTATTGTAACTGCCTAACTAGTTTTTATCAAGTTTCAAAGTTGATTTCATACCATAAACAGGGATGATCCGTCGGGGTTGTCCGGTGACCTACTCAAAGGCGTCAGCTGATCCGGCTGGTCTGTAACGGTTATCAATCATGTCTCATGTCATTGTGGCCCTCAGGAAGGTGAACTAAGTCTAATATCATGTATGTTATTGTCTTTAGATGTTTTGAAATATTTTGAAACATATTCCCTGCGGGAGAAGGCAGTGGACATGCACTCTGACAACTGTAGTGGTCAGAACAAGAACAAGTTCGTGCTAGCGTATCTTCTCTGGCGGGTCCTGACTGGCTGGCACCAGTCCATTTCCTTAAACTTTTTTATCACAGGGCACACCAAGTTTGCCCCAGACTGGTGCTTTGGTTTGCTTAAACAAAAGTTTCGTTGTGAGCTGGTCTCGAGCCTCAAGGAGATGGAGGAGACTGTGGTGAAGAGTACCCAAGAATGTGTCAACCTTGCCCAACTTGTGGGGGACTAGAATTGGAAGGTGTTTGTCGAGTCGTATGACTGGCAATCTTTTTTGACCCCTTTCATCAAACCAGTCAAGGGCATAAAACAGTATCATCACTTTGTGTTCTCTGACCAGAACAAGGGCCACGTCACCTTCCGGCAGTATGCCGACTCAGCCCCCGAGACCTTCAATATGCTGAGTGTCACCCCTGAAGCTGTCCCCCAAGAAGGCCCTCAGCCCAACCAATCCCTTGGCCTCCCGGCCAAAAGACAGTGGTATCTCTTCAAGAACACACATGGTTTTTGTACTGAGGACACAAAGGACATCATCTGCCCCAAGCCCTCTGTACCTGAGCCAGTACCCAGCCCAAGCCCCCGTGACGTACCTCCACCGGAACCAGATGCAGAATCAGAGCCAGAGGCTAGCGAGGGGGATGAGCCAGGCAGGGGCAGAGGCAGGGGCAGAGGCAGGGGCAGAGGCAGGGGCAGAGGCAGGGGCAGAGGCAGAGGCAGAGGCAGAGGCAGAGGCAGAGGCAGGGGAAGAGGCAGAGGCAGAGGACAGACTCCAGACACATCATCAGGATCGGGGGGGGGAGGAGGAGGAGTTGGTCAGACAGCTGGAGAGGCAATCAAATTCTTCTGACTCAGAGGAGGAAGGCCCCCCCACCCCCACCTAGGGGCAGGGGCCGTTCTAGAAAACATGCTAAAGGTGGTCGTGGCAGGCCCAGGACCACCTGAGAAATCTATTTGAAATGTATTGTGAACATTGTTAACTTATTTTCAGTTGTTAAGACTTTTTATGATTTTAAGATTTTTACCTCTGTGGCTTTTCACTATTTTAACAACCAAAGACAATCTTGGACATTCCAAGAACTTTTATAGACACATTATGGATACCCAGGGTACATAGGGTCATCACAGTCGTTTTTAAGCAGCCAAGATGAGGTATTGTGATCCTTTATGCTTGCCGTTCTAGGTTAAGTTATTGTTTCAGATCCGGAATTTTGTCACTTTTTGCAGCGCTGGCATGAATAAAAGTTATGTATATAAACGCATGAATTACTGGTATTTGTTAGCTAGAATTGTGTAGAATGACTAAGTAAAGTTTCAGGAACAAGGATTGATTACAAGTATACGTTGCTAGGGTTTTACCGGAGGACCGTGGTAGCGTGCGGTAAGAAAAACTTTGAACTCATTTATCTCAGTTTCTTATACCCGCATAGGCGTGGTTCTTTTTATTTTCGTTGCAACTTATCTCAGGCCCTAGACATGCTATACCTCGTTTTAAAACTAATAATTAGTTTTTTCTGATGGTATACCTAACTGAAATTCGTCCCCATGCGACATCCGACTCGATTCGCCAAAACGGGTCACAAATAGTATATAAGCAGTGCTGAGGTTTAAACACATGTGATTTCCATTATAATATACCATGAACACTTTTTCCAATGACATAAACAACATTGGTAAGTCATTACAAGCTTCTAAGCTATCTATTTGAGACATGCTTTTGCTTTGTAAGTTATGCTATACTATTTGGGAACACTAGAGAAAAGATACAGACCCAGAGCACCACCCCAGTAACTTTTACAGACTATAGTTACAGACAGCAGTTTTGAGTTAGGAATCCGGGGTATTTCGCTGATGCAATTCCATATGGAATCATTTTTATTTTATCGTTTCTATGACATTCTATTTATTGTTCTTTTTGTGATACATGATAAAAAACATGTGTTCTAGGGTTTTTTAAAGCCTCGAAATAGACCCAGTCTATAAGATCAAGTTCAGCACTGTGGCTATAGTATCACAGAAGAAGACATAATGTTATATCTAGTACGAACATGTGGTAAAGGTTCATATTTCTATACAAATCTTCAGGTTTTCTTGAGTTATAGTACATGAGTTAAGATGAATATGAATTGTGTAGTTATTGATGGATCGGATTCTTTTTATGTAAGTGAGACATTATTCCCTATAATTCAAATCAAACAATCCAGCCTAATAGATGAAAGTGGTTTACCATACACATCTATTTTGACTGTTGTTGTGGGTAAACAATCAAAATTCCACTGCAAGTAAAGACTGTTTTGCTGCTTAGATATGTAAAAAAATCTTTAAAGATTCTCTAAAACCCTCCAGATACCTTCTTTGGGTACTTCCACTCCATAATACATGAGGAATATGAACATGTTTTTTTATTCCTTAAAGGAGCCAAATACAATGTTTTGTCAAAATATGACAAAATTTTCCAATTTCAAATAATTATGAAAATACGTTCTAAGAGTCTAGTGACAACATATTGCTGATTCAAATAACTATGAAAATACATTTTAAGAGTCTAAAGTCAGCCATTCCTACAGTATAAGTCATGATAACTAACTATAACTCTATATGAATTCCATTATACTTACTCTAATATACTATGTATGCCTGCAGGCAGCAGTGTTTGAAAGAAAACCTATTTTCTCATAATCATGTCTCCCTTCTATTTGGTCAGTATGTCTATAGAACCAACTCACCCACCAGGGGCCTAGCATACTAGTCTGGTATTAGTGCTTTATCATCAAACTGCAGCCAAACCTAGTAAAGTTATCTTCCACCAATACATTGATAATCCCCAAAATAGACACAACAGCAATAGTGATGGTTGAGCTTTGACACTTTAATGTGTGTTCCAATAATCGCCTGGCCAGCTGCTGCCCTAGGAAAGAAGGAGGGGGAGTGGGGAGAGGTCAAGGAGTGACGGGATTGGGGGATTGGATTTTCCCCCCTCTGCTCTCTTAACAAGTCAATGTATTGATTCACATGCCTTGGAAAATACATTTAATTTATTTTAGAAGTGAAATGGGTCCATGCTCAGTATGATACCTGATGGTCAAAATTTGAGATTAACTTTTATAGATTTAGATTAACAAGATAATACATGAATCTGGGGAATAAAGGCATACACTACAGCCAACAAATATCCTTGCACTGTTTCTAACAAAAGCTAATTTCATTGTTACTTTTTCATTTTCAGTAGATTGTTGTTGCGTCCTACCGGGGTACAGAATGGTGTTATCCCACCATCAGTGTCACAACATTATATAAATTACTCACAGGTAAGAAATAGATTATTATATTTTCTTCATGGAGTGTATGTCTTTTGAGGGGTGTAATAAATAGAGTCATACAATAAAACTGATCACATCTTCTGTAACTGCAAGGTTCCATCAGTAGCAAAAAAGTAAGAATAATTACAAAATGCAGAGTAATTCATGGGTTTGGCTTGAAATTGACCAAATCTTACTGAAACTCTTTACACCTAGGTTTTCTGGGCCTTAGCCACTGCTGTTATTAGCCTGATAGTGTTGGCAGCAGTTGTGACTGGCATCCTTCTGGGCTCACCTAGAGGTAAGTCATCAGACCTGTGGTAGTTGCATGATATGTCTCACAACAGCTAATGAAGGTTTGTCCAGAACATTCAAGGTCATGACATTTTTTTTTTTTTTATTGGGGGGGGGGGGGTGTGTGAAAATTTCAGGAGTTTTAGATCTACATTTTTTCCAGAACTCTTTACAGAATAAAAATGTGCCTAGTAGAACAGCCGCAACTGAACACATGACCCATCGCAACGACGACATTCCTATGGTGAACTCTCTCTGTTGCAATGACCAATGAGTGCAGCAAAATTTACCTATTGTACCCTTTCATTTATGTTATACATCTACATTGATATGAGGAACTCATTGCGAAATCAACAAAAAATTATTTTACCAAAGCAAGTGTTTTTTTCTGACCGAAAAAACATTTTGTAAAGTTATATTCCAGAACTAATATTCATATGTTTAAGTTTGTTAGCTGTAATATGCAAAGGAATTGTATTTGTTTTACAAAAAGAAATAGTCAATCAAAACCAAAGACAAATCCTACATTTATGCATATGTGATGCCATGCAAATGGTTTTTGTTACATAACACAAGCCAGTTTCAATAATGTGTACCTTTTAGGCATGTCACCTATACTTCAGAATTATGTGGAATCCTCTTTTATATAAGAGATACCCTAGAGATATCATTTTGCTATTATGCCTACCCCCGCGCACCCCTGCCCATCCAACCACATAGATAGATTTTGCTAGAACCTTCCATAAATAATGATTAGGGCCATCTAATGCCAAAAATGTCCCCTATTTGATGGAAATCACTTTACATATTTCCTGGCATTCACTCCACTATTCTGGCCTCCCCTCTATAAATAGCCGCCCCGAGCCTCTTGATAATCTAGGGACGCAAGGAACAGATGGCTTATGGAAGAAAAGAATTATTTGAGATGGTTATTATGCCAATTTGACCATTTTTGAAATATTTAAAGTTGAAACATTTATGACTGCCAGATTATTCCCAATTTGATGGAAATCATTTAACATATTTTTGAGCCTCCCCTCCACACTCCTGGCCTTCCCTCTATAAAAACCCACCCTTAGCCCCTTGATATTCTCAGGTTGCAAAGAGCCGATGACTTGTGGTAGAAAAGAATCTTTTGATAGGGCTTTCATGCCGATTTTAAGAAGTTTGACAAATTTCCCAATTCAAAACATTTATGGTTCCATAATAGGTCGACGATGGGTCAAAACTGACCTTGAGGTTGTAGCCCCGAGTAACATTGACAATAATCATGTTGGGAAATTATGTGACTATGATGTATTAGGCTGGGCACCTGCACCCATCCTTAACCAATTGGGTAACCCCACAGACAATTTGATGCCCATACATCCAACAAAGTTTTTGGCATGAATCATTGTAATTTTCTATGAAATGTTCTAATTGACATAGAATTTCCGAACATGAAATAATGCATATTCTCACACGGGGCTAGAATCTCAAAGTCCATTTTCACCCATAGTTCACTATGTATGCGACCCATCAATATTTTGATTTTGAAAATTTTTCAAATTGCTCAAATCGGCATAAAAACCTTACTAGATGATTCTTTTCTTCCACAAGTCATCTACGCCTAGCATCCTAAGATTATCAAGGAGCTGGGACCGGAAATGAGTAAAGTGACTTCAGCCTGGCCCCTGAAGCCCTGGGTGGAGGTCTGGCTGCAACCCAGGTGATATGTAACCTGGCGTCAGTACAGGGCTGGTCTACTGCTCATGCACCAGTCACTCCTCGACCTAGGCTCTCACCTGATGCCGTTGGTCTTTAATTGGTAGGTCGGGGGTGACTGGAAGGACTCTTAATAAAAGGCTATGGCTAATTTGATTTCTCTCCACTGCAGAACCAACAACCACCACTGAAGAACCAACCACCACCACCCCAGAACCAACCACCACCACTGCAGAACCAACAACCACCACTGAAGAACCAACCACCACCACCCCAGAACTAACCACCACCACTGCAGAACCAACAACCACCACTACAGAACCAACCACCACCACTGCAGAACCAACAACCACCACTGAAGAACCAACCACCACCACCCCAGAACCAACCACCACCACTGCAGAACCAACAACCACCACTACAGAACCAACCACCACCACCCCAGAACCAACCACCACCACCCCAGAACCAACCACCACCCCAGAACCAACCACCACCACCCCAGAACCAACCACCACCACTGAAGAACCAACCATCACCACCCCAGAACTAACCACCACCCCAGAACTAACCACCACTACAGAACCAACCACCACCACTGAAGAACCAACCACCACCACCCCAGAACTAACCACCACCCCAGAACTAACCACCACTACAGAACTAACCACCACCACTGAAGAACCAACCACCACCACCCCAGAACTAACCACCACCCCAGAACTAACCACCACTACAGAACTAACCACCACCACTGAAGAACCAACCACCACCACCCCAGAACTAACCACCACCCCAGAACCAACCACCACCACCCCAGAACTAACCACCACCCCAGAACTAACCACCACTACAGAACCAACCACCACCACTGAAGAACCAACCACCACCACCCCAGAACTAACCACCACCCCAGAACTAACCACCACTACAGAACTAACCACCACCCCTGAAGAACCAACCACCACCACCCCAGAACCAACCACCACCACTGAAGAACCAACCACCACCACCCCAGAACTAACCACCACCCCAGAACTAACCACCACCCCAGAACAAACCACCACCCCAGAACCAACCACCACTACAGAACTAACCACCACCACTACAGAACCAACCACCACCACTGCAGAACTAACCACCACCCCAGAACCAACCACCACCACTGCAGAACTAACCACCACCACCCCAGAACTAACCACCACCCCAGAACCAACCACCACCACCCCAGAACCAACCACCACCACCCCAGAACTAACCACCACCCCAGAACTAACCACCACCACCCCAGAACCAACCACCACTACCCCAGAACTAACCACCACCCCAGAACTAACCACCACCACCCCAGAACTAACCACCACCACCCCAGAACTAACCACCACCCCAGAACTAACCACCACCACCCCAGAACTAACCACCACCCCAGAACTAACCACCACCCCAGAACTAACCACCACCCCAGAACTAACCACCACCCCAGAACTAACCACCACCACCCCAGAACCAACCACCACTACCCCAGAACTAACCACCACCCCAGAACTAACCACCACCACCCCAGAACTAACCACCACCACCCCAGAACTAACCACCACCCCAGAACTAACCACCACCACCCCAGAACCAACCACCACCACCCCAGAACTAACCACCACCCCAGAACTAACCACCACCACCCCAGAACCAACCACCACCACCCCAGAACTAACCACCACCCCAGAACTAACCACCACCCCAGAACTAACCACCACCACCCCAGAACTAACCACCACCCCAGAACTAACCACCACCCCAGAACCAACCACCACCACCCCAGAACTAACCACCACTACAGAACCAACCACCACCCCAGAACTAACCACCACCCCAGAACTAACCACCACCCCAGAACTAACCACCACCCCAGAACTAACCACCACCACCCCAGAACTAACCACCACCCCAGAACTAACCACCACCCCAGAACTAACCATCACCACCCCAGAACTAACCATCACCACCCCAGAACTAACCACCACCCCAGAACCAACCACCACCACCCCAGAACTAACCACCACCCCAGAACTAACCACCACCCCAGAACTAACCACCACCCCAGAACTAACCACCACCACCCCAGAACTAACCACCACCCCAGAACTAACCACCACCACCACAGAACCAACCACCACCACCCCAGAACTAACCACCACCCCAGAACCAACCACCACCACCCCAGAACTAACCACCACTACAGAACCAACCACCACCCCAGAACTAACCACCACCCCAGAACTAACCACCACCCCAGAACTAACCACCACCACCCCAGAACTAACCACCACCCCAGAACTAACCACCACCCCAGAACTAACCACCACCACCCCAGAACTAACCACCACCACCCCAGAACTAACCACCACCACCCCAGAACTAACCACCACCACCCCAGAACCAACCACCACCACCCCAGAACTAACCACCACCACCCCAGAACCAACCACCACCCCAGAACTAACCACCACCACCCCAGAACCAACCACCACCCCAGAACTAACCACCACCACCCCAGAACTAACCACCACCCCAGAACTAACCACCACCACCCCAGAACTAACCACCACCCCAGAACTAACCACCACCCCAGAACTAACCACCACCCCAGAACTAACCACCACCACCCCAGAACCAACCACCACCACCCCAGAACTAACCACCACCCCAGAACCAACCACCACCCCAGAACTAACCACCACCCCAGAACTAACCACCACCCCAGAACTAACCAACACCACCCCAGAACTAACCACCACCCCAGAACTAACCACCACCCCAGAACTAACCACCACTACAGAACTAACCACCACCACTGAAGAACCAACCACCACCACCCCAGAACCAACCACCACCCCAGAACTAACCACCACCACTGAAGAACCAACCACCACCACCCCAGAACTAACCACCACCCCAGAACTAACCACCACCCCAGAACAAACCACCACCCCAGAACCAACCACCACTACAGAACTAACCACCACCACTACAGAACCAACCACCACCACTGCAGAACCAACAACCACCACTGAAGAACCAACTACCACCACCCCAGAACCAACCACCACCCCAGAACCAACCACCACCACCCCATAACCAACCACCACCACTGAAGAACCAACCACCACCACCCCAGAACCAACCACCACCACTGAAGAACCAACCACCACCACCCCAGAACTAACCACCACTACAGAACTAACCCCCACCACTGAAGAACCAACCACCACCACCCCAGAACAAACCACCACCCCAGAACCAACCACCACTACAGAACTAACCACCACCACTGCAGAACCAACAACCACCACTACAGAACCAACCACCACCACTGCAGAACCAACAACCACCACTGAAGAACCAACCACCACCACCCCAGAACCAACCACCACCACTGCAGAACCAACAACCACCACTACAGAACCAACCACCACCACCCCAGAACCAACCACCACCACCCCAGAACTAACCACCACCCCAGAACCAACCACCACTACAGAACTAACCACCACCACTGAAGAACCAACCACCACCACCCCAGAACTAACCACCACCCCAGAACCAACCACCACTACAGAACTAACAACCACCACCCCAGAACCAACCACCACCACCCCAGAACCAACCACCACCACCCCAGAACCAACAGCCAAAGCATCACTGGATGCATTTAATGCCTTATGCTTACAGTGCCCACCTGGATCACCTTGTATACCTATGATATCCAAAAGTGATTGTTCAAGTATTGCTCTCCCAGAATGGCTTGATATTCGGGGTAAACCATTGAATGAGACATATCTGAATGACTGCTCTCTCGGTGATTGGTATGTGTTGTGGTATTGCTGCATGTTCCACTCACTTTGTCTGGATGATGATTCAGTACAAGATATAATTTGTGACTCTAATTTGTTTGATGCAATCAACCATTGCGTACTTATTTGTCCTGACTTTCAACCAGACCAATGTGAAGATTATGCAGGAAATTCTTGCTGTCCATGTGTTTGCGATGAAATGTGAGGGGTAATGTAGCTGTAATTTTCAAATCTTTAGTGTATGAATCTCTTAAGTTTACAAGTTTAGTATAACTTTCCATACTTTCTGGAGATTGCATCTATAGTCAGGTTTCATAAACCATTTATTTAAAAGGAATATCTGCCCAATAGTTTTAATGTGTAAGCTTGAACATGTCCTCTACCTACTACAGAACATTATAATACAAGAATAATCTTTCAATTTGAGCAGCAATTTCTATCAAACATGTACATTTCAATATTGCATACCGATTGGTGATCAGAATTGATTCTCAAATTGGCTGATTCTTTTGATAAGAATCTCCCGTTTTGAGCATCGGTTAAACCTGGAGGGTATGGGGGCTTAAGATATGTGGGAATATAGTGCAAGGCAGGAGTTGAAGTTGTGGTTATTTTAATAAGAGAATTAATAAGTGGTCAAAGATTAATATAGTAGATCAGTATGATATATATAATGGCTGATAATAATATAATCAGACATTGGGCAGGTGGGTTGGAAAGTTGCAGAGATGTAGGTAGGAGAGCAGATAGTGAGCAAGAGGGTGAGAGGCAGAAGGACTATGCTTTGTATAGGGTTGTATTAGTGTGCAGTGACTGAGTGGGCATGAGAAGGGAGGCCCCAGTTTTCATAGGGGTGTTTTAGTGTGCAGTGACTGAGTGGGCATGAGCAGGGAGGCCCCAGTTTTCATAGGGGTGTATCAGTGTGCAGTGACTGAGTGGTGAGAGGCGGGAGGCCCCGATTTTCATGGGGTGTTTTAGTGTGCAGTGACTGAGTGGGCGTGAGATGGGAGGCCCCGGTTTTCATAGGGATGGAACAGTGTGCAGTGACTGAGTGGGCGTGAGAAGGGAGGTCCCGGTTTTCATAGGGGTGTATTAGTGTGCAGTGACTGAGTGGGCGAGAGGCAAGAGGCCCCGGTTTTCATAGGGGTGTTTTAGTGTGCAGTGACTCAGTGGGCGGGAGGCGGGAGGCCCCGGTTTACATAGGGGTGTTTTAGTGCGTAGCGACCAAATGGTGTATGTAACATATATAACCCCAGGTGGTGGGTATAGATGGGGGGAGGAATAGGAGGCGTACATATAACTGAAGAATCCACCAGAAGATGCTTCCATGTTAAGTCAACATATACTGCATCGTTAAATGAAATAAATCAGAACAAAAACGCTGAGATAACCCCTAAAATCTCGATAGCCTGTTCCTCATTGAAAACAATACTAAATCTTTCCAGTTTACCTCAGAATAACCAACCCTCCTCAATAATCCTGATTGCTGGCATGGGTATACAATTATTTGATTGGTAAAAAGACATTTCAAGACATGTACATTTTTCTGACATTAAGCAGTATGTAGATTTAGGTTTAGGTTTAGCTTGAAAAAATCATTTAATAATATTATAATGACCCATAATTATTATCCTGGATATCTGTAGAATTGTTTTTTATCATCAAAGATGGACAAATCTGCATGACCATTCGATAAAAAAAACTTAAAGAAAATATGATATTAATGCATACAAGTGCGTCTCACAGTTTGTTCATCGATTTCTTCACTCAGTCTAATTGGACCCAAAGCAGAATATACTTCCCAATTAATAAGTAATGCTATGGAATTATCTTTTCCACATTATTGATATCGCTAAAAAGCTAGGGACCAAAGTTATCAATGATAGACAAAATAATTATTGATTATGGTCAATCTCTAAAAGGAGTTTTGATGCCCTTTTATGCTTTGCCTAAGGTCTTATGTGAAGTATAATGTAAATGTTCTCAATGTTTATCATGTGTGTGGGCATATGAGGGTCTTATGTTTTAGAGAATATGACTGAGAATTGAGAATAACAATTCCTTACAGTATGTGCAACCAAAATAATGTTTAGCTGGCATCTACACTTCTGTACCAAATATGAGTATGAATTTCCTTTTTTTCCCACAGAGCTTTCAAATGACATGCAGGGAGAACCATTCAACTTTGACATTGTATCTAAAATGTATTTAATGTTAAGTACTTTATATTTCAATTCAAAGATGGAGTAAATTCCATGTAAAGGCATGTAAAGTGAGCCTCTGCTTTGCACTTACATGTTCAATGTCAGTTAAAGCCCAGAATTTGTGCTTTGTTACCTTGAGAGGACTGGAGTCTAGAGAAACCCCTGTGACATTATTGTACAATGAATTTCATCACAATGAGTTTGTTTGTAACAGTGAATGCATTTATAGTCAACTTTGATTATTGTTGCATCATTTTCACCCTCAAAACAAACATATTTAGAAACCTGTAAAATACCTGTAGTCCTTCAGTGGCCCTCCATATATCAATTTACTGTGGCCCATTGCACAATGACTTTTCATAACAACAATAACTTTAAGATAACTGTAAGATCATTTTTGTAACAGCAATAGGTTTTGTAACAGTAACCCTTTTATATCTCTGTTTCTACCAGGGAGAAATTAAATTCTGTAAATTGATATAATTATGAAGGGAAAAAGTCAGTGAAAGTTACAGCTCATTGAGGACATTCTAAATAGCTTGTTTTAACCGTCGAAACGATTGCTGTTACGATAAAAGTAACAAAGAAAGGTTTCATTGTATAATTGATTTTTGTTGTAGCGATCAGTATTGTGCAACGGGCCACTGTACAATAGGTTTCGTAACAACGAAAAATAATAAATAGCGAAAGAGTTTGTTGTTGCTTAATAAATTATTTGCAGATATTTTCTACGAAATTTTTTCAACAATTATTTTCTATATTTAGAATGCCTTAAAAGAGCTGTAACCTTTACTGGTTTTTCTCTAATTTCTTCCTTTGTTATATCAATTTACAGAATTCAATTCCATTCATTAGAACCAGAGATTTCTACTATTTTCGTAACAAGGGAAAATTTTCATAACAAAGAAACATTTCCCTGTTAAGCAAAAATTTGTTATGCTTTCGTTGTTTGATCCTCACAACGAAATTCTATTGTGCAACGGGTCACAGAAGTCAACTTGATTCAGTAGAAAAAAAATGATACAGGCGTTTTGTAACAAATATGTCTTAACAATGATGTTGTTACAATATCAATCCTGTCATTGTTACAATCGGTCATTGTGCAACGGGCCACTGATGCGCCTTGTCTCTAACACTATATGAATAAAATCTCACTGGGATGTTTTTGGCAATGTATGGCCTTAGGTGGTCCGTCACATAATCCCCTCACTGTTGCAATGGTTGTCCACAACAGCGAGACCCCTCCCTGTTCAACAGCGAGTGTATCCAACTTTGGTGATAACAGCGAGGGTTGGCACACTCAAATTTTAAACATGTCAGGGGGACATTTTGGGGTTGTTATTTTAACATTTTGTTTTCATTAACTGTTCGATGTGTCCCTCAGCTCTTAAAATGTGCAAGAGGCAAATGTATTTGTCAATAAATCAACTGTGTTCAATTTTTGTACAAAACCATCACTGTTGCAAGGGTTGGCACATTGAAAACCTTGAGGATATCTCTGTTGCGAGACCCATATCTAAACCCTCCCTGTGGTCTTGCTGTTGCGAGGGTTGGCTTATGCGACAGAGCACAGTATACATTGTTCATCAAGATCTTTATGTAAATAGGGTAAAACTAGATAAGTTGCTACTAAAATGTTGTTAAGTTTGTCAATTGAAGTATTCAGAACTGAGAGGAAATTAGAGATTGTAAAATAACATTAGAAATGGTCAAAAACATACCCATTGAGTGAGGCAACAAAACGTTTAGATTCCTTGAAAAACATCGGACAATGTTATGTGTGGTCAAAAACAATACCTAAATGCATCAGAATTTCAGTTGGATTACTCGATAGGTGGGGGTCTGTCACAAATTACCAGTACGCCAGTTGCAATGCATGCATGGTTGACTTGGCATTGTATTCCAATTTACTAATACTTGTATATTTAACAAGTCAAAGTCTTATTAAATGCAACTGAGAGGACTAAAATGACTAGCTAGTATAGTCATTGGTGAAGTGCAACAGATTAATGGGGATGCCGAAGATGCAGGCCTCCTATTTTGGCCAAATATTGATTATTTTAATGTAAAATTCTCGGACCTGGGGGGTCCAGTAGAAAACTTTGCAATAGGGCGCCCCGCCCCTTTAAAAAATCTCTGGATCTGTCCCCATACAGGGTATGTCATGCTTGAGATTGAGTGTAGGTCCATACACAAGCCAGACCACAAAACAAAATGGTGTGGTACTCAAGCCATGTTTGATGTGCATTTTATATTTGTAAGCTTTTTTTTTCAGGAAAGGTTTTAACATTACTTCTCTTGCTTGTATTGTATGGCCATTTATATATTTGCCTATAATATGACTTTATATGAAATACTAACCATTTTGTATACTAACCTCAATTTGGTTATGGAAACAACTCCTTTTCAAGTGTTTTACCTTATTCTAATCTGCAATAGAAGTAATGATTAGTTAGGGGCTTAGCTTTGCTTAGTTTATATGTAATAGCCTATGACAAGTGCATCCTGCTGTTTGGTCTCCCAATGATTCTTTAGCAAGCAAAGATTAATCACATCTAATCTGAATGTTGCTATGGTGGCACCAATTTGTGAAAGACTGTGTGAAGCATTACCACGTAATCACTTTTGGTGTTTTCATGATGTCACAATGCTTTTGATAATGTTGCAGAAAATGCAAAAATGTGATCGAGTTTGCATGGACTAGTAAGGGTGCCACTATAAATGATGTCCTAACAATGATATAGGCGATGATCTGAGCTACAGATCTTAGTGTAGCTATGATATTTTGGTCCAACATCACTCTCCACACACAGAAGGGGTAGTTCGCCTAGTTAGCATAGAGTGCTGCAGAATCTCACAGTATACTATTTACCTTTAACCTTTCCTATTTGCTAAGAATTATATTAGATATGTATCTGTGTTTCTTATCATGCTAATAAAGGTAACGGATTTCTTTTAATTTGTGAAGTGTTGTTTTGTATTTATTTGAACAGAACCTAGACCATATGATGGCCCTAGACCCTTAAAATTGACATGGCGACACGGGCAATTTAGGGGCTTAGTGACATGCGACAAGGAAATTTAAAAGATAGTGACATGGGACATGATAATTCCTTAAATTTAACAGGGCGACATGGTCATTTCTTAAATTCAATAGGGCGACATTGGCCTTCCTTAAAATGGACACGCAACACCAGGATCCCCCCATCAAGGGCCCCCATATGGATAGGTCGCTATGCAATAAGATGAATACTCTACTCAAGGCATCTGCCACATCCATATCTATATCAGAGACATACCAATTAAGGTCATATATGAACAGGAAGTAGATAAACTACCACTACCTACAAGGAAGAACAGTATCAAATGATTGAGGTTATATATATATATATTAAAAAAAACATAAGGTGCTTTATTGCCCCTCTGATGGATTGGAGGACTTGATAGGAGACCATGGGCTGGTTGGCTGCTTTGGTAATCGCCTCCAGCATGTCTTCCAACTTCTTTACTGATACTGGTATAATGTGGTCTAGCACTAAATTCCTAATGTATCCTTATATGAAAAAGAAATTGATGCAAGCCGACTGCCAGTCGTCCGTAAGTAGAGATATGTTCAACACCCCTATGAGGAGGATGTCGTCAAGATACATCAATGCTTCAATATTACTTGCTTCAATGCCCTAAAGATAAACTTAAGGGCCATACCCACTAGGCGATTTTACTGTCACCGGGCGACTGGGAGAAGCGGCGGTGAAATTGGCGGGCGACTGCAGATCACCGGGCATCTCCCGTGGGTATGGTGTATTTTTGGGGCAAAAAATTGTCAAGAAAATCGCTGGGAAATTATCAAATTTGTCTGATAGTACAGCCGCCCAGCAATGACGATAATTATTCTCCCAGTCGCCAGTTGCCCGTCGCCCGTTGTCGTTAAAATTGCCTAGTAGGTATGGGACTTTAGCCACTGTCATTACAAAACCTAGAACAAAATAACATAGCTGTGTCGATGTAATATTTACCATTATGCTGAGTGTTTAGGTAAACTGCCGTGGAGGGGGAGTTTATGGTATATAACCTCCGAGGCGTCAGCCGAGTATGTTATATACCATAAACTCCACCTCCAAGGCTTATACAACGACCTCTAAAGATTACAAAGGTAACCTTGATATTCATGTTATAATCATATATATTTTATAAATATACACGATAAGAATCAGCTGAGATATGAAGGTTAGGAAAAGATGATTTCTAACGTGGGTTCCTATGGGAAGAAAATATTTATATTTTTCATTAAATCATAAAAAAATGAAACATGTAAAAATTCAAATATTTAACACAAGGGTCATATCTAAAGGGTTCTTAGCTACATTTTCCTTACAACTATTGAGACTTTTGATCAATATTAAAGCCCTGAGATGCACATGTAAGAAAAAATCAGCAGTGTCAAAATGCCATTGCGTGCGCGGCCACTCTGCACATTAATGTTCTCAAGCAGAGAGAATTAAATACAGAGCGTAGTGGCAACAGTCGGTCCTCCCCTTACCTCCTCAGTACTGTCATCTGCCTATCCATTGGACCACGGCTAGGTGGACAAGTACATCTGACTCAATATCGTAGTTAGCCTCTTGGACTCTACATCCAAAGGTATGGGTTTCGAATATTAGTAATGTAATAGTAAAACCTTTCAGAAATTTTGGAATGAACATAGGAAATCTTGTGGATATTATTTTTCTCAAATAACCACATAATCACATAACCTCCGGAGATTGACCACATAACCTCCAGAGAACCACATAACCTCCGGAGATTTACCACATAACCTCCGGAGGTTTATCACATAATCTCTGGAGGTTTACCCAATAAACCTCCGCTTTAGGTTAAAACCAGCAGAAACTATAGGTTACGCTAAGAAATCTCATGTAAGAACAATAGAGGTACGGGTCGGGAGTAGTATAAATTATGGCTAGTCAGCTGGGCATGTCGTTACAGGACAGACGCCGCCACTTGATGCTTCTTCCTCAGCTTACAACACCAACATTTGTGGGTTGGAGTTTTTTTTATACTTTTCCAGAATTAACAAGTAGGCATACAGTGAAATCACAGACAGTGGTGATATGAAACTGATACCAGGAGAGTATACTGTAGACTAATCAGAGGCATTCGCTGTTGACACTGTGAACTAGGACCTGTGAGCGACCTTATTACGACAACAACGGCAAGTTCTGGTAGATTTTCATGATTTACTACCTAAAACAACCAAAAGTAAACCTAATTAAGACAACGACAACAAATTCTCATGATTTTGACACCTAAACTTTTCTTGATATTTGTCTGATATTCTTGGCAAAAAGGCTAATGACAATGGCCACAAAATTAAACAAAGGGGTGTAGATGGGGGATCCCTATCTCGGATGTCAAATTTAAGAAATGGACATGTCGCCTGTCAATATATTTTGGATTTCCATGTCAATTTTAAGAAACTCCTATGTAATGTTTTGTTTTTTATCTTCATGTCACTAACCTCCATGTTGCAGGCCGATTTAAGAAATGGCCATGTCGCCCTGTCACTTTTAAGGATCTATATCCATAAACATCCCAACTTTAAAAAGAAACCACACCACTGTTGACATATGATGTGTGAGAAAACATAATTCACAAAGGAATGGTCCAATTCAAACCTTTTATATATAAAGAGTGATAAATCTTAGTAAATATTTTAAAATTCACAATTCCGGAAAAGTATGATAGATAAGAAACGTATTTGTATGTGGATATGGAAGCTCAGAACTGATGCATTACTACGTGATATCAGCACTGATTCTCCGGACTCATGCTGACATCACTATGTAACTTGTCAGTTCCCGCACTCACATATCCACATACTCATACACTTTTATTCATTTCTCTATCACTGCCACAGCTTCCCTAACCTCCTTATCCCTCAGACATTGGAAGACATTATCAAGCTGTTCCTAAACTGACTGCTGCTTAGACTTGAACTTTTTCTTCATTGTGCCCGGCTCAAAATGTCTGCTTGTGATGTTGTTTAGCAGAGTGTGTAGTCCCAGGTTTTTGTCTATACGTAGGGGTACCTTACCGTTGTCCAGCTCCACACTTGAAGAGTCTTCCTCTCAACAGTTTTTTTATTATTTTTTTTATATTTTTTTTTTAGACAAGTATCTCAGCGTCAGTACAATTTGATTTTTCAATGTAATATTGTAAGTACTATATAATTGAAGGTAACAATAATTACATAATTAATACATAGAAAATTAATTAATACATTATACCTCAACCCTCCCTTAGTATAATTAATTTAACAAAAACTAATGATAACAGCATACTTAGGCATGGCCATAGGTTTGCCAGTTGTACTTCCTTTTTTTTCTTGTGATGTGAGCTTAAATATTGAACCTACCTTATTCAGTGATGCCATCTGGTGACCATATGTTGAATTCACAAAACCTTAGCAAATGTAGGACTTCATAGGTGGACTAGCAATAGGAAGACCTATGGGCCTACACACGGTGGACTCAAGGAGTGACGTAGGGTAGGTTGCAATTATACTCATTGTGATTGAACTGCTTACATCTGCATGATTGCGTATATCTCCTACTTGTTTCATCTTCAATTAACTGAAATCTCTGCAAAGTGAGTGTCCTGCGCTTGGATTTGAACGACCCGCGCGGAAACTTTTACCCTTGGCTAGCAATAGACGACAAAACTTAAATAGCAATGACTCGCAGTATGAACTAAATAGCCTTTATTGGTTGCCTATCATATCACAATAAAATATAAATACTCTTATTCAATACCACAAATATTTTCTGTATTCCATCTTGTGGTGCCCTACCATAAGCAAGTTTACGGCACTTTACTTGCGGCACTTCATGGTACCCAAGCAAATACCACTGCATGAAAAATAATCTTTACTAGGGCTTTACAGTCAACGTAAATGTGCCTAAAGGCCCTCTTTACTCACCTTTACATAACATTTACAACACCTTTGACTGAAAAAGTAAAGGACTTAAAGGTAAACCTTTAATGGCATTTAAGTGCTTAATCAAAGGTTGTAATGGCCCTCATTGTCTTTGAATTACTTGTTACTTAAATTTGATTATTCCATATTGTACAGACCTTTACCCATATTTAATCCATATGGTTTTAAGTTTAATTAATTGCATTTAAGTGATATCAGGGACTTTAAACACCTGTCCATAAATACTTGTTTTCAGTACATTTAAATACCTTTACTTAGTATCAAAGATTTTATGCACCTTTACACATCCAACTTTTTGTCATATTTAAGGATCTTTACTTTGTATAAGGGGTTTTTAGCAGCATTAAATTGAGACCTTTGCAATAGATTTAAGTACATTTATTAGATATTTGGGGCTTTAATGGCCAATAAACACTGGAGCCATAATCACATGATGGCACATTTAATGAACTTTTATTAAAAACATCATCTTTGTACATCTTTAGTAGTGGGCCTCCAGGCTATTATGGGAGGGGGAGGCCGTCAGGGGATGGGTAGGCCGGCCCTGTGACCCCCCTGGCCCTCAGGTGATGGATAGGCTGGCCCTGGGACACCCCAGGCCATCAGGGGATGGGTAGGCCGGCCCTGGGACACCCCAGGCCGTCAGGGGATGGGTAGGCTGGCCCTGGGACACCCCAGGCCGTCAGGGGAGGGGTAGACCGGCCCTGGGGACCCCTCAGGCCGCCAGGGGAGAGGTAGGCCGGCCCTGGGACCCCCTCAGGCCGTCAGGGGAGGGGTAGACCGGCCCTGGGGACCCCTCAGGCCGCCAGGGGAGAGGTAGGCCGGCCCTGGGACCCCCTCAGGCCGTCAGGGGAGGGTAGGCCGGCCCTGGGAACCCCTCAGGCCGCCAGGGGAGGGTAGGCCGGCCCTGGGACACCCCAGGCTGTCAGGAGAGGTGTAGATGTTGGTCTGAAATGGGTAAAAGAAACCATCATTAATTGACATGCATAACTTCATTTTACTTTAATTTCAAATTAAATTACTAAGTACTAATTTATTTGTATGTACACCATAAAATTTAAAGTTCTATTAATACATAATTATACTAATAATAGTTCTATTACATAATTATACTTCTATACACTCACCTGTTTATGAAGCATCTTGTCCACTCAAGTGTTAGGCCTAAAGTGTCAGCTAAGTCACCTCTTGGCCATTTAGGTCACCACTCAGCCTATGTAGGTCACCACTAGGCCAAGTAAGCCACCACTGTGCCAGCTGGTTGCTTAGCACCCCCATTGTTCTAGGCCAGGCTAGGTGTGAATGCCCCTCACCAAAATAGAGTTGTTGCCTGCAGTGGGCTCCTGTAGAGCTTAAACTTTGCACCACTTTACTTGGCATTTAGGCAGACAGTGTAAAACACAGTAAATCCCAAGTGATTATCCATTACTTTATTTCAATAACCACTTAAATCCCATAGACAACATAACCATATTTAAATAGGCCTGCCCTGGTGCTCCCCAGGCCATCAGTCGAGGGGTAGGTCAGCCCTGGAGCCTCAAAGGCCATCAGGGGAGGGTTAGGCCGGCCCTGGAGCCTCTAAGGCCGTCAGGGGAGGGTTAGGCCGGCCCTGGGACCCCTAAGGCCGTCAGGGGAGGGTTAGGTCGGCCCTGGGACCCCTCAGGTCGTCAGGGGAGGGGTAGGCCGGCCCTGGAGCCTCTAAGGCCGTCAGGGGAGGGTTAGGCCGGCCCTGGGACCTCTAAGGCCGTCAGGGGAGGGTTAGGTCGGCCCTGGGACCCCTCAGGTCGTCAGGGGAGGGGTAGGCCGGCCCTGGGACCCCTCAGTGGTCTCCCCAACTTCCTCCCTCCATATCCCGGCCCTAGGACCCCAGGGGTGGTCCCCCCGGCCTCCTCCCTCCATATCCCAGCCTAGGGACCCCCAGAGTTGGTATCCCTGGCCTCCTATTTCCTCCTACCTGCCCTTGAACACCAAGGACAGGTCCCCTGCCTCCCCTTCTTCATCTTATCTTTACAGTGATAAGTATAGGCTAATAAAGGTTACTTATAAGGAAGTAAAGACTTCACCATTACATAGGGCCTACACTAGAAAACTGTGGACATGTGAAACATCTTTACTGAAAAAGTACAGACTGTTGTATTGACTTTACTAATGCAGTAAAGGCCAGGACAAAGCCGATATATTCTAAAGTAAGATTTACTTAGAGTTGCAAATGTAATACCATAACCTTTACATCAGACAGTAAAGACCATGTCTGTCTTACAACACATTTAATGTTTTAGGAATAATTTGCATAAACTTTAACTGTGTAGTAAATTTAACTTTCCAGTAAAGTCAAGTAAAGGTGATGTAAATCAGTGGTTGCCAACTTTACCCAACTTTCCATCATATTTAAGCATCATATTGATGTAAGTAAATGTCAAAGTTCGTGCAGTGTACTGAATAGTTGAATATAGCCTTTAGGGTAAGGTGGGGATGTGGTGGCTGACCCTGGAGGTAGTAGGTCAGACTAAGATGATTCATGTACTTGTCCCCTTTATCCCCAATGACTTAGCATACCCCAGCCTGCTTGATGCTGTCAAAACTACATCAGCTTTCATCTGGTATGTAGATGTCCTGATGGGTTATCATCACCTAATACATTATGCCTAGAAAATATTGAAAAATCTAGAAATTTTGGTTGTTCTTATGGGCAGCTTTAGCTGAATTTCAGGAACTGCTCACAGGTGATTTTTTTCTTTTAACCATTGATAAAAAAGCTTTTGTATCAATCGGTAGTCACTTTTTATTGAGTGAGTACTGCATTTAGGAGTATCACATGGAAATTTTAGCTACAGGTGTAAACTGAGCCTAAGTGACATATGTATTGATAATTTCAAGGCTTACAAGCTCAGACCATATAGCCGTATGCGTAATCAGTCCACCAACATACAAACATGAGAAAACAATGTGCATTTTAATGAATAAAAAAAGTATTCAATGCTAATATGAAAAACATAATAATCCAAATCATTTACTGCAACAAGATAACTTCCATTTCTTGGAACTTGTTTTATTATACTGCCATAGCAACTAAGTGGTACTTCATGATGCACTTCTTGCATATGTCTCTTCTAAATTAGTTGAATTTTTAATCAGGTTTATTGATCATAAATACGTTGGGCTAATTAATGTGTTTTAGGGATCTTCCCAACAAAGGTAGACAGACCGTAACAGATTTATCGACCTCAGGTCCACCAGGACAAACTCCTAGGAGGGATTGTTTGCAGTCCATATTGAAAAATTCGTTGGGAGAAATGAGCAAATTAATATTTCCGCTATTGATAATTTTAAAAGGAATCTTAAGCATGACAGTATTAGGTAGTAGAATACACAGCTGAAAAAGTCTTTCATTTTCCGATGAAGGCATTACCATACATTTACGTGCAAATTAAACTTAGCAGGTGACAATGGAGGATCCTGAAACACATTGAAGGCCATTGAATTAACATATTCAATCTAATGTTCCTAGTGTATTGGTACATGGGGCTCGGTTTCACCTCTCACCGGCATGTTGTGAAAATAGGTCATCCAGTTGTAACAGGTAGGATGTTCTGATATACACCAGGGGGCAGCAGCATACAGGCTGGGTGCTCCTCCTAGAATTTATATCCAGATAAACCTAATGTTCTATCTGGCACATTCAATCTAATGTTCCTAGTGGTCATTAAAAATACTTACTCTTATTTGTGATTAAAACCTGAAATGTTTTGCTGTATTGCTTTATGTCCCCGGCACAAATTCCTCTATTTCAGTGGACTGATTATCAAATTCAGATGGATTCTGGAGAATTTGTAGACAAGATAGAAAGGTAGTTTTCATGCTGAAGTAAACTTTAATCTAGTTCAGTTATTATATATATGTAGAGGGAAATGGTGCGCTTCACCCCATAAAACTGAGCAATGAACCATTCCGTTCTCTTGTACATTTTTATATTTGATTCTCATTTGAGTCATCTTTAGAATATGTTAGTATATTTTCTTAACACAGGTAAATAAGAAAGCCATTAAAATTGCAGAAATGAACATCCATCTGTTACATTTACAGGGACATTGCAGGTTATCCAGTTTTTCAACAATAATCAAAAATATGTTTGACAACAATCTTGCTTTGCTTTGAAATAACAATAATTATAAAGTCAGAATTTTTGGAGCTTGAGCATTTTATTTGCAACATTCTATAGTGAGCTAGTAAATTTGTTAAATCCTTAAACTACATTCATGTTACCAGGATTCAGGTAAGCTAGGCTCAAGTGTATATTATGTAAATCAATTGCAAATTAGTTATTCGTAAATATATGAACAGTATGCCTGTATGTAAGATTAATCAGTACTATATCAACATTTCTGTATTTAGTAAGGGCCGATTAAACAAGTCTCATATGAAATATGTCTTCATAGCTTAAAGATTGGCTTAAAGCAGTTTACAGATTTTATGATTTAAGAATTCGAACAAAAAGTTAGAAGTAAATAGGTTACACTCCTGAGAAACACTTAATTCTAAACTACGTACACATATACTAGGTGAACTAACATAATTATGGCTTTTGACATTCATCATAAATATGTGCATCAATGATCCTCAGCTCCTCATGGTTAATACAGTAACAGACAGTTGATTATGTAACAACAGTTCATTATGATGGACAGTTGCGAGACATAGATATGTGCCTACATATCAAAATTCACTGCACAGTTAACATTTAGAAGGCCTCTGCCATTCATACATTTATACTTAAAGACCCTCTTGCATTTCATTTACAAACTTTTTACTTCTCATTTTCTAGGAGAAGTTAACACTTTAAAGGTGAACAAAGGCAGTAATGTATCTGATTTCAGCTCTTTTACAAATTCGATCAAATCTCTCTGTTACCATTGAACGCAGGAAAGTTCAGCTCTTTGGAATCTGAAAGAATTTTTCAAAGGTTCCTGTTAGAACCAGAGATACAGGCATTTAAACATTGGACTATCAAGTCACCAAAAATTGTGTTTGGAGAAACCATTTACAATGTACTTAAATTTGAACTTGCAATACTCACACAAATTCATGAAAAATGGGCAAATTTGGTTAAATGACATGATTTGCAATTAGCTCAAACTTTATTTCCATTTATGATGATCACAAACTTGCACTAAAAGGATAATATATTCATGTTATCTTTATTTTATCTTTATTTTTATGAATTATTGGTTACCATGGAAACCTGTAAAGGGCATATATACTAGGTATAGTGACTCCTAATGGGGAATTTGGCCTATTGGCACAGTGCCAACATTTGGAACATTTCTATTGAAATTATTGAAAAAAGGTTTCCACCAGAAGAGTCTACAATGAATTTGACTTTTTGGGCAATTTGTGGACTGATTTTTGTATTTTTGACCATATTTCAGTAAATATCAGTTATATTATGAGATATCTGGCAGTGAAAGGGTTAAGAATGTGTATATTATATCTTTATTGCGTTTAAGTACCTTTACATATACAGTAAATATAATTATAAGCACCTAATTAAAGATACTGGAAAATTAAGGAGTGCACCTTACTTAGATTTCTTCTCCAGACACTATGCAAAGCTAATAATATATAAGTATTCATATGGTGACATGTATTTTGGTATGCCATCTCTCATTAAGTTAGTTCAAGACTTAACTGTGTAGTCCATTGTCAATATTCTAATCAGTACTTAACCTTCCATAAAGCATATACACATATTTTCCAGATTTTGGGAAATCTCGCCTTTTGGCAAAAATACACATTTGAGATCTATAGGGATGTACCCATTTTTCCCAACATAATTGAAACCACACTTCCCCTAGTGCAAACCTCATGGAACACTTAACCCTATATAATGTATTTGAGAAGTATCTCTTTTGAAGAAATAATTTTAAAGAAATCAATCAGAGCATCAGCATGAAAAAACAGTACATCTTATTGGAATCAAATATATGCATTTTCCATTATCTTTCCTTATCCTGTCTACTTTAAAGTATTAGGATTTTTGTGAAGGACTTGTAATATACACTTGGATGACACGAGGCACACTGAAACTTGTGATAGGAATAGTTAAAATTATAGATCATATGTTTAGAGAAATCTCTTATCATCTCTTTCAACTATCTAGCCTAGCAGCTTTTCCTTGCTACTAGTAAGGTTCAAATACTCACCCTTACCTATCAATTACAAATATACATATATTTTATAGCATTGAATTATTGAATCCACTTATAAGCCAATATTTTGGCTGCTTGTACATATCAATACTCATCAAAGTGACCTTTTTAAAGAAATATAGAAAGATTATGAACAAATTGTTATTTTTTTGGGCAGTTACAGCCAGATTGAGTAGCACATCAATAAGTGGATACAGCCAGATTTTGGTCTAGAGGATCATCATACAAAATGATATGTACAAACAGGTTCCCTCAATACTGAAGCTGAGATACAATAGTAGTTACTGCTTCAACATCCATTAAGCTTTGGTGGTAAGTCGAACAGATTCTGATGAATTGTTCATAGTTTTCATTTAAGTCACAGTTTTTATATTGTAAAAAATGAATTGGTAATCATTTATGAATCTTACCTATTGGTTTCATCCTTGGTAAAATCAAATCAAGTTTTATGAATGGAGATCTCAGTCAAGGCCCCCTAAATACAGTTGTCAGAATTGATATTGATTTCTGGATAATTAAGACAGCTTTTTGCAGACATAATTATAATTAGTCTTTTATATGATTGATCCAGAATAAACAATATATGTACATGAAATGATTATGAATGTCAAATACAAATATTTGTACATGAAATAGAATGACAAACATTTCACTTGGTGTGCTGCTGTGTTGCCTACACAGAATATCATGGCTGAAGCACTGTATTATATCCATGTTATATCTTCAAGAGTATATCTTGCTTAAAGCTAAAATCAGTCTTTATTAAAATTGGGCATCAATCTAAAGTCTACATCTCTTCTAATACATCGCTCTCCTAGATTCGGATCTGTCTACTTCTCAGTGATTATGAATGTCAAAGACAAATATTTGTACATGAAATAGAATGACAAACATTTCACTTGGTGCACTGCTGTGTTGCCTATACAGAATATCATGGCTGAAGCGCTATAATATATCCATGTTGTATCTTCAAGATTATATCTTGCTTAAAGCTAAAATCAGTCTTTATCAAAAATGGGACATCAATCTAAAGTCTCTTCTAATACGTCGCTCTCCTAGATTTGGATCCTGACTACTTCTCAGTAATGCTCATGGGATGAGTCACATTGAAGCCTTGTCTCTTCTATTCACTCTGGGAATCATTCCATCTAAACAAATGCATTGACACAAATAAAACAGTTCATATTGCTTATCAGCTTAGTCAAATGAAATAGAAGTGAATTCTATGAGAATAAAACCTTGATGAAATTCAGGATGCTCCCATAACAAAATCAATCTTATTTGCAAAAAGGTATTCACACTTATGTAAAGCTATATCCATTCATCAACAATATTATTCAAGCTATTTGAAAATATTGTGACTCAAACTTACCTTACCAGTCACTGCCTTCATCAGACCTGCAATGAAAAAGCTTAGGAGTGATGTATATGTTAGATCTATCTAATCTTATGTTTTGCTTCTTTAAATTTCTCCCAACGATTTCTGGGCAGACAGTGAAGCAGTAATATACAACACTAAAAATAACATACTCATTGATATGTAAACATGCAACACTCAAAATATTTGAAAATATTGTGACTCAAACTTAACTTACCAGGCACTGTCCTCATGAGACCTGTAATGAAGAAGAGTGATGTATTTGTTAGTTTTAGATCTATCCAATCTAGCTAATGTTTGGCTTCTTGAAATTCCTCCCAACGATTTCTGGGCAGACAATAAAGCCATAACATACAACACTAAAAATAGCATACTCATTGATGTGTAAAATCACTGTTTTTCCCAGGCAGCTACAGCCAGATTGAGGAGCACACCCGTATAAGGATACAACCAGATTGTGGTACAGAGTGTTAACATGCCGAATGGTACATGTAACCAGGTTCTCCTAATACCTTCACTATCAAAATTATTCTATGTAAACAAATGCATTGACACAAATAAAATATTTCATCCCATTTATTAGCTGAGTCAAATTGAATAGAAGTGAATTCTATGAAAATAAAAGAGTTGAACGCTATTGTATGTTTTGGTGTTAATTATCATTTCCGTGCATTATCAGATATAACTAGTACGGCTGGTATTGTCTTTACTGGGAGGGCTAGTCGAGTGGTGAGCTAGTCCACGGTATAGGCGCTCAATCCATAACATGAACAACGTCTGGCAGTGCGGTAAGTTTATTGGTGGTTATAGTGATGCGTACAGCTGCTCGTGGAGGCAATGAATCCAAGGTATTACAGTTCAGTTTGAGGGATGCAAGCTTCCTCCGTGAAGTGCGCTTGCTCTCACCTCCGGCCGTCTCGTAACGACGTAATATAAGTCACCAGATGTCCCTTGATTGTGTGGCTATCTAAACCCCTTCCAAATCTCCCGATTCGCCTGATCCAAGTGCTACTGTTCTCTCTCCCCGACTCTCCTACACTCTCGCTTATAAAGCAGTCTAATATCGATTTTTCCCAGGGCCTCAGTGCTTGCGGGGAAGTGTGTCCCGATGATCATTGTCGTCAGGTATACCGACACTTGCCAGCGGCACCGGCCACTATATATATATATATGTTTTTATAACCTAAGTAATTTGGAAGAATTCTTATCATGTATGTTCATCTGGTGACTCTTACACTAATTCAATGGACATGCACAAAGCAAACGTTAACTTCTACCTTTGTGCAGAGTGATGAAAATGAGGATGCTCACAGAACAAAATGTATCATGACAAAAAGGTATTAACACTAATGGTAAGCTATACCCATTCATCAACAAAATATTCAAGCTATTTGAAAATATTGTGACTCAAACTTAACTTACCAGTCACTGTCCTTATCAGACCTGCAATGAAGAAGAGTGATGTATTTATTAGATTTAGATCTGTCTAATCTAATGTTTGGCTTCTTGAAATTTCTCCCAACGAATTCTGGGCAGACAATAAGGCAGTAACATATAACTGTCCTGGGTCCACAAGTATTTATTTAAAAGGGCCCAAATCACTGTGACCAAAGTTGGAAACCAAGATTTCTTGTCTTAGGAAAGTTACAGTATGATGTATACTGTAATGTTTGATCATAGGCGGGTTGCAATGTAATCTTAATAGAACATGTCACCAAATAACCTTACTGGAACATATTTGGTTACAATATGATGTTATTATCATGTCACCAGTATATTATGTTGCAACATCGCAGCAGTAATTTCTCAATCATATAACATTCTGATAGTTGCAATGAGAATGTTATTTTGTGACGTTGCATTGTTGGTCTCAGAGACATGATTGGGAGCCATCAAATCTAGGTCTACAGAATGTCGAAATGGGCAAGAATGGAAAATGACTTTACAATAATGTTATTATAACGTCATATTTTTGCCTGAGTTGATACAAATAAAACATTTCATAATTCCTATATGCTCAGTCAAATGAAATAGAAGTGAATTCCATGAAAATAAGACAGTGATGGAATTGATGATGCTCGCATGACAAAATTTCTCTTATGTGCAAAAAGATCTCCACACTTATGTTCAGCTATATCCATTCATCAACAAAATATCCAAGCTATTTGAAATCATTGCGACTCAAACTTAACTTACCAGTCACTGTCCTTATCAGACCTGCAATGAAGAAGAGTGATGTATTTATTAGATTTAGGTCTGTCTAATCTAATGTTTGGCTTCTTGAAATTTCTCCCAACGAATTCTGGGCGGACAATAAAGCAGTTACATATAATTGTCCAAGTATTTACTTAAAAGGGCTCAAATCACTGTGACCAAAGTTGGAAACTAAAATTTCTTGTCTTAGGAAAGTTACAGTATGCTGTATCCTGTAATGTTTGATCATAGGCGGGTCGCAATGTAATCTTAATAGAACATGTCACAAAATAAGCCACACCGATGGGAAAAAATACATTTAAGGTTCTCATCAATAGTCAACTTCAAGATATGTCTTTTCAGAATTACAGTGAATACCTGGAGAATGACAATCATAGTGATAAGTGCAAAGTAATACAAGTATGCCAAAAATGTAAAAATGTGCAATAACAAGAAAGGAAAAATGACTTTACAACAAAGATATTATAACGTCATATTTTTGCCAGGGTTGATACAAATAAAACATTTCATATTGCTTATTAGCTCAGTCAAATGAAACAGAAGTGAATTCCATGAAAATAAAACAGTGATGGAATTGAGGATGCTCGCATAACAAAATTTATCTTATGTGCAAAAAGGTCTTCACACTTATGTCCATCAACAAAATATTCGAGCTATTTGTAAATATTGTGACTCAAACTTAACTTACCAGTCACTGTCCTCATCTGATCTGCAGTGAAGAAGAGTGATATATTTACTAGATTTAGATCTACCCAATCTAATGTTTAGCTTCTTGAAATTTCTCCCAATGATTTCTGGGCAGACAATAAAGCAGTAATGTACAACACTCAAAATAACATACTCATTGATGTGTAAATCACTGTTTTGCCCAAGCAGCTACAGCCGATTGAGGAGCACACCCATACAAAGATACAGCCAGATTTGGGGCTAGAGTGTTAACATGCCAAATGGTACATATAACCAAGTTCCCTTATTATTATACGTCGGTGCACGCATCCTAAGCGATCATCCCATGTTACCGTTGATTTGGGATCAGAGTGTGTACCACACGCCCTAAGAGAATACTAACTGTCGTTAGGTTGTTATGTAGGCGTTATGTTGTCACGTCGGCGCTGCCTAGCAACGCCAACGTAACAAGGGCCAATGTGAAGGTCGTGCAGTGCACGGCGAACATCGGAGGATGTTTATCTGCTAACTTTGACACTATCCAACGGATTTTCTTGATCATTATTTTGATTTAAAACAAAAAAGTTATTCCAGTATGTCTAATGCACATTAGAGTTATGAAAATGCATTTGAATGCACCATTCTACAAAATTTTCATTGTACAGCAGTAGTAAAATCAGCCTGGTGAGTATTCTGTAATACCAGTTGATATGAAATGTTGGCTCAGGAGAGTCTGGGTTTGTTATTTTTGCTATTTTTGCTACAAATTCGACGTATAATAAAAGTAAAACTGCATTCAGATGATGGGATAAGGCAGGATACTCACTGGGGATAAAAATTTATCCTGCACGAGCCCGAAGGGTGAGTGCAGGATAAATTTTTATCCCCAGCTCGTATCCTGCCTTATCCCACATCCTCATGCAGTTTTCCTATAATACCTTCACTCTCGGAATGATTCCATAGAAATAAATGCATTGACACAAACAAAACAGTCAAATTAAGGATAGACAACACCTCTTGGAGGCTAATTCGCGGGACTCCCTTTAAAGATGCATAAATATTCTTAAGGCCATGACATAACTATGTGTCTAATATATATATATAGTACTGACCGAGGGTTGATATCAAAAAAGTTATTGCCTTGGTCGTCATGGTCGAGGGACGAAACGTAGCGTAGTCCCGAGACCATGACAACCAAGGCAATAACTTTTTTGATATCAATCCGAGGTCTGTACTGGATTTATTTCAAACCCCATACATAAATAAATCTAGACGAACATAAAATGCATCCTTTTCACTTACTTACACTTTTTAAAATGTGAAAATTGATGTTATATCAACGGAGATATCAACAGATAAAGGTTCCAAAAAAAGGTAAACAAATGGCCGTCATCATGCGACCTAGCAACGCTACCTTTATTATCTGTATTGGCTTTATTTGACTTTTTATGAACCTATAAAACTTACAAAACATTTAAAATGGTCATATCTCTTCATAATAGTCTTTGAATTGCGGAAATTGATCAAAAATTGACAGAGATATGGATTTACAAAAGTTACGAAAACATGTAAACAAATGACTGAATTTCGTGGTGTAGCATCGCGACCTAGCAACGTGACCTAGATATTTTACTGGTGCACTCTGATAGGATGATAGAAAAAGGGGGCGTGGCTTAGCTAAAAGTTATTCCCCTGGTTCTGTGTATTACTATTGGTTCAGCTCAGAAAAGGCGGCGTGGCCAAATGTTTCCTTGGTCTTCCAGGGGAATATCTTTTAGTTATTCCCCTGCTCCCTGTACTTAAGAGTTTAAACCAGGGGAATATCATTTTTGTTATTCCCCTGGATGAGTATTGTGACGTTTAAATAGGAAATGTATGGACACAACGCCATTAGGGGTGAAATAAATATATAGTACTGACCGAGGTTAGATATCAAAAAAGTTATTCCCCTGGTAGTTCAAGGTAGAGGGCCGTAGCGTAGAGTAGGCCCGAGTTTTGACTACCAGGGGAATAACTTTTTTGATATCAAACTGAGGTCTGTACTGGATTTATTTTGACCCCTATGAATGTATAAATCCACGGGAATATAATATGGGGTCTATTCTCGTGTTTACATAGGTTAAATTGTGAAAATCGGTAAATTATCAGCAGAGATATCAATAGATTAGAGCTACGACAAAAAGTAAACAAATGGCGGAATTTTGTGACGTAGCAACGCGACGTAGCAACACTACCTAGCAACGCGACCTAGATATTCCACTGGGCCCTCTGATTGGATGATAGCACGAGTGGGCGTGGCTTCACTAAAAGTTATTCCCCTGGCTCCCTGCAATTCTATTGGTTTAGCTTAGAAAAGGGGGCGTGGCTTTGGTATCCTTGGTTTTACCAGGGGAATAACTTTTTGTTATTCCCCTGGGTGCCGTAGTTAGCAGTTTAAACCAGGGGAATATCATTTTTGTTATTCCCCTGGATGGGTATTGTGACGTTTGAATAGGAAATGTATGGACACTTCGCAACTAGGGGTGAAATAAGGTAAAATAGCCATTTGACAAAGCTATATGGCCATATGAAAAATGTTACAATGTCTTTACGCATGCCTGTAGGACTGACCAGAAAATTCGAAAATGTCATTTTTAACTTTTATTTTTTGAACAAGGACATCTTACTTACTATTGCATGTAAGGACCTAAAATTTCCCAGCATATAGATAACATTTGTCCCAAGGAAAGTGTGTCTCAGATTGATTTTGATCCCAGTTTTCATTTTATAAAATCAAGAAAATAATGTTGAAAAAAATCACAAAAAGTTACCCGTTTTTTGACATAAAACAAAAACTAGGACCTAAATAACAAATCTAAGACACTCTTCCCTCTGAATGATCATTAGGGACATGTACACAATTTTTTATTAAAATCTATGCGTTGGTTACAGAGATATTCATGTTCAAAAAATAAAAGTGAAAAATAACTTGTGTATAAAGTTTCATATCATGATATTTACTTTTTCAGTAAATATCATATCTGACTTTTTCATTCTTCTATTAGAGGGCACCACATGCTTATTTGCATTTCTGCACATTTTAAGCATTAATCCATATCATTTTTTACAAATAAACAGATATTTTAAGAAAAATATCATTATTATAATCATAATCATAGTATGACAACTTCTAGCAAAAGAAAATCAGATTTAGGTGAACATGATTCCTTAATTCTATACTAGATCCTTTTGAAATACAATCTTTAAACCTATCCAATATACTAGCACATGTACTTGCACCTTTACATGTTTTGTTGTGCCTATAATGTTTTTAAAATACAGCTTAAATTTAGCAACCAGAAGATCATCTTGTGGTTGTCGATGACACTGCTCATGAAGCGCATATCAGTGATTTTTGCCAAAAGAAAATAGTATTGCACCATGGTAAACTTCAATAGATGGGTTTCATGCACAGACATTTTCTGGCTGAAAAAATATTCACTCAAAAACTGAGTAAAATTACATGAAACTTTGCCTTCAAAAGTAAAGTTCTAAATACATTTTTATGTATTTAATGGTAATCATTAAAGTGTCCTAAAACCACACTAAACAATTAATAGCATTTACTTCAATAAGTAGGAAACTGACGGTTTGTAAATGTGCTTAAAGCTACCTAAAATATCTCAATGTGTCATGCCTGTAAGGGTGCTGTACACCTAGTATAAAGTACATTCACTTAAACCTGATCTACTCAAGCACATTTAATTGTTATAAAAAATCTTTACTAAGCTTTAACGATCACTAAAGTTAACCTTAAGAAAAATGTCAATTACCTTTACAAACCTTTACAAAATATCACGAGCAACTTTATTTCCCTTTATGTCAAGAACTGTGGGAATGCGAGCACTCTCCAACACAATGCTGCACCCATTAAGATCCCTCCTTATTATGAATAGAAAACTGTGGTGGAGAGTGACCAGGAACACCCAGCAAAAAAACAGCCAAACATGCCTAGCATGAACAGATGCTGGAGGAAATGTAAGTTGGAGAATATTTCCCAGCCTCTCCAAGTTCCAAGTGAATAAATTGTGAAATGCAACATATTCCTTTTCTATTTTTCCTCCCGATTTTTATTATTCTCATTTAACAGAATACATGGAAATCTTTCCCCTAAATATATAAGGGCAAACCACGAGGCCATCTTCAGAGAGTAGGGGAGTCGGGTTGGAAGAAGGGGTGGTGGTACACTGGAGAGGTGACCTAGTTCTGACCGGGGGCTGACAGGCAGGTATTCTGCATCGCTCACACCTCTGCACCAGGAAAATAGTCTCCGTACAGAGAGCCTCATGCTGCAGAATGGGGAGCAGGCCGAGGTTATGACAGGGAGTTACTCAGGCTAAAAATAGCCCCACAGCATCCCGGTAGTGACCATGGCCCTGTGACCTGGCTGACACACTACTGGACACGGAGGGGCGTGTGCGTGGGGTAGGGTGGGGTGGGGTGGGGTTGTAACCCAAGAAAATCAGACCCCCCCTATAGGATGAAATGAATGATTTATGAAAATTGTAATATTTCTGCAACGGATACTCCAATTGATACCCACTAGGGAATTAAGAGAAGCGGAGCGAACTTGTTCACCTTCAAAAAGTAAGGAGAGCCACTGCATCTTTGATGTGCAATTTAAAGTTAAATAAAGTTTCACCTTTAAGACCTTTAAATTATCAGGCAAAGATGCAAGAGAGACTTTAAAGATCTTTGCTTAAAAAAGTAAAGGAATGTAAATTGCAAACATTGTGCAGTGACTGTAGAACATTGCACAAAGGTAGAAATTAACTCATTTACTTTGCGCATATCAATTGAAATTGGTCACCAGTTGAATACAGGGGGATGATAAGAATTCTTCCAAATTACTTAGCTTATGATGATGCACAGTATAAATATGGCAGGTGCCGCTGGTAGGTGTAAATATACCTGATGGCAATGTTCAGCAGGGTACACCTCCCAGCAGGCGTCGATGCTTGGGTAAAAATCAATACCAGACTGCTATAAGAAGCGAGAACGCGGTGTAAGGGCAGAGAGAAATTCATTAACCTTTGGACAATACGGATCGAGAGATTCGGGGGGTTTAGATAGCTACGCAAACCACAGGTGACTTACACAAGTACTATTGCACTACGGCTGGATGTGAGATTAGGTGGACTCCGAGGAGAAAGCTTACTCTACACTGGATTGGAATTGTAACACCTAGAAAACTTTTCATCTCTTCACTGGCAATTGTATGCATCACCGTATCCACCAATAAACTTAACCTACTGCCAAGTGTTGTTCATGTTATGGATTGAGCGCCCATCTCGTGGACTCACTTACCACTTGCCTAGCACCCATTAGGAATAATAATATCAACGACAGTGATTATCTTGGACAATTCGCAATAACTACGATTAAACATAAACCTTACAATAGCTTTCAACATATCTCTCACCATATCCTGTAAAGTTATAGCTATATTTCCTTGATTATTTAAGCTATCTGAAAATAACTATTGTGACTCAAACTAAACCAGTTAAGGCTATATTGCACTATGCATCATTTCACTTGCGTTATGCAATTTACTTTCGTTTATTGACATGAACACAAGGAAACTGCAAGGAAACCCAAGTGGTGCATATTTTAAGAACACATAGTGGGATATAGAATTTGCTTGCGTTTATACCTGATTCGTGATAATGTAAGTATGTGGTGTTTCTATGCATGTTAAGTTATATTAAATGGACCCTTGTGGCCAAGTTCATCTGATGACCCCCATGTTGTTTTGCCGAAAATAATAGCATATAACATTCTCTATATGATATTGTTTTGAGACCTTTTGTATGGTTGAATTTTTGTATCCTTAAATGCTATGAATTTCTGATTTTGTGGACACATTTTTTTGCACATATTCAAGTACTGCTGAAAATATACATTACACTATGAAATTTCCTAAAGCGTCCCTTTTATCAGCTGCCCTTACCCAAACCTTAATATTGATACCTTCAGACAGAAAATGGTAGTTATTACATACAAATATTAACATTTTACCAAACCATCATCTCATGGGCATTGTTTTATTCTCATCAAGAACTGAGAAAATTGAACAGCACATCTATATTAGGACAATTGCCTGAATTAAGGATAGACAACACCTCTCAGGGCACTATTAATGGTATTTCAAATTGCGCTCTCTCTTTTCAGAGTACAATGATATAGTATATATAAAGTATTTTGTGATCACTTTATAATTTCAGAAGCAAAAGGTGAAAAACTGATTTTTCACTTTTATTTTTTGAACAAACATATCTCAGTAACTACTTCTGTTGAAAACGAAAGGCTCCTACATCCTCCAAACGGCAACCGTGAAGTGGGGGGTAGTCCACTTTCCAACACAGCGCTCTGCCTAGTATGGCACACCTGATTGGTCATGGGGGCTCATCAATATTCATGAGTGGGGCTCTGAGTTCTGTGGGGGGTCCAAAGTGGTATCCGTCAGGCGTGGTGGTGTTTTCTTAAAATGTGGGTGTAGAGTGGTTTGTTGCTTAATGGGCTGAGCAATGTAGGTACCACAACCCATTGGGATGTAAGGAGGTGGCAGGGGCCACACTGTCCTTAGTGCATTTAAAGGGATTGATAACAGTGCGAAGGGGCACACTGTTGTATTCGGATTTGGATAAAAAATAATAAAAATAAAAAATAAATAAAAAATGGTTCAGCGGCAGCAAGGGCCACTCTGCATGAACGTGACTAATTAATACGTGGTGGTTTGGGGCTCGGGGTGAACTCAGATTTAAAGATTTTTTGGGTATTTACGAGTGAGTAACTACTTATATTACTACCAAATTTTGGCTGCTTGTCAATAAGGTTATAATGGAGGGAAGAGTGTCTCACTTTCTTTATTTAGGTCCTAGTTTTTGTTTTATGTCAAAAAACGGGAAACTTTTAATTAATTTCTTTCAACATCATTTTCTAGATTTCACAAAACAAAAACTAGTACCTAAATAAAACATCTGAGACATTATTCCCTCCAAATAAATGTTATCTATATCCTGTGAACATTTCATATCTTTTCATGAAAAACTAAGGGAGATATCCATGTTCAAAAAGTAAAAGTTAAAAATACGTTTTTGGTATTCCCAGCAAGCCCATACAGGCAATTCTCCACACATTGAAATATGAATTAAATGGGTAGTTGGGGGCATCAAAAGAGTATATAGTGATATAAGACTCATAATCATATTCTAGATATTGAATAACATAGACCTATTTAAAGAGAGTCTCACAAATTGGCCGCTGAGAGGTGTTGTCTGTCCTCCAGATTTTGAATTTAGATTTAAGTGTAATCTGCTGGTGACAGAACAGACAGATACATATTTAGTCTGTTGATAGGACAATCAAGACATTCATATTAAAGCTGAGCATATACTAGGCCCTCTTTTATGACTCAATTAGGGGAGACATCAAAATTCACCACTTTAAACAGGATGACTTGTGAAACCCAGCTGTCCTTATAAACCAAGCTGAGTAATATTGCCCCTCTCTTTTAATAGTTTTTTTCTGACTGCCCAAGCCTGCCCTAGATGCCTGTTACCAGGTTAGGCATCTATAGTTAGCCCTACTAAAGTCATACAAGAGAAATAGTTATGTAAGTCCACCCCTGACCTTGCCCCAGTGCCAGCTGCATCTGCCTGTGCCCAGGGGCCTATAGGGAATCAATTATGTGCATTTAAAAAAAAATCTTCACAATTAACCTCAGATTAATGTGGAGAAGAACAGAGTGTTGCACAATGTCTTAATTGTGCCCTGACAAAAATATGAGTGTGATAAAATGTACTCACTTAATCATTATCCTTTGGTGTTGAAGCTTCTTAAGTGTACCAGCAGTTACATGTCTGTCATAGATGCTGAAAGTCAAAATAAAGCATCATATTAATATATTAATGTACATGAAAAGCAGGGTTATTCCTAGAAAAATATTTTGTAGGTCCGAGTCAAGTTATTATTTGTCAATTTTCTTGAAATACATAGGCATTCTGATACATATCTAATTTACTTTTTAAAATCTCAATTTTGGGAAGGCCTCCTCAAGGTTAGCTCTGTGTGGGAATCAAATTCTTGAGGCGGGAATAGCCCATTGTACAGGCCTAGAAAGATCCCTGAAAAGTGCATTGGAATATTAATGGAGATGTAGGAGACTATTAGAGACTATGAAGACTATTATCGGCCTAATATCTGCATTTATTACAAACTTCACTTCACAATATTATATGATCATGCAGTTGTTACATTCAGGCAGTGAGTACATATCAAAAGGTTGGTGAATTGTACAGAGTGAGATGTTATTCATAACAGCAATGGACAGTTTCAACAATATATACACAACAAACAGATTGTGTTTTGATGTACATACATGACCTTTAAATTTCTCAATCAGAGCTTGATGAGTAGAGAATTTACAGGTGTTCAACACACTTTAGTGTTGTGTATTATTAATACCTAAATGGGGAACCAATAAAAAAGACCACTTAGTTTGTACTGTAAATTGTTGCTATTGAGTCTTCTTTGATCATTGCTAGTCAAGGGTAAAGGTAAGTCTTCACTCGGGTTGTTCAAATCCAAATGCAAGACACTCACTTTGCAGAAGTTTCAATTTTATTGTAGTCAAAGCAAGTTGGAGATGTGCATCATCACTTGCAGTACAATCCAGCAACTTTGGGTATGAAATACCACAAACTTATCCAAGAGTTCACAGTGTGTAGACCCATAGGTTTCCCTATCACTAGTCCACCTATTATATGTTAGTCCTACACTTGCTAAAGTACTGATAGTTCAACATATGGTCACCAGATGTCGCCACCGAACAAAGTTAGGTCATTCCACCCGGCTCCTGAACATAAAGGTTCATTTAAGTCCAATTTGTTTTTTTCGCTCTCCCCTTTCAGGCTCGTCTAGGCACTTTATTAACTAACCCTTATCTATTTTATGTATAACTTTATTTCCCCTTATATACAGTGCTGTTGCCTGCAGGTGAGACTGTCATACAGACATCGGTCTGATGGCTGTCTCATCTCCCTTTGACACTGCCTTTACCCCTGGATAGGGTTTTACTATCATTTAAATCATTTTCTTAACTTTGTTAAAGGTTTGTTCTTATTCATCACAGTCTATAGCTAGTGAACATTCTTCTTTATTACATTTATGTAGCCTTTACTGTAAGCATTCTACTTCTAGTAATGATTAGAGTCTTAGAATAAAATTCTTAACTGTAAATAGAATTAGATTTTCTAATTCCGCCATACAGGTGCACCAAGGCATTGACCTCAGTGCAGAGGCACTATGTAATTAATCATTTGTAAGAAACATGTATAGCAGAGACAAAGAGAGCCATTACAGCCTTTCATTAATCCCTTTAACCCAATAACAATTTTTAGCTCTTACAGGCAAATATGCAGTTATTTGTATGTAATGAAACAATGAAAAAGTAATGAAACAGTAGTCAATTTGGATTAACATCTGTTGGTATAAGGTCAGTGTTTATAGAACAATTTGCAACGATTTAAAAAAAGACAAAAGGAAAAGAAAGGGGGTTCTAATAGCAGAAGCTATTTGTTACTTTCATTTTTTGTTGACAGGCAAAAGATGGTACATCAATGAGAATCTGTTACCATTATCTGAAGGTTCTGAATCAGGATAAAAAAAACATCAAACATTCTGACCTACTGACTTAAAAATTATTTGAGGGTGGAAACCTGAACGCAAAAATCAAATATGACCCCTTAAAAATAGACTAGTGGGAAAAAAAGTGCATATGTCCTCTCTGCAAATGTCATCACGTGACCCTTTTAATTACAGACTAGAACCTCTCTAAGATCATGTGACCACTTCCTAGAGTTCAAGTGAGTGCATCCATCTAATCTAGACTCCCCCTAGTTTGACATTAGACAAGGTGAAAGTAGGTCATCATGACCTAGTTTTTGGGAGTCCCTAGTTATATCTATACCATTTGTTTCTCTTTGTTCTCAATCACAGGTTACACATTCTCATGTTCAGCAGTTGAAGGGCATTGTCCTCCAATGGTTATTAGAATCAGGCAGTGCGAGAAGCTAGAAGTAGGTTACATAAGCAATGCCTGAGCTAAATAGCCCTTACCCCTTCACATTAGGACCTCCACTATCACCTCCAGGTGGGCAGTGCCAGGTGGGTGAGATGTTAGATCACTCAGTACTAGGTGATTGGCAGTGCATGTCATTTCTTAAGCCCCTCCCTGAGCTGTGTGTGACAGTAGGGTTGTGGTAGTGGTAGTCAGCACCTATAGCCCATATTACACATAGCCCTCTGGTATTAAGAGGGCCTTCAGTTTACTGAAGGACTACCATCGTTCATGCATGAGCAGAACTTTGTAGCTATTTTGTTTCTTGTTGTTTCATTAGATTAAGCTATGGGTGAAACTTTTACCCTAACCAGATTGAGATGTCTAGTTGACCTACTTAAAAGCATCCTCATTGTGCTGCTTCCCCTCTTATATACTACTACTGACAGAAAACATTGTATCCAGGAACCGAATGAAATCCAAACAAGTTACCTATTAATGTAATTTGCCACATATTTTAGGGCAACCCATTAAAACCAAAATATTCTAATATCATTAGTGAATTGACATGTTGACCCTTTATCATGAACACCTCAAGTACCTCTGATATTATAAACATCACAGAACTTAACTTTGGTGTAATATACCATAATTTGACCAAAATCTAATGTTAAAACCTATTGTAAGATAACAATTAGATTTTGTCTCAATGGTTGTGATCATTTCCTGAGAAAACTATAAGACCCTACAATACAAAACAACCCACTGTTTTTCTTGGAAAAAGCGTGGCTACAATGCCTGTGTTAATGCAAACTTTGCCTCAGCTATTCCTTTCTAATGATGATTTGTATCTAAATGTATCTAAATATCTAAATGTATTGGTTAATCCCATGATAAATAATATCATTAAAACAGATATGATTTGGTCTCTCAAGAATGCCACTTGTCAATTTCTTTTGACAAAATTTCTCTTTTTAAAAGAAAGCTTAAACATTTACATATCTTCTCTTTTCTTCTGTAGCCAAGTTCATGTGGAATAATACAGAATAGATTATATTTGTTCACTTACCATAGTATTGCTTTCACTGTGGAGTTGAATTCTAGGGCTTCAATTAGGGCATCTGCTCCTGCAGTTTGTATGGTGGTGTGGAGACTGAAAGAAAACCAAGATATACATATTCTTTATATTTGTCAGTTCAGATATGGATTTTGGGTCATACATTGATAAGAAACAAAAGCCTGAGTAAACAGTTGTACGAGAACATGGTCGTGAATGGCCCCCCCACTTGGAGCCCCTCTCAGACCAACCCCCATCGGCACCTCAACCAAGTCTCGCGAGACTAATGAACCTATATATACAATATCCACGTGCCGGTCACACTCACTTTACCGCCACCTCGGACTCAATATCGTGGACTAACTGAGAAAAATGACGTCAAGACGACCCGCCACGAGGGCCCACCCGAGGAATAATATCTCTCTACCGGCAGCCCCGGTTGTAAGGTACGTCGACCAGTCCATGCAAGCGAGTATGTTAACAGAAAAGACTGGAGGTGGCGGAAGGAGCGAAAGTGTTCTCACTGCTACGAGCACGGACTCCCACATACAAAGCGCGCAAGGGGATGGCGTTAAAGACAGGCTGTCCGCAGTCGAGAGGGGTTTTACCATGCTCTCAACAAAAATGGACCAACTCCTGGCTGGAATGGAGGGAGCACAGGAAAGAGGACAACAGAAAGAGAGGTTCTCTACCCCAAGGCAAATGGAGGAGAGCGTGGGTCGACGTAACCCTGCGTACCGGCGCATGGGTGGCCAACCGCCGCCATTACGCCGCTGGGTTCAAATGGACGTTACGGAACAGGACGACCCGCAATATTACTCCTTCGAGCAAGAATTGCTGAATGCGGCACCAAACTTCGCACACAGTAAAGGTAAAGAAAACGTAGCTACAGATTTCTTTAACAGTAGAACAATGCCCCGTCCATATATGTTTGTGGACCGCCCTGGAGTGGTCACAATTAAAGACAAAATGCAGTACAAAGAAAAAATGTCATTCGTTGAGTACGTGACAGCATTCACGAAAATGCTACAAGACGCAAGGGTATGCTCGCGTAAAGAGTGGCCAGCGTTGGTTAAACATCTTGGCGAGGTGGCGGAGGACGCACAAGACCGGCCATGGCAGGCGGTCAGGGCTTGGTCGGACAAGGTGTTCGAAAAGGTGGAGAGGGGACAAATAGGGTGGGAAGACGACATTGTGATCCAACAGGATAGGATCAGACTGTCGATAGCCCCACCACAACAACAAAAGCAACAAACAGGGACGAGAGATATACCCTGCCCGGACTATAACAATGGTAGGTGCGGGAGTAAGGGCCAACATGCCGAGGGCGCAATCAATTACGTTCACGCATGCCGACTGTGCGTGGCCGCGACGGGCGCCCACTGGTCTAAATTCCCCCACACATTCAATGAGTGCAATCGCAAAAATAGGCTGAACGGAAATCAGGGAGAAAATGGCATGCGGCAACAGCAGTACACAGCGAGGGCACACCAGCCCCCACAGCCGGTGTTCCAGTACCAACAAACCCGACAGCAGCAGTACCAGCAGCCACAGCGACAGGTGCAGTTCGTGGCCAATCAGATGGCCCCAGCGACACAACCGGCGCCCAGACAACCTACAAAAAACGAATAGGGGACATGGGCGGGGCGAGGAGCCCAGCGCCCCCGCCCCCACCCGTGTCCGAGAACGACAGAGAAGACTTGCAGTCTACGAGGCATGTGGGCGGGCCCCAGATAGGGACCAGGCTACAACCCATGCCCAAATGGCTGCATAGCCCAGGAGAGGGCGCACACACAACAGCGGGTGAGGAGGGTCAAATAAGACCTAACACAAAGACCCGCATAAGCAACGAGACAACAATAACAAGTGGTACGACGATGCGGCCTAACGAGGTTGGCCGGCCGTACACCCACACTTCACAACAGGTCGGCGCACAGAAGCCTGACTGTTCAACCGGAACGACCCAAACAACCGACTACCCAGCTGGCGGAGGGGATACACATGGAGACGGCAGCCGAGGCCCGCCGCCACACCCGCCCACCACTGGACAACCCGCGGAGACGACACAGGTGGTACAACACAAGGACGACAACGCGGTGAGTCTAGACACAGCTGAAAGACACAATCAAAACAAAAAGGTACGAGTACAGTTAGACCTGAACGTAAACCCTATTGACCCAGATTTTGATATGATACGATTCTGGTGTTCAGACGACAGGTACGAGGCGATAGACACAGTGACCCCATTTCACTTACAACAACATAGGTGTAATAACTGGCCGAACATGTCGGTGGATGCCCCAGTAAAGTATCAATATATATACTCGGCGGTAAAAGAAACTGGGGTCCCAAACTGTATGGGAGCACGGGTGCCCATTGAATCAAATATAAATGTAGAAGCATGGAGAGGTTACTCCACGGGCTCACAGGAAGACGAGCAGCTGATAGACATGCTGCAATACGGCTTCCCATTGTCATATTGTGGCCCTGTGTCCCACACACAGTATATCGATAATCATACGTCTGCAACTAACTATCCTGACCAAGTTGATGATTTTCTTACAGAAGAGATCCGTCACGGTGCGATGCTGGGCCCACTAAAAACACCGTTCTTTGAGGAGTGGCATCACAACGCCCCCCTTATGACGCGACCCAAGGCGGACCCAAACAAAAGGCGAGTGATAACAGATTTATCGTTCCCCAAAGAAAATTCAATCAACGCATATATTAAGAAGAACGTTGCGATGGGAATAGAAAGGGATCACTCACTTCCAACAGTACAAAGTCTAGTAGAAAAGATCCGTAGAATAGGTCCGGCAGCAACAATGTTCTCGATAGATATATATAGAGCATACAAGAACTTTAGAGCTTGCCCCCTCGATTGGCCACTACTAAACATCAGGTGGGCCACAGATAGAGACTGGGGGGCATACTCTCATTTCCTAGACACGGCACTACCGTTCGGGGCAAGACTATCCAGTATGTATTTTCAGACAGCGTCTAGATTCATAGTGCGGGCCCTGGATAGGATGGGTATAGAGGCGATAATGTACCTGGACGATATGGTAGTAGTGGCAAACACGCCAGCAGAGGCATACATAGCGTTTGATAAGGTACGCATGCTACTGAGGGAACTGGGCCTTCCAGAGGCGGCGGAAAAAACACAGCCTCCGTCGTATAAGGTCAAGTTCTTGGGCGTGGTGGTCGATGCACGTAAAATGACAATAACACTCCCCACACAGAAACTGGAGGAGACTAAGAAAATGGTAGACAAAACCATGAAGAAGAGAAAACTCACGAAGAGGGACGTACAATCAGTGGCAGGTAAATTATTACATGTCGCAAAGTGCGTGCCTCCTGGTAGACTGTTTGTAGCGCGTATCCTACAGACTCTCAGAGAGATGGGAGACGCCCCAATCAGATTGGAAGAAGGTATGAAGAAAGACCTAGAGTGGTTCAGAACATACATGAAAGATTGGAATGGGGTAGCAATTATTCCCAGCTACCAAGTCAATAGGACAATAGTGGCCGACGCATGCCTTAAAGGAATGGGGGCATCGGACTATGAGAGGGCCTACGCACTGGAACTGTCGCCTGAAGTGGCAGATCACTACAACATCACTGAGCTCGAATCTATGAATGTGATGATAGCAGCGCAAACGTTCATACGTAAGGAGGACGAAGGCACAACGATAAGGATAAAGTGTGATAATATGCCAGCGGTGCAAGTATACCAGACTGGCAGAGGTAGAAATGAAAGACTCATTGAATGCGCAAGAAAATTGTGGCTCCTCCAGGCGCGAATGTCCCTTAGAATAGTGTTCGAACATGCCCCAGGCGTCACCATGGTACTGGCAGACGCACTCTCTAGATCATTCATGTCAAACATAAATATGAGTAGAACTGAGAAATTGATACAATCTCATAACTTAGCGATATGTGAACCATGCATTCATGAACTCTTAGTAAATGGTAATGTATGATTCCAGACTCGGACTACGATGACTTGGTGCAGAGAGCGCACACGAGGCAGGCGCAGGCAAGAGTGGAGGGTACGCAGAACAACCACCAGACGGCCCTGAGACACTACGTTCAGTTCTGCAACCGCTACGGAATACACTTGAGACAACCATCAGTAACTGACGTATGTGCGTTTATTGAATACCTAGCGATAAGGCTTTCATCACCAGCATCTATAAATAACTATGTGGCGGCCATCAGGAAGCATGTGAAGGACTGTCAGTACGACACCCAACCATGGCACGCCCATAGAGTGACATTAGCGCTTCAAGCGGTCGCAAGATCAAAGACTCATGTGGCCCACCAGAGGCCACCACTACAGGTCAGCCACCTTAACAGGCTGGTACACCTGGCCGAGCAACACCCGGCAGGTATTGCCATAAGACTTATTATTATCATGTTGTATTACGGAGGGCTCAGACAGAGCGAGTTGCTCGTAAAATCTCTAAAAGCCTTTGACCCGACACGACATGTAACACGAAAGGACATACGCACCGAGGACGACGCACTGTATATGCAGCTCAAATCAGCCAAAAATTTGAAACTGCATAATCAGAGGAGACAGATTATCCTCAAGGCGACAAACAATCCAAGCAACTGCCCGGTTATCACATACCGGAGGATGCTAACAGAGGTACCGGCGCCACCCACGGCCCCGGTTTTCCTGTTTAGAGACTCAGGCCTGCCTATTACAACTAGGTTCATGGCAAAAGAGTTTGCCCGAATGTTGACAAGACTAGGTCTACACACACAGGGCTATACCCTCCATTCGCTTCGTCGAACAGCAGCAACGGTGGCGTTCCACTCAGGAACCGATCACCTTCAAATACAAAGATTCGGGGGTTGGTCTACCGACACATACAAACAGTACATTTCCACCAAGGCATCACAGGAGGTTAATACAGCCTTGGTGGCAGCACTCAACAAATAATTCTTGGGTTTGGCCTCACAATTTCCTCAACCGGACATTGTTTTTATACAATTATTATGTTTTAATAAATTTTAATGTGGTCCAAACCCGAGTCGGCTCTTCCTTTAGGTGGGGTCATTCAATGTAATTTGGCAAAGACTAATTGTCGTGAATGGCCCCCCCACTTGGAGCCCCTCTCAGACCAACCCCCATCGGCACCTCAACCAAGTCTCGCGAGACTAATGAACCTATATATACAATATCCACGTGCCGGTCACACTCACTTTACCGCCACCTCGGACTCAATATCGTGGCCACCTCCCACCCCTCATCTTATTATAACAATTTTATCCAACCTTATCTCCTCACAATTTCCTCAACCGGACATTGTTTTTATACAATTATTATGTTTTAATAAATTTTAATGTGGTCCAAACCCGAGTCGGCTCTTCCTTTAGGTGGGGTCATTCAATGTAATTTGGCAAAGACTAATTTGACTGGAAATGACGTCACACGAGGTAATGTAGACCATGTGTCCAGGATTAGCCAATAGGAACGAAGAATGTAGCTATATAAATGCCAATGTAAGCACGAAATAAACAGTTCCTCTTTGATACTCACTGTGTTCACACCTTCCTCATGGAAGGAACCTCTGCAAGATTTAGTCGATATTATAGGTATTATGCACGAGGAACGAAGATGCCTCTACAATACCATTAAGCTTATCAGGAGAGGGACTTGGAAGAATTCTGGCATAACCAGCAGAAGTAACGAGAACCATGTGACGACTGGGGACTAGCACAAATCTAGGAACCGGCATGAGGAATGCGATGCTGGGTGGATGGCCCGCATGCTACCAACCTTTCTTGACTGGCGAAGGCCCCATATCTTAGTCTGTGTACAGAACCATCACAATACAATATAGGCACCAAGATAAAGCATATGGTCTACTAGAACCCAGACGGGCTGACCCCCGTCCCCTCTTTTCTCTATTACCTGATGTCAGGCCATACCCTGGGAGAGGTTTTAAGACAAACTTGTTCAATTTGTAAATAAGTGATGAAGTATGTACTAACAAGGTTTACAGGATATTTTCCATTGAAGATGAATCGCACCGAGGCAGAGGCCTCAGGCAAAGAGGTAGCAAAATGTGCTTCATACTGAGTAGTAGAACAGGTAGAGGGAAAGGTCACTAAATAGTATTAACACTGATATAAGATAATATCAAAACAAGTAATAAGTTCATAATGAAATAATGTATATATAAAGACGGTATCAGAGGGGAGCTGAAACTGACATCGAAACTTAGTATGTAACAGTATGACAGTATCACCCGCCTATAGAGGTACTGTGCTGGGAGAATCAATAAAGGATGATATATAAAGGCTATAGTGGAGCAGCAGAGAACAAGAACCAGAACTGAAGGGATAAGACTTGAAACGGGAATTAGGTGGAATAAGTCAGTGCTGTGGTATTCATGAGTGACCATACAATAATTTGGACTAAGGAAACATCTATGTGCAATGTACTATCACATTCATGCAGTATCATTAGAGAAGGAATTCATAAATGGTCAAAAGTGGTTGTGACATAGCTGAAAAATTGTGGAATGGACTGACCAATCATCATAAACAGTAAAAATGCCCACAACAAAATGTTCATAGAGAGTGTTATCATTTGTTAGCTTGAGATTATATAAATGTAAAGGTATTGGAAGTAAGAGTTAGAAACATCAGCGACAGTGTGTATACAGCAAAGAAGCGTGAATGAATATATCATAGGTTGATGGGAAGAAATCTTGTTTTCACCTACCTCGTTAAGACCTTTTAAACAAAATTATATTTGATCTGTTGAGAGACAGGCCTGGGCATATTGAAAAGTAGTCCATTATATGAAGAATTGTTACTTGCAATAAAGTTACAAACTTTAACTTACTCTAGGTTCTGAAGTGTTTTGTTGATTTTTATGGCCTCTGCCAGCACATTGACACCATAGTCTGACATTTCCATCAAAAGGCTGAAGTGAAAAACACAACTGAATAATATTCAAATGTCCTGTCACATGGGGATCACTTTGAGGCCTATCATATTGAAACTGCATTGATCTCAATGTTGTTATATAATGTTATTTTGGATGTATACCCTGAGGGTACTTCTAAACACAAAATTAATGGTGTGTATTTCTTTGAAACTTTCAAAGAATTCAATTTCAGACAATGCCATCCACATCATATGGTCTCTTATTGAACTTTGCATTTTTCCATTAGATTGCAAAGTAATACATTTTGGAATATCCATATAAACTGTTAGACTGTTGATCAAAATAGTATTACCTACAAGTTAAAAGAAGCTGCATTTCCCAATATTCCTTTAATATTTTCCTCATAATCATTTTACACAAAATGTGATTTTGGGTTTGCACCTTCAATTGTGAAAATGCAGAGGAGGAGGTTTTATGAGGAACTTGGTCAATATGTCAATTAGTTATAAAATAGCTCATAGAGAGGGCTTACTGAATATTTTTAATTGGAGATGACTGTTTTTGAAAAGTAGTTTACTTTAAATTTGTACTGCAGTACCAGCCATTAGCTTGTACTATATGTTTTGATGTTATCCACCAATACTCATAATTCTGTTGTATTTATATAACTGCTGATAGTATTTTATCCTAGAATCTATGGCCAAAAGTATCGGGTATTGATTTCCTTTCATGATTAGGCTTTATTCGAGGAAGCGAGTTCTTCCATAATGTCCTCCTATTACTTGGAGCTAGAGGGACGTTCACAACGTCTGCTGATAATCTCTGTAGGTTTGGTATTGCACAATGTCCCCTAATGCCTATATCTACAGTCTATATTACCTGTCTTTTACCTTATGATATTGATCAACTCATTTAGTTTTTACAGCGTCTGCTCAGGTCGCCATTGGTTAATATTACACAACACTGACTATACATTACTGTTGCCATCTCGTACCTTACGAATACACATTTACTATTCATTACGTCCTCTTGTCTGAACTATGAAGTATAATGTATATGTAAATAGGTATATATTATTAAATTAATTGTACTTTGACTTCAGTGCCGGTTGATAGGAAGAAATCATGTTGCATATCTTCACTTAATTAATTAAGGACATTAGAACTAATTTCTTGAGATAAACACCTGGGTGCATTGAGAAGTAGACCTTAACATGAGAAAATGTTACTTGCAATAACGTTAAATCTTAAACCTACTCTAGTGTCTGAAGTGTTTTGTTGACTTTGATGGCCTCTGCCAGCTCCTTGACACCATAGTCTGACATTTTCTTGTGAAGTCTGAAAAGGAAAACACTGTCTCATACAAAACTAAATCATGTTCCAATGTCCTGTCACATGGGGATCACATTGAGGCCTATCATATTGAGACCACTTTGAGATCTATATTATAATATAAAGTTATTTTGGACATATACCTAGGGGTACTTGCAGGAATATACATATATATATATAAATATATATATATATATATATGTTAAGCATTACTTTGAAATTTTCCAAGAAATTAATGTCAAACACAGTCATCCATGTTACATTTTTTTTTATTGACCTTTGCATTTTTCCATTTCTGAAGAGTTAAATCAACTAGTATATTGTCATTCATATAACCTATAATCTTAAAAAAAAGCTATTTTTCCCAATTTTCCTTTAATATTTTAATCATATTTTACATAGAATTTGATTTTGTACTTGTTCATGCCTGAGAACATAGATGGAATTTATAAACAGCTAAAAGACCCACGATAAAATGTTCATTGAGAGTGCTGTATATCGTTTGTTAGCTTGCGCTAGAGATTATATAAATATAAAGGTATTGGAAGCAAGAGTTAGAAATGTCTGTAATAGTTTGTATGCAGCAAATAAGTATCAATGTATAAATATCACAGGTTATTAGGAAGAAACCTTGTTGCATGTTTTCACCTACCTTATTAAGACCTTTTTTATCAATCACTGGAGAAGAAAGCCAGAGCAAATTGAAAAGTAGTCCATAATGTGAAGAATTGTTACTTGCAGTAAAGTTACAAACTTAAACTAACCGTAGTGTTTGAAGTGTTTTGTTGATTTTGATGGCCTCTGCCAGCTCTTCGACACCATAATCTGACATTTCCATCTGAAGGCTGAAGAGAAAAACCCTGTCTTATACACAACTGAATCATATCCTAATGTCCTGTTACATAGGGATCACATTGAGGCCTGTCATATTCGGACCACATTCTGTACATATACCTGGGAGTACTTCCAAACATATGTGACCCGTTTTGGTGAATCAGGTCGGAAGTCGCAACGAGTCGGATGTAGGCTGTTACTACTCATTTTAAAGCTAAGAATCTGAATTTTCTGATGGGATAGGTCTCTAAAAATGGACCCCGTGCGACATCCGACTCAATTCGCCAAAACGGGTCACATATATGTTGTGCATTTCTTTGAACCTTTCAAAGAATCCAATTTCAAACAATGCTATCCACATCACATGTACTCTTATTGCACTTTGTAATTTTCAAAAGATTGCAAGGTAATACAAGTGGAAAATCCAAATAAATTGGTAGGCTGTTGATCGTATTACCTACAGGTTAAAAGAAGATGCTTTTCCCAATATTCCTTTAATACTTTCCTCATATTTTTCACAGAATTTGATTTTGGGTTTACACTTTATATTTTGAGAAACTATAGGGAGAGGTTTCATGAGGGATGTGTTCAATTTGTCAATTAGTTTTAAAGAAGGTAATAAAGAAGGCTTACAGATTACTTTCCATTAAAGATGAATGTTTTTTGAAAAGACATTTTATTTTTGCTAGAGTTCATGCAGTATCATCAACGGCAGAATTCATAAACACTTGAAATGACATAATAAACTGGTCATACAGAGTTCTGTACAGCATTAATAATATTGTTAGGTTGCCCTACAGACTATGTAAATGTCCATAGTCTGACATTTCATTGTTAAGTCTGAAGAGTAAAACACTGTCTCATACACAGCGGAAGCATATTCCAATGGCCTTTCACATAGGGAACACACTGAGGTCTCTCATGTTTTGACCATATTGAGATCAATGTTATAACATAACGTTACTTTGGACATATATCTTGGGGTACATCCTAACATATATGGTGTGCATTCCTTTGAAACTTTCAAAGAAATCAACATCAAACAAAGCCATCCATGTTGCATTTTTTTATTGACTTTTGCATTTCTTCATAATATTGCAAGGTAATAAATACATATAACCAACTGAGAAAGGGATACCAGGGGGGTTAGCAACCCGAGGCAGACCATGATATTGGCCTGAATGCAGGGCCCAAAGGGCCGCACGAAGGCTGATATCATGGTCCGGCAAAGGGTTGCTACCCCCCCCCCCCACCCCCCAAGTATCCCCTTCGATGTTGGTTATGGATTTATTATACCTTAGCACCTGATATTCTCCATAATCTAGAAAACATTACCTGCAAAATTGTGTCCAACAACAAGGATGTTCATGTCATCATCTTGCCGACTATTTTTATGGGCCTTCGTTTTGCAGAGTTAACACCAGAGGAAGCGCAAGTTGCCTCCCTGCCATTTGGCTCTTTCTGATGTCTTTCCGCAAGATTTTTATTTGTACATTTTCTATCATTTCCATTCAATATTTGTAAAGATTAATGCATAGATTGATATGATACAGTGAAATGCGGTATCTAGATATCATAGTTTAGGTAAAAATAATGAAATAAAAAAGATTCACTCGTTTATTTCTGCCTGCCTTGCTCGATGGTTTGGCAACCTCTGTTGCCGCCATTTGAGCTTTCTCAAACGTACAGCTGTTGGTGAGTAATACAAGGACTGAAATCAGATTTTACGCATGAATACAGAAGAATCACATTAATTTGAGTATGCGGAGAGCTAGACTAACATCTCAGATAAGTCGAGGCACATAGATTTTGGACTGTCATTTCATATTTAAAGATCTACAACGCAAGAACAATTTTCAAAAATTCCAAAATCTGAAATCAACATGGAGTATGGCCCTGTCAGCCCCTGCCTGAAGAGGAAACATCTTAGTTTATGGGCACTTTAGGACTCACATTGACATTGGAACTGACTTGCGAGCTTGAACAACCATTGAAGTTGATATTTATGGTCACATTACCGTGAACCACCAGGTTTGACAACATAACAGTGCCTCTTTTGACCACCTTGTTGAATTGGGAATGTTCTGATTTTTTGTGTGCTGGACATCTCTTTTTGCTGATCTACATCAGCAGTTGAATAATTATTTAGGAATTTCAGGTTGCTATGGCCTGTAAGTTGGATGATGGTTGTAGGGGGACACTTTTTGAGAGGGGTTGGCGTAGGGTTCTCCTAAGAGAATGGTTGGTGATCTTGGCTGTAATGCCAGATTTCTCAGCCATTTCTGGGACAATATGGCCAATCTTGTTCTTGCCCATAACGCTAGTGGCATAACAGGGCCTGTTTGGATGTTTCTGGGAAATTCGGCAGGTTTTGGGGTGAGGAAAAATGGGCTGTGATTCATGCTGGAGGGTCTGAGATCCCTATACTTTTTGTAATAGGCTTTGGGACACCTTTCTCCTCCCTGTGCACAATCTTGGGTGCAGAAGCCCTGTTGCCATAACTCTACCTTGTTTTACTCAGACTTTCCCGGAACTGAAGGAATTCTTGCCAAATATGGTCAGTTTCTAGGGTAACATCCTGTCATTTCAGCGGCTTAGATTCATGTCAGGCCCTCCACCCAAAACCTACGGTCAGATAAAAACAAAGGGTGTTTTGCAAAATTCTAGGGGTTGTGTCTCTAGACTTCCACATACAATCCAACATGTCATGTGTGATCATATCTGGTCTATTTGGCCTATTGCCAAGCCCTAGAGACTTTAATTCCCTTCTTCTTTCACTTCAGGAAGCCCTAGATGAGTCAAAGAGGGGAGAATCCAGGATGCTGTGCTGGTATCCCACATTTCGGAGGTGCCTACAAGGGTTTGGGAAAATAATTTTTTAGCATATTTTAAATATTTCCTTGCCATTGAATTAATTGCCTATAATTTCGAAGCATGTTGACATGATATTCTATCAACTCTGGTAATATTTAAGCATTTTGGTCACAGACATCCACAAGCCAGTTGTTGAACCTCTTCATCACCTGTAAGGTAGGACCAATTAAAAAAAATATATATAGATTTTAGACCCTTTTTGATTTATAGTCTACAGTTCCGGAATTTTTGTGCATTTTAGATATTTGTTTCTACCGCTCAGGCATTTTTTTCTACAGTTCTTCCATTTTCATTAAGTTTCTTTCTTCTTTTTTTTAGGGATTTATCCTACAAATGCATACATTTTGAGGGTTTTCTTTGCATTTGTTGGGAATTTGTGGGGGGATTCTTTTTTAGTACCTGCTATGTTTTCTTTTCTGTATTGGGGTTCCTCTGCTGCCTTACATAGTCCCTAACCTCTGAATCATCTGGGCCTTGGTCCTCTTCTTCAGCCTCAGATTCTGATAATTCTATGTCAACTTGTCCATTGTCAGGATTGTCAGGGGGGTTTTCAGGCTCTGTTTCTGTGTTGGGTGGGTTGTCAGGCTCATTTTCAGGGTTGTTATGCAGCCTTTTCAGCATCATACCGATATCATCTAACACAGCGTTAGGTCGGGGCTTGCTTTTAGCTGCGGCCGCCTCTTCCATGCATAGGCCTCCTCAGCTAGCTCATCAGTAAACCCTTCAAAATCCACATCAATGTGCAAATCAGGTAAAAAATCTGCATTAGTAGCAAGTTTTGATGCATTTTTGACGCATTCTGCCACATTTTCTACCATTTTTTCACTCACAATGACTGGATTTTCAGGCACTGCTGCCATATTCCCATCAGCAGGGAGCTCATGAAAATCGCCTGCTGCGTTGACAGTGGCTGATAATGGTTGAAATCGCTGATCGCCATGCGTTGCACATCAGAAATTGAATAACCACATGATTTTACGAGTAGATAATCGCGGGTGTAGCCCCTGGAGACCTCCTTTACAAAGCCAAATACGTCCTAAAAGAGCCAGTCCAGAAGCTCCATTTCGATGTGTTTCTGATCAAAACAAGGGCTGATCAGTATATTCTGACCAGATGCGTTTCATGCAATGTGTGCATTATTATACCTTAGGGCGATACAGGGTTAGTAGTTAAGAGTCGAACGCATGGTTTATCAACCCCGTGTGATAACCAGCCACGAAAGTAGTTCACGTGGTAAAGGCCCATGAATACAAACTTCGCATGGCGTAAATGGCAGTGAAAACATAGTCCGTCATAATGTGTTATTTAATGCACATTTTTTCACAAAAGATGCAATATTTTGTATTTGTATGACTAAATCTATGTAAATATTCAAAATATCGTCTAAAAACCCATAACAAATGCATTTAAATGCCTACTTTCCTGACGAGACACCTACCCCATTAAGTCCTTTTTAACCAATATGCCTGGGCATATTGAAAAGTAGTCCATAACATGAAGATTTGTTACTTGCAATAAAGTTAGAAACTTCAACTTACTCTAGTCTCTGAAGTGTTTTGTTGACTTTGATGGCCCCTGCCAGCTCCTTGACACCATAGTCTGAGACCTCCACATGGAGTCTGAAGAGAAAAACACTGTCCTATACACAACTAAATAATATTTGTGTGCCCTGTCACATGGGGATCGCATTGAGGCATATCATATTGAGCACACATTGAGATGAATGTTGTAATATAATGCTCCGCTTCATATATACCTGAGGGTACTTTCACACGCATATTGCGTGCATTTCTTTGAAACTTTCAAAAAATTAAGTTGTTTTATTGAACTTTGCATCTTTTCATAAGATTGCAAGGTAATACATTTTGGATTATCCAAATAAATTGGTAATTGGTAGTTTACTTTGTTCTCAGTTCATGCAGCATCAACAGAGATTAAATCCATAAACAGCTAAAAGACCCACAATACAATGTTCATAGAGGGGGCCGTATATCATTTGTTAGCTTACCCTATATATCAAATAATTACAAAGGTATTGGAAGTAGGAGTTAGAAATATCAATGATAATTTTTATGCACCAAAGGAGCATCAACATATAAATATCATGGGTTGATAGGAAGGAATAATGTTGCATATCTTCACCAAACTCATTAAGAACTTTAGAACTGATCTCTTGAGATAAACACCTGGGTGCATTGAGAGATAGTCCATAATATGAAGAAATGTTACTTCCAATAAAGTTGCAATTTTTAACTTACTCTAGTGTATGAAGAGTTTTGTTGACTTTGATGGCCTCTGCCAGCTCGTTGACACCATAGTCTGACATTTTCTTGCGAAGTCTGAAGAGGAAAATGCATTCTCAAACCGAACTGAATCATATTCCAATGGCCTGTCACAGTGGGAATACATTGAGGTCTCTCATGTTTTGAATACTGACATATACCTGGGGGTATAGGTCAGAGATGAAACAGAAATGAAATTTTGAAACAGCTAATAGACCCACAATAAAATGTTCATAGAGAGTGCTGTATGTTATTTGTGAGCTTGCCCTATAGATTATACAAATATAAGGGTATTGAAAGCAAGAGTTAGAAATATCTGTAATGTTTGTATGCAGAAAAGAGGCATCAATGTATGAATATCATAGGTCGATAGGAGGAAATCTTGTTGCATGTTTTCACCTACCTCATTAAGACCTCTTTAACCAACATCAGGAGAGAAAGGCCTGGGTGTATTGAAAAGTAGTCCATAATATGAAGAATAGTTACTTGCAATAAAGTTAGAAACTTCAACTTACTTTAATTTCTGAATTGTTTTGTTGACTTTGATGGCCTCTGCCAGCTCCTTGACACCATAGTCTGACATTTTCATTGAAAGGCTGAAGAGAAAAACACTGTCTTATACACAACTGAATCATATTCCAATGTCCTGTCGCATGGGTATCGCATTGGGGCCTATTATTTTCAGACCACATTGAGATCATTGTTGTAATATAATGTCTTTTGGATATATATCTGTTGATTCTTCAATACACATATATGTTGTGTCTTTCTTTATAACTTTCAAATTCAATTTCAAATAATGCTATCCATATCACATGCTGTCTTATTGCACATTGCATTTTTTCATAATTTTTCATAATTGCAAGGTGATACATTTCGGAATATCCAAATAAACTTGTAGGCTGTTGGTCATATGACCTACAAGTTAAAGAAGCTGCTTTTCCCAATATTCCTTTAATATTGTCCACATGTTTGGTACAGAATTTGATTTTGGGTTTAAAGTTTGTATTGTGAGAAACCATAGAGAGATGTTTCATGACGAATGTGTTCAAATTGCCTTACTGGATATTTTCCATTGAAGATGAATGTTATTGCAAAGGAGTTTTATTTTTGTTTCAATTCATAAAGTATCATCAAAAATGGAATTCATAAACAGTTAAAAAAACACATAATAGATATAAGCATCAAAGTCACCAACTGGCCCAGTGATGTTGAGATAGTCATCAGCATTTCAAATTCCAATGACCAAAACAACACCAACAGCGGGTGAGATTAGGATGAAATCTGGCCAAGATTAGGATGAAATCTGGACAAATTTTGATACTTATACATCACTTGATGAAGTAGGGTATTTAATGTTCTTGATGGTTCAGGTAAAAGAGGACAGAATTCATTGATAATTGCAAGCAGTGATTGTCTGATTTGAGTGATGGGTACCCTGGGCCAGCTAACAGCCCCTCTAGATCCCTCACAAATGTCTCTCAAACAACCTTTGTAGTTGTGTTTGAATGATAGAACTGAACTTATCCTCGCCCTTAGTATTCCTGTACACAGCACATACAGCCACTCCTTTTGGTTATTTTTAATTGCTGAGGATATTATTTTGGTCTTAATATATGACTTGGTTTCCCAGTATGTTTTTCCAAAAATTATTAAATAATGGATCTGTTTTAGAACACTGCATCAAAAAGAAAACTGTAAATCATTTTGAGAATTACATTCAAAGAAATAGGGAAGGGAATCATCAATTACCTTAATGATGTCAGTGACTGATTCTTCCCTAATGCTTCCATCAGCAGCTGAGCACTCTCATCATCAAAGGAGGAGTATTCTTTCAACCTGTAAATGACATGAGAAGATCAGACATAATACCCATAATTATGGTAACATTTTACTGGGAACAGTGACAATATAATTGGACTCAAAAGTATGCATCTCTAAACTATCTCGTCTTGAAGATATAGACACCTTTGAAAAACAGATAGTTCATGTTGTTACTAAAACAGTAGTACTTTTAAGCTTATTTTTAAAGAAATGCATAAGCATACCATGTTTTCTCTCAATTTCATGGCAATGAATCAGACAGTTAGACAAAGACAATTGAAAAAAAACACAAACAATTGGATTGCCATTGCAACCAATGACATAGTAGGTCACATGACCTTTTAGAACCTTTCAATTTTTTCTAGAAATGTATAGTTGGCTTAAGGATAGACCCCAGTGATGGGAATGTGAATGGTGTGGCTCCCTTTAATTATGATCATTATATTCATTTCTTAAAGTATTATTGAAAAGAAAACATCATTAGATAGCAAACAGCTAACATTATCTATTGATATAGCCTATATAAACATGCATAGGAGAATAGCTCCGTAAGTGAGTTACAAACCTGAAAAACAGGATATGCAAATTTAATTTTCAACTTTAAGGTTTCAGATTTTTGGTACATGTTCTTTAGATATAGACAGAGGGAACAGTGTCTTAGGTTTTTGACATAGGCCCTTTTTTTAATGAAATGTAGAAAAATGGTGTAAAAATGAATTTTAAAAAGTTGCCCATTTTTCCAGTTTTTGGTTTAAAAATAGAATCTGAAGCCTTAATCAAAAATCTGAGACGCGGTTCCCTACAAATATTATGTTATGAAGAGGTCTTTCAAATCTTATCCATGCCAGTTGAATACTAACCCAAATATCAAAGTTCAAAATATAAAAGTAAAGAAATACAGTATAACTTTATACTAGGTAAAGCATGTTAAGTAAAACATTTTGATATCTTTTAATATGTTCCTAGGATGTATGTCTCAAAATGGTGTCCAACAGAATAGTACCAAATTGTTTAGATTCATTTTTTGATAATGTCTACAGCCAGTATGTAACAATGTGTAATGGATAAGTAGAATTGAATAAGAAGTAGAGAGAAAGCCTTTCCTCATTACACATTGGAACCTTTGGCCTTGGATAGTTGGAAAGTTCATTACTCATGAACATGTTTTAGTTCATTTTTACTAAACATGCTGGCATCTGCAACCAAATTTATTTGGACTGTTTCAGAATGTTTTGGTTAATCCCCTACAGAAAGAGCTGGCAATTCTAAGGACATCTAATTACTTTAAACCTTTCATGGTTGTGTTGTCCGTCAGGAATGATGCAAGTTCTCTGATAGAGATGACATCCAGACCACAATTACGTAAGCTGGAAATAAGAAAAACAAGCTTAAGGTTCAGGGGGCAATTCATTTTCAAATTTCACTTAGTGATCTCTTTATTCACAAACAAATCAATAACCATACATCAGTTTTAGCTTTGTTATGAAATATAATATAAATGAATAATTTTGTGACAGTAAAAGTATTATTATGATCTCTATTCATTTCTATGTGACATAACATTGCTGTTTGTTTTGAAACTTTTTTTTCTATTATATCTTTTTTTGATCACCCCGGCCTCAAAGTGGCCATTAGCCCAGGTGCCAGGGTTGGTTATGCTGTAGTCACTTTCCATGGTCAATTAAGATGGCTCTGTTGGCTTGTTTTAAATATTTACAATAAATAGTATTTATCATACTATTGTGTAGTATATTACAATAAAATTTAATGTTGTTTATGTTCATCTTTAAAAATCAAATTCAAGAGTAATTGCATCAGGTTACAGATTTAGTGGATTTCTATGCTGTGAAACTGAGTTCCGAATATTGGCAACAGTGAATACCAGCAGGCCAATTGGAACTATGCAACTGTTGTAATGACAATAGGAAAGATTGTCAGGACAACCCAAACATAGTCATAAAGTAACAATATATAGTTACTTTATGACTATGTTCTAATTAAACGGATGCTACTATCTGTGAGGCGAACATAATTTAATAGATTTTAATTGCCTGAGCACGATGCCAAATTTGTGATGACATTCTGAAATTAGATTACACCAGCTGTAACCTATTTCACGACACAGCCAGGTTGATGACCTTTGACCTTATTGGGTAATGATTGTTGATATTAAACAGCTTTGCAATGCAACCAGGCTTCCTGCGACTTCTTTACATGGTAATCAGAAGTGGAAATCCCTTGAAAAAGCAAGATAAAGGCCTCACAAGTGGTAAAGTATGTGATCTGATGAAAGTACATACCCTGAAATAAAAGAGAAGTAACTATAAAGCTGTCAAAATCTATAAAACCTATGAAAAGTTAAAGTGAAGCTCCTGTAAACCTGAGCCAGGTCATGTGCTAACCATTTTGAACTGTGTAATACCTAATCCTGATTCTAACTAAGTGGCTTTGTGTGCCTTGGTAGTCAGTCAAGCGACAGTTGAGAAGTGTGAATCAAGTGACACAATGTTTTAACTGTTTTAAAACTGGCAAAGTGGTAAGGAAGGTAAAATGTACCATCCATACATTGGCAGGCCACTGATTTGGACAGGGAGTGGACCCAGTTTAAGCAACACTGTGGATTAACCTTCACCTTGGATAATTTGATGCTGAGGTACGCCATTGTACTATAATCCAGACACTGGCTGTAATGGAGAAGTGCTTCAACAAGGGGGAGGACTTTACGCTGGATATGGTTATCAATTATGAAATATTACAGGAGAACATCTGAGCTGTGGGAATAGACAAGGACAAGAAAGACCACCTGGTGTGAAGCCACAAGAAACCCCCTATATTGAAGAAGAAGACTCTGTAGAAGGCAAAACATCAAAGAAGACTAGAGTAGTAGCAGTTATAAGAGGAGATGTCAAAATTCTAGTGGTCAATGACTTGATAGCATGTAGCCACCACTCAGGGTACAGAGGGTTGCGACCTGCTGTGATTTGGCTGCAGCCTGATAGGGAGGGGGTTCAGACACTAGCTTAATGACCCTAAATGACCTCATTAACTCACTAATTAATTAACTAATTACCCCTATTGATGTGATGTTAGGGTATGTGATATATATAAACATAAAAGAAAAGTGGGGTTTTGAAATGCTGCAGCTATTCAGTGGGGTATGGAAATTTTACCAGCATTCTGTCACAGCCTGCCACACCATCTCAGGGTCACAACCTGTGAAGTTTGGTATATATGGTGTATCAGGTGAGAGGTGACAAATGGTGAGAAACATTTAAGATAGGTGACCTGAAGCGAAGTCATTTATGTCTGAGAAAGCATATGCTGGTGCAATGTATGGTCAAGAAGCCCCCAATTTAACGATGAAGGGTGTCTTCCACTCCTAAACACAATACCTCATCCTACTTCTAGGAATGGTGCTGGTCCCAGTGACATGAAAACATAATTTGGAGGATGTCAAGCATAAGTGACAAAACAGGATCAGAGTCCCTTGCTCTTAGGATCTGGAGGGGCAGATCCAGGGGGATCCTTGGGGTCCTGACCCCCCCCCCCATTTTTGGTGGACCTCTACACTATAAAGAGAGGGGAAAATGCTGCACACATACATGCAATTGCATGTGGTTTTAGTACTTAGCCTTTATGCTGATCCTCTCCTTTCCAAAATCCTGTATCCACCCCTGATCTGCCTGTATGGACCCAGAACTCCTGAAAAATGTCCATATGGTTGACTAAGGGATGGACAATTAACCAGAACTGAAGAGTGCCACAGGATGTCTGCCCAGTGTTTATTTTATAAAGGTGAACCCAATGGTACAGCCACTTGTCCATGGCCCAAGATGATAGCCACATGCCTTGAGGGAAAAAGTTGTCAAAGAATTGAAGGAAATGGAAGTCGATGTGGTAGAAAAGAACAATAAGGTTAGGATCTGTTTATATCCACATGACTTGAACAAGGCCGTAAAAAGGGAGCACTACCCAACACCAACTGTGGAGGAGATAGTCACGTCAATGCTAGACAAGAGCTGCAAAATTGAGATTTCTTTAAATCAAACTGGACTGAGTCAAGTTTGTTGACAACTTTCAACACCACTGTAGGATGGTACAATTGGCTGAGGCATAACATCAGTGCCCAAAATCATTGAAAGGATCATGGACACAATCTTAGAAGTAGAAGACATTGTTGGAGCACACACTTTGATGAATAACATCCTGCTTGGAGGGAGAAATAGGAAACATCATGATGCAATTATGGAAAAAGTAGTGAGGAGAGCTACACACAATGAAATCTGAGGCTGGATTTCAAGAAGTGCCAAACTTGGAAGGCCAGCATCAAGTACATAGGACATTTTGTGTCTGTGGAAGGACTGAAAGTCGATCCAGACAAGGTCAGAGCAGTGCACAAGTTGCCCAAACCAGAATTCATGGAGGACATCCAGAGGTTCCTGGGATTTGTTCAGTATATCACAATTTTATTCCTGGACTGCACAAGTCAAACTAAGACTGATTACATCACAGTGCACCTGTCACTATGGACATACATGCTGTTGCTAAGCAAGACATGGGATAGGAACATTCTGTGTCAGATCTTGACACATTGTTGTAGCGCCATCACAGAAACGCTGTTTCCTTGTCATTCTTATATATCTGATAACTTAGATTTAGGTTTGTTTAATTTGAATGGGGAAAGTCAGTTACTTCATTTGTGTTTATAACATATTTAAACCCTATAACTTGCACAAAATCAGAGGGCCTTATAACAAATGAGTTTATACAGATGTGTTTTATATAGAAACAAAGGGAACATATCTTTCTTGGTTGAAGTTGTATTTCGCTGCTTTACACCAATCCTGGTGAGTCCCCCTTGAGCTTGCTAGTATCTGTTTGGAGTAATTTCAGGTAAATTAATGTAAATTTACTCACTCTAAGGTTTTTGTAGGGGGATGATGCTGGAGAACAAAGGTGATGGCCATCACATCTACCACTGTCAGTTTGGTGCCAGAGATGTACACCCTTTTAGGAAACCTGGCTTTCCCTACAGCACATGCTACCTCAGGTGACTGGCTCTCATGAGCAATCTGCAGGGCCTGAAGGTCACCCGATACAACCTGAAATAAAACACAGACATTTCTGACCAATGGTGATAATTGATTCTACCAATCAAAGTTAATTGATTTAACCTTGAATCACTGCAAGTTGACACACACCAATTATTGAAGGTGTCAGTTCGGCCCAGTGCATGCGTTTACACATAGAACCCATGTGGTATAGGCAAGCTAAAAGCATCATATCATTCACAGATTGTAAAGCCAGGTCACAAAACTGAAACATCATCAACAGGTTAGGCCTCGAGAAAATTAAGATGCATGCATATATATATGACATATATGATAGTCCGGAAGGAAACTCTCCTATAAAGGTTGTGGTTTAATATATTATTATACGTCGGTCCACGCATCCCGCCCGCTCATCACAGTGTACTAAGGTTTTGGTAAGTACACGTGTACTCACTGGACTGAGCTGCGTGCTTACTACGACGTCCGCGCTGTGACCAAGGTGAAGGACGTGCAGCATACGGCGAACCTCGGAGGTTGTTTTTCTGCTAACTTTGGCTCTTTCCAACGGATTTTCTTGATTTTTTTTTTTCAATCATCATCACAAAAATGTTATTTCTGTATGATTTATGCACCATAGATTCATGGAAATGCACACGAATGCACTATTTTGCACATTTTACTACAGGAAAGTAGAACAAGAAGCCCAGTGAGTATTCTCTGATACCAGCTGACTATAAAATGTTGGCTCAGGAGAGGCGGGATTTGTTATTTTTGCTATTTTTGCTACAAATTCGACATATAATAAAAGGAAAAGTACACTCGGATGGTGGGATGGGGCAGGACACTCACTGGGGATAAAAATTTATCCCCATCTCGTATCCTGCCCCATCCCACATTCTCATGTAGTTTTCCTTATATATAATATCCTTGCTTTTAATTTCCCTCCTTTGAGCAGGTTAGACCAGGGGGATCAGCATCCAAATTGCAACACTTATGCCTTTTTAATCATAACCCTGTCATTTCTTTCTCAATTTAGGAATATTTTATATGATAATAAGATTGAATGCCCCAGCTATCTAATGATATTATCTATTAGTTATTTAAGCTAGATATTGGCATGAAATAAGTCAAAGAATGTAAAATATTGATTATCAACTTTTAGTTTTTGAACATGGATTTCTCACTGACTAATACCTCCATGGATACAAGACTTTTCCTGTATATTAAAAGCATTTATCCCGAGGGAAATATTCCTCAAAATTTTGATTTAGGTGCTGGTTGATTTTTTCTTCATTGTATGAAATAATTTGATTTTTTTTTTGCAGATTCTTTACATTTTATTTCATAACAAATATGTGAGGCCTATATCAAAATTTTGAGACATGCTTTCCTCTGGAAGAATGTTTTTGATTTGTTTGAGAAGTTTTATAATTATTGAAGTATCATTTGATGAGAAATAAAATTTAACATATTATTATTTTTGCTTAAAACCATTATTATAGTTTCAATTCTTTAATGAACTATATGTTAGTGATACCATTCAATAACTGAGATATTCAGCTTTTACTTGATGTATAATATGTGTAAAAAGACAGAGAAATAACAGAGTTATGAAATACACACGACTGATGCAAAATGGATCCTGCTCCCCCTACTCTATCGTTAAGCTCTTTCTCTAGTGAGGTCACTTGAGGCATTTGGCATGTTTATAGACAACTCATGATCACATGATCCTTCTTTCTCATGTGCACTTTGTAGAATAATACTTTTTTTTTACCAAATCCGCTAAAAAGTAAAACATTATTACTTACAGCAACCAATTCCAGCAGAAGTCTTTGCATCTCCTCCCTCTCTGGTACACTGATGGAAGTTGCTATAGCCCCGATTGTTTCACTCTCAGTGTTGAACGCCAACCCATAAAGAAAAATCAGTGCCATATTAAACTGTCCAGAGCCAAACAGCCCTTTCATTGCTCTTCTCACTTCTTCAGGATTTCCTCTTAATAATCCAGTCATTGCCAAGAATTCCTGAACTGACAGGTGCACAAACTGACTCAGCACCTGGTTGTCGCTGGTTTGTTCTGGATCACTGATCTCAGTTTGCATCAAGAGGCCTGTCCTGCCAACATCATGGACTGAAAAAAGATGTTTGTATATGATTTCCATAAAATTTTTATTTTATCTGTTTAATTTCAAAATTTGTAACACAAGCCACCCTTGTGGTGGCAGGTGGGCTCACTTCTGCCTCAAAGGGAAATCATAGTCTTGTTGGGCAAGTCTGGATGGAGAAAGCTGAGGACTAGTCTGCCCTAAATAAACAAATCTTCTATCTGGTAACTTGTATTTTAGATGGATTACATTTCAGGTGCATAAAGAAGGTGCAATGCTACTCTCCCAATATTTAGGTAGTTAAGGAAAGGGATTATTGAGCAGGGTGTTAAGGATGCAAACCCTTTAATTTGATACAAGAAAAATACTGGCTTCTTGTAGAAATTTGTACAGAGAATTGAAACTCATTGAATAGTCACTTTATAAACCTATTGATTAATATAAGTTGTATAAATATACCAAAAACAAACTCATAATTGTATTTTCTTTCTGATAATTATCCTGCTTGATTTTCAATTGAACAATCATAAATTGAGTCAAGATAACTGTTAGATGTCATAGTTTCTATTTTGGAAAGCAAGGATAGCAATCCTCACTTATTTTTGTGCATTAAATATGAAGGGAGACCTAAGGTCTTTAACCTTATGCTGGAAATGCATCTCTAAAACCTTGTTAATACCAGTTCAAAAGCAACTATGTATACAATGACAATATCTATGAAAAGACAGTAAGAAATCAATGTCAATAGGATGAAAGATAAGATTTGAAATTAAACACTTGCCTTTCAATATGTAGACATACACAAGTACAAATATGTCTAGAAACAAATTGTTTTGAAATGAATTTGTATTAAGGACAAACTTGTAGCTGTTTGAAAAAAACTAATTACAACAGCTTATCTTTAAAACTCATGTGACTCTCATGTATGTCTTATTTGCGGGATACTTTCACAGTTTACTAGAAATATAAGATACAACCAAAACTTTATTTAAAAATCAGGATTTCCTTATTTATTCTATGATTTTATGTCTATACTTCAAATAAAGTATTACCTTTGAGATTTTTTCCAACTACCTTCTCCAGATCTTTCTTGTCAAACACCAATCTAGGAACGCCTTTCTCTTCCCTGTTGACCAGGCTATCGAAGGCTAACTTGGAGAGCACATTGATGTCAGACATCTGGATCTCGCTCTCATCTTTCAGTGAACGCTGCATGAACATCTGAAAATGAAAAACAAAAAAACTAAACAAATTGATACTTACAACATACTTTCCCTTTTGTTCAATATTACGTGTAACTGATGTGTATCATCTTTTATCAAATCCATAAGTATAAGATTCAAATGTTTGTCTTTAAACTAAAAAGTATTCTCAACACCTCCTGCAGTTGCAGATCACTCACATGTAACTGTCGTCTAAATTCACGCACCAACCTAAGGCAATCTCAACACCTTCTTTTTCTTCATGTACAACCAGTTTTACCTTTATTATCTCAGCCCTATAGGCTGCCCCTTCTTCTTCTAGGTGGGACCAATCACTACCTTTTAACACCTCCTTTCCACCCCTTTCCCCCCATTACACCACAGAAAATAATCATGGTCAATATAAGGATTTGTCATAACACATGCTCACCTGAAATCCATCCCCATGCTGAGAAAGGATCCCACGCCACCCAACGTACATGCTCAAATATAAACTTGGCACTCACCCCACACTGCCCAGCCAAGTTCTAATAAAATAGCAGCAACATTCTGGATTGATTATGGTTATGTTACACTGTTAGGTTGCAGCGACATTCTTTTGATGACTCCCAAAATTGTAGCTGCAACCAACTGTTGCAACCTTATTCTTGTAAGCTTTTTTATGAAGCCAATACTGTAACTTCACTTAAGAAAGTCAAAATAACATTCTGTTTAGGTGTGGTTGAGACCTCACTTATGATGATGTCACAATAACCTTCTGTTTAGGTTAGGTGGACACTTAACCTTATAAGCTTTAAGATGGTCACAGTAACATTCTGTTTAGGTAAGGTTAAAATCTGACGTAACCAGAATGTAACAATTATGTCCTGGACCTCACCTAATCAGAATGTCACAATGATGTATTGTTTTAATTTGATCTTAACATTATGATATCATTCTGTGTTGGTTAGGTCTCAACTTCCCAGAAATATAATGTAACAGTTATGTGACATTTCAGTAAGTAACAGACAAACCAATGAAATATAGTTGCATAACGAGACAGTTATGTCACACCTTGGCTGGGTCCGACAAAGACAGGACTCAAAAGGAGGAAATAAGGCCTATATCACTGATGCCCTATGCACTATGCACCATGATTGGCATTAGTTATTATCATTTAATTTCTTGCACATCTTGCACCAATATGCATCAGTGTGACTGGTGTCATCATGGTGCACAACTATCAACCCCCTTTGCTTCCCTCCCTGCCTCCCTGCCTCCTACCCTCCCTCCCCATGCCCTCTCCCTCCCTCCCCCCTCACCAGGAGGCAGGCTTATGGGGTAAGTCAACCTGGCCGTGGCCCTGGCCCCTGCTCTCTCAGCTCATCACAGGCTATATACCAAACAATCTAAAAAAAAAAAAAAAGTAAAGTAGGGAAACTTTTGGACAGTCAAATCCCTGACCCTGTTGTTGGTTTGAGTTTTTTTTGGAAAAATGAGTTTGATGCATACCATAACTGCATGATTACCACCCCAAAGGGTGATACAGGGATGTAGTTTGTGTGGGAATGACAACTCACCACTTCATCGAATATACAAACAGTAGGCAAGTCAAATGTAGCTCAGAACAGAATTTTTTGTTTCTTAAAAATTTCATTTTTTATGATTTGATGAAAAATATAAGTTATGCTACGGGCGATAATGCGGTAGTTTCTAAAACGGCCAATCGCCAGCCTTTGCGTCATTAGGTTAACAATGGCAGACGTACTTTAAGCCTAATCACCAGAGGATGGGACCACACTGTGGTTGGGAAAGGTATGATAAATCCATAACCAACGTCAAAGGGAAAACTCAGGGGTTTAGCAACCTTTGGCAGGACCCCGATATCAGCCTGCGGGTGGCCCTGTGGGCCCTGCCCTTAGGCTGATATTGGAGTCCCACCTTGAGTTGCTAATCTCCCTTGTATCCCCTTCTCAGTTATATGTATGTATCACAATACTGAGGGAATACCAAGGACCTATTTTACACATGTAATTTAAGACATTTCTGGCATGGGCTACTAATAGAAAATATGAAGATTGACATTTGAGAAAGTATATACCTTGTATTATTTGCCTACCTGTATGATGTATGCGGTGATCTGTGTGTAGGTGGTGACCTTTACAGGTACCCCATCCAGGTCGCCCAGCAATTGGCACAATGCTGCACAGTAGAAGGTAATGGCGGACACTGACATCAGGATGGGGTTCTTCATCAATGTTTGTTTAACAAAGTCCTTTTTTCCAGGAATGACATTTTTGTCCACAAACTCCATTACCCTTTCACAAGTTAGTCCCATCAGCTCAACAAGCATCTGTATGGGGGATTTGGTTGCTATCTCTGCTACACATGAAAGGGCAGCAAATGGTCTGAAAAAGGATTATAATCATTCTTTTTGTAGAAACATTATCATCTGAAGATTTGAAAATGTTTCTTTTCACTTCAATCAGAAAAAAACCAAATGTATTCCTAGATAAGAAATTAAGCTAATATAATAATATATAATACTGTAAAACATACGAATACAACAAATGAGAAGATCTAATGACCCTCTCAATATCATCAATCTCATCCTTAGCAGAAGGTCTCACCTTGAGCTGACAATAACTGTTGACTTTTTGAGTATGTCACGTCTCATCAAAGCAAAACACCATTCCAAAGGGTTTCCAGTGTCACACATGAACATCATGCACTTTGTGTCCATCCAGAGGGGCCCAAAGTTCTGGATCTCATCAATCCCATCTGTGAAAAATTGTTATTAACCTTTCTAAATAAATGCTTGTATAATCTGATATTACTACTGCTAATAGTTTGTTTCACTTGTGGTAATCATTTCAATTGGCACATTCTTTCCTTTATGGAATGCTACAGACATTGTGCACATAACATCACACTTCCCAAAATGGAATATGCGCCATAGTGGTGATCAACATATATTTATCTAAAGCATTAATTATGTAGATATTTGCCTTTTTAATCAAAGAGGGCTCATTGAATCATAATAAATAAGTACCACATATAAATTATGAAAATGAATAGCCATATTGGTGTAGTTACCAAATGGTGATCACAAAAATCTGGTCATGTGACACTGTCTGCTCAAGGTCTATATCAGTATTTTGAAGTCCCTTGTAAATATATTTTGATAAGTACAGATGTACCTGCTTCAGATAAGATAGGTTGCATTTTTAAATGTGGTTGCTATAGTAACAAACACAAAAGGAAAACAGCATTCATGGTCAATTTTTATGTGATTTTGGTTACCATGGCAACCAGATAACCAAGGCAACCAATTTCAATCTCCCGTACTATAGGACTCTTTAAATGCCTCAATTTGAGACATAAATTGTGTCTTTATCTTGCTTATTAAGGAAAATATGACCAAAATAATGTTTATCTTAAAAAAGCAGAATTTTCATTTGGTTTCCAAGGAAACCAGCTATTCACTCTCTTCCATACAGATATTTTCACAGAAACCCCTTGTTTCATAAAGTAGAAATGTATAACTTTCAGGTGAGGTTTGTTATTCTTTGAAATACTTATATTTGTGGTTGCAATGGTAACTGAAAAAAAAATGGAGTCTGGAATAATGGTTCAATTCTGATGATATTTTCAGTTACCATGGCAACCAACTAATCAAGACAACCAATTCCATCATCTGATAGAGCTGATGAAATGTGTCAATTTGACACCATTGTGTTTCTACCTTGCATATCAAGAAAGATATGACCTAAAAAAAGGTTAATTTCAGAATTGCCTTATTTTGTTGACGGTTGCCATGGAAACCAGCTGTACCTTCCACATCTGCAGACAAATTTTTTAGAACATTGGCTTTTTTGTAAGAGCAACTCCTGTACTCCAAGAATAGTATAACAAAATGTAGTAGAAAAGAATGGTAACTTATTCGACATTTTGGTAGCCAGTGCATTATGGCCTACTTGGCCCAGGAAACACTCTGTGATGAGGATATGATGTATCATGTATAAAATGAGATTCTAATGATTTCTGCATTTGATTTGCCCTGAAAGGCAGGCAGTTTTACAAGAAAAATAATGATTAGGAACCATTTCATAGAGATTAGCTTAACAGTTGGTAGTGTTTGTTCAATACAAAGCTTTTGAAGCTATAGAACAGTTTCTTTAATTCACTTGGAATATGGTAGATAACCGTACCGACAACAAAGCCAACTTTTTCTTCATTTTTGGCAAGCCATTCTGTGTCAATCAATACATCCTCTTTACCCACATTGTAAACAGGGTATAGACTCAGCAGCCGAAGTAAATCCATTTCTTTTTCTACTCTCATCAGATATCTGACATTCAGCAAGAACAGGGCTTTGAACCTTGGAGCCCATTCACCATTTGCCCATTTCCAGAACAGCCGCTGCAAAAGTGTTGTTTTTCCAATGCCTGCTCTTCCACGGATAATGACATACTTTCGAAAGTCAGTGGTTTTAATGAGGTCCTCATCTTGGATGTCAATTCCATGATGCTTCTCTAGTCCTTTCTGGTAGGAGTCTGGTCGCTCTAGTTCATCTCTCTGCATGGCTTTTAAGTCTTCCTGAGAGAGCAACTTTAGTCTGACATACTGGGTCTCAAGATCAATTGGTCTGTCGTGTTTTTGTTCAGTTGTGTGTCTTTTTCTGTATATGTCAAGCACCATAGCATTTTCTATTTTTTCTGGAAAATATAAAGTCAAGGAAGATCATCAATGATATGAGAAGTGAGTATTATTTTTTGTTTTACATAACAACATCAGTCAGAAAAGCAGCGTGTGCAACAAATTTAAGACACTACTATAATACTGAATGCCTTCAATGCCAAATGCTATGAAATGTGTGTGCATGTGCAAAAGGAAAGAGATGCAAAGGTGGTGATGACCACATTGAATCTTACAGGGGCCAGTAGTGTCCAATCGAGGTCTACATGCAAATGGATGATTAGTTCTTTGGCAGTGGGCTGCATAGATGGGACATATACATGTTCTTAAAAATGAGTCACATGTCTGATATTGATTTTTGTCAACCATTATACAAAGAGACCTATAACCTACAGCGAATACAGCCGTCAATTATCTATCTAGTGGTATATGATAAATGAATATGATGTTTGAAATACCTATAACCTATATCAGGATATTAACTTTAGTAAAACAACCATTTTTTAAATAATTTTTTTAAACCTTTATATTTGTAATTGAGACATTCAGATCAGATCTGTCATATGCTATTAGAAAGGAACATGTAGATTCAACACATCATAGTACATAGTTTTCATTTTTTTAAATTCATTTTAAGATAAAAAGTCCACACTATACAGAAATTATTTTTTACTTTGGAAAATGAGCCAAACTGATGAATGCGATGTAATTGGCATAATTTGCAGACCTATATCGATTATCAAAAACATCACAATTTACAGAAATGAACTATGAGCCGATTCGAAGATCAATAAATTGTTAGAATTATCATTTGTTGATTGAAAATGTTTTTAATTTAAACATATTATATCATAACAATATACTTTTTCTATTCTAACAAAGTTAATAATCAGTTTACTAGACTTATTAAACAGTCAAAAGGTCATAAAGAGCAAAACAAAATATACATATTCAACAACAATATACATTTGAATTTTTAATCTAATTATCTCCGTGACAATATGCATGACATGTGAGTGGTTATTTCCTAACCTATGTATTTGCCAATCAGCCTATGATCTATTTTCATTAAGGATAGACAACAGTTGATGAGGGGTGCTTTGCTGTGGTGGTAGCAGTATGCCCTCCACTTGAGTATTCCAAACATCATATTCATTTATCATATACCACTAGATAGATGATTAAAAGCTATATTCATTTCTATGAATTATATAGATATATTATATGTACTGATACCTGTATATAAGTGTCACACACTGCTACTATATTCTAGTATTGCACAATTTGTTTTTCATTTTTCAATATTGCCTTAAATACTTCTTGATTCAGTAAAATTATAATTTCATATAGATAAAGGCTACATGCAGGGAAATGTGTCTCAAATACACCAACATTCCAAATAATGAAGGTTGTGAAGTCCCTTCATAAGCAGCGATCAAATGATGAACAACCAGGGAACCTCTCCTTGCTAGAACTTCTGAGTCAGGTCCTTACCATGAATAATTTTCAATTCAATAACATCAACTACCTAGAAATAGGTGGTACTGCGATGGGCATGAAAGTAGCATCGTCCTATGCCAACATTTTCATGAGTGACTTTGAAGACAAATACATCTACACCTACCCCCTCCAGCCCAAGATTTTCATGTAAACTTTCTGGATACCACAGTCACTATGGAGGGCACGTCACTGACTACCAACCTTAACTCCAAACTGACTGACAGGAACAATTTCCTACCATTCAATTCAGCACATCCCTATCACTGCAAGAAAGGTCTCCCATACAGACAATTCATATGGATACAGCAAATCTGCAGCAAGGAGACAGATTTCCTGTCCAACTGTGCCAAGAAGGCAACCTTGCTCATCCAGAAAGGGTTACCCTAAGAAACTTCTTATCAAAACTTTTTGGAAAGCAACAAACATAGATCCAGAACAGTTGTTACGACCCCCAAAAACTGCCACGAAGAAGAATGAATCACCCTTCTTTCTGATGACCAACTAGGAGACCAGATCAGGAAGACCTGGGATCTCCTAGACAGGTACGCATCCACCCGCCACCTACATAGTGGAGAGTTCAAGATAGTGCATAAGAAACCCAAATGCTTGAAAGATATTCTGGTAAGGGCCAGACTCAAAGACCAAAAGCACATCAGAGCAAACCAAACCAGAAGAGAACATGTGGGACCAAAACATGCAGATATTGCCCAAGAATCAACAAAAGTGGCAGCATCAAATTGCACATCATGGGCAAGAAGTACTACATTAGACAAATGGTCGATTGCAACAGCAACAACCTAGTCTAGGCGATTAGCTGCAAAAATGAGGCAAACAATATGTTGGCCAAACTAAATACAGGGTAAGAAATGGTTCCAGGCCCATTTTCACTACATTACCAACCAAAAACCGATGTGTCTAGACACTTCAATTCCAATGCACATAACTGCTTAGATGATGATGTCGAAATCTGGGTCCTCCAATTCTGCAAGACAGCACCCGACAGACCAATGGCCCTCAATCAAAAACACAATGCTCAGTTTGATTGGATCCACAGGCTATGCAGCCAAATACTGATGGGCCTTAATACCATCGATACTGGCTACTAGACCAAAAAAACAAAAATCATTCATAACCTACATGACCTTACCTGTCACATTTCAAAATGGATGAATCATGCCCCACTACTGAAGAAGATGGAAAGTCACACTTACTAGTTAGTGACCACTCTAATTTAAGGACCTCACATCATAGCTCACTGCCATGCGAAGAGCCACTGCAAACACTCTTAAGACCTAAGATACTGTGTGGACATCGTGAAACTCAACCATAAATGGCCTGATGAGTTTTTTACCAAAATGGTGACAGCCACCTGACATCGCCCCCCCCCCCTCCTTACAGGGGTCCGGACTGTGTAAGACAGACCTGGGACTGATGTAATGGTCATCTCCCACAGACCACTTGTCGGTCTGCCTCTGGAGGAGACCCTAGCCTTGACTGCACTATGTAGGACAGCTTGGGGACAGCAAAAATCTACCAAATCCTTACAGTTACCTGTACTGCATAGGACAGGAGCAAAAGATTGTAATTACCACATAAAGTCCGATCATATCGATAAAATTTATCCCTTACCCCTCAAAATGTAAAACGCCCCCCAAAAAAATGCATGTCGGTCTACTCCCCGAGGAGACCCCAGCCCTTGCCTGCACCATGTAGGGCATTTCAGGGACTGCGCAATCCACCAGAGAAAAAACTGATACACATTCAAAAGCTGGTTGGGATCTCCAACCACACACCTAAGCAGAGTGGCTCCTGCCCCCACTTAGAACACGTAAATCATCCATATAACAAGTTAGACAGGATAGTGTGACCCCTGCCACCTCCGTCTGTGCCCTCCCCATATAGAGAAATCCTTGCCGGTTCTGTTTCCCAAAACCCCTTACAGACCCAGAACCCCAATATTTCAACTCCCAGTGTTACCCCTTCAGACCTCATATGGGCCCCATAATCCACAAGTTGGATATGAATGAGCCCACATGATCCCCCATTGACCAATCAGGTGAGCCGAACTAGTCAGAGTGCTGTGTTGGACAGTGGGACACCCTCCACTTTGCAGTTGCCATAAGGAGTATACATTTACCACATATCGAAACAAGCCGCTAACATCAATAAGTAGTTGACGCTATAGTATTTGTCAAGAAAAATTGTTGTAATAAATGGGCTGCTCTCTTGACCAATGACCCTAATCACCGATATTGTGATTTTCTTGTTTGGAATGAGAAAGGAAAGTTTCTATATTGAAATATAGAAATAAATACATACCTCTGAAAATGATGGAAGCTTGAATGACTTCATATGACACCTTATGAGTGGTCTGCCTACTAACCAAAGCCATGCTAGATATTGCCATATCCAAGTCCTCCCTTTCTACCTGTCGGTGTGATCGAACTTCGATAAATGCAGTACGGGTTTTCTGGCTGAAAAAATTAAGTTGTTTTAAGGGCTCAAAATACTTAATGCCATATTATCTTTTTTCTAAACCATAGTATTTGCCTTATCTGCAACAACACTAATGAAGCAAAAGAACACAAAATGTAACCTTAAGTCACATGTATATGATCCCTCTGAACCCAGGGCAATGTCCATTACAAAATAGAATAGAATACATATCCTATTATACTCACAAAAGCATCCCAATGAATGGTACAAACTCAGAAAATAGTACTTCAGTTTGACACCAGATGTCAGTCCAGTAACAAACCACTTCTAGTAAAGCTTACTAAGCCAAATAATCCTGTTTCCTCTGATCAACTGACCCAACAGAGCAAAACCACAATGTATAAAAATGTTGCCATACTTTTCTCATAACCTATAACATGTATAACACAATAACAAAAATCTTATTTATCTAAATTTCATCTACATGTATAAAGAATTACCACATATGTAGCCTTATGACACAGAATTGAAAATCAAATTTCACAATTCTGAATTTCAGGAAGTTGAAATTCCTAAAAGCAGACATATGTTGGGACATGAGTCGCCAGCCAAGAAAAACATAACAATAACATTTTGCACCATGACAACACATTCTTGGCTGGAATATAAATACCTTATAGGAAGAATAATCAAATGTTGGCTCCTTGAAATGGAGAAAATCATTGTAGTTCTCAAAGTTAACCAAATACCTCAGCATTAAATGGCAATAGAAATGCATTCCATGAATAAATCTCATCACAATTCAAATATATGCAGATAAATCATTATTGTGAATAATAACCTACATTTAATCTAAACTCTTTGAATGCATTTCTCTACTTCTTTGGTTTTTATTTCTATTTGAGATTTTGCATTAACACATACACTGTCTGCATTCAGCAATATTTGTCTGAATTTAATAGAATAGTTTCATATGTTCTAAAATTGTGTTTATGAACAAATTGAAAGGTGAGAGACATACCATAGATAGCCAACTCTCAAGTCCATCTTGATTTTCAGTTTCTGGAAGATAGCCTCACAGACCTACAATAGAACAATACTTTTATTATCATCAGCATGAAGCCCAAGAGTAAGTATTGACCATAAGTAGCTATTAGGTTGCGCATTCTAGGCATCTGACCCCCTGAAAAGAGTACATAAGGAGTTGGTGGCCCATGGTCCGAGGGCCCATGAGGGGTGGGCCCCACAGAGCCCCAGTTCCATAGTTTTCAATAATGGGGACTAAACTAAATATATATCCCTCTCTTCTGATAGTTCTTTAGAATTCATACCAAAAAGGCAAACTCGTTCCTATTCCTAGCCACTATTTTCTACAATTTGTAATCAGGACTAAATTAGATATATATATCCCTCTCTCTTGATAGTTCTTTAGGATTCATACCTAAAAGGCTAACTCGTCCCTATTCCTAGTCAATATTTTCCACAGTTTGTAATGGGGACTAAACTAAATATATATCCCTCTCTTCTAAGAGTTCTTCAGGATTCTTACCTAGTCACCGTTTTTTAATATATATTTTATATGTATATTCTTAAATTCAATATGCGACTGTTGGATCTCACCCTTGAGGGCCCTCTCCCAGGGGAGGGCCGCTGGGCAAGTGTCCCAAGGGGGATTACTTGGGGGTCAGACGCTGGCACCCCTTAGGTTGCAGAAACATAGCAATCATTAACAAATGATCATTGTGGCTTATACTGTTATCATCAAATTATATTGTACCATTTTGACGTCAATAAAAGGGATTCTTTTTTGATTACTGCTATCAAAGAAAGTGCCTCTATGGTTCCAATAGTTGTTTGGTTGATAAACGATGGTGTTATTCTTAATACAGTGTTTATAATTGCAATGCATTAAGATTCATTACATAATATTTATGAGCACTCTTGTGCAGTAAAGAAAATCAGTAATAACCAAAATTTGACAAGCTCAGATAGCTATTGACTGTATGTGTCAAGGAGCACTCATTGCCGGTCTTTCCCTATTAATGTAAGTACCTTTTAGTTGTCATTGATAAAGTTTTAGATATTTATATTTTTCTTAGTGATTACTGTGAGCTTTAAATAGAGTATTCAGAAATGTTTTCTGAGTTTAGGTTATCCGGATATGAGTATAGTTGTAAACTTACTGCAGCTTTGATGTCGGACGTGAAATCATTATATTCTGGTGAATTTGTCTCCTTGTATTCATGCGTGAAGGGTGTTGTAAGAATGAATGAGACATAATATATGAAGACCTCTTGGGCCACTGCATGTGGTAGTTGATGAAACTCCTGCTTGATATATGATAAAAAATAAGTGACTCTAGTAAATACGCTGATAACACATAAAACAATTGTGAGGAGTGTGGAGCATTAGTTTTGCTCATAGTTTACTCTCCAACAGAATGTTCTAAACCTTAAATATCATACAATATGGAACATTTCAAGTAATCTCCTGCATTACTTATTTATCATAAGAAACAAACATTACTGCTTTACCTGGTAAACAGTGTGAACATCCTTTAGTTTAGATACTGAAAAGATAATCTGCACTGCATAAAACCACAATTGAAAAAATTCCTTTCACTAATATCAATATTATAATAAACATTTGCCTAAGTAATACCTAAAGGCCGAAGCCTCATATTCCTGGATTTAACTTCATAGGGCTTGCGGGCTCAATTTTTTGAGTTACTCCATTTGATAAGTTAGCAGTGATCGTTGGGTAGGTATTGCTCTCTTAATGAGGCTGAATAACAGTTTGTTCTGAGCAATGAGCACTAATCCATATCAAGCATGTTTGGTACTTTGACACTGATTGCAGAGGTAGCTGACTCAGCAGTGTCTGATTTGTCAAAAATCTTTCAGCCATCTTATGCTTGGTTTAATAGGTATTGGGCTTCAGGCTTCTATGATATGAGAAAGGAGATTCTCTTTGTGTCAGAAATTACAGAGAGTGTAGAAGCGCTTAAATCATATTACATATATGCATTTAAGTATACAAACCTCCACATAACTGTTTGGGTTGTAACCAAGATGTGTTATAATGTGGTCTTGGTTGTCCTGGTGTAGAGCCCTCAACAAGGAGTGGAATCTCCACTGAGGCCCCTTCTCTATGTGTTCAAGCAGCCGCTCTACCATCTGGTGTCTAGTGGCGTTAAACTATGTGCCCAAAACAATTGACAGTGATTAGTTGTAAATTAATACATTTTCAGAATTGATGTATTGTTGAAACCTCACTTTATGTTAGCATCTTATGAGCATTGAATTATTCATTTCACTTGCCTCTTTTTTTTATTAACCATGACAAAGATTTATTGTATTATTTGTTGAGTAAGTTAAATAAAGTAAAGAGAAAGAGTAATTCCCTTTATATTAGAAATTACTGAGACTGTAGAAGTTCTAAAATAATATTACTTGTATGCATTTAAGTATACCAACCTCCTCATAACTGTTTGGGTTGTAGCCAAGATGTGTTATAATGTGGTCTTGGTTGTCCTGGTGTAGAGCCCTCAACAAGGAGTGGAATCTCCACTGAGGCCCCTTCTCTATGTATCCAAGCAGCCGCTCTACCATCTGGTGTCTAGTGGCATTGAACTATTGACCAAAAATAAATTGACAATGATAAGTTTTAAACATTTTCAAAATTTACATTATTGTTCAACTTTGCATTGAATTTTTCATCCCATTTACCTCTACTACCTTGTTGATTATTATTTGATTAGCCAGATACTGTAAAATCTGTGTCCTTTTGATGATTATAAAAAGGAAAAACTATCAATCAACATCACAGGTGTTGCTCCTAACAGTCTGCTGTACAATTTGACTATGTACACAATCATGCTGTTTAGTCTATCAAATAAGGATAAAGTATCGGACTGATAAGTTTATTAACAATGACTAAGATTGGTTTCATGATTTGTTGAATTGTGTAAGTTATATGAATCGAGTTTAACATACAATAATCATTTTCAAGATGATGACTAAATGTAAACCAGATATGAATACTCCCTATGTCAGAAACCATTCAATATGCCTTGTTCCATTCAATGTGTCACTCAATCTAGTTCTGAACACAGTTTTTCAATATTTGAACATTTAGTTCTGAACACAGTTTTTCAATATTTGAACATTTAAAAAAAAATCTGATTGGAATTAGTGTTACAGCTGGGATTATTATTAAATTCTTGATGATTCGGCTCACATGCATGCCTATAAACTTAATCAAGTTTCAATTAAGCTTATTATTTGAGGTTAGATGGGATGTTATGTCAAAAATTTACTCTATAAAAAAAATACTTTGAAAAGAAATTTATCTCAATTGTTATTCTCAGTTCGTAAAACATTAGTTTATTGATATTTTTGGCCTAAATCATATAAGTATGGCCTTTGTAAACTTAGCACTGCCGTCCCTAACATGAAAATCACCATCCTAAAATTTGTTTCATGTTTTTTGAGCCAGGCTTACTTATTTACTTTGGCTTTAAAGATTGATGGTATAGCAGATTATATTTAATAGGAGGAATGACTTTCTTTGAATAGATTCTAATTTAGATTCTGTGGCAAGAATATTCTACAATAACATATATTTGATGAAATGGACATTCCACTTCAACATGTATTTAGACAATATAGTACCTCAATATCTTCCTGAATCAGTCCGTTGATGGTACAATCCTTACGTAGATGAACAAAGAGTCTCTCTGGTTCTATGCTTTTCACCAGGTCTGGACCTTGCTGTTTAAGCAACTCTTCTATATGGCTACCACGCACTAGTTTTTGTTGTTCTTCATTTCGTTTATCCCAAACTGGGAAGGCTGCTGTTATTTCACTTGCCAGCTCTTTAAAAGAAAAATGAAAAGTGTAAATATTTAGAGAAATCAGATTCATCAAAATTGTATTTTTGTTGCTGCTTACTTAAAGTCATGCATTCCTGAATAATAAAGTTCAATGTCTATGTGTCTATATGAATGGCTCATCATATGAGCCTACCTGGAGGATTGTGGGGCTCCGGTCGTGTAGTAGATGATTCCTGTGCAGCTGGGATACTCTGACCTGTGTGTGCTGCAGCTGTAATCATGCAATGCTTCACTAAACAAGATGTGTAAAGAGCATTAGTAATTTAAATAACTTCATGGGAGGATGAAGATTTGCCCCCAAGAACAATATTAACAAATTAGATTTCTTTATTTCTGATAAGATGAACTCTGATTTCATTTAAAGTTTGTTGTGATAAACTTGATTGTTTGACTGTAGAAGGTACTTCTTATCATACAAAAGAACCAATGATAGATAAGATAAATAATGATGCATGTCCAAAAGTTTCATACTGATTTTCCTAAGTTATGTTTTATAGATTTTATTATTATGCTTTGATTGGTTAATGTTTTATCTCCTGATTAATCACTATCATCACGTTCTTATTCTTACTATGTTGTGCTTATCATCATTACTATAAAAAAGTGCTGCATGTTGAATAGATCTATCCTTGAATTGTTAATGACATTTGTTTTAGCATTTGGAGCATCACATGGGCCTACCTGACAGACTTTGGGATGCGGCACCCTCATCTGTAGCATATTTTGACTTAGTACAACCCATTTCATTGGGTAGGCAGGGGGTTGAGCAACACTGTCTACAAAATAGTATGAAAAAGAAAATGATTTAACTTATTTAATTTTCCATAACATCTTTTAGATATTTTCATTCCTAAGGTGAACCCTCAGCAAAAAGACCATTACTCTTCTTGTCCCTCAACTGAGAGGTTGGGCTGTCATATTAATGAGAAGAAGAAACAAACGAGTTTTTTTGACCATACATCCTGTATAAAAGTTGACCAATCACTACATAAGACATTACAAGTCTTGGAGTATAGACCGAAGCACCATAAATCTGGAGTTGAGTTATTGACAGTAAATAAAGGATGGCACTTGAAATATATCTAAGAGACCCTTGAAACTCTACACAATGAAATTGCAAAACTGAGCTTGGTACATAGTGTTGTTAAAGTCAATTTATTTGGATATAACTTACAAACAGAACTTTTCAAAATATGGAAAGCATGGAGAAACATCACCTCTATATAGGTTGCCATAAGTTGTCATTGAGAAACACTGAGTTATGAGGAGCACTTTCATAAAAGAAAACAAAGTCAATGAATTTGTATTTAGTTCAAAAAATACATTGAAGCCTTCTTAAAGATTGATTATCTCATCATCCCAAAGTTGCAGCAAACTGCGATATCTCATTTACAAAGGTGCTACATCCCCCATATCTTAGTGGTCTGTGACCTACATGTGATATGGAGATACCACAGGCATATTGCAGCTCAAGTCACACAGGTGTAAAACCACCTTGTGCCAGTTACTAATGGAGAAGACTGTGGGGGTCTAATGCAGGGGGAGCAGGCCAGGCTGAGCTTACATAACAACTACCATGGTCTGCAACACACTCCTAGTAGGGCTTATTATATGTATTTCTTCCAGGTGAAAGGCATCCAGGGCAAGCCTGGTGTGGTTAGATACAACAATTCAAGCAAAGGCATATCACAGTTTTGCACCATTATTTTTAGCTCCAAATTACCCATACAGCCTAAAGGTGGGCCCAGGGGTATTGTCCCTTGTGAAATTGTGTATTTTCTACGTCCAGATAGGGAGGTTTTAATTAAATTCTTCTAGTTTTTTAGTACAGAGGTTTTCAATGGGTTTCAGCAATACCATCATGTCTCCAAATCTATAGATTTGGACCTATCTCTATTAAAATTACAGCAGTAGTGTTAATTTTGATGGATAGTTAGCCCACCTGATCAGGATGGCTTGTCAGTGTCCCCTCAAACCACTCACACACTGTCTCATGGTGGGATGGTGCCATACCAGAAATACGCTGCTTCATTTTTGTGAAACTACCTTTAGTTTGTGCAATTTGCATTTGCAATTTGGGTTTTGGGTAGGATTGTGGATTGTCTAGGCTTTCTTATGTTAATCCCAACCTGATAATACTATTATATATATATATATATATATATATAATGCCACTATATATATATATATATATATATATGTCACGCTACAACTCAATGGACTTGCAATTAGGGGTTGGGAGTTATGATAGGTGTATTGTTTAAATAGTCATACAAACAACATTGCTCATTTCATTTAGGTATTATTTGAGCAACATCATTCGTCAGGGATGGATAGGAGGTGGGTGCATGGTTGTTTTCTTTGGTTTTTTGAATATTGATGTTTTTTTTTAAATATAAAAGTGGTGACGACAGACGGGATGATTTTGATATGATAATCACTCCCCACTTTCTGGAATTTCTGGATGTACACTTCATTGTTTACTAATTTTAAAGACTATGCCTTATTATCTAATCATTTGAATGACATCCCATTATAGGAGTGATGTCACACCATACCTCCTTCCCCTCCTATTCTTCAATAGGCCTGACAGCCCCCCTTCATTATCTTCCAGGTCTACTTCAATTATGTCTGCATATGAGTTTTCTTTATGTAATGATACTTTCTTATTTCAAATTGTGGATATTGCTGTATTTTCCTAACTTTGAATACTTTTATTTCAGCATATGTATTGTGTGTTCAGAGACCTAACACCCCCTCCATTTCCTCTTTTTTGACTCCCAACATGCCTTAATGGGTTCCCTGTGCACACACTTCACAAATTGAAGAATATAAGATCAACATTCCTTGTGCGAGTTCTGCAGTTCCAAATAGTGAAGTAGTATTTTTAGTGCGGTGTGTGGTAGTTGCACTGCATGCATGCTTTTTGTGAGCAGAGAGTGGAAGGATACTTCAAGCAAACACTCCTACTCTCTTACATTCCCTGTGTGGCCACAATGGCCTAGCAATGGCATAGACCTGGCTGGTATTATTTCCATAGGAATTACTCGGTCACAGCCTTAGTCTGTACGGCCCTATCTTGACACTAAACTTTCAGTAACCGTTACAGTTGAGTGATTTCCACATATTCACTACTCCTCATGGACCCGGGGCCCCTTTTATCGAAATCCAGGATGTGCTCCTTATGGGGCCTTCCACTTAGTACATACACACATTTTTTTAAATCTCAGATCCCCCTCCCCCCTTAGGCAAAAATACCCATAGGATATGTACTAAAATGTACGCACATTTTCAAAAATCTCAGTCCACCCTTTCCTCCCCCCCCCCCTTGATGCATACATACTTAATGGAAGGCCCCTATTCCACATTTTTTAAACCAAAGATGATATTGCCATATATTTGATATTATCATGTTGTTGAGAGTTACAAGTATTGGCTTGCTCCTACCTGCTAAATCATGTCCATTAGATCCTGTCCCTTTCCTGCTATACATGTCAGACTAACATTACAGTCTGGTTGTAGTCTAATTATTGGTTGACCTGCTTTCCAAAAGACATTTCAAGCTTCTTGCGCACTACACTCCTCTATAAATTTGACCTGGTTTCAGATAAGCCAAAAAACTATCGTTGATATATCTCATTTCCCAATCGTTTTATCTTACTATGAATATCTGTATGGCCTCATTTGAACTGAGGGTAAAATAAAGTGCTGTATCTGACATAAACCATGGAAGTGGGTTCCAACTACCGAACCACAGGAGCACAGATTTTGTTGCTCTAGTATACACATTACTGAAAAAAACTGTTGAGATTTGAGATTAATAATTTACACTGTATTGTTTATCATAAATTCTATGTCGATTTAAACATTTATTCTACACAAATAGTGAGTTCTATGACTTTTGTTTTTGCCCCTATTCAATGCTTTGGCCTTTCATTACACGGTTACCATTCAAGAGGAGAGGACCTTTTCGTCTCACATACTTTGGCCTTTAGACTGACATCTCTGCAATGATGTCATAAGCGGGGTTTCCTGGAATGTAAGGATTCCCTTGGGTCAACAAGTGCAAGTGGGGGCAGCACTGTACAGATATACGGCAGTGCTTCCCACTTGGAACAGGGGTGTCTGACCTGTCCATGAAAGGTGCAACATTTGTAATATGTGACCTGCTCTTCAGTTTTGGGGCTTGTTGACAGAGGTGATGAATGTAGAAGAAGTACATCAATTAAAGAATTGCTTAAATATATGTAACAGATTAACATTAGGTATGTTATCTGTAAATAAACAACCTCTGGGAAGCTACACCTGTGGCCATTCAGTGCTGCCACCTGTTGTCTCTTGTGGTACGCGTTCTGTAGTCCCACCTCCTTAACTGCATTTGGCATTGGGTCACAGGTAACCAGTTAGGTCACATGTTTTCATTTGATACTTTTTTCTTTTATCAATTTGTAATAAAACAGAGTGACCCTTTCATAATTTGCCCAAAATCGTTATCCAAATTTTAGTGTTGGATTTTATTGTTCAAGAGTAAGTGTTTATAAAGTAGAAGCTGAGCTGTGGGTTTTTGAATATGACAGGGTCACACACCATAAGTCCATCGATGATACATTATGGCTGGTACTGTAAAAGATGCACAATGTTTGAACAATTTACCTCTCATACAAAACTACACAAAATTTCATTATTAGCTGAACTTTAACTTATTTTTGCCACTTTTAGAAATTTCTGATGGAACTATCATTGATATATCAAAGTGCATTCTAATAAGCCCGAACTGATATCAGAATTAACATGCTTGCCAGAGGGTGTTTGGAATCCACTTTGATTTCCCTAAATACAAAAATCTAAATTGGTATTTGGTCAAATATCAAGGCTGGAACTTATTTCATTTTACATGAATCTCTTTAAATTTAGCTTGGAAACTCATTGAATTTTAGGGCTGGCAATGACCCCCATCCCCAAATTATCTATTGAATGTTTTGTTCATGGAAACGTAACATTATTGGGTTGTTTCAAAATTCAACAATCTGAATTAAAGCTCATTATATTGCAGTTATATATGAGATAACAATTGTGCATTGAAATGATAAATGATGAATTATATTAAGCATGTATGCCAGTTTCTTACCAAAAACATTTCTAACATAATAATTGAGAGTAATTATCAGAAATATACATATTTAAATGCCCATTTTGTGTATGCACGAGGATATAACTTGCATGCATTTTTTTTTAATTCTAAAATACTTCTAAATAATTTTTGTTTTGAAGAGAATAAACATGATAGTTTCAAATAAATTAACATTATACTACAATTTCAAATGAATCAGATATAATAAACAGTGAATCATGTAGATAAAATGTAATATTGGATACATAGAATATCTTAAAATAGAACATTACATAACAATCACTTTTTACTAAATTTCACAGTGGTCACAAATCTATGGTTACAATGAGGTAGTCATCAGTTACCTGATTAAATAATTAACTTATGATGAGTATTAACAGTAGTGATATGAGTGTTTTATTTCCAGGGAATCAAAACAAAGGATAGCATGCAATTTTCTTTGATTTTCAACACGATTATTATGTTTTGCACTGCAAGCTAGCATCCATGATATGTATATCAGCCATAAAGCCTAAATTACAAGTAATCTTTGGGCAGGTGAATACAGTTATGCAATGATACTGCTCCTTGTTTTTGGTGTTTGAAATATCTGGCAAATATTTTACTCATCTCTTGCACAAATACATTACGCTAAATTGCCATCTTTGAATGAGTAGGATCTGTGTAAAGTTGTGTCATAGAGCTTACCCCTCTGAAGGCTAAATCTGGGATCATATTTTGAACAATGAAGTATGTATGTGTTACAATGGGAGCTAAGCAGTTCTATTTAAAAGCATTTAAAAGCATTTACTCAAGGGTGAAATATCTATTTAAATCTTTGATTGGAGGATGAACTACTGTCCACAGATTGAAAAGAGAATAAATGAGGCAGTGACAAGGCAAATGGAGTTGATGACATGTCGACCACTCAATAGCTGTGACCACCATGAATGCTGGCCTTACTTAGTCATCAGTTGGGGAAATGTTGGCCATCTCAATGCGGTACCTTATTCTAATCCGCAACAGAAGACCACCTCAATGGCGACTTTGAATAGAGATATGGGTTTGTATGATGTTATGTGCATACCATACACACATTGTTTTTTAAAGTTTTATGAATTTTATGTGATTACCTGATGTTGTAAAACCATGATTAGTTTGAGTAAACCTCTGTAGCTACGGAGGTTTTTAGAACATGCTTGCCTGGGAATGGTTAATATGAAAGAGGGTGCAAACTGCTTCAACAGTAAAGAGTTAAGGGGGCTACCCCTAGAGTGATAGAACTAGAAGTTCAGTTGAATCAAAGATCATTAGCGACCACTATCTTACATTATCTGATGATTTTTAAAAAAATTGATAATTTTTCTGGTTGATCTTGGTCACATTGTCATACCTAAGTTTAGGCATGACATACCCTCCCACTGTGTCATACCTAAGTTTTGGCATAGCATATCCTTCCTCTAATGATTACAAGTATTTACTAGATTTATTATATCAAATATATTAATATCATAATTCCCTAAATAATATGTGAAATATATGTGTGTGAGGTTCTACATTATAGAGTGAATGGTAATCAGTTAGCACTCCCCCTGCCCCTATTGGTCACTGACCAGAGGTCAGGTGGGTAGGTGCAGGTATACTGTAAGGACACTCTGGGTCCAGCAGCAGAACAGACAACATGTAACCACTATAAGCAGCAATAGGCCTTTTGGCCTACACTCCTGAGACTGTAGAGAATATACATATCATCAACGTCACCTCCTGCCTTCAAGTCTTCTCTTCATTTATACTACATAAAACCCCATGTTCACAACATTGCTAAAAAGGATCAATTCTGACCAGTTCTAGTTGTTTAAATGACCAGGATTTTAGTTGAATCGCTCAGTAGGAACCCCCCTCTAATGGTTCTGGTGAGGACGGAGAGAGAACAATCTCCAAGCAGAACCCTACCCCATACTACTCAGTTAAAGGCAGCAAACCAGAACCACCTCTGCTCTGAGAGTGGCATGAGGCACAACTTCCCAATGACACTAACAAAAACACAATGCATATTTCTTAAATTGTGCATGCCTAACAAATGAATAAGAAGTGTTTATTGTGATATAAATTGTGTATGGTTGGGAGTAGTTGTGTGGGTTTTGTCACCTAGTATTTGTTTCCCACCTCAGGGTTACTTAGTAACCACCATTCATTTACACCTGGACAGGTGCTTGCTCCATTTTAAATCATAGTAAACGGCCCAGGAAAAAAAGAAGGCGGACTACTTTAGCCGGCTCCAGGCTAACTGTAAATTACTGTTCCTAGTCTAGGTAGGTCATTTATCATTTATATACATGTATGTGTTTGGGTGTGTGTATTTATATATGATAACACTACCATGGCAGTGAGGGGTGTATACAAAATAAAAGGAAGTATTGAGGCTGAATTATATTATGTCACATTATCATAAAATTAAAAAGTCTTCACTTACCAATGTTGAACGAACATTAGTGGATGTGTCTCAAGTCATTGTTACTCAGAATATGTATATAAAGAGTATGGAAAACCAAGCTACTTCAAATGATTTTAATGTTTGTATTATATATCATTTTGAAAAGCTTAATAATGTTGTACTACATCCTCTATTATATAGCTGCAATCCACAAACCGTAACTGGACTTGTATATTCCCCATTGAGAAAAGTTGTACGTGTAATGCTTGGAATGATATCTGGGCCCCAAGGATGACTGTAAAGCAATAATACATGCTCCAAAACACACACTTCCTTGTCCACTTTAAACAAGGATCCAAGTCTGAAAGGTAAGCCGCCATTTTATATGATATTCTTAAGCTATTTTCAGGAGATCAAGCACTGTTAGTCTGTCTAGAGTTCCAAGATCATTAAGGAATATGATGAAGGTAAGGGATCTATCATTATCCTATAAACTTTAATGCTCTTTTAGGGCAGTTCTGACACAAGACGGTGATATCCATACAAAGGGGTAACTATAGGTTGTTCTGGTAGGACCTTTTAGTTCTGTCAGTTCAATTACTCATTGAAAATATTTGACATATTCAACCAACTGATTTGGATTCTCGGGTAGCACCCATGATTCATCAGAGATATCAGCTCTTGCAATGGACAGCTCTATTTTTAAATCTTATCAAAAGTTATCCCAACTTTATATCATATATATATATATATATATATATATATATGCGGATCCAGTGAGGTGTAAGGAGTCCTAATCTTCCCCCTTTTATCTGAGACAAAAATTTGTCAAACAAAAAAAACATACTTAGCCTGTACACAGACCCCTTCCCCGTTTCCAAAATCTTGTATGCACCCCTGACTATATTTATGGATGTATGGACATATGCATATTTATTATTGGGGGATAACAGTTCAGTAGGTGGTGATAACCCCTGGATTATCATCCCACCTGGTGATACATAAAAGTAGTCCCATTGCACAATACCTTGTGTTGTTACGATAACCATCCTTATTACGACACCTTTTGTAAGCAGCTTTGTACGTAATAAAGGAATGTGTTGTTCAATGTAGGTTTTAGCTAAAGACACATGAGATTTTCTATTCATATGGAGATATGTTAAATTATTGAATAAAAATGGCAGTAGGCCTTATAGAAAAGGCCTGGCCACTGCAGCACTGACTTATGTCCAAAGCAGGAGAGACTAGCAAACCTGATAAAAAATTATATGTTAGGTGGCAACATGAAATCCTCAACAGTTTTGACATCCAAAACGTTCGGGGGAATATTCATGTTTTTTTCCGCAAATTATATTTCTCTCATGAAATAAATTCTACCCAATGTCTGTTCATAATTCAAACAAAAAAGAGCATGGAATTCCATGTATGTAAGGAAATATGGTGAGTTGAGTCTCTGTGTCAATGATGAATGGTAGCATTAAAATCATGCCAAATATTCCAAAATTCTGTTCGGCAATGGTATTACAATTTACAAAGTCGACTTTCAGGGAATAGAATCTATTACAAAAAGGTATTTTGATTTAAACAAAGAAACTGTACTTTTTGGAACTTTAAACAATCCAAAATTATGTACAATTTTCCAGTTGCAACCCATCTTGTGTCCCATATTGTTAAGGACATAATCTGTATCACTTGTAACTTATCTGTATAAACCTCGACATGGGACATGGGTATTAACTGAGTTTAATATAATGACATGCGACAGGGCCTTTTTTCAAATTTGACACGTGACATGGGACCCCCCCCCCCCATCTAGAGCCCCACAGATGAACTTGACGGAAGTCTAGGATAAGCTAGAGGTGTCAAGTAGGTTTATTCAGGGGACAACCCAAAAAAAATCAGTTTTTGAAATGATCATTTTTTAAATGACAAATACATTTTTAAAGCACATTAAAACTATTATCTATTAATGCAGTTCATAAAGATTTGAGTTATATGTTAAAAAGCAGTGACCCCCACACTAAATTTGGCCCCAACACTTCCCATGACCTCCCCCCCCCCCCCCCCCAGCAAACTGACCACTACCTACCACCTATTACGCACACTATTCACAGTCCTTACACACCACCTATGGCCATGAAATACTCCACGGATCCCAGGCACTAACAAAATAAATTGTTGGTCGTACATAGTATCTGGGAGCTGTACACAGTGACACACCCCGGGGTACAGACACAGCCCAACCCCAGACACTACCCGGGCCCCAGCCCTTATTACGCATGTTCTGACCCTTACGGCGCTCAGGGCGGGAAAATCGCCAAAACTGTGCTTGGAGATTGAAGTGTCCGGCTGGAGATCTAGCCCTCCTGCCAAAAATTGCTCTTATCTCAAATACATTTGAATTTGATTGTCAAGAACGCTGAAAAATATTATTTATTGTTATACCCAAAGTGTTACACAAAATAACTATTTATAATCCTTCTTCAGCATCTTTCAAAAGACACGTCGTAATCAACCATTGTAAAGTGACAGCCATGGCTGCTACAGCAACATGAAATATATCGGACAGTCTGAGTTGGCAGGCCTGGTCGCTTCACTACAGCACTTTCTGACATTTTCACGGCCTCGTGCGCGTTTTGTATGCTTAATTTCGGACACTGTGTCCTGACCACATTCCTGTCGTCCCGATCACGTATCTGTCGTCCTGACAACGTCGTCATGACAACGATGTGGTCCTGCTGAAAATCGCTGCGTCACAATTCGGAACTCAGTTTTACAGCATATATGAATCCAATAAATCCATAATAGGCTGCAAATTCTTTTGAATTTAATTGTAACTGATGATAAAACATATTATTCACAGTCATGTGCTACCCATATTATGATGAATACTTTTATAATTCATGTTTCTTTAGAACAGTCCAATAAAGCCGTCGTAATCAACCATGTCAGGTCACTCCGGCATAATCCCCCCTGCCGCTGGCCTGACGGCCAGGGGGCCGCTTCGCGGTGGGGGTGACATTTAAGTTTTGCCTGTATTTCTCAATTTATTTCAGGGAAAATGGGTCCTGTAAATTGTGAATTGTAAGAGTAAACACCTACATTCTTAGCATTACAACATTGAATAATGGTCCCTGTCATTTTCAATATACGGAAGATGCGGGTCTCAAAAAAGTACATCGCGCACCTACGTTCTGAGGAAATCGCGACGGGAAATGAGGGGGACCGCTCCAAGCACATCCTTCATACAACGCATTGAATTGTAGTGGCGAAAAGTCCGCCCGGAGAAAGGGGGATTCCCCATGAATTGTGATAAAATCTAGGATTTCCCCGACAATTCTGAGACCTGCTTGGAATTCCTAGGGTCAATGTCGATCTTTTTCTCGCTTACAGTATAAACATACTACCAAAGTCTAAAAAGTTAGAGCGAAATAACCTGTTTTATCCCATACATTCCCATAGTAAATAGCCCCAGCATTTCCCGTAGCTCATTTCGTAGCGCGATGCGCAAAATGCCGGGAATTCCCCTCAAATCCTCAGACCCGCATCCTCCGTATTGCATGATCATGCAAATTTATACGGAATTAATTTTGAGAAAATGATTGATTCATCATAGCCGGAAAATACTTATGAATTGTTGTCAAATCAATTAATTTAGCATCAAATGGGTGCCTGCGACCCGTGATCGGGTCGCGAGGCATATCTCCACCCTCAGAACGTTTCCATGGCAAAGAGTCCCCACACTATATATACGTCATTTAGCCTCCACCGCTCGTCGACAACGGACTGTCTAAAATTGTTGTATTGTTACTATTCATTGTGAATAATTGCTTATTCGGATGTATTATTATGTTTGTTGGCTGGTAATAAATATATCTGGTTCACTCCACTTACTGTATTATTAATGTGTCCGGGGGGTAGGGGATATCTGTTTAATTTTTCCAAGCTCCAGGATTGTTTTTTTATTGCAGTGTAAACTCTAGATAAGTAACAACTGTGAAGTCTCAGATAGAAGATGGCAAGGAGAAGAGAGCACTACCTCCATGGCGGTGTGCTGGGTCTGTCCATCATCCAGGTCATCTGTGGAGTGATCGCCATCATACTACAGATTGTCCTTATCCTACGTTCTTCCTATGCATTCTTTATTGCACAAGGCATAGTAGGGGGAGTTTTTGTAAGTGCTAACATAACTTGTAGTTATGAAACGATGATGCTATACAGTGGTATCAGCGTTAACCTCTGGTAGTGGTAGAATATGTTTATTACATGATGAAAAACAAACATATTCCTTGATTCAGGACTCCTTAAAGGAGCCGAAAGCAATGTTCTGTTAAAATTTAACACACTCTTTCAAACTCAAATAACTACAAAGACATATTCTATTTGTAAATTGTAAGTTATTTCTATAAATTTTATAAACCATGAAAGTTAACTTTAACTTCACTAGAATTCCAGACAACCCATGATATTTCTGCTTCTAGACAGCAATGTTTGTGAATAAACCTATTTTGGTGGGTCGCCGAAATTGAACAGGGACAAGTTTTGGTGTATTTCATGAAGTCTTAGCTGTTTTTCATGGTCAATATTTTACTATGAACCTGAGTTATGGCCATAGAATGTATTTCAATAGTTCAAGATTTTGACCTCATATTATTTCTTTTGGTTCCATTTAATAATTCATTATTTCTTAAACAAATCTTAAAAAATCATCCAAAATGTTTTATGATATTCAATCTAAAGCTCTTTCTAAGTCTATCTAAAGTTCTGGGTTCAACACTTATCAAAGACTTTGTTCCACAATGAGCAAGAATCAATCCAGAATGTTGCTGCAATGTTATTAGAACATCATATTCTTGGCTGGGCAGGTGTTACAAACAAAATGTTACTAAATAAAGATTTTGTTTAACTTTTTCTTCAGTTCTTCATTGCTGGCATTCTTGGGATAGTTTCCAGCCAAAAGAGGACCACTTGCACGGTATGTACAAAATCTTCATTATGTATTTTTCTAACACCTTATCAAAATCTTATCTGCGTTGCTATGGTAAAACCCAATTAACTAATGCATATCTCTTCCTTCAGCACATTTTAGGTTCAAGCAAGCAATCAGTTTTGGGCCCATATACTTCATTTCTCTATATGCACTCACAAAGAATGTTATTCTTTAGGACTAAAAACCACATTTCTGCCAATGAATAAACCCAGCGAACCTGCGACATAACAGAAACGTTCTGCAACCATACCTTTTCACTTTGTTACTTACTAAGGTGGCACATAACAATTTGTTATTGATGGTGAGGTTGTAACCTCACTGATTCAGAATGTTATTATAATGTTATTTTTTGGTGAGGTTAAGACCGAACCATAAAAGAATATCATAATGTGATGAATTGTCCATTCATCTGTCTTTGGGGTACGAACTAGAATGATGTAACAAATGTCAAAACAATAGTAAAAATGTAAGGTACCAATCAGGTACGAAAGTATGTTGAATCATGCATGAAAGCACGAAAGTATGAAACTAAATTGTAACTGGATATGACGTCAGAATAGTCACATGATTGAAATGACCAATCAGAATCGAGTAATAGAGTATAAAAGGGGGTGTGAAGGCATGAAATGAACAGTCCGTTCTTGGTACTCCTTGTGTTCACACGTCTCTTCTTTAAGTAACCTAGCCCTCGCATTGGCCTAAGCTGAAGATATACCTAAGTAGAAGTAAAATAGACAGTTGAACTGAAGCAAATGACTTAAGTTATCAAGTTATCTGCCAAAATTGAGAAGTGGTCTGGTAGACCAAAGATGGTACAGAAGCCCGAATCAGCCCAAGGACCGACCCGAGACCAAAAGACCGGCCAGGTATGAAAGCCCAAAATAGTGAGCGGCCGGCCCATCACCTCTGGGTTGAAGGTGCGACACACTTAGCCACATGCTACCACCCTCTAGGCAAGCAACGACCTGACTCCCGTGGAAGACCGGACAGGGCAGCACACACACCCCCACCCCCCCACCCCCCTTTACTTCTGCCAATATCCGGAACACGCCAGGCCCGACAACCCCTCCTATCTCGATCTCCGAGAATTGTCTCCCCTCATGCATGAGGCACGACCCTTAACCCCTTCCACCCCATAAGGCCATATTTGGCCTCAGCACTGGTGTTGCCCATGAATATGGGTACATTTTTATGGTTATTTGTTGATTACAAAACAGATATTTGACCTACAGCTTTAAGGGAAAGACTATTGCATTCCTTGAGTTCTAGGGATTTTTCTACCATTTGTTTCATCACATTATCTCATTTAGTACTATCAAAATCTTATGGCCAATGCAGGCCATTATGGCAAATTTTGGCCAGATTTGACCATATCTCAAAATCAGCCCTATAATTCTATTATTTATGAAATTTTGGTGAAAAAACTAAGTTTTTATGCTGTTTTATGAAAAAATCTTACTTAAATAGAATTTCTCAGAGATTTCAATGGTTTTATGACATATGAAATAGTTTTAGTAACTATTGCATTATGGGAAATTTGCAGTGGAAGGATTTTTCAGGGAAAATCTTAGTATTTGGAAGGTTGCCAGGTTACCATGGTTACAGATAAAAGAATAAAGATATTGAAAATAATATGATTCATGATTTCTTTAGAAGATGTCTTTATCTTTTAAATACCCCAAACATTTACTAAAATAAGCAAAACTATGTCAAGTAATTGCATTTTCAACATTTCTAATGATTAAATGACTTAATTTCATGTTTTAGTATGGTTGAGTTCAAGCTGCAAATGCATTGAGATATTGAAGAAATATAGATTGAAGGGTTTCCTAGCATAATATGAAGTATGTAGCTTCAAAAAGTGATATCTCAGGTTCTAACAGGAATATCACAAAACAGTTTGCAGCTATTAAAAGCTGACAACTTTTACTTTAAGAGAAATTTTCATTTGATTTTCTCAGGAATGCAGGGTTGAAGGGGTTAATCTTACACTTAGGTTTCTTGCTCAACTCTTTGTTAGGCTCAGGACCAAAACAACCCCACGTCCCTCCATTCTAGAGATCGGAAACCCCAACTCGCTGAGGAACGTCACAATAAAAACATTCTGTTTGTGTTGAAGAATGTAACCAGAACATTGTAATAACATCACAATGCAAAATCACAGCAGTAGGTCTCAGTGATTTAATTGGGAGTAATCAAAAGAAAGAAACGAGAACCAATACAGAACCAACCAGGACATTGCTGCAACATTATGATAACCTCACATCCTTGGCTGGGAAGAAAGCATTTATGTTGTTGAAAAATATTAAGAAAAAGGACGGGTTAAAGTCTGTTTTCCCCTTGACTTTGGGAGGAAGAGTGGAGGAATTAGATACAATTATGTCCACATTCCACTATGTGTCATTTCAATGGGCATTTCACTAGGAGGAATTTCTAATAACATATGGTGCATTATGCATATAGAATTTGCTTGTGTTCAATCTTGCATTGGGGCAAAGCAAATATATTTTAAGGTTTTCAAGTATTTTAGAAGCCTACTTGCAGTAGTTAATTGGAAAATATCTACTTGTAGTAGGCTGTTGGACTTTTTGTAGTAGGCAGGTCAGGCTCAAAGCATACTGCAAGTAGGCTGCAGGATTAGAAGACTTATCCAGACTTCTGTGTATAAACTGGGCAGATTATTAGATAATCTATGGCAGGACAGCCATAAGCAGTAGCTGTGTTTTCAGGAACCCTACTTAAAGGAGGCTTTGTGATCTGCAATAAAAAAACAAAGATCTGCCCCACTAGGATTGACGTAGTATTGGGTCAGTTCAATTCTGGAAATTCTATATCGGGGGAGGGTTTTATATGTCAAAACTTTTCCGGGAGTCTTGAGTCAGAGCTTCTGTTCTATCAGGTACACCTAAAGAAGTTGTTTTTATGAGACAATGATTAACTTGAAAGAACTTATTTGTGTCTTCTCATTTTTCAGATAACAGCCTTCCTGGTTCTGGCTATAATTGCTGCGGTAGCTGCCATCGTACCCCTTGTCACAAGTGCTATCGAACTGTCAATTTATAATGATGCAAACCCTTCCGAGGATATTATTATAGACACAGCTGCAGAAGACAAAAGTTTGGTAAGTAGGTTATTGAAACAAAATTGAGAAATGCACTCTGCACATTGTTATTTAAACCATTATGCATGAGATTATATGAGTTTAGTGTAAAAGGGGAGATCTCTATACTTTTAGCAAACATTAATCATAAAAGAAATCCGGAATTGCACACACTGTGCTTACAGAGTAAAAAAGAGCAGTGACAAAATACGAATCTGCATAAAACTATGAGAGACCAGGGTGACATTCAATGGGTTCAATAGGGACAGAAAGCTACCTAGAAGCATTCAGTATAGAATTAAGGCAGAAACCATTCTAATACTTTTTTGTACTTGGTTAAACCATGTACATCTCAATTAGGTATATGTACACATATGTCCCTTTGCAAAAGTGGCTCCTCTTTATCTGTCATAACTTTACAGTCTAAAATCTCAAACTTAATATTATTTTGCCTCTTATATGTGGGTGGACTGTTGTAATTGTAAATTCATTCTATTTCTTTCAGTTTGTAATATGCCATGCGGCTATGGTCACCATCGCTGTTCTGCAAGCCATCCTTGCCATTGTGTCCTCAGGCCTAGCCTGTCATGGTCTTTGCTGTGGGGATGAAGATCAGCACGTAAGATTTAAGCCCTATACCCACTATGTGGTTTTCACCAAGTTTGTTGACTGATTGGTGCCACAATATGGCTATTCTTTGGAAATAATCAGCCGACTTTTACACTGATTCAGATTAAACTAGTATATTACAATACTGCATACAGACAGGTGATCCCGGAATCAGCTGATTTTAATGCCAATATGTTGGCAAACTTGGTCAAAATTGCTCAATGGGGATTAGGGTTTTGGAATTTTGTTAAAAATGAAAGGCAGGAAGATTGTGACATTATGTGTCAGTGTTAAGACTATGCAGAGAACTTTTCATATCTGTCAAGAACCTATGAACTTTCCATAAAATTTTGAAATATGAAGAGGAATAGCTGAAATCTTTGTTGAGAAATATTGAAAACCCCAATATCCTCATTTCATTTTAATATTATAACATATAACTATAGGCATTTACAAGCAATCTAGTCCATATCTCCTCATGTCTCAAAATTGAGCTCTACATTCTCTAACATTCAGGATATGAACATAGTGTGGTCACCAACTTGATAGACAAAGAAGGGCAAACATGGTGTTTTCTGCTGATAATGAAATGAATGGTTTTACATTAATCTTAATTTCCTGAAGCAGTGCTAACAACTGCATATTAATATATGACAATCCAAATCTTCTGTCACACACTATGAAATATGTCAAATAAAATCAGCCTGCATTTTGCAAGAATTATCTTAGGTACACCCATAATAAGTATGACCAGTTGCAACATGATATATTGACCTTAAAATGCAAATAAAAATTGCAACCTTGGAATATATGCTTTAATATTTATGTGTAGGCTAACCACCCACAGGCCAGTCGTGTACAGTATATCGTGGGTCCCCATGGTCAGCAGCAGGCAGCCTTTATCAACGTCAACCAGGTACCAGGTCCACAGGGTGAGAACACTTTCTCCTACTATGACAACAAGGACGAGACATAGACAAAACTGTATGGGTATGTTGATATCGGGACACAGATCAGACTAGTGGTGGAGTACGGTGACGAGTGTGGAGGATGAGTCACTGTATAACGTAGTGCCTAGTAGCGCCTAGTCTGATCTGTGTCTTCATATCAACATAGAGGCATGGTTTTGTATTTATTATACTTTTCCAGAATTGTGAAGGTTAAATGATATAGATATACTAAGATTTACTACTTTTTTACATGATTACAAATTGTGATCAGGTTGATTCTTTGAGAACTTCTGATGGTTCACACAGTGGACTACAATTTTTGGTTGTGAAGCAGTTTTTTTAAAAGCTGTGACCGTTTGTGCCCATCATCGCAGGCTATTTTTCTCAAGATTAGTACCTATCGTAGGTAATTTTAGGTGTTAAATTTGTGAGAATCGGCCATTGTTGTCTTACTTAGGTCTACTTTTGGTTGTTTAAGGTATCAAAATTGTGAGAATTAGCTGAGAATTGCCATTGTTGTCTTAATTGGGTCCACTGCTGGTCAAAGTTCACAGTGTCAAAATCAAACACTTCTGATTGGTCAAAATTAAGTCAGACTACTTTCCCGTATTAGTACAGCGTGGTAATATAGGAAAAATATTAGTACAATTGAGGTCTTCACTGTCTCCCTATTTAGCAATTCCGGAAAAGTATAATAAAAAACCAGTCTGGTACATGTCATGGGTAATAATATAGAATATATACTTCACAAATATTTTCTGAGAAAATACCAATCAATGTAGGTTTAACACACCTAGAAATGTGAATGTAATCAGCACTTTATCAGTGTATAAGTTTAAAAAACAATAAGACCAGGGAATATCATTTTTTGAATGTCACAATAATCTTACCTTTTTGCCTCCGGCAGTAGTTCCATTTGTCGGATACAAAAAGATTATATACAAATTACAGTAACATAGAAGAAAAGATGGAGCTAGGGTGAATACAAAAGTAAAGATTTTAAAATGCCATATCCCAAACGGGAGATGAAGACGACAGCTGTCGGCCGTCAGCATTGGCATAAAATTATTAAACATGCTTAAAATGGATTAGCGCTGCCGTCAGCGTCAGCCATCGCTACCAATTTTGTGTCGGTATGTGTTGTTCAAGCATAGTCAGCCGATGGCTGCGCTGACGTCGGCAGCGACATCGGGTCTGATTCATCCTAAAATCAGTTAGTTGATATTGGCTTAATTGGTCTACTTTAGTATATTTTTCTTTTCATGCTGGCTGTAAATACTTACTTGTTCATTTTGACCTTTTCAAAATAAATAAAAATTTTATGAAAAGAGACTGAATGTTAATAGGTTTGTATTTATATTTACAGCACCTGATGGGGGCTACCAGCACCTTCAGCCACCTTATAACCCCCACTTCAATCGATAGATGCCTACCACAACTGGACTCCTTATAGCCCCCACTTCAATTGATTGACGCCTGACTGAACCAGCCTACTTATGAACCATCACTTCAACCTATAGACAATTACCACAATCAGTCTCCTTATAACCCCAACTTCAACCTATAGACACATACAACAACAAACCTCCTTATAGCCCCCACTTCAACCTATAGACACCCACCACAACCGACCTCTTTTAACCCTAACCACTTCAACCTATAGACACTCACCCAACCGGCTTTCTTATAACCCCCTCCTCAACCTATGGACATTAACTGCAACCAGCCTCCTTATGACCCCTAATTCAACCTACAGACACAAATTACCAAAACTGGCCACCTTAAAACCCACTTACCCTATAGACACTAACCACATCAATCCTCCTTTTAACCCCCACTTCAACCTATAGACACTCACCCAACTGCCCTTCTTATAACCCCCACTTCCACCTATTGACACTTACCACCACTGCGGTCCTTATGAACCATCACTTCAACCTATAGACACTTACCACAACAAGCCTCCTTTTAACCCCCACTTCAACCTAAAGACGCCTATTGCAACCAGCCTCCTTATAACTGCCATTTCAATGTTTAGACACTTACCACAACCGGCCGCCTTATATCCCACTTTAACCTCTTGACACCTACCACAACTGGCCTCCTTTTAACCCCCACTTCAACCATAGACACTTATAGCTACCACAACCGGCCTTGTTATAAACCCCACTTTAACCTATAGACACCTACCACCACTGTTGTCCTTATGAACCATCACTTCAATCAATAGGCACCCACCACAAACAGCCTCTTTATAACCCCCCTTCAGTTAATAGACCCTTATCACAACCGACCTCCGTATAACCCCCACTTTAACTTATAGACCCTCACCACAGCCAGCCTAATTACAACCCCCACTTCAACCTATAGACCCTCACCACAAGTGAACCCTTTTTAAGCTTTGGATGTTCACTACAACCAGCTTATCAAAACCCTCTCTTCAGTTGATAGGCACTGCAGCTGCTAATGCATTGATTGAGAAATTTGGCTTGGAGTAGTAATGTGTGGTTTTGCTGCACCCATACAATCTCCATGTGGATGTTTACCATGATTAACTGAGTAATCAAGCAGTGCAATGTGTGGAGAGTAGTAAGTGCCCCCTGGGTCAATAATTAGCGCATCAGCAGAAACAATGTAAAGTAGAAATTCAATTGTAGACATTAAAATGCTAATCCCTGTGGTAGGAACAAGCTTAAGGCTTTCATGTTCAAGATGACTGTACTTTTATAACAGTGGTTGATCAAATAAAGTCATACAAACACTTAAGAAATAATGTCTCTATAACATGTTTATCATTGGCAAAGCCATATTTCTATACCAAGCCCCATCTGAGGTTGTCTCCCAGTGCCGATTATAATAAGGTACTGGTTTGAGAAAGGAGCTGTTTCCCAAACCTGATAAGTACTCCCATCTGGCTCTGATTCCTGTGCATTGAATCTCCCATGGTCATTTAACAGATTGATTGATACGGTCATCTATCTACCTTGCTGGCCCTATCAAAATCTTCACATGGACATTTTTCTGGATAACCTTTCTGAATCAGAAGGGCCACCTTTTTAGCACAGTTGGAGACAAAGTCAGTCTGTTTGCTGCAGATCCATTTAATTTGTAAGAATTGGCCATACAGGAGGCCTTTCTTGCAGTGATACGGGTGTGCCGAATGAAATGGTAGATAGTTCTTTCGGTCAGTCCGTTTGCAATATAAGGTGGTTGTTAGGTTGCCTTCATTGAGATAGACCGATGTGTCGAGGAAATTGATACTTTCAGTTGAATTTTCGGCGCTGAATTTTATAGTATCATGGACTCTGTTAAGATGGTCAATTTCTCGAGCTTGTGTTCACCATGTTGCTAAATACAGAATAGATTGTCTTTATATCATAGCCAAATTCAGGCCTGGAGTCAATAGCGGTACTAAAATTTCTCTTCAAATTCAGACATAAAGACGTTCACATAGGAGGATGTGACTATGATTCCCATTGCGGTTCCTCCTACCTGTAGGTAATTTTGATTGTTAAATTGGAAGTTATTTAAGGTTAAAACTTGCACCAGGAGCTCTAGGAAAGATAAGTTATTAGGCTGATCGCCAAACGATCTGTGGTTGCACAGCGCTTAGTAGGTCGCATCACAGCCATCTTTGTTGGGGATATTGGTATAAAGAGCGGTTACATCTAGATTACAACAGGATTTCAGAACCAGTAAGGTTGTCTAGTTTGTTCATTTTCGCAAGGAAATCTGTGGTGTCTCGTAGGAACAATTTACTACTTCGAAGGAAGAGGGCTTGGAAGGGAGCTAAGAATGTGGAGATTCTCTCAGTCGGGCTCTCGTTAGTGGAGACGATTGGACTACACGTGTTGTTCCTTTGTGGATTTTCGGGAGTAGATAGAGTTGGCCCGTACATGGTTCGCTCGTCGTTAGTAATCTTTTGACCTTTTCGGTTATCTCACCACCTTCACTCATCTGTTCTAGCTGATGCAGGACTTGTTCGTTGTGAGCCTGTTGTAGTTTCTTTGTAGTGCAGTGCACCCAGAGGACAACAAATCTTGCAAAAATCCCAAGTCGACCACTAGGATTGAAGGTTGTGACAGAAAACCAGACAAGAATAGCTTAGATTAAAATACGTTTATTTAAAATACAATGAAATGTCCCTTTCACAATAGGGCTCAAAGTAGACAAATACAATCAAAGTTTCACAAAAATGTATAAAACATGGTATTTTCCATGTCAAAAATAATAGCTCTATACCTTCCGTATAGAAACTATAATTAATCTGGCCATCTGATATCCCAGAGGCTCCATCTCAACAAGTTCCAGAGCAGAACTGAGGTCATCCCTTTTCAAAGCCAGGTTACCTTAGTCTATAAACAGGGAAAATTCTGGGAATAAACCATTCAGTCTGTCAACTCAACATCTCAACTTTCTTCACAAGTGAACTTCTTAACTCAACATCTCAACTCAAACTCTCAAATCAAACTCTCAAATCAAACTCTCAACTCAAACTCAAACTCAACTCAAAACTCTCAAATCAAACTCTCAAATCAAAGTTTCAGTGGGTCTACACCCTTCCATAGATCCTCCCATACCATACCTTTTGTGGGCAGAGATTCGCCGAGCAGAGATTCAACTCTCGGGCGTGGTGTCTGTCGTGCCTGGTGCCATCCTCACGTGCCTCATTTCCGCCCTCCTGTCGATCCTCCCATCGAAAGTTGGCACCCATATTTGGGTTGCCACACAACAAAACAGGTGTCCCAACCACTGGTCACATTCAAGTAACTTTGCCGGAAAACTTATACAATAAATTCTTTTACCTGTTAAATCACTTCATCGAACTACTCAATTTCACAATATAACCATTTAATCAATGGCTTAGACTATAAATGTCTCAAAGAGTGCAACAGTCTCTCCATCTAGTGAGAGTTGTCCGAACTACAAGGTAGGAGAGATCCTCCAAGATGTCAACTGAACCTGGGATTGCCACAGTAGAACCTCTTGTCGCTCAGTTGTCTTTCCCCTTCTTTAATGTAGTCCATTCTATTTTGAATGACAACCGCTCCGCCTTTATCTGCCTGTTTTATGACAATGTCCGTATTTTCTGTCAGGCCCTGGATGCAACTGCGTTCATCGCACAGAAGGTGGTAAGTTTTAGGCAAGTCGATTGTAGTGTTTAAATAACTCATTTATACTCATAATATTTTCCAAGTTTGTTGGGCCATTCGGTGGAACCCAATTGGAGTTTAATTTGAGTTTGACATATCAGAGAATGGACCTGTACTGGTCTCCTCTACATCCTCTACTTTTTTGTTTTTGTTGAAATAACAGCTGATACAAAGGGAACGGTGGAATTTATCTAGATCGCGTCTGATATCACCAAGTTCCGATGTACGTGGTGTTGGACAGAATTTGAGGCCATTCTTGAGCACATTTTTCCCGTCCACCATTAGGTTGTAGTCAGAAAGTCACATTGTCTAATGGTGGGGTGTCCAAAATGATTCTTTTCGTGTGTCACAGAAAATCAACGGATTCCAGTTGTTTTTGACTAGATGTCTTTCCATCAGTGGTGGACCATTACCGGTGATCTAATTGGAAATCAAAGTCTGAGTCAGGTTTTGCATATAGTTTTGATCTTTATTTGAAAAGCAAGACGTGGTGTCTCAGAGACATTAAACAAGAGCATTTATATCCTGATGTTATGTCGTATGGGGATATTAAATGTCTACTTCTTTCGTATTACTTATTAGTTCCGGTCATTATTCCATTTTTGCTAGTCAAGGGAAAGCAAGTCTTCGATCACGTTGTGCAGACGGGTGAACCTCGCCAGACGGCGCCCAGAAGTGAGGGTACGGTGTGTCCTGGTCGTCTACAACCAGGACGAGACCTTGATGCTGCCTCTCAGCCCCGTCCACTGCGAAGCCAACTTCATCCTCTCAGCCGATTGTCCCAAGATGAGTGCATCGCGACCATCTGTCATCGCCTCCAGTCTCCGTATGTCGTGGTCCGGTCCGCTGGTACTTTGGGGCCCCGAACTACCATTGACATTGGATCTCCCGACCAAGGTCAACATCCCCCGCAAAGAACGACTACAACTCAACACGTTCCTCCGACGCCGAGACTGCACGATGACCATCTGCCTCAAGTCAACAAACGACAGCACCTGTAGACAGCTGTGTCCAGCGGTGATTGTGTACAAAAGTAACACTTGGGTTTAGTGCAGCCTCAACATGTAATAGTTCGCATAAATTTTTTTAGGTACCGCAGAGTCACCTCTTTAGGATTTTCTTTTATGTTTACACAAAGTAATGTATCTAGGCCATTGCGATATATGTATGTATATTAAATTAAACCTTGATTAATTTTCTTTTCCCTTTGCAGACATGTATTACAAAGTGTTTAAAAATAATTGAGTGAAAAACAAAAAATAAAAACACTAAAACTGAATCTTTCACAGTATGTTTATTTTCTCTTTGGTACCAGAAAATGGTAGACCGTTTTTAAACAGCAAGCAATTCTGTCCTCTGTAGAATAGTTTGGCATTATTATTATTATTATTTTTTTACTTTTCTTTAGATGGAACATGTGATTTCTTTAATTGACTGCAATAGGGACTGTTTTCTGTGTGAGGGAATGTTGTCAGAATTTACATTACTGGAAAAAGATTTTTGTTGTTGTTGTTGTTGTACTTAAACCACATTCAATAGTAGATTGATCTTCCATGTAGGTGCAACTTATGTTTCAATTTCCTTAAATAGGACCTTTACTGTTTCCCAACAAATGCACAAAATTTACTTTGATTTAACAAGTTAGAAATCGGTAATATATAAATGTCAAAAAATACGTGCTTCAAAGGGCCTGCTCAAGTTTTAATATTGGTTATTAAAAGGTTGCTGTCAGGTATTCATATGGAGGAATGAGAACCAAAATGCTCACGGTTGTGTTTTTTAGCACGTGCACATAAGATTATAATCAACAACAATGATAAAGGTGAAACCACAAAGGTCAATAATCGATTTGCCCAATAAGCGTATATATTGTGACCGAAGTCCACTTGTAAATGGTCCAGATGTTCTCGGTTGAATTCTTTCTGATGTTGCGTTATTGCCTTTACATACTTCCCAAGGCTGATGTAATTGGAATGTTCCTTGGCAAGTAAAATTTTCTGACGAGTCTGTATTTCTTCATTCAGGGAAGAGATCGGTATAGGTTCAGAGTACAGTCGAGCCGGATCTAAAATGTTTGTTAGTGTCATATTCAGGTGTTGCAGACTGGCCATGTTGACTGGATACAGAATTATGGGTCCATGATTTTCGTGAACACAGCCATCGGCAGGTGTCCTCACATACCATGTATCTGCTGTGATCAAGCAGCCACAGGGAAAAGTGCGTACACAAGATGAACATCCCTTTTGTTGTACGGTCGAAGAATTACATGTGACTTTGACAGTTTTAATGTTGGCTAGTAGGAAATGTATACTGTCAATCACATGAATCGACCCACTGCTATGTCCCGTTACTAAGCGAAAGTCACACAGAGACTTGACAGCAGTTCGATTAACATTAAATAACGCAGTGAGACACGTATCATTTTGCAAGTCACGTGTCAAAATATCCATGTAACACCTAGAGCCTGTACATGCTGCGACTTGTGATGTGTCCGGTGTAGCCATATATTTCTGAGACTCCGATATTATCAAATATTCAGGTATATGAAAAAGTTGTGTGTAATGACCATGGAAGGGGAGTCGGAACTTGTTCACCTGATACAAATAAAAACTTTCTCCGTCAACGATCAGTGGGACTTTTAAACTCAGTTGTATAATTGTACCGTTTTCCGTTAATCGGGGTTCAGTCAACAATGATATCTCATCATACATTTCACTCACTGTAGGCAGGCGTATCCCAAGTTCCCTTAGGCGTTGGTGAGGCACGATGGTAGCAGCTGCTTGTAAAACTCTTTTCATCTCTTCTAAATTTATGAAACTTGGCTTTATGATCTTCTTTCCAAGAGCACGAATGTCAGAAGTTAGCCTAGTTAGTTGAGAATATAGAGCTTCATTTTCCATTTCCATTCGTAGAGTGTCCTGTCTTAACATGTCGGCTACATGTTTGCGGCGTTTGTAAATATCTAACTGCCTAGATAAATTAAGGAGGAATTCGGTATTTTCCAATACCGACTGCATTTGCAACTTCAAATTATTTTGTGTGATATTTACCACGGCTTTCAGGGCATTTCCTAGGTATAGAATTTGATGGACATTAGTCTCATCTGCCAGTGCGACACTGTTTACAAGGGATTTCACTCCCTTTAGTTCACCGACTGTTGCTGTGCCAAACATGAATTCAGAGACCTCACCCACGACTGGTAAAAGACCGTCCGACGAGCGTCTGGTCCGACTGGTTACATGTGAATTTACATCCAAAATTAATCCAATGTGTAACAGGGTATCCGTGATCTTGTCATTGGCTTTTTTCTGCAAGGCCACGATATTCTGGAAATCGGTAATGAACTCCCTACATAGGTCAGGTCGCCGTGTGTTTTTGCTCTGCAAATGTTGGCGACATGAGTTGACGTCGGAAACAATGATGGGCTTGAGTAATGTTGGCAAGGTAACATCCACAGGCACAATGACGTAGCTGTTCCGAATGAACACAGATTTTATGGGCTTAAATGTTACACCGTAATTCAGGAGCATTTTTGCATCGGGCAATGCAAGGTTGCATGTAACTAATATTGAGAACACTATCCACATATAAGACTCCATGGTCAGTCTGCGTGAATGAGTATGAAATGAAAAAGTCACTTCCCTTATTTATATGTAAACAGTGGTGCCAAATCAGCTGCAGGTTCGCGTTGGAGGGGAATGCTAGCCTTGCCATTTATGGCACGGCGAGTTGTTGCAGAGTTCACAGTTTTCAGTACACCCTTTTGACACTTGAGAAAATGCAACACTGTATACTTCCTGCATTCTACTTATACTTTTGTACAAGCGAGCTAGCATGGAAAACAAAGCTGTCACCTGTAAAACACTTAATGTCAATGAGCATGTTGACACGCTAGCATGTAGAAAAACAATGCTGCCACCTGTAAAACACAGCATGTGACTGAGCATCTTAAGCTGACGTGAATAAAAAACAACTCGCACTTTAATCACCCTTGTTTGTGTTTGAATGCCACTCGAAAAAGAAACAACAGAGATGGATTAATACAAGTATATTACATAAGATAACAACACTTTTGTTCTAAAGAAGTAATGAAAGATACAGTAAAAGATTCAAAAAAAAAAAAAGGAAAAAAAAAATACACACAAAGGATAACCGGACGTCGGCATGAGCGGGTCAACAATACCAATAAGAACAACAATAATCATAATAATATTAATAATAATAAAAAAGGCATTTCACACCAAAACTTTACATTTAGACACTATTTTGCCTATATATTACCAGGGTTAAGCACACTTGTTAGCGTTATGCCAGCCAAAACTTGTAAGCCTATAATGGATCTGCATTTCTTAACCTATTTGAAAAACATGGAAGGGCATGTAACATTGTTTCAATTTTGACATACACCAAAACGTATCTAGTTATTTCTGTCCTTTTTCTTTTTTACAAATACATTCAAAATACTTTTGTGAAAGACAACAGGAAAGGACTTAAAATTTGCTTTCTGTCCATCCAACCATGTCCTGATTGAAGTTTATTATAACCCCAACTTTTCTTCATCAATTTTCACTTCTGAAAGCGGTAGCCGCGCTGGGGAGTGAAACCACTTTTAACTATCGGATTTCTTATCCAGACGGTGGGTCACGTTCCTACATGGGCAACATTAACGCTTCTTACTGAGTTCTAAAGTACGGCATCGTAGACGCTTACGGAGCGTTTTTTATGCTACGCTCCTTCTGCTACAAAGTGTGTTTAGGCCAAGCCCATATGACCATCGCCTGTGCGACCATGGTAAACGGCGTGAGAGTGCGACCTGGACATGAGCGCTGTGTTGCGTCAGGCTACGTTGACACTTTGACACTTAAGGAAACGCTGTGACATGGTGCGCGCCTTAACTATTTAGGTGGCAGCCCATCATTAAGTCCCGCCTGGCCTTTAACACTGACGCAAAATAATGGGCTAATTTTATATTATCATACAATCAGATAAGGTGAAATTCGAGCTGTGAAAGGCGGAGGTTTAGTTTATTGCGGAGTAAACTGCATTATTACAATGATGCCAATGTAATCATAATGAGTACTTATTGTCCATTCATACCGTAGTTGTTCAATCAGACTATATAGAGACGGGCTTCCCTATCGCTAGTCCGCCTGTTATGAGTAGTCCTGCAGAATAGTGTAGTTCCCTTATTGCAGTCTGGTGACCCTTTACTTTCTTCAGACATTTCAGCTTTAAGATAACTATTCTAGTCAATAATTGAATATCACATCTTAAACTTTACTAACATGCACAAGTTTTAATTCCTACCTCAGTACAATGTGCCCCGTAAATGGGGTCAGATGGTGGTCGGGATAAGACTCTTGGGATTTGGCGAGCAGACACCAATGGAAACTCATTACTAAGGGGTAGGACAGTGAGGGCTGGCATTACTGTTCACACCGTTACTGGGTTTGTGGTCTAGTATTGGGCTTCTAAGAGTCTTGTGGGACCAACCATCCTAGACATAAGATAGGGGTGATGCCAAAAATAAAGGGGTGGTAGCGTGCTGGCTGGTCGCACTGGTCTCGTCTTTATTGCTGGCCCTGTCCCAGTTTCCTACACTCATTGTGTTTGTTCCCATTCTTGCGCGTTCTTTCATTTGTCCCATGTCCAGCTTCACTCTCTAGGCTAAACTTGGGTCTAATCTCACTTCTCTGACCTATCTCTAACTGCTTTAGTCTTCTAAGTCATCTTGTGGTCAATTCCCAGGAAGAAATGAGGTGTAAACACAGTGAGTACCAAGATGGAACTGTTTATGCTCATGAGACAAACCTCTTTATATAACCACAGCTGGCTTCTCATTGGCTAATCAACATCACTTGGTCACTTTGACCTTTTGCCAGGGTCATTTCAGGTCACTTACTTTATGTACATTTCAGCTTTTGTACATTTCGACTCTTGTACATCTGTACTATTCGGGTTACTCATACAGTGTAATTTCGTACATCTCATGTTTCCATACAATATATTTTTGTACACTTCATGATTAAGTTTTTTTTGGTTCTATTTTGTCCTAACTTCTTGTAACAACACCTATTTGACATATCATTTTTAATTCGGTACTTAAGAACCCGTACTAAAATCCTGAATTGATTCCTATAAATTCATCACAATTTCATGAAGGAGCAGCTGGCAGGTAACCGGGGATTCAAACTGCAGGCGACCCTGTGTAGTAAGACTTTCTAGGACACCACCTTTGAGTCCTTGTCCACCCATGGGGAATAGTCAACATGATGACTGTGGCCATCATTTTGAGGGTGAAATAGTATTTTCATTACAATTTGCTTTGATTAGATATCTATCGCATGTTACTCTGAGCATGTAGGTCTTTTCCTTACTTTTATTGGACCAAATTGAGCCCAGGACAAGTTTTTTAGCATTGGATGTTTACAGGTTACCAGCTATTGGGAGAAAACCATAGGGAAGGGCAACGTACGACAGCGGCCGGGTGGTGTACAATGTAAAATGCCCTCCATTGGGTCTCGTGAAGAAATATAGACAGAAGAGAAGTGGATGGAAAGAACTTTAGGGGGGATTCAGGAAGTAGAGACAACCAAAGGGTGCTGTACAATGTCCAATGCCCTACCCTGATTCCAGCAAAGAAACATAGACAGAAGAGATGTGTAAGTAAAGAACCTTAGTGTGATGTTCTGGGGAAAAGGGATGGGAGGAGGCTTTTATGTTTGTACTCTTGATGGATCTCAGCCCAGTTGTGCTCAGTACCACAAGAGAATGAGCAGGACAAGGCATATGAATGCTTGTCCGGGTCCACTGTGAGAGGGTTTTCAGAGATGTGCCCCACACACAGGGGTGGACAGTGGTCAGGATAAGGCTCATGGGGCTTGTGCAACTGTTGTGAATCCCAAATTGGGAGGAGAATCAGTAGTTGTTTAGAAAAACAAGGCACAATATTAAAATAGAGATTCTTAAAAGACTAAACATGATAGAGTATGAAAGTAAGGAATGCAGAAATTGCTTTAACTACAGGAACAAAGGCCTAATCAGCTAGACGCTGTCAGCTGCACTTTTTACCTTAGGACAAATCCTTGACAACAGATACTGACATTGTCCTTCCTATTTGAATGACTGCTAACTATTCACTCCATTGACTGGAAATTCAATAATCAGGTTCTTCGTATGTGTGCTCACTTTTGACATTGTCATATGGGTCACCATTTGGGGCTTTCATTGACAAATACCGCTTTTCTGAACTACTGTTGGGTCGATGGGGAAGAGGTTCACTGAGATCTTTCCCTTGATGAGGTCCTTGGAGGTGGCCTACTGTGGCTCCTTGGTTTGGCTGGCTGCGGTTGTTGGCTGGGAAATTGCTAGATCTATCTTCTAGGTGATTGAAATCGCTTTCCATATGGCCTCCGTGCTTCTGAGCTTGTTTTCTCCTAATGTAATGATATATAACAAAATTGAAAAGGTTTCATGGATCTCAATAGTTTATTTAAGTGTCATTCTATGAAACTCTGCTTATTAATATTTGGACAACAAATCTTGATAATTTAATCTACTGCATTTTCACAACATTTTCTACCTAAGAAAAAAAATATTCTAAATTGATGTTTACCTCTGAAATAACAAAGCTAGCCGTTTGCAGGAAAAAAAATTGTCCCCTCATTTCATTGTATTTTTAAAGCATCATTATATGATATAGTCTCTGACTTTGAAATATTTGATTAAATCTGAGGATATTATCATATGCAAATTGTGAACTTCATTAATTGAGTAATAAGCTTGTTTTGTTATCTTGGAATAAGTATCTCACCCACCTTTTAGACCATATGAAGACTAGAATGATTAGGAGGACCAGTACAAATGCTGCAGCTCCTACACCTATACCTGCGGAAATATATATTTTACACCTTTAGAGAACTATCCTGTTCTTTTCAAATATTCTGATATATTAATGTATGTAACACAGTCAGGGTGGCAATCAAGGGACAGTTTACAAAATGCATAGTATTTTCACATATATGAAGCAAATATTCTTTTTGTTTTTTCAACCAAGGAGAGCCCAACTTCATAAAACTGCAGAACAAAATGTTTCATAAATGTTTTGTTATAAATCATAATTTGTAAAATTGAAAATATTAAAACAATCATTTTAGACCTCATAAATCTTGATTTACACTCTAAAATGAGGAAATTATACATTTCTATAATTTTGAAATAATCTCTTTGTATAATTTTGACGATTGAAAAAGTACGAACACAATATTCATGATCGTATATTTAAGCATATACAATGCATTTTTTTGGGCTTTGTAAAATTTACAAAACAATTTACAAATAATTTTTCCATTGTAAATTTTCCTTGGTTGAAGAATGTGCTTTGTGTTTAATGTAAAACAAGTTCATGATGATATCATGTCATTTTAGATATAATTAACAAGAATAAATTATCCAGATGCTTGTGAAATACAAATAATAAGCATTCTCAAATGACCACCAATGAGGGGCCAGCACCTTTCTGGTTATTGGAACGTCATCTGCACAATGTCTATACATTTACATATAGAGTTTATTCTCCTTAGTGAAAACCATCACAAGGTCTAAGACGAATGTTTGCAATACCGTTAAATCAAGATACAAATCACTGTTAACACCATAGATCAAATTTTAAGGTAAACTCCAATTCATCCAACAATGGATAGGTTATTACCCATAAGTTAGACTTGTTCAGGATAGATGATAGTTAATAATAATAACAAATTACAGGGCATAAGAATTTTTACTAATCTTATCACTATTTCTAATTTGACATAAAGAAAACCTAGAGACTATTATTTTTAAATTTCATATCCATTAACATTACATATTTGCCAAGTTCTTTGAAAATTAGTTCATAGGTGTATATAGCACAAAGTATTGTTCATTAATGTTCTACAAAATGATTGGCCTGCAGGTGCATAAAATACTATAAATCAGCTATCCATTGAAGGGTGAATTTTGCTCATAAAATAATCAGAGACATTGTTTTTATCAAATTATAGTTCCAAAATATCACTAACTGACCTATATAGGTTGCAGTTTGTCCACAGTCTCCTGTACATCCTGTAACTGAAAAGAATGGAAGATAGTTCATGCATTAAACAAGGAAAGTATGGTATTCTTTCAGAATAAGAGGTGATCCAATGATCTTTTTACTTTCAACTATTAAGAATCAAGACCAAGGAAAGGGACTTTGAAACATGTAATTATCAGCTTGTAAGTATTCACAGTATTTGTTTAATCAAAGTATTTCATTCTACATTATTTTCATGTCACTATTTGCCAGTGTTAACCTCTGATAGCCATTGATTAATAATGAGGTGGCCAACATAATTCTTTAATTGCACCAGCCAAGGTTTACCATTAAAGGATGTGCATAATCAAGGATGGGTATCAAGAAAAGAGATTCCTCTCTATCATCATAAACTCAAAAGAATAGTATCAGCCTGACAATGATATGTTAATGCTTGATGACTTAAGCCTGGTCCCCACAGGACGACTAGTTTGAAAAAAGAATGGACGGCGCCCGACGTGAATTTCGGCGATGACTTACCTTAAAAGGGTGCCGTGATGTCTGGTGACTAAACCACTAATCACGGTGGTTTCAGGACCAAATACTTGACATGTTTAATATTTTCCTTTAGTCGCTAGCAATTAGGGCAGTTAATCGCCGGGCAAGGCGACAAGGGTGTTCTCTAGTCGCCGTCAGTTTGATGGCAAAAGCGTCCCAACATGAAGATTAATATTTTATTCTTCGGCCATTAGTTGGTCGCCCAGCGACCAATATTTCTTTATTGCCTGGGTTTAGTCGCCATGTAGGGATGCGCCTTTATGCTAAAGTATGGCACTTTTAGAACATTGTTGGATGATCTTATTGGTTCCTTCAGAGATTTGATGCCAAAGATGGGAAGTTACAATGAAACAAATAGCGATGCCTTTAAAGATGCTATTGTTCCATTACAGGCAGCAAAAACCAATAAATTTGACAAAATTTTCAAACTCAAACAATTATGGAAATCCATTTCGTGAGCCTATTTCTGGACAGTGTTAAAATCTAAACCATGAAATATGGTAGAAAATCATAAAAAACATGTTTTCCTTGCTCAGCTGAATTAAGCTGGATCTGCAAAAATGGGGTTTGTTTACAACCAAATGGAAATATTGTGGAAATTTACTTCAGTTTAAGCTAATTTTCACATATACCTTACCACTGACTTCAACAAGACTCATCTAACATGTTATTATACTTATCTGAGTTTTGAAAATTTTGTCAATTATGTTGGTTTTGGCTCCCTTTAAGGGTGATGTCTTACCTGGAAAGCTGCTTCCTGATGGGACAGTTTCTGATGACCCAGATACATCTAAAATTGTATTTTAGTGAAATTGGATGAAATTATTATTTGATAGTGCAAGTATTATGCTCTTTGATTTGGTACTTATATACTTTTGAATGTGTATTCAAAAGGTTGGACTCCTATATGTCTGTCCAGGTCAATACTTGACCTGGCAAAAGTTAGATAGAATTTGCAACAGATATAAATACCCCTGGTTCTTCTTGGATAGTATAACTAGCGGCAAAATAAATTAACTTGATATACTAATATTGTAAGAATTAAGTTTCATCAAAAATGTATCTTTTCATTTTGTTTTTTGAGAGATAAAATTATGCATATGTTTATAAAAGAGGTTTCAATAGAATTGTACATACTTTGAGTGCCACTACTGCCGGTGCTGGGTGGTAGGGATGGTGCTATCTCTATTTCAATATCTGTGAAAGATATAGATATCATGTTGCAGCAAGCAGTTCATACTGGGACGGATTACAAGCTGCTTTCACATCATGACACTTGTGTACATATTGATTGCCTATCATATGCAGACATATCTTTAGATTAAGAGATGCAATTTAGGTTCTCCCATCTTTGAAGAAACTGAGAGAGAGAGAAAAGGGGCTAGGGGGAAAAGCCCCAGAGTTGAATACCTTTTCTAAGTCATTTGATGTTTGATGTATAATTGTCTAATATTATGTCTGCATATACAAGGAACATTGTAAGTGTAAGTCCACACATACAGTTCATATGTATTGCCTTTGGGTCCATGCATACAAGGGGTGCTAACCCAGCTAACAATTTCACATTGCTGCAAGATTGCAACAAGGTTCCTCTGTAACACATACATATATAAGGTGTTCACAACAAGCACAACCTATTACTCAGTGAGCAACCGGTTGCAGTTGAGTATGTGAACATGTGAACTCACCGCATTGAATTACAAAGAGGCTGACAATTTGTTAGTTTACATTTGGGTTGTGATTGATTTTACATTAAGGTTTAAATTTAGAGACATATCGAAGGACATCTTTAGGCTCTAAAGTATTATAATTCAACCTCTCAACCAAGTTATGATAGATCTAGTTAGGACACAGCAGAAAAAAGAGAGATGTTTGAATCAAACATATTCAAAACTTTTTACAAAAATCATAAGTACTGAGATGAAAATCCGTATACCGAGAAAAGGCTAGCTAAAATTCATTGTTATTGGCAGACTAGTAATGTGTCAAATGTAGGATGTGGATATCTAGAAGAAAATAATTAGTCAAAAAACACTAAGAAACATTCAGTCTTTTTATGTTCAGTGGTCTGCTCTTCGACTGTTCAAAGTTGTACTATCAAATGTATAGGGGTGGAAACTACGGCAAGGTGAAGTGGCCTAAGAGTCAGCACCAGGGATCTAACACCGACTGGCTGCATGCGATGCCAAGATGCCAACCACTAGACCACCCCACCCACCTCTAGAAAATTGAAATCAATGCACACCAATATTATCCGATAGAGAAAAATATTTTCTTCCTTATATTATTCATCCAAATAGTACCATTTATCCTGGTTAGTCCTTATACTGTAGAGGTCTGTCTTTAAAGCCACTTAAAATAAGACTCACCCAGCATACAGATAAACGGGTACTGTAGGTCACAGTCAACTGTGCTCCACTTGAAATCATCTTCTGATCTCATCACAAAACAGTCTTGATCAACCACTGCGGCTGGCTGGTTTGGGGCGAAGTTAAAATAGCCGGTCATGAATTCATCTGGAATGCAATAGTAGTGACATTAAATTATTGGTAATACAGTTTGTTTAATATAGGATGCATAGATTGCAACTTTCATAGCATATCACATAAGGTGGTGACCAATTCACTATTCAATATAAGTCCAAATGTTCTTCCTGTAATCATAACTGTATGGATATTTAAAGGATATTGAAAATAGAATTAACAACATTTAATTAAAAAAAATCAATTGCTCAAACATATTTATTTTGGTAAACAGTAAACCACAGAGCTATGTATGACAAGCTTTGATTGTTTATCCAAATCAAAAACTGGCCAGTGTAGATTTTCCTTAAGTGAGAAACAGCTTCATGGAAAGTATCTCATGAAAAGACTTACATTTAGGTGTGATTAGTACTTGAGCATTGAGCAGGAAGTAGTAGGACACAGCAGGGTCCAGGTGGCTAAGGATGGCCCTGTTGACAGCCTCACTCTGCACAGTAACAAGGATCACATCGTGCTCTCGACAGTATGCGTACGCCTCATAGTAGTTCTTTGAAATGTTGTGGATTGATACACAGGCCCCATCAGCCCATGTTAAATTGTGCCATCTACAACTGCTTTCTCCGTGAACTATAATAAAAGATAATTTGGGAATGCAATAATTTGGGAAATTATCATCATCTATTCAGCTTTACATCAACATGGGTCAGGACTCATGTCTCTTTACCTAGAGCAAAACAAATACACCTAGAAAGGTACTAACACATATTATAAAACCATTTGTAAAACAAGATAGTCTTTGCTCAATAACAAAAAATATCATTATTGAAATAAATGCTTTATTTGTCATGATATATGACAGATAAAGCATGAGATGTGACGAGAATTATGTGAGTTGACATGTTGTTCTTCTCATGGGTGTGACTCAACAAAGTTTATGCAGTTTTGTACATCTAATAAAAAACAATAATTCAATTGTTATTGAAACTTCTACAAGTCATGTATCTTCATAACTTATATAAATAAAAGACACTGTGTTTAGGTCATTACAACTTACTATAACTACAGATGAATCCTCTTTCATCTTGACAACTTTGTTCCGTCCACTGGTGATCTCGTGTATGGTCATAAACAACACAGTTCTCATGTGTCCGAAACTTGGATGGAGCAAAATGGTGGAAGCGAGTTCCTAGGGAAACAATTTCCTGATAAATTGTTTTGAAAGTTATCCATGAAAATAGTAACAAATGTCAACCTGACAAATTGTTCTTAGTTTCTCAGGGTACAGATTGAAAATCAAGTCTATTTAGGTAATAGAAATCTGACCTTCAAAACACATTGCATAGACGTTGTCTTCTGGTCTCAAAATGGTTTTGGATGGGTAAATTTTTCCTTATTTTAGGTATGTATACGTACATGTATTCAGTCCAAGTTGCCATATCCTTAAAAGGCCATTACATATTTATCTAGCTACTGCTGATCTGGTATCACTCTCTTCTACCTTTACAAAAAACTGATTTGACTTGTATTTTTAAGGCAAGATTTGACTCCTAGTTCTTTCAAATCAGTTTGGATTAATGATGTAAGCTACTGGTTCTGTAGCAAGCAGTGAGAAGATCATTGGCAATTCAGGACTTCTTTGAGCAAGAATGCTGACAGTACATGTGTCTGTAGACTTCTCATTTTCAGATACACTAAGTACTATTTTGTGTCAGACAGCCTATGAAAGTCCCTCAATGCCCCATTACTTTTGTATCTTATAACATATTGAAAACCTCTCCTATGGTAATTAAATGAATACGACTATTTTTATACATAATAGTTGGTCCATACAGGTTGTTCTCCAGTAAAGTGTTTAGATTTGTGAACCAGTATACCTTTTTTTCATTAAGTCTCTGCTTCAACCGAGCAATGACAAGAAATGTATTACCTTCGACATAGTAGATGAGTTGCAGCTCCTGAGCCCCACATTTCTGGTTGATCATTTCTCCTCCAGATGTCTGACCTGGACAGTCATTGTCACACCCCTCAGTGTAGGCACTGCCATTCTTACCATACTCATTGCCACAGTGACACAACAGTTCACCACTCTGTCCCTGTAAGACCATGTTATTAAATATTTGTAAGCATGCTTGTTATATGTGTATATGAGGCTGATTAAGAAAATATCACGAGATAAGAAGTTTTGAGCTGGTGACTGCATGATTTCTTTTAGATCTTTTATTTAACCTGGCATTATGTCAGTTTACACTGGTTTTCAGCATATTATTCTTCAAGCTCCAGGTAAGGGGTATTGAATGAGTCCAGTCCAGAACCAGTCCCCACTAGTTCTAAAGATACCTACACAAGTCAGGGAATGCTATCAGCTGCCAGTCAACAGTATAATAAACAAAGGAAATTATGGAATCTGGGTTTCCAAAGGATAGAAATCCAGTGGTAAAGTTGGTTGCCAGGCAACAAGGACAAAATCTATGGCCCACCAAGGAAGAAAAAAAGGCCAGTGACAAAAAGTCAAAGCCTGGCAGTGAAAAAAATTATCAAAATGTTGGAATGCTCTCAGAAATCAATGTTGAGGTGACAAGAGTGACCAAACAAGATTGAACACAGCTGTAACACATTTTGTTTGTCAAGTTGTTATCTGCTATGTGATGATTGTCAGTTGCCAGCAATGGAACTCTACTTTTCTATCATACATTCACTGAATTTAAGATATTCTTACCAGCTGAACTCCTGCATATTCAAAGTCTCTGCCTGCACAGGCTTCAATACACAAAGCTGGGCTAGTCACATCCTTCGCCTCAGTGGGAAGGTCCCTGTTGGAGGCATCATCTCTGAAACATCCCTGGAATGCCAGCCACTTCCAGGCTGAAGCAAAGACAGAATTTACAAATTTTCTATTAAGGATAGAAAAGAGTTGTCGAGGGCCTTTTCAGTAAAATTGCAACAGTTTCCTTAATAATGCTTATTTTTTTATCTATAAAATATCAAATGAAAGGGCACATTTTTCTCTATCTAATGGTATCCATGGTTATTTATTCAAATGTTAAATAGAAAAAGAAATGATTAAAAAGTGAATTTTTCACTTTTACTTTTTCAATGTCGATATCTTAATGTGGAGGGAACTGTGGCTCACTTTTTTGTTATAAGTCCTGGTTTTTATTTTATTTGAAAAGACAGCTAGCCTTTTAATAATTATTTTACTCTTTTTTTCTCACTATTTTCTCAAAAATCAACCAAGACTGTTATACAAATTCTGAGACATAGTTCCCTGCATAAGAATGTTTTTAATATATAATCAAAGTTTCAACTGAGTACTTAGAGAATTAGGTGAGATATCCACCTTTAAAAAATAAAAGTTTCAATAAAAATTTGTTTTCATGCATATGATAAATTTACTTGGTCAAGTTTCAACAAATTAATACATATCATGCATGACCATGTAGAGGGCATATTAAAGTTTAGATATCAAAACTATTGGCCAGATATTCCTAAAAATGAATCATGATAATCCTTCCTTAACAATCCTTATTCTGGCAAGTATTAGTTCAGGCAACTAGTTACAGGCCAGAATACAATGAATTATCACATAATTTCTGAGCACACAAATCATAGTTTATATAGTTTGGTTTAGTCTATATTTAGACCATACAGAAGCAGGTATTTATTCATGGAAAATTTTAAACAATATTTGGTTAAAAGATGGTAAGGTTGTGTGTCAAACAAGGGAGAAAATTACAAGTACAATTGAAATATTTCAAATACAAAATATGGTATACAATTTATGGTTATATACTCATACAGGTACAGAGATAATACAGTAGGAACCCAGGCCAGGAGAAATATGAAGCCACATCTCCTCAAGGTGAATAATTGTCAATGACAAACTGTTAATTCATCAACAACAAAGAATCCTGCCCTTTGTAGGTCAATGAACCCTAGGCCTTTGTCAAGGGCCCTAATAACATTCTGCAATGCTATAAGAACACTCTGTGACATCACATCCTTCACCCAGTTAAGATTTCTGTTCAATATTTAAACACCCACCTCAGTATGTGAAGCCACACGTGAATATTATTAACCCTTTCCCTACACGACCCACAATTCATTCAGGGTTTATAGAACTGCCAATCTACTATAGTTAATAGTCTCAAAAAACGCCACATATGGGACAATGACACTATATAGACCTAAGTTTTGCTAAAATATGAAAAATTAAACAATATTTTCAAAACTTCTTTTGTTAGATATAGTATTTACGAGACGATTTTAGCATTTTGAAACAGTAAAAGTTATTTCTACTTCAATATTTTACTTTGAATTAAGAAATACAACATTTATGGCAAAGATGCTTCAAAGCATCTGGCATGTTTTCACTGGTGATGCCTCCAGTCATCTGGAGGGTGGAAAGGGTTAATATATGAATATGCTGTAGTGGTTGTATGCTGACCCGTGAACCAGTTCCAGCGCCTGTCGGACACTATCCCTCCAATCCAGGACTCTGTCCATCCCCTTTTCTGCACCTCAGAAGCCAGTAGATCTTGTGTCATCTGGTCCCCAATAATCCTGTTAACAAAATATATTCTGTTGTTACATCTGTACTATCTCCTGTGAGCAGGTTCTAAGAGGAATGATTCAACAACATGTCCTCCTAGTTCAGATTTTTATTCCCTACTGAAGAGCACATGCATGCTCTCTAACCCTTTCATTGTACATGCACAGGGCCTTGGCACCTACCACCTTAAACATGAACTCAGAGATTGTGTTATCTATTGATTGCTTTTCAGTTTGCTATATTGAAATAACAATATTTGATTAAATCACCAGGCGCATCATCTGGCACCTTTCCTGGCAATTCAGATCAAACATGCACATATCAGTACACCATACTGTTGGGCTATCATAGGAAAGTATGACTGTCGAGGTCCAAAATGTCCTAGTGGATATGTGGCTGTAGAATAAGAAATCTTTCATCAACCAGAGACACTAGAGCATAATGTCTAGACCAAACAAAAAGCAAAGAATTTACTGAAATCCCTTTAACCGGTTTTACATACCCCAGTTCCCCTTTAATCAGCAGGTTCTCCCTGTTTTATGTACCCCAGTTCCCCTTTAATTGGCAGGTTCTCTCTGTTTTACATACCCCAGTTCCCCTTTAAGCGGTAGGTTCTCTCTGTTTTACATACCCCAGTTCCCCTTTAATCGGCAGGTTCTCTCTGTTTTACATACCCCAGTTCCCCTTTAATCGGCAGGTTCTCTCTGTTTTACATACCCCAGTTCCCCTTTAATCGGCAGGTTCTCTCTGTTTTACATACCCCAGTTCCCCTTTAAGCAGCAGGTTCTCTCTGTTTTACGTACCCCAGTTCCCCTTTAATCGGCAGGTTCTCTCTGTTTTACATACCCCAGTTCCCCTTTAATCGGCAGGTTCTCTCTGTTTTACATACCCCAGTTCCCCTTTAATCGGCAGGTTCTCTCTGTTTTACATACCCCAGTTCCCCTTTAATCGGCAGGTTCTCTCTGTTTTACATACCCCAGTTCCCCTTTAATTGGCAGGTTCTCTCTGTTTTACATACCCCAGTTCCCCTTTAATCGGCAGTTTCTCTCTGTTTTATGTACCCCAGTTCCCCTTTAATCGGCAGGATCTCTCTGTTTTACATACCCCAGTTCCCCTTTAATCGGCAGGTTCTCTCTGTTTTACATACCCCAGTTCCCTTTAAGCAGCAGGTTCTCTCTGTTTTACGTACCCCAGTTCCCCTTTAATCGGCAGGTTCTCTCTGTCTTACGTACCCCAGTTCCCCTTTAAGCAGCAGGTTCTCTCTGTTTTACGTACCCCAGTTCCCCTTTAATCGGCAGGTTCTCTCTGTTTTACATACCCCAGTTCCCCTTTAATCGGCAGGTTCTCTCTGTTTTACATACCCCAGTTCCCCTTTAATCGGCAGGTTCTCTCTGTTTTACATACCCCAGTTCCCCTTTAATCGGCAGGTTCTCTCTGTTTTACATACCCCAGTTCCCCTTTAATTGGCAGGTTCTCTCTGTTTTACATACCCCAGTTCCCCTTTAATCAGCAGGTTCTCTGTTTTACGTACCCCAGTTCCCCTTTAAGCGGTAGGTTCTCTCTGTTTTACATACCCCAGTTCCCCTTTAATCGGCAGGTTCTCTCTGTTTTACATACCCCAGTTCCCCTTTAATCGGCAGGTTCTCTCTGTTTTACATACCCCAGTTCCCCTTTAATCGGCAGGTTCTCTCTGTTTTACATACCCCAGTTCCCCTTTAAGCAGCAGGTTCTCTCTGTTTTACGTACCCCAGTTCCCCTTTAATCGGCAGGTTCTCTCTGTTTTACATACCCCAGTTCCCCTTTAATCGGCAGGTTCTCTCTGTTTTACATACCCCAGTTCCCCTTTAATCGGCAGGTTCTCTCTGTTTTACATACCCCAGTTCCCCTTTAATCGGCAGGTTCTCTCTGTTTTACATACCCCAGTTCCCCTTTAATTGGCAGGTTCTCTCTGTTTTACATACCCCAGTTCACCTTTAATCGGCAGTTTCTCTCTGTTTTATGTACCACAGTTCCCCTTTAATCGGCAGGATCTCTCTGTTTTACATACCCCAGTTCCCCTTTAATCGGCAGGTTCTCTCTGTTTTACATACCCCAGTTCCCTTTAAGCAGCAGGTTCTCTCTGTTTTACGTACCCCAGTTCCCCTTTAATCGGCAGGTTCTCTCGGCAGTACTGCTTGGCCTGTGACCAGGTTCTGGGGGCATCCTTCAGGATAAAGCAGCGACCAGGCGTTTTGAAGTCAGTGCCACATAGCCTCGTAGCTGGAATAGTTAAATTTACTGCACTGAAAAGAATTTGTCTTTAAGCAAATTATGATCAATAGGTGACAAACTTTTTTCTCATTTAGTGCCATCTGTAAAACAATGTTACACGAATATTATCTAACATTGTCAAATTCTTTTAAGAGAGAGACCATTTTCTTAATCTGATTAAGTTCAATTTTAGCACCAGTACAGATCACTTACCAGTATTATAATAAGAAGACACTATTATGGAGTATGAGGTCGGATATATTTACCTCTGGGTCCATTGGACCATGGCTGCTAGGCCAAGGTCCCAAATGGTCCCAGAGGTAAATATATGGACCGAATACAACATTCTTCTTTATTTTATGTGATGGCTAAAACCTTGAAAAACCAGTACCTTATTTCAAAAGAAATAGTTTTTGCAATCATAACACCGCTGTCATCGTGGCTGTCATCATGCCCGTCATCGTGGCCGTTATGTTTGTTTACATAATGCTTGAACACAGGTTATATTTACCTCGCTGCAGGGGTTAGTAATTAAATTTAAAAAGCCCTCTACTAACCTCTCCTCCCACCAGCCATTACATAAACAATATTAAGATATACTTGTTTGATAAGACTCAGAGCACAGATCAGCCAATCATTCAAGTACTGTCGGCTATCTTCAGCGTCAATGGTGTGTCGACCTTGCCCAAATTTGTCTAGCAGGTATTCATCATGTCTGTCAACAAGGGTTGTAAGTCATTGTTAAAGGAGCAATTTTAAAGAGCATTAGATTGGGAAGAAAAGAAAAAAGCAAGGAAATGGGGGGATACAACCCCCAATTTCTAACTGATATGTACAATAATTATTCATTAAAACCTGAAAACCAAATCAATGTTCCAATCTAAAAAGTATTCTTGCGTAAACTCTGAATGGCACGTCCACCCAGTCATAATCGTTCCTTATCGCGGTTGGTTCACCAGCAAATGGCAGCCATGTATAAATATATACTGATACTTGTGATATGGGTGAGTGGCTTTAGTATCACGAGGCTAGGAGGCTGTTTACTAGAAATCAAATGAGAAAAGTATTTGGTTTGAAGGTAATTAACCCAGTTACTGACCTGAAAGAACTATTTACTTACCAAGTGGTGGGGGGTACATTTGTGACATGCAGCTGACATAACAGCCGGTTAGTTTGTCTTTCGTAAATATGTGTATCTAAATTTCATACAATTACCTTAAACGCTTGAAAATACATTGAGATAGTTTACAATGAATTCAATTCTTGATGAAATGTGCAAATGAATGTGGCAAACTACCCTGGTTAATTTTAAAGTTACAAACAAAAGGTGTGTTGCAGAACTGAGGTTAAAAATGAAATAATGAAGTGAAATTAGAATTTTCGGTTGACAACTTTTTCAAAGAGTTTAATGCACGCTGTATCAAACCTAAGCGACAACCAGCCATTCATTCCCCTACCGGGTAATACATGAAAGTAACTCACGCGGAAACCACGTATGAATACAAAGCACACATTGCATGCATGGCCGCAAAAAAAGTCCAGGATATTTCTAGTATGGGGTGACCTCTCTGATGAGAAAAGTCTTCATAATTTGAATATAATAACTTGGAAGTGTCATGTACGTTGTGTGTCATGTATGTGGTGTATACAAAGTACACAAAGTACACAACATCGCAGTGTAGTCTGTGTGCATTCAAAACTCCCGCAAAAAGATGAGCTCTCCAGTCTCTGTGTATAGATCTAATGTACGTAGCACATTTACGGTAGGCAAATTTGGGAGTTGATTCAAAGGCATGATGTGATATCTTGAACAAATATCATTACGAATGAGTTCCATTACATGTTTGATTCCCAAACTGAAATATGGGATTCTAGACCAAGAATGATTTCATGCTATGATAACATGCTGTTTTCTGAGATCCCTATCTTATGAGAATGGCATAAGTATGTTTGCAGAGTTATACACATACATACAGAAGGGGTCGGTGAGTGGTGGAGTTAAGTTTATCAGAGCAGCACACCAACCAGGTGCCCGGTAGCCTAAGTTGTCCTTCAATAAACATTAAATACCTCACTCACCTGCTTCAGAGGTCACCAGTGATGATTGGCAATACAAGAGGTAGCCCGTCAATAACAGAAGTCCCTTACAGTAACCCATGCTGTATCACAAACTCCCTAATATCCAATAGACTGTTATGCCACATATATGATGTGGAAGTGTGTTAGATTCATGCTTACAGGGAGACAGGAGTGTGTTAAAGTTTAAGGGTAATTGGAGCATGGAGAGTTGCAGCATGACATCGTGACGGTCGTGATGTAGAAGGGGAGCCAAGAGTGTATGATTATGTATTTGTATATAACCTCTCAAGGTAGAATGGTTTACATGTATATGCTGTAATCTTGGAATAGAATGAAGCATATGTTTAATATAATACTGATTATGACTTGAGATTTAAAATCAGATAACACGACATGTCAGATTTTATGTCATTAGGTCCTAGATTCATGCTCATTGTAGAAGTACATTAGAAGATTCAAAGTTACAGTTCAAACATTTATATACATAAATATAATTTACCAAAAATATCAACATATTTGATCCTGCTTATTTGAGGCTCATTAACCTAATGACTTAATGGAACACGGCTATAATAATTGCGCTAATCTTGTAGTGAAATATTTATTCCCAGATCCTCTATATTGCATTGTTCATAAAAAATTACAGGTATTAGATATGACCAATTGGACGTCATCCCTACAATGTAACATTTAATGTCTACTTATAATTATGTGTCTGTTAAACATCTTCTGTTTACTTTGTAACGTATCATCTTTACTCATCTCTATGTAACTCATAACATAACCTAAAAGCGACTGGAAGAACATGCAATATATTTTATAAGAAGTTGTTTGATAAATAAGAAATACTTAACATACACTTTGATTGGTCTCCAGCCAATAATTACATTAGAAATTAACAAAAATACTATAATAAGCCCAAATGTTGTAAACATTCATCTGAATCGAATTTTTTGTAATGTGGCCATTATAACAGGAATGTTGATGGAATATTACAAATACTGCCAAGATGACGGAATTGGTTTCAGTGGAAACCTAGTCATGTTTGCAAACATTCTAAGATTAGAAAAAGGCAATGTTGTGTGAATAACAGCTTGGAGCTGTTTTCCCAGCCAAGGATATGACATTCTAATAAATTTGCAGCAATGTTCTGGATTGATTCTTGTTACGTTATACTGTTCTTTTGATGACTCCCAATAATGTTCCTGCAACCAACTGTTGCAACATTACATTGTGACATTCTAATAATGTTCTTGTACATGACCTCACTTAATAAGAATGTCACAATAAAATTCTGATTATGTGTGGTTGAGGCTTCACTGAATGAGGGTTTCACAATGACATTCTGTTTAGGTTAGGTTTGCACCTAACCTAATTCGATGGTCCCAGTAACATCCTCTTTAGGTAAGGTTAAAACCTGACATAATCAGAACATCACAGCAACATTCTGTTGAGGTGAGGTTGGGAGCCCCCCTGGTCAGGAGGTCACAACAATGTTCTGTTTAAGTGAGGTTTAAGTTTACTTTTTAGTAAAATCACAGAAAGTGACATGATGTTATTAGAATATCAAAGAGTATGACTGTCACATCCTATATGGGCTGGCTACTATAAACAGTGAAGAGACACCATTATGCCCTGTAGTCTACAATCCCAACAAAAGTCTCAATAACTACATACTTTCTGTGGCATGTTTTTATCATAATTATCTGTATATTTGAACTAGGAAACAAAGCTAATTGGTGTTTGTTATGGAAAAATCAAGAATTGATAAATCTTTAGTCTTTTTATTTAAAAATGGTATTACAAACATTTTATATTGGGAAGCACATGACACTGATAGGAGTTTGAATATAATGATTGCCACCAAAAGGTTTACATATAGCTCATACATACATTACTGTTGTTTCAGAGCAGAGACACCCTGAAGATCATTGATAAAATTTCTGAAATCCTCAAGTAAATTCATCAGAAAAGGCAGTATTTGGCAAAAAAAAGAAACCCATAAGACTGGTTACTTGGTTTGCAGGGGGATGTTTTATATTGAACCTCATGAAGTGTTCACATGCAAAGAGCTTACGGTTGCTTTTCTTTGAAACATATAAAAACGAAGCATTTAGATCTATTTTTATTTTATTAGGCTCATTTACAGTAAACATTATTCATGATACCACATGAAATCAAAGGTCATAAGAACAGTATTAGGAGTTTGGTTGTCATGGTTTCTTTTTTTGAGAATAGGGACTGTTAGCAACACCAATAAATCTCGATACCTCACTGTATCTCTAAACTTTGAGGCTTTCAGTAAGAGTACAACTAAAGGATTTTGAATTGATATAATATGATAACTTGTCCATGATATTAAACCAGGGATAAAGCTTTTTACAATTCCATGATGATGCATGGGATAAGAGATACACTACGTTTATGTTAGGTGCTGCATCGTGGTTGATTAACCTCCCTACCATACCAAATCCTTTTTTCAAAGCATTTGAAATCCTGACTCCAACCCCCATTACTTCTTAGAGATAAACAGTTCTCAAGGGTAGCAATAAATTTGATATAAATGATGATATAAACATGACTGTAGATAAATGTCATTATGTAGAGTAAAGTCCACTATACACCATTTCACTTGCATTGGCAAAAGAAGGAAAGGCAACACAAGCAATTCTAAAGAATGCATAGTGGGATATGAAATTTGCTTGCATTTATACTTGCATTCCCCGAGTTCAAGTATGAACATAAGCACATTCATATGTAGTTTTCTATGGAGTACTGGTGTCAGCTCCTGAAGGTTAACGCAAATGCTAGATTATGTATAGTGGAAGATGGCCTTTAACAGTATTCAAAAACCTGTGCAAAATGCACTGGCACTAGTGGCAGTATTACTCATGCAAAACTTCTGAAAAGTGATCAGCTGTTGAATTTGTGTGGTTAGTGTGCAGATGGTCTGAGATACAAACCTTGAATATTGTCATCTTAAACCATTGCCTGTTCAATCATAATATTTCTATATAATGTTCGTCATAAGGATCTTGAGAGATTTGACCTTTGCCTGCCTTGAGACTTTCATAGCGGTGTTCAGGTTCATCTGTAGACAAATGTCCGACCCTTCCTTGTACACGCCCCTTTCTGTCACTCTGTGCATGGTTTGACCCCTTTCTGTGCTCCCTTCCCTGGCCAGGAGCAGGTGTGGAGTTAGGACCCCGGGCTCGTTGGCTGATGTGGTGGTTGGTCCTGTGATCCCTTGTACGCCTTCTGCCTGCCTCTGCAGTCTGTCTCCTCTTCCTTCAATGCAAAGTACAATATTTAACCAAAACAATTGGCAGTAAATGTTATGAGAAGAACCGCAGTGGGGTGTCCGAGGATGTCTGTATGACCCAGAGTGGATCATTACAACATTATTGATATCTCCTATTCTTTTATTGACAATGATGAATATTCCCATGTACTTTCCCTTGGAAATTGTTTAATCTTCAGGGAAAAATTATTTCAATTATAACAGAAAAGGGTAAAAACTGAATTGCCATGTAGTAACATCTTGATTTTGTAAATTTATAGTGACCTTACAGTTCAGGGAATTGTGCAGGGTTTCAGATGTTTTCTAAAAATAGTGAACACATGTTTGATCAAACTCAGCCAAACATCAATCTGACATTAATACTTTTAGCTTTCAGCTACAGGTGTTCCTATTAAGAATACCTGTATCCAGAGTTAATACATGAATCAATAGCTGATTCAATACAATGATAAAAACATACCTTAGAATACAGCAGGCCACAACAATAACAACAACCAGTATGACTGCACCTCCGGCTCCAACACCTACCCCTAGATAATAGATATTACATCGGGTCATATCATGAAACTCTAGTCTTAATGATTTTTCTATTCAAGGAAAATTCAAAGACTGCAGCTTTGCTAGATAGTGTTTTCCAACATGATATTTAAAAGAACATGTAAAATAAAGAAATCAATAATTATATCATTATCAAGTCATATGGATTCAGGAAATAATATGCACTACTTACAGATAAACGTATTGACAGGAAGTTGGGCTGCAATAGACAAATTTAAAGTTTGAAATATTTTGTTGCAGTTTGCATAAACATTAGCACTAGAATACAACAACATTGAACAAATAACATCCAGACATGTCAACATACTAAGATTATATGTAGATATATATTTTTTTTCATAACCTTTAGTAACAAACAGGAGAAATATCCTGCCACATGCTGAAATATTATACAAGTAACTGAGAAATAATATTATTCATTCTCTCTTATTAAGCATAAACAGTGGAAACTTAATTTCAAATAATTTGGAACAAATATTTATCATTACAAGGAGACGTGATACCTGAAGCTGTTGTAATTGTTGTCATTGTTGTTGTTGTTGTTGTTGTTGTTATTGTTGTTGGTGGTGGTGGTGGTGGTGGTGGTGGTTGTGGTGGTGGTGGATCTGTAGATATGAGAGAATAGTACCTACTTTTACTTTGCAGTCTGGGAAGCAAGAGGACCCTTGTCCTAGTGAAAGTGTAAAGACTACTTTCTCATAGATTTGATCCTAATCACTCCCCTTGCTATGACACTAGCAGTTAGATAGAGGTTGAACAACCAATGACCCAGGCCTGCCAAGTGTCCCAAATTTCCCAGGACAGTCTTGAATTGTCAACCCTGTTGCATTACAAAATTGCATTAATATTGTCTCGGAATCCACTAAAATGCTCAAATCTGCAAAAAACATTCTTGGAGGTGGGGGGTGTCCCGAATTTTGGAGCTTACAGGTTGGCAGGCCTGATAACCAACCAACCAGCCCTCTGTTACTTGAGATTTGGCAAGGCTTGAGATAAGCCTATACAGAATGTTTGTCAATGGTGAATCTGACACCTAACCTATACACTTTGTGCAGATGACATCATAATAGCCAGAAAAGGGCTGCGTGCCTTCTTGGTAATCAATTTACAATGTTTGTTATTAACATTTCATGAAACATTTCCTTTTGTTCAATATATCTGAAATATACATAATTATGATTTCATAATGAACTACTTGTATGATTTAAAATCCATGATATCAAGATCAACTAAGTTAATAGCCTCTTGGTCGTGATGAGCACATGGGGATCACCAAAAGTGGTCGCTTGACCATGTCTGCACAAGGTCTATAGAGAGTGTCACCTGGTCATTTTAATTGATAAAATCATAAGAATGTTACTGTTTGAATTTGTAGTGTTAGGTTACGAAGCTGGGTTTGAGAGATGTCAAAAAGCATTATCAGGGGCCATGTTTCGTTACTACCAAAGTCCTATAAACTCTGTTTCTAATAAATGAAATTAAATTCCGTAAATTGATACATGAAGGGAAGAAATATTTTTAAAATCAGTAAAAATTTCAGATCTTTGAGATTATTCTAAATAATATTTTGTTAGTGTCAAAACGATTGTTGTTATGAAAAAAGTAACAACGAAATGTTTCGTTGTTTAATTGATTTTCATTGTTACAATTGGTATTGTGCAATGGGCCACAGTGCTCCGTCGCATAACCAAACCCTCGCAACAGCGAGACCACAGCGAGGGTTTAGATTTAAGTCTCGCAACAGCGATATCCTTATGGTTTTCAATTTGCCAACCCTCGCAACAGCGATGGTTTTGTACAAACTTTGAACACAGTTAATTTATTGACAAATACATTTCCGCCACTTGCCTCCTGCACATTTTAAGAGCTGAGGAACACATCCAAAAGTTAGTGAAAACAAAATGCAAAAATTCCAACCCCAAAATGCCATCCCAATACATTGAAAATTGGGGTGTGCCAACCCTCGCAACAGCGAGCAAAGTTGGATACACTCGCTGTTGAACAGGGAGAGGTCTTGCTGTAGTGGACAACCCTCACAACAGCGATACCCGTTATGCGACGGACCACAGGGGGAAGAGAAGAGGCATCTTGATTTCCTTTTGGTAAGTCATTACCTCCAAGCTGATTGGGTCTAAACAGATATAGAAAATCCGTGTAACTGATAAAAGCATGGGTGTCTATTGTCAGAAGTTGGGAAACTTACTTTGTGTGGTGGGAGCAGGCCCCTCTTGGTCATGTTGTATTTCTGAGTAGAAACAACCACAGCAATAATCAGAAAATAATGCACAATTGAAAATGACACTTTTTAACTTTTTACATACTGTCAACAATAGGAAAAAGATTATTGTGGATGACCTGCAAAGATCTAGAAATATTTATTCAGGGGGTGGTTGCAATTTGGTAGTGGTTCCTAGATCTCCTACTTTCAATGGACTTTGTTAATTAGGAATGACACAAAATTGATGATAGAATACAAATGCTAGCAAGCAAACTATGAATGTGAAGATTGACTAATATTTTACTTTTGAATGCTTCTCCTTCATTAAAAATATATTTGAATTTAGGAATACAAGGTTCTCTTTTGGAATGAGCATATGTGACATGGCATGAATAATGGATGTGCATGAGATGGATGTGCATGAGGGTTGTTGGGTACAAGAAATGATACCAGAAATGACAGCGCAGGGCACCATGATTATCTGTTTTAGCCAATCACCATTTTCAGGGGTATAAAATCCCAAGTTTGTTATGGAGTAAACAGATACGTCTGAGTTCTCAGCACGTCACCCAACAACTTTACCCATCGCCCATTGCCAGTTGTTGGTAAAATTGCCTAGTGGATAGTTTTCTTAATTTGTTTTTATTTGACCATTTTCATATCCATGTGTTCTTCTAAGTAGATATATAGCACATGTAACAATATGAATATGTTTTCAAATGTGACCCGTTTTGGCGAAATGAGTCGGATGTCGCGGAAAGTGAAACTGAGATGTGGGCCTCCGAAGTCGGATCTCGCAATTTTTATAGAAACTGGGTTTTTTCTTTTATTCATATCTCCTATATCAGAAGTGTTCCGAAAAAATTTTTTAGGTCCCAAAGCCATCTCTAAGTCCGTCTAAATAAGCCCCAAAGACGCGCAAGGCCTCAGTGATCTGAAACAAAAGATCCTCGATTCACACCATTTTTCCCTAACTTCGCGGCTCGCCTGTCGGTCTGGATCCCATCCCAGCCACATGTTCCGGGTACCTGCTGAAAGGGTGCGAAGTGAACTGACCAATCACAGCCTCAGATTTTGAATTCGCGCCTGCAGGGACCAATCAGAACGTGTTTTCCCGATCGTCGTCCCGTAAACAATCGTCGTCAAGGCGGTCACGCGTGCGGAATGCGGCGCGCTGATTGGCTGAGAGGCCTCGCGTGCCTTCCGGTTTCGGTTGTTGACGAAATTTAAAGGGACGCATGGCTAGCAGGACGGACGGGCGACATCACTTCTCCGACGGATTTAGCTGTTTTAATCCTGGATCACTGCTGGATTTTGATGTGGATTACCTCCCAACAACGTCGGGAAGGACATGGATCGCGAGGAGGCTGTCACGGATGCCCTGAATACGATAAATCGGGCGAATTTATGTGGTATAGCCGAGCCACAGCAATGGCGGAATTTGGTCAACGAGTACTTTCTCTTCGCCGACGGGGAGGAGGGGCAAGACTAGGCCTCCGACGAAGAAGAAGAGGATCAGGAGGATCTAGGGGAACTGGAGGACGATGAGGATGAGCCACTGGTCATCCCTGACCCCATGGACTACCTTCTACAGGCAGAGTGGGACGACTGCGAACGCTTCATGTGAGTTTTGAAAAAACTTTATAACGGCCGACATGCGGTCGGTTCCCGTATCTCTGAAACAAGTACGCAAAGTGCCTAAATCCCTTTCAATGTTCATGAAACTGCCTACGATTGTGCCCTAGTATGTAGTCTAACTGCCTAACTAGTTTTTATCAAGTTTCAAAGTTGATTTCGTGTCATAAACAGGGATGATCCGTCGGGGTTGTCCGGTGACCTACTTAATGGCATCAGCTGATCCGGCCGGCCTGTAATGGTTATCAATCATGTCTCATGCCATTGTGGCCCTCAGGAAGGTGAACTAAGTCTAATATCATGTATGTTGTTGTCTTTAGATGTTCCTGCAAGCACTACAAAGACAAGGAGTGCAGTAAACAGTTCACGACGTCAGAGCTGGTTGCACGTCGGCAGGAGGTCTTTCAGCTGTCCTCAGGTAAGTTTTTCATGAGATACATGTTATGCAAACCTGTCGCCGCGACCATGTAGCTATGTCATTCTCGCTCAAAACTACCCCATAATCCATGGCAACGTCTTGAAGTATAACAGACAACTATTAACACTCAACCAGACCGTTTTTAAGGTAGTATTTAGGGCGTGTTAACCTACTTCATGGGTCAATCCAGAAACCTGATTCCTTGAGTCACATGCATATCATGTACAGATTGTTATTATCCTGATCTACTTTGTTTTCTAGACGAGAAGGACATGTTGCTACTGGGCATCATCAGTACCTGCACAGACAATAGCAGCAGGCTGTCGACCTGGAAGAAGGGGACTAAGGGAAGAGAGGGCACTTACCTTCACAAATCGTCCATATTAATTTTACAATACTTACCTGTACTTGTTGCCTGTGTCCAATAATTATTGGCCTAATGTAACTCTTACCTTGTGACCTTTCCAGCATCAGCCAGAACAAGCTGACGTCCATCACAAAGTGGTACAAGTCCCACAGGGTGGTGACCAGGCAGAAGAAGGCTGGTGGCCGACAGGCGACTACAAGGATCCTCCAGCTGGAGGACATCAGGCGGGTCGTGGACTTCATCAACTCCTATGCCAAGACCAACGCCCTCGTCCTGCCTGGCTGTGTGTCCTCCCACAAACGGGATGACATCCTCCTCCTCCCCTCCTCTTCCACAAAGGCCAACATCTACAGGTTGTACAGCAACGCCATGGAGGAGGCTAACTTCAGGTGTGTGGCTGACTCAACCTTTAGAAACCTGTGGCTCCAACTCCTCCCTCGCATAGTGTGTTCCCGCCCTATGACTGACCTCTGCTGGGAATGCCAGTGCAACAACAGGGATATCTCTGCCTCTAGTAACCTACCTGACATTGTGAAACAGGCCAAGCTGAAAAAGCAACAACTTCACCTCGAGGTGGTGGCTCGGGAGAGGGCCTTTTATCAGGACATGGTCAAGGCTGCCAAGGCTGCCTACAAGGAAGCAGAGTCCCCTCCCCTTGGCCCCCACCCCCCTTGTTCTTCTGACACGAAGGTCCACATCAGTTTTGATTATGCCCAGCAGGTCCACCTTCCCTCCTTTCCTATGCAGCTTGGCCCACTGTATTTCCTTGTCCCCCGCAAGGTCAGCATTTTCGGTGTCTGTGCCGAGGCCATCCCCCTAAGATCCTCGGTGAACTATTTGATCGACGAAAGCCATTGTGGTAGTAAGGGGTCAAATGCAGTTATTTCATACCTGCACCACTATTTTGAAACATATTCCCTGGGGGAGAAGGTGGTGGACATGCACTGTGACAACTGTAGTGGTCAGAACAAGAACAAGTTTGTGCTAGCGTATCTTCTCTGGCGGGTCCTGACTGGCCGGCACCAGTCCATTTCCTTAAACTTTTTTATCACAGGGCACACAAAGTTTGCCCCAGACTGGTGCTTTGGTTTGCTTAAACAAAAATTTCGTCGTGAGCCAGTCTCGAGCCTCAAGGAGATGGAGGACACTGTGGTGAAGAGTACCCAAGAACGTGTCAACCTTGCCCAACTTGTGGGGGACGAGAATGAGAAGGTGTTTGTCGAGTCGTATGACTGGCAATCTTTTTTGACCCCTTTCATCAAACCAGTCAAGGGCATAAAACAGTATCATCACTTTGTGTTCTCTGACCAGAACAAGGGCCACGTCACCTTCCGGCAGTATGCCGACTCAGCCCCCGAGACCTTCAAGATGCTGACTGTCGCCCCTGAAGCTGTCCCCCAGGAAGGCCCTCAGCCCATCCCATCCCCTGGCCTCCCGGCCAAAAGACAGTGGTATCTCTTCAAGAACATTCGGGATTTTTGTACTGAGGACACGAAGGACATCATGTGCCCTAAGCCCTCTGTACCAGAACCAGCACCCGGCCCAGGCCCCCGTGCCGTACCTCCGCCGGAACCAGATGCAGAATCAGAGCCAGAGGCTGGCGAGGGGGATGGGCCAGGCAGGGGCAGGGGCAGAGGCAGGGGCAGAGGCAGAGGCAGAGGCAGAGGCAGAGGCAGGGGCAGGGGCAGGGGCAGAGGCAGAGGCAGAGGACAGACTCCAGACACATCATCAGGATCGGAGGGGGAGGAGGAGGAGTTGGTCAGACAGCTGGAGAGGTAATCAAATTCTTCATCTGACTCAGAGGAGGAAGGCCCCCCACCCCCAACTAGGGGTAGGGGCCGTCCTAGTAAACGTGCTAAACGTGGTCGTGGCAGGCCCAGGACCACCTGACAAAACTATTAAGAATCCGTTTTGAACATTGTTAACTTATTTTTACTTGTTTCTGATTTTAATATTTTTACCTCGGTGGCTTTTCACTATTTTAACGACCAAAGACAATCATGAATATTCCAAGAACTTTTATAGACACATTATGGATACCCAGGGTACTTAGGGTCATCACAGAATTGTTTTTAAGCAGCCAAGATGAGGTATTGTGATCCTTTATGCTTGCCGTTCTAGGTTAAGTTGTTTCAGAACCGGATTTTTGTCACTTTTTGCAGCGCCGGCATGAATAAAAGTTTTGTATATGAACGCATGAATTACTGGTATTTGTTAGCTAGAATAGTGTAGAATGACTATGTAAAGTTTCAGGACCAAGGATTGATTACAAGTGTACGTTGCTAGGGCTTTATCGGAGGACCGCGGTAGCGCGCGGTAAGAAAAACTTTGAACTCATTTATCTCAGTTTCTTATATCCGCATAGGCCCGGTTCTTTTTATTTTCATCGCAACTTATCTCAGGCCCTAGATATCGGACCTAGATATGCTATACCTTGTTTTAAAGCTAAGAATTAGTATTTTCTGATGGTATACCTAACTAAAAATCTTCCCTGTGCGACATCCGACTCAATTCGCCAAAACGGGTCACAAATGTGTGCAATGAAAACATCTTTTTCCAAGATCACTTCTGGGGCTTTCCTAACAGACAGAAGGACAGGAGAAGCCAACAGGAAACAGGATTGCAAATAAATCCACAGGTAAAACAGCCAGTAAAATCACGTAGTGTGTATGGGGCTTTAATTGGAGGGCAAGAAACATGAATGTAAAGGGGGGAGGGGGGCCCCACAAACATGATTTAAGACTGATCTTCCACTGTGAAGCAATGAGAATAGAACATTTGGATGACCTCTGTACAGAATTGTGCCCAAATGGTCCCCCGGACTAGAGTGAATGAAGAACTGATCAGGTGAACTTAGCCTGTATACAAATTCAATTTAACAAAAAAGGAATTATACCAATGGTGGCCTACCTATCATGCAGACAAAAGGCAGACGTAGGTGGCAGCTGACAGTGCTCCATCTGTGGTTTGACCCCATGTTCATTATGAAACAGTCATCACCCGTCTCCTTCGATGGCTGGTCTGGTGCAAAGTTGGTGTATGATGTGAAAAAACTCCCTAAGAAAAGAATGTACAAATAGTCAGTATTCATCTCAGTAGTGATAAGTATTTCTTTCACTGAGACAATATTAATAGCATGAAGGTTTCTTATTCTTTAAGTATTATAGGGTATTGATAGATAGTGACAACTAGAGCAGACATGAAACCAGCTTTGAAAAACCATATATAAGTTTTTTGTTTATTTTCAACAGACTTTTATCTCATGATCAGGGAGTTATAAAGTGAGTAGATATTCAAGGGAAGGCATACAAATATTCCATAGGTGTTGTACTATGCTGATATTATTCTCTCATTCTGCTGCTTGCGACTGGTGTACAGCCAGAATGCTATCTTAATCATAAGTGACATTTTACAGTTTACTCAATAATTCTTAAGGTGTTCCTTAGCTGTTTCAAAAAAGTGAGGTTAAACCTTACACTTAGAGAAGTAAATATATTGTCCGCTCAGCAGGAAATAGTAGGACATATCAGATTCAAGATGACTGATGATGGCATTATTAAGGGCCTCAGATTCAACCCTGGTCAACAACACGTTACGCCGTTTACAGCTGTTAAAGGCCTCATAGAAGTTCTTTCTGTCATTATTCACAGATATGCATGTTCCTGCAGCCCAAATGAAGCCTTTATAAACTACACATGTAGTTTCGTCCTGGAAACCTTGAAATGAATAGCACTATTTTTGACAGGGATAAATAATGCAGAACATCCAATGGATACTGATTTGTTCATTTATTATTTAGAGATAAGACTTTTTTCTGTTGAACTAAACATCATCTCAAATGTATGTTTTACACATTGGTGACTATACATTCAGAACGAGAGGACAAAATATAATTAACTGCATCACATTAAAATATATAAATTTAATGTAACTCTGGTGCTTGGAGTTTTTTCAAAAGTATCTAAAGTTTATAATTCATCTAATAAAGTTGTATCAGTAAACTTCACCTTCATTACAGATATACCCATTTGTAATCTGACAGCTCTGCTCCATCCACTGATGACCCATTTCATGGTTAAAGGCAACACATGGTTCATAGCTCCTCACATTGGTAGGAGCAAAATGATGGAAAGTGGAACCTGAATAACAAATATAATATTCTTAAACAGTTATATATATATATATATATATATATATAACAAGTTCTAAATAATGTTGAAAATTATGAAAATGATGAGCAGTCCATAATTATGGCCTATCAATATACTACCCCTTGTATGTACCAGTCCTAGGCAAAGCAGATGATGATTAGATTGTTTGATCCAACAGATTGCTATCAACTAGATGGTCCTATCAGAACATGAGACATTTAAAATATGTGAAATTTACCATTCTTTTCTTGGAATAGAATTGACATTTTACTGCCTTCTGCCATTTGCCTACACTCTTATCTCTCCCTTTAATTCCCCACTCAATGGTCTTTACTGCTCTCTTCTATTACTCATTCCTGGATCATAAGAATTTAAGTAAGAGGTACCAGCTTCTCTTATTTCTAACCTTTACGAGTAGTTGACATCTTAAAATTTCTAACAATTATCCCAATGAAATGTACAGACATTTACAGCTTGCATACAAAAACATAATGTTAAAGTGAAATAATGCACACCATTAGACATTTATATTTGATAGAGATACTTACCATCAACAATATAAACGAGTTGTAGGTTAAAGCCTCCACACTTTTGGTTGATTACTGCTGATTGTTCACCAACTAAAGGACAACTATTATCACATCCCTGATAATAGGACCGTCCATGTTTCCCAAAACTGTTTCCACAGTGGCAAAGGAGCTGGGATCCGAGCTTAAAAACATGAGAATGCTACAGATGTTTAAACCCTCTAAAGAACTGAGTCTTTATTAGCATCCACTGACAAAGATATTCATTGCTAAGTGCCGGGCAATATGTCAACATGACATGAGGCTTAAGCATATATCTTATCACTAATATTGGCATTATTTGTGGTTTAACATGGGTGAAATTATGGCTAAATAATTTCTTAAATTGTGCTCATTTATATTTTGTATTTCCTACATTTTTCTTAGATAATGTATTACAGATAGATATATAACAAACGTGATTGTGTCTACAGAGTTGACCATTAGCTTGTCATTGATAGTTTTTTGTGTCATAGCTTCTAGACATGACACCAATTACTTTAGTTGGCCACCGACAATACCTAGACAAAAATACCCTCAACACCCAATGATGGTATGAGTATGGGAATATGCCTTTTGTATAAAGCCACATTTGTTCTTTGTGATTTGTGCCCTGACTGATGAAAATAATAAGCCTTTTTCGGTCTTACTGTTAGATGTATAATTTTCCTGGAAACTTACAGGAATATTTCATGTCAGCTAATAATCACAGTATAAAGAGGAAAGCCTAAGTGCTATCTATCTTAAACTCCGTGAAACAAAGTTTGGCCAAACAAAGTCACTATGTATCGCCATACTAGTGTCTCCAAGTTCTTTATCAATTAGTATTACTAAAACCTGCCTGAAGTGTCTTTTTACATGCAAACATATTTCTACCCGCCACAAGCAGATAATAACACAAAAACTAGTCTGATAAGTCACCACCTTTTGAATTGTCCACAGACACTTACAAGCTGAACCCCAGCATATGTAAATCTGATAAGTCTACACCCACCCTGTGAATTGTCCAGAGACACTTACAAGTTGAACTCCAGCATATGTAAATCTGATAAGTCTACACCCTGTGAATTGTCCAGAGACACTTACAAGCTGAACTCCAGCATAAGTAGATCCCCTCGCTTTACATGCTGCGATACAGTCGGATGGCTGATCAATGTTAGTGACTTCTCCAAGAAGGTCTCTGTCAGAAGGATCGTCAACCCAACAGCCCTGGTATGACAAATGGTCTGGTGCTAAGAAAGATAAAATAAAATCATATCTTTTACAAGTCTGTCTCTATTGATTGGGATAGTAATATTTTATTGAAATGCACATAATGTACCCATCAGTCAACTCATACATTAAAGAAAATTGGAATATTCTTGAAATATCTCTATACACCTATCCTTTTAACCTTAGCTTGAGGGGATCGCTATTTAACCAATATTCAGAAGACAGTTTTTGAGAATCAAATGGACAGTTCCAAAATAGATGAACTAATTGATATCTGTGGGATTGTCAATGCTAAAATGACTATAAAAACACTCACTCTCTAACCATCTCCATCTTCTGTCAGCAATAGACCCACTGATCCACATCCTTGGCCATCCCTTTCTCTGGACCTCAGAAGCCAAGAAGTCCTGTGTCGGCTGATCGCCAACAACTCCAATTGTTCCATGTCCTGGGAATGTATCGTTGCAATATTTGTCTGCTTCCCAATATTGTAATGGTACATCCACCATGACGTAACACTTTCCTTTAGTTCTGAAGTCTTCGTCACAAAGCTTTGGGGCTAAAGAAAGTTAGAAACTAGTCAATACATAGGGCAAATAGATATGTATAAAGAAAATATGTTTTTTATATCTGAAATCCCTTTGTTACTACAACTGCAATATGCCTTCAGTGTTATGTTTAATTTTTGTATTGGTTATCATTTATCACCATTATACTAAAGGCTATATTCCACTGTGAGTTCTGTGAGTTCTGTGGCATTTTTGTTCCTTAAGGTTAGGGAACGCAAGTTTACTTGCATTTAGCTACCAACATGTTGGTATCTGAAGATAATTTAAGACTTTCTGCCAAATATGCTTTGAATTAATAAGCCAAATCTTCTTAAAGGAAACCTTGCACATAATTTTCCAAGCTGCCACTTCTAGTGCAATTTACTTCACATATGTATTCTAAATTATGTTTCAAATGAAAAAAAGGCAATGTGTCCAGATACTTGGCAATTATTCAGGAAGTAAGATAGAATTTGGGAAAACCTCAATACTGGGGTTTTCAGTACTCCCCTTGCTACGTCATAATAAAGGGAATTCCTTCTCAAAATAACTTGGGAATCCCAGGTTATCTAATTATGTTAGGTGACTGAAAAATAAAATTATTAGTAGCCTGTATGGGGTCTAATATGAATATTTTATGCTAAAGTTCAATTCACTTTCTAAATACATTTTAGGGTTGGGGATTCCCTTTTATGAAGACAGGGGATTCCCATTATTTGTCCTTGTGATGTCACAAATTTTGGAATTTCCCTCAAAAAACACACAAAATGGACCAAATTTTAAACACCCATAACCCTGTAAGCACTGGGAATATTCTTAAGATTTCTCTGCTATCACTAGTTCTTGATACAAAGGCCACGGTGAAAGAATTTCATTAAAAAATATTCATCCTATAATTATGTGCAAGGTTTCCTTTAAGAATGATATAACTTTAAATTGATAGCTATTGGCTTAGATCATCTTACTGAATACCAGCATCTAAGGCTCTTAATGCTGGGTTGGATCAAGGTAAAAAGTGCAGCAAATACTTACCCTGTTGTGAATATGTAATGGATAGAAGAATGCTTAAAAGGCAGGCAGGTGAAAATATTGATTTATGTCCCATAACTTCTATCATGGGCAAATAAAATATGAATTATCTATCCGTGAGTGTAAGTCTCGGTCAGAGTATTCCCCGCTCTATAATAAAGTTTCAATAGATGCATCAATTACCTGGATGTAAACTATGAAAACTGGAGCATGTAAGTGGAGCATGGCATGATGCCATACAAACTTGGAGACCAGACTGGACAGCTCTACTTGCATGACAGGTTCTTAACGTCACCAGCTAATTATTCAAGTAAACCAAGCATAAACACTTTTAATGTTGTATATTTTATTTGTGTATACTACATGTATGTATAATGTTGTATTCATCTATCAGGCATTTCTGGATATATTTGTGTGTATGTTACATATATGTCTCATTATGCCAGAAGTTTCAAAAAGTGACCTTTTATTGTATATGAAAAGTTGTTATCCTACAAGGTTTGTGATAGAAGCAATTGGTACATGATATCTTTATCATTTATGAATCATGATGAATTTACATTAATAGGGTTTTTTACTAATCAGTTTAGATAAAGATGAATGCTGGGAAATATGTTGATGAATCACAAGGTTTCAGCATTCAACATTCCTCAATCTAGGCATTATATTTATAGTTTAGCATAAAAACAACATGGATTATGCTATGAGATTATAATTATTTGTATGTTTCCAAAGCAAATCTTTTGGTTTGAAAATGTATTGGGTCCAAGTAGATACATATCAAATAATTGTATATTAACCTTCCGAAGCTTAAAGTAAATCGGCTATCCAGGGTAGGGAGAAGTATACTGCACGAATAGAAATAATCATCAAGTCAAACTCTAGTGCGTGACCAAGTGGCGGGGTCACCAGGGCCAGCATCATGAAGATGTAACGGTTATATGTTGTTTTTTTGGGGGGGTTATTTCAACGTCTCTTTGCATATACAAAGTTTTTTATGCTAGTTAACTCACATTATATTTAAAAAAGTGATTGCATTAATGCACATAAATGGAAATTACCCAATATTAGTACCAATTCTCATACCAAATTGCTCTTAAAACATTCACTGTAGTATATTCCTCTGTTATCTAGCTGTCAAATTTTTTTTTTTAATAATATCCCATTCCCAGCATTTTCTTCAATTTTATACATCCAAATTGTTACACGTACATGATAAGGGCTTTTCCACACCCTTTCTCTTGCAGTAAATGGTAATTTAAATCTGATATGTCTCTCTACTGCTAGATCATCTTTCCATCCTATAAGCATCTAGATTCTTCAATTCTTTGCTTAACCTGTACATCAATTTTACTCAAATTATTTTTCCATCAAATGTCCAATGTTTCTAAATACAATTCTTTTTGTAAATCTAACATTTCCTTAGTAGATATATATCTATTTCTCATTAATACCAATTTTACAGCTCAATTTTGTAAAGGTTATAACCTATTAAATTTTTCCCTAGTACTTGATCCAAACAATATACCAGACATATCCAGTAATGGTTACATTTCCTTTACCTAATAGCTTTAGGTAAGACTATTATACATAGTTTTTTAATTACCATTAATACTGAAATGATGACAGATATAACTGTATTTAAAATCATCTAGTAAAAGGAAGATGGCTCTCTTATACAGATATCAAAGGCCACAGTTGAAGCCTTCTTTTAGTCTTTAGAAACACACGCAACATTTCATGTTAAATGCTCTTTTAAGGATACATACATATTGTTAACCAGCCAAGTGAGAGACCTCTCTCACCCCTGCTGTGTCCCATGTGAATCTACTACTTCTTTCTCTGAGTAAAAGAGATAAATCATTGGTAATGCAATTGTATATTTATCGGCTATCTCACATTTTGTGGAGGGTAATTCACCAGCACTAAATACAAATAGTTCAGACTTTTATTGTCTCCCTCACCTAAGAAAGGGTGATATATCTATAACTAAGTTCTGTTGTTTTTTTTTCTTTTTATCTTTGAAGTTTCCTACCATGAAACAATAATAAGCATTTTCCAGCATTAGTTTTACAAATTAATCCTCTATGCTAAGATGTCTTATCCTCATTAAAGTTACAATGTGGTGATGCACAGTATCCTGAGATCAGGACTTAAAGGAGCATTCTCATCGAAGAGTTGAAAGAAATACGTCTGCCAATGTAGGCTTAGTGACAGCTGAGAGGGTGCAGTATTTTGCCCTTTTATAAGGAGGATAATATTTTTTGGCATATGAGGTGGCTGTCAAGCTTGGCTGTAGTTTGATATGATATACTCTATGCATGTCTCTTTCTGGATGTTATGCTTTTTCAGTCATGGTGACATGTTTATTACATTTCCTATATAAGCCTTCCATAAGTTATGAAGGCTTGTTGTTCCGGAATAGTACAACCCCGAGTGACCTTGGCCTACATTTTACAAATCGTTCCGGCCCCCTTTATGTGTATGGTCCCTTAGTATAGACTGATGCACCAAGAAAGGAGCTTTTTCTATCACTTTTAAAGTCATAGAAAAAGACATTAATCTAACTGCCATAGTTAAGGGTGCATTTCACACTAGGTGTATCTTAAATGCATATCTCACGTCTCACAAAATTTAAGGTAAGATGTTTTTAATTATCATTAATCTTAACTCTAATAATATATAGATAACAACAGGAACATAAGATCAAAAAGTCTGAAATTCTACCATGAAAAAGTCTAAATATCTTAGCTAGAGATACAAACTTCAAGTTACAACCAGTGTGAAACTCCTCTATGTGGGTAATTGGATGCTGTGTTACATTCCTTCTACCATAGGATTCAGAATAAATTCAACAATCTATTCAGATTTCACTGGGTATATCATACAATGAAAAAGTTTTATTTAGAGGCAGAATCTTAAGAGTGTTAAAAGAAACTTTTCGAGGCACTATATAGAAAAAATGTATTATGTGTGGTATATATATGAACATATATATGATGCACATCTGGCCTTATGCAAAGATTACAATGGTTTATTGTGTAAGTCGCTGTTCTGCAAAATTTTGCAGCTAAACTTTTGAAAAGAATGAATTGTCACAAAACATTTGAATTGATTTTTTCCCCTATAACAATTTGCTTTAGGATTTTGATGTAAAATGTGATAATTGTTTATATAAAAGCTGTTGTTACTGCCAAATCAGGACAACCTACAATAAGCTTGGATTTCCCTTGAAATGTCACATATCTTCTGTTATACAAAATGTTTGCATTGCAATATGATGAATCATTTGAAACTCGAAAACTACATAACACACCAGGGTAAGTATGATTAGATCTAAAGACCTTAGTACAATTTTCGTTGAGGCTCCCTTGCAAGACACTGGATGTTCCAGTGCCTGAGATTGACCTTTGCACTGCAGCTGTCACCTGCTCCTGACTGCCCTAACGGGACTCAAAACTGCCCGAGTGGCAGTTATACCTTAACCTGACCCCTGGTACCTCTCCTGGCCCTATTCTACCCTAACCTTACCCCCGGTTCCCCTGCTGGCCCTATTCTACCCTTACCTCACCCCTGGTACCCCTGCTGGCCCTATTCTACCCTTACCTCACCCCTGGTTCCCCTGCTGGTCCTATTCTACTCTTGCCCCACCCCCGGTATCCCTGCTGGTCCTATTCTACTCTTGCCCCACCCCTGATACCCCAGCTGGTCCTATTCTACCCTTACTTCACCCATGGTACCTCTCCTGGCCCTATTCTACCCTTACTTCACCCATGGTACCTCTCCTGGCCCTGTTCTACCCTAACCTCACCCCTGGTACCCCTGCTGCCCCTATTCTACCCTTACCTCACCCCTAGTACCCCTGCTGGCCCTATTCTACCCTTACCTCACCCCTAGTACCCCTGCTGGCCCTATTCTACCCTTAACCCACCCCTGTACCCCTGCTGGCCCTATTCTACCCTCACCTCACCCCTAGTACCCCTGCTGGCCCTATTCTATCCTTACCTCACCCCTGGTACCCCTGCTGGTCCTATTCTACCCTTACCTCATCCCTGGTACCCCTGCTGGCCCTATTCTACCCTTACCTCACCCCAGTACCCCTGCTGGCCCTATTCTACCCTCACCTCACCCCTGGTACCCCTGCTGACCCTATTCTACCCTTACCCCACCCCTGGTACCCCTGATGGCCCTATTCTACCCTTAACCCACCCCTGTACCCCTGCTGGCCCTATTCTACCCTTACCCCACCCCTGGTGCTCCTGATGGCCCTATTCTACCCTCACCTCACCCCTGGTACCCCTGCTGACCCTATTCTACCCTTACCCCACCCCTGGTACCCCTGATGGCCCTATTCTACCCTTACCTCACCCCTGTACCCCTGCTGGCCCTATTCTACCCTGACCCCACCCCTGTACCCCTGCTGTCCCTATTCTACCCTCACCTCACCCCTGGTACCCCTGCTGACCCTATTCTACCCTTACTTCACCCATGGTACCTCTCCTGGCCCTATTCTACCCTTAACCCACCCCTGTACCCCTGCTGGCCCTATTCTACCCTCACCTCACCCCTAGTACCCCTGCTGGCCTTATTCTACCCTTACCCCAACCCTGGTACCCCTGCTGGCCCTATTCTACCCTTACCTCACCCCTGGTACCCCTGCTGGTCCTATTCTACCCTTACCCCAACCCTGGTACCCCTGATGGCCCTATTCTACCCTTACCCCACCCCTGTACCCCTGCTGGCCCTATTCTACCCTCACCTCACCCCTAGTACCCCTGCTGGCCCTATTCTACCCTTACCTCACCCCTGGTACCCCTGATGGCCCTATTCTACCCTTAACCCACCCCTGTACCCCTGCTGGCCCTATTCTACCCTTACCTCATCCCTGGTACCCCTGCTGGCCCTATTCTACCCTTACCTCATCCCTGGTACCCCTGCTGGCCCTATTCTACCCTTACCCCACTGCTGGTGCTCCTGATGGCCCTATTCTACCCTTACCTCATCCCTGGTACCCCTGCTGGCCCTATTCTACCCTTACCCCACCCCTGGTACCCTTGCTGGCCCTATTCTACCCTTACCCCACCCCTGGTACCCCTGCTGGCCCTATTCTACCCTTACCCCACCCCTGGTGCTCCTGATGGCCCATTCTACCCTTGACTCATCCCTGGTACCCCTGCTGGCCCTATTCTATCCTTACTTCACCCCTTGTACCCCTTTGAAATCAACTGATTCTGGATCCGCCTTATTATGCTCAGTTCTCAATGGCTGTGGCAAGATTTCATTTAGTTTCCAAATACCAACTAATCATTTAAGAAATAGCTATGTTTTGGGCTTAGTGTTTAATTTCCACATAATGTTCATAATCATGATCTCTTTCTTGAATGTTGTTGTTGCCTTTTGTAAGGCTCTCATATCTGTGTTCAGGTTCACAGGATGAGGCGCCAACATTTGGAGGTCTCTGACTCAGTTCTATATCAGGTTCAGTGGCCTGATAGTGCTTGAAATCTGATTGGTTATCAGCCCTCTGATTGTATCTATTTCTTCTCTGTGCTTCCTCACCACTCTGTCTCTTTTTCCTTAAAATTTAAATAACAACAAGTAAATTTCATGCACCAATAGGGGAGATATTACAAAGTAATTAAAGGGGATTAATGTCTAATGAAAATAAATAAGTAAAATAAACAATGTTTAGAAAATGGAATAATGTTTTCAAGATAGCAACTTTAGCTGGACAATACCAAAATGACTCCTTGCTGAAAGCACCTACCTTATTATGCACCAGGCAACAGGAATGACAAGAAGGACAAGCAATAACATGATAGACATTCCAACAACAATCCCTGAAAAACAAAAAATAGAAAGGATGGTATATACCCAACTCGGGGGCCCATCAAATTGTGCCTGTGGCTTGTCTCATAATACCAATAATAACAAAAAGTGATTGCAAAACCTATCATTGTCCACTTTGATCATTGTTATATCATCAATTTCATTTTGATCAATCAAGAAAGATTTTACAAAGCTTTCACAACAAACATGTCATAACTAAGATGTCACTGTAAACCAAATGTGCTTAACATGATCTTAAAATTTATGATGTAATGAAAGGTCATTTTTCAATGGGCTACTAGAATTAGGTTTCAGGTAAGCCTTTTTATTGAACGAGCAATCTGGACTTCTTCAAAGATGCATACTATTCTTTTTTATAGATATGATAGATTTTAAAATGAAATAGAACACACATGCTGAGATTAATTGTATTGCAAAGATCAGTAAATTTAGAATGCAAAATGTCTTGAGGCAAATCTCAATTTCGAACATTATTTTTGCAATGCTAGTGATGGGAAACCATAACACTAAGCAACTCTTTGGCAGGAAGTAACCCTTCACTTTGGTTTTGGTTTTTTAATTGCTCCTGAATCTCCTAATTTCAAATCTATACCTCTTGGGCACTTTTCAATTATTAACTTAATTGTTACTGCCTTATGACCTATGTGAACACTTATATATAGGTCCATATAACTGTATGTTATGAGTTATGGCTATTTAATTAGTTATTTAATTTACATTTAATTTTTGACATAAAAAGTTACAGGTCTTTTCTGTCTGTAAAGTTAATGACTTTGTGTGTTTTTTTCTACAGGCCTAGGGGCATTAGGTATGGTACATAGCTGAAAGGTTAGAAAATCTGTGATGCCCCTTCTTATATTATGTGTCAAGAAAGTGCTTTGAATTAAAAGAGGAAGGTGTACTCACCTATTAATGTACCAGTTGGAGGACCTAGAAATTAAAGGGAATGATACATTTTGTACCATAATAGACCGTTTTCATTAGGGTGTGTCACCCCCTGGTGAGGTAAATGGAACCAATGGTTTAGGTCATTTCCCATAGTTAACCTTAATGCTTCACTTCATATAGGTTAACTATGGGAAATGACCTAAACTATTGGTTCCATTTGCTTCACCAGGGGGCGCAACACTCTTAATGAAAAAGGTCTATTGCTTTGCACACAATTGGATGACACAACATAAACGTTGGAAATGAGAATAAAGAAGCAATGAGGATTGGAAAGACATTTATGGGCCACTGGGTATCAGCCATAGACTATTTGTGTACCTCGCTTGGAGCCGGTTAGAAAGAAAGTTCCTGTCATTGTACACTCATAACCAATTGCTGGTATCCAACGGCCCAGAAAGGTAGTTCTCTGCCCCATGTTAGTACAAATTGACATTGTTTAGGAATTGCAAATGTAAGAAATGGATAAACAATAAATAAGAGATCAATAAATTTGCTCAATCAAATTGACTAAATGGCAATGTGGTGCAAATCCATCTTTTTGAAATCGATGAATAATAATAGTGTCAGTTTTATAGAAAATCACAAACCTGGAATGGGGACCGAGGAGATAGTTGGCCTAGGTGGTGTTCTTTCTGTTGGCAAGAAGTACAACAATTTGGACAGAAGCAAGGCATATCAAGAAACTCAATGTAATGTTTTAGGATCAAATAACCAATAAATGCTGCTGACAAAAGTAACTTTTGCACTCATTATGGTGATGCACAACAAGATAGAGAATCTATCAAATAAAAAATATTCACAAATAATGCACTTTTCTGTAAGCCGTCCGGTGAGCAGCGAAAACCAAAAATATATTGCAATATCAAAAAAGGAAGATCTATATGATAAATGACAAACATCATTGCAAATCATTCTCTAGAAGAAGTGTCTCTATCTATATATATATATATATATATATATATATATATATCATATTGGAGCAATATGTATACTGTGTACATTATGTATGTCTATGTTCATGAGGGAATGAGTAATTCAGAAAATTGTTAAGCATCCTTTTTGTTGTTGTTATCACAAACAAACAAAAAGCAAGTTTCATTCAAATCCAATTATCAGCCTTCAGTGTATTGTCTCTTCATTTCATTATAATTTAAAATCCCTATTAATATTGCACAAACTGCCCTTTCATATAGCATATCTCTCCCTTACATAATCATGTTACAGGGGGAAATAGGAGCTCACTTAAAACTTTAATATCATAATGCAATGCTATCAACTATGATCAAGTCCTTAGCCCTTTCTCTGTACCACCAACATTTTCATTTAGCCCAATGTACTGTATTAAAGAGTCCTAAAAGGCACCACATGATGTACCTCTATAGTTCTGTCGACATAATATTACCCAGCATGCATCCTGTTTTAGGCTAACCTGCAGGTAAAACTCATGAAAATGGCTATCCACGGTTAGGAGAATTGTTGGCCATGACAACTGATTGAACGTAGAAAATGTGAACTACGCAAGCCATGTTGATAATAATATTGTATTTGACAAAAGCATGCTGATGCTTTGCATTTTGAAAGGTTATCATGACATGTAGCATTTTGCATATTAAAGATGTTATACTTTGGATACAATTCTCTTACAGGGAAGGCTAGGGAGTAAGAATGAAGATTATTTGAGTTTCTCTGGTGTGATATACTTTGTAGATTTACCTTATGATGATATGTGATATTATTGTAAGTATGCTATTTGATTGTAGACTACATATGAGCTGCATAATTAAGACTGTATCTTAAGTGTCATACCCACTTGCCGACTACACGATGGCCGACACCGACAACTTCGCAGCAAATTATCAAACATGCTTAATCGGTGCAGGCATCGACATTGGCATCAGCAATGGCTTCGGCACCGACAGCCACGCCAATTGTGTGTCGGTATAGCTTATCAAATACAACTCGGACGATGGCTGCGCCAATGGCCACGCCAATTCAGCAAAAATCCCTTAGTGCATATGGGGCTTTAAACACCTCTGACATTGGGAACAACGAAAACAGGACACGGACCTAACTGTTATACTCAATATAAATAAAGGTATTTAAAAAAAAGGTTTTCTTAAATCTTTATGTAGAATAACCTACCTATCATACACACGAACGGTAGATTTAGGTTGCAGTTCACAGTGCTCCACATGTGACCATGAGAGGATGTCATGACGAAGCAGTCATCGCCAGCTGTTTTAGACGGCTCGCCAAAGGCAAAGTTTGTGTACGAGGTGTGAAGGTTCCCTGGCAAAGAAACAATAATAGAGTCAAAAGCAGTATTGAGTTAAAATTTAGCAAAATGTTACCATTGAAATACATTCTTTTAATATAACTGAAGCCAACAATAAAATATAGACTGTGAAAACAGGCTGTTACTTCATCACAATACTATTAAACTCGTCCCTGGTCAATTTTGGTGACCTTCCAAAATTGGTTCAATTACAAACATGGTTGTTGACAGGCAGAAACGACAGAAGTTTTATTCAAGTCAGTAGCCAACGGTAGGTTCTTAGAATTTATTTTTGTAGTTATTTGAATTTACAAATTGTTGTCAACTTTTAGCACATTGTTTTTGGCTCCTTTAAAATAACCAAGAAATGATTTAGAAAACTGTTAGCCTTCCGTTTTGTTTTCACAAAATATAAACCGGCCAGTTTCACCCAAATCTAGTTTCCATCCTTCATTTTATTCTTTATCAGGATTCCAACCATATAGACCTTTTTCATTAGGGTGTGGCACCCCCTGCTGAATTAAATTGAAACACATTTTTAGGTCTTTTCCTATAGTTTACCAATATGAAGGGAAGCATATAGGTTAACTATAGGAAAAGACTTTAAAAATTGTTTCAATCTAATTCAACAGGGGGTGCCACACTCTTAATGAAAAAGGTCTATACCTTCACCATTGTCCTGCCCCCTCAGAAACCAGTGAATAAAAGATCTGTTATTGCCCCAGATGGCAATGATGCCTGTTTGTGTAATCTAGTACCAATATTTGTGTTTTCAGGAATACTTTCCAACATTTTCTGTGCAATTGATATAGAATAAGTTCTATATCAGAGTGTCCACAGGGGCACTCTGAAATTGCTATTGCCCTGTTTGCACACCTATGTCTTTGGCTAAGGCACTCAATGGTGAATGAGCAATGACAATTGCTTGTGTCACCTTGGTCAGTACTATGTATTTATTGTCTATTTATATCATTATAATGAAATATCCCTTTTGATATTCCACAAACTGTCCTTTCATATAGCATATATCTTCCTTACATTAACATATTTCAGGGGAAGCAAATTAAAAGCTCACTTTTTAACTGTAAAGTCATAATGCAATAGTATCAACCATGATCAGGTGCTTAATTAGTGGCAAGTAAATAAATATCTACAACTCACATTTTGAAATTGAAAAGATAATAGATTGGCCAGTAAGCGAAAAATAGTAGGAGACATCAGGGTTCAGGTTACGGATTATTGCTTCATTGACTTCCTGACTAAGCACAATGACCAACAACACGTTACGCTGTTTACAGCTGTTAAAGGCCTCGTAGAAGTTCTTTCTGTCATTATTCACAGATATGCATGTTCCTGCAGCCCAAATGAAGCCTTTATAAACTACACATGTAGTTTCGTCAGAATGACCTGGAAAAAAACACAGTTCAATTGATCTTGAAAATGATGTGTTTCTGAGTCATAGATCAAAACATAAATATTAACTAATTTAGTAATTAATGGAAAAGGAAACATTAAAGGGTTCCTAATTTACAAATCATTCAGCTCAAACTGGTATTTGAATATGAAATTAATTACTTTCTGCATTATTAAGATTCAGTGTAATAAACCTATTTAGGCAATTGCATAGGATGTGCAAGGATTCCTTACAAACACCAGTTTCAATGGTAGCATAAAGTATTAAACCTCTAGCCTTAAATATGGAGATTTCAGCTCATAAACATGTTTTTTTCTACAATCTGACTGTAGCCACCTAAAAACTATTACCTTATTTTTTTTTTAAATGTAGATCACAGGGAATTAATGAGCTTTGGAAGGTAGTATAGTGCATTTAATAAAAGATAACTTGTTCCTGTTTCTAGCTTGAAAATCAAGATAGTCTCCTTATGTTGAGAGGGGTCAAACATTTCTAGAAAATCTTTGTGCAATGACACACCTTTCACTGCAATTAAGTGGTGTCTTAACATTTTGGTGATAGGGGTTCCTGTTGTAACATGTTCATTCACAAATGTATTGTTTGGAAACTACTTGTACCTTCATCACAGACATATCCACTTTTGACCTGACAACTTTGCTCAGTCCACTGGTGGTTTCGCTGATGGTTGAAGACAACACACGGTTCGTAGCTTCTCACAGTAGTTGGAGCAAAGTGATGAAATAATGTCCCTACATCAAAAACAACATTTTGAATCATATTTTATTATTTCCCTGCTTATGGTTAGGCTTTTGATACTTACACTATTATTATGTAGCCAATGGTTAAATGTTACATATCCTCAAAAAACATTCACTATTGTTCACAGTTGTTCCATGGTCCATGCCAACCAATTATACATACAAAATGAATTAAAAGTGTGAAGTAGATACCAAACTTGACAAGCACAAATGGATGGACGATATACAAAATGAGTGTGGACATAAAATTGTGAACATGTGATTGCGAACTAATATTGTGAACCAATTTTGAGACAATTCTGAACCAATTCATTTCGTCTAAAAGATTTACATTATCATCCCATTCTCTTTTGAAGTCATTAACTGCAAGCTTTGACATAATGGAAGAGAATTAATATACTTTCTGTTGATACTTTATTTGATGGTTTATAATGATTTTCTCGAGATAATTTCTATTTCATCACAGAGCCTAAAGGACATAGATTTTTATATGGATTATGGATAGGTATTCGCTTGTGAGCTGATTTTTCTTTCCACTTTTCAAGGTAATTTATTTTTGAAAGACAAAACAAACAGTTCTAAAATCAGTAGTCCTGCTCTGTTTAGGGGTTTGGGGGTGAATGTTAATAGGTAGAGTCAAAAGTGTGTCAGTGAGCAGCATTTTTAAAAGACATTCTTTATGTTTGAGAGCAAGCAATTTAATAAAAGGTGAGATGAAATTAAAATGATTTGTAAAATCTTAGAATCAAATGTGTTGATTTAGCAGTTCCAAACATTTACAAAGACTCAAAATAATTACCATCAACTAAATAGACAACTTGACGGTTATAGCCTCCACACTTTTGGTTGATTACTGATTTTGTCATTTCAAAGGGACAAATACTGTCACATCCTTCATCATAGGAGCGTCCATGCTTTCCAAACATGTTTCCACAGTGGCACAGAAGCTCAGATCCAAGCTTTGAGGATGTAATTAAAACATGGAAAAACATGAAATAGGAATCCAATTCACAATTTTTCTTATTTTTAAACAGCAGTGACATTTGCAGATTTTACTATATCTATGTTTGATTCACAAAAACTGGACTTTTCCCTTAAATGATGGGTAAATTCAGTTCTTGTCTTTTTTTAAAGTGAGCCAAAACCAATGAAATCAATGAAATTGTCTAAACTGGAATAATCATGGAAATCCAAGCCTATTTCTGGCCCCTAATCAATGATCTATAATCTATTACTCAACTCAATTAATGTGGATCCGCATAATGGAGTTTGTTTGCAAACAAATGGAAATATCTCTCACAGATTTCTACTTTGGTTTGAGCTAGTTTTTGCGGCTAATACTTTACCACTGACCTTAACTAGACTCATCTAACATATTTCTATACTTATCTGAGTTTTGAACATTTTGTCAATTATATTTGTTTTGGCTCCTTTTAATCAAAATAGTTACCAGCTGCACTCCTGCATACATGAAGCCCCTTTCTCTACAAGCTGTGATACACCCTGCTGGCTGTAAAATGTTAACAGCTTGTGTGGGAAGATCTCTGTCAGAAGCATTGTCAATCCAACAGCCCTGGTATGACAAAACCTCAGGTCCTGAAAAAAGTAAACCATTTTCATCTTTGGGTAGATTGCAAATATTTTAGAGTATTGTACTAGTTTAGTTATTTTCAGGGCAAGGAAGAAAGAGAGGCAGTTTGATGTTCCTGTTGAGATATTTGTTGTACGTTGGCCTAGGTATGTTGCCTCCTTGGCATTTAAACCAAGACTGCCATGGGCAAGTTTAAGTTACAGGACATGTGAGTGCTAAAGACCAAATCTTTGAGGTATGATCTAAAACAAACGCTCTGATGATAGGTTCACAAACCCTGGATCTATGGAATAATAATGTCACATGATATTTATAACATGTACCTTGTTTGTTAGAGTATCGATATGTAAAAGGAATATGTTAGATAACATTGGATAATATTATATAACAACGAGAACAAGTTAGATTGATTTGGACATAAATATACCATAAATATTTATTTATCCTTCCTAAATACATCGACTCTAAAGCTTAAAAATGTTGTCTTGATGGTGGTTGGAACGAGAATGAAAGGACGGTTATGGGTCCCAGTATTTATAGTGACATGACAACAAGTTGGCGGAGCCATGGTTACGTCGCGGTGACGTCAGCGGAACCGTTAAAATAATTATTTTGTTTAGGTCTCGCCTCACAAAATATTTCATTTATAACATGTACCTTGTTTGTTAGAGTATCGATATGTAAAAGGAATATGTTAGATAACATTGGATAATATTATATAACAACAAGAACAAGTTAGATTGATTAGGACATAAATATACCATAAATATTTATTTATCCTTCCAAGTGGTCCAAACCAAACCAAACGTAGTGAAAGAATTTTATCACATTTAATGTTATCATTAATAGAGGGCCTAATATATTTGAAAATACAATCTGAACTCCATTGGCCTCTCTCTTTAATATAAGATAAAGAAGCACCCTTATTATGAAGACTTGTGGTGCCTCCCCTTCTTAGGGAATGTATAGAAAAATTGCCAACAACATTTGCCCTTGACAATAACAATTTGAAACATTTGTTAACACCAGAATATGTTAAAAATTCAATTTCCTTGCTTGAAAATAGTGGTTCATCCCTAGACTTTGGATACCAATAATACAATTTTTCAAGCCAATATACTGCGCAGACCTTTTTATTTTCTAACCTATTCACTGGTATTTGATGAGTCTGGCCTGGCTTTTTTGTTTTGGAGGATGGCACATTTACCACGCATCCCCAAGAGTAAAATTTTACATTTTCTATTTTTAACATGTGATCTGACCTCACAGTGTGTCCCACTCTTAGGAGTGTTCTGAATAGAAAAACTATTACAATCCATACTAAAATGCAAAATTGATCAGACCATTTGACCTTCCTGTACAATTTCTCTAAATGTTTTTCCTCCAGTGGATCTTTACTGTCCTCTGGTAAATTTACAGAATTTTTTATACCCTTTATAGTCATTTTTACATTTTCATCAGACCACCCTGATACTGGGTAGGCCTTCACATTGTGGTAATAAATCACCGCCTGGTAATAACTAATCACGGAAGAGGGCTTCATAAATTTTGAAATATAAGATAAGTACAGGCAAGCTTGAGAAGAATCACATTTATAGTGTTGCCAATTGAATTTTTTACATACCTTTTTATACATTTTCCATTGCCTCCTCCATAATTTCTGGGTTGCTTTGCCCACAGCGGATTTTTTCAACGCTATTAACCTCTTTTTTACCTCCATTTCTTCTGCAAAATTGAAAAATAGCGTTAGCACAACACAAATTTGCCCCTACTAAGTAACTTTTTACTACATTTTCATCCTTTAAATACAAAAGGCGTGACAGAGTGTCAGCCACCAAATTGTTCTTTGTATTTATGTAGTGAGGGACTAGCCTTATTTTAAATATTTTACAAATCCAAAACAATTCCCTAAGCCAGCTCATACATGTAGGGTTAATACTAACTCCCTTCCTAATCATGTGATATACCTGTGTATTGTCTGTATATATATTGACACTATGGTTTGCAAGTTGGCTCAGCCATTCCTGCACACCACGTACTATGGGCTATAATTCTAATTCATTTATATTATTTTTGTCGTATATAATATCTGTTGGGGCATTTATTATATGACCACAGCTGGATCCCTCCAGCTTAATGCTATCATCCCAGCTACCAGCTAACCAGGAGCTACCCATGTATATGCCGAATCCTTTCATTGAGGAGTCTGATACTAGTGGGAGGGGAAATTCCATATATTCTATTTGTCTTTTGCCATTGAAATTTTTTAAGAATTTCTGCCACCATAATAAATCATCTCTACATGCCTGGCCTATTTTTATTGCCTGTAATTTATTGTTTAATAATACTTTATAAAGGTTATATATCCTCCTACAGTATATTCTGCCACCATCGACTACGTGAGAGCAGTGGGACAAAAGGCCCCCTAAGCTTTCCAATTCCTTTCTAAAAATTGTTGCTTTTTTGACATGTTTTTCTAGCAGTTTCTCTAGTTTCTCTAGTTTCTCCTTAGGCAGTCTTATTTCCATTAATTCAGAATCAATTTCAAGGCCTAAATATTTACATATTCTGCTAGGAGGGCTTACTTTTCCCCAAGAAATATGGAAACCAAGATATCTCAGGACTTTAATAACCACTTTTTGAGCCCATTCATCCTCTTCTATCGATCCAGCGACTACAATAAAGTCATCCAAATAATTTACTGCTTGAATACCATAGATATCTGACAATATGTGATATATAAATTCTGATATTTCATTAAAATACATTGGCCCTAGCCTTAGACCAAATGCCAGGCGTGAATCCTCAATAAATACTTTCTCCCATCAGATTCCCATATATTTTCTGTGGTCAGGATATATTGGAACAGCCCTGTAGGCGGATTTAATGTCTACTACTGCCATATAATCATACTTGTTTAAAATAGCCAGGACATTGTCTATGCTTTTATATTTAAATCCTTGGATTATACCATCACAAAAATTATTTACTGAGTGTTTTTCTGGCATTGAACAATCTGTTATCGGCCTAATACCACCATCGGGTTTGGGGACTGCTCCCATACTATGAATACAAGATGGTTTTTTATCAACGACTTTTAGATAGCCCTCAGCGAGTTCTTTTCTGATAATTTTGTCCATTTTTGACTTGTTTTCACCCTCAAAAACCGAGTTATAATTTTTGCAGTCGTATTTCAAGCCGTCAACAGGCACTGAGCCGTCAACAATTTTGAAGCCATCAACGATACCGTCAACAGTAGGTCTAAACCTTTTTCTGCATTCCTCTGTACCCAGGGACAATAGATATTCAAAACGACAAGGTCTAAGTTGGGCTATCTCACCCCCAATATAGTGGATACAGGTACAAACGCCTCGAGCACACTTCTCGTAGACAGTAATGTCTGCCCCGCTTGGTGAGCGAGACACGAATAAGATATTATTTAGAGAAAAATTAATATCTTCACTATTTGCCGATAGATTTTGATCAGCTTTTGTATTTTTGTCGACAAATACCCTATCACATAGATTATCGACACTAACCTTGGTTCTATCGGCTAACATTTCGTTAAAATCCAGAAATTCATCCTGCAAAATGACTTTTTCACCCTCCTCCTCCGTAAGGCTATGTGTACTATGAGCACAAGGATCCGTGACGTCATCAGTTTCAGTGCCGGCTTTTCCGGTCAACATAGCGGAGGCGCCCGCATTACATGCATTTTCAAGAACAACTTTATCACGGATTACCTCAATTTTTGGATTTAAATTACCATCCCGGGCATTTAACTCGTCCTCAAGAACACGGAGGAACCCAACATTACCCTCACATTTGCGAATTATGGAGGAAAAAGGGAAGTTTTGAACCCCAGCAGCCGGCTGATTTTCCCGCGACTGGGTCACTACACAACAATCAATGACGTCACCGCTATCAGATAAGTCGTAACTAAGAGCTGGCGCGTCTAGCAACCCAGGTTTTAAAACATCATCCTACTTCTTGGTCGTTGTACTACAACCAGTCTTTCTCGGAATGTCCCTTCTGATCGCAAACAATGCAGACGTGGAGTAACCCACACTTACCGGAACACCCTGCCTCTGAGTTAAATCTGAAACATACTTTTTCTGATACGTTTGAGCTCCCAGAGAATTTCTGTTTGTTTTTGTACGAGCCCCCTGACTTGTTAACTGAGGCCTTGTAGGTGTTATCGAAGCTAAAATTTGAGAAAACATCCTCTTGTTCTATTACGCCAAACTGGTCGTAACCCAACCTATCAGCTACATCGTACCTATTAAAACATTCAAAGGTGTACATCCTTTTTGAAGCTTTCTCGGCAAGTAACTTAACGTGCTTGACAGCTGGTTGAGGGTCTTTCTTTTCCTGAATCAATTTTTCAATGGTTTTTAAACCAATTACTAAGATTTCATCTACATTTTTTGGTTTTTCCCCCTTATTACAAATTTTTTTCTGTGCAAAATTCTTTGTTTTACCTTTCCTGCTTTCAGGGGAGGAGGAAGGGCTGCCTGAAGACGTCCGAGAACGGTCTGAACTCGTTGCTGCACGCTCCTTGTGTCTGGAAGGGCGCTGTTGACGCCTTGGCTTGGATCTCTTCTTAACGTCCTGCCAGCCTTCTTCGGATGACGAGTCGGCATTGTCGGACGACCCATGGACCTCTCTAGGAGCTTTCCTGCTGGCCTCTGCCAGTTGCTGAACGGTTGCTGCCATTTGAGTAACGGTACGCTCCAGTTTGGTCATCCTCTGACCCATCCTGTCCATCGGGACTTGGTGCCGGACTGCCTTCGGGCTCGTCGAGGACGATGAACCCCGAATCGTACCAGAACGGCTACGACCCCTCTTCGCTCCACCACCATCTTCTCCTGCAGTGTCAGAGTCCACCAACACTGCCAAGGTATCCGTACGACCACATTTCTTGCTGGTAGGTGCTTCATGATTGTTTTTTCTCTGCTTCTTGCCCATGACTTGCACGTAATGGAACCTCTAATGCATTGATAATGCGTTAATAATGCGTTAAAAGCGTAAATTAGTCGTACTATAACTCCCTAAACCCCTTAAGGGAGAGCGCTGGAGATGTTGTCTTGATGGTGGTTGGAACAAGAATGAAAGGACGGTTACGGGTCCCAGTATTTATAGTGACGTGACAACAAGTTGGCGGAGCCATGGTTACGTCGCGGTGACGTCAGCGGAACCGTTAAAATAATTATTTTGTTTAGGTCTCGCCTCACAAAATATTTCAATGTTACCTAGTATAAAAATGTTAATTTGGTAAAAATATCAACATCACATTGAAAAATGGTCCTAATCAAGTTGAAAAAAAATATAATTTCACTCAGCCAACATCTATACCTATCTATATTAAAATACTGATGAAAATATAATAAGATACTAGTAAAGCGCACAGCATACAAATCCTAGTTACTTCTTTCAGTGGTGTAATGTTTACAAATGTCATAGCCAAGAACTCACTTTCTAACCATGTCCATCTTCTGTCTTCAATTCCCCCGCTGATCCACATCCTTGGCCATCCCTTTCTCTGAACCTCAGAAGCCAAGAGGTTCTGTGTCAGCTGATCGTTGATGACCCCAAGGTCTCCATGTCCCGGGAATGTACTATTACAGTACTTGGCTGCCTCCCAATGTGGCATCTGTTCATCTACCAAGAGGTAACACTTTCCCACAGTTGTGAACTCTGGGGAGCAAAGTGTTGGTGCTGCAATGAAACAAAATGCAATCTACTCCAATCAAACTGTAGATAATACAGGTCCCTTCAAAAGTTTTACATATACTAACCACTTGGAACTTCACTTGCATATATGATTATAATAATGTGCATAATTATATTACAAATAAAATGAGCAAAAACACTATTTTGATTTTTGCTTTCCAAATGGTGATGGCAATTTTACTGTGAAATGCCTAATCAATTACTGGTTTAACTAGAAAATGAAGACGATTCTGGGAGAGATAATGAGTGTCATTTCTGCATAAGTGTGTCATTTTATGAATGGCAATATGATATGTTTTGCAATAGGTTTAAGTATGTTAAGTATTCTAACAAGCAATGTTTGGTTTGTTTTTCTGTTTTTGAAATAATGTACAATAAGGGAGAGAGAAGAGTCATTGTTAGTATTGTATAAAGGAATTTCACATGTGATTTCAGTTACCATCAGGTCTAGAAACTCAAAATTTCAATTACAGTCTGAGACTCCTCCCCTGAATGAGTCAAAATAAATTTCATGTGATATTTGATCTATTGCATATTTTGAACATCCGCAACAATGGCTGTGATATGCTCCAAAATTGCATTGAACTTCCTCGCCTCTCACGAATGGTGCGGAATGTTACCAGATAGCAGTGAACCTGGTCTGCTTGTGCGAATGGGGCTTTACACATTGACCTCTTTTTGACCTGACTGAAGCCCCATTTGGCCTGGCTGACCAGTCTTCATGTGATCTGCGATTGTTGGGAATGTTGGCTTGTTGCAGCCCTGATTGCAGAGAACCTTGGTGAACATATCCAACATGTTGGGTGTATTCATGTGAATTCCTTAAGATTCTGGCTCAAAATCCTTTCAAAGTTGATTGCATCTAACCAAAAAAGGACCTTTTATCTCACTGTGAATGCTTTTCTGTGGTGGCCAATACATATTACCAATAATTATTTCTCGTTGGTTAGGGAGGGTCAGGGTAAGCCACATAATTTCAATATCCTTAGCACTTAAATTCAAATACATTAAGTCAGTCGTGTATTTAAGTGAATGCTTAAGATAAATGGCTAAACTTCCTCCTTTTTTGGGTATTTGTTGGTTTAGATCACTCCAGTTTCTATCTAATCCCTCTATTGTATACCCATTATAAGTCAGCATTGAATTTGGGATCTGAGGAGTCAACCATGTTTCAGATAGAGTTAAAATAATATTATCAATATCTAAATCCTTAGTTTCAAATTTAAGTAGATCTAAATTGTTAAATAAGGTATGGGTCCACGTCCATTTTTGCTGATAATGATTTTAGTAAAAGTTGATTAATGAGCATGAAGTCACGATTCATACTAGTGATTTTTAGGTTTGCATGAAACATGACAAACCATTTATCACCGGTTGGCAATGTACCTATGACTTATACGACCATGCCTACTAGTGTGTACACGGTTACCTATTTTTGGCCCGATCAGACTATCTTTTTTGTTGATTAATTCAATGTTATTTATATGAATGATAGCTGCATTGAATTCCTCCTGATGTAATGGGTAGTCCTGTTTGTCTTTGTTATAGGTAGTATATGATAGCCCTACCAGATCACATATTATGGTTTTCTGAGAGATAACAGATGATTTTGACTTGGCATCACGATATTTCTCAGCCATGGTTTCTGAGATATTTGCATCCATATCCAAATTCGGTTTAATTTGCCTTAATCCATGACATAAATGTATTACAGTACCCTGCGACACAACCATCGGCCATGGTGAATTGACCTTTATTACTACCGACCCATGACCAATGCACGACTCTGCTCCCTGCCTGAATGACACTTCTGTGGTATCGAGGGCAACGGCCCTGCCATCTGTCATATTACTCTATAGTAATTTATAATATCTGCTGAGTGGTGGGTGTTTCACGTTGGTTGAAACTCTGAGATTGTGTTTGTAAGTGTGATATTTCAATATTTTTATTGTGGTATTTCAAACATATGATCTTATGTTCATGTTGTTAACTATATATCATGTCATTTTAAAATTATATATCTATATGTTATCTCATCTTAAAATTTGAGATATGAGAATGGCATTTATGATTCTCTTAGTGTGAAAAGCACGCAGTGGTCAGTGGTTGTTGTTGTAGGTATACTACGCTGACACCCCACCCCCTAATGTTTCTAACTCTCTGGTGGACCAGGCTGCTGCAATTTCAATGGGGACTATGTATCGTTCACAGTACCATATCCAAGTAAAAGAAAAAGGCCTGAACAAAGTTTCTGAGACACTTATTCTCGATTCAATCTCTCTATCAAGAATATCCATACTTGTTGTCTAAAAAAAGCTTGGAAAGGTTTTTAAAAGTCTATATATTCTCCTTTCCTAGGCCTTCTCCCTAATATGTATAAAATCAGGACGTCATGCCCTGTTAACTGGCATTTAAAGACCTTATTCCACTACCTGACTTTGAGCTATGACACCAGCGTAATATGATGATATTACAAGAGTTCACATGCAGAAGGGATAAAATTATCTGAAATTGCCAATTTGGAATGTTTCAAATATGTGTAAAAAAAAATTTGTCTCAAATCAGTGTGATTTCTATGTGATATAGCCATATCACAGCTCATGTTGTGTAGTGTAATACCACCTTAGAGAAAGAAGCGTGATAGCTTAACTCAGCACTGAGCCAGTCATCTATCCTTCATCCAACAACACCTGATTCCTGCTTATCAACAGGTTTGGTGATATAACCCAGCTGTTATACCACTACACCTTTATAAAGAGGAATATTAAGCACTGGAAGTCACTCACCTTGTTGGGAATAGGTAAATGGTAAAAAACAGGTTACCAGGGAGAAAAGAGTGAGAAGAGTTCGTTGACACATCTTGTCCACCTTTGCCTATGGAGAGTGTGCTTCAGAGATCCCCATGTCGTGTCTATGGCAAGGTATTTTATTGCCTAAATGTTTTTCTAAGTCCATGTAATCTTTTTGCATGGCTTAAGTGGAGCACACAACTGGAGGTGGAGCACTTTTAATGTTACACTGACTTTTGAGACTAGTCCAAAGGGTCAGAATTACATACCGTTAAAGGTTATTTTTTCTCAATGTATTAATGAGTATGAAATACTGGCAAGGTCGGTCGTCTGATTGTTTGAATGTGTGAGTAGTTTAACGTCGGGTGAAATCTTCAGGTCTTTTTTTTCCGAAATGCATAAGGTAATACTTTTCAGTAAGTTTTATGCCACATGGGTGGTCCACCAATCGCCTACTAATATTACATTTAGAAGTTGGCTTTGAAGTGATCACTCAAAGAGGCTATAATTTACCTGCCGTACTATATGAGTAATTACTTGCTGATGACTCACTTGAGGTTTTCAAGTAGTGAAATTTGTGTATAAGCAGACCTAGAACATACTTCTGTCTCAATAGTAAATGAGCATCCCAATAATGAATAAAACAAGTATAATACTTACATCTCAGTAAGCATTATATGCCCAGATATGATATTCATACTATTTTCCATTAATTGTGTATATCATTACTGGTTATATAAATTGGATTCAGGTATCATACTGGTGCTACCACCTGGTGTCATATTGGTGGTGCAGTTGCAACTGGTTCCCCTCTTTTTCTCACACCAGATTCATTACCTGTCCACCATTGCCTCCGTGTACACGTTCCACTTAATAATAAAAAAAATAGTTTTATATAGCTATGGGTGGCTACAGGATTTTGACAATGGAGATATCAGCATGAAGACCAGTGTCAATGGAAAAGTGCCCTGCTAACGGAATAGGCCTGAACAATTAATTGGGATATGGGTTTCAATGGGAATTGCTGGAAACAAGGCTTCTATGGGAGGGCTCACTGCGCAGGTCCCTGGGAAAGGTGAATAGGCTAAGTGGTAAAATGCTGGCAATTGCACGTTTGCACATCTCCATAAAAAGGGGGAGGGGGTCCAGAAGCCCAGTCCAGGAGCTCCCCCCTCGTATATCCTTCAGTAATATGTCCAGATTTGTTTACTTCTTAAGTTTTTTTTTAATAGCACAAAATAAGAATTGGCCCCGTAATAGATCAAATGGAAAAATTGTAGCCATATCATAGCAGTACCGTTGGGAAAGGCCTGGAATATTTCCCCCCCCCCCCCCTTGTCATGTTTTGTTTTGTTATCGCTGACGCCCCCCCCCCCCCCCCCTCTAGAAATGACATCATACAGAGTGGACCACCCACCCCCCCTCCCCCACTCGAACAAAAATATAAAAAGAATTGCAGAATCAGTATAAGCAGTCTCATAGCCCTTGACAAAGCCTCCTTTTATTAGATGTATGGCATGTAAAAATTATGGATAAAAGTTGAGAAAATTGTTGAGAAAAAGATGTTTTTCTTTTCTCTTATTGCTGGTTGTCATAGTTAAAACATCTTTTACCATTATGTGTGGTGGTACAAATATACATAGATATGACAGACATTATTCTAGGCATCAGAAAAAAAAATATTTTTGAGAATTCTGAATATTTTTCCTGCAATTTGATGACAACATCTATAAGACGTTTCAAATCATATATTAAGGACAGCAATATTTGTCAAGCCTAGTCTTCTCAGTCTTGGTTTTTCTATTATCTTGATCTTATGTCAAACCTTGAAGTACACTGACAAAGCTTTCTATTGGTGCAAATTACTTAATATAAAATTAAGTATGCATTTATTAAGCCAAAGCTCTTACAATTTACATGACACCTGAAAAGAAACACAAACTGAGCTGTTTCATGCTAACCAGATCTATGATAAAAATGCAGTGGATAAAAGTAATTATAAAAATGATTAAATGTATTGCTTAATTGCTTATAGATACTGCAATCTCTCAACAACCAGTTGTGACCTTATGTTGGATGTTATTGTGATTTATAAGTCTTTCCTACTTTGATCGCTTTGGTAAAAATCAACAAAACACCCAGATGGACATATTTTTAACTAAGTGGCCAGCAGTCCTCTACACATTATGGGTGATGATAGCAGGAACAACCACTGCAATGCAGCACCTTCTATACAAAGTAAGTAGCAGTCACATCTAATTATTACCAAAAGCCTGCACACAATGAAAACAGATAAATAATTGGCATTTAGGCATGAAAATCGCCTCCAACCTACAACAGGATGTGTATTGCAATCTTGGTCACATCTTTTTTTAACGCTCTGCTCTATGCACTATCATACTGAACTCAACTGGACTGGTGTAGCTCCAAGAGGCTCCAGAACTTAGGACAGTCTGGTTGAATCGAAGAAACTCTAGCCAGCCATAGAGTACAACTGGACTGTCATAATATACATGCTATTATGTTATATAAGCTTATCTATTGCACTTAACTGACAATTGAGTCCTACATCTCCAACATCTCAATATGTAGGACCAGAGGATCCTGTCATAGGAGTAGCTACAACACCACTGGCCACACTCTATGACAGAGCCCAACTCCCCTCAACTCAGCTGTGAAGTTGAGTGAAGTTGGGGAGTATAGCTTTACTCTGTAATTCTACTGAAGTCATAACAAGTTGCCCTTATGAGCAAATGAACTTGTCAAAATCTCAATGTCACATTTAGTACAGTAAAGTAAGGTATCAGGTTGCATAAGTCAGACAAAGAAGTTATTACAGAAAGATAGATCAGGTGCCCAAGGGTGACCATATAAACCAGTGGCCCGTGGCACAATAACTGAACGTAACAACAACAAATCTTAATATCACCTTAAGCATATGTGGTTAACAATGACATCATTGTCACAACATTATTGTAGAAGAAACACCGATAACATCATTTCTCCTGGATCAAACTAAATTTTGTGAATTTGAATATGAAGTGACATTGTAGGTCTGTATACAGCAGAAATTACAGCTCATTGATAGCATTCTAAATAGGTTTTTTGAAGGGGCAAAACTGGCCTAACAATCATCAAAAGGTGTTAGTAAAGTCCTTCAGACTTTGTCCCTGGGTCATCAGATCCCAATAACTCATAGAGCCATCCAAGAATGACCCCAAAGATTCTTATATTCTATATTATGGAAACAATATACAAAATATGAGTAGAATAATTAGAAAAAGGAGTGGTCTGTATGGCCTGGCATTATTCACTCCCCCTTATATGCACCTCCTACCCCGTGCAGGTGATCATCCTCATTCCAGATCACTGTGATAGTTGGGCCCATGTTAAGAGTCAAGTCTTCTAAGCCTAACTCACTTTCTTCATCAGATTTGTTTCTGTTAATCAGACTAGGAATACTGACAAACACGACAGTGGCAAGGTTTTCTCCAGTCTGAGAGAACTGACTAAAAACTTGGTAATCAATAATGATTGTATATACTAGACCCAAAAAGGTGAGTTTTAAAGCAAGTATGAAAAGTGCTTTGCTGATGCTAGCACTGTATGGCATGTGAACATCGCATACCTTGTTAAATACACATCTTTTTACAGCCTTAGTTCTTTCATCACAAGTTATGAGAAGAGACTTAGCAATTGTTTGTTCTTTATCTGATGAAGAATTCTGCATTTTGTCTAATACCTTAAACATTACCATTTTAATGCATCTGTATTCATCCTCAAGTGCTTGAAATGTGCCTCTGATGTTCACAAGAGCAGATGCAATGAATATAAGTTGCAACAAAGTATCGTTCAGTGACCTGAAGATGTCAACTATTAGAAAAGTTAGTGCAAAGAAATGGATTCCAATACAAGGCAAAAGCACAACCACAAGGCATGACAAACCCAAGACCAATACAATATTCCTGAAAACTACTCTGCATCTTTTGCTGCACTGATTGTCATTGCCTCTTCCTTGAGACACATATCCAGAAAATACAGCAAATATTGGTACAGTATGAAGAACAGCTAGGATTGGCAAAAGGAGCAATTTTAGTAGAATTTTCAATATATGAGAATAAGTGAATCTTACTGGAAACAAACAATTAAAGAACAGGTATTTCCAGAACTGAAAACTGATGAGGTAGGTCAGCCTTTGCAGAAGATTTTTATAGAGTTTGATTTCATAGGGAGCGCATTTCACTTTGAGGGAATCATCTTTAGGTGAACTCTTTATGAATTTAGATAGGGGTGTTTTAGTCTCTTCCCAGTAAAGAAACTCAGCTATGGTCTTCCTTTGGCAAAGAATAGGAGATAGAAGCACGAGTTGAATAACAGAAAGGCACATGGGTGCAACAAGAGAAGTAAACAAGAGTACCTTATCATACCCTTTTTTTGTTATCATCTCATATTTTGGATCATAATCAAAAAGTTGGTAGAACCACGCGTAATGATATAGCTTTGTTTCATAAAACACATCTGCATAATATATATACATTTGTAAAGAAGCTAAACAGTGCATGCTGTTAAGCAAAAATAGAAATAGAAATCTTCTTACTAGAGAAAGCACATAACTCTGATATTTAAAGCAAAGCAGGAGATAGAGAAGACCCTTTAAACCAAAGTGGTGTACTGAATCACTATCAAAGAACACTAATTTAGATGGCCGGGTAGATTCATCACTCAAAAATACTTTATTGCTTTCCTCAGCTTCATTCCTTTCTGCATTAGAATAAACTGGTTTCTTGCGTAGTTCTAGTATTTCCTCTCTCTCAGTCCTTGTTCTAGTTAGGTTGACAATCTCACTTTGTCTATTTTCGGCCTGTTGCCTTTTATCTGTCTTCATGGTACAGTCATTCCTGAAAGAAAATTTAATCAATATTTAATTTATGTTCTCATTCTCAATAATTAATCAAGGTATCTATATCTGATTATCCTATTATTACATCATATCACTTTAGCCTCTTTAACTGCCTAGGATATCAGACATGCTTGATCTTCTGTTTCTAGCCACAGGGCTTGACAAATCGTTTTTTCACCTGGTTGCTCGTCGGGCAACCGTGGTCTCTTGTGTGGTTGCCCGGTAGTATTAAGTGGTAGCCCGGAATTTGAAAGGTAATGGTGTATCTGCCAAGATATCCATATAGATAATGTGAATCTGATACACAAAATAGCTATGCCTGCCAACATTTCATCAGCTGTCCACGGGACACATTCTAAAAATTACCATAAAAAACATGACATTTTGTCCAAAAACAGGACACTTCTAACACAGGTTTATACAAATAAAAACATACTGAAAAATGTTGTAAAATGAAACACTTGAATTTATTGAATTCTAGTGGTTCTGAGTTTTAAGACAATTGTCGTAAGTACTGGTAAAGAACCTAGTCAAAATTGGAAAAATATCTTTCATAATCAGACCCCAACTAATTTAGAAATACCATGGTTGCCCATTGGCCAACCAGTCCCTCTAACCTGGTTGCCCAGCACCTTTTTCTGGTTGTCCCGGGTGTTCGGACACCTGATTTGTCAAGCCCTGTAACCAAGATGGGCTCAATATTGCCCATCCAAATGTTGCTTGGCAACAAATTATCCCGATGCTACTAAATGTGTTGTGTAGCATAGTGCAATACAGCAATAAACATATTTCGTTGGAATGGTGAGGTGTTGCTGAGGTGTTGACTGTGTTGTGTTGCCCTTTTTCTGGCTTTGTTTTGGTATTATGTGATGCTTTTCTATAGTCTTGGCTAAAGTAAAGTTCAATGACTTGTTTGCTTGATGCACATTAGTACTCTGAATATTGTTGAAAAAAGTGCAATAAGGTAAAGTTCATGACATCAATGCCAGCAACAGCAGGCAATCATAAAGTTGCTGACAGCATCATGGAACAGGGGTCAGATATCAAATAAGTTTAAATGTGTTTTTCTGGACTTCTTGGCTGGGGCAGAAAATGTAATGTGTTGATGGGATGTTGCCCTACAAATGTGCTGCCAAACTGAAAACAATAAAGCAACACTTGTTGCCTGATGTGTCTTGTGATAATTCATCACATTTTATGGCAGCCACAACAACAGAAAACACTTTGTTTCTCAGCCACATTTGGTGCTGGCAACACTGAAGCACCATACCCACTGTTGTTGTTTTTTTCTTTTTTTATAAATTTTATTTGTTTTGATTACACATCTGCTGATGCTGGTTTTCATTAATTCTTCACTATAGGATGATTTGGACCCTGCCGATTGTGCTTTTGATTGATTGGCTGTCAGCATGTAGTATCAAAATGTATGGGTTTGATCTGAATTGGCATAAACATCAGCTGATTATTTGAGAAAAATTAGCAATTTCTAGAACTGGAGAGTTGGCTGACTCAGGGATAGTTAGCCTGTGGTGAGGGCCCTTAAGCCTGTTTTGCCTGGTAAAACCCATGTCTATAAAGTGAAACAAAGATTTTAAGGCATTCAATTTGTCTGAACTTTTAGGCCTTTTTCGCATAGTAAAAATCTAGTGTTTCTAATAATTATTTTATATTTTTGTTTGTGTAGATCTTATCCTATATTTTTACAATAAGTTTTACATTCCTTTATTCATCATATTAAATCATTTTTGGATAATGTCTACTATTTTTCCCATGTTTTTGGAGAAACAATTGGCTAAACTTAACATGCAGGCACAACAAATACAAAAAATCAGCTCTTTGTGGTTGAAATAGAATGATTGATTAACTGAGAAGACCAACCTTTCTGGTGTATTTACAGCCAAGGTTGATGCTGGAATCCATTTGATTGCCAAGGGGAAGAGTGCCGCTGCCAAATAACTCAGGATGATAGAGAGGAGGCGCAGGATTCCCGTAATGTAGTAGGGCTTGTGACAGTACCACATCTCTGTAGAACTTTCAGTAATGTAGTAATGAGATCGGTGTTGTTTGTACATCGAGCAGCATTCATCCAAAGTATAGGAAGTGAAGAAAGGTTTTATGTTTATCGTGTTCACCTCAACTGCACAGACTTGTCGATTCTGTTGCCATTTTCCTGTTGTAAACATTTTAAAAGTTAGGTCCTGAACTTGCAGAGAATACATGAATAAGTGACCTATTGCCCTTTCAATGTCCCTTCCAATGTGCAGACACCAATGCCACTGCCAATCCTTAGGACCACATCTTGAACCAAGTTCATGTTCATTAACATAGGATTCATTTTCAGGCATATGTGTTTTATTGTACTTCTGCAAATTGTGCTGCAGCAAGTCATTCAAGATGGATGTATTCATACAACCATCAGTTGCACTCATTTCATACCGTTCAGTAAAGAGATTCATAGAGTCTTCCAAGACAGTCATTTGATAAAGATCCACCAGATCTTTTACGCGATATGGCAGAAATTTAGAAATTCCCTCTCTCTTGATATCTAATGTTTGAAAATATGCAAGTCCAACTGTTGAACCATATAAATTGAATTGAATGCCCAAAAGATCCTCAAACTTTGTAGTTTTGCTCAGTTTTGTGCGGTAATCGCGAACAAAATTCCGAATCATCTGTGATCCGTTTAGCGAAATATTGCAGACACGATTATTCAATGTGTTCACAGCATCCACTCGAATATAGGAATCATTAAGAGTTTTGAAAATTCTTTTTAACGAAGTTTTTTCACTATCTGTCCCAGGCATCCTATAGCCTTCACCTAATTTCATCTGGAGTTTGACCATCCATTCACCAAAAACACTTTTGCCATAAAAAGTAATATTTCCTCCATAAAGCCGGTGGAAAAATGTAGAGTAGAAATTATCCATTTCTCCAACTTCCCAGAAGATTTCTTCAACAGAATCCAAGGTTTCTGCCTGGACAGTACAGAGAAGTGATGCCAAAATAGGTAGTAGGAGCTCCATGGTGAAGTACTTTGGCATCGTTTTCTGAAGGAGAAATAATTCCGCTCACTAAATGTATATGAAGATTTTCTGGTCAATAAAACAACATGAATTAGAAGGGGATTAGGCCTGGCAAACTGCACTACCCCCCCCCCCCCCTCCCACATGTACCGCTTGCTGGCTGTCAGGGTGATAAATGATAGGGCTGGTGATTGAATGGTCCTTGGCCTGTTTCATAACAAACCTCCATATGTTTTGTGTTTCATAAAGTTACAATCACCTTTTTGGTTGCAGTGCTATGCGAGTTTTGTCTTTGCTAATGTGAGTTTGGGTCTATTTACATGAGTTTGGGGTATATTACACAAGTTTTGGGTGTATTTACATGAGTTTTGTTATGAAACAGCTACATACCCGAGTTTCAAACTCATGTACAGTTTCCATAAGTACACATAAAACCTCTGTAGCTACAGAGATTGTTATGAAACGGTCCCCAGAGTGAACAGTATAATGTTCTTTATCTTTTGTATTTTACATTGTTAATCTGTCCAAGCCTGTCTTCCAATTTCCCCTCAATTTCAATCAAGTTACAATCTTGCAAAGTTTGCATTTGATGTTTTGGTGAGAGCCTACTTATGATGAGTGATTTAAATTTATTGAATAATCAATAATTGCACATAACTAAGACATAGTGTTCATATATTTTTATAGGCCTATCAATAAAGTTATAAACAGCTGTTCTCAGTTTCCAAGAGGAATTTCTAAAAGAAGAAACATGTGAAAGCTTGAATCCTCTCACTCAAGGAGAGTTCATATCTTACATTTATGAACAGGATTGAACATGCAGAAATATTAGGTTGTAAGCCAGACAAACAGTATGTTGTCACATCTCTCTTATGGCAACCCTTAAAGCATCAAGGTGACAATGGAGGACTGGTCTGTGGAGTCATAACCATGACTTTTACCTTGAAAAAATGAATGGCTGTTACGTGACAACTGTTAAGGTCTTCTTATGGTTGTCACTTGACGTCAACAAGTGACATGTTGAGTATGCAGAACTATGACAACTCTAAAGTTTTCATTTTCATCCCCAGTGGCCCATTGCACAAAGAATTTGTATAACAATGACAACTTTAAGATAACTATCAGATAGTTGTCGTCACAATGATAGTTACTGTTATTATGATATTCCCTAATATCTCTGATTCTACTGGATTGAATTGAATTCAGTAAATTGATATAAATAGGGGCACTGTAGGGCTATAAATCATTAGTAGCATTCTAACGATAGGTATTGTGCAATGGGCCACAGGGACTCTCTGACAACCAGGGGCCATATTTTGGTAAATAACTCAGGATGTCAGGTGAATTTTAATTATTGTTGTAATCCTTATTAACCCCTTTACATCATACTGTAAAATAGCAGGAAGAAGTGCAGGAAAGTATTTGAATCTGGAATAACACAATTGAAAATGATAAAAGGAAGAAATTACCATAAGAATAATTTGTTATACAATTAATAGGTTTTTAAGTTGTAGGTAATTTTGACTGAATTATTTTTGCAAATAAGATTTTGTGTGCCAAAATATTTTTGGTTGGCATGGTGACCATATTTATAATATTTAAGATTTGTTTCTGAAAGAACTGTAATATTGACTTTTCATAAGATTAAACACTTTCTTTTGAGATATTGAGCTGAAATAACATAAGTTCTGACAGTAGATTTCCAATACTCCTTTTGTATGATTGATTTTGATTTTGCCTGGGTCATTCAGAAGGGTACAAATTCACTTTACTGTGGGAAAAATGAGTATGAAAATACTTACCATGGCACCTAGAGAGAGGTGGTTCAATTTGTCTTCTTCCAAAAGGGATATGAACTCTTCAAATGCTTTTCTGGAAAATGGTTGATTGTATGTAGACTTTAGAGTCCCAGGGTAACTTGCTGTTGTTGGTACTGCCCACAGCAGTACCAGTGTTAGAGTGAATGAGACGGCAGAGAGCAGTAGTGGTATCCTTACCTATAGGCCTTATGCAGACAAGGTCACATGACCATATTTTGGGGGTCCCCATGTGCGTTCCGACAAATAAAGAATTCAAAGCCCTGTTATAGATATGATTACATTCAGATGCCCAAAGGATACTGACATATACCGTATTCCTAAAGTTAGGATAAATGTATGGGTATAAAAATGCGATACACGTGCGATAGATGTGCAGATCTTCCGTAAATAGGCAGTCGTGTTCCTGAACATCGTCGGCTAATGTACGGTACTAGAGCAAATCTTACGCATGTTTTCCGTACATTTCCCGTACATTTAGCCTTGAAAACACCCTCATGTATGGAAATATTACGTAATATAGGCTCATTCCTAAAGTAATGATACATACATTCCTAAAATTGCGATTTTTAAACGAAAGCTTTCACATTTACATATTAGAATATAGAGGATACGGGACCTCAGGTGGTCCCGTAACTTTTAGTCCTTAAATTTCTTCGTACATTGCATTTCCTGTATGTTTAGGAATCCATAACTTGTATAATCTAATGTATATTACCATATCTGAAGCCACAATTTATCATCGTAGTGTTCACGTTTTTTTTTCGCATTTATAGGAATTTATTTTCAATTTACGTACTTTTTTCCCTAATTTCCGTACATTTCCTTCACTTACGATAGCTAAGTGGCTCCGTAAGGTACATTAGGAATTTGGTAATAGCGTTTACCTTTCAAAAATGTGTTACATGGGCCAATCCAGAGTTTGTCATCTATAGCTCGGGCTAACCAACCCCCCCACCCCCCACCCTACAAAAAAGGTGAAAATAAATAATGTCAGATTTGTAAGAATCAATAAACAGATTATTAAAAAAAAAATGAGTGAAATAGATCAATATAGATTTTATCATCTGTCCTTAACAGAGCCCAAGCTAACCATGATCAAATGAATCATAAGAAGTATCAGGCATTTTTAATAGGGTTTATGACATTAAAGTACTCTTTTGATTTGATCAAATGTGTCGAAACATCAAAAAATGAAAGAAGGGTGATCCTTTAGTCCACTAGAAATGAATGTATCAAACATAAATACAAATACAGATAATCATAATGATTATATTTACCCCCTCCATCAGTGTTAGCAATTGCCCTACATGCACTGCCCCTGCCTCTGGCCATTACCTAAAGCTATACATTACTCATGTTACTCAACATGGCAGCAGGATATGATACAGTTAAAGTGATATGTCTTCACAACTGTTAACCAGTAAAATAATGGGTCGACATTCAAAATAGGTTGTTTCATGAGGGGTGAGCTGTAGGGCAGAGTCGGAGGTCAAGCAAAATAGAAAAACAAAATTAGCTTGTCATAGTCTGAAGTGCTAGCAGTTCTTTTTTGTGTTATTGTGTAAACCAGAATGAACACATGAACGTTTGTTTTGCATGCTGGATGTAGGGCAAACAGTTTTTGGTGGGAAACAAATTATTGACTACTGCACTTACCCTGACTTTCATCCTATTTTTTCACTTTGATCAAAGTCAGAACAGCTCACATGTATACAACATGCGACCTTTCCATGACATATATAATACATGTGCCACCTTTTTTATTGTGATTATCTACTCAGATAATGGGCCAGTCCAGGATGAACTACGTTATTACAGGTCTCTATTCCAATTATTCCTGTTTGTGCTTTTTATGAGCTCAGTGTACAGGGTTTACCATGCAAACACAATGATTAAGAATCTAATCCTCTACACCCAAATCCAGCCACATCTGCCTGTGGGTTTATTCTATCAGAATTCCTGACCCTCTACCCTCACCATTGTCCTCCCTCTCAGAAACCAGTAAATAAAACATCTGTTATTGCCCCAGAGGGCAATAATGCCTCTTCACAATCATGCCCTTAGTCCGATTTTTCCAGAGGGGGATTCATTTTGTGAGTAACAGGGCTCAAGTATTCTTGTGGGTGTGTAATGCCTGTAGTAATGCCTGTAGTTGTCATATTATAATCAGAAGCACTGCAGGGGGCATCCGAGGGTGGTTGTACGACCCATAGGGGATTTGTCACACACCGAGGGCAAAGCCCAAGGTTTGTACAATCCATATGGGTCGTACAACCACACAAGGATGACCCCAATAGTGCTTCTTTATTCCATCACCCAAACTAAATGAAAAATAATGTTAAAAAGCATGAAAACGATCAGTGGTACATACAGCCTGTCAATATGCAGTAACCCCTGTATGTGTAATACAGAGAATTGGTAGGTTGGGACATTGGGTATCTAGTGCGACTTTTGAAGGTTTAATGACTTATGGTCGACCATTTCTTGATGGCCACCTTAAGCATCTTGACCATGTCTGGGAGTGGCTGCTAAGTTACCCTACCTGTCTCTAGAAAGGCAATGAAAACTTCACTTGTAAGGACCACCCTGTACCACAGAGCCGCTTTCCTCTCCAGTCCATGAGATTTCATAACAATCAATATGGAGCGTAGTGTGTAAAAAGAGCTAGGAGAGTTTCCCATGCTGGTGACTGGCTGCTCGAACTAATTGCCTTAGGGCATTGCGTAATTGGTAAATCCCATTACCATGACCTAGAATGTGTCCATCCATCTAAAATGTCAGTTTCATGGGCCATCGGTGAACTGGTTATGAAACGTCTCCCTACCACAAATAGTATTACAGTATCTTAAGGTACCCGCAGGTGAATTTTGGCCAGTTCTGTTGACAAAAACACAGGAAAATCTATAGAAACTATTATTTGCCATACATCTATTTGTAATATATATATATATAATTTACCGCTGCATCAATTGTGATTAAATAAATAAGCTATAGATAGGAAACAACAAGTAACAAGTGATTAAGTTTGGACATAGATAAATATGGGAAATATTTATTAAATCCTCCTATACAACAAGCTAAATTTTTAAACTGTGATGATGTGATGATGTGTCGGTGGTGTGGGAGCAACTGAAAATAACCATTATGAGGTGACTTTATATAATCACCTGTCAACAGATCTACATAACCAACATTACAGAATGGCCACGTCACATACCACTTTGTGAAAATAGTAATTTTAAGGTTTCTTACCCCAAAATGTTACATTTACCGCTGTGTTAATCATGATTAAATAAATTAGCTATAGATAGGAAATAACAAGTAACAAGTGATTGAGTTTGGACATAGATAGATATGGGAAATATTTATTAAATCCCAAACCCTCCAAACTAATCACCTAACTTAGCGAAAAACTTTTTTTTTTTGGCCTTTTTTTTTACAATGAAGGCTTAATATACTTATAAATACAATCAGAGGCCTAAGCCCATTGACCTCATTCCTTAATAAATGTAATAGGAGCATGTGAATTATATAAATTAGTAGTACTACCCCCTCAGTGGGTCAAATAATTTATTTTTGAGGGGGTCGAACAATTTATTTTTAATTTACACAAAAGTTTTTTAGATACTTCATTAAACTCTGTGTACATGATTTTTTTTTCATTTTTTGGTGAGAACAGAGTTGATCATGTATCCTTTTTTTGGGATGAGTCTTACACAACTCCTCCATCCAATAAACAGAGCATACAGCCCTAGCACTATTCCAAATTCACTGGAATAGTGATAACATTAAGAAAGTTGTCGTCACAACATTTTTAGTAGTTTTTGATGAGGTAACTTTGACAACTGTTCCCCACCTGTAAATTTTTACATTTTTTCTATATAAAATGTGGTCTGACTTTACAGCGTGTCAGACCCTGAGAAGTGTATTGAATACATAGATTATGATTATCCACACTAACATCCATCCGTATACATCAACTCTAAATGTGACAACTTTATTGGATCTTTACTGTCAAATTTGGCTATGGGCTACAGTATAAGGCACATACATTAACAAATAAACAATATGGTTGAGGGGCAGGACAGTGTAGTGGTTAAGCTGTTTGCGTTGCACATGGCCGGACCTGATTCGAGTCCACAGTGGACTATTTGCCTTCTATACTGCCTTGCCTTGCTGTCATTCTCACCCCCATAGATTTGATCATAGTGCATTGTACAAGCCAAAAACCATGAGTTGTTTTGACTATTGCTGAAAAATTGCTGATGGACCTTAAACTCCAGCAGTCATCACAATCACAATATGTTTGAACAATGCTGTAGGTAATCATCGTGATAAAAGATATAATCAAATAGTTTAAAACATTATCATATACAGTTACAATAATGAATTTAAACCACTGTTTTACAATGCGAAGAATCTGCACCAACCAATGGCAGTGACATCTGCAAGGTCAATGTCTTTTGCAACACGTAAAAATATTTTAGAAACGAATTATTTAAATGAGTCAATGAGAATTACATTCATGATTACTTTTCATAGATTCACCCAGAGAACTATCACAACAAATTACATTGCAGGAAAGAGCACTAGTTGTAAATGTACATTTATTTTTGTTCATGTATGTGTGAATATTTATATGTAATGTATAGTTACATATGTAAATATAATTTTTCTTTTTTGTTAAGGAATATGTCATAAATTACAAGATTACAAGTTATATATCAATTAGTCTTGAAATTGCTATAAAGACTGTATTGATGTGACATCTCTAACTCTTAATGGCCGACTTGCTTATGGGCGTGTTTCACACTAGGGGAATCGTAAATGTGTTTCTCACATCTCACAAAATTTAAGATAAGACATTTCTAATATTCATTAATCTTAACTCTAATAGCATAGTGATAACAACAGGAACATAAGATCATAAGTCAGGACCTCAACCATGAAAAAGTCAAAATATCTTAACTAAAGATAGGATCTTAAAGTTACGACCAGTGTGAAACAACCCATAATCTCTGTCATGTATGCAGCCCAATCATTGTACCATACTAGGAACGTTGTGTAAAGGAATGAAAACGGGAAGTACCCTAGCCATATGTATATATATATCACACTTATTAAAGGACATTTTTTTAAAGAAAGATACCATTTCATCACAGTTCATGCATCTAGGGGTGAGCTTGGCCCGAAAATCTCAGGGGGTTCCAGGTAAATCAAGGGGGTTCTGACTTGTTATTTTGATAAAGGTTCCAATTTTTGAAGTTAAATTATATAAACTTTGATAAATTTGAAGGAGTTCCAAACACCCTTTACTTTCATATAATTGACTGTATTTGTAGTTTAATCATGTAAACTTTGAGATGTCTGAGGGGGTTCCAGACACTCTTTACCAGCTGGACCCAGTATGCTATAATAGTTTTCCTACAAGGTCCATCAAATCACGTGGTAGGGTCTGTGAGCAGAAGTATGGAGGGGAAAAGGTCTCCGAATGCAGCACTGCATGAAAATAGACCTCTATTTTTGTAAATGGAGCCATTAGGTTTAACTAAAGGTATATTGAAGGTAATGAAAAATCCACCTTTACAATACCTTTACAAGGTGACCTTTAAAATAATCGAATTCATCCAAATTAGAGATTCTGTTCAGAATAAAAAAGCTTCAAAAGAAACTTCTGCAGGTTGAGAGCATCAATTTAGAGGATTGCACTGAATTCTCCTAATCATGGATAGCCAATTTCAGGAGTGCTACCTGCAGGTTATAATTTAGCCTAGATCAGGATGCATACTGGATAATATGTCTGCAATTCACAAGGCTTAATTCTCCCAACCACAGATAGCCAGTTTCTTGAACTCTACCTGCAGGTTAGCCTAAAACAGGATGCATGCTGGGTAATATGTCGACAAAACTCAAGGTTTTAGCATAGAACATTCCATGAATTGTGCCATTATTTGGAGATTAATATTGGATAAAACTAATCATTATTATCTTATTCTCAGACATTAATTATAAATGGATAAATAACAATTATTTGTTAATTTTCAATAGTTTTCTTAGGGCTTTTGTCGACAAAATTAGCCCAAATTAGCCTGCAGGTCTTTAAAATACAGTAAATCAGCTATCCGTGGTAGGGAGAATTATAGAAATTTACAATGATTTTGAGGAATTAATTGTTTAACATGACGGAAAACTGGTCTTGACTGCTTTTCCATTTGGTATCTTTATGTATCTACTATTTCTCAAGAAGGTTTGAAAATTAAATCATTGCAGAAAGATTTGTACCGAATAATTGTGTATTTCCTATAGTTTTCCCTATGATTTTGTCGACAAATATTTTCTTTTTGTGCATGCATATTAGAGACCACTCTTAGTGTCTGACAAATCTTCTTCATCTGACTGGGTTTGTAAGTTTCTGTAAGTATTCAGTTCAGTTCAGACTCCCGCATAATGAACTTCAGTGTGGCTTGGTTAGGACACGCACACACAAAACAGAGCAGGAGGAATACTCTTATAAGTAGACCCCCCTTTCTGAAGCCAGGGAATGATGGGGGGGGGGGGGGTGCATGGCGTGTGCTCTACCTCATTTTAGGCCAAATTTCAATTTGTTTAATGTAATATCAGTGTCCCTGGAGGCGCTGGGAACCTTTTTGTTGTAGCCCCCCCCCCCCCCTTTCCAAAATTTCTGGATCTGCTACTGGAAGTTCTGCATGCACCCTACCAGACCAGTCACAACTTGCCTGAGACATTGTCATATCACAGCCACATTACACTTCATGTCACATAATATTTATGAAGTTCTCTTGAAGGTGATCCCTAGGCATAACTATTTGTTCTAAATGGCTCAGAGTCATGAAAAATAATGAAAATACGTTGATCACCATTATGGCGGACATCACATTTTGGGTGTGACGTCAACATCTATACTGGACCAGGGGCTGTGGCTGTGTAAGGGGGTGCAGAGGGCTGGAGGATCTCTGGGTGCAGTGACATCGACGATTCGTGGTGCATAGGTGCCGAAGGGGGTGCGTAAGAGGCTGCTAGAATAAAAGAAAATTTAAACAGGATAATTAAAGGAAAAAAGTGAAGTAACATAATGACTATGTAATATCAGTGTATATTTTTCAGTTTGATGTACAATTTTATCTTCTTATGTTGTAGAAATAACACTGATTTCACATATATCAAGATTTTTATAATGCATGTAGAACTTAGATTTTTATGTAATAATTCTATACCCACTAGAGAAAGGTGACATCACCACCCCATTCCATGAAATTAATGTAATTTCTAAAATAGGTGTTGAATTAGCACTGGCCACTTATTATGGGTGTATTTTTAAGAAGTACCCTCATTTTATAAAGGTATGACACACTGACCCAAGCTGTTCAAAGTGACACCATACTTCATTTATTCTTACAAGCATCACAAATACAGAACTGTAGCTTAAGGATTTTATTTCAAGACAATGTGGTATACAGTCCCTCTCTAAGGGTATCTTTGATGTATGGTTCCTTTATTATGGGTATGTCTTGTGCATGGACAAAATCCTTCCAAATGGGTCCATTTTTGAAATCCAAACATACATATCCAGGCATGTGTCAAGTCCCCCGCCCTCCAGGTAGCTTCTCACCCATAATTCTGAACCATTTAAACATTAACAGACTCTATAGATCTGGGATACAAGAAACAACTCAAAAACCTGATCATTTCTGTCACCTCGGTTAGTTCGCCTTTTTCTAAGTTCCCATTAAATTCACCAAAATGCAACTCTAATAGCACATTCAGGTTGCAATGACAATATAGACCTATGTCCTGTTAATGTATGACACTTCATATAAAATAACATTTATAATATCTGGCCAGAACTCTAGACTATCCCTATGTCACAATAAAATGAACATAAAATGAGCTGTCTCTTGCTGCCCAGACCTATAGTTCTCCCCACACTGAATGATATATTGGCCAACACACATACAGAACCGACGTCTATCAGCCTTGGTCAGAATGATTGATAAAATCTTACCTAAAAATGGTTGATAAAATCTAACCATTTAGGCAAATTGGCTAAGGCTGACTTGTAATTTCCAAGAAATTCAGATGTTAGGTAGGTAAGGTCAGTTGTGACTAAACTGGCTAATGGAAGGATAGTACAGTCAGCATCAACCAAATTATCTAAAACATCTAACTATACTGACTAAAGGGGATATTAAACTACACAACATGAATTGTGATTTGATGATGTCACGGAAAAATGCACACATCATACACAAAATCTTTACACTTGTGTAAAATACTCCAAATTGCCAATTTCAAACTATCACTCCTGCATGCTAATTTTGTGTAATAACATTATGTTGTGCTGATATCACAGCTCAAGTCATGTAGTGTAATAGTGCCTAAAGCATTTTAGTACTCAGTTTATCTGTAATTGGGTCATTCACGGGCCATATGTGAGCATATTGTATTATAAATTGATAGCTGGAATCACCAGGTTGGTCCACTAGGTGGCTGCACCATCATTCATCAGATCTAACCTGAGCTTTTCCCGACCAAGTGATGACCAGTTCAGTCCATGTGTTCTTTTTCCTTTTGTAATAAAGGGCGGTCTACTGACACCGTCTTCATATGCACTTCTTGCATTTTGTTTTCACTTATTACGTTTATTTGTTGTACATGTAACGGACCGATTTATGCAAACAACTCACCTGACTGATATGCCCAGTGGGGAGAGTACTTTGGTGAGGATGATTCGTAATAGTGACTTCTGAACATCATCGGGTGAAAAGGGGGTCCAGCTGGGATACAACTCATCTGGACCGGGCTGCCCGGGCCGGGGTAGTAGCCATAGTGCCTCTGAACACTCCGATCCTAAAAGCAACAGATGAAATGATGCTATATATACATTACATTAGAATATGTCAGGTAATCTGCGTTATACTCAATATTTATCGTGTTTATTGTGAGCTGTGCGTATTGCCAAGCCATACATACTGCTACCTGTATACTCCTTATTCTCAGTAATTGTAACACTTTTTTGAATATTTCCTGGGTGATAAAAAAAAGAAGCACCTTAGGGGGCATCCTCGGGTGGCAGTACGACCCACGGGGACCGTACAAGCCTCGGGCTTTGCCCTCAGCAGGTGACAGTCCCCTGAGGGGGTACAGCCACCCTCGGACGCCCCCTGTGGTCCTTTATGTCCAGTATGTGTGTGTTGGTAATCTGCATTATACTCTATATGTATATGTGTGTCAGATACTCTGCGTTATACTCTATATGCATGTGTGTTGGTAATCTGTGTTATACTCTATATGTATATGTGTGTGGTAATCTGCATTATACTCTATATGTATATGTGTGTTGGGTAATCTGTGTTATGCTCTATATGTATGTGTGTGGTAATCTGCATTATACTCTACATGTATGTATGTGTGTTGGGTAATCTGTGTTATATTCTATATGTATGTGTGTGTTGGTAATCTGCATTATACTCTATATGTATATGTGTGTGGTAATCTGCGTTATACTCTATATGTATGTATGTAAGGTAATCTGCATTATGCTCTATATGTATGTGTGTGTCTCAGGTAATCTGCGTTACACTCTATATCTATGTGTGTGTTGGTAATCTGCGTTATGCTCTATATGTATGTGTGTGTTGGGTAATCTGTGTTAAACTCTATATGTATATGTGTGTGGTAATCTGCGTTATACTCTATATGTATGTGTGTGTTGGTAATCTGCGTTATACTCTATATGTATATGTGTGTGGTAATCTGCGTTATACTCTATATGTATGTGTGTGTTGGTAATCTGCGTTATGCTCTATATGTATGTGTGTGTTGGTAATCTGTGTTATGCTCTATATGTATGTGTGTGTGAGGTGTTATACTTTATATGTGAGTGTGTCATAACAAACCTCCATAGCAATGGGAGTTTGTGTGTGCTTACGGAAACTGAACAAGAGTTTGAACCTCACATAAACCACCATTTCATAACAAAAGTTATCTAATACACCCCAAACTCTCGTTAATCCATCCAAAACTCTCGTAAATCCACCCAAAACTCATATCAGGAAAAACAAAACTCACGTAGCTACTTTTACCAAAAAAGTGATCATAACTTTACGAATTGCAAAACTCACGTAGCAGTAAGAACGTTTGTTACGAAACAGCCCCATGATTAGTGACTTGTTTGCCTTACTAGTGACTGCGGTTTGGGCCCTCATCATACAAATGGCTGCTTACCTCAGAATGTGTTTGTCGGTGGTTGATCAGCCGCCCGAGGTAGCAGAAGGAGAAGACGGAGGCTATCAGCAAGAACACAGCGACAATGGGTATCAACGCCATGGGTCCTGCTGAAACGATGAAGAACATGTTTAAAGAATATAGTGACAACAGGTTTCTATGCCGTGGGTCCTGCTGAAATGATGGGTAACATGTTTAAAGAACACAGGGACAACGGGTATCAACGCGATGGGTCCTGCTGAAATACAAGAACACAGCAACAACGGGGATCACGCCATGGGTCCTGCTGAAATACAAAAACACAGCAACAACGGGTATCAACGCGATGGGTCCTGCTGAAATACAAGAACACAGCAACAACGGGGATCACGCCATGGGTCCTGCTGAAATACAAGAACACAGCAATAACGGGGATCACGCCATGGGTCCTGCTAAAATACAAGAACACAGCAACAACGGGTATCAACGCCATGGGTCCTGCTGAAATACAAGAACACAGCAACAACGGGGATCACGCCATGGGTCCTGCTGAAATACAAGAACACAGCAACAACGGGTATCAATGCGATGGGTCCTGCTGAAATACAAACACACAGCAACAACGGGTATCAACGCCATGGGTCCTGCTGAAATACAAACACACAGCAACAACGGGTATCAACGCCATGAGTCCTGCTGAAATACAAACACACAGCAACAACGGGTATCAACGCCATGGGTCCTGCTGAAATACAAACACACAGCAACAACGGGTATCAACGCCGTGGATCCTGCTGAAATACAAGAAAACAGCAACAACGGGTATCAACGCCATGGGTCCTGCTGAAACGATAGGTAACATGTTTAAAAAACACAGCGACAACGGGTATCAACGCCATGGGTCCTGCTGAAATACAAGAACACAGCGACAACGGGTATCAACGCCATGGGTCCTGCTGAAATACAAGAACACAGCAACAACGGGGATCAACGCCGTGGGTCCTGCTGAAATACAAGAACACAGCGACAACGGGTATCAACGCCATGGGTCCTGCTGAAATACAAGAACACAGCAACAACGGGTATCAATGCCATGGGTCATGCTGGAGTAATGTGTAACATGTTTGAAGATATTTAAACAATATGAAACTCATTGAGTGATACTAAAGCAAAGTTAGGTCTTACGTTACATGTTCATGTTGAGAAGGTGAGACAAATCATCACAGAGTAAAATAATGAGTCATTGAGTAAGACTCAGAAGCAGAGAGTATGGCAAAGTATGGCAGGTTTGGCCACACACAAAAAAATCTAATGTAAGACAACAAAAGCTTTCTTATCTTTTCAAAATAAAGCTTGGCAAGCTAAAATGTAAACCACCCCAGGGCATGGTAAACCACAATAGACGTGTTGAACCCCCCTTACCAACTATGGAGGAGTTATAACCAGTTTAGTCAGCATACTTCAGCTTAATTTCAATTAAATAAATGGATATATTGACAATATTCATAAAAGAAAAATACTAAAACGAAAAGAGGAAATCTCTAGTTCTAATTCAATTTAAAAGGAAATACAATTTGTGGAGAATCTATGACTGATTTCTGATCCCTGGTTTAATCTAGAGAATAACCGCCATCAACTCATCCCATCACTTGTCTCACTCAATGGTCTAAGACAAATGATGACATGTGAAAATCTTTCAAGGGCTCCATCTATTTGGCTCTACATCATCTAAAAGGTTGATGACAAACAGGAGCGTAGCTTCCTCCAAAAGTGATGTGATGAGGATGTTTAACATTGTTTGGAGCTTTTATTAGGTGATAAAATAAAAAAGAACCTTATGGGTCGTCCCCAGTTTGCTGTGTCACCATGGGGATCATAGTACCTCAGGCTGCGATTATATGCGCAGACATTTGGCAGATGGCCGCATATATGGAATTAATTGTATACGCGGACGTGAAGTCCGCGAAAACAGAATCTGCTTACATATGCGGACGTTGTGACTGCGTATACAAGTACAATAATATACGCAGATGTACCTGCATTTTTTCATCATTATATTATTTATAAATCGGGGGCAGAGCCCCCGAACCCCCCTTTTCATTTTCATTTCTATGTTTTACCTAATGTATGCATATATAAGATATTAAAAATACAACACACACCAATTTGCTTTATCTCCGCGTATGTATGGTGATCTGTATGCGCGGACTTTGTGTCCGCGTATGTAAGAAATTATATATACGCTACATCCACGTGCGTGACTGTCGCGCGTATAGCCACTCCCCGTACCTCAGGCTTCACCCTCGGTATGTGACAATCCCCTATGGGTCATACAGCCACCCTCAGACGACCCCCCCGGTACTTCTTTTTATATTGTCACCTGCAGGGCCGAGGAGCAGTACATACAAGGAGTGGTGCGTAGTGACATTATGTATGTACCGCTCCTCATTTTTGGTATTTTTAACATATTTGGAGCTTTGATTGGGTGATAAAATAAAGAAGAACATTAGGGGTCATCTTCAGTTGGCTGTGTCACCTATGGGGATCATACGTATTTGGGCTTCGCCCTCGGTACAAAATAACCCTCTCTGGGTCATACAGCCACTCTCGGACGACCCCCACGGTACTTCTTTTTATAGTATGATTATTTATATAAAGTTCATGCTCCATGACGTCTGTGTCAGTGAGAGGCCTGAGTATGTGGGCTGGAGCACTGCCCCAACATTCATCAGTGTCATGGCCCTAATGCGTACAAAGATTATCAGTAGGTCATCACATGTTGCATTCAAAGTCATCGCAGTTGAGGCAACAGTGGTTTTGAGGTCTGTAAAACCCAATCGTTGTAGGTGATGATTTTAGATACATTGCAATTTGGGCTTATGGTTGAAATCATTTTTTTTATTTGGAAAACTATGTCTATGATTACCATAGATGTATCATTGATTTTAAAATGGAAAGTACCTTCATTTATGTGGATCTAGACCCCTAATTTAGACACGACAACATGGCCCATTTTCGGCTTAGTGACATGCGACAGGGGATATTCTTAAATTCGACACAGCAACATGACCTTTTCTTAAAATCGACATGCAGAATGGACATTAGTGACAACCAACTGTGCTTTTAGGAATATAATGACATGCGACAGAGCCATTTCTTAAATTCGATATGCGACATGGGACCTCCCCATCTCTCCCCCTCTTTATGCTTGAGCAACACACCCCCCTCCTCTACCCCCTCTCTCCATCCCCCCCCCTTCCCACTTACCCCCTATACACACTATAGAGATCTGTTTACATTTCTAAGGGACCTACCTGTAGCACTTCTACAGCACATCCAAAAGTCAATGACTGATCATAAAGAATAAAACAACATCTCCAACCCACATGTTAAGAACCCAATACATGTATCACAGTGATGGGAACTAGAGTAGGTACAAAGTATGTAAAGTTCCCTTACCTCTGTATGGGCCACCATCCACACGGTATGTCCCAACGACTGACAGGGTGACCTACAACCACCGACCGTGGAGACCTACTCAGGGGGCTGAAGGGGGTGTATAGTCCTTTCATGACCTAGATACCTCTTGCATAATAGGTCCTTGCATCCACAACATGGCTATTACTGGTCACTTAAAGTTTGTAAAGAATGTTTTTATTGGTCCTCTATTTATAGCCTGGGTAATCCCTTTGGTGGTTGTCTGTGTGCTGGCTGGTTTATGGTCCTACCTGCCATATAAATAAACCAACAGCCCCAAAGCATGCTGTGATGGAGGGTGGAATTCCCACCTGAAATGGTTGCTGGTTAACAGTCCTAGTTTGAGCACCTAGCAGACTTGGATGTAACTAAAGTCTAGAGGGTGTAGAGGGGGCCCCCCAGCCAGCTTGTGATGTAATAGAAATGTTCTACAACTATACCTTTTTAGTCAGTTTGTTACATACTTAGATGGCACGTAACTATTACATTATTGATGGTGAGGTTGAAACCTCACAAAATCAGAATGCTATTATAACATCATTTTTTGGTGAGGTTAGGACAAAACCAAAACAGAATGTTATAAGAACATTCTGTTTGGGTTGAAGAACATAACCAGAACGTTGAAATAGCAAAGCAGTGCAACATTACAGCAGTACATTGCAGCAACGTAATTGGGAGTGATCAAAAAGTGTAACAAGAACCAAATACAGAACCAACTAGAACGTTACTGCAACGTTATAATAATGTCGCATCCTTGACTGGGCCCATGTCACCCTGTAGGATTTAAGAAATCTTCATATTGACCTGTCCTGTTTCACGAACTATCAAGTTGCCCTTTTGAATCTAAGGCATTCTCATGTCGATCTGTCAAATCTAAGAATTGGCCCTGTCTCATGCCAAAAAATGGCCCTGTCCAGGGGAAGATCCAGGAGTTTTGGAAAGGGGGGCACCCATATTTAAGAAAGTCCTGTCCACCTCTCTGAGGGCCTGAGTTTCACATTTAAATAATCTAAATTTTGGCGAAAAAATAGGACGGGGGCCCCTTTAAATCCATCTGTGATGTTGCTATGTTGAAAAAATGAGATTCCAGACCACGCCACCTAGTGTGTAACTGAGGCCCAGAAGTGATGGCAAGACAAGCTGGGGGTTATTTTATATTTTGAGCCCATGCAAATTGGCCATTTTAAACCACCCATAACTTTAAAGCTACACAAGGTAGAGTAATGCCATGACAATGAGCCTATAGTGCAGAACATGATCTGTTTATTGATATATAGGCCATGAGTATGAAAGGATGTCTTTTATTTTAGAAACATTTTTCCAGTATCTATTTAATTCTAGCCAATGGGAAGGATTTCCAGAGGCCTTATCAGCATTATGTAATGATCTTCCACCAAAACATTGCGCTGTTCCCAACACGTGGATTTGTTTGTCCCACCTCCACTGGACCGTGACGGGTCCACAAGGTCCATACCCATTACAGAGGCTTTAAGGCGGTGATCCACGTTGCGATAAAATCAAGCCGATTTTCAACCGATTTTCAAAATATTTTCTATCTCCAAAATCGGTCCAAAGTCGGTCCACCTTGGAAATTATCGCAACGTGGATCATATCAACCGATTTTTTTAAGCCGATTTCCAACCGACATATGTGAGACTTAATTATTCCAAACGATTTCCAAACGATTTCCAAACGACGATGGCCCGACGAAATTATTTAACCTGTTTAATATTTTTGGACCGATTTTGGACCGATTTTGGACCGATTTAAATAAGTCTATGTCTTTCCAATGCTATTTCATTTAATTATGGTTATATCAGAACGCTGATTTTATCTAAATATATTACAAGGAATCTTCTTTCATGTGATATATTTTTTAGTGCTTTTCGATCAGTATTTTTCTATTTTGCTTTTAATTGATTACACCCACTAAATATTTTATATTTCTTGTTGTAATTAACATATATAGACATGAAATATACAAATATTTTCAAATTTGTGATAAATATATCAGCCGATTTTTTTCCCATTCATTTACTATTAAATTGTAGTCTAGAACACAAGAACAAAATTGGTTTTCAACTTCACCATGGATCATGGGTAGGGGACCGATTGTGGACCGATTGTGGACCGATTTTAGGAACAACAGGTGTAATTGCCAAACCGATTCTTGGCCAACAAAAAATCGTCGGTTCTGGAATCGGTTTACTTCTCCTTTTTCCGTCGGTCTGGAATATATCGCATTGTGGATCACCGCCTTTACACATATGAGACCAAAGCCTGGTTTCCACAGAACGACGAAGTGCCGACAACTAAACCCAAACTCTTAACTTTTAACTCTTTGAAACCTCAATGACCAAAAGCTTCATATTTGAATTAGTTGTTATGTTTTGAAAGGGTTGACAGATTTGGTAGGCCTTTTTCCAATTCCATTTTCAGTTTGCAGACAGAAAATGCTACTCCATGCTACACAGGATTGTATTGTTAGTAGTAGAATTTTCCTTTTTTAGCTCTAACTTTCCCAATTTTGTACATTTCTCGGACTGATATATTTGTCCGATTTTGTCTGGGATGTGGTTAAAACAGTCACGTTTTCCATAAAAATGCTTCTATTAGGATATGGCATGTATGGTGTCTGTTTTCCTGTGTGCATGTACTTCTGTTTTGGACCTCAACTTGATTTATATAACCTATTTCTGTTTGTGAAATCGCCAGCAGTGCGGGAGTATCTAAGTGCTTGATTAATTGTGCAATAACTTTGCTTGATATGTATCACCTCTTTCTGTCAGTAATAGAGTGAGCAGTGTGGGAGTGCTTAGATGATCATTAATTGTGTAACAAGTTTGCTTGATACGTATAACCTATTTCTGTTCCGTGATATAGTGAACAGTGTGGGAGTGCTTAGGTGATCAATAATTGTGTGACAAGTTTGCAACTCGTCCCTTATTCTATTATAATAGAGTGAATAGAACGTAACCAGCTGCAGGGGTGGGACCAGGGGGGGGGGAGGTCCTGGGGGTGCTGGACCCCTAAACTGCAAAAAGAGGGGTAAATGTCACACATGTATACATGCGCAAATGCACGCCGTTTAAGTACTTAACCTCTATGCTGACCCCACCCCCTTTTCGAAAATCCTGTATCTGTGCCCCTGAGATGAAAATATAACACTTAGGTTGTTAAGGGCATGTACGCCTTTAACAACTACAGGAATTTTATTGAATATTATTATGAAAGTAGATAATATATCAATACCATAATTTCCTGAATTATACACGCTTAGCCCTTCCCTAATTACTCCATCATTACTTCTGACCCAGATTCACCCAACCGTGTCCAGAAAACTTACATGGAGTGTAAACACCTACAGATCATGGTAAATAACTGGGTCAATCATTGCGCTGGGATATCACATTATAATTATAAAACAATGTTTCCGCAGAGATGCCACTTTTTCTACTTTTGTAGGATATCCTACTTTTGGTTAAGTTTGGATTGCACAACCAAATTTTCCTGCATCTCTTTCGTATCGTTTTAAGGGTATTTTTATGTTAGTTTCAAGCTATTCAAATACAAATTCAATGTCAGACCACCACTACTAAAGGTTCTTTCCCTCCTAGTTGCTTCTACGATAAAAATAGGAAAAGTGTCTCCTACTTTTCCTCAGACACCCCCTCGCGGTTCTGGAAACCAGTCGTCAAGTTTTCACTGGTAGGCCTAATAGTCGCAGAATGTGCCAGTTACATTGAAGCTTGCCTGAGTGTGATTAATTACTATACTCTTAAAGTCTTTTTTTGCATTTTTATGAAATCGGGAGTAAAATTTGTGGTAGAATACAGGTTTATGGAAAAATAACCAATAAGACGGGAGAACTTGTGCTGACACCTAGTGGTGGATATTCTCCACACTATATTCACTCCCCATCTGTTCACCAGGGGGCATCGTAGACAGTCACAGGGCGCGTGTAGACTTTCAAGTGCGTCCCAGTGGGTGGGTTTGATTGGATGCGCCGGCATGCGCAACTATCCCATAATAGTACCAATAATGCAATGTAATAAACCATAATGCAATGCGGAAGATCTGGAAACTGTGATCTTTTAGCATTGATATCCAGATCCACCGCAGTGCATTATTGGTGTTCTTATGGGATAGTGGGGCACACCGGCAGATCCAATCGAACCCACCCACTGAGCTTCAGGGGGACTTTGCAAGAGCTTTAGGGGGACTTTACAACAGGGTCAGATACAGGATTTTCGAAAAGGGGGGGTCAGCATGATATAAGCTAAGTACTAAAACTGCACGCAATCGCACTTACATGCAGCATTTTCCCCTCTTTTTGTATTTTAGGGGTCGACCAAAAGCGGGGGATCAGGACCCCCTGGACCCCGACCCTGGATCCGCCCCTGTACAAGTGTGTAACAACATGGCCAACACTGGTCCAATCCACACATAGAAGGAATATTTTCATTGGCTATCTATTTTTAGTAAGGATAACCCCTTCACTGTTTAAATTTTAAGGTTTTACTTTGCAAAGAACCAGTGGAATGTTGACCTGATTGAATACAATGATTGAGGGACAGTTCGAGTGTTCCAAATACATACATACATGAAAACACAAACGCTTGCTGCTTTTAGATGTGAATCTGAACTTCTACCTCAGAATGACCCCCCCCCCCCCCCCCCTCAGGGGGGAATATCTAGATACATGCCATGGCAGTATTTCTAGGGAGGTTGAGCTAGTTCTGAGAGTTAAAGTTACCAAATATTAAAGTTAGAATTTTGGAGAATATTTCTGTAGCTATTGTATTTGTTGTTTTCGCCTTTGAAAGGAACTGTTTTGTGAAATCACTTGATCACCACAATGATTTTCACACATTTTTTTAGCCTATTTTTATATAAGGCCTAGACAATTTATAATATACGTCGTTCATTTTAATCTATCCTGGCATACAATTTGAAATTGAAATACATTTGTTTTATCTCTTGCTGTAACTTGACTCATTATACCAAACATGGGGGTTCAACCATTTTGATTTTTGCATTATACTGACCATTGGTGTTCAACCATTTTCATTTTCGCATTATTCTGACCAAGGGGGTTCAACCATTTTCATTTTTGAAATACTTTCATTGAATATCCATGCATTGTGAAGGTTGTTATTTAAGCTTATGTACCACAACTTACATAAAAGACTTCATTTGAATAATACCCAACGAATTTCTGTTTGATAACCCTACTACTTCTATAGATCCAGGCACCAGGAAAGGTTGACTTTTTCATCTTATTACAGCCATTTATGAAGCATGTAAAATACATCAAGGGAACTCTAGATTCATTTATTGGATGACTAAGTTGTAGAAGACATCATGGTGTTTCTTTTAAGTGGTCATAGAACATAACATTTAAAAGCCAAATCTAATAATAAATCCCTATAGAGTATCTCTGAAAATCATCAATTTCAGAACTTTTTGAACATTCTGAATTTTTGTGGATTTAGCTGTAAAATTATAGAAATACATAACAGCCACTAACGTTATATGCCATCACAATCTTAAAGTAATAGGAGATATGTATCGAGTTTGACATAACACAAATATTTCATTCTTTCTAAAGAGCCTCAAATCAGATTGTACCACTATATTGTAAAGGTTATTTCTCTCCATTTTTTAGACTTTAGTTCAAAATAGAATGTTTTCTTTCTTAGGTTTTGCAAAACCATTCAAGATGGATTGTTTAATTTATTCTTAATCCTATGATATATTAAGTAGAACTCAATTATCTACAAAGTTACGGTTGTTTGGAGAAAAAGTCTTTTTTCATAATCAAAGTCACTCTTTCTTGGTGCACAGGTCTATAAAATCCTGTCCTTTTGTATGTCACTGAACTTACTTTAGGTCATACCAAGAACCATCGAAATAGGCTGTTACAAGCCAGTCTATTTGGTTGCTGATTTGTTAAACAGCTTTTTAAAGGACTTGTGACCAGTAAATTTGGTCATTACCATTATTTAGTTCCCCTCTCATTCTCTAGGTGGCTTCATATTGCAAGGGTTAGCAACCCCCTCCAAGTCTAAACACCTATGTTGTGGGTTCGAATCCTGGAGGGACTTGTATTACTGAAAGTTATAACATTCTGAGTGGCTTTACTGATTGTTCTTCAGATGTAACCAGTGTGGCACAGCTTGTTTCTGATTGGCTGAAATAGAAGAGACTATCAATGGTGGGTATCAATGACAAAACAAAGACCAGTGTTTTCCAACATAGTTTAATACTGTGACTTATACACTCGCATCAGACTGGGGCCATTTGCTCTGTATGGCATGGGGGATTCGCATATATATATAAAACTGTATCAGATTATACTTTACCTTGTTAATATGACAATGATAATTAGTTTGTCAATTGGATTTATCATTTTGTCAGTTCACACCAAGGCCAAGGTCACCCAGTTACACTGGGTCACAGGGTCAAGGTCAGGTCAAACCGAATCAGACTAAAGGGTTTGGCGGTAACGGGTGGGGGGGGGGGGGGATGGGGGGGGAGGGATCTAAAACAATTAATAGTGGTTGGTTTTTACACAATAGGTACTTTAGTTTTAAACCCTCTTTATTCATATACCTGGGTTGTCAAGCACTGAGACAGAATGAGTTTGTACATTTAGATCTGGGATCTCTCAAGAGGTACTTCTTCTTATGATACTAATTGATTACATTGAATACATACATTTTAATTCATGAGGAGATTCCACCTCCACCTATAGTTGGCGGCTTAAAGCTGGTTTCCACAGAACGACAAAGTGCCGACGACTAAACCAAACAGGTGTTAACCCTTTCAAGCCTTGACGACCAAAGCTTTATATCCGGGTTGGTTGCCATGTTTTGAAAGGGTCAACAGTTTTGGTCGGCCGACTACATCTGTTTTCTGCACTTGGTCCTTCTGTGGAAACCTGGCTTTACAAGGGCTGCCTGTACTCTATACTGTACTTTTACTAACTTAAATAATGTATCCTGACTCAAAAGGACCCAGGAAAAGTTACTAAGGTAGGTATACCATCTCAACATGTGTCTTTATATCACTGTAAACCTGAACTTCCAGGAGACTTATAAATATCCTATATATATACTCTCATTAAAATAAGTATGCCATTTCAAATGTCAATATCCTTGATGTACAACTTTTTGTTTCATGCTACACTGTTTGAAATATCAAAATAAAAACAAGTAATTTCTTTCGGAAACTGTCGTTTTGAAGCAGGTGTTCTACCTCAGTAGCTACATGAGAGTAGAGCATTGAATACAAATTCTGTTAAAATGGAGCATCCACTGCAGTTATTTGCTAGCATTTACAGGGCCATTTGGAATGGTCTACAGCTTCAATAGACTGCCATTTGGAATGACCTCATCATTTATGCATAAGTGAAAATTGTTTTATTCCAGGGGTCCCTGTAATGTTCTCTACCCTTTTTGAACCTTTTGTAATGGGCTCTAAGAGCTGCACTCAACAGTGTAGGCAGCCAGCTATCAAGAACTCTTATACTATGATTACCAGTTTCAAGTTTGTAATTCTGAATTATAGGGAGCAAAAATTGATTTAGGGTCAAATATTTGCAAATCATGGTGACCTACCAAGGGTTATGTTTTTACTAACATTGTTATGTACCAGCAGAAATGTCATGTCATGCAATATAAAGTGTTAAAGTTGATGGTCATGTTTTCTTCTAGACCAATAGCTAAAGTTAAATTCTTGACATTTGTCATGTATTTTATAATTAGTTTAGTTTGCAAAATGAAAAAGCCTATGAAAAAGAACAATTCTTGCAGGTTCAACTGACATTCTAAATTGCATTCAAATGACTCATATTCAATTAAAAAAAACTAATTTAATCAAGTGTTGTCAATTGGTGGATGTTGAGCAACATTCAACTAAATTTGATCCTGCTTATAACTTATTCACCAATAGTTTGTTGGTGAGATGTGAGTGAACCTATCCAGCAGTGTAGGAGCATTGATATAATATAATAAATAATTGTGGGGAGACTCTGAGGTAAGCCAGACTCATGGGCAGATCCAGGGGACTAGGCATGGGGGCAGAGCCTCTGGCTTTGTCCTGACAATTTGCAATTATTAGTTTATAATTCAGACCAAAATCCACCAAAGATTTTTTTTTTAAAACTGCGAAACATAGAAATCCTGGATCAGCCACTGAGACTATGTGCAGCAGGTCGCTCGCCTGCGATACATAGATTTCCTGAGCGATGGGTTGTTTCCCGCCAGCTATAAGTTATGCAGGAGACCATGGGTTATATTCATGTTTATAACACTTTGACTAGCACCAGACAAAACAATCAAACAGCATCGACAAACAGCTTGTTAATTAGGGGTTAATCGGGGCACTAAGTATCCTGTGGTACGGTAAGGGGGTACAAATAGGCTGATGTGACAGGAAGGAGTGGCCCTTACATGACTTGGTGCCCACTCAACATTTAGTTTGTGGGTTCTAGCATAACAACTGAATGGTTCGGAAGGAGCACATGCAACGGAAACAACCCTAGATCACACACTGAATATGTATGCAGACACGGGTCTAGATCAGGTATTCCTTGTTTTTATCCAACCAGTTACATATCCTGTACACTCCCCAGGGAGATATTGTCTATCCTGTAATCTCCCCAGGGAGATATTGACTATCCTGTACTCTCCCCATGGAGATATTGTCTATCCTTTACTCTCCCCGGGAGATATTGTCTATCCTGTACTCTCCCCAGGGAGATATTGTCTATCCTTTACTCTCCCCAGGGAGATATTGTCTATCCTTACCCTCACCAGGAAGATATTTACTATCCTGTACTCTCCCCAGGGAGATATTGTCTATCCTGTACTGTCATTAGGGAGATATTCAGTGTGGAGGTACTAATTCTTGAGGTCATCTACCAGCTTAATTCAATCACTTCTTGTACAACTTAATATAATTATCAGTCCACTCATATACAGTCACAATCCTGCAGAAATTTGCAAATCATGGTTTGGTATGCCTTCTACAATGATAAAATCCCTTTTCTAGTTGGTTTTGGAGGTATCTCAAAGCAAACTGTGCTGTAGCTGTGGGTGAGGTCACCTCTGGAGGTCAGAGGTCACTTCTGGGTCAGAGGTCACTTCCGGGTCAGAGGTAAGAGGCCAGGTACAGGTCTCTGTAACTATGTATCCAATAATCATCTTCAGAGGTCATCTTGAAAAACTTGGTTCAATTTAACCAACTGTCACTGCCTAGAAAGTGTTTAGAGGCTGTTTCTGGAGCCTTGTTGCCTATTTGTGCTGTACAGGAGCCATCAGAAGTGGAGAGTTTCCGTGGCCCAATGCTTCCTATATATTTGTTTGTACACAGGTGGGGATAATAATCAGGGGCGGATCCAATGGGGGGGGGGGACTCCAGGGGGTCCTGACACTCCTTTTTGGTGGGGACTTAAACTTCCGTAGAAAAAAAAACGTCACGTCTGTTTGCACAAATGCCAAACATTTTATTACTTAGCCTATATGCAGACTGCCTCTTTTGTGAATCCTGTATCCGCCCCTGGCGGGATAACTAAGCACCTGCTACGGAGGGTTTTACAAGCCAAGGATGTTACAGAGGTCCTCCTCATCCCGCTCTTCACGTTCCTTGCGCTCCTCACTCTCGACAATGTCCACGATCTCCTGCACCTTGTCCTTGCACTCGGCATGCAGGAAGTGCGTGTTCAGCAGGTTCTCATACCAACTCTCCACACCACTGAATGTCTGCAGGCCCACCCCATTCATGTGCAGCGTCTGCAGACCGTCGATGTTTCGGTCTATCTCGGTCTGCAGGTCACTTGGCGCATCGCAAGGGTACATGTGCACACGATACAGGTTGGAAAACTTGAGCTCCATGGCAATGTTGATCTTACGACTCTTGATATCAAAAAAGTAGGAAAGGATTGCACACGCGCAGAAGAAGCACGGCGTGTAGTTCATGACAAAGGTGACCTTGAGGGTTGTGTCGGTGTCGACTTGTATGGCACGGATTTTGCTGATGGTGACCACTTCGGGGTGGTCCTTCCCTTCCTCACTCCGGGCGATGTAGCAGTAGCGCACCCTATTGTTGGCCCTGTGCACCTCCACCGTGGAGAGCACCACGCTTTCCCTCGGCCACTTCTTCTCCTCGCCCTTGGCGGCCTCCCCGTACATGAGGGTCAGGGGGAACAGAGTCCTCAGCTCGTCGGCCCTCAGCGGGCTGTCGGCGTAGTCCCCGTGGGTTTCCACTGGAGGCTCCTCCAGCTCCTTGTCCTCCGTCACCTCCGACTTGACGCTGACAGGGCCGGCATCCGACCCATCCAGCTGCTCTGCCTCTTTGTCCTGGGTGCCCTCCTCCCTCGGGGGGTCGCCGTCATTGGTGAGGGGTTTGAGGGTGGCGTTGTGGGTGGTGGGGACGGCTGGTGTGTCATGGTTGTTGGGTGTGAATGAGTCGGGGGTGAGGGTGAGGTCATCCTCGGGGTGTTGCTGGTCTGTCCCCTCGTGTTTCACTGGCTTCGACTGTTTACGTCCAGACCGGGCTTTGGTGGCAAACACAGCCCCTGCTGCCTGCAGCCCCCCCTCGGCCGGGGGTGGGGGCTCCCCCCCGGCCCCTAGCGACAGGTCCGGGGGGTCGAGGGGCACCTCGGTGCTGCTGCGCCGGCCAACGACCGACAACAGCTGCTGCCATGGCCTCTTCCGGCTCTGCTGGGAGCTCATCCGCTGCAGCGCCATGGAGGCCGAGTACATCTGAGCTCCACCCGCCGCTGGAGGCTGGAAGTCCTGGTTCCCGCTGCCTGGGGCAGCCCTCCAGTCAGGGGGGGCAGTGGCCGTGGTGCCCGACGGCAGCCAGGGGTCGACAGGAAGCCCCGAGAAGTTGAAGGTGTCTGCTAGAGGGTTGCCTCCCGGCCGCCCATCGAACTGCCCCGGTGGCGGGAAGCGAGGTGAGCTGGGCATCCGGCGGCCGAAGGGGGCGCTGCGGTCAGCGGCCGACCCGCTGGCGCCATCTTGCGGGCGGTCAGGGCGGCTGTTGAGTTGGTCCTGGGTGAAGTTCTGCCCGAAGCGGATCATGGCCGTGGTGGAGCGGAAGGACGGGTCGCGGTCTGAACAGAAGGACGTCACCGGGTCCCGCTGCCCCCCAAACCCACGGCCGGACGAGCTCCTTTCCGGGAAGTCATCCTTATTAGTTGTACCCCCAAAGAAGTTTCGCTGAAAGTTGTCCCTGTTCTCTGCAGAGGACCCTCCGGAGAAGCCAGGCATGAGGCAGGACCGGCCGAACTCGCCCGTGGACCCCCCTGGGCCCTGCCCCCCGGCCATGTCAAAGTTCTGGAACGGTTGTCGGCGGAAGTTAAGTGATGTACAAGTCTGCCTGTTCTGGGTAATGGAGTCTAAGCCGGTCATGTCGAAGCCGCCGGTCCTACCGAAGGCTGCTGGGAAGTTGCGCCCGTCCTCGCTGCCACCCCCTCCCCCTCCTCCTCCTCCCCCACCTCCCTCAGTGTCCCCTCGCAGGTTGAGTCTCCAGCGGTGCCGGTCCCAGGGTGCGGGTTCGCGTCCCAACCAGCCAGTGCCGTATTCCATCATAGGGCCCGCGGGGGGTTGGGGCGCCGCCTGCAGCAGCTTGGCCAGCTGTCGGAGATCCAAACCTGCGGCTGGCGAGTGTCACGTCCGACTTGTCCTGCCGCCTTCTCCGCCCCGATAGTCGGTTCGCTGTCCGCTGTACTCTGTTCTCAGCCAGATCAGCTATTGCATAATGGGTCCGTACACCCACAACAGTCCTTGGCTTTTACTGGCCACTTCAAATCTGTTAAGAGTTCTTTTATTGGCCCTCTATAAACAGCATGGGTAATCCCTTTGATGGTTGTTGGGCTGCTGGCTTCTTTATGGTCCTACTTTCCACAAACCAGCAGCTGCAAAGCATGCTGGGATCTGGCTGGGAATTCCCACCTAAGATGGTTGCTGGAGTACAGACTCACTTTGGGAAGCAGTGGGTCTGACTGGACAGACCCAGCTCATCTGGGAGACGGCGGCCTCAGGTATATATAATCCACCTCAGGTATAAATCCACCACTCCCCTCCAGTCGTCAGTTTTGGGTACAATTCTCACGATACTGACGTCACTTCCGGTCCACTGCCCGAGACTGTGACGTCACTTCCTCTCCAGTGACTGATACCACCTGGAAGAGAAGAAGAAAACATGTCAGTTCATCTTTGAGAGGAAAATAAAGAGGCAACTGTTATAGAAAATTACATGAAGTAATTGATTATACGTTCGGCATGAAAGAAGTGTATAGAATTGGGAATTCACAGATGGTCGCTTCATTTTCATATGATCTTCTATACATGCGGCAATTGTTGATTATACTTTGAGAATTGTCACGTAATATGTCTATCTAATGCAGGTATATATACACATGTAATAAAAGATTGACATCACGTACGGCAATGATATGAATGCTATCACGTACACTATCATTTATACAAGCGATATGTACGAAACAGTCTGAGTAGTATATGAAAAGACACCTTTGATTCACATGGCGCACATAATTCTCTTATACTGGCACATCGTGCATACATTGTTAATATTACAATACGACGTCGTGTATATAGGTGTGTGACTGGCTTCTCAGAACAATATGCCTAAATCCTATTGCCATAGCATGCAGGTCGCATACAACCGTGTCCTGCTAGCAGAATTTGGAAACTATTCTTTTCTAGTGAACTTTAAACAATGAAACTTTTCTTTTCTAGTGAACTTTGAACAATTTTCCCTCATCCTTGTGTGCACGCCCACAACCCTTAATGTACACCCATTACAACGTCTACACAAACAAGTGTGTATTAAGTACACTAATGTAAACATACACACATCCTTATGTGCCATGGCCCTCCTCCAACATCGTTCCCTCATGCAACATCATCTGTGCCTTCAAAAAGGCTGAATCTGTCATAATGAATTTATATATGTAAACCGCAGCCTATTGTGCCCACATACCCTACATGCACATATATGGGTAATTATGTACACCCCTAGGAAAATTCCCAGGGTGAGGACGGGGTGAGGACCACCATTTAACAAAGGGTAGGGGGCCTTGATGGGGGGAAATCCCAATGTCGCATGTTGAATTTAAGAAACATCCATGTCACCCTGTCAAATTTAAGAAACATCCATGTCGCCCTGTCGAATTTAAGAAATAGCCCTGTCCCATGTCACTAAGCCCAAAAAGGGCCATTTCGTCGTGTTGAATTTAAGGGTCTAGGGCCCAAAGGGTAGGGTTCTGTCCAGCGATGGATTTGAATATCACAAATTCCATTCAGACTATAAGAGAGTAAGGTTGAGTACTTGTTTCTCGTCTCGGCAATAGTGGAAATGTACCCAAGTGTGTGATTAATGTACTCTATATGATCGAACTCCTTTTTAAGTAAACCTTCCCGGACTGTGTCCAAGACCAGCTGATATGTCCGCCGCTAAGTAACTAACCATGGTAAACACGTGCACAATTTCTTTTTAAATGAGATTACACGTATGCATGTCAGGCGCAGATTCAGCTACATTTTAAGTTTTTTAATGTAAAATTCCAGGTGAAAATTTTGCTATAGCCCCCCACCCCCCACCCCCTTTTAAAAATCCTGGATCCGCCCCTGGATGTAATGCCCCCGCCCTAATAAAAAGAGCCCTCGCCCCCGGAGTGCCCCCCCCCCCCCCCAGCTGTACCCATGCAGTGATCGGGCTGCCCAGCCGGCGGTGTGACGTTATAATAGAGTTGCAGCAATGTTCTATATTGCTTCTTGTTACATTATTTTGATGGCTCCCAATAATGTTCCTACAATATACTGATGTGACATTGCACTGCGATGTTATTATAACGATCTGGTTGTGTTCTTCAACCTAAACAGAATGTTACGTATCACATACTGTCTTGGTTTCATCCTAACCTCACCAAAAATAATGTTATGATAACATTCTTATCTTATGAGGTTTCAATCTCCCCATTAATAACATAATTCCTTCATGTCATCTTAGTAAGCAACAAACTGACTAAAAAAAAGTATGGTTGCAGAACGTTTCTGTTACGTCACAAGTTGGCTGGTTGGCGGCAGGGCCTCTCCAGATTCTCCAGGCGGCATTATGACCAAATCAACTGAGGCCGACTTGATTACAATCCCATGATGCATCGCTCCCCTCAGCAGCATCCCCCCGCCGGCACCCAGTGGCTGGTGCACGGCCTGTTAGGGCCTGAGGTTTACTTCGTGAAGATGACCGACCAGAAACCTGCAGTCGGTGATGTGCCTGTTAAGGCCTGAGGTTTACTCCCTGAAGATGACCGACTGGCACCCATTGGTTGGTGCTCGGCCTGTTAGGGCCTGAGCTTTACTCCGTGAAGATGACCGCCCGGCACCTAGCGGTCGGTGCTCGGCCTGTTAGGGCCTGAGCTTTACTCCGTGAAGATGACCGACCGGCACCTAGCGGTCGGTGCTCGGCCTGTTAGGGCCTGAGGTTTACTCCTTGAAGATGACGGACCGGCACCCAGCGGGCGGTGCTCGGCCTGTTAGGGCCTGAGGTTTACTCTGTGAAGATGACCAACCGGCACCCCGCGGCTAGTGCTCGGCCTGTTAGGGGCTGAGGTTTGTAGCCGGATTGTCGTACCCCCAGGATTCAGATACCTGCCACCATAACGGGCCACTTGACTGGTCGGCTGCACTTAGCCTTGGGCTGACCTGGACAGGTACCCCCTCCACAGAATGTGGAGTAGGGACGAGTTAGCCTTTAAGGTATGAACCCTAGTGATGTAAAAGATGAGAGGGATACATTTTTAGTTTGCTACCCATTACAACTTTGACTGGCATGCCCAACAGAACATACCCAGAGACTATCTGTGTCCCATTGCACATGTGCCATGATGCGGCCGGTATATGAATCCTGGCCGGTACACGAATCCTGCCACAAGGTTTAATCCTTGAAGATGACCAACCAGAAACCAGCGGTTCAGGGCCAAAGACCAGGGTCTGTTAGCTGGTGCCCCGAGAGGGGTGGTGGTGGGTGGTGGGTGGTGCCGAGTAAAGTGGTGCCGGGCGGTGGTGCCGGGCGGTGGTGGTGGTGGTGGTGGTAAAGAAGGTTTTGTCAGCTTGCAGACCGCGATAAAACTAACACCACAACCCACCACACACACACCAACCCCTCCCCCATACCACACCCCACCACAAACCCCTCCTCACCACACCCCTCCCCACCACACACCAACCCCTCCCTAGTCCTTCCATGACCGAGATACCTCCCTCATCTGTAATCTGTAGGGTGTTCTCTCAATGGCTGATTCTCATCGATCTTATATAGGCCTAGTTATGATTTACACTAAAAATCTTTTTGTACTAATTTATATTCATTGTAATATCACCGAAAACCAGGGGCAACCCTGAAGTGAATTACTAATAACAATTTTTTTTTAAAAAAAGATAAAATAAATAAAACCTTGAATTGCGTGACGCGGCCCGGTGCAGAGCCCCACCACTACAAAGCACGACTGAGCACTGACAATCGGTTGCTATGGCAGCACCCCCCCTGACGCCCCCCCCCCCCCCCCCCCCACTAGACGCCTCCCGTCGTAATCTAATGAAAACCGCGCATGAATACATTATCTGACACGCGGCGGTAATCGGCCCGCTGCCGGCACTACTTGCGGGCCTGATTGGAATGTGGCGTCGTCATGGACTCCATTAAATAGCACCACTCCCCTCCTCCTCCTCCTCCCTCTGTCCGCTTTTTCTGTCCCCTTTTTTCGCCCCCCCCCCCCCCCCGCCCCCCGAACACTCTAGTCCCGGTAGAGTCCTGCGCCTGCTCTACCCAGCCTCTGAAAAAAAAACTGGTAATTAATCTAGAACCAGCACCAGGAGATTTCTTTTTTCAGTGTCTATAAATCGATTTTGTTCCGTATTATTATCGATCGGAATAAGTTTAGAACCGTGGCGGATTTGTGATATTGGTGTGGAAAGAATAGATAGATCGCCTGGGATTATGAGAGTGGTGGAGGGGGGTAGGGTAGGGTAGGGGGTTTGGAGTAAGGCACTGTTGGCTTGGGGAGGGGGAGTGTATGGGGGGGGGGAGATATGTCGTCTCTGCAACCACTAGAAATGGCCGACATAAATTGTGACGGATTCATTATACTGTGTTCCTTTAGAAGAGATCTGCTCCCAAAGGGGCCTCTCTACCCCTCTCCCCACCCCCCTCCATACACCCCCCATACACCCCCCACCTACCCCCAGCCCCCACCCCCACCTCACACCCTCTACACCCTCCTCCTCCGCGCTCCCTTTTTTCACTCGGTGAAAACCTCGCTGGGCATAAATTAAAACCGCGATGACTGAGACCTGATTATCAGCGAATAATGGTCCCGGAGGCGGCGTGGAGGCCGCCCGCCATCTTTTCTTGTGTCGTCGGCGCCTCTATACGCTTAGCGGGGCCTTCCGTTTAGAGCACTAAGGCCTCTTCTTGTCTTGTACTTTTGGGGCCTTCCATTTAGTATGTACCCATCAAGGGGGGAGGGGGGTCTGAGATTTGTGAAAATGTGCGTACATTCTGGTACATATTCAGTGTGTATTTTTGCCTGAGGGGGGCGGGTGGGGGTCTGAGATTTTTTTAAATGTGCGTACGTACTAAATGGAAGGCCCCTCTCGGGAATCTTTTTTTCTATGTTGGTATTTTGTAATTCGGCTGTTTCCGAATTATGTGATGTACTAATTCCTATTGGGGGATGGTCTGCTATTATGGGGCAGGCCCTCTCTTAGGGAACATCATAAAACATGTCTCCTAATCTTTATGTTATTGGACCTGTGTGTTATATTCTTATCAAAATGTCCTACTATTTACTATCTTTTATCACCCGCATCATCGACGAGCGGTGCGTATTGCGAGGAGGTTGTATTGCCACGCTGTATGTACCGCTCACTGTAGACTCCTTGTATTCAGTATTTTGAACATTTTTAATAATGCTTCGGGTGATAAGATAAAGAAGGACCTTAGGGGGCGTCCTTGGTTGGCCATATGACCCATGGGGATCATACAAACCTCGGGCTTTGCCCTCGGAATGTGACGATCCCCTATGGGTCCTACGGCTACCCTCAGATGCCCCCCGCGGTCTTTCTTATTATAGTATGTGTCTTTACACTTGTCAGGTGTGTATTCACTATCATGTAATGTGTCTCATTAATATGCGCCCATCCTTTATACTATGTAAAGGTAACCATGCAAGTTATTATAGGATGAATTTTTTCCAGTGAAAGTACTCAAGAACTAACAATGCTAGAGATGCCTTAATAATATTTCAAATATAGAAAAAGTTATGGGACTGTAAAACATGGTGTAATATATGTATTTTTTAAGGGAAATCTCCATATTTGTGACGTTACACGGTGAGTAATTGATCTATAGCAAATAACTTTCTTTTGTTTTTCCATTGTTTTTGTTGGCAAAATTAGACCACTCTAACCTGCCTAAAATGCTGTAAATCAGCTATCCGTGGTAGGGAGAACTGCCAACGCGCTTCATTATGACGTCTCCCAACACCCTGTACTGTCTGTATGGTAATTACCTTCTTAACTCTATCCTCAACTCATTTGCATAAATCCAAGTGTGTGAGGATGAGTGTCACATGGCAGCTTGGTGAGGATCTCTGTCTGAGGAAGGAGGGAATGCGGCCAGGACAGAGGCAGGAATGGGAGAAGTAAAAGGGGAAGCAGTTATAAGTACTGTGATGAAAGCTTCAAAATGTGATATAAAGCCTCATACCACTAGGCATTTTGACCAAGTCAGCCACCCTATGGGTGCTAAAATCAGTCAACTTTACCAGAGGAATCAGCTGATTTTAGCTTAGATTCCTGTCAGACATGTACATTTCAACATTACATACTGATAGGTGATTTGATTCTATGCAGAAGTTATTGAGATATCCTGGTATAATCAGCTGATTTCAGCGCCTAATAGTCTGATATCAGCCCAGGTTAATCCAACCATATATTCTTTTTTATGTGGAATATTTTATATTCACATACTTGACTAGATACAAGAAAACTGCAACTGACGTTATTAATTAACGTTATTAATACAAGAGCATCTTCCATTCAGGATGCTGGTCAAGGAATGGCACGTCCTATAGCATATAGTATCAAAGTGTATAAGGGATGGCAGGTTATATGATAAATAGTATCGAGTGTGTAAGGAAAGGTATTGCCTACTATGTATGGTATCAAAGTGAATAAGGAGTTTCAGGTCCTAAAGCAGTATATATAAAAGTGCATAAGCAATGGCAGGTCCTATGACATATAGTATCAAAGTGTATGAGGAATGGCGGGTCCTATGACATGTAGTATCAAAGTGTATAAGCAATGGCAGGTCCTATGACATGTAGTATCAAAGTGTATGAGGAATGGCGGGTCCTATGACATGTAGTATCAAAGTGTATAAGCAATGGCAGGTCCTATGACATGTAGTATCAAAGTGTATGAGGAATGGCGGGTCCTATGACATGTAGTATCAAAGTGTATGAGGAATGGCGGGTCCTATGACATGTAGTATCAAAGTGTATGAGGAATGGCAGGTCCTATGACATGTAGTATCAAAGTGTATGAGGAATGGCGGGTCCTATGACATGTAGTATCAAAGTGTATAAGCAATGGCAGGTCCTATGACATGTAGTATCAAAGTGTATGAGGAATGGCGGGTCCTATGACATGTAGTATCAAAGTGTATAAGCAATGGCAGGTCCTATGACATGTAGTATCAAAGTGTATGAGGAATGGCGGGTCCTATGACATGTAGTATCAAAGTGTATGAGGAATGGCGGGTCCTATGACATATAGTATCAAAGTGTATGAGGAATGGCGGGTCCTATGACATGTAGTATCAAAGTGTATGAGGAATGGCGGGTCCTATGACATGTAGTATCAAAGTGTATGAGGAATGGCGGGTCCTATGACATGTAGTATCAAAGTGTATGAGGAATGGCGGGTCCTATGACATGTAGTATCAAAGTGTATGAGGAATGGCGGGTCCTATGACATGTAGTATCAAAGTGTATGAGGAATGGCGGGTCCTATGACATGTAGTATCAAAGTGTATGAGGAATGGCGGGTCCTATGACATGTAGTATCAAAGTGTATGAGGAATGGCGGGTCCTATGACATGTAGTATCAAAGTGTATGAGGAATGGCGGGTCCTATGACATGTAGTATCAAAGTGTATGAGGAATGGCGGGTCCTATGACATGTAGTATCAAAGTGTATGAGGAATGGCGGGTCCTATGACATGTAGTATCAAAGTGTATGAGGAATGGCGGGTCCTATGACATGTAGTATCAAAGTGTATGAGGAATGGCGGGTCCTATGACATGTAGTATTTATGTGTATAAGGGATGGCAGGTCCTATAGCATATAGTATCAAAATGAATAAGGAATTGCAGGTTCTGTGGCATATAGTACCAAAGCATATCTAGCAAGTCCTATGGCAAATAGTATTTATATGCTTAAGGAATTGTAGTTCCTATGACGCGTAGTTTCAAAGTGTATAAGGAAAGGCAGATCATATGACATTTAGCATCAAAGTACAAGAGGAAAGACAGGTCTTATGGCATATAGTATTTAAGGAAAGACAGGTCCTATGACACGTAGTATAAAAGTGCAAAAGGAATAGCAGGTCCTATGGTCTAAGGAATGGCAGTTCCTATGACATGTAGCATAAACATGCTTAGTGATATTAGTAGCACCGGTTGTATAGTAGCGTTATAAGAGAATCTCGAATCGACTCAACCTCCAGTCATCTTCTCTCAGCCCTCCTCTCCCGGCCCCGAGCCTGCAGCCTTTAATTGATAAATTATCCCCACCCCTTTCCTACAACTCCCCCTCCCCTACCCCCTACTCCCACCTCTACCCCCTCCCCTCCCCCACCCCCGGGGAGGGCAGGCTGGGGGGGGGGGAGTGGTCGGGGGGAGGGGGTGGTCGGGAGAAAAGAAGTCGGTCGGACCATGCCAAGGGTGTCTTTGCATTGATTTCATCTGCCATCAAATCTAACAATATTCATCAAAACTATCACCAACGTAGGAACATCAACAGTATACATGGTATTTTTAAGACAAGTAAAAATATATCATATATATAATATTATATTCAAATGCGTGCTTTGTCTTTATGTTACGGGCAACCTCGAGATAGGAGACAACGCCGAGCAGAAACCACAAAAGAACAACTTCAAATATTACTTATTGTCATTGCAATAGAAAAGAAAACAGATATTGGAAGGTTTGTTTTCACGTCAATTTGCCCTAATCGTCCATTATTTATTCCCTTTTCATGATCAAGATTACAAAGACATTGACTGGAGTCTTCAGCCAAACACTGCATCATGGGTAATGACCTCACTGCCTGGTACCACGTGACTACGGGTCATCCGGGCATTTCTGATGGGGGTGGGGGGTGTAGGGGGGGTTGTAGGGAGGGAGGGGGATGGAGTATGGAAGTGGGATCCATTGCCAGCCAGCTTGCAACATAACAAACACTGTACAACCATACTTTTTTACTTGTTTGTTACTTACTAAGATGGCACGTAACAATTATGTTTTTGATGGTGAGGTTGAAACCTCACCAAATCAGAATGTTATCATGACTTCTTTTTTATGTGAGATTAGGATGAAACCAAAACAGAACGTTATAAGAACATTCAGTTTGGGTTGAAGAATATAACCTGAATGTTGTGATAACATCAAAATGCAATGTCACAGCAGTATATTGCAGTGACATAATTGGGAGTCATCAAAAGAATGTAACAAGAACCAAATAAAGAACCAACCAGAACGCTGTTTCAGTATTATAATAACTCCACATCCTTGGCTGGGTTGTAATGAGGACAAGTTTACAAAGCTGTTTACTCCCTATATTTACAGTTTTCCTCTTACGAATCAACCTTTTACCTTGCACCCGAACAATACGTATTTCTTCCTCCTCCTGCCCCTTTTCATTCTCATAATAATTAATTTGCATTCTTTGCAATTAATGTACTAAAGCCAATATCTAACCTTTTTGGTATCTTGTATGCTGATACACGAACTATATACATGTGTTCTCCCTCTATTCCTCCTGGTCCCTTTTCATTAATATTGTTAATTTGTATTGCTTGACCAATGTGCTAAGACCAATATCTAACCTTTTTGGTATCTGCTATATGCTGATACTCATACTGCATATATTTGTTCTCCCTCTTCCTGCTCCTGTTTGTATTATCATTATTAATATTTGTATTGTTTGAACACGATGTACCAAGGTTAATCATATTGCCTGTATTGAAAGGGATGATGGAGGATCCAGAGATACCAGAGGGGGCAGATCTTGGTTTTTAAGGATTGGGGTCGTACTCAATTCATAAGCATAGCTACCCGGCAAGCCCTGATGTAATGGGCATGCTCTGCAACCATTCTTTGTGGGTCAGTCTGTTTCTTTTCTTACCAAATTTTGACATAACAGTCACATTATTTTATGTGAGGTAGAGTCTCATTAAAACAGAGTGTCATGATAACATTAAATTTTTTCAAGATGAGACACAAAATGTTGTATTTCAACATCATCTTTTAGTGACAGAATGTAACCAGAATGTTACAATAACATCACAGTGCCAATGTCACAACGTTAGGGCCTAGAGTCAAAAGAATAATGTAGCAAGAACCAAAACAGAACTAAATAGAAGGTAACTGCATGTAATGTTATTATAACGTTGCATGCTTGCCTGAGGTTTAACTCCTATGCCTTCTTGCTTCGCCTGCACCCTCCCTGTCCGACCCACATCTTCCATACTACTCTGCAGCGAATCACCCTCTGCGCCAGAAAGATAGTCTGTGTGAGGTGACTCTGCCATGTAGGTCATTAACTATATACCGGTATCGTAGTATCACTACGCCCAGCAGTCTAAAAATAGTCCCACGGTTTTCGCTGGTGCTAACTAGGTCAGAGATGCCGGGACCAAGTGGTGGCTACAGTGCAGAGATGATTCGCAGTAGAGCGAGCGTCAAATGTGCAGAGTGCTTCCATACGCCGCCATCCCCGTTCACCCTCGATCACACACCCCTCACTCCCCGGGCCTGCCTCCAACAATTACTGTCAATTCATTAGGCTCGGCGTAATTTCCATGCAGCATCTCAAGATGGCATATCGGGGCCCCATATTCCAGCCCAATCTTTTAGCCCCATATCGGAGCCACCCTCCCAGCTCCCTCTCTTAGCCCCATATCCCAGCCCCATATCCCAGTTCTATATATGAATCCCTCTCCCAGCCCAGGCAAGCAGCAACGTAACAAGCACATTCTGTGACCATACTTCTTTGGTTAGTCTGTAACCTGCCCAATTTTCACATGACAGTTATGTTATTTCAAGTAAAGTTGAGGTTTACTAAATTAGAATGTTATAGTAACATTATATCTTAGTGTAGTTGAGACCTTACTAATAAAGAATGTTAAAATAATGTTATTATAACATGAAAGAACATTACAAGAATGTCATGATAACGTTACAGTGCGACATCACAATGTAAAGTTCTATAGACATCTTTGAAACCATTGAACCATCAAGAAGCAAAGCAGAATCAGGGGCGGATCCAGAGTCTGTCTTCTAGAGGGGGCAATATATCTGCCCCTACCCCCAATGATTTAGCTTGCAAAATTTCTCCTCAGATTTGTCAAAACTACGAGAGTCCATTTTTGGTCAGGGGAGGGGGGGGGGGGGCAATTGCCCCTTTTGCCCCCCCCCCCCCTCCCCCCATTGGATCGCCACTGAGAATTAAAATAATGTTGCAATAATGCCATATTCTTGCTTGGGATCCCTACACCCCATCCACCTCCATATAATAACAACTCCTTATTATACCTTAGGGTGATACAAGTTTAGTAGTTAAGAGTTTAACACAGGGTGATACAAACCTGGGTGATAACCAGCCTTGTATCACACTGCAGTGTGATACAGAAATTTTATATTTTTCTAAAATTCTTGAAAAAATGAAATCATTAAGAAATAAAAAATCTAACATATGCATTATCTGCACAACGTTCCTAGCTACATCTTACTGCTTACTGTTTGTGGATTTGATGGATATCAAAAGAGTTATATGAAAAAAACATAAAAAAAATGTGCAACATCACAGTCCCACCATCACTGATTGCTGTGCATCCTTCCTTGGGAGCTCAAATCTAACAGAAAAGGTATAATAAATCCATAACCAACCTCGAAGGGAGTACTCGGGCAGTTATCACCCCTCGCCGAGACCCCGATATCAGCCCTCGGCCGGCCCCGAACTTCTCAGTTGGTTATATGTATATATCTCATCCCATATTCCCGTCAAATATAAACAGCCCTATTTCCCAGCCCCATATCCCAACCAAACACCCCAGGCCCCATATCTATCGTAGACTTTCAAGCTGGATTTCCGCAGCCCACATTCAATTTTTTCCCTACAGAATTGTTCCGTAATGACGACAACTATCACCTTCGATAACCACCCCTCGGGCCAATGCCTCAGCACAGTCACTTACTTACATTCTATAAATTCAGTATGGGAGGGATTGTAAAATGTGTCGGAAACCCAGTAAACCCAGTCCTTCCAGTAATGACATAATTATTTCTCCCCGATTTGGAGAACACAGTTCGGCCATACTTACACATCGCATTTATAAGGGGATGCTTGCATATCTTCCAGAATAATTTTCTTGTATAAGGCCTCAATACCCAACTTTTTCAAAAATGCTTTCACTTTAAAAGAGTCTTGGATCAAAATATATTACTCTAGGTCACTCGTTGCACGAAAATACGGTATATATATATATATATATATATATATATATATATATAGTTTATAAATCTGGGTCTCTGTCACATAATCAATCTGTGCACCGCCCTAGCCTAGAGCTAACACATACACACTCTGTGCAGACACGGTCATATGACTACTTACGGTGGTCAACATGCACTTATCATATGAATGTTGGATTTTTCTTTGTAAAACTCTAGGATCCGCCCCTGTAAATGACACACAGCTGACCTTATGCCCCTAGCCCTGACCATAAGATGACCTCTCAATGAATTGAGAAATCTTTGTCCCAGTATAAATCTTATGCAACAAAGGAGACAAATGTGTACGTAATTAATGGAAGTAATGTCGCCGACACACCACTCCATGACATAAGTAGTAGGCCGAAATGTCGGTTAGAGGCGGGCGGAGAACGTAGCAGGCCTCGGAGAGGGGGGGGGGGCAGTATATCGGGGGGGGGGGGGCATACTGTAATAAGAAGCACCACAGGGGGCGTCCGAGGGTGGCTGTACGACCCATAGGGGATCATCACGAACTGAGGGCAAAGGCCAAGGTTTGTACTATCCCCACCCGTGGACGACCCCAAGGTGCTTCTCTATTTTATCACCGAAGCAAAATTCAAAATATACTAAAATCACTGATAATAAGGAGTCCACAGTGAGCGATATGTACGGCCTGGTAAAACACACTACCCTCAATATGCACCGCTCTTCTGCCGCGTGGGTGATAAAGGGCAGTTTCTTCTGTGGACAACTTGACTCCAGTGTAGTCATCCCATACAAGTAGCAGCAGCTAACAAACTCTTAACTGGTTGTTTATGGTGAATAATCCTTTGGAGGAAAAGGGTGATTCTAAATTTTGAAAAAACGTTTTGGTAAGCCATTTCTTTTCTTTTTATGTTAGGCCGCTAAGATTTACGTGGCCTTAGGTGCTGAAGGCTGGTGAGAGGTGGAGTTAGGCCAAGCAAGAATATGAAGTTATTATACCGTTATCATAACGTTTCTGTTTAGTTCTTCTTTGGTTCTTGTTACGTTATTTGGATGGCAGCCAAAAACGTCTTTAGAACCTAACATTGCGACATCACACTGTGACATTATTGCGACATTCTTGTAACATTCTTTCACGTTAAAATAACATCATTATAACGTTCTTTAATGGTAAGGTCTCAACTTTAGTAAAATATAATGTTATTATAACATTCTTTTTTAGTAAGTTTCAACTTACCTAAAATAATATAACTGTTACGTGAAAATTGGGCAGGTTACAGACTAACCAAAAAAGTACAGTCACGTTGTTGTTTGCCTGGGAGGCTGACGAGGCCAACGGTAGGCGGGCTGCATGCTGCACTAGGCCACTTTAGCTCTCTCCTCCCCCCCCCCCCCCCAGCCCTAACTTGGTGACCGCACCTGAAGAAGACCTAGATTAATCAAACTACCCGCCGCCATCTTGGAAGACCACGTGACAGGAAGTTGGCTTCATCTGGTACCCGGCGTCCGAGATGAAAGACTAACGGGAAAGGCGGGCAACCAGCAAAGCAACCAGTGAGGACCCAGCAGCAACTAGTCCGTTCTGACCCAGATTAGTTATTGCATAATGGGTCCGTACACCCACAACAGTCCACAGCTTTTATTGGTCACTTAAAATCTGTAAGGAATTCTTTTATTGGCCCTCTATAAATGGCTTGGGCTACCCCTTTAATAGTTCTTGGGCTGCTGGCTGGATTATGGTCCTCCCTGCCATAAGCCAGCGACTGCAAAGCATGCTGGGATACAGGGTGGAATTCCCACCTAAAATGTTGCTGATTCACAGTCCTAGTTTGAGCGCCTAGCGGACTAGTCGTAACGACAGTCTGAGCGGCAGCTGGACTCAAAGAGAGGCTCTTCATACAAGATGGCGCACGCCGAAGGTTTCCCCCCACCCACCCTCCCCATCTTACTTATCCCCATTCTCAGACCGCTCCTAAACTTCTTCCCCTAATGCCGGAGGCGCTAACCGCGCATGCCCAGATGTAATTAGGCGGCGTCTTCCGGCGCAGCACGGCTCTAGTCGGTCTTCTTGCGCCGCTGTAATTAGTCCTTCGACATTAATTAGTAAATGCACAAAATTAACACTTCTTTGGCTTGGGTTGTGGGGAGGTGATGACTGCCGGTACAAGGAAAGGAGGCAAGAAGTAACCCAGATATGACTTAGAATAAGGTTGTCTAGTGATTATATGATTTGTGTTTGGTGATAAGAGCTCAGCTTCTCTCTAGATACTTGTCCCAATGCACAAGTGTCCGAGTGGCGGATCCAGGGGGGGGGGGGGCAAAAGGGGCAATTGCCCCCCCCCCCCCCCCCCTTAGACGATGAGAAGAAAACTTTGTCATCTTGAAATTGGAAGATCTGTGTAATTCCGGTGTTTTTACTTTTCATTTTGAGGTCAAGGTTTGCCCCCCCCCCGCCCCCAAGAGCAGTGGCTCTGGATCCGCCCATGAATTGTCGAGGGTATATAGGCCCCGATTGCAACAATTTATAATTTTGTTTTGCATTAATAGTTGATGTGGTCTGATATGACATATCATTCGATGTAACAATAATATATCTGCTTCCTCTACCCATGTTCTACCCATGTTCCTTTTTGATGTTATGAAAAATTGTATCTAGGATTTTATATCTATTGTACTGTTTTCCAGCTTTCTTGAAATTATTTTAGTATATCATGAGCAAATTTTTTATTACTTTTACTATTATTACAATTGTAACATTTTTTATTTTACATTTGTTTTACTGGGGATCTAGTCTTGGTACCGAATATAATAATATGATTTTATCATGCTTTTCAGGCATCTAATGTAAACAAGTGCTTTTGCACTTATTATGTGTCTGACTAAAGAAAGGAAATTGAAAAAAATAAAAATCTTATATATATATATATATATATATATAAATAATACAGTCAGTAGACACAGTCTTGTATAATTCTTCGGCGTACATGGGCCCAAGGTGGTAGTCCTGAGACCAAAAAAAAAACGTATGTAACAACTGAATCAATGGAAACCTGCTTTCTGCAGATCACTAGAGGCTGAATGGTAGACCTTTATTGGTTTCTATAATCATGTAGACAATGTCGAGACAGGAGAACTCTTTTCATATTCATACGACAACAGTGTTTTGTTTTTTTGTTTGTTTTTGTTTTTGTTTGATTGATTGTTTTTTGGGGGCTATGTTGCGTGTTGGGTTGGATAAATACTTATTTCGCACGATACTTTTCGATTTTAAACCATTGTGAAATACCTTACACGTTTTTGCAACCGATTTCAGATGTCATTCAATATTATATTTCATGTCAACCTTAATAAAAGTGGTTATTAAAACAATATAAACGAAAATAAATCTGTACACTACATACTGCATCTTCTAAATGTGACTTGCTTATTCCCTTTCAATTTTATCATAATATTACTTATAACTAAAAACTAAGTATGTATACATTTAGTCTCAACCTTTTCCATTTTCTGGTAGTAAAGTTGGAGGACATTTTGAGTTGAGTTGACGGCTGGGACTTCCCAGTGCAGTTCACAGTTGACCGCTCACTGAGATAACACAGGATAAAACCAGCTTTTTGTTTTCGACAAGACTTGAGTTTCAATATGGTGCTAATGTACTGAATATTTCATTGTTCGTTAATTGTCCATTCTGCGAGTTGCCGTTACTCGTTCTGATTGTCGCGGGCAATCTGTCTGCGGTCTACTGGCCCTGGACCGACACACATTTTAACAACAATGAATATTAAATTATGGCTAATACTTTGCGATAAACCACTGAACCATTTCAATTATCAGTCTTAATGCACTGGTTCTGAGACCACTCCAAAACGTTAATGATTCACACAATTTTTTCTGTGTTTTGTCAATAAAGTAGGGGAAAAGTCCAAGCTCCATTGACAGGTTCCTATTCAGTCTTAGAGATGGATTAGGATCAGGGTTAGTTTAGCCACTTATGATCACTCGGATTTGTTTCTGAATCACAAAAGAAAGAATAATAAGGGAATTATAGATTATGGGAACGTTTCGCACTAAGGGAATCATAAAGGCGTTTCTCACATCTGACGAAATTTGAGATAAGATGTTTAAATAATCAATAATCTTAACTCTAATAATATACAGATAACAACAGAAACATCAAGAGCATAAGGCTGAAATCCGACCATGAAAAAGTTAAAATATCTTAAGTGAAGATACAATTTTGAAGTTACGACCAGTGTGAAACACCCCCTAAAGCCAGAGTTTCTTGCATTGATGCTAGTATGTGGATCAAATAGATAAATCGGGGAAAGAGTTTCTTCACATTTTTTACATCAATAAGTAGCCTGATATCCAGTGGAACAATATCTAATTGATTTTTTTTCAGGAGGATGGTTTTCTATTAAATTTGTTGATGCCACTGAAAAATATAGTTATCTGCACTACAATCTCATTTTGTCTCAGTCCCTCAAAATGGTTTGTATTCTACATGGGAGCCCGTCATAATGGTTTTGTAGAAATTGAGGTCCCTCAAAATGGGTCATATTCCGAATCCGCAACACACAAATCTGAGCAAAGATAAATCAAGTCAACCCCCCGGGATACTACATCAGCCAAAACAGAGAGGTGCATCATGGGAGGAAGGCAGTCGAGAAGGAGTCAGCCATTGGTACGCGGGGCGATATTCACTGCGGATGTGGTTTTGTATCGCGGGGCGGCCGGGCAATATGGCCGCTCGCTGAGGGGTGGGTAATTGATTTAGGAAACTGGATCCGCAGGGAACAATAGGCTCCGCTTCCATTGTAAGGAAGGGCGGAGTCTAATTGGACCGTTTGTGGCCGCCGCCAAGCCTCAAACGCCCCGAAACAAGGTGCGCGTTTTACACTAGCGGAATCATTGATGTGTTTCTTATATCTCAGATTTTGATACCAGATGGATTTAACAGTCAATACTCTTAACTTATATATATACAACAACAGGAACATAAGATCTTAAGTCTGAAGTAAAAGCATTAAAACATTGAAATATCGTACTTAAAGATATCTTAGAAAAAGACGTTGTGCAGATGACGTCATGTCCCCAAAAATTGGGTGTCTGCCATCTTGGTGATCAGTTTATTTTCACTGCTATTCATAATTCTGACAGATTTAAAACAAATATCTATACCCCTTTGGCTCCCAAGAATCACATGGAATAATTTTCTTCATTGAGATTTGTGAATTTTATATTCATTTCATTGCCTTGTGTTTTTGACCATTGTGAATCCCTATACAGCCTGACTCTTTTATATGGAAGAGTGAAATGAAAATTCTTCATACTAGCGTATGGCAAATTCGTAATTATAAATTCATCTATAATTTCTGCATGGTTGACAAGCAGAATCTCACATATTTGTTATATTTGACCTCAATCCTCAGATGATTTATTACACTTGTTTCGATAAGATCGCTTAAACTTAAAATCAGTCATTTTGGCCCTTCATACTTATATTTCCCATCATTGTATAATGTAAAAAAGTGAGTGAGTAGTCTTGAATAATGAAATACGTTTCCCCATACAGAGATCTGTATGTGACTGCTTGCATGGTTTGTAAGAATACTGAAGTATGCATAAATCCAAATTTCCCAGGCAAGCAGGGATGTAACCAGAATGTTATTTTAAGTAAAGTTATAATAACATTATATTTTGGTTGAGATGTTACCTAACTAATAAAAAATGTTATAATGACATTATTATAACATGAAAGAACGTCACAAGAATATTACAATAATGTTACAGTGTGACATCACAATGTTAGGTTCTAAAGACGTTTTTGGATGCCATCAAAATAATGTAACAAGAACCAAAGCAGAACTAAACAGAACTTTGCTGCAACATTATAATTTTTGCTTGGGTTACTTTGTTACTTTCAAGAACTCAGGAAATCCGAGCCTATCTCTGTGCAGGAGGCGCCTGACCTAATTACAGCGGGTGGGTCGGGGCGTCTAAAACTGGGTTACGTCAGCTAGTTAGACCCTGTGGGGGGTAAACATGGGGGGGGGGCTGTCCTGGGGCACCACCCCTCACACACACACCACCCTAGCGGGGTTTGTAGGCACTAATCATTTGACTCAATTAAACGCGCGTTGTCGTCAGTGCGCATGCGCGGTGTGAACTGGGACAGGGAGAATTCTGGGATGGGGACAAGGTCTGGGGGGGGGGGTAAAAAAGTGGGGGGGGGGGGGGAAGAGGGGGGTGAGGAAGTGGTTGTAGGGCAAGGAATGGCTGCACACAAAAAAAGGTGACCGGGAAATTCCAAGGGGGGAGGGGGCGCGGGCAAGGGAAAGAGTGAAATGAAAAATTAGGAACGTTATTATTCTTGAGCTGATGGGATGAGGTGGCATATGTTTTACTTACTTTTCCACCCCTTTTTTTTCTCGCGTTTGGCCTTGATATCTAATTAAATAGCTTGGTATGTAAATGTCTTAGTAATGTTCAATACTTGGGTTGTATATAAGGATGGTGGGAATAGCATTGATACTTAGGGGGGTGAGCGATAAAAAGGGCAAAGGAATGCCTGGGGAAAGTTAAAGAATGGTAAAATGGAAAGGGGAAATTTAGGACAGATAATGAAAGTCATCATTTCGAAGAAAACTAGCAAAGTGGTATGATGAGCTAAGAGGACCTCTCCCATTCAGTTTGAGACGTAACAATAATGTTCTGCAACCATACTTTTTTAGTATGTTACTTACTAAGATGGCACGTAACAATTATGTTATTGACGGTGAATTTGAATTTCACCAAATTAGAAGGTTATTATAACAATATTTTTTAGTGAGGTTAGGACAAAACCAAAACAGAACACTATAAGAACATTCTGTTTAGGTTGAAGAACATAACCAGAGTAGTATAATAATGTCGCAGTGCAACGTCACAGCAGTAGATCACAACGACGTAATTGGGAGTCATCAAAAGAATGTAACAAGAACCAACACGGAAATTTGCTGCAATGTTAATATAATATATCATAGATGAAACAAACAGGTCCCAATATCTACCCAATGTCGATGTGGATTGGCGCATGGGAAAGGGAGGGAGGAGAGAATGGTTTGCGGACCTGAGTGAATTCCGAGAACTGGGAATTGGATGGGGATATAGTCTCTGATTGAAACCAGTATTTCACGTCGCGGGGGGGGGGGGGTCTGTTTGGGGTTGATGGGCACATGTGATAGGGCCTATTCATTTAAACGCACATTTTTGAAAATGTCAAAATGAACCGTTTTCTTCTTCCGAACATTCCTAATGTTAGGAATTAGATTGCAAAATTGCTGTTATCTTGAAGATGAAGAGCAACCGAAAAAAAAGCAATATGTTTAAGAATATAAATTATAATACATAAGTTCACCCTCTCCCGACTCCTTGCCATCCTCATTTGTCTGTTTTTTATAATTGGTTATTTTTACCCCTCTTTTTCAGTTTTTTTTTCTTTTATATTCCATTTTTAATGGAACACATGTTTGTGGATGATATGGCGGCTGCTGTTTCCTGTCCCTCTGGCGGCCGATGATTAAACTACTTCCCGCAGACGACAATCCCCAGATTCCCGCCAACAGGCCCGCAGTGAATGGCCGCCATCACAGCAGCGCCGCAGAGAATTCCAGCCGGCCGCTCATAGGACAAAAACATTAAAAACATTACAAAGATTCATTACGTGGTCTCGGGGGGTGGGCTGCGGACTGGGGGAGGGGGGGGGGAGAGACGCCGGCAGCGACTTGGGCGGGTGATGAATAGAGCAGACGACTTTTGACGGCGCGACAAAAGGCGCATGCGCGAGAACAGATGACTTGGGGGTGGGAGGGGGAGAGAAGAAAGGGGGAGTAGGAGTGGTTAAATAGCAAAGAATACGTGGAATGGGAGGAGGGGGGGTACTGAATTCTCCTCGTCACAGATACATTATTTCCGTCATTTTCCCTGCTGCAGACTAGCCCAGATCAGGATGCATGCCGGGAAATATGTCAACATGTCACTAGGCTTATACTATTGATTTTCATTAATCATGCGACTATTTAGGACATTATGGGCAATAGCAGTGCATTTTTTCCAATTTGTATTTGCTTATGCTTCATAATTCTTAAGTTGTATATTCTGTCCCTGTGTTTCATAAAAAAAAAAAAAAAAAATTAACCTGCAAGCAAGTTGTCCATGGTATAGGCCTCGCTGCGCACTCTGATGGAGATATATGGGACTCTTAAGATAGGTTGTGTTTTCATGGTATTCGATTAGGCCTAATTATAATTTATGGCCAGCGCAGAATGTAAACTTGTTATGCCTATTTTAGACATTTCGGGCAACAAGATGTGATGCATGATATAACCTACATAAAAACAACACGTTTTCCTAAACTGTCATGCGATGTTCCCATAACGCTGGATTTGTAGTCTTTACATTACATTGTGACTTGTGACAAATTTATTTCTATGGCTCCCAATAACGTTGCTGCAGACTACCGTTGCAACGTGACACTGTATCTAACGTTAGTGCAATGTTCTGGTTAGGTTCTGCTGGCCCTAGACAGAACTAGAACTACCTCCAGTAAAAGAGAGTGACATGGCCCTCTCTGACTATATATGTATGTGATAATTTGTTAGGTCTAGGCTATAGGTATAATGAAAGGCAAAGAAATCAGTTTACTGACGTTCAGGGGAGATCCAGGGGGGTCCTGCCCCCTCCCCCTCTTTTTTTTTTTTTTTTTTTTTTTGGGGGGGGGGGGGGGGGCTTTAACTTGCCAAAGAGAAAAACCGTCGCACATGTGCCCATGAATGCACGCCGTTTTAGTACTTAACCTATATCCGGAACCCCCTTTCTGAAATCCTGTATCCTCCCTGATGTTATCCCCGTTGTAAAAGCAAAACTATACTGTCACTCACGAATACGATATATAAATAATATGGTTAGATATAAAACAGAATGAAAACTCTGCTACCCCTATCATCGCGCCTTACCATTGATTTGCCCAAATGATACTAATTTTTTCCAGGACCCCCCCCCCCTGCCACATACACACAACTAACCCCCCGGGGTGGGGGGGAGAAGGGGGCTATTTAATGAGAGGGGGGGGGGGGAGAACGGAGGGGAGGGGTGGAACTTAGTACCCTGGATGACTTACAACCCTTTAGACAATGCGTGTGTGGGGTAGGCGGGGGGGGGGGGAGGGGTGCTGGGCGAGGGGGAGTAGAGGGGGAAGGGTTGGACTGGGGAGGGGGGGGGGGAAGGGGGGAGTGGGGTAACCGCGGCCTTGCGTCATTCTCACGCACGAATGGAAACCACAAAACCACACATCCCACACAACCCCCCCCCCCCCCCCACACACACACACCGCAAAACAAGAAAATCGCACAAAACCACACATCCCACACACACCCCACAAAACCAATCTGCAACGTTCGCACCTCTGCTCCAGGGAAAATAGTCCACGAGAGTACTCTCTGCTATGTAGGTCATTAAATACATACCGACATTGTAAGATTACTACACCCTGTGGGCTAAAAATAGTCCCACATTTTTCGCTTGTCGCATATGACCTCCCGGGGCTGGACTGAGTGGCAGCTACAGTGCAGAGATAACTCTCACTACGAGGCGTCGATGTGGCAGAGTGACGCAAAACAAGAAGAAAATTGCAATGTAGAGCAATTTGATTTGAGAAGAGCCCCTCCGCGACCGACACGGCTGCCACAGTGGTTGTGGTCATCTCAATTCTTTGTAAAATATAATTGCTTAAAAAGGATTTTCAAAACAATAATCAGACAATAAGTAAAGAAATTAATGCTGACGTCTTTTCCCTACCTAGAAGTATATTTTCAATATATAAGCAATATACTCAGTGAATAAGCAAATGACTAACCAGAAAATGTCAGAAAAATAGTTTTTTTCATGAATATTAATGATAACATAGGACTTGTGTTTAGATATTAAAGGTCGGTTATGCCACGGGGGGTGGCGAGCTCGAGGTTCCATAACCGCGGAACTTTTGCTTATAATTTCAATCATTTCAACTTAAAAAGGGGGTTGGCGAGGTTCCTCAAGTGGAACTTTCAAACATTTCCCCCCAATATTGTAGGCTTTTTCCAATACAAATTAGTAGGAAAAATGGAACTTTTGCTGTTAATAGGCTACAGGCTTTATCTTCTCTTGGCACAACGTCTTAACCTAGATACCACCTTTGTTGTACCCCCCCCCCCCCCGTTGCTAGGCGACAGACGCCGACGACTACTTCCGGCGGCGTCCCACTCCGCTGGTGGCCTTGGGCAGCGGACGACCAGCGACTTGTACTTCCGGCGGCAAAGTCAACATGGCCGACATGGGGAGCGGGGGGGGGGGGGGGGGTAGACAAGGATCAATACTACAAAGTTGTATATGTATAAATATAATTCAGGGCTGCCAACTGTCCTGATTTTGTAAGGACGGACTTTCCTAGCCTCTGTTCTTACCGTCCAGATTGAATAAGAAAATGTCCTGATCATCATGCATACAGTTAAAGGTATTATGGCTATAGGTATTGATACTGAAACATTTACGGGCACCCTTATGTTTTTAGCTCCCCATCCAGGAACTCATATTTGAGATTGAATTGCAATCAATGTAAAACTGGAAATATTTCCAAAATTCAGTACTTTTACATTATTAGTAACAGGTATGTATATTTTAAATGAAAGTGTAATTCACAATTAAACAGATAGTCTCTATATTGGGGGAAATTGTCCTTATTTTTAAACAAATGTCCTGATTTGTATGGTAATTTTGGACGTTTGTCCTGATTACCACTGTTGAATTGTTGGCAGGCCTGTCTATTACAAACACAGAAAGAGGTCATGTTCCTGTATAAGATACCGGGTTTTCATAACCATTTCTTTGAACTCGTGCCGTGCTTTGTTGAGGCTTTCAATACATCAAATAGGCAACAATAACATGCCTCTGTCAAAGATTAGCTTACCTAAGTCATATCTAGAATCCTTCCCAATTTCATAATCAGAAAAACTAAGATAAAATCGGAAATAAGTTTGATTAATAATAGACAAAACATAATTATGGTCTATATTATGATTTGATAAAATGCCCAAATTTTGGGGACAATAGCATTAAGCGGAATACGTTCGGAAAGAAGATATATAAGTAAATCGGATTTGTTAGAGGAGGGGCTGAATAAGGGAAACCGCAGGCAAGCAGCAACGTAACAAGCATGTTCTGTGACAATACTTTTTTGGTTAGCCTGTAACCTGCCCAGTTTCCATGTCACAGTGACGTTATTTAAAGTTGATATTTAGTAAAAAAAAAAAAAAAAAAAAAAAAAATAATGTTATTGTAACTTAATATTTTAGTGAAGTTGGGACTTTGCTAATAAAGAATGTCATAATAACCTTATCATGACATTAAAGAACGTAACAAGAATGTCCCAATAATGTCGCAGTGCAACATCGCACTGTTAGGTTCTAAAGACGTTTTTTGTACCATCAAAATAATGTAACAAGAACCAAAGCAGAACTAAAAGAACATTGCTGCCACATTATAATAACGTCATATTCTTGCTTGGGGCCTGCTGGCAAGGGGGGGACTGGAAGAGTGTGGGGGGGGGGGAGGGGGGTGTCCCCCGGACTTTTGTCCAGCGGGCAGAGTCAAATTGATGACTTTCAAGCGGAAGTCCGGAGGGCGATAATAAGTGAAACGATCTGTCACTACCCGCGCCAGCGGCATCTGTCCAACAGTCGTGTAACGTATACACTCCCTTTGCTGATAGACAATCTTCGTACTTCTTTATTACAAATTGTCCGATAAAGTCAAAAGAAAAGATGAACGTTAATGGTGAGGAGAACGACTGTCCTAGGCCACTGGGTACCAGTCATTGAAAAAGTTCCCGGCATGGTACACTGATAACCTATTGATGGTACCCAATGGCTCAGAAAAGCAGTTTATTGGATTTCATATATTAATTTTCAATTTCTTAATCCTTTTGGAATTGAAAATTAAGAACAGCTCTTCCAATTTTGAGATGCCAACATTTTCTGGCTTGGTTCTGGGGGGGAGCAATTGCCCCTTTTGCACCCCCTTGGATCTGCCACTGACTTTCTGAACTTTGTTTTAAACCACATTAATTCGCTTTGCAGGTGACGTTATTGTATGGTTTGCAGCAAAGTTCTGCTTGGTTCTGTATTGGTTCTTATTATGTTATTTTGATGGCTCCCAATAATGTTATTACGACCTACTGCTGTGATGTTGCACTGCAAGGTTACTACATTCTGGTTCTTCAACCTAAACAGAATATCCTTATAATGTTCTGTTTTGGTTTTGTCTTACCTCACCAAAGATTAACGTTATGATTTGGTGAGGTTGAACTCACCATCAATAATGTAACCGTTATGTGCCATCTAAGTAAGTAACAGACTGACTAAAAAAGTATGGTTTGTATGGCCAGTATAGAGTGTATGACCACCTGATTTTTGCGCTTTTTTTTTTATTTTTTACGTTGCCCACGAGGGGTAAGTTGGTAGGGGGCCTGTGTAGTGGTTGGGGCTAGGGGGATGGGGGAGGGGTGTCTGTCGTCAATAATGTACATGACGCCTACCCGACCCCCCCCCCCCGGCTCGATCGAGCATGTGCATGGCCAGGATCACCCCCCCCCATACCCCCCTCCTGCCCCCCCCCCCTCCTCAGGGGGCATCCAGGCACCCCTCCTACACTCCCCCCCCCCCCCCCCACCCCCTGAACACGCTCCAACCGTCTGGTACAGAGACCGGCCGGGAGGTGGCGTGTCAGGACACAAGCTGGTTCCCGTACGTCTGTGTTCTCCTGTTTTCTGTCTCGCCTTACAACCAGCGAAAAGCAGATCACCAGGACTCAGCGGATGGGGGACACTTCCGGCTACAAGCACGGGGGATCCATGAAACTGCCCAAAGTTGACCAGTCAATGGGGGGGCTGAGAAACTGTCCAAAGACGGCCAGTCTGTGGGGGCTGAGAAACTGTCCAAAGACGGCCAGTCTGTGGGGGCTGAGAAACTGTCCAAAGACGGCCAGTCTGTGGGGGCTGAGAAACTGCACAAAGTCTGTGGGGGCTGAGAAACTGCACAAAGTCAGCCAGTTTATCATTATTACATGTATATCAGTTTTTTCTACAGTCTGTTCAGAAAATGATCGCCAGCTCCAATACCCCACATTACCTATACTACTTACTGTAATATGGAGGGATGGTGCATCAACGAGTACTAAAGCTCCATATCCACTAGGCGACTTTTAATTACACAGTTTGCAAACGGATCGGCGCTATAATTGGCTGATTCTTAAGGTCGCCTGTAAGTATAGTATATTATAATGTGCATGTTAGATCTGAGTCGGGGCTAAAATTGGCCGACTTTACCCCTAGAGGCCGATTTTACTGCCGATCAGTCGGCAAACTTGGTCAAAATCACCTAGTTGGCATGGGGCTTTACTCTCAAATGATTATTGATATTGTCACACACCACTAGGTCAAGGGTTAGCTATCACCACAGGTACGTATAATTTGCCCACGTTATAATATAAAGCTTTCTAATTTTATGTTGACCTTTTTTACTCAAATCAGTAGTGTTTTGATGGCTAACAAACATAAATGAGGCTCACCACAATATAAGTGAGGCCAACATTGAACACTTACATTAAAAATTCTGCTGCAAACTTTTTAAGTCGGCAGTGGTAATTCTGATATATCCATGGAAAAGGTTGACAATAATTCCCTTTCTTGGTATATATGATGTATGGTACCATGTCATAGTCCAAGAGAAATTAAACAAATACAAAATCGCCTTCATCAAAATCGGAATGTGGAATAGGCCTACTAGATTTATTTTTCCTATTCCACCTTGCAAAAGGATAGACAAGTATCTGACTATTGTGGAAATGTCTCAATCTATGATTATGAATCCAAGCTGCTATTACATCATTGTAAGTCCAGGGCTCCGTCTCTTACCATCCAACTCACTCCACATGCTTCCTCTGGTTTTTAATCCACTTACAGAAAACAACGAGGCCTAGACAATACCTAGACACGATTCAAAATCACAATTCTGTAAAACAAAGTTTGTGATTTGATTCCGTCACGGAATCCATATATTCCCATTAAAAGACCACTTTGGAATTAGCGAACAATACGCGGCAAACAATGCGTTAGTCGGCCATTACATCCGGGGTTTTACACAAGGTGATGGCCGCCTTCCGTGATGAACGATAATAAGGGACTAACCCACCGCCAGACGATAATAAGGGACTAACCCACCAGCGGACGATAATAAGGGACTAACCCACCACCGGCTACTTAGCGATGGCCTGAGATCCGGTATGCCTGGCTGGGTGGTGTAACATGGGGGGTTGCATTGTGAAGTGGGAATCTAGAAATGTAATCGTTAATGGACCCATTAAAACCTGCTCGTGGGCGAGTTGAAGGTAAACATGATGTACCCTGGATCTGTCATTCACATCAGCATAGCAATGTTAGTAATCGTCTCAAATATCGTGAGTTTCCCATGATATACCTGTAATGTTATTCCATATAATCTACCTAAAATGCCGGATCCAGCTTTATCAAAAGGTGGGCGGGCACTAGTAAAAAGGGGTGTGACCCCATTTTTCCGGAATTTTACACTAAAAATATCTAAATTTGGCCAAAAAAAGGAGGGGGCCGCCTCACCCCTTCTAAATCTGCCATTGACCTATGACCTACCATCGCATCGCTCTCTTCCACTGAGATCAATGAGTATGTTCACATAGGTTCGTGAGAATGATCTTAAAAAGGAATATCTTGGGGACGATGGCTTTCCTTGACTATTTAATTGAATTCTTGGTATTTGGAGGATATGGAACCAAAGAATCTATACTAAATTAGTATTTCAATAAAGAAAGAATTCCTTGTTTAATTTAGAACATTTACGTTGGGATCAAAGGGGAGGGATCCTCTTCGTTTTTAGTCTCTGCCTTCCCCTTCGAATCGTTCCCGCCCCCATCCCTCCTCCCCTCCCCCTCCCCCCCTCCCCAGTCCCCCTCCCCCAGCTTTATGAGTATATCTTAATGTCCCCCCATTCTAGACTCCACCCCTCCCCTCTTTTCTAGCCCCCCTTCCCTTCTAATTCCCCTCCCAACGCCTCCTCCCCTACCCCTCCTCCCAGCGCCCCTCCCAACTATATGAGTATATCTTGATGTTCCTCCATTCTAAGCCCCCTCCCCTCCCCTTCTACCTCCCTGCCTTCCTGCCCTACCCCTCCTCCCAGCGCCCGCCCCCCCGGCTATATATGAGTATGTCTCGGCTTCCCCCATTCTGAACCCCACCCCTCCCAGACCCTTCTTTTCTAGCCCCCTTCCCCCCTCCCTTCCCCACCCCGCTCCCCCAGCTATAGTAGTATGTCACACCGTCCCCCCTGAGCCTGTCGCTGGCAGCGTCTGACGTCCCAGCGTTCGTAATTAGTATTTATGTTAATTAGAGTAATGAGCCTGTGGCCCACAGACGTGTCTCCCCCCCTCCCCTCCCCCCCCCCTCCGCCCAATCCGCTCCCAGCACGCTCCACCATCAGCCATTGTTATCTAGAACATGGCGCTACCACAGCCTCGCCTTAGTAAAAAAATACCCAGCCCTCTAAGGGTAGTAGACCGCTGGTACGGAGTGAGCAATGGATGCTTTACGCCGTTTCAACAAATAAGGTCATATTCGTGGCGAACAGGGTTGAATTCTGTCTTTGGTGATCGAATATATGAGATGAAGGTGACAGGGTGGGCAAACAGCAGGGGTTGAAACCCTGGAAATCATTTTTGCTGTACCTCATTCCTTTAGTGAACCAAGCAACAACCTGGAATTGAACCCAAAGAACCACTTGGTCAGTGCTGGGTCCCCCCTATCATCAGCAGGGGCTACTGGGGGCCTATTCTTCCCCGGAACCCCATGGGGTCCACTGGTTGGTATTGTGAGCAGTGCTTATTGCTAGGCTATATGTATCGCTCATTGTAGACTCTTTTTCTCAGTAATTTTAACATATTTTGAACATTGCTTGGGTGATAATATAAAGAAGGACTTTTGGGGTCCTTCTCAGGTGGTCATACAAACTATGGGGATCATACAAACCTCGGGCTTCACCCTCGGTATGTGACGATCCCCACGAGTCAAACAACCACATTCGGATGCCTCCCACGGTCCTTTTTTATTATAGTACCTAGGGGATTCAAGGGTGTTCAGATGGTGATAAGTGCCTGTTGCTACCAACACTATCTTTTACATGTACATTTGAATATAATTCTATTAAATAAAAAAGAAGCCTTTCATGCTTTCACTCGTTACGTTTTCAGTAGGCCAGTCTAAATTACATATGTTTTCGCTATTTATTAATTGCATGGAAGCTTTGAGATGCCTGGCTATATATATATTTTTCTTTTCTTAATTGAGGTTTATTAACATCGCCAGTTCTTCCAGGTGCTATATGAAATCTAAGTCTATATCATCTCGGAATATCATATATATCATATACAGAAGATGATGAGCAATGGTGAGCAATGAGAAGGGGAATTCAAGAGTTTTGAAATACAGCCTGGTTGTTAAGAGTATGTAGATATCTGACAATACGGATCGCTCCTTCGTCTTAAGAAAAACTCCATATAATTATATATCATTTGACCCTTGGACAGTTGTGTTGTCGCATACCCAACCTTGCCTTAAAAGGTAACCAAGGAACAAATTCTCAGGTTTTTTAACCTGTATATTTAGGTTAATAACAACAGAAAACTATGGAACTGTTATTTTTTAGACATAAAACGTCTGACAAAAATGCATCAAACTAACAACGAAATAGTTCTTGTATGCTTATTCAATATCCAAGCACAGGCCTTCTATAAGGACTGTGTCCTAAACAAACCCTCACCTCCACTCCCTAGACCCCTTGAGGTCAGCTATTTCACAGGATGTGGAACTATTTCAGGAAACGAGAATTATCGTGAACAAATGACCAATGTAGACAGACATATTTCCCTAATGCACTTTTATAGTAAGCCTGGAGGTACCTTCTTATGCAACATTTGTGTCTGTGCGAATAAAGGGCCATACCCACTTAGCGACTTTAGTGGCGACCAGCGACCGGCGACTGGGAGAAGGGCCGTCGTCGTCGCCGGGCGACTGTCAAATCAAGCAAGTTTGATATTTTTCCAGCGATTTTCCCGGTGATTTTCCCGGAGATTCTGTTGTCCGTCGCCAGTCGCCGAGAATGCAAACCATACCCACGGGGAATCGCCCGGCGACTGTGATCGCCCGGCGACCGTCGCCCACCGATTATGTAAGCTCCAGTGGTCGGCCGTCGCCCGTCGGCGGTGAAATCGCGTAGTGGGTATGGGGCTTAAGTATAGCAGAGCCAAAAGCTGGATTCAAACCAAGCCCCCTTAGATCAGAACACCAGGGCCCCACCTACTGGACCAACTCTTCTACTATAGCACAACTTCATAGCTTCCATATCCGAGGAAAACAAGCACCACTCTGAAAGACCAAGACTGCAAAACAATTTATTGGTAACTCCCTGGGGTTTAAAGGCGGACCCTGCCCCAAGGCTCCCTCACTCCGCGCTCTTTGATTTCTTCACTGTTAAGCCCCATACCCACTAGGCAATTTTACCCTTGATGGGCGACTGGAAGAATGTGTGTCATCATCGCCGCATGACTGTCATATCAAGCAATTTTTTTATTTTTCCGCTAATTTTTCTGGCGATCCCATCGGCCGTCACCAAGAACTCATGCCATACCAATGGAGAATAGCTCAACAACTGTGATCACCCAGCAATTGTGCGGGGAAGTTGACGGTCGCGCCGTCGCCCAGCGATGGTCAAATCACCTACTGGGTATGGGGCTTTAGGGTACACCGGCTCCCTGGGCTCCGGGTACAGCGTGCTGGGCTGATGATTGTACTGATCAGCTCCAACACAGGGCATTTCCTGTGAGAGCATTGTGTGTGTGCTGACTGAGAGGGCTAAAGCCCCATACCTAGGGCATTTTGACTGAGTTGGCTGACTAATCGGTGCCATAATCAGCCAATTGTAAGTAAGAAGTATATAAGTTCTCCGTATGTTCGTGGAATATCCTTGTGGAATAAGTTATCACGCGAGTGTCAACATACTGACTCTAAGTTTGATTTTCAGAGCCGGATCTCTAAGGACTTTAGTACATATATTGAAGGTTATAAATAGTGTCTAACCCTGTGTTTTTACCTGACTGACAACTAGTCATGGTAATGCAGGGTATACTATGATATATAACTTGTATACTGTGTAATTGTTTATTTTCATAAATAGTGTCTAACCCTGTGTTTTACCTGACTGACGACTAGTTATGGTAATCCAAGGTGTACTGTGATATATAACTTGTATTCTGTGTAATTGTTTATTTTCATAAATAGTGTCTAACCCTGTGTTTTTACCTAACTGACAACTAGTTATGGTAGTGCACGGTATACTATTATATATAACTTGTATTCTGTGTAATTGTTTATTTTTATATCTATAAATGTAGTGCCTTAGTTGTACCAAGACTGGCACGCTTGGAAGATCAGGTTATTTACCTGAAAGTTTTGCTATGAATAAACGCAATAAAAAAATTTAAAAAATTGTTCTCATAGAATCAGCCGGTTGTAGTGCTGATTCAGATTACCAGTCGGTATGGTATGTTGAAATATACGTGTTTGATATGAGTTGGTCCGAAAATCGGCTGACTCTTCTATTAGGGTCGGCTGATTTTAGCGCCAATGGGTCGGCCGACTTGGGTCAAAATCACCTAGGGGGTAAACTAGGGCATTTCTACATAGTCGGCCAACAGATCGGCGCTAAATCAACTGATTCTACCCAAATAATCAGCTGATTTTACCAGCGATTCAGATCAAACATGCAAGTTTAAATATGATATACTGACAGGTGATAATAAGAGTCGGCTGATTTTGACGCCGACTGGTTGGCCGACAGTGTTAAAGTTGCCTAGTGGGTACAGGGCATTAGGCTGGCGATTGAAGGGATCATCTCCACCATACAGGCTGTGGGTGGTGGATGCTGGTCAGGGGAAGGGGTGTTGTGGTGGTAATTGTTCTGCCTGATCCACACACTCTCCTCCCTAGGCCATCCCCCCATTGTATACAAGCCTGCCCCCTCCCTCCTTCATATCTCATATTTATCCCCGATTCCCTTCCCCCCCCCCCCCGCACTCTGTCCTTACTCCCCCTCCTTCTACTCTCTCCCACCTACCTCCTTCTCCTCCTCCTCCCTCCCCTTCCACTTTTCTTACCCCCCTTCCCCACCCCCACTCCACTCTCATGTGTATGTGCCCATAAAAACATTTACTTCTTCCTACTATATATAGTATTGATTTACAATACTTTAAGCACCTTTGTATTTATGAAAAAAACTATAGAATTTTGCTATATTATTACTGCCCCCTTCCAAAATCCACTATCTGCCCCCCTGCTTTCCTTGTAACCCATTCACCAGAGATGCCACTCAGGAGAGTTTGAAGCCCCAGAATGGGTGGAAGGTAATTTCCGAGTTTTCAACTTGGAGCCTAAAACGAAGGAAATATTCATTAGAAAAGGCAAATCTATGGTTTTAATGGCTTAGCAATGATATAGAAACTGATGAAAAGCAAACTTGGCACTTCAGTAAAGAGATAAGTAAAAAAAAATGTAAATCTGGAAAAAGAATGAGAAATGACATCTCTGATTTACGCTTCCCGTTTTCCCCTCCCCTCTCGTACTCACCCCCCCCCCCCTCCCCCCTGTAAGCCGACTAACCAGATTATCTCCTAGAGGCGCTGGTTGCCGGCCTATCAGCACATGGCGGCTGCAGCACGCCGCCACCAGCCACACCACCCTCTGAGGCTAAGCCAAATAGTACAATCAAAGTCGGCTGGCCGTAGAAATAGGCCAAGGCAAAAAGGTACAGCCACTGCAGTTAGCCAGGCAAAGAATTAAAGTCAGCCGGCCGTGGAAATAGGCCAAGGCAAAAAGGTATGGCCACTGCGCTTTGCCAGGCCAAGAATCAAAAGTTGGATGGCGGTGGAAATAGGCCAAGGCAAAAAGGTATGGCCACTGCGCTTTGCCAGGCCAAGAATCAAAAGTCAGCCGGCCGTGGAAATAGGCCAAGGCACAAAAGGTACGGCCACAGTGCTTAGCCAGGCCAAGAATCAAAAGTCCGCCGGCTGGGGGAAAAGGCCAAGGCAAAAAGGTACGGCCACTGTGCTTAGCCAGACCAAAGAGGCAGAATCAAAGTTGGTCAGCCGTGGAAATAGGCCGAGGCCAAAAGGTACAGCCATTGCAGTTAGCCAGGCCAAAGAGACAGAATCAGAGGTGGCCAGCTATGGAAATAGGCCAAGGCAAAAAGACCACTGCAGGTAGCGTTTGGGGCAGGGGCAGTAAACTCAGAGGCATATGGGAGAGAGTCTCACTGATGGTTCATGTTACAAATACTTGTAAATAGTTTTTCAAAATTTTCTCACTGACTGACTCACACACCTGCCCATAACCCCTTTACCTGCTCGCACACCTGCTCACACACCCACTCGCACACCCGCTTGCAGAACCATTCACAGAACCATTCACAGAACCACCAAGATATATTTATAAACATTAAGTCACAGACCTAATCACCAACCAAATCACAGTCCCTGTCACCTAATTTCTCCCACAAAACTGCAATAGCAAGTGACAGACTCACAGACCCACACAAGTTTTACACCACCTCTCACAGACCCACACCCAAGTTCTACTCAGCCACTCACAGACCCAACAGGATGATTAGCCCCGATGATTAGCTGTAATTCATCAATGACTAGCTGTAATTCATCAACGCACCTACGTCGTCGATGAATTAACAACTTATCATCAATGATTGCTAGTCATTCGCAAAATATTGGAATGGTTCAATTTTTTCAGCTAATACATCAACGATTAGTGCATATAGTCACCTTGCAGCACAGTGCCAGTTGATTCACCTTAGTTGTCAGCAAATAGATGCAATCGCTGCACCTAGTATGATCCAGTATGACACAGCCCCTCACAGACCCACACGCAGACTCTAATAAGGACTAATGGCAATGTATGGAGACACCTTCAAGATCTTCTCTCCTCAGGCCCAAAGAAATGTGGCACAATACATGTAACCTGATGGTGGCCAGAGAGAAGACATGAGTGTCAGCTTACCAGGACAGCCTTCGAGAAATGGAACCCACCGCAGCAAGAACGCTCTGCCTTCAGTTCGACAAACAATATGTCGGATAACATGACATACGACACAGCCTCATTTCACCATTCGCTAATTGTAAGCTTAGACTGAGGGGATTTTCTATGCTTCTTCATCCGACAGAGCGGTTTATATTACAGCCATTTGGAAAAGCTGTTTGCGGGGAAATAATAATCTCTCTTCAAGGGGAATCAGAGGAGCGGGGTGTGAGGGAGAACTGGTGAATGGGGTGGGGGTGGGGGAGGGTGTGGGAGGGGTTGAGGTAGGGGGGTAGAGTGGGGGGAATCAGAGGAGCGGGGTGTGAGGGAGAACTGGCGAATGGGGTGGGGGTGGGGGAGGGTGTGGGAGGGGTTGAGGTAGGGGGGTAGAGTGGGGGGAATCAGAGGAGCGGGGTGTGAGGGAGAACTGGCGAATGGGGTGGGGGTGGGGGAGGGGGTGGGAGGGGTTGAGGTAGGGGGGTAGAGTGGGGGGAATCAGAGGAGCGGAGTGTGAGGGAGAACTGGCGAATGGGGTGGGGGTGGGGGAGGGTGTGGGAGGGGTTGAGGTAGGGGGGTAGAGTGGGGGGAATCAGAGGAGCGGGGTGTGAGGGAGAACTGGCGAATGGGGTGGGGGTGGGGGAGAGTATGGGAGGGGTTGAGGTAGGGGGGTAGAGTGGGGGGAATCAGAGGAGGGGGGTGTGAGGGAGAACTGGTGAATGGAGTGGGAGAGCAGGGAGAGTATGGGAGGGGTTGAGGTAGGGGGGTAGAGTGGGGGGAATCAGAGGAGGGGGGTGTGAGGGAGAACTGGTGAATGGAGTGGGAGAGCAGGGAGAGTATGGGAGGGGTTGAGGTAGGGGGGTAGAGTGGGGGGAATCAGAGGAGGGGGGTGTGAGGGAGAACTGGTGAATGGAGTGGGAGAGCAGGGAGAGTATGGGAGGGGTTGAGGTAGGGGGGTAGAGTGGGGGGAATCAGAGGAGGGGGGTGTGAGGGAGAACTGGTGAATAGGGTGGGAGAGCAGGGAGAGTATGGGAGGGGTTGAGGTAGGGGGGTAGAGTGGGGGGAATCAGAGGAGGGGGGTGTGAGGGAGAACTGGGGAATAGGGTGGGAGAGCAGGGAGAGTATGGGAGGGGTTGAGGTAGGGGGGTAGAGTGGGGGGAATCAGAGGAGGGGGGTGTGAGGGAGAACTGGTGAATAGGGTGGGAGAGCAGGGAGAGTATGGGAGGGGTTGAGGTAGGGGGGTAGAGTGGGGGGAATCAGAGGAGGGGGGTGTGAGGGAGAACTGGGGAATAGGGTGGGAGAGCAGGGAGAGTATGGGAGGGGTTGAGGTAGGGGGGTAGAGTGGGGGGAATCAGAGGAGGGGGGTGTGAGGGAGAACTGGTGAATGGAGTGGGAGAGCAGGGAGAGTATGGGAGGGGTTGAGGTAGGGGGGTAGAGTGGTTGAGGAGTGTGAGGGAGAACTGGTGAATAGGGTGGGAGAGCAGGGAGAGTATGGGAGGGGTTGAGGTAGGGGGGTAGAGTGGTTGAGGAGTGTGAGGGAGAACTGGTGAATAGGGTGGGAGAGCAGGGAGAGTATGGGAGGGGTTGAGGTAGGGAGGTAGAGTGGTTGAGGAGTGTGAAATGGGTGTAAACCCTTAAAATCGACAAGCCAACATTGCCATTTCGTAAATTCAACATACGACATGCAGCTTAGTAACATGAAGAATAAAACTAACAACATGACATTGCTCATTTCTTAAATTCGACATGCACGACGGAAGGTTCTTAAAATCGACATGGAAATCCAAAATATAGTGATAGGCGACATGGCCATTTCTTAAATCCGACGGGCGACATGAGGACCCCCATCTGCACCCCTTGTGAAGGCAGGAGGTGAGAAGACCGTCTGAGAGAATCGGCTCTAATCAGAACGAGGCTGACAGAGGTGTCACGTGACTCATCTCAGTTCAGCTCAGGACGTCAGGTCGGGGAGGGTGGGGGGGGGGGGGAGAGGGGGGGGCCTGGGGGGGGGGGGGTGACGCAACCAAGACCAATGAGACCACTAACAACACACTCGAGTTACCCAATGGGGTCGTCAAATGACCCATATTCTAAAGCCCCATACCCACTAGGCGATTTGGGCTTCGTCGCCCATCAGTAAGCTATATTTAAAATGAACATGTTCCTCGTCGGGCAAATCGTCAGGCGATTTTCCTGGCGATTCAGATCAAACATGTATATTTCAATTTAGCATGGTAACAGGCACCCAAGGCCAGATCACCTGGTGGGTATGGTGCCTCAAAGACAGGGTATGGGGGGGGGGGCAAAATGGGTCTAAACTGAGGTATAACGACAGGCAAAACGGCTGTCTTTTTTCAATTTGACACCCGACATGAAATTCCCCAATCCATACCCCGGTGGCTATTGTTTAAATTTGACAGGGTGATAGTGAGTGAGTGAGTGTTGGGTTTTTATGCCATACCGACAGCCAGGGTCATTTTCACCACAAAAACCAATTGGGACAAATTCTGTCTTTGGTGATCACATCTATGAGATGAAGGTGACAGGGCGGGCAAACAGCAGGGGATCAAAACCTGGAACTCATTTTTTCTGTACCTCATCACTTAGTCAACCCAGCACCAACCGGGAATTGAACCCAAAGAACCACTTGGTCAGTGCAGGGTCCCACCTATCGTCTCCTTATACGATCAACAGGGGCAGCTGGGGGCCTATTCTTCCCCGGAACCCCCACAGGGCTGACGGGGCGATATGGCTGTTTTTTTTAATTCGACATGCGACATTGGGACCCCCCATAAAGGGCCCTAACGCATTGAAGGGCGCTGGAGCTGGTGCTGGGCGTGCCTTCCGCTGGTGCCGCGATCAATGGCCCCTCATCGTTACGTCACCGGCCTGCTTCTGCCCGCTGCCACCAGGCGGCGCGCCTAATGCCAGAACAATTAATGGATGAAGGAGCTGGGAGCCCGCGTGCTGCTGTCACTGCCTACTGCCATCGGGATGGGACCAGCGAAAGGGGGGGGGGGAGGGGGGAGGGAGGGGGGGTAGGATATGACGACAGGGGGTGGGGTGGAAAAGGGTGTGTGTGGATGGGAGTCCTGTGCCACGCGTCGAATTTAAAAAATGGCCATGTCGCCTGTCCCTATATCTCAGTTTAGACTCATGTCACATGTTAAATTTAAGAAATAGCCATGTCCCATGTCACTATCTTTTTAAAGCCCCTGTCGCCTGTCGAATTTAAGAAAAAGGCCATGTCATTTGTCACTAAGTTGCCATGTCACCTGTCAAATTTTAGAAATGGCCGTGTCGCCCTGTCGATTTTAGGGGTCTAGACCCATAAAAGGGGGGTTGGGGAAGAGGTGGATTCTGACCGATCTTTTTAACTTCAGTAGATTAGCTGGTAGATGAGAGGATTCATTGAGGCCACTGCAGACTGCTTCTGGGGGACGGGCGCCGCCTTAGAAGCGGTCCATTTCCTGCTCGCCTTATGAGAGGGAAGCGGAGGAGGGGAGGGAAGGAGGGGAGTAAGGAGGGAAGGGGGGAATGAGGCAGAGACTGAGGGACTGGGCTTATAGGGACGCAAACATGTCGGCTCACCACTGTCAATGCTCGTTAGAATTATATCCTTGTTTCGGGAGGTTGGGTTTGGCCAAGAACAGTCTTTGAAATTGTGGTCCGCCACTGCCATTGGAATGAAAAGATGTGAATCTTGTATGTGTGATGCTAGGATATTCTTGTCCAGTGGCGAATTTAAACGCCCCCTCCTTTTTTTTTGGGTGGGGAGGCAAATATAGATTTTTTCACTGTAAAATGTTGGAAATAAAGTGGTGCGCCCTTTTCTATTAGAGCACCCAAAATATAATATGTATTAAAGTGCGCGTTTCGCAATAGCTACATTGATGTCACAGGTTGGCAATGCTCCCACGATGTTTCAGATACCATACGTGGCCCCAGTCTTAAGTAATTGAAATTGAAATATGATAACATTGTCCATTAACACTATAGTCGACTTTGGCATTTTCGACATTTCTAATTAATACTATAGAGTACCTCGAATTTCCCCTATCCGAGTATCGTCGCGTTTGGTGAACCTTTCCTGGGAACAAGTGATCTAGGCAAGATCCAGGCCGCCAAACAGCTGACAATAAGAGATGGCGGACAGCCGGTGAGTGAAAGATGGGGGGGGGGGGTCAAAACCGGCCGACAACGTGATATAGGGTTTGAAGTAAAGCATGATCACTGCTGCATGAAAGGAGGAAGGTGGAACAGACATCGGATTTCGTAAAGGGGGGTCAGCAAATTGAGAAAAATGCACAAGTTTGTCTTTTTTCGTTCTATTTGCATAGTTTTATAAGGGGGACACTTGACCCCCCTCGACCTCCCCCCAACCCCCAACCCCCGCCGCCATGGATCCGCCATGGGAACAGATTAAATTCAGTGCTTATTGACATGCACCTATTATTGTCTGTGTGTTGTGTATCAATAACTTGAAAATCTCCTCCAGGGTTAGTTCCCCCCCAGGTAAATTACCATTATCTATCAATGTCACAGTAACGGGTCTCTGCTAATCAATTATCGGAAATATGGATTAAAAAAGCACTAGCATAGACTAAGCTGTTGCTGAGAAATAAAATCATTATGTTTTCATCATTTCTGTTACCAACATGTTATAGTAAATTGGCTCCCCTGAACACAACCCCCATCCCCACTCCCCCTACACTCGTCCAGCTCCCCCCCACCCATACCCCTTCACCCCCCCCCCCCCAAACAATGACCCTTCACCCGCATCCTCCATACCCCCTGCACCCCCCCCCCCCCCCCCAACACACACACACACCGTCAGTAGTTCCCCCGCTGGCCGCCTGTCGTCGCCACTCCCGCCCTAACCCCTGATATAGCATCACTGACCCCCTCTCCGACCCCCCTCACCCCTGTGACCCCTGTGACCTGTGACCTGTGACCCCTCTGACCTGTGACCCCTCTGACCCCTGACCTGTGACGTCAGTCTCTGACCTCTGACCTCGTCCTTCATCTGTCACGTGACCCGCCCACTGAGACCACGTGACCGGCCTTAGACGTCTACGAGACGCCGCCACCCACCCCCCCTCGCCCACACACATCATAGCCCATGCCAGAATATGATGTTATTATATGTTATCATTACGTTCCATTTAGCTCTGCTTTGGTTCTTGTTACATTATTTTGATGGCACCCAAAAACGTCTTTAGAATCAAACATTGCAATGTCACACTGTGACATTATTGTGACATTCTTGTAACGTTCTTTCATGTCATATTATTATAATATTCTTTATTAGGCCAAGAATGGTTTCAACTTCACTGAAATATAACATTATTATGATATTCTTCTTAAGTAAGTCTCAACTTTACCTAAAATAACATAACTGTTATGTGAAAATAGGACAGGTTACAGACTGACCAAAAAGGTATGGTCACAGAGTGTGTCTGTTACGTCGCTGCTTGCCTCACATAATTTGTAAAAAAAAAAAAAATATAAAAAAAGACAGACTACTCTTACAAGAGGAAAAGGAATTCCTCGCGAATTATTCAGTGGATCTAGGATCTAACCCTACCCTGAAAAAAGTTTTCAGAAAGTGGGAATTTGTTGACTTGATTTGTCATTTTCAAAATAGCATGACGGGCTGTCTATAAAGGATGTCTCACACAAGAGGGTGGGTGCGTTGAACAGTGTGACACTGCCTGAAAACGGGCCTTATTTTCATGTTTAAATCAGAAAATTTAGTGTAACAGAGGGTTGGGAGGGGTCCTGAATATACCCTAAAAAAGTGTGAAATCATGTATGGACAGCCCCCCCCCCCCCCCCCTTAGGGCTCAAAATGTCTATGAATCACAAACCTATTTCAACTTTATTCATCATCTTGTTTTCTATAATATTTATTATATAAATACTTCAAGAATCAAATAGCATAATACCGCACTAAACGCCTGAACGCTGGATTAGCGACCTCCAAATGTCGTCTAGCACCTACCCACTGTAGCGTAGTCCGTGGGACAAAGGCTTATTTTTACACCACACGCTTCCCATTTCAAGTCCCCAGTCCGTATTAAAATCATATTAAGCCGGCGGCGTTACAAATTCCACTAAAATGGTTGCACCATAATTTGATCCTTTCAGTGTAAAACCGCAATGGGCGGTTTTCCAAACGCCGTGACGTAATACAGTACACCCCCCACTCCTAGACTGTAGTTACATACAAGTCCACTAGGTGCTCAAACAAGGACTGTTAACCAGCAGCCATTTTAGGTGGGAATTCCACCCTATATATCGCAACATACTTTGGGGCCACTGGTTTATGGCAGGTAGGAGCATAAACCAGCCAGCACCCAAACAACCATCAAAGGGGTTCCCCATGCCAATTATACAGGGCCAATATTGAAGTTTTCAGTCTTAATCACTTCAAATTGTGAACACTTATACATGTAGTTTTCATTGCTCTAACAGTGAGTTTTTGTAAGTAAAAATTGTGTATGTAAGGTGACTTATAGTTCGCAATTGCAGAAAAAAAGGAGTGTATTCGAGGCCCCAATTAGACATGGAGTCTTGCGAGTGTAAGGACATATTATGCAAGAGATATCTAGGTCATGAAAGGACTACCCCAACCCACCCCCACCCCCGTCCCCTTCCCAGAACCCCCCGCACCGTGACGTAGGCGATCAAAGGACGTGATTTGACGATTACAACATGGCCGCCTCCCTCCGCCCGCCAGAACAATGAAATCTTTTCAGGCGTGTAAAACATTATCGATTTTATCCGCGCCCCAACATGCCATTTTCTGGGCGGATCAATAAGGGGGAGAGGGGAACGTTTTGTCGGTGCCTCCCTGTGGTACGGACGGCCGCCATTAGAGAATGGAGGGGGGGGGGATTAGGTTTGAGTTTGAATCAAATCGATCCTGGTTACGTGAGCCGTATGTGCCCAGCCAAGGATGCGACGTTATTATAATGTTGCAGCAGCATTCTGGTTGGTTCTGTATTTGGTTCTTGTTATGTTCTTTTGATGACTCCCAATTATGTCATGGCAACGTACTGCACTGTGATGTTATTACAACATTATGGTTACATTCTTCAACCCAAATAAAATGTTCTTATGCTATAACATTCGCTTTCAGTTTCGTCCTAACCTCACCAACAAAATGATTTTATAATAACATTCTGATTTGGCAAGGTTTCAACCTCACCATCAATAACGTAATTGTTACTTGCCATCTTAATAAGTAACAAACTGACTAAAAAAGTATGGTCACAGAACGTTTCTGTTACGTTGCAAGCTGACTGAATGTGTGTTTGTGTGTGTTTGGTGGTTGTGTGTGTTGGTATGTTGGTGTGTGAGTGCATGTGTTTTGTGTGTGTGTGTGTGTGTGTGTGTGTGTGTGTGTGTGTGTGTGTGTGTGTGTGTGTGTGGTTGTGTGTGTGTGTGTGGTTGTGTGTGTGGTCTTTATTCGTGTGTGTGTGTGTTGGTGTGTGTTTGTGTGTGTTTGTAGTGGGGATGTGAGTGTGTGAGCGGGGATGCAGGAGTAGATACAGGATTTCGGAAAGGGGTATCCGCATATAGATTAAGTACTAAAACGATGTGCATTCACGTGCACTTGCGTGACGTATTTTTCTCTTTGGCCAGTTTAAGTCCCTACCAAAAATGGGGGGGGGGGTCAGGACCCCCCTTGGATGTTGGATATGCCCCTGGTAAGGGTCTAGACGGGGGGTCCCCATGTCACATTTTAAAAACGCCAATGTCACATGTCTTTGTCCTTTTTTTCTCCAATGTCACATGTCAAACTTAAGAAATACCTATGTCGCATTTCACTATGTTTATAACCCTCCCTGTCATGTAGTTAAGCCCCCATGTTGCATGTCGATTTCAAGAATTGTTCATGTCGCCGTGTCGATTTTCATCCTGGTGTGTGAGAGTGTGAGTATGTGTGTGACTGTCTGTGACTGTGTGTGTGCATCTGTGTGTATTTGTCTGTACATGTTTGTCTGTGCATGTGTGTGTAAGTGAGTCTCTGTCTGTCTGTGTTTTGGGGGCCGGGGGGGGGGGGGTTAACAGATTGTCTCAAGGACAGCTGTGTGTGAGTCTTTGACATGACCACCCTTTAGCGAGCCAACATTCCTGAAAAGAGCCTTCCATTAAAAGGAACTAAAAGCAGTGAAGCAATGTACTAATGCAAATTTTACAGACTGAAATGATGGAAGACATTTTTATGAAGTAAGCATCAGCCATGACAAATAACTTACATCGTGTTTAAGATTACTAGAAGGCCCTATTTCTAACTCTGTGTACACTATATAAATTGTTCCGGATCCACATAAATAGAAGTGGGAAACAATAAAGATATTTCAATATGTTTTATAGTTCGGACACTACAATAGACCAGACTGAAACTCTGTTAATGTATTTTCTACTGTTGTTTGAATTTCCTAGACGTCGACCCTTTTGGGTGCCAGTAAAGAATACAGCCTATAGACGGTGTGCAGATGACGTCACAGCAGCCAAAAAGGGACTGGGTGCCATCTTGGTGATCAATTTAGAATCCTTAATATCAAAAATTCACAAATATTTTGAGCAGTTATTTTGGTTATATGTATCTCAAATAATCTTATAATATCATAATAAAAAAATGTTATCATGTATAATTCAAGATATCTAGACTTATGACATAGCCACATGGTCTTGAAGAGCACATGGTGATCACCAAAAAGTGGTCATGTGACCACGTCTGCACAAGGTCTATATAATGGACATAAGAACATAAGATTCTAATTTCAGGAAACGTCTATGTCATATGTCCGTGTTGCCATATCTAGTTTCTGCTAGTTAAGCTAAACATCACGGCACACTTCAAAATTAAGAAAGACCAATATCACATTTTAATTATGTTTTTGTCCCCGGAATTCAAAGGCTACAGGGCTGACATTGCCCTAAGCATAAGAACTGTATGAGTGGACAGAACATTGACACAATCATACTATAAGGTGACAACCCAAAGGCTACAGGGCTGACACTGACCAACAGTATAAGAACTAAATTAGTGGACAGAACATTGACATAATGTGACTATATATGGACCACCCCAAGGGGATGTCCAAATTTTCATTGATTCACTTGAAGAAATATTTAATGAAATCCATTTGGATCACAAAGAATTAATTTTGATGGGTGATTGATATATTGGATAAGCGAAACATGGATACTTCTAAATTACGGGAGATGATAAAGTCATTTGGACTAAGGCAATTAATAACTGAACCAACTAGATATTCAACGACTAAAAATAGTTGCATTGATTTATTTATTACAAACTCAGACAGGATCAAAATGTCGATGGTATGTAACTTAAATATTAGTGACCATGAAATGATTATACTAACATATCCTTAAAATTTAAGTTCAAGGATATGTTAGTAATTCGCCTTTTTGGTAGCATATCGGTTTTATAGATCTATGTTGTATTGGTGAAGCCTGTGTGTTCTATCCATAACAATATTGCAAGTATTCTTTTATAATGTAACATGCTACAGTCCTAAATGTATCTACCTATCATGTTTCAGTAATAGAAAAATGGATAGGCCTAAATGCAGCTTGAAAAGAATTATAGCTGACAGGACTACAAACGTTTTAACTTTTACCCCTCCTTGTGGCAATTATATTATACAGAAAAAAGTACTGTAAAAGTACAAAATGGCTTCATACCTTAATAATTACAGCAAACGATTTGTAATTTCACAGCATATTTAACTGTTTAAGGTTCGACGGCAAAAAGTGCCGTAACTGCACTGTAATACTGAAGGCCATGATCCATTTTGCGATTTTGGGCCAACCGATTTTCTTCTAATGCATTTTTCACATATTTGGAATCCATTTTCCTGATGAAAATACAATTTTTCTGATATGTATTATTCTTAACTCTTTGGAAAAGTGTATGTTGTATAAGAAAAATAATTATTTAATAAACCGATTTTCAAAATCGGTTCAAAATCAGCCCAAAATCGCAACATGGATCATTGCCTTTACTGTAAACCCACAGTAACTTTTTACAGTGAATGTTCAGACTGCATAGTAAACGTTGCTTATCGTAGAATTGTTGGCGATGGAAGAATTAATAATTAGAGTAGGCCTCTCTTATGCCGCACGCTGGGGACAATAGTCTCCCCGGCCGTCCCTGCCGACGTCCTTGTCTCTGGGCGGTAATAGGGGTTCTCAGAGGGGTAATTCCGGCCGTGAGCTGGTCCCCCCGTGCTCGGCCCTCCCCCCTGCCGTCCCCCGGGTACCAGGTGTCAGGGTGTCAAATGGTTGTCAAGGGAACGGCGGGCCGGCGCATGCGCTGTCAGATCAATATGGCGTCGATCTGGGAGGGACGCTGATAACGTCTGGGCATGGCGGGCCGGACGGGGTCTGATACGAGGCTGTTTTAACACCTCTCTGGTACGTAAGTTGTCTTAAGTCGTGTTTCCACGGGACGACAAAACCACATGGTCTGATACAAGCCCGTTTTAACACCTCCATGGTACATAAGTTGTCTTAAGCCGCGTCTCTATGGGACGACAAAACCACACGGTCTGATACGAGCCCGTTTTAACACCTCTCTGGTTTGTAAGTTGTCTTAAGCCGCGTCTCCATGGGACAACAAAACCACGTGGTCTGATACGGAGCCTGTTTTAACACCTCTCTGGTACGTCAGTTGTCTTAAGCCGCATCTCCACGGGGGTGACAAACCACGTGGTCTGATACGAGCCTGTTTTAACACCTCTCTGGTGAGTAAGTTGTCTTCAGCTGTGTCTACATAGGGTGATAAAACCACGTGGTCTAATACGGAGCATGGTCTGATATGAGCTCGTTTCAACACCTCTCTGCTATGTAAGTTGTCTTAAAGCCATGTCTCCATAGGACGACAAAACCACAGAGATAGGCCCTATATGGGTATATTGCCAGGAGCAAGTGCCAGCAATATGATTATATTCTTTCATAGATTTTTTTGTCAAATGACCACAAGACTCACTAATCTTTATTGTGGAGACGTCCTTATGTCATCTTGAATTTGTGATTTTTTGGTAAACTCAAAGCCCCATACCCACTAAGTAACAGTTGACAGGGGCGGATCAAGGGTCTGTCTTCTAGGGGGGGGGGGCAAGATATCTGCCCCACCCCCCATGATTTAGCTTGTGAAATTTCTCCTGGATTTGGCAAAACTATGAGAGTTCATTTTTGGTCTAGTGGGGGGGGGGGGGGGGGCAATTGCCCCTTTTGCACCCCACCCTGGATCCGCCACTGAGTTGGGCAACAGATCGGTGCTAAAATCAGCCCATTCTACCCCTAGAATCAGCCGATTTTAGCACCAATTCAGATCAAACTTGTACATCTCAATATCCTGTACTATCAGCCAATCATAAGATTCGGCCAATTTTAGCACCGATCTGTTGCCCAATTGTCTTACAGTCACTTAGTGGGTATGGGGCTTAAGGTTTATGGGTGTAGACCCCTAAAATTGAAAGGGCAACACGGCCTTGTTGGGGCTTATCATCATGCAGCAGGGCCTATTCTGGAGAAGAATTCATGTGATATGAATAAGAAATCATCCAAAAATTAACATTATATCATCTCTACATTAAGTATAGGCCTATAGTTTAAAACTTTTGAAATATTTCATCTGTTTCAATATGGTGGATCTCAATATGGTGATTCCAGGGAGCACCGTGATGTTTCAAGACATGAGCTTATTGCTGGATATCAGAACATATTGCCTGGTGATGAAAATGTTAATCACCTTGTTTGGATGGTATCAGCGACCAACACAACGGTGACAAATTATCACCAAGCGTCAACACAGAGGCAACAACTAGGGTGTAGGCTATGTCCAGGAGCTGCTAGTCTGTGGGGAGGTAGTCTGTAGGCCTGACCGCTCGCTTCTCTTACAGTCAGTGCAGGGGTACTGTGTCCATGAATGTAAGTGTAAATCTACATATTATTTATCTTTAGAACAGAATACCCCTTTGTTGGTTGTTTGCATGCTGGCTGTTTTATGGGCCAACCTATCTCTGGGATAAGGGTGTAAATTCACAACTAAAATGGTTGCTCCTTCACAGACCTACTTTGAGAAAAGTAGGTCGGCTTGACAGACTAAAGAACTACTGGTGACAAATCGTCTTTTATTGCTTAGGGTTTCCAGAGAATAATCAAAAGTTTTTGATCAGTTTATCACCAACTATATTCTTCTCTGTCACTGAGGTTCGTCGCCGAGCAGCATGTGGCTTCCATGTGGCTTCAAAGTGACTTTCATGTGGCTTCAAAGTGACTTTCATGTGGCTTCAAAGTGACTTTCATGTGGCTTCAAAGTGACTTCCATGTGGCTTCAAAGTCACCTGTGAATTTATCTTATTTTTATCGCCCTTGGGGAAAAAGAGAGGTAGGCGTATACTGGTTCTACTATAGACCCTGTGCAGATATGGTCACTTTTTCGTGATCACCATGTGGTGATCATGACCACATGGATAGGAAATATATTTAGAATTGATAACTCTACACAAAAATATTTGTTGACAATGATTCATTGACTGTTTGAAGAAAACGGGGCATAAATATTTGTTGTAATTGCCTCAGAGTCACGACAAATGATGAAAATAGGTTGATCACCAATATGGCGGACATCCCATTTGGACAGGTGTGATGTCATCTGCACAAAGTCTATATGGGTCCTTTCATCTTCCACTTGCTTTCTATGCATGTTGGGTGTCAAATCCTAGAAATGCTTCATGTCTGTGTTGCGTAGGCCTTTTGAGGACTGTCCCTGCGTCACGTATCTGTTTAGAGATGTACATGTACCATGTCATGATAATGTTCACCTTCCAGTTCCCTAAGATTGATGATGAAATTGCCAAATGCAAGAAACCCCAATATCTCCGTGTCAATTTGAGAGTCCCATTTCAATTGTTCAACTTGGCGATTTTGACAACAGGAACTGTGGTATTCTCCGAGTTTTATTAGGAATATGACATGAACCTATCCATGCTACATACCATTGGAAAGAGAATTCAAAATCCTTTGTAATGATAAATACTATGTTCACAAGTAATCATTATTTCTATGAGCCATTTCAGAAATGAATAAGTGAAATTGGATTGTCAAATACAGCCGTTAGACCTATTAGACAACCTGTCCTTTCGGTTGCCATCCACTAGTCAACCTAAGACAACACTCAGAGATTAGTGTCAGGTGGCAGTGCCGGTCAAAGTGTATACAAGAATTACAAAAATACTTTCTAGGCAAGAATATTGAATTGATTATTGGGTTTTGTTGAATATTTGTTGTAATATTGATTAGAAATCGGAGGCTGTGCCTTCAAACCCCTTTTTTCTTTTCTTTTTTCTATTTTCCAATTTTCTTATCAATTGCTCCATAAACAATGACCAACCTAAGACAAACAACAGGGGATTATCCTCTATCAACACGTTGACTACTGAGGTGATCCTGTCCTCGCGGTGTTTTCTGTCCGGGAAGGCTTGTCATAGTAGGCCGATCTGCCGCCCCCCCCCCCCCCCCTACTTCTGACGCCCTGGCGTTAGCCCCCCCCCCCCCCCCCCCCCCGTCTCCAAGATCTACTCTCACCTCTCTCCCCAGCTCCTGTCCTCTCTCTGTGGCCTGGTTCTCCGTAGCTACGGAGGTTTTATGTGCCCTTATAGAAATTGGGCCTGTTTCATAACAAACTTCCATACTGCCATGTGATTTTTGAGATTCATAAAGTTACGATGATCTTTTTGGGCGCCATAGCTATATGAGTGTTGATGTTGCTTGCAGGAGTTTGCATGGATTTACGGTAGTTTTGGGTCACTTTACATGAGTTTTCATGGGAGTTTTGTCATGAAACGACCTTTTCAAACTCACATACAGTTTCCATAAGCACACAAAAAATCTCTCGCTACAGAGGTTTTTTTTATGAAACACCCCCCTGAACGTGAGTTTAAAACTCCCAAATCTCACCGTTTCATAACCAAACTCCCGTAAATCGACCCAAACTCACGTAAGCAAAGACAAAACGTAGCTACGTAGCTACAGCACCCAAGAAGGTGATTGTAACTTTATGAAACGCAAAACTCGCGTAGCGGTACGGAGGTTTGTTGTGAAACGGGCCCCAAGACACAGAATGTCCTTTTGTTCTTCTAGGTTCTGTATATCAACATTTGCTGGAAACTTTGTTGGCAGAAAACCTTGCTGTAAATTTATAGTGCAGTGTTATTCTACAGTACTTGAAATAAAAAGTATATTTATACGGAATCCCTACCATTAATTAAACGTATTGTTAATCCCCCAACCACAAACCAATGTGTGATGGCTGTGAGATGTATTGATGTTAATTAGAATAAGTGCATTTGGTGACCATTACAGCATGGTTTGAGATATTATAACTTATCTATAAATCTGGCAAGCCAATAAAAGGGTGTCCTCACATGCAAATTATCATTATCTCGAAACAATCAAAAGTAAAATAGAAATTTTCATCATCTAGAAATAATCAAAGTAATTTTCTTTATAGATAAGTTACAGCAAATTTTGATATAGATTAACGCCATTGATTTTATGTTTTTCATCTGATAAAATGGTGCTCCCTCACAACTGTCTATACAATAACTAACTGACAATACAGGAAGAGTTACCATATATACTTGTATATACTTGTTGTTTAATTACAGTACAAATTCTGAAATTCTGTAATTCTACAGATGGATTGCTTAACTGTAAATATCCCAACAGAGAAAAGTACTGTAATTTTACTACATAATTTGCGGTAAATGTGTGATACAAAATTAACTTGTTCCGCTGTTATCTTTATCCATGCATTCACTGCCTCCCTGCTATATTCTGATTTGATTTTGTTAATTTTGACAGTTTAGGGTAGGGTTTTTAGCAGAGTTATAGACCATTATCCTGGTTTACTATCCTTGCTTCTTTAGTTTCAGGTTTATGACTTTGCATCAATTGGAGGGATGCATCCGTTACTTTAAGAACAAATTCAAGGTAATAGCCATATTATACATGATGATATTGCTCAAATTTCATGCTAATATTAGCATACCATAAATAATGACGGGGGTGAGTTCTTAGACCTAGAAGTCACCAGGACAACTAGATGTGTACATTCTTACCCCCCAAAAAATCTTTTAAAAATGTCCCAGGGGGGAGAGGGGGTCGGAGGGCCCCCCAGGGGTTGTCACGTGACATCCGGGTGTTCACCCCCCCCCCCCCAACTCACTGAGTCACCACTCCCTGTTACCATGGTGACTTCATTCATTAGGTAAGGTGGTTTTCTAGATCACCAACTTCCCTAAACCTTTGGCCGTACCCATTGCTTTTTTGAATGAAAATTATCAAACACTTATCAACATTCAAAGTTTACAATATATGTGACAATATAAAATTGACTACTTCCTTGTGTTACCTGAACACACACACACACACACACACACACACACACACACACACGCGCGCGCACACACGCACACACACACACACACACACACACACACACACACACACACACACACACATATATATATATATATACATACATCCTGATGAAGGCCGTGAAAAGCCGAAACTAGTTGATTCGCCAATTTTAACACGTCTGATTAATAAAACCAAGTCATCAACACTCTTGTGTCGGGTTCGGTGTAGCTTCCAACATTTTATTATATATACATATATATACATATATATATATATATATATATATATATATATATATACAAGGGCAAATCCAGGGATCCTAGAAAGGAGAGCGCCCACATTTAAAATAATTCCAATTCCAATTTACATTAAACAAAGTTAATATTTGACCACGAAAAGGGAGGGGTGGCGCACGCCCCATTCATACCATCCGTGCCTAATATATAAATGTATATGTGTGTGTATTTGTACAATATGTCACGAGGTGCCTTTTCCCAAATACGCTTTCTTTTGCTATACATTATATTTGGGTGGTTTGGTCGTAGCTTCACAAATCAGTAATCATGACTGAACCCATTTATACAGTTATAGGCCTACCTTTGGAGGCTGTCATAGGGCGGTAGGCTAGATAGTGGGCCGCCCTGGGGGTCGGCACATAGGGCTGGACGAGAGGGCCTCTTAAGTCCCATACCCACTGGGCAATTTGGGCTTTGGCCATCGTTTTTTCTTTTGATGTATGCTATAAGTGAAATGTGCATGTTTGATCTGAATTGCTGGGAAAATCGGCCGAAGACATCCCGGTGATTTTAATATAGCATACTGACAGGCGATCAGAGGAAAATCCCCAAGGTCCAAATCGCGTACCCACTAGACAAATTCAGCTGACTGATAGGCCTTGAAAATCAGCAAATTCTGCCAAAATGACCATCCGATATTAGCACCGATTTATATCAAACACATTCATTTCAATATTGTATACTGACTGCTGATTACAATTGGCCTAAAAATTGTCCAATTCTTCCAGGATAATCATCCAATTCCAGCACCAATTTATATCAAACACATTCATTTCAAAATTGTATATGTAATTGACAATTACAATCAGCCCTAAATCGGCCATTTCTTATAGAAGAATCGCCCTATTTTAGCACCGATTTATATCAAACACATTCATTTTAGTGTAGTATACTGATCGGTGATTACAATCAGCCTTAAATCAGCCAACTCTTTGAAAAAAATCGGCTGATTTTAGCACTGATTTATATCAAACCCATTCATTTCAATATTGCATTCTGACTGATGATCCGAATCAATCCTAAAATCGGTTGATTCCACTGGTAGTCATTAACCGATTTCTGTCTGCCTAGTGAGTATGGGGCTTTACTGAGCTATCCACCAACCAACCAACCCCCACCACCCTCGCTTTTTTCCGGAAAATTCTGCGTTTTTTTAATGTAAAATTCGGCCAGAAAGTAATTAGGGAAAGAATTTTCAATAGCGCCCCCCCCTTTTTTTTTCAAAATGCTGGATCCGCCAGCAGGCCCTAATTTAGCCAACTCTTACAGAATAATCATCCGATTTTAGCACCGATTTATATCAAACACATTAACCTCAATATTGTATACTGACTGGTGATCCAAATCGGCCTTAAAATCAGCCGATTCTGCTGGTAGTCATCAACCGATTTCTGTCCGCCTAGTGGGTATGGGGCTTTACTGAGATATCCACCACCACCGCCCCACCCACCACCACCACCACCACCGCGGCACCACTATCAGCCACCACCACCACCACCACTAGATGAGACGCCATCTTTTCTTGTGAGACAATTACACAGCGGAGCGGCTGCTGCCGGAGTAATCACGTGACCAGAGAACGCCGGTCGGGGACGCTGAGGGGGGGGGGGGGGGGGGGGGAGGAGTGGGGTGGAGGGCGGTGACTGCTCTGGGCCCGACTTCACAGCAATCACTGTATTTCTATGATAACCATAAGGGATGTAGGTTAGGGACAGTGAAAAAATCGGATATAGCATTAAGGAAATCTGACTGTATCCTAGAATGTTGTAAAACGTGTTTTAAATATCAAATTTTGAGAGTCATTTTTGGGGGTGCTGGGGAGAAAAAATTTCTACCCCCTAACCATCACAACTATGATTATTAAAAAGTAGGTATCGCATCATGAAAATTACAAAAGATCCCAAATCTATGTACATGTACACACCTGTTAACACCACATTCATTAGTGTATTGAATTCTCATAACTTCCCAATCACTGTAGGTTTTGACAATATTGTTATGATATTATGGTTGTCATCATGATAATTTGGATTCGAATCTAAGTTGATGTCACCGTCATTATGATGAAAATACTGTGTGATAAGTATTTGAGATTTTAATTCTCAATATCATCATGTATAGTGTTATCATTATTATTGATTTTCATTACAATGCAGAACATGTAAATACCATCAGTTTCATCATATGCATGATCTCTACAATGATGATAGGTTTGATTTCCCAGAACTGTAATTATTTTTCAACAAATATTATCTCTGTATATTGACATTATAGATTGTAATGTGATAATATGGTAGTGATACATATCATTCTTTGGACAACTGTGGTTACATTCAACCCTGTATGACTGAAACCATGTCACATATCTTGATCGTCACAATGTACCCCGTGGGGATACCAGGGTGGAGCTTCTGCTCCTGGGAAGAATATAGGCCCCCAGTATCCCCTGCTGATCGTATAAGGCAACGATAGGGGGGACCCAGCACTGACCAAGTGGTTCTTTGGGTTCAATTCCTGGTTGGTGCTGGGTTCAATAAGGGATGAGGTGCAGCAAAAATGATTTCAAGGTCTTGATCCCCTGCTGCCCCCCCCCCCACCCCGCCCCTGGAACCTTCATCTCATTAATGCGATCACCAAAGACTGACTAAGTCAAAATGAGTGTCTGAAAAGTCAGAATTTTGTTGTGAAAATGATCGACCCTGGCTGTCGATATAGCGTAAAACACCCAACACTCACTCGTCACAATGTAAACGCTGATCATCATAACAATCTTTATCTTCACATGTAAAACTTCGTTTCTGTATCCATATCTTATGGTTCCATATAGGCCTACTACTCAACAGGAGCCAGCCCCAATGGCCAAGTTTCATATACTACTCTACAGGACTCAGCCACAACGCCACAACTCCTACTTTCATATATTACTCTGCAGGAGCCTGTCTTAAAACCAGGTATCATATACTACTCTACAGTAACCAACCCTAATGCCCGGTTTCATATACTACTCATCAGCAGCTGGCCCCAACGTCACACAGGTTTCTTATTCTAGAGGATGCAGTCCCAATGCCCAGTTTCATATTCTAGAGGATGCAGTCCCAATGCCCAGTTTCATATTCTAGAGGATGCAGTCCCAATGCCCAGTTTCATATTCTAGAGGATGCAGTCCCAATGCCCAGTTTCATATTCTAGAGGATGCAGTCCCAATGCCCAGTTTCATATTCTAGAGGATGCAGTCCCAATGCCCAGTTTCATATTCTAGAGGATGCAGTCCCAATGCCCAGTTTCATATTCTAGAGGATGCAGTCCCAATGCCCAGTTTCATATTCTAGAGGATGCAGTCCCAATGCCCAGTTTCAAATACTACTCCAACAGAGCCAGCCCCAACATACTACTCAACAGGAGCCAGTCCAAATGCCTATTTTCATATACCTCTCCACAGGAGCCAGCTCCAACCCCTACTTTCATATACTACTCAACCTACAGGATCCAGTTCCAATACCCAGTTTTCATATACTACTTACTACAGTGATTTCTAACATGTTACCCTCCGTTTGCCAACATTCTCGCTCCTTGCCTTCCTTTTCTTGCCAAATGCTCCAAATGGAGAGGTCCAGACCCCCTAGACTGCCAACCCCAATGGCTATATCACCCGTCTTGGTTGGCTGACCGAGGCCGTAGTCTGAGGGCATTATCCCGTTCTTCCCAGGGGCGGATCAAGAGCCAGTGCTCGGGGGGGGGGGGGGGGGGGGGGGGCAAACCCTGACCCCCCTTATAAAAATGAAAGATAAAAACACCAGATTTACACAGATCTTCCCAAGATGCCAAAATTTTGTCCCCCCCCTGGATCCGCCACTGCTTCCCGTGGACTCCGGGCATGGCGGGCTGATGATATTGGTTGCCATGGTTTCCCGGCAGTGGTGTGTTTTTTGCCCTGCCGGCAGTGACGGTGGTGACGGTGGTGGTGGGTGGTGGTGGGGGGGCGGTTCTGGTTGTGGCATACTGGCGGTTCTACGCCACCCTTCATCAGCAGATCTTGGTTATCGCCGCTCGCCGCTCGCTGTTAATTAGAACGCCGAGAAAATCAATGACAGCGCCGGGAAGGGCTGAGCGGGCCTGTACCCCTCTACACCCCCCGGGCTGGGGAGGGGGGGGGGGGTGGCAGGATGTCCGCACCCCCCCTCTCTCAAGACACACACACACATACCCCTTGATAGCCACGGTCAGTGGGATAAGAACCATGAAGGAAGTGGAAATGAGAGGCAGTGTGGGGTGTGTAGGACGATAACATATTGGACGGTTGTATTCAGGAGATCCTGGATCCCTCCCTGCCACCCCGCGGGGGTTCCGGGGAAGAATGGGCCAGTAGCCCCTGATCGTATATGGCAACGATAGGGTGGACCCAGCGCTGACCAAGTGGTTCTTTGGGTTCAATTCCTGGTTAGTGCTTGGTTCACTAAGGAATGAGGTACAGCAAACATGATTTCCAGGGTTTATCCCCTGCTGTTTGCCCGCTCTGTCACCTTCACCTCATAGATTTGATCACCAAAGACAGAATTCGTCCCAACTGGTTTTCAGCGTGAAAATTATCCTGGCTGTCGGTACGGCGTAAAACACCACTCACTCACTCACTCACTCACTCACTAACTCACTCTTCGGGAGATCCTGGGATCCCGTCCCTCCCTCTCTCTCCCCTCTCCTCCTCCCTCCCCCTCCTTCCTCCCCTCCCCCCCCCCCCCCCCGACCTCGTGGCCGTGGTCGACTCGTGGCCGTGTTGTGGTCGCCTGCCGACCACAACAAAAACCACATCATGTAAATAACGTCAGCGGCCCGCTCTCACATCTCCCCACCACAAACCTGCTTCTGCCTACACAGAGAGAGATTGGGGGAGGGGGGGGGTGTGAGCATGCGCGGAGCAGGCTTTGTCTCCTACTAGCGTCCGTCGACGAGTGGTGACAGCAGCACCGACATATTTCACCCAAAAAAAAACACCTGGAGGGGCCGGGGGTGTGGGGCCGGCGCTGGACGTCCGGGGGTGTGGGAGGGGGAGGGGGGGTATGGTAGCAGGGAGTGGACCTACCTGGATGGGTGTGTGTGGCGGGGGTTGGCGTCGGTCGGAGGGCTGTCCGTCGGTGGGTAGGTAGGTAGGCGCAGGGTCCGTGTGGTGGGTGCGTCCTGCCGCTAGTCCCGTCTCACCAAGACTCCTCCGGCTCCCGGCGGCCCCAGCCTCCTCCTCCTCCTGCCTCCCCGCGCGCCGCCCGCCGCCCGACACAATAACCACTGTAGTCTAGTCCACAATTAATACACTCTATCTTGATCGGCGTTTTTTAAAATCCCTCGTCCCGGGCGGGGCGGGGTGGAGCAGGGAGGCGGGGAGGTACAGTACAGGAGGCCGGCCGGTCGGTCCCCGGCCTCCTCCCCCTCCACGGCCCTCACCCCGCGCCCACCCGCCGGACCCAGCTCACCGGGGGTCACATGGACGCCGGGGTCAGAGGTCAGCAGAGGTCAGGTCAACACGTGGTCAGCAGGGGAGACCACGTGGTGGAGTTGGTGGTGGTGGTGGTAGGAGTGGTGGTCGGGCGGTGGTCAGGCCACCACTGACCGGTCCTGGGGTGTGGGCGCCTCAGACGGTCGTTTTGGCAGTGGCGACACTCACAGAGTGGACACAGCACCCCCTTCTCCCCCCCCCCCCTCCCCCCCTCGGCCGACGGCCCCAGGTAGCCGCTCTCTGAGTGGTCAGTTCTCAGACCACGTGGTCCGGCAACGCCCACTGGACACTGGCCTGATTACTATGCCTCTTCCTCCCTGTGACTGACCACCCACTGACCACCGCCCCACACCACAGCCACACACACACGTATATAGACAGAGGGCGGGAAATATTACAGTAAAAACCACACTGGACTCAATAACAAAGGCTGGACTCACCGACCTCATCCTGACGGCGTCCTCCCGCGTACAGGCGTCCATCTGTGAGGGGAAGCGGCGAGAGGCGATCTGGGAGTAGGAGGGGTAGGACGGGGGGTGGGGCCTCGGCCGCCGAGAGGGGGGGGGGGGGGGAGAGAGAACAGGGGGGTTGCTAAAGGGGTACAATGCTGGGGAGGGGGGGGGGCACTTGAACTTGAAAAGGTACACACTGCCAAACGGACCAGCGCAGCGGGGCTAGTGAACATCAAAAATTGAGGGGTGGTCAATCACTTTTAAAGTGAAAAAAGGGGGGTCAAGTCCATCAATAGAACAATGCAGGGGCAATAACTTGGAACTTAACCCTTTGCTACTTTATTTCACCCAGAAATAACGAATGAAATGTTATCAGAAGTTTTCCTAAGCAGTTTTGGTGATTCTGTATATTTTCTGGTATGGCCACACCCTGATTTTAGGGGGGGCGGTGATTTCTATCACCCAAAAATGGGGGGCAGTCAACTAAAATTGAGGAGCGGTCAGTCACGAAAAGCAGGGGCAGTAGTTTGGCAGTGGGTAGTATAACCCCCCACAAGGAGCGACGTAACGCGAAGGTTCTGTGACTACTTTTTGGTTAGTCTGAAACCTGCCCAGTTTTCACATAACAATATTATATTTTGTTATTTTAGAATGTTATAATAACTTTATTAAAACGTGAAAGAACATCACAATAATGTTACAGTGCAATGTCGCAATGTTAGGTTTTAAGACGTTTTTGGGTGCCATCAAAATAACGTAATAAGAACCAAAGCAGAACAAACCAGAACATTGCTGCAACATTACCATAACATCATATTTTTGCTTGGGAACCTTCAAAGAGTTAGTGCCCCCCCCCCCCCCCCCAGGAGTACAATAGTATGGAGGGAGAGGGTGGGGAGGGGAGATGACGGCGCCCTACGTAACGGGGGCGTGGTGTCTGATTTAGCCGCCAGGTGGCCGGGTGGGCAGCATACTTCCGGCCGGGGCTGCGCGCGCCGGTTACCGGGTTAGAGGGGGGTTATGGGAACGGGGGTGTAGGTGGGTGGGGGGTGTAGGGGGTTGAAGGGTTTGAGGGGATAAGGGCAGGTATGTTAAGACATGTGTAGGATAGAGGCAGAAAGGCTGGAAGGGAACCGCCTTCCCTTAGAAATATAATTATGATGAATGAAGAAAATATCTAAAATTCTGTTTTCTGGTAAGGGAGGATAAATAGCACTACAAAGTGGTACCAACATGTTCAGTATCAACAAAGTGCTTAAGCTTTTCCCCGCCGTGGGATGCTGGTCCCATTTCTGTGGGTCTGAATTGGTATTACAAAAGGCTATAATGGGTTACCCTGAGTTACAATGGGTTACAATGGGTTACCTACCTGATACTAACCCACCGCCTCTCGGCCAGCAATGCTAATAAATTGGGTTAGACAAAGAAAGGGGCAGGCTGGGAGGGGGTGGGGGTAGGTAGAGAACAACACCACACGAGAAACCACGAGAGTCGGCGAGAAAACACGAGACGCGCGCAAAACGGCCCATAATGCACCGCGCCCCGCCCTATTGACGACACGTCGGCAAGGTCAAGGCCGCCCCGGGAAGAAGGGGTCAGGGTCAGGGGTCAAGGTTATGGGTTAGGGGTCAGGGGTGGGGGTGAGGGGGTGAGGGGGTGAGGGGGCCCTCTCTGTAATAGGCTGTTAGAGCCTTCAAAGGACCGAGAAGGGACGTTATTGTGAGGGGAGGACACGGGGAATCTTAGACGGGGGGGAAGGGGCAGAAGGGGAGGGGGGGGGGGGGTGTAGTGGGCCCTAGGTGGGAAGGGGGAAGGAGGGGGGAGGGTCTGAAAGTCTAACATGAAAACCTGAAAAAGGACACGTCAGATTTCAGGTGACCGGTCATGCCACATGTCGATGTTAAGAAGGTCCAATGTTTGCTGTAGATTGTTAAAGATTTAAGCAAGTCCCTCGATATTTCGTCCTTAATGTTAAGACACAGAGTAAAATAAATTTGTATAGTTAGCCAATTTAGTTTTGTTGTGTGTGCAGGCAAGGAAGACAATAACATTACTTTAGAAAAAAACATTACACAGAAAGAGGCCCACCTGTGACACCTGAAAAGAAAGAGCAATGCCACTTTCTTTTTATTTCCTTTCATTCGCATGTTTTTCTCTCTAATCACCGTTTTCCACAATATAATCAAAATAGCCATCGTTCCTTTCATATTGCCTACCTTTAATCTGAGAATTTGATTCATTCTGTTTCTCCGTACAAGTCAGTTATAATCTCTTGATTTTGTAAGAATTTTATGTCTTTTCTCAAAAGCACTTGATATTCCATGTTGTGTGTTTAATGTGAGGTTAATGCGTCTTTTATCTAAGCTATTACTTTTCTTTGTTACCTCTATTCCTTCAGGTAAAATAATCCCTTTTCTTTGTTATAACCTACTGCCTTTTCCTGCATTGAACATTTTGATCTGATTCGGAGGTCAGTCCGACCATAACATAATCGTATGTTATGTTGATGATGCTGTCAGGTGCTCTATATTGCCTATCTGATGACTTGCAGTTGTAAAATGGAACAGTCGTATTGAATCGTTATTACTCCATATCATCTCATTGAGTTCACCCTTTATCAGTGAATACATCACCTAATCAGCAATGATCGATACTGTGTCGATTTAAGACGCTGGATTTACATCATATAATAAATGATGATTCCTATAGTGGGATGAAGATTAAAAAAGATCCATTAAACAATGACTTGATTTATTGATTCAAGTTATCACCGGTGTGGGGAAAATACCGGAGAAATCCAACCCCTTTCTTCTGTAAATAAAACATTTAAAAACAAAGTCAAATCGGTGTGCAGACAATATTGTACACATCTTTGGCTGCTCTCCATTTTCGTTGCTCCCCACTTTTGTGCATACTAATATAAGAAGACCCATGAGGGGGCGTCAGAGGGTGTCTGTACGACCCAGAGGGGATCGTACGTACCCAGGGCGAAGCCCGAGGTACGTACGATCCCCATGGGTCGTACAGACACCTGAGGACGACCCCAAAGGGTCTTCTATATCTTAACACCCAAACAAGATTCCAAAATTCATGAAAATGCTGAAAATGAGGAGCGGTACGTACAGCCTAATTTAAACACTGGCCTCTGTACGCACCGCTCCTCAGCCATGCGGGTGATACATTCGTGTACAGGACAACAAAGAAACACCACGTGACTAATGAGACGGACAGGAGGACCTTTTTTACGTGATTCAATTTTTCAATTACCTTGTCCTGTCAACTCATCAAAACAGATGCTGCGACCGGAAGTAGGGACTGACAGATAGTTCCCGCTGTCACCGCCAGGTAGACGGAGGTGTGTGCGCATGCGTGTGTCATATTAAGTGTCTCGGGGATGAGTTAACAAAGCAAAAAAAAAAACCCGGGGGGGGGGGGGGGGGGGACACTCAGCCCCAAAATGGGTACCAACTGCGGTCAGAACCTCTAGGGACTGTAGCTGTGAATCGCCAATTTGGCTAAAAGCGGGGGGCTGTCAAATAATGAGACCATCTTTTAGGGGAGCTGTCAATGATATATTATCCTTTACAATATATATCAAAAGTTTATTGTATATCTATGTAAATGAATTATTTCATGATGCTTCATAAATTATTGAGTTCAGATATCCTCTTAATAAATGCCTTTTTAATAGGGGCTGTCATTGATATAGTCTGAAAAGGGGGGCTGTCTGAGTATTCCTGTCCCCAAAAAGAGAGGATGGGGCTGTAAGAAATAGTTTTTGGGAGGGGCTGTCCTTGATACAGCCTGAAAAAAGGGGGCTGTCAGAGTATTCCCATCCCCAAAAAGGGGGACCTGTAGTTTCGCAGTTGGTACCTACCTTCAAAGAGTGAGTGCCCCCCCCCCCCCCCCCGGGGGGGGGGGGGGGGAAGACGACCCCCTCCTCTTCCACCCTCATTCCAAACCCTATGGGTACGGGATTGGGGGGGGGGGGGTCGATCACAGCACTTTAAGGCCCTGGATCGGGGGCCCTGATGTCGCGTACCGAATTTAAGAAAGTGACCGTGGCCCATTCATTGTCTGAGGGGGTTCCAGGTAAATCGGCGGGGTTCCATACAAAACTGAGGGGGTTCTGACCTGTTATTTTGAAATTATTCTCTATATTGTAGTTTAATTATTGATTTAATCATGTAAACTTTAAGAAATCTGAGGGGGTTCCAGACACCTTAAGAACTCCCCCGGTACCCCACTGGCCCCTTTTCCTAACAATTCATCATGTTAATTCTAAGAAACACTGCATCATTTTTAGGGGTCTAGAGCCGTAGGTTAGGGAAAAGAAAAGAAAAGTCCAGTCTGTAATTGATGAGTCCAGGGTGCGTATTAGGGGCGGATCCAGAGCCAGTGCTTTAATGAGGGGGGGAGGGGGTCAAACCCCTACCCCCCTTATAAAAATGAAATATAAAAACATCAGATTTAAACAGATTTTCTATTTCAAGATGCAGAAATTTTGTCGCCTGGATCTGGGATCCAGGCGCTGTGAAGTCAGCTGGTGTGCAGACTTGGGCTTACTTTTTGGTAAGTCTGGAAAGGCATCTCTGAAAAACTTTCATTTCACGTGATGCCTTTCATGAATATAAAAATTATATGCTTATCATTATTTCTTTATGTAGGGCTTATACCATGGCATATATACAGCGTCACCCCGTGTACTTATTTCATGATAGTTGAACAGTGAAGACTGAGACAAGCTACGGTTAAAAATGGACCCTAAAAACTACACGATCAAAGGTTTGTACATGACTCTGAATTGTATTTCCCGAATGAGAATTACACTCAAGGCTACCAGGATGAGGACACCCCCGACCTCCTCCCTACCCCCCGGGGGGTGTCTCCACCAACAACAAAAACCATCTCCCATCCTATAACCTTGTGGCGTGTTTCTGCATGAGCAGATATGCAAATTAGGTTTTGAACTTTGAGGGTGGTGAGAGGGCACTGTGTCATTGTGAAGAGGGGGAGGGGGCGGCCATGTTTTTTTTTATTTTTTGAGAGGACAAAAAAGTGAAATCATCTTTGTGTCCTCTCAAGTATGCAACGATAAAAACTGGCTGAAATTCAATAACGATTTGATCGACGATTAGGTTGCGTTTAAAAAAACTGGCTTGTGTACTTAACACGTCGGTTTAGATGGGAAAAGACGCACATAATTAAAATGAAGTGTTTGAAACCTGTTTAACTACATGATGTGAAATGACGCAAGGTGGCGCCACGCATGAGTGGAGCCGACGCCCAGTAACCATGGTAACTAGGTGACGGGGGGGGGGGGGGGGTATTTAGTGATAGACTCCCTAGACTGGGGGACCCAGAAGGGGGCTTGGGGGGAGAGTCAGTGTGTCTAAATACAGAAAAAAGGGGACAGGGCATTCCCGGTAATACGAAGGAGGGTGCGTCTTGGGTCAAATAAAAATACAGTTATGTTCAGGTTTCAAGTCTCAAAAAAATTAGGGTCGGTAGGTCGGGATTGAATTTTTTATCTATTTTATTTAAATTATGTACATTAATTAAGTCAAATGTAATTGACTAATCAATGAAATCTTTAAAGTAGAGAGTTTACTCAACTCATCGGACACATACTCTATTCCCTGAAAAATGCGAACCTTCATTAAACATATGCGAAATTTCTGTCATATTCCCTGAAATCATAAAATCGCAAACATGGAAACAAAGTATTCTTACTTGTTAAGTAAAGACCCTATATAAAGAGCCTAACACTTAATGCTGGCTGATACCTTCCTTGTAAGTTATAGAGATTTCCCCAAAAATGGGTGTAGACCCTTAAGACACGGGAATTTCTATTATTCAACACATCGTTGTTTCTATAGAGTTTAAGGACAATTAGACCATATTCAGTAGGGTTGAAAATTGTTATTGTTGTGTGTCATGCGAAAGCTCATCAATTGAACCTCTCAATTCTCAAAACTGGCAGGAAAACGCGAAACCTGTAGGTTACTATGGACAAACATTTTTTTGGTTTCAATCAATTAAATCCCCTGTGAAAACCCATTTTGCAAAGGCAAAGCATAGGCTAAAATTGATTAGGCTAAATACAAAAGATTTAGAATATATTACTATGGACATTGATACAAAGACTTTAAGTGGAATAGGGTCTACACTGGATTACTTATCAACTGGTATGGTTACTATTGCAACCGTGTTCTAAAATCCTTTAGAATACTTTACAATTATCGAGCTATATGATATATGTAACTAAACGGATCTCCTTTGGTTGCACTGTCAGATAATGTAATTGCTTGCATTTCTAGGCATTAGGCTATTCTATAAATTGTTTACGGTATTCCCTATCCTTTGATCTCAAATTGCTATAGGGGCACATAAGATATCAACACATGTATTTAGATACCTCAATACAGCTAATCGTTTAATTATTTGCAATCATTATAGACCATGTTATCTTCTATAATTGGCCAAATATCCTATATAAATCTTAATTATCATTTTTAATTGCAATACGAATGAAGAAAACGGTTCCAACAGCAACAGAAAATATCAATTTTTGTGGTTTCACCAAATTTCATGTCAAAAGCTTGTTTATAAAAAAATCCGTCCATTTTGCTTATACAGTCCTATGTCAGACCGTTTATCTTTTGCTCAGATTGCGCTACTCGTAATTGTCAGAGTCGCCGACAAGGTCCCCTGGGACCAGAATAATAGGTCTCTATACCGCAGGCAATGCTAAAGGTTTAATATATGAACAGCCCTTGTCAAAGCCTACAAACTGAGTATTCACTGACAAACTTTTTGAGCAGCTCCTCCGCCCTCGATATTTCCTCGCATCCTCCCACCCCCAGAGATTTATAATTTGCTACGTTTAATCTCCCCCCCCCCCAACAAAAAAAACACACACACACACACGTGTGGTTCTGCTTCTCACCACTAGGTGCCTCTGACGTCGGTAGTTCCGTAATCTCACACCAGGTGGACGTGCAGCGATTCTGAACCTTTCCTGACTCAAATCCCCAAAGCATCTACTACAGGCCTGAAGCAGCAAACTTCGTACTCCTGGGCCACCGTACTAAGGGCCAAAAAGTGGCTGAATCACACTCCCAGTGGCGGATCTTAAAGGAGAACCGCAAAGGCAATTTGAATTTGTATATTATACTGAATATGTATTTCTTTAAACATATCTGCAAAAAACACTTTTAATATATAATATCATCAGGAGATATTGATATTTACAAATTATGTTCCATAGTGGCTTCTACTGAGTGAATGTGACGTCATCTAGGCTCTTTTAGATAAGTAGGGCAAGCTGATAAGGACTTGATATAGGTGACTGAGAGCCTAGATGACATCACATCCCTGTGAAATAAGCTGTAAGAGTGTATTCTCACTCCCAACAAAAGGTTATTTAGCTTATCATATTATCAATGTATGCTAATTTAAGTCTATTTCTGCTAATAATATGCACCAAAAAGGAGTTTTGTACCATATTTGGCATTTTCGTTTTCTCCTTTGCGCTTCACCTTTAAAATGGAGAGATTTGTGTAAATCTGGTGTTTCTAACTGTTGTTTAGCTATGGGGGGTTCAAATACCAACATGTTGGTATCTGAAACACAAGTACTCAACAGAATAAAATAACAGAAATATATGGGGGTAGACACATAAAATCAACAGGGCTACGTGGCTGTTTCCTAAATTCGACATGTGACATAGACGTTAGGGACAGGAGATAAAAAAATCAACATGATACGCAACATGGGCGGTTCTTAAAATCGACATGAAAAATGAAAACATAGTGACTTGTGACATGCCAATTTCTAAAATTTGACATGCGACATAGGGACCCCCATCTCGGCCTACATCCCTAAATATGGTGGTCCTTGCATTGCCCCAAACACAAGTACCATTGCTTACAATATACGCCAGTAAAATGCCCAACACAAATACGGACTTGAGGTTCCCGTGGACACACACTACCAATAGCGTCTGATTGCTACAAAATCCTAGTTTCACGGTAGGCAGATGGTGCGGAAAGGGTCTCGGCAATACAGTTTGCCAGTGGACATAGAGAAACATTTCTTCATGACATTTCAAAGACGAGTTACAATTTCCAAGTATATTCCAATGACATCAGGGCCCCAAGTAACAACCATAGGACCTGTCCACCACTCTTTCATAATCCAATCGTAATGTATTGCTTAAAGGGAGCCAAAAGCAATATAAGGTCAAAATTTTGCAAATTCTATTCACTATTGACATACATTCTATGGCCATAACTCAGGTTCATAGTAAAATATTAACCATAAAAAAACAGCTAAAACTTGTCCCTGTTCAATTTTGGTGACCCACCAAAATAGGTTTGTTTACAAACAATGTTGTCTAGAAGCAGTAATATCATGGGTTGTCTGGAATCAAAGTGAATTTAAAGTGAATTTTCATGGTTTGTATTATACAATAACTAACATTAGACTCAAAGAATATATTTTTGAAGTTATTTGAATTTGAAAAATTGTGTCAAATTTTAACAGCACATTGCTTTCACCTCCCTTTAAGATGGATTTAAAGGACATATCAACCGCGATCTTCAGTTATCTTTTATTTAATTTTCATACATAACGCAAATATATGTACAAGACAGGCAACAATTTATTTGAACTTTATAACATGATAAGATCTACCCCTAGCACATTTTTAAGACTTTTTCTCCACTATGAACGTACCTTCCACTATCATTTCCTCCTCTTGCCCCCCGCCCCTTGCCCCCCTCCCGGTCTTTTACTTTGCCGGTTTTGGTTCCTGAACTTCTGGAAGTTTTGTAGTTTGGACGCTTTCCGCCTCTGTTTGAGGATCTGCTCTTTGCTCTTCATCTCGTGGCGGCGCGGTTTGCGCCCTACGGGGCCCCCCGCGGGGTCCGGCTTCGGCTTCGTCTGGTAGTGGCCTGAGGAGAGATGAGAGTATTTATGAAGTTTCATTGTACAGAATATGCAATTTTATTAATTTGGAGTTCAAAGAGATGTCAGGGAGAGGTGGTGGGGCATCCGCTGGCTTAAATCACTTGTGATTGTGACGGCTGAATAATGTAAATAGGGTATAGATAAAAGCCAAACTTAGTACTGAAATTGTCAGACTGCCGGGTTGTCCACAAACCTTACAACCTTATGTTTTCAGGTTTTCAATAACATAGAACGTCCAGTTACGGTTTTTAAATAGGAACTATACGGTTTTCATGCTACCATATACGACCCATGAGGGTCCCAATTCAGCCAATCAGAGAAACCGGAACTACATTGATTTGACCGGAACTAGGTAGGGAAGCCACTCTAAAATGTCATTATTTTATGAAAACTATGGGTAAATTGAAATTGAAATTTCAAGCTGGACGAAAGTAACACCTATACATATATGTTCAGGGTGCCCAAGCGTTTTCAAAAACATATGTAAGATCTTTTTAAGACCTATTTAAGACCTGTTTGGAAAAAAAATTGATAACATGATATTTGATGTCCCAACACGCAGCAAAAATCGGCAATCTCAGACCTCCTGTAAGAAAAAGCTGAAATTTTAGACCTTTAAGGCTTTAATTCTGAGGAAATCAATTTAAGACCTTTAAAGACTGCGTGGGAACCCTATTATTGTATGAAAACTTTAGGTGAATTATAGGGAAATTTCATCTTGATAGGATAAGGAGGATAACACCTATGCATCTATGTTTGAGGGGATAAAGTACTAAGATGCTCGACCCCGCATGGTTGCTACAACCTACCTTTGCCCCTGGGTTTGGCCTCCCCGTACACCTGGAAGCGCCCCTCGCGCACCTCAGTGCGGGCCTTTTTCCGGGCGGGTCCGTCCTCGCGGTCACTCTCCCCCGAGTCAGAGTCGGGGGCGGAGGGTTTAGACGACACCTTGGACTTGGTCAGCCAGTCCTTGTAGCTGGTGCACAGTTAAGGGCTCACAACAATCTTAGTTTCACACATTTATAAGATTTATGTTCACACCTCTCTAAAAGTATGGACAATCTATGGCTAGGGGGGGGGGGGGGGGAGTAGAAAAAGAAAAAAACTAAAAGTATGGACAATTTCAGGTCAGGGTACCAAACACAGCTCAATGGGCTCAGATAATACACTGATCACTGGGTGGTTGGAAAAAGTTTCGACGAGTCTTTGTCAAGCTTCCTTAGCTGGACACTGATGAAAACTAGTAAAACTCAGAATCACTTCCACCACTTCAAGTACTTGTATTCCAGAAGCAACTAGCAGGGAAAACTTAAAGAGTAAAAAGTAGCTAGGAGTAATTTTTCGCGATGGAGTCCTGACCTCAAATCTAAACTTGAATAGCTTAAAAATGAAATTAGAATATTGTTAAACGGACTCGTGATATAGAAAATTTGAAAATGCAATCCAAATTCAATAAACTTATTATAAAAGTAGGAATTCCTGAAAAGTAGGAAAAGTGGCATCTCTGGGTAGGTTAAATATTCCGGTCTCTCTATATAATGCTATTAGGTGACACACTCATGCTCCATGACTGAATAGGCTAAACCTTTAAGTAAACGAGCTATATCGACTAGTTGATGGATCGCAGTGCGGCCGAGACATAAGGATACAGGTTCTTCTTGTAGGTGGCTGAGACCCACTGCCCGCTCTCCGTCTTCACTTTTTTCTTCTTTCCTTCGATTTCTTCACGGACGAACTTTTTCTTTTTTCGGTCCCTGAAGTTGATCAAGTTCATTAAAGAATAGCCCATTTTGCAATTTTGTTTTTGATTTAGTTTTTCTACAGGCTTAGTTTAGCTGTTACAGATGTAAGTCAGGGTTGGTTAGAAAATCTGAAACAAAGTTGTTTGTTTGTTATTTGGCCACTTCATAAGCCACAGATGAAAAATCTGAATTCAGACAAACATCTGAAAACAGCAGCAAACAGGAATCTTTCTAAGCCTAATTCCCTTTGCCTTCACACAAGGTCTCACTTCAGTAAATGCTTGACCTCTTTTCGGGTGTTGTAAGGGTTTATTTATCAGAGGCACTCCTAGGCTACACTAGGTTGATACTAAAAGCCCCCTCGCCAAAATTTCTATAAGGCAATATTATGATTCATAATATATTCCTAGGATAATCCCTGCTTTATCAAAAGATCCCATTTCCCTCTCCCCCCTCAATGCTCTCACGCACCATTTGACGGTGTTCTTCAGGTTGACCCCTGTCATTATAAGATCCCATTTCCCTCTCCCCCCTCAACGCTCTCACGCACCATTTGACGGTGTTCTTCAGGTTGACCCCTGTCATTATAAGATCCCATTTCCCTCTCCCCCCTCAACGCTCTCACGCACCATTTGACGGTGTTCTTCAGGTTGACCCCTGTCATTATAAGATCCCATTTCCCTCTCCCACCTCAACGCTCTCACGCACCATTTGACGGTGTTCTTCAGGTTGACCCCTGTCATTATAAGATCCCATTTTCCTCTCCCCCTCACTGCTCCCACTCACAATTTGACAGGTTGTTCCCTGCTTTATAAAAAGATCCCATTTCCCTCTAACCCCCCCCCCCCCTCACCATTTGACAGGTTGGTCCCTGTCATTAAAGGATCCCATTTCCCTCTCCCCCCTCACCGTTCTCACTCACCATTTGACGGCGCTCTTCAGGTTGGTCCCTGTCATTATAAGATCCCATTTCCCTCTCCCCCTCACTGCTCCCACTCACAATTTGACGGTGTTCTTCAGGTTGACCCCTGTCATTATAAGATCCCATTTTCCTCTCCCCCTCACTGCTCCCACTCACAATTTGACAGGTTGTTCCCTGCTTTATAAAAAGATCCCATTTCCCTCTTCCCCCTCACTCACCATTTGACAGGTTGGTCCCTGTTATTTTAAGATCCCATTTCCCTCTTCCCCCTCACTGCTCCCACTCACAATTTGACAGGTTGTTCCCTGCTTTATAAAAAGATCCCATTTCCCTCTAACCCCCCCCCCCCCTCACCATTTGACAGGTTGGTCCCTGTTATTTTAAGATCCCATTTCTCTCTTCCCCCTAACCGCTCTCACTCACCATTTAACGGCGTTCTTCAGGTTGATCCCTGTTATTATAAGATCCCATTTCCCTTTCCCTCCTCGTGTTCTCACTCACCATTTGACGGCGTTCTTCAGGTTGCGCGCCTGTTGTTGGTCGTCTCCCACCAGGTCCAAGGTCAAGTTGGCCGCCTCAAGGTCAAAGCTCGTCCCCAGACTGAGGCTGAAGTTCAAGGTCACAGAAAAGGTCATTGAAGGTCATCAACTTGTCAAAATGTTTTATTAAAATATATCTATGGTTGCAATCAATACAAAACAGATATATGCCACTCCCAACTGACAAAAAAGTAGCAAAAGTACGAAACACTTTTCCTATTTTTTTCAGGAAGCAACTAAAAGAAAAATATCCTCAAGGAACAGTCTTGGCATAAAATATGCATTTGAATAGTTTGAAACTAAGATGAAAATATTCTAAAACAGATATTAAAGTGAAGTAGGAAAATTGGTTGGGCAATCCAAAATCACAAAAAAGTGGGAAATCCTACTAAAGTAGGAAAAATGACATCTCTGAACAAAACTGAAGAGCATTGTCCTTATTTGTCATCATCTGTAATGAAAAAGTGCTTTCAGCTGTTTAGGTATCCATAACGCGACTGACCCTTTCTCGGAGTGGCTGTCCTTCGGCTTGTGACTCAGGTAGTTCTCCTCATCGACAATCTTCAGACCTTTCTGCCGCTCCTTCTTCGTCTCTTTCAGAGGGTGGTGTTTCGGGGCCACCACACGGGAGAAGGCTTCCTACAAATACATATTGGTTCAAATAATATTTAATTACTAGAAAAAGTGCATTTGCAAAGGTTTATCACTTTAGGGTCGTAAACCTATCCCGTTTAGAATTAGAATCCTGAGGTATTCAGTTTCCTCCATCGATAGATCTACCCAAATAAGAATTGAGTTAGATATGTTGAAATACATATGAGAGATCAAGGACTATGAACGATTATGTTTCTTGCATATTCATCTTTAAAAGGTGCACAATCTACTAAAATGGTTGTGTATGTATTCTATCCGAAATGCAGAAAATGTCCCAGATTTCCTTCCTGGTTTGTAAAAACAGGGCGCAAGATTAAGAGGACCAGTTTCTTATCTTTATCAATTGTAGTACGATACCCCAGAACACTCTCACAGACCACCCGAGTAGGTTAAACATTTACCATCTGGTAAAACACATAAAGGAAACATAACAAGTTTTTCTTTAGAAAATCATCCTTTTTCCTACCTGAATATCGGCCTCTGAGCTAAGGACCTGAGTGGCCGGGACACGTGACTCGGTCGACTCAGTGACGCCAGGTCGCGCTGCCCGTCTCTCCGCAGTCAGACTGATCTTGTTACCGTGATAATCGCGCTTCTTCTTCATGATATCAAACGACGTACCCTTCTTGGTGGAGTGGATTTCAAAGATAGTCTGTAAAATTCACAAGTAAGAAACAATTTGCATTTGTACCTTTTCAATGATACTTATTGAGACACCAAAATAAGATGATCTTGATAGATCAAAAAAAGTACATTGTATTAATAATTCTTTTACTGGACTCTTTTGTTTGACATCATCTTAATCTTATTGTCAAAATTTTCTACACTCAAATTGTAGATATTTCTGTAAATTTTGCAGAAGATTAGAAAGGAGAGATCGTTGTTAAGGGGTTCATAATTTAGGTGTTGTTATAGTACACAGATAGATAGGTCAGTTTCCGCTCAGGCCACCCTATAAAAAAAGTTTGTTTCCTGTCCACCGCCCAACTGACTTCTTTTTTTTTTTTTTTTTTTCTTTTTTTTTTTCAACAAAATTCTTAATTATACTTCTACTCCTACCAAAAATAAAGCAGAAATTTTTTTTCCTGACCTCCCAAACGTTTTTTTTCTGCTCTCCCGCTGGACAGGAATCAAACGTATTTTTATGGGTGGCCTCAGCTGATAACACAGATCTCACAGAAATCTCGACTTACCGACTGAGGCTTGTAGTTCCTCATCCTCTCCAACAAGTCGGTCTTACTCTGCTCCAGGTCGGGCGAGTACGAAGACGACTGCACTGAAACACAAAGAAACCAGTTACTCACATGACTGTCAATAAGCAAGCTTTGCTATATCAGGATTCACATGGTCAAATTTAAAGGGACGTTCTCGTCCGTATGACGGACATAAATTGACGCGTTGTAACTACTGTGAATGGGCGCCAAATTTGTGACGTGACCAATAACGTCGCCGGATTACGTTCCAAAAGTGAAAAACACGCCGCCGGCCGTCGTGTCGTTAGGCTAACGTCGGCGGACGTTAGCCTAACGACGGACGGACGAGACTGTCCCTTTAGGGCCTTTGAAAAGCCTTAGATTTGGAGAAATCAATTTAAGACCTTTTAAGACTTGCATTGGAACCCTGAATAGAGGATTGTTAAATTCCTTTCTAGTTGGAAGTCACAGTGAAATCTATGTCCATATCATGGTGAATATATCGTTCCTTGATCTGTTTTTGGGCAACTCAAGAATTATACATCTTGTGAAATGTATGAGATGATTATTTAAGCATATCAGCAGTTTTCATCATTTACAACTTTCCCTGAAAAAACAAACAAAAACGATCAAAAGTAATTATTGCCACCTATAATGCCCAAACCACTTAAAACATAGGATGCAGATAGTCAGTACGAGGCTATTTCTCTCTGCTGATGCTGCCGCAATGTGAGTGAGTCCTAGATGTAAGGTCTGCTCTGATTGGTCAATCTACCACCCTCTCCAAGGAGATGTTTTACAACAGTGGGGTTGTCAAGGGGACCAGTGGTCCTAGCAACCAGGTACATCGGAGTAACTAAAAAAAAAAATAAAAAAAACATAGGATGCAAGTCAGCCCAGGGTTCTTACCAAACAGCGGGTGGTAGCCGACAGGGTCGTTCTGCATGGCCTTGTACCGTTTGACTGATTCTGCCGCGGGGGCTGGGCGCGACCGGATGTACTGCTTGTATGCGTTGTCTATTGTACGCTTCATGCTCACCTGAAATCAAGTTAGTAGACACAGGGTTAAAGGTCTATTTGTACATGCCAGTAACAGAATTTCATTTCTGTGGAAAATCCTTAAATTCATGAAAAACACATAATATTTCCAATTTATTTTTTGGGAAGAAATACACCATGTTTGTTATTAGGAGGACCCCGACAACTGTATTCTCACTACACAGAGCAAGAAATTCCTCTTATAATTCATTATATTTTTATTTTGCCTATGAAAACAGATCACGGTGCCCGTAGCCCCTAAAATAAAAGATATTTTTCTCCTCAGATTTGGACATTTAAAAAAAAAGATACCCAAAATTACAACAACAAAAACTTCAGAATTCCGAGGAGGTCTGGCATGCCTGCTTGTACCATTCAACTTTAGAGAATGCGAGGTTTAGCCTTTAGGATAATAGTGAAAATTATTGTTTTCAATTGTATATCAAAACTATAATAGTTATCTTGCAACAACTTCTGATTCTTTGAGACAAAGAGTTACGGATATACGCGCAGAAAAACTATAGAAAGTAATCATGCAAGTCTCGGTGTCAAATCCATTTTATTTCGGCCAAACTCACCAGGTCAGTCTTCTGTGTCCAGATTCTGAGGTTCTCGTCTTCGTCGTCCAGGACTGATTGGGGGACGCGCCCGATGAGGCCGTCTTCGTCTAGAAGGAAGTGAGGCAAATTCACGATCACTCGCTGCTCGTGTTATGCAGATGACATTACACTGCCCAAAGAGGCTGAACTCAACAGAGTTCTAAGAAGATAATTATTTGCTCTATCATCAAGCATGTCAATGAGTAAATCTCATTTCCAAGGAAAATCAGAAAATTCTTGAAAAATCATCTAAACCCCAATTTTAAAGAAGAAATCGATCTGCTATATTAAGGAAAAGAGACAAATTTCTGATTCCTCTTAGAAAAGAAGCAGAAAATTACGAAAAATAATTGACAAAATTTTCATTTTTTGTCATCAAAATCTAGAAGGCCTTCTACCCTGTTTTCGCGATACATATCACATAAATCATAGACGTCTGTTATACTGGGGACTGAGTGGGCAACATAACAGGTACGTAAGTTACAGAAGGTCAGTTCCTTGGAAAATTATAAAATTCCTAATAAACACATACAAACATGATTATTTAACAAGTCCAAAAGCAGTTAGGGGTCAGTGTTGCTTTCTGCGAGTATCAAACGATACAAAATGAGGCGAGGAATCTTATGCCTTTGTTTAGGGTAGGTGTAAACTGATAGAATAGGCCTAGATATGTCTTAGAATTTGAATAAGATATTTTGATGGTGGGTCTGGAAAAATGACACTATAGTGACAAATTCAAAAATAATTTAATCTTTGAATCATTTAAATCTTAAATCTGTGTCCGACGCTGACACTGACAGCACCAGAGAACTTATTGACAGTGTGACGGCTATGTTTTAACATTGAATGGGAATAATTCAGACACTGACAGTGAGTTAGGCCTAGACATATTAAAGTTCAGATTGAATATTTTGATGGTAGGTAAGAAAAAGTGACACTATAGTGACAATTCAACAAATAATTTAATCTTTTGATCATAAATAATTGCTTTCGGAGCCGCCATAATACATTGACAGTGTCGGAGGGGGCTTAGGCCTATCTGAGTCCAGTCATTTTTTCATACCATCTGTAAAATATTGCAAGCGTTTCCAGGCCTAAAATATCAATCTATATTATGATATATAGGACCCTGAGATATATGGGAACATAGATATCTACATCACTTTCATTTTGGTAGGGGTAATAAGGCCTAAAATAATTATTTTTCAGATTGCCAGTGTCGAATGCCCGAGAGGCTGAGTCCAGCAGCTTGTCTAGGCCTATCATTTGAACTGCTGGAAAAGATATATCATATGTACCTACCTGTATAACTGAATGCTTCCGAATGCTTAAATCCTCCACAATTATTGGGTTTAGTCCAATGTCATCCTGGTTTCCTGAGTTCAATGTATCGGTGCAGGCGTGCGGGGAGAGAACCCGCCATGTTGACGGTCTGACAGCAGTGACAGTGTCCGATTGATCCAATGTTTTCCCTTCGATACGAACGCATGGTTCCCGCATGAATTGTCAATGCGTTGTATGCGTTTAAGGGTGTCCAGTCGTCAAAAATATATATATTGAAACCATCATATAGCGCTGTAATCCAGGTATCGAGGCGGCGAAAGAGGAGCCTCCCGCCGAAAGGTCCGACCGCGGCGACTGCACCCGGCCGTGTGACAGTGTGAAGCGGTGGGGCGGAGGCCGAAGGATTACCAAGAAAAATAGCGCGATGCATTTACGCGTTTAGTCGCGTTATTTCGCAAAATATGTCCTCCTGGACTATGACATGGTCATCTATGTATCCAAATCTACCTCTCTATATATATTTGACCCGTAAGAATGACCGATTTCATGGTGAAATAGGCATGCAAATTATTCAAATTATTCAGACTTTGACCCAGATCCCTTCTTCACGGATCGAAAGCGAGGCCAAAGTTCAAAGAACCTAACATCCCTTTATCTTCGCACTAGACTTGTCCGGGTATATCTATATATTGGACAGGTCCGGAAGATTCCATTATAGTAGGGGTGTACAATCTCTGCCTGAAGCCACTGAGCCCAGCACAGGTCGCTGCAGTAAAGTGTAGATGGATACAAACAAATCGTAGCCTGGGGTCTAAGATAGGGTTACATGAATGAGCCGAGGGCGGCCTAAAGCCTTACCGATCGTCAAAGCTAAAGTATTCCAAAGTGCCCTCGCCTCATAATAAGGCATTACCTGTTTTACTTATTCCTCATTTGTGCGGAAACCTGACTGACCTTTCTGTGCGCTGGAAGCGACCATTTTGAGAGAGCGTCCGAGGAAGAGGTGAAGGTCAAGGACATATGGCATCTCGTCAGGTGACACGAGGGAGAAGGCAGTACCACTTCGACCGGCACGGGCCACACGACCTATCAGGGAATAGCAGACAGGTTAGAGACATGATAGGTGACACGAGGGAGAAGGCGGTACCACTACGACCAGCACGGGCCACGCGACCTATCGGGGAATAGTGGACAGGTTAGAGACATGATAGGTGACACGAGGGAGAAGGCGGTACCGCTACGACCGGCGCGGGCCACGCGACCTATCAGGGAATAGTGGACAGGTTAGAGACACAATAGGTGCCACGAGGGAGAAGGCGGTACCACTACGACCGGCGCGGGCCACACGACCTATCAGGGAATAGAGGACAGGTTAGAGACATGATAGGTGAAACGAGGGAGAAGGCGGTACCGCTACGACCGGCGCGGGCCACACGACCTATCAGGGAATAACGGACAGGTTAGAGACACAATAGGTGACACGAGGGAGAAGGCAGTACCGCTACGACCGGCACGGGCCATGCGACCTATCAGGGAATAGAGGACAGGTTAGAGACACAATAGGTGACACAAGGGAGAAGGCAGTACCGCTACGACCGGCACGGGCCATGCGACCTATCAGGGAATAGAGGACAGGTTAGAGACACAATAGGTGACACGAGGGAGAAGGCAGTACCGCTACGACCGGCACGGGCCACACGACCTATCAGGGAATAACAGACAGGTTAGAGACATGATAGGTGACACGAGGGAGAGTAGTGGACAGGTTCGAGACACACCACGCACTATTAACACTTAAATAAAATCCAGTGGATAAGACTAATCGTGCAAAGTTTAAAGAAAGATATAACGGAAGATTGACTGTTCCTTTAAACCTGTTAATTCATATTCCTGTTTACTTATTATTAGAAACTAACTGGCTATCCATTAATTTATGAACATCCAAAGGTGGGATTGGGTGGAAGGGGGGTCAGCGACTTCAGTAATTTCTTATGTATATTAACGCTAAAAGAGGGTGACTAGAAAGCATGTCGAAGGGCTCAACATTAAGCATTGCCCGCCTGCCCGGGGCAGGTAAAACTTGAGGTGGGACAGGTAAATGTTGATATTCTCCGGCCGAACGGCAGATAAAAGTTTTGCCATATAATAATAATCTAGTAAGGTTGGGCAGGAAAATGTAAGGGTCAGGCAGGTAAAAATTCAGTCCCCCCTGCTAGATGGGCAGCCCAGCCAATAGCCTTAATGTTGAACCCTGATGTCAGAATGCGTACGTAATTATTAGACTGTCCCTAATGAAATTCAACTCACCGACTCTGTGAACGAACAGTTTGGGTTTAGCGGGGAAATTAAAGTTGATGACATAGTCCAACATGGGGATGTCGATACCGCGAGCAGCGAGATCGGTGACAAGGAGCACTTTGGTCGACTTGTTCCTGAACTTGGCCACGTGGATCTTGCGGGCGGTCGGGTCGAGCGCGCTGTAGGAGTACGAGCAGGTGATGCCCGCTTCCTTCAACAACTGTCAAGGGAACAGATAACATTGGGGCGTTATAATCAGTTTCGAAATACATAAAATATTGAAGGCTTAACATTGAATGTTCCAAATGATTTTGCAATTATTTTCTTTGAAGTTGTTGATCCACAACTTTAATGGTGGCAACTTTTTTTTACTTTTTCAATTTCTTTAATGTCTACATGTTGCTTTTACGTTCGTCCTCATGTCCGGTGATAGGTAATGTATATGGTTAAGTGATGGAAAGTACTCTCCTTATATCCCCTCCTATGATGGATTATACCAAAGAGACTCCAAGCTAAGAGTCCCCATTCGTGGCGTTTCTGTGTGAATGTTGTGACGGCAGCCCCCCCTATGAGAATCCGTGCACATTGCCGTGAAGGTAATTTTATAGGTTGTTTATATCTTGGAAAAGATCAGAATTGGCGAACAGCTATATCTTATTATTTACCTAGTTGCACATTCTAATAGGGAGCATTACCGTCGTCAACGTCTCGAAAATTGCGTCAGCAACGGTCAGTAGTTACACATCTTAGTGTAGCTACACCTAGGAATGTAAGTTAAGCTTGATAAAAATCAGAAATAACCAATCAGCTGCCACCATTTTATTTACTTCCCCAAGCCCTTTCAGATTTTTGTGAAAATCTGAACTTGGTCTGAGAATATCTGAACAGTTCTCCAAAGTTCAGTGTCATCTAACCACTGTTTTACTTCAATTTGATGATTATTCTGTAGCTTCCTACCCAATGTTGACCCTTGGCCACTGTTTGTCTACAATTTTACTACGGTTTTGCTGCTTTAAGAGCCCAACACGGAAAATCTGAATTCAGACTAAAATCTGAAAATTTACAATTTTGTATAATCAGGGTACCAACCCAAATTCCATTTTCAAATACCCTGTGTTTTCCCTGAGATGTCCATGTCCCGAGACAATTTTTTCCCTATGTCATATCCAGCAAGTTGTTCAATTTAAAAGCCTCTGCATGCAGAAAAAAATTGGACAACCCAACAACAAAAAGATGAATCCCTAATATCTTGAGAATCAGAAATTTCAGAACTTGGCCAAATGAAATTCCCTGTGTTTTACCTGTGTTTTGGCAAAATTTGCAAATTCCCTGTTTTCCCTGTCAGGGAATATTTTTTTTGCCATTTTCCCTGTGTTATTGGTACCCTGTATAATATTTTTGATCATACTGCAGTTTCTCACCATACTGAGGTACTCTACGTGGTGTTTGGTGGCAACAAACACGACAGTCTGTCCGGACGGTTTGACCACATTCCGCAGCAGGTGGAGGAGGGCGGCAAATCGGTCTTCATGTCGCACTTGGAGGAACGACAACTGGAAATATAAAGAACATTGAATGTACCAGATACCTTATGCAATCTGTCAGGGTCACTTGATATTTTTGTGTTTCATTAATATCAAGAAAGTCTATTAATAGTTTTAGCATCAGAGACGCCACTCTTTGACTGATGAAAAAGTACGAAACACTTTTCCTATGTTTTGTCTAGAAACAACTAGGAGGGAAATAAACTTTGGGAACAGAGACCTGATATTGACATTTGAATTTGAGTAGCTTCAAAATAATACAAAAATACTCAGATATTTAAGTGATGTAGGAAAAATCAGTTGCACAATACAAAATCATCAAAAATTAGGAAACCCTACAAAAGTAGGAAAAGTGGCATCTCTGTAGCATAGAGGGACTCTCACTAAATATGATTCCTGAAAGATGATGTGGGCATTTTGATGTGGGCATTTTGCTACCCCCACTGTGTTCTTCCCCTACCCAGCGTCAAACTTGTAGGCTAGGTTTTATAGACACCAATGGTCTGTCACAAAACCAACAACTTGATTCAAACAGACAACACAGGAACAACTACACAGCGCAACAAAGCCTTTTAACCTTATTTAGATGGCATTGTAACCGTATATCCCTATACGACCCCTCTTATTATTGGCACTTATAGATCTGAAATCTGGAGCAGCCGCCAAAGTAACAGGGATACTATGTTTCCTGTCATGCAAGCTGAGGATAATGCAACATAACCTTGCACATATTTTACAATAAATACTTTCTGTCGCCAATGATGAGCAGAACTACTTTTCTGGGCCTTTGGGTACCAGCAATAGGTTATCAGTGTACACGCCGGGAACTTTCTTTGCCACTGATTCCTGGCAAGGTTCACCAATAGCCAATGGCTGATACCCAGTGACCCAGAAAGGTCGTTCACCTCCTCATTCAAAATGATATGGAATATTTCGTAAAGAAATAAGAATTGATTTCTATGGGGAAAAGGAAAAGAAAAAGAGGCCACCTACGGTGAGTTGTTCGCTGAGTTTGGTGTCGACGTCCAGCCGTATGAGCGTAGGGTCGTGAAGACCGGCCTTCGCAAACTCCACGAGCAGTTTGGGCAGTGTGGCTGAGAAGAGAAGGGTCTGCCGCGTCTCGGGGACACGGCTCATGATCTCGGTCAGCTGCTCGTGGAAACCCATCTCAAACAGTCTGCAGGTGAGAACACGTAATGAGTACACGAACTAAAGACACCAAAGCGCACCTAGAAATCAGTAATTAACCTCCTGAATTTTGAATTGATAGCATTAAAAACCCGAAGTTACCCTTAAATGCTCAGAGATTATTATCCTAATGTCTGCCTTACCAGTAAATATTTTCAAATGAGATTTAATTTAGGACCTTTCTTGGTAGAACACTCCAAAACATGACTTTTTTTAAGGCCTTAAACTTGATAAAATTAATATAAAACCTTTTAAGACTTGCACGTAGGCCCTGCAATATCACACTACAGTAGGCCAGTTCGATTGGGTGCGCCGGCGCACGCCGCTATCCCACGATGCATTGCGATTTGGTACATAAGGTAATTATTATGGGATGGCGGCGTGCGCCGGCGCAGGTCAAAGAAACTCACGGAGTGCCCTCTAATAGACTGATTATCTAATAGCAAATGTTTGTCAGGGGCGGATCGGGGGGAGGGGGGTCCAGGGGGTCCTGACTCCCCCTTTTATTGGGGACTGAAACTTGCCAAAGAGAAAAACGTTGCGTGCAAGCATGCACTTCATTTTACTACCGTAAAACCTCTATTTTAAGCCGAACCCTAAATTAAGACGCACCCCAACTTTATGGTTTGTACCTGATGGATTTTCTGAGACCTTAGGATATGAGAAAAACCCTAATTTAAGACGCACCCCAACTTTAAGCCAGAAACAACTAGTCTGGAACTATATTTTACAATCTAAATTCAGAATCAGATTTAATTTTAACAAAAATGTCTGCGATTTATCAATTATCTAGAGTTTTATTAATTTTCTTCCAATTTTTCAATTCAGTCTGATAATGCATAATTTTCTTAAATAATATGCAAAAACCCTATTTTAGGACGCACCCCCATTTCAAGGGTCTCATTGACTTCAATCTTAAAGACTAACCCTTATTTAAGCCGCGGCCTAAAATAAAGGTTTTACGGTACTTACCCTATATGTGGACCCCCCCCCCCCTCCCCGTCTGCTCCTTTTTTTAAATCCTGTATCCGCCCCTGTTAGGGGTCCAATACACCAATCCACCACAGCAGAACGCCCCCAAAGCTAAAGTACTCTCTGATCCTGACTCACCAAAAAGAAGCAAAAAGATGTTTTTTCTCGTACCTGTCTGCCTCATCAAAGACTATGTACTCCACGGCCGACAGCTTGAGCTCCATCTCGACCAAGACGTGCATGAAGCGACCCGGGGTGGCAATGATGCTGTGTAAATTAGGAAAATGCAATTCAATTCTTTGGCGTATGATATATGTACATACTTTATATGAAGTCTTTATAAAAAGTTTTTTGTTGTTATACCAAACACCTTTCCACCTGTCCATTTCTTTTTATCACAAAGATTAGACGCACATGTCTAACATTGATGGCTGCTGAGGTGAGACCAGCTTAGACGTTATTAATATCAATTTTCAGGGTACCAACCAATCCATTTTCAAATTTCCTGTGTTTTCCCTGAGATTTCTCTGTCCCATGGAAATTTTTCCCTGTGACATATCCAGCAAGTTGTTTAAATTTAAAAGCCTTCATGTGCAGAAAAAAATTGGATAACCCCAAAACAAAAAGTCAAATCACTAATATCTTGAGAATCAGGAACTTCAGAACCTAATCCACACGAAGACCTCAGCGTGTACTCACATGTCTGGGTTCTCGTGCAGCGCCGCAAACTGGTCTTCGATTCTGTGAACGAAAAGTAGATTTAATCATACTAATAGGCGAATATATAACCATTATCTGCAATATTCTTTGGTTAAATAGATAATCCATTACTAGGATTAACTTTTCAACTAAGATCTATCAATATCACTCTGGCAAGTACCTAACAAAATATGACTTGTTTAACAGTGAACGTACCCTGCCGATTGCAACCTGTTAATATACCCTCAACGTATTCATATTCATGGTGTACACATTTTCGCCTAATTCATGTTTATGAAAAAGAAATCCACAAAATTCTACGTCCACAGCATCTACATTCCGTGCAGTGTTCCGATGATAATTTTTATCTTCTTGGAAGTAAATTTTGAACCAATTATCTTAACATTTCAGTTTCAGAATTGTTTTGTCATGGGACCTAATTACACAGTTCCCATGTATTTTTGTAAATCAATTTAAGACCTTTTTAAAACCATTTTAAGACCAAGATTTGGACAAAATAAGACCTATTGCCCCATGCAAAGAAAAACTTCAGAACATATTGTATGATTTAAATTTGATGTAAGTGTACTCGTCTGTAACTGGGAATTGAAATTCATGGTTACTTCATTTTAACTTCTCAAAAAATCCAATTTAAGACCTTTTTAGGACATCTAGCCAAAAACAAATTTAAGACCATTATTAAGACATTTAATTTGAGAAAACAACTTAACACCTATTAAGAGAGGACTTACTTGTCTCCGCCCAGGATGACCGCCGCCTTGAGACTCGTGTACTTCCCGATCTGAGGACAAACAGCGCAGTTAGACATGACAAGTCTAAAACAGTAACATTCATAGACAGTCAAGTCATGAAGGTACAATTCTGAAACAGTTACAGTCACAGACAATCAAGTCATGGACGTACCACTCTAAAACAGTTACAGTCACAGACAATCAAGTCATGGACGTACCACTCTAAAACAGTTACATTCACAGACAATTAAGTATCTCTAGCTGCCATCTGAAAATACTGCATGTTACACAGCTATGGGTATATCCATATTCACAGTGGTCTTTTTCTATATATCGGGTATATACTTTTATCAAGGTCCAATCTAACAGACATTATCATTGTAAATTCAAAACATTCCAGTTTAATGTTTTTTGGGACTTCAGGTTGGAGAGGAAACAACCTTTTTGAAAGATGGCCTCAGATTGTTGATATAACCGTGGGTGGTTGGGGTGCAAGATAAAAGGAAACAAAGAAATAAAAGAAGGAATGTAGTTACCTCTTTTGTGAACTTGAGCGTCTGCACGGCCAGTTCTCGGGTCGGGGAGAGGATGATTGCCCGTGCACCCGACTGGGCCGAGTGCACCTTGAGTTTCTCAAACATGGGGATGAGGAAGGCTGCGGTCTTCCCGCTGCCAGTGCGCGCCATGGCCACCACGTCCCGGCCATCCATTAACAGCGGGATGGTCTGTAATCACATAGAACAGCGGGTGACACATTCGAAAAAAATACAAACTCAGTGTTCAAGACTTACGCCAGCCCGTCGGCCAATGGCCGATAAGTTTGGATTAGGGCCGACAAAAATGAAGGAAATTATCACTGAATCGGCCCAGTCATTTCTGCTATTTTTGGCATACTCCCCCGTCGCTTCGGATTCCAAATGTAATACTCGCTCCGACTATAGCCTTTTTTCGTCACGCACTTTTACTGTAGTACTGCGCAACCGCATCACGCACGTGGCCCTCTGCGAAAAAGTAGTTCTTATAGAAACAGTAAAGTCAGGCAGGTAACCAGTACCAGCGAAAAGTAGTCCCGGCACTGCCCAGAATGCTATAGTCGGAGCGATGATTACAAGGGAATCTGAAGCGAGAAAGGAGTTTGCTATTTTTGGCCGTCATTTACTTTATTTTTCTGGGCTGACTAAAACCAATTAAGGCCTACAACTTTTTTTACACTGTCTGGTTTGAGGGGGGACAACCACGTTTTTTCATTGGCTTCCTAAATATTTTGAAATTTATTTTACATTAATGCACTCATTCCAAGTACAGGCTTTCACTTTTGTTGACTTTTAGGCAACTGAAACTTAATATCTTGCTAACTCGCCTAACAGAGGTAGCCCATAATCCTTTGCGCCAGTAGGTATTCCGGTTCCGGTTGGGAAACTTTAAACACTTAGAAAAAATATTTCTAATCGTAGGAAAAATATGAAAAAATATGAAATGTGAAGATTAGTACCTCTTCTAATGATATTCCAAATATGAAAGCTCTGAAATAATTATTTCTTCATTTATTGCATTTTGACACAACTCGTGCATCTGGCTTCTGCCTGTATAATCTAATGTAAAAGAATTGCTTGGTTCAGCAAGAAAGAATCATATCTTACTTACCAAAACCATCGAAACTGAAAATAGCCTTAGTCTATTTTGTCATATAGTAATGATTAGAGAAAATTTTAGCTGTCCAACAATGTAACTGCCCTTTGAAAATGACTTAAATGATAGGCAAAAGTGACCGAAACCTACACTTCTCGGCAATTCTCGCGGCGAGATACGGCACCTCTGTTAGGCGAATAGAAAATTCATGGGCTACCAGATTTTAGCTCTGGGCAACCAAGTAAAGATCTGTGGTTGCCCGACGGACAACCACGTTTTGAAATGATTTGTCGAGCCCTGTTGACAAAATACTGGGGAAAACCATCCCTCACTTGGCACTTTTGCACCCAGTCGGTCGACCGGAAACATATTAATTTTGTAGTCTGGCACAGGTATGACAGTGTTAAGAGCGGCCTACCTTGCGCTGGATGGGAGTGGGGATCTTGTAACCTCGCTTGATGATTCCTTTGTAGACCGGGTGAGACAGGCCTGGAATAGGATACACTGCTTTATCACCCGCACACCAGAGGAGCGGTACGTAGGGGCAAGGGGAATAATTGTTCCTACCACGGATAGCCAAATTTCTGTTTTACCTGCAGGTTAGCCCAGATCATAATACATGCTGGGTAATACGTTGACAAGTCACAAGGCTTATGCATAGGAATTTTCATTAATTTGTGCATAATTTGTTACAGAGCAATATGGAAACGTAGCATTATAAATCAGCTATCCTTGGTAGGGAGAATTGAAAGACCATACGTACTGTTCGTTGTCAGCATTTGCAATATATTTCTAATAGTGTTTGGGTGATGAAATATAAACATATGCCCACTCAAATTGTTATGATCGAATTCCCTGTTTTCCCTGTCTCACAGTAAATAATTCCTGTCATGGTTTCAATAATTTGTTTTGATTTAAAGGTGTTCAATTTTTAAAATGCCATAGATATGCGAAGTTTCCAGAAGTTTCCCTGTGTTTGGTCAAATTTCCAAATTCCCTGTGTTTTCTCTGAAAGTGATTTTTTTTTTGCCATTTTCCCTGCTTTCCCTGTGCAGTGGGGACCCTGTACAAAAGTACCATGGGGACATCGTTGGTTAGTCGTAAGACCTAGGAGTTAGTACAAACCTAGGAGTTGGTATGAACCTCGGGCAGGGCTCAACATTAAGGTTTTCAACTTTGCTGCACATCAGGCAGGCAATGCTAAATGCCAATCCTTGTCAGGCTCAACCGTCAGTTCACGACCACCCTCTCCACCCCCCCCCCCCCCGGGGTCATCCGCCGTCCCCCCCCCCCCTGCGGAAGTTCCCTAGGGTACTTACATTTGCAAAGACTGTCAATAGAATATTTCTTTTCTTTAAATTAGCTTCATTTGTGCAACTTGCTCATTTATTTTTCCTCCCTCACCAAATAGAAGGGATAGCCAGAAGTTACCTTATTACTTTAAAATGAGATATTTCAGTAATTATTACATCGTTGGAAAAGGATGGACAGTGGCGAGGAAGCATTCAACAATACATGATGTATTGAGATTTAAATGAATAAACATGTTTTAACAAACGTAAATATAGAACGTTTGCCAATCAACTATTCTTGGCAGAATAAACTTGGATGATACCATTTGCCATTAATTCAACGATTTCAACATAACTGGACATACTGACTTTGATCACATGGCTGTATTTTATGTGCAAATCGTAAAAAGTCTATCAGTTGCTTAGAGACCAATGCCCATACTTACCCATGGACTGAAACCCTCCGGACTTCTTGTTCTTGCGGTTCTGTTGTTGGACCAGTTTGCGCGTGTCGGTGAGCTCCGAATCAGAGTCCATCCCCATCTCAGCGGCGTCATCCTGGGCGAATTAAAATTAGAATAGGACTATAAAAGCAGTCCCCAGAATACTGAAGTAATACCTAATCGATTGTTCAGTGTGATTGGTGCAGAACAGTAGGTGAATATGAAAAATGATTTTACATTCATCTTTTAAAACAATGTCTGACATATTAGCCGAAGACGTAAACGCACACCAATACGTCCCTGAACATAAAACATAATATCCCACATCCAGTCATTGCAGTCATAATGCTTAGGGCCATATTGTAGTGTTTTTTCAAACTCTTAAGACTGTCAACATTTGGAAGAGTAGATCAATAGGAACCAAATACAAGTTGAAATATCGCTGTAGGTTAATACTTGGCAAGATATGGAATTTTGAAAAATAAAAACTACATAAATGACCCAATTTAACCCTGATTTTGACTCAATCTAGGCAGAATAATCAAAATTCACAATACAATATATTTTTACGCCTCATTTTATTCAATTTTTGGTGAAATCTTTTATGGTAGTCAAAGCTTGGATGGTTTTCTATCATAACCAACAAACGAAAAAATACATTGAACAATATTACCTAACCCTTTGGCAGTTTCAATTTTATAAAGACTTGGCCGTAAGGGTTGTAGCCGCACGGCGGCCTCGTCAATAAACACACTGCCCAAATCTGCTTTTTTGGCCCTAATATTATGATTTGTATGACATTTTATTGGCCATTATCAGAATCCCAAGCATTTTCTACATAAGATAGGTCATTTGTAGCTCAAATTATGATGTACTGACTGACCTGATAGTGTTTTTTGTGCAGGGTGTTTTTACATAGTGACAGAATAGTCCGTCATCACTAAAGTCTTACAAGAAAATAGCTCTGTTACTGTTAGTCTTCCCTGTATGTTGTACAGGAAGGCTCTGAAGCTGTCAGTGTATTTTTAAACAAAATCACCCACTGAAATGACCAGAACCAGTTACAACTTTCCTCTCCCAAGCACTAGGCACCATAATTATTTGAAAACTTCTCACTTCAGAGAAACAAAGTCATTTCTGATGAGGAAAGCAGATGCCAATAATGAACTGAAAGTGCCAACTGGTAAAAGATATAAAATCATGAAGGAACTGAAAAAATAACCTTAGATAAGGCCAGGAATGTTGCCAAACTTCATTTTTCATTATTTATTTCCTGGAGATATGGAAGGCTTTTCGACAATATTGCCTTAGCATCGGCGTCAATGGTTCGGCTAACATTTTTACATTCGCCTTGCAGAGGTGCCGAATCTTGTCTGCGAGAATTACCGAGAGACGTGGGTTCCGGCCACTTATTTCTATTTTCTAAGACAGGTGTGTGTCATATCTTTATCTAGGTTAGGAAAGTCCTTAGTTACAGTCATGCATGGGTGATCGTAACTAAGGCCAGAGGGGGACAGATCAGGTTAGAGATAAGGACTGACCAATCAGAGCTAGATAAAACTGTCCCCCTTGGGGTTGCTAAGCAACTCAATCATTCAAGTCACGTTAAAGGAATCACTGCACATACATTACTCTGAATAACTTCTTGTCCTTTGGAATAAAATAAAATGTATGTTGGCTAGTTTCTATTTCAAGCCATTCCATCTACATTAGATTATAGAAGAAAACAGGTCAACGAAGCAAGACCCCTAAAATCTGTCACAATGCAATAAATTTCAAAAATAATGATTAAACAATTTTATTTTTGACATAGAATAGGCCTAGTCTAATCATAATATATTGTGTTTTTTCAGATTTGTCCATGCTACAGAGTAATCAATAGAAAAGATTAAAGTAAACAGGAACACCTTTCGCGCAAGGCATTATTCCCCGTATTACGGCCCCAAACCTCGTGACTTGTGAAGCATTTTCCGGTAACTTTAAAAATTCAGAAAAGCTGTATTTGTCACAAAAAAAAAAAAATCTGATAAACTGTAATGTGTTAAGATAAACTCTTCTACGAATGTGGCTATCACAAAGTTCTGTAAAGTTATTATTTTTTTGATTTCTTGCATTTTGACAGATGTGGGTCTGGCTTCACTCAGGATGGATTTCAGGGGTCATAACGGCCTTCGGCAAAAATATAGGAATTTTTTAGCAAAAATATAGGAAAATATAGGCGTTTTTAGGGCAAAAATATAGGAAAATATAGGAATTTTTGACAGGTCTTTTTCAAAGATATTCTTTGATTATATTAGATACCGCCATTTCATAGGCATTTGGTCAGTTTACAGACTAATTTCAAAATTACTGTGGGGTCTGGGGGCAACACCAGGAAGTTTTGAAAAATTAACTCCTCAAATATGAAATTTGGGACCCTCTGAGTGAACTCGGATATCTATAATCTGAGAAGAATAACACACATTTTATGGAATCTTGGGCACTCTTAACCAGCTTTGATACTGATTCCTGAATGTTGAGATTTATTTCTACCTTTTGGGAACATTTATTCACTCGGGGGTCTGGGGGGGCCACCCCTAGATAATTTTTGAAAAATAAACCCTCAAATATGATATCTGGGTCATCCTCATCAGTCGGCCCTAACCCTCCCTTCCTGCCCTGAGGGTATCTTGACCCTGACCTGGCGACCCTTACCCTCCCCTCAAGCTCATGCCCTGAGGATCCCCTGACCCTGACCTGATGGCCCATATGCCTGTATTTCACTAGAAAAAGAAAACCAAAGATCAAGAGGAGTTAAGGCCAAACACTGTGTGTAAATTTCTTTTTTACACCTCACGATGTTTGTCATGTGCCAAACATAGTTACTGACTGCCAAAGGGCCAGAAGGGGAAGCAGAGGGCTGGCTGGGGAGGCACAAGGCTGGGATGGGGGAAGGGATGGGACTTCTCCCTCTTTATTTCTTTTCTCCCCCTCTTTCTCTTTCTTTCTCATGAGATTTTGTGATATCATTCTGATAGACTTCTCAAAATATTGCAATTATACGCGGAACATCGGACTTTTCTGAGAAAAATATAGGAAATATAGGATTTTTTTTGCAAAATATAGCAAAATATAGGAGTGCCAAAAAAATATAGGAAAATATAGGAAATATAGGAAAATATAGGAACGTTATGACCCCTGGGATTTTTTCTATGATCTAATGTGAGGAAATTGCTTGTTTTGACATAATATATTCATGTTTTAGTCACCAAAACGCTGAAATATAAAATAGCCCAGATCTTTTTCATGATATTCAAAAGAAAAATAAACATTCTGCATAGCTATCATTGTAATGGCTGTTTAAAAATGACTTAAATGATAGAAAAAATCTACTGGAAGCTGCGCCATGCGCAAAGGATTCTGGGATACCGTAATAAGGAGACATTCTCCTTATTTACGGTATCCGCCTTGGCTTAGCAGAGGTAGATCTAGTGGCACTACCTCTGCTAAGCCAGGGCGGATCCGGACTTTAGTTTAGAAAGGGGGGGGGGGGGCACATATTAAAAAGGGTCCCGGCGCGCCCTCCAGGGGCCCTAGTTTTACATTTAAAAAAATCAAAATCTGACCCGAAAAATGAGGGGCGCACGCCCCATGCGCCCCCACCCCCCTCCTAAATCCGTCCCTGTAAGCGAATCTACAAGAAAAGACAACACTGTGACCTGTGAGTGTGACTGTCAACAGTCTTACAAGTTACAAGTGACTGACCTGGAATGTGAGTGCGTCCCTGCCCAGCGTCAGGTCGCCGCTAACCTCCTCGAACCCCTCGTCACTCTCATCGCCCCTCTTATGGGGCTTCTTCCTCTTCCCCTGATTCTTCTTATTTTTGAACTGTTTTCGTTTCTTTTCCATCGCTAAACTTTTCTGCAACTTCGCACGTGTGGAAAACACCGGAAGTTGTTCGTCTGTATTTAGGCCTTGGAACGATAGATATCAAATAGATAATTTTTTTGCAAAAATTTTATTTTTTTGGTCATTTTTAATGAGAGGTTTTGATAAAAATAGATATGAAACGAAATATTTCACATAACATTGTAAGAACTGATAATAAAAAGAATATTAGACTGGGATTAAATTTATGAGAAATCAATCTATCGTAGTGAGACCTTAAAACATTTTGACTGCTGCATTACTTTTAAAGTTTGAAAATTGTTTTATTCAATATAATGTGTCATTGCAGCACTTTCTTGGCATTTATTAATATATCAATACTATAAAAGTGTTGATAACTTTTTTTATTGTAATTGTACTAAATTTAGATGAATGCGATAATAGAATATTGACCAATCAGAATGCACGACACATCGGGCCCCCCTCACCGGGACTCTCACGTGGCCCCTTCCGCCGGTTCCGTGGCCATTTTGCACAACTTTCCGTGAAGTCTCTCATGTAAGATCACCCCTAACTCCTCTTTACTGAAACGTACAGTGTCAAGAATTACACGGATTAATAAGTAACATCTATTGAAACTGCTGATTTAATTTTATTGCCGAGTGTTGTTTATGGAGATAGTTTTGCCTGATTAGAAAACTGCCACGCTCTCGGGAGTTCGAGTGTCACCGTGACGATCACAGATGACAGGTGGACAGAGACGAAGAAGTTGTCAGAAAGTCAGAGACTGTTTGCACTCGCCAGCTGATTATTTCCACAGTGGAGATCATAACGCAGTACTGTGAAGTTTATTCTGCATCAGAATGTTCTAGTCTGCTAACTAGGGGTTGATATAATCTCTTATTCTTTATTCTTACCTAAAACTGCTAAACAAAAGGCATTACGCCGTTAGTCTTAGATTCAGAATCCAGGGTGTGCACAATTATGAAGGGACAAATTTGCCACCTGCCACGCTCACACTGCGATAATCGTAATTGCTCTGTCCCAGTATCTGTACGCGGTTTGTTGGTTAGGTCCTGCCACTGAAACATTGACGTTCTTTTCGAGTGGTGGGGGTGTGGCAGGGGTTTGTTTTGCCATGCAGCCTGACGCCAGTGACGGTCCTCGACCAACCGTACCTATAAGGCTATATACACGAGTTTTTTTTAGATTTTACAGGGTAGATAGTCTCTAGCACCGGGTACCTACCAAGATCAGGGTGATTTTAAATTAATTTCCGAGCTTTTCCTTTGAGCAACTACCCCGTTGGACCAATAATAAATCATGAACATTTTTAACTAAGTCTAAAATCTCACATAAGATAATGGAAATTTGATCCGGGCTGACTAGTGCACAATCCACATAGACAAATAGAAGCAATGGAAATAATGGGAAATCCCTTACTTATGTATCATTATACGTCCTATGTATCATGGTGGACAAATGAATCTGACACGGACAATACATTTTTTTTGTGTTTAATATTTTATCTCATTATTGATTACATTATTCAAAGTAAATCTTGACACTTCTCACTTGATTTTATTCACGTTTCAATGTATAACTATCTCCTTTGGTTAAATAAAATTGGCAGATGAACATGTGTGGTTTGATTTTATTTAGAAAAATTGTAACCTATTTTATTAATTTACAGAACATGGTAAACATGGAGCCCCTGATGCACGAAGCCATCTGGTTTGACAAGTGGAGGTACGAGGATGCCGAGACCGCGTACCAGGAGCACCTCGCCGGAACCAGCAAATGCTCCGCGGTACGTAACCAAGACGCCGTAGTCCTTGTCGAGATGCGCAGTGATGGACATTAGTCTCAACATCTATTGGGTCAATCCGACCTCTAACTCTAGAATTCTGGGGTCTCTAACCATAATCGTGGGATCATTGGGGGGAGATTTTTGAGTAGCATAATTCAGACATTTTGTACTTTTGCAAAATTATACCTTTGCTTTGAAGTTAATGACAGTTCCTTGGCTTCTACCATCATATAGGTATATATCTTCATACGCCCATTACACAAAAATCCTGGTGAATACACTTTTTTTTTTAAATACAAAATTCTATAGTATTATCTAAAAAAAAAAAAAAAAAAAAAAAAAAAAAAGTAAGTTTGGGCACAATAGGTCAGCCTGTAGAATCTACCATGTTGGTACCCGATAGTGAGAAATCTGTATAGCCCTGGTTAAAAAAAGTTACCCTGATTTATGTACATAATGTATACTACATAACGTACAATACGTACAAATGTTTTCTGTCGTAACCATAATGTACTAATGAATAACTTGTAATTGTATAGAATCTATGTTTTAATATGGAACAGGAAATAACATTTGCCCTGTGTGTATAATGAACACTGCTAAAACATCTTAATATAGACTCTTTTATAACAGCATTAATAGGACATTGAGCGTTTAGTCGCTGGAGTTTCCGGGTATTTCAGTCGCAGCACTAATCCTATCCTGGAAACCCTCCCTCGGTCTCCCCCGGTTAAAACTTATCAGGGTTCCCATGCATGTCTTTAATTATCTTGAATCGATTTTCTCACATTCAAGACTTTTAAAAAGGTCTTAGATTTAACAGTTTTGTATATAGAGGTCTTACGGTTTTTTAGAAGTGAAAGTGTAGATATCTTGAGATTTCAAAAACTGCTGTCAAGTAAGTACCAATTTAAATCACACGATATATTCAGAATTTTTTAACAGGTTTATTTTTTTCGAAACTGTGTGTTGAAAGGACTCAAGTTGATTTTTAAAATGAGTGGGACCCCTGATTAGTTATAGAATCCTTTTACTGAAAACCAATAACTTGAGAAATGCATCACAAAACAATCAAAAATTGAATTCATTGTTCATAAATACCCCAGAACTAACAAAGAACCATGATATTTTACAATTTAGACATTTTGTTAGAGTTTGTCGCTAGTCGATGGCGTTTACATTCCCCTACAATGTGGCTGCTGTATTTCTGTCTTTGACAGAGTTCGGGCTTAGTTCAAGAGATTGCACGCGCAAGGCAGCAGATTCAAAAATCTCTGAAAACCGATGTGAGTAGGACCGGTGCCTGTCGTGGCATGCTATGTCGATCACAGATCTCTCCGCACGACTCTCGCTCCGTCTCAGGTCTCCTCTGCATGAAAAGTCCCAGTTAACCCACCCAATAATCCACCCACAGAGCTGCCACTTTTCTCACAAACAAGAAGGTTATTTCAACGTAATTTCCTGTTTTCTTTATTGTCGGTCCCTATTCAGAATTGAAAAATTGATTTTACGTTTTTGTTGTAGAAAAATAATCCATATCAAAAGTATATTTGTACTTAATTTTTTAGTGTTGTGATGTTAGTTTTCATATTTTGTCTGACTTCAGTTTCACTGTATAACCCCTAATAATGATTTTCAAAGTCGGTTGCTTACATCACGTTTCACAGCATTTTATTATACATTCAAATTCTTTCCTTTGAAGTTTCTTTTTCATTAACTCTGAATACCATCCCTATTATTGTTAATCACAATAGAAGGTTTTGATCGGAAATTAGAAAGTGAAGAGTGGCATCTCCGACGGTCTTTTATTTAAGTTTGTTTTTGTTTCAATCAAAAATACACCTGGAATTATTTTATCCTCTTGGTAACTTGAACTGGACTGACTGTACAAAAGACGGGTGACTGCTCAATGTGTTTCATTAACTTAAGTGTATTACAAATCATTACTACCACGAGATTTTTATAAGCTATTATTACCACGAGACTTATTACAATACACTCTAACCAGCTAGGGTACCCAAGCAAGTCACACAAGATCTTATAATGTCACATTTTTTCTTTCACCATTTAGGAAGCTATTAGTTTTTTCCCCTGTGACCAGAGGTCTGATAAAGGTCATATATTCTGTAAAGCAAAACCCCTTGAGCTGTTTTCGCGTAGCAGTTCTCTATGATAAGTTTTGAAAGAGCATGCTAGATTTCTAATAGACAAATCTAATCCTTTCTAGGTCATTTTGTAGAATTTTCTAGATTTAGAAAATCCTTATGAAAAAGGTCTTATTTCAACCTCTGAAAAGGTCCAATGAAAATTTTATTTTTTATTTGTGAAAACCTGGGCACCCTCCTGTTGCTTTTACCGGACTAACACCAGGCTTAAGCGCTGCTGAAGTAACAAGACACATTTCAGAAATTAACAACCATTCATTTTAGTATTTACAGTTAACACATTTAACACCTTACTCATCACAAAATAACCGACAACATTGGATGTGTCTTGTGTCGTTAATTAAGAAACAGTCGGCAGAGAATACTTACAAACGAGGGATTATAATTGATATTCTTAAAGAATAAATTAAGTCAATCCTGGTCAACCAATATTGTAACAAAATAACTTCTTTAGTCGTTAACGACATTTAATGGCTACATTTACATCTTTAAAAACATACTGTAAGATTTGTCTGAGAGAAATTTTTCAAGGGGCAATCTGGATCTGGATAAAAATCCACACAGATTCCATTAATATCACCGTGAAGACGAAGCATTTATACCGGGATCGACCTTTGAGTTGACAGAGACTTTGGATCACCCCTAGACCTACAGAGAAGAGTCTGAACGTCCTTTTACGTGGACGGAAGAGTATCTGTGATCCAAATGCATCAACAATATTTTCAAGTAGAGAACCCCCCCCCCCTCCTGCTTTTAGTTCATTGTTGTGTCTTTGGCTTTTGTTTAATATTCTGCGCACTTGTTGGCTTTTTGCACACTTAGTTTTTGAATATTATTTATTTTTTTTTCTAAGTTCCTTTTGTGTCCTCAAATTCAAGTTTTAATCACCCAGGTAAGTACGTATGAGAACAGTTTAAGTCGTATCTTAGTAGGTCTGTATACATTAAGTATCTTTTTTTTGTTTTTTTTTGTTGTTTTTTTTAACGCTGACATTATTCTATATTTCTCGCTTACTGGTCTTTCCTTGTGTATGTTTTGTGCCTGCATCTTTTTCAACGAAGAACTTTTTAAGAACCTAGAATCTTAATAAGATGCATGGCTTATCATTTATTGCACATACCAGGGGAAAGAAAAGAAAAATATACAAATCCTTCGCGGTGTACAGTTTTTCTACTAGCATCTGGATTTGCCATGAGAAACAGCTTATTTGAATAGTTAGTAGAAATACTTGTAATATATTTTCGATCGTTAAGTATTAGTAGTATGATGGAGTCGCTGGCGCGCATAGTCAATGCTACTAAGTAGGTCAGTAGGTCACTACGACCGAGTTTAGGTCTAAAATAGGTTCATAGCTTAATAGAGACTTTGAATAATTAGGTCATTACGACCTACTTATAAAAGCTATTTTTGTAATTAGGTCAGAGGTCAGAGGTTAGAAATATTAGAAAACAGGGTCACTGAGAAAACATGCCAGGGGAAGAGCGCGTGGAACGACGTGGAGACCGGAGGCCGTAAGGCCGGAGGTCTGCACGTCGTTCCTCAACGCGCTCTTCCCCTGGCATGCTTTCTCAGGGACCCTATATTCTGGTTACGGTTAAAATATTACATATGTTCTGATATTTTTATTGCAAAGGGGGCGGTGCGGGCATTCCATGGGAGGGCTGTTTTAGGAATGAGGTGGAGACCGGAGGCACAGCCGGAGGTCTCCACCTCATTTCTAAAACAAACCCTCCCATGGGCTGCGCGCACCGCCCCCTTTGCAATTTTATCACTTATACTATTACTATTCGATTCGATTATATCTACTTTATGTGTATGTATTCATTTAATATGATTTTGATAAAGTTTCGTCTTCATATTCATTAAATAATATTCGTATAGAAACTGAATATAGAGTTTTCCTGTTTATATTGATTAAATAATATGCGTATAGAAAACACAACATATAAAATTCGTTTATAAGTTTTATTCATTAGAAACATATATAGAAACATATTTACAGTGTCACAGATACATGGTGTAATCTTTTATTTACATTGAAACTGTTCACAAAGTGAAAAATATATAATACAAAATCATTTACACTGTTGGCATAAGAAAACATTGTTTCCGTTGCCTGGTAATAAACAAATTAAACAATGAGAACAGTTTCGGGCAAGTGTCCTTATCTTCGGCTGTTTCAGTTTCTCTTTGTTCCATGTGTGAGTGTATACATATGTGTGATGAGGATTTCTGACGGATTTAGCAATGGTATGGTGAAAGAGAGACTGTGCTTTGAAAAAGTTACAGTCTACTTCAGTCGCCAACACATTGTGACCGAAAACAGGATTCATTTGCACCTGGTATGAAAAGAAATTTTCGATGGCCTGAATGTAAATTGATTTCAGCTCACAGTGTAGTTGTATACATGTAAAACAGAACAAAGGACCAACAAAAGTGACATCGGAATCACGGATTCGACATTTACAAAAGGCCTGTGAAACGGCTGTCACTTTATGTTGCTCAATGAAAACCATAAGTGACTTTACACTGTTGACGGTGTATCTGGTAGTAACTCTGAAACATGAGTCTTGATGATGTTGATACACCGCCAAACAGTAGTCCTTGTGGTTATCGCCGTTGATAAGCTGGCTCGTTGCGAAACTATACCCGTCCCACATAGCTTCTGTAAAAGTGGAACAGGATCGCGTCGTACCAGTGGTGTGGTCTACAGTACTAACATGGTGTGGTTTCAGATAAAAGTCGCTGTACTGTGCGGGGATAATCTCCCAAAAGAAATATCCACTACATCCGCAAAGTACAGCCACTTTATCATTTTTGGGTATAAGTTGAAAATTAATGTCTGCTGATGGATAGTTAGAGTCGAGAGGACTATCCGGAGATTCAGGTCGTGACTCAGCAATATTGAGAAATGATAAATCGAGACCCCAACTAAGTGTGGTCTCGTTATCATTTGTTGATGAATCATTGCTTGCCAAATCGATTAGAAAATCCGAATAGCTGCTGTCGCTCATATTGAAGCTGTAATATAATACTGGAAACTATGGCTACACTAAGCAACTAGATGAATAAAATATGGGTAGCCAGTTATTTTTGTAGTATTTACTATTTAGTATGTACTAAGAAAATAACTGGTAGTGGGTAGACACCTTAAATTTCTCTGTGATTCGCTGAGATTTTCGCTGCCGGGAGTTCTACCCTAGATAAAGCCATGCATTTTTTTGTTTTCTCTGAGATATTGTATAATTTTTTATTTTTTTTAATATTTTTCTAATTTTTAAAGTTTTTTTTCATTTTCTTAGACAAATATTTATATTTCAAGCATTTTTTTCTGTCTCTATGTGAGATTTTGTATAATTTATTTTTACTTTTATTATAATTTTAAAGTTTGTTTTTTTCTTTTTAAACAATTATTTCTTTTTTTAATTTCAACTTTTGAATATTTTTTTTAATTTCAACTTTTGATAAATGATATGTACAAGCTTAATTTTCTTTTTCTTTTTATATTTTTTATATTTTTTTGTTGGAGTATTTCTTTCATAAATGATATATTTTGTAGTTATAAGTCTGTTATTTTTTCAGAATTAAAGAATATTTACAACATGATTGCCGAATTCCTAGATATCTAAGGGTATCGTGCTCACTCCGTCTTCACAAGTTTTTCTTTTTATATATTGATAACTTAAGCCTGTCTTTTTCTGTTTGTATGTTATTATATGATGATCTACAACTTTGAAACCAGTGTTAACGGCGTCCATCGTGATTTGTGTTTCGAGTACGGTGTTAAAAGATTCCATGTCAAGTATGTTTTGTTTCTGTATGACACCTTTACAGCTAGTTTTCTTTTCTTTTCCATGACCGATATAACATTTTGAATTTAGTGAAGTCATTTCATCTCCTTCCCATTCAATTTTGAATAGTCCTGGGGTCCGTTTATCATATTTTTCTCTTTCTTTACAACATGGTTGTGGAAACCATGGTAAATTATTTGTTTTTGCTATTATATATTGTTCCCTGTGATGTTCATTATCACAAGATTCTGATGGTAACCATAAGTGGCGTTCTCTATAATAGGCTTCTCTTTTTTCTGGAATTATTAATTCATCTAAAGTCTGTGCGCTGAGGGCGAAATACAGACTATCTGTATCCATTTCACAGAGTTCAAAGTCAGATTCTTCGATGTACTTTGATAAGAAGTCGTAGTAAAATTGTAACATTTTCAGTTTTGCGTATTGATATACCATGAAACCTATTTGAACTGGAAGGTCGTATGTTATTGACGTAGGGAGTGATGAGACTTCACATGTATCTTCACACAAGTCTTGGACATCTTGTACTGTCCAGTGAAGAGCTATTCTAGCGGCTTTTTCTGGTGTCATATATCGAGTGTTTGTGAAGTTTTGTTTGTTACAAATCGTTTTTCCATATGAACTGTTTCCTAGGAGTTTGTAGAGGTCAGAGAGAATTTTACAGTCAGGGTTTTTGTCGCCCTTTCTTCGTGCCTCTGTTACTTGATCAACAAATGAGAGAAACGATTTCTGTGGTATGTATTCAACTAGTAAGTGAACTTTTGTTACGATTAAGCCTTTTTCTAAATACCATTTAAGTAGTGGTGAACCTAATAAAATATTTTTTGCAAAATAACTTCCGATTAATTGACGTTGTGGCCTTTTGACTCTATCGTTCTTTAATAGATGTTGTTTCATGTGTTCTCCTACATCATCTCTTGACACCATTGTATTTTTGAAAATGGGCGTCATTTCTTCAAATTTGAATTTAAGGTGCTCAGGTGTGTGTATGTCCACCGATACTAGTCCAAAAATAGTCCCATTTTTTACACCGTTTATTATATCTATTTCAGAAAGGATATTGTGTGTGTTTGGAATCGGTATGCTCCACAGTGATTTACATGCTATAACACTGTTGTTGTTATTCTTGTCTTTGTTCCAGTCACATTCGTATTTCTCAATGACAGTATAACCTATTAGTTCTAGATACAGTGTTGTTTTAAGAGTTTGTCGACATCTTTCTGACATTAGTTTACGACCTTTATCAGTAGAGAGAGTGTTTTTATTCATGTGACACGCGTGCCCATGCCAGTAGCAACCATGAAATTGATACACGGTTTTTGTATCTGGAACCAGGCCGTCCACTCGAACTCTTTTTGTACCCACACTAACTTCCCCATGGTTATAAGCATGTAGTATTTTAACTTTGTCTGTAATCTCTCGAAACCGCAACCATTCTGTTGCAGCGCGACTGACTTTTTGAGATTGTTCAGGTTTGTAATTGTTACTACTTCTGCGGACTACAAAGTACCCCGTACAGTGTTCTTCACCCATACATTTAAGGTAAAGACTGTTTGCATCTACTCCTATGATATGACGGCACACTTTACTTAATGGTCCGAATGATCTGCCCCGTATTCGTGTCACTCCTGCTTTTTGATGTCTATGAAATATAATCGATGGACCACCTACCAAATTGCTTCTAATTAATTTGTGTACATCTTTGTCTGCCTCTGAGAATATAATGTAAGGAAGGCTGTTTGATGATGTGTTATCAAATAGAAATTTTAGTGTAAGGCCTGGAAGAGTCAGACCATCTTTGAACATATCTATTCCTCTTTCACTGAAAAATTTCATGTGTTGGTTTATAGCTTTGACAAAAGGTTCTACATCTTTGTTATTGTAATATATTAGATAATCTCTGAAAGTTGTCATTCCATTATCTTTCCACACTTTCTTACACTTGGCATAGTCTTCCGCTGATATAGAAGTACCCGTAAGTGAACTATAGAAAGCTGAGCGAGGTGGAAGTTTTAAGTTCCCTAGTTTTCTAGTTGATGTCATCCACTCATATGGAAAGAACCCTTTACTTTCATCTTGTAGGAAAGCTTTTAAATAGCTAGCATACGAGTATCCGGGAGCTAGATAATTTAACATGTCTAAATAAACACAGTTCTCTGTGTAGACAGCTATGTATTGATTACTCCTTTTTATGGTTTTCATCTCAGCTGTTTGCTTCTTTGCATAGAAGGAATGGAAATCTCGCTTTATTAGATTTAAGTCGTAGCGACCCGAATTGAAACCTATGACAGGTACTCTGTAAATATAGTTCATAAGACGAATTTTGATTTTATCTATTCTGTGCGAAGTTTTATTGCTACTCTTTTTTCCTATACTCTTCATTAGTGATTTAGGCACTTTTTTTCCTTCGGCAATCTCGTTTTTCTTATACTTTTCAAGCTTTTTTATTATGTCAGAGAAACGTGTTTCTACAACAGCTCCTATTTTTTCAGCTAACTTTTGTATGTAATCCAGAGTGTCGTGAACTATTTCATCATTTTCTCCATCACTTTTTCTTATGAAACAAACTGGTTTTTCCCACTCTGGAAAGTCACTTGCTACACTAGATGAAAGCGGTACATGATGTGATTCGACTACTGTATTAGTTGTCTGAACATCACCTTTTGTTTTGTGAGAAAAATAACTTTCGAAATCATACACAATTTTGTATGGATATATTCGAAGTTCAGATGATACTTTTATACCTAGCTCCTCCAGTCTATCAAATACAGATGGTTTGTTTTTGTAAATACCACCTTTGTAGATGAATTTAACTTGCGTACAGTCGCTTTTAATGTTAGTGTGTCGCTTAAGATTATACTCTGTTTCAAAGAGTCTTCTACACTTACGACACATGTGGAACTGTGAATATTTATTTAGATCGTTTACTAGACTGAAGTGATGGTCGTATAGATTTAGTGTCATAACTTTAGACTCATCCTCAACACTCATTAAATTTCCCTTTATACATTTTAATGTACAAGGTGTCCCCCTTTTAAATTTCTTTTTCTTGGAAGTAGTACTCTTCTTAGGAATGAGTGAAAAGACTCTTATCATAATGTTGTATTTGGTTTCTATCTGGGTCAATGCCTTAATTGAAATGCCTCTGAATGATACTTTAGTTTCATCAGGAAAACATTCTTGAAGTAGTCTTTCACAGTGGGATGTGTTTTTGAAAAGAAAATATGACAGACACCTAAAAAAACACAGGTAGTCTTTGTACACCCGTTTGCTCTTTGGATTACGATGAAAATGTTGTAAACCCCGTCTACGTAGGAAATTCGGAATTGTATCCAATCTTCCTATTAGACCATCCTCTCTACCTTGAACCCTTACTATGTAAATGTTTGCGTTTACATTACCCACTAGTCTCCAACTTGTGTCAGCTCTATTGACACTCCATTCTTTATCGCGTAAAAAACTTATTACATCTTGCAAGTCAGAATCATTTTTAATATGTCTGTAATTGCTTTGCTGTTCGTGCTCTAACCAAAATAAAGAGGAGTTATTCACTGAAGGATGGTAATACATAACTTCTCGATCTTCTGTATAAATCTTTTCTTCAGCAGTTTCTGTTGTTCCTCCATTAAGTCTTTCAAGTAATGCACCTAAAGATATAGCTAGTCTATATTCGAAAACTTGGTTCTGATGTATTTTGTTAATAGCCTCTATTATCTCTTCAACTGCTTCTTTCATGTTCAGAGTTGAGAGTCTGACATTGAAAATTGATTGAACACTTCCTAGGAGAACTAAACCGTTTGCTATTGACTTAAAGTTTTTAACATAAGTGTCGTGATACCACCAATAACTACCTATAGTTGATGGCATTACTGTTGTTTCTATATCATACTGTTCTCTTACGCATGTAGGTGAAGAACAGATCACCTTTCCAGAATGTAAAGAAAAATTGCGAGGACGACGTGGCACGTTACACATCGGACAATTTATATTCTGATTCATTTTCTTATTTTTCGACTTAATAACTATATAAATATACACTTATGTTCTAGCTAGTTATTTAAAAAGCTGACTAAATATTTTTGTTTGAAGCTAACTATGTGCTACACTAACTATGCGCTAGGTGAATATATAAAGCTGACTAAATACTTTCTTTGAAGCTAGCTAATATAATATCTACAGCATGATTAAATGTTTTCTGTGTATATAAGTATATAGGCAACCACACCACACCATGTATAGTTACTGATATGTTTTAAGACCACACCTACCTGCCCTTGGTGATTACATCATGTTTCTGTGATCTATTCGGACTGCTTTAAGTCATTCAGGATCTTTGGTCCCAGCGTGCTGACCAAGTCGAAGAACAGTGCGGATGGCACGGTGTGTCCCTGGTCTTTCGGAGGTGCGTCGTGCACCCCGCCCGAGTTGACCCGTTTCTCCAGCTGCTCCACGTAGTAGCGGGACCCGATATGGATCTTGGCCTTCCCCTGGTAGGTGGTCACGATGACCCAGATGTTGTGCGTCTTGTTGACCTCCTGGACGTAAGGCTTAATAGTCGGGATGCCCTGTTCTGCTTCACCTGAGGCCCGTTCGTACTGCTGGATGATCGTTCTTGCGGCGTCGAGAAGGTTCTGGAAACCTGTCTTACTCAAGTTGATCCGGCGTTCATAGGCTCGCTGAGGGTACTGAATTATGGCGACCTGAAAAATATAAGCATAATTTTGTTTTGAGTTATATGTATAAATTTGGGGCTCTCTCTCTCTCTCTCTCTCTCATTCTATTTCTATTTAAACTATTATGTATTCTTTACTTCTATTTCACATTAAATAATTACAATGAAAGTTAACTATAAACGAAGTACATGTTACCTGAAATAAAAATAATGATTCTATAATTTAAAATCGTACTTACCCCTACAGGATCAGGTGGCCCATACACGTGGATGCAGGTGTTCTTGAAGGCGTCACTGTTGAGGAAATACACCTTCTTAGCTTGCGTGATGTAACCGTCCTTGTACTCGACGTCCAATTCCAGTGGCCAGAACAATCCGGTCAGGTCCAATATAGGCGAGAGAGGGGCGGCTTTACTCTGCTGTGCCTCTAGCTCCTTCAAGACCGCATCAGCATACTGCTGCGCTAGTGCAACGTCCAGTGGAACTACTTTACCTTTCTTTGCACGAGGTTTCCGTTCACCAGCAGGCTTCCGTTTTCTCGGCGGTGCCTTTTTCTTGTCTGTTGGTTCTCCCTCCGACTCTTCTTCGATGGTGATCGGTACCGAAAGAGCTTCGCCGTCTTTCGGTGGTGGCACGTTTTCTTTGTTGGAGTCGTCTTGGAGGGTAGCGGCGGCGGCGGCAGCGGCGGCGGTGGTGGCGATTGTGGCAGTGACAGCGTCAGTCAAAGATGCAGGTGGCTCGGGATTCCACAGATCAGAAATATCGTTGTATAGACTGGCATCAACAGCGTTGACGGTGATGGACGTACCTTCGCCTACATCTGTAATATAGCCAGATTGAGTGTCCATGGACGAATCTGTCGCATAACCCCCAACTGCAACAGGAACGTAACCGGCGTCTTCTCTCGATGGAAACACTCGGTATTGATCAAAGTATTCATCAATGACCGAATTTCCAGGAGGGGGCTGCTTCGGAAGTCCCTCCTGAGCGGAGGAAGATGTTGAGGTCTTTCCACGAGCAGTCAAACTTCTACGTCCCATCATGAGAGTGTTGAGAAGACTCCAGCCCATGAGTCTTTTATACAAAAGTTTACTATCAACGTCGATTAAACGTAGGACGGTTTTTCCATTTTCACAAAGTTTTTCATGAGCGTCGTCCGTTATTTTATTCGTATTTTGTTTTGTTACCGATAAGCAGATATCACTGAGTACATGGTTCCATTAGTGACGCGACGCGAGAGTCTGACACGTGCACTCCATAACAAAATATTCAAAATTTACATGTATCAGTTTCATTGGAGATACGTATTGTGGTCGTTAACAAAAATGATAATATACGCTCTCAGAGACCCTCTGAGATTCATTTCTAGACTTGTCACCAATCGCACCAGTCTCATCATGTACATGAACGCACAACCCTTGGTTCAGCACCGTGTACCGCTGGCACCGCTCATTGGAAGACCATCTCATTTTCGAAATGCGCTGGTCAACGTGCCTTTTGCGCGAGCATCAGGTATCTGTGGAGAGCATCATTGGGTGAAATACATCTGTCCGAGAGATGGAAGGTATCAAATTGAGGGTGAAATTCATCCAAACATTTTATTTCAAAATTGCAAACTTCTGAAAAACATTCGGCTAACCCAACAATCTCATCTAACGCTCAAAGATATGATAACCAAGAAACCTTGTGTTGTCGGTTTACCGACAACACAAAGTATCTTGAGCCACATTTTTGCGCGACACTCTGTCAAGGAAACAGTGCAGAGACGTTTTTGGCGTAAATCAGAAGCAGATCCTGATGGAAAACCCTCTATATTTCTGCACGCTGATATTGTTATTCCCCTTATCAACGCAACCATCCGATATCCTGACAAAATAGTGAACACCCTTGACAACAACAAATTCTTCTATGAAAAAGAGTTCGATACAGAAATCGGACATGGTCAGGAGGGTTGTGACCATATTGTGAGGGTTGTCGGAAGGAATGGTAAAGAATCAAGTCTCGTGACGGCTTATTCTATTCCTAGATTTACTCCTACTCCTACTATCGAATATTAAAAAGAAAACAAAGATCCTCTTATGCTCCTCCAGACTATTCGGTTTTCTACCAAAAGGTAGAAAACCACCCTTCAACCAATCTCTTTTATTTTCACACTTATAACGTAAAGACGTCCGTTTATTTACTATACAGATCTATAAATCATGCCATTATTTATGTTGCCATTGAAACAAAACGTTTATGTAGTGATGAATTAGACGCTGGTTAGGTTTATCTCCTGCGACATACGAGCTGATAATAAAGTTGATACTATCAAGCTTGTAACTCTAACCACACGTTAACGGTTATAACCACTTAATCAAAATAAAAACACAAACGCCTCAAACGGCGTTCAACGCTTTTCTTGAAAAGAGAAAAGGGGGTGCATAAAGCTCACCCCTTTTCTCTTTTCAAGAAAACAAAATGCGCGCCGCTCCGCTCGCGGGTGATCCGCGTGGCGGGCGCGGTTCGGCGGTCGGTGCATTTTGGGTGGGAGGGTGCGTTTTGCACCCGACATCCAGGGGCTGTCCCATAACAAAGACTGATCAAATAAAAAACAAAACGTATGGAGAGCGTTTATGGTTCGGTTTCATTAATTTGTTATTCTTTTGTTTTGTGAAAGAGAAAAACCCATGTTATCACAGTTTACACTTTTAATTTGGTATTCTTTTGTTTCGTTCCGCATAAAAGATTGTTATGATGCCATCTCTTTTAATTTGACGTTATTTTATTTTGATCCTCATAAAATGTTGTTATGACCACATCTCTTTTCATTTGTCATTATTTTATTTCGTTACAGGAAAAACACCCTTATGTTATAGAAACCAAACAAAAAGGATTGTTTTTTCATTAAAGTGTCATTCAGTACATTAACCTTCGACCGGGTAAGACGTGTTATAACTTAAATAGAAAAAAAATGGAAAGTGTAAAGGAAATCGCATTTGACCCAAGACTACAAGGACCTTTCACATGTCTTATCGCTGGACCTTCAGGATGTGGTAAAACACAATTAGTGTTTGAAATTATAGAAAAGGCGAAAACTGTAATAAACCCACCAGTCGATGAGATTATATATTGCTATGGACAATGGCAAGACGTTTTCAAGAAGTATCAGGGAAAAGTGAAATTCAACGAAGGTCTACTTTCAAGAGAAGAACTTTTACATAAGAAAAAGGATTTATCTCAACATTCTCTACTTATAATAGATGATCTGTTAGATAAAGAAGATGCACCTCTTATAAGAGATCTATTCATAAAAGGTTCTCACCATAGAAATATGAGTGTTATATTCATAACTCAAAATTTATTTCTGCCTAATAAGGATTTCAGAACACTTAGTTTGAATTCTCATTACATGATAATTTTCAAAAATCCAAGAGATATGAGTCAAATTCACGCTTTATCACGTCAAGTGTTTCCAACTCATCCACGTTTTCTTACCAACGTATATAACGAAGAAACATCGGCGAGACACTCATATCTAGTGCTAGACTTCAAGCAGACTACACCCAATACACTAAGGGTGCGTAACAGCGTGACTACACCTCTCAAGACAACTGTATTCATTCCTACTACACGGAAACAATGAAGGCTAAACAACTCGCTCTCATAAAGAAACATCTTCCTCTATTGAGACATCTGTCTAAATGCACTGGTAAGGAGTGTAAACATATAATGATGGGAATGTCTAATGAGGTGATAAGGTTGATAGCGCAAATAGGTGTGAATATTATGAATAAAAACTTGCACATCTCCAATAAACAAGCAGTCGGTCGTCTATCGAGGTACAAGACACAACTCAAGGGTCTTACCAAGCCTTCAACTACAGTAGGACACAAACGTAAGATTCTTGAACAAGAAGGTGGTTTTATTGGTACTCTATTGGGATTAGCTGTTCCACTCATATCCAGTCTTATCGGAGGCCTTACAAGACATCATTAGGAGAAAATGACAAGCTATAAACGAATGCTGCTCGTTCATCCAGATGTGTTGCAAAGTTCTAACAAAGTGGAAATGGAGAGTTCAACTGTTTCTGGCAAAGTTGATTCTCCACCTCCTGCCAAAGAAAGTGACAGGGATTCCTTTTTCGAAAGGTCAATGGTAAAAGAAAAACTTGAACCTACAGCGCCTACCGTGGAGGTGTTAGCTCGTTTACAAAAAGAAATGAGTCGTGTATTGAACGATCCAACGATGAGCAGAGAGGAGAAACTAGCCACATACAATGATCTCATGAACAGGTCCTCCATCCTTTCCTCTAAAGCTAAAAGTATGTTGTTTTCAACATCGCACCTTTCACGTTCTCCTTCACCATCTCCACCACCTTCTCCGACTATCATGAAACCTAAAAGAGTTTCTACAAAACCGAGAGGACTACTTATGCCGAAGGTACTACCACATAAGATGGAAAAAGCACTAGAAAAAGTTCCGGGTTCTTACCATAACTCTGTGCGTAATCTCTACAAGACCTTGGCCAAATCACGAAAACAGTTCACAAAGGACGGTCGGCTCATTCTAGGAGACACACCTATAGATGAAACACATTTAATGAATCTTCTTTCGAGTGCAGTGCGACCGACTACTAAGAAGCGAGCCAGCTTACCGGGGCAGAAACAATTCGTCCAGATTGTTAAGAAGTTAAATCCGAAAATGAAATATATAAGGAACTACAACATGAAGGGTTCCGACAGTGAAGAGGAACATGAAGAGGTGGAAACACCTAGGCGGAAAGAGAAGTCTCCTCAACAAGAAGGTCACGGCCGAAGTAAGAGACATCGACACTTTACAGTAACACCATTTGTAAAATGGTCTACAAGGCTCTGAAGAAAGATGTGGTTAAACACTTCACTGATCCTAAACAGCCAGCAAGCTTCACAAGTGCATCCAAAATAAAGAAACACTATTTCAAAAACACTGACATAAAGCATATTGAAGATGCACTTGAATCTGTTGATGCTTATACTAAACATAAACCATTCAAGAGGCGGTTTCCTAGACGTAAAACACAGACTTTTGGAATAGATAAACAATGGCAAATGGACTTGATAGATATGCAACAGTTCAAAAAGTATAACAAAGGCTATTCATATATAATGGTTGCCATAGATGTCTTCTCCAGATTTGGATTTGCACAAGCTATAAAAAGTAAAAAAGCCACAGATGTTACGGAAGCTTTCAAAGTTATGACAGTTAAAAGATGTCCTAAATACCTTCAAACAGATAAAGGTAAAGAGTTCCTGAACAAAACTTTTCAGGATTACTTGAAAGAGACAGGTGTATCTTTTTTCACTGGAGAAAATGATGACATAAAATGTTCTATAGCAGAAAGGTTCAACGGGACCTTACAACAGAAAATGTGGCGATACTTCACTCACATGAAAACCTACACATACATAGATGTACTTCAAGATCTAGTGCATTCTTACAACCACACCTTTCATTCTACCATAGGAGGTCGACCGGTAGACGTTAATAAAGATAACGCCGATCGATTGTTCTATCATTTGTATGAAAGAGTGCGAGCTAAAGATTTAAAGACGAAAAGAAAACCTTTAATGAAAAGTGGTGATAGAGCACGAATTCTAAGAAAAAAGAAAACCTTTAATCGTGGATATGAACCAAATTGGAGTGAAGAAATATTCACTGTAAAGAACCCAGACTATATTAAGGGGTATGAAATCGAAGATACCCTTCAAGAAAGAATAAAGGGGTGGTTTTATCCTCAAGAGGTTCAGAAGGTAAAAGTTACTCCGAGGAAGCAGTACACTGTCGAGAGCATCCTTAAATATAGAGGAAAAGGTGCTAAAAGAGAAGCACTCATTAAGTGGAAAGGATACGGAGACAAATTCAACAGTTGGGAACCAGTCAAGAACATACAAAAATGGATGTAACCTGCACCCTACCCAGTAACTCATCTACTAAGACCTTTCCAGACAACACTCTGAGCACTTACAGAGTTCTTTTACAAAAGTATATGGTACTACCAGCTGACACAGACTGTGCGTTATCTGAAATAACGCTTCCAGTAAAATGGTACAATGTGCGAAAATCAACTTTCTACCTTCTCAGCGCAGAAGCACCGTCAGAAAAGAAGAAACATAACACCGCACCAACTAGGGCAAGAACTTCCCGCGGTTCTGATGAACAGCCTTCTTCTGAATCTCCTGCTACTTCCACAACTACACCTGGAACTGCAGCTGGTTCAATTGAAACACCGACAGTACCAGACCCTGATCATGAAGAGTCTTCTGGAGCGTTTATTTCAGATGCAGTGTCAGCTGTAAGAACAGTTAGTGAGAGTATAGCTCCTCCGACACCAAGTTCTCACACTTCCGACGGACCTACACCTCCTAAAAAACCTAGAGAAGGAGTTACTCCATTACAAACACCTCCGACAAGGTCCGTTGAAGCTATCACTCGACTAAAGCGTGAAATAGAGAGCAGTAGGAAAAAACGTGACAGAGAACCGTTCCTAACAGACATGTTTGATACTGATTTGGTAACACACATGCATGAAACACCCCCGAAAAGAAAACTAGAAGTTGAAATGGAGGGAATTGAAAAAGAAGAAAACGATGACGATGACGACCAACCAGAGCCCACAGAAGTATTCGAAGAAGCTGATGCTGATGAACCAAAAAAGCTGCCTCCCACATTGAGTTACATCGATTCATTAGCAAGGAAGCACTTTCCAGGAAAACGGTCTTACGCTCGTTTCTCAATGGAAAGCGGGCGAGTGGAAACCAACAAAGATCTGATCAAACTCCTGAATAAAATAATGAAGAAAAATATACCAAAAGTCATCAAGAAAATGAAAGAAGAAAAGCGAAAAAATAAAGGAAATGGTCCAGATGAAATTTTCTCTTATAACGAATTCACAATGAAAACACTTATTGCACTGCCTTCCAACACAATGCTCGTCATACCAGAAAACCTTTCTTATCAACTTGGTTTCGAAGGAAAAATATACATGGGTAGGCGCACACGAGCAAAACAAATAACAGATGTCAACTACAGAAACCATACAGTCTATGTCTACTCTGACATTATTCACAACGGGGTAGTAGGAGATACTGAAGCGCCACTTCTTCGATGTATGGCTGTAAACAACTACTCTCAAAAAACAATGGACACAATAAACTTTCCCAATTTGATTTTCCATCCTCTACGAATAACACATTTCAAAGAGATCGGAGTGTACTTAAGAGACAGTGCAGGCGAACCTATACCATTTGAGCACGGGGAAGTGTCGGTAGTACTGACCTTTAGAGCTCTCTCTCATCCCTATAGTACATTAGTATAAGAAGGAAGACATTGGAAAATGGTGAGTTACTATATGAACGTGCCACCCTTGTATTCATCACCAAGAGGTGAATATGGCCAATATTATAAGCGTTCACAATTTGGAAGTGGACAATTACCTGCTTTCGGTGGAGCTAAAAGACAACGTGGCCACGGAATATTCGGAAGTATAATGAGATCGGCTCTTCCGATGATAAAGAAGCTCGGTGCGTCAGCATTTAAAGCAGCCGTCCCCACCATCGTCAAAACAGGAAAAGGTGTTTTTGACGATGTCGTGGCTGGAAAAAACTTTAAGAAGAGCCTAGTAAAAAGGTCAAAGAGTGCAGGAAGTTCCTTAATGGACACAGCATTCAGTGCAGCCAGAAGGTACTTAAACACTGACGACGATGGCCCTCCAGCCAAACGACGCCGAGCAACGCAAGGTGCAAGACGTGGTAACGGGAAGAAGAAGAGTGTAGGTAGACGTAAGTCTACCCTTTTCTAAAGGGTTCATCATGAGTCTCATTCACCCCTGTGCGGCAACATGTGCCGTAGGTGAATTGGATTTACACGCACTACCTATATCACAGAAAGATATTCTCCGAAGTCAATTCGTCAAGAAAACAACAAACAACGCTCTCACTGACACCACAACTTGTTTTGACTTCACCTTCGAACCGAGCAATCTTTACACAGACCTCAGCGAAGCTGAACTCTACCTAGAGTATGTAGTTCAAGCAAACGACGAAGCTGCCTTAACCGTGGCACACGATGCAGCTCCAGTCAACAACTTAATTCATTCACTTTTCAGCAGCGTGCAGCTTCTCGTCAACGGGGAGAAGGTAACTTCGAACAATGAAGAGTACTCCTACAAGTCCTATCTCATCGACCTCCTGACGACGGAGGAGGGGGCCAGAAAGTGTCGCCTCCAAGGTTGCCAGAACTGGTTCATGGACACCCCGGAAAAAATGGACACCAGAGGTGCAGCCAACGCAGGTTGGAACTCACGACGAACAGTCCATGTCGGAGGTGTTAAGTCTATGGTAGCAAGACCACACCTCGATTTGTTTACTCAGTGTAAACTCCTACCCTCTCACTGCGAGATCAAACTCGTCTTCGAACGTCAGCCCGCCAGCTTCTACATGCAGATGGCCGCTAACGAGAGTTACAAAGTCGTCATCAAGAAGGCCGAAATGACCATGCGCCAAGTTCACGTCAGGGACGAGGTGGTGGAGGTACACAATAAAAGTGTACGCGACCCCAAGATGGGACCATTCAACTACCCGATCACCAGGAGCAAGGTCACAAAGCACACCCTCACCCAAGGTTCATCGGAGTACACGTGGACCGTCCCCGACACAACGCAGATCCCCACGGGGGTGATTATTGGCTTTGTCAAAGAGTCGGCCAGCTCAGGGAGCAAGACGGAGAATCCGTTCAACTTCAAGCACTACGACGTAACAGAAGTAGCCTTGCAGTTCGACGATCAGAAGTTCCACGTGAAGACAGACTTTGTCAACGGAAACGTTAGCAGAGCCTACAGTCAACTCTTCAAGGAGACTGGACTATTAGCTTCGGGTCACGACTGCGGTATTCAGTTACATCATTTTAAGAACGGGTACACGTTGTTTGCTTTCGACCTGACCCCCGACCGAACTCCGGAGGACGCCCGAATCAACCTGCTGCGACAGGGAAAGCTGTCGGTGTCCCTGAAGTTTGCTGAAGCGCTGGGTCACGCGGTTTCAGTAATTATGCTGAGCACTTATGACAGCTTGATCCAGCTCACAGCCGACCGATTGCCGGTCACTGACTACGCCATGGTGTAGAACTGAAGATGGTTCTCAAAACCTCAGAATTGAACAAAATTCTACGCAACCATCCCCACACAAATAGATATTTCCTTGGAACTTTTCCCTCTGATAGAATACCAAAAAAACCACAACCCTTCACTTGTTTCATTAGCAACACAGATCCTCACAATAAACCAGGGGAACATTGGGTAGCATTTTGGGTATCACCACAAGGGAAAACTTTCTATTTTGACTCATTCGGGTTACCACCAATAGCTATAAAACACATCTCGTTCTGCCAACGTTCGTCATACGGTATCTGGGAGTATAACCGACAACAACTACAAGCACTCACAACCACCACCTGCGGAGCGCACTGTGTTCGTTTTCTCATAGAAACATGTCGCACTCTCAACCCCTACGTCGCACTGTCAGCGCTAGGTACCCCAGCCATGACAAACCTAACGGACAAGACAGTTCTTTCTTACATGAACTTAAACCGATGGAAATGGAGAAGACGGAAACACCAGATGTTGAAACGCTAGAAATGTGGTTATCTACAGATACAGCGGAAAAAGGAGAGTCATCAGAAGAAGAAGATGTAATACTGGACATGCCTAAGAGACGTCCCATATCACTAGGTCGCATGCAACGTGATCTGGAGAACACCATTGACTGTGTGGAGGCCCTGTCGTCTAATGTTGACCGACTCCTCTTCGCCGTTACCAACTTGCAAAGTAAGCTGGAAGAACTCACAGAACGTTCAGCGCAATCTAGAGGCTGTGGTTTCTCATGCTCCAACAATTCCTTCGCCCTTTAAGAAAATAACTGACCAAGGACAATGAATTATAGATAAAAAGCTGAAAAATGACTGCCCAAGGACAATGAACTATAGCTAAAAAAACTGAAACATTTTCACTATATAGGAAATGTATGAAAAACCAAAAAAAGTATAAAATATATGAAAAAACATAAAATATTTAACAATTTTTTAAAAAATCTAAAAGAAAAGCAATGTATATATGAATTATAATCCGCTTTTTACGATTTTTAATAAAAAATAACTAAAAAAAAGTTGTTTTGTTTTATTTATTATATGTAATGAATAATAAATGCCATAAGCTTATACAAACTATATACAAAAAAAATGTAAAAATAACGAAAATAATAGAACATCCGGTAAATTATCCGGTAAAATATACGTAGAAAGTATATATAAAAAAAATGAAAAAATAACGAAATAACACATACGTTCCTTAAACGTATTTTTAAAAGTAGGTCACGAAAGTAGGTCGTAATGACCTAATTATTCAAAGTCTCTATTAGTCTATGAACCTATTTATGCCCGATGCTCACTCGTACTGACCTAGTGACCTAATTAGTAGCATTGACTATGCGCGCCAGCGACTCCATTATACTACTAGTATTTATGACCATTACAATAAGTTCCAAACATCAAGGCTTATATATCTAATAATGCTTAATTTAATTTGATTGCTACAGATCGTTCCAACCTAAGAACTAATCAAACACACATTGTAAAAAAGATTCTGTGTTTCGTCAGTTGAGTCAAAATGTCCCATCTGATTGTTGTAATCAGTCGCATGCAGAGGGAGCTTTCGGCCGTAAGTTTTGAACTCCAATTTCTCAAGACAATTCTATTAGCCATCATTTGTGCTTCTACGCTCTCGGTAAACAGAACTGACTCTTGAAGAGGGCACCTGTCTGAAATTGAACCGTTCAAGTTAGAGCACAATGAACATGTTTGGTTGTCTATGCTCCGGTGCTGTTGTTCTGTTGCGCGTCTTTCACCGCTGCCCGTTCTGTGTCCCCGTACCCAACTGCCCGCACAGTGGACCGCTGGTCGTCTTCAGGTAACTGGTCCCCGGCACGTACTCGTCTCGCATGTAGTAACACGAGGTCAACATGTCTTATGTTGTAGCTCTTTGGTCAGCGACTTTCCTTCTCCCTCAGTCTAGTACCATACAGGGTGCCCAAGCAAGGCTTTAAAAAGTTTTAAGTGGTCTGAAATTGATGTTCTCAAATTTAAGGGCTTAAAAGGGACTTACATTTCACATAATCCTTGTAAGAAGTTTTGATTTGGATCTGATTAGGCAATGAAGATGTAATGACATTGATAGATCAAGGGCGAGCAAATCGTTGCTTTTTGCCAAGTGTCGTTACGTCAAGCCTTATGGGAAGAATTTTTTTAATGCATGGCCATTCGGTCTTAAATTTGCTGAACATAGGGCATACTTTGGTCTTAAATTGATTTTCGAAAAAGCGTGGGCACCCTGTTTAAATCATTGCTAGTCTAGGTGTTTTAAAGATCAGATGTTCTTTTCGATTTTATGGCAAATTATCCAGTTTTGTGCTAGTTGTTTTCCACCACTACGAGTGGTGACCTGTTTGGCAATTTTCCTCTCGTTTTCTGTGTGTCTGTTGTTTAATTGTCTACATTTCCTGAAGAGATTTCTAGATTCAGTCGCGCTATGATTAGTCCGTTCTAGTGGTTTCTGACCTCAACCCAGAACTGGTCAAGATTAATTTGTAAGACCCGTAAGATCGAGTTTGTTGTACTGAAGAAAAGGATTCAAAATTTCCGTTTAAAACTTAAACTGAAGTTTAAGGCGCTTCTTTATCATGTCCAGAAACATTTGAAAATTGTACATGGAATTTCTACAATATAAGTGAGACCAAATAAGAGTTGAAATTGTTGTGATCATCAAATTTCCAGAATGGTATTTAATTGGCCTTTCTCTAATTTCTCTAACATCCTCAGTTCTAAGTTTTTAGAACGTGGGGAAATTCAGGAACTTTTGAAATTACTCCGTTCAAGCAATATTTCAAAATAAGCAAGCCAGACGTTGACAGTTTCGGTCGATGCATTGTGTGGTAATAAGTAGCTCTGGCCAAAGCTCTAGGTGCGCTTTATGCTTTCATGTTATTCATACTTTTATAGGGAGACCATTCAGGACTGTTGTTTGTACCCTTTACCCTTTGAGACTTAAGCCCCATACCCACTAGGCGATTTTAACCAAGTCGGCCTACTGATCCGCGCTAAAATCGACTGATTCTACCACCAAAATCAGCCAATTTTAGTGGTGATTCGGATCAAACATACATACATCAATACGGCAATCATATGAATCAGCCGATGTTAGTGCCAACTCTGTGAAAGTCGCCTAGTGGGTATGGGGCGTTAGTTTTTGTGTTATGTTTGAGAAGTCAGGTTCAGCAGCTTTCGCATGCCCCTTTAGACCGCTAAGTGAGTCATAACGAACAAATAGTACATTTTTATTGATATTATCAAGTGTCGTGTTAATTTAATCATTAGGGAATGGACCAGTCTTAAACGCTTTTTTAATCATTCTTTTCCATAAAGTTGAACAACAAAACGATAAGTGTATTCTACTGTATGAAATGTTACTGCTACTGATATTTTACCTGCTGTGGTCAAGATCAGCATTCAGTGAAATTAGTTAAGTAAATTTCCCTCAGGCTTTGCAGGTATTAGACTTTACAGGGATTGAATTAATCTAGTTTTTTTTATGACACCTCAAATAATTTAAAAAAATTATTGACTATAATCTTGACACTGTTTCATATTTTGGCATTAACAGTGACTTAATCACCGTCTCTTCGTCTTGTCGTTTCAGGGCGGCTCAGCCGGACCCGCTGACAGCGCAGTCATGTCGAGGATCGAATCATTGGAACAAGAAAACAACGACCTCCGAAAAAGTGAGAACTTGAAAACATCTTGACAGTTGCCTACACAGAATTATTTGTCCACAAAAGCAGCAATATGAATGACATGGATTGCGAGAGTACTCATTTCAGAAGACACCGGACTGAACTGTCGGTTTTGTAACACGTTGTGACCAACAATATTCTCGAATGCCATTTTTCCTACTTTTGTAGGATTTCCTACTTTTTTTGTGATTTTGGATAGCACAACCGATTTTCCTATATCACTGTAATATCTGTTAGTTTTGAGCTATTTGAATAAGAATTCAATGTTAGTACTATACAGTAGTCCCCCTCACCAGCGGCCACCCTTGGGGAATCAGAAAAGTGGCCGCTGGTGAGGGGTGGCCGCTGGTGAGGGGGAGCACCCTATGAGTTGATCAATTCCATATCATAATTTTGTGTTAAGACTTTTTTTTAATACAATCAAGAAATTATAAAAACGGCCAATCTAAGTTATTTGACTAAAGTATTAGGATAGGTTCTAGAAATTGTATATTCTTACAACAAAAAACTTCTTGGTGGAATTTAGTGCCTTATATGGTTATATTACTATCAGAATAAATAAACGAATTAAATAAAAAAATAAACGAATTAAAAAAAAAAAAATTACACAGCACATCCTGGCTGCCCCCGCCCTTTGTTCTAGGTGCGACCAGTCCTGGCCGCCCCCTCTTTGTTCTAGGTGTGACCACTCACATTCTAGTACCTATCAACACCTCCTAGCTGCTCCCTCTTAGTTCTAGGTGCGACCACTCACATACTAGACCTCTCAGCACCTACTGGGCGCCCCTCTTTGTTCTAGGTGCGACTATTTACCTCAAGGTTGTTTCAACACCCCCTGGTCGCCCCCTCTTTGTTCTAGGTGCGACCACTAGTCACACCCACTGCAATTCCCCTATTTTGGCCACACAAATCTTAATCTGAGGATCTCCTGGCCGCTGGTAAGGGGTTTTCTGGCCATTTAGGACCTTAAAATGGTGGCCGCTGACCGCGTCAGAGGGGTGGCCGCTGATGAGGGGTAAATAAAGAGAGAAAACCATCCGTGCTGGCATTTTGTGGCCGCTGATGAGGGGTGGCCGCTGGTGAGGGTGGCCACATATAGAGGGATCACTGTATTCCTAAACATATCTTTCCTCTGAGTTGCTTCTAGAAAAGAAGTAGGGAAAATATTTTCTACTCTCCCTACTTTTCCGTCAGTCAGTAGTGACATCTCTGGATACAAAAAGATACCGGGCTTCTGCCTCTCTTTGGTGTTAACATGACTACCACTTTCGATGATAGGCCGTCCAAATGGTCGAAGTAGTGGTTGTGAAAAAAGGGGTAACATGTATGTGTAGTTTGTTAATTTCCACTGTTCTACATGAGAGTAACCCATAACTCGTGATTACTGAAATTACCGCACGGGTCACGACATAGGTAGCATTTGGAAAGTCGCATCATGTGAGAAGTCGACGATGGGCGATAATAGGTCCTAGGCAGGAAGTCCCAGTATAATCTCGACAGGTGCCCCTCCACAAATTGTGGCATAGGGACGAGTTAGTCTTTTAGGTATGAATCCCAGATATGTAAAAGATGAGAGGGATCTATATTTAGTTTGCTACCCATTACAATGTTTACAGAATTCAGTGACAAAACATGCAACGAGAGTAGGAACTATTGCCACACACATGCGCAATGCCCATTTAGCCCATCAGCGACTTTTCAAATGCGGTGACTTTTCACATGTAACAGCCACCTTGACAGCGCCTGACCAACCAAAAAGGGGTCCACAGATAAAATGTTGTGAAATACCTTCTCTATTACAAATGTTTACTACTTGTTTTCCTTCAGTCACAAATCTTGTACTAATATAACCTTATGTGCCTTCAGTCACGGATGACTTGCGTCAGATGGTGAAGAACCTCGAGAACCGCATCTCGTCCCTCGAGTCAAGCAACAAGTCCGCCCCGGCCCCCCAGAAACCCGCAGACACAAAGGTGAGTCATGAGTAGATGGGTTCTTTAACCACAACTTTCACATAATACATCACCCTGTGCCCCCGACAGGGTCATCAAAGGCCGGGTGTGTAGTGTCCTTTCTATGAGACATTGCACATAAAAGACCCCTTGCCACTCTTTGAAAAGAGTAGGGTATTGCATCCAGTGGCAGGTTTCTTCTAAATCATATCATAAATACAATCACCTGTAAGCTGAAAAGCATTACCTTGTGCAGTCTGGAAAGAACCTTGTGTGGTTGACCGTATGTTAAACTACCCAAATAAACTAACAATCATATAATACTTAATTGGTATGTATCAGATGTACGAGTTCTTGTAAAATTGAATTTGAGAGGAGGAAACCGCCAATTTTGTTCAGGAAAAGGTCTATTCTGGTACACTTTCAGTGCATTCTCAATTTCCTCAGGATTTTCTCTGAAATCTCTTTGTTATTGAGAACTGTACTTTTAAAATGTTTTAGATTTTATAAAAAAAAATACGAAACTGCTATGACTTCAACGTTTGGTTCCGTTTACCTTTCTTTTCATGCATCTTCGAAAGTCAATAGCTTAACTTTTTTGAAATAATTCTGATTTCTTAATTTAAAAACTAAATAAAATGCTTAAACGTTCCTGTCTTCTGTCCCTACAGCCTGTCGAGGAGGAGGACGACGACGACTTCGAGTTGTTCGGTTCAGACGATGAGGTAAGCGCTTGTCCCGAGGAAATGTCGCTGCTTTTTATTTGCTCTCAGTAAATTAGATGCTGTTGTTGATATTGAAATAACAAGATAACTGTATAGATACATCCTAAACTTGTGAACTGAATCAATTGCAAATTGCTGTCGCATTTTGAACGAGAATGTTACTTGTAAATAAATAAAATCGTTCAATATGTACACATTTTTGTATGCCAATATCTCGGGTATCAAACTTCCATGAGGCTGCTATTTAGAAAAGTTTGATCCCTTTGAAGGTCTTTTTATCTTGCATGGATTTTTCAGTGAGGGTAATTCTCCCTCAAAGCGCGCATTACATTTCTGGCCTGGGAATCCTGCATTAACTTTCTGCTGAGTGTATCAAATGTTGGTCTTTCAGGACGACGGCGAGGCAGAAAAACTGAAACAAGAAAGAATAAAGGCCTATTCCGCGAGGAAAGCAAAGAGTGAGTATCTGAAGTCTTGTATGTTAACGTTGGAGTACCCAAAGGGTGCGGAGGAGGTCCTACAGTAGGGAGTTTTAGCAACCTCCACACATCTCGATACGTTAACGCATCTCAAAACTTCTAAGGTGTCTGCTAGACAAACAACCCAAAAAATACATTACCTACTTAGATTAATATTCACAACATATACCAAAGTACAGCATTTGAATGAAATATTTCTGAAGGGATTCCATGTAGCTGACCCAAGTGATACGTTACATTAGTGTTCGTGGGATGCATCAGAGTTGCTAAAACTCCCCAATACTTTGTTCGGAGGGTGGGGGCGGGGGTGGACATTTGCAATTCACCCTACCACGGATAGCTGATTTATAGTATTTTCTGCACCTGCAGATTAATTACAATAGATTTTGTCAACAAACCCACTGGAAAAACTATAGGAAATATGGAAATATTTGCTCTGTATCAATCTGTAACAAATTTACGACTAGGCGTGTGGGATGGTGAAGTGGTTAGAGCGTCCGTCTGCTGCGCGGGCGGCCGGGGTTCAATTCTGGGCCTGGGCTGGGCTGCTACACCCCTCTGCATGTCTCCCAGTGGCAACAACTGGGTTATCAAAGACTCCTAGAGAGTCACCGGCTGTTGTGTGTGTGGCCCTGTCTATGGGACCATGCACATTAAAGAACACCTCCCTCGGTAAATGTGTAGGGGTATGGTCTCTATCTTCTCATAGATTCGTTCATTCCATAGATTCGATCACCAAACGAAAGAATTGTCAAAACCTTGTTCTCGCCGTGATATGACCTTAGATGTTGCTACGGCGTTAAACCCCAATAACCAACCAACCAAATTTACAACTAATGCCATGATTAGTGCAAGTTCCTATGCTTAAGCCTTGTGAGTTGTCGACACATTACCTGTTTCACAAAACATCACTCTAATATTCTGACTCAGGATCAAGATGTTTTGAACTGTGTGTATTCGAATTGGTCACATTTGATGTTGTAGAAACAGTCCTTGGCGTTGCTAATTGTGTTGCTGTTTTTCCGATCAGAGCCTGTACTCATCGCCAAGTCCAACATCATCCTGGACGTGAAACCATGGGATGACGAGACCGACATGGCCAAGTTGGAGGAGTGCGTGCGCTCCATCGCCATGGACGGGCTCCTCTGGGGAGCGTGTAAGTCTCATATCTTATACTATTTTGAATGTACTATAATATTGAGAGGTTTACTTAGGATTGCTAATAGTAATACGAATAATGCAGGTATTCTAATTATTTTTTTAAGATAAATAGTATGTAATGTTTTTCACTGTCCCCAGACTGGTGAATGTGGGACCGGTGAAAAATAATCAGAGGTGATTAGGTATATCAGGCCACTGGACCGAATGGCCAATGACTTTACGTTCAAAAAGTGCTTCCATGAAATTTATTGAAATATCAAGGACACGAAGGGTTCTTTTTACATAGAATTCTAATGTATTAATTCAAATAATTGGAAATTAATAAATTCGCTTATGCCGTAATTGTCATCAGAGTGAGTTTAAAAGATCGCTTTTCCCTATCAAGTATCGCTAATAAGGCTCCTACGGCTGGCTATAATGATGTCAACTTTGATCAGCTCAGTTTGAAAAATTAAATTTTGTTTTGTTTTTCAAACGCACTATTTTCCTATTTGAAAGTTTTCTACCAATTTTAAACCTTGTAAACAAGAAATCAACATTGTCTTGTGAAAGGTTCACCATTTTAGTTACAAAATTGAAAATCCGGAAATGTGCTTCCAAGTTTTCCGGACTTTTCATCTCTCTTGGTTGGCATCTCTGTGGCTGTAACTAGTTATTTCAGGCCAAGTGCCCGACTTGATCCCTCAATACTAACCGTGTCCTTCGCCCTTCAGCCAAGTTGGTGCCCATGGCCTACGGTATCCGCAAACTGCAGATCTCGTGTGTCGTAGAAGACGACAAGGTGGGCACCGAGGACCTCGAGGAAAAGATCTGCGCCTTCGAGGATTACGTAAGTATAAGTATAAAGTATAATGTATTAATATCATGACTACCCAGTGTTCGAGACTAACGCCTTCCCACCGGCCAGTGGCCGTCGATTTTGAATCAATGCCGACAAAAAATTGAGAAATCATTAGCAAATCGGCCCAGATGGCTGACCATTTTTCAGCCGTTATATGTTTTTTCTGGCTGTCATTCATTCTATTTTTGGCCATAATCTATGCCTTCTTTTGGCCGTCATTTACACTTTTTCCTTGGCCGACTAAAACCTATTGGGGCCGACAATTTTTTTGACACTGTTGGCCGATATCCCAAAAAGTTCGTCTCAAACACTGCTACCTGCAGGTAACAGTGAAGCAGAAATTTACCGGCGTGTGTACTGCTGAGCTGTCCAAGTGAAGGTTTTAACTCTGAGATATCCACACGTGTATATGGTGTTAAAACCAGTCTTTGTTTGGAAATATTAGATGTAGACGAGTTTTTTCATGTTATTCTTGTCGTTTATTTCATCCGGAAAATTGCAGTTAGTGACCAAAACAGTGTTTAGCAAAATAAAAATAAAAATTGGCAAATCATTCTGTAGAGCTAGCAACCAAAAAAACATGTCCTGTGTTTATGAAAATAAAATATGAGCTTTAATATTTGTTTTTTACATCCTTACAGATTCAAAGTATGGACATTGCTGCCTTCAACAAAGTCTAACCTCAACCGAACAGATTCTAACTGAGGCCAGCAGGGGGCGCGGGGTGACGTCACGGGACGCGTGCTCTGACGTCACGACTGACTGCCCCTACCGGCCCTTCGTGCTTAACGCTGTTTGTTACCGAGAGATTTCATGGGGAATAAAAAGTATTTATGTACCCAAAGTGTCCTGTTCTCATTCGGGAGTTATTCAGTTGTTTTCTCAGCAGCAAATATATGACAGTTAAAATTAGGTAGATCTACTTACAAGAAAATATATCGCATTTGAGATTAGAAAAAAGGACCGTATATCTTCCTTAAATTTATTACATGCATCCTCTTGAGAACTATTGGTCACAGGACGGCATAAAATATACCATTCAAAAGATAAAAATGGGAAAGCCCCATATTGAAACATATAAGAAAAAAGTTAAATATCGTGCATAATGCCATATTCCTATTGGAAATTGTTACCATATAGACCTTTTTCATTAGGGTGTGGCGCCCCCTGGTGAAGTAAATGGAATTAATGGTTTGGGTCATTTCCCAAAGTTAACCTTTATAAACAGGCCAAATTAAGTGGTTCCCCAACTGATATTCACAAAGCAAAAACTTAGTAAAAACTCAGTAAATAAAAGGATAAATTCGGCCAAATCCGATTTTATCAAAGATAACTTGGAGCAGCATCAGGACAATCCTAAAAAGTTTTGGCAGATAATAAATAATGTTTTGATAAAACAAAAAAACCCAGGCACTATATGCATCATTGATGATAATGGTCAAGAGGTTGATACAGCAGAGTCTTGTGAATATTTAAATAGATATTTTGTCTCTATTGGAACAAATTTGGCAAAACAATCTGATAATACTGGCCAACCACCTACCTATAGGCCAATATATGGTATCACTTAAAACGATGCTGTGAACCATTTTACTGAGGATAGCGTAGTTTCAGAGTTGAAAGCAATTGATGTGAATAAGAGCTCAGGTATAGATTTCTTGCCAACATTTAGCTTAAAGGATATGTTCCTGTGTCTTCCTCGACATATGACACATTTATTTAATGTTTCTATCAATACTGGGGTTTTTCCTAAAAGTTGGGCGCATGCCACTATAACACCAATCCCGAAAGAGGGAGATTTGCGACTTTGTAAGAACTGGCGCCCAATTTCGATCCTTCCAGTTGTTGGTAAAGTCTTAGAGAAGTTATGTTCAAAATTAATTTGGGATCATTTGTCTACAGAGGACATATTATGTCCTGAGCAATATGGATTTAGGCCCAGGCTCTCGACGTCAATCGCTATCTTTAACTATAGTAAATATTTGTCAGACAATATTAACAAACAGAAAGTGGTGGGTTCTGTGTATTTAGACCTAGCCAAGGCATTTGATTCTGTTAATCACAATCTTCTAATTAAAAAGTTGGAAGACATGGGTTTCTCAGAACAATTAATTAGATGGCTGAAAAGTTACTTACAAAATCGAACAATCACAACTAAATTTAATAATGTCAAGTCACAACCAGGTGTGATATGTTGTGGCGTGCTGCAAGGCACGGTCATAGGGCCAATTTTGTTTCTATGCTATATCAATGACATGATTTTCATTGCAAAACAACAACAAGTAGAAATAGGCCTGTACGCAGATGACGCTGTTGTCTACCTGGCCAGTACTGAACCAGCACTAATTGAATCAAAACTACAAAGTAAGCTTAATAAAGTTGATAACTGGTGCCATTTTAACCATAATAATATGAACATAAGCAAAACCAAGTACTGTGTGTATGGCACTACTAGCTGTACTCGTGGTGTTAGCAAATTTGACCTGAAAATAGGTCCGTCCGAAATTGTTAATTGCAATAAATACACCTATCTGGGTGTTGTATTAGATTGCCATCTAACTCTGGAATCTCACTTCAACCTGGTATTTAAAAAATTCTCACATAAGATTTTTCAACTGGGCAAAATTAAAAATATGATTAGCATCAATACTAGGATACTGATTTATAAACAAAAGATTGTTCCTTTAGTGGAATATGTCAGTTATATTATGTCTTACTGTCGTGTCCATGATTTGAACAAGCTACAAAAGTTGCAAAACCGAGCCCTACGAATGTGTTTTAATATCCAAAATGTAAGGGAGATTAGTGTATTACAACTACACTTAAAAGCCAAAATTGAAATGCTTGATGTCAGAAGAGACCGTCAGTTACTGTTGATAATGTACCATCACAGGAAATGTGTTGATTTTCTTGTACAGCAACAGAGAAATACCCGACAAGGAGACAAAATAATTTTTAAAACTGAACTGGTGAAAAGTGAGCTTTATAATAAGTCACCATATCATATAGGATCAAAACTGTGGAATCAGCTACCTGCTGAAATCCAATTCCTAGACTCTAAACATGATTTCAAAAAGGCCATAAGGAAATTGTAAATACTGTGAACTTCCTACACAGTACACTGTGAGGACAAAATTGTGTAGTCTAAAACGGGACAGATGGAATGCGTCATGCTTATACTAGCTACGTGCAATACCTGAAGTACCGTATTGTATAATGACTGTAATTGTATGAAATTGAGTATGTATTAATTTGTGAATTTGTATTTCGCTCTATACGGAAGATCAATTTATGTAAATTGAGTATAGTTAATAAATAAATAATAAAAAAGAAACCTATATGAAGTGAAGCATAAAGGTTAACTATGGGAAATGACCTAAACCATTGGTTCCATTTACTTCACCAGGGGGCGCCACGCTCTTAATGAAAAAGGTCTATAGTCTACAACAAAAAATAGAACAAAGTAAATTTGTAAAATGTTTATCTACTGAACTTTTGTATGAGCTGAATTTGAAGTGGGATCGGGTGAACAAAATATGATACCTAATTGTATAGACTGATATTGATATGTTGTAATTATTGTATATATGTAAGCAAATATCAGTACTTACTGAGGAGTTCTTGTAGAAATGAAACCTGTCCTGGTGAAACTGAAGCTGTCGTGCGGGCAGTCGGTCTCGTGGGTAGCAGGTTTCTGATTCAAATTATCCGGCAGCGACGCATCATGCAAACCGGACGTTCCCGAAGTGACCCGAACGCGGCCGAAGCTTTCCGACGAATCGACGTCGGCGACACTCCACCTCGTTCCATTTTTTTAGGAGGGCCCCCTCCATTAGGGGAGGCCGAAACGAGGTTCCCAGGTGTTCGTGGCCTAGCAACTACAGGTGTATATACAGTTCTATGTGTTCTAGGCGCTACTATTTACAAGGGAAGGTCTCCTCGACCTACAGCCCGAAGAAGTTCCGGGCGTTCCTGGAGGAGATCTCCAAGACGAGGCTGGTTGGGATTCCCTGAAGCTCTCCCACTCGGTCTGCTACCCGGCAGATGGAAGTCGGCCCATGCTGGTTGGGCCGGACCCCTCGCGGGCAGAGGTGCGGGCTGTCGGTCTCCAGGAGGAGCTTGTCCAGCTCGAGGCCCTGCACCACCTGGTCCAGTTCCGGGTGACGGTCAGCCCTCAGGAGTTTTCCTGAGATGCTGAACATGGCCTTAGGGAAGGCCTCCTCCCACCGGCGCTGCTCGCCCAGCCCACTGTCGAAGCAGTGCAGCTGTATCTTCTGCGAGCGGGGTACAGACTGCTGCAGCACCTCCCGGCACATTGCCCCAGCCTCTTGGTTCTGCTTCCGATCCCGGGAGTGGATGACGAGGGGCAGCCCCTCAGCGGCGGCGAAGGCTGCCAGGTTGGCCAGTGCCGCTTGCTGCATGAGGGCTACGTCCTCGGAGTCCCGGTGGTAGAGGTCGATCCCCACCTCTCCGACGGCCACGGCACCCCTCCGTATGGCCTGCTTGGCCGAAGCGAGCACATCGTTGACCCTGCTGGCCTCTCTTGGGACCCGAGTCGGGTGGAGCCCCACGGCGTTGACGACGCGAAGCCCAGGAATCTCGAGGTCTCGACGGCTCCAGTCCCTGGGGAAGCAGTCAACGTTCACCACTGTCAGGGAGGACAGGTCATCCTGTCCCTGCCAAACGGCATGGCGACACAACTCCCGAAGGTGGCAGTGGGAGTCGGTCCCTGCAGGGATTGGCCTCCGGGTTCGGCCCGCCCTCTGGGTCCAGGTCCTGATCCTGGCCTGGCCTCGGTCACTGCAGGTGGACATCAGCAACGCAAGCAGCCTCCAATGGAGGAGGCAGCCCTCGCTACTGGGGGGGCTCATCACCCGAACGGCTCCACTGGTGGTGCCCATGGACCGGTCGTAGTAGTCCATCAGTGCCTCTTGGACTGGTGACACAGTGAGCCTGACAGCAACCAGCCCTCTTTCAAGGGCCAGGTCGCACAAGTCCTCCCGCCTCGCACCAATCTGCCCTGCAACTTCATCAAGGAGGGCCGCACACAGCCGGACGTACTGCTCCAGTGCCCTGTCGTCGAAGGGCTTTGCCTGGGGGCACATCTGGAGGTGTTCCCTTAGCGCACCAACTCGCGCGCACTGGGTGTGGCAGCCCCAGCATGCTGTCTCCGGCTGGACAAAGTACGGCAGGTGTGACGTTATCACATGGCGGTGGATGTGGTTCTGGGGGGCACATCGTTGGTTGACGGGGCATATTTGTTTTCGGTCTCGTCCTGGGGCCCTCCCACCTGCAGGGGGCCTTTGTTGGGTGGCCGCCCTGCTGGGTGAACGGGCATTCCTTGTTGGCGGTGGCCTTTGTTTCCGCGGTGGCGCTCCTTCACCTATGGGGGGCCTTGGTTCAGTGGCCACCACACTGGGTGAGCGCGCTCTCTTCATAGGTGGTGCGGAGTCCCCAATGGAGATAGTGCGGGTCTCCGCTTCCACTTCTTCTGCTTCAGGGGTCAGGGCCTGGTTCCCCCAGTAGACTTTACGGGGTCCAATGCCTCCAAAGGTCACTTCAAGACCTCTGGCTGGTGCAGGGGGCGGGTTGTTCTCCAAGACCGGGCCAGCCGGAGCCGGCGGCTGCAGGAGGACTGGGGTCCCCCCTTGGCCCATGAGCCCTGTGATGTTGATGGGAAGCCAGATGACACCATTCTGCGACAGGCCAGGTGGAATGGCCATTTGCAGAGAGCTCCCTGCGGCAGTTAGCGCGGGGAGGTGGTCTCCAGCAGGCGGGAACACGTTGAAAGGCATGTCTGGAAGGCATTGAAAAATTGGTAACTCCTTATCTGTAGCCTTATCCTCTATATATAGTCTTCTATCTTCCTAGTTCCTAATCCTACTTATTTACACACTGATAAGGAGTTAGTGGGATGTCGGAAAGGCCGGCATGCGACGCAGACGAAGGGGACGGAGCAAACGGCAAACTGTGTTCTGTAACCGGGCAGGCACGCGTATAAGCCTACCCCTGCTCGATCGTCGCTCGGGTTCGGTTCCCATTGCAGCTCCAGTTGCAGCCCCTGCTGCCTTCGTCGACTTCAGCTCCTGGCTCGTAGTTCCCTCCACCGACTTCTCTTTCATGGTCGCATTTTTACCCTTCTCTGACACATTTGACACTGTGTTTCCCGTACTCTCATTACTTGTGCTTGGAGTACTGGGTATGGAGTACTGGGTACTTCTCTACCGAGCATCATCATGTTTGGACTATACCCTGTTGTTCGGTGGGGTACAGTCCGCAGTGCTCCGGTTAAGAGGTGCAGGTGACGGTCCCATTGCCTAGACTTCCCCTCTAAGAAGCAGCGTACCATCTGGAGAATAGTACGATTGTACCGCTCCACTTGTCCATTTGACGCTGGATGGTAGGGGGTCGTCCGGGTTTTCCGAATGCGCAGGAGATTACAGATGGAGTTGACCAAGTTCCCGTCCACGTTACGGCCCTGGTCTGTATGTAGGTGTTGTGGACAGCCGAAGCGAGCCACGAAGTCGTTGACGAACTTGTTGGCTATAACTTCCGCCTTCTGGTCTGGGATTGGATAACATTCTACCCACTTCGTGAATTGGTCCACAATCACCAGGATACAGGTGTTTCCTTGCTCCGAGACAGGCAGGGGCCCCAGGATGTCCAGGTGGACTCTTTCAACTGGTGCCCCGGCATGGTATTGTCCTAACGGGCCTCGGGGCCTCGTGCAGGGCTTCTTGTTTTTGCTACATGTACCACAGGACCTCACGTACTCCTTGCAGTCTGTCCGCAGTTGGAACCAGATGAACCTTTGCCGCAGTCGGGCGAGTGTCTTGTCGTGTCCCAAATGGCCTGCGGTTGGGTGGTCATGGCAAAAGGCAAGGGCCTCCGCCTTCATTGATTCCGGGACGACCAGTAGGATCTTGGGTCCGTTGACTGACTCCCAGCGATAGAATAGTATCCCGTCCTGCAGGAGAAGTTGATGGCTATTAGCCCAGAGATATTTGGCAGCAGGCCCGCTTAGGGCTAGCATGGCCTGGGATGGGCTCGCCCTCTGTTCCAGCCAGCCAATAACCTCCCTGAGGTCGGGGTCTTCAAGTTGTTTGTCGTGAAGCTCTGTTTTGGAATAGCCTCCAAGAGTTGTGCTGACCCCTTCGTCATCCTCTTCCCCATTAAGTGTCAGTGTCCTTATGGATGGTGTTGGTGGGGGGCTCTCCGGGGCCTGTCTGCGCAAGGCCAGGGGTACCACGTCGTCCACTTCCTCCTCGAAGCGTGCCCATTGCATATGGGCTCGTCGGCAATATGGGCATCCCCACATGGCAGCTGCTCTGGCGACGAGCCGGCGCTGTAACAATCACATCCAGGCAGGGGGTCAGGGATGCGGGAGAGGGAGTCAGCATTGATGTGCTTCTTCCCTGGCCTGTGGACAATGGACATGTCGTACTCCGCCAACTCCTCAAGCCAGCGGGCTAGCTGTCCTTGGATATTCTTGAATCTCATCAGCCAGGTAAGGCTGTTGTGATCTGTCCTTACAAGGAAGGGTCGGCCGAGCAGGTAGTGGCGGTATTGCCTGGTCATGCGCACCACTGCCAGAAGCTCCTTGCGGGTGGTGCAGTACTTCTGCTGTTCCTTCGTCATAGTGAAGCTCCCATAGGCAATCACCCCTACCATCTGTCCCAGCTCCCCTGCAACAGCGGTGTCCGATGCGTCGCAGTCAAGTATAAAGGTGTACTTTAGGTCAGGGTAGGGTAGTATGGGGGCTTCCATCAATGCTCCTTTTAGCAGATGGAGGGCTTTTTCAGCCTGCTCCGGCCAACTGAATGTTACTTTAGGGCCTGTTATGGCGTAGAGCGGTTCCCCGATTTCAGCGTAGCGAGGTACGAACTCCCGGTGGTAGTTAGCAAATCCCAGGAAGGACTCGACATCTCGGATGCACTTGGGGGTGGGCCAGTTCTTGATGGTGTCCCTGCTGTCTGGGTTGATTTGAATGCCTCCAGGAGACACGAGTCGGCCCAGAAACATTACCTCCTGCTGGAAGAAACTGCATTTCTTGGGCTTCAACTTGAGGTTGTACCCCTGAAAACGTTCCAGGGCTTCCACTAGGTTGTCACGGGCCTGCCCAAAGCTGTTGCCGAAGACGACCACATCATCCAGGTATGAGAGGACCTTGTTCCACTGCATTCCGTGCAGCACCAGCTGGACTGCACGTTGGAAGGTGGCGGGCGCGTTGCACAGTCCAAATCCCATTCGGGTCCACTCGAAGAGCCCATACTTGGTGATGAAGGCTGTTTTGTACTGGTCGTCCTCCTCTAGCTCTATCTGCCAGTACCCGGAGTTCATGTCAAGGGTGCTGTAGAACTGACTTCCTGCCAGAGAGTCAAGACACTCCTCGATTTTTGGCAGTGGGAAGGCGTCTTTGACCGTGACACTGTTAAGGGCCCTGTAGTCGAGGCACCACCGTACGGACCCATCCTTCTTCCTCACCAACACTGGGACAGCTGCCCACGCTGAGGACGAAGGTCTGATTACCCCGGCATTCAACATCTTTGTCAGGTGCTTTTCTTCTTCCTCCTGGAAACCCAAGGGGGTCCAGCGCATGCGCTGGCAAATTGGTCTAGCACCTTGCGTGTCGATGGAATGCTTAATGGCTGTGAAACATCCCAGATCGGTGTCACTGATTGAGAACACGGCCTGGTATTCTATGAGGATTCGGGAAACCTCAACTGCTTGCGGATGTGTCAGGGCCTTGGCTGACCGAAGGAACAGGTCATGGAGATGTGGTGGGACCGTGGTGGACAGGGCCGATAGTTCCTCAGGGGAGACTTTACAGGTGTTCTCTCCCTCATTCTTCAAAGCTATCCTTCTCAGCATTGCGGGGATGCTGGCTTGGTCCACTTCGACATCCAGAGTTGATGCAGAGTGGGCTAGGCCCAAGGTTTGACCCTGTTTTACCTTAACCCAGTGATCGCTGATATTTGTCAGCTCCACGACTCCTTCTTCCTGCTCACCGCTGAGGACAACATAGGGGCACACGATGTCAGGACTGAAAACCTTGGGACAGAGCATGGTCTCATCACCAAGGTTTTTCCTGTCACCGCAGGTGCGCACTGGTACTTGTTTAGTTGACATCGGTGGGATAGAGATACTTCTCGCACAGGCGATACTGGCCACAGGGTGCGGTTCATTGCTTTGTCCTTTTCGGTAGCTTGCAGCAACAGTCTGGTCTTTAATGGCGATCAAGGCGGAGGGCAGGTCGATCGTTGCACCGATGGCTTTGAGGAAATCCAAACCGAGAATCACTGGATCCGATATTGGCGCCACATACACGCACCAATGGAACTGGGTGTCCCCAAGCTGTATCCTCACCCTCTTTGTGAAGTGTCCTGACATCATGCTATCCTTCCCCGCACCCTTCAGCTTGACCTGTTCGAGGAACTCTGGGGGCTCAACCATAGAATTAAGAAATTCCTGGCTCATCACCGTGACCTGGGCTCCCAAGTCCACTAGAGCTTCCACTGATGTCCCGTTCATTTTGACCCTGATGTAGAGGCTCTCCGGAACATCCCTGGCTGAGTTTCCCCCACGGAAGGTGATGCTCCGCACGTAGTAGTCCTGAGACATAGGGGTTACAGGCCTGACTTCCTGGTCCTCCTGGTGTAAAGCACACCTGCCCACACCAACCTGGGAATAAGCTGTACCTGCTCCTGTCTCCTCGTCTGGGTATCCCTTCGGGTCTTCAGATTGTCGTTTTTGCTCCCAAGGCAGTGCTTGATCCCATGGCCGTTCTTGGTCCGGGCATGAGGGCTGGCCTTGGGAGCAGCTTACTTCAAGGGGTGACTGTGGGGCCTGTGGGATCTCTGGGCCCAAGTATGACACTTGGTCCGGTGGTCGACCTCGGTTAAGGAGGGGTGGCGATTGGTCGCGCTGACCACCCCATCCTAGTTTTCCGAAGCCGTTTTCTTCTCAAGGGCTATCGGTTGGCGCTTGGGTTTTGGGCACTCCCTTGCAAAGTGGCCCTCCTCCTGGCAGTTGAAGCACTGCCTTGGTCGGCCTGGGGAAGTGCTCCTTGACCGGCTCCTGCTCGGATACGGGCTGGGCGATCTGGGTGGCCTCGCTGTGCTCCTCGCGGCGGTGGCCTGTATTACCTTCTCCGCCGCTGCTGTTGCCGCCTGCTCCATCATTTTTTGAATGCGTTCTTCCAAGCCTTGGAGCGGGTCCTTCTCCACCCTGGCGATTGAGGGTTGCTTGCTGCTTACTTCGTCCCCGTCCATGAAGGAGACAGACCGGACCTTCCTCTCTCCAATGAGGGCCTTAGCGTTCTGGATGGAGTGTTTAACGCTCCGCAGAAGTTCCCTCATGGTTTCCACCTTTTTCTCGCCAGCCCACAATGCTGCCCGACGATCCAGGCAGCCATGGAGGAAGGCGTCCATGGCAGCCCTCTCGGCGGTCCTTTCCGGGTCTCCCCTATAGCCGTCCCTGGCCAGCGTCTGACACCTCTGGGCGAAGTGCTCGAGCTCTTCCCCTTGGTCTTGTCGGAGGGTGCGAAGCTCCATTCGGGCCGTTTGCGGGGGGTTCTTCCGGTTGAACCGATCTTTCATGGCCCTCTTCACGCAGTTGAAGTCTTTACGGTCGACCTTTGAGATCGTCCCGTAGAACTCCAGGGCATCGTCTCTTAGGTGTTGGACCAGGTTGTCCAACTTGGCCTCGTGGCTCCACTGGCACTTCCGGGCGATACACTTGAATTGGTCGGCGTATATCTCCCACCTGACCTTACCATGGTATGTTGGGATCTTCCCGGTGTCCGGTCTCCGAGGAGGCGGAGTTCTCGATTCGTAGCCCCGTCCCTCCGGAGCCACGTCATCCTCGCTGCTGGAGGAGGTGGAGTCCACTTCCCAGTAGTCGGCTGAGCCCTGCTGGGAAGACCTGGATGACTTGGCCCACCTCTCGCTCCGGCCATGGTTGGAACGGCCACTCTCCCTTAGGGGCTCTTTTGGTGATTGGTGGTCGTACCATTCCCTGTGGCGAGGGGCATCACGCTGGCTGTAGCTATCATGTTCCGAAGATGGGAATCCTCGTGGGTGACGGTCATCCTGGTCTTGACAGCGACGGGTCAGATTAAAGCTCTCGTCTCCGTGATCCCAGGGTGATCCTTGTGAGAAGCGAATATCCTCATTGCGGTGGTGGGGAGTCTCATACCGACCCTTGCCTTGGCGCTCCCAGGGTGATCCTGGCGAGCCCCGCGCATCCCAGGGACGTGATGGCTCAGGGGTATAGCTGTCATCTCGGCCCCTGTTCTCCCCTTTCTGTGTAGGGTGGTGCGGGACGTAACGGTTATCCCGCACGCTTCCTTTTCGATGGGGAGTTGAGTGCTGTTGGGGCGCTGGCCAACCCCCGCTTCCATCCTTCCCCTCCTCTAGCTCTCCTCTGTGACCTTTTTTGCCACTGCTACTGGCCTCCCTCCGCTTGGAGGCCCGCTCTTCCGCCATTTGAATCAAGTGTTGAGCTCGCTCCTGAGACTCTTTGAGCTGACGTCGCAATCTCTCCAACTCGGAATCTTGGCGGTTGCCCATCTCCTCTCCTTCCGACGTGTCGGAAGAGATAAGAGAGGCCTCCTCTTGCTCGCTGTGGGCACGTCGGGCTGCCGCCTCTTTTTCGGCGAGCACCGCGGCCTCCTTTTCAGCTCTGAGGCGATGAAGGGCTGCCTCCCGGTCCGCTTGAGCACGCTGCTGCTGCTCCTCTGCGTCACGCTGCTGCTGGGCCCTCTTGTCTGCCTGAAGTTGGCGGTCGGCTGCCTCAGCCGCTTCCTTGTCGGCCGCTTCCTTTTCTGCCTGGCGTTGGCGGGCACTGGCTTCATTTGCGTCCTTCTCAGCTTGGAGCCGCCGGGCTGTTGCATCAGCTGCTTCCTCTTCCGCTTGGAGACGGCGCTGCTCCGACTCATTGAGAAGCTGCTCGGAGGCGGCGAGGGAGGTGTTTAGCCTGTCCACAGTTGAGCCCACGCTCTCTATCTCCTGCCGGTGCTGGTCGCTCAGTCCAAAGTCGACCACTCCGTCCAATAGTGCCTCTGAGAGCGCTTCCCGCACCTCTCGTTCCAAGTGGGCAGCCACTTCTTTAAGTCGCCTATCAGGGCCGTGTTCCCGAAGAATTTTAGCAAGGGTTTTGGACCTCGCCACGCCGATTCTGGGTATGGTCTGCAGTTGCTCCCTGGTTGCCGTGTTGAGGTTGAACGGGGGATCAGCTGGCATATTGTCCGCCATCTTATGTGCGTGTTCGGTAAAACGAAGGATGGGACGCGGAAAGTTTGAGCCGGGCTGTCGCGTCGGTGGTTAGTTTGGAGTTACGGGATCTTAAGGAAGGGTTGTCGCTTATCCTATGTTATCCCGTACCGTATTTCCCACTAGACTGAATTGCAGAGGAAGTCTTGAATCTCAAGCCTTGATACCGGAATAAATCAGAATAGATCCCGGAATTTCTTGAATTTTCCCGAATTAAATCTTGACACCGGAATAAATCCGTATGGATCCTGGAATTATCTTAAATTTTCCCGAGTTAGGCTAAATATTATTGCAATGCTTGAGTTTTGACAGATTAGCCCAATTCTCCACTGATACCGGAATAACTCCCGGAAATATCTCCAACTTTTGAAGAATTTGCTCAAAATTTCCAAAGAATTTGTCTTGTTAGCATTCGTACCAGAATAAACCTGAGTAAATCCCAAATTTACTTGAATCTTCCTGAATTAGGCTAATTATTGCTGCAATTCGGGCAAGTTAGCCTAATTTTCTTGGGTACTGGAACAAATCCTGGCAGATTAGCCAAGTTTTCCTGGATACCGGGACAAATCCCGGAAATGTTTCCAATTTCCAAAGAATTTGCTTAAAATTTCCAAAGAATTTGCCTGGTTAGCATTCGTACCGGAATAAACCTGAGTAAATCCCAAATTATCTTGAATCTTCCTGAATTAGGCTAATTATTGCTTCACTTCTGGCAAGTTAGCCTAATTTTCTTGGGTACCGGAACAAATCCCGGAAATATCTTCAAGTTTCAAAGAATTATGCTGTAGGTTTGTCACCAAATTTTGAAGTTGTAAATTATGTCACCAGGCTTTGGGTGCTTATATAGGATAAGTGGGCAAAATTACTGGGCAAAGTTACTAAGTCCAAATAGGCTCACCAAAGTTATGAAAATTACACCTATTCCAGGGTAAATAACTTAAATATATGGCCAAACTTAGTACATAATAAATGCAGAATGTTCTGTAGGGCCCATTTAATGTTTTTGTAAAGTTTTAGCCAAAATGGCTGACTCCTGGCCAGGGGGCCTGGGCCTTTTTTGAAAACTAAGCCCCAGTTTTTAGTCTTAGAAAGTTCACATGTAAAAATAATGGCCCAGAATTAAAATGTAGGTGACATACAGTCCCTATAAGTGACACTTAAATCATAGACAGTCTTAGTAAATGCTTTTCAGACCTTTTTAGAGTCTTTGAGAAGTAAACAAAGGCAGGGGCTTGGATGTAAACAAGTCTCCACTGGCAAAGTTTTATCTCCACAAAACTATCACAAAAATGTCTTTTCCTGGATCCAAACTTGACCAAATCCTGGTGGGTAGGCACACCAACACTCCTGGCACCAATGTAAGCAAATATCAGTACTTACTGAGGAGTTCTTGTAGAAATGAAACCTGTCCTGGTGAAACTGAAGCTGTCGTGTGGGCAGTCGGTCTCGTGGGTAGCAGGTTTCTGATTCAAATTATCCGGCAGCGACGCATCGTGCAAACCGGACGTTCCCGAAGTGACCCGAACGCGGCCGAAGCTTTCCGACGAATCGACGTCGGCGACATATATGTTACTTCGATGTAGATCATCATGAAAAGCACATTATTGTATGTGATGGTGACTTAATAAAAAAAAAAGCATACTCCATGCATTTAGATATAAACATGGCTTTCAGGTCAACATAAATATGAACAAATAATTATTCACAATGAGTAATCCTACGGACCCGACAGTTGAGTTGGTAATCTTTGACATCTCATTACCAACCCGATAGTTGATTGGGGAATAATGCAGACAAACCAGTCTTGACCCCAACTCAACCGTCGGGTAGGGTCGGTGTCCTTTAGACCCACTTAAGCTAGTGGTATAGTATAAACCTCCAGAAGTGTTTATATTCTGTAAAACTCACTTCTGCCCGTAGACAACATTTTTTGGAAACAAACCATTGCGGTACGTCACTAAAATTACCAAAGACAAGTTTTGTTTTATTTTGATGATTTTTTTAAACTGAGGGGTTTAAAATGGCGATGACATTAGCTATTGCATTAGGTTTAAGAGCCCTTGGGACGATTGGTGATAAGCGTTGACGACATCCTTTCTCCTCCTTATTTCACTATCTCGTTATTTTTTCAAATTGAGCTTTCATTGAGACAGGAGGGGAAACACTAATAAAGGATAATGCTGGGCAACACGTCATTTGATTTCAATGAAGTTAGTTTCAGTCTATATTTTGCCATGGTTGTAGTGTGTATTTCACCGGTTAATAGAATCTGCAAAATGATGATCCTGTTGCGTTTGGCTCTCTTTAAGGTTTTAACAGTTGTCCATTTAGTAATAACCTAAGTTTTACGTATTGACCATTAATTTTCGTCATACTGGAAATTTTTTACGTCGGGTCGTTGCTACGGTGTTAAATCTCACTCAAACATAAGAAACATTTCTAAAGTCACTTGGAGAGATAGGAAGGTTTATCGATCTCATGGCAGTACTGATGCTCGGAGCGATGATGGCTATCGTCTTATCGAAAATGGACATGTTCTAAAACTTGCAGAATAAAATTAATAAGAAAGACAACCTTTAAAAGATTTTTCTTCAAATTTATTCCAAATTGCCGCATAGTGGAGGCGCCTGTATCTACACATACAGTTAGCCACATGGAGACCACCTCTGTTTCTCATTAACAACTGTTATTAGTAGCTCTGCCCCCTTTTATCCCGTAGATTTTTTTAATGTGAAATTCTATCCCCCAAGTTTGCGCCTCATATTTTTACATAAGTGCGCCCCCCTCCCCCTTTGTTTATATATATTTTTTTAAATCTGTGGATCCGTCTCTGGTTGTTTTGTATGTTGTACAGCCTGACTTTTTTTTTGTTATCCCTGTTTCTGGTCTGTGAGCTGTAGGTCTTTTTTTATTTTCTTGTCATTGAGACCTCCTGTATTTTTTTATCCCTGTTTCTCATCCATGTTCAGCAAGCTGTAGACTGTTGTTATAAAATAAACGACAAATTTTGTTGTTGAGGCCTGCTCTATTTCCCATCCCTGTTTCTCATCCCTGTTATGCGAGCTACAGACTGTTGTTATTGAATAGACAACAAATTTTGATGTCAAGGCCTCCTGTATTTCCTATCCATGTTTCTCATCCACGTTCTGCAATTAAGCTATAGGCTGTTGTTATTGAATAAACGACAAATTTTGTTGTCGAGGCCTCCTGTAATTCCTAACTCTGTTTCTCATCCATGTTCTGAGAGCTATAGGTTGTTGTTATTAAGTGAACGACAAATTTTGTCGTCGAGGCCTGATCTATTTCCTATCCCTGTTTTTCATCCATGGCCTGCAAGCTATAGGCTGTTGTTATTAAATAAACAACAAATTTTGTGGTCAAGGCCTCCTCTTATTTCCTGTCCCTGTTTCTCATCCATGTACTTCAAGCTATAGTTCATCGTTATTTGTCGTCGAGGCCTGCTCTGTTCCCTATCCCTGTTTCCCATCCATGTTCTGCGAGCTATAGGCTGTTGTTATAAAATAAACGACAAATTTTGTCGTCGAGGCCTGCTCTATTTCCTATCCCTGTTTCTCATCCATGTTCTGTGAGCTGTAGGTTATTTGCCTGTTGTTGAGGCTTCCTCCATTTTCCTCATCTGTCGCTGAGTGTCGAGCTCGGCGAGTGGACTGTCGTATTTGGTCATGTCAGACGCGATCCACTCCTCCTCCTGGTGCCCGGACGTCGACTCCTTACCAGCGGTCTCGGTCTCGGATGACTTGGCTTGTGTGGTAGGTGGGGTCGAATCCTCTTTGTTTCTTGATTCAATCATGGATGAAACCTGAAAGTCAGAACCACAGTATTAGTTTTTGTTTATGATTTGTGAGCTCTTCAATTTAGTAGATAGGGGCCTTTGGTGGGGGAGTCCTGATGTCACTTGTTAAATTTAAAAATTGCTAATGTCATATGTTGTAACTAGGACCCATGTTGCCATGTATAATTTTCAAATGCCCATATAACCATTTTTTTTTTTATTGAAAAACCACTTCTTACATGTAAGATCTTCCAGCAGTGTATGGTTAGCATTACATATATAAGACAACAGTAAACACCGTATGTCCTATGAATGAGTTAAAATCGAAGTAGAGAAAATAGTTAGTAAATATATACAATAGTTATATGAAAAATTCTGCATACAATTGAATGATGCAATTAAGATAATAATAAACTATAATATTAACAATCTTTTGTTCGCATCTGTTTCTTAAATGCAGACAATGACGGTGATTGTTGAATCTCAACTGATAATTCATTCCTAAGTTTTACACCACGATAATAAGGACTATTCATCATCTTTGAAAAATCGAAGTAGAGAAAATAGTTAGTAAATATATACAATAGTTATAGGAAAAATTCTGCATACAATTGAATGATGCAATTAAGATAATAATAAACTATGATATTAACAATCTTTTGTTCGCATCTGTTTCTTAAATGCAGACAATGACGGTGATTGTTGAATCTCAACTGATAATTCATTCCTAAGTTTTACACCACGATAATAAGGACTATTCATCATCTTTGAAAACTTAGTAGTTTTCATTTTAAACTTAGTTAGACATTGGATACCACCGATATTTAAATTTATCAGCTAATCTATGACCAGCCTCTGTATAATAAACATTCATAAAATTTGCCAGTTCGTGGCCCTGTAATAGTTTTCCCTTGTCTGATATATCATTAACAACTTCAAGTTTTCCCTTGCCCACACCCGATATTTCACTAATTTGTTTCTTGGAATTTCTATCTGTTTGCTCCAGTTTCGATTTGATATAATCATTCTTTGCATTCTTAAGATGCATCTGAACCAATCGCTTGGTCTGTTTATATGATATCAAATAATTCTCTTCACCAGTTAATTTATAAAGACGATTAAGCTCATTTTTATCATTAATCATCTCTAATAATTCCTTGGAGAACCATGGCTTAGTATCCTTGTGGATTTTAATTTGCTTTTCAGGACAGCAGAAATCTGCTGCATCTAAAATTATTGTCAAACCATGTCAAACTTTAGAGTCAAATTTAGAGCCATTAGGCAGCCTACATTATTTTTCATCATACTGTTTTTAGAGCTTCCATATCAAGGGCTGCCAACCATGGGACAACAGCTTAATCACTGTTTGAAATGGATGTGTCAAACAAATTGTCCTGCTCAATTGCCTAAATAACTAAATAATTCATATAGTTGGGTATTCCCTTTTATTGAAAGGTGTTAATTCCCAATTAGCGTTCTTTTGACATCACTAATTTGGAGATTTCCCTTGAAAAGATGAAAAAGACCAAATAGCAAAATCTCATAATCAGGTCTACACTTGGAATATTCTTAGAATATCTATAGCATCTATTGTTCTTGATGAGTGTACCTTGCTCAAAGAATTTCATTCGAAAATATTCATCCTTTAATTATGTGCAAGGTTTCCTTCAAGCACCATTAAATACCATAAATATTATTGTTCTCTACAAGTAATGTTGTTCAGGTGAAGACAAAATTATATTACTCTTATGGAATTCTGATAAGAATTAAATTAGTTTTATGGTTTATGCTTTTGTGCTAGCTCTGCTGATGTAGGTTTTTTCAAAAAGAAATTGGTAGAGTTTTCCACTACATTGCATTCATGTTGAGTGTGTTTTGAGCTGACCTTGCAGGCTGTGAGGGCGTTGTTCAGTGGGTTCTGGTAGAGAGTGAGGTCTGCCGCGATCATCTCGTACTCACTGCTGTCTGTAAATAAGGGAATAACGAGAGAGGTCAATACAGTATATAAGGTACTCACTGCTGTCTGAAAATAGGGGAATAACGATACAGGTCAATACAGTATATAAGGTACTCACTGCTGTCTGAAAATAAGGGAATAACGAGAGAGGTCAATACAGTATATAAGGTATTCACTGCTGTCTGAAAATAAGGGAATAACGATACAGGTCAATACAGTATATAAGGTATTCACTGCTGTCTGAATGTAAGGGAATAAGGATACAGGTCAATACAGTATATAAGATACTCACTGCTGTCTGGAAATAAGGGAATAAAGATACAGGTCAATACAGTATATAAGGTATTCACTGCTGTCTGAATGTAAGGGAATAAGGATACAGGTTAATACAGTATATAAGGTACTCGCTGCTGTCTGGAAATAAGGGAATGATGAGAGAGGTCAATACAGAATATAAGGTATTCACTGCTGTCTGAAAATAGGGAATAATGATAGAGGTCACAAGGGCAGATCCAGGAATTGGAAAAGGGGGAGCCCACAAACATGAATGTTAGCGGGAGGGGGGCCAATAAACATGAATGTACAGGGGAGGGGGGGGGGGCTGTCGGCCCCCACCCCCCAGATCTGCTACTGTGTCAATACAGAATATCACTGCTGTCTGAAAATAAGGGAATAAGGATACAGGTCAAAACTGTATATATATAGTACAGACCAAGGGGGCATGAAGCAATTGTTATCGAGGAGGCTCCAACGTCATGCAAATAACAACAACCTATAGCTTGAAGAACATGGATGAGAGACAGTGATAGAAATTAGAGGAGTACTCAACAACAAGAAAATAACAATGACCCATAGCTCACAGACAAGAAACAGGGATAGCAAAGCGTCGGACTGTACAACATACAAAACCACCAGAGTCGGACCCACAGATTTAGCCCACCACCTAACACCTCCTTCTGTAGGCTTTTGCAATATGCAATCTGGGCGATGAGCAGCAGTTTGAATACCATTGTAAATGTTTGATTTATTTCTTCCATATTCTTGTCATATCTATATATATACAATCATCTATATTTACTATCTAACAGGAAAGTATGAAAAATATTGCAATCATAAAAGTTTCTGAGGGTAACACACACCTATACATGGTGATAATGTCCAACTGTGTGCTTGTATCTTACTGAAGACAGCATAATCAACATGTTTGGGTTGCTCTCAGAGGTTAGTTGTAGTTCTTTTTCATGTTCATTGAAGTTAAAAGGTTGATATTTAGTTACATATAAAGGTCAGATGCTACAATTCCCTTTATTCTATAAAAAGCTTATCAATATAAGTCCATAGTTCCAACAATCAGGCTTTGAAATAGAAAATATCAGTTTTCAAATATAGTACTTTTTACATACATGTATTATAAGGTGCATAATCAGGCTGATTTTGCAGTATTCCAAGGATAATTTGACAATTTGAAGTGCAGAAAATACTGTAAACTATCTTAAACTCAAACGAAAGTTCTGTGGTACATTTACCTCTCATAATATATGCCAATAATAGATTACACTTGTTTCTTTCACAGTTCAAAATCCTGGAAAAGCTTAAAGGGTACCTTGCATACAAATTCATATGTTGCTAGTTTTTGTTTATTTAACTTCACTTGAGTATTCTAAAACATATTTCAAAATAAAGAAAATAAAAATGTTAATTCATTAGTGAATTAATCAGGAAAGAATATTAATTCTAGGAATCCCCTGTATATTAGGCTTTTCATTACTCCCCTTTGCTGCAGTGATCTAAAGCAATAAAAGACACCTTTTCCCTACATAACATAGGAGCCAGTGTGTTGAGCATAGATCAAACCTTTATCTTGCTACAAATGTCTCATACGCTCTTGGTATTAAAATGGGATTCACTGTGGTTGAACCATTCAGTAGTGATTATAAGTGAGGCTTTGAAAGAGGATGCAGCCTACATGACCATTTTACAGAAACATATGTTCGACGTATACTGTGTTTGTGTGTGTGTGTGTGTGTGTGTGTGTGTGTGTGTGTGTGTGTGTGGTGTGGTGTGTGTGTGTGTGTGCATGTGTGTGTGCATGTGTGTGTGCATGTGTGTGTGCATGTGAGTGAGTGTATCAGAATAGATTAACTTTAAGACTAATTACTCAGGCTCCACCAGAGGCTTTTCCTTGGTCGATGTTAGTACATACGAAGCAGGGGGAGGGGGCTCAAAGCAAAGGTTTGATCAATACTTAACACATAGGTATATTACAACCTCGCTTGCTCAATTATTACTTCTCTTTCTAAAAATTTTAATCAGAAAAACATGGACCTGCACAGAGGTCGGATTTTAGGGTGAGGGCAGGCGATCCCCGCCCCACCTTTTTTCTCTCTCTCCAAATTCTCTTTTTCCAATGTAAGATTTACGGTACCAAAGGGGCCAACCAATTTTCTTTGTTACCAAAGTGCGCCCCCTTCTCCAACTTCTGAATCATACTTTTTTAATATTTGGCGTCATAGAAAGAATCCATCTATTCTTTAAACACTTGAAAAGAATGGGAAGAAACTGACAAAAAAAAGTGAAAAGAACCTGACCATCCCTTGGCCAAGAGACCTCACCTTCTCACCGTACGACCTACATGATTATACGATCCAACATGTCAAAAAAACAGTCCCGATTTAGCTCCATGAATGCATTTCTCATCCCCCCTTTGTTGACAGTTGTGTTTGGCGTTATGACTGGGTACAAACATTAGTCTTTGTTAGGTTTGTCGGTCGATATTCCCACATTGACCAGCGGGCTTAGCGCTGGGCCTGTGGGTACCGGGCAAACTGACCGCTGAGTGACCGGTCGATGAGGGTCAACATGGGCCTGTGTAGGCCTTTCATCACCTATATATCTCTTACATAATAGGTCCTTACGTCCACAACAGTCCATGGCTACTACTGGTCATTTAAAATTTGTAAAGAATTTGTTTTATGGGCCCTCTATTTATAGCATAGGTAACGCCATTTTTTCTTTTTCAGAAACTTTTTTACCTTGGGTTTGCTTCAGTCAAAGTTGTGAGACCTCTTTTCAAGATTAACCCAGCATACAAAATACAATACAAGATATATTTGATTAATAAATGAAATGAACACCATATGAAAAAACATATGACATGAACCAACATAAGGGGATAATGATACAGGTCAATACAGTATATAAGGTATCCACTGCTGCCTGAAAAATAAGGAAATAACAATTTAAGTCAATACCCTATATATGGTATTCACTGCTCTCTGAAAATAAGGGAATAGTGATAGAGGGCACCGGGCGGAGCGAGGAATTGGAAGAGATGGGCCCACAAACATGAATGTTAGGGGGAGGGGGGCCGACAAAATTAATATGAATGTACATTGGATACAATGAACCAACATTGATGGTTGTTTGGGTGCTGGCTGGTTTATGGTCCTACCTGCCATAAACCAGCAGCCCCAAAGCATGCTGGGATGCAGGGTAGAATTCCCACCTTGAATGGTTGCTGGTTCACAGTCCTAGTTTGAGCGCCTAGCGGACTTGGACGTAACTACAGTCTAGGGGCTGGGCTGATCAATCCCTACCGTGTGGACTCAATACACACCGTGCGGGGTACGCCGTCTTCAAACTAAATTTATTCAGTTGCAAGGGGATTATTTTATTATTTTCCCGTAATTTATGCCATAAGGTCTTCATAAGATCAAGAGATAAAATAGCCATCATATTGATATTATTGAAATTCACGAACATATTAGAGTAGCATCACATACTAGTTCCGGTTACAAACAATGTAGTTCCGGTTTCTCTGATTGGCTGGACCTGGACTCTCATCAGTGTGGGATTTCGCTTTACTACTGGTTTAGGATTTCCCTAATACCTCAGTTATAATAGTGGCGGATTTAGGGGGTGGCGCAGGGGCGTGGACCCCCTCCTTTCCTTTGGCCAAGTTTAGATTTTTGTAATGTACAATTCTGGGAGAAAAAGGGGACATGCCCCCCTTTTCCATTAACGCCCCCCACCTTTTCAAAAAGCTGCATCCGCCACTGAATTCCCCATACCATGGGTAACATAACCGTCTCCTACGCTACCAGTGTAAAATACCCATTTCCCCACTATGGGTGTACACCTGTTCCAGCGAAAGTGATGCAACTAGGCCAAAATCAGATTTTTCTGACCTGGAAGTTTCCCAAATGCTTTTGCATTATTATTTTTTATCCTATTGGGTCCGGCTCGATGAGAGCTTTCAAGTTAACAATGGTTTTACATATCTGTGACCGATATTTAAGGAACTGTGGGCCAAAAACATGCCAAAAATGGCCTTTTTTGACATTTAGAACACCTTTCTTTCATTTCATGCACTCAGTACATAAAGAACATGCCGGGTACATGGATTTTTTAATGTTTATATGCATGGAAATTACATCAGCTTTCATTAATACCCGGATTTACTCAAATTAACCCAATATTTTAGGTACAGGACCAAAATGAGTGATTGTAAAGTGGAAAATGTCCATTCTCAGCATTAATCTTATAAAGCGCCACAGTATTTCAGGAATAATATATACTGATACCAATTGTGGTACATAAGAAGCAGGGTAGGATGGCAAACCTCCACTGAATTTATTGGAACTTAAAAGATAATACCTGGCTCACAGTAGGTTAAGAATGCATCTCAAATCTCAGCAATAACAGATTTCTCAGCAATAACAGATTTCTTATTTTGCGTGGCTTTTGCACAATTATTATATTTAACTATATACACTATATCTGACATGTCCAAAACTATGTTGGCTATATATGAATAGAAGGGCTACCATGTACATGCATTATAGTGGGAATTAGAAGCATTTTTCATGTTTCCTGGCAATGCGCGTCTCAGCAATAACGCGTCTCAGCAATAACGCGTGTCTCAGCGATAACGTCCATATCGTTGGATGAGTAACCAAAGGTCGTATATGAAAAATGGGGATTTTGGGAAATGACAAAAATATAAATTTTTATTACTTTAACTTTCAATAAAAGTTTAGATATTTTATCAAAGCTTTATAAATTTACTTTGATTGAATGGGCATTACATCATGAACATAATAATGTGATTGGAGACATAAAATGTTTGATATTAAAGTAACCATGGTTACATCAAAGGGAATTAATGTATATACGACCTTTGGTTACTCAATCTTTCAGAGAAAATGTAAAATAATGTTGATAACCAAAGGTCGTATCTAGTAAGATTAAATGCATATTATTGAAACACCCATGACCTTAAAATTATAAAATAATAAATTTTAGTTAAAGACAATACAGTCATTTCATGATATTAAATCCAAATTAAATTATTTGAATAAGGTCTATAATGGCAAAAATGAAAGTAACTGTCATATACGACCTTTGGTTACTCAACCTACAAATCATTAATTCAGTAACCAAAGGTCGTATATGGCATTTTCCTATTATATTGATAAATTTTATATAATTGATCAAAGTTATGCTTTTATGTTTTGTCATATGACTGTTTGAATATTTTGTAAAAGATAAATTGATTCAAATTATAATATTTTATCCAAAAAAACTATATTTTGATACTTTTTCTAATCAGATACGACCTTTGGTTACTCACTGAAAAGGGGATCAGGTCAGATACGACCTTTGTTTACTGACCCATAACAGTCCAAAGAATAGTCAAATTTGAAAAATTACAAATTTTCTAAATGTCTTAAGGGCTCTAGAAATGCATTCAATAATAAAAAAAAATAGATTTTTTTGAGATACGACCTTTGGTTACTCAGCCAACGATATGGTCTGTATGTATGTGTTATCCGGGTTTTTTTCAGAATATTATTGCATATATGTAATCTTCTCATGTAGGGCTACAATGTAAATGATGAACATTAGCAATATATCTCCTAGTGCATGAGACCCAGCAGGTACAAATCTGTCCATTTTACTGTATTTTGCAGGATTTCTACATTCTTTTACATTACAATGTATATCAAATGCTGTCATTTAGTAACTATAAACATTTAAGAGGTACGCATTCATATTTTGTTTTTTGTAAGGGTTGCCTCTAACTTAAAAAAACATTTTTGGTTCTAGGCCTGTACAGATTTGTGTATATGGGACTTGATGTACATAGGTGTTAATGCTGAGAATGTTACCGTTAGTGCTGAGAATGTGCTGAGACACAAATATCTGAGACATATATACCAACTATGTGCAGGAATTTCTATTTTTCAGTATATCATTGTACGTGAACCTCATATCCATTGCATGTAATCAATAACAAACATATCTTTGTTATATATCACAGTACATTTATGTACATGTATATGTTCTATCAAATGCTAGGGACAGCTTTATGTTTAGGGACAGTTTTATGGGTGTAACACCTACAAGAGAATGTGTTTGGAATTTGCAGGCGCTATGTGAGGCAGTAGCACAGGCAGTACAATAGTTTACCATGATTTAAAAGAAGATCTACTAAGACAAAGTTACAAAGACATACCATGGCTCTGCTAGTGCCATATCTAAAGCCATAGAATTATGCAGGAACAAGATTTACAAAGGAGAGCAACTGGAGTCTACCACCAGGAAAGAAATTGGTATTGTCCAAGAAAGCTGTAGCAATAGAATTCCTGTGGAGAGAAGACAATGTATACAGCATGCCTGACAAGCAGATAAATAATGAAGGCAAAGAGCAAGTAGTGGCCCTCACTGAGATGTTGAGGAACTTGCACCAACAATTTTGTACTCAGACATCAATACAAATGTCTCTAGCCTTATTCTATGCTGTAAGAGAAGAAAACAAGACGTCCATCAAGCTATGCAAATAACTGGAGAGACATGTATGCCTATGCATCTACCATATGCATGCCAACATGGGCTTGTTGATACAGAGTGTACCAACCCTTCCCTCATCAACAACAGCACTCCTTGCTATGGATGACACTGAGATCAGAAGTAGCATTCACATGGCCAACAAGGACAATCTGTTTTACAAAACATGGAAAACTGAGCAAAAGGAATACACTGATAAGAAAACCAAGAAGGTCAAGACAACACCCCACAGAGAATTGGTCAAGAAGGAAGTAACCAAAAAAGAAATGGAGGAGCTAATAATGAGTACATTGCCAGCCTTCTCAGAGCATGAGTATTGGGTTCAGGCCCAATATGCTGCAGGCAATCTATTGAAGAAGGAGCTGCCTGAAAATCACTGCCAGTTCAGGTTGATGACAGTGAAAACTGGAATGTGGCCTATATGAAGGAGATCATTCAAGAGTTTTATGGAAAAACACAGGTGACCATACAACCCATGGTAGTTAATTACATCACCATCTCAGAGGAAAACAAGTGAGTTCTCAACAGTAAAGCATGTGCTAGGATATCCCCTGTGCTTTGCCACAAGTTCTTCACCACACTGTTATTCCTGGACCTCCTGATACCTCACATTGAAGAAGACTTCAAGCCTCAGCTACAACATCTGCACATTATTTCCAACTCTCATTCAAGCCATTATAAGAACATGTGTACAACTTCCTCCTTGAAGCACCAGACATGTACAACATCCGTGTGACCTGGAACTGGTTAGAGGTCACATGTTGACCTGTAGTCAAGAAAGGCAAGCGAAAGGTTGGAGGAAAAGAAGAGAAAAAAAGTCAACTGGGAAATCACGGATGGATCACAACCAATTGCAAGTCTCCTTATGAAGACCTGTGTAGGAGATACATAAAGAGGAGGAAGTAGAAGTAGACAATATTAGCAGTATCTTTTACCTGAGGATTCTCAGCATTTATGAATATGAACAGTGATGTTAGATTTCTCAGCATTAACTTATACCTAGGAGTACTTGATGAAAGTATTTCATAGTAGAGATTCTTAGCACTGACTTTGACCAGAGGATTCTCAGCATTAATGTTTGAAACTTATATATGCGAAGCATTGTGTTCAGTGATGTAATATTTCTCAGCATTAACTCATACTTGACAGTTGTTTGTGAATGTATGTATACTAGAAATTCTCATCACTGAAGTGAACTAGAGAAATATTAACATAATATGACCATGAGAAGAATCGTAATATTTCTCAGCATTAACTCCTACAAAGGAGTGACAAATAGACCAAAGCTAAGAAAGGTTCTCAGCAGTAACTTCTACCAAAGATATCGCATTAACTGTATGATCTGATTAACGGTACATCTGTATACATATTTCTCAACATTTGTTGACATATGGAAGTTACATTGTACAATATAGTTTGCAGAAATTACAAAGAAATACTTCAACAGGTGTACAGTGCAATATGCTGTAGTCAGGGGTAATGCGTGTCTCAGCATTAACAGGTGTATCTCAGCGATAAGGTTATAGTGGTTCAATAGGAATGGATAATTTCATAAGCTTTTATTTAATTACTAAGAGATCAGTTATATTTGCCACATAATTAACTACTGCAGCAGATAATGGTAGAATTGAGCTAATTCCTATGACAAAACACCCATAAAAGTACATCGATAGGACATATACATACATAAATCTTCTGTCATATATAGCAGAAATATGTATGTTATTCATAACATGCAAGGTATAGCAGATTCAGATGCAATGATATCTTCAAAAAGAGTAATTACTGCACATAGTAAGTATTTGTCTCATGTATTGGTGTCTCAGCACTAATGAGAGCATTCTCAGCACTAACGGCGAGATTCTCAGCACTAATGGTAGCATACATAAAGTTCTAGCTATAGAAATATGTATGAACCTAGAACCAAAAATGTTTTTCCGAGTTAGAGGCAACCCTTATAAGAAACAAAATATGAATGCATACCTGGTAAATGCTTATAGTTATTAAATGGGAGTATCTGATATGTAGTATAATGTAAAAGAACCTAAAAACCTGCAAAATACAGTAAAATTAACATTTTTGTACCTGTTGCTTCTCGAGCACTAGTACATATATTCTTAATCTTTCTTATTTACATTGTAGCCTTACATAAGTAGATCACATATATGCAATAATATTCTGAAAAAGCAGATAACATATATATATGGAGACTATATATCCATATCTGGGAGTTAATGCTGAGACACGCATCACATCCCATGAGGTTACCGACTTTGCCTGGTTACCATGGCAACGGATATCATATTTAACAGATTTCACCTATATCATAGGTTGCCCCAACACCCGGGCTATATGCACACAATAGGATTTCATGGTATTCCTATTTGGATTTTTTGGCCCCTGGAGGCCTAGTTGCATCACTTTCGCTGGAACAGGTGTGTAATAACCGTCTCCTACGCTACCAGTGTAAAATACCCATTTCCCCACTATGGGTGTAATAACCGTCTCCTACGCTACCAGTGTAAAATACCCATTTCCCCACTATGGGTGTAATAACCGTCTCCTACGCTACCAGTGTAAAATACCCATTTCCCCACTATGGGTGTAATAACCGTCTCCTACGCTACCAGTGTAAAATACCCATTTCCCCACTATGGGTGTAATAACCGTCTCCTACGCTACCAGTGTAAAATACCCATTTCCCCACTATGGGTGTAATAACCGTCTCCTACGCTACCAGTGTAAAATACCCATTTCCCCACTATGGGTGTAATAACCGTCTCCTACGCTACCAGTGTAAAATACCCATTTCCCCACTATGGGTGTAATAACCGTCTCCTACGCTACCAGTGTAAAATACCCATTTCCCCACTATGGGTGTAATAACCGTCTCCTACGCTACCAGTGTAAAATACCCATTTCCCCACTATGGGTGTAATAACCGTCTCCTACGCTACCAGTGTAAAATACCCATTTCCCCACTATGGGTGTAATAACCGTCTCCTACGCTACCAGTGTAAAATACCCATTTCCCCACTATGGGTGTAATAACCGTCTCCTACGCTACCAGTGTAAAATACCCATTTCCCCACTATGGGTGTAATAACCGTCTCCTACGCTACCAGTGTAAAATACCCATTTCCCCACTATGGGTGTAATAACCGTCTCCTACGCTACCAGTGTAAAATACCCATTTCCCCACTATGGGTGTAATAACCGTCTCCTACGCTACCAGTGTAAAATACCCATTTCCCCACTATGGGTGTAATAACCGTCTCCTACGCTACCAGTGTAAAATACCCATTTCCCCACTATGGGTGTAATAACCGTCTCCTACGCTACCAGTGTAAAATACCCATTTCCCCACTATGGGTGTAATAACCGTCTCCTACGCTACCAGTGTAAAATACCCATTTCCCCACTATGGGTGTAATAACCGTCTCCTACGCTACCAGTGTAAAATACCCATTTCCCCACTATGGGTGTAATAACCGTCTCCTACGCTACCAGTGTAAAATACCCATTTCCCCACTATGGGTGTAATAACCGTCTCCTACGCTACCAGTGTAAAATACCCATTTCCCCACTATGGGTGTAATAACCGTCTCCTACGCTACCAGTGTAAAATACCCATTTCCCCACTATGGGTGTAATAACCGTCTCCTACGCTACCAGTGTAAAATACCCATTTCCCCACTATGGGTATAATAACCGTCTCCTACACTACCAGTGTAAAATACCCATTTCCCCACTATGGGTGTAATAACCGTCTCCTACGCTACCAGTGTAAAATACCCATTTCCCCACTATGGGTGTAATAACCGTCTCCTACGCTACCAGTGTAAAATACCCATTTCCCCACTATGGGTGTAATAACCGTCTCCTACGCTACCAGTGTAAAATACCCATTTCCCCACTATGGGTGTAATAACCGTCTCCTACACTACCAGTGTAAAATACCCATTTCCCCACTATGGGTGTAATAACCGTCTCCTACGCTACCAGTGTAAAATACCCATTTCCCCACTATGGGTGTAATAACCGTCTCCTACACTACCAGTGTAAAATACCCATTTCCCCACTATGGGTGTAATAACCGTCTCCTACACTACCAGTGTAAAATACCCATTTCCCCACTATGGGTGTAATAACCGTCTCCTACGCTACCAGTGTAAAATACCCATTTCCCCACTATGGGTATAATAACCGTCTCCTACGCTACCAGTGTAAAATACCCATTTCCCCACTATGGGTGTAATAACCGTCTCCTACGCTACCAGTGTAAAATACCCATTTCCCCACTATGGGTGTAATAACCGTCTCCTACGCTACCAGTGTAAAATACCCATTTCCCCACTATGGGTATAATAACCGTCTCCTACGCTACCAGTGTAAAATACCCATTTCCCCACTATGGGTGTAATAACCGTCTCCTACGCTACCAGTGTAAAATCCTCATTTCATCATACTACTGAGGGTAGAGTAACCGACTCCTTCAAGGTTGAGTAATACTACCTGTGTACGAAACCCATTTCCATATACTACTATTACTATCGAGGACAACTGCCGCATTGAAAATGAAGTAAATATAAAAGGTTTGATACTAAAACTGCCGAAAAAGATTGACTTAAGTCCGATTTGTTGAGCCCATTATTAGCAGTGCGTGTTATTGTTAAATGCCAATATCCCTTAATCATCAGGATACGATACCCATAGCAGTTTATTATCACTAGTAAACACATGTCTCCTTATAATATATAAGGGTGGAATATAATTTTCCAACAAATACTACTGGGCTTAAATACCCGTTCCTACGCACCCGTTACTTTGTCAGTTGACTTTGAAGTGGGAAAAAAATCCACTATAGGTTGGAGGGAAAAACATTATTCTCCTGTTAACATCAATTTGCTTTCAGAGAGTGTTTTTATGAAACGAAAGTTGATGGTAGCGGGTACATAATATAGTGGGTATATATAGTTGGTATGACCGGTTCTAATGGTGAGCGGTGTGTATGCCTGCAGGCCCGGTGGTATGTGTGGTGAGCGGTGCGTACACCTTTTTCACTGTAGGATAGGTCTGAACCTATGCATTGAGAACCTGATCTTAAAGGGGCAAAACTTGTTAAATACCTAAGGAATGCACCCTGCTGAGTACCTCCTGGGCACCTCCTGGAGTGGTGGATATGCTAATGGGGTAATACTGGGGCCAGGGAAGGGAGTTAGGTGAGGGGGGTGTCATTTACTGACCAGTGTCCATATAGATATAACAGCCTCAACAGAGGAGGGGTGTCTGGGATTATGGCGGTTCCTTCCTATAGACCTTGTGCAGATGTGGTCACGTGACCACTTTTGGTGATCACCATGTGCTCAGCACAACCACATGACAATTAGAAATGTCTATAATTAATTAATTTATCAATCTAAGTATTGAAAATAGGTAAGTATGAACGCATGGGATAATTTAAGATAGAATTTTCAACAATTATATTATGGATGCTTTTCAATTTTGAATAGCAATACTTTCTAATTGATCACCAATATGGCGACCAGTCCCTTCATGAGCTGAGTGAAGTCATCTGCACAACGTCTATATACACCCCCTGCCCCTTTAATGGGTACAAGGTGTCTATGAGAGGGATGTGGCGGACTAGTATGAGAGGTGCATACCTCGGGGGTCTTACCCCCCGCTGTGCCTCCCTCAGGGGGTCTGCTGGTATACCTTGGACAAAGGCGCATTACGGGATATTATGTAGCCCGATGGAGAAGACGTGTTACGGGGTCTGCCGTAAGGGGACTAACGTGTACGTGTATACGTGTACGTGTAGGGCGGACGTGGCGCCGCAGGGGCTGAGGGACAAGCCGCAGGTAGACCTTGGGTACAACTCCCCACCAGAGATTGGGAATCCCGCCAGCAGTGCATCCCAAAAACACAGAACTAAACCTCTAGCCAAAACCCTTCTGAAACGGCGGACAAATTGTCAGAGATTTGAAGGGATTACATCGGACATTTTACTGCCATACCGGACATGTTACAATAACAAAAACACATAAGAGAAATCAGTGATATAATAGTGATAAGATATGTAATTTTCTGAGGACAAATTATGAAAGTTTGTTGGACAAAATGTCCGGTGTTAAAGGTTGAAATGACGGACATTGATGCTAAAATCTCGAACATGTCCGGTGGTTTTTGGAAAACACTGCGCCAGTGATGGTCAACGAGATGAAGAGTTTCCAGTCATTCTCTAGAGGTAATTATAGAATTCTGGCTATGAAATAATAATTTGAATCAAATATAATACATGTCTTATACCTTACCTCTAGAAATGTATAGGCGTAAATAATTATGATATTACTTTTCACGAGAATTGTGGAGTCATCTGTGTATATTCGATATACAGGAAAGCGACTCAGGCAAGCCAGTGTAATAAAACTGCCAAAGTTATAATAAAATCCAAGTTATACACAATTTGAGAACTTTAATCTTGTGTAAGGTTAATATAGGGACAGAAATCCTCGACACATTTTAGTTTTCCATCATTTTTTGCTCTATTAGAACATAGCATATTCTATGATTTTTGAAAGGTCCACCTTGAGTTTTCTCTTTTACAGGAACCCATTTAACGAATATCATTATGGGATATATCTTACAATTCATCTGATAAGTGACAATTTCAGGCCATATAACTACAGTTGTTATATATCGGCGCAATATGACGATAAGACAGACAAGGAAATGTGTCACCGTTCTTAGTCCTATTGAAAATGCAACTATCATATAATTTGTTGATATCATCGTTTCAAACCAAATCAAAGGTAAGAGTTTATTGTCAAATTTTGCAATTTAACCGCATGTCAAGGGCACTAGTATGTATAGCGCCAACTCCAGGAGCACCAGTTGCACATTTAAAAAGTTATATGTAAAAATGTTAAGTTAAGTTGGGTTTAGAGCTAAATGTGGCGACCATCATGAAGGCACTATGTCTGAATAACTCTCTTTGCAAAAGAAAGACCAAAACCTATGCGCGTGGGAGAGAAATGAAACATGTTGAATTCTAGTATAACTCTCTTAATGAAAAAGGCATAATGGTATGACATATTAAATCACAATAGATGTGCTTGACCTGTAGTCAATAGTGCTTGGTTAATAGTATATGGGTCAGTTTCACACTAGGACAATCGTTAATACATTTCTCACATCTCAGAGTTTAAGATAAGATGTTTTAAAAGTCAGTAGTCTCAACTTAATGACTAACAATAGGAATATACGATCGTAAGTCAGAAATATAACCATGAAAAAGTCCAAATATCTTAACTGAAAATATGGTCTTAGAGGTTTGACCAGTGTGAAACACCCCCTAAGTCTTTTTTAGTAATAATATAAGAGGCAGATGCTTTTGGAAGATCGAGCATTTGAGGAGCGGGGGGGGGGGGGGGGCGGGGGTTGTGGAAAACTCTCCAGTGAGTTTGAGGCCGAATTCTATTTTTTTTAAACGTGAAGGAGGCCCCCGCTCCCTCTAAATTCTCCATTTGATTTTAGGCACCAAAAATAATGTGTTGGAATTTAGTGAGAGTACAGGGGGCGTTCATCCTAACTTCTGGAAAACTTGTGTTTTAAATGTAAAATTGGGTCTTAAAGTTAAACCCACAAGCCCCGACCCTTTCCTTTTTTGAATTGCTCGTTCCACTCCAGTTGATCCCCAGACTACTATGATTTATAAACAATAACAATCACCAACCTGCTGCCGCCATGACGTCCGTGCTCCCTCAAAGTCTCCGACTAACTCACTGACTGCTACCACCGTCTTCGAGCAGCTCAATATCTCCGTACTACGGTGGCCCAAAAGTACAAAACCTCCGCACCTTTCTCCCTCACCTCTAAATTTCTTTCTTTCACCTCACATTTCTTTTCTTCACCTCTAAATTTCATGTTCATGTAACATACTCTGAGGTGAAGGAGAGAAATAGTCTATGGGAGTGAAGGAGAGAAACTTGGAGTGAGGGAGAGAAATAATTCACCATACCACGGATAGCTGATTTATAGTAGGCCTATTTTAAGCACCTGCAGGCTAATTTTGACCAATTTTGTCGACAAATGCCCTGTAAAACTATATAAAATTAATTAATAATTGTAATTATATCTACCTATGATGAATGAGTTTCCAAACAAATGTATATAGACACACATTTTAAAAAATCATGTCAAACTAAAACTAGTAACATGATTAATGAAAATCCCTTAGCTAAAGCCTTGTAATCTGTTGACATATTACCCAGCATGAATCCTGATTAAGGCTAACCTGCAGGTGAAACTCAAAATTTAGGCTATCCGTGGTTGGGTGAATTATGGGTGAAGGAGAAAGGTTTGGAGGTTAAGAGAAGAGGTATTGTACTTTTGGGCCACCGTACACATCACAGTCTCCTTGCCGCAGTCTCCTGCCCGAGGTTACGTCATTCCATGTACTCAATATACCTGGGAGAAGAGTGTACACAAAGGTCCCCGGGTCTCACTCTTCAAGCAGAGGTTACGTCACCCCTCTATGTGCTCAGGGCCACACCTGGGGAAGAATGCACACACGAAAGTCCCCAGGGATCAATCTTCAAGCACAGGTTACGCAAGACAACAAGATGTTAAATATTATGCTGGGAGAATTGTGTGCCTTGTGCCCATTTCAGTTCCCACACTTATCCACACTTATATCCAAAGAGAGAGTGACATGCCTTAGATAATAAATAATACTGAAATCTGACATAAAACGTAAATCAATGTAGAATATGAATAAAATCAACGTAAAATGTAAATTCAACGTAAAATGGAATCCATATTAACCTAAAATAGAAAAAACAGTTAACATAAGATGTAGCAATTTAACTTGTAGTATCAACGGAAAAGAGCAATGTAAACGTACATCAAGTTGTTTCTGGCTAGAGGAAATAACTAAGACTTTAAGTATGCATTTATTCTTTTATCTTAACCTTCGTCCCATTTATTTAATATACTATTTTCCTAAATTGCTTACCTCGACCCCAACCCCCTGGTACATATATACTTAATAAACGGCCTCAAGATTTTTCGAAATAAAGAACTTCAATGTTCAATCTTCATCCCGTTTTAAAAACTCAATGTTTTATGCCAAAATTTCCCATTTTGAAAACTCAAATTGTCATTTCCCCTATTGGCTGTAAAGTTCTTTGGGTATCTCAGATCCAACATCTACATTTTAGGTTTGTGTACATATATATTTAAAATTTAACTAAGGGAGTTTGTGGTTAAGAAACCAGTAGGGTGAAATATTAGAGGATTCTTCCCAGGAGATGAAAAGAGGTGGCGGAAAAGAATATATAATGTATACAGACCCATAAAATCCACAGGATGATTAGGCCTTTTTTGGTCTTAATGACATGCGACATCAGGATTTCTTGACAGGTGAACATTAGGTTTTGGTAAACGATGAGAAAACACATACTTATAATTATTTCTGAAAGATAGCGATAAAATGACTATTGGTAATCCTCTATTGAATAGTTCCTTAAGATGAAAAAAATAGGCCGCGTTACATATTATGTAGTTAGACCAATTCAAAACTTTTAGCGTGCCATTATATTGAGAACACATGGACACTTATTGATATTTCTTTGGAACTTCTCGACTCGTGACAAAGAGCTGCCATTGCGTACTTTAAAACCCAATAATCAATATACTGCCTACTCCCCCGGCGTGTATACAAACTCCCTGAAGGCCCGGTGACCTGGGCCCTGATGTCCACATATGGCCCCAACCCAGTCAAGGATGCGACGTTATTATAACGTTGCAGCAACGTTCTGAATGGTTCTTGTTACGTTCTTTTGCTGACTCTCAATTACATCGCTGCGACCTACTGATGTGACTTTGCACTGCGATGTTATTATAACATTCTGGTTATGTTCTTCAACCTAAGAAGAATGTTCTTATAACATTCTGTTTTGGTTTCAGCCTAACCTCGCCAAGAAATATTGTTATGATAACATTCTAATTTAGTGACGTTTCAACCTCACTGTCATAACGTAATTGTTGCGTGCCATCTTAGTAATTAACAAACTGACTAAAAAAGTTTCTGTTACGTCGCAAGCTGGTTGGTAGGCCCCGATGTCCACACACAGACCCCAACACTCGGTGATTGTCCACACACAGACTGTAACACTCAGTGATTGTCCACACACAGACCCCAACACTCAGTGATTGTCCACACACAGACTGTAACACTCAGTGATTGTCTACACACAGACTGTAACACTCAGTGATTGTTCACACACAGGCCCTAACACTCAGTGATTGTCCACACACAGACCTCAACACTCAGTGATTGTCTACACACAGACCTCAACACTCAGTAATTGTCCACACACAGACCCCAACACTCAGTGATTGTCCACACACAGACCCCAACACTCAGTGATTGTCCACACACAGACCCCAACACTCAGTGGTTGTCCAAACACAGACCCCAACACTCAGTGATTGTCCACACACAGACCCCAACACTCAGTGATTGTCCACACACAGACCCCAACACTCAGTGATTGTCCACAGACAGACTGTAACACTCAGTGATTGTCCACACACAGACCCCAGCACTCAGTGATTGTCCACACACAGACTGTAACACTCAGTGATTGTCCACACACAGACCCCAACACTCAGTGATTGTCCACAGACAGACTGTAACACTCAGTGATTGTCCACACACAGACCCTAACATTCAGTGATTGTCCACACACAGACCCCAACACTCAGTGATTGTCTACACACAGACTGTAACACTCAGTGATTGTCCACACACAAGCCCCAACACTCAGTGATTGTCCACACACAGACTGTAACACTCAGTAATTGTCCACACACAGGCCCCAACACTCAGTGATTGTCCACACACAGGCCCCAACACTCAGTGATTGTCCACACACAGACCCCAACACTCAGTGATTGTCTACACACAGACTGTAACACTCAGTGATTGTCCACACACAAGCCCCAACACTCAGTGATTGTCTACACACAGACTGTAACACTCAGTGATTGTCCACACACAAGCCCCAACACTCAGTGATTGTCCACACACAGACTGTAACACTCAGTAATTGTCCACACACAGGCCCCTACACTCAGTGATTGTCCACACACAGACCCCAACACTCAGTGATTGTCAACACAAAGACCCCAAAACTCAGTGATTGTCCACACACAGGCCCCAACACTCAGTGATTGTCCACACACAGGCTGTTACGCTCAGTGATTGTCCACACACAGACTGTAACACTCAGTGATTGTCCACACACAGGCCCCTACACTCAGTGATTGTCCACACAAAGACCCCAACACTCAGTGATTGTCCACACACAGGCCCCAACACTCAGTGATTGTCCGCACACAGGCCCCTACACTCAGTGATTGTCCACACACAGGCCCCAACACTCAGTGATTGTCCACACACAGACCCCAACACTCAGTGATTATCCACACACAGGCCCCAACACTCAGTGATTGTCCACACACAGACTGTAACACTCAGTGATTGTCCACACACAGGCCCCTACACTCAGTGATTGTCCACACACAGCCCCAACACTCAGTGATTGTCCACACACAGACCCCAACACTCAGTGATTGTCCACACACAGACTGTAACACTCAGTGATTGTCCACACACAAGCCCCAACACTCAGTGATTGTCCACAAACAGACTGTAACACTCAGTAATTGTCCACACACAGACCCCAACACTAGGTGATTGTCCACACACAGACCCCAACACTCAGTGATTGTCCACACACAGGCCCCAACACTCTGTGATTGTCCACACACAGACCCCAACACTCACTGATTGTCCACACACAGACCCCAACACTCAGTGATTGTCCACACACAGGCCCCAACACTAGGTGATTGTCCACACACAGGCCCCAACACTCAGTGATTGTCCACACACAGGCCCCAACACTCAGTGATTGTCCACTCACAGGCCCCAACACTCAGTGATTGTCCACTCACAGGCCCCAACACTCAGTGATTGTCCACACACAGACCCCAACACTCAGTGATTGTTCGCACACAGACTGTAGCACTCAGTGATTGTTCGCACACAGACTGTAACACTCAGTGATTATCCACACACAGACGCCAACACTCGGTGATTGTCCACACACAGGCCCCAACACTCAGTGATTGTCCACACACAGGCCCCAACACTCAGTGATTGTTCGCACACAGACTGTAACACTCAGTGATTATCCATACACAGGCCCCAACACTCAGTGATTGTCCACACACAGGCCCCAACACTCAGTGATTGTCCACACACAGGCCCCAACACTCAGTGATTGTCCACACACAGGCCCCAACACTCAGTGATTGTCCACACACAGGCCCCAACACTCAGTGATTGTCCACTCACAGCCCCAACACTCAGTGATTGTCCACACACAGGCCCCAACACTCATTGATTGTCCACTCACAGGCCCCAACACTCAGTGATTGTCCACACACAGACCCCAACACCCAGTGATTGTCCACACACAGATCCCAACACTCAGTGATTGTCCACACACAGGCCCCAACACTCAGTGATTGTCCACACACAGGCCCCAACACCCAGTGATTGTCCACACACAGGCCCCAACACTCAGTGATTGTCCACACACAGGCCCCAACACTCAGTGATTGTCCACACACAGACTGTAACACTCAGTGATTATCCATACACAGACCCCAACACTCAGTGATTGTCCACACACAGATCCCAACACTCAGTGATTGTCCACACACAGGCCCCAACACTCAGTGATTGTCCACACACAGGCCCCAACACTCAGTGATTGTCCACACACAGGCCCCAACACTCAGTGATTGTCCACACACAGACCCCAACACTCAGTGATTGTCCACACACAGGCCACAACACTCAGTGATTGTCCACACACAGGCCACAACACTCGGTGATTGTCCACACACAGGCCCCAACACTCAGTGATTGTCCACACACAGGCCCCAACACTCAGTGATTGTCCACACACAGGCCCCAACACTCAGTGATTGTCCACACACAGGCCCCAACACTCAGTGATTGTCCACTCACAGCCCCAACACTCAGTGATTGTCCACACACAGGCCCCAACACTCACTGATTGTCCACTCACAGGCCCCAACACTCAGTGATTGTCCACACACAGACCCCAACACCCAGTGATTGTCCACACACAGATCCCAACACTCAGTGATTGTCCACACACAGGCCCCAACACTCAGTGATTGTCCACACACAGGCCCCAACACCCAGTGATTGTCCACACACAGGCCCCAACACTCAGTGATTGTCCACACACAGGCCCCAACACTCAGTGATTGTCCACACACAGACTGTAACACTCAGTGATTATCCATACACAGACCCCAACACTCAGTGATTGTCCACACACAGATCCCAACACTCAGTGATTGTCCACACACAGGCCCCAACACTCAGTGATTGTCCACACACAGGCCCCAACACTCAGTGATTGTCCACACACAGGCCCCAACACTCAGTGATTGTCCACACACAGGCCCCAACACTCAGTGATTGTCCACACACAGGCCCCAACACTCAGTGATTGTCCACACACAGACCCCAACACTCAGTGATTGTCCACACACAGGCCCCAACACCCAGTGATTGTCCACACACAGGCCCCAACACTCAGTGATTGTCCACACACAGGCCCCAACACTCAGTGATTGTCCACACACAGGCCCCAACACCCAGTGATTGTCCACACACAGGCCCCAACACTCAGTGATTGTCCACACACAGGCCCCAACACTCAGTGATTGTCCACACACAGACTGTAACACTCAGTGATTATCCATACACAGACCCCAACACTCAGTGATTGTCCACACACAGATCCCAACACTCAGTGATTGTCCACACACAGGCCCCAACACTCAGTGATTGTCCACACACAGGCCCCAACACTCAGTGATTGTCCACACACAGGCCCCAACACTCAGTGATTGTCCACACACAGACCCCAACACTCAGTGATTGTCCACACACAGGCCACAACACTCAGTGATTGTCCACACACAGGCCACAACACTCGGTGATTGTCCACACACAGGCCCCAACACTCAGTGATTGTCCACACACAGGCCCCTACACTCAGTGATTGTCCACACACAGACTGTAACACTCAGTGATTGTCCACACACAGACTGTAACACTCAGTGATTATCCATACACAGACCCCAACACTCAGTGATTGTCCACACACAGATCCCAACACTAGGTGATTGTCCACACACAGGCCCCAACACTCAGTGATTGTCCACACACAGGCCCCAACACTCAGTGATTGTCCACACACAGACCCCAACACTCAGTGATTGTCCACACACAGGCCCCAACACTCAGTGATTGTCCACACACAGGCCTCAACACTCAGTGATTGTCCACACACAGGCCCCAACACTCAGTGATTGTCCACACACAGACCCCAACACTCAGTGATTGTCCACACACAGGCCTCAACACTCAGTGATTGTCCACACACAGACCCCAACACTCAGTGATTGTCCACACACAGGCCCCAACACTCAGTGATTGTCCACACACAGGCCCCAACACTCAGTGATTGTCCACACACAGGCCCCAACACTCAGTGATTGTCCACACACAGGCCCCAACACTCAGTGATTGTCCACACAAAGACCCCAACACTCAGTGATTGTCCACACACAGACTGTAACACTCAGTGATTGTCCACACACGGACTGTAACACTCAGTGATTGTCCACACACAGACCCCAACACTCAGTGATTGTCCACACACAGGCCCCAACACTCAGTGATTGTCCACACACAGGCCCCAACACTCAGTGATTGTCCACACACAGGCCCCAACACTCAGTGATTGTCCACACACAGGCTGTTACGCTCAGTGATTGTCCGCACACAGGCCCCAACACTCAGTGATTGTCCACACACAGCCCGAAAACTCAGTGATTGTCCACACACAGACCCCAACACTCAGTGATTGTCCACACACAGACCCCAACACTCAGTGATTGTCCACACACAGACCCCAACACTCAGTGATTGTCCACACACAGACCCCAACACTCACTGATTGTCCACACACAGGCCCCAACACTCAGTGATTGTCCACACACAGGCCCCAACAGTCAGTGATTGTCCACACACAGGCCCCAACACTCAGTGATTGTCCACAGACAGACTGTAACACTCAGTGATTGTCCACACACAGACCCCAACACTAGGTGATTGTCCACACACAGGCCCCAACACTCAGTGATTGTCCACACACAGACTGTAACACTAGGGGATTGTCCACACAAAGACCCCAACACTCAGTGATTGTCTACACACAGACTGTAACACTCAGTGATTGTCCACACACAGGCCCCAACACTCAGTGATTGTCCACACACAGACTGTAACACTCAGTGATTGTCCACACACAGACTGTAACACTCAGTGATTGTCCACACACAGGCCCCAACACTCAGTGATTGTCCACTCACAGGCCCCAACACTCAGTGATTGTCCACACACAGACCCCAACACTCACTGATTGTCCACTCACAGGCCCCAACACTCAGTGATTGTCTACACACAGACCCCAACACTCAGTGATTGTCCACACACAGACCCCAACACTCACTGATTGTCCACTCACAGGCCCCAACACTCAGTGATTGTCTACACACAGACCCCAACACTCAGTGATTATCCACACAAGACCCCAGCATGTTGAATAGCATTTTTGAATTCTAAACTTAAATGAAATACTCTAGTAAAACCTTTGGAAATCTTTACAAGAAACTCAATTTGGTTAAATGGTGAGATGCCTGGTGGGAAATCTATTCAAAATGGCCCAGTGGAGAGCTGAGCACAATTGAGGACTCCTGTTAGATTCGGGACTATGATAGCTGTCAATCTGTGTTGTGTCATTGTGATCATTGCAATAAATTGCAATCAAAAACATTAAAGGGGAACACCAGTAATAAACTATAACAAGAATGTAAATAGATCTAATATGTCACCAGACAAAAACAGCATTAAAATCTGAGAAGCGGTTCAAAATAAATTGCAGAAATACAATAAGCCAATTCCACATAAGGTATAGACTCCAGGGTTGGAAAAAGGTTGGACACAATTATCTTAGTCTTGGGGTTACTGAGACAAGCAATAATTATAGTTTTCTATATCCCCAAGTACTGATAAACATTATGATTTCTTAAATTTTTGGAGTTGACTGATTTCAGGTGTGCCAGGCAATCAAAATACCATAATTTCAGGGCTAAATAGAGTTGGACATGATAGGTTGGGCTGATAGGCTTTGACATAGGTTCCTATGGGAAAAAGGCTAATATATTAAATTGCATTCTACAAATTTTAGGAGCAATTTGTCAACCAAATTGCTTTGGATAATTTTGTTTTATGTAACTGTCTTCATGGAATTGTGATATTCTTCAGGGAGTCGGGGTTTTCCATTCTCACTGATGAAGGGGAGTTTGAATTCCGGTCTGGGTCCGACCGAAATCTCAGTACGAGAGATTGGTTTTGATTGGGAGTCGTGCCTCGTGAACAAGGGTGAACGGGGTCGGGGTTGATCAGTGGAGCTTTGGGGTGATAAGGAGAGAAGGGGAGGACTCTTTGGGGATTTTGCAGTTTTGAGGGGAGTCTAGATCTCGGGCTCGTCTCCGTCTCCGTCAATCCGGCCTATTCTTGGTTGATCCCTGTGCCAAAGAATTTGGGCTGCCTTTCACAGTCAGACTGTAGTAGCACGGTGGCGAACGGTTTCTGCTTTCATTCCCCAGTCCGGGCCAACTATCTACGATTTCGGGCTCTCGTGCCATTCCAGGCCTTCACACCAGCCCCCAAATGTTCTACTAAATCTGGAACCCTAAAGTTAGTCCCTTATTCGTCCAAGAACTCCCATTCATCAAGGTCCCAGGCTCAGGCTAAGTAGAATGGCTGTCCATCCCAAGAAAGAGGTGTGTGAACACAGTGAGTACCATAAAGGAACTGTTTATTTCATGCAACAACGCACCTTTTTATAGTTATAAGTCTCTTCTCATTGGTCAATTATAATCACGTGACCCTATGTTGTCACTTCCGGTAATACATTATTTTGGGATTTACAGTTTCGTTCTACTTTCGTTCAAAAATTGTTCTTGTACATTATTTCATTATTTGCTGGCAATAACTACATTATTCAATTATTTCACCATATAAGTTGATTCTGCACAATAATTATACTCAATTTCTAACTTCATGTTTTCCGTACCTTAAGGATGAATTAGGCCAGTCATCACAGAATAAACATGGAGTCAATTTTGAAAATATTTCTTGGCAAACTTTGATGTTGGTGCAAACTGGGATTGGACCCTTCCCATTGTCTAGAATTAAATCAAAACTTTTATTATTGAAAGATGTTTATAAAATACAAGACTTAAGTTTACAGTTACGATTCACATATCAATGAAAAGATCAAGTTCTGCACTGTGCAACTTTTGTTACTGTATACTTCAAACTTGTGATTATAAAAAGTTGCAGGGGTTAAAAATCACCAATTTAAACATGCCCAAAGAGAAAATAACCAAAGGCTTGTCTGACCAGCACCTCCAAAACCGAGTTCCACACCAGGTGGCGTGGGTTGGAATCTCATTTATTGGGACCCCCCCCGCTCCCTCTGTCCACACGGGGAATCCATAACTCTAAAAAAATACACAGTAATGAATATGTGCTCTATCAAAGAATATGTATATTTTGCTTTGTATAGGCAATGATTTATTGCAACTTTTATAATTATATCCACTCATTCATTATTCTGGGAATCTAGTTAATTTACAGGGATGCAAGTTGGGGACACTGAAAAGTCGGAAAACTCATACAGAAAATCTTAATATACCCCAAAAATGTCTTAAATGTGTTCTAAATACCAAATTTTGAAACTGTTTTTCTGGGGTGCTGGGGTGAAAAAAACACGGAAATCTGACAAAAGTCGAAACTTAAATCCCTGATTTTTTAAGAGGGGAATTCCCTCCTTGTGGCGTGTAGGAAAGAGTAATAACATTTACAGAATTTAGGGTATTCCCAAAATTAATTTCCTTTCCTGATTATTTCATGTCTTTTCAAATTAAGGGGCTTTTAAAAACTTGTTAAAGGAAAAAAATACAACCTCGACATTTCCCCTCGTTTCCTTTTGAAATATTTTTAAAACAATAAACTGGAGTTAAACAAAACTAGCATTTTTTTGTGGTTAATTAGATCTATGTGGAAGGTACCCTTTAAAGGCCTGTTACATTAAACATCCAATATCATCGTGTCCCCTGATACTTTGTATCCCACAGAAGACAGGAGACCAGGTTTTGGTTATAATCGTTCACTCGTTTATTGAATGATGTCCACACCACACCCAACATCTCTCCATTCTCTCATACCCAACCACCCTCTCCTACCCCGCCTCTTCGGGCGACAACTCACCCCGCGTAAAATGTTACACCGTCCCTTTTCTATATCAATGAAAAAATAGAAAAGAAAAACAAAAAACATATGCAAATCTATCACGTTTGTAATAGCGATGAGATGCCACTACAACGTTTCGTGTGATTTAAAAGTCTAAAGTTCCTTGTCAAGGTTCCTCCCAGTCTTCGTGGTTCATCTTTTGGTTGATTCATGCCCGACACAGATGGACAAACGCTCACTTTGACTCCGCGGTACCAGTGGCCTGACGGTACGCGGCCTGTTCCTTCGTCCATCCTACACTGGTTTCCCAGTCTCCCCCTAGGGGGACTCGGCGTGATAGACCGCAGGTTCAGCCTACCGCTCAGTTTGTCAGATTTTTTACAAATTCGGAGTCATGCGCCGCTCCTCAACCAATCAGACAGCCAGAAAAAATGGGCTGAACCTGCGGCTCTTCCCAATGTCTAGAGGAGCGGATTGTATCAGGAGTGGTGCCGCGGACCCCAGCGAATGTCCATCCCACAGACAGCCAACCACCAGCACACTACACAAACATCAGCGATCGTCTAACTTTGTATTCCACACTAAAAAGAAGTAAATAAATAGTACGGCTGAAGATCCCGGAACCGTGAGACTCTCATGGCCGTAGTCCTTTGGCGGAATAGGTATGGCTGGTTTCATGTACGAGTCCTCTCCTCAGACATGCAACATTCTACTTCACTATGCATGTTCCCAAGTAACATACCTCTTTGTTATACATGTTTCGTCTCGTTCAAACAATTAAAAAAAGACTTCTTTATGCATATTTCCAGTAACACGTTTACGAATAGTTCCTTTTACACATTGTTTTAACAGTCACACCGTAAAGAACATTTCTTTAATATACATGTTCTCGAGAATATTTTACAGGATATTTCTTATACATGTTCACCTTCATCACACATTATGAGAAATTCCGTATCCACGTTCCTACCAGTCACACAGCTAAGGGTTGTTTCTTGCCTGGGTTTTGTAGCACAGCGGAGGTAATTCTTTATTCATGTTCTCCAGTCAGCAAAAAGCAATTCTTTATACATGTTCCATAGTTTCTTTATGTACAGTCCTGTCACACAGAAAGGTAATTCCTTATACAGGTCCCCTACTCACACTTTACTCTACATGTTCCTGGCTAACCTAGGTCTTTAAGACGTGAAGTGTTCTGTAAACTCACTGCCTGAACTGTATGTTGATGCTAGGAATTCAACAGGACAGAGATTCAGTTCGTTTATATTTGAGTTTCAATTATAAACACGTAAGACATTAAAGTTCTGCATATGTTGAACACGGACCAGGCAACAGGCAATTGGACAGACAATAAATGAACTTTGTGTTTTTTTCAACGGTCAGTTAACCAAAAGTCTGGTTTCGATCAATTTACCCAAAGAGACGGACGTTTTCTTTCAAAATAAACCGTACAAGTTTTAAACGCCAAAGTTTACAATGTACAGAGGAAGCGACAAAATATAACGAATAAATGTTTTCAGCAATATTTGCAAACCAATGACAAACCATTGTCGCTTGAAGCACTCCCCAAGTTCCAACAGTTCGACGTAGGCCGCACTTTCTGCATATTGGGATCTTTCGGTTACGTGATTTCACCAGTTGCTGACAAACACATTCAATATAAAGTCGTTTTTTACACTTATTTGTCTCAGTGAAGTCTAAACCCCCCCTCCCACAGCCCAGCCCTCCCTTCCCAGGTCCATGATGACGTCATCAGACGGAATGATGAAAATAATACATTTAGAGTGAATTCTTTGATAACAGAAAATGCATCTAACACTCTGTAGTCTAGTGAAACTTCTGACCAGGGATTGGAACATATCTTTTTCTGTGAACCAGCAAATCTGTTTCCCACTTTAAATGAAATTAGCCTCCATAGGCAGTCAAACCGACTCCCTAACTGTGTAGTACCCAGATTCCCCGCTAGGTGGCAGGCTGTGGCGTCTGACGTCACACCGACCCAGATATCCCGAACCACACGAGTGACAGTTGCCGAGTTCAATCGACCGCCCAGGCTGTAAATTCAGGTTTCCGTCATGCTTTGCGGGTCTATCTTTTAACGTTGATTTCTGATTTGGACCAGAATCCGAATGTATAGCCTAGGCGACCCAATTGAACTCGCCCATGGTCGTAATGATAACTCGACTGTAGCCCGTCCCTCCCCACACGACCGCACCTGCCCCGATCACAGTCTGATCAGTCGATATATAATAAGGATACAGCTCTCCACGTCTGTACATGCCACGAGCAGCCCTCGTGGGTCACGTGAACCCAAATACAGCGTCCTCTACAAGCCGCTCACACAGTCACATGCACGCTTTACTTTCTACCCGCACTAACAACTCTCATGTACATTCTTCCGCTCCCTGTTTGGCTCGTTTTGTAATACACCTTTCTCCTTAGAGTGGCGCCACCTTGTGATACAAATGCACACTGTGGCAAAGAGAGCGCCCGGTGTGTATATGTCACCTCTCACGTATGATCCCTTTACCGCCGTGAAGGGCGTATAACAACAAACTCCACGACACTGGTGTGGAGCGACCCAGATCAGATCACAATACAGTCAGCGCTGACCACCCCACGCGGGTCCTCCTCCCCTCATACCCCGGCGGTGGTCGGTTGGTAAAGTTCACACGAAGCCGAAGGACTTGGTTTTGATGGCGAGGAGCAGCTTGCTGCGGAGGATGAGTTTGGAGGAGTAGAGCGGGATGTAGAGTCGGGAGATGCAGGTGTTGGCGGTGGGCAGGTGGTTGTCGTCGGCCGGTCGCACCGTGATGCTCGGCATCGGCTGGAAACCCTCCTCGCTGGCCGGCAACGCAGGACTCGACGTCCAGAAATACACCTGAAAGGCAGGGAGAAAGTAAAAGTTAAAAATTCGTAATCTTAAAAAGTTCCTCATTTCTTTATGTATTTTAACACATATTTTATTATAATTTTATGTATACTTTTTATATAACTTTTAACATACAATGTTTCATTTTTATATATGTACTTTTTGTTTGTTTTAACTTTTTTTGGGGGGGGGGGGGGGGGGGGGGAGTGCAGGGTGATTTAGGATTGTGATTCTCAGAACAATTTTGATTTTCACTATGGGGGATTAAAGTAAAAAAAAGAATCTGTTCTTATGAGACCTTTTGAGACCTGCGTGGGCATCTTGTATATATTCTATTTACTCCATGACCTAACAAACTCACTGAAAAAAGTAGGAATTGCAGGAAACAGTTTTTCCTATTTTTTTCACTAGAAAAAACTAGGAGGAAACCTTTAGAAATAGGATTTTGACTATGACTTTGCACTTATGTGGCCTTTCTCCAAAAGTATCCAGAAACAGACATCATGTGATTCAAAATCACTAAAACATAGGAAATCCTAAAAAAGAAGGAAGACAGGCATCTCTGTTGGAAGTAGATTCTTATAGTGTGAAGAAGACCAGAACCATGGATTGTTTGTTTGTTACGTCCGGCCAACCCTCCTGGATTCTTTTACCAGACTGGGCATGGTAAAGCTTTGCAGCTAGTTTTATGACCGAATCTATGAAATGAGGTGCCTAGTTGTAGCAGTAGGACCCAATGCCCTTTTTTTAGTGCTGCCACACTGAGATATCATGTCATAGGCCCACACAATACCCCACCCAGCCCTACTATACTGACACCGGGCTGACCAGCCATATTTCGTAGTTCTTACTTTATACCGAGTGCCAGGCAAGCAGTGACCACTGCCATTGTTCAAGTCTTTGGTGTGACTCAGCCAGGGATTAATTCCAAGACCTCCCAGACTCGAATTAGGCACTCTACCAATTGAAATAGAGTCTGGTCTCCCGATTTGTGGCCTTCTATGAACAGCAAGTGGCTGCTAGGAACCAATTCTTCCCAGGAGGCTCTGGAAGGAACCCCCACCCCGGATCCCCAATGGGGGCCAGTACCAGTGAAGTGACACTCACCAGGTCCTGCCGCTCCATGTTGTTCATCTTCTCCACGATGGACCAGAACCAGCGCTTGAAGCGCTGCAGCTTCTCGCCGCCCTCCCCGCTCTCGTCGTTGAAGGAGGTGTAGGAGATGAGGGTGGCCACGTTGATGTCGCCCACCCCGTTCAGCAGCAGTCGTAAGTCTTCGGCCATGAGCCCCTCCAGCGAGCCCCGCGGCACCACGTCAAACACGCCCGTACGCAGCATCTGAGGGAGACAACATACATACATGTTAGGGGAATTACACTTTTTACAATGTCAATTTCATCTAATTAAGCCTATCTCATTCAAGCCATAACCTGCTTTATTATTTCTTTTATAACAATTTTTTTCTTATTTTATGCTAATTACCAATCTATTAAAGCTTTAATTTATGCGGCACCCTAAAATTTGAGACCAAATTTACTCTCATTTCTGAAACTAACTCTTATTTAGGCGGTGGCTTAAATGAAGGGTTTAGTGTAACACTCTGACTTACCTCTAGCGCCCGTTCGGCCACCTTCACCATGCGGTACTCGGCGTAGCGCCTCACGTAGTCGTGTACGTTGGTCGCGTTCACCTCCACGTCAGCGCCTCCTGGTATCAACTCCACCTGGTCACCACCCTGCAGACCACACAACAGTAAGGGTTTAGAGGCGTATGTTTATGGTATTTGCTCCGAGTTTCAGAATACCACACAACACAAGTCTATGGGGGAAAACTTTAAATTGCTGAGCAAGTACAGTCTTTTTCTTGAGAAACAGTTACACAGTGTAAGACCTCCATTATCGTCTTACTTTTTCCAAATTTTGTTGTTCCTTATATATTTGACTTATATATTATAGAACTAATTTTGAGAGGATAACACAAGTTTGGTAAAGTTAACAATACCCATAAGTCTACAAAACTTGCATCACCCTGAGTTATGACACTGTTTAACTCATTGTATTGGAAGATATATCAATGAATAAAACTAAATTGCTGACTCACCTCCTCTGGGCAGAGTTCTACGCAGAACGTCAAGTCGAGCGCGGAGAACATGAGGGAAGCGTCCTTGGTCTCGGCATCGAGCACGAGCTGACACAGACTCTCGTACATGACAGGGTCGAAGAAGGCCAGGTCGTGCCACGCCACCTTACGGCCCAGGATGTACTTTAACACGTGTCGCGTGAAGAACATGGGACACACCTCGTTCTGTAGTAAGCACAGTCCTATCACTCTGCAGGGGAAACACAATACGGGTTAGAATCACTGAGCGGGTCAAGCGTACTGTGGCATAAATTTGTGAATAGAATTCTAAGGCAATGATTTAGAGCCGATGTAATTTGGTCTGCACCAATGGAAATATATATACAGGACATACTAAGGTGTTAAACACAGTAACTGGTTAATACAAGTTTACAGAACCACCCTTGAGTGGGTGGTAGGGGTTGGGGTGATGTCTGAAGCAACCCTTTATTCTCTCCAAATTATGTCTGTTCTGGCTGTTTGCATGAAGGGTTTAGAAGAATTTTTTTTTTCAATTTTCCTGAATGAGTTACTGAAACAGAGAACCAACTCACCTGCCCACGTTCCTATATGCGTTAAGTCTTTCGAGTGAGTTGCGTCCTGCGCGGGGTGCATAGTAACCCCGCTTTCCAGGCTGCCAGAAGAGTGGGCATGTGTCGTCGGCGTCCTCGTCATCATCGGTGTCGCTGCGCCGCCCTGAAGTGGACGAGGTCTTGGTTTTGGCCTTGTCGGACGAGAGGTTGAAGATGTCGAGGTCCATGATGGCCTCGGCGTTGATCTCCCTGGGGAGGATGAAGGACAGACTAGGTTAAGCGATGGACGACTCCATCACTTTGCTTCAGACAGGCGTATGTCACCAGCAGTCACCACCCACCCTGTACTCCCCACTTTACAATACTATAATAAGAAGCACCGCGGGGGATGTCTGAGCGTGACCGTACAACCCATAGGGGACCGTCACGTACCGAGGGCGAAGCCTGAGGTTCGTACGATCCCCATGGATCATACGGCCACCCGAGGATGCCCCCTAAGGTGCCTCTTTATTTTATCACCCAAACAAAATGAAAAATATGTTAAAATTGCTGAAAACAAGAAGTCCACACTGCGTAGTAAATACAGCCTGGCAATACGACCTGCACCCAATACACACTGCTCGTCAGCTGTGCTGGTGATAGAAAAGTGTTACTAACTAATTTCAGGGTCCCTACTCAAATTTCACAACAAGGTCCCAGGTGGATCTTATGGATTCCCATGGTAATTTTTCCCTGTCAATCTTCAATCTCAAATTGTGGTAAGCTCCAGGCTAGTAAAATGTTAGGTTTCCATTTGTGCAGTCAGGAAAGCTGTGCCTATTCAGGACCTCATCAAACATTTGACCCGCTAAGCGCGACTACTCACCTGCCATGTGACATGATAAGGTCGACCGCTTCCTCGACTTTTTGTCGCAGCGAGTCTTCAGAGGCGAGCAGGAAGAGGAGTTGGGGCGGGGACAGCTCTAACAACATGCCCGTGATGCGTGGTGCCAGCGACTGGAAGAGACAAACGGGAAATACAAGCTACAGTTCCTTTACTGTCAAATATTAACACAGCTTTGCAATGGTTATGGATGCATTATCAGCTACTAATGTCGAAAGTGGTTAGGCCCCAAACTGTGATAAGACAACAAGAAGCGTGGTATGGTACGTACCGGTTGTAGCGCGTGCACCTTGGGGTAGAGTCTCTCCCCGAGTTGTCTGCGGTGAGGCGGCATCTGGTCGTTGGACGACCCTCCCTCTGTGCTCGACTCGCCCCCTCCGCCGGTCGCCCCGCTGCCTCCACCGCCCGGCACGCCCCCCGAGCCACTACTACTGCCCTCTAGTGGCGACATGTAGAAGGAGGGCGCGTCGAGGGACAGAGACCGCCGCGTGCTCTCCCGACTGCGCTGTCGCTGGATCCGCTGCCGCTCGCGTTCCCGAGACTTGATCTTCTGAATGAGGCTGTACTGTAACGTCTTCCCCCCTACGAGTATTCCCTCCAGGGGCGGTAACTTCTCTGACGATAGCACCGCCTGGGTGGGGAAAGACAACAGGGAAACGTGTAAATTTGTAATGAGTGTGCTAATTGAAAACTCTAGGCTCAGTGACGAACAGCTACATAGAAAATTTTGAACACCATTGAAGGCCAACCAATTTTAAGAATTCTTATGGGGTATTCCATAAAGTATGTATGTATTAAGGGGAGGGGGTCTAAGATTTTTGAAAATGTGTCTACAGTATGTACTTAAGGGAATTTATTTTATTTTCCTAACTTTCTTTTTTAACCAATATTTCAAATTTTCTTAGACCTGTTATCCTGGTCAATGCGGCATACTTGAATTGCAGAAGTTTTCCAAAATACAAAATATTTCAAAAGAAAGATTTATCTCTGATTAATAAGGAGACCTACTTTTCTGGGCTACTGGGTACCAGCAGTAGGTTATCAGCGTACCACACTGGGAACTTTCTCTGCCGCCAGTTCCCGGTGAAATACACCAATAGCCGATGGCTGATACCCAATTGCCCAGAAAAAAGTATTTCCCCTCCTCATAACAAGCACGCGAGTTCCACGACTCAGAATAATACAAGTCTGACGTTTATGTAGAATTTGGCGGGTGATGGCGTGGCTTGTGCGGACACAGTTTTATGTAGATTTAGCTTATATTTCTGCCCAGAGGCGATCATGATCTAGTATCTTTATTTTTCTCGCCAGTTGCACTGACCTGTGAGAAGGCGGTGTAGAAGCTGCGGGCGACCCCGCTGCCCTCTCCCGGCTCGTCCTTGAAGGTGACCTTACAGCGGTGCACACAGAGCGGTGGGCCCGACGTGTTGGTGCGGCGGTGGTACTGCGTGTTCAGCTGCTTCAACGCCCCGATGATCATCGCACTGCGCTCTCGTTCCACCTAGGGAAGGGGTACAGACTGGTTAAATACTGATGTACAATGTGAAACCCTGACGCTGGCCGCTCTGTTTGCGATAACCCCCCCATCTTACAGCACGTCACATATTAACACGTTTTTGATCTTTTTTTGCTAAGGGGCGTTGAGATTGATGGAGACTGGCCACACCAAGTGACTAGTTTTTATGTGCTATGTTGTTTAAGGTAAACTCTTGTGCTGAGACTAACATGTCCTTGCATTTAGAGATCTAGGTTCCAAACTGGACCCCTCCCCCCAATTAGGAACCTCCTAGAACCTGGTTTCTAGGTACCGTGATTTGATTAAAGATGCTTGAAAAGACACTTGTCGAAACCGCATTCCTTGAGTTGATCCTGGCACCAACTCTCATCCTATTTTACACTCATTGGGTAACACTGTAAAACTCCTGAAACCCTACAGACACAGGGTTCCCACACATTTTCATAAATCAATTTAAGACGTTTTTAAGACTAATTTAAGACCAAGATTTGGAAAAATTAAGACCTATCGTCTGTGTTCAAAGAAAAAATTCTGACTATATCATATGTTTTAAACTTTAATTGTGTGTACTCATTTCAAAGTTGGATTTGGCTACATCATTTAACTTCTCAGAAAAATCCAATTTCAGACTCTTTTAAGACCTCTAGCTACAAAACTGCCAAATTAAAGACCTTTTTAAGGCCTTAAATTTGAGCAAATCAATTTAAGCCATTTTAGGACCTGCGTGGGAACCCTGTGACACAGCCATCACCTTGGAGACACAGCCTTAGCACCAATCACAGCCGGATATCCCGATCCAGGCACCTGAAGCGGTAGCATCGATATGCTAAGCACTCCTTGCCTCGTCCTACAACATTTTAACACATGTATTCAACTTACGTCTAACGTGAGGTCTCTCTGCTGAGAGTTACGTAGCCGTTCCATTTCACGTCGGAACTTGCTTTCCTTGACGGGAAACCCCCCGAGCTCGCTGATGACCGACCCTGGCTCAGCCCCGACATCGTCCGCAAACACGCGCCCAAAGAGGTCGAGGCTGAGGCGCCAGCGACCGAGGAGCATGTCGTGGGACAGGAGCTGGCTGAGGGCATTCGACCTGAAAACAGGGACGACATGGTTACTGCATGGTCAGTCGCCAGGGTACTGAAGGTTTGATATTTCCTAGATATATGTACACATGCCCTAGCTAGTTGTCGCCAAGATATAGAATGTTTTACATTTCCTACTGTTTTTCAGTTGGCAATTTTCTTATGAGATATATGTATGCATGCTCTAGTTGTCAAAACGACTAAGCTGAATATGCGTTGAATGTGGCTACTAAACTGAATATGATACAGCTCTTACAAAAAGTGACTGTTAGTTATATTGGACTATGTAGGCCCATTCTTACTAGATCATATGAGACTAAAGAATCTTACTTTATTGAGTAAATAAATATGATTTCTCAGAATAGTACTTGTTTCCTGTAGGTCCTGTAGGACTTAAACAACAGGCTTATTGTTTATACCTGAGCTAAATATCTAAACCCCAAATGATAAATCATTCCTTCAACTTTTATTAGTAAACACGTTTTATTTAACGAGTAGTGATTTGAGATTTAATGTCCCAATTATGGGGTTCTGGGAGGTAGAGAAGTAACACTGACTTGTTTTGTTGTTGTATGTTGGGCACGGACGATGTTTCTACGACTACCGTGTTGGACACGTTCTCGTTGGCCCCGACCATGTCGACCACCGCATCTGTCTGCATGGGCTCGGGGTCGGGGGTCGGCAACGGGCTGAAAACAAGTATGTTATAGTTAATATTAAACACTCCTGTGGATAAGGGTAAGTTTAACTTTTTTTATCAACTGGCTCAGTTGTTCGGTATGGCTTATTATGGATGCTTCAACTTCCTTTAGTTATTTGAACACTGTTGAATGCTGCCCGATTAAATACTCTTGTGGATAATGGTAAATTCAATTCTTTTATTATCAACTGGCTCAGTGGGCCAGTATGGCTTATTCCAATGCTTCAGATTTCTCTAATTATTGAATTACCGTATGATACTCATAAGCACTCAGCTCGGGGCCAGTGTATTTGAAATGGTCAAGTACAGATATACAGCCACTAGTCAAGTGATACAAAATGCAATGTCCCCACTCAAGTTTCCTTTTCAAATTCCCTGCGTTTTCTCTGAGATTTCCGTCCCACGAAATTTCCGTCCTCTAATATTTGGTAAATCAGGAAATGCAGAAACTGGCCATATGAAACTCCCTGTGTTTTCCCTGTGAGGGTACCGCCATTTTCCCTGTGCAGTGGGGACCCTGAGAAAAGCTCTGTAAGGTTAAAATACTCACGCATCAGCACTGGACGTAGAGGGTTGTTCAGCCGCTGTGCCGGCTGTCCCTTCCCCAGCCGCACTGGTCGACGGTTTGGGTTCCTTCGCCTCGTCCTCGGGGGGCGGCGGCTTGTTCACACTTCCCCCTGCAGATGGCAGCACCATGGGTAGGGCCGAGCTCGCGTGCACAATGACGCTGGGCTGGGTGACCACCACCGGGGTGGTGGTGGCTGGGGGGGCCTCTGCCGCTGGGGTGACCGGAGGAGTTGGGGCTGGGGCTGGGGCTGGGGTAGGGGCTGGGGCTGGCGGAGCTACAGAGGGGACTGGGGGAGGGGGCGGGGGAGGTGGAGGAGGGGCCTCGGCTGGTAACGACAGGTCTGACGACAGGTTCATGGGGACGGTCTGCGGGGAGCTGTCCAGGGGCGGGAACAGGCGGGCCGCCGCCTGTTGGCCCTGCCCGCTTGACTTGACGATCACACTGGTGCCGGCCGCGCTGCCCGAGGGCTCCGACTGGGGCGCCGGGGCCGGCGGGGGCTGGGGCGCTGGGGCAGAGGAGGAGGAACAGGAGGGGACTTCCACGGCCGAGGCTGAGGGGAAGGCGGGCAGAGCGGCGCCATGGGCGTAAGGCGTGTCCACGGTCCGCGTGGATAGGGCTAGGTGTGTGGGCAGGCGGTCAAAGTTCCCAGGGGCCACGGGCGGTGTGCTCTCTGAGTCAGCTGCTGACACTGAGATGGTCTGTCGCGGCATGCCGAAGAGGTCCTCACGGCGCGCATTGGGCTGGAGGAGGTGGGGCTGGTCGGCCAGGGGCAGGGTCTCCGCCAGGCGACCACTGAAGGGGTCGGGGGCCGGGCACCCCAGGAAGGTGGTGGAGTCGGACCGCTGGAAGAACGGATGTTTGCGGCCGGCCTTGAGGCCCACGTCCGACTCGCCGTCCATACTATCCGTCTCCATGGTAACGTTCTGCCCACCGGCCGGATCGTCCTCGCCGTCTTCGTTCTCGTTCTCGTCGTGGTCCTGCCATGAGTGGACGGAGATACCGTCCCGGAGCAGGTCGGCGTCGCTGTCGGTGCCGCTGCGCATGTAGTAGATGAGGGCGTCGAAGACGTAGGCCACGTGCTTCAGGGCCGAGATGTCCAGGATGGGGAGGTTGTCCGAGTGCTCGTCATTGTGCGACCGCATCAGGGACAGCGCGTAGGTCAAGAAGTCACGGCGAGCAGAGTTACCGTCCAGACTCGCTGCAATAAATTTTAACAAAATAAACTTAGACATATCAAAATAACATACTTGACTAACAGCGTATACATAGCAGTTTCCCTCCTAACCTTTGGCCTCTGACCCAGTTACAATAATTAGGCCAGGTGACCACTAGGGGGAGGGGGAGTGCTAACCAACATTCCCTATGCTGATTGCCATAAACTCTGATATAATACATTATAAGCTTTTAATTTTATCACTTAGACACAAGGTGTGCATTATAAAGGGAGCTTATGATTTAACATTAGTAATTAGAAAGATATGACATGCCTATAATTAGGTATGACGCCTACCTGTACTGGCCTTGGGGGGTCCCCCGAAGCGGGACCTGCGGCCGGGGCCCAGGACCTGCAGCACGCGGGGCTCCTCCCGCGGGGGGCGCTCCCGCTGACTGCGGACAAACGTTGAGTGGAGCGGGTGGCCCGGGTGTGACTGGTCCGTCGTCTCACTCAGTGCCGCCCCGAAACGCAGCTGGCCCTCAGTGGAGTCCATGACGGCGATGAGCCAGTCCCAGACACCCTTCAGGTGGCACTCCAGGTACACCTGTCAGGTAATGCAAGATGTAATATAACGTAGAAACACTTCTCTGTTCTTTAATATTATAGCAACTAAAATGATTTTCTCCTTGGACAAACCTAAAAAATGACCCTCAAAATTTACCTAAAAATACTTGTATAAACCTGCAGAAATCGGGGCCTCACCTGTAGTTTCATGGCCTCCTCGTTGGAGATGTCGAGGGTGCGCGGCAGGTTGGGGGCGAGGGCGTGGTAGTCCTGCAGCATGGTGAGCAGGTCGGCGATCTGCCGCATCACGATGCCGAAGGCACGGGCCAGCTGGCTGGCCGTGGTGGCCATGGTCACCGTATTGTCCGTGTTAGTGGGGGCCATGGTGGACACAGTGGTCGTACGCCGCAGGGTCGCCGGGTCGATGTAGATGAAGCCGCTCGTTCCTGCACGACATGAAACAGGACATGAGTGGTACTCTTTGGTAATAAAGAGCCTACTTCTTTTCCTTAAAAAATTTCAGATAGATTCTACCGCGGAAACCCTAAAGGGCATTTTCAAATTCCCTGTGTTTTCCCAGAGATTTCCCTGCATTTCCCGCAAGTTGTTTAAATTTAAAAGCCTTGACACACAGAAAAAATTTGGACAACCCAAAAACAAATCAAATCCCTAATATTTTGAGAATCATGAATTTTAAAAGCTAGGCAAATAAAATTCCTTGTGCTTCAGTCATATTGGAAAATCCCTGTGTTTTCCCTGTCAGGGAACTCTTTTGCCATTTTCACTGGGCCCATATCTTCTTAACTAATTTGGCTATTGATAAGAAATTCTGTCCATCATGAATAACTTTTACACCTAACAAGCCCTTTGAAATAACACCCTCACTTTTGGTGCAGGGACACAAGTTCGTGACAGTTAAAAAGTCGGAAATAGGATAAAGAAATTTGATCTTGAAACCCTAAGCCTTATGCGCTGTGGGGACTCTTGTCTGCATGCGTTACTCACGTGTCTCGGTGTTGGTGCTGGAGGGCGTGGCGGTGGTGCCGGTGCGGGGCGTGGCTGCCTCCCGCTGTCTCACTGCCCACTGCATGGTGTGTGGGGCCTGCAGCGCCCGCTGGCCGTGTGTGCCCGCATTACTCCGCCGCTCCAACTGGTCGTCCAGCAGACCCATGTCATCAGCGTCCCCGTCCTCACTCTCCCCGCCCTCACTGTCCTCGTCCTCCTGGGGGGATGGTAAAAAAGTTTTAGAATTGTACTGCACGTAACTTTTCCCTGACCTGTGGCAACCCTTGTATATTTGGACATTAAAATATAAAGCTGGGAAACACTATCTGTTACCAGAAAACAATAAGCCCATCCCACATTGGGTATATCTAAGGGTAGGGCAAAAATAACTGTCTCCGAGATTTGGGGTTACTGAAATAAGCGAGAATTGTATCTTTCTCTATCCCGCAGTACTGCTTAAACATTCTGATTCCTTAAACTTTATCAATAGAAAGATTTGCAGGTTTGCCAGCCAATCAAAATGGTGAATTCAGGGCAAAATAAGGTTGGGCATTATAGGCTGGGCCGAAAGGCTTTAATGGTGGTTCCTATGGGAAAACAGAAAATATATAAAGCTGCATTTGACAAATTTTCGAGGCAATCTGTCAACCAAATTAGCACTCACCTGATTGGAAGACTCTCCTGACTCCTCCTCGGAGAAGTAGGGGAGTGAGCCGACCCCGGCGTCCGACCCGGCCGTGGCGGCAGTGACCGCGCTGCGCTGCACGCTGGCGTTGTCCTGGTTACTGTGAGAACTCTCGCTGTCACTCTCTGACTCGGCCAGCAGGTCCAGATCCATGTCACTCTCTCCACCTAAACCAACAGTACACTTCAATTAGATTTTTTCCCTTTTTTTTGTTATCTTTTTCCTTTTAGTTATTTATTTTTTTGGAACGTAAGAGTTCTTGAGCTACGTTAAAATCTTCAGAATTAATCTTTAAGCAAACAACATCTGAAATACATTTCTCTCTCTTTTTTCACCTTTGAAAAGGCTAGTTTTATTTTTATATTTTTTCTTTCAGCTGTTTTAAGGCCGTATTCCACACACCGATTTTGATGCTTCCGATTTTGCATTTAGTTAATTTTCTCTGAGAATATGGCATGAATCCATATGTCCTTTATATCATTTTAAAGAGAATTGCATGCTCTTTCTAATGATGTATAACAGTTGTATATTTGAACTTTAATCTCACTACCGATTTTTAAAATGGGCAGCAAAATCGGCATGTGGAATACAGGCTTTACTTATATTTACCGAATTTCACATGTTAAAGAACTGATGTTCAATGATAATAATAATATCACAACTTTACATTAACAATTTTTTTCTTTTTTTTTTTGCTGTAGAAGTACCATCCTGCTCTTATTATTTTTAATCTATTCATATTGAATCGTTATTTTATTAATACGACTGTTCAAACTCAAGTATTTTTCCCTTCCTTTTGTCAGGTACATCTCTTGAATTCATACATAAGATACAGATGTCCTGTGTTCCACCTACCGTCCTCGTGTTCTGGGGGCGGGTTCTCTGCCTCGTGCTCCGAGTGTTCTGACCGCTGGTCGTCGTGCTGGTCGTTGGGACCCCCGAGAGGGCCCTCCTCCAGATCCCCAGCCTCCACAACCTCCACCTCCTCCGCCCCGCCCGACACCAGCTCGTCCTCGTCACGGTCCACTGCCCTCGGCCCGGTCGATGCGGGGTCCCCGGGGGTGGCAGATGGGGCCGGAGCGGGGGGTCGTGACACATACGGCCGGTGCTCGGTCGGCGTGTCTTCAGATGACGACCGCGGGGGGAGTGGGTCGAGGGAGAACAACTCCTCACTGCCCTGTGGACCAAAAGGGGCAATGTGTCAAGCGGGCATCAAAACTTACTCTTCTGAAGGATTTACAATAAAGACGTTTATTTTATTTTAGAGGCAAGCAAATTAACCTTCAAATATGGAGCTCTGTCCTAGAATTTCAACTTGTAAGGATTACTATTGTTACGCTCCGCGAAAATCCTTTTTCAAACTGAAATCCTTTCAGATTTATAATTCCTAGAATTTTCTTTAAAGGAAAATGGCATCTCGTGCAATTACAAAGCCAAATTTCAAGCCGAGTAAAAATTGTGCGCAATAAGCTTTAAATACCGTGGTTCAATTTGGACGAAATCCTGATATACTTTCGATAGACCTAATATTTGAATAGCAATGTGTTTGGGTATAGTGAATGGTGGTATCAAAACGTTCTTTTCATAGATATAGAATAAAGACGTTTCACAAAATATTCCACTGCGATGGAAATCTTTTTTCTCCAGTATTAACCCTATGGGGAAAACATATTTGATATGAGGTCTAGTTAAAGCAGGTACCTGAATGGCGTCGTTATTTGAGCTGACAAGAGAGAAGGGTGCGGTTGGGCGTGCCACGCCCATCCTGACGGGGGCGATGAGGGAGTCGGCGATCTCACAGAGCTCCTCGATGGCGATGTTGATGAGGGCCTGGAAGACTCGGCGACACTTGATGAGGGGTTGCGACACCATGCTGAAAGACGAGACCCTTAGACCGTGGGCGGAGAGAACGGGCAGAAATGTACTCACTACTAGACATGCAGGTTTCAAAAGTGGAGTCTTGGAAAAGTTTAAAGTTGATTTAAAGGTACATATATTTCTTAGCATTTCCATCTTGGCGCAACCAAATATTTCCCTTTGTACACACAGGAATGTAAGTCCGGTTTGATGAAAAACTTGGTTCATGTAATACACTTGATTTTGCGGCACCACATACAAAAGATGCTCCTTGAAAATCAGTCTAGCAGAGGTAAATCCTATAGTATTTTATTAATACAATTTTTTGTATGTTTTAGCTCCAAAACCAAAAGGAGTCATGGTACAGTGTAAGATGCCTACCTTTTCTTCTTGCTGCTCTGTGGGGTGAGTTCTACATTAAGAACCACAAAGATGCGGGCGACCGAGCGGACAAAGCGCCGAGCCACCTGCTTGGCCTCGGCCTTCCGACCGTCCACACCGTCGTTCAGCATCTCGCGAATCAGCGTGGTCAGCAGGGTATCCAACATCTGGGAGTAGACAAGGGTTTCATGAATTCATACATTCTTAAATCATTAACGGCAATAACATTCTACACCCTTCTTTTTTTAATCAATTTAATCCATCACATACAAGAGAAACTTATGTTAAGTGCTTATCTTTAGTGCTATCAATGGTTTTAAATATTTAAAATAATTTTCATTTTTTTCATTAACCAGGAGCCTGTCTATAAGCTGGCTGGGGCCGAGTCTCCAGTATAGCCGCGGCTTTACTTTTACAGTTCCCTTTGAGAGAAGTTAAAATCAATGTTTTTTCCATGTGTTAATAGACTTATTCTGATATATGCAGGCACCATTTCAACACAAGGTGAAGTGATACCTCAGGAGTGATGGAAAATCCAGAAAAGTAGGAAGGACATCTCCAGATTTTCAGTTTAAACACAAGAGGGTTGGAAAATATTTACCAGAAAATGTGAATTATAGTAAAGATGGCTTAGGATATAGGAATAATCTGAAAAACAATTTTTGTGACTTTAATAGACAAAACAAATTTCATTTCTATTATCAGATGGCAAAAACCAGGGAATCTGGGGGGGGGGGGGGGGGGAAAGCCCTCTCTGAAGGTGTTACTTTGCCGCGGGCCTCACCTCCACGCTGCACTTGACCAGCAGGCAGTGGGTGAACTTGTCGAGTCTCATCGTCCCGGACTGGCTGTGGAGGTAGGCTTGGTCCTCGTAGACCACCTCGGTGACGCTCGGCCCGCCGCGGGAGGCCCCACCCGCCCCGCCCGGAGCACTGCGACACCCGTCCAGCAGCATGGACCGCACCGCCGTCCAGTCACTCAGGATACGCTCCAGCGCACGCCGGCTGAAGCGGGGTGGCTCCAGGTCGTGTTCGGGAATGTCAGTTTCTGTGGATTAAAGGGTAGAGGTGTGTGCCACATGAGGGTGTCTCAGGCAGAAAACGGGAGGTTTGCAATAAAGTAAATCAGGTCTCATGATGATGTTTGTTGGAGTTTAAGGTGTATTCAGCAGTTTTTCCGCTATATCAACACCAACTCACGTTTTTGTATATCAGTTGACTGACCAAACTTTTGGGGATGAGAACAACGGCAAGGCAAGGTGGTATAGTCTCGAGCCCGGGCCTCCCACATGTGAGGTGACGACCCTATCCACTATACCGTCCTGCCCCACCTATATTAGGTCTGAAATATTCTAAAGTATCAAACTGATTAACTTTAAAAAAATATATATGTCCTTAAGTATTGTAACAGTGATCTATTTATATTATAAGTCAAAGTACCATCATAATTATTAATATCTTTGGAATGATAAATACCACAGGACTTTTAAGGGGTTATACAGTGGAAGTAGCAAAGAAATAGAACAGAGAAGAAGGGGTTTATCGTCTGAACTCCGGTTAGGGGCCTTCCATTAAGTATGTACGCGTCAAGGGGGGGGGGGGGGGGGGGGGTCTGGAACTTTTTAAAATGTGCGTACGCTCCAGTACAAATCCAATGCGTATTTTTTAACAAGGGGGGCAGGTTTTTTTTTAAAATGTACGTACATACTAAATGGAAGGCCCTTTAATACTGGTACATTATAAACAGTATGATCTTTTCAGAATCAACATTAGATAGAGCTGAGGTTCTTTAGTTTGACTAAATAATTGGCCTGGGTTAAGACCATGACGAGGCGTTATTTCTTTTTTTTTCACTTTATTTTTTCTAATTTTAGATGTTATTCTGGTGTGAGTGTGCCCCTTTTTCTCTGTTCGGTGTTCTGAGTAGGAGTAGAAGCGCGTGTTACCCTGATGTCTGAGCAGCTGCTTACCCAGATCGGTGACGGGGGGTTTGCGCGGGGCAGCCCGTGACCGCGACGGCCGGTACTGCCGCTGCTCGTGCAACTGTCTCCCCACCTGCAACAAAAGGTACAGAAGATTTTTTAAAATTATCTAAATTATTAGATTATTCTTAATTATTAAATTCTAAATCTACTTTTGTTTTTATAAATTGTTAATTTAAATTTATTTGGTATTTTCAAAAATTATCATTAACCTTACTCAAGCATTCATGAGTAATCTTCCGTATAGGTACGATCCAATATGAACATAACAATTTAGAATTGGTAGATTATCAAGCAATTGTCATTATTATGCACTAAATTGGACACCAACTCACTGCTCCATATATCTGAGATCAGAATCTATGAATACAGTGCAAGTTGCCATTAGTCATTTATTTCATCTCGCACTATTTTGAAACCCATTTGTATAAAAGATTCTGTATTTCATTTATCTTTAGTCTTTTATCCCACTTTCATCTTAAATTTTTCCTTGAATCGTCAAAATATCAAACTTTTCTGAATAAGGTTATGATATCTTATATTTCAAAATAATTAATCTGGTGGTGTTTTCCCTCATTTTTATGAAGTTGGCTGTGCTACCTACCGTCTGAACCAGGAAGAGAAGGATGTTCTCTCCTCTGGAGTTGGTCTGTTTCACGAGGGACGTTTCCGTCAAGAGGCGATTCAGCAGGTCAAAGCGCGCGGCCTGGTTGCCCGCTATCAGGGACCGACATTTGCATTTCTCTCGACAGTCGCAGTAAGCGGTTGGGGAGGTCCGCTTCAGTCTACGGGGAGAAAAGAGTCGGTACATCACTTTCAGAAAATTGTTGACAAAAAGCCAGCCCCCCACTGGGCCAACGAAGGGTTTGGTCGGCCGACAAACTGATCATCTCCAACCATGGCAAATACTGCCCCTTAACAAGCTTCGGTTGCTCAGGATGGAAATAGTTCAGAGAGAAAAATACCGAGGACAGTGATAGCACATTTCCGTATTTTAGGAAGGAAACAAAAAAGGTTGTCTATTCAGTATTAAAGCTTTGATACTAAAACAAATCATATGTTCATGCAATATAAGATACAAGAAGTCTACGACTGTCCGGACCCCTGCCCTGGGTCCGGTATCTGTGGTGGCTATTTCCATAGCACTACCGACACAAGACCTGACCCAAGCTCCTCTCCTACTCACTCAGTCCCAACGCCACCAGTACTGACCCTGCCCCCTCCCACCCCCCTCACCCACCCACCCACACACACCAATAGACATCAAAGGATTTTCGGTAGCAGACTGGTAGACCCACCCACCCCACCTGCTCGCACCACACTCACTGCTTTCCCTCCCCTCTTCCTACCCATGCCTACCTGTGCGCCCCCTCCCCCCCTATCCTACCCTTCCACGCCAGCAGGCACTACCTACCAGCCCACTCTGCAGCGAATCACCCTCTGTGCCAAAACTGAGAACCATGAGACGATTCTCCAGAAAGAGAGTGCCGTGCCGCAGAATGCCTACCAGTCTAGAGGCCAATCATCCGTGTGGCTAGGAAAGGGGGCATGGGAGTACGGGAAGGACTGCCAATTGTCCCGTATTTCACAGAACAGTACCGTTTTTATTATCTTTGTCCTGTGTCCCATAAGGGACCAGAAAGTCCCGTATTTTTTAGCAAAAATGAGAACAATACTTCAAATGGTCGAAGCCACTAGAATTCAGAAAATTGTACAAAATTAATACTGTTTTTTTTTTCTTTCCAAAATTGTCTAGGGACATTTAATTGTCACTATTTCAAAATTCCGGGGCTCATAAAATTTTGTCAGTGCATGCAAAAGTGATTTTTTTTCTTGAATGCTAATTCTGCATTATATCTGTATATCTTTCTCTTTGAGGACTAAGTATTGCCAAAAGTATCCCGTTTTTAGACAAAATGTCCCGTATTTTATGGTCATTTGGGGAACGTGTCCCGTGACCAGCGGGTTGGCAGGCTTGTAGGGGTGATCTCGTTCTCACAGAAGCTGACCGTTGGGCAGCGAGGGTTTAGTCCTTTCATGACCTAGATACCTCTTGCATAACAGCTTGAGCGACTAGCAGACTTGGATGGTACTACAGTCTACGTGGGTCTGAGCTGCACGTGTTAGAGGGGGGCTGATGTCACTCTGTTGGTATGACTAGGGTGATTGACAGGTCAGAAGGACCAATGAGATTGCCTCCCCTCCATTGCAGCCCCTCCACTCCCTGCCCTGCCACGCTCCACTGCCTTTTGAATGCCTATAATTGTTACAAATTGGGCAGGGGCCAACACAATAGACAGATTTCACGCCTCTCTGACTTTACACAATGAAAAACCTCCGACAGTAAGGCTTTGGGGGCCTTGCTCTTTACCTGATACCACACAAGAGGCCCCCACAGCAATAAATGTAATAAATTCTTCAGGAAATCCTAGGCCTGGGCTAATGCTCAAACCGTTTGAATTTCTCAAAATATCAATACTTTGTTTTCCTGAAATAGAATAAAACAAAATTCTAGAAGAAATTTTTCCTTTAATGTACATTTTGTTATTAAAATAAAGAATGCCAAACTCCTTATTTAGACGTAGAATTGGCATCTCTGACTTAAATAAGTTGATTGGCGATGTTCATCTTCCCAGTGAAGATCCGGCTATAGGTTTGATTTATCTTAAGATACATGGGTTATAAACAACCTGCGGAATGCAGAAAATACTCAAGATTGGGTCGACTTTTGCCCCATTAAACGTCATACAAAGTGATATATGAAAGAAAATATTAGTATCTATAATCTTCCTCTGTACGGAAGGACGATCCCTGTAGCAATATTTGCCGGTGCAAGCATCAAATAATTTTCGGCAATAAACGTTTGGAAGTGCATTTAAGACCAGTGGAGTATTCCTTTAGAAATTAAAAATTAAGAAAATTTTAAAAATTTAAGACCAGTGAAGTCGTCCTTACTTGCAGTCGTGTCCCTTGTGGCAGACGCGGGCACATTCAGTGCAGCAGCAGAGCGACCCGAGCAGCCCGCAGGTGCGGCACTCAAAGATGTCCTGGTTGATGTGCTCGGCCCCGGTCCACGTGAAGCTACACGTGTCGTTACAACACAAGACGTGCAGCGGGGAGTTGTCGAGGCTCGAGTCGGCCGGGTACACCATGGACACGAGCAGGTCCGCGTCCACGTCCCCCGTGTCGCTGGTGGCCAGTTTCTTGGCCGACTCCATGAGGACGAGGCCTGCGGAGTAGGCACGCTGACACACCGCCTGCATGAAGGGGGTGCAGCCCTCAGCGTTCCTACGGGGGGAAGGTGGTTAATGATTGATTGGTTATTTGAGTAGTTTACAGATGCCACCCTCTAGCACTCTTTATACTGCTGACTGTTTTGGGGATACACTGCAGAACCTCTATTTTAAGGAATCTGACATCAATTCTTATACACATTATGTGACATAACTTCATATGTGGTAAAACTTCATATTTACAGGGATGCAAGTCAGGGTTAATGAAAAAATCTGAAACATCATTTAGAAAAATCTGAAATTATCTTAAAATGCTATAAAACGTTATGTCCGCAATTTTTCTTTAAAGTTATCATCGGAGACATTGAAGTGAAAATTTGTTAAATCAGACAAAAATTTGAAAATTTACATCCGGGGATGACTTTTAGATTTAATCATTTTGTTTTGGTTGGTTACAAGAACTTCATTTATTTATCATCTGGATGTCCTAATAAAAGAGCGATGTGTACGGCTCAAAGAGAACTATTAGAAACAAACTTTCACACAAACTTTCTGTGACAAGTCTAAGAGCACCCTACTCACCGGATGGTACATTGGACAAAAAAGAAAAAAGAAATCAGAAGAACACCGGAGAAATTCCAGAAAATGTAAAGCTTTCGACTTACTTTGCAGTGAGGAGTTCGACCAGGAACGGAGCCACGAGGGAGCTCTCACAGAGCAGTTTGAGTATGTTGACGGCCTGCGCGCGGCGATCACGGTCGTCCCCCTTCCCCCCAGCCCCCAGGTTGTGGGGACCTGCGTCGCTTGCCGCTGAAGCCGGGCCGGTCGCTCCTGACGTGGAGGCTGCAGAGTTCTGACGGGACAGACTGGTGGGCCTCTCAGCATCCGCTGTAACATCCGGGAAATTGAACCATGAGTACAGATCCACTAACTACAAACAGCTGAGATCTACCTTGGTAAAGGGCGAAAGGTGTGTAGAACCATACGAGAAGATCGCAGTTAGGTGGGCCTCGGGTGCCCTCCCAAAAACTTGAGGATACATTGTTATATTCATTTTTCCTAAGTAATAATTAATTAACTATATACATTTTATTATCTAAATTTACTAACCAGTATACTCTGAACGTATATATTTTCACGCTGATAAATTCTGGCGCACAAAGCAATGATTAGAATTTTCGTGCATTCCGAATTTCGCGCATTTGATAGTCATTTCTATTTGTTCTATAATATTGATAAATTTCACTACCATTATATTTTCGCACATTTGTAGTGCTGACGAAATGCACGGAAATATGTACAGCGTGAAAATTGATACGTTTACAGAAACTGCCGGGAATTCAAGACTTGCATGGAGCTGGGGCGCCACCGTCGCTCACACCTCAGAACGAGGCGAAGTGCTACAGGGGTCCCTTGAGAGTGAATGCCACATTAAATATAGACAAGTCAAGGTGCTAAAGTGAGCGAATTTACCTTCTGAGTGTTGGTATGTCCCCTTTTAAGCACCACACAAACAATGCTAAGCACAAAGAATTAAGAGATGCATTATAGCAAGAATAACAGAAGGTAACACCCTCAATAGTGGCTTCAGACTCTGCCTGCCCATTTTCCTATACAATTTAATGTAATATAATGGACCATAATTCCTTTAATATCAAAGAATTTTGTCAAATTCTTTTATCAATTTGCCTATTCACAAAAGTGCCTCAATATACATATAGAAAGCCCTTATTCTTTTGGTTTGTTTAACCACAGAAAGGATTCCTGCCCTATTATCGTAGGTAGACACAGCATTGAGTATACACCTGGATAGCAGTTTGCCTCGTTTTCAAGTATGGGATTCCCGGGAATACCCCAAGTCATGAATGCCTGCTAACTGCGTGCCCAAACGCCTTCTTACCTGAATCGCCACCTGACGGAGAGCGACGAAATACAGTCTATGTTTGATATTTTCATTTATTAGGAAACATCGATCTGTATTTTCATAAGTATAATACCAGTAAATGATTATCTCATTTTATACTTTTGTCTTATGTTTGAAAACATTACTTTTAGTAGTTTCCAATTGACATCCCTGTGAATGTGAATTAATGTATTTTCTTATAGTAAACTGTTACTGTGATCTCTCAGGTCTTTGCAGGATAATACATCCTACTTCCAGCCCCTATTACATAAAGTCAACGTGGATCAACCCTTCAAACTGCATGCACGTTTATCTACTTAGTCATGAAGTAGCAGATGTATTACAACATCAAATAATCTTTTTTTCTTATGGTAAAGTGTTATTGTGAACTCTCAGGCTTTTGCAGATAGGGTAATAATACATCGTATTTCCAACCGTTACAACTACATGTAAGTTTATCCACTTAGTCATAAAGTAGCAAACGTCTGCTGCCTAACCTGAGCGGAGGTTCTCGAAGGGTGGCGGGTCGGGGGGCCAGCTGAGGGTGGGAATGGCCATACCGCCCGACGACGACTCCTCCCTCTCCGGGTCCCTCATGTCCAGCCCGCTCACTGCCCGCGCCGCTGTCGTGGCTCGCCGCATCATCTCCCGCAGACTGACGCTGCGCGAGTGGATGCGGTCGGCCGGGTCCAGGCGCGCCTGGATGGACTGGATGGACGTGAGCATCTCCACGGCGTTACTCACGGCGTTGATGGTGTCGAGGGACGAGCCGAGCGACTGGCCACTGGACGTGCCGCCACCCCCACCGCCTCCACTACTGCCTCCTGACGAGTCTGTAGGGGAGGGGTGGACATGTACAAGGACGGCAAGGCTACCAAGTATTTACATGAGGATAAGTCGGAACTCTACAAAGACGGCAACTCTCTATTTACACGAAGATAAGTCTGAACGGTACAAAGATGGCAAGGCTACTTTATTTTTACACAAAAATAAGATCATTTTGTGTAAGCAATGTCTGCGTTTTTACATGATAAAATTCCCTCACATCAGCAAGTCCTGAGCGTATTTCCTTTTCATATTTTCTAGATGGCATACATTTATACTTTTTATTCAATCTTTAAGTTAAACCAATTATATAATTTGTTGGATTGTTTTTGATAACGTCCTGAATATTCTTTGATAATATCTAAATAAACTCCCTAATTCTATGGTTGAAACATTAATCATGAAAGATGTCAGTGCGACTTTCTGAATAGATCCTTTTTTTAGTCGTCTAATTTCCCCGTGTGTCGTACCTGAGTCAGTTTCCTTGTTGGAGACGGGGGCGCACATGGCGACACACGTGTGGATGATGTTGCGGTTCCCGTCACACCGCTCCTGAAGGACCTCCTGTAGACGCTTCTCTCTCACCGATGCACCTGACGACAGGGATGTGTACAATTAGTCACCATCTATACACCTTCCCCACGAACCTGCGCAGTACCCCAGTCTGCCAACTTTTGGGGCTTCTGGTAAATAGGTCACTTCATTTACTTCATATAAGTTTACTATAGAAAACTCCTAAACATTATCTTGGTGATATTGTTTGAGTTCACTTTTCGCATTTTTCACTAAACGAAGTGCTGGTAATTAAATCTATAATGATGAGAATGATGGCGAGGAAAAATGTGATCCAGCAGACTCAAACCCAGGCGCTACGACTTACAGATAGACGCTCAGTAAGCAACTATCATTAACTTAAATTCTTACTGCACCTAGAAACTGGGATATAAGTTAAAGACAGTGAAAAAATCGGAAATACCATTGAATGTATCTTAAAATGGTGGGGAACGCGTTCTAAACATCAAATATTGAAACTGAATGATTTTTTACAAAATTCCCCGACTTTAAGTAAAATTCCCAAATTCCCTGACTCCTTAATGAGCCTGTGGTTTTTTGTCTCCTCTTTCCCCCATTTATCTTCAGACCTACTTGTTTCTTCCTCGATGGCGGCGAGCACGGCTTTGACCTTGTCAATGTCGCAGCGCAGCAGGTGTGGGATGAGGGTCTGCGGCTGCAGCACGAGGCCCATCACCATCACCTTGGTCTTGGGGCCCGAGGACGACGACACCGCGGGACACAGGGTCTGCAGCCCCGCGCTCAGACACCGCACGGGGGGCAGGCCTGGCCAGATCGGGTCACGGATACCTGGATACGGATGCACAAGGGGATATGTCAGTTATTTGGGATACCAGAGATGTCACACTTTAACAGGGTGCCCATGCTTTTTCAAAAATCAATTTATACCTTTTTAAGACCTATCTAAGACCTTAGTTTGGCAAATTTAAGATCAATTTGGCACAGGTTAAGAAAAATGTGATTGCAAGCAGGTTTGATGTAACGACTGTCGGCAAAATATTTATATATTTCCTTAAAATTCTGCCTAATTCATTGTTATTACATATTCCTGAATAAAGATGCAAAATTCACTATCCACATTTTTTCTTAAAAATAGATCAACAAAAGCTTGCAGGTAAAAATACAGGAAACTAAAACATTGCGAATTAGAGAACCAGCAGTTACACAGGGCCCTTAAATCATAAATAAAATTCTGGGATATGTAGATTCACAATCAACTACTCAGAATGCCTTGCAAAAATTCTTAAAATGAATTAGAGACCCATTAAACACATTCGTCCTAGTTGCTTACCTCCGACCGAGTCCTTGGCGAGCGGGTACAGGGCGCTGTTGCCGTCCCTGAGGAGCAGCGGGGAGCTCTGGCCTGCGCTGTCCAGCCGGACGTGGCGTGCGGAGAGGCCGAGGAAGGACTGGGTGTTGGTCGGGAAGACGCTGTCCTGGTCCGACTTACACGTGCCCAGGTTGTACTGAAGGTACGAGATCTTGGGCCCCGAGCGGCAAATCAGGTGCACATCTGACGGGGGAGAAAAGAGGGGAGATTTGATGTATTGTTGGCAAAATGCTGATTAATATTAAAAAAGGCATATGCTCTAGTATTTACTAGTAATATAAGAAGAACCAAGGGGGGAGTCCGAGGGTGTGTGTATGACCCAGAGGGAATCATCACAACCCGAGGGTGAAGCCCAAGGGTCGTACAATTCCCATGGGTCGTACACACACCCAAGGACGACCCCTAGGGTTCTTCTATATTTCATCACTAAAACAATCCTCTAAATGGGTTGAAAATCCTGGGCACCGAGAGTGGTAAGTACTACACACATTCCTATTCATGCGAGATTCCTGCACGAGGAATTTAATTTAGGAGGCATTACCACATTATAAATCACAGAAATTTTATAAAAAGCTATTCAAAAAGCCCACGAGTTTCAGAAATGCCACCCTACAGACAGGCTTTTGATATCCTAAACTTCTTCTTTGGAAGATCCCTGCCTGAGATTACCACTACAGTAACGTTATGCAGTCTTGGTCCAACTTACAGAGATCTCAACTGATGAAAAAAAAGGAAAAGTAGGAAAGAGTCTTCATACTTTTTTTCAGAAGCAAAAAAGAGCAAATATTACCTTCAGGAATAGATTTCTGACATAGAATTGGTATTTGAATAGCTTGAAACTACCCAAAAATATACTCTAAAGCAGATATGAAAGTGCTGTGGCAAAAATCGGTTGTGCAGTCCAAAATCACCAAAAGTAGGAAATCCTACAAAAGTAGGAAAAATGGCATCTCTGAACTTACTCTCGTTGTCGACGCTGACGGCCAGAACATGGGCGTTCTCCCCCGCGTGGATGCGGCGCGGGGTGCGCTGGAAGCAGTCGGGGACCTTCGGGGTGCTCGTCCCCTTGACCACGGTGAGCTCGTCTTTACGCAGGATGCGGCAGTCCTGGAGCAGGGACGACAAGTCCTCCTTCCCCGCCCCCGCCGGACCGTGCTCCGGCTCCTTGGCAGGGAATTTCACCGCTGCATACGCCCCATCAACCTGAGCAAAGAGAGTGAGTGATGGATGTTTAATGCAGTACCGACAGCCAGGGTCATGTTCACGGCGAATACAGGTTGGGATGAATTCTGTCTTTGGTGATTATATCTATGAGATGAAGGTGACAGGCCGGGCAAACAGCAGGGGATCAAAACCTGGAAATCATTTTTGCTGTACCTCATCCCTTAGTGAACCCAGCACTAACTGGGAATTGAACCCAATGAACCATGTCAGTGCTGGGTCCCCCCTATCATCGCCTTGTACTATCAGCAGGGGCTACTGGTGGCCTATATTCTTCCCAGGAGCAAAAGCCCCATCCCGGTACCCCCACTGGGTACCTGAGCAAAGAAACACAGCCGTGATGTCTTAATACGATGTGCTGAATATACCACCGTAAAACCCCTCATTAAAGCTGCATCCTATCTTAAGCCGACCCCTAACTTTTGAGTTTTATATGGCTAAATTGTACAGGAAGTTTCTTTAGAAGCACATAGTTTCAAAGGGTGCGGAAAAACCCTAATTTAAGCCGCACCCCAAAGTTAAAGCCTGATAAGCTCCCATTACTAGGAGTACCTTTATGCTATGGCTTACATTAACGGTTTTCAGGTAAAGCTTTTTACATTCAGATATCTGAGAAGATTGATGTCAGCATGATAAACATCATGAGTATAGCAACTGGCTGAATCCATCCGACATCTTACCAAAATTTTGCTAATTATGATTGCCTATTTTCCTTTTTTTTGTTATTCATTTTTGTTCACTTTTAAATACTTGCTTTGGTAAAAGTTCTACCCCATTGACATTTGGACAGTTAGTTCCCCTGTTGTCTAGGCACTCCGTACCTTGAGGACCTTGCCGATGGATACAGTTTTGACGTCCTCGACAAAGATGACCTCTGACAGCGGCCACTCCTCCTCGTCCTTCTTCTCCACCTCCTTCACCGGAGTCGGCTGCTTCTTCCGCTCTGAAACCCAAAACAAAACCGGGGTTAGAAATAGGGGATGAACACTAAGACACAGGCACGCCCGTCAATGAAAGTGATTCGCATGAAAGATAATTAGATTGATTGAAAAATGACTTTGAATTCTGCAAATATTCAGGAGTCTGGCATGGCTGAGACATAAATTAGGGATCTCTCTACGATCATGCTACACTGGTCAATCCTATATGAAAATCTCACATTTCTCCTTATTCTATCTTGTTTCTAAAACTGTGAATTATAAGTTTGTAATGTTGTAGAGTTGATCAATTGGCGAGCATACAGGGGGTGACAAAGCGATCTGCCATTACTTAGATTCCCGTGTTATGATGAGACAAAGTGAAAAAATCTTACCAACATTTTGATGCAATAATGCAACCTACTCTTGGAGACCTATGTTACGATGTGACAAAGTGAGCTACTGTTAGTCTTACTTAGAGACCCATGTTAAGATATCACAAAGCTACCTACTCTTAGAGACCCAGGTTAAGATATCACAAAGCGACCTACTCTTACTTAGAGACCCACGTTAATATATCACAAAGCTACCTACTCTTAGAGACCCAGGTTAAGATATCACAAAGCGACCTACTCTTACTTAGATACCCGCGTTAAGATACCACAAAGCGACCTACTCTTAGAGACCCCGGTTATGATGTGACAAAGCGACCTACTCTTACTTAGAGACCCTCCCGGGCTGCGGATGGAGTGCGAGCTGTGGTCGCTACACGTGGATGACGCAGGGGATGGCGGAGGTGGCATGTCGGGTTTGCTGGTCGTTGATTCGACTGGTTTTGCCTCCTTGTCTTTAACGTCTGTTGTCTTCAGCTCACTACAAAGGAGGAATACATGAAATATTGAAAAGTCAATGTAATCTATTGAGAAATCCAATTGCCGACATATCAAAAAGTAGGTAACATGGGAAATATTTTCTTTTTACTTATTTTGTTTGTCTAGAAGCAACTAGGTCAGTCCTGACATCGATTTTGTGCTTAAATAGCTCAAAATCAAAACCTACATCCTGTGATACAAACATTAGAGCAATGATGGATGATTCGGTTGAGCAAATCACTACAACCTTATTATACCAGGGATGTAAGTTGGGGATACTTAAAAAATCAGAAATAGGAGAAAGAAAATATGATTGTATCATTAAATGTTGTGAAATGTCTTCTACACATACAATTTTGAAACTGATTTGTGAGGGTGCGGGAGAGAACAATTCAGTAATCTGACAAAAACCGGCAAACTTACATCCCTGTGATACACTGGATGGGTGAAAAAATACCTGAAAACTCAAAAGGCTCAGCAAAACCAAACTGACGTGGATCTTGGGGAGTAGAGCTGATCTTACCTGAGCTGAGTGCGAATCTTAAAGCGGCATGTTTCCTGCAGAGACCAGGCGGCCTCCATGAGTTGTCCCACGCGGGGCACACCGTCGGTGGTGGTGAAGGCGATGGCCCCGACATGGTAGATCGGGGAGCTGCGCAGACACACCTGGGTCCCTGCCACCACCTCTGACGCCCCGCCGCCTGACGACCCCGCGCCTGACGACGACCCCTTCGACTTCTTTCCCTTGGAGCGGGCCTTCTCAACCATCTTCTTACGCTGCGTGAATGGCATCACACCCCTGGAACAAACAAGGAAAGACGGCAAAAATTAGAAGTTATTTTAGGAATTAGCCATCTGAAGTTGTATTGAGAATATGGGTAGCTAAGCAGGCAATGGTTAGCTAAGGATCAGTTACTGCAACTTTCTAAGAAATTTGGTTGGATGCAATGGTTAACATGTTTATAACTAAATGCTTATTGACTTACTTTATGACTTAAATTTACTTTTTATGAATATGAAATATAATTCCAAGAAAGTTAACGGCAGAAATTAGACATCCATTATGACTTAATCAGGGACACTCTAGATAAATTATTTGAGTATTCGCTAAAATTAATGGGGAGTTTTCTTTTATTTTCTGTTTTATCATAATAAGGCGGGAATGTCCCCTTAAATATTCCCCCCAGTGTGTGAATCCCACACCCCGCATCCCTAAGAACACCCCTGCTTACCACCAGTATAGGGCCCCACTCTCGAGGCGGGCGAGCGTGTAGAGGTGACACGTGTGCAGCGAGGCGATCTTGTCCACCTGGAACTCAGCGAACACCTGCGCTGGGTGCTCCAGTTTGGCCGAGACCAGGCTGAGTGACTCGTCCATCCAGGTGGCCACCTTGCCGGCCTCCGTCCACACCGAGACGCGCACGTTACACGCTGACAGACCTAGCAGCTTCTCCGTCACGAGGCCCAGGGTCGCCGCCTTGGGATGCAGCATCGACGGGTTCTGGGAACAACCAAGGGGATACTTATTACGAGATAGTCAACAATAAACTAGCAATGTGCATATTCGGTACACAATATCTAGATCTACAATTCAAAATTAAAGTTTCTCTCAATTTAGCCCATAGAAAAATAACAAGAAAAAAACACAAGCAGTAAATCCAAAAAAATATGTAGGTTTGCTTGATTCGTAGTTTTGCAAATATCTCAGATGAGCGAACTTACAGTGCACATAGATGTTCACCATTACAGAGACGATTCTTTTACTGTATACCTGATATAGTTAAAGTGAGTTTTATGACTGTTTATTGACTGAGATATATAAATGGGTTTACCTCTGCGTTGACGTAAGGTTCGGGCTCGGTCCACCTCCACTGACACAGCTGGCCGTGGGTGTTTATGGCCACGAGCTCCGAGTACAGCGAGGCCATGGCCACGAAGCGCGCCGAGCTGCCGTCCTGAAGGGAAAGGGGGAGTGGTTACCGAATGGGGACTAACAGAAACATCTGCAGGAAAATCTGGACCCCTTGAACCCTTTCTGTATCGTTGAATAAGAAACGGGGGGAAAAGGTAGCTTTCTGATTTAATTCAGGGCTTCAAGAACAATTAGAACATATTTTAGACATATGCTTTTTTATGCTGTTAAATTCGTGATCAAACTATTCATACATTTTACTTACTTGACGATAATTTCACACAATTACTGGTTATCTCTGAACAGGTTGGCTACAACATTTCAACGAAGAGAAAACTAGCTTCATATTTCTGAAAAAAAAATCCGCTTGGCCTAAGATAAGACCTTTATAAGACTTCTGATTGAAAAAGAAGACCTAAAAGTGTTTATATTGCAAAAACAAAATAAGACCTGAATGGGCACCCTGTATATATGTGTGGGGCTAACATTAATTTAGTCACAGTAGTTGTCTACCTGTGCAGTAATGATACTTTTCATGGAGTTGCTGGCAAAAGAGCTCGCAAAAGGTCGATTAATTTGAGGGTTGCATTTTGGAGTATTGGAGTATTGGAAACAATCCCAATCTCCCGAATATATTCCAGATTGTAACTCTATTACATCTATGAAAATAACAACTATGAACCTGTTGGTCATTTTAAATTTGATTCACATAAAAATCTGATTCAAATAAAGTTTTAAACAATCTAAATGTTCGGTTAAATCTCGAGAGCCGGGGCCCTACCTTGTCAGTCCAGAAGTGGAGGTCCTCCCCGAAGGCAATGGGAGTCTGCAGGGCGCCCGGCCCCTTCTTGTCGCCCAGCAGCCCCTCGGCCCGGTCCTTGTCCGCACGGCCCAGACCCACGTCTTCCCGCAGAGAGCTCTCCGGCCACCGCCGCTCACGGATACGGAAGATGGAGTCACGGTCACGCTCGCGGTCACCTTCTCGGTCACGGTCACCTTGAAAGTAAAACGGACGAATTGGAATGATAATGAAAGGTGAAATTACCAACTCATCTGACCAGAGATGCCACTCCCGACTGATGAAAAAGAAGGAAAAGTAGAAAACACTTTTCCTACTTTTTTTCTAGAAGCAACTAGGAGGGGAATAATCTTTAGGAATAGAGAACAGACACTGAATTTATAACTAAACTTTTGGAACTAATACATACTCTGAAAGATTGGTTGTGCGATCCAAAATCACCAACAAAAAACAAGAGAAAAATATGGCATCTCTGTCTGACGGCCAGAGACTTGCCTTGGTATTTTAGTGTCCAGTCTTAGTGCAAGCCCATATACAAGTTCTGCTGTGAGGGGGTGGTGAAGTTCCTTAAGTGAAACTTTTTAGCATAATTTCATCATTTCTGTCTTAAAAAGGGGGATGGCAAGGAGTAGATAGTGAAACATTTCAATATTTTCTCCCAATTTTTAGGTGTTTTTTTGGCAAAGGGTGGGACTTTTGGGAAAATTCCCCCCCTCCCCCGTGTACGGGTCTGAGTGGATGACTCGTGTTATGACCTCAATGGCAGCGATGTTTGGATAAAGAGCCAAAGACAATCTGTTTGGGGCCTGATGTTTCCATTCTAACCAAAATAGAACTTTCTGAACTCGCGAAATACACAAATGAAATTTACAAAAATATACTTTTCCTAAAGATCTTTGACATGGGGCTTTTAAAAATGTATGTTGGTACATAATCAGAAAAAGAGAACAAGCATTTTCTTGTATCTACTGATTCATGTGAGGAAAAGATAGCAGGAACAAGTTAAAAACCTACTGAATAGCATACATGAGCAGTCAGAATAGTTCACAGTATGAGACAGAGATGTTACTCCCGACTCATGAAAAAGTAGAAAAATTATGAAATACTTCACCTACATTTTTCAATACATTAAATTTGCATTGAATAGCTTGAAACTAAAACAAAAATAACCTAAAACAGATCAGAAGGTGACGTATGAAAAATCATTTGTGCAATCCAAAACCACTGAAAAGTAGGAAATCCTACAAAAGAAGGAAATTGGCATCTTTGATGAGATCCTACCTGATCTTGCGCTGCGGGAGTTGCGACCCCGCAGTGATGAGTACCCGAACATGTCCTCGTTAAACATGGACTCAGAGTCGATGATCACACTGGGGTGGTCAGAGTGGATGCCAGCGTCGAGCAGCGACATGAGGTCGTCAGACATGTAGGCCTGGTCAGCCGCGTCGTCCGGCTCCTCCTCGCCCTCGTCATCTCGACTGAGGAGGTTGTTTACGGCTAGGTTTACGTCTAAGTTCTGTCAAGGGAGAGGTGGGAGTTATGAGCTTTGAATTAACATGTTAATACCATGAGCAGAGGTCTTGAGTATCAAAAGCCCCATCGCACTTACATGTAGGGGGCGATAGTCGAAAAATGTTGGATCTTTTCAACAGGGCTTGACAAATTGAGTGTCCGGACGCCTGGGACAACCAGAAAACACTGCTGGGCAACCAGATTTGTGTGGCTAGTTGCCCGGTGGGCAACCAAGATATTGGAGCATGGTCTCAGATATATTTATGATAAAACCTAATAATTTTAGACTAATGAAAAGAACATGTCATAATTTCTCCAAAAAGAGTGTCCAGAAAGAGAGCTGCTTGCCTCTTATTGTTGACCAAAAATTCCCGAGCTACCATCATTGACACCGGACAACCAAGCATAAGGCTCCAGTTGCCCGTTGGGCAACCAGTTCAAAATACGATTTGTCAAGCCCTGTTTCAATATCTTTAATGAAGTTTCTGTGATTCTTAATGCCCGGCCAAGTTAACCCATTCATCTACACGAGATATGACTGGTACTTACGGTTCTCTGGAGTTCCCGGATGATCAAGTTTCGCGACTTGCCCTGAAGAACGACTTGGCACTGGAAGAGAGGGCACATGATATTTATATACAAATATTTATTGACACTTGGCCACCTCACTTAGTTACTGATCCATTACCATAAAGGCATAAAAGAAAAGAAACTTTCATGTAACATAGTAAAACAGGATGTCTGATTTTCTAATTTAACAATGACGATATTGGTATAATTTAGGCATAACATATCCTCCCTTTCATAACTACAAGTATTTACCAAACCTATTAATTATAGGTTATTGGTTTCAAAAGCTTTCTGGGCCTATTGTATTTTAGAAAAAGCGGCCCTGTTGGCTGAAAGCCTAAAATTAGTAAAAAGTTAAGTTTCTAACAGTTCACTCCTGAGACCGTAGAGAAATATATCATAACATCACAACAACTCTGTTTGTCAAGTCTTCGTTTTATACACACGCTGGTATCACTGACCTGGTTGATAAGGTCCTCGGGTACCACTGACGCGGGCACCAAGGGTCGTGCTCCCACAATGACCCCGGACCCCCGCCCTCGGCCGACCGCCCTCACCACACGGCCTCGGGTGCGCTGTGGGGCACGCGCCCCTCCGCTGCCCCCGCCTCCGCTGCCACCCCCGGCCGAGGCCGAGGAGGAGGTGGGCGCGTTGTTGTTACGGGCTGCCGCACCATTACTTGGGGTGCCCCAGCGACTGCAACCACAAGACATAAGGTTATTTGTGTTATATGCTGTAGGTATGCTGGTTATAACTGGTGAAAACCATATAGAAAAAGTTTCTATTTAGTGAGATTTTATGATTCAGTATTAATTTGATACTCATTACTTTGAAAATCAAAAGATAAAGGTTATAACAGCAACAGAGACGTCCATTTGAACTACTTGAACTAGCGTAAATGAGCTTGAAATTATACACTTATTTAAAGGAGTTTGCATACTTGAAGTGGCACATTTACCTAAACTAAGTTAAAGTAGTTTATGCACATGAAGAAGTACATTTATTCAAAGTATTTCACATACTTGAAGTAGTATATAAAGTAGTACACGACGTGCAGGGAAGTATTGGTAACTCACATTTTGTTCTCGCTGTTTTTGGATAAGTCGAGTTTGTCATTCTGAATGCTGTAGGGGACGCGGCAGATGCGGCCGTCCTGAAAACAGGGAGATGTACAAATACATTGGGACTGTTTCTAATGGAACAGGGAAGGTCATAACCAGGGGCCCAAGGGCCTGAGGTCCTTAAAGGAAAGCTTTCACATAATGACGGGATAAATATTTTACAATAAAATTCTTTGATCATGGCAATTCCCAGTAAGAAATTTCCGAGTATAGACAGAATTATGGGACATTGAAATTTGGACTATCTTGACAGCTATTAAGAGAAATCCCCAAATTTGTGACGTCACAATGACACTAATTGGGAATCACCAGCTTTCAAAAAAGGGAATTCCCAAGTCTATAATATGTATTGATGGGAAATCAACCATAAACATAAAATATCAATATTAGGCCACATGAAGGCTATTATTAATCATATTGCCTACTCATCTACATTCATTTATTAACTAGGGAATCCCTAGGTATTTTGAAAGGGAATCCCCATGATATTGACGTAGCAAGGGGAGTACTAAACAGCCCAGAATTTAGGGAATTCCCAAATTAAATCTTCTTTCCTAACTGACTGACTGACTTACACCTTGACATTTTCCCCATTTCATTTGATTTTTTTTTTTAGAATATGAAAGTAAAGTAAAGTCAGCATTTTGTAAATATATGTGCAAAGTTTCCTTTAAAAAGCTGGTTGGGTCCCAAGATTTTCTGGGCTAAGGGCCCGATTGGCCCCTAGATAATCAAGAATAACAAATACTAGTATATGCAAGGGCCCTAGATTTTGGTGAGGGCCCTAAATTTGGAAAGCTAAGGGCCCTTGTGGAAGACATGTTTCTGAAGGTATATGTACTAGGGAGGTTCAGCAACTCTAGCGCATTGTGATACGTCAATATATCTACAAATTTCTTGGCTATGTAGAAATCACACACTCAGGAACCAAATATCTAAAAATTGAATATAATTAAATAAATTATATTTACATAACTTTGAAATTATCGTGAAATATCTGTGCAGCAGGTGATGATATTTGAGATACGAGATACGCTACATTTACATTACGTGATGCGTTGGGCGTGCTTAACCTCCCTATGATCACAGAAAGTTCCTCAGGTACTGGTATAATTAATTTGTCAATTTACCTCAGAATGCACTTTTTAGTGATGCCACTCCTAAAGCATGAAAAACACGGAACACACTGCAACTAAACGTCCATATTCTAGAGACGAAGTATGGTAGTCTTTACTGAAGTATTCAAGCTATGAAAAAGCTTATTAATATTTATAAACATGCCTTATGCTTCTTGAAATCAAGTAGAAAGAAGATTTTCTTCTGAAAAACAAAGGTCTGAGGGCATCAAGTAAAAGGGGGAGAAGTACTAACGAGGGCCTGAGGTCATCAAGTAAAAGGGGGAGAAGTACTAAAGAGGGTCTGAGGGCATCAAATAAAAGGGGGAGAAGTATTAACACGGGCCCGAGGGCATCAAATAAAAGGGGGAGAAGTACTAACGAGGGCCTGAGGGCATCAAGTAAAAGGGGGAGAAGTACTAACGAGGGCCTGAGGGCATCAAGTAAAAGGGGGAGAAGCACTAACGAGGGCCTGAGGGCATCAAGTAAAAGGGGGAGAAGTACTAAGGAGGGCCTGAGGGCATCAAGTAAAAGGGGGAGAAGCACTAACAAGGGCCTGAGGGCATCAAGTAAAAGGGGGAGAAGCACTAACGAGGGCCTGAGGGCATCAAGTAAAAGGGGGAGAAGTACTAACGAGGGCCTGAGGGCATCAAGTAAAAGGGGGAGAAGCACTAACGAGGGCCTGAGGGCATCAAGTAAAAGGGGGAGAAGCACTAACGAGGGCCTGAGGGCATCAAGTAAAAGGGGGAGAAGCACTAACGAGGGCCTGAGGGCATCAAGTAAAAGGGGGAGAAGCACTAACGAGGGCCTGAGGGCATCAAGTAAAAGGGGGAGAAGCACTAACGAGGGCCTGAGGGCATCATGTAAAAGGGGGAGAAGTACTAACGAGGGCCTGAGGGCATCAAGTAAAAGGGGGAGAAGCGCTAACAAGGGCCTGAGGGCATCAAGTAAAAGGGGGAGAAGCGCTAACGAGGGCCTGAGGGCATCAAGTAAAAGGGGGAGAAGTACTAACGAGGGCCTGAGGGCATCAAGTAAAAGGGGGAGAAGCGCTAACGAGGGCCTGAGGGCATCAAGTAAAAGGGGGAGAAGCGCTAACGAGGGCCTGAGGGCATCAAGTAAAAGGGGGAGAAGCACTAACGAGGGCCTGAGGGCATCAAGTAAAAGGGGGACAAGTACTAACGAGGGCCTGAGGGCATCAAGTAAAAGGGGGAGAAGTACTAAGGAGGGCCTGAGGGCATCAAGTAAAAGGGGGAGAAGCACTAACGAGGGCCTGAGGGCATCAAGTAAAAGGGGGAGAAGTACTAACGAGGGCCTGAGGGCATCAAGTAAAAGGGGGAGAAGTACTAACGAGGGCCTGAGGGCATCAAGTAAAAGGGGGAGAAGTACTAACGAGGGCCTGAGGGCATCAAGTAAAAGGGGGAGAAGTACTAACGAGGGCCTGAGGACATCAAGTAAAAGGGGGAGAAGTACTAACGAGGGCCTGAGGGCATCAAGTAAAAGGGGGAGAAGTACTAACGAGGGCCTGAGGACATCAAGTAAAAGGGGGAGAAGTACTAACGAGGGCCTGAGGGCATCAAGTAAAAGGGGGAGAATTACTAGTGAGGGCCTGAGGGCATCGAGTAAAAGGGGGAGAAGTTCTTTTTTTTTTCATTTTTCATTTTTCTTATATGTTTATCCTGCCCTAACTCTACAATATCGGTTTTCTGTTAGGTCCAGTGGAACTTAAAAGCCGATACAATTAATGAATAATCAGTGTATATCCCATTCAATGTCATTGTAAAGTACTCAATACAATTTGTTTGTTGGGGTAGTTTAACGTCCGGCCAACCCTTACGGGTTCTTTCCAGACTTGACTCAATACAAATCGCTCACCTCAAGTAGTAGCGCTATATGGTTGGGTCCAACCACGATGTCCTGTACAGCGAGATGTCGCAGCGACTGGAAGGCTGCTGGGCTGCAGTAACCATGACGACTGATCCTGTCTGCTACATCAGCAAGTCTGGATGGAGGTTTAAAAAGCAACATTACAGGGGGGAACATCAACAAAAGAATGGTGATCTATGTCAATAGTAATACAAGTGTAAATTTTACGAACGCAGGTTTTGATGGTAGAAAACAGGTGAAAACCAAAAATAAGCCTGAATCTTGCTGACGAAGGGAGAAGGTAGAAATGTCTTGACTGGAGCAAAGGATCCACGAGAGCCAAAATTATCTTTTTCAGTAGACGTTCTATACGTCATAAGAATGTGGCCAATTAGTAAACACCAAACATATCACATCCGTATTCCACGAGATCAACTACATGCCCTACACCCTAATAAGTTAGTTTCGTTAACAGTCTGACTAGCTCATCTTTCAAAAGATATGCCTGGAAATGATCTTGACTATGTTAGTACATGTTTTGCTTCATTTTGCCTCTAATATAAAAACAGAAAGACAGAATTGTGAAACCCAACCACAGGATTGCACATTTTTTATAACAAGTAGAACCAGACACTGTCATCTCTATTCCTTCCTATGTGAATACTGAATATCTGTTTGGAGAATGCCACAGATTGAACCACATAGGAGCCTGAAAGGGGAAAACCGAAAGCTTCCTCCATCTCCATTTGACAATTCTGAGAACAAATACAAGTTAAACATAGTTATTCTAAAAAGATGTGTCGAGCAGAGGTTCAGGGTTCAGGGATGTAATTTAAAAATATCTAAAAACTGGTTCCAAGTAGAGTTTAATTCAAAGTAGCGTAGAGGAGCCAGTTTCCACGCATTAAGGGCAAGAAGTTAAGCTTTAACAAAATATTTAAAGAAAAAAATTATATTTTTAATATTTTTTCTTCCATATTCAGGGAAATGATGTCTATGAACATAATCATAATAAAAAAAATTAAAGTTTGAAAATATTTTTGTAATATCTTAAAGTTTTACTTTAACATGTTGATTCTTCAGTTTCCACGCACCTGGAGCCTATTTCCGCGCATTTTGGTGTCAGTTTCCGCGCATTTCCCATATTTTAGGTGTTAAATGAGTAAAATATCTTATAGAAAGAAAATATGATACATGGGGCATCAGAAAAAGATTATCTATTGATATCCGTTATACAAAATAATTGATAAGTTCTTAAAAATTCATAATAATGCAAATAGAAATGCTACCTTGTCAGGGGAAATCTAAAGAATATATTCATGAAAAGAAGGAAGAAATATGCATATTTATGCATTTTTATTATTTGACAAAAGCATTAATTCGCCTCAGTTAAAGAGAGAAAAAAAGTTCAGTTTTGAGTCTTTGGTTTATATTATTTTAGGAAAGTGTCTTAAGATTATATAGAACCTTGCTTTGAAAAATTTTTCTTTTTATTTTCTTTGGAAAAATGTTTGAAAATTTGAAAATCTCGGAAAAATAGGTGAAAAATGCGCGGAAACTAGAGACTATCTAATTTATTGTCCTTAGTTTCCGCGCAGGGGCCTATTTTCTATATTATCCATGAAATTTTATGTTTATTACATTAAAATGATCACATATCACTTTAAACTAATATCCATGACATTTTTTAAGAGAAAATTATATTTTTTCTTGAAGAAAATGATGTTATGTTCCTTATCTCAGAAATATTAACTTTTTAAGGATCCTGTCATTTTCCTTAATAATAAGGACATTGAAACATATATTTGGCCTTAGAATACATAAATATGTATGAAACATCATTAAAAATGACAAATTACTTGCATAAGAACATTATTTTGGGTCTTGCATTTTAAAAATAGCATATCTAATACATAGACAAAAAATGCGTCCATAAAATGCGTAAAATGCGCGGAAACTAGGGATGCGCGGAAACTGGCTCCTCTACTCTAATATCAACCAAGGCCCGGTATTTTGAAACGGATCAAAATATATTTCCATGGATGGATAAACTAGAGGTGCCACTATGAACATGAAAAATCCGGAAATTGTTGAAACAGCCTTTCCAGATTTTAATCAGGTAGAAATAAAAAGAATAGAATCACATATTCATGTACAATCTGATGTCAAAAAGAGCTCTTAGAAATACTATCTGTTGCCTAAGAATACAAATGTAATAGAGCGATTGCCAGTTGTCGTACATGGCCGGGAAGTTGTTGACTTCCATCGTATGCTTTAACATTGGAGGGCAAAAACAAATCGTTTTTCCTCATCTGTCTTCCACAATTATGATCTTAGTTTGTGATTTGTTGTAGCTTTTGGTTCTGGCTAACTGCCAGTATGTATATATTCGCTGGGGGTTAAGTTTACAAGATAAAGGAAACGAAAATCTGATTGTTTTGCATTGCAGCTATTATATTAGCTGCTAACTTACGGGCCGGAAATCAACAATTCGCTATCTATTCGCCACGTTTGATTGGGGTGGACGCGTGACTGGCAGGGGGTCTATGTTTTTTTCTTCTTAAAATTCCTTATGTCTGAAAATGTTGCTATAATTAAAAATCCGAAAAAAGAAGGAATAGTGGTATCTCTGATTAACTTAACTGGGATCAAAGACCAAAATAGTGGATCAAGTTTTTGGGCGCATTAATGATTTAATCCTTTCCGAAATACTGATTTTAACCCTAAAATGACCGATTAAAGTTCGAAATACCGGGCCCAATTGCAAGGCAAATGACCAGCATCCCCTTTTCTTTGCCATTTAACGTTACTGAAGTTACTAGTCAGTGACTCACCCAGTTTCCACCACTGACAGCGTACTGTAAGTTAGTGTTACTGAATGCAAACGACAGTCACAATGACAGTGTCGGACTGTCACTAGGTGAACCTCTATTCTGCCTGAGCACTCCCTTTATGCAGTATTACAATTAACAAAAGCGAAAAGTGTTTTTCCTTGGTACAGTAAAACAAATTGGCATGAAAATAACGATGCCACTGTAAACAGTCCACACACGTACTCTTTTATTTCCTTATGTTATTGTAAACGTTACATTATGCTCATTTAAACAGTGGCTTCGTAGTCTAGATTTAGTAGATCAAGTCATAAGGCAACGTCTATATACTAGATTGTTTGTAAGGTCTTGAATCAATTTGTTTGTAAACGAGATTAGGCCATATGCCACACGGTGGATTAGCTTTTAACTTCAAGAATCGTGCCCCGTCACGTTAAAAAAGAAATGTCTAAAACTTTCTACAAAATAAATTCACTTGGTCTTGGGTTGAAATAGATGACCAGTGATGGGATACAAAATGAGAAGAAATATGGATATGAATAATCTGGTTTAAAGACGCTTCTCTGTAGAAAGCTATTGCAATATACATTTTGGGAAAAGAGAAAACGTTGCCCCCCCCCCCCCCCCCGACCCCTTGAACTCGCGACCAGTGAACGAACTCAACACGATGGTCCGAAAAAAGACATTTTTCAAAAGGTTCTTACCTGTCGTTGAGTTGATCTTTAGAGCCGGGAAGAGGATGGACAACAAAGTGAATAGAACTCATCTTAACGGCTCGTCCACTGCCGTCCAAATCTCCCCTATTCCGCGTAAATTACAAAACAAATTGATGAACAAAGCTGGGTAGGAATTCAATTAGACGCCATGTTTTCCTTGTGTCCCGAAGCCGCTGTAACGGAGTTTCTGATTGGTCCGTTTTCCACCAAGGTCACGGTCACTGGTCATGTGACTTCTGTCCGTACAGAAGTGGATTGACGTTTTTTTTTCCAGACCGGCGAGGAAGTTCACTTCAACGCAAGGTTTGCCGCGGTTCTTTTTTCAGTAAGAGGTACAAACTTGTATACAGATTCCTTAGATTAAGGGCATGCTGTATCTGGCTTTCGAGTTCCCTTCCAGAGCCGAGATTGTCATCATTTTAGTCTTACCTTCTTACGCCGAATCCCGCCGAATCCGCCCGATTGCACAATACACACGGTCTGCCACTTGCGACTGCGAGCACACAGAGGCCACTCTGGTTATTACACCAACTCGACTAATTACTAACTGGACTAACTCCTACAAGATAGAAAACAAATGTCATTATGTTTTTACGACTTAAAAGTAGTTAATCTTTCAATGTATACTTGATTTTCGACTCTAATTGAATTACTTTTAATTTCAGTCTTAGATAATTAATCTTGAGACTTGACAGTTTTTCTGGGGTTGGCTTCCCTTCAGAAGTTCTGACATCTCTTTGATTCAGTGTAGTTCAAATCGTCAAATTTTCCTAAATTGTCTGATACCTTATGAACGCTATTTTTAAAACCGATTGTAAACACTAATGCTAGAGCGACGATAGGAGAATAATTGAACAGCTCTCCATCTCACAAAGGATTCTGGGGAATGTCAATTCACAGTACACTTGCCGGATAACACGTTATTCTGACAGTTTGACCAGTAGCGTCACATTTAAGAAAGCAACACCCCTGACGTTCAGCTCTCTTTGAGACTTGAACGTAGTCATTCTCCCACAAGAATCCTACAAGTAAGTCTGAGATACACCTCTAGTTTACTCACAATAGATCTACTGGATCCAAATGTCACATGGTGATACTGTGCTGTGGTGTAGTTCTGGGGGATGGGTTGTGTAGTGTTGTAAAAGTTTAGAAGTTTGTTGTCCAGAGAGGCTGGTAATTTTCCCGTTTTCCTTTAGCCTAATGAATTAGGAGGGGATTTTGGCCAGTTTTCTTTGGCAATATTGGGAAACTTTATGGCTTTCTGGATAAGCCTTCCGGATACGCTTTCCAGATACGCTTTCCGGATTCCGGCTCCAAATTAAGGCCATCTCATGGCCTTGTTATGACCATCTCATGGCCTTGTTATGCCATCTTATGGCCTTGTTATGACCATCTCATGGCCTTGTTTTGGCCATCTCATGGCCATTTTATGGTCTTGTTATTGCCATCTCATAGCCTTGTTATGACCATCTCATGGTCTTGTTATGGCCATCTCATGGTCTTGTTATGGCCATCTCATGGTCTTGTTATGGCCATCTCATGGCCTTGTTATGGCAATCTCATGGCCTTGTCATGCCATCTCATAGCCATCTCATGGTCTTGTTATGGCCATCTCATGGCCTTGTTATGGCAATCTCATGGCCTTGTTATTCCATCTAAGGCTGATTCTATTCCCACATCCACCAAAGGTCGCACATCCAAAAAAACACATCACCTTTAACCCATGCGCAATGACTTTGAACCCACGTGCAATGACTTTGAACCCACACACGATGATTTCTTCAGATCCACACATCCACCAGGAACTTCTGTCATCGCGAATGAGCCGTGGGGTCAGCGCGAATGGGCCGTGGGGTCAGCACAAATGGGCCGTGGGGTCAGCGCAAATGGGCCGTGGGGATGCGACCATGGGTTCCTGGTGGATGTGTGGATGTGAGGAAATCATTGTGCTTTGGCCGTGGATGTGTGGATGTGCGAATAGATGGTCTCGGCCATCTCATGGCCTTGTTATAGCGGCTATACCTAACTTCGCGTCAAACATTTTTCAATTTGACGTGGACTTGGTTGGAAGTAAAATACGGATTCTGAACTTAGTAAATGGAAAGAATGTATTAAATATTTTTATTTACAAAATATTACATACTATTACATGAACATAAATGACAAAATATTACTTACTATTACTTAATCATCATATTACCTTCTATTTCTAATAGTAAACTTAGTAATAGTAGGTAAGACTCATTTAGTTTAAAATAACTGTATTATTAACATCTCTTACTGAAGCCAACTTTTGACGCGAAGTTAGGGTATATATACCAACATAGTAAGTATATATTTCACTAACCCATTCATGAAGACACTATTTTTGACGTCTACTTTTTGACGCCAATTTTGACGCAAAGTTAGGGTATATATACCAAGACACTAAGACTATTTCTCTCCATTCCATTACTGAAGACACTATTTTTGACGTCTCTTTTTGACGCCAATTTTGACGCGAAGTTAGGGTATATATACCAAGACACTAAGACTATTTCTCTCCATTCCATAACTGAAGATACTATTTTTGACGTCTCTTTTTGACGCCAATTTTGATGCAAAGTTAGGGTATATATACCAAGACACTTACTACTTCAAATTCGTATATTCCAGGAGTAGGATACCTCAACTGTCTAAAAGGGTTTCTTTTGGGGAGTGTAAAAGAAAAAAAGGGGCTAGGATTTTTTTGGGGTTAAAAATTAGATTTTGACGTCTCTTTTTGACGCCAACTTTTGACGCATAGTTAGGGTCTATATACCAACCCACTTCCTACTTCTATTATCATAAAACAGTAGGATACCCCAACTGTCTAAAAGGGTTTCTTTTGGGGAGACAAAAAAGAAAAAAGGGGCGAGGTCTTTTTGGGGTAAAAAAGAAGAATTATGACTTCAAATTTAGTGTCAAATTCAATTATTACTTACTTTTACATGCACAATTGAATTTGACGCCAAATTTGAAGTCAATTTTTTTTTTACCCCAAAAAGACCTCGCCCCTTTTTTCTCTTTTGTCTCCCCAAAAGAAACCCTTTTAGACACTTAGGTATCCTACCCATTGTAGATTTCAGATATGTATGAAAGTCATGGAAGTAGGAAGTGTGTTGGTATATATACCCTAACTTCGTGTCAAAATGGATTTTGACTTGAACTTCTAAGGGTTTAAGACTTAAACTTCTGGGGATTTTTGCTATTTTACCTTGTTGGGGATCCTTACCCCTTAGTGTACAATAAGAATGAAGGAAGTGTCAGGTATATATACTATAACTTCGCGTCAAAAACCTTCGCGTCAAAATGGATTTTGACTTGAACTTCTGAGGGTAGAAGACTTAAACTTCTGGGGATTTTTGCTATTTTACCTTGTTGGGGATCCTTTCCCCTTAGTGTACAATAAGAATGAAGGAAGTGTCAGGTATATATACTATAACTTCGCGTCAAAAACCTTCGCGTCAAAATGGATTTTGACTTGAACTTCTGAGGGTAGAAGACTTAAACTTCTGGGGATTTTTGCTATTTTTCCTTGTTGGGGATCCTTTCCCCTTAGTGTACAATAAGAATGAAGGAAGTGTCTGGTATATATACTATAACTTCGCATCAAAAACCTTCAATTATTACTTACTATTACATGCACAATTGAATTTGACGCCAAATTTGAAGTCAATTTTTTTTTTACCCCAAAAAGACCTCGCCCCTTTTTTCTCTTTTGTCTCCCCAAAAGAAACCCTTTTAGACACTTAGGTATCCTACCCATTGTAGATTTCAGATATGTATGAAAGTCATGGAAGTAGGAAGTGTGTTGGTATATATACCCTAACTTCGTGTCAAAATGGATTTTGACTTGAACTTCTAAGGGTTTAAGACTTAAACTTCTGGGGATTTTTGCTATTTTACCTTGTTGGGGATCCTTTCCCCTTAGTGTACAATAAGAATGAAGGAAGTGTCAGGTATATATACTATAACTTCGCGTCAAAAACCTTCGCGTCAAAATGGATTTTGACTTGAACTTCTGAGGGTAGAAGACTTAAACTTCTGGGGATTTTTGCTATTTCACCTTGTTGGGGATCCTTTCCCCTTAGTGTACAATAAGAATGAAGGAAGTGTCTGGTATATATACTATAACTTCGCATCAAAAACCTTCACGTCAAAATGGATTTTGACTTGAACTTCTGAGGGTAGAAGACTTAAACTTCTGGGGATTTTTGCTATTTTACCTTGTTGAGGATCCTTTACCCTTTGTGTATAATAAGAATGAAGTAAGTGTCTGGTATATATACTATAACTTTGAGTCAAAAACCTTTCCCATTAAAATTTGATGAAAGATTTCACAAACTTACATGTTGTTCCAGTCTATGAGTATATCATCGATGAAATGAAATTAACTAAATGAGAGTATTCTACATTGTCACTATTAAATCCTTTTTGTGGCCAATCAATTTAAGTTTCCTGGTTTACATACTGTCACATTAGATATAAATAGGTTATTTTTCATTATGGAATTAGGAAAAGTAATAGTAGGTAAACTATTTAAAAAAAAGAAATAAGGCATTCCATTTGATTTTTAATGATTCCACTTTTTACTTCCAACATTTGATTTTGCTTGAAATCATGGATGAAAAAAAAATTGAAAAAAGGTGGCGTCAAATTTTTTTTTTTTTGACGCGAAGTTAGGTATAGCCGTTATAGCCATCTTATGGCCTTGTTATGGCCATCCCTGCGTGGTATCAAGTCCCTTGGTCTCACTACTACTTCATGTCAGTTACTTGGTACCATTAACTCCTTGGTAAATCTAGTGTATTAGGCTTACATTTGATTTTTAATAACATTTGGATTGTTTATTTTAGTTGTTTTACCCTTGTTTCTACTTCTCGCATAGACATGATCAGGGGTTATCTGGAACGGAGCATCAGGAAGATGGGAGAGATGGGAGAGAAAGTCATACGTCTGTTCATAGGACTCTTGTTCGTTATAAAGGTAATTAAGTGGCAGGGAGCCACTTTCTGGCCAACGGCTATTTTCCCCTGTCATAAGCTATGTAACTTAAGGGAGACATGGGAAGGTGTTTTGTGCCCAAATCTGTGGTTGGAGTTTACATACATACATGCTTGTAAATACTTTTATTGCACGTGAAAACAATCTGTACTGTGTCCAAATCGCATACTGAAATAAACAAAAGTATTTTAATGTAAATGTAAAATTTTGACTTTTGTGGACTGTATTTCCCTGCTGAAATATTGTTTTGGTCTGCACTGGCTGTCAGCATTTGATTGTTTACTCTGTAAGGTGATACTCTGACCAGAGGTTTTTAAGTTTAAGACAGAAACGCAGTCGTGCCCTTCCCCCTCGTTAAAGCCTTTCCACATTATTAAATACGATTTTATGATTTGAGAAAAAAAAATTGAAAAAAAAAATACCTTAAGGATGCCCAACCAATCCTTTACTTTATTTATGTATTGCAAAACATATCTGTTCTACTCTTGAAGAACTGTTATTTTGCAAATATCTACATTATCTGGTAATTTATGATGAGAAGTGCTATCTCATTATTATCACATAGATTTGTATATTTGTAATGATATGATTCTACTTATGAATGTTACTTATTTCGATGCAACTGGATTGCATTGTAAATCGGCTAATGCCTAATGTATAATTCCAGTATAAATAAAATAATAATAATAATAATAATAATAATAATAATAATAATAATAATAATAAAAAAAAAACCAACCAACCACTGCCTGTTGCTTTGAAAGTGGTGATAACTTTTCAGGACTGTTACACGTAGACATATCTTTAGGATGTTACTTGTTTCTGATGTGTGAATTTATACATTGTTTAACCATACCATATATTTTATAAAGATTTTTGAAAATAAGTCTAAAACCAAGATGGAATTCTTTGAAGACCCTGCAGGTTGTCACAGAGTAAGACTGATCAGCTTGAAGATCCTGAAAGTTATCGCAGAACATTCTCATGACCTTGCAGCACATCAATGACAATGAGTACAACGATCTGATGAAGGCAGACAGGCACGCGAAGCCGGGGCGTCTCCTCAACATTGTCAACAAGAAAAGCCCCTATGAGATAAAGGTGGTTGAGAATGTGGTGAGGGAGGTCCTTCAAGACCCAGGTTAGTGATCAAAGGCCATGATAGGAAATTATTCTTTCACTCAACCTGCGCAAAATATCATAGGGGGTGCTGCTTTCTTGCGAGACCCGCCATCTTGAACCGGGTAGTCATGTTCAAGAGCAGTAAACTTTGAGGTTCATTTATGCGTATTCAAGACAAGGTAAGATTCTAAGTTTTGGTTTATTCCATAGCCATAACGTGCATTTACCTCGAAAGAGGAATAAGCTGTAGAATTTTTCTGAATATATGAAGTCCTGATGTAAACAAACCCTAAAAGTTATGAAAAATTTGCCGGTTCAAGATGGCGGATGGGTGTATTAATGTTGGTTAAGGCATGTTGTCTTCTGGTCACTGGATGTAAGTGAAGGAATATATCATCAAGTATACAGGTTGATTATGGCATATATCAAGGTAGCCCATTAGGGTCACTCTTATTTATAATTTAATGATATGAAGAGAATAATGGGGGATAACTATTGTAACATGTTTACTGATGATATGGTGGTTGTCAACGAATGCACAGCAGTTAGAAAAGATATGGACATGGTGTGATAAAAATAAAATTGTCTTGAATAAAAGTAAAACTGAGCGCATGTCTGAATTGCGAAGGCGTATTAAAGAGAATGACTGTTGTATTGTAATGGAAAATAACATTGTATCTAATATTAACAGTTACAACTATTTGGGTGTGTATCTAGATACATATCTAGTATTTGAAAACAGACAATGTGATAGCTAAGGTAAATGACTTATAACCTTGGGTAAAATACATACATTCATTGATAGGGGAACGTCATTATTGGGAGTCCCTAGTTATATCTATATAGTATTGTAGCTAATGGTGGGGACTCCCTTAATCAGTCATGTCTTTAGCCATTTAATTCTCTTTGTTCTCAATGATTGGTTACACAGTCTCATGTTCAGCAGTTGAAGGGCATTGTCCTACAATGTTTGTTAGAATCGGGCAGTGTGAGAAGCCAGAAGTGGGTTACATAACCACTACCTGAGCCAAACAGCCCTCACTCCTGCACATTAGGGCCCCCACTGTCACCTGCAGTTGGGCAACCTAGGTGGGTGAGTGATAGGTCTTGCTTCTTCTTGTTATATAAGCAGATGATTATGCCTTTTCTGGATTATTCAGCAATATCATATATGCTCAGTAGCACAAAAGAAAAGGTTTAAATTACAACCACTTCAAAATAGAGCGGTAAAAATAATGAGGGTATAGATGGGGGAGGGGGGGTTCATGTCACGTGTCGAAAAAAAAAAAGCTGTGTCGCCTGTCCTTATACTTCAGTTTAGACCTGTGTCGCATGTCAAATTTAAGAGATAACCCTGATACATGTTGCTATCTTTTTAAAGCTCCTGTCGCATGTCGAATTCAAGAATAGGGCCATGCCATTTGTCACTTAATTACCATGTCGCCGTGTCTAATTTAAGAAAAGCCCATCTGGCTGTGTCAAATGAGGGGGCCAGGGACCGATCTGGGCCCCCGACCAGCAGGCTCCTGTTATCAGTAACGCCGGGTACCAGTTCCCCGCATGTTCCCGGCGTTACACCTGTACACAGGTATCGCTGGTCGGCGGCCCAGAACGGTCTCCTGCCCCCATCATTTAGGGGTCTAGAGCCATAATATACAGGGGATAAATGAATATGTATTGACTGAAACTATGGAGAGGCTACATAAGGCATTGACATTAGATTTGCTAGATGTAGGATGTAAAATGATATTATTAGAAATGATATATACAAATTATGTAAGGATCAGACAAATCTGGTAGATCCCAGAGAAGGTTGATGTTTGTGTAGTGGTAAAAGAATAAAGTTTAGACTGGCCTTCACAAATAAAGAAAGTATTAAAAAGCCCTTTCTATAGAGGGATTGATATGTGGAATAGGGTTGAAGCAAATGTGGGGTCCTAGATGGGGGGGTCCCCATGTTGCATGTTGAATATAAGAAATGATCATGTCACCATGTCGAATTTAACAAAGGGCCCTGTCAAATGTCACTATTTGCTATGTTGCATGTAAAATATAAGAAATGGCTCTATCGATGTGTCAAGTTTAAGAATAGCCCCTGTCACATGTCATTAAGCAGAAATAGGGCTGTGCCGCCTTGTCGATTTTAGTGGTCTAGACCCATAAATGTGCAAATTGCAGAGAATATTATTATCTAAGAATGATGTGAGACAGAGGAAATGATTTATTATTGTGTAAAAGATGTGAAGATAAGATAGCCTCATACTATGTTACGTATCATTTTTGTTCATTACTGCGTTCATCAATTGTGTATTTGTCAGGAATCACCTGCATCGGAAGAACTTCTTTGTACTGAAGAGATGTTGTAATAATAAAAAAAATCTGTTGGTCTTACATATAATACTAATTAAAGGCATTTTAGTACACTTGTGGGGCCCTTGATGGGTGGGGGGTGCCGATGTTGCATGTCAGAGATAAAAAAGGGCTCTGTTGCCGTGTCGAATTTAAGAATAAGCCCTGTTGAATGTCACTAACAGCTATGTTGCATGTTGATCTTAAGAATAAGCCATGTCGCTATGTTGAATTTAAGAATAGGTCCTGTCACATGTCATTAAGCAAATAATAGGCCATGTCGCCATGTTGAATTTAGTGGTCTAGACCCATACTTGTACTTTTGCAGTTTTAATAGTACATTCTGCTTGTACTAAAATGTTTGAAAATAAACATATTATGATCAAAGTAAACCCTGGATCTTACATTGTTCAATTCCTACTTACACCAACCTTTCCTGGGCCTGGATGCAAGACAGAGTTCCATGAGGTGTGGGGGTATAGATGGGGGGTCCTGTGTCACATGTTGAATTAAAAAAACATCTGTGTCGCCTGTTGTTATATCTTACTTTAGACCCATGTCGCATGTCAAATTTAAGAAATGGCCCTGTCCCTTGTCACTATCTTTTTAAGGCTCCTGTCGCATGTCAAATTTAAGAAAAGATAACTGTTATTTGTCCCTTAATTGCTATGTTGCATGTCAAATTTTTAAAAAATGGCCATGTCTCCATGTTGAATTTAAGAAATGTCTGTGTCGCAGTGTCTATTTTAAGGGTCTACACCCCCAGGTGTAAAAGGTGTCAATTTGATTTTCTCAAATATAAGTCCTTTACAAGGTCTAAAATTTGACACATTTGTAGCTAGAGGTCTTAAAAAAAGTCTTATATTGAGCTTTTTTGAGAAATGTAAATGTCATCATGAAAATCCAAATGCTGCTTCATGGAATTACACTTTTATGCAAATTTACATCAAACTTGTGTGTTCAAATTCTTGCTTTCCACATTCTTACTTCATCTTAAAATGGTCTGACAAAAGTCCAAAATTGCTTTGGGTAAATTAAATAAAAGTAACAAAATATGCAGAAACAAAATTCAACCTGCATACCCTAAAATTTTCAGGCTATGCTAACTGAACACAGCTTTTTGTGGCCTTCACAAAAATATCTGTGAACCCAGGTCCACTAGAGACTATCGTGGATATCAATTGTCCTTACTGCCATCAAACAGAACTTGGACCAATAAAATACATTAAAGAGAGAAGCCAGTGACATTACACGTTTTATTACCAAATATTCTATATGCTAGTTTAAATGCGTAATAAAGAGGTGTGTTGTATTTATTTATTGATAAATACATGATTTTTGTGCAAAAATGTAGTTTAATTTTGAAACTCCACAAACACAGGTAGACTTGAGTCTGTGTGACGTCACATTCAACAGACATTATTTTTAAATTTCAAAATTTCATATTCTTAAATGAAGCTTGAAAATGTAAAATCTCATTATGAATAATTAGATTTTATCATAGCTAGGCATGATAGACTCAAGAAAATAACATAAGAAAAATATATCATGATTTTTTTTCTTTTCATTTTCCTATTTTCCACATATTCTGTTTGTGACGTCACACACAGAAAAATGCACTGTGCAAGGTGGAGCAGATTGTTGCAGGTATCATGTACTACTAATCAGAAAATTGTCCATAAAATTATAAATATGACAGGGGCGGACCCAGGAATTTGTAGAGGGGGGGGGCCCAAAAACGAATGTACGGGGGGTGGGACCCCCATCAAACATGATTTAACAGGGCAAGGGGGGGGGGCCAAGGCCCGTCCGGCCCCCCCCCCCTGGATCCGCCCCTGTATGATGAATAAAGGCATAAAAATTGGTATGATTACTACTTGGGTGGGTAGGATCACTACGCTTTAAGTGGTTACAGTCACTGGCTCCTTTTGCTGCGGTGGCACCCGTGGTATGCCCCTCCTCCACCTGTACACGCCAGGGCACCAACATGGAAAACAGGGAAAATGACCAAAAAAATTCACTCACAGGAAAAACACTGGGAATGCGCACATTTTGTCAAAACACAGGGAAAACACAGGAAATTTCATTTGGCTATATTTTGAAATTCAGGATTCTCACAATATTAGGGATTTCACTTTTTGTTGGGTTGTCCAAATTTTTTCTCCACGCAGAGGCTTCTTGATTTTAAGAATGTGCTGGATATGACAAGGAAAAATTGCCGCGAGACAGGAAAATGTCAGGGAAAGCAGGGAATTTGTGTTGGTACCCTGACAAGCCCACACCCACACCCCAAAGCCAATTGTCTGTCACTCAAAGTGAGCAGTAAGCTTTGGGAGGGGGTGGGATAGGGGAGGTGGTGACTGTATGACTACTTCACCCATCTTTGATTTTCTATGTATATGCCAACTGAGAAACCGGGCCTGAGACAGGTGTTTGGACAGTTGGGACAGTTGGATATGATAAGCTCAATAGTTTGAAATTGTTCATATGGTTGCAAAACTTCAGTTTTCATATGTTAAATTCAGACGCATCAGCCTTGCCTGGAAAGGAGCCTGACGAGATGCCTGTCGATGACTCTGAGGTAAGCATTTCCAGGACTTGCATGTGAAAACTTGCTTCTTTAGCCTTTCTTTCTATAAAATCTGTCATAATGGCAGGCCCGTAACTAGGGGGGTAGGTGGGGGTGGCGGGCCACCCCCCCATAAAGGAAATCTTTCCAAAAGTTCCACCTTTCTTTGCAAAATTTAATGTAAAACCCCCTAAAAAAAGTAGGAAAATATTGAAAAGTTCCACTTGTTATTGCTCGCCACCCCGCCATAAAGGACATTTTACCAAAAGTTCTGCCTTTCCTTGCAAAATCTAATGTAAAACCCACTAAAAATAGTAGGGAAATATTGAAAAGTTCCACCTTTTACTGCTCGCCACCCCCCTTTTCAAGTTCAAATTATTGAAAATATAGGCAGAAGTTCCACTTGTGGAACCTCGCCACCCCCCTACAGGAGACCCTGGGTACGGGCCTGATAATGAACCTATATATATATCCTTGGAGGGTACCTAGGGATTTTAAGGTTCTGCACTGAGGTCAATAGCTACGGCATGATAATTATGAACTTAATTGCAGAAGGCACTGTAGTTAACTTTTGAAGACTTTATTGTTAGAATAGAAGTGCTTACAGAGAAAGCTCTGATTATTATAATAAAGGAGAATGGTCACCAGACTGCAATAATTGAAAAAAAAAAAAAAAAAAAGTATAAAAGGGACTTTAAACATGAGTGCCTACTAATGGCTATAGAGGACAGCGACAAAGGGAGGTGAGACAACTATTGGGGTGTATGTGGGAATGGCAGTCTCACCTACTGGGGGCAGTGCTGTACCAGGGCTATACATATAAAATCAATAATGGATGGTATATAAACACAAGACCAACCTGAAAAGGCCAAGGACAAGAAATGGCCTGGGACTTGGATAGTCGTAACTTTCGGGAGCTGGGTGGAATTTACCTGATTGGTACGATGGCATTATCTGGTGACCATACATTGAACTACCTGAACAGAGGCTGCACAGGAATCACTATAGGACGAACTTAGCGATAAGGAAACCTATAGGTAGTGCATGGTGAACGTCTTGAGAACCAACTGAGAGTGCTGTTATGGTAGAACTGGGTTACACCTTGCTTTTATGATGGAGTATCTCCTACTTGTGCTGTTGGATCAATAAAACTTAACTCTCTGCAAGCGAGTGTCTGCATTTTGGATTTGAACTACCCGAGCATAGTCAAGTCTACCCCTTGGCTAGCAGTTAATAAAGAAGTTTGATTGACCTTAACACATAGAATGGACTGAATAACATCTTTATTAACTCCCCATATAAACTTTAGGAAGTTTAGGAACAACACTATAATTCAGCTCTAACTGCATGATTGGTAGAGATATGGGCCAACAAATGTTGCTTCAGATTTGAACGCTCCAATTTTGCTGCAAAATTTAACCAAACCTTGGTGCAATATCATTAACATTTTTTGGAATTTGATCAAATTTGAAACATGTTTCCTCAACACGGTCAGGATGACACTTTTAGGGGTTTGAATAAAACAGGGATGTAAGTTTTCCCATTTTTGTCAGATTTCCATTTTTTTTTTCTCTCCAGCACCCCAAGAAATCTGTTTCAGAATTTTATATTTAGAATATGTTTCACAACATTTTAAAACGCATTTAGATTTTCTTAATGCCATATCTGATTTTTTTCACTGTCCTCAACTTACAACCCTGCTTAAATACCTGAAACCTGAAACATAAATACAAAATGCAATGTAAGAGTTATCACCTTTTAGAACAGATCAAAGATTATTTATTGGAACCATTTACAACATATGCCAAACAAAATACTAATTGACCCCACCCAAGGCATGGCCGATTACCCAAGATAGCCAATGGGTACAATAAGCCCATCCCACATTAGGTATATCCTAGGGTTGTGCATGGGTTGGACAAAATAACTGTATGAGTCATCATTGTTTCCAAGAGTTGAGGCTACTGATTTAAGTAAGAATTATGTTTTTCTGTATCCTTAAGTACTGCTTGAACATTATGATTTCTTAGATGTTATCAATTGACAGATTTGCATGTTTGCCAGCCAACCAAAATGTTGTATTTCAGGGCAAAATACGGTTGGACATAGGCTGGGCTGACATTGGTTCCTATTGGAAAAAGGCCATGATATAAAGCTGCATTTTACAAATTACTGGAGCAACCAGTCAACCGAACTCCTTTGCTTGATTTTACAATACACAACTGTCTTCAGTGAATAAGCATGGAGGCAATTTTGAAAATATTTCATATTAAACCTTATTGATGGTGTAAACTGAGATGGGCTTATTGTACATACTTTACAGGAAAAGGGTTTGGTATTTGATATTTTAGTATTTGCTATTTGGCATTTTGGTTTTGCTATTTGGCATTTTGGTTTGGGAAAAGTTGAATGAAAATGCAAGCAAGGTCACATTGAGTATTTTCAATAATAAACTAATCTTTTGTCATTTACAATAAAGGTTTGGATATTCAGGATCTGATATTTGATATATCCATTTAACAAAAGCTGAATATACTGAATTCATATGGAGAAGGTATATTTAGAGCTATTTTGTATAGCTGTGTATAAATTGTGTAGCTATATCTGTACTATTTTCCACTTGTTACAGTAACTGATAATACATTTCTAATTAGGGTACACTTCACTGAGACAGATACCTCAGGCAAGTATGGTATGTTTACGCTCCTTTACAACAGAGGGCACAATACTCAGTTTTATTTTCTCTTAGGAAGATATTTTTTGCTACCTGCGGAGCTTTTGTAAAAGCATATGTACATATTATGTGTATTACATTTATTGTACCTGATATATAACATGACATGTAATCTCTTCTGTCAAAAGGGGTTGCCTTCAGGCCATTTGCTCGTTGGGTCAGCGGATGGTGTACGTAGTCCCAGTGAGCCTGAGAGGGAGGACTTCAGGCCAATCCCAGCACAGGTACGGAGATGTTGGTCCTCTATTTGTGAGTCATTTAAATCCACAGAAATACAATTTTTTCTCAGTCTTTCTCCTGTATTTAAACATATCCCAATGATATCCATGATTTTCCAATGCCCATCTCATTCATAATTTTAAAGTTAAAACATTTTATATTCCATCGCAAAATGAAGATTGGATTTCCCATGGAGAATCACATACTATAGTGTTACTGCTCATTTGTAGAACCAAAGAAAACAAAGTTACCAATTATTCATTTCAGCTACAGGTACATTTTTACCTATGCATGATATAATAAAGAACAAAAGTAACACTGGCATCTGCAACTGTAAGAATTGACCTAAGTAAAACATTCTGTAGATCTATTCATGAACTGTACATAAGTTTTGTCCTTTAAATATGACAGTATTTTATATTCTTATATCTTATTTTATTGATTTGAATAGTCAATTATGAAATATTGATGCAGTACCCACAATGTTTCTATAGAATTTTCCAGGTAATTTTCAAAAAAAGTGCCAAAATCAAAGGTGCATAGAGTGAAGAAAATCTTCTCTTTACGGTAGGATCAGGTTTTAGTAAAGTTTTCTCTCACCATTTATAGTTGTTGGTGTCTTTAAAGTTTCCCTTACTTTGTGTCCTTGTGAGTAACATAAGTTGCTGTCTTATCAGAACTTCACTTGTTTTTTCTTCAAAGTTTAGACATGCGTTAACCTTAACCTCACAATTTGCATAATACAGGCCTCAAAGCAGAATCATTAAAACCTTAAAGGAAGGGGCCAGTAATTATAATATAATATCATAGTGTCTGGATCCTCGATGCCCAGGGAGTTCTTATGCCAATTTCTATAAGTGTACCTATATTATTTTCCTTTTTGGGAGTCCCTAGTTATATCTATATAGTTTTGTAGCTATTGGTGGGGACCTCAATCAGTCATGTCAGTAGTCATTCAATTCTCTTTGTTCTCAATGACCGGTTACACAATGTCATGTTCCCCAGTTGAAGGGAATTGTCCTCCAATTGTAGTTAGGGTCAAGTAGTGTGAAAAACCAGCAGTGGGTTACTACCTGAGGCAAACAGCCCTCACCCCTCCACATTAGGACCTCCACTGTCACATGCAGGTGGGCAGATCTAGGTGGGTGAGTGATAGGTCACTCACTACTGGCTATATGGCAGTGATTGCAGAGACCTAATAATTATTAGTAGGCCCTTTCTAAACCCCTCCCTGAGCTGTGTGTGACAGCAGAGTGGTGGTGGGCAGTGCTCATAGCCCATCCAGCTTACCAGTATTAGGAAGGGGTGCTTGGGGGAAGGGTGGAAGGGTGGGTCCTGGTGGTGGTAATAGGTTATAAAGTATTTGATGCATGCTTTAATTTATTTAGGGACGACCATTGCTCATGCATGAGCGGAACTTTGTAGCTCTTTTGCTTCTTGTTATTCATGTTTTTCTAAAGTCTGCTGACTGGTTTCTGTGTGCAACTGGTCCTCCTTGAACAGAGGATCTGTCTGTGACGTCACACACAAAAGCTCAAATATGGGAAATGAATATAATACAATTTCTAATTTACCTATTGATTTTTACTGAAATCTCCAATGTTTCTCTTGTTCTCTTAAAGAATATGAAATTGCAAAATTTGAAGACTAGTGTATTTTTTTTGTGTCACGTCACACACACAGAGTTCTTCCTAGAAAAATATCTCGAGTATCAGAAGCCCCATTTTCCTTATCCTGAGTTTTTTTTTGAAAATCGTGGCCTTCTTGACTATATCTAGTAAAATTTCTGTAATTTTAATGCAGGAATGGCCCCCTCCAAATCAATCTAGTGCAGGAATTAAATTCCTGATGCGTAATCTTGCATCCCGCACACCTAGGAATATCCCTGCACACAGTGACAGACATATTCCCAAATGAAAGCATTCACAACATGAATGAGGTAATCGTTCACATACTAACTTCGCATACCTCTATATTAGCATGAAATCTAACATAATTATAACGTGTAAAATAACAGAGGAAATTGTTGTGAATCTATGAAAATGACGTAGTTGATTGGTTATCGGGCTCCTTAAGATGTAAAATGAGTGTGCCATTCTTGCATTCCAAAAACTGCTGACCTGATCGCCGGAGATTACATTCTTAAAAAACATAAGTGGAGTGTCCGCTCAATAGAGGTTTTGAAATGCAGGCTTATTGCTGGTCTGGTATGGAAAAAAGAGGGGTACTTTCTAGACCCTACCTACAATTCTAAAGGCAAGGTGCTGTTCAAACCAACAAAGAGTAGTTAGACAACCGTACTGACACACCCCTGCCTACAGCCATGGACAGGATATGTTGATTTCAATCCAAAAGGGAAATTAATGATGAATTCTTTAAAGGTAGTAGCACCAAGCTGAAAGGAACAATGAAACATATAGTTTTGGACTAATTTTGTTATGTGACTCCTTAAGGGACTTTTTTTTGTGATCCCCACTTTGAGGCCTTATGAGAGCAACAGTCCCATCCTTAAACTATTCATTTGGCAGCTCACCAACTATATCAACAGCTCCTATTCCACATCATATGGCCATTCTAATCTGCACATACATACAGTCGGTCCCATTCATATTCTGCCTTATAGTATCGTTGAAAGCATTTTCATTAAACTGTTATAGACATAAGAGAGTTCCTTCTCTTCCCAGGTACTTGCTAGAGATGCTGCGGTACATGGATCAAGGGGAGTCGTGGATGTGCTGGGGGAGATCGGAATGAAGCCTCTTTTGAAACCGTTGGTAAATGCAGCTACAAATGCTACCGGCAGTCAAGAGCTGAAAGACAGGTTGATAAGTGCAACCAATACTACAGGGAGGAACAGTATCCACCAAGCCTCAGAGGTAGGCAATAAAGGAGTATTAGAATGCCTTCTGGAGAACAACAAGATAAAACTTCTTGATCAAAACGCCAACTTTGACAGCCGAGACGAAGCAGGGCACACCCCTCTACACCTAGCAGCCCGGGCAGGCCATGTGGAGGTAAGTGAATTAAGTCAATGGTCACCAATGGAAAGATCCTGGATATCATTTTTGCAAGCAGAGAATATTCAGAGATTTTATTATGTTTTCTGAGTTGATAGCTCATGATTTTTCACAAGTTAGTAAATTAAGAAAAAAAGAATTTTATGAGAAAAAGAAAGCATTCAGAGTATACATATATATTATTTTCTTACTGTTTCATCTTCTTTTTTTTAATTGGAATGTCTATTTTGGGAATCTCTCGATATTCCATGAGTAAGATATAAAAGAAATATGCAAAACTAGCCAAGATCCCTATTCAATGTATACCCTAATTGTATGTTGAATCCTTGTTGTTATGAGACAGAATTTATCATCCAGTAGTGAAGAATAATCACCCTACATAGATATTTTTAGCAACAAAACAAACCTAAATCAATTTTGACCTCGCTAATGTTCTGTTATTCTATATTAAGGTCATCAAGGCTTTGCTTCACAAAGGGGCAGACATGTTCATTAAGGACAACGAAGGTCGTACGCCCCGCGACCTGGCCGTGGCCAACGAGCACCGGGCTGCTGTAGCTGCCCTCACCCCAACTGAGGTAAGTTAGTGTCATGCTAATTTGTTAAACATTATACCATTCAAAATGTTAAAGGTAGCCATTGTATTCCCCTAGATCATGGTATGGGGTCCTCCCTTTATTAGTAACTATTCAAATTTTGAGAAATTTCTGGTTCTACCCTTCCTTTGCAATTCTACAAGTCACATGATACTGACACTGGGCCAACCATTCATGTTTTGTGGTCCTTAATTTATACAAAGTGCCAGGCAAGGAGTGACCACTGCCATTGTTAAGGTCTTTGGTGTGACTTCACCAAGTATAAATCCCAAGTATATGATGCTTTTGTACATTTACAAATGTATTAAAAAAGAAAAGACAAATTCTAAAAACTGTATTTTGAACCTTAGTAAATATTTTTATCTAATGAATAAATAAGGGTATCATTTCAATAAATTCCTGAAATTGCTAAAGGTATTGTCTAACCCTCAGAAAAATAATGTTTATGTCTTATGAATGAAGCTAACTTCCTTGGAGAATTATCACAACATCTATCAAAAATATTAAAAGAAAGATCAGTTTATTTTGAAAATTACAGAAATTAAAGACCAAGTAATGACGGTGCACCCTGTACACCAACACTCTTCTTCTGTAAGAAGAGAGACAAAGGAGGTATCTACTTCTTGAAGGGGTCTAATTCTTACCCCAATCTAACATGAGGCTCAAATGCTGAGACCTGCTTCTTCGTTGTGTGAGACCAATTCACACATCTCTCCTCAAAGAAGCAGGTCTCAGCAGGGATTCATGTACCAGCCAGGAATTGTGGTGCATGCTCAACGAGTCTCAGATAGTCTCAGGATATGTTCTGTTAAGAATGCCAGTCAAAATTATTATGGGTAGCAATCTAAATATAATATCCCTCTCATCTTTTTACGTCACTAAGATTCATACCTAAATGGTTAACTCGTCCGTACTCCTCAGTTTGTGGAGGAGGTACCTGTCCAGGTGAGCCCAAGTCTAGGTGCAGCTGACCAATCAACTCAACTGTAATCATGCCTGGTAGACAAATCCTGGCAGAAGGTCAATCCTGCCACACTTTGATTACTGTCCAATATAACCTACCCATTGCAGCTTGCACCAGGAACATTGCCCGGCTGGCACCAGTCGTCAGAGGCGGTTAACCACTATTTGGAGGGAGCTCAGTCCGAGAGTTTCTCAGTGTCTGTGGACAACGTAGAATGTTCGATAGAGGCAGAACATGCACCAATTCAGGAGACAGGAGGCGCTGCAAGGTCTGTATCATTTAGCAAAGGAGAACAGCGGTGTAAAATAATAATTGTTTGCATGCATGTATTTATGAATTCATGTATATATATATATACATATATGTTTTCATAATTGTATGCATGTTTATGCATGATTATGTTTGTTTATGGATGATTATGTTTGTTTATGGATGAAATGATTGATTATGCATGCTCATGTAGGATTATGAATTTTTACACATTATTATGAATATTTATAGCTGATTATGCTAGAATTTGCATAATGGACATGTATGCATGGTAATGGATGATTATGAATGATAATGCTTGACTTTGCATGTTTAAGCAAGATTATACATTATTTTGCTTGATTATATGGGTTTAACCATTAAAATTAATGTGTTTTACCACGAATATTCATATCTATGAATGTTAATGGATGATTATGCTTGATTGTGTATTGCACTGAGTTCAAAATACCTCATGCATTGGGAAAAGATAGGATAAGACTCCAATATTATAATGTTTAATGTAATTAAGTAGTAGGGTGCTTACTGTAAAAGCTGAATCACTTTTAGAAAGGAGAATGGTCACCAGACTGCATTTAATTTAAGTAAACATACAAATCAAATTAGTAATGAAACCTAAAAACAAAGCCTATTTATGGTTATAAGCAGTGTCAACAACAGGTGAGACAACCCTAGAACTGGTGTTCACATAGGGAGCCTTGTCTGCCAGCGGCAGCACTGCAGAGGGAATATAAGTATACATAAAATTGCCCTTGTGGGGATCCAGGGTGGGGGTTCCTTCGGGGGCCTCCTGGGCAGAATGTGACCCCAGCAGCCCCTTGCTGTTCGCGACAAACGGGGAGACCAGACTCGGTAGCTCAATTGGTAGAGTGCCCGCTTTGAGTCCGGGAATTCTTAGGATTTATCCCTGGCTGAGTCACACCAAAGACTTTAACAATGGCAGTGGTCACTGCTTGCCTGGCACTCGGTGTAAAGTGAGAACCACGAAACATGACTGGTCGGCCTGGTGTCAGTATTATGTGACTGGATGGGGTATTGTGTGGGCCTATGTCATGATATCTCAGTGTAGCAGCACTATAAAGAGGGCATTGGGTCCCACTGCTACAAATAGGCACCTCATTTCATTGATTCTGTCACTGTCCCTGTGGCGTAAAACTAGCTGAAAAGCTTTACTTTGTGCAGTCTGATAAAAGAACCCTAAAGGGTTGGCCGGACGTTAAACTAACCCCACAAACAAACAAAAAAACAAAATTGTCAATAGGTTTTTTTTTCTTCTTTTATTTTATTAAACCATACTCAATTAACTGAATTGATAGGTTAGCATATAAGACTTGGTAGAAAGCTGTAGAGGAGAGAGAACAAATGATGAGCCTTTGGTGTTCAGGAGCTAGGTGGTTATGATATACTAGTCAGTCGCGATATCTGGTGACCATATTGTGGACTACTAAGGCTTCTGCAGGAGTAATGTAGTATAGGTGGACTAGCTAGAGGAAAGCCTATGACCGCAATGCATGACGAATTCCAGAGTATCGTGAACATCTTGTACTCATCTTCGACTTGGCTGTAAATATCTCCTACACTTTTATCTGCAATAAACCGAAACCTCTGCAAAGTGATTGTCTGTGTTTGGATCTGAACAACCCGATCAGAGACTTACTCTACTCTTGGCTAGCAGTAAAAGATGAGAAAAACCATAAGCTTAACGACAACACAGAATAAACAATCTTTATTAGTTCCCTATTCCATAATAGTTATATATAAACACTCTTGTTCAGTATGTTGATGCATTATTATGCTTGATTTTGCATGCTTATGCTTGACTGTACATGTTCATGCATGGTTACGATGTCTATGCATGCTCATAGGTGCTTATGCTTGATTATGCATGTTTATGTATGATTATCCATGATTATGTTCATCCATGATTTTTCATGAAATGTAATGTTTATTTATCATAAATTGTGTAGTTCTTTTTGCATGCATATTCTTGTTTCACAGTCCCCACCAAAACATCTCCGCTGGAGAATCTTCAGATGTCTAGTTCATGAAGGTTATTGATTTTGCAGATCTGCTGCAGACAAGCTGGTCATCGTGGAAACTGTGGACAACAAGGTTTCGTTGTTGACAAAGGAGCAGAAAGATGTGATACACAACCTGCTCAGATGCTGCATTTGTTTTGGTGAGAATTCTTTTAAAAACTATTTCGCAACCACCTGAAATGTTTCTCATGTTTTAGAGGATAGATGTCATATGATTGGAGGGTAACTGTCATATTATCGAGGGTTTGATGTCACATGATTGGAGGGTAGCTGTGACATGATTGGAGGGTAGCTGTGACATGATTGGAGGGTAGCTGTGACATGATTGGAGGGTAGCTGTGACATGATTGGAGGGTAGCTGTGACATGATTAGAGGGTAGCTGTCATATGATTGGAGGTTAGCTGTGACATGATTGGAGGGTAGCTGTGACATGATTGGAGGTTAGCTGTCACATGATTGGAGGGTAGCTGTGACATGATTGGAGGTTAGCTGTCACATGATTGGAGGGTAGCTGTTACATGATGGGAGGGTAGCTGTCATATCGTTGGAGGGTAGCTGTGACATGATTGGAGGGTAGCTGTGACATGATTGGAGGGTAGCTGTGACATGATTGGAGGGTAGCTGTTACATGATGGGAGGGTAGCTGTCATATCGTTGGAGGGTAGCTGTGATTTTTGATGATATGGCCAAAGAAAAGTGCCACAGAAATTGATAGTTATTTTGTGCTTTGTAAATTTGATATCATAGAGAAGTCTGTCAACAAACATTTTCTATTACCCATATCATGCATGGGACCTCGCACAGACGGGTCAAGTCACCACTTGTTGGTGATTGCTATGTACTTTTCAAAACTACATGGTTATTAGAACATCCTAGAATTAAACAATGAAATGGTTTATTACACCTTCATATGATTGTTTTATATAAATTTGGCAGAAATATATGTTCTATATTTGTAATATGACAATAATTATTCTTAAGGGATCACCAATATGGCACCCAGATGGCTTTATAGTGCTTGTGATGTCATCTGCACAATGTCTTAAGTATGCAAACAGGTAAATATAGAGTAGCAGCATACATCACAATTTGGCTAAATTACTCTCATTTTTGTTCTGATCACAATGTGGGCACAATACGGCTTGGTTAAGGCTGGAATAATTTTCCAAGTTTATGTTTTTCAATTGGCTGAGGTGCACTCCACTCCACACATGCAGACATATGTCTGCCCAGTAATCACTAAATAGACATATATGTCTGTGGACTAGGAATCCTCATGAGGATCCATCAGAGAATTAATTAATTAATCTAAATGTAGTCATCATAAATAACAGATTTTAAAGGAAGAGCCAATTTCTTTTTTATTACAACTGGATTTTGTCAAATTTGCCGAAAGTACTTTTTTTAAAAAGAGTTTTTAGTTTTTCTCTACAACAATTTTTTTCAGATGTGATTTTTACAAAATTATATGATTGTCTAAACTGTCTAAACTTGTGTCCACAGGGAGTCTGAAGATGCCGGTGGCAAGCAGGTGCTGCAACTGCTTCATCTGCTGTGCGGAACACTGGGACGAGTGGACTGCTGTATGGAACAGTTGCCCCAACTGTGGTGCACCGGGGGCAGCGCATGATGCACATGTAATGCACGTGATCGAACCAATGCTGGCCATCCTTAGAGACTTCATCGGTCAGAGTGGGGACGAGGCTGCAGCTGACAGCAAGGACTGGCAGGTTTATCTGATGACGAAGGAGCAGAAAGACATGATACGCAACCTTCTCAGATGCTGCATTTGTGGACGTAAGGATTCTTTGGAAGTCATAATTATTTTGATTAATTTGACAATTCAAACTGTTGTGTGAACCTCTGCAATGCTTCATGTATGTTTGAGGGTGAATGTTACATGATTGGAGGGTAGATGTCAAATGATAAAAGGGTAGCTGTGATTTCTGATGAAACATTTTATATTACACATATCATGCTTGAGACCTTGTGCAGACGGGGTCATGTCACAACTTTTTGGTGATTACCATGGACATAATTAAAACCACCTGGGAATTTATGAATACTTGATAATGAAAATGGTTTATCCCACCTTCACATGATTATTTTAGATAAATTTAACAGAATCATATATCCCAGAAATTTGTGAAATTTCAATAAAAATAATTCTAAAGGGATCACCAATATGGTGCCCAGACCTATTCTAGCTCTTGTGATGTCATCTACATGAAGTCTTAAAAATGCAAACAAATGAAGAGCAGCAGCATAAAAATGATTTGGCTAAAAATCTCTTCTCTTGGTTTTAATCAGGTAGCTCTTAGTCTGATTTTGGACATTTCACCTCAATGGTTATTCTCTCCTTTGCTGCACCTTTCTCTGAGGTGTTTGCTTTTGATGGCTTTTTGGTTTGTAAAATGTTGTTGGTTTTGAGCACTTCCCTTAAAGGGTACAACACTGCTTGGTTAAAGGTGAAATAGTTTTCCAAGTTTATGTTTTCAATAGCATTACTCTCAAATTTTCCTATGACACTCTTTATTATTTTATAGTCTATGCAATCACTCTCCAACTATAATAGGTGTGTATCAACACAAAAACAAAAGTTTTGGTTTACACGGTTCAATGAGGTTTATAGTCACCCTGTGCCCCTGACAGTGTCATCAAAGGCCGGGCATGTGGTGTGCTTTCTATGGGACATTGCACATAAAAGACTCCTTGCCACTCTTTGAAATTTGTGAGTATCAAATCCGGTGGTGGGTTCTCCTAAACCATATCATAGATAAGATCAGCCTAAAGAGGAAAGGCATCACCTTGTGCATTCTGGAAAGAACCCTGAGTGGTTGACTGGACTTTAAACTGCCCCAACAAACAAATAAATCCCGTCAAGAATAACATAAATAAACCTTCTAAACTTGTGTCCACAGAGAGTATGAAGATGCCGGTGGCAACCAGCTGCTGTAACCGCTTCATCTGCTGTGCGAAACACTGGGACGAGGTGACTGCTGTCAGAAACAGTTGCCCCTACTGCGGTGCACCAGGGGCAGCGCATGATGCACACATAATGCACGTGATCGAACCAATGCTGGCTATCCTGAGAGACCTCATCGGTCCGATTGAAGATGAGATGAAGGACGGAAGAAATGCTTATGAGTAAGAAATTTGAAAATCAAAAAGGACAAAACAATATGAAATTCAATTCTGTAAACTGTAATTAGTCTTTATAGAATGTGGACAAGGCAAGATGTTACTTTTGAAGAAGTGATGCAAGGACTCAAAAAAAAGTATATGAATAGTGCTACAGGAACAAACTAACTCTCAATTTCAAAAAGACAAACGTGATGTTATTTGGAACAAAGTATGTTATGAAGAAGGGAATATGTTATCAAGAAGGGAATATGCTAAGGTGTAACCCTACAGTGGAACAAATTCCAGTATGTCCAAAACTTCAGTTACCTTGGGGTAAAACTAGATAGTAAATTATCTTTTGAATTGCAAGAGTGCATACAAATGGTCTCAAATAAACCTAATCTGCTTGGAAAACTAGAAAATTCTTAGACAATTAACAAGCTCTGACTATCTATAAAAGTAAAAATAAGTACCTTACTTTGATTACGGAGATGTCATTTACATCAAAGTTCAACAAAAAACTATACACTGGTTACAAAAACTACAAAATAGAGCACTTTGCCTTGCCTTAAATTGTAACTCAAGGTACAATGTATGGAGCTTACACCTTGAGGCAATGGTTCCAGGTTCCATTTGAATAACTTGTCTTTTAAAAGATCTAAAAACAACAAATACCTGCAGCATCCAGTAGGTAGGTTGAGGAGAAATGAGGCACACCTGTTTATTGAATCTTCTCAAAGAACATGTCATTCCAGAGAAGTGTCTGTCCCAGAGAAGTCATTCCAGGGTGCCAGAGAATGGATTGAACTGACAGAGGAAGAAAAACGTATGGACTATAATGTTTTTAAAAACCAAGGAAAAACAAAAATGAAAATGTCAATCCTGTAATCATTGTACCATTGCTTGGAAATGATTGATGAATTTGCCTCATACATCATAATTTTTATGTATTCGTACATATCAAATTAGACAGGGATACAATTGTGCGGTGTTGAAGCTTCTATGTTTCTCAGACTTATGTACAGGGATGTAAGTTTTCAGATTTTTGTCTAATTTCAGATTTTTAGAAAAAGCAAAAATGGTCAAGAGAAAATACTACTGCAGTAGAACAACAATAAAGTAGCAGTCAGACCTGAATTAGTCAGAAACATTACCTAATAAAGCATCTGGCAGTTTCCGAGAAGCTGTTTAGACCTTCAGATATATTTCAGATTAAGTTCAAGTTACTTACAAAATCTCAAAGCTGCAGAATGGAGTGAATAAATACTGCCTTCTGATTGGTTGATATTACCATGAATTTTACTTAACTGTGCAACTGCTATTTCTCAGTCTTCAAGCATAGACTGTATTTCAGACTTTTTAGCCGTCCCTTACTTACATCCCTGTATGTAAACATCATGTGGTAAAAAGTGTTGAGACCTGGGAAACAAAACCACCTGAACACTTTAGATATTGGTATATCAATTGGGAATGGTTAAAAATATGGGGAGAATCTGGTACTACTTGACTGTTATGAAAATGTTTTAAAAAAAGTCTATACTAACAACAACAACGATTAATGTATGGTTGTATACTGAAATACAGGAAAAACAGGCCAATGGCCTAATAGACCTGTCCACTTTGCCAGCTAGCCCACCCCTTATTTCTATGATATCAACATTTTTAGAAAATTGTTCATCATATACTTGATTCGCAGTAATTTCCCTAGTACTATTACCCAAAACTAAACTGTATAAGCTTTTACTTTCAATATGATGAAATATGTAGCTGTAGGACTGGAAAGTGAAAATGGCATTTTCCCAAAGGGAACAGTGTTAAAGCCCTTCAGCTTTGCTCACAATGTCCAACCCTAAAATCACAAAAACATACCTTATTTTGGTTCACCTAAAATGGAGGTAATTACCTAATTGAGAGAAAATGATAATTCATCCTCAATTATCAACACCTTATTGACTTAGAAAACACAAGTACTAACTCATTCACTCAGATTTGTGTCAGTGCCGGACTTTGCAAAAACTATAATTATGTCCGACCTCTGTATCATGCCAGCAATACATCCCGATGTGGACAGGTCTATTATATCTTTCCAGGGTAAATAAATGTATCAACAAAATAACAAATATATATCCAAATATTTTCTGACCAATGGCTGGCCAATAAGATATTTGAATTTAATAGATTATGGAAATCTATAACCAATAAAAGTCCAAGTTAGACAGTTTGCACTGAGGTTGATACCTGAAGCAAATATGGTGTGACTCCCTTCTGCTGTGCAATACTCATTTTCATATTTCTCTATTAATTCTTTTGGTAAAATGATAGATTTTTATTATTTGATAAAAGAAGGGAAAGGTGGTCACTGGTCTGTTATGAGCACTAACAACATGAAAAATACTAAAGAACAGTTTGTATAATAATAATAAGATTAATAAGTCTTGAACATAGGACGGCAATGAGGGGAGATACGACTGTCATCAAAACCAATATGTATAACCGTATGGCAGTGTCACCTACCTGCGGTAGTGTGTGCCGGGGAGAAAGGAGAATAAAATCAATCCAGGACTAAAAAAGTAACATGTTACGTGGGAGCTAGGCGAATAACGTTAGTGCTGGTGGCATTCCTTGGTGACGTACGCCTATGTAGGAAGAGATACCTGTAAGCAGTATGATGAAGGGTCTACATCCATTGGTAGACTTAGGTGTGTGATAAGTCTAAGGACGGATAGGAATACGCTGAGCAATAAGCCCATCCCAGTTTACACCAATGTTAAAGTTTACCATAAAATATTTTCAAAATTGCCTTGATGCTTTTTCCATGGAGGCATGGTTGACAAATTGCTTCTTAAATTTGTAAAATTCAGCTTTACATATTGGCTTTTCCCCCATAGGAACCAATGTTAAAGCTTGTCAGCCCAACCTATAATGTCTAACCCTATTTTCCCTGAAATATAGCATTTTGATTGGCTGGCAAACCTGCAAATCTGTCAATTGGTAAAATTTGAGAAATTATAATATTTAAGAGACAAGGGTATTTCATATGTGAATTTTGCCCAACCCTTGCCCAACCCTGGAAATACCCTATGTGGGATGGGCTTATTGTTGTTAACTCTGGTATCTTGTGTCAGATGTACCAACTTTGATGGAGCCGGATGTGATCATGAGATGGAAAGACCTGTACCTTCACCTTTCTGGGATACTTCAATAAATGATTAAACCTTTTCAAGAGAGTGTCTTCCTTTAGACTTGAACAACCTAGATGGAGTGAAACTTCTACCACTTAGCTGGCATACAAGGACTCACCAATAAGCAGTTTACTTAAACATAACTCAAGAAGTATGAGGTGATAAAAAGAATTTGTTTATTTCGCATCCCCACCATAACCAACTAATACACAATACTATTGTTCAAGTTATTTATTTCTACGCAAGGTACATCTATGGGGATGTTCACCAAATTCAATACTGATCTGGATAATACTCTAGAGAAATACTTATTCACCCTGTACAGACTAGACATTTACATAAACAATTTTTTGACGTGCCTATATGAATGTAATGAGTTTTATATATGTTATTCTCAGTGGGAACAAACAACTATATCATACTTCACTGTGTGTTAAGTGTGAAAAAAGGTATGGAGTCTCCAAATTATACATTTTTTTAAAAACTTTTTCTTTCTTCCACCCTTTTCCCAAGGTCATCAGCCATGTTTCTCAGCATGAAGGCCATGTTTTTATGAGGCACCATGTGTGGTGGTGGTGGTCAGTATTCATTCAGTATTTAGGGGTATGCGGGAAAACACCCACGCCCCCTTTTCCCCCCCCCAAATGTTAAATCCTTTAATGTGAAATTCTTGTGCTTGGAAGGTGCTGGCAAAAGTTTCACTATAGCACGCCCTCCCCCTTCCCTCTTTTTCAAATTCCTGGACGTACCCCTGCCTCCTACTAGTATGGGTCTGGACCACTAAAGCTGACACTGCAACATGGGCGTTTCTTAAAATTAACATGCAACATGGAGACTTAACAACACAACATTAGGCTCTAAAATGATAGTGACATGCGACAGGGGCTTTTCTCAAATTCAACACGGTGACACAGCCGTTTTTAAAATTCGATATGTGACATCGGTACCCCCCCCCCCCCCCCCATCAGGGGCCCTACTAGTGGTAGGAGGGGTTTGTTAGGAGAAAGGGGTCCTGTTGGTGATAATAAGTTATAATGCTTTGGTTGCCTGTATCAGTTTATTGAGGGACAACATAACTAGGGGTCTAGACCCTTAAAATCGACAGGGCGACACAGGCATTTCTTAAATTCGACACAGTGACAGGGCTGTTTTTTAAATTCGACAGGGGACATGGAAATTAAGGGACAAATGACATGGGCCTTTTTTAAAATTCGACAGGAGACAGTGCAGATTCTTAAAATCGACAGGGGACAGGGATAATTCTTAAATTTGACAGGAGACATGGGTCTAAACCAAGATATAAGGACAGGCGAAGGGCCGTTTTTTAAATTCAACACGTGACACGGGATCCCCCCGTCTATACCCCCATAACTAGCTACTTTGCCTCTTGTTATGATGTCCCAAGTGCCCCCAGTATATGTGGACGTATGTAGGAATGTGGTCTGAGTGAAGGCCTCAAAGTGGTGCCACCCCCTGGTGTACTGGTCCCATGCTGATTTGGAGAGGGTGGTCCCTGTCATGCCTGGTTGCTCTTAAGGGAGTAGGGGTGTTAAGCGCCATACCCACTAGGCAATTTTGGCTGAGTCGGCCAACTCATTGGCCCTAAAATCAGGCTATTCTACCAGGATAATCAGCTGATTTTACTGGCGATTCAGATAAAACCTGCACTTCCAATATACTATACTTACAGGTGACCTTAAGAATCGGCTGATTCTAATCAGTCGCCAATTGCTGGTTGCCAGTAAAATTGCCTAGTGGGTATAGGGCTTTAGGGTCATCACAGGGGCAGATCCAGAGGGGGGGTCCAGGGGTCCTGACCCCCTCCTTTTGGTGGACCCCTAAATTAGGGAAAGAGGGAAAAAGTTGGTGTGCAAATACGGGAGTGTGGATTGGGGGGGGGGGGTCCCACGTCGCATGTCGAATTTAAAAAATGGCCATGTCGCCTGTCTCTATATCTCAGATAAGACCCATGTCGCATGTCAAATTTATGAAATAGCCCTGTCCCATGTGCTTAACTTTCTTAGGCCCCTGTCCCCTGTCGAATTTAAGAGAAGGGCCATGTCATTTGTCACTTATTTGCCATGTCCCCTGTCGAATTTAAAAAACGGCCATGTCGCCCTGTCGAATTTAAGAAATGCCCATGTCGCCCTGTCAATTTTAGGGGTCTATACCCCCAAATACATGCATATTTAGTACTAAGCTTATCTGCTGATCCCCTCCTTTTGGAAATCCTGGATCTGCCTCTGCTGATCGGTGCCAGTGTGTAGTGGGCCTGGTTAAATGGATGAACAGCAGCTTGAGGGTATGGGGCGGGGACCTGACAGGCAGCGCTTACTGGCCCTGCAGTGGTCGGCACCCTGCAGCCTGCCCTGGAGCAGCTTGAGGGTATGGGGCGGGGACCTGACAGGCAGCGCTTACTGGCCCTGCAGCGGTCGGCACCCTGCAGCCTGCCCTGGAGCAGCTTGAGGGTATGGGGCGGGGACCTGACAGGCAGCGCTTACTGGCCCTGCAGTGGTCGGCACCCTGCAGCCTGCCCTGGAGCAGCTTGAGGGTATGGGGCGGGGACCTGACAGGCAGCGCTTACTGGCCCTGCAGCGGTCGGCACCCTGCAGCCTGCCCTGGAGCAGCTTGAGGGTATGGGGCGGGGACCTGACAGGCAGCGCTTACTGGCCCTGCAGTGGTCAGCACCCTGCAGCCTGCCTCAGAGCTTGATAGATGGCAGTGGGGGTCCCTGCTGGGGTCGGTGTCACAGACCTATACACCTTTCTCATTAAAGTGTGGCACCCCCTGGTGAATTAAATTGAAACATTTTTTTTAGGTTTTTTCCTATAGTTAACCAATATGCTTCACTTCATATAGGTTAACTATAGGAAAAGACCTAAAAGATGTTTCACACATAATCCACCAGGGCGGCACTACCTTAATGAAAAAGATGTTTTCTCCCACATTTTGGCAGTGGGAGAAGAGGGGGCGATTGGTTGTTGGGTTGGTTGAGGGGATATGTTAGGCCCACCGTGAACCTCCCACATGGCTCTTGCAACAGCCTGAACTATCATCTCCACCATGGAATGTGGGTTTTGCGGTGGCGCTTGAGGGGGATGAGTTGCTTGGGTTCCTGGCAGGAGTAGGGGCTGAGCCTGATTGGTGTTGCTGGATGTGCTGGTTGAAATACTAGCTGGATTTTACTGGAGTAGGTCCAGCAATTAATACATATAACCAACCGAGAAGTTGGTACAAGGGCAGTGATCATCCTGAGCCTGGACCCTGATATGAGCCCGAGACCAGGGCCCGCAGGTCCGGTTGAGGGCTGATATCAGGGTCGGCACAAGGTCTTAATTTGTCCATAAGGTCCACATTCGAGGTTGGTTATGGGTTTATTATACCTTAGCCCCTGATCTTCTCCATGATTTAGAAAACATTATCTGCAACGGCCGTCCGCTATTGCCGTCCGCTATGGCTGTCCGTTACGCAACTCATGCATTATCACCCAGAATGTCAGAAAAGTAGGTTTTATTATGCGTTTTACTATATTTATGCATTTTTCATGCATTTTTTCATGCGTTTTTTCATACAAATAGAAAACCTTGCATAATTTTAGGTAAAACATGAGTTAAATGACCCATTTTCACCAGACTAAGTTTTTGCGACAGGTTATGTGATGCGTGGTTATGCATCCAATAAGCATTAGAAGCATACATTTTGAAATTTTGTTATGGTGTTTTTCTTCTTCCATATATTGTGTTGGCTTGAACATAACTCCTGGATTCATCTAGCACCTCTCTTATCAGTAACAATACAAAATTTAAACAAATAATAAGTAACAGACAAGTACCACAGCTTCGGTAGTATATCTAATCTGCTTTCTGTACATATTTGCTTAATTTAAGAATCAGTCAGATTTGTAGATATGTATAAATAAGGTAAAATTGCAACTCTTTCCAGTAATGAACCTAACGATATAGTAAAATATGTAATAGATTTGTATGAAAAGCTGTTATCCTGTGACCAAGTGTGATCCTGTGACCATGTTAGTGTGAATATGTGCGATCCTGTGACCATGTTGGTGTGAATATGTGCGATCCTGTGACCATGTTGGTGTGAATGTGTGATCCTGTGACCATGTAAGTGTGAATATATGTGATCCTGTGACCGTGTTAGTGTGAATGTGTGTAATCCTGTGACCATGTTATTGTGAACGTGTGTGATCCTGTGACCATGTTATTGTGAATATGTGTGATCCTGTGAACATGTTGATGTGAATGTGTGCGATCCTGTGACCATGTATGTTGGTGTGAATGTGTGTGATCCTGTGACCATGTTGGTGTGAATGTGTGCAATCCTGTGACCATGTCAGTGTGAATGTGTGCAATCCTCTGACCATGCATGTTAGTGTGAATATGTGCGATCCTGTGACAATGTATGTCAGTGTGAATGTGTGCAATCCTGTGACCATATGTATTACTGTGACATGCATGTTCCTGTCTGTTTTTGCGATCATATGTAACCCAAAATTATAGTTCATGACCCCATTATTGATGGTAGAAAAATGCAATTGTTTATAGTATCATCCTAGACTCATTACTGGCCTTACCAGTGCAAATAACTCCTTCTGTAAAAAGGGCCTCCTACAGTGAAGCCGTTACAGCTCTTACTTTTTACAGTGTAGAATTGTATCCAGTGGTATATGTACTTTATATTGTTATGTTGTACTTATTGATAGTGTTGCAGACGCATGATTTATTTTCTTCCACCAATGTTCATAATAGGAGAATATGGACACATTAACCTGCGGGGAAACAGAACATTTGCCCTGTGAACTTTTCCCCAACACAGATAACTTATATGCTGGATTTTACCTGCAGACAAGCCTAGATCAAGATGGATGTTGAGAAATATGTAGACAAATCACAGGCCATAAGCACATCATTTTTCATTAATAATGGAATTCTTTGTAGTTCAATATGCTTGATTTAAAAGTAGGAATCAGTTCTTTTTCAATTTGCATATAGATGTACACATGATATTATATACATATGTGACCCGTTTTGGTGAATTGAGTCGGATGTTGCACAGGGAAGATTTTTAGTTAGGTATACCATCAGAAAATACTAATTATTAGCTTTAAAACGAGGTATAGCATGTCTAGGTCCGATATCTAGGGCCTGAGATAAGTTGCGACGAAAATAAAAAGAACCGCGCCTATGCGGGTATAAGAAACTGAGATAAATGAGTTCAAAGTTTTTCTTACCGCGCGCTACCGCAGTCCTCCAATAAAGCCCTAGCAACGTACACTTGTAATCAATCCTTGGTCCTGAAACTTTACATAGTCATTCTACACTATTCTAATTCCAGTAATTCATGCGTTTATATACAAAACTTTTATTCATGCCGGCGCTGCAAAAAGTGACAAAAATCCGGATCTGAAACAACAACTTAACCTAGAACGGCAAGCATAAAGGATCACAATACCTCATCTTGGCTGCTTAAAAATGACTCTGTGATGACCCTAAGTACCCTGGGTATCCATAATGTGTCTATAAAAGTTCTTGGAATGTTCATGATTGTCTTTGGCCTTTAAAATAGTGAAAAGCCACAGAGGTAAAAATCTTAAAATCAGAAAAAAGTCTTAACAACTAAAAATAAGTTAACAATGTTCAAAACGGATTCTTAATAGTTTTCTCAGGTGGTCCTGGGCCTGCCACGACCACGTTTAGCACGTTTACTAGGACGGCCCCTGCCCCTAGGTGGGGGTGGGGGGCCTTCCTCCTCTGAGTCAGATGAAGACTTTGATTGCCTCTCCAGCTGTCTGACCAACTCCTCCTCCTCCCCCTCCGATCCTGATGATGTGTCTGGAGTCTGTCCTCTGCCTCTGCCTCTGCCCCTGCCCCTGCCTCTGCCTCTGCCTCTGCCCCTGCCCCTGCCTCTGCCTCTGCCCCTGCCCCTGCCTGGCCCATCCCCCTCGCCAGCCTCTGGCTCTGATTCTGCATCTGGTTCCGGCGGAGGTACGGCACGGGGGCCTGGGCCGGGTGCTGGTTCTGGTACAGAGGGCTTAGGGCACATGATGTCCTTCGTGTCCTCAGTACAAAAATCCCAAATGTTCTTGAAGAGATACCACTGTCTTTTGGCCGGGAGGCCAGGGGATTCGGTGGGCTGAGGGCCTTCCTAGGGGGACAGCTTCAGGGGCGACAGTCAGCATCTTGAAGGTCTCGGGGGCCGAGTCGGCATACTGCCGGAAGGTGACGTGGCCCTTGTTCTGGTCAGAGAATACAAAGTGATGATAATGTTTTATGCCCTTGACTGGTTTGATGAAAGGGGTCAAAAAAGTTTGCCAGTCATACGACTCGATAAACACCTTCCCATTCTCGTCCCCCACAAGTTGGGCAAGGTTGACACGTTCTTGGGTACTCTTCACCACAGTCGCCTCCATCTCCGTGAGGCTCGAGACAGGCTCACGACGAAACTTTTGTTTAAGCAAACCAAAGCACCAGTCCGGGGCAAACTTGGTGTGCCCTGTGATAAAAAAGTTTAAGGAAATGGACTGGTGCCGGCCAGTCAGGACCCACCAGAGAAGATACGCTAGCACAAACTTGTTCTTGTTCTGACCACTACAGTTGTCACAGTACATGTCCACCACCTTCTCCCCCAGGGAATACGTTTCAAAATAGTGGTGCAGGTATAAAATAACTGCATTTGACCCCTTACTACCGCAATGGCTTTCATCAATCAAATAGTTCACCTGTTGGGGGATGGCCTCGGCACAGACACCGAAAATGCCGACCTTGCGGGGGACAAGGAAATACAATGGGCCAGGCTGCATAGGAAAGGAGGGAAGGTGGACCTGCTGGGCATAATCAAAACTTATGTGGACCTTCGTGTCAGAAGAACAAGGGGGGTGGGGGCCAAGGGGAGGGGACTCTGCTTCCTTGTAGGCAGCCTTGGCAGACTTGACGATGTCCTGATAAAAGGCCCTCTCCCGAGCCACCACCTCCAGGTGAAGTTGTTGCTTTTTCAGCTTGGCCTGTTTCACAATGTCAGGTAGGTTACTAGAGGCAGAGATATCCCTGTTGTTGTGCTGGCATTCCCAGCAGAGGTCAGTCATAGGGCGGGAACACACTATGCGAGGGAGGAGTTGGAGCCACAGGTTTCTAAAGGTTGAGTCAGCCACACACCTGAAGTTAGTCTCCTCTATGGCGTTGCTGTACAACCTGTAGATGTCGGCCTTTGTGGAAGAGGAGGGGAGGAGGAGGATGTCATCCCGTTTGTGGGAAGACACATGACCAGGCAGGACGAGGGCGTTGGTCTCGGCATAGGAGTTGATGAAGTCCACGACCCGCCTGATGTCCTCCAGCTGGAGGATCCTTGCAGTCGCCTGTCGCCCGCCAGCCTTCTTTTGCCTGGTCACCACCCCGTAGCACTTGTACCACTTGATGATGGACGTCAGCTTGTTCTGGCTGATGCTGGAAAGGTCACAAGGTAAGAGTTACATTAGGCCAATAATTATTGGACACAGGCAACAAGTACAGGTAAGTATTGTAATATTAATATGGACAATTTGTGAAGGTAAGTACCATGATCAGATTCTGTTATGATTCATTACAGTTCATCTTGTAATCCGTGGGGTCAGGGATGACCAGTGGCTCATCCTCATCGTACTCAGCACCCTCCGGTTCCCCTCGATCCTCCTGAACATCTTTTTCTTCCTCAGGAGGATCGTCTTGCCCCTCCTCCCCGTCAGCGAAGAGAAAGTACTCGTCGACCAAAGTCCGCCATTGCTGTGGCTCGGCTATACCACGTAAATTCGGCCAATTTATTGTATTCAGGGCATCCGCGACAGCCTCCTCGCGATCCATGTGCTTCCCGACGATGTTGGGAGGTAATCCACATCAAAATCCAGCAGTGATCCAGGATTAAAACAGCTAAATCCGTCGGAGAAATGATGTCGCCCGTCCGTCCTGCTCGCCATGCGTCCCTTTAAATTTCCACAACAACTGAAACCGGAAGGCAAGCGAGGCCTCTCAGCCAATCAGTGCGCCGAATTCCGCACACGTGACCTCCTTGACGACGATTGTTTATGGGACGACGATCGGGAAAACACGTTCTGATTGGTCCTTGCAGGCGCAAATTCAAAATCCGAGACTGTCATTGGCCAGTTCACTTCACGCCCTTTCAGCAGGTACCCGGAACATGTGGCTGGGATGGGATCCAGACCGACAGGCAAGCCGCGAAGTTAGGGAAAAATGGCGTGAATCGAGGGTCTTTTGTTTCAGATCACTGAGCCGTTGCGCGTCTTTGGGGCTTATTTAGAGGGACTTAGAGATGGCTTTGGGACCTAAAAATATTTTTGGGAAGACTTCTGATATAGGAGATATGAATAAAAGAAAAAACCCATTTTCGATAAAAAATGCGAAATGCGACTTCAGAGCCCCATATCTCAGTTCAACTTTCTGTGACATCCGACTCATTTCGCCAAAACGGGTCACATATATGTGTGACATACCACAGGGAAAGGGTGCTCCCTGTGGGAGTTCAACATTTTAGAGGATGTTTTTACCTTTCAAATGATACCAAACATATGAAACTGTGTTGAATTACAATGAAGTTTTAGGTTGTAAAACATAGGAATGCTATTTTCCTAAAAATGTCAATATCATTGAATTATTCACTATTTATTGAGATATTTGATGATATAATGTAATTATCCAAATAAATTCATTAAAAGTTTTTAAATGTTAATATGATCATAACCTTTTATCTATGTAGTAATGGTATTCTGTATCTGTTTGAACTTGGAAATTTTTCAAGTTACACGGCCCAATATAATGTCACAATTTGTACAATAATACCAAAAATTATCTGTTTCCGTGGCAACCAAATGACCATTGTTTGGTAAAGTTTGGAGATAAAAACGTTCCATTGCCATTCCAAATAAGGGGATTATGGAATGAAATAGAATATTTAGAATATGTTAAGTGAAATGTACACAAAAAGTTGGTCTAAGGCATTTTATCACTTCTTTTCATAAAATTATCTCCCTAAATATTGCCCCTAGAGCATAGGATACAACCCCCTTGGAGCATCCTTTTCCTGTACTGATCATGAATTCAGAAACATGTACCAACTACAATTCTCCCTACCACGGATAGCTGATTTACAGTATTTCACCCACCTGCAGGTCAATTTTGTTGACAAAAACACAGTAAAATCTATAAAAATAAACAAATAATTCTTATATATTCACCTATAATGAAAACATTTTCAAACAACTTAGAAAATATTAAATGTATATGTATACAAATTATGAAAATAATGATACCTAACTATTCACCATGTTCGAGAACAAATATAAGATTAATGAAAATTTCTATGCTAAAGCCCTATGATTTGTCAACATATTACCCATCATGCATCCAGGTCTAGGCTAACCTGCAGGTAAAACTCAAGAAATTGGCTATCTGTGGTTGGGAGAATTCAACATATATAATAACATAATCTTATGAAAGGCCATTCTTTTCTCTATAATGATACATGTTCAGTAACAAATCTGGTAAGAATTTAAGAAATTATCAATTTAAAATATGACTGGGGCGACTTACAGGACTTTTTTTGGAAGGCCATAAGAGGTATGGAAGGGACAAGGTTTGATTCACAGGATTTCCCCTTTTGTTGGGAGGCCGGGAGAGGTGTTGATTGAACTGGGGGTGACTAACAAGACTTCTCCCTTTGATGGGAGGCCTGGAGAGGTGTGGAGGGGACAGGGGGTCACTAACAGGACTTCTCCCTTTGATGGGAGGCCGGGATAGGTGTGGAGGGGACAGGGGGTGACTAACAGGACTTCTCCCTTTGATGGGAGGCCAGGAGAGGTGTGGAAGGGACAGGGAGCAACTGACAGGACTTCTCCCTTTGATATGTGGCCGGGAGAGGTGTGGAGGGGACAGGGGGTGACTGACAGGACTTCTCCCTTTGATGGGAGGCCGGGATAGGTGTGGAAGGGACAGGGGGTGACTGACAGGACTTCTCCCTTTGATGGGAGGCCGGGATAGGTGTGGAAGGGACAGGGGGTGACTGACAGGACTTCTCCCTTTGATGGGAGGCCTGGAGAGGTGTGGAAGGGACAGGGGGTGACTGACAGGACTTCTCCCTTTGATGGGAGGCCGGGATAGGTGTGGAGGGGACTGGGGATGACTGCAAGACTTCTCCCTTTGATATGTCGCCGGAAGAGGTGTGGAGGGTACAGGCAGTGACTGACAGGACTTCTCCCTTTGATGGGAGGGCAGGAGAGGTGTGGAGGGAACAGGGGGGGTGACTGAGAAGAGTATTTCTCCCTTTGATTGGAGGTTGGGATAGGTGTGGAGGGGACAGGGGGTGACTGACAGGACTTCTACCTTTGATATGTGGCCTGGAGAGGTGTGGAGGGGAGAGGGGATGACTGACAGGACTTTTCCCTTTGATGGGAGGGAAGGAGAGGTGTGGAGGGAACAGGGGGGGTGACTGAGAAGAGTATTTCTCCCTTTGATTGGAGGTTGGGATAGGTGTGGAGGGGACAGGGGGTGACTGACAGGACTTCTACCTTTGATGGGAGGCCGGGATAGGTGTGGAGGGGACAGGGGGTGACTGACAGGACTTCTCCCTTATATGGGAGGGCAGGAGAGGTGTGGGGGGGACAGAGGGTGACTGACAGGACTTCTCCCTTTGATGGGAGGCCTGGAGAGGTGTGGAAGGGACAGGGAGTGACCGACAGGACTTCTCCCTTTGATGGGAGGCAGGCAGGAGTGTGGGCAGTGGAGTGGACAAGGGGTGAGTAGTTTTTCTCAAAAACTGTTCAAAGTGTCGGACATTATGTCTGACATATTTATTTACATTTCAGACATTTGAAACATTTGAATCAATGCAGCATTTCATTCATATCGGACACTTTCAGTTTGAGAAAAATCTATAATTTTTTTTCCCAATTTTGCCATAATCAGGGGTCATAGATTAGGCCCATAGCCACCTTTTTCAGAAGGGGGTTCGTTTTTCACAAATTTAACAAATAGGCCTAGGGTTCAAATATTTTGGTGGATTTGTAGGGGCAATACATTTCATCTAAAAAAGGGTGAGGCATGAAAAACTTCTATCTAGGCTCTTACAGGCTATTATTGATTGTGTTTTTACTACCCTAAGTTTATTCAATAACTAGGGATTCCAAAGTTATCATAAAAGGGAATTCCCATTATTATGATATAGCAAGGACAGTAATGAAAGCCCAGAATCTAGGGCATTCCCTAAGTTAGTTTTCTTTCCTGAATTATTCTCTAATGTTTTAATTTAAAAAAAAATCTTTCATTTTTTACATTTTTGAAATATATAACTGAAGTGAGGGGCACAACAACTGGTAAATTCATATGCAATTTAAGGCCAATGTGTTGAACATTCTCGTTAAAACGTTGGACATGTGACCACTGTGCATAAATATCTTTCTTAATTTCTGACACCAGATTAAATTCTTCATTCTTGGAATGAGGGATCATCAAATCATTTTAAAAGGCGTTTCAATGTTTGAAGACATCTTTGAATTGTTAGGTAGAATGGATAAACAAGCAGTGAGTTCTAGGATATGAAACCACATCATACTAATTACCGAGCCCTGTTAAATTAAAAAACGTTCGTCCGTTGTTCAGAGAACCAAGATGTCCTTTTAACTAAGGTAGTTTTACGTGAGTTTATACAGTAATGTGGACGGGACATCGAGTTTTGTCCGTTTAAAGGTGATGTCCATTTAACTAAGCGTTCGTTTAACCAAGAGTCCACTGTATTACAAATAGATGTATGGCAAATAGTAGTTCTGTAGATTTTCCCATGATTTTGTCAACAGAAAGGGCTGAAATTCACCTGCGGGTACCTTAAGATACTGTAATACAATTTGTGGTAGGGAGACGTTTCATCACCAGTTCACCAATGACCCATAAAACTGACATTTTGGATGGATGGACACATTCTAGGTCATTGTAATGGGATTTACCAATTATGCAACGCCCTAAGGCAATTAGTATGAGCAGCCAGTCAACAGCGTGGGAAACTCTCTTAGCTCTTTTTACACACCAGCTCCATATTGATTGCTATGAAATCTCACGGACTGGAGGGGAAAGCGGCTCTGTGGTACAGGGTGGTCCTTACAAGTGAAATTTTCATTGCCTTTCTAGAGACACCAAGGTAGGGTAACTTAGCAGCCACTCCCAGACATGGTCAAGATGCTTAAGGTGGCCATCAAGATATGGTCACCTATAAGTCATTAAACCTTAAAAAGTTGCACTAGATACCCAATGTCCCAACCTGCCAATTCTCTATATTACACGTACAGGGGTTACTGCGTATTGACAGGCAGTATGTACCACTCATTGTTTTCATAATTTTTAACATTACTTTTTATTTAGTTTGGGTGATAGAATAAAGAAGCACCATTGGGGTCATCCTCGTGTGGTGGTACGACCCATTTGGATTGTACAAACCACAGGCTTTGCCCTGGGTATATGACAGATTCCCTATGGGTCGTACAATCACCCTCGGATGCCCCCTGCGGTGCTTCTTACTATAATATGACAACTACAGGTATTACAACACACCCACAAGAATACTTGAGCCCTGTTACTCAAAAAATGAATCCCCCCTGGAAAAATCAGACTACGGGCCTGATTGTGCAGAGGCATTATTGCTCTCCGTGGCAATAACAGATCTTTTATTCACCGGTTTCTGAGAGGGAGGACAATAGTGAAGGTATAGGGTCTGGAATTCTGATAGAATAAACCCACAAGCACATTATGGTTGGATTTGGGTGTAAAGGATTAAATCTACATAATCCATTTTAGATAAGAATTACATAATCACCCACCTAAATAAGTTCTTAATCATTGTGTTTGAAGGTAAACCCTGTAGACTGAGCTCACAAAAAGCACAATCAGCAATAATTGGAATAGAGACCTGTAATAACATAGTTCATCCTGGACTGGCCCATTATCTGACTAGATAATCACAATAAAAAGGTGGCACATGTATAATATATGCCAGAAAAAGGTCACATATTGTATATATGTGAGCTGCTCTTTGATCAAACAGAAAAAGTAGGATGGAAGGCAGGGTAAGTGCAGTGGTCAATATTTTGTTTCCTACCAAAATGTGTTTGCCCTACATCCAGCATGCAAAACAAACGTTCTTGTGTTCATTCTGGTTTACACAATAGCACAAAAAAAATACTAGCACTTCAGACTATGACAAGCTAATTTTGTTTTTCTATTCTGCTCGACCTCCGACTCTACTCTACAGCTCACCCCTCATAAAGCAACCTATTCTGAACGTCGACCCATTAGTTTACTGGTTAACAGTTGTGGAGACATATAACTGTATCATATCCTGCCATGTTGAGTACCATGAGTAATGTGTACGTTTTAGGGGTAGATACAGGATTTACCAAAGGGGGCTCAGCAAAAAGGCTAAGTGCTGAAGTAGCATGCATTTGTGTGTATGCGCTGCATTTCCCCTTTTTTGTAGTTTAGGGGTCCACCAAAAGGGAAGGGGGGTAGGACCCTCTGGACCCCCCTTCCTGGGATCTGCCCATGCTTTTAGGTAATGGCCAGTGGCATGGGCTGTGCATGTAGGACAACTTCTAATAGTGTACTGCTGGTGGAGGGGGTAAATATAATCATTATTGTTATCTGTATTTGTATTTATGTTTGATATATTCACCTCTAGTGGACTAAAGAATCACCCTTCTTTCATTTTTTTGAGGTTTAGGCATGTTTAATGAAATTAAAAGGGTACTTTAATGTCATAAACCTTATTTATGCTTAAATGACCTATACTTCATATAATTTATCTATTCATAGTTAGCTTGGGCTCTATCAAGGACAGATGTAAAATTTATATTGATCTTTTTCACTAATTTTTTTAACATTGTTATGGAAAAACTACGTATGTTATTGTGCTGAAATTTTGGATATAATAAATTATGTTATTAAGGTTCTTCTTGAGGAAAAAGGGTCTCCCATATTTTTATTAACTACTTACCTCTATTTGTTGCATGAGAAAAAGGGTAATTGAGAAAAAGGGTAATTTTCTATTTATCTTTATAATATCATTTTTTTCATTTAATCATTTACCCCCTCCCCCCTCCCCTCTTGCCTAGTCTGAGTGGAGTTTTTTCCCCAAATAATCTATGTTTATTTATTTTCGTTTTTTTTTTATTGTGGGGTGGGGGGGATAGGTAATTAGCCCCTGCTAAAGAGCCATTCTCTAGAAATCTCCTCAGTTGATGAAAACAGCATAAATTAAATTTAGATGTCTTTATGTGACATCATTTTCACCTATGTTTACTCTGTATATGTTCTATACGTAGAAGAGACATTGGCAATTCAGAAAATACATGGTTTTACCTATATTTAGTTGGGAAAAGTATTGGAAATATGATAAAAATTAAGAAAAAATGCCATGGTAACCTTTTTCTTATTTTATTCATTTTGGACACAAATGCAATTCTGATGATTTAAATGTAGTTATATCTATATCAGGGTTTTGAATACTTTATTTCTCAGATCACACATAGGGACCCCCAAAATATGGTCACGTGACCTTGCCTGCATAAGGCCTACGGGCAGGGATACCACTACTGCTCTCCGCTGTCTCACACACTCTAACACTGGTACTCTGAAGATAGGACATCTTCTTGAATAAGAGACTTTAAGCTTTCATGTGTTTCTTCTTTTAAAAATTCCTCTTAGAAACTGAGAACAGCTGTTGATAACTTTATTGATAGGGCTATAAACATACATGTGCTCTATGCCTTAGTTATGTGCAATTTATTAACTATTCAATAAATTTAAATCGCTTATCATACCCAGGCTCTCACCCAAAACGTTTGCATAGAATTTGCCATAAAATTGTAACTTGAGTGAAATGATGGGAAAGTGGAAGGCAGGCAATCAGTTAACAGGCATCCCTTTTAAGAATATTTAAAAAAATACATCAGTGACTTATGTGGATTCTATAAAAACTTGGACAATAAAACAATATGACATACAAAAGATAAAGAACACTATACTGTTCACTCCCATTTTATAACAATGAAACTATGAAGGTTTAAGTGTACTTACAGAAACTGTACATGAGTTTGAAACTGGGCCACTCAGCCGTTTCATAACAAAGCTCATATATATAGTGCAGTTTGCCAAGCCTATGCACTGCTCCTGATATTCATGATTTTCAACATTTTTTTTTGGTTGATGAAATATAGATGAACCTTTGGGGTAGTGCTTTGGTGTCTGTATAACCCATGGGAGTTGTAACAAAACTTGGGCTTCATCCTTGGGTTGTGATGATACTGTCTGGGTCATACAGACACCCTTGGACACCCCCCGTAGTTCTTCCTATTATAATATTGCTGATAATCATAATATTGTTGTGATATAGGCTTTACAGCTACAGTTTTTTACCACCTATTTTTCAACTCAAATGATAGATGTTTCAATCCTTTATAGGTAATTTATGTTGATTTGTCAACCAGAAAGACTTCATAATTATATAATTTAGTTAGCAGAATTATTTCTCCTTCAGAAAATGATGCCAAAGTACTTCACCATGGAGCTCCTACTATCTATTTTGGCATCACTTCTATGTGCAGGCCAGGCAGAAATCTTGGATTCTGTTGAAGAAATCTTCTGGGAAGTTGGAGAAATGGATAGATTCTACTCTACATTTTACCACCGGAAGCATGGAACAAATGTTAGGTTTAAAAACACAAGATATTTTGATGAATGGATGGTCAATCTCGATATGAAATTACCTGAAGGCTATAGATTGCCTGGTGCAGAGAGTGAAAAAACTTCATTAAAAAGAATTTTCGAAACTCTTAATGATTCCTATATTCGAGTGGATGCCGTCAACACATTAAATAATCATGTCTGCAATATTTCGCTAAATGGATCACAGTTGATTCGGAATTTTGTTCGTGATTACCGCAAGAAACTAAGCAAAGATACAAAATTTGAGGATCTTTTGGGCATTCAATTCAATTTATATGGTTCAACAGTTGGACTTGCATATTTTCAAACATTAGATATCAAGAGAGAGGGAATTTCTAAATTTCTGCCATATCGCATAAAAGATCTGGTGGATCTTTATCAAATGACTGTCTCGGAAAACTCTAGGATTATCTTTAGTGATCGGGTTGAAATGAGTGCAACTGATGGTTGTCTGAATAAAACCATTTTAAATGACTTGTTGCGACGCATTGTGTTGCAGAAGCACAATAAAACACATATACCTGAAAATGAATCCTATTTTGATGAACATGAACTTCGGTTTAGGTGTGGCCCTGAGCATTGGCAGTGGCATTTTTGTCTGCACGTTGGAAGAGACATTGAAAGGACAATCGGTCACTTATTCATGTATTCTCTACAACATCAGGACCTATATTTTAAAATGTTTACAACAGGAAAATGGCTACACAATCGACAAGTCTGTGCAGTTGAGGTGAACTTCATAAACAGAAAGCCTCTCTTGACTTCCTATACTTTGGATGAATGCTGCTCAATGTACAAACTACACCGATCTCATTATTACCTGACTGAAAATTCTAAACAAAAGTGGTCCTGTCACAAGCCCTACTACATTACTGGAATCCTGCGCCTCCTCTCGATCATCCTGAGTTATTTGGTAGCAGCTCTCTTTCCCTTGGCGATCAAATGGATTCCAGCATCAACCTTGGCTGTAAATACACCAGAAAGGTTGGTCTTCTCAGTTAATCAATCATTCTATTCCCAACACGAACAGCTGATTTCTTGTATTTCTTGTATCTGCCGGTTACATTAAGCCAATTTTGTTTCCAAATACATGGGAAAAACAGTAGAAATCATCCAAAAATGATTTAATACAATTGAGAAATTACAAGTTTACTTTAAAAATATACAATAAGATCAAGGCAAACAAAAGAATAAAGTAAATTTTAGCAACACAAAAATTTTATTATATAAAAAAGGCCAAACAATTAAGACAGGTTTAGTGCCCTAAAATCTGTGTTTCACTTGATAGACATGGGTCTTGGTCAAATAATGATTTGAAGTTTTGATATTGCATACTGACAAATAATCAATCAAAAGCGCAATCAGCAGGGTCCAAATGATCCTATAGTGGGTATGGTGCTTCAGTGTTGCCAGCACCAAATGTTGCTGAACAACAAATGTTTTCTGTTGTTGTGGCTGCTATAAAATGTGGTGAATTATCACTGGACAATACAATTTTAAGACCACACCAGGCAATAAAAGATCAACATCACCCTGTCGGGTGATTTAAGGTTTAAGTTTTTTTAGGGCAACATTCCATCAACACATTAAATTTTCTGCCCCAGCCAAGAATTCCAGAAAAACACAATCAAACTTATTTAGTATCTGAGCCAGCAACTTTATTGCCCGCTGTTGCTAGCATTGATGTCATGAACATCACCTTATTGCACCTTTTTCCAACAACATTCAGAGTACTAATGTGCATCAATCAAAGGTGCCAAACAAGTCATTGAACTTTACATTAGCCAAGGTTGTAGAAAAGCAGTAAAATTGCATCACATAATACCAAAACAAAGCCAGAAAAAGGTGACAAAAACACAGTCAACAACTCAGCAACATCTCATTATTCCACCAAAATATGTTTGTTGCTGTTTTGTGCCATGCTACGCAACATATTTAGTGGCATCAGGATAATTTGTTGCCAAGCAACATTTGGGGTGGGCAACAGTGAGCCCATCCTGGCTAGAAACAGAAGATCAAACATGTCTAATAATCTGGGCAATTAAAGGGGCGAAAGTGATACAATGCAATTATCCGATTATCCGATATAGATCTTTGATTAATTATTAAGAATGAGAACATGAATTAAACATTTATAAAATTTTCTTTCAGGAATGACTCTACCATGAAGACTGATATAGGGCAGCAGGCAGAAAATGGACAAAGTGAAATCATCGACCTAACTCAAACAAGGACTGTCAGAGAGGAGATACTAGAACTACGCAAGAAACCAGTTCATCCAGATGCAGAAAGAAATGAAGCTGAGGAAGGGAATGAAGTATTTTTGAGTGTTAAATCTACTCAACCATCTAAATTAGTGTTTTTTGATAGTGATTCAGTACACCACTTTGGTTTAAAGGGTCTTCTCTATCTCCTGCTTTGCTTTAGATATCAGAGTTATGTGCTTACTCTGGTCAGAAGATTTCTATTTCTATTTTTGCTTAACAGCATGCACTGTTTAGCATCTTTACAAATGTATATATATTATGCAGATGTGTTTTATGAAACAAAGCTATATCAATATGCGTGGTTCTACCACCTTTTTGATTATGATCCAAAACATGAGATAAGAAGAAAAAAAGGGTATGATATGCTACTCTTGTTTAGTACCCTTGTTGCACCCATGTGTCTTTCTGTTATTCAACTCGTGCTTCTATCTCCTGTTCTTTGTCAAAGGAAGACCATAGCTGAGTTTCTTTACTGGGAAGAGACTAAAACACCCCTATCTAAGTTTGTAAAGAGTTCACCTAAAGATGATTCCCTCAAGATGAAATGCACTCCCTTTGAAATCAAACTCTATGAAAATCTTCTGCAAAGGCTGACCTACCTTATCAGTTTTCAGTTCTGGAAATACCTGTTCTTTAATTGTTTGTTTCCAGTAAGATTCACTTACTCTCATGTATTTAAAATTTTACTAAAATTTCTCCTTTTGCCAATCCTAGCTGTTTTTCATACTGTACCAATATTTGCTGTGTTTTCTAGATATGTGTCTCAAGGAGGAGGCAATGACAATCAGTGCAGCAAAAGATGCAGAGTAGTTTTCAGAAATATTGTATTGCTCTTCGGTTTGTCATGCCTTGTGATTGTGCTTTTGCCTTGTATTGGAATTCACTTTTTTGCACTAACCTTTCTAATAGTTGACATCTTCAGGTCACTGAATGATACTTTGTTGCAACTTATATTCATTGCATCTGCTATTGTAAACATCAGAGGCACATTTCATGCACTTGAGGATGAATACAGATGCATTAAGATGGTGATGTTTAATGTATTAGACAAAATGCAGAATTCCTCATCAAATAAAGAACAAACAATTGCTAAGTCACTTCTTATAACTTGTGATGAAAGAACAGAGGCTGTCAAAAGAAGTTTATTCAACAAGGTATGCGACGTTCACATGCCATACAGTGCTAGCATCAGCAAAGCACTTTTCATCCTTGCTTTAAAACTCACATTTCTGGGTCTAGTATATACAATCATTATTGACTACCAGGTTTTTAGTCAGTTCTCTCAGACTGGAGAAAACCTTGCCACTGTTGTGTTTGTCAGTATCCCTAGTCTGATTCACAAAAACAAATCTGATGAAGAAAATGTGTTAAGGTTGGAAGACTTGACTCTTAACATGGGCCCAACTATCATAGGGATCTGGAATGAGGATGATCACCTGCACAGTGTGTAGGTGGTGTATATGAGGGGGAGCGAATAATGCAAGGCCATACAGACCACTCCTTGTTCTAATTATTCTACACATATTTTTGATATTGTTTCTATAATATAAAATATAAGAACTTTTGGGGTCATTCTTGGATGGCTCTATGAGGTATTGGGATCTGATGACCCAGGGACAAAGTCTGAAGGCCTTTACTAACACCTCTGTGGCCCATTTGAACAATACTGATCGCAACAATGAACATGTTTGTAACAATAAATGCATTTCTTGTTCATTTTGATTATTGTTAAGCCATTATTTGCCCTTTCAAAAAACCTATTTAGAATGCTGTAATTACAGGCCCCTAATCAGGTTCTGCTTTGTGGGGTGTGTGGGGGCGTGGGGTGTGTATAGTTTCAATAATTTCAACATAAAGAGGAAATTTTAAAGAAAGGTGGAACTTTTTTGAAAGCTTTCCTCTGTGGGTGTGTTTGAGTGGGGAGACTGACTAATTGAGCTGTAATTTCTACAATATATAGACCTACAATGTCACTTTTCAATTTCCATTCACAAAATGTAATTTGATCCAGTAGAAATGATGTTATAGGTGTTTTTTCTACAATAATGTTGTGACAATGATGTCATTGTAAACCGCATGTGCTTAAGGCGATCTTTAGATTTGTTGTTACTGTTGTTAATTATGCTCAGTCATTGTGCAATAGGCCACTGGTTTATATGGTCATCCTTGGGCACCTGATCAATCTTTCTGTAAAAACTTCTTTGTTTGACTCATGCAACCTTATAACTAACTGTAATGTACTATGTGTGACATCGGGATTTTTACAAGTTGATATGCTCATAAGGGCAACTTGTTATGACTTCAGTAGAATTATAGATCCTCTGGTTCTACATATATGCGTGTTGACAAGTTGGAGAAATTGATGTAGGACTCAATGCTCAGTTAAGTGCAGTAGATAAACTTATATAACATAATAGCATTTAGGCTATGACAGTCTCTTTTTTACTCTATGGCTAGCAAGAGTTTCTTTGATTGAACCAGACAGTCACAAGTTGTGATTCTTAGAGCTACATTAGTCCAGTTGGGTTCAGTATGGCAGTGCATAGAGCTTAGCATTAACAAAGATGCAAAAAGACAATTTCCACTATACATTCTCTTTGTATAATTATCAATGTTTAAGGATAGACCCCAGTGATGGGCGGCCCAATGAGGAAAGCATGAACACCTTCCTTGCTAATGCTTTCATCATAAAGTATTACACATCATTTGAAAGCCCTAATTTTTCTCTATCTTTTCATATTAACAGGGCTATAATGTATTTTGAATTGCAGATAAAATCAAATAAAAAGTTTTTTTTTACTTTTATTTTTTGAACAGTGATATCTTGCTTAATATTTGTCCGGCATGAATACGATTTTACACACGCCTTCATAAGATTCACATGCAGGGAACCATGTCTCAGATTTTTGATTAAGGGCCTAGATTTCATTTTATGATCAAAAACGGCAAAAAACGGGTAACTTTTTAAGATTTTTTTGTAATACCTTTTTCTAGATTTCATAAAAATAGAACTGGGATCTATATCAAAATTTTGAGACACGGTTCCCTCCTCATATATCTCAAGAAAATATACCAGAAATTTCATATCTATTAATTAAAAATTAAGTGAGATAATCATGTTCAAAAAATAAATTTGAATATTATGATTTTCAGGTTTTCAAGTCACTTACAGAGCTATTGTTCTATGCATTTTTATGTAAATTATTTCAATAGATAACGTTATTTATTGGCTATCTAATGATGTTTTCTGTTTAATAATATTATGAATAACAAATATGGTGATTATAAGGTAAAGGCAGCCACGCCGTTCACACTCCCATCAGTGGGGTCTATCCTTAAGAGGAAAAACTAATTTCATAGAGCACTATAAGTGAAAAACAACAAATTCAAATGGAGCATTGAAGTTGCCTCAGGAGCAACAACTCTGACAGTCCTTGTAAACAAAAACCCATGACATCAGAGGCATGAGCCCTACTTGGCCCATGACTGTGTTTCATGTTTTTGAATTTGTCACACTAGAACCTTTGCATAGAAAATTATATAAAAAGTATCAGATGTGATATACATATGTAACCTTGCATACTCAAATTTTCATATGGTTCATATCTGTATTTCTTTAATTCTTAAGTTGCCCATAGGTATCAGTGATGAGTTCATGCCAAACATATTAAAAATATGCCAGTTTGCTAACTGTTCATCTGCGACCAAGATTGCAATACACATCCTGTTGTAGGTTGGAGGCGATTTTCATGCCTAAATGCCAATTATTTATCTGTTTTCATTGTGTGCAGGCTTTTGGTAATAATTAGATGTGACTGCTACTTACTTTGTATAGAAGGTGCTGCATTGCAGTGGTTGTTCCCGCTATCATCACCCATAATGTGTAGAGGACTGCTGGCCACTTAGTTAAATACATGTCCATCTGGGTGTTTTTTTGATTTTTACCAAAGCGATTAAAGTAGGAAAGACATAAATCACAATAACATCCCACATAAGGTCACAACTGGTTGTTGAGAGATTGCAGTATCTATAAGCAGTTAAGCAATACATTTAATCATTTTTTATGATTACTTTTATCCATTGCATTTTTATCATAGATCTGGTTGGCAAGAAACAGATTAATTTGTGTTTCTTTTCAGGTGACATATAAATAGTAAGGGCTTTGGCTTAACAAATACATACTTAATTTTATATTAAGTTATTTGCACCAATAGAATGCTTTGTCAGTATACTTCAAGGTTTGACATAAGATCAAGATAAAATACAAACCAAAAGACTGAGAAGACAATAGGCTTTAGAAATATTGCTTTTCGCAATATATATAATATGATAAGTCTTATATATTCAGAATCTCAAAAACATCTTTTCTAGTGCCTAGAATAATGTCTGTTATATCTTTATAGGACGTTGACTGTATCAAACTCAAACTCCAGGTTGGGTGGACAGTGGTTATTTTATTAACTGATTTAAAAGTGTGTAGCAATGAACATGTTTCGGTTTTTCAACCTTCATCAGGATTAATTATGACACAAAATAGCCTAGGTATATCAATTATTAACGCTGTGAAATTTTTTTAACACTGTTAAAAATCTGGTGAGTATGACTTAGCTGATTCGACCAAAAGTCCAAAGTTTTGTAAATATATACAGTGGTCCCCCTATATACGGCCCCCCTCACCAACGGCCACCTCTCTTATGTGGCCACAAAATGCTGGCACGGATAGTTTTCTCTTTATATTTACCCCTCACCAGCGGCCACCTGTCTGACGCGGCCAGCGGCCAGTGTTTTAAGGTCCCAAATGGCCACAATACCCCTCACCAGCGGCCACAGAAAAGTTTAATGACGGCCAGGAGGTTGTGAGAGGGGCTCAAGGTGACTGGTCGGACATAGAACAAAGAGGGAGTGGCAAGGTGTTGAGAGGGGCTCAAGGTGACTGGTAGCACATTGAACAAAGATGGAGCGGCAAGGTGTTGAGAGGGGCTCAAGGTGACTAGTCGCACATTGAACAAAGAGGGCGCGCTCAGGAGGTGTTGAGAGGAAATGGAAGTGAGTGGTGGTACCTAGAACAAGGAAAAATTCCCTGGCTGTACAGAACCTCTGGCCTGTGACCGTGCTACGCTACGGCCCTCGACTCTGTACAGCCAGGGAATGTTCGCTACCTTGATCTAGAGCATCCCTTCTAAAGTTTGTATGGCTAATTTCAAAATAAACATTTTTCTAAATAAGATAGTGACCGATTAACAGTTTACTATGGCCCATTAAAAAACTTTCTATGGGCTATATTAACTTGTCAATCTGTCACTATCCGATACTTAGAACAGAGAGGGGGTGGCCAGAAGGTGATGAGAGGGGCTAGAGGTGAGTCCAATAAAACCTTAATTTCGGACACTGATTCAGAGATAGTCCTCCCAACCCATCCCCCTTACCAGCGGCCACCCCTCACCAGCGGCCACTTTTGTGATTCCCCTAGAGTGGCCGCATAAGAGGGGGACCACTGTAGTTGAAATTGAAAAGTTAACACAATAAACTTTACTTGAATAAAATGAGAGAAGGAAACAAAGTTCTACATGTCTTTGTCCAATAATATATCAAATATTAACTCCTCCAACGTGCAGATGTACAACCAGTCCGTTGATTAAAAATTGTTCAAGGTAATACAATTACAAATATAGTTCTCTGGTTGATCTCGGATATAAAAGGTTAAACTAAACAACGTATTAGATTAAAAATACAAAGTTAAAGCACAGGTATACAGAGTTCACTCTGGGTGGTGAATGCTGCGTAATCCAGAAATCATAGTACAGATCACATTGCCATAGGTAAGTCTGGGGAGTAGGTCATCTACCATTTTCTCAATCATGTTGAGTTTTGCCTTGACTACGTAGGGTGAAATCACCTCAGTTACAGCCTGGCTTTCCGTTAACTGGTTAACCTGTGTGTCATCAGTGGTACTGTCAGTGGATTCTACTTGGTCCTGAGTGTTCTCAAGCTCGTCAACATTGATGTCCTCTTGTGAGTCCTGTGCTGGACTGATTGGTTCGTAGTGTGTGGCGGTGTTAACCGGGTTGTCTTCACCAATGTGAGTCGTTGGTTGGTCAGCTGTTGGTGGCTCCACCATGTTAACCGGTGGCGGGGTCGGTGTCAAAAGTTGGTTCATGAACGGTGACAGGAAATTGAGAGGCATTGACGGTAGCTGGGTCCGTTGTGGGGTAGGATCAGGGTTGGGTTGTTGTAAGTCCAAAGGCTGTGGATTCCACTGTGGTGGGGTTGGGCGGTACAGTGGAGGGGCTAACTGTTGTCCAGAGTATATCTTTGTATATTTTTACCACCACATGTGTGGTTTCAGTGGGGGGGGGGGGGGGGGGGTCTTACCAGGTGCATAGATCTAGCCCCCTATTTTTGACCAATTACTTTTTTTAAATATAAAATTCCTGCCCCAAGAGGGGGCGGTGGAAGATTTTGCAATACCACGCTCCCCCTTTTTCAAAATCCTGGACCTGCCCCTGGGATCTACATTTTCAAAATATTCATTGCTATACAAGTTTCTAAAGTATTGTGGGAAGATTAAATTATCATTTCTCAAGGTTGTGGTTTGCTGTCAAGATCTGAAATTCCATTTCCTTCTGGGTACATGTGTTGGTGATAACGCTCTGCCTTTGTACAATGTTCCCTGTAAAGCACAATATTTTCATACATATTGCCCTGTTTGTCTAAAGGTTTGGTATGATATGTGTTAACAGACATTAAGAAGATGTCACAGAAATATTAAATATATGTTAGATATCTTTTTGATTCTGTTTTCATGTCCACCTGAGATGTTTTTACTAACATGCGATGACCAATGAGAGTAATACTCTTACACATGTCTTTTAAAGGTTTGGTTTGTCATATGGTTTGCTATTTAAGATGTAATAAAAGTGAATGTAATCAAAAGATACTTTGAAAAATGAAGTTTTATTTCATTTCAAATTTGTAGTGCCGATTTGGTTAACATCAGGTGTCCATATTTCTTGTGAAATCATGCAATGGAATATTTTTTTCTTCAAAATAGTTCCATTTACCATTCATCCATCACACACTGTACTGAAGTATGCTTATGTAGGTTTTATTTTGTATAGAAGATATGCAAAGTGTAGTTAGTCAATAATACGCCAGGTAGGCTTTACATATTTCAGGCCTTTCCCAGTGATTCTGCTGTGATTTGGCTGATATTTTCCATTTTATTTATTATTGGATTAATTCTTATTTGTGCTTTGACAAAATCTTAAGAAGTAAAAAAATCTAGACATATCAGGGAAGGATTTACGAGGGGGGGGGGGGCTTCTGCATACCCCTCCCCTTTTTTTGATGGAGATTGATGTGCAAGTGCCCAATTGCCAGCATTGTACTACTTAGCCTATACACCTTTCCCATGGACTTGCGCAGTGAACCTTCCCATAGAAGTCCTGTTCCCAACGATTCCCATCGAAACCCATATCCCAATTGATTGTTCAGACCCATTCTGTTAGCAGGGTGCCACTCTGTTGACACAGGTCTATATAATGCTGACCTTTCTGTAGTCAAAATCCTGTGGCCACCCATAGCCATATACAAGTAAATAATATGACTAGATGTCTGGGCACATAATGCTTTTTTTTATGGGACTTTGGCATTCAGACAATCTACTGAGATGCAAGTATCATATTTGTATAATTCATTATCAAGATGCTCATTTATAAATTGAGACAAATTTAAAGTATGGCACAGACCTGCTTATACACGAATTTCAACACTTGAAAACCTCAACCAGCCTCTTTGAGTGACGACATGCTTCATAACCATCTTCTAAAAGGAATATTAGTGGGGCAATAGGGGGACCAATATTCTATACTTAATAAAACTATGAAAGAAAATAACTCTATACTGTATGTTAACTATGAAGCACCTATAATCCTGTTCTGACCACAAGACTGGCCTCAAAAGTCAGTGTGACATTAAAAGTGCTCCACATCCAGTTGTGTGCTCCAGCTAAGCAATGAAAAAAGATTACACGGACAAAAACATTTAGGCAATAAAATGCCTTGCAGAAGTCATGACATGGGGATGTCTGAAGGGCGCACACATTAGGTGAAGTTAGACACTATGTGTCAGCAAACTCTCCTCATTCTTTTCTCCCTGGTAACCTGTCTTTCACCATTTACTTCTCGCAACAAGGTGAGTGACTTCCTATGCTAAATATTCCTCTGTATGAAGGCGTAATAATATAAAGGCTGGGCTTTATAATCAAACCTTTGGATAAACAGGAATCAGTTGTTGTTTGATGAAGGATAGAAAAATTGGCTGTGTGCTGACTCACATTTCCCTCTTTGATGGGGTATCACACTACACAACATGAGCTGAGATATGCCTATGTTGCATAGAAATCACACTGATTAGAGACGAAATTCTTTGTTACACAAGTGTAACACTCCAAATTGGCAATTTCAGATAGTTATATTCCTCCTGGATGAGAACTAATTGTAATATCATCATAGTGTTGTAAATTATGTAAAAATCCTATTTCAATGTAATGAATAGAATAGCTTGTTAATCTCCTTGAATTTGGAAAAAAACAAAGACAAGTTAGAACCCAAAGAAAACTTTTCCCATCTAGAACCTTTGTTATGAATATATAAATGGAGGAGCCAGTGACTGTCAATAATTTTATTGTCATAATCCTCCTTGGAACATTCATGCCAAAATTTACATTTCTATCTCTATTACTTGTTGTTGTTTTAGATACATTTGAAATGAAATGAAATTTGCCTTCTTGCACCTGGTGCAGCAGGCAGAGTGCATTTGTCTGTGTGTGACGTCACAAGCAGAAGAATGATAAAACTAAAGAGATAACAATATTAAACTCTCCTAAATGTTCTAGTCTAGTAGTGTCTAAAATCCCAAAATTAAATGATTTGTTAAAAAAAAAAAAGTTTTATATGGAATTCATAATTTTGAAATTTAAATATAACAGTTTTTTTGGTGTGTGACATCGCACACGTCCTGTGTCTGGTTATCGCAGGATTTGCTGTGTGATCCGATTTATAGACAAGACTTCCTATAATTTATTAGGGAACCCCTTATAGATATACAAATGTTATATTTGCATACTTAAATATCATATCTACAGTATAATATGAGAATTTAATAAAATCATAAGTTCCCTGGCTCCTCTCTTTGAAAGAAAATATGAATCAATAACTAAGCTTGATCATTGCTAAAGAAACAAGGCCAAAAAGTAAGGTGTACACTATAATATGGTACAAAAAGTGGTTAGCAACTGCTGCCTATCCTTTAGGACTGACAGGCAGTTATATGAGTGGTTTGCTACAGTACTATCTAAGCTTTATAGATATACGTGGAAGGGCACCTGTGTACAAATACTGGAAATTTGAATAAAAGGCACTTTAAAACTTAGTGGCCAGTTAAGAGGGCATGACATCCTGAATTCATACATAAAGGCATTAGGGAGAAGGCCTCGGAGAGGAGAATGTATAGACTTTTAAAAAGCTTTTATTTGACAACAAGTATGAATATTCTTGATTGAGAGGTTACATTTTGAAAAGGTGTCGCAGAAGCTTTTTTCAGGACCTTTTTTTTTTACTTGTATATGGTAATGTGAAGGATAAAAAAGTCCCCATTGAAATTGTAGCCACCTGGTCCTTCAGAGAGTTAAAACAACTAGGGGTTCGGGGGTGAATATAGTCCAACAACATCAACAACACATTTCCCCCTCACATTGTAAACATACTTGCACAATATGTAACTGTATTATTTAGAAAAGGAGGCATGTTATAATTATAGTCCTTTTTCCATTTTGTCAGTTCAAAGCAAGGTCACTGTATTAGTCACCTGCTTTAGTAAGGTCAAAGCAAGGTCACTGCATAAGTCACCTACTTAAGTCAGTTCAAAGCAAGGTCATTGTATTAGTCACCTGCTGGGACAACCGTTCACTATAGAGCTAAGTATCGATGACCTTGGCCAGTGTCGACTCTAAACCATGTCTTCTTGCTCTCTTTGTTAGAAAGCAGTTCTTTTTGATAGAAGCAAAAATAGTATAGCTTCATAAAGACGAGTAACTCAGCCCATTGCCTACATGCTTTTTGTGACCTTGTGGACAGTGGCGTTTTCATGACGTCATGGCCGTTTGTTTATGTTTTGAAAAAGCATAAAACAGACGTTTGTTGTTTTGTTTGAAACAGTTTGCACTGACTCTCATAGGGGGTGCCACTATCAACGACGTTCACAATGAAAAGCACTACAGTCATTAATCTTTCCTTTGTATAATCATTGGTAGAAGGTAGTACGATCATGGCTATAGGGAGGAGAGGGTGCCTCAGGCTCAATCAGAGGTGATCATTACAACAGTCCAAGCCCTGATTTGAGAGGTTCTAATAGGTGATCTTAACTCAGCAAACACAACTTGTGCTTTCTTCCACTTGGTTTAATGTTTAGTCAAGCACCCCATACACCTAGACTCTTTCTCTTCAAGGAGAGGAGAAAGGTTTCCCCTCATCCTCTTGAAGCACACCTTTCACTCCCTATTATACTTATGCTTGGCTCATTTGGTGAGGGATTTCGCTTCAAGAAAAAGAGGATGTACATGCACCCCCTGGTGGTATACATCAATACTAAACCTCTATGTCTCAAGAAGAAAACCTCACATTATAAGCCTCATGTGAGATATAACAGGGAGAATCTTTGCTCTTAAAGAGGAAGAGGGGAAACCTTTCTCTTCTCCTCAAAGAGAAAGAGTCTAGGTGTATGGGGTGCACCAACGAAAAAGCTTCAAGTTTATTCCAATAAAACTGTCAATCTATATACTATGATTTATGATTTGGCATTAAACTAATAGATATATTAAATCGATTTTTGTGACTTTTCTACCCAAAATCTCACCCAGTTAAACTAAACCTACCAGATCTGTCCTACCTTCCTTCCCTGGAACAGGCTGGGAGCCAGGTTCAGCACCCTGAGCCCCAAACCCTGGCACTAGGTTAAAAGTTCCATACTGAACTAGGAAACCTTAAGCCCCATACCCACTAAGCGATTTTACGGGCGACCGGCAACGGGCGACTCACTAGAATCAGCCGATTCTTATGATCGCCTGTTAGTATGGTGTATTAAAATCTGCAGGTTTGATCTGAATCGGTGCTGAAATCGGCCGATTTTGGGGGTATAATCTGGTATTTCAACGCCGATTGTTGGCCGATTGTTGGCCGATTCAGGCCAAAGTGTCTAGTGGATATGGCCCTTTAGTTGCAGTAGATACTAAGTATGAAAAAATACCCATGAAAGTCGAAAGTATACCACATGAAGCCCTCCCAGTATACCTCCATAGGTAAAATAGCAGCAGTGTGTAAGCATAAGGGTATGTAGACCTTTGGGGGAGGTATTGAGAGCACCAGTTGGGTGGGGTCAATCCTCAAATAAAATCATCAGTGGACTCTAATTCAAAGTTTATTTGAAGGAACAAAAATAGAAGGAGTATAAATGATCTAGGGAGACAATTAGAAGACATAGAATAGTATTTGGTATGTGGAAAGGTATTAAGATTAATGTGTGAACAATACACGTCTGTACTCTCTCAAGCGACAACCTTGAATGTGTATCTGACACAAGTAGCCCTATGTATAGGCTTCACCAAGCTAGTGGTCCCCTGTCTCTGATTGGCTGGTTGTGAGGGTGTGGCCTCCTTCATTTGTACTATGTGACCTGATTGGTTGAAAATGGTCAAGGGTGGAGGTGGGTTGGTGAGACGGGCGAGGTTAAGGCCTCGTGAATCCAGTTGAATTGGAGAAGTGACAAGGGCCTCACTGCTCAGATGGTTGGTGCATACCTGCCGTTTCAAACTCACCAAAAATCGGGACATCAAAATTTTACTAACTAAATTTGGTGTTTTTGGAGGATAATGTGAAAAACATTACTGATATTTTCCAAAACTTAATGAATCATATGTCAAGCATGGATGGCCCAAATAGGGACATTGCTTGTTAAAATGTAAGGAAAAATGCATCTACCCTTAGAAAACATTGCTTTTGATATGATTATGACCTATCAGGTCCTTAAAATATCTCCATAAAATCGGGACAGAAACCTGAAATCGGGACAAACAATGTCCCGACTTGGTAATCGGGACAAGAGGCTAAAGTCTGAACTGTCCAGACCAAATCGGGACAAACGGCAGGTATGTTGGTGTAAAACAAGGTAGATGCAGTCATCAAAATCCGTTCCAGTTGTTTGGGTCGAGGTTGCCAACTAATTTCCAGTTTCTAGTCCTGATGACAGCTGAGATCACATGTCAATCTCCTCTATACAAGTGTAACAATGACTCCATTCTCTCTCAATTACTGTAAATTATTTCAAAAACAAACCAAATATTGTCTTGTTAAAATAGTTGGCATACTTAAACCTCTTCCAAAATTTATCATATCACCAATGACAGAATGACACATTTATGCAGAAATGACTCTCCTTTTCTCCCTCATGATCTTCTTCATTTTCTAGTCAGAACAATAATTGATTAGGCCTTTCACAGTAAAAGGCCATCCAAAACTTGGGGTCTGGGTGTGACCATCGCGCAAGCAGCGACCATCAAACATGGCGACGGACCTGGCCAAAACAAACTCGGTGAGTTCCTGATGACTGTTCGAGACACTGCTCTTCAAGGAGGAGATATTCTGACGTTGATTTCCTGAGGAACGACATTGTTAGGTTTGACCATCAAAAATGGAAGACCAAATTCATCGTATTTTGGTTGCTGTGGACTCTCGTGGATGCCGTCTGATTGACCCGATCAGGGAAGAGATTACCCGGAGAGCACCAAACATCCCCATTGAAATCGAAGCCCTTGTCAAACGAGGAGCAACAACTGCCAGTCTACTAGAGTCAGTGTTAACTACCTTTGATGGGCGAATGAAAAAGTTTGACTACCTGTACTTTTTTGGGGGTGTGAATGATTTATCAGTATTGCATGAATCCGGCAAAGTAACAGGTGTCTTTGATGACCATGGTCACTTGGTAAATACAGTGTTTGATCGTCTGTTTCATGCGCGTAATACGCTGTTCAAAATTGCTCATCGTCCAGTGATCTGTCATATGATAGGCATACATCTTGATACGTACAATGGAGACTCACAGTACCAATGTTTCAGTCAAAATGTGATTAATGAGTCCATGTACTGCCTAAACCATGCGATAAACTCGTTGAACACGGATATTGATGTGGTTAGTCCATGGATAGGCCCTTCAATTCATGCAATTATCCACAAAAAACATCACCATAAATATCGAAGACTCCACGATGGGCTACACCCAAGCAATGACACCATCTTAATCTGGAAGGATCTATTTGCACACGCAATACTTACCAACTGTACTTGGAAAGACTAAAACTATTATGAAGGTTTATCATCATCCTAGTATGGAGATGAGTTAAAACGCTGTATATAGATATGATGTATTGTTTATGCTTATTTTGTGAGTCAACCTGACAATCATCGTCCTAGTATGGAGATGACAATTTCTTATGTCTAATGCCCATCTGTGCCCCTCATTCCAATCATCATCCTAGTATGGAGATGATAAATCGAGTGTTTTGTTTTATTATGTGTTATATGTACTTGTCTAGACGAAAACTGGGCATTTCCTTTCATCATCCTAGTATGGAGGTGATAAGTTATTCCAGTATGTATTTAAGTTGTACAACATTGTAAATTTGTATTGTAATTTTTGATATTTCCCTAAATCTGCGTATACTCTTCTCATCCTATTATGGAGAGATGATTATTAACATCTTAAAATTGTAATAACTTATTCTGCCCAGTCCCAATCAGATATATTATTTTCACTAAGTATTACTTATGTGCCATGAATATGCTCGAGCCAACTGTGATAATATGTGACCCGTTTTGACGAAGTGAGTCGGATGTCGCACGGGGAAGATTTTTAGTTAGGTATACCATCAGAAAATACTAATTCTTAGCTTTAAAACGAGGTATAGCATGTCTAGGTCCGATATCTAGGGCCTGAGATAAGTTGCGACGAGAATAAAAAGAACCGCGCCTATGCGGGTATAAGAAACAGAGATAAATGAGTTGAAAGTTTTTCTTACCGCGCGCTACCGCGGTCCTCCGATAAAGCCCTAGCAACGTACACTTGTAATCAATCCTTGGTCCTGAAACTTTACATAGTCATTCTACACTATTCTAGCTAATAAATACCAGTAATTCATGCGTTTATATACAAAACTTTTATTCATGCCGGCGCTGCAAAAAGTGACAAAAATCCGGATCTGAAACAACAACTTAACCTAGAACGGCAAGCATAAAGGATCACAATACCTCATCTTGGCTTCTTAAAAACGACTCTGTGATGACCCTAAGTACCCTGGGTATCCATAATGTGTCTATAAAAGTTCTTGGAATGTTCATGATTGTCTTTGGTCGTTAAAATAGTGAAAAGCCACCGAGGTAAAAATCTTAAAATCAGAAAAAGTCTTAACAACTAAAAATAAGTTAACAATGTTCAAAACGGATTCTTAATAGTTCTCAGGTGGTCCTGGGCCTGCCACGACCACGTTTAGCACGTTTACTAGGACGGCCCCTGCCCCTAGGTGGGGGTGGGGGGCCTTCCTCCTCTGAGTCAGATGAAGATTTTGATTCCCTCTCCAGCTGTCTGACCAACTCCTCCTCCTCCCCCTCCGATCCTGATGATGTGTCTGGAGTCTGTCCTCTGCCTCTGCCTCTGCCCCTGCCTCTGCCTCTGCCTCTACCTCTACCTCTGCCTCTGCCCCTGCCCCTGCCCCTGCCCCTGCCTGGCCCATCCCCCTCGCCAGCCTCTGGCTCTGATTCCGCATCTGGTTCCGGCGGAGGTACGGCACGGGGGCCTGGGCCGGGTGCTGGTTCTGGTACAGAGGGCTTAGGGCACATGATGTCCTTCGTGTCCTCAGTACAAAAATCCCGAATGTTCTTGAAGAGATACCACTGTCTTTTGGCCGGGAGGCCAGGGGATTCGGTGGGCTGAGGGCCTTCCTGGGGGACAGCTTCCTGGGGGACAGTCAGCATCTTGAAGGTCTCGGGGGCCGAGTCGGCATACTGCCGGAAGGTGACGTGGCCCTTGTTCTGGTCAGAGAATACAAAGTGATGATACTGCTTAATGCCCTTGAGTGGCTTGATGAAAGGGGTCAAAAAAGATTGCCAGTCATACGACTCGACAAACACCTTCCCATTCTCGTCCCCCACAAGTTGGGCAATGTTGACACGTTCTTGGGTACTCTTCACCACAGTCGCCTCCATCTCCGAGAGGCTCGAGACAGGCTCACGACGAAACCTTTGTTTAAGCAAACCAAAGCACCAGTCCGGGGCAAACTTGGTGTGCCCTGTGATCAAAAAGTTTAAGGAAATGGACTGGTGCCGGCCAGTCAGGACCCGCCAGAGAAGATACGCTAGCACAAACTTGTTCTTGTTCTGACCACTACAGTTGTCACAGTGCATGTCCACCGCCTTCTCCCCCAGGGAATACTTTTCAAAATAGTGGTGCAGGTATGAAATAACAGCATTTGACCCCTTACTACCGCAATGGCTTTCGTCGATCAAATAGTTCACCTGTTGGGGGATGGCCTCGGCACAGACACCGAAAATGCCGACCTTGCGGGGGACAAGGAAATACAATGGGCCAGGCTGCATAGGAAAGGAGGGAAGGTGGACCTGCTGGGCATAATCAAAACTGATGTGGACCTTCGTGTCAGAAGAACAAGGGGGGTGGGGGCCAAGGGGAGGGGACTCTGCTTCCTTGTAGGCAGCCTTGGCAGACTTGACCATGTCCTGATAAAAGCCCCTCTCCCGAGCCACCACCTCCAGGTGAACTTGTTGCTTTTTCAGCTTGGCCTGTTTCACAATGTCAGGTAGGTTACTAGAGGCAGAGATATCCCTGTTGTTGCGCTGGCATTCCCAGCAGAGGTCAGTCATAGGGCGGGAACACACTATGCGAGGGAGGAGTTGGAGCCACAGGTTTCTAAAGGTTGAGTCAGCCACACACCTGAAGTTAGCCTCCTCCATGGCGTTGCTGTAAAACCTGTAGATGTCGGCCTTTGTGGAAGAGGAGGGGAGGAGGAGGATGTCATCCCGTTTGTGGGAAGACACACGACCAGGCAGGACGAGGGCGTTGGTCTCGGCATAGGAGTTGATGAAGTCCACAACCCGCCTGATGTCCTCCAGTTGGAGGATCCTTGCAGTCGCCTGTCGCCCGCCAGACTTCTTTTGCCTGGTCACCACCCCGTAGCACTTGTACCACTTGATGATGGACGTCAGCTTGTTCTGGCTGATGCTGGAAAGGTCACAAGGTAAGAGTTACATTAGGCCAATAATTATTGGACACAGGCAACAAGTACAGGTAAGTATTGTAATATTAATATGGACGATTTGTGATGGTAAGTGCCATGATCAGATTCTGTTATGATTCATTACAGTTCATCTTGTAATTTACCTCAAGTAGTACAATAATAGTAGGGATATCTAGGTAGACCTTAGTTGAGCAAAGAAGTTGAATATCAAAGCTACTCACGCGTACATGAACTTGAAAGTGTCCCTGCAGACTGGCCGAGAACCGACGAGGTAGTGGCTTCTTTGGTGCTGCCTCTCCCCTCTCCCCTTAATCCCCTTCTTCCAGGTGGACAGCCTGCTGCTATTGTCTGTGCAGGTACTGGCGATGCCCAGTAGCAACATGTCCTTCTCGCCTAGAAAACAAAGTAGATTAGGATAATAACAATCTGTACATGATATGCATGTGACTCAAGGAATGAGGTTTCTGGATTGACCCATGAACTAGGTTAACACACCCTAAATACTAACTTAAAAACGGTCTGGTTGAGTGTTAATAGTTGTCTGTTATACTTCAAGACGTTGTCATGGATTATGGGATAGTTTTGAGCAAGAACGACATAGCTACATGGTCGTGGCGACAGGTTTGCATAACATGTATCTCATGAAAAACTTACCTGAGGACAGCTGAAAGACCTCCTGCCGACGCGCGACCAGCTCCGACGTCGTGAACTGTTTACTGCACTCCTTGTCTTTGTAGTGCTTGCAGGAACATCTAAAGACAACAACATACATGATATTAGACTTAGTTCACCTTCCTGAGGGCCACAATGGCATGAGACATGATTGATAACCGTTACAGGCCGGCCGGATCAGCTGACGCCATTAAGTAGGTCACCGGACAACCCCGACGGATCATCCCTGTTTATGGCATGAAATCAACTTTGAAACTTGATAAAAACTAGTTAGGCAGTTAGAATACATACTAGGGCACAATCGTAGGCAGTTTCATCAACATTGAAAGGGATTTAGGCACTTTGCGTACTTGTTTCAGAGATAGGGCAACCGACCGCATGTCGGCCATTATAAAGTTTTTCAAAACTCACATGAAGCGTTCGCAGTCGTCCCACTCCGCCTGTAGAAGGTCGTCTGTGGGGTTAGGGATGACTAGTGGCTCATCCTCATCGTCCTCAGCATCCTCCGGTTCCCCTAGATCCTCCTGAACATCTTCTTCTTCCTCGGGGGGATCGTCTTGCCCCTCCTCCCCGTCGGCGAAGAGAAAGTACTCGTCGACCAAAGTCCGCCATTGCTGTGCCTCGGCTACACCACGTAAATTTGCCCGATTTATCGTATTCAGGGCATCCGCGACAGCCTCCTCGCGATCCATGTCCTTCCCGACGATGTTGGGAGGTAATCCACATCAAAATCCAGCAGTGATCCAGGATTAAAACAGCTAAATCCGTCGGAGAAGTGATGTCGCACGTCCGTCCTGCTCGCCATGCGTCCCTTTAAATTTCCACAACAACTGAAACCGGAAGGCACGCGAGGCCTCTCAGCCAATCAGCGCGCCGCATTCCGCACACGTGACCTCCTTGACGACGATTGTTTACGGGACGACGATCGGGGAAACACGTTCTGATTGGTCCTTGCCGGCGCGAATTCAAAATCCGAGGCTGTCATTGGCCAGTTCACTTCGCGCCCTTTCAGCAGGTACCCGGAACATGGGGCTGGGATGGGATCCAGACCGACAGGCAAGCCGCGAAGTTAGGGGAAAATGGCGTGAATCGAGGGTCTTTTGTTTCAGATCACTGAGGCGTTGCGCGTCTTTGGGGCCTATTTAGAGGGACTAAGAGATGGCTTTGGGACCTAAAATTTTTTTTGGGAAGACTTCTGATATAGGAGATATGAATAAAAGAAAAAACCCATTTTCGATAAAAAATGCGAAATGCGACTTCAGAGCCCCATATCTCAGTTCGACTTTCTGCGACATCCGACTCATTTCGCCAAAACGGGTCACATATATTATTACGAGGTGAGTTCCTCTGACAGCCCTAAGTGCAATATGTCAGAGAATTATAATAATATTTTTGGGATTTTTGACTCAAAAGTGACATGTTGGGTAACTATACCTGAGTATTTGAGTTTGAACGAATTAACTGGATAACAATAAATTTAAACAAAAGGGTTTCCACTTTGCACACTTAAATATCAGAAGTTTATACCCAAAAATTGATTTATTGAATACTTATGTAAACAATCAAGAACATATACATGTGCTGGCCCTGTCTGAAACCTGGCTAACAGAAGATATTCCTGATAACATGATTGAAATTCCAAACTATAACATTGTTAGGAACGACAGGAAATGGAGTGATAATGCTGGATCAGCAACACCTAAAAAAGGAGGTGGTATATGCTTATACTTTCAAACCGAGCTGAATGTTGATACACAGGTATGGAATCAGCTGAATCGCTCATCATGTGATATTGAAATTACCTGGATTGAAGTAATTAATCAATTTACAATTTTTTTTATAATTGGGGCGGTTTACAGACCACCCACTGGGAACATTGATAATGCAGTGGGGTACCTTGATGAATGCTTTCAATTCTTTGACTATGCAAAAAAGGACATTTTTATATTAGGTGACTTTAACATTGACTGGCTGGATTCTCGAAATCCTAATACCAAATTGTTTAAAAACAGTGTTAAAAATTGGGGTTTTGATCAATTAATCCAGGAGCCCACACGTTTCTCATCTGTTAAAAATAGCTGTATTGATTGGATCTTAACAAACTGTAATGACATAAGACAGGCATGTGTGTGTGATTTGAATTTAAGTGACCATGAACTTGTTATGTGCACACGTAAAAAGATCAAGCCGAAAAGCTCGAAAACTCCTTTTGTTGGAAGATCATATAGAAATTATGATAGGGCTATGTTTTGTGATCGCCTAGCAAATTTAGATTGGAATATTGTGGAAACTTCGGAGGACATAGATGAAATATGGAGGTTTATTAAAAATAGCATTCAAAGTGAAATTGATCAAATGTGTCACCAAAAAACTTTTATGATTAAAAGTAATAATGAACCCTGGATGACCAAAGAAATGATTGAAAAATTGAAGGATAGAGATAGAGCTCGGAAATTAGCAAAAAGAAGTAAATCACCTGATGACATTGAACTTGCTAGGAGGTTAAGAAATGAGTGTGTTAGAGATACTCGGAATTTGAAGAAAGATTTTATTATTAATGAATTAGAAGTTAACACAAAAGATTCCAAAAAGTTTTGGAGAAGCTTAAACCGCATACTACCTTCTAAGAGCTCTGGAAATCAGAAAATTACTTTGGTTGACCAGGAATCTGATATGCCAGTTGACAACAATGATTTACCAAATTTTATAAACAAATATTTTGCAAATATTGGGAAAAAACTAGGTGACCTCCATGATGACTCATGGGCATATAATGGTAAAATCAGTGAAGTTTCAATAGAAAATGTTGTTATAACTACGGAAATGATAACTGAGCTGATGAAAGATATAAATGTTAACAAATCATCTGCGATTGCTGATATATCAAGTAGAGTTTTTCGGGATGTTTTCACTACATTTCCAGGTAAATTGGCCATGTTGTTTAATAAGACGTTAGAACTTAGTTCAGTGCCACTTGACTGGAAATTAGCTCAGGTAACTCCTATTAAGAAAGATGGCAATAGTTTGGATGTTAATAACCTTAGACCAATATCGCAGCTCCCACTACCTTGTAAATTATTAGAAAAATTATTGCATAAAAAAATGTATAACCATTTAGAAACTAATAAACTTCTGGATAACTGCCAAGGGGGGTTTAGGCCAGGCCATTCTACTTCAGACACCATTGTGAAGTTTACTAACGATCTTTATGAAAGTATAAATGAGAATAAAACATCTATTGCTGTATATTTCGATCTAAAAAAAGCTTTTGACACTGTAAATCATAAAATACTTTTGAAAAAATTACATATGTTGGGAATTAAAGAAAAGTATTATTCTTGGATAGAAAATTATTTAACTAATAGGAGGCAGCAAACTGTTGTGAATAATATTGTCTCAGATGAAGCTAGTATCCAGTGTGGTGTCCCTCAAGGCTCTGTATTAGGGCCTTTACTCTTCCTAATCTATGTTAACGACTGTGCACATGTACTGTCATATACTAAACATTTACTCTATGCTGATGATACCGTGATTTATATCTCAGGTGTAGACAAGATAACCATGACCAGGAATTTACAATTAGATGTAAATAGCTTTGGTAAGTGGTGTTCTGCCAACAAGTTAACTGTTAATTCCCGAAAGACGAAAATTGTAACATATGGCACTAAATCTCGTGCTAAGAGATTACATGATGTGAATATAGTGCTTAATGATACAAAGCTTGAAAGGGTAAATTTCTACAAGTATCTTGGAGTTTATATTGATTCCTGCCTTACCTTTAACAAACATATTGATTATTGTAATAAAGCAGCTTCCCATAAGATATATTTATTGTCAAAGGTTAGACAGTACATTGACTTTAATACTGCAACCCGTATTTACAAATCGATGATTATTCCATTATTTGATTATGATGATATAATCTATGCTGGTGGAACACAACAGAAGCTAAACATGTTACAGCGTACTCAAAATAGAGGCCTGAGAATTTGTATTTACAATCAGATTTATAACCCAACAAACCAGTTACATGCCATATGTGGTATCCCTTTCTTGGTGAATAGAAGGAAATTGAATCTGAGGAAATATATGTTCCAGCAAAAGGAATCCTTGAAAAAAATACCGGTCAGGCACACCAGATTACATGATGCACCAGTTTTAAAAACTTGTAAACCAAATTGTGAAAAGTATAAAAAATGCACCTTGTATAGAGGAGCTGTTGACTGGAACAGCCTTGACACTGACACTAGAAATATACAGGATTTTACAAGCTTTAAATTGAATATGAAAATCTGGCTTATGGGTACCATTGATATTGACTAGTATTTGTTTGATTATGGATACTCCTTTTGTTATAGTGTGTTTTTGTTTTTCTTTTGTAATACAAGTTTATTTGTAAATCTTCTACTAATATAAAATTGTTTATAAAAGTTACCGAACCACTGTCACATTGATACAAAATGCTTAATATACTTATGATTTTACCTTGTGATAATAACTGTGATGATTGTTTAAATAAGTAACCACTGGGACAGTCTTTGAAAATGATTGATCCCTTACTTATGTACTCATAATTAAATTTCTAAAGCAAACTGGATATTCTATTATGTGAACAAAAATTGTATATAATGTGCTGATTAATCTGTATATATACCCTGGCGGGTAATGAAAACTAGTACTTGTACTAATACTTTTGCAAGAATAAACATTGATCAAAAAAAAAAAATCACCAATACAATTAGCAAAAAGCAAAATAGTATCTTTGCTAATTGTATTTGTAATATATTTATGCATATTATTGTATTGATATTTGGGAGTAATGTTCCAAAATGGTTAATGCATGTAAAACTTTTGGAGGGACCTGTATTACCTACAGGTTGGTTGAAGTGGATCGCATTGTATATGTAAATGTAATTATTGTATTTCATCCCAGCACCAACACTTTGCTCCCCAGGCTTCACAACTGTTGGTACTGGGGGTATGGTAAAGGTAGAATAGGACTAGCAGGGGTACCAGGGGAGGGGTAAGGGTAGAATAGGGCTAGCAGGGGCACCAGGGGTGGGGTAAGGGTAGAATAGGGTCAGCAGGGGTACCAGGGGTGGGGTAAAGGTAGAATAGGGCCAGCAGGGGTACCAGGGGTGGGGTAAGGGTAGAATAGGACCAGCAGGGGTACCAGGGGTGGGGTAAGGGTAGAATAGGGTCAGCAGGGGTACCAGGGGTGGGGTAAGGGTAGAATAGGGTCAGCAGGGGTACCAGGGGTGGGGTAAGGGTAGAATAGGACCAGCAGGGCTACCATGGGTGGGGTAAGGGTAGAATAGGACCAGCAGGGGTACCAGGGATGGGGTAAGGGTAGAATAGGACCAGCAGGGGTACCATGGGTGGGGTAAGGGTAGAATAGGACCAGCAGGGGTACCAGGGGTGGAGTAAGGGTAGAAAAGGACCAGCAGGGGTACCATGGGTGGGGTAAGGGTAGAAAAGGACCAGCAGGGGTACCAGGGGTGAGGTAAGGGTAGAATAGGGTCAGCAGGGGTACCAGGGGTGGGGTAAGGGTAGAATAGGACCAGCAGGGCTACCATGGGTGGGGTAAGGGTAGAAAAGGACCAGCAGGGGTACCAGGGGTGAGGTAAGGGTAGAATAGGGTCAGCAGGGGTACCAGGGTTGAGGTTAGGGTAGAATAGGGTCAGCAGGGGTACCAGGGGTGAGGTTAAGGTAGAATAGGGCCAGCAGGAGTACTAGGGGTGAGGTTAGGGTAGAATAGGGCCAATAGGGGTACCAGGGTTGAGGTAAGGGTAGAATGGGGCCAGCAGGGGTACCAGGGGTGTGGTAAGGGTATAATAGGGCCAGCAGGGGTACCAGGGTGGAGGTTAGGGTAGAATAGGACCAGCAGGAGTACCATGGGTGGGGTAAGGGTAGAATAGGGCCAGCAGGGGTACCAGGGGTGAGGTAAGGGTATAATAGGGCCATCAGGGGGTACCAGGGGTGGGGTAAGGGTAGAATAGGACCAGCAGGGGTACCATGGGTGAGGTAAGGGTAGAAAAGGACCAGCAGGGGTACCAGGGGTGAGGTAATGGTAGAATAGGGCCAGCAGGAGTACCAGGGTTGAGGTTAGGGTAGAATAGGGTCAGCAGGGGTACCAGGGATGAGGTTTAGGTAGAATAGGGCCAGCAGGAGTACTAGGGGTGACGTTAGGGTAGAATAGGGCCAATAGGGGTACCAGGGTTGAGGTAAGGGTAGATTAGGGCCAGCAGGGGTACCAGGGGTGAGGTAAGGGTATAATAGGGCCAGCAGGGGTACCAGGGTGGAGGTTAGGGTAGAATAGGACCAGCAGGAGTACCATGGGTGGGGTAAGGGTAGAATAGGACCAGCAGGGGTACCAGGGGTGGGGTAAGGGTAGAATAGGACCAGCAGGGGTACCAGGGGTGGGGTAAGGGTAGAATAGGACTAGCAGGGGTACCAGGGTTGAGGTTAGGGTAGAATAGGGTCAGCAGGGGTACCAAGGGTGAGGTTAAGGTAGAAAAGGGCCAGCAGGAGTACTAGGGGTGGGGTAAGGGTAGAATAGGGCCAATAGGGGTACCAGGGTTGAGGTAAGTGTAGAATAGGGCCAGCAGGGGTACCAAGGGTGAGGTAAGGGTATAATAGGGCCATCAGGGGGTACCAGGGGTGGGGTAAGGGTAGAATAGGACCAGCAGGGGTACCATGGGTGAGGTAAGGGTAGAATAGGGCCAGCTGGGGTATCAGGGGTGGAGTAAGGGTAGAAAAGGACCAGCAGGGGTACCAGGGGTGAGGTAAGTGTAGAATAGGGCCAGCAGGGGTACCAGGGTTGAGGTTAGGGTAGAATAGGGTCAGCAGGGGTACCAGGGGTGAGGTTAAGGTAGAATAGGGCCAGCAGGGGTACCAGGGGTGAGGTAAGGGTATAATAGGGCCAGCAGGGGTACCAGGGTGGAGGTTAGGGTAGAATAGGACCAGCTGGGGTACCAGGGGTGAGGTAAGGGTAGAATAGGGCCAGCAGGGGTACCAGGGGTGAGGTAAGGGTAAAATAGGGCCAGCAGGAGTACCAGGGTGGAGGTTAGGGTAGAATAGGACCAGCTGGGGTACCAGCGGTGAGGTAAGGGTATAACAGTCTTCCGTTTTGTGCTAGTCTTGTCAGGGCAGTCTGGAGCAGGTGACAGCTGTGTCTGGCAAGGCAGCCTCAACGACAAATATATTAAGTCAGGTCTTTTGGTCTGATCATCCTTGGCCTTGCATGTTTTTTAATTTTTGAGTTTCAAATAATTCATCATATTTCAATGCAAATTTGTTATTGAAGAGTGTCCTGATTTGGCAGTAACAACAGCTTTCATATCATAAATTAACACATTTTATATCTTAATCTTACAGTAAATCGTCATAAGGGAAATGATCAATTTGAGTATTTTCGACAATTTAGTCTTTTCAAAGACTTAGCTGTAAAATTATAGTTTTGCATAACAGCAACTAACACTATATACCATTATAATCTGTTCATAAGGCCAGATGTGCTTCATACATTTATTTCTATGTATCACAAATATTACGTTCTTTCTATATAGTGCCTCAAAAAGTTTCTTCTAACACTTTTCTGGTTCTAAAATCTTTCGTTGTATGATGTACCCAGTGAAACCGATCTAAACAGATTGTTTAATTTATTCTGAATCATATGGTAGAAGAAACATAGTACTGCATCCCAATTACCCATATAGTCATGGCCATTAGATGTGTCTTTTTCTATGACTTTCAAAAAGATCCTTTCTTGGTGCATCAGTCTATAGTAAGGGAACATACACATAAAGGGGGCAGGAGGGATTTGTAAATCCAAGGCACATATAGGCCAAGGTCACTCAGGGTTATACCATTCACGAACAACAAGCCTTCATAATTAAAGGAAGGCTCATAAAAGAAATGTAATAAACATGTCACCATGACTGAAAAAGAGAGTAATGTCTAGAAAGGGACATGCATAGAGTATATCATATCAAATTACAGCCAAGCTTGACAGCCACCTCATTTGTTAAAAGACATCATCCTCCCTTTAAAAGGGCAAAGGGCAAAATACTTCACTCTCTCAGCTGTCGCTAAGCTTACATTGGTATACGTATCTCTTTCAACTCTCGGATGAGAATGCTCCTTTCAGGAGTGATCTCAGGATGCTTGGCTTCACGTCACTTCAGCTTTAATAAAGATTAAACATCTTAGCATAGAGGATTAATTTGCGTATAATAATGCTTATTATTGCTTCATGGTAGGAAATTCAAAGATAAAAAGAATAAAAACAAAAGTACTTAGTTGAAGAGCAAGGCTGAAACATGGCTAACTCAATGACTGGATTGATCACTGTCATAAAGATTCTTCCTCAATAATTACAATAACTGAAGGAGGAGGAGATCTTACAATAAACACCCCAAAAACAAACATCAGTACTTGTTAATCCTTTTACTCTGGCACTATATATAGGGGATGAACATTTGTTACAAGGATGGCTGGTGATAAACACTCCAACATGTTAGATATATCACCCTTTCTAAGCTGAGGGACACAGTAAAAGTCTGAACTATTTGTCTTTAGTGCTGGTGAAATATCCTCCACAAAATGTGAGATAACTGATAAATATACAATTGCATTACCCATGATTTATGGTTATCTATTCTACTCAGACGAGAAAGGAGTTGTAGATTCACATGGGACACAGCAGGGGTGAGAGAGGTCTCTCACTTGGCTGGTTGACAATATGTATGTATCCTTAAAAGAGCTTTTATCATGAGATGTTGTGTATGTTTCTGAAGACTAAAAGAAGGCTTTAACTGTGAACTTTTACATGTGTATAAGTGTGCCATTTTTCTTTTACTAGACGATTTAAAATACATTATATCTGTCATCATCTCAGTATCAATGGTAATTCAAAAACCATGTATAAGAGCCTTACCTAAAATTACTAGATAAAGGAAACTAAACCATACCTGGTTTGTCAGCTGTAATGTTCGAATCAAGTACCAGGGAAATGTTAAATAGGTTACAACCTTTACAAAATTGAACTGTGAAATTGGTATTAATGAGAAATAAATATATATCTACTAAGGAAATGTTTGATTTACAACCAGAATTGTATTTGGAAACGTTGGAAATTTGACAGAAAATAATTATAGTAAAAATGATGTATAGGTTAAGCAAAGAATTGAAGAATCTAGATGCTTATAGGATGGAAAGATTATCTAGCAGTAGAAAAAAAAATCAGATTTTTCTTACCGTTTACTGTAAAAGAAAGGGTGCAGAAAGCCCTTATTGTATGGGTGTAATGATTTAGATGTACAAAATTGAACAAAATGCTGGGAATGGGATATTATTGAAAAAATATTTGAAAGCTAGATATGAGAGAAATATACTATAGTAAATGTCTTAAGAGCCGTTTGATATGACAATTGCTATCAATATTGAGTCATTATCATTTATGTGCATTATTACAATCACTTCATATAATTCATATAATGTGAATTAACCAGCATCTGAAAAACTTTGAATATGCGAAGAGATGTTGAAATAAAAAAAAAACAGGAAAAAAGACATGTAACATTTATGTCTTTATGATGCTGGCCCGGGTGACCCTACTGCTTTCTCACGCAGTTTGACTCGATGATTATTTTTATTTGTTAAGTGCACTTTAATTCTCCCTACCACGGATAGCTGATTTACTTTAAGCATCTGATGGATAATATATAATTATTTGATATGTATTTACTCGGACCCAATACATTTTCAAACCAACTTATTTGCTTTGAAAACATGCAGATGTTAAGTTTGAATATGTTTACTGTAAGGTTTTGATCAATGTTATGTTTAAATATAATGTTACTTCTAAAATATGTTTCTTTATCTGAATGGGAGCTTCTCAAAGTTCACAGATTAAAATATAGTAAATAATGACACAGTGACAAGACAAATATGATTAAAATATATAATTTCAAAATAGTTGTGAACACCACGAATGCTTTTGCTACTGCTTAATATAAAATTGTTAAGTTTTGGAATCCCCAATTTAGAGTACCTGAACTAGTACGTGCCTAAATCTTACTAGTAACCTCTGCTCCCTTTCACCGTCGGTCACCGTGTGTCGATTTCACGGCTACCCGTGCCTCTCCCAATTGGTGGTGGGAGGGGGCCTCCTGGGCCACCCAACCATGACTGAGGGAGGGGGGGGGGAAGGTGATGACTGTGTAAGGAAGGGTCTAAATTGACCGTCCCCCATGTAAATCCCTTAAATAAAAATGTCTCTATTAACCTAACACAGATACAAACTCAAAGCATACTCTATGTTGTTTTTATGTTAAACCATGAATATTATGTCTTTTAGGAATGATTATATATGCTGAAACCTTGTGATTTATCAACATTTCCCATCATTCATCTTTATCTAGGCTAACACCTTATTAATGTAAATTCATCATGATACATAAATGATAAAGATATTATGTATCAATAGCTCCTATCACAAATCTTTTAGGATATATACAGTATTCACTCTCTAATGCAGTAACCATCATTAATATTGACATACAACAGTGTATAAAAGATCACTGATTTATTGCAGGTTTATCATATGAATGTAAAGGTCACTTTTTGAAATTTCTAGCACATATGTGTAACATACATACAGATATATCCAGAAATGTCTGGTAGATAAATATAACATTATACATACATGTATATGTTAACTTAAGTATACACACATAGAATATATATGTATATAATATTAAAAGTGTTTATTCTTGGTTTACATGAATAATTAGCTAGTGACATATCATGCAAGTAGAGCTGTCCAGTCTGGTCTCCAAGCTTGTATGGCAGCATGCCATGTTCCATTTACATACTCCAGATTTCATAGTTTACATCCAGGTAATTGAGGCATCTATTGAAACTTTATTATAGTGCTGGGAATACTCTGACTGAGACTTATACTCACGGATACATAATTCATATCTCATTCGCCTGTGATAGACGTTATGGGACATAAATCAATATTTTCACCTGCCTGCCATTTAAGCCTTCTTCTATCCATTACATATTCACAACAGGGTTAGTATTTGCTGCAGTTTTTACATTGATCCATCCCTGCATCGACAGTCTAAGAAATTCAGAAATAAACTGGTATTCACTAAGATGGCTAACCCAATAACTATCAATTTATAGATATAGCATTGTTGGGAAGATTTGGCTTCTTGTTTAAAGCATATGCATATTTGGCAGAAAGTCTTATATTATCTGTTACTAGAATGTAAATTAGCCTATCTATGAGTGAATCATGCCTGACAAACTTGCATATCTACATCCAACAAAAGTCTTATTTCTAAAGATGACTGTAACTTGGACGTAGATCTATGCACCATCAAAACCATCACATCGAAACTAAATTTTTCAACAAATAAGTCCCAAAGCTTAATTGAGATTTCCAACTCAGTTCCCATTAGGATCTGATCTATATATTTGTAATTTTTTAATATATGAAATGACAGCCATATGTCACAGGTGATTAAGACCTTACTGATAGTACTATTTATTGATCACCTGTATCATGCATCAAAACTACATATCACCAGAATTCTAGCAAATATTGATTGCATGTTAAGGCTATATTCCATTATGCTTCATTTCAGATGTGCTAAGCATTTACTTGGTTACTTGACGCAAAACAAGTGCAATGTATGGAAATGCAATCAATTTAAAGATTCCATAGTGGAATATAGAGTTTACTTGCATTCTACTTCCATTCTACTTGTGTTTTCTATGTATTTTTCTATGGAATGTTTGCATTCAGATATCAAAATGTTAGTATCTAAACGCAAGTAAACTTGTGTTCCCTAACTATAAGGAATGCAAGTGCAATGGAATGCACAGTGCAATATATCCTTTAGTACAATGGCAATAAATGATAACCAATAAATAAAATTAAGCATGGACCTGAAGGCATATTGCAGTTGTAGTTATGAAGGGATTTCAGAAATCAAAAACATATTTTCCTTATAAATATCTATTGTCCTTGTGTATTTGTCTAGTTCCTAATTTTCTTTAGCCCCAAAGCTTTGTGACGAAGACTTCAGAAATCAAGGAAAATGTTATGTCATGGTGGATGTATCATTACAATATTGGGAAGCAGACAAATATTGCAACAACACATTCCTGGGACAAGGAACGCTCAGAGTTGTTGGGGATCAGCCGACACAGGACTTCTTGGCTTCTGAGGTCCAGAGAAAGGGATGGCCAAGGATGTGGATCAGTGGGTCTATTGCTGACAGAAGATGGAGGTGGTTAGAAAGTCAGTGTTTTTATAGCCATTTCAGGATTGATAACCCTACAGATATCAATTTGTTCATCCATTCTGGAACTGTCCATTTGTTTTTTGAAAAACCCAATCCCAATCCCCTCAAATTAAGGTTCAAAAGAGAGGTATATACATGTATAAGATTTTTCAAGAATATTCTTTGATGTATGAGCCAACTAATGGGTACATTATGTGTATTTCAATGAAATAATTATGACTATCCCGATCAATAGAGACAAACCTTTAAAAGCAATGAATTGATTTGTTTTTTCTTAGCACCAGACCATTTGTCATACCGGGGCTGTTGGGTTGACAATCCTTCTGACAAAGATCTTCCAGAAGAAGTCACTGACATTGATCAGCCATCCGACTGTATCACAGCATGTAAAGCGAGGGGATCTACATACGCTGGGGTTCAGCTTGTAAGTGTCTTTTGGCAATTCACAAGACGGTGACTTATCAGATTTATATATGCTGGGATTCAGCTTGTAAATGCTGTATTCCATGTACCAGTTTTGATGCTGCCTATTTTGCAATCAGTTGATTTTCTCTGGCAATATGGCATGATAACTCACATCCTTTATATCATTTGAAAGAGAATTGTAAGACCTTTCAAATGATGCATAATATATCTATATACCAGACCAATTTAGAGGTATAATTCCAATCCTGATGAAGGCCGTGAAAAGCCGAAACTAGTTGATTCGCCGATTATAACACGTCTGATTAATAAAACCAAGTCATCAACACTCTTGTGTCGGGTTCGGTGTAGCTTCCAACATTTTATAATATATCTATATATGACCTTTATTCCAATTTTTAAAATCGGCAGCAAAATTGGCATGTGGATTACAGCCTTAAGTGTCTTTTGACAATTCACAAGTTGGTAACTTGTCAGATTTACATATGCTGAGGTTCAGCTTGTAAGTGTCTTTGGGAAATTCATAAGGTGATGACTTATCAGATTAGATTTTGTGTTAGTATCTGCTTGTGGTGGGTTGAAATATGTTCAGGCAGGTTTGGGCAATACTTGTTCATAGAAAACTCAACTTTCATATCATTATGGTTGGAACGAAAGTGATGAATGGAGGCACTACTATGACAATACATAGCGATGTCACACTTTGTTTCACAGAGTTTAAGTTAGATAACCAGCCTTTAAAAAAATCAACTTTAATTTCAACTTTGTTAAACACAATTAATACAAATATTAGTGATAAGGTATAATGCTTAAGCCTTTTCTTGTTGACTATTGCCCAGCACTGAGCAATGGATATCTTTGTCAATGGATGTTAATAAGATTAAATTCTTCTGAGAGTTTAAACATCTGTACCATTTTCATGTTTTTAAGCTCGGATCCCAGCTCCTTTGTCACTGTGGAAACAGTTTTGGGAAACATGGAGGGTCCTATTATCAGGGATGTGATAATAGTTGTCCTTTAGTTACGGAACAATCGGCAGTAATGAACCAAAAGTGTGGAGGTTTTAACCTACAACTCATTTACATTGTTGATGGTAAGTTACTTCTATCAAATATGAATGTCTAATTGTGTGCATTATTTCAGTTTTACATTATGTTTTTGTATGCAAGCTGTATATCTCTGTACATTTCATTTGGCTAATCCTTAAAAATTTTAAGATGTCAACTACTTGTCAAGGTTCAATAGAGTAGAAACTGATACCTGTTACTTGAATTTTGATGATCCAGGAATGGGTAATAGAAATGAGCAGTAAAGACTGTGGAATGGGGAATTAAAGGGAGAGATAGGAGTGTAGGCACATGGCAGAAGGCAGTAAAATGTCATTGGTATTTGGAGAAAGGTATGGTAAATTGCCCATATTTTAAATGTCTCATTTTCTGATAAGACAATCTAGTTGATAGCAATCTTTGGGATAAAACATTCTAACTATTTATCACCCGCAGGGCCTAGGACTGGTACATACAAGGGGTGGTACATAGTGATAAGCCGTATGTACTGCTCATCATTTTCATGATTTTCAACATTAATTGGAACTTTGTTTGGGCAATACAATATAAAAGAACCGTTATGGTTGTCCTCGAGTGGCCGTTCAATGGGTCATACAGCCACTCTCTGAGGACCTCTATGGTTCTCCTTACATTAATAGGCAATAGAACTAAATAATATATTGATCATATCTGGGAAGTAAGAATTGGATTAAGAAACTTCGGAACTTCTGGCATTAGAGATCAACCTATGATAATAGAACCACTAACAGTGTGAGCATGAAAATCTTCCAACTTACCCATCCCATTAAATCTTATAGACATTAATTACGTTAGCATTTAATGTAGGTGAAGCATATGTAACTAATAGACTGGTTTAAGATCAACAAGGGAAATATTCAATCTGTCATAATTGTTGGAAGGTCTCACACCACTGCTGGGAGATAAGGGGTTAAAGGAATCAACCAGGATAGAGGAACTTAACTTAAGCTTGGAAAGGATCTAAGATCAGGAAGTTAGATATGTACCACAGACTGATAACCTTTAAGTGGAAAGGAGCACTAGTCAACTAGACATGGATCCTTCTGAGGAGGAAGGAACGTACGTTTACTTCATATAGAAATGGATCCTATGTATGACATCTTCTGATTTGAGGTGGGATATTGGATCCATGACTTACTAGAGTACCATACTGTCACATATGAACTGATAAAGATATACAACTGTACCTCTCCAAGTTTGTCATTATTATTGAGGCGATGGATGATAGATCTAGGTGCATGTTGGGAAGTCATAATGGATGATAGAGCTAAACACTTTGTGTGCATATACAAATATTTATATAGACAACAGACTCTTTGTTAAGGAACATCTCAGTAACAAACACTTCATCCTAAACTTTGATTAGGAAGAATAATCACACAAAAGTTTAGGATAGATTATTTATATTTTCTGAGACATTTAAAATGGTATTTTTTCAATTCCATTATATGTATAACTGTTTCTAAATATCATATTTGTTATTCAGGTTCCACTTTCCATCATTTTGCTCCTAGCAATGTGAGGAGCTACGAACCATGTGTTGCCTTTAACCATGAAATGGGTCATCAGTGGATGGAGCAGAGCTGTCAGATTACAAATGGGTATATCTGTAATGAAGGTGAAGTTTACTGATACAACTTTATTAGATAACTTATAAACTTGAGTTACTTTTGAAAAAACTTCAAGCACCAGAGTTACATTGAATTTATGTATCTTAATGTGATGCAATTTCAATTATGTTTTTTCCTCTTTTTCTAGATTTATAATCCACATTGTGTAAAGCACAAATTTATGATAATTTTTAGTTCAACAGAAAAAGTACTATTTTTAACTAATTAACCCTATAGATCTCACCAATTACAAGGATGAACTGCTGCATTTCCCAAGGATTCCCATGGAATTCCCACAGAAATCCCTTAAATTTGTTTTAATTTTGAAAGTTCAAAGGTGTCACTATCCTAAAATATCAAAATTAGAGAAATCTGATTTGAAGCATGGAATAGAGAATTAAATCAGCTTTTAAAGTGAACCCTGAACACTATTTAGAGCATTCTGTTTGGAAAAAATATGGACAAATTATGGAAAATGAACATTTTCCCAGGTGGCTAAGGCGACATAAGGGAGCACACCATCGAGCATTGGGGTCTAAAGGGTTAACAAACAAATCCTTATCCATTGTATTGAAATGTTTCCTTTAACTTACCCTGGTCAAATATAGTGCTATTCATTTCGAGGTTTCCAGGATGAAACTACATGCGTAGTTTATAAAGGCTTCATTTGGGCTGCAGGAACATGCATATCTGTGAATAATGACAGAAAGAACTTCTACGAGGCCTTTAACAGCTGTAAACAGCGTAACGTGTTGTTGGCCCCGGTTGAGTCTGAGGCTCTTAATAATGCCATCATCACCCATCTTGAGTCTGATATGTCCTATTATTTCCTGTTGACTGGACAATCTATTTACTTCTCTGAGTGTAAGATTTAAACTCACTATTTAGAAAATAATTATTTTGAAAAGGTACTCTTTACAGATAGAAACATTGTAATTTTCTACAGATTTCCTAGTGTTTTTGTCTACAAAATTAGTCAAAATTAACCTTCAAGTACTTCAGCAAATCAGCTGTCTGTAGTAGGAAAGTTTTGGCTGTATATCAGTTATGAGTAAAGAATAAAAGAACAATATCAGCATTGTACAAAACCTATGGTAATATAATTTGTATGCATTCTCTTTAATATGTAGTCACTTTATAGCTCCCTGAGATAAAAATCCATTAGAAGAAAAATATTTACATCTAACTTATATTATTCTTCAAACCTGGTTTCATGCTGACTGTCAATAGTTGTCACTTCTTATCAATTCCGTATAATACTTAAAGAATAAGGAACTTGCATGATATTAATATTGGTTTGTTGAAAGAAATTCTTATCACTACTGAGATGAATACTGACTATTTCTACATTCTTTTCTTAGGGAACTTTTACACATCATACACCAACTTTGCACCAGACCAGCCATCGAAGGAGACCGGTGATGACTGTTTCATAATGAACATGGGGTCAAACAACAGATGGAGCACTGTCAGCTGCCACCTACGTCTGCCTTTTGTCTGCATGATAGGTAGGACACCATTGTGTAATTTCTTTTTTGTCAAATTAGATTTGTATACAGGCTAAGTTCACCTGATTAGTTCTTCATTCACTCTAGTCCTGTGGATCATTTGGGCACAATTCCATACAGGGATCATCTAAATGTCCTATTCTCATTGCTTCACAGTGGTGGAGCTAGGGTGTGGGTGTGTGTGTGTGTGGGGGGGCTGCCTCCACCTCCCCTGTTGAATCATGTTTGTGGGCCCCCCTCCCCCCTGTACATTCATGTTTCTTGCCCCTCCCCTCTTTCAATTCCTAGATCCGGTGGGGGACTGCACATGGGACTCAAACCTACCCAGGGCCAATGTGGCCAAGTGGTACCAATGCCTCAATGACCCTCAACTAAAGCCCTATGCCCACTAGGTGATTTTACTGGCTGTTTTACCTGTGGATTTATCTGCAATCCTGTTTGCTGTCACCTTCTCCTGTCTGTGTGTCTGATAGGTAGCCTATGACTGGTATCACTTAAGCCCCAGTACTGAAAAAACTGTTTTTATTGTACACATGTGAAAACATATTCATATTATTGCATGTGCTATGCACCTACTTGGAAGAACACATGGATATGAAAGTGGTAAAAAAAAAACAGATTAAGAAAACTATCCACTGGGCAATTTTACCAGCAACTGGCAATGGGTGACATTTTTTTGATGCAACCATTTCCCACCAAATTTGGACTAAAAGACGTCCAAAAGACATCATTTGGATGGCAGCCAATCATCATCATCATTTTCCACCTGATTATGCTATTTGGGAGCTCTCAAAAATAGCTTTGTAACCAAAAACCATAAATTCTAACACAACCCAATGCAACCACTTCTAAACAACAAACTACTGCAGTGATGAGTGTAGTACTGCAGTCTCCATTTACCATTTATATATATGTAGGTTATGCGGCATGCAGTTAGTGTACTGCATATCCTAATTCTTTGTAACACTGAAAACTCTAAATGCAGTGTAGAATGCCACACTGATGCAAAGTTTTTACAGTCACATACTGTGTATATGTAGTTGTATTGCTGCATAATCTCACTGTGCTGCTAAAATGATCTGGGAACCTTAGATTTGGTTTATGAGATTATTTTGAGGAACATACTGTTAAAAAAGGTAAAGAAGAATAGCATCACATTGCTGCTTGGCTCCCCAGATGTGTACTTGGCTTTATTATTTATTATAGTTCCCTTAATACAATAGTCGACTTAAAATGATATAGTCTCAATGACCAGCATTTATCTATTGAAAACGCTTATGAATATCATATAATATTCACCAAATGACATCACATAGACTGGATATTTATGTTATGATCATTAATGTAAAAGATAGTACCTATGAGTAGATACCTTTGAATATTTGTAGCCATAATTTTGAATAATTTTTGAGCAGTTATCAAACCAAGTATTATTTAGCAATCCGCATAATAACCTTGCACATCAAATAAAGTAAAAGTAGGTACCATTCTCTTATATCTACAGGTCCACCAACAACAACAACAGCAATCACAACAACAACAACCATAACAACAACAGGATCAGGAATCAAGTCTCCTTGTAATAACAATTATTTGTTCCAAATCATTTGAAAATTAAGTTTCTGATGTTTATGCTTAATAAGAGAGAATGTATAATATTATTTCTTAGTTACCTGTATAATATATCAGAATATTAATGTAGCAGCATATTTCTCCTGTTAGGTACTAAAGATTATAAAAAAATATGTGTATAATCATTGTATGTTGATATGTCTGGTTATTATTTGTTCAAGGTTGCTGTATTCTAGTGCTAACTTTTACACTAACTACAAAAAATGATTTTAAACTTTAAATTTGTCTATTGCAGCCCCAGTCAATACTTTTATCTGTAAGTAAAGCATATTGTTTCCAGAGTTTAGTTTACGTAATGATTATACATGAAGTACATTTTTTTCTTTTTTTTTGAAACATGTCTTTCATATATACAAATGTAATTGTTGAAAAACACTGTCTAGTAAAGCTGCAATTTTTGAATTTACAGAAAGAAAATCATTAAGACCTGAGGAGCCTTGTATCACAACCCAATATAACATTTGTTTATCTAGGGGTAGGTGTTGGAGCCGGAGGTGCAGTTGTGCTTGTTGCTGTTATTGTTGTGACCTGGTGTGTTTTATGGTATGTCTTTATCACTGTATGGATTAGGTATTAATTAATGTAATAATTCTTAATACAGCTATTCTTAAAAGGAGCACCTGTGGGTGAAAACAAAGCTAAAAGTATTAACCACAGGTTGATATTTTGCCTGAACCCAAATAGGTAGAATTTTCACCTTCAGTGAAAATACTGTACTGAATTTTATCTAAAATGTGTTCCCTAGAAAACCTGAATCTCTACACAATTCCCAAAACTGTAAGGTCACTATAAAATCTCAAAATTAGGATGTAATTACATGAGAATTTAGTTGTTTCCTTTTTATTTCACAATTGAAATAATTATTCCTTGAAGGTTAAACAGTTTCCAAGGGAAGTAAATGGGAATTTTCACCATTGTCTTTGAAAGAAAAGAAAGTATCAACAGTGTTTATTTTAAACAAATCTTTTGGGACTAACCTTTTGATCTACTTATGTCTTTTTGAATGAATTGAATAGAATATAATGGCAGCCATGCGAATTTGTGTATTTGCTCAAATCTGGGATAATACATAATAAATAGATTAAGAATATTTTAGTGGCATATAACTAAGCTTGCGTTCTTTGATTTTCAATGTAACAAAGTAGGTGCAACATAGATTTCTGTTTGTCTTTGCACTCAAGATTTCATGAATGGCACTTCCCTGGCAGTATACTTTTTTCACGTTGTTCTATTCCAATAAGATAGCATCCTTTAAACCAGGACCCCAATTTAAGGACAATTTATGAAATGCTTAGTATTTCACATAATACAAAGTGAATATTTTATGTTTGTTCTGCCAGGGAGAGGCCAAAGTCATCAAAAGGCAAAAGAAAATACTTTGTAAATGCTTTGTAAATTTATGAATCATAATTCTTAAATTGGAAAACATTAAAATGATCAGTTTAAACCTAGTAAATCTTGATGCAAACTTAACAAATAAGTAAAATTATACATTTCTATAATTTTGGAAGAGTTTCTATATATAATTTTGGCAATACAAAATTTCAGAACCCAATATTCATATTCGTATATTTTAGCATTTACGATGCATTTTTTTGTCATGGCAACATTTACAAACAATAAAAAAGAAGCTTTTTTTCTTCATAAATTTTCCTTGGTTGAAAAATCTGCTTGGTATTTATTGATTTTGCAATAAAAAATTTACGTAAAATGTCCTTAAATAGGCCCCCAGACTAATGATATTAATGTAGCCTTCTTCAGTCACTACATATATTTACTGGCAATCAATTTTTGTTAATATATCGTACTTTGTATTGAAGGAAGAGGAGACAGACTGCAGAGGCGGGCAGAAGGCGTACCAGGGGTCACAGGACCAACCGCCACATCAGCCAAGGGGCGCGGGGTCCTAACTCCACACCTGCTCCTGGCCAGGGAAGGGAGCACAGAGAGGGGTCAAACCATGCACAGAGTGACAGAAAGGGGCGTGTACAAGGAAGGGTTGGACACTTCTCTACAGATGAACCTGAACACCGCTATGAAAGTCTCAAGGCAGGCAAAGGTCAAATCTCTCAAGACCCTTATTATGAACATTATGTAGAAATATTATAATTGAAAGGGCAATGGTCAAAGATGACAATATTCACAGTTTATATCTGTGGGATAGCACTCGGACTAAATCAATTTCTTTATACATGTGCTTTGTGTGACCAACTGTCACCCATGATGCTCTCTGTGTGACACAAATGTCTAACAATATTTCAATGCTTCATTTATAAACCTTATGAGTTAGTAATCAACTATTATCTATGAGTAGAACTAATTAATTAATCCTTTCTGAACCAGAATGAGAGTGCAGTGCTCATCTCTTTGTAATCAAGTGCCTACATCTATGCAAGGTCTAACTGAATTAGCAAATGACAAGTGGTGAGTGTAATACTGAACGGTTATTTTACTGCTCACTGGTATTCAATCTGCCAACTGGAAGGTCAACGGAAATATCAAACATGCTTGATATTTCTCTGTGGACTCCAAGGACAATTCAATTAGCGACAGTAGACAAGGTGTAGAACTTTCCAGTGGGTATGCAAACAGTGGTTAAACTATCAGATAATCTGAGGTGAATGAAGATGGCCAGTCTCTGCTAAAAGTCATCCTCTAGGTACAGTGTTTTATCACTGTACCTCTATTACAATTACCTCTATATTTGTAATTCAATAAATCCAAAGGCAGTTTTTCACAGCAACAATAACGTAGCTGAGGAACCTGACTTAATTTCTTGAGAAATAGGTCATTACACATACATTCTGAAATTTTAATAGAAAAAAAGGAAACATCAAGTAACTGGTTTTCAGCGAAAATCGCCTGTATCAATTGAATCAATTTGTTGACAAAGTCTTTTAAACAATTTAAATGTTGCTAGCACTAGTTGTAGTAAAGTCGTCTCTGGCTGTCCCTGCTTTGAGACGAACTCTACTTACTCCAAAATATGATATTGGACACTGTACCTGCTTTGAGATGAACTGTGCTTACTCCAAAATATAATATTGGACACTGTTATTACATTCCACTCTAAACAGTAAGGAACATGTATAATAATATTTCAAATTTCGAATTGACTTGGTTATCTTTCTTGTCATGCTTGATTTATGTAACAGTTATATTCATATCATTTCTATTTCAATTTAATAGCATTCAATACTTGTTTCTAATGCATATCCTTGTCTGTGTGCCCGTACCCGGATAGTGACACATTTTAAGAGATAACTGCGTTGTGGGTTTGGACTCGCCTGATAGCAATAGAACTCGTTGACCTGCCCCACACCCGGGACAGGAGAAGGGACCGGCTATACCTGGAAACCCACTTCAAAGATTAACCAAGTATATGTCAGCCTTTAGGACCCATAAACTCTGAACGTTTATAGCCATCAATACACACATCAGAACTTTGTTTATATCCACAACCCGAGAGATCTGAGGTATGGATGACTGGAAAGATATCAATTCAGGTCCCGGATTCTCCTGAATTTAATGATTTGATTGCTCACCCCACCTGTTGGGTGAGGCTGCTCATTCTGTGAATTGTATTGTTTGTTACACACCCACACCTCTGTGTCTCAGTTTAAATGTAGGGGGCCGGCCCCACAGCAGGTCAGACTTGGTTTTGGAACTTGCTGAGCAGGAGACCAGTACTACTGGCCTCCACTGACAAGTCTGTTGGTTATACTGAGATACAGAATTGGGTGTTTATATTGTCACTGTTAGTTTTCAATATATTGGCCACACCAATGCCCTGAGTTCTGTGTCTCTGTTCCTTTACTTAATCACACAACACATACACACATTGAGAAGTACTACAAGTCACTAGTTTGGAGTTCACCACTAAAGCCCCATTCTGGTTGGTTAATTTATCAGTCAGTCACAACTTAGCCCAGTGAGGTTGGGTCAACCGGGCGACCTGTCGTCACCTGCCCACCCCGCCACTTGCTGGCGCTGCCGCCGCCGAGCTATCACCTTGTTGCATAGTAATGATTCTCTTTCTTGATACTCTATTCTCTGTATGTGGGTTTGGGTCATCTGTCTTTACAAGGCAACACCAGAACTCTGCAGCATCAGGAAACTTTTTCAAATTTGCATTAAAAAAAAAGATCTCCCCCAACTTACGGTTTGGGGCCTCCAACATCCAGCGCCTCATAGACAGATGACCCAAACCTGTGTACATTTGCACACTAACCATGCAGGGTCTACATCTGATCACTTCTCAGAGGGAGATTCACAAGAGAAATACTGCCAGTGCATTTTTTACAGGTTTCAATACAAAAATAATCTTTTTGAATACTGCTAAATTCTAATATCTACTATGCATTATCTCACATTTGTGTTTACGTCCAGGAGCTGGCACAAGTACTCCATAGAAAACTACATACAAATTTGCTTGCGTTCATACTTGCATTCAGGGAATGCAAGTATGAATGCAAGCCAATTTCATTCTCAACTATGCATTCTTTAGAATTGCTTGTGTTGCCTTGCATTGCCTTGAGTTCCTTGCCCAATGCAACTGTAATGACACATAGTGGAATATGACCTTTACTCTAACATAGTGACGCTTAACTACAGTCATGTTTATATCATATTTCAGTTATACCATAATTATTGCTACCCTTGAGAAATGTTTATCTCTAAGAAGTAATGGGGGTTGGAGTCAGGATTAGAAATGGCTTGAGTAAAAAGATTTGTTATATAAGGGAGGTTAATCAACCACAATGCATCGCCTAACATAAACATAGCATATCTCCTATCTCAGCTGTCATCATGTAATTGTCAACAAGTTTTATCATGAGTTTAATATCATCGAAATGCTTTGTGTTTTGAGTTTCAAAGGAAAGCAACCACAAGCTCTTTGCAAGCGAATGCTTCATGAGGTTGGATATAAAATATCCCCCTACAAACCAAGTCTTATGATTTTCAATATATTGTCTTCTCTGATAAATTTACTTGAGGATATCAGAAATTTAATCAATGATCTTCAGGGTGCCTCTGCTCTTAAACAACAGTTTTATTTTGTATCAGAGGCATATAATGTATGTATGTGTTATATGTAAGCCAATGTTCTAGTTTTGGAGGCAACCATTGTATTCAAACTGCTATCAGTGTCACATGCTTCCCAATATTCAGATTTTTGTAATACTATTTTCAAATAAAAGGACTAACCATTTATCAATTCCTGATTCTGCAATAATAAGACATTGAATAACTGTGTTTCCTAGTTCAAATATATAGAAACAATAAAAACATGCCATAGAAAGTATGTAGTTATTGTGATTGGTGTAGGGGTTGTAGATTACAGACAATAATGGGGTCTCTCCACTGTTTGTATTATCCAGCCCTTATGGGATGTAACAGTCACACTCTCAGATATTTGGATAACATTCTGTGATTTTTTATGATTTTATCATTTCTACAACATTGCACCGTTAACTGGGTAAAGCTTGATATTAACTAGTTCATTGGCTTATTTATATGTATTCTATTAGACACTCAAAGGCATGGCAATAGTTATAATAGTCACAAGACACTACCTTGTTAAAAAAAACTTTTTATAAAGTTCATCTGTTCAGCTACCCCATTAAATATGAGAATATATTTAAAATGATGCATAATCTTTTTCTGTTGAAATAATATGTGATCTGCTCTGTGAAGCTTATTGAAATAGATGAGGAATTCAGAAGAGGGATCAAGTCGTGTGACAATGAAAGAATTTCTTTAGTATTCCAACTAGCGGCTGAACTATGTGTTTCTGAATTCGAACACGGTAAAGGGGCCTTCCAGTAAGCACATACACATCAAGGAGGGGAGGGGGAGTCAGAAATTTTGAAAAAGTGTGTACATTTTAGAACAAATCTAATGCATACTTGTGCCTAAGGGGGAGTCGGGGGAGGGGGTCTGAGGTTTTTTTGAATCGTGTGGAAGGCCCAAAAGCAAAAGTTACAAAGAAATTTAGAACAAAGTGGTAAAAGCATAAATCATAAGTAATTGACACAACTCTAAGCTGTTTTTTTTACACAATGTTACTTATAAGTCTCCTTTTGCATTTTTTTAATTTTAGAATATTTGCAAACATGACTTGGTTTCAACCGGAACCAATTCCTTCACCTTGGCAGTTTTTTTTAACATTCTATTAATGCTCTTGTTGCAATTACCTCACTAAAAAAGATTCTATTCAGATGAATGTTTACAACATCTCTGGCCCGTTGCACAATGGATTTTCCTTGTGAGGATCAAACAACGAAAGCACTGCACTGAGGTACAGTGCAAGAAAAACTAGAATAAGTATATAATAAAATATTGTAAACTCGTTGGTATTGGCAAGAATATTATAGTGGAACTTGTAACGCTGATTCGTGTGCTAAATGCCAGGCGGCGACATCGTTTAGTGGCATAATTAGAGTATATGGAGAGCGGCAAAGTCCCCAGGCGTAGGGACTGCAGCCGGGCTGAGGCACGTCCTGCAGGTACGCACAGGTATGACAAATGACGATGGAGACCTGTAAGAGTACGTTATGGATCGAAACATCTAGCTAAAAGATATTGAGGACAGCAGGCCTCGCCGTCAACATTAGTTTATATGATAGCTAGAAATAGAATTAGTTTATGTGAGTAAGAGTGGGCAGTATGAGAGATAAGTAAGACTTCGTTAAGTAATAGTGTAAATGAGCATAGCGACAAGCCTTTTGGCTGTCGCTATATAAGCGGTATGAGACTTGAGATAGACGAGCAGACCAAGATAGAGTTCGAACAGAACACATGGAGCAATAGTCTTACATACGGATCACACGGGTAGTGTTAGGATGGTAGTAACCACAATGAACAGGTGATAGTAAGGATTGGGACAGCTTAGGCTTAGCCTTACGGACTGCGTGCTGGAAGTGACGGAGATCCTACCAATGGTCTTCGTTACCGGTAGACGAGAGGTGACTCTCTCAACAGTGTAAGAGCGTATATACCTTGCGAAAGGGGAAGCTTGACCAAAGCTATACCTGGTTGGATTGTTACTGATGTGTTTGAATTGTGAAATGAAAGGAAAGAACTGTATGGATGGAGAACTGTATACTTGTGCCTTCGGAATATCATTATGAATGTAATAAACTGACCTCTTGCCAAGTGCGTATTCTTTGTATAGGATTGAGCCCCTTTACTTAGAATCTCTACCACTAAGAACTGAATCAAGATCCAGGATAACATCAATCCGGAGAGAGCTAGCTACTTCAACGAATAATCACTAAGAACTCCCCATTATCTTAGTATAACACTTTTATTAACATCTTCAAGTAAACGAAAGATCCTCGGTAAGCGATATAATATCATGCAGTCGAATAATGAATAAACGAATCAGTACGGGATATGAACAAGTACGAACTTTAATAGTGTTACTCTCCAATAAATAGACGAACATCAAAATATAAGCACCCAGCTCAGCACAACAAACTTTTGTTTAACAAGGAAATGCTTCCGTAGGGCTGATGATTTGGAGAAAATTAGGAAGCTTTCTTACGTTCCGCACAGCCCGTCGGGATCCGACGCAAGTGGTGACAGTGCATCTCTGGAGTGTGATAGCGGTGACAGCCAGAAGCAGGAGCGTGTGAAAAGTCAGTTGTCGTCTCCTTTCTCCGCTTCGAGCAGCCGCTCCAGGGGAAGATGTCATCATGGTGGCCAAAAACGAAGGGACTCGTCAAGTGAGGGGAGCTCTGACCGATCATTGTCTTCAAGCCGGGGAAGCAGGTGTAGGAGGAGGAACAAGCGCCCGGAAAATCATCGAGCGAGGTGTTACAGCCAGGACAGATACACGTGCAAGGGCAAGAAGGTTCAGTCTTTTGAACGCTTAGTTTTTATTGCTATGCAGACCATGAAGGATCTGGTGAAGCACGACAAGGATGTGTTGGGCCTAATTGAGCATGTCAAGATGTTGGCTGAGAAAGCCGAGTCAAGGATTTTCAAGACGGAGGCCCTGGTGAACTACGATGCGTCAGTCAGGGACACTGTCAACGAGAGAGGTGCGAAAATGTTTGGTAGGGTGGACCCCACCAACATCCTCAAGCATTTCAGCTTTGACAAAGTCTGGCACGCGAAGAAGAACAGGTTGGTGGGCCGCACCCCTGGCATTAAGTACTGCTTTGATTTCAACTTGGGGGAGGTGTGCAACCGCAAACCGTGCAAGTTCCATCACCAGTGCTCTAACTGCTTTGAGGCAAGCCATGGTGCCAGCAAGTGCCCCAAGCCTACAGCCATCCAGAACAGGGGGAAGAGCGCATCCCGGAAATGAGAAACCCACATCGATATTGAACTTTGTACCACTGTTAAGTCTTTGGATGTTGTTGATGAGCCTTGTGGTGCTCGTGCTGTAATTCAAAATGTTTTTGATACTGCAGATGTGTCTTGTATTCCAGAGGCTGGTGGTATTTCCCCAGACAACCAGAGTGTTGACTTAAATTCGTGTATATGCCAGAGTCTAATTTCTGAATCTCCTGTAAAGTGTGATCCCATGGATCCTTTAGGGGCCTGTGAGCCAATGTATGAGTCTCAGGTTAAGGATGATTTGTTGTTTAGACCTAAGCAGAGCGACTTGGGGGTTCTTGTTGATGTTTACAGTAGTTGTGTCATTAGTGGCATTTGCAAGTGTGTGCACAGAGTGGGAGGGGTTGTCTCTCAGCTGAAGCCATGTAGAGTAGCAGAGTTCCTCTTCTCAGACAGATGTGTCATGTCTGAGGAGGACAAAGATTTTATTTCGAATGGGTTGTGTGACGGGTTCAACATTGTGGATGTGGGTTGCGAAGCCGATTACCACTGTGAGAACTATAACTCAATAATGGGAGATCGTTTTAAATCAGAGATGACGGACCTGTTAGTTAAGGAATTAGGCGAGGGCAATGTGATAAAGGTTGACCGTCGGCCAAGGTGTGTTCATGCCCTAGATGCTGTCGAAAAGTCTAACGGCTGCCTGCGGCTGATAACAGATTGTAGTAGCCCCACATGCTGACCACATGTAGGAAGTTCTCTTACAATTCTGTTGATACCGTGAGTCAGTTACTTGAGGAGGGTGATTTCATGGCAGTCGTGGACATGGAGAGGGCTTACCGTTCTGTTCCTATCCATCCTGACCAGAGTAATTTTCAGGGGCTATGCTGGGATTTCGACGAGGGGCCTGTCTACCTCGAGGACTGGCGCCTCAGCTTTGGTCTCAAATGCACACCCTACATCAGATTTGATCGTCCTTATGACCATGGATAGAGGTGTAACGCACGTGGTAAATTATCTGGATGACTTTGTAGTCCTCGGTAACAGTAGTGTAGATTGCAGCATAACCCTGGCAACCCTCTTAGCCATGGTGAGGAATCTAGGGTTCGCGGTGGTGTGGAAGAAGGTCACCACCCCAGCAAGGCGTTGCACCTATTTGGTTATAGAGATAGACTCCTCAGAGATGAGTCTCATCCTACCGACCGAGAAAATTCGTAAATTACTAGACTACACCAGGGTTTTTGAAAGTAAAGGCCGGGCTAGTGAGAAAGACTCTGCGACAGTGGTGTGGGGGGAGGGGGGGGGGCATGTTTAGCAGGCGCATTTTTGACCTTGTCATATCCTGCCCAGAGGGGGGTAGTGTGAAGCTGGGTAAGGAAATAATGTTAGACTTGCTTGGTGGAAGAGCTTCACCAATGTTTTTAACGGGTCCGCGAAAATAATTAAGAAGACTAAATCAGTTGACGTAGTTACCGACTCAAGTTTCTTTGGGTTTGGAGGTTGGTGCGGTAGGGACTGGATCTATGGCACGTGAGTAAAGGGTGGTGCTCTCGACTTGTCACCCGCCCCGACTTATGAGTATGCCCCGGGTAACATCAATGTATGCGAGTTGTGGCCAGTGGTCCAGGGCCTTAAGCGCTGGGCCCCAGCAAACAGGGACTCTACAGTCCACATTGTCACTGACAACAGCCAGGTTATGTATATGCTGAACTCGGGTAGGAGTAAGAACAAAACCTGTATGGCCTGGCTGCATGAAATATTTTGGTTCTGTTTTATTTTTAAAGTTGACGTTTATGCTTCTTACATCAGGTCAGAAGACAACCACTTGGCTGATGCGCTCTCTAGACTGTGTAGTTGCAATAAGAGAAAGGAGGCCAGTGATATCATCCAGTCTAATTTCATGTGTTGTTGTGAATCTTTCAGGGATGTCGAGGGAAAGTTTAAGGGCGCGGGGGTCAGAGCTCCAGCATCGGACAAGTGCTTCGAGGACATCGAGGGCAAGGGGAGTGCAGAGGGTTTGTTTCCTGAAGTTCTGTAAATTGTTTGACCTGGGTTACCTACCTTGTGCTATGAACACCGTTGTACTTTACGTGTCCTACCTTTCATATTTTATAGCATATCAGTCAATCACTTGTTACTTGTCAGGGTTAAATTATTTCCTGAAATCCTCGGGCCAGGTGAGGATAGACTATCAGTCCTTCCGACTACAGGAAACACTGAGGGGCACTAAGAAATGTTGTTTGACTGGCCCGGGTGCAGCTAAACCTATGACACTGCCGTTATTGGAGAAGTTGTATTACATGTTGAATCTACTGTCAGGCCCAGACTTAATCTTCTGGGGCATGCTGACACTATGTTACCATTCTTTGTTGAGAATTTCTCATGCTTGTCTCTCACCCCACACCCTGTTAGTGGGGGACGTTGAATTCACAAATTGGGGTTTGTACTTGACATTGTGCTCATCTAAGACGAATCAGAAAGGGGGGGGGAGGCAACTCGCTTACCTGTAACCGCAAATTCTGGTTCAGTCTTTTTCCCAGTGTATTGGTTAGCTGAAATTGTCAGAGTCTTTAATCTTAAGGTGCGACTCACATGTACGATTTAAGTCTCGGGCAAGAAAAATTAAGGCTAGGGGTCTGTGGCGTTCAGCCTGTGTGTTTAAGTTTCTCTGTAATTCTAGTTAGCCTAGTTAAGGGTGATTGGATATTTAGCTCGTGTTTATGCTGACTCTTTGTGCATGGGTGTGTTTGGCCCAGTTTCTCATGGATAAGCCCATGCCCGCCTTCAGTGTCGTATCCTAGTATAACCGCGCCGTCGCCTAGCAGGTATCCAAGTGTTGTCATGGTGAGGTTGATGACATCATGCTGCTGTGACATCAAGTCATGTTCCAGACCCGAGCGGTTGTAGTTCACAAAACACCACAGTTTTGAACTTACTTATTGTTAATAAAGCCCAGTTTCTCATGGATAAGCCCATGCCCGCCTTCAGTGTTGTTTGTTCACCGATAGCATGCATGCGGATTATCCTAATTATTGCACAATTATTATTGCACTTTTCTTGTAGTTCATAGAGAAACTAGTTGTAGATGGTACAATTTGACATGGGCTATGCGTTTCAATCGACAACATTTCGAAGAAGTACTATGAGGCATACTAATACTGTCGCGAGCACGCTGTGATTCTTTATATTGTGCAGAGTGTGGCTGTCAACAGGGCCATCCTCAGTCATGTGGACCCTGCTGTGTCCTACTAGCTCCTGCTTAATGCTCAAGTACTACTCACACTAAATTGTAAGTCTGTTAATGAAACACTTCTCATGAGGCCTGTTTCTTACTTAAAGGAAAACTACAGTTATTGCATTTTGCTTTGGATAAGCAATCAAAGCTCATGATACTGTACTGACGCGGGTGGCCAGTCCATGATTGTAAGGCGTTAGAGCGTGAGCTGTACTCGGCGCATGTACGAGCCATGTTTCACTTTGTCAATAGTGAAATGGGGGAGGAGTTATAGTGTGACGTAACATACATAAGAGCGTGTTCCGCTCTCAGTCAGTCAGAGATCGCTGTAAGCTGTGTGAGAAACATCCTGGAAAGGTTAGGCCTTTAAACTGAGCCTTGGTACTGGAATTGAAGTGGTTAGACCATGTAGAGCACTGGAGCATTGACTGAATGTGTTTGAGGGGATTCCTACCTCGGAACTGATCACTGTCAATCGAGTTCTTGTCACGGAATGACAATACACAGGATAATAAACAACTAATTCCTTTCACGCGAGTGTTCACGTCTTACATGATGCGGGAACTATGATTATGTATTGGACGACAACAGTCGAACGAGGAGGAGACTGTGTTTGGAGCTAGCTATTATCTTTAATTAAACACGACAATATACATACGCTATATATAACAGATAATTAACTCCCATAGTTCAATACATAGCTTTGTGGTTTACTGTCTACCAAACTATATTTCTATATGCTTGAGCAATTGAAATTAATTTGTTATTTCGGGATTTTTAATATCGATTGAGTTATGATTACAGCAAGAACATTTGGGTCTATATTGAATAGTGACTTTAAATTCATATGAATTGGTAACCACATTTTGTGAAATGCTGTGGAAGTTGCAATCTATGCATCCTATATGAAATAATCTCCATCACCAAATGTCACTACTATCACATTCCAGATGAATTCATGACAGGCTATTTTAACTTTGCCCCCAACCAGCCAGGCCGAGTGGTTGATGAAGACTGTTTAATGATGAGATCAGAAGACGATTTCAAGTGAAGCACAGTTAATTGCAACCTCCAGTACCCGTTTATCTGTATGCTGGGTGAGTCTTATTTTACATGTCTTTAAGGACAGGAAAGTGTAACATCACATTCTGGAATGGCTCCGGCAACGAAAACTTTAACAATCTGGGTTCATACACAAAAATGTTTCAAATAGAAATGGTGTTTTTCTTGCATTTTCCAAAGCAGTTTTGCATGGGTTTTGATTATTGAATGCAGTTTATCTCAGGTAGTATGTGCCGCTTGCTAGAGCATGATATCTACATCTTTCACAGATATCGAAACAGAGGTAGCACCATCCATACCACCCAGCATCAGCAGCAGTGGCACTCAAAGTATGTACAATTCTATTGAAACCTCTTTTATAAATAAATGCATAATGTTATGCAGCTTATCATTTCTCAAAAGAACAAACCAAAAAGATAGATCTTTGATGAAACTTAATTATTACAACATTTATATATCAAGTTAATCTATTTTGATGCTAGTTAAATCTAAGAATCCAAGAAGAACCAGGGCTATTTATATCTTTACAAATTCTCTCTTTTGCCTTGTCACGTATTGACCTAGATAGACATATGAGAGTCCAACCTTTTTAATTCATGTTGACACCAATACAAAAGTATATAAGTATCAAATCAAAGAGCATTATACTTTCACCATCAATTATATAACAATTTCATCCAATTTCACTAAAATACAATTTTAGATACATCTGGGTCATCAGAAACTGTCCTAACATGAAGCAGTTTTTCAAGCAAGATATCACCCTTAAAGGGAGCCAAAACTAATCTAATTGACACAATTTTTAAAACTCAGATAATTATAAAAATATGTTAGATGAGTCTAGTTAAGGTCAGTGGTAAAGTATTAGATTTGAAAATTAACTAAAACCGAAGTAGAATTCCACAAGAGATGGTAATATTTCCATTTGTTTGTAAACAAACCCCATTTTTGCAGATCCACCTTGATTCAGTTGAGCTAAGAAAATGTGTTTTTTGCCATATTTCATGGTTAAGATTTCAACACTGGCCAGAAATAGTCTCATGAAATGGATTTCAATAATTGTTTGAGTTTGAAATTTTTTATTGAATTTGTTGATTTTTACTGCCTTTAAAGGGACCGTTCCATCTGTAAAGGCATCGCTATTTGTTACATTGTAACTTCCCATCTTTGGCATCAAATTTGTAATGGAACCAATAACATCATCCAATTACATTCTAAAAGTGCTATACTTAAGCTTAAGTCATCCAGCATTAACATATTATTGGCAGGCTGATACTATTCTTTTGAGTTTATGATGATACCCATCCTTGATTATGGGTATCCTTTGATGGTAAACCTTGGCTGGTACAATTAAAGAATTATGTTGGCCACCTCATTATTAATCAATGGATATCTCAGGTCAACACTGGCAAAATACTGATATGTAATAATATAGAATGAAAAACGTTGATTAAAAAAAACTGTCATGAGATTTGTTGGCTAATGGTATTATCAATCCATGAATACTTACAAGCTGATAATTAAATGTTCCAAAGCCCCTTTCCTTGGTCTTGAATCTTAATAGTTGTTTTAGACAAAAAAGATCAATGGATCAACTATTATTCTGAAAGAATAGCATATGTTCCTTCTTTAATGCATGAACTATCTTCCATTCTTTTCAGTTACAGAATGTACAGGAGACAGTGGAGGAACTGCCACCTATATAGGTCAGTTAGGGATATTTTGGTACTAAAATTTGATAAAAACAATATCTCTGATTATTGTATGAGTAAAATTCACCTTACAGGTGCACCTGCAGGTGAATTAGTTTCACCAACTTTGTTAACAAAACCCCTAGAAAAACTGTAGAAAATTAATAAATAATTGTGCTAGTGCACTGAAGTCCAGTACAAAAGAATTATTATATTCTTTAGAGTTAGAGCCTAGGTATTGTAATCTCTCTTATGTATTGACAGGAGTACGTTGTGAATGAGTCAAGCTAGTATGGTTGCAAAACGACGAGCAGCGCTCTTGTTTGTGGCTAGGTATAAGTATAGGGTTGTCGTAGATGGTGGCGCCCCCACGTGGGGAAGATAGTAACTGAGTTAGTTTATCCCTAGGCAGATCCGCACAGATACGAACAGGACATAGGTGCAATAGGGAAGACTGCCAAAGAACATTGTGATCACGATGTATGAAGTATCCAGCTTTGGAGGACATCATGAGATCAAGGGCTTTACCATTTGTGATAGCTCTCATGTAGAATTAGAAATAGGATTAGTTTAATGTAAGTAAGAATGAGTATTAGGATACCTGCGTATAGCGCCAAGGCTGTGGCTGTTGCTATATAAGCAGTATGAGACTTAGGATAGACGAGCTGACCAATATAGACTTCGATCAGAACACATGGGAGCAATAGTCTAACAAGATGGATCATAACGGGTAGTGCTAAGACCGTAGTAACAACTACAGCAGGTGATAGTAAGGATCGGAACAGCTTAGGCTCAGCCTTACGGACAGAGTACTAGGAGTGACAGAGATTCTACCGATGGTCTCGGGCAGAGGTAGATGGGAGGTGATGCTCCCACTAGCCGTTGGGTATCATAGACCTCAAAAGGGGAAGCTTAACCATAGCTATAACTGGTTGGAATGCTACTGATGTTGTTAGCTTACAAGATGGATGGCATGTATTGTATGGATGGAATGACTATTTACTCGTATCTTCAGAATGTCTCAATGGATATATTAAACTTACCTCTTGCCAAGCGCGTGTTCTTTGTATAGAAATGTGCCCCTTTACTTAGAATCTCTACCACTGATGAATGATACGAATATTCAAAATAAGATCTTATCGGATTAATAATGAAGAGCTAGCTCGTATAACGAAATATAATGAAGAACTCCCCTGATTTCAATCGTAATGATCTTTATTGAGTAATCATCAAGTTGCAAGCGAGTAAACGACCTGCTGTCAACATCACGCAGTCTAACAAAATATCATCATTATTTCCAGAAATAAAAAAAAATCCAAATTCAAGTTTCTTTCCTTAATAATCCACTAATACCTTGTCATTTCCCCTTTTTTTATTCTAAAATAGTTTTAGAATTGTTAGATCAAGTGAATTACTCATGAAATAGCAATCTATGAATCTATGTGCTACAGACCCATTAATGTTAAAAAGAATAAAGGTCTTAATTGATCTGTTATATCGATACCAATGATTGATGGACTGATGTATAATCATGTCAATTATATGATTGTAAGTAATTATTTTTTTCTGGATCATCAGTGGCCCGTTGCACAATGGATTTTTGTTGTTAGGATCACCTTAAGATAACTTAAAGATCGTTTGCCTAACAAATTTTCGTTATGGAAATCTCTCTATTTCTACTGGATGAAATTAAATTCTGTAAATTGATATCTGAATGGAAAAAATTAGAAAAAAATCACTAAAAGTTACAGGTCATTGAGGGCATTCTAAATATTTTTTTTAGTGTCAAAACGATCGTTGTTACGATAAAAGTAACAACAAAAAGTTTCGTTGTTTAATTGATTTTCGGTGTTATGAAACTCATTGTGCAACGGGAGACAGGGGAAACCCGGAAGAGATTTTGATTGATAAACAAGAATTGAAAAAAGAAATATTCACCACTGGTGTGATTGTCTAGTAGCCTTTAGGGTAAGGGTCAAAATTAAGTCAAAGGTGAATATAAATGACTGAAACCGAGAAAGTGTCTTCTGTATTTAACATAATTGATTCAAACCTGAAAAATAATGAATTTATTGAAAAAAGAACAAAGGCGACAGTGATGCTAACATCATGTTTCTTTACTTAAGAACTGAAAATGATTGGTTAACACAGGTCACATGGTCCAGTTAGTTTCTAATTCATTAGAAGTAATTCGTATAAATCCGCATAAATTTTCCCACTGCCAGCTATATATGTTTCATTCCAAATGACCTTTTCTGATGCTACTTCCCCTAACCATTACATAAAGTGATTGTTACATCACATAGACTTTTGACACATCTTTATTATATATATGCATAATTATGGACATTTTGATTATTAGATATAACCATCTCCCATTAGTTGTGTGTCCATCCATGTTCTCTGGTAGAGTTTACATATTATATTTTGAGCTGGAATTAGGGGTATACAATATTCATTCATAATGCTCTGATTCAAATGTGCATAGGAAATAAGCTTATACAAATTCCTGAACATATTTTGAATAATTTCTACCATATTTGTATTGGAGACTTTATGTTTCTGTTAGTTCTGCTAAAACAGAATTATTTGACATTGTACTTAGTTTATGTGTTTTTCTTATGAATGAATGAATGCATGCATAAGCTTTCGTTATTTTGGCTAGTACTTGGAAAGGGTTAAAGGTGGGTTCCACACAATACCACAAACCTTAATTAATTAATCTGTTAAATGGACATATGAGACTAATTCAGTGCACAGTAATGGAGCCAGACAGGAGTACTTATCAGGTTGAGGAAACGGCTCCTTCCTCAAACCAGTACCTTATTCTAATCTGCATTGGGAGACAACCTCAGATGGGGCTTGGTTTAGAAATACAGCTTTGCAAATAATAAACATGTTATAAAGACATCATTTCTGTTAAGTGTTTGTATGACTTTATAATATATAGTCAACTATTCTTTGTTGGTGAGGTGTGTACCTGGCTTAAATGATAGGGTGCATAGAAAAAGTTGATGAATTTGGTACATTCATGATTACACTAGGTCTAAACTTAGATATTAACACATATGTCACAGCAGAGATGTACATTTCAAAAGATGTGTAGATCTGTGCTGGAATGAGGTTTATTCAGAATGGTGTATAGGTTAGTTGTAGTCATCTCTGTTCTTCCTCTCATGCTGGTTGTGGTGACTGAAGTGGAGTATATAAGGAGACCGAGTGTGGTAAGACTGAAGTGAGGGTTTTGATAAGATTGTGGTGAGCATCCGAAGGTTTTAAGTACATATTACACTACGCGTTGGCTGGCTGGTAGTGGGGTTGTTTTTCTGATATCGCGTTGGGTAGCGTTGATTCAACGTGACCCAACACAACCCTAAAACGCGTAGTATAATATACCTTGCGTTGGGTCTGACGCGTAGTGTAATATGGCCTTACATGTGAATGGTTTATGTTGGACAAGACTCCCCAACGTGACCCTAGACCTGACACGAAGTGTAATTAGGGCTTTAGTGTCTTTATAGGGAGGCTGTGTCTTTAGGTTTAAGTGGGGGTTATAAGAAGGCGGGTTGTAGTGAGCGTCTATAGGTTAAATTCTGTTTATAAGGAGGCCAGTTGAAGTAGGCATCTATCGATTGAAGTGGGGGTTGTAAGGTGCCTGTTTGTGCTGGTATCCCCCATGAGGTGCTGTAAATAGAAATGCAAACATATTAACATTCAGTCTCTTTTTATACAATTTTTATTCATCTTGAAAAGGTCAAAATGAACAAGCAAAAATGTAGTATTTATAGCCAGCATGCAACAAAAACATAATAAAGTAGACAAATTAGAATACTGACTATAGTATCATTACCCTAGCTCTATCTTTTTTCTGTGTAACAGTAATCTGTATATATAATTTCTTTGTATCCTACATTCTTTGTGAACTGCTGCCAGAGGTAAAAAGGTAAGATTGTTGTGACATTAAAAAAATATATTCCCTGGTTTTATGGTTTCATAAATATGTCATATTTTCATTAATCTTACACTGATAAAGTGCTGATTACATTGGAATAGTTATCTATTCTACTTTTTCAGAATTGCTTATTAGGCAGACAGTGAAGGCCTCAACTGTGGTAATATTTTTCGCATATACGGGAAAGTAGTCAAACTTAATTTTCTTGACTAATCAGCAGTGTTTGATTTTGACACCATGAACTTTCACTCCCAAGAGACCCAATTAAGACAACAAAGGCAGATCTCGGCTGATTCTCACAAATGTAATGCCTTAAACAACCAAAAGTAGACCTAAATAGACTGATTGTAATACCTAAAATTACCTAAGATAGCTACTAATCTTGAGAAAATTGCCCACAATGATGAGCACAAATGATCACAGCTTTGTTAACAAACTGCTTCATAACCAAAACATGTAGTCTGCTGCACCAACCATCAAAACATAGTTTGCAAAGAATCAACCTGATTACAATTTGTAATCATGTAAAAAGTAGCAAATCTCAGTAAATATATATCATTAAACCTTCACAATTCAGGAAAAGTATAATAAATACAAAACCATACCCGTATGTTGATACGGGGACATAGATCAGACTAGGGGCTATGTGATACGATGACTCATCCTCCACACTTGTCAACGTATCATTCCACTACTAGTCTGATCTGTGTCCCCATATTAACATACTCGTACAGTTTTGTCTATGTCTTGTCCTTGTTATCATTAGGTGAAAGTGTTCTCACCCTGTGGACCTGGTGCCTGGTTGACGTTAACAAAGGCTGCCTGCTGCTGACCATGGGGACCCGCAGTATACCGTACATGACCAGCCTCTCGGTGGTTAGCCTACACATAAATATTAAAGCATATATTCCATGATCACAGTGTTTACTCATATTTTATGGCCAATATATGACATTGCAAGTGATCATATGTATTATGGGTGTTAATATAATTCTTGCAAGATGAAGGCTAATATCATTTGGCATATTTCATTGGCTATGCATTGCAAACTCTGACAGTGTGGGACTGAAGATTTGGCTTGTCATATGCTAATGCACTGTCTTTAGCATTGCTTCAGGAAATTAATTAATGTAATGCCATTCATTTCATTATCAGCAGAAAACACTCTGTTTGCCTTTATGTGTCTATCAAGTTGGTGACTACACTACTTTTTCATATCCTTAATGTTGGATTTACTCAGATTTTGAAATTCTAAAACCTCCAAAAAATATAGAAAGGAAGGTAGGGCTCAGTTTTGAAACACGAGGAGATATCAACTAGATCTCTTGTGAACACCTATGATTATACATTACACTTTTAAAAGAAAATTGAGGATATTGGGGTTTTTCAATATTTCTCAACAAACATATCTGCTATTCCTCTTCATATTTCAAAATTTGATGGAAAGTTCACGGGGTCTTGACAGATATGAAAAGTTCTCTGCATAATCGTAACACTGATATATAATGTCACAAGCTTCCATGGCATTCCCCTACCTTTCAGTTTTAACAAAGTTCAAAAACCCTCATCCCCATTCGGCAATTTTGATCAAGTTTGCCAAAATATTGGCATTAAAATTAGCTGATTCCAGGATCACCTGTTTGTATGCAGTATTGAAATGTACTAGTTTAATCTGAATCAGTGTAAAAGTCGGCCAATTATTTCCGAAGAATAGGCATATTTTGGCACCAATCAGTCAGCCAACTTGGTGAAAACCATTTAGTGGGTATAGGGCTTAAATCTTACTTGTTGATCTTCATCCCCACAGCAAAGACCATGACAGGCTAGGGCTGAGGACACAATGGCAAGGATGGCTTGCAGAACAGCGATGGTGACCATAACCGCATGGCATATCACATACTGAAAGAAAGAGAAATATTTTACATCTCATCCTGTTTGAGAGGTACAAAATATGCACAGATCAAACTTTTCAAGTGTCAATTAGAGATATACAGGTATGGCTTAACAAAGTACAAACTAGAATTAGAATGTTTTTTGTCTGTTCTATACTGAATGCTTCTCGATATCTTGCTGCCTCTAGTAAACCCATTGAATATCACCCTAGTCTCTCACAGTTTTATGCAGATTCTTATTTTGGGAGGCCAGATTCTTATTTTGTCACTGTTCTTTGTAACTCTGCAATCCACTGTGCGCAATTTAGGATTTTTTTATGTTTAATAATTACTTAAAGTATAGGGGTCCCCCCTTTTACATTGAAGTAATATAATCTCTTATATCATGATTTAGATAACATAATGTGCAGAGTGCATTTATTTATTTTGTTTCAGTAACCCAGTAACCAACTTACAAAATATCTATCTCCTCTGACTCTGATATATGAATAATATCCATATTCGTAAGGGGAGGCATAAAATGACAGTTCGATAGCACTTGTGACAAGAGGTCCGATGGCAGCTACCGTAGCAATTATAGCCAGAACCAGGAAGGCTGTTATCTGAAAAACAACAAGACACAAATAAGTTCTTTCAAGTTAATTATCATCTCATGGAAACAACCTCTTTAGATTTATCACCCGCTTAGCTGATGAGTGGTGCTTAGAAGGATTTAACGTACGAAAAGCCTGTATGTACCGCTCCTCGTTTCAAAGAGAAAAAAAGTCTGGCCGGGTGCTCCCCATAATACCAAACTTGATAGGGTTGAACTTGAAAGGGTTTGGGGGGCCGTAGGCCCTACTGGAGCATTGGCCTGTTAAGCCTTGCTCCTGAAAGTTGGGGATGAAGTTATGAGGGTGAGGTCAGAGCGGCGAGTGAAGCGCGGTGGACAAGGACCTAAGAGAAAGCAATCTGCCATGTGGTACACGTGTACTTAAAGAATTCTTGAGTTTTGAAAAAAAGATATGAAATTTATAAAGATTATACTTAAGACACTGTAGAAGAATGCCCCATAAGCAAAAAAAATTGTAGAATTTTTTTTTTTGTAAAATGTGTCTTTACTTTGGGATCCTCAGCCCTAGCTTGAAAAGATCGGTGATTCTGATGTGAAAAGGCAGCTGTGTAGTGATAGGGCTCATCACATAACGCCGATGTCGCGTTACACCCCTCTGGGTCATACAGCCACCCTCTGACGACCCCCGTGGGTCTTCTCATATTAGTACCTGGTAGAGACTCAAGACTCTGGCTCCATGAACCAGTTGTTGGACAGTATAGCCTCAGTTACAGTGAGTTGAATGGATGGACTTTAAAAAATAGGTGCTCTAGGCCAAGATCTGTGAACCAGCTGCTTAATGGGTGTCTTCTCTCCAAAAAGGATTTGTTGCTTTACTATGTCCTTCCTAAGTAGCTGTTGGACTCCTCCTCCATCAGTTTCACCAGACATTCCACAGCTGATCGCTCCCCTCCACATCTCTGCAATCTTTTAGTGACTGTCAATATATTAATTTTTTGTCCAGATGCAAACAATAAGGGTCGTGCTTCCTTCCACCTGTACAATTCGCTGAGCCAGTTGCAGCCCCACGGGTGTAGGCTGAGTTCATACACTCGGAGTTAACCACGCTGACAAGCAACCCTGTATGCTTGGACCCAAAGTGTGTGCCTTTTAACTGTAGTGTATGTGCAGACTTGGAAAGGTTGCGCATACAATGATCCATTTATATGCAGACTTTTTTCAAAGCTAGGATCCCTCTTACTAATTTATTAAATGTGAGCTCGTATAGTCAATTCTCACGAAACGTGCCAAATTGAGGACAAAATAGGGTAAAAAAAAAAAAAATCAGAATGAAATAAATGTTGGTCAACATATCCTTAGGGACTTGGAATATCTATTTATGTAATTGGGAACATTAATATCAATTTATTTTTTAATTTGTGCAAATATAAATATTGAGACCCCATGACATTGACAATGCCCCCACGAACAATGAGAATGCCCCCACGAAAGATGACAGCACCCCCACGAACGATGACAGCCCCCACAAACGATGACAGGGCACAAGAACACTTAAAATTTCAATATATATGATTATACTTAATATTTACACTTAATGGCAAAATGTATATGCCTGTGGACATGATTAATATCAAAATTTGAAATTGATTACTATAAAAAAAATGACTGTGTAAGATAGATGCCCCCACGAATGATGACAGCTTCCACGAACGATGACAAGGCACAAAAACACTTAAAATTTCAATATATGATATGATCATACTAAATATTTAAAATTTGAAATTAGTTACTTAAAAAAATGTATAACTGAACGCTAGTAGTTTATTATGGGTGTTACTTCTTGATATGGGGAAACTACAGTTAACCGTTTACTCAGACTGTCTAGTATAGTCTCTGTTAGCGTCACTAGTCAAGTGGTAGACTGCATCCGTGAAATGGGCGTTCATATCCACAACACGAATCCCGCTTGGTTGAGAGTAAGTTTATTGGTGTCTATTCTAATGGCATACAGTGGCTGGTGTGTTATGGCCTGTGTGTCCGGCCCTCATTCGGCACTGCCCAAGGCTCGCTTCGTCCTTAGAGTCCGCTTGTCTTAATGCAGCAGTACAATGGTAAACTCCTATCCAATTCACCCGATATCTGTGTACATGGCTAAACCAAACCCCTGAATCCTCTAGATTCGTATTGATCCAAACGAGTCAAGTAGTGTTCTCTTGCTTCGCCTGCCAGCTCAGCCCAATATATACTATCCCAATTATTTTTACCCAGGCAGCACTGCTTACTGGGAGGTGCCTCCTGTCTGCAATGGTTGGACAGGTATATTGCCTACCAGCAGCATCTGCCATTTTCATGTTTATGTAATTTTGAATATTCTTTATAATTCCTTTTATAATTTTCTTTCTTATCTGGTGACATTTATCTTCTAAATTGTCATTCCTAAAACAAAATATATCTCACATAAATGAACTTTCACTAATATTTTATATGCACAATGACTTTTGTGCAAGATAGATGCACCTGGGGTACTCGGAAACGTGCCCCATGCCTGGGGGCTGATGGTAGTTGTGATACGGGTCGTGGGGTTCATGTGTCACTGGGGTCTTCGATCCCTGACAGATCAGGGGTGGGAGCTGGTGCTATGGTTCAGTTCAAGACCTTTTGTCCTGCCTTAACTTAAAATGAGCTGCATGAGGAAACGTGTGTGAAGGTAATGAGTATTAGCATTGCATGACCAACACATGATGAAAGATATTTACTTACCAAGCAGGTGTCCTTCTTTTGGCTGGAAACTATCCCAAGAATACCAGCAATGAGGAACTGAAAAATAAGTTTGTGTGATTGTACACATTGTTCCCTCCTGATGGACTTGGGCAGAGCTTTACATTAACAGATGTCAAATTGCCTGAGAAAATGCCTTTCCAACCCAAGTTTTGATAAAACAGAGCCATTCTGGCACAATGTTAATACAACGTTGTACAATATTATATTGTAGCATTGATGTAGGACAGGATGTGATAGGACCATCCAAGTCAAGGATGTGATGTTATCATAATGTTGCAGTGATATTCTGTTTACTTCTGTTAACTGTTATATTATTTTGGTGGTTTTCAATAACATTGCAGCAACATATTCCTTCGACTTTTCTGAACCATTATTAATGTCATATTTCTAGATAATGAAAATATTATTTCATAAAATAATTTTATAGAACATCTTTTGAACAACATACATGCAGAACCACGATTTGAAAAGTTCAATAATTATATATGATATATATAACCGAAATCAATGGACAACCATTTAAGATTTGTTTAAAAGCAAAATGCATTAGTAATGAGTCCTGAATCAGGCAACATGTGTGCTTTTCATAATGTAATATAGATATTGTAAAAGGTTTATTTTCATCTTCTCAATGTAATGCAGAATCTTTTACCTCAAAGGATGCAATGTAAATGCAGCAGGCCAGATCTCTAGCCTGAGTGAACTAGGAAAAGTTTAATTATGGGAGCAAATTATAGCATTTTAGTACAATTTTGGAGAAGATGATAAGAAGATGATAAGGTCTTTTATTTGTCATAGTCTATGCACTTCCTCTGTTGGTGCACTGCCCTCTCCCCCCAAATAACTACATAGAAAAAGGAATTATGTCAACCCTTTTTCATGTACCAGCATTGAAATCAACCATTCTGGGAGTTCAAAATTTAAAACTGCAACAACAAAGAATTTTGTTACAACCAAAAAGTGGCATTGTATCATCAAAGTAACAACCTGAAATTGTTTACTGATAAGTCCAGTACTAGGCTCAGTAACTATAAGTTCTGGTCCTACTTACGAAAACTCCAGCCCATATGCCTTGTCCAACAAAGAATAGTAGCGAAAGACGTGCGATAAGAACAATCTGTAGGATGATGGCGATCACGCCACAGATGACCTGGGTGATGGACAGACCCAGCACACAGCCATGGAGGTAGTGCTCTCTTCTTCTGGCCATCCTCTCTCTGAGACTTCACAGTTGTTGACTTATCTAGAGCTTACACTGTAATAAAGAAAACAATCCTAAAGCTCGGACAAGGTGTCATTCAACAACCATTTGATGTTCAATTGATTGATTTGACAACAATTCATAAGTATTTTCCAGTTATGATGAATCAATCATTTTCTCAAAATTAATTCCGTATAAATTTGCATGATCATGGTTTTGATGTATCAATATTGAAAATGCCTACCATTATTCAATGTTGTAATGCTAAGAATGTAGGTGTTTACTCTTACAATTCACAATTTTCAGGACCCATTTCCCCTGAAATAAATTGAGAAAAACAGGCAAAACTTAAATGTCAACTGACAGGCCAGGCCAGGGGCAGGGGGGATTATGCCGTAGTAACTTGACATGGTTGATTACGACGGCTTTATTGGACTGTTCTAAAGAAACATGAATTATAAAAGTATTCATCATATTATGGGTAGCACATGACTGTGAATAATATGTTTTATCATCAATTACAATTAAATTCAAAAGAATTTGCAGCCTATTATGGATTTATTGGATTCATATATGCTGTAAAACTCAGTTCCGAATTGTGACGCAGCGAATTTCAGCAGGACCACATCGTTGTCATGACGACGTTGTCAGGACGACGGAAACGTGATCGGGACGACAGGAATGTGGTCAGGACACAGTGTCCGAAATTAAGCATACAAAACGCGCACGAGGCCGTGAAAATGTCAGAAAGTGCTGTAGTGAAGCGACCAGGCCTGCCAACTCAGACTGTCCCATATATTTCACGTTGCCGTATCAGCCATGGCTGTCACTTTACAATGGTTGATTACGACGTGTCTTTTGAAAGATGCTAAAGAAGGATTATAAATAGTTATTTTGTGTAACACTTTGGGTACCATATAACAATAAATAATATTTTTCAGCGTTCTTGACAATCAAATTCAAATGTATTTGAGGTAAGAGCAACTTTTGGCAGGAGGGCACTCGTCGCTGGGACAACACCATAGCAATGGCTAGATCTCCAGCCGGACACTTCAATCTCCAAGCACAGTTTTGGCGATTTTCCCGCCCTGAGCGCCGTAAGGGTCAGTACGTGCGTAATAAGGGCTGGGGCCCGGGTAGTGTCTGGGGTTGGGCTGTGTCTTTATTATATACCAAGTTCGTAGCGCCTATACCTTCATCATTGAACAGCCCCGCAAGCAAAGGTGGAATAACTGATGGCGTTATGCCACACTGTGGCATAATAACAAATTATTGCCCTGCAAGTTACCCCGGCGTGGGAACTATGTAAACAATGCTTAAACCACGCTGAAATGGTCTTATTTGATCAAAAAACAACGTGAAATCGATTTAATTATCAGCAAAATTCTTCAAAAGCGTTGATTCTCCACCATGAAACGCCAGATGGCGTGGCAGTGCAAGGCTAGAACTCTCCCCTGAGGAGGTAGAATCAACGCATGCAGCAATGGCGCGTCCCATGATCGGAGGTAAATAAAGAGAATCTGTCTTGTTCTTCATGGGTTTATGGGTTCATGGGTTTTTCATGGGTATTTGATATATAATAAAACAAGAACTAACCTCGGGAGCACTCAGCAATGATTATTTCCCCTCGTCTCCGCAAGGACTCGGGGAAATAATTATTGCTTCGTGCCCCCTCGGTTAGTTCTGTGTATGTACCCCGGGGTGTGTCACTGTGTACAGCTCCCAGATACTATGTACGACCAACAATTTATTTTGGTAGTGCCTGGGATCCGTGGAGTATTTCAGGGCCATAGGTGGTGTGTAAAGACTGTGAATAGTGTGCGTAATAGGTGGTAGGTAGTGGTCAGTTTGCGGGGTGGCGGGGGGGGGGAGGTCATGGGAAGTGTTGGGGCCAAATTTAGTGTGGGGGTCACTGTTTTTTAACATATAACTCAAATCTTTATGAACTGCATTAATAGATAATAGTTATAATGTGCTTTAAAAATGTATTTGTCATTTAAAAAATGATCATTTCAAAAACTGATTTTTTTCGGGTTGTCCCCTTATTTAACCTACCTGACACCTCTAGCTTATCCTAGACTTCTGTCAAGTTCATCTGTGGGGCTCTAGATGGGGGGGGGGGTCCCATGTCACGTGTCGAATTTAAAAAAAAGGCCCTGTCGCATGTAATCATTTTAAACTCAGTTAATACCCATATCCCATGTCGAGGTTTATACAGATAAGTTACAAGTGATACAGATTATGTCCTTAACACTATGGGACACATGATGGGTTGCAACTGGAAAATTGTACATAATTTTGGATTGTTTAAAGTTACAAAAAGTACAGTTTTTTTGTTTAAATCAAAATATCTTTTTGCAATAGATTCTATTCCCTGAAAGTCGACTTTGTAAATTGTAATACCATTGCCGAATAGAATTTTGGAATATTTGGCATGCTTTTAATGCTACCATTCATCATTGACACAGAGACTCAACTCACCATATTTCCTTACATACATGGAATTCCATGCTCTTTTTTGTTTGAATTATGAACATATATTGGGTAGAATTTATTTCATGAGAGAAACATAATTTGCGGAAAAAAACATGAATTTCCCCCCAAACGTTCTGGATGTCAAAACTGTTGAGGATTTCATGTTGCCACCTAACATATAATTTTTTATCAGGTTTGCTAGTCTGTCCTGCATTGGAGATAAGTCAGTGCTGCAGTGGCCAGGCCTTTTCTATGAGGCCTACTGCCATTTTTATTCAATATTTTAGCATATCTCTGCATACATTTCCGCATATGAATAGAAAATCTCATGTGTCTTTAGCTAAAACCTACATTGAACAACACATTCCTTTATTACGTACAAAGCTGCTTACAAAAGGTGTCGTAATAAGGATGGTTATCGTAACAACACAAGGTATTGTGCAATGGGACTACTTTTATGTATCACCAGGTGGGATGATAATCCAGGGGTTATCACCACCTACTGAACTGTTATCCCCCAATAATAAATATGCATATGTCCATACATCCATAAATATAGTCAGGGGTGCATAAAAGATTTTGGAAATGGGGAAGGGGTCTGTGTACAGGCTAAGTATGTTTTTTTTGTTTGACAAATTTTTGTCTCAGATAAAAGGGGAAGATTAGGACTCCTTACACCTCACTGGATCCACACACATATATATATAGTCCATTGCAAGAGCTGATATCTCTGATGAATCATGGGTGCTACCCAAGAATCCAAATCAGTTGGTTGAATATGTCAAATATTTTCAATGAGTAATTGAACTGACAGAACTAAAAGGTCCTACCAGAACAACCTATAGTTACCCCTTGGTATGGATATCACCGTCTTGTGTCAGAACTGCCCTAAAAGAGCATTAAAGTTTATAGGATAATGATAGATCCCTTACCTTCATCATATTCCTTTATGATCTTGGAACTCTAGACAGACTAACAGTGCTTGATCTCCTGAAAATAGCTTAAGAATATTATATACAAATGGCGGCTTACCTTTCAGACTTGGATCCTTGTTTAAAGTGGACAAGGAAGTGTGTGTTTTGGAGCATGTATGATTGCTTTACATGTCATCCTTGGGGCCCAGATATCATTCCAAGCATCACACGTACAACTTTTCTCAATGGGGAATATACAAGTCAAGTTACAGTTTGTGGATTGCAGCTATATAATAGAGGATGTAGTACAACATTATTAAGCTTTTCAAAATGATATATAATACAAACATTAAAATCATTTGAAGTAGCTTGGTTTTCCATACTCTTTATATACATATTCTGAGTAACAATGACTTGTGATACATCCACTAATGTTCGTTCAACATTGGTAAGTGAAGACTTTTTAATTTTATGATAATATGACATAATATAATTCAGCCTCAATACTTCCTTTTATTTTGTATACACCCCTCACTACCGTGGTAGTGTTATCATATATGAATACACACACCTAAACACATACATGTATATAAATATTAAATGACCTACCTAGACTAGGAACAGTAATTTACAGTTAGCCTGGAGCCGGCTAGAGTAGTCCGCCTTCTTTTTTTTCCTGGGTAGCTTACTATAATTTAAAATGGAGCGGACACCTGTCCAGGTGTAAATGAATGGTGGTTACTAAGTAACCCTGAGGTGGGAAACAAATACTAGGTGACAAAACCGACACAACTACTCCCAACCATACACAATTTATACCACAATAAACACTTCTTATTCATTTGTTAGGCATGCACAATTTAAGAAATATGCGTTGTTTTTTTGTTAGTGTCATTGGGATGTTGTGCCTCATGCCACTCTCAGAGCAGAGGTGGGTCTGGTGTGCTGCCTTTAACTGAGTATGGGAGTAGGGTTCTGCTTGGAGATTGTTCTCTCTCCGTCCTCACCAGAACCATTAGAGGGGGTTCCTACTGAGTGATTCAACTAAAATCCTGGTCATTTAAACAACTAGAACTGGTGAGAATTGATCCCTTTTAGCAATGTTCTGAACATGGGGTTTTATGTGGTATAAATGAAGAGAAGACTTGGAGGCAGGAGGTGATGTTGATGATATGTATATTCTCTACAGTCTCCGGAGTGTAGGCCAAAAGCCTATTGCTGCTTATAGTAGTTACAGTGTCCTTACAGCATACCTGCACCTACCCACCTGACCTCTGGTCAGTGACCTAATTAAAACTGACCAATAGTGGCAGGGGGAGTGCTAACTGATACCATTCACTCTATAATGTAGAACCTTACACACATATATTTCACATATCTTTTGATTATCATTTAGGGAATTATGATATTAATATATTTGATATAATAAATCTAGTAAATACTTGTACTCATTATAGGAAGGATATGCCATGCCAAAACGTAGGTATGACACAGTGGGAGGTTATGTCATGCCTAAACTTAGGTATGTGACAGAGATCAACCAGAAAAATTATCAATTCTTTTAAAAATCATCAGATAATGTAAGATAGTGGTCGCTAATGATCTTTGATTCAACTGAACTTCTAGTTCTATCACTTTAGGGGTAGCCCCCTTAACTCTTTACTGTTGAAGCAGTTTGCACCCTCTTTCATATTAACCGTTCCTAGGCAAGCATGTTCTAAGAACCTCCATAGCTACAGAGGTTTACTCAAACGTATGTGCAGGAGGGATAGCTTTGAGCCCATTTGTATAACATTATGTCAGATTTCTATGAGCATTATGTTTACACCTAATATATGTAACAAAGGGTCCGGCTATGTATTCTGGTAGCACAGGCACAAGGAATTACAGTTCATCTACCATGTCAATCATGTCCAGGATACCATTAAGCTCAGCGCTATAACCTATGCCACCCATATCAACTGCTGAGATACAAATCTACCTAGATTATACAGAACAGTTAATACTGTTAATACAGGGATACAAAAGCGAACAATTCTAGGGTCAAACATCTTTGTTGTTTATCCATACCATTCAGGTAGCTAATGTGCCAATTTGCCTTTTAAATTATATTCATTTTTTTTGTAGAATATTTGTACCTGGGTAAAGCTGATGTACATCAAACAGTTTAATCATGTATATGACGTCACAGGTATAATTATAATGACAATACAAAAGAGAGGAAATAACAGAATGCTAATTACAGACCTCTCTTTCAGTTTTTTAAGTGCATGCACTAACATATCTAAATGTTTCACAGAACAAATTCGTACAGGCCCCCTTTATCAGAATATACCTTTTGAAATTTGAAATAGTAGCTTCTATGTGTGACGTAGCATGCAGACATTAATTTTCAGCTGCACAGGGCTCCCATATGTTCTGATAGGTAAAGTCAATCTTTATCAAGAAAGAGGCTATATCATTTGGTAAGAATAGAATTTAGCTCTATGTTAGCTTCACATCTAAAATGCATAAGACTAGAATGAGAAGAAATGCAAACTTATATTACTATATTCTTACTTGTCACTTTTTCCTTTAAATCCTATTTTAATACACATTGATATTCTAAGGCATTGTTGTTATGCTAATAGGGACACAACAAGCTGGTCATTACATTAAGAAACACATGCTACAACTAGTGGACACCTTTATTGAACAAGTCATAGAATAAGCTGGGTTGTGGGTTGTTCTCAGTTGTAACATTTAAGGAGACCGGAATAGTGTTTATAGGATTATAGTCAGCACTTTAAAGAAAATTTAGAGAGATTCATGTAGAAATTGAAATGGTTCTATTCTTAGTATTTGACCAAGGTTCCATCCTTGATATTTGACCAAATACCAATTTTGATTTCTGTAAAACATTTGCATTTTATTTCATTTTTTAAGGGAAATATCCAAATTTGTGACGTCACATGGTGAGTCATTGGGGAATCCCATGTATCAATCACAGGGGATCCCCCACTCTCAAAAATAGATAGAAAGCTATTTGAAGTTAGGCTACAAATATTTTTATTTAGGCCCATACAGGCTATTATCAATTGTATTTGTTACTACTCTTAATGTATTAAAAAATCTGGGATTGCCAATTTATTTTGTAGGGGAATTCCCCTTATTATGACATAGCAAAGACAGAACTGAGAGCCAGCAATTTAGGGAATTCCCAAATTTAGTTTTCTTTCCTGAATAGTTCTCTGATATCTTGATATCTTGATATTTTGCTATTTTTTGGTTTATTACATTTTTAGAATACATAACTTAAGTGAAACACAAAAAACAATTGGAGACATATAAATTTATGTGCAAGGAACCCTTTAACAATGACTTTGATATATCTATAGGTCAATGATAGTTACACCAGAAATGACTAAAAATAGCAAAAATAAGTTTAAGTTCAAATAATTTATATAAGAGTTAAATTATTTAAGGATAGACAACACCTCTCAGCGGCAAATTCGCGGGACTCTCTCCTAATAGATCTATATTATTCATCATCAATATCATCGTCATGAGTCTTATGTCACTAAATACACTTTTGATAACCCTATCTATCCATATAACTCATATTATAATGTGTGGAGATGCGCCTGCATGAGGATGCCGGGAATACAAAACACACATTTTTAACTTTTATTTTTTGAACAAAGATATCTCACTTATTATTTGAATTGAAGATATGAAATTTTCAGAGCATATAGAGAACATTCATATGGAGGGAAGTGTGTCTCAGATTTTCTATTTAGGTCCTAGTTTTTGTTTTATAAAATGTAGAAAATAATATTGAAAAAAATAATAAAAAGTTTCCCGTTTTTAGACATAAAACAAAAACTAGGGCCTAAATAAAGAATCTGAGACACAATTCCCTCCATCATAACAGTATTGACATCCAGTCCAAATTTTGTACAAATATCTTAAGCGGTTACTGAGATATCCATGTTCAAAAAATAAAAGTGAGAAAACCAGTTTTTAAACTTTTGCTTCTTTAATTTTAAAGTGACAACAAAATACTTTACATGTAAAGATAGAGAAAATTATGCTCTATCTTTTGATATATACCATGTAATTGTACTATGATTAGGGAGAGCGCAATTTGAACTACTGTAAATGGCGCCCTGAGAGGTGTTGTCTATCCTTAAACATTTTGCATTTTTATGGAACCAGCCATAATGTATCATTGATGCACTTGTCATATTCAGAAACCCACAGCTCAGCTTCTACTTTATCAACTCTCACTCTTGGGATAAGCAATAAAATCCAACACTAAAATTTGGCTAACGGTTTTGGGCAAATTATGAAAGGGCCACTCTGTTTTATTTCTAATTGATAAAAGAAGAAAATGTCAAAAGAGAACATGGCTACCTGTGACCCAATGCCAAAATTAATACAGTTAAGGAGGTGGGACTACAGAATGATTACCACAAGAGACAACAGGGGGCAGCACTGAATGGCCACTGGTGTAGCTTCCCAGAGGATATTTATATACAGATAACATACCATAATGTTTATCTGTTACAATCATATATTTAAAGGATTTGTTCTTTGATGTACTTCTTCTACATTTATCACCTCTGCAGCAGGTCACATATTACAAATGTTGCACCTTTCATGGACAGGTCTGACACCCCTGTTCCAAGTGGGAAGCACTGCTGTATATCTGTACAGTGCTGCCCCCACTTGCACTTGTTGACCCAAGGGAATCCTTACATTCCAGAAAACTCCCCTTATGACATCATTACAGGACAGTCAGTCTAAAGGCCAAAGCATTAAATTGAAGGCAAAAACTATAATTCCAAATTTATAAAACTTGTTATGTCCAGAATACATGTTTCTACTCAGTATAGAATGACTAAAAAACATGCACATTTGCACCCTACTTGATACTTTATGTAATGTTTAAGATATTATATGATTGCGGGTAATATTAATGCAAATACTATACCTATATAGGTAGAAATATTGTCACAATTTGGTCTTTTCTAATTATCATGCCCCTAAGGGGCAGAAAGCCCCTCACGCAATGTACCGAACAAAGAAATCTCTTTGGTCATTGCGGAAAATTCCACTTGCAATCTATTGAGGAAGTTTGACCTCTTTTTTGTCAACACTCCTTAGAAATAGGCAGTCGATGTCATAGCTTTATTGCCATAAATGGCTACTATGTGTATATATATTTATATTCAAACTACAGTAGAACAATAGAACTGGGCCATGAATGTAATGCATATCCCACCAATGGACAGGAATGCCTTCATATGTCTCACAACACTTCTTGGTGAATATGTACAAAACCATCTGCAATTTTTGTGTTTAGCATTAAGACATTTTTGATTTTCATTGAATCCCACAACAATTAACAGATACAATAGAGCTAAGAATGCTGTGGATAGGATTCATATAACCAAATAATTCATTTCTAGACAGTTTAATTTTTCATGATGTATTTAAAAACAGGAGAGAATCCCTCCGATATGATCCACCTTTAAAAACTCTCTTATCACGATATCTTAAGTATTAATTAGTCCATGAATATTATTTTCTTTATCCAGCCACACAATTAAATTGTGCTCCCGTGGTTCTGTAGACGATACCCACTTACATGGTTTATTTCAGGTACAGCACTTCATAAGAAGATCAAAGGATTGGGAAATGAGATAATAAAAGTTTTTGCCTACTCTGAAACCAGGTCAAATTTATAGTAGAGGGAAGTGTGTTAACTGTATGAAATGGATTTTGGAAAGCAGGTCAACCAATAAAACTGATGTATATTCAACCACAACCACACTGCAGCGTTGGTCTGACAGCAGGTAAGGGACAGGATCTAATGGACAATATTTAGCAGGTAGGAGCAAGCCAATACTTGTAACTTTTAACAACATAATATTATTTAACACATACTTTGGTTTGTAGACTGTTGTATAATGTGTACATCTAGGATTTTGATAAAGGGAGCCATGCGTCCATGAGGAGTAGTGAATAATATTATGTGGAAGTCAATCAACTGTGACAGTTACTGAAAGTTTAGTGTCAAGATAGGGCCGACCAGACTAAGCTTAAGACTGACCTAGTATTTCCTATGGATAAAATACTTGTCAGGTGTATGTTATGGCCAGGCTGTTATGGCTAAGCAGGGAGTGCGAGGGAGTATGAATGATACTGATAAGTGTTTGCTTGGAATATATATTCCACCACATGCTGACAAAACACCCACAGTGCAACTACAGCACACTGCACACACTGCACTATAATCATTACTTCACTATTGAGAACAGCAGAACTCACACAAGGATTGATTTTATCATTTTTAATGCACGCAGTGTGTCAAGGGTCACATAGGAAAGAATTGCAGGGGGGGGGGTAGTTTGGTCCTCAAGTACACAATATATATTGTGAATTCTCCTAAAAAGGGCCAATTATTCTCAAGCACTCATTTTTCCCTTTCAAAAATAAAAATGCTTATATATCCTATTCATGTTCTGGGACATTAAGAAGGTGTTATTAGGGAACTGTACCTATATTTTACAAACTTTACAAACATGTAATGTAATCATTGAAATAGGATTTGAGAAAACCTCTAGTTTAATGTAGGGTATGCATGATATACATTTTTTTTCTCAATATCCCATTTAATGTGATTTTTGTCAACAAACAAACTGCAAATCCTGAAATAGGTATGTAACATACAGAACCAAGCTCAGTAACTTACAGAACCAAACTTTTATAAAATCAATAACTTCCTGAGGAAAATCACTTTGATATCTTTTGTTTTTGTACTTCATTAGATCAAAGGTATACTGTTGGTTCGTGTCATAAATGTATTGAGAAAATAGTGCAGAAATCAAGCCATGTTTGTAGCAGAAATAGCTTGGTTATGTAGGTTACATGGTTTGTAACATACAGGACCAAGGTTTAGGAAATTATACAGCAGGGTATACATATCAAGAATTTGCTTCACATTATTCCTGAGTAGGAACAACTGTTTTTCAATATTCCTTGTAATAAAACCTCAGAAAATGTATTCTCTCAGCTTTGTTTGGCACAAAAAGTAAAGCTTGGTTCTGTATGTTTCAAGTTTGGTTCTGTATGTTACATAGGAAACATAATGCACAATTTTCAAAACCATATGTGAAAAAGAATAATAATTATAAAGATACTCCCTTTTGGATATCGATTACAGGCATGTATGTCTTTGATATTTCAACATAAAAACTGAATTTTAGCAAGGGTAATTTCTAGGCTACTTTCATTGACTTGGAAATGTTTAGACATGTATAGGCAAACCTGTTCCTGTCGAAAGACAATGTGGTATACATCCCTCTAGCACCTTGAAAACCATAGTTTTATGCTGAAATGAAAACATTCAATGTTATGAAAATAAAGCTGTATCCATAACATATGTGGAAAGAAAAAGTATCATCACTTGCAGATATAATTGAAACAGACCTGGGAGATAGTGGAAGGAGGTGTGAGTGTATGAGGGGAGGTGGGAGAAGGTAAGGTGTTGCCCAGGGGCACAATATAGTGCATGTCACATTGCTCATATAGCGGGGCATCATTCAAATAGGTAAATAATAAGGGAATATTTTAAGCAGGTAAATAATGAACTGTGGATCAAGGAATTACATAAAGGGGGAGGGATTCATATTCTCAAAAGGTCCCAGCATCCCTTCTGGGTTCACCACTTTCACATTTCAAAAAGGCTCCATGCATCCACCTCTGAATCTATCCCTGATGAACCATGTTGCTCAAATTATGCCTATTAGATGAGCCATGTTGTTTGTATAATTATTTAAACAGTAGTCTTGCAATAACTCCCACACAAAATTACATGACAATTGAGTTTTTTGATATATTTATGTATATATATTTTTTTCATTTTCAAAGCGCCAAAGCTCACCCTCAATGCAGGTGGTCTATCATTTTACATTGCTAACACTGTAGTCCAACATGTTGGGGACTTGTGTGAGTAATATGAAGACAAGTGGAAGGTATTGGGCTTCTCCAGAGGAATTCTACTATAGCCTACCCCTCGACGAACGTCCGTAATATTTATGCAAACGTCCGTAATATAAATAAGACTTACAAAGTGGATGATTTAGGGGAAAATAGTGCAGAAGAGACTGCCAAAGTGATTTGTTTTGGACAGTAGAGATGTTAAAGTATATGTTCAGTAAGTTTCAAGGAGAACTAAGCAAATCTGACGAGATGATAGAAAAGATATGAAAGAATAATCAGAATAACAAGAATTTTGTGGGATTGACAGACAAGTAGCCAATGTTCAAAGCATTGTTGTGCCAAAAGTTTTAGACCCTAATGCCTGATTCTTTGTATAATACATTATTTATACCTTGCAAGGAAACACACCAAATTTGGAATGGGTAGGAGGTGTTAAAATACTGAAAATTTGTGGTTCAGTATATTGAAAATTATTTCCATTACGGACGTTTGCAAAATTTGATAGGTGATGTTTAATTATCTCTAAAAACTGAACCAATAGCCCAAAGTGAGTATAATTGGGTTCAAAATGAAGAGAAATACATGTACTACATGAATAAAATACCAATTTTCAGAATTGTGAATATTTGTTTTTTTGGACCCCCAAAACCCAATTGTACATCTGTAGAAAATTTGACCCATATATATATGGTTGATTCTCCCAATCGGGGCCTAAATGGGGTCTCAAAAAAATAATTTCTTCAGAACCAAATAATTATTTTTACAGTGTGAAGGTACGGGCCTGGTCTATATAAATATGGAATTGGGAACATTAATATTAAATTAAAAGAAATCTGTTGGCTTCTGAACTTAACAGCCTCCACGAATCATGACAGAGCCCCCACAGACCATAACAGAGCCCCCATGAACCATGACAGAGCCCCCACGAACTATGGCAATGCCCCCACAAACTATGACAATGCCCCCACGTACTATGACAGCCCCCACGATCCATGACAGAGCCCCCACGAACTATGGCAATGCCCCCACAAACTATGACAATGCCCCCACGTACTATGACAGCCCCCCACGAACTATGACAGGCTATTAAAACACTAAAAGATGTAAATATTTAATAAAATTGGGCTAAATCTTTATAATCAATAGCAGAGTATGTAGCCTTCCATATTTAATCAGTATAATAATTCAGCGTTATCTACTACCAAAATCTTTGTATAGGACTATAAAATATGCGCCCCCACGAACTATGACAATGCCCCCACGAACTATGACAGGACATTAAATATCCAGAAACTATTAGAAAATATTTCTAAAAATTAATTGTTTGAGACCAGACATGTATGCAATAACACACAATTAATAGTGGTGAAAAATTATGCCCTTATACCCATTCATTCTTGAAGAGGAGCATGGATATGCTAATATGAAAAAGTACACTACATGAGTATCTCTGAAAATATGACATTTTCACAATAATTCTTCATGATAGTATATGCTTGAGAAGGTTCCTTAATAGAGGTACAGTGTCTCGTATTGAAATATGACCAAAAAAAAAAATTCATATATTTTCAAATTGTAAGACAAAAACATGAAATCCATGAATTGGGCACATTTGGTGAGAATTGACCATATATATACATATATATATATATATATATATATATATATATACAAAGTGACATCCCAGCAATGACAATGGTAATGATGTGAAGTTACATGCCAACAATGTTGCTACAATGTAAAGGTATAACATTGGGCCACAACAAGCCTACAACATGCAAATATTTCTTTCCAAACACATTACAAAAACTATGTAATTTTAGATACTTCGGCTACATGTTCTATATGATATATTGTATACATGATGTGTATGGCATGTAATATGCATGTTGTATGAGAGCAAATGATTACATAACGAGATAGCATGCCCCCTTGAAAAGGTGGTGTATATAATTATGTTTGCATATCAAGGGATTAACCTTAAATAACAAATGTGTGAAGTGGTGACAACATTGCGACAACCTGATTTTGTTTGCTGGGATTATATACATAATTATAGTATTATCATGTTGGGTTTAGCATAGGAAAACCCAGACAATCCACGAATCAAACGATCCTTCCAAAAGCCCAAATCATAATTGCAAATTGCAGAAACTAAAACTAGCTTCACAAAAGTGAAGCAGCCTGAAGGGATTGGGATGGCCAATGTCGTTTAGGCGTTGGTACTACTCGTTGGCATTGGTAATGCATGGGTTCGAGTCCCATGCAGTCCAGCATGGAAAAAGGACATTAGAATGACCCCTGCACAGAATGGTGCTAAAATGGTCAACAGGACTGCAGTGAAAGAACATTGCTAAAGTGAACTCAGCCTGTATCCAATTAAATCCAATTATATACATATATATATATGTTCACCTTCCTGGCATGGCGCCATCCTACCACAAGACAGTGTCTGAGGGGTTTAAGGGGGCCCTAATAAGCTGTCCTGATGAGGCAGGCTAACCATCTATAAAAATCATTCAGACCACTGGTAATTTTATTAGAGATAGGTCCTAATCCATAGATTTGGTAATACAATCCACATTGCTGAAAACAATTGGAAACCCTCTGTATTTTTAGGAACAAACTCCAAAAACTAGAAGAACTTAATTAAAACCTGTATATCTGGACATACAAAATAAACAATTTTTGAAAGGGACAATAACCCTAGGCCCACCTTTAGGCTGTATTTGGAGCTAAAAAAGAAAGTGGCATTAATTAAACAATATCTTTTATTGCTGTATCTTGTCTTTCATCATGAAGGAATATTTATAATAAGCCCTACTAGAAGTGCATCACAGACCATGGTAGTTTTTATGTTCCCCCTGCATTAGACCCCCACAGTCTTCTCTGTTAGAATGCTGGCACAAGGCGTTTTACACCTTACACTTGAGCTACAATATGCCTGCGATATCTCCATATTGCAAGTAGATCACAGACCACATAGATATATATCACAGTATGCTGCAACTTGGGGATAACCTTTTTTGATTGCAGCAAAGTTATTGTACATAACATCGCACAGTACGTCATTTGTTTAACATGTTAAATAAAGTCGCAGGTCTTGGTTTGAAATAATAGGTCAGAGCACTCTGCAATAATACAGTGATGTTGCAGTTAGGAGTATGTACCATTATATATATGCGATATCCTTGTTTTCATCTTATGGGTGTATATGCCTGGAGGCCTGGGATGTGCTACAATATGACTGTGACTTGAGTGGGTTGGTGGAGTTTAGTATACATCACAACATAATCATACATCATAAGCTGCGATATAGGGTATATTTCATCGAATGAAATAGAAGGTTGCAATACTTTATTCATGAATGAATTCTTTGAAATTTGATATGATATTACAGTATCTATGAGAGATATATGAAATATCAATGTAAAGGATATAATTGGAAATTATTTTGTAAACCTTCAGTTAGATTGAAAACCTGGTGTGTATTTATTCCGTTGGAAGGGATTCAATTACAGGAAGACTTTCAATTTCTATGTCTCATCATAGGAGTGTGTTCCTATACTTAAACACATCAGAGAGGACTACATTTAAAATATATCAGAGACCGATGTATGAGTCATCAGGCCTAGGGGGACCGGTTTCCTTATGTTCTCTAATGGGTCAAGTTGGCGGGTGAATTTGTTCTGCCCTAGTTCACTCACACTAACTGACTCAACATTCACAGTATCTGACCCAGCATAGGCCAACCGACACCCCGAGATTTATTACATTTATTGTAAAAACATATTGAAGCTCTTTCATAACATACAAAACAGTTCTTTCAGGGCAAAGTTAAACTGGCTAGTTTAAACACAGAGAGGAGTTCTGTTAAAATAATTATAAGCAAGTTTTAACCTTTAACTTAGTACAATATGTAATCTGACATACTGAGTCACATGCTGCTGAGAACCAAATTTGAGTTAGCTAGATATGTCGGTAACCTGAAAAAGAGTTTTATTTTGAAAGAAGATTGTGTTTATATGATAATTAGGGGCTGAGTTACCTTTTTCCTTATACACAGTAGGCAGGAAACTTGATTCCGAGAAAAACGTGGATGAAGTTTTTCTTAACGGTTTTCAGTACAGCCGGTTGGAATTCCTAGGATATCTATGAGAGTTTATTTTATACCAACTCAGAATATATATTCTAGACTAGTCTAACTGCAAAATAGTTTGAAATCATGTTTCAATGATAGAAATTTTAATCATGCCAGCCTTGTGAACCTTCCCATTCCCTGCCTGTCCCCCTTCCTGCCCACTAACTGTCACCCTTTCCCCACCCTTACCTGTCCCCCTTCCCACTCCCTTCCTGTCGCCCTTTCCAAACCCCTACTTGTTCCTCTTTTTCTTCCTACCTGTCCCTCTTCCTGTTCCCTACCTGTTTTTCTTCCTGTCCCATACCTGTCCCTCTTCCTCTACCTACTTGCCCCCCTTCTCAGCCATACATGTCTCTCTTTCTGTCCTCTATCCCTCGTCCTGTCCCCTACCTATCCCCCATTAGGTGAATAGTGGCAGGTGAGGATTGGTAGTGTCAGATGAAGATTGATAGTGACAGATGAGAATGGGTATTTACAGGTGAGGGTGGTGGTGACAAGTCAGAATATGTTCAGAAGGGTCAGAGATACATGTTGGGGTGTGAAAGGGGACAGTTAGGGGGTGGGAAGAGGGATAGGTAGGGTTGTGAAAGGGGACAGGTAGTAACAGGAAGAAGGACAGATAGGGGACAGAAGTAAGGACAGGTAGAAAGCTTGGGTAAGGACTTGTAGGGGTAGGGTTAAAGTTAGGTAGAGGGCGTGAGGACAGGCTGGGAGACAGGAAGAAAGCAGATAGGGGCAGGAAAAGGGACAGGTAGGAGGTGGTAAGACTAAAAATACAACTAAACAACATAATTTATTCTATCTTATTTTAATTAAGGTTATTTTAATAAGGATGGGTTATATGTAACCTGGATCAGATATTCTGATATTTAAAAGTGGCCTAAAGGTCTCTTAATAAGCACCTATAAAAACACTTTCGCTGGTCAAAATAAATACATGTTATGTGTTATATCATTCATTTCATCCTCATCCTTCATGATATTGTAAATCATTAGTTTGAATCCTATCTCATCATCATCAATGACTTATATAATTTGGTAATATTATATCAAGCAATGTAAGCTGGGTCAATCTTGAAAACCGGTCTTCCTATACTAGACCGAAGCATACCCAGGATAAAAACTCTTGAAATAAAAAAAAAAAAAAAAAAAAAAAAATTAGTCTTAAGATGTTATCTTTACCTGTTATTTGTACTTTGAAACATATTGCAATCTCGATGTAATTGATCTGGCTTTAGAGGAGGATCGGATCACATATTCCGATCTATTGCCAGTATAAAAATTGAAAAAAAAAAAAAAAAAAAAAAGACAGACAGGTAGGAAACAGGAAAAGGGGAAGATAGAGAGACTGACAGGGAATACTAACAGGTAGGAAGTATTATCAAGCATTCACTATTTAAGCTATATGCTGACGATAGTGTCATCTACTCAAGTGGAATTAATTAATTAACTTGTCATTTCTGTGTACATAGAGTATAACTAAGACCTATGGAAGGCTAACGCACGCGTGTGAGTGGTGTTCCCGACGGAAACGCTTGTGTGGTGTGTTATATCAACCTGAATAACTCCTAATTGAGGGGATTGGATTATGATCACAGGCTGATGAACATAATACTGATGATTCATGCCAGTTCTAACCAGGAGTAGGGGATCAGTCGATTCAATATCTGACCTAACCACAGAGGCCACTAGGATATCCAATATGGCGACCAATGAGGACCTGCTGAAGGCTATCAACGAATCCAAAAAAAGCATGGATACACAGCTAAAGGAAATCCGAGCAGACATGCAAACAAACAACGAAAAAGTCAACAACTATATCATCTCAAACGATTCAGAGATTACTGAACTGAAGAAACTCGTGAAAGATTTGACCGGACGCGTTGACACCCTTGAAGCCACTGTCAGTGGTATTGCTAGCGGCGTGGATAATGTCAAAATAAATAGGAACAGCGATACCAAAAGACTGGACAAATTGGAAACAAAGTGTCTACAGGAGGATAACGAAAAACGTAAGCTGAATCTGATTATTAATGGTGTGATGGAAAGTCGTGACCATCCTCGGGTCATACTGTCATCCTTGCTTCAGGACTTATCTGTCAACATCCCACCCGAACAAATCAGTGTTGTGACACGACTTGGCTCCGACTCGAAGGGAAGACCCAGGCCTATTTTGGTGAAACTAAACCTGCCATACTACAAACATGAAATCTTTAGGAATGTCTACAAGCTTAAAGACTCTGAGAAATGGAAGGGAATTTTTATTACTGATGATTTGCCCTTCGAACTCCAACAACAAAGACAAGAACTACGAGCCCTAGCAGGAGTAGCGCGTGAACTCGGGCACAAGGCCAAGGTCGCTGGACACGCCCTCATCATCGATGACAAACGGTATTTACACAAAAATATCGACGACTTACCCAACGGAGTAAATATGAAAGCAGCCAAAATGGTTGAGGTTGCGGAGGGATGGGCGTTCCAAAGTCATCATGTATTTCCATCGAATATGTTTCCTGTCAACGTTGAATACGATGGTAATAAGTTCACAACCAGCGAGGCTCTGTATTGGTATCTGATGGCTGAAATCGCCGACAACCAGCAAGTGAAAGAGGAACTGCGCGCTGCAAAAACAGGGTACGAGGCAAAAAATATTGCTAAGAAATTAAATGTGACGTCTGACATGAAGAAGATGCGTGTTGATCTGATGGCAAAAGCGGTTCGAATGAAGTTTGACCAAAACGAGGAAATCAAAAATGAATTGAAAAACACCAAGGGCAAATTCTACGAAGCTACCCGTGATACTCTCTTCGGCTGTGGAATTGTACTCGCGCAGAAAGCACGAATCGGTCGTGAGCCGATGACAGGGCAAAACAAACTGGGTTCAATTTTGGAAAACTTACGCGATCATTACCAGGAAAACTGAATAATAACTCCGACCTAAGGTGACATATATAGTAATTTAAATTGTTGTATATGTACCTAATGCTTGTATGTATATATTTGTAAATATTTATTACCCTGGAGCTCAGAACGAGGAATCTAGATTTGATACTGGTATTATCGCCCACATAAACAAAGAAGGACTTGGCGAATGAATATTTATCTTTATCTGTTGAACTACATATTAATATATATATTTTTTTTTTTAATACGAATACTTATATCAGCAAATTGACTTCTATATTAAGGATGGACTCCAAAGTGCTTATCATATCGGACTCTCGGGGAAAAGACTTGCAAATCAACATCGAACATGAACTACATAAGATCGACCTACACAACCTCAAAGTTGAAATCCTAGTTCTCCCCGGTGTTGGACTACGAACTCTGAGCGACCGAATTGGAAACATGGACATTGCATGGCATGAATATGAACTGATCTACTTGATGATAGGTGTTAATGACCTAAGTATCAAACATTTATCAGGTAAAATTACTGGCGCCTTTGACGATTGTTCAAACTTGATCAAAATAATGTATAACAAATTTGATGCTGCTCGTGTCCTACTATCTACATATATTAAGAACATTGTATTATGTCAATTGGTTGGTGTTCACTTGGATACCTATAACAAAAATTGTAATGAACAAATATTCTCACAAACTATTATCAACAACTCTATGGGATCTCTTGCACATACTATAAATCTCATGAATGCTGACCTTGACATGGTCTCACCATGGTTAACTGGTACTGTACATGCTATACAAAACCACACGATGCGACATAAGTATGCGAGACTCTCTGATGGACTACATCCAACAAACTTAACCCTTAAAATATGGGGCAAGCTTTTTGCTAAATCGATTAAAACTAACTTAAAAAATATAAACTAATGTCTTGCTGTATTCAGCTCATTGTAGCACTCAGCCTGACGTTATGTCTACTTTTATTTCTTTAAACCTCCATGTTTACTGATTTATATTACAGTATTATAATAATATATCACCACTGAGGCTTTTTTGTAGGGATCAACTAACTCAGTCCTTTATATGGTCATATACGCATGATGGTGTGTGTCACTGATATCATGCTCTTGTATGATCTGATTTGGAACTTGTATCTATATCGGTCTGGGGGGACCACCTATTTAATTAACAGAAAGTACGATAATGACTGAACTGTGTAATGGACTGAAGCTCTCTCATCTCAATATTAGGAGTCTATGGCCAAAAATTGATGCAATTAGAATACATAAAGATATACTTAAATTTGATATTATTACCTTTTCAGAGACATGGCTGACTTGTAATATTGATAATACCTTTTTAAATATCAATGGTTTTAATTTATTGAGAAATGATCGTCAATGGTCTGAATCTGATACGGATAAGATTAAAAAAGGAGGTGGTACCTGTATGTATATATCTGATAAATTGAAATACTCTACGAACATGCTTGACGAGCTGAGTATATCTAATAAGCACATTGAATGTCATTGGACTAGACTGCTACTAGATCAACGAGATATTATTATAGGTAACTTATACAGACCTCCACAAGGAAATGTTGATGTACTTATTGAATATCTAGAAAATGCTATGGATTTGATTGATCGTGACAAATATGATGTATACTTGATGGGTGATTTTAATATTGATTTTATTAACAATGCGAATGAAAATACTAAGACTGTTAAACAATTCGCTATGCAAATGGGATTTAATGTCTTGATAGATAAGGTAACACGTTATGGTAGAGATAAAATTAGTTGTCTAGACCAAATACTTGCTTGTTCTAACAAGACTAAAAAATATGGAACCATGGATATTAATCTTAGCGACCATGAATTAATTTATACTATTCATAAACATATACCACCAAAAAAGGTCAAGGCTGAATTTTATGGTAGATCTTATAGAAATTATAACAAAGATATTTTTATGTCTAATGTACGTGATCTTGACTGGAATGACTTTTTTACTGAAAATTGTCCTAATCAATTGTGGTTCATTTTCTTAACTAAAATAACTAAAGTTCTTGATGATATGTGCCCTATACGGAAATTTCAAATCAAGAAATTGCATGAACCTTGGATATCAGATGAGTTACTTGAACAAATTATTGAAAAGGATATGGCACGTAAAACTGCTAAACGGACTGGTCTAAATGTTGATTGGGTACAGGCTAAGAGACTGAGAAATCAATGTTTATCTAATATACGACGTGCTAAATCCCATTTCATAAAAAATGAACTACAAGTGAATAAAAAACGATTCCAAAAAATTTTGGAAAAATTTACATGAAATTATGCCATGTAAAAAACAAATTACTGGTATGATAAACTTAATTGATAGCGAGAGTGGTACTGTAATACCAGAAGAAAATACAGCCTCTTATATTAATGATTTTTTCACAGACATTGGCCCCAATTTAGCCAAAAAATTCAATTGTCCATGGACTTATGCTGGTACCATTTCTGATGTTATTATTGAATCTATTCAAACCAATGCTGAAGAGATTGTGAATATCTGTAAAGATATTGATATTACCAAATCTTCCTCTGTTCAAAATATATCTTGTTTGGTCCTAAAGGATGCTTTCCTTGCTGTACCTACCTATTTGAGTCATATTGTTAATAAGATTTTTACTGTGGGCATTTTTCCTGATGCTTGGAAATGTGCCAATATTATACCACTGATGAAAGGAGGATGCCCCAGTGATGTATCGAATCTCCGTCCTGTATCTTTATTACCATTACCTTCAAAGATTATTGAAAAAATTATTCATGATAGGATTATAAATTTCCTTGAAAATAATAAGTTACTGGATCAACAGCAAGGAGGCTTTAGGAGAAATCATTCTACTATAGACTCAATTGCTAAATTAACAAATGATATCTTTACTGGAATTAATCATAACGAACTAACTGTTGCAACTTATATTGACTTGGCTAAAGCATTTGACACTGTATCACATGACATATTATTAAAAAAGATTGAATTCTTAGGAATAAGAAATAATCTACTGAAATTAATGAAATCATATTTGACAAACCGGAGACAGTGTACTACCACTAATAATGTTAAATCTCATTATAGAGATATCACCTGTGGCGTCCCCCAAGGATCAATTTTAGGTCCTTTATTATTCTTGATTTATGTAAATGATTTATCATCGGTTTTAACTACTATTAATTACAAGTTATATGCAGATGACACTGTTTTATATAGCACCAATCGTGATCTAGAGTCCACAACTGACGACCTACAACATGACCTTAACAATTATAAAATATGGTGTGACAAGAACAGACTTACCTTGAATATTAAAAAAACCAAATATGTTATATATGGTAAAAAGTCTATGACTAAGAAAATCCAACATCATGAATTGTATATTGATAATGTCAAGTTGGAAAAAGTCTGCTCCTATAAATACCTAGGACTTATACTGGATGCAAATCTTAACTATTCAACACATATCAATAACACTATTAAATTGGTCACACATAAATTGTTTTTATTGAGCAAAATTCGAAGATACATTGATTGTCATACTGCTATCACAATTTATAAGACTATGATTTTACCAGTACTTGAATACGGAGATGTGATATACAGCGGTGCCTCGCTAAAACTAGTAAATAAGCTACAAAAATTACAAAATAGAGGGTTGAGAATTAGCTTACAATCACCGGTGAAACTATCTGAATTAGTAATACACCGAAGATGTGAGACTGTACAATTGCATACTAGGCGCAAAATGCACTTACAGAATTTTATGTATAAACAAAAAGGAAATCATGAAATTGTAAATAATAGAAATGTTCGTACGAGGGCACATGATGCTATACTTTTTATTACTAAGAAACCTAATAACGAAAAATATAAGATGAATATATTCTACATGGGAGCATTGGCCTGGAACGAACTAACTGTACGTGAAAGGAATACTGAGACCTACAATAAGTTCAAATATCAGCAAAAGCAGAAAATGCTCAGAACAATTTGATCTTAATTTGACTACTAATTTGAATTTGAATTTGATTTTATTATTTATTATTACCTTTTATATCATCCTGTTGGTCTTAACATAATATAATTGAATGTATGAGAGACTTTAGCTTCAGCATAGATTCTTGGTATTACTCTTAAATACTGAAGTTGAAGAGTGTGTGGTCTTCCCCCCTCCCCAATATATGATGCAGTTGATTGATTATAATCGATTAAACCTACTAAGAAATTATGCTTAGTTCGATATATATATATATGTATCTTCAATAATGTGTATAACAATTGTATGTCCAATCAATTTTAATTGATTTGATTTATATCAATTTTGTGTATGATTTGAACTCTACGGTTAATCAATATATAAACTATAATGCTGGATCTAGATGTAAACTAGCAGACTGATGCTAATTCTATGTATCCAGGATAAATAAATGAATTCAAAAAAAAAAAAAAGAGATTTACAGAACATTCAATGTTGGTGCCAAAAAAAACAGATAACAATAAATGTAAGGAAAACTAAAACCATGATTTTCGGAGCAAAAAAATCAGCTTAAAAAATTTAGATATTATAATCTATCTTTTGGTAATGAAAACCTACAATATGTTCACCTATTTAATTATCTAGGGGTCAAACTGGGCTGCAAGCCCAATTTTGAAGCACATGCACTTAAATGTCTTCGATTGATTTAACACGAATTGTATATGTTGACTAAGATCAGATCTTTCATATCAACTGAACAAGCCTTAACAATATTCAAGAGCAAAGTTCTGCCCTACTTCGACTATGGAGATATTTTTATCATAAAACATGCATTAGAACACTGGACAAATTACAGAAAATACAAAAGAGGGCTTTGAGGATTTGCCTAATGGTTGATAACCATTATGATGTGGGTGTCCTCCATAGACGATGTAGGGTATCTTTATCAGTACATAGAAGGGAATGTCACCTTGTGACATTTATGTACCCTAGAAGTAGAAATCCTATGTACTTAAGACCTATAAATAGAGACCTTCGAGACTTTGATGGCATGGACCAATAATGAATGTGATTTTTCAATACTACAATACTACATTTCAAAGGAGTATTTTGTATCAAGGGGCCATAAGTTGGAATAACTTACCCCCTATAGAGCATAATATTATGACTTACAGGAACTTCAAAGCTTGTCAGAAAAGAAAATTAGTTGATATGATCAGATTTCTTGTATATATTCTCCTATTGCAACAATTGCTATAATGTATTTGATGAGTATACTGTTTCCTGGAGTAATCCCTAAACGATAAATGATATAATGCTGTTCATTGTATTTTAAATCTAAATTGTTTAATCTTATTTGATTGAGAAATCTCCTGTATACTTTTTCTTGTTTTTCCTATTTAACTTTCTTATATTGTATTACTTGTAATTTATTTATTCCTATCCTGTACTTATCCTAGCACAACATCTAATGATTGTATTATTTGAGATATATGTGCTGGGTTACCACGGAAAATGGCCAATGGCTAAATTGTACTTCCCAGTTGAAATAAAATACAAGTTGGAAGATGGACAGGTAGGAGAGAGGAAGGGACCGGTAAGAGGTGGGAAGATGGACAGGAAGGAAACAGGAATAGGGACAGGCAAGGACACAAAGAGGGACAGCTATGGGAGGGGAAGAGGTACAGGAAAGGGATGAAAAGAGGGACAGGTATGGGGTTGAATGAAGGACAGGTAGGACGTGAGGAGAGGGACAGACCGACAGATGAAGGCCCAAAAGGGGGACAGGTAAGGTATGGGAAGAGGGACCTTTCTTGTTGATGAGGGGTGGGAAGGATGTGGAGAGAACAGGGGGGCCACTTACATGACTTCTTTCTTTAATGAGGCCAGGAAGGGTGTGGAAGGGACAGGGATGACTTACATGATTTCTCTGTTTCACAGAGGGTGGGGAATGGTGTGGAGGAGACAGGAAGCAACTTACATGACTTATCTCTTTGATGGGAAGCTGTGAAGACACCAACTCCTGATTGGGTACATATCCTGTAGGCATATTACATAATATATTGCTTATACTCATTTATTAATTAAAATATCACAAATACCCAGCAAAAGTGTACCCTGACCAGGTCAGCCCCAGGTGGTGACACAGTGCTTATTGCACCTACAAACTTAGACCTCAGCCTGATTTTAGTAATTGGAATATACCCTTTTATTAGCTAAGGTTGATTTTACCCATAGTTTCATAACGGGCCGATTTTAATCTAGCACGCAGCAACGAGAGGTCTCTGTTATGCTGGGCTAGTGGCTGAATAATTGCACTAGTCCAGGCCATATTGTAGTAGCCTTAAGCTAATCACTTTTTAATTTTATAAATTTGTTTATTTTACTCTAATAGCCTATGCTGGTAATTCTATTTTTAGGTCAAGCCCTGCTCCTTAACAATTGGAAAAAATGCATTGGTTTTCAGACACACATTATGGGTTTCTTATTGATATTCTAGGTAGTTTGAGGGGATCTTGCTTCAAATGTAACACTTCATAAGACATTGATAAAGTGAGCACCCTCCTTTGAAAAAATGCTTGGGGTAGATTATTTTATGTATAAATGTATTGGAAAATTAAGGATGGACACCAGTGATTGGGGCATGAATGGTGCAATCCTCTTTAATCAAAATCACAGGATTTGCTTCTTAATATGTAACTAAATAGAAAATATTATTGAATAGCCAAGAAATAACCATCAATATCTCACTTAAGGGTTCCCTGCACATAAATTGATATGTTTCTAATTTTTGTGCTTTTACTTTTGTTTTAGAAAAATATTTCACAAAAAAAACAACAAAAATATGCAAAATTTATCAATTGTCAATGAAAGAATATTCCCTAAATTTTGGACTTTTAAAAAAACATAAAATATACCAAATATCAAAGTCCTATAAATTATTCCTACACTTGGAATTTTCTTAGAATATTTCTGGCATTATCAATTTATGATGTATTTGTCACACTCAGAGAATGTCATTAAAAAATCTATCCGGCAGTTTTTGTGCAAGGTTTTCTATAATATGTATGTTACCTGTACCATTGTATATATGAAGTATTCTTTGTTACTCTATGATAATTGTGACCAGCCGAGGGGAAAGGATGCTCCGTGTGGGATAGCACGGAGCATCCTTTCCCCTTGGCTGGTCACAATATTCAGTTCTTTTTATCTGGCTAAAATGGTGTTTATAATGCAATACTGTAAATAATTGTTTATACGTTGCCTGCTTGGCTTATTCCGATCGTACCTGCTTATCTTGTTCTGCAGGATAAAAATGTACTTTCTGAGGTAAATAAAAGATATATATATAAAATGTTATCTAATGCTTTGAAATCTTTGCTAGATCTTCTTGACACATAGACATAGGGAAATGTGTCTCAGACTTTTGTCTATCTATATCAATTGATAGAGGAAAATAAGACCTTTTCCACGATGTATAATATGATAAGATCAGAACACTAGTTAAAGAGCCCTTAATGCTTTCTTGAATCCATCTCCAAGCACTGGTGTCAATCCTTAGAGGGACTCACTACTGTTCAGGGTGCCACCTGGGAGAAGTATGAAGAACTAAAATGATACTGTAATTTAAACCCTCTAGAGCAGAAAAGGGTCTGATCATGAGTCAAAAGTGGTTGTCATGTCAGGTGGTCGTCTAAGTGAAGCGGTTGGTGAAGGGTTTGGGGGGGGGGGGGGTAGAATGTTTGCGCTTCAGTTTCAGAATAGTTGAATATATATATGTGATATTAATTCTTTAGGATTATCAAAGGTTAACTTCCCACACATGACTGCTGAGTTCAGATTTTACTTCATTATGTCAAGGATAGAGTTATTCTCTGATCGGGTTGTTCAGATCCAAATGCAGACAAATGCTTTGCAGAGGTCAAGTTTATTGCAGATGAGTACCTTGGGAGTTCCAACAATACAACAGATATAGGCTTCCCTATTGCTAGTCCACCTACTTCATGACGTTCTCTGAGGTAATACAGTTCCTTTAATGGTCACCAGATGTCACCACAAACTAGTAAGTCTTAACCACCATGCTCCCGAACCCCAAAGACTCATATTGATCCAAACCTATCTTGCTCTCTACCAAATACCGGTTACTTCTATCCCTGTTATACTACCCTATTATCGATTTTGTGTGTCCCTGCATTCCCATTGCAGTGCTGCCGCTGGCAGAACAGACTCCCATGTGATCACTGGGTCCAGGGTTGTCTCACCTGCTGTTGACACTGTTTATGGTTATCAATGAACCATTCCATTAATTCTGAGTTATTTTAATAATTTAGTTTTGTAATTGGTTTTGTTTTCATTTTATTCTAATGCAGTCTGGTGACCCTTCACTTTCTTTGAGCTATTTGGCTTTACAATAAACATTCTAATTATATTCAAGTATTTCAGTCTTATTCTATACTAATTATATGCACAAGGCTATTTCTACCTCAGTGCAATACCACCCTGGCCTTCTGAGGGGGATAGGGAGACAATATGACACTTGGCGAGTGCAGGACTTCTGAGGAGCTAGTAGATAGGACAACAAAGGTGAGACCATGAAGATGAATTATGACATCAAGTGAGTATATAAACGGCCCTGGACTTTGGAGGAGCTGGGATAGGGATAGGGAATCCAGGGGTCACCCTGGGCTATTAGATTTAGTCGCCAATAAAACACCAATTTCCGATTTTAGCCGCAATTTTATGCTCATTCCTACAAATGTTATGATTAATAGGAACAGCCATATCATAAATTTAGTGACAATAATTAGTCAACTATAGCCATTGGTAACCTAGCAACCCCTGGAATCCAAGATGAGACAATATGACAGGTCCTGTGGCCTGTTGCACAATACCCATCATTGTTACAACACCTATAATTGTTACGACACCTAGCAAACTTTTGCGTTATTTTGCCATATTTTGAGACAAAAAAAAGCTGTTTAGAATGCTGTTAATAAGCTGTTATTTTAACAGAATATAGCCCTACAGTGCCCCTACATTTATTTATTTACAGAATTCAATTTGGCCTAGTTGAAAAAAAATATGTAGGCGTTTATATCTTTATTACACCCTTAACTTTAAGACCCCAATATGTTCTTCTCATGTCTAGACCACAATTCCGTGCTACGTTGCTGCTATGTTCATTTTACAATGTTGCAAAAGGGTTATTTTGTGTGTATGCTTGTATTACAAGTGACAAGCAATAGCATATAAAGGGTGGTTATACTACTCCATTGTATGGGATAAATACATTTTTTCAATATAAAGTTCAGCTAAAAGTCATATCCAATAGTTTAAGAGTTTTCTTTATGTTATTGAAAATTAGATGTTTTGTTGGTGATAAGCTAGGACAATTTTGGGGGAAGTGTGGTTCTTACTCGGATTTACATACATATTGTATGTTAGATATACGCAACAGATCTTGGCACAATGCGGTAGATATAACTTGAAAACTTATCAAGTAAATTTCATAAAAACATTAATATGTGTTTGCGTGATTTTTATTTTTAAGCACACTCATTTCACAGGAAATGATCTTTTCATGGAGGTAGAATGGGTTTCAATATAAGTGTTTACGATTACAAAATAGAAATTGGATTGTATACACATGACATGACCATAGCTGACAAGAGCATCTGGTAATGTCATTAATCATAACATTGTAAGAATAGTTCAATATGAAGTGTATTAATAATGTAAGGTCAATATGATCACAGAGACCACCAGCTGTATAATATTATAAAGAAAAATATTTGAATCATGTTTTATGACTTTTGTATTAGGACATAATTATTGATATACCTGTTATCAGCAACTTTCAGGTTACAAGTTATACATGACAAGATCAATCCAATGCACTAGTAGATTCAAATTTAGAATCAAGTATTTCTACTTGCAGTAGTAAATCCTTCAACAACTAAGAAACAAAATAATAGGAACTCCTTGATAAATGTCATATGGTATGTTTGTCATTTGGAATGATCTGATACAGTTCCATAAAATATACCCAAATGAAATATTTTTGTATTGTTTATTACAAATGGTTTTGTCTCTCTTACAAACCTGCTACAACTGATTGAATTTATATTCTATTTTACAGATCACCTCTACATTAGCCTAATCTGAGCCTCAGCTCCACTGGACTACTGCATTTACACATGCCAGCCCTACACCAGCATTCTTGACTGCCCAACCCAGAGACCCAGACATCTGTGGAGACCACTGTCAACAACCTGCTCTGCTGTCTCTCCCGTCGCCCGGTGTGGGCTGTGTGCCCACCAGCCCAGTTTGCCCGCCATCTCAGAGACAACTGTTAAGCATAATCACCTAGCCTGGACACCTGCTGAAACCATTGTCAACTACCTGCGCTGCTGCCCCTTCCTGCCACCTGGCATACCGCTCACCTAGACCACTGTCAACTGCACATTCTGCTGTATCTCCAGTCACCCACCCTGGACATCTGGTGAGACAAGCTTTAACTGTCTGTGCTGCTGCCTAGTGCTGCTGTTCTGCTGAGACAAAACACCAATTGACTAGACCAGAGTCAACACAGACACTGCTGCCTCTCCAGTCACCTGTACACCTGCTGAGACCACCATTATTCTCCAGTGCTGCTGCAGATCCTGCTGCTCTGCCACAACACACCACTCATTTAGGCTACTGTCAACTGCACATTCTGCTTCCTCTCCAGTCAGCCAGCAGGTCTGCTGAGACCACTGTCAACCACATTTCCTGCCACCCCTCCAGAATCCCAGCCTTGACATCTGGTCAGGCCATTGTTAATGTCTGTGCTGCTGCCTCGCCTGCCACCTGGCCCTAATGCACACCACCCACCTAGATGACTGTCAACTACAAGTACTGCTTCCTCTCCAGTCATCCAGCCTAGCCACCTGCTGATACCACTGTCAACCACCCATTCTGCTGCCTCTCTAATCATCCAGTCTGGACACCTGCTGAGACCACCATTGACTGCCTGTGCTGCTGCCCTTCCTGACATCATCTAGCCCAGAAGTCATGCCACCTGCCCAGACCACTGTCAATTGTATACACTGCTGCCGTAGAGCTAGCTGCTTCAGACCATAAGCAGCCCACCTAAACCACTGTCAGATGCCTCCACTGCTGACTTTCCTGCCATCTACCCCAGAAAGAATACCACCCACCTAGACAACTGTCAACTGTACAGACTGCTGCTCTTACAGCTGCCTGCTCCCAATCACAAGCCGCCGACCAAGACCACTGTAAACTGCCTGCACTGTTGCCTTTCCCACCATCCGGCCCAGAAAGCACACCACCCACCCAGACCACTGTCAACTACATACACTGCAGCTCCAACAGCAACCTGGTCCAGACCACTGAGATTATTATAAACCCCCTCCACTGCTGCCTCTTCCCCTGCCCAGCCTAGAACGTAAGCCAAACTACTAGCCACAAAGCTGACCCCAGACTACCAGCCACCAGTTAAAGGTATTTGGGGGTGTTTGGTTAAATTCTTATTACCAATGCAATCTGCTGCAAATTTGTAGGAACTTTAGCCTCTAAATAGAGGAATATATAGAAACAATATCAACCATTTTCACTAGTACTGTTCTTTTCTCTGACAAAATAGCTACTGATGGAATTTTCATGAAACTTCTGGAATATTTAGCGATTACCTAGGAGTAAATATTCAAACCAAAAAAACTGATATTCACCGTTTGTGAGAAAAAATATATGGAAAAATGTATTATGGAGATTTATACTATGGTAATTTTATACCTTGTTATTCTAATTGAACAAAAACACCTTAACTTTACTTCTCCTAGAATTATTGAACATGAAAGAATTTCCGATCAGTTTTTAAAAAAAAATTGTGTTTGTAGTTCTTAATCTATGGTCCAGCTGGCACCCTGAAAATCCTCAAGTACCTTTAAGAGCCATCAATGGACTATGTAGCTGCCTGGCCCTGGAATCAAGAAAGCCTGCCTAGACCACTGTTGACCACCTGTGTCACTGCCTCCCCTGCCCCCCAGCCCTGGAGTCACAGACACCGGCGCACCTAGACTGCTCACCTGCATTGCTGTTCTCCCCACCACCCCTATCCCAGACACACAGACACTCATCTAGGCTGCATTTATTCAGCCACTTCAGCCACTTCGTCCTGCACAACATATCATCCAGCCTATAACAACACTTGCCTGGTGAGTACACTGTTGACACCATTATTGCTGCCCTCCCTACTGTCTGGCCTGGACTACCAGCAGTCCGCTTGAACTGTGTTATACACCCAGGGCCCTTCTACAGCTTTGTGCTCACTTTTTTCATTAACCCCTTTAACACTTCTTTCCTAACGTTAGAGTTAGTGTTAGTGCAGACCCTCCACCATTGCATCGCGATGGGGAGAATAATCTGCTCATAGTTAAGTCTTTACGCCTTGTTTCTACTTGTGTGGGATAATCTGAGAACTAACATTACTTACTGGTACCTACAGTTAAGTGCAGGCCCTCCACCATTGTATCACGATGGGGAGAATTACCTGCTTGCACTTAAGTCTTGTGCCATGGTCAGAATGTATATTCTTTCAGATTCCCATGCAGGGTAGGGTTATGGAATCAGCTCAGACTGCTCCTCCTGCTGCCCCAGGCCTTGCCCTACGGAGGCCCACCTAGACTGCTCTCAACCACCTGTACTGCCGTTCTTTCCGCCACCCCTGTTCCAGATGCACAGACGCTCACCTAGGCGACGTTCCTTTGGCCATTTCAGCCACTTTGTCCTGCACAACACATCATCCAGCCTAAAACAACACTTGCCTGGTAAGTACACTTTTGACATCATAACTGCTGCCCTCTTTACTATCTGGCCTGGACTACCAGCAGTCTGCCTGAACTGTGGTATACACCCAGGGCCCTTCAACAGCTTTGTGCAGTCCATTGCATTGTGATGGGGAGTATAATCTGCTCATAGTTAAGTCTTTGCTCCTTGTTTCTAAGTGCGAGGGATAATCTGAGAACTTATGTTACTGACTGGTGTCCTGTTAAGTACTCTCCATCAATGGCATCGCGACGGGGAGAATTACCTGCTTACAATTAAGTCTTGTGCCATCGTCAGAATCTATTTGTTTCAGATTCCCAGGGTAGGTTTATTGATCCAGCACTAACTGCTCCTACTGCTGCCCCAGGCCTTGCCCTACAGAGGCCCTCCTAGACTGCTCTCAACCGCCTGCACTGCTGTTCTTCCCAACACCCCTGTCCCAGACGCACAGACTCTCACCTAGGCCGTATTTCTTCGGCCACTTCAGCCACTTTGCCCTGTACAAGGTATTTTACTACCTTTTTGTTAATAACTCTTGAATAATGGTTCGTGTATATATTGTCTCAGATTCCCGAGGAAGAGCCCTCGAAGAAGTGTTACCAAATATAACAGCAGCTGAAGTGATTATCCATGCCCTTCCAGGGGCACCCTTGGAAAGAATTCTTAAGCGAGCCAGAGGTGTCGCTATCTTTGATAGATCCTTTGATCTGTTATACATTTATGGTGGCATTTGTAACATATCCACAAAGGAGCCCCTAACAGGTCTTCTTTCTATGCCTCCCGAAAGCCATACATACATAGCTTACACTTTAAGGAACATTATGGATACTGGCCTAAAAGCAATACATAAAATAAACCTAAATGCCAAAGTCATCTTTCTCCCCATCTGTGGTATTGACCTGTCCAAGTACAATGGTATACCTGTACCCCCCTCAGATCAAAGACTCATGAACTTTAGCATTACTGCAGTTAATGCTGAAATTACGAACCTGAATAATGCAAATGGGTTTGCTACCCCGCAGACAGCCTCTCTGATCCATCACTCTACTGGTAACAAGAGATGGTCACACCGCTACAAGCATCTGGACTCTGACGGCTGCCACTTTGACAAATCGCCTGATACCACTAAATACATAGCTTCTCAGATTAGAGAATCTATTGATTCTTTGACAAATGTCTAATTAAACTCTGCTCCTTATCATACTGATGGTTTATACATCTTGGGTCTGTTAGTTCACCTATCGGTTATGTTGGAGCTTACCTGATGATTACACATATTATTGACTGATGTTCATATTCATGCTTGATCAATCCTTTACATTCTCATCCTCATTCTCATCATTTCACCCTTATATGGTTCCTGCAATAATTTTCTTAACTTCACAATAGATGATGTACACCATATACTAAACCATAAGTGTTTAAAAGTTGCGCACTTAAATATATGTAGCTTGTTCAGCAAAGTTATTGAACTTATCACTTTTTCAAGGGTGCAGATGTCATAGTAACTGGTAAAACATGGTCAACCCCTGACATACCCACGGCTGCTATTTCATTGCCAGGTTACAATGTGTTTTGTGTAGATCATTTGCCAACTATTGTCAAAAGAGGTGGTGGGTTATGTAAATAAAACATATTCTTGCACTGTTTGGTACTCCACAGGGTACAGATAGGAGATCACACATGGTATTATTCACAAACAAGCGTTGCATACGGTCAGACAGATAGTTTGCATGTTGCGTGTTTCGTGTAGATCGATCACCAACTATTGATGACAAAGGTTGGGGGTTATGTATATATGTAAATTAAATATATTCTTGCACTGGTTGGTCTGACAATCTTAATACTGTAACAAAGGATTTTGAATTACTGGGTATTATTGTTAAATCTACAAATACCTAGCCTATAAGGCTACTTACTTGGCACAGACCCTCAGATTGCATCTATGCTGCCTTTTTTTATTACATTTATAATATTTTAAGAGATATGGAAAATGATAGATGTAAAACAATTCTATTGGGAGACAGTAACATAGATCATCATGCCTCTACCTTTGTGATTAATATCATGTTACAGACCCCCTATAGGTTCGGTAAAAGTGTTTACTGTTATAATTGATGCTTTTAAATCACAAGTAACTTGCAACCAATCGCAACCAACTTGCAAACTATTTAATAGTTCTATATCCTCAGGGGTGGTACTAGATGAACAGAAACATGCAACTGTAATTCCCTTACCAAAAGACTCAGTTGTAAAAATTGTAAAGGATTTGAGACAACTCTCTTTACCGCCCCTACCTGGGAAAATACTTGAGATGTGTGTTTTCGATAATATAATATAAATGCTTCATTATCTACTGTAGTATCATTACTTGACCTAAGCAAAGCCTTTGATTCAAAAAATCATAAATTGTTGCTTACAAAAATGGAATATATTGGCATAATGGGAAATACCTTGAAATGGTTCACCTCGTACCTTAGTAATAGGAAGCAGCATGTATTCATAAAAGGCTATACATCAACAACCAAGGTTATATCATATGGGGTGGCACAGGGATCTGTGTTAGGCACTGTCCTTTTCATCTTGTTTGTGAATGAATGTAGATCATTATATCCTGATGATTTAATTTTATATGCAGATAATGCTGTTGTACATGATGTAACACAGTGCATCATTTTAGCATTATAAGTATATGATTAATAAGAGCTGTGCCACTGTTTGTACCACTGATCAGAAACTTGCTGATCACATGGTGTGATCATCGGCAACCCTGGGGATGGCGTGAGGTTTGTTCTGCCGACGTCAAGTTCTAAGAAACTATGGTCCAATCCTGATCTTTGATGTCAGTAGACAAACAACAACATAGCAAACCATTGAGACATTGCCCCAGTGGCAGAATGGACCAGGGTAGTCAACACGATAGGGAGACAGCTGGGAGATGGCAGGCAAACTTGTATATTGATCCATCAAGGAGAGGGACAGTGCAAAACAATAATAACATTCTTTGCCTCTTGATAAAAAAATGTTAGTTAGAGTATAGTTTTAATTATCTAGGAGTTGTCTTGGGTACAGACCTTGACTCTGAGAAATAAAATTACTTCTCAGGTTCAGCAGAAACTAAAATTCCTAAGAAAATTTAGTATTTTGTAACTGAACATGCTGCTCTCACTATATGTAAAGCTATGATCTCACCCCTATTTGATTATGGTGATTTTATGTATGAACAAAATATTTTGTATAGGAATAAGCAATTGCAAAAATTACAGAACAATGCCCTGAGAATTGTATATAGCCAATATTATGTTGTTCCGTCTCAACAATGGTTGAGAATTGAGATATTGCACTGTAATGCTGAGCTTTTTATCTTGAATTATAGAAGAAAGATGCATCTGAGTATGTATGCTTTTACACTTGCACAAGACCCTAATTATGTAGATAATAGGAACATTGTGACTGGGCACCACGATAGTCTCTTATTGGCACATTTTCTAGAAATTCTGTCAATCAAAACATATCTTTTAAATAACTTTCAACTGTATTTGAGTATCCATCTTAAATCTATCATAGGATTCAATATCTTTGATATTGTTAGGTTGATTATTCCATAAATTAGCTCCTTTGTAAATAATAGTTTTCTCAAATTGTTTCACTTCAAATTTTGGCACAACAAATTTTACAGATTGGTAAGCTCTAATTGGGAACGGTCTTCTATCAATATGATGGTCATTATATTGCCTCCTATATGTGAAGTTAAGAAGATGACTCTCCCTCTTTTTTTGCACATAGGCAAAATTTGCCTGAATAAATAAATTATGTAAATTAGTGCAATTTTTGGCATTTTTCAAATTATGTCAGAACTTTAGGGCTTGATTCTGTTTTTCCTGGACCTTTTGTAGCCAACCATTTGCTGCTGCATCATAAAATATGTCCCCATAATCGAGGAGTATTGTAGTTTTATATAGATTAAAAGCAGCATATAAAAGTTGTTAGGTATGGCCTTAGTTTACGAAGTATTTGACGTTTTACCTTGAGAATCTTAAGTATATGATCAATATGAGCTTTGAGATTGAAATTTGTATCTATAGTTATACCTAAGTATCTATAAGTGTCAACATGTCCAATTGCATATTATTCATTGTTAACTTTATTCGGATTGAGGGATCCGATCTGATGATGGCTCCCAACGTATATCACCTTTGTTTTCTTAATACAAGAGGTTCCGCCTCTAAGCCTTAGACAAAGAACTACACTTAGACGTGTAGTTCAATGACTATGGCTTAACTTAAGAGGACAGTATGAATAAAATATTATTTTGACACGGTTATCCTACAGGGTCATAGCCTGGTGAGCTGTGGCTCCAAACTGTAAGCGTAGACAGTGGGCCGTGATTATGCAGCCGTTGTTACGTTCATTGCCATGGCGATGTTACTATGGCGAAGTGCAGTGCGACATTGGTTACGTCACGAATTTATTGCACTCGCACGCTTCACAATCTTTATTTTTTATCCACAGATGATGTATAAGTTCTTGTACTGAAAGTAGATGCAAGAATATCAATGTGGATTAAAAAAACATTGAAATTCAGATCCACATCCCATTTTGGCGTGAGTTCCTTCCGCTGGATTGAATTTCGGCAGGTAGATCTTCCATATTGAAAGGAATAGGTTGGAGAGGCTGAAACCAGCGAAAAAACATGGCGGCGCATGGAGGAAATCTCGTTTCCACAGCGTTTTTAGGAAGGGGGAATTAATGGTTACTGTATTCATAATGCACCATGCATAAAGGGAACCTATACTAGTCTGAAGCATATTTTTAGAAAGATGTTGAGAAGGTGATGAGTAAGCAAGGACAGTATCATCTGCATATTGAAAAATCTCAATATCTTCTAGTTAGTGGTCTATATCATTTACTCATAACAGGAATAATAGCAGTCCTAATAAAGAGTTTATAGCAATAGTTTATAGCAATAGTAGAAGTCATTAGGAGGGGGAGCTGCGCAATGAAAATGCCTTGAAAAAGCTATAATAGGGGTCCCAATGTCTTTTTTGGGAAAATAGTTTAATAGCTTAATCTAAAGAAGCAAATAGTAGGTCACGACGATCTACTTTTGACTAAAACTAGGTTCATAGCTTAATCTAAGGAAGTGGAAACTAGGTCATGACAACCTAGTTTCTTGACCTTTGACCTAAACTGACCAATGAGAGGATAGAAAACCCTCCTCAATAAAATATTAGACCAAGCCCACTTGAAGATGCCCAAAATGTTGAGAAACCTGAATATGGTTAGCGGATCCTTGGAGAAAAGCGGCCAAGCACTCCCCCTGCCTCTAGGTGCAAGTCTCCTGACACCTAATAATGTGCACCTGATGAAAACAGTTTTCTCAATACTAATCTTAACTGAGTAAATCTATTCATGCTACAATATAATAATTATTTGTAATTGATGTGCCGGCTTGGTACTCACCACTGCAGCATTATATTCAATCACTCATACATACATGCATTGAATTTAATCAAAACAACATGTTTTATCAATCAAGAATAAGTATACACATCTCAGAAACATCAATGACATTATTTTCATACTAGAATTGTATAAGATAAAAATATAATGTATTAATACACCATTTTTATCATTTAAGATTCATGAATTCTAGATTTCTCTAATAGCCATGTGGCCATGATGAGCATGTGGTGTTCACCAAAACGAGGTCATGTGACTAGGTCTGCATAAGGTCTATTGACCTTAATATCAATTAAACTTCCAATCTACGGCTTATTAAAATACACTATATATATAGGTCAATGATAGTTACATCAGAAATGACTGGAAATAGCAAAAATAAGTTAAAGAGGTAAGCAAATAAGGAAATTTTGTGTAGTTTTGTATGAGAGGTAAATTGTTCAAACATTTTGCATTTTTACAGTACCAGTCATAATGTATCATTGATGGACATAGTAATGATGTATGACCCTGTCGTATTCAGAAACCCAAAGCTCAGCTTCTACTTTAAAAACACTTAATTTTGAATGAACATCTAACACTATAATTTGGCTTTCGATTTTGGGCAAATTATGAAATGTTTTTACCCAGCCTAATAAAATCAGTGGGCCACAATGAGGTAGAAAAATAAAAATAAATTATGAAAGGGCCACTCTGTTTTATTAGAAATTGATGAAAGAAAAAAAAGTTAAAGGAGAACATGTGCTCTAACTGGTTGCCTGTGACCCAATGCCAAATATAGTTAAGGAGGTGGGACTATAGAACGAGTACCACAAGAGACATCAGGTGGCAGCACTGAATGGTCACAGGTGTAGCTTCCCAGAGGATATTTATATATAGATAACATACCAAATGTTAATCTGTTACATATATTTAAGGGATTCTTTTATTGATGTACTTCGTCTATATTCATCACCTCTGTCAATAAGCCCTAAAACTAAAGAGCATGTCACATATCACATATGTTGCACCTTTCATAGACAGGTCAGACATCCCTGTGCAGAGCCAGAAGCGCTGCTGTATGTCTGTACAGTGCTGCCCCCACTTACACTTGTTGACCCAAGGGAATCTTTACATTCCAGAAAACCCCGCTCTTATGACATCATTGCAGTGGATTCAGCCTAAAGGCCAAAGTGAGACGAAAAGGTCCTCTCCTCTTGAATGGTAACTGTGTAATGAAAGGGCAAAGTATTGAATAGGGGCAAAAACTATAATTCAAAAGTCAACGAACTCACAATTTGTGCAGAATAATGTTTAAATCAACATAGATATTTATGAATCACAATACAATGTGAATTATTACTCTGAAACCTCAACAGTGTTTTTTAAAAAAATGTGTATAGTAGAGCAACAAAATCTGTGCTCCTGTGGTTCTGTAGTCGGTACCCACTTCTATTTTATTTTACCCTCAGTTTGAAGGAAGCCATACAAATATCCATAGTAAGATGCAACAATTGAGAAATGAGATATATCAATGATAGTTTTTTGCCTTCTCTGAAACCAGGTCAAATTTATAGAGGAGGGTAGTGCGCAAAAAGCTTGAAATGTCTTTTGGAAAGCAGGTCAACCAATAAAACTAATGTATATTCAAACACAACCATACTGTAAGGTTGGCCTGACAGCACGAGGGGGACGCTATCTAACAGACAAGATTTAGCAGGTAGGAGCAAGCCAATACTTGTAACTCTCAAAAACATGATATTATTAAACATTATGGCAGTATTATCTTTGGTTTACAGACTGTTGTATAAGGAGCACATCTGAGATTCTGATAAAAGTGGCCCGGGGTCCACCGGGAGTAGTGAATATGTGGAAATCACCCAACTGTGACAGTTACTGAAAGTTTAGTGTCAAGATAGGGCCGGCGTGACTGAGGCTGTGACCTAGATTGTCCTATGGAAATAATGCCTGCCAGGTCTATGCCATGGCCAGGCTGTTGTGGCTAAGCAGGGAGTACGAGAGAGTACTAGCATGAGTGCTACTGATAAGTGTACTGCACTGAAAATTATACTTCCCCAGCAAACATGTTCACGTTCTTACAACGTTGTCACAACTATGGAGTTTGTAAATTTTCAACGGGAATAACTGCTGAGAAATGATGGGAATGATGATGAATATAATTACAGAAAGATTCCCGTTTTTTGATATAAAATTAAAATGAGGACATAAATAAAATGATCTGAGACATGGTGCCCTTTTAATGAATGTTATCGCTATGTTCTGAAAAACTTTTGTATTTTTGATAGAAATTAAGAGGGATATCCATTTCAAATCATAGAAGTAAAACAATTATTTTTGTCACCACTCTTTTACCTTAATAAGAATGTTATTACAGTTTAATTTGTATCAAATATGTTCTCCTATTTAATACACACTATAGTGTCGTACTATACATGTTATATACATGCAAGTCAATTTACAATACACAATACAATATGCATTAAAATTCTTAAAACATTATCATGGTTTGTCTGTTTGTTGTCACTCATTATACTAGTAAAAGAATCCCACAAGGTGCCTCAGGGCCGAAATCATGAATATTGATGAGACCCTGTTGACTTGTCAAGTGAGCCATAATAGACAAAATACTGTGTTGGAAAGTGGACTTCACGGTTGCCATCAGAGGAGATAACATAGTAAAAGAACTTGAATTGATAACAGACAGGTGAGGGTGGATAGTGTGGATAGTAAGAAATGAGGTTAGGTAGTAAGGGATGAGAGGTAGGTGACAACAGGTGAGGGTAGGAAGTGGCAGGTGAAGGTGAATAGTGGCAGGGGAGGATGGGTTGTGACAGATCAGGATAGTTAGTGATGGATGACAGGAAAGAGGATGTGCAGTGACAGGCAAGCCATTGTACCGATAGATGGGATGGGGATGGGTTTGACAAATGAGGATTAGTAGTGACTGGTGGGGGTGGGTGGCGAGAGTTATAAAGTTGGACATGTACAGTTGCCAACTTTGCCTGGATCAGGCATTTACTAAAGCTGTGGATGCCAGGGCAGGGGTGGAGGTGTATGGCGGGTGTAAAAAAAATTAGTTCATGCATAATATAGTTACCATGTTGTGTTAAAACCTTGTATGACAGCTGCAACATAGAATAGTACTGTAATGTTGTAGCAATGTTGCTACTCAGTTATTTTTATAAATTTGTAAAAACATAATTCTGTAGAACATTGACTGATTGTTCAATGTTTGATTGTATTGTTTGCTTAAATGTTGGAACTGTTAGTTTACTTAAAGTTGTATCAAAAGAGTTGAGGTTTTTTTTTCTAAATTATTCAAAACATATATGTTGTTGGCCAAAGTAAACTAAATCTTATTTTCAAGAAGTCTGGACGAGGCTGCAAGCTCCCTGTTCGACCTCGAAATGACAAGGGTAGGTCCAAATTTCCCTCCTTTCTCCAGCTGACACAGATTGCTGGAAATCTATTGGTGCAGCTGTGTTGAGTCCTGGTTGTCAGGGGTGACATGTTTTTCATTGGTCACTCACTGCATGTGACCACAGCAGCATGGTGCTATGGGGCTGACCACAGGGGGTCAGGGGAAACCGGGTCAGTGTGACCTCAGTCCAGGACTGGTCATTATATGTCAAAGGTGTGGGGTGACATTAAGTGACAGAAAGGGGGTATGTTTTTGGGGTACATTTTGAGGAATATTTTTTCGTGGTTTCAATCAATTGGATCTCATCAGGAACATAAAGAGTTTGTTTATTATGTCCCTTATGCCATGCTAGGTGGAAAGAGGGGGGCTGCATTACCCTTATTGTATCAAAAAATCCATGGTAGGGATTTTTGAATGTTTTGGGGGAAATCAGAAAAAAAAGGGACCCAGTTTTCTGATTGTGAAGTGTGGACCAATTTATGTCATTTCAGGTCTTGTTTAGCAGTCGTTATATATTATTATGAAGCAAATTAATTTAAAACCCGTGTGGGGGTAATACAAAAATTTTTTTATTACCCCCACATGGGTTTTAAATCAATTTGCTCCATATATTTCTTTCTTGACATGGTGATTTTGAGGGGGAAAAATAAAGTACCTGCAGGGCTATCATGTGGAGGGTACCAACTTTTTATACTGACAGGTGGAAATGCTACAGTAGTGTAAACAAACAGATCTATAGTGCTCCGACATTCTAATACTGAGACTGATAGCATTTATGTCCCTTATGCTAAACAGGTCAATGGAATAAGCAGAAGAATCTATTTCAAAAGCACCATCTTGCTTGGAGATTGCATAGTTATTACCAAAACAAACCAATGAGGCGAGCTACACTAGGGAGTAGGATACCCCTACTTTACAGTTGCTGTCTGAGGGAACAGGTTGTTATTGTTATAGTACCTATCCTCCTAAAATCTCATTTCCTTTAAACACATCTGACACTACATTAAACCATTATTCAGCATTCATCATCTTTTCCATTATTTATAGATCTTGCCACAAGATGTCGCAACAAGGATCAGAATCGGGAGACTTGGATTATGAGGAAGAGACACCAAAGGACACCACCGGCTCACAGAAGGCCGGCAAGAGAGCCCTCTCTGTAAGTACAGTAGTAACTGGGCATCTCATAGATTTAGGTGATTTTCTACTGTTTTGAAACAATTCTGGGAAGACTCCCAGGATGGTGACATTTGAAAAAGCATGTATGTCGAACAGTTAAAAAATATGTAAGATGCTAAAACGAGTCAAATGCATATGAATTCAGCATAATTCAAAACCTGGGATTGAGTTTCAAATGACAGGAAATGAATTTCTTGTTATCAGACTATATTATTCTGGTGAGAAAGAGCTTCTCTTGATGTTCAGAACTTGATGATTTGGGCCAGATGTTTTCTGCAGCACACAGTAGAAAAATGAGTTTGAAGTTTTGGTATGGGGTGCGGCAAGTCAGAAGGCAGTCTTCTTAGATACAGATAGTTAGAATTGTTTTAGAGACTTGAAACCTGGAATATATGTTTTAGGCTATTACAGCTACAAAATACTCTGAATTCATACATCAAGAATATAAGCTTAACAAACTTGTAAACATCAGCGATATTTTGGGCATCTGAAACAAAAACTAAAAGGCAAGCATAAACAGTCATAATACCTCATCTAGTGGGCTGATTTAAAGGTTGAAATGACTTGTAAAAATGTCCCCTGGAATCTGACATGATTAGTCAGCCTCCTATGAAAGAACTTGGTATGTTGGCAATGAGAATTGAATAAAATTGAGTATAGTTGTAAAAGGTTCACAACCCCAAATAGGTCTATTTACAAAGTCTAAAATATTATGTAAAATCACTCTAAAATCACAAAAGTTAATGTCCTTCATGTTCTCCATGCAGATATCTCTTTTTTTGAAGAGTTACTGCTGGTGCTTGGGGATTAGACCCAGTCTGTCCACTCCTTGGGTGAAAGCATACGCATCATAGTTCTAGAAAATGCGAAGAAAGGGTCTATTTTTAGAAACTTCGCATTATGGAAAAAAGGGTATTTTTTCCAGCCAAATGTCTGTTATGGAAAAAAATGTAATTTTTTCCTTGACAATTTGTAATTTCAAGAAAAAAGGGTAATTTATTCTCACAAAAAGTCAGCATTTTGCAAAAAAAAGGGTCGTTTTTTTGGGATATTAAAATTCAGTGGAAAGGGGACATTCTCTATTCTGAAGAACAATGATATGTCCTACTTTTACATCTGAAGTGGACAGACTGGGGGATAAGGCTGGGGGATGATAGGTGGTTCCTCCATTGGGACATGGATTTCTCCTTGGTGAGGATACTGTACTGCCCTGGGTTGGAGTCACAGTACTACCTGACTGTGACGTGACCTTGAGTGTTAGAAGACAAACAAAGTGGTGGTACTCTTTGATCCCTTTGACTGGCCAGGTGAAGGGAGTTAAAAAGAACTGCCAGTTGAGCAAGGACATACACATCCCATTCTCAGACCTCCAATGCTGTTGACCTGAGCTGAAAGTGAAAGTGATGGGTCATCCTTTGAATATGATTAAAAAAGAGACATGTACACTTAGAGAATTCTAGAGAGAAATCCATGGGAAATCAAGCAATTCACAAATGCAATATGTGGGGTCTAAAGGCTTAAATAAAGAATAGCTGCAGTCCTAATACGCTACCTTGGGGAACACCATAGGTTACTTCAGCTTGTCACCGTGCCCCATGACAAAAGATTTAAATTTCTCTATCATCTTATGGTGATTTATGGCACCAAAAGCTGTCTGAAAGTCTATATATGCTAGAGCATTCATTTCAAAATTTAAAATATTGAACGCTAGTTGTTGTTATGTGGTTGATTAATAATTCGGGAACTGTTCTTATGACGTTTAACATTATTGCCTTTACTGCTTTTTCCGTAAGTGCTAGTCAAGTGGTTGGTAAGTTCACGAGATGGGCGTTCGTTTCCACAACACAAACAACGCTTGGCTGAAAGTCAGGTTTATTTCGTGGATCACAAAGATGCGTACAAAGCCAGTATGATGATGGTTAATATTCCTAAGATCACAAGTCCAATCGATGAAGAGTGAGCTTTCTCCTAAGAGTCCGCCTGATCTTACATCCAACTCTAACACAGTAGTTCCTTCAACAGTCACCAGATGTCCTTTCTACTTGTAGCTATCTAAACCCCTTCGAATCCCTAAGATTTGTGTAATAGTGTTCTCCGCCGTACCCATAGGTTCTTCCCAAAATAGCAGTCTGGTATTGATTTACCCCGAGCATTGACACTCGCTGGGAGGTGTGCTCTGTCTGCTTTGCTCAACAGGTATATTTATACCTACCAGTAGCTCATGCTATATTTATTCTATATGATATGGTAATTCATATAATTTGGAATACTTTCTCTACTTCCCTTATGTGCAACTGGTGACGTTCTCTTCATTACATCTCTATACAATCGGTTATATGCACAAAGTGAATTACTCTCTACCTTTGTACAATATTATAGATATCAATTGTTAGTTTAGAAAAAGTTGTTATGAAGAATGTTTCTTCCTACTTTCACTTTGAAATTTAGATATTTCCATCGTGTTCTTAAAAGGATGACAAATCATCCTGAATTTAGTGCTCAAATTTTAGATGAACAATTTTATTATACAAGTCAGTAAATAGGCAACAAAACTTCTGATTAACTATAGGTATGCTGAAAGGACTGAAAAACTTAAAACTTGGAATGTGTTATGCCCTTTAATAAAAACTGATTGGGATATTATAATATGTTTCTGTAAATGTCTAATCTATATATGACAACTTTCAAACAGATTTTCTGCGTGACATTTTGTCCTGCTTGTATATTAAAGTACCCACAGTTTTATAAATCAGATCCCTTTGATTATTCATAAAATAAAGTAACTTGAACAAAATCGGCCCTTTCTTAATCAGTGGACCTATACCTTCCAAATATATCTAGAGATTATTGGGATATTGCACTGAGGTCAAAATAACCTCACGCACATTGGAAATAGAATAAAATTAATCAATAATTGTTTATTATGAGAATGCTTACTGTACAAACCTGAATAGTTTTACGAAAAGAATGGTCATCAGATTATACTGGAATTACTAGAAAGAACTTAAATAAGAAACATATAAAGTAGCCTAAAGTAAAGGCTATAGGCAGTGTCAAAGGCAGGTGAGACGACCTTGGAACAAGTGTTCATATGGGGAGCCTTGTCTGCCAGTGGATGCACTGCAGAGAGAATGCAGACATACCTGAAATCAATAAAGGGTTAGTAAAAAGTCTCGGCTAGGACATGTGTAGTTCAGAGAATGATAAATGATTGGACATAACAGAACCTTTGGGGTTCGAGAGCAGGGTGGTTTAGGACTAACTACTAACTGGCAACGTCTGGTGACCATTTAATGAACTAACAACTTTCAGAGGAATAGTGTTGTAGGCCGACTAATGATAGGGATACCTACTTCTGTTAACCGACACGGACTCATATACAACTAACATTGTGTACATCTTGTGAACATCTTGGAACTGATTATGAGGCTTATTCACTGTGTATCAGCTATAGAATGAACCTCTGCAAAGTGAGAGTTTGCGTGTGGATCTGAACAACCCATTTGGAGACTGACCCTACCCTTAACTAGCAGTAGGAGACTTAACTTATTGAACATCAATACTCCTAGCGAATAAAGCATTTATTAGACATTCACATCAACCATATACGTACTAACATATATATAAGTATATAAACAGTCTTGTTCAATATCACTAGATTTGTAAATGGAAATAACTCCATTATGTTTGTTAACCACATCTTTGTGAGAAAGGGAAGCTCAAAACCGTTTGCAGGAAAAACATTGTATGCATCTGTCCCACAAGGGCAAATTTTAGAGCTAAGACTGACCCGATAGGCCTAATGGCAAAATAAGTGTTGATAGTATTAACCATGTCCTTATCACTCATTTGTTCCATCAAAATTTGTATAGGCGATATTTGACGAGTTTGTTTGAGGGGAGGGGACATTATTTATTGAATGCCAGAACTTTTTTGGGTTAATGTTATGGATTTTTCCTCTATATATTCACTTCTTGCTTTTCTTGTTTCAAATTTTCCTGGCTATCTTTTTGTCTTTTATCTAACCTGTACATCACAATATTTTGATAGTATGGTTGTGGCCTTCATAATCTTATTCAGCTAATTTGAGAGCCAGTCAGGTTTGGAATCATTAAACTTAAAGTTTTTCACAGGGACCATGTCTAGGACATTTAAAATACTTAAATCTAGGCTTTTAAAAAATGTAAACAGATTTGAGATATTCCAAGTATATAGAAGCAGAAGTGCGAGCAATTGAACTTGCAATTGGTAAGGTCACACACCATAAATCCATGAAAAGACAAATATGAATGGTAGCAATGAAATTATCAACAGTTGAATATCTGAATACCATCTGCATATATTATTATACAAAAGAAATACTCTCGTTTATGATGTATTAAAGATAGCAACAAGCTTTTTTTTGCATAACGTAGCCTGACAATTCTTCTCTTAGATTTTACTCATTCTAAAATGAATATCAAATGACCTGGTTTCCTTGGAAACCAAATGGTTCATCTTAGCAGTATTTTTATGTTTTAAGTTTATCAAAATTCTGGTTACCATGGCAACAGTATGTAACATTTTGGGAAATCTTTATGTTTTGTATAAAACTACACAATACTTAATTCTTAGTCAAATTGTGGCTTATTTTGTCATTTTGAATCTTTTTCTCTGATGATAAACCTGTCAAAGTGTATGTTAATAGGCTCCAAATTCACAGAGCTGGTCACTAATGCTTAGAAATAGGAATACCAGTTTCCAGGGTGTATTAGGCTTTCACATATGTATGTCAAGTACTATCTCTATTTATTACAAAGAACTGAACTCAAGATCTGGCTTGAAGTAGTTGTCATCTGTTCTCATCAGTGACTTGAATCTGTATGTGTCTTTAGTTGCTATTTACAGTGTTTAAGGCCTTTGTAAACCAAAATGCTTCTGGGTACTAGTCTCTTGGGTAGCAGCAGAGAATCAGAGGCAAGAACAAGGGACACGAACAGTAATGTTGAGTTATTGATGTTGGAATGAGTGTATCTAAGATAAATAATTTAAAACCAAATAAATCAATAAGTCTCCCTTTTCATACTACATACTGCCCCTGTCCGACCTAAGAAACCATATACTATTTTGTAGACTGATTGCTGTCCCAGTAAAACAGATGCTAAGAAGTTGAAACACACTGCTGGTGAGCCACCTCTGGATCCGACTGCCATAGTCCGAGAGGGGGCACCTTCTCCACCGACCACATCCCAAGGTCTGTTAGGTAGGCTCATATGATGACCTGTGTAAAACAAATGCCATCATCACTCTAGGCTTCAATCTATCATATTTGCAGAACTCCCTTCTGCAATAATGTTGATAAGCACAACATCATGAGAAAAAAAGTGTGATAATTCTGAAATATTATCAAAAACATAACTTTGATAAATCTTTGAAGCAAAATCAAAATCAAACTTTTGAATTCAAATCTTTGTTTATCTTATTCATCATAGATTCTTGAATGATGAATAAGTCATTATATGTTTGTTAAAACATGCCTAAAATAATATCAAACTCCATCTGGAAAAATCTCAGTTTGTTAGTGTTCTTAGTGGGAGCACAAATGTATCCCCTTTAAAGTTGTTTAAAGTACTAATGCTCTTAACTCTCTCATTTATTAAGACATTGTATGATTACAGCTTCAGCATACGGTGAAGATGAGACTCCCCCCGAAATGAGCATCCCGGCTTCTGGGACAGTGTCCTCTGCACCGACGATTGACCAGGGACAACCAGGTATGCTTTTAATGTTGCTCATCAGTGAGTCATTATCCATTTCACAGTTGTATTATATATAATTGTTCGGTAACACCAACAATTTCAGAACATTAAAAACATACTGAAACATTACAAAGAAATATAGGTTTTCAAATGTAGAGTCTTCATGAAATTACTCTATTGTATTGTTCACTTTCACAGCAGCAAAAGATGCACAGAGATTATCTTCTACACAACTAAAGCCCCATGATTCTCCAGGTAGGCTCGTATATTAATCCATTGAGAGAGACACATTGACGTTGAATTTATTATGCAGGAATACATGATATTTAACATGCAGCAGTACAAATCCAATTTCATTGAATTTGATTTCTCTGTTTTCAAAGAAATGAAATGAAAGAGAATCAAGAAAATAATGTGAAACATTTCAAAGAATAATTATTGGTAAATTCATTTTCCTTTTAAAGAGCTGGATATTGAAGCAGCCACAGCCTTCCCAGTTTGGGATAAAAGAAATGAAGAACAACAAAAGCTAGTGCTTGGTAGCCGTATAAAAGAGCTGCTTACCCAGCAAGGTCCAGACCTGGTGAAAAGCATAGATCCAGATAGACTCTTTGTTCATCTACGCAAGGATTGTGCCATTGACAGACCAATGCAGGAAGAAATTGAGGTACTGAATTGCCTAAAAAATAATGTTGAATATGGGATGCATTCATACAATGTCCACATCTAATATATGTCTTTTTGATCAGACCTAAGTTCTGTTTATTATAGACTCAACGTTACTGGCCCAAAAAGTATATAAATTATGTAAATATTATAATATAGTGATTTAAATGATAGGGATATCAATGCTTAGTTTAATATTGAGGCCACACTCAAATGCTCTTGTGCATTTGACATATATTGGTATATCATTAACCAAACAAAATAATATTTTTGTATCTTTAATCATAAATGTCATTGAAATGTAAAATATGGATTGCATGAGAGATAGATTTTACTTTCATACTTATGTGTTTAAAAAGGGGCTTTCAGGTAAATGTTCCAATGATTATGACAATTTCAAAGATTGTTGAAACGTTCCGGTACAGGGAAGAAAGTCTAAAAATATCATGCTATAATAAAAGATGTTGGCATTAATCTTTCTGATCCTCTTTAAAGATCATGGGAAAAAGTATGATTTAGACCAAAACATTATGAAGCTAATAGTAATAATGTAATTTGTAAATTGTAAATAATAATTGACACATCAATGTTAAATCAAATTTCTTTTCAAAGTTTTTTCTAACCAAAAATACTCAGCTTAACTGAATCTTATGTAAGTTTATGCGCATGCGTATGAGCTAAGTCATCAAGAACTTTAATAATAATCCCAGCTGTAACCCTAATTCAAATAAAAAAAAATTGTAGATGTTCAAATGTTAACCTCTGTTCAGAACTAGATTGAGTAATACATTGAATGGAGCTAGACGCATTGAATGGTTACAGTTTCTGATATAGGAAGGGTTTATATTTAGTTCTTAACAAGAGAGTGGAGTTTAATCATTCATGATCACATCCTCACATTTATTTTCTAACTGTGATTTCTCATTGGACATTTAAAACATTGTTTCAAAAGTTTTACTTTTGCCTTAGATCTTTACTGAAATGTAAGAATAATGTTAATATCACAAATTTTCATGTGTTATAAGTTTCACATATTCTCATGTTTAATTAAAATCAACATCTTTGAAATGGTTAATGTATCTTAAACTGGCTCATATAACTTACTCAATTCAACAAATAATACAATTGATCTTAGTAATTGTTCATTTGATAGACTGAACAGCATGATTGTATACATAGTAGATTATACATCACACTGTTGGAGTAACACCTGCGATGTACAATTGATAGTTTTGACTTTCTATAATCAGTATCTGGTTATTGCAAACGATAATCAACAAGGTAGAAGAGGCAAGTTAGATGAAAATTTCAATGCTCATATGGTGCTAACATAAAGTGATGGTTCAATAATATATAAACTTTAAAAATATTATTAGTTTACAACTGATCACTGTCAATTTAATGTTTGTACATAGTTCAATGCCACTAGACACCAGATGGTAGAGCGGCTGCTTGGATACATAGAGAAGGGGCCTCAGTGGAGATTCCACTCCTTGTTGAGGGCTTTACACCAGGACAACCAAGACCACATTATAACACATCTTGGTTACAACCCAAACAGTTATGAGGAGGTTTGTATACTTAAATCCTTACATCGTTGGCTGAGTAATAAAAGGTCGTATCTCAAAAAAAATAGATTTTACTTTTATTTTTAAAAATGTTTCTCTTCCCCCTAAGGTATCTGGCAATTTTCGAATTTTCCGAATTTTCCAAATATTTAGAATGTTATTCACCAGTAAACAAAGGTCGTATCTGCACATTTTCACTTTTTAATGAGTAATAAAAGGTCGTATCTGAAATAAGCCAATATTATATTATAAGTAAAACATGCTAAATTATACCAAATGAAAATATTTCATGATTTAGTTTTTCAGATAACTATCCTGAAAACATAATTCTATAATATTATGATTTGATACATGGAGTCAAAGATAGATACACGAATATATTATCTAAATATTGGATACGACCATTGTTTACTGAACTTATGGTCTTCATGTTGAGTAATAAAAGGTCGTATCTAGGCTTCATTTGAATGTGAGAGTTTAAAATTCATTCAAATCTTCACTATTTGAAAATAATCAAATGTAGTCATACCTAGCATATAAGTTGCATGTCAGGAATGTTATTTTTCTGAAATTTGTATTAGTCATACTGATTTAATTTGTGTTTATCTAAGTTTATTTATATCAGATACAACCTTTTATTATTCACTGATTTCCAACTTTTCTCCATAAAATTGAGTAATAAAAGGTCGTATCTGAAATCAAATCTGTATATGTTACCATAGTAACAACCTAGATTATCCAGAATCATGGCCAAATGACTTTTAGCATTCCATATTCTTCCTAGGAATCAAATATCAAAATGATTGTGTAGATGTTTAAGATAATATAGGCCTTCAAAAGTGTCATATTTCTTTAATCAGTCATTACTCAAAAAGACTATTTTGTCAGATACGACCTTTTATTACTCAGCCAACGACATGTAATATCATTTTAGAACCTCTATAGACTTTGTAATTTCTAATATAAAGGGAATTTCATAGAAGCCTGAAACCCAATTTGAGCCAGGAAACCCTGTGAAGTAGAAACCCTGGTATATAGGGCTTCAGGCCTTAGGTATTACTTAGGCAAATGTTAATTATAAGTTGATATTAGAGAAAGGAATTATTCAACTGTGATTTTATGCAGTGTGGATTATCTGTTCAATATCCAAACGAAGCAGCATTCACAATGCTTACCATGTACAGCAGTGATATTTGGTTCTTATGATCAACAAGTAATGCAGGAGATTACATGAAATGTTCCATAGTGAGTGATATTTTAGCAGAGACCTTGTATTTATATCAAGACTGGAAAGCCAGGGCAAAACCTGTTATGCACTACAGGCCTGCCACCTGGGCTGTGGTTGGATTGGATTTGGATTGACCATTTTCTCTATGGTTAGATTGGTCTCTGTGATATACCAGCTGTTCCAAAAATACACTGCCAATGATCAGACCATGGTCAGGGTTGACTGGATTGATTCCAACCAACCACCAGGGGAATGGGCACATAGGAACATAGAGGGGCTTTCCAGGCTCGATATATCTTATATATACATACAAGGTCTCTGATTTTAGGTTCAGAATGCTCTACGGTGGAGTAAACTATTTAGTGAAACAAATGCTCCACACTCCTCACCATTGTTTTTTGTAATCTCAGCTAATATACTAGATTTATTAGTTTTTATTAAATATCAAGCAGGGATATCATCAACTACCACATGCAGTGGCCCACAAGATGTCCATATATTATATCTCCTTCATTCTGAAAACACCTTTCAAACATGAGTACAAGGAGACAGATTCACCAGAATATAATGATTTCACGTCTGACATCAAAGCAGCAGTAAGTTTACTACCATCCTCATCTCCAGATAACCTAAAGTCAGAGATTCATTTCTAAATGCTCCATTCAAAGCTCAAAGTAATGACTAAGATACATATATAATCTTAGGAAATCTAAAGCTTCATCACTTAAAACTCAGAAAGTATTCACATTGATAGGGATGAATTGAAAAATATGCTCCTTGACACATGCAGCCAATAACTACCAGAGCTTGTTAAATTTTGCTTATAACTGATTTCTTCACTGCACAAGTTGGCATACAGAAAATTAGGTAATGATACAGGCACTTTAATGCATTGCAACTATAAATCCCATATTTATTGAACGAACAACTATTAGAATTATGAAGTCACTTTTTTAATTAAAAATGATCCCTTTTATTGACATCAAAACAATACAACTTGAACACAGCAGTATCAACCATAATGTTGATTTGTCAATAATTATTATGTCTCTGCAACGTAACAGCTATTTATGGTTTACATATACCTTTGAAGTTTGAGCTTCATGCTGATGCTTTTAAAGTATTGTTCTATTTTAGGTCTACGAGGCTATCTTCCAGAAGCTGAAAATCCAGGTGGACTTAAGAGTTGGTTATTTATGGTATGTCTCTCACCTTTCAATTTGTCCATAAACACAATTTCAGAAATTATGAAACTATTTTATTCAATTCGGACAAATAGTGTGAATGCAGATAGTGTATGTGTTTGTATATGCAAATCCACAAACAGAAATAAGATCCTAAGAAGTAGAGAAATATATTCAAAGAGTATTTTTCACAAAAATAATCAATCTGCATTAATTTGAATTATGGTCAGGTTCACTTATGGAATGTATTTCCATAGCCATTTGATGCTGAGGTTAACTGTAAGAACTCCAATGATTTTACTCCCATTTCCAGGATATTCTTCCTGTGTGGTATTTGTAATCCTGAATGCTAGTGTTCAATTAGGGTATTATTTGTAAGAATGGGGAACTTAAATTACTTTGTCTTTCAAGATGTCATTACTTAATAATATTTATCTTCACTAGTCAAGACGTAGAACAAGTCCACGAATTGGTGCGCTATAATCCATAACGCCACCATACACTTAGACTCTTTCTCTTAAAGAAGAGGAGAACGGTTTCCCCTCATCCTCTTAAAGCACACCTCTCACTCCCTATTATACTAATGTTTGGCCCATTTGGTGAGGGATTTCTCTTCAAGAAAAAGAGGACATACATGCACCCCCTGGTGGTATACATCAATACTAAACCTCTATGTCTCAAGAAGAAAACCTCACCCTATAAGCCTCATGTGAGATACAACAGGGAGAATCTTTGCTCTTAAAGAGGATGAGGGAAAACCTTTCTCCTCTTCTTAAAGAGAAAAAGTCTAGGTGTATGGAGTGATAACGCAGACAACGCTTGGCTGAGGTACAAAATGTTTGGTTTATATGCCTTTCAAGTCTTGTCATACATAACACAACCTCACCTTAGCATAGCATGATGTAAGCGCTGCCACTTAACCACTGTGGCTCTGTGGCAGCACTTGGACTATTACCAACCAATGCATCTAGGCTTGCTCCTGCTCTCCCAGCATGCCCCCTAGCACTTCTATAGTTCTCTACACACACCCTTAGTGCTTTGCATACACTCCACATGAGTCTTTACCTATGGAAAGTGTTCACACTCATGCTTTGTGTATGCTCCACACAGCTTTATGTTACTTACAGTCTCCAGGATCAACAGGTCCCAGGATCCACATAGTGTTCCTAGAATTCACACAGTGTCCCCAGTTCCTCAGATCCCAATTGTGTCCAATATCCCTATGATCCACAGAATCCACATCTCCCTATGTATCCCCTACTTTGCCACTTTCACTCAAGCCCCGATCTCTCTACCGAGCAATATACTTTCTCTAACTCGAAGTTCCTGACTTTGGAGTTGGGCGCCGTCCTGCTACCTTATATATGTGAGCAGACAAAACAAACAACTCTATAAATCTCCTCAGATCCAGACAGCCTAATGCGTGCAGCGGGCGGCCACAAAAGGATAATCGATATACCCATCCTTCACCAACCGGCTCCCACAATAACAAGTGCCCATTTCTCAATGTGTGTCTGTACACCAGCAGCCCTCTTATGAGGGTATCCCACTGCATGCCTTCAGGGCTGCCGGCTTGGCGAACGAGCAATGAGCAGCTGTGTGTGAACAGATCCACAGCACATCAGCCAGCCTGGACCAGGGAGCCTGACAGTCCCACCCCTCTCCAAGCGGTTTCCCCACCAACCTTTCCCCACCTAGCTGGCCATTCTACATATAACACAGAAAACCTTTACCACTTTTAACCATATTACACTACCTTAGTGCAATCCAGCCATGAAAGTGTCCCAAGAGTCTGTTTGCTTTTAAGAAATTTCAACATCCTGAGATTTAGAATGCTGCATTTTCATTTTCTATTCTGTGTCATTAGGTTAGATATGTGGTTATTCTTTGTTTATTTAGATTGAAAATTAAATAAATTAGATTTTTCTGTTATTCTCTGTTATACCCATTATGGTTATAGGTATTGAGGAAAATGTGACAATTTTTATACATTGTGGTTTTGTTCTGTTAAGGCAGTGGATCAGAGGAAACAGACTTATTTGGCATTTTAAGCCTTACTAGAAGAAGTTTGTTACTGAACTGACATCTGCTGCCAAACTGAAGTAATGTTTTTTGAGTTTTGAGGGTTTTTTTTCAGCCAGAAAACCTGTATGGCATTTATTGAAGTTCGATCACACCAACAAATAAAAAGGGAGGAATTTGAAATGGCAATAGCTAGCATGGCTTTGGTTAGCAGGCAGACTACTCACAAGGTGGAATATGAAGTCATTCAAGCTTCCATCATTTTTAGAGGTATGTATTTATTTCTAAATTTCAATGTCAAACTTTCCCTTCTCATTCCAAACAAGGAAATCACAACAACAGTGATTGGGGTCAGGAGAGCAGCCAATTTATCAAGACAATGTTTCCTGAAAGACAAGTACTCTAGAGTAAAGTACTTATTGATGTTAAGGACAGACAACACCTCTCAGCACCCTATTTACTGTAATTCACATTGCACTGTCTCTGAAAAGGCTACAGTTACATAGTGTATGAAATGATTAGGAGGCCTTCGAATAAACCCCAAGGAATGTACCCTTGTTTTCTTTGAGTCCGCTGACCATCAAGAGCCCCCATGAATACACATATACCTTCATGTACAGCATTACACCCCCGTTGTACAGTAAGGGCACTGCACAACCTCTCTACCCACCTTGGGGGGGGGCACACAATCCCTGGGTGTAAAGCCCTACAAACCGAGTCTGAGGGCCGCATGGTCTATCTGGCCCCTTGATAAGGGTAAGACTATAATATTTTACTTTTCTTTTTTTTCCCTGCAGTGAATTGAATATAAATTCTTATGCTGTTATGGCTCAGGTTTAATATTTAATAATATTTTTAGGGGGCAGTGACTTGAATATGAATTCTAATGCTGTTATGGCTCAGGTTTAATCTTTTATGATATTTTTGGGGGCAGTGAAAAGCTGTTATGGCTAAAGTTTGATATAAACCTCACCAAAGTTGAACACTCACTCCCTCAGGTTGTTATGTGCATATCAATTGGTCTAAACTTTATTTGGGATTTAAAAAAACCAAAAGTATATCAATATATAGTTATAAACATGATGGGCACAAAATAAGTAAGAAACAGACAATCAGAAATAATGTGTAGCCACTCGCAGTAACTTCATACTCTATTTTGTTAACAAAGCTCCCCAAAAACAAAAATAACATCAATTCGTCTTATTGTCATTTAAGAAATTGAAAAAAGAATGGTAAAAAGATGGCAGCCAACAGTGGATGCATTGGTTTGTTGATCTTATAATCATTTGAGGTAAAGAAACAAAATGATTAATATTCATTGCATTGGAGAAGGCCTTAGGCACTCCCCTCGGCCATACAGGTGGGCTTTTGGGGTGGGGTGGGGGCCAAAACTTACCCAGCCTGCCCTCAGTTAGGCCCCGTATAATCTTAAATGGTACGCACGGTATATACTGAATACAAAATAGTATGTGGCAAATTCTCCAGCATACAACCCTCATATACTGCAAAGCAAACATTGATGGAGGGGGATTGTCAAAAGCAATGTAGCCTTGGCCTACTGTGGCTGGGAATGGGAGAGCACAGCTCCAGGACAACTAGTGAAGGAGAATATGCTTTCCTTGCTTAACGAGGCCTACTTACATATAGACAACAGTAGGCAAGGCATCATTTGCACTATCCTCTGTTCCATACATAATACATTACATACATTACCACTTTGTATATGAATTGAAGGGTAGTAATTTTCTCTTTCCAAAGATGTAAATGAAGTTAAAGTCAATTTAATCTCTCTGATCTTAAGAATCTGAAATCATTTTTTTAATTTTATTTTTTTGAACATAGACATCTTTTATATACAAGTAGCAAACTTCAAACCTTATATAACTCCTGATAGATTATATTTGCTGGGAAATGTGTCTTAGATTTTTTTTTATTAAGGTCCTTGTTTTTTATTTCATTACAAGTAAATGGAAACTTTTCATCATTTTTTTAAACTTAATTTTCGAGATTTAATCAAGAATCTGAGACATATTTCCCTGTACATAACCTTGATCTATATGTATTCCAAATTTCAAGTGTCTGCATGCAATATTAAGAAGATATCTGTGTTTGATCACAATAGCAATCAAAAATCAAAGTTTCTAAATCTTGACATTCATACATTGGTATCAGCCGAAGGTAAAAATGAAATTGGGAAATAGTTCCAAAGACCGAGGCTTACAAAGTCCCCTGTACAGAGGTTGCAGTCTATGGAACCAGTTGGATTATAGCACACAAAATCTATGTGATATAGTTCAGTTTAAGAATGCAATTGGAAAATTGGAACTTTCCAATCTCCAATGGAACACCAATATCTTTGGTTAGATTCTATAATGTTGTAAGCACCACCAATCATTCATCTGTCATTACATCTGTCACACATATTGTTATCCTTATACTATTGGAAGAACAATTCACTGTAATTAAAATAGTTTGGAAATAAAAATCTAAATCTACATACATAATATCATATCTATATAATTCATGCAAATGGATATAGTTTGTAATCATCTATCTAGTGGTATGATATATGAATATGGTGTTTGGAATACTAAATTGGAGAGCATACTGCAACCACCACAGCAAATTACACCATATCAACTGTTGTCTATCCTAAATGAAAATATACCATGGGCTGAGTGGCAAGTACATAGGTTAGGACATAATCATTCCCATGTCATGCATATTGCCATGGAGATATCTGGAATACAAATTCAAATGTATATTTTTGTTGAAAATGTATATTTTGTTTTGCTCTTTACAACCATGTGACTGTTAGATAAATCGATAAAACTGATTATTAACTTTGTTGAAATAAAAAAAGTATATTATTATGATATAATATGTTTAAATTAGAAACATATGCAATTGACTAATGATAATTCTAAATTGATCATCAAAGTTGCACCTCATTCATTTCTGGGAATTGTGATGTCATTTGTATAATCACTATATGTTTCATCATAAGGATTACATGTATTTTGGATGATTGGTATATGTCTGTAAATTATGCTAATCATGCTAATTACATTGCGTTCATCATTTTGTCTCATTTTTTAAAGTAAGAACTAATTTCTGTATAGTGTGGACTTTTTTTTCAAAAAGTTAACTTCCAATAATGAAAAATATATGTGTTTGATCTATAACTTCCTTTCTAATGGCAAATGACAGATCCCATTGCCATTTTGGATACTTGGTATACTTTCTAGAAATATTAAGAAAGCAAATACATAATCATTAGCTTCAGCTTTGCTTTTCTCTGAATGTCTGAATTTCAAAATTTAACGATTTCGAAGAGTCATAATTGTTGTTTTGCAAAAGTTAATTTCTGGATTTGAAGGCCCTTTGTATTAGCTTGACAAAAAATTGATACTAGACATGTGACTCATTTTAACAACATGCCCCATGTATGCAGTGAACTGCACAAGAACTAGTTATCCATATGCATTCAAACTTCTATTAGAGATTTCAGGCCCCGTATAATTAAAGATGATCATCAATTCCTTTGCAACTCCTCCCACACCCACATTCAATGGTATTTGGCATTGAAGGCACTTTATTTCAGTAGTATTTTAAATTTGTTGCAACATCTGCTTTCCTGACTGATGTTAGAATGTATAACAAAAAGATACTCATTTTTCACCTGACTGACAAGAACCAACTTCTTTGACTTCATAATTTTTCAGAAAAAATCCAACATGCTATGGTGGTTGATGTCTACAGAAAAAGACACATAACTGAACAGAAACAAGACAGACCAATTGATCTTGAGACCCAGTATGTCAGACTGAAATTGCTCTCTCAAGAAGACTTAAAAGTCATGCAGAGAGATGAACTAGAGCGACCAGACTCCTACCAGAAAGGACTAGAGAAGCATCATGGAATCGACATCCAAGATGAGGACCTCATTAAACCCATTGACTTTGGGAAGTATATCATTGTCCGTGGAAGAGCAGGCATTGGAAAAACAACACTTTTGCAGCGGCTGTTCTGGAAATGGGCAAATGGTGAATGGGCTCCAAGGTTCAAAGCCATGTTCTTGCTGAACGTGAGATATCTGATGAGAGTAGAAAAAGAAATGGATTTACTTCGGCTGCTGAGTCTGTACCCTGTTTACAATGTGGGTAAAGAGGATGTCCTGATTGATGCAGAATGGCTTGCTGAAAATGAAGAAAAAATTGGCTTCATTGTTGGTAAGGTTATCCACCATATTTCAAATTTAAGATGTTGAAACCCTCCAAAGCTTTAAAGGAATATTACCAAACCTTAGACTAATCCTGATATAATGGTGTCTAATGATTATTTTTGTTGTAAAATGCATACTTTTCAGGGCAAATCGAATGCAGAAACCATAAGAACCTTGTCCCATATAATAATCATATCCTCATGACATTTCGTCTCCTAAGATGTAGCTAGAGGTTACTTAAATGTAATCTGGGCCTTAAAAGCCAATGTATCTTTAATTTCTATAACTTAAAGTGATGATCCAAACTGATAAAAATTAACACTATTATTTCCATTGCAAGGGTGATAAGATTGAAATAAATTGATTTACAAGGGACTTCAACATACTGATATAGACCTTCATCAGACAGAGTAATGTGACCACATTTTGGTGATCGCCATGGTTGTGGTCACTACACCCATAATATTATGGCCATTCAATTCCACAATTTTTATGTGAAATATGTTTATTATGATTTGATGAGCTCTCTTTTGCTAAATAGGCAAAAATCTTTCTAATAGATCCTAGAGAATTATAAGTAATCATAAATTTATATTGATCACCCTATGGAGCCCATGCCATTTTGGGAGGTACCGGTGTGATGTCACATGTACAACATCTGTAGTATTTTATAAAGGAAATAATGTGCCAATTGAAATGATTATCACAAGTGAAAACAAAACTCTTAGTAACAGTCATATAAGATTATGCATGCATTTATTTAGAAAGGTTAATAACATTTCACAGATGGGATTGATGAGATCCAGAGATTTGGGCCCCAGTGGGTGGACACAAAGTGCATGACGTTCATGTGTGACACTGGAAACCCTTTGGAATGGTGCTTTGCTTTGATGAGACGTGACATACTCAAAAAGTCAACTATCATTGTCAGCTCAAGGTGAGACCCTCTACTAAGGAGATTGATGATATGTGATCTTGCATAGGAAACCCATACTGATCTATATATCTGCAATAAGCTTGGATTTCCCATGGAGCGTCACATATTGAGAGGGTCATTAGACCTTCTGGTTTGTTGCATTAATATGAATATTTAGTGATCTAAGACAATGATGATACTTTGTGAATAGAAATCCATCAACAGCCATGTTTTGGTCTTTGGGATATGCTTGCAATTTCAAATTAAATGATGGTGATACCATTAAATATTGATTGACAACATTGCATATTATTTTCACCCTTTATGATTTTTTTGTTAGCTTAATTTTCTCCTAGGAATGCATTTTTTTCTCATGGAAGTGAATACAAAAATATCAATTTTTAACATACTGCATAAGAAATATTTTCAAATCCTAAGATGATGAAACGTTGATTATGTTGTTTCTACAAAAAGAATAATAATGACTCTTTTTCAGACCATTTGCTGCCCTTTCATGTGTAGCAGAGATAGCAACCTCATCACCCTCCCAGATGCTTGTTGAACTGATGGGACTAACTCGTGAAAGGGTAATGGAGTTTGTGGACAAAAATGTCATTCCTGGAAAAAAGGACTTTGTTAAACAAACATTGATGAAGAACCCCATCCTGATGTCAGTGTCAGCCATTACCTTCTACTGTGCAGCATTGTGCCAATTGCTGGGAGACCTGGATGGGGTACCTGTAAAGGTCACCACCTACACACAGATCACCGCTTACATCATACAGGTAGGCAAATAATACAAGGTATATATATATTCTCAAAGGCCACTCATTTTATCTTATATCAAGTAGTTCAGAAATGGTGGAATTTTTCTTATATTACATATTTAAAAGAAGAGAGTAGACTTTTAAAAGATCCTTGATATTCCCTAAGTATTGCAATAGATGTTTGGAAATTATTTTCACATTGTGCAACCTTATTTGAGGCAACATGAGGAAATACAAAACTTTTAGAAATCAAATATTTGGTCTGAATTGACTCAACAAGCTTAAATTGACTAGCTTAGTGTTGGTGATTCATGGTCACTTGTCCTGAGCCCCAGAGCACTCTGCACAAGATAATCTTCCATACTAGAAATGGTCTGTCACAGCTACTGCTGATATCTAGGTAGCAAAGTGGCAGAGTGACCAGAATGTAAAGTGGTTTCACTGGATCAAGTTCAAAAGGTTCTTAGCTACAGTTTCCTTGTTGGCTGCTTTACGATTTAATGAAAGAAATTTCTGCAAAAGTGCAAAAAAGGGGTGCTGTGTTTTATGTCAGATAGTATCCTCATCATTTAGGTTACTTGAAAGGACCCATAACATTTGTATTCCATCTACTCCATAACACATAATTAGCATAAAAGGGGGCACGGCTCTCAAGTCCCATCATGTGGTACAAAGAAATACCAAGGGTCCTGTCAACCTTGAATAGGCTAAAATACATATTTTTTTTATGATAATTCATTTAAGGAAAGCTTGCACATGAATGCAAGAATCGATATTTTTTGTGTAATTATCTTGACTAGAGTACTAAAAATATTTCAAAAGCAAAAACTTGAAAATGTTGACGTCTCCGAGAACTATTCATGAAAAGCATTTAATTTTGGGAATTCCCTTAATGCTGGGCTGCTCAGTATTCCCCTTGCTACATCACAGCCATGGGAATTATTTCTAGAGTTAGTTTGGGATTCCCCGATGATGAATTTATATTTCGATTCATTATGAGTTGCATACAGTCAAATATATATAATTTGGGTAAGAGAGCATAACTTATAATATTATTACAAATTCTATAGGGATCGGAATTCCCTTCTAAGGGCAGATGGGATTCCCCAATAAATCCCTCATATTGGAATGGGGTTCAGGCCGCCCCTCTAAATCTTTTCTTGCTTACCATCCAGCAAATCCAGGATTTCCAAAAAGAGGGGGTCCACATATAGGCCAAGTACTACAAATGCATGTATTTACACAGACGCATGCATAATTTTCCCCTCTTTCCCTAGTTCAGGGATCCACCAAAAGGACGGGGTCAGGACACCCTAACCCCCCTCTTGATCCACCCGTGCCATCTATCATCCCTCTCCCTCCTCTCCCCTGGCTTTGTCCAAATTAGGGGTCAAATGTCATGTTTATATTCGAGGATATAAGTAGGGTTTTATAAAAGATAAAAAGAGATTTTCCTTTCCATTTTCTTTTCCATTTTCAGATGTTCTTGCAACGTTCACTGAAAGATGAGACCAGGATCCCAATGTCTGACATCGATACGCTCTCCAAGTTGGCCCTTGATAGCCTGGTTAACAGGGAAAAGGAAGGTGTTCCTAGATTGGTGTTTGACAAGAGAGACCTGGAAAAGGTGGTTGGCGAAGACCTCAAAGGTAATGAGCAACAGTCCAACTGTAAAAGTGTTTTATTTAAAGTAGAGTAATAAAAACATTGGACAAATGAGAGAATCCTGATTTTTAGATAAGTTGTTGGTTATATTTCATATTTCTAGTAAACTGCAAAAGCATCCTACCAATAAGACATATATACATGAGAGTCACATGAGTTTTAAAGATAAGCTGTCAAAATGGTTTTGTTTTTCAAACAGCTGCAAGCCCCTATACAAATACAGTTCAATGAAATTTGTTTTTACTAACATTTATATAAATGTACATATATATATATATACTATTAATGATTTCCCCTGGATGGAAATGAAGGAATAAATCATTATTGAGGGTGGAATTGGCAACCAGAATAATATTTCTTTCAATGTATACGTAAATTAAGATGAGGTATATAAATTTGAGAAATTAAGATATGATGATATGGCTAAATGGCTAAACTCCACCATCACCACTGGCATTCTAATACTGTGGAGCAAATATAATTATGGCTTTGTCCCAACCTTCTCTACTACCCTTCAATTGGGTGGGCTCTAATAACAATAACTACATATAGCTACATAGCTATAGTAATTTAACCAGCAATGTCTCAAACTAGTTCTTGTGTGTGTTCCTTTTTTGTTTGCATCTGTCAACCTTGCATACCACATTGGCAAGCTTGTCTTGTGGAATAGACAGAAACATAGTGCAAGAACAAAATGTCAGTACCCAGCCATTTAACCTTAGTACTGGGAGGCTGGGGCTTGTAAGGGGCCTCAGTGGCCCATTGCACAATGAGTTTCGTAACAACAAAATTAATTTTCTTAATTATACCTATCGTTGTTACTTTTACCATAACAACAACCGTTTTGACACAATTTTTTTTCCAATATTTAGAATGCCCTCAACGAGCTGTAACTTTTACTGATTTTTTTCTAATTTTTTCCCTTCATATATCAATTTACAGAATTCAATTTCATTCATTAGAACGAGAGATTTTTATATTTTCGTACATGTTCATTATGCTATTGTTAAGTTTATCATAACAATGAAATTCCATTGTGCAGCATGCTACTGAGAATCCCAATTCCTGGAACAAAATGTGTACTCTGTTCCCAGCCAGCTTGCGACGTAACAGAAACATTCTGCAACCATACTTTTTTAGTCAGTTTGTTACTTACTAAGATGGCATGTAACAATAATGATATTGATGGTGAGGTTGAAACCTCACCAAACTAGAACGTTATCATAACATTATTTTTTGGTGAGGTTAGGATGAAACCAAAACAGTACATTATAAGAACATTCTGTTTAGGTCAAAGAACATAGCCAGAATGTTATAATAACGTCACAGTGCAACGTCACAGCAGTAGGTCGCAGCGACATAATTGGGAGTCATCAAAAAAATGTAACAAGAACCAAACCAGAACCAAAATAGAACGTTACTGCAACATTGTTATAACATCACACCTCTGGCTGGGTTGTACTGGGCCAATACTTCTACTTCAGATTTTGTGACTACTATGAGGTTGTCCAGGTACATCCTGGTCTGGCTTCCCTCAACTACCAGAACCCTTGTAATGAATGTGGCCACCCTCTGCATGTTACGTGAGGATCTAGCTCCGAATGGTATAGCCATATCAATGTATGTCCTTCTCTGACTTGATACAAATGAGGGGTAAATTTCAGTAAGTCAACCTTGAAACTCTTATATGCACAGGCCACGTTATATGTTAACATATAGACTCACACCTGAGCCTGCTTAAGGTCAGTATAAGGAAGTTGGCAACTGTGGGGAAGGTATGTTCAAGAGTGTCCCCCATGGCACTATTTGCTTGTATATATATATACGCTTGTATATATGCATTGACTGACTTATCTTGGGAAAAGGTAAGATCCGACCAGATCCTCTTTTACTACTGTCTGCTTTTGGACATGACATGAGGGGAGAAAAGTGGGCCCAAGGTTGAAATGGTGGCACCAAAAAGGGGCACACAAGAACAGCCCATGTCAAGCTCTGTGCTGATGAAATCTCCCATGGATATTCTGTAGTCCTTAGCATGGCTGTTGCTAGGGGTAGTGGCTGTATCTGATGCTAGACCCCTATACACAGGTGGAAAATCATATCTAATGAACTCCAACAGTTCGGTTTCATCAGAGTCACTATCAATTTATCCTTCACATGCTTCAATGTGGTCTCTGAATGCATATTGGGACGTGTCAACACCATGTTCCTTATCCCTGTTACAACTTTCCAATATCCAATAGAATGTTGACACACCTTGTCCTGGTCTCCTAGTCCGACTCTGCTGACAAAGTCTTCAGCCTCAGTCCTCTTGCCTTGCACACTCTGCCTTTCTTCACAAACCACATTGTCTACCATGGCCTGATTTGTCCATCTAACTGCTTTCTTGTTTGAGGCGCCACTCTGATGTAGCTGTGTACCTATACATGAGTCAAACTGAAAAAAACCATCATTATGTGTGGCCTCTTTATTTCTTGAGTCCAAGATCCCTTTCTGACTGAGCACTGCTTCTTCGGGCAATAATGACAGGCATACAACCCATTTTTTTGGCTGCTGTCTCATATTTGGGTGGGGAGCGCATGCTTCAGTGCCTGTTCTAATACATCCTACCTTGGAATGTCGGAACCCATACAAGTTGATCAGTAATGCATAAACTTAACATGGGACTTGGCCAGTCCCCTGTAAAAATCTAGACAATCTTTCCAAGTGTAGCTAATGTAAGCAGTATAGTGTTCCACCTAAACCTCTAAATAGGTTGTTTTACATACCCCCCTGTGTGCACAGCTGGCCATGCTCCCTTTGATCCTCCCCTAAACAGGTTGCTACTCCATTCCCCCCTGTCATGCAATCCCTTGGACTCTCCCTTGGATCCATGTGTTAATAAAGTCAGTATTCAGCTAACCTCTGAAGTGAGCAGACCTGTCTCAGACTTGCTCTTTTACCCTTTCATATCATGGGCCCAGGATGGGCACCTATCAACAACCTGTAGTTTTATACACTCTGTCACTATTAACCCAAGCAAGAATATGACGTTACAATAACGTTGCAGCAACGTTCTGTTTAGACCTGGTTTGGTTCTTGTTACATTCTTTTGAGGGCACCCAAAAACGTCTTTAGAACCTAACGTTGCGACGTCACACTAGAACGTTGTTGTGACATTCTTGTAACGTAATTTCACGTTACAATAACGTTATTATAACATTCTTTATTAGTTTGGTCTCAACTTTACCAAAATAGAACGTTATTATAACGTTCTTTTTCAGTAAGTCTAAACCTTACCTAAAATAATGTTATTGTTATGTGAAAATTGGCCAGGTCTCAGACCAATTAAAAAAGTACAGTCGCAGAATGTTCTTGTTACGTTGCTGCTTGCCTGGGAAAATCTCTGGGTTCCCTTTTTCTTGACTGCCTGACCGTGCCCACACTCCTACCCAATCTGTGGCCAAGGTGTCCTCCGCTATCTGTTGTATATGTTTGATGTGATAGTACACCAGGTGTGGCTGCCCTGCTGGGGGGACTTCCAACTTACTTTGAGTTGTATTAACCCCCAGACATTTTAAATACATGGATGGCTTAGGGACAATAGACTTATTGAAAATGTCTGTAGTAAAGTCCTTACTGTCATCATGCCATACTATATGAAAAGCCCTCCTTCCCGGCTGGTTGCGGACGTAGTCCAGCTCCGACAGACCAGCTGGGAGCAGGAGCCCAGGTGGTATTTTAGCAGTTGCTGCAGCAATGGTGCAAAAGACTGGCATGTCTGGGGCTGTCTACTTGGGTATGGAGCCCATGACTGCAGAGAGCAGGCCCATCCAGCATCCTTCCCTGGGTAAGCCAGCATTGCCAGGGATACCTCCACTTACTACTGACAACAACACTTTTTAAGTTCATCTCTAAAACAACCTGCCCCATGGCAACCAACCTTTCTCCAACCTCCCCCATTTAACCAACTGAACCTATATCGTCACTATCTGAGTGTCCCAGCGGCACACCTAGCCCATGCTGACTATCATCAACTTTACTATAAAACATGGTCCTGCTTGCTAGATACTGAGCCAAGGCAGCTTGATATCAAGGAAGGACCATTGCAGTTCATAATCATATGGAACAAGTTATTTATTCACTGATGGTGTAAGTGCTAGCGTGGGCAGCAATGTCAGTGCACACCGAGTGTATTGTGTCATCAGTCTGCAGATCAGTATGGAGGGTCATAAGAGAAAATGGATGAATTGATGGGGGAAGTTGTGTTATATACAAGCTATGTCTGGTATTGCTGGTTACTGTTCTTTTGGTTGTAGTGGAGGTATAGCATATAGGGGGTTCAGATCACCAGTGAACTGGAGCTGGTATTGAGCAAGTAGTGTGTAGAGATGTTTAGAAGGAAGGGAACCAGGAGGGTGATTTTGGTACCTCAAGGATCCCCCCCAAGAGGCAGCAATAAGCCACAATGTCCTTAACATGCATTGCCAAACATTGAAAGGCGAGTGCTTCATTTCAAATCATAGGTTTCTGTCTATTGAAATTAATTTCTTTGTGTCATTTCATATATGTTACTGTAGTTACTATTGAACTAGTATGAAAAATACACATTTACAAGAGGTTAAGAAACCTTAGGCACGCAGGAAAGAAATGGTATGGGCCATGTCATAGCATTGGCTAGATAGGTGGCCCAAACTAAACCTGCTCATTTTAAGTCTCCATTCCGTATGTGGCATATTTGAATTAATCATGCTTTTTTCTTTTGAAATCACTGAAATAATTATGGCTTTCCCTTAAAAAATACTTAGAATGACAGTGTTTTTGTCTGAATTAATGGCTGGTTGTAGCCCTGCAGTGCTCAGAACAAATGAACCAGCTCCATACCTTTACCAAGTCACAAATTTCCTCTCTAACCTGTTTTCGGTGATATACACTTACATTTAGGCTTCTGTTAGGTAACTAGTATGTTGAAATGGGTCAAAAACATTTTTTTCATAAGATAGTTGGGGTTACTGTAAAATATTCTATATGGCAATTGCATACTGGACCATCTTAAAAGTAGCTAATTGTATGTCTTTGCCTTAGGCCTCAACTACACTAGTCTGAGGACTCACTTACTTTTGAAAGTACAGAAATAAGTGAGTTTCTTTTGTCTTTTGTCTTTTTTACGAAGAAGTACAATTATGGGATTGTTTTAGGTATATTAAATTTTGTTTGTTATGCATATTGTGTGCATTGCTGCCACTTGCAGGAAGATATCTTTATTCAAGGATATTTTAAATGAGATGCTGCCTCACTTGAATACTGCACACTGCTTCCTAGATACCACAACTTCCTGCAGTAAACAATCTTTTCCTCACTTTTGACCTGCACTTTGTACATACAGGAGTCGAATTTTTTTATTTACAATTATATGAATATCTGTAAAACCTATTTCATTGTCACTTTTACTGTCTTGACAAAAATTCATGATAAACTTTTCATGCTACGATTTCTATTCATCATGTAGATCATCACATACTATGGACACATGATTGAATGACTTTGAGGGTCTAATAATGATACTTATCCAATGAGATTCAAGCCTGTGTACTAATTCCTACAAGAAGCCAGCACTTTTCTTTTAATAAATCAAAGGGTTTTCAATAACTAAATATTAGGAGAGTGTGCCTTCTTTACACACCTGAAATGTATCCCCTCTAAAATTCATGTAACCAGATGAAAGATTTGTTTATTTAGGGCAGACTAGTACTAAGCCTTATCCATCCAAATTTGCTCAGCAAGACTATAATTTCCCTAGAAGGCAGGAATAAGCCCGTCTGTGATGCATTTTTTAAATTAGAAGGATCAAATGAAAATTGATTGGAAATCTGCAAGACTTGGAATTCTACATCCCTTACCAACATAAAGAAAATTGTATCTTTCACTGACCACAGTAGACCTCAGTAGAGGCTCACTTTAGTTTTACAAAACAAGGTGTTTATATTAACTAAGGATGAGGAACTTAGCCTTTGCCTAGGCCTGTGTCTTGTGTTGAGGTAGTTGGCAATGTGACAAACATAAGTATTAGGTTATAATGTAGTAATAATTAAGTGAGTATAGGGTTTTCCAAAGCAAGAATATGATGTTACAATAACGTTATTATAACGTTCTGGTGAGTTATGGTTTGGTTCTTGTTACGTTATTTTGATGGCACCCAAAGATGTCTTTAGAACTTAACATTGCAACGTTGCAATATAACGTTATTGTGACGTTCTTGTAATGTGAAAGAACGTTATAATAACGTTGTAATAACATTCTTTATTAGTTAGGTCACAACCCGACCAAAATATAATGTTATTATAACGTTCTTTTTTGATAAGTTGTAACTATATTAAAATAACGTTATTGTTACGTGACCATTGGATAGGTTTCAAATTAACTAAAAAAAGTATGTCACAGAACGTTCTTGTTACGTCGCTGCTTGCCTGGGTTGGCAGGTTATAAAAAAAAGCTCCTGCCATGACCTGAACATTTAAGTATGATTACGATGTTTTTAACTTGACAGAAAATTTATTCATAAACATTTTTTTCAGTCCATGATGTTGGCAGAACAGGCCTCTTGATGCAAACTGAGATCAGTGATCCAGAACAGACCAGCGACAACCAGGTGCTGAGTCAGTTTGTGCACCTGTCAGTTCAGGAATTCTTGGCAATGAATGGATTATTAAGAGGAAGCCCCGACGAAGTGAGAAGAGCAATGAAAGAGCTGTTCAGCTCTGAACAGTTTAACATGGCACTGGTTTTTCTGTACGGGTTGGCGTTCAACACTGAGAGTGAAACAATCAGAGCCATAACAACTTCCATCAGTGTACCAGAAAGGGAGGAGATGCAAAGAGTTCTGCTGGAATTGGTTGCCGTAAGTAATAATGTTTTACTTTTTTTAGCAGATTTAGTGAAGTACTCTTCTATAAAAATGTCTTCTACAAAATTTTACATAACAAAGGAGGTTAATGTTTGAGAAGGTGCTTAAGAATGCATTTATTTTGCCTTTTAGCATAAAAGTTCATGAGTTGTCCTTGAAGCCATGAAGGCCTCAACTGACCTCATGAAAGAAAGGGCTCAGAAAAAGGAGGCAAATCAAAATGAAGAAGTAGTTCTTATGTTCACTTTTAAATTTTCAGGTGACTCAGGTTTGATAATGACATCAAACCTCAACCTCAATAGGAGAGTTTCCTTATTAATGTGGGAATAGGCCCTCCTAATTGAGCCCAATGCAGGAATAAAATTCTAAATGCAGAAGTGGCCCATCCCAGCAAACAAAAAATGTTCAGACAATGTTTTACAACATTCAGACAATGTTGTGCAACATCACCTTTTTACAACATTTAAGGGAAAACATGGTAGCAACCTTGTCACAATGTATTTCACATTTTCTTGATACATACTTGCAACATATCAATATGATGTTGTAACAACAACATTTTTACAGCTTTATGACAATGTTACTTTAATTTCACAGTATTCTGTTGTAGGACAACATAAAATTTGCATTCAGGTGGGACCACTGTCTGAAAAGTACAAACAATATTTAAAAAATGTTTTTGTTTTGTCATTAATAACAAGAATTTGATTTTTGTACATGTTTTCAAATAAAATTCAAAAATAAGGTATCTTAATTGAGGAACTTCTTTGATATTAATAAAGTCTTAATGCTATGATTTTTTTTGTACATGGAGGGGTATCAAAATAAACCTTTTTCATATGTTGTCAGTATGGTACAGGTTATTCAGCCTCTAGAGATATAGATTGTGCATGCAACAGGTCATTAACCCGACATAATCTAAAATACATGTTCATTATGTTGGTTTCTAGATGCATACTGAGCTCTGAAAGCAAAAATTATTGGATTATTGATAAAGATTGCCTATATTTTTCATATTATTTATAGTCATTTATGATATTCTTGATATATTTTTAATATCTTCATTGGTTTAGGAGCACCACAAATTGTGGCCATCTTAAGGGATTCTGAATATGTCAACCCAAATGTATTAAATGATCTAAACAATTTTTTTTATGAATATTGAATATATTATTAATGACAAAAATAAGAAAGTTGTAAAAAGGTTGTGAAAGGGTAACAGCTAAATGTTGGAAACAACATTATGTCTTCACAAAGGATTCTGAGAGTCTTGATATGAAAGTCTTCCAGTCAATTTTAGACTTCAGAAGTAAATTCCTGAATGATAGGATTGTAGCAGACCACAAGACTGTATCTAGCTCAGAAGATGAATCAAGATGAGAATGCATTTGAGAAAGCTCTGCCACAAAAAATGGGCGAGCCTGTAAGGCTTAGGGCCCTGAATGTTTTTTTAGACCTCTCAGTATCACGGCAAATTTTTGAACTCATACATTAGACAGGCTCGGCCGTGTCTGAATCCACTTGCTCTAAAACGTGTCAAGGAGTGTAAGTCTTACTCCACCATTATCCCTGAAAAATCAAAGTATCATTATACCACCCATAGCAGTGGGCGTGTTAGGTAATACTTTTGCGCCCACCTCAAATTTTCCCTTCCCCTTCTGGCGTGTATATAAGTGTAAGTCAGGGGGTGTTAATTATATTGTGTCACAATAGTCCCGTCCGCTCATAGTTCTCTTCACACGCCCAACCTTCTCGGCGTCTTAACGTACCTACCCTCCATTCAGGCACCAATATAATTGCCAGCAGTGGCGTACCCAGTCCCCCCCACTCACGATTGGATTAAGCAATTTGACTCCACAATCTGAAAATTTCGTTTGGAATTTCTTATTAGATTACTTCTCGTGTTCTATCAAAAATGAGCCTATAAAAATCCGCCATACAAAGTTTACATGCGCGACATAACCACCGACCGTTCATTCTTATTCATATAAATACGAATTTACCTTTAAAAAGGGCAACTTCAGGGCTACACTATTATTTATCTACACTGGCCTTCCCACATTTGCGTCATATAATCTATAAACGCAGGTTGATATTGGTTTCCAAGCTCAACAAAAATAATACTCAGTTTCCTGACCTAATAAGAATAGATGAGGCTGAAGCGCAGAAGGAGTAGCCTATAGTGTGCACACAACTAGGGTAAAACAGGGTTGTATCGCTCACATTGGTATATCATTAGCGCATTTAGTTTTAATAGCCCTTACATATAGAAACAAAAGTTATATAAAATCAAAAATAATTCATAATAATTAATCAAATGCGTAAAAACAGCGATAAAGCGTGATTTAACTTTATAACCTCTATGATTAATTAATAATGAAACAATTGTCTCCCATGATGTTGGGTACAACCCTTATCATGAAATGAAAGTAATATTTTTGAGAAATCTTATCACATATATCATATCAATAATGGTTTTCCATCCCATGAAAGTGATGTCCAATAGGCCTATTTCTAAAAAAAAATAGGGTTAGTTCAACCAAACTTGTAGCTAAAAGTTTTAAGAGCGTATTTCCAAAAAGCAAATATGGTTTAAGCCTGTTTTAAACCAGATTTCTTAAACTCGCTTGTGAGACTCGTGTAAGCATTATAAGGCAAAAATAATTTGGTCCCAACGTTAACCTTTCCCAACCTAGCTACTGAACTCAGTAACAGAATAAAACACGCTAACTAATACAATTCACAAGTTATAGCCTCATAAACCTATTCTAAATTTGTATTTCACCCTATTTATTGTTTACCATTTCAACTAGAACTCTCCATCTTAACTTTGTTTTAAGGTCCTTCATGGGCAGATCCAGGGGGGGGGGGCAGACGGGCTTTCCCCCCCCCCCCCCTCCCCTGTTAAATCATGTTTGATGGGGGGCCCACCCCCCCGTACATTCATGTTTTTGGGCCCCCCCCCTCTACAAATTCCTGGGTCCACCCCTGTCCCTTAGATACAGTACTAGCTTAACTAAAACAGGTAGAAATATAGCATTTTTAAAACAGATTTTCTTGAAACACCTTATTTAGGAGTTAAACCAGGCTGCCTAAACCAGATTCTTAAACTTCTTGGAAATACAGGGTGAAAGGGCTGAAAGCGCAAATGGTTTTCACTGAAAATGATAATATTAAATAACCTTGACTACACATAAAACTATTATTTTGTGTGATTTCAAGTTTTTACCCTTATTTAACTCTCGACATAAGAAATGATAAATGCGCTATATTAGCCTGACGGGCCATGCCCCCCCTCCCCCCCCCCCCTCCCCTGTTAAATCACGTCGTTTAAAAAGGGGCCCCTTCCACATAGATTAATGCATTGCCCCCCCCCCCTCTATAAATTCCTGGGTCCACCCCTGCAACCCCCCTGACCGGCCCGTGGGCCATCTGGTCATTTTAACACCATTATTACAAATATAACTTCCGAAAAAAATGAAAATTTAGAGTGGTAGGAGCTAATCGAGTGCATCAAGTTCGATTAGATCCTACCACCCAGGTCTGGCGAACTCATCTGTGCCATTCAGTTCATTGCATTTCATCGTTGGTTGCACAACCAGACCCAATGACCTACAGAGTTTGCGACATATATATACCGTGGGTGTAATCGGGGCAACCAGAAAGGTGTTTACCAAAAAGAGACACTTTGTAGCTTCGGTCCTTGTGTTTCAGTGGGTTTTCCGATTTGGAAAACAAGCAATACCACAAGTTATTAATTTTGATCGCCCTCAATTGTCACTGATGTGTCTCTTTCGGCGGAAAGGCAAGTTTATCAACTTCAATTTACATCGCCCGTCATCGTTTTCCCCAACGTAGTTTCGACGTATTTGGTCCTGCGACCGGAAGGACCTCTAGACGGCTTTCGCTGGTTTGCGACGTCATCGTATTATTGAACCCGGTGAATTTTTGGCTACCAGCTATCTCTCCTGGCCCCGGGTTCGAATCCCCTTCATGCTTTACGTTTTTCGTTCATCCATCAGACTTGTATTATCAAATTAATCATAAGGATAGGACTACTCTAAACCCTAATCGTCATGTCAAGAGAGGAGGTTGATTGTTAACTTATTTTAAACAGGATCGGGACGTTACGCTTTTTAAAGGAGAACTCTCCATTTGTAATCAAAAAGTTGTTAAATCAAAAAGACCCTAAAAAAAAATTGAAAATTATAAAGAAAAAAAAAAAACCTGCTCGAACCCGCCCTCTCCTCAACTACTACTTTTAAACATGATAGTCCTAATGGTAATGAGACTGATCCGGCTGAAATTCCGAATATTATAAATTTATTATATATACTTCTTGCAAACATTCTAAATAACCTTCTTTCCCGATCTTAGCATCTGAATAAACAGGAGACACTGGGCATCACACTTCATTTAAATTAATTGTCTCAGTTAAATATGACCATTAGTTAACAAGTTCCATGTACTTTTTAAGTAACATGACAGAAAGCATTTTCGCGATTCTGCAGCTATCCCTCGCTCCCCTGTTCCCTTGTGCATAACATTTCATAATAAACCAGGTCCATTCCTAACGGCGGCAAAGTTTGGAAGCGTCCATCATGGCTGGCCTTAATCCATTAACACCCATAAGTACCCGGAAGCACCCCATCTAATCTGTACCCCCCTCTGACATCTGACAAGGGCAGGGGCACAGTCTTGGTAATCACATAACTCACACCAAACCCACTCAAGAGCGACACAGGTATCATGCTGGGTGTCATCTGAAGGACTCCCCGCCATTATCAGGGGTTAGTTATCGAGTTAACACGGCCCAGAGTTGCCCCAGGGAACCTGCTGGGTCGGGAACTTCCATACCCAACCTACGTTCGCCTGCAAAGCACATGTAGCTAAATCTTTGACAGGCCTATTTCACCCTACCATCCATCGCCCCTCCCACCCGGAAAACCATTTACCCTTACCATCCATAGATGGAGTATTAAAAGTGTTTGAAATTAACTTCTTTTGAAGTCATCCGTGAGAGATGAGATTCATTAAAAATTCATTAAACATTTTCTGTATGGATAAAAGGTACCTCCCGGCCTATATAACTACCCTAAATAATTCACCTTAAACTGGGTCTAAGCTGGTTAGATATAAAGCCGACCTTAAGGTTTGAGACTAATTTCAGCCAGTCCAGACTTAAATCGGCCTGAACTCCATATAAACCACCTGCAAATAAAACCTATAAATATCAGGCAGTAATGGCATTTACAGGCTTTCTCACTTCTCATCCACAAGTTAAGGAACCCCATGCCAACAATTCATTTTGAAGTCTGCCTTCCAATTCAATTAGAACAAGCCGACACCCTAACCAACGAAAGCTTACTAGCAAGCATACGCCTAAGCTTATACTCTTCGCACGGCTTTTCTTTTGGCATTAACGTAAGGTTTCTGCACGGAGGTCAAAACCTTTAGATCCCAGGTGCACGTGGCCACTGTCTGTCTACTCCTTCCCGTGACTGGGAAAAAGTAATAAAAGACTAGAGCGGTCTCTAGCCTGCATCAGACATGGCTCCAACAGTATCCATACTCCTCCTTCGTGGACTCTTTATCCTGGGCACTGTCTCAGCTAAGCCATGCCTATGCACCAGTACGGTAAACCGTTTTCGTACCAACTATGGTGTAGTATTCGAGAGTAAACCGTCCATCCACATAGGTAATGAGTACTTCACTACCGAAGTCGATATCATTTTACCACTTCCTCCTTCTCCCAAACAGGCAGCCGCACTAAATTGTAGACACGGCGCTACCCTGGCAGCCGGTTCAATGGAACAGTGTCGAAAAATCCAACTTATGTTGAATAACATAACATCTATTGGGAAGACTATAGCAGCGAAGGTCACCAACGGACTCCGGGAAGTGCAATCAATTTTGGAATCGACGGCCCAGCCAACACCTCCATCAGCCAAATCCAGGAAGCAGCGGGCTCTGATTCCAGAAATCGGCAAGTTCTCCGAGACTTTATTTGGAACGGCCACACTCGATGACTTGAAGCAACAGACTCGTGCTGACCAGGTAAATGCCGATGAAATTGGCTTCCTCGATGGCAAAATAAATGCAGTCCTAAAGGTAGTTGACTCCACTTTGGAAATCCAACTCCAGGCCATCATAGAGAACACTCATTCCATATACAATTTGTCCCGAGGACTCCAGGCTTACATTAGTAACCGGGAATTGATGGTCAGGTTGATGCAAGATTTGCAAGAATTGCGTCTACTGGATTTTAAACTGGACTATTCCCTTGATGTCTTGCTACAGGCTATTCGCGACCTAACGGAGAACAGGCTGAGTAACTCTTTGATATCGGAGACTGATATGAGGAAGATTCGGTACCTTTTCCTTTCCAAGTCCAATCGTTCAAATATTTATATTCCAAACACTCGCGACATGTATAGAAGTGTAACTGTTTTAGTCCCCCCGGTTTTACAGCGAAATGTTCTGAAAACTATTTTGAAGATTCCCGTTATTTCCTTAGACAAAATATTTACGGTTCTAAAAGTGAACACCTTCCCTCTAGCCTTCCATGGGCATTATACTCGCCTCTCCAACACACCGGCTTATTTATTGGTGTCCGCAACCCAATACACGGTATCCTCCAACCCAGATCTGGATAATTGCCATTCTCTGTTTTGTCATTATGACCTACCAATTCGCAGGCTTTCTCCCTCGTCGTGCCTCATTTCTATCTATCTACGTGATCATGAGTCTGTCAAACTTTATTGTGATTTCAAAATACTCATTCAGTCTAATTTCAGAAGGTCGAACATCCAAGTCATTGCAACAGGGACCTATTTGTTCTCTCACATAGACGAGGTCGTTGTGCGCTGCCCCAACCGAACAACAACCCATCCTGGATGTGAATCGTGCGTTCGTGCCTTTGAATGTGGTTGTTCTGTGTCCGCCAAAGAATGGGAAATTCCAGTCTCAAGTGTTAACTGTTTGCCTTCTACAGCAGGCCCCTTAAGAACAGTTTTCCCCGTCAACCTTGCTAGTCTTCAACACCTCAACCTGTCACTTAGCCGACTTGTGAACCCGGATTTTTCGTACGATAAACCATTCCCAATTTTACTTCTTAGCCCACAAATGCGAGTCCGCCAAGAGGATATTTTTAAGCGAGCAAAAGACAATTTCCTTTCCCTCCGTACATACATGAAAGAGATTCGACTGAATGAGGTCGAATACAAGAAACTTCGTGGTGACTTGCATCTTCCCCACGTACCATTCCTCCCGCCCAGTGTGCATGGTACTGTTTACCTGTTGAACATTGGACTTACTTTTATAATGGTACCAGCACTTTTTGTTTTCATCTCAATTCTGTATTTCAGACAACGTCGGATTCAAAGCGCATGCAGACGCTTGACTTTAAATTGAGTTGGTTATATATACATTAGCTATTAACTCTTCCTTTTATTGCAGCTCAAAAGTTATCAGTTCTCATTCATGTTCAATTTTTGTTGTTTAGAATATATACTCGCCCTCATAATTTCGTCACACAGCAGCAATTCATTTCCCATTATCAAAATTTGTTAAGGACCAGTTCCGATTTCATTGTCGCCCTCATGAATTCCCATTTATAATTAGTCACAGCCACATAAGACTACACACGTTCATGATATCAAAATGTTTTATTGTTATGCATGCGGAAAAGGTTTTAGGATGTCCACGTGTCAACGTTTTGCCTATTTTCCCATAAGTGTATTTACTGAACATACACTAATGTACATATGTAACGCGAAAGCTTCGTGAACATATGCATTTCACAATTAAAATTTTCCTATATCTACTTCAAACATATCGTACACTTTTATATAACTGTTCATCACACCCAAGAGTCTACGTCAGGCATGCAGCCCAGTTTTTCGGCTGGGAGTAGTTCTTGGGCCATGTTGTTCCTGTTGTTTATCAGGCAAACGCTCGCTCTACAAAGTCTGTGCCTGAAAAATTTGTTCAGGCGCACGCGCTCCGTACGAGGAATCTTGACTTCTTGCGGGAGTTCCAACGTCAAGGGTTCGTCACTGCCATTCAGATGGACCGTGAGTGGGCCCGACCAGGCGACGGTCAGGGCCTTGGACAGGATGCTCGGTCTTTGGATGATCATTCGTGGGCAGGCAGCACTTCCTACGGCTTCCATTTCGGCGGGAATGGGAGCCAGTGGAAATAGGAGTGTTTCCCATCAGCAGTAGATTCTCAGACAGCACTGCACTGTAGCCCTCCGACGTTGACCCTGCGCCAACGAGCGACAGCCTGCTGCCAATTTCCAGAAGATACCGATAAATTTCCACCCCAGGTATATCACTAACAAGAGAAGCAGCCACTGATGGTCGGATTGGTCCGCGGGTTGGAGGTGACTAGGTCTCACCACTGGCCTTTCCTCCCGAACAAGACGCAGACGCAGACTTGCGTTTAACAGTCGCTCGATGTCCATGGCCATCAAGTGGCTGTTCTGAACCAGTGTCTAGTACAGGCACATACTTATACCCCCCACCCCACACGACATCACAACCCCCCAGGTACTGTAAGGGCTTCGTCTAGTCTTTAGCGAAAAGTTAACCCTCGGTCGACAACTTAAACGCTAGGTAAGGTACAACTAAAACGACTTCTTCTAGCCGGGGGCTTCACAAGTTTTTACACTGGGTAGTGCGAAGCACGTCTAATAGGCCGCTATTTTCTTCAGAGAGCCGATCGACAGGGGGTTCATCTGAAATGACTTCTGTCGCGTTTGACACCGGGACACGCGTCTATGATGACCGCGTCCACCTGTTGGCCATCTGAGGCGGCGCATGTCAACTAGCTTCTGTGTCAGGTCCCTCACAGGTGTACCGCGGCCCGCGGCCCGCGGGGTAGTCTTAACACTTCTTGACACGTAACAGGCCTCACAAGGGGCGGCGGTGAGGGTGTCGCTGAACAGCTGATACCCCATGTACTCCCCGTCACGGCTAGCACGTAACTTATGGTAAAAGTCTCTCTTACCCCGTCCACACCCCGTCACGTCTACCACGTAACTTATGTTCAAAGTCTTGCCTCATCGATAAAAGATCGCTTTCACCAGATCATGTATCCACAGGGGGGCCTGCCCGGCATGTATAAATACGGCGTGGCATATGGCTATATAGATCACTTGAAAACTTGCTGCCACCATGAACGGGTCAACTGATTATAGTGACTCTGTTCTGTCAAACCCGTCTACGAGCTCATGCAGGATCTTGACCAGCAGCCCCAAATCGGATGGCGAGAAAATAACCGATCATGATTCATCAGCAGGCGTAGGTACTCTGCTGTTGGATATGTCTGAGGATGCGCGTCAGTATGGGTCTCAGAATGGGTTTCAGGATCTCTCTGCGGATCAGTCTCTTCAGGACTCCCTGTACGCGGACGAGGGATCCACCCTCAACGACGTTGAGCTTAGCCTTGGTGGTTCCCAAGGCGGTACTGCATCCGCATCGTCGTCCACGCCCTCCACGCCCTCCACGCCCTCCGGATCCACACCCTGGGGGATGACGCCCTCCACGTCTCAAACCCATCCATGGTTCCCCACCTCCACGTCCAGAACGTCGTCCACGCCCGGACCCTTGACATCGCAAGGGTCGTTCTCGTCGACGACGTCCCAAAGGTCGTTCACGCCCAGGCCCTTGACATCGCAAGGGTCGTTCTCGTCGACGACGTCCCAAAGGTCGTTCACGCCCGAATACTCGTCCTCGTCCGGCCCCTCCACGTCTACAGCTGAACCGTCCATGGCCCATTTGCTGGCCAGGATGGAGGAGCTGGAGAAGAAGTGCCGAAGGGCGGAGGCTGAAGCGGCTGCGGCAAAGGCCCAGGTGGAGGTGCTCGTGAACCAAGCGAAGCCAGCTGCAGCTGACAAACCACCCAAACCACGCAATGAAATATGTGTAAGTTCTAAAGTTTGTTTTTACAGCTTATAATTAACTAATAATCTCACCTTGAAAACGTTACCGTTTAATATAGTTCTCGGTTTGTTTAGAAATGATCTCATTCCTAGTATAGCCCTGATGTTCTTCTCTTTTGCCGCGCCGCCAGGGAACATCCCGGAAAACAACGAAAATCCGTAATGATTTCGTACACTGACATATAGTTAGAAGTCCACTATTAATTATTGGCTTATTATATTGTTTGTAGCAACTCGTTCGTTCGGCCTACAAGGCCAAGAGAGGTGACCCTGATTGGGGATTCAACCTGAACCGTGGGTAAGTTGATTACGTCATAACAACATGAATAGTACAGAAAATAATATTGTTTTTAAGTAAGCAATGGGTAATGTGTTCCTGAACACCAGAAGCTGCAGCTGAATATAAGTTTTGCTGTTTTTTTTTCATGTTAATAGAGTCATAGAGCACTTGACGTGATGCCGATGAATTGAACAATATAAATATATTCCAACATTCAGGGCGGGGATCAAACACCCAGATAACGTTGCGATCATCAAGGCCGTTGTTGACAACGTGTGCCTGGGGCCAGATACCCCCAGAGAAGAGGTGTTAGGTAAGTCCCATAGGTAGCAAGTTTCTTTGTTAACTAACCTGCAGCTGTACATTTCATGCATCTAATGTCCATGATTCCAAAGTATTGGTCCTTCAATTAACACAAAATTTAACATGCTTGAAATGCTGGAAATCTGTTTTTAGTGTCTAAATAGGCTCCACTTACATTGGAAATTGTTACTTTTATAAATTAAGTTATCCTCCCAGTCATCTGAAAAAAACGTAAGTTCTATTATCTGGACAAAGAAATATAATACCGGTGTAATGATGGTTTTAATTCCTGAATAATATGTTGACCCTCACTTTGCATTTTTAACATGTATTCCCTTGATTTATTGCCTTTATATTGCCTTTGTCTACTTAATGGCTCCAGTTTTAAGCATACTTCATGTCCTTCCTCTTTTTCTAGCTGCTGCCAACACCTACTTCAAGACCCTACAAAGCAGGGCCAACAGAATCCGGAACGACCGAATCAAGGCTGAAAATGAAAAGTCTATCATCCGTCACCACGTCAACGAGGTAAATAAATTTTTGTTACAGACTTCCTCTATAGACCACAAAAGTCTGACGTCACGGACCCCTCCCGCACCACGTGTTGGGCCTAAACCTTTTACGACCGGCCCCGGTAACCCTACACCCCCGGTCACCGGCCCGGCCCGCCCTGGAGGGGGCACCGATAACACCCGGCTGGACCGCGGTCACCCGTACACACAGACAATAACATTGCCTATAACTTTGCTATTTATTAACTCTTTTTCTTTTCAAGTATATCATAATGCACATTGATAGTTCCCCTATGAAAGTACATGTTTTCATAAGTTTGCGAGCATTATTAGTGGAAATAGCAAATCTGACAGCTGGGTCCTACTATAGTTCATAGAGGGGACCCCCGGCCCAGCCCGGCCCATGTTTAGGCACGGGAGCAGCGTGCAGTGACCGTTAGGGGCCCGCCTGACGTCATGGCTTTTGCGGACTATTGTTCTCAACATTGTTTGACTTAGTTCGATTCAGGCAGGCCGAAATTTTACACTTTTCAAACATATTCCGTTAATATTTTTTTTTTCTGGAAAAGTGCAAAGCCGAGGAGAAAGAGTAATGTCTATGGTCTATGCCCAGTCTGTCCACTCCTTGGGTGGAAGGATACGCATCATTGTTCTAAAAAACGCGAAGAAAGGGTCTATTTTGACAAAATTCACATGTCCTTGTTTCTAGAAAAAAGGTTACTTTTTCATCCCAAATATCCATGATATGAAAATAAGGGTCTTTTTTTCCTGGGAAATATGAAATTTCACGAAAAAAGGGTATTTCTTGGCCACAAAATGTCTGCGTTTTGAAGAATAAGGGGTCGATTTTTTGGTATAAATATCAGTGGAAAGGGGTTGTTTTCTATTTTGAAGAACGATGATATGTCCTACTTTTATATCTGAGTAGACAGACTGGGGGGTCTATGGTATAGGGGGTGTGACTTCCTGGGGACCCACTCGGTTCAAAAAGGGGTATACGTACGAACTGCGGTCGGAACTATACCGGGGGCTGTAGCTGTGAATCGGCAATTTGGCTTAAAACAGGGGGCCCGGCTGTGAAATGATCTTATGGTTGTAACACTGAAACTTGGGAAACAATTATAATTTTTTTACATTATGAATTTTTATAGAGCACTGTAACCTTACTTGCTTCCTTGGACAATAATCTTGACATACAATTAGAATGGATATGACACAATTAATAAAAAGTGCCTGTATGTTATAGAGACCAAGGATAGAGCAACGCTTTTGAAATTAACTGCAGTGACCAGCTTTTAAATTAAGGCAACTGAAATATTGAAAAACTTGTTTGTGTTTATTTGATGTTCTTGACCAAGTATGTCGTAACTGTATTAAAATAAAAAAGTGTCTTTTTAACTTTGCAGAAGCTCAAAAGACGGATAGTGGGGTTGGAAAATTTCGTCACAACGTGGGACGAAGCTCGTAAGAATTCCGTGAGGCGCCTCCTCACCCCCGACTACACAAGCGACGAGGAGCGCGGACTTTATTTTCCGGTCGACAAAGACGGGAAGACCACTGAGCGATTCCACCGCCGCATCAAACCGCTCGTGTGGGAGAGCGATGAGCTGAGTGCCTACAAAGCCCACCTGGACGAAACTGAGAAAAAAGAACTTACCCGCCGTCAGCGGGGCGTTAGATTGGAAAAGAAGCGGAACAATGTCCCCGACGATAATCCAAAACGCCAACAGCCTCCTCCCAACACCCCAGACTGGGCGGTGAAGCCCGCGTATCGGTCGGGTACTGCGATGCACAGCCAATTTAACTTATTTCTAAAGGGTCTGTTTAAAGCTCTATTTTATGTGATGTTTATGTTTATCATCTTTATGTTTTCTTTACACTACGTTTAATTGTATGGTCTGTGTCACGCTGTATGTTAGGTCTTTGTACTTTCTTCAATTGTATAGTCGTTTTATAAACTTTTATCAAAGAACTTTGCACTTCTTGTTTTGATTGTGGCATGCTCGATAAGCAGGGAAGTATTTCTATAGATATGTTGGTTGCCTAAGACTCGCCTTATATTAGTCTAAAACCGTACGCGTTATCCAGGTCCTTCTCATAAGTGAATCTTAAATTTATGAATACTTTTTATTTACGATACGAAACGCATTTAACTATAATGACGTGTCATTTTGTTGAAAACCCGAATGTGCTATTTCTTGAAGATAGACCACGAACTTGAAATCGATTACAATACAACACTTTTTTGATGAGTGTTATGGTACAAGGTCTCTACCATTAGAAGAGCAATGGAATGACACCTAGGCCTGTTATCAATAATAACATAAATCAATCATAAAAAGTGTATTTTAAACAAACATAAGCTCGATATACGATTTTTAAAATGATGCGACATGAATCATCTCTTCGTACTTATTTCGCAGTCATGAAAAAATAATGTTGCATGAAGCCGGTTTTAATTAAGAACAAGCCATGAGAACTGTTACTTCTTTTCTAGTGGATCCTTTTTAGTTAGATTCCATGCAGTAAGTTGCAAAAGTAATTTTTCAGAAATTTTATTATGATCAAATACATCGCTGCCAGTAGGACCTATACAAATTTACAAGTGACCATGTAGTCTCCTGATGAACCCGAAATACTTTCTAGGATTTGTATGACACAGTGACCTATATTCTTTCTGTGAGAGAATAAAAAAACCTCATGCATAGTGTAACCCTTTAAAGTGGGAGTTCTCCGGGAGTTATGTATTGGTAACTTGGAGCTTCTGTGACATTGCAAAATTAATAATTTAAAAAACGAACAAGTCGATTTAGGTGTCGAGATTTATTAAGGGACGATAGCTTAATTAGCTATAGCCATAATTTCGGTTGGAGCCCGATAGCCAGATTGTGGCGTTAACCACATTTAATTCCACTACTAGTTTTGGTTGCAGACCTAGTTTAGCCTCAGGCCCCTAACTTAGGGGCCTGTCTCACAGATTACATAAGGGGTTGACCCTAGCCCGAGCCAGAGTAAAAGCGCTCTTGTCAGCGTCATACTGCTCTTTCCAAAACCGAAATTTTATTTAGCTACAAATTCAATTTATAACCATAACACTTGTATCGATTGCACGCATGTTCGGCAGCATATTGGTAGTAAACACACAAAAATACAACATTTTTCACACAAGACTTAATCAAGGTCAACACGGCTTAAGTCGACTGAAGTATTAGTACTAATTGCAAGCTCACCGGGCCGGTATTTCCCCAAAAGAACAGGCTCTCCTATGCCTATACCCATGGTAACCAACTGGTAGCATTTAATGTCCTTAGTCATCAATCTTGTCAACATGATGTCCTTCAGTTTATTAACCTTTAAATGTGTGGGCAGTCATGTCGATGTGCCGGTATAGCAGTCGGTCATTTGGATGACACAGTTAAATGTGTATCGTGCGCCTAGGCATATATTTTCGGCTTTAGTCAGTGTGATAGGATCGTCTGTTTGAAAGATATAATCTCCAAAATGTCCAGGGAACGTGCCTATTTTAAGCCATACACTGTGATTGCCCGAGACAAGCAAGTATACACGAAAACGAGAATCTGCGAAGATGCGATTAATTCCGGAGCAAACAAAGAATATGCTAATAATTATGGCTACGGCGAGGATAAGAAGAAGAGTGTACGAAGAGAGAAGTACCACAGTTGGGAATTCTTTAATGTTTCCGTCTCCTGGGTTGGCTTCAGATCCAGTGTCAGTTACGGTATGGTCCTGGTCCAACAAGGCTTGCAGGGTGTCATGAAAGGTGAGGCCGGTCATCGCATCGTGTTTTGGTGGAGGGTGACCGGTAAATGGAGCAGTGAGGTTGACCAACCGGGTACGGGTTACTCCAGGCTTATTGTGAACGACCCTAGGCCAGTGTCCGCCACTGGCAGCTCGAACAAATTCCACGCATGATACAAGAACCAAGTACGCGGCAGCTATATATTGAAAAAAAAGAAAGAAGAGAACATGAAGGTTGTCATCTCAACTTTAAACAAACACCTTCCTTCCAAATTCCTGTCTGTTTGAATAGCCTGGCCATGGTAATTTAATTACCATGGCCAGGCTATTCAAACAGACAGAATAAACTATAACTGCCATATGGCCACACCCTAGAATTCAGAAAACTGGCCATATTAATTAATTAGGAAGGGCGACCCCCAGAATGAATACATATGTTTTACCTATTTTGAATAATTTGGAAAGTCGGCCATCAACTCGTATTACTTGTAGAACAAAAGTAATTAAGAAGATTCTCACCAAGGGTGGCACTCAGGATTTTGACACTCATGATATTCACGTAGCCGTACACCAAACGCACTATATAACGAAATAAGCTGGCCCTAAGTAGTAGCAGAAAGCTTAAGGTTTGACCTTCGAGCTAAACTTCGAGCTCAGTTTTCGGAAGCTGAGGAAACTTCACCGCCCTTTAATGGATAGACCCTAGTTTTTAATGGCAGGTGTCATGCCCTCACCAGTCCAGACGGCGGACGATGCGTTTCGGAAGCTGAAGAAACTTCACGCGCCCGACAAATCACGACAACGTGCTACCGTGACGGCCAGGCTGGAGGCGACAGTAATCTCCTGGTAATACTGTGGCAGGCTGTTCTCGGCTTTAATTTCACACGGGTGTCTGAGGTTAGGAGCTCGAGTGCAACTACCCCTGGGTCGCGGCTGTGGCATGTCGCGGCAATTCGCGGCTTTCAGCTGGTGGGACCATAGGCGTCGGTCTGTACCATATATAAATACTTGGGTCGCGGTCGCAAATGGGGAAGGTTCATCGCCCTGAAGTGCTGCTGTCTAACTCAAGTTCGCCATGGCCTCATGGTGTTTCAAGGGTCTGACCAGTGACCAGGCAGAAACCAGAAGAAATATGGACACTAGCCGAAACCGATGGTGCGACACATGTAAACGTCCAGTTTCAAAAAGTACATATAACAGGAAGCATCGTATGGAGCATGGTGAGTACCAGATAAATAGTATAACTAGGATAAAGTCACTTTCACCTGAAATCGATATCCTTCAAAACCTTCCTAGCTAGCTTGCGCGCATAGATATTATTTTCAAATACCTACTATACTCTTAATGATCAGTTAGTGTTTGGAAAATTATCGGCAGCCTAAATCTTTTCTTGACAATTAAACAATTGTTCAAATAATGAATGACTTAAACAATGGACGTTATATATATGTATCCCTCCATGCATCTTTCTATCATAGCTTTTGAGTCAGAGAAACAACATTGGGTGGGAAAGTCTGTACTCTGAAACCCTACTGTACATTTAATTTATTCTTATACATGTGTCTTGCAGAACTACCCCCATTTGGTTTACCTCAACGCGCTGGCAATCAGGCAGAAGTGGGTCTTGAGGCCGAAGCTGCAGATATTCAGGCTGAGGCAGGTAACCAGGCTGAAGCAGGTTTTCAGGCTGAGGCAGTTAACCAGGCTGAAGCAGGTTTTCAGGCTGAGGCAGTTAACCAGGCTGAAGCAGGTTTTCAGGCTGAGGCAGTTAACCAGGCTGAAACAGGTTTTCAGGCTGAGGCAGGTAACCAGGCGGAAGCAGGTTTTCAGGCTGAGGCAGGTAACCAGGCTGAAGCAGGTTTTCAGGCTGAGGCAGGTAACCAGGCTGAAGCAGGTTTTCAGGCTGAGGCAGGTAACCAGGCTGAAGCAGGTTTTCAGGCTGAGGCAGGTAACCAGGCTGAAGCGGGTATTGAGGCTGAAGGTGGTATGCAGGTTGAAGCGGGTATTCGGGCTGAAGGTGGTATCCAGGTTGGAGCTGGTATTCGGGTAGAAGCTGCAGCTGCTAATCAGCGGCAGGCTGAAGTCGGGAATCCGGGAGAAGCAGACAGTCAGCCTGTGGGTCGCAATCAGCCTGTTGAAGAGGCGGTACCCATGGAAGCCGATGAGGAGTCAGGTGATGATATGGAAGACTATTACGGTACCATGGAAGATTCCCAAGAAACGGAAGAAAATGATAAGCTTGATCCAGAGGCAGTCAAGATTCGCAACAGGGCCATCCGTCACTTAAAAGTGGTTTTCGGTGACGGGACGGGTCTTCCTAGCCCATTGGCAAGGCTTGTTAGTGGTACCCCTAATAAGAATATCCAAAGCCTATTTTCATGGGTTCTGTTCTTTCTTTTGCAGTGGCAGATCCACACCTTCACCAGTGATACGCAAATGGCTAAAGTTATGTGCTTCATTTGTGAATTATTGACGGTAGCAGGTAATGACCGGGTTTCACAAGCAGCAGAGGCAGTATTCCCCAAAACGATGCGGATGATGTACAAATGGTTGGGTACAGACCTAACGATGACTAATTACTCTATGAGTGTATGCTGCCCGGCCTGTTATACGTTGTCGCATTCTGTGTTGTCCACCACTGAGCGTGTGCGAGGTCGAGGCTTTTACACGGATCGTAATGGTATTCAGCAACCCATTAGGTGTACAACCATCGGTGATGATTTAAAACGCTGCAACAGGAAATTGTTTTCTGAGGCCAAGATTGTTGGGGAAATTACCTTCCTTCCAGTCAGGACATTCTGTTACCAGTCGCTCGAGAAGAGTTTGCAGGTTATGATGAAACGTCCAGGTTTTGAGCTGAAATGTAGAGAGTGGAAGGGCAGGAGGATACCCAACGGAGTGTTTGCTGATATCTACGACGGTTCGGTATGGAAAGACTTTAACGCGAACAACGAGGGCTTTCTTGATAATGAAAACAACTTGGCTCTTCAGATGAATATCGATTGGTTTCAACCATTCTCTCGGAAAGCTTCGATGTCAGTAGGGGGCATTTACCTAACAATACTTAACCTACCCAGAAATGAGCGGTACAGACTTGAGAACGTCATACTATACGGTATCATTCCAAACTTAAGTAAAGAACCTGCCGACCTTACCAGTTTTCTGAGGCCCCTAGTCAACGAACTCAAGGAATTCTGGCATCAGGGAAAAAGGCTTATAACCAACGATTGCCCAAATGGCAAGACCGTTAAGTTGGCGCTTTTGAACGTTGCTGCCGACCTGCCTGCAGGGAGGAAGACCTGCGGTTTCCTGCTACCTAATGCTATCATGGGTTGTTCAAAATGTCTGAAGGAATTCAAGAATTCAAACCGTGGAGGATTCAACATGGCGAATTGGACTCCTCGTACTCTGGACCAACACAAGGAGAGAGTGAGTGAGATTACAGCTGCATCCACCCCGAGAGAGAAAAGTAAACTTGAGAAACAGTATGGAGCTCGTTCCTGTGTCCTCCTAGAATTGCCCTACTTCAATCCCATCAGGTAAGTTCAATCTCCAGGCCGAACAAATTTAAAGGCCAATCTTACACAGAATTATACCAAAATATTAACAATTTTAATTTGACATTTGAATAAACATTAATAAAAATGTTTCCATTAGCAGTAACTATATTATATGACATTCATTTCTTCAGGTTCCTCTCGATCGATGTGATGCATAATGTACTGTTGGGTAAGTGTTGAAGCTTGACCTAACGTTAATTAATGTTTAGCACTGATAATGTGTTTGAAATGGAACTTGCATTTGCCTTTAATTTGGACTATTAGTTCATTGGGGTTTCAATACCGATTTCACATATGTGCTTTTATTATTGGGATTCAGGGACTGCCAAGCGAATGTGGAAGAGGTGGACCGACAAAGAGTTGTCAAAGAAGAAGAAGAATTCAACAGATGACGTTGTACTAAGCGCTAATCAGGTGTTGACTATTGATGCTCGTCTGAATCAGTTTAAAGAGGGACTACCGGATGACTGCGTGGTAACTAACATCAAATCGAACGCTGGGATGTGGACGGCAAAGGAGTGGAAGAATTGGGTTACAGTCTCGTCTGGATACTGCCTCCAGGGCCTTTTGCCAGATAATATGCTTCATAGCTGGCAGCGTTTCATAGAAGCCACTCGACTTCTGTGCAAGCCTTGTATTACATACCACGAGATAGAACAGGCACACAGGAAACTATTGCACTTTTGCAAGAGCACAGAGCTCCAGTTCGGTTCTGATTTCATTACCCCAAACATGCATCTACATCTCCATTTAAAGGAGTGTCTCCGGGAGTATGGTCCAGCTCCCAGTACTTGGCTGTTCAGTTTTGAGCGGTATAATGGTTACTTGGGGGATGTGCCGACTAACAATCGCCAGATAGAGAAACAATTGTTTGAGAGGTTTCACAGGATGAGTCGTGTCAGTCAGGCGCGCGCCGAAATGCCGTCCAAACACGAGGGGAAATTTGGCAAACACTGCCAGCTGGGAGAAGGAGAGAAGAAAGCAAGAACGGTCCTGGAAACACTCGATGTACCCAATGAGCGAGATTTCGCGCAGTGCGAGAGCCTATGGAGTCTCCCCAACGGCTTCGAGACATTTAGAGAACAAAAGGAATGGATCGACTCGGACGATCTTGAGCTGCTCAAAGAAACATACAAAAAGATGTACCCCACAGAACAGGAGATCCTAGAGAAGTCATTTCTGCCTTCAGTTTACGTGAAGTCTAAAGTCGTAAAATATGGCCCCATGACTTATTCCAGCACAAATTCCAGCAGTGGTAAAAAGTTGTCTAGACTAATGGCAAATTGGTACGAAGACGGACAGAGTGACCCCCGGGAGCGACCGTGCATCGCCACCCACTACATGAAACATTACATACAATGTAAGGCAACCGGGAAGAAGAGGCAACATGTGTTTGCAGCTGTGAAGTGGTACCAACACAGCACCGTCGAATCCAGATACATAAGTCCTTATACAATGTGGCACAAGGAAAAGTTCGAGCAACCTTCATGGGCATCTTTCCTGCCTGTTATGCGGATAAGTGGACATTTTTGATATGTGGTTGAAAAAGAAAATATGATCGTATGTCCCCTTCGGCGCCACGACTTCTTGTAGATCTAGAGGACCTATAGATATATCGAACTCGTGCACGTGGTGTCCGAAATTAAGCTGAAAACGTATGCATCATTAATGAGATTGTGCACCACAAATATTGGATATGCACCCCCCGATATATGGGAATGAAAAAATTCCATGAGAAGTGTGCACATGTATAAAAAAAAGTGCAAAACTTAAAAATAGCGCACCTGGCAGTGAGTGTGCAGAATCACGAGTGTGAGTGTGCAGATCTAGACTCACGAGTGTGAGTGTGATCCCCGGGTGAAGGCCTATAGGCCCGGCCTATAGGGGGCAGCAGCTTAATTTCGGACACTGTCCGGTGTTTTATATGCATTGTTAGGATTATGTGATTTAGACGCTTTTGCCAACAAAAGCAACATTTTTTTATTAAAAATTCGTCTTTAAGTAGTGTATTCATGGGAGGAATAATTATATTACGCCCTAAACCTTATAATGTGACTACTCTAAAATTTAAAATGAAAGGTAGGAAATTACTTCGCAAGGTTACGGTGCCAGGATGTGCGACTTTGAGGTACGTTTTCTGAAGTTATTTCACAGGCTGGGGGTGTGGGGCTGTGTGCATTTACGGGTGGTTTCTTGAGTCAGGTGTCAGGACGTGCACCTCCAGCTGCCAGGGCTGCGCTGCGCGAGCGACACCTTATGTAACACCTGACACCGGTCGCTCAGGCTGCTCGGCTGACCTAGATGGCCCCTCATTACCCTGCCCCCCGGGGGGGGGGCACCAGCTTTATAAGGAGGTGCCCACCACGTGCACACACACAGTCCCGCGCCAGCCTCACGACCATAAAAGACGTACGCAGAAGTTTGCTGATATTAAACACAAGCGCCACATTGTGAACAATGGCGACCGCGCAGAAAACCCGGTAGGTGAATGAGATAACTTGCCTATAATTTGATAAGATAACATGCCTATATAGAGAAGTAGTGTTTTTTCAGGCTTTGCGGGAGAATGACTTGGGGGTTACACTTCCATATATAGAGTGTTTTTTTCGTTTTCTCCCCATACACGTAGATAACCAATTCCAGACACTTAAAGGTTGTTTTGTTTGGCTCATTCAAGCAACCATGTGCGGTCGGAGGAGGAAGAGGAATCCCAGGCATGGACACCACGTGAGGAGAAAAATATTGAAGAGGAGGAAACGATCTGGACGGAACCCCAATGGACCGAGTGGGCGCCCCTGTTCACCCCTAAGTAGGTTTAAATTGTTCAACACTGTTGATGGACAGGGATGGAAAGAAAATTATTAACTTACTATCTGGTAGGATGACTATCTTCATGCCAAATAATGCACACTGTCTAAAACCCGACGACGGACTCGCGATCGGACATAGTTGTGGTCGCTCGAATTCATGTAACATGCTGAAACAACAGGCTCTTTTTTTGACAATTTAAAAATTGCAAATTTGTCAGACTGGCACAATAACATGAAATAGAGATTGGATGAGAAAAATTGAGATGCCGATGATTTGGTAGTTTCGACCACCTATGTTGAAATGATGGACGGTGTGATGATTTTTGAAATTTTTTCCAGGACGCACGACCAACAACAGCTCCCGGACGGCCCATCAGAGTGGACGTGCGTCTACTGTTCGGAGGATCCGACCCAGGTTGGTACATTTGTATTGACACGATGAAGCTAAGTGGGAAATAAAACATGTAAGCGTATGAAGGGAAATATGTATAAACAAAACAAAATGATGAGTGGGGCGATTTCACGAGTACAATTGTTCTGAAATTTGCCAATATTACGAGGGACACGCTGGTATGTAGTAAGTGCAAAATTGACTTTTGCACATTTAACTATAACCACACAATTTTTTTCAGGAGCAGGAGGAGTACTTAACGGACCAAAGGTGGAAGGCGATGGAAACGTTTGCCGAAGACCAACACGCCACACAACCGCAGGCCATATTCTTGGATGGCAACTACAGGTACGCCGGGTTTTTGTTTCATAATAAATAATATTATATAGCGACAATGATTTTCGATGATGCTACTAGGCAAAAAATAACGAGGGCATAGAATCTTAATGTTGACGTTGGAGTGAACGCCGAATTTCGTACGGTTACTAAAAATTGTGATTGATGATTGTCCGATTAGTTCGTGCACACAATTTAAAAAAATGTGTATTTAAACATGCCTCCGTAATATTTCAGAATGTACTTGGTCTGCAACTACTGCGGCCGGTGCTACCACGCCGACTGTGAGGGGGGCGAGCCTGCCCGCATCATGTGCTCCGAGGTGTTGTGCGAGTGGTGCGCCGAGGATAAAGATTAATAGAATCGATTCAGCAATAAAATAGTACACTAGATTTTAACTACACTTTGTGACAAATGTCCTTTTATTTTTGTTTTTATATAGTGACACTAGTTAACCTCGGGAGCATGATAGCTATAGGTTAGAATTTACCTTAAATCACAGCTTCACGCTAAACTATGTTTTTGTGTGTACCTGGCAGTCTACGGCCGATCGTACAGAGTATATTGAACAGATAATGTGAGTCATAATATATGTTTCATCTAAATTTACAAATATACTAGATCAGAGTGAAACACAGTCTTTTAATGTCTAACTAACTTCTAAGTACAGTGAGAGTAGAACACTGGTAAAGCGCGGCCATCAAATACAACCCACATTCCCCCTATAGGTCTATAGGCATAGAAACTTTGCTAAATCTGAGGGGTTCCAGAGACCCCTAATTTGGATAATTCCCTTTATTGGTAGTTTAATTGCGTAAAATTTGAGAAATCTGAGGGGGGTCAACCGAACATGGGGACCCCCCCCCCCCACTCCCGCCCTGAGGGGGGGGGGGGACTGGGTACGCCACTGCTGGCAATTATATTGGTGCCTGAATGGAGGGTGGGTACGTTAAGACGCCGAGAAGGTTGGGCGTGTGAAGAGAACTATGAGCGGACGGGACTATTGTGACACAATATAGTTAACACCCCCTGACTTACACTTATATATATATACACGCCAGAAGGGGAAGGGAAACTTTGAGGTGGGCGCAAAAATATTACCTAACACGCCCACTGCTATTGGTGGTATAATGATACTTTGCTGTGTCAGGGATAATGGTGGAGTAAGACTTTCACTCCTTGACACGTTTTAGAGCAAGTGGATTCAGACACGGCCGAGTCTGTCTAATGTATGAGTTCAAAAATTTGCCGTGTATCAGTTGTATGAGAGATTATTTCCCAAAGTCTATGTTGTGACCGTAAAATTTGTGCAGCATATTTATCGATATTTAAATAGTTATTCAGAGTAGAAAATTTGCAAGTTTTTGCCAAATAAACCAAGAATAGTGCAACTGTCTCTGGGGTCACTTGCCCTGGCAAGGCTGAGATGCCCATGTCAATACAGAATTTTAATTACTTTGATGACTGGGAGTTGCAAGTCTTAAAAGTATCTGGTGCCCGAGCATTGCCAATTGCTGAAGACACCTCCTCATCCAATTTTGTCAGAGCATCTGCAACACAAATTGAACAATACTGGACCATCACTGTTGTTCTTTGCTATGATATAGGCCTCACCATTAAACATTAAGGTAAACTGTTGCCACCAGAGTAGATCATAATGAAATTCATTGGATAATTTTACTCTTGGGATACCATCCAGTAGATTTTTCAACAAGTCAATGTCTCAACGTGAAAATGTGCATGAATCCTTGACAAACTTAGAACAATAGGACATAACCCCACATAATGGTTGCAACTGCCTCTTTGTTGCTCTTGATTTGTTAAGGAAAAAGAGCATTTCTGAATGAAGTTTATCAATTTTATATCCTGCGGCTGAGAGACTCAAAATATATATGCTAAGTACTTTGTCACTTCACTCAAAACATTTTTCCCAGGATACATTGAAGCCTGACTGGCCAAGAAATTTTATAAGTGTTGATTGTACTAATTGCCATTCCTCAAAGTCTTTTCTGTAGCCTTTGAAATCGTCTAAGTAGTTGATGACAAAGGAGAATGCAAGACATTCCATTGTCGAAGTGACAAAGTTGCTATAAATTTGGGTAAATACAAATGGAGAGCAACGTAAGTGATAACTAATCCTAGTATCCATTAGATATTCAGATCCTCGAGACAAATTCCAGGAAATGCCTTGATAAGTCCAATGTTCAGGATTTACCCCGATCGAATGATTGGAACTAGAAATGTCAACAATCACCATAAAGCATCCTTGGATCATATTAGCAGCTACTTGATCTACAGTGGCATAAGAGAATTTATAGAAATAGAAATTATCTCAAACAAACGAAAAGAATAATTAATGTGGTTGTAGTTAGATACAGATGCATTATCATCTACTTTGCCAAAACCTAAAGAAATTAAATACCCTTTGCAAGATGGTCAGCAATGGCCTCATCAGTTTCTTGATACAAATAGTAGTCCCACACTGATTTGTTCATTTGTGATGCATATGGAAAACCACCAATTAGATGAATAGGCACCAGTGGGACACATCTTACTGTGACCAAGATCCTTATAATAAGATAATTTACAAATACTTTAAAAAGGAAAGCTATATGTACTGAATCGAATAGGATCATTCTCTAATTATAACTTGTGGCCTGAGGAAAATTGACTAGGTAATGTCTTACATGCGTCATCCTCATAGAAGGTGGGTTACCCAAAAGAGCAAAAGAGTCATCATTTGGTAGTTTTATCATTGTGCCAAGCTGATCATCAGTATTAAGCTGATTTTTAAGTAGAACATTGCTTTTATATCACATCTTATAATATGACAATCCGACATACAGAATCATAATATTATTGCAATCATCAATAATAATGGAATCAATAACACCAGAACAAGTATTCACACATTCAATCCTGGTAGTATCAAAATCGTCTGTAATGGCACTGGAGCATGTAGATATGTCAAGTTGTCAAACTTTCAAGCAAGCACACAGTGCTTCCCAGTGCAAACATGACACAACCCCCCCACCGGTTGCATTCTTTGAAGGACTTATTATAGATAATCCCCTATTGCTCAAAAAACAGCATGGGTCTGCACTGTATGTAAAAGTGGTTACCAGGGCCCTTGACCACAACTCCTCAACTTTGCCTGCTGCTGAGCATCTATCGTAATTCACCATGAAGGCAACTCTCATACTGGTGCGCATTTTGTGCAAAATATGTAACACTTTGAATAACTTAAACGGCAATTTTGCATGGCATGTTATTTGCAACCTGATGCAGGTCTTATTTTCTCGAGTGATGGCATATTTTAGCACAATCAAAACATACTGAAATGTGTAGTAAAAATGTGCTTCTAAATGCCAGTATTTTCTGTAAGAGGACCCCCTAAATGTACTGAAACATGAACTAAAATGGGCCTCTTAAACGCCAGCATTTTCTGTAAGAGAGCCCCAAAACATACTAATGATTGAAGTAAAAAGGGCCATCCAAACGCCAGGAATTACATCAAGGGGTACCCAAACAGTAGCAATTTTTTCCAATTTTGTCCAATTTTATGAGAAGATTTTTGTATCTAAATATTGCACTGAGGTAGTGATATCGTGTGCTTTTAATTAATGGTAACGTTGAGTAGATTGATAGATATTTGGAATTAAAGAAAAGGTCATCAGACTGCAGCTGTGAAAGGATATATCGTTATCAGTACAAAATTATAAATGAATTAAATAAAGCTTAATAATAGCTATAGGTAGCGCCTTGGATAGGTACGACAACCTGTACCGGTAACGGCAAGAAGGTCTGGTCTATCAGTGGCAGCACTACCTGCGGAAATCAATAATCATGGTATAAAACAAAGGCAATAGCCAGTATCAAACAGAACCAATATACGTTTGGTACAACACGAGTCTTAGGGCTTCAGGGGTTTTGGAAGTAAGATGCATAGTGTCTGGTGACATCTGGTGACTACTATTGGAACAACGGCAGTCTGTGAGACCATACGGAGACAGGCAGACATACGTAAAAGAAGCCTGACCCAAGGTCTATGAACGATACCTGTACATATGAACTTTACATTTATTGTGAATTGCACCAGCATTTGTGAGGCATTCTGATATCCCACAATGAACTTACTCTCTGCAAAGTGTTGTCTGTGTTTTAGACATAAGAGATAAAGACCTAGCTATCCCCAGTGTATTGGTATAAAGACCCTAAACAAACGGTAGCATTCAATATTAAAGAAGGCAGCTCTTTCTTTACAAAACTAAGATCAAAGTACCACTCTCCTCTCTTGCTGATGCCTGGTTACTTCAACTAATTTGATTGATATGTGATGAATGTCTATTCATCAAATGTCAAAGTAAAACAATACGGTAGAGTCTAAAGTGTACTTTGTAACGGGCCCGAAAAGCCCGAAACCCGAAACCCCAGAAATATGTAAACCGGAAATGACGTCAGTATGATCACGTGATAACCACGTGACGAGAAATAGCCAATCAAAGTTGACCTAGAGAGTATAAAAGAGGCGGTGAGGCCCGAAAATAAAGAGTTCCTTCGCAGTACTCCTGGTGTTCAGACGTGTCTTCTTCCTCTAGCAGCCCGAAATAGTCAGTGGTGGTATAGTAATCGCAGGCACCAAGGCGCAACCGGCTCGGCCCCACGCTACCAAACAATAGGCGACCGTCAGCCCGTGACCTCCGGCAGAGTATACGAGAAGGATGATCCTCAGGCTGGACCGAGAGAGCACGAGAACGGAAGACGCAGCCTGTACCCCTGCCACCGCATTTTGCCCTCCGCCCTCCTCTGCCCGATGGCTGAAACCCCTCTGTCCCATCCGACCAACACCCCCTCCCCCTTTCAATGAAAACCGATCCCCCAACCGACCCACTCAACCCCCCTCGTGCGCGAGGCACTACTCTTGATCTCACATCTCTGCTTCTTGATCGGCCTCCATGCCCAGCTGAGAACCGAAATAACCCCCACGTCCCTCTGCGGTAAAAAACGGAAACCCCGAATTACCGAGGAACGTCACACTGGTGGCAGCGGTGGTGCTGATTTAGCACATACGAACTTGTGGATGCTGAGTGCTTCATCGGTTGCCCCACGAAATACATCCGTGCTGTGCCGGTCAACGAAAGGAAGAGCATCACCGCCTTTTCCTCAGTCGTCCAGCGTCCCAGGTCTGAATACTCCTCAAACTGATTAATCCATCCGTCGAAATCCTGTTTTCCATCGTACTTTTCTGGCCTCAAACTGGTACCTATGGCAACGAGTACGGTTTTCAACCAGATGGATTCTGACATCGCTTTCAAGGAAGGAGGGAAGGAGAAAGTGGTTAAAAAACCCGATGTTAAGGTGGAGGATACGACCATCATGGATAGGCGGTTTAACTTCATGGGGACGTTGACCCAGACGGAGGAGCAGAATGCGCAGCCTCAGCAGCAACAGCAGGTCAAGGCAGTAGGCACGGGCCTGAAGAAGTTCAGTTTGAGGCCAGAAAAGTACGATGGAAAACAGGATTTCGACAGATGGATTAATCAGTTTGAGGAGTATTCAGACCTGGGACGCTGGACGACTGAGGAAAAGGCGGCGATGCTCTTCCTTTCGTTGACCAGCACAGCACGGATGTATTTCGTGGGGCAACCGGACAGGGAACGACTCCGTTATGCGGCACGAGTGGAGGCACTACGCAGACGTTTCGGACAGGAAAAGGTTACGTGCAACGCGCTACAGGAACTGGTGGGACTGAAACGAACAAAGAACCAGACAGCAAAGGAGTTGGCCGATAATGCCCGGCGACTGGTGTCACAGGCCTTTTTCTCAAATGATTATGCCAGTCAGGAGAAGGCAGTGCTGCATGCATTCCAGGCCGCAGGAGGAGAAGACCTTCAGCTGAAGTGCGCGGAAAAAGGATGCAAGACCCTGGCAGAGGTGGTAGAGGTAGTGGAGGTACAGGAATGATACTCACGCTGCCTACTACGGGCAGCTAGACCCGAGGAGGATGCCAATGCCCAAGTCATAGCCTTGAACGCAAAGCTTGAGGAGATGATGAAGGAACTGGCCGAAGAACAAGAAGCACGACAGCAGAGTATGGCCCGGAGAGAGGCATATAAAAAAAAAGAGGATATGGAATGCCACCGTTGTCATCAGAAAGGCCATTTTGCGAGGGATTGTTACCAGCATCAGGGAAACGGACAGTCACCGTCGCAGTAGGCGCGGGGCCCTCTCCGGGCGCGGCGAAAGAGGTAAGAAGTATGGGTGACTGCAGGCTTTACGTGGCTGGAACGGTAGGAGAAAGTACGGTCTGTTTCCTGGTCGACACTGGATCCATGATCAGTTTACTATCGGCTCGAACCTGGAAAGAATGGGGACGAGGATGGGAGGATCTGGACAAATTTGAAGGACACCTCTGTTCAGTGGACGGCAGTTCATTGCGATGTTATGGATGCACGAAGCACCGGTGCTAGGATTCCCCGAGGAAGAATGACAATGGTGGCTGGACAAGGACACTAGCAATGTAGGCACGGGAGCCATGCTGTCATAGGAACAGAAAGGCATGGAGCGGGTGATAGCCTACACGAGTAAGACCCTAGAATCAAATGAACGGAAATATTGTACCACCCGGAAGGAATTATTGGCGGTGGTACGGGCATTGAAGCGCTTTCGGTACTACATTTACGGGCAACGTGTGATTGTTCGGACGGACAATAGCGCAGTAAGTTGGTTGCAGAGAAGCAAAGAGCCGATGGGACAGGCAGCCCGGTGGATCGAAATCATCGTCTCATATGATGTGTCATTTCAACACCGACTGGGCAGAAAACACGGGAACGCAGATGCGTTATCTCGGTACCCATGCAAGCAGTGCGGAGAAGAACATGAGGGTACAGAGAAAGTGAGAGCAGTGACGCGGGCCCGGGGATTTCAGCCCGGATGGTCCCCGCAGAAAATAGGAGCAGCTCAAAAGAGGGATTGAGATATGGGACCGATCATCGCACTTATGGAAGTGGATACAAACCGGCCAGGTTGGGAGGTAATATCTCCGGAATCCTGAGAAACCAAGATCCTCTGGAGGCAGTGGGGAAGATTGAGCCTATTAGATGGAGTGCTGCACCGCAAGTATTGGGAATTGGAAGGACATGGTTGGAGACACCAATTGGTCGCCCGAAAGAAGAACGAGCCAAGTTGGTACGAGAATACCATGGAGGAGCGGCAGGAGCGCACTTGGGAGTCGCCAGAACGACGGCCCTGCTGGAGCAAGGGTTCTACTGGCCGGGACTCCAGGAGGATGTGCGAAGGGAATGTCGGGAATGTGATTGCACGTTGCTCAAAAGGGGATGAGGACATCGGGAACCGCTGCATCAGTACATAGTGGGAGAACCGATGGAACGACTGGCCATGGACGTCTCGGGCCCGTACCCGGTCACGAAAAGGGGCAACAAGTACTGTCTGATGGTGGCATGCTATTTCACCAAATGGCTGGAGTGTTTCCCGATTCCGGATCAGAAAGCAGTCACGGTAGCTGATAAGCTGGTAGAAGAAGTCGTGGCTAGGTACGGCGCGTTTCGGGAGCTACACTCGGACCAAGGAACGAACTTCGAATCTGAGGTGGTGGCTCAAGTATGTGCGCTATTCGAGATACACAAAACCCGGACGACGTCATATCATCCCCGGAGCGACGGATACATAGAATGAAGTTTTCGTACACTGGGATGCTGCCTGAAAGCTAGCTGCTGTGCGACGGGCCGGGAATGGGATGAGATGGTCCCACTGGTAATGATGAGCTATCGGGCAACGCCGCAAGCCAGCACGGGAGTGACCCCGAATATGATGATGCTGGGACGACAGACCATGATGCCGCGGCAAGCAATATATGGGAAACGGCTGTTACCAGAGGAGGAACCCCGAAGAGTCGGCGATTACGTGGAGAGTCTCCAAGAAGGACTGATCGCGGCTTACAGGGAGGCCCGGGCAGGGCTGAGGTGAGCCACTGGTAATGATGCAATGTGGACCGCCTGGAACCCGACCGGGGACACGCTGCGCCAGCTTGGATGGTGGCCGACCAGCGCAAACACAAGCACAAAACTATGATTTCCCTGGATGGGTCCCGCTCTAATTGTGAAGGTACTGGACCGAGGAAGGGTGGTAGTTCGGAAGAAACGAGGAAAACCGGGGGGGGGAGGGTGATCCATGTGGACCGCCTGGAACCCTACCGGGGACACGCTGCGCCAGCTTGGAAGGTGGCCGACCAGCGCAAACACAAGTCTACACATTAAGATGCTTGGGGTGGGGCATGTCAAGCACGTGAAGGAAGCGGGGAACCCCCTTTTTGTGATAAATCTGACCCCTGTCCCGACCCCGCAGGTGGGGGCGGGCCGAGGGAACGACCAAAATAGGCACTGCATGAAAAGGCTTTGGTTAAAAGGACTGATCAACCTGGGGCCATTGAGTCGGGGAGGCATGTTGACCACTACAGTAGGCATGCAGATTGTGAGGCTGACGAAGAAATAACACTAGGAAACTAGGGGTTGGAACAAACACGGTATTTCGTGGCCATGGCAGCCCGAACGCCCGAGTAATTTCACGGAGCCGGTTTTCGGTCGGGCCCGGGGAAACCACAGCGTGGAAAAGATGGTTGGATTGGAACGAGAAAAGGACCCGGTGGCAAGCTGGTAAAAATTTCCAGTATGATGCTGACCTGGATATCCGTATTACAACGTCCAGGAGACCGGGGAAGGGTGGGATGCGGCACCCTCGGAGACCCGAGGAACGAACGGACGGTTATAAGGAGCTAGGCCGTAATAAAAGAAGATGAAAAAGAGAACGGAGCGACGTGACCGGAAGACGACCATCACGGGCTCCTGTGTTCTCCGGGAAGTGTGCGGAAGCGCAAGTGGGCCAAGCAATAAGGCGACGAGGAGCGGAGAAGATGAATGGACCGAGAACGGCCGGTGGGGTAATAAAAAGGCCTTGTGGGAAGGAAAAGCGCCAATGGAACACAACAGCGGCGGGGACCGTGAGGTGTAGGCAGATGAAGCAATAAAGAGGCGGCAGGCCCCAGGGACCGAAAAATTGTAGGGGGCGCCAACGCTAGTTAGTTGGCGAGCTGGTCGCTAGGGGACGCTAGCGCAGGCCACGCCCACTTCCACCGGCGGCGTGTATATAAGGCAGAGTGCCCACCGGAGCAGGTCACTTTGGTCAGCCAATCAGAGTTCATCACAAACATGCAGAAGACAGAGATACAGGAGAGCCTAAGGAAGAAAAAGGCAGAAGAGCGGCGAGAAGCGTCACTATGTACCTGGCCAAGCATGCCTGAAACCAGCACCAGGGCGCCAGGAATAAATACTACATGTGCCTAATGGCACAACGAACTGGGCGTATTCTACTTAGAATGACTGGAGGAACCACATGACGGGCTCCCACGAGGGGAGCCTGTAGAGAGGGATGGGGAAACTGGACCCACCCCTACAACTGCAGTACGCCACGGCATTTTCGTTAGACCGAAAAGGGCAACGGGCGCGAGTGTCGTATGCCCCCGGGGACGAGACGGCGGCCCGAGTAGCTAACTACAAGCGGGACTTCAACATCCGACATCCGGAGGGATTCCTGCCGCCCGAGAAAGCCTCAGGGGAGTCCGAGGAGAGTGAAGCCGAGCAGGGCGGACAGGCTGCCACGGGGGAACAACCAGGAGCCGCCGGGCCGAGCGGAGAACCGCAGGGGACCGGGGCACCCGGAAAAGGACCATTGGCCGGGCTTGTAGGGAAGTCGGCACACACTCGAACCACTAGAACCCTGTGGAGACAACCAGTTTACTATGATGTCGGTGCACGAACAATCGATCATCTACGAGTCCCGACACCCAAGTTACCCGGGGTACCTGAAAGGAACGCTTAACCGAGATGGACACTTCAGGGGACACCACCAAGCCAGGTCGGACCGAGAATTGGAGAGCGTGATCCGAAAAGCCAGGGAACACCAACTGGCCGAAAGAGTGGAGCTATATTTTGGACGCTACCTCTTCGGGACGGCGGAGCGGCAGGGACTGGAGTCGTCGAGCCGGATTAAATGAGTTAAATATGTAAGGCACCTGACAGAGAAGGAGCCTGAGGTGACGGCTTCGGGGGCTTCCACTCAACTGTTGTTCTCCACCCCGACCCCGACAAGGATGGAGTCACCACTGGAAAAGATGGTGTGTCACGAGCCGGTGGCTCCGCCCCCGGGACTAAAAAGAATGAGGGACGTGGGGGTGGCGCCAGGCACCCCGGAGGGCCGGGTAGCTGCGGACAATTTGGTTAGGCTGAGCATGGAGAGTTCGTTCCCTGAATCCGAGGACTTAGGAGTTGTGCAGGAACCGCAATCTCCGGGACGGGTAAGGTCGCCCCCGGGGACTCCACTGCAGGACGAGGATAAGGAAGGGCGGGCGCTCCAGCCGAGGGTCCTGGTGCAGAAGCTGAAAATGGAACCAGGCCAGGCCGTGTACCAAGTTCCTGAAATGGATAATTCAGGCGACATGGAGTTGGGGGAGGTCGAAGAGGAACGAGGAGAGCGGGACCGCGATGAGTCAGGAACTGCCTCGGATTTGGTGTTTGGATCTTCTACATCGATGTTGTGGTCGAGGCCAGTGGCAGGACCGTCGGGGGAAACACCACGCCTCAAGTCACTGCGGGCGCAGGTGGTCCGACAGGTAATGCAAGGACATTTCCCCAGGGCATCATGGACAGTGAGAGACTGGGAGGCGGACGAGGCAGTGCAAGTGCAGATAAGTTGGCCCCTGCGGTCCCTGCCACGAATGACGGAAAAGGAACGAGCGATGGCGTCGGCCTCGATGGCCTTTCTTCTGTCGGTAGATGCGGGATTAGCTCCACAAACTTTCGACAAGGCGATGGTGGCATTTCCAACGGCGGCGCTAGGCCCGTGCACCCGGGAGTCAATAGGCTGGTAAACGAGCATAATGTGACAGTTCAGCTGGGCCAGACCTTGGTCATGCATAAAAGCGAGGAGCAGCTATAGGACGGAAAACGACTGAGGCGGTGGAGTGGGTGAAGGGGGTAGAAGACCCGTTACTTGGGCTGCCAGGCAGGGAGAGGGAGCTGCCGTTGCCGCCCAGGCTCCAGGAAGATGGCTGAGATTGGTGTATGCTGCTCGAAAAGTAAAAGAAAAGACGATCCTGCACGTATAGTGATGTGGCGGAACCAGCGCGAAAATGGTGCGCCGCGAGTTCGGGTGGGGAGGGATTATGGAGGTTGGCTCCTCACCCAGAATGTCAAACCTCCCGGGCGGGACCGGGCCGAGGTGGTGGTACCCGAGCCGCACGGGGATCCGAGGCCCGGATAAAACCCTCCCAGAGACCGCTGGCTGAGACCGAACTTTTTGACTCCACATCGGGAACGGACTGGCGGGCTCACTCTTCAAAAACAATCCTGGGAGTTTCTTCAGGAGGATTTCTTTCTCCAGAATTGGACAGAGCCAGGTGTTGTGAAATGTTTGCTGTGATCAATATGTTGCTGGCTTTGTAGTCCAACGACGGAGTATCGATATAAGCACCTCTGTCCCCATGAGGCACAAAAACAATTCTCGTATCCAAAGAGGGATCCTTCGGCTCGAACGAGTCGGGGTGCCCCGAGAGGTGCGGACGGGGTGGACTGCAAGTCATCATCATCCCTGTCTTCCGTTCTTCCTCGTCTTTCGTTATGTCTCTGTCAGGACGCGAAACTTCTCTACCTGAATGCTGGTCTTAGTAGGGGCATGGCTGGACCGAGTAGACGAGCCTTGTGACGGCTACCAGGATGCCGATGTGTAATGATGTTGATGAAAGTGTTCAATGTTTCCCGAGGGACTGGGGTACGGGCAGGGACGGTTACTTGAAGGCCCTCACCTGTGCCCCTTACTTAGTAGCAGCAGTGGAACGAAGAAGAAACAAAAATATTAATAAGTGAACTCTGAGATTGCCCTTACGCCGGGATGACTACAAATTAAATTAAAATATTAAAACACTACTTACATAAAACAGTTCATTGTGACCTCTTCCACGTCATACTTCGGCCCAAAATGGCTTGGGCTCGAACCTGACTGCTTCAACACTGGACGACTATATATTATAGTTGGTATGCGTGAAGGTTTTCTGCGTTGATTGGAGAATGCTTCTAGAACAGGATTGCATGTGAATAGAGAAGATAAATGGGAAAGTTATTTACCACTGGGGGAACCATTAGCCTTCCACCTAGGCCTATCGGCTTACCCTATTGGGTTCCCTGCAAGCCAGCTCTCTCTGGGTAGGAATTGACAGACTATTTGGCCTAGGCTGCCTGGTGCACTGCGGGTCTGTTCACACACAACTGCTCCTGGCTTCCATACGCCAGACTTGCAACCTTGACCGTATGTGGTGAAATACCCACATAAGGGGGCTGCTGGTGTACAGGCACACATTGCCTGTTAATGGGGGTGTCATGTGAGCTGGTTGGTGAAGGATGAACATATCGATTATCCTTTGTAGCGGCCCGCTTTGGCATTGGGCTGTCTGGATCTGAGGTGATTTATGGACTTCTTTGTGTCGTTATGGCCCATATATAAGCGGACCGTCACGTAGCTCAGCTCAGAGGCAGGAACTGATTGCTTGGGAACCGTATGTCGCTCCGACATTCCGTGGAAGGTGTGGGGCTTGAGTGATAATGGCATGGAAAACTCATGGTATGGCGATGGCTCTGGTGGCCTCAGGAACCCAGTGGATAACACAAGGGGAGTTTTGGACATAACCTGGACAAAAGTGTCATAGGAGCTGGGTCACAGGATGGAGTCCCTTAAAATGTGAGTAGATCTTATGTTAGGTAGTGTGAAGCACACATGAAGCATGGTGTAATCACCCCTCCATGGGTGGGGACTCATGCGAAGTGTGTGTGTAACGCTAGAAGCAGGGGCAGACCTGTACCGGTTGGTAACGGCCCGTCTGCTGCCGTGAACTGCCATGGTGAAGTGGCAGCGTTCACACTGTACTAGTGAAGGGTGAGATGTATGCTATGTATAATTAGACACATATAAACCAATAAACTTCCTCTCAGCCAAGCGAGATTCGTGTTGTGGAAATGAACGCCCATTTCACGAATGTAGTCTACAACTTGACTAGCGACATTAACATAGACCATACTAAGCAGCCTGAGTAACGATTAACTGTAGTCTCCCCATATCTAAAAGTAACACCCATAAAATTAAACCACTAGTGTTCAATGTAGTCTTTGGCTCATCTCGTGGGATGTCTTTGGAACGGAGGCTGGGAATACCACGGCAGCAAGCTTTGCCTAGGGGATGCACTTCTCTGCAGCAGGGTTCTTCCATCCCAGACTTTGAACTCGTCTCTTCCACCATCGCAATGGACCTCATGCTCCAGTATATACTGCTGGGTTTTCCTCACCTTGCAACGCTAGTCCATATTAGTTTCCTTTTGTGATCAAGTAGAAGAGAAGTTCGGCGCAGACCGAAAGTGGATGTAGGCTCGAAGGCCCGGATTACTTCTCACTCCTATTACTTCTTACCTTTCTGGGGAACGGACTTGGTCCTACTAAGGAATAGCCCGGGACGGCTCAGATGTTAATGTAATCCTCCTGTCAGACCCGACCGTCCGAAGCAGTAGTCTGAAGAGGCGCATCTTCGTACTAAGAAACAGCCCAGGGCGGCACAGGAATGAACCTTCCCCTCAATATATCCACAACAGACATTTACATTTCTACTTACATTTCTACTACATAATAAATGCTTTAAGCAGGATATTTTAATAAGTGCTTACACAGGATTTAAAGAAAGAACGATAACTATAAAACTGAACGAAACCCGGTGGGACATATTGCACGAACTGACGCCCGTAGAAGGATGCCAAGTGTTGGACGTGTCAGTAACATTTCTAAATGCCTACAAATAGTATCACTTATGTAAACCTCCTCAAGATAGGACCGACAGTAGCGTGATAAGACGTCCGTATGGCTTCATGTAGATGGGCATGGCTCTTAGGACGACTGTTGCCTTGCTCCGAAATCAGCACCAGAAACTAGCCATGTCTCCACACGCTTTTCACTGGGCTCGCCTCCACGTTAGAGGGATTGCTGCTGCTACTACTGTTTGAAGAAAATCGTTGAAGATCCGCCCTTTCCCTTGGGAATTCGGGATCACACCGGGGCCCGAGAGCCCGAGACTAGGGGTCCGAGAGCCCAAGGAAAAGTCTTTTTAAACACATTAGTCCTCATCCCAAGAACTCATATAGGATCTACGAAGGAGCCTCCCCTCACCCCAACTTGTCCTCGTGCCAACAGGCACAGGGGTGAGGTGTGGGGCCTCCTGTCATCTAAGATGTCTTCCACGAAGGAGTCTCCTCGCCACTTCAATTATTTTGGTGCCGTTCGGGACCGGAGTGGTAACGGGGCCTCCTGTCACCCGGACTAATTTGCTGGTATCCTCCTTTCTTTGAGAGAACTCTTGAGTCTGTTGGACTGGTCAAGCTCCAGTCACTTCCTCCACCAGTGCTGGACAGTTTCGGGATCACCTGACTCTGAAGAACGTTTCGACATGGCCGTCGACCGCAAAGTCAAACTTCGTTCCTGCACGAAAACGGGCGACGAGCTGAAGCCACGTCTACAAATAGTGATTCTAATTTACGTACTCTCTCCTCTGTTTGCTCCACAGAGCTCAGACACTCTTCATGAAGTATATTCTCAATCACGATTCCATCTTCGGAAGTCTCCACTTGAAGCTTTAACGGTTGGAGAAATAGCATATGTGTCCCGTTGGATCAAGCCTTGGTTCCACGTTCTCTCCTTTCCTTGTTTTGGAACCATGTGAAATCACTGCTGCCACAGCCGGAAAAGCCCGGGGGGAGGAGGGGAATCGTGCCCCTCCCCCTGGCACGATCATTCTAGTCTTTGTCAAAAATTGAAAAGAAGGAAGAAGTCATTGGGAGGCTCTGAATGCGGAGGTGTGAACAAGACTTTTGCAGGCGGCATATTCTACAGGAGGTATCCAGCACATTCTTCCAACTTCATCCTCAAATCATCCCGGATAGGAGAGTCACGACCGACTCTCTACCCAAAAACAAGCTAATGCCTAGACGGTAGAACTGCACGGAAGAGACGGAGGGCATGACCGCCCTGTCGGATGAAGCGGGTCAGTTATCTAGGGCCCGAAGGAAAATGGTCGGGAGGACTGAGGGTCACGACCGACCCTTGCCTCCGGGTAGGAGAGTCGCGACCGACTCTCTGCCCAAAAAGGGAAAAACGAACACCTGGATGGTGGAATTTGATTGGGGGACCGGGGGGCACGACCGCCCTGCCAAGAAAAGGGTGCCAAGTGTCTGGGGTCCAGGTGGGGGTGCGGGGGTCATGACCGACCCTCCGGCCTCGGGTGGGGGAGCTACGACCGGCTTCCTCATCCTAAAAACAGGAAAAGATGCGAGTTTGGCAGATAGAGTCACGACCGACCTGCCGATGAGAAGAAATTATGACTATATGAAAAGTAAAAGAGACTGAATAAATAAACTAGTAAAAGGAACGAATCCCGAAATAAACTTTGAAAACGAAGAGAGAAGAACGAAGAAAGAAGACTTGAAAATAAATGATCAGCCAGATAGGCCCCGGGGGCTCTCCGAAGTAGACAGGAGAGGACAGAGGGTGACAGGACCGAGGTTAGAAATATTAAGAATTCTGGTTTAAGAATAGTTCCTGTTGTCGTTGTCCGCGAAAGCTTACTGATTGTGTTGTACAAATTCGAAACTTATCAACTTACGTGTTAAAAATTGTGTAAATTGTGTTTTCCCGCCTTTCAAGAAGGTACGGGAGGGTGTGATGAATGTCTATTCATCAAGTGTCAAAGTAAAACAATACGGTAGAGTCAAAAGTGTACTTTGTAACGGGCACGAAAAGCCCAAAACCCAAAACCCAAAACCCCAGAAATTTGTAAACCGGAAATGACGTCAGTATGATCATGTGATAACCACGTGACAAGAAATAGCTAATCAGAGTTGACCTAGAGAGTATAAAAGGGGCGGTGAGGCCCGAAAATAAAGAGTTCCTTCGCAGTACTTCTGGTGTTCAGACGTGTCTTCTTCCTCTAGCAGCCCCTAGGAGGGATTCCAGTCAATAAGATGATCAAATGAGGACTAAGTAAGCAGAAAATACAAGTAATATTGATAAAGTTATAGGAAACTTAGATGAAAAATAGTACAGGGCCCGAAGGCCCGAAAGACCGAAATGGCCCGACTGACAGCCCGAGAACGGAAGACCGGCCAGGTATGAAAGCCCGAAATAGTTAGCGGTGGTATAGTAATCAGAGGCACCAAGGCGCGACCGGCTCGGCCCCACGCTACCAAACAATAGGCGACCGTCGGCCCGTGACCTCCGGCAGAGTATATGAGAAGGAAGATCCTCAGGCTGGACCGAGAGAGCACGAGAACGGAAGACGCGGCCCGTACCCCTGCCACCGTATTTTGCCCTCCGCCCTCCTCTGCCCGATGGCTGAAACCCCTCGGTCCCATCCAACCAACACCCCCTCCCCCTTTCAACGAATACTGATCCCCCAACCGACCCACTCAACCCCCCGCGTGTGCGAGGCACGACTCTTGATCTCACATCTCGGCTTCTTGCTCGGCCTCCGTGCCCAGCTGAGAACCGAAATAACCCCCACGTCCCTCGGCGGTAAAAACTGGAAACCCCGAATTACTGAGGAACGTCACAGATAGTTAGATCACCATTGAAATTAGGCAATGAGGTAATTTTAACTTATCTTTGTAATACACATCCTTCATCTCATCAACTCTAATGAAGAAATACAATGTAAATGTTAAATCCAAAATATCAGTAGTAAAACATTATCCCTTAAACAATATGCTAAGTTGGAAAATTTGAAAATAATGATTGGTTAAGTGTCAGATTTCACATTATTTGGGAAACTAATTGAATACCTTATGTTTGCACTTGGCAGTAGTACATAAACATGATAGAAATACTTTAAAAACGTTTTATTACTTACTGGCAATTAGTATTTTCAAATGGCAATAATGGAAACCACTTAAAATATATTAGTATACATTGGCATAGAGTAACACTTATAATACTCCTGCAATCAAAATGTTCCCATGTGTGTGGAGTATACATAAAAACGTTTAAATTGTTACATATTATATTGGCATAGAGTAAAACTTGTATTACTGCTACAGCTAAAACGTTCCCATGGGTGTAGAATACACATAAACATTTTTAAATTGTTACATATTGGTCATTGGTATTACTAGTCTTCCTACTAAGTGTATATATATAAGGGTGATCATTATTTTACTTACTATTGTTCGGTAGCAAGCCTAGCCTAAGTATTAGGTCTTCGCTATCGTTCAACATTGATTGTATTACTTACTTGTAAATCATTCACCTCATATAATCCTTTGGTCACGCTAGGATTCAAAATGCTCTAGCCAATATGGCAAATTTGTTGCTGATTGGATTAGCCACATTCATGTATGATTAGCCACTCAATGTATCCCATTCTTTGAAATTACATTCCCTATTGATTTTGATTAATTGTATTGAGTTTTCTTTAAAACTGTTTTCTAACTATTGTCTAAGTTTCAAAATAGATAATCTCACCACGTTGCTTTGAATTAGTAAAAGTGGCAGACTCAGAATACCTTATTGATACTAAAGCTTTTGGATGATGCAAACTGGTCTGCATGAACACATAAATCTTAACCTCTAAAGTTTTTATGTGTTTAACCTCTGATATACTTTAAAATATGATAAATATCATATGAAATACTACATTGTATAGCAAGCATTTTTAACCTGAGAAATTGCAAATAAGTAACAGCTTTACAGGCCAGATATCCAAAGGGAGCATGCTTCCTATACTGTTGGAGGTTTCTCTAATATGTATATTATGCATGGATGTTGTTATATCTGTAATGTTTAATAGCATTTAGATTGCAATCGCATTTCACACTCATGCACACGTGAGAGGTCGCACAAGATAAAAATTGCAACAGAAATTATTTCCCACCAAAGTAACAGGAATGAAAAAGGGAAAATACATCATGAGAGTACAATGATCATCGTTTTGGAATATTGTATCACAAAAGATGAGTTTTCTTGACTTTAGGTGCATCAGGGATGTTTGGAAAAGGGAATTGGACAGTGGTTGATTTAGGGTCAGTTAACCTCGCCACACAGAGTTTGGACTTGAAATGCAAGCGTGGTGAGCGGCTAGCATGTCCTAAGTAGTCCTATTTCTGATTACTCAAAAAGTCACATATGATGTACCCTAGAGTGTTCTTATAACATAATATCCACAATCAGTACAATAGGCTGAATGCTTTCCACTTCAATTTATGTAAAATCCCTTGTTTGCAGTAGTACTCACACCTTCTAAACGTCTGCTGGTTAAGAAAGGTCCGATCTTGTAATTGCGGCCTTATTTGACCAATAGTCATTACAAAACCATGGGTGCTTAAATGTATGATAAGGTTATTATTATTATTACTAGGAAAATATATTTGTGAATTTTCAAAGTGTATTAGATATTCATAGAACTGCAGTATGAAATGGTAATTACCTCTTATTAACTTCTATGAGTTGTCAGCAGTTTCAGGATTTTAGGTCCTTTCTTGGCCGGCAGACCTATAGTCTGCCATGCTGTTGTGTAAGGTTCCATAAAACCCGGGAGGAGTAGTAAATAGGGAGTAGGACTAATTATTGGTTCTCCTCCCCTCATTAAGGATGGAGTAGGGAGATGAACACCTATTTTTTGTGCAGGGCACGATTAAACATTCCTATCCCTCTAAACATCAGAGATATCTTGGCTTCATATAGGTTATGAACACTTTGTTTTTAAATTTCAGAGAGAAAAAGGAAAAGAATTTTGAAACATATACTTTTATACTTATATTTTTTTAACACGGAATCTCCCTTAAATTAATAGATTTGGAATCTCCCTAAAATTAATAGATTTGGAACTTCTAAGGCATGATTACAACATTCTCCTCAAGGGAAGTGTGTCTCAAAATTTTCATTTATGTCCTAGTTATGTTTCTATTCAGTATAGAAAAAAAAATTGGGGTCACATTTTGCAGATTATGTGATAAACGACCTGAATAAAAATTGTAAGACACGTTTCTCTTGGGAGGAATTTTTTCGACATTTATGGGAAGTTCACTGAGGCATTAATAAGTGAGAAATCCTTGTTAGAAAAATTTAAGTTGAAATATTACTTTCCTTAATTTCTTCCGATTTTACATATCTAATTTCTGAATAAAACAACTTAGAAGTGATATGATTCGATAGCTGAGACATTCAGCTTTCATATGCTATATAGTATATATAAAACATACCGTGTAATGGACATAGAAATAGCAGAATTATGAGTAAACACACACAATTATCCCAAATTAGATGGTGATCTCCCTACTCTATCCTTAAGGGGTCATAAACCATTAAAAGTTCAACAACAAATCTGATTTGAAAGTCAGTTGAGTTGTATACCACCCATGCAAGTTCCATCTCATTGGTTTATACTTCTTGAAATCAATGTTTATGAATTGATAGAATATAAATTTCACTTACTACTTATTGCTTGCTCTGAAATATATATATATTTTTTTTGAAACAGTTTTATTTAGCTGGACAGATTTCAATTTACATAACTGGTTTCCGGCACCGCCCAGCAATGGTGCTAGTTACAAAGAAATGGGCGGTGGGACGCATATTATTTGTAGATATATAGATACAGTTCTGTAGTGGTACATCAGTGGTAATAATAATAATGGAACGAGATGAGTGAGATCAAGTCAGTGTATATGGATTGGTTCGACAACATATATTCCTGGGTTCTGGGCTTGCATTGGGGAAAACAAGCAGATAAGTTCTAACAAGTCTTGTTAATGCACGCGGCAGGGCTACCTAACCATAATCGGTCAATAAAGTTCCATCAATTAACATCTCGGTTATTTTCTGTTTAAAGATATTTTTAGAATCTACTTGTCGAATGTTCAGTGGTAGGCTATTCCACAAGAAAAAAAGGTGAGTGTTGGATGGTTCGTGTTTTAGGTACAGGTAACGAGATCCTGAGACCGTCATTATGTCTGGTTACCCTGCCATGATCTATTAGATCAGCTTTATGGTTATACACACTTTTCCAAACTTGAACCATCAACATAATATCCCGTTTCAATTTAACTTTTTTAATATTTATTGTTTCATGTAAGTCATCTACATGTTCGTCCCTCGGGTCTTTAATATTCAGACAAATCCTAATCACATTATTCTGTAGAGTTTGAAGCTGCTCCAGGCAGGCCACCGGTACTGGGCTTAGGAAAACAGAGCCATAATCTATCACTCCTACAAACATGGTTTTTAAAATACTAACTGCAGCTTTAGTAGTTATTTGCGTCCTTAATAATTTCAAAAGCGAGAATTTATGGTTCCCGAGTTTCCATATGTTATTAAAGTGAGCCTTCATGGATAAACAATTATCTAACTCTACGCCCAAATATTTGAAAGTATTCTCCACAGAGAGAGGTGAGTTCTTAATATACAACGTCATCTCATCCATCCACGGGGGTGGTCTTTTTACATTTGTTGGCCGAAAAATCTGTACTTTAGTTTTTTGAGTATTAATAGTAAGCTTGTTCATATCACACCATTTGGATATAGAGTTTAGATCACTCTGCAGGCGGTCACGTGATTCAACAAGGCGGTTTTCAGGTATTCCTCTAAAGACCACTAGGTCGTCAGCATACATGTAGACATTTGAGTATTTTATAGTCTGCGTAATATCGTTAACAAATACCAAGAAATATAATGGCCCGAGGACGCTGACCTGAGGAACGCCGCAGGGCACAGGTAGTAGGTCTGACACAGTATTGTTCACATAAGTTTGTTGCTTTCGTTCACTTAAATAACTAGAGGCCCATCTCACCGCCCTATCACCAAATTTAGCCCCTTTCAATTTGTCTAACAGAATTTTGTGGTTAACAGTGTCGAAGGCTTTTTTAAAATCGATGTAGACTGCTTGTATGTGTTGGCCCTCGTTGAGTATTTTATACATGTCAGTTGTATAATAATATACTGCATCTGTAGTCGAAAGTCCTTTCCGGAAGCCGAACTGTTTGGGGTTAAAAAAATTTATGTCTTCAAAAAAGGTCATTATTTGGCGGGAATAAGATGTTCCAGTATCTTTCCTGGTAAGGGCAGCAGTGAAATGGGCCTAAAGTCACCCGGTTCAGTCGGGCAACCAACCTTAGGAATAGGTACAACAGTTGCGTATTTCCCCAAGTTGGGGTAAGTACAGGTATAAATCGATTTGTTGAACAATAGTAAAAAACACTCAGGGAGGGACCTGAAAGTGAGCATCCAAATTCTTGTCGAGATAAGGGGTATGCCTGAAGACTTATGTGGTGAAATTTTTCCAACTTCCCTTAGGAAGTCATCTAAAATCATCGGAGAAAAATTAAAAGGTGGGATATTTGGGTTAAGTATTCTTAAGTTATCATGTTCAACCCTAGGTACATGTGGAATCTTGTTTGCAAGATTACTACCTATTTCTGCAAAAAAGGAGTTAATCAAGTCAGCGGTATCATCTGAGGCACAGTCAGTGCCATCCTCATATTTTAAGTTTACAAGTGTTTGATGCGTCGGATTCACTAAAGGTTTAATGATCTCCCAGAATTTTTTGGGGTTCCGATAGTGGATTTCAAGTTGGTCTTTTATAAAGTCAGATTTTGCATTTTTAACAAGTCGTTTCACTAAATTTCGTAGCCTTCTAGCTTCCTTCTTATCCTCAATAGACTTGCTTTTAGATGCTCACTTCAGTGCACAATCTCGGTCATGCAGATATTCAACAAGGTCAGGGGTCAACCAGGCAGGCTTTTCATCTTTAAAACAAAAGTTTCTAACGGGTATCATTGAGTTAGTAATATGCAAAACCTTCTCATAGATATAATTCCACATCAAGTTTACATTATCCATCTGCTCAAGTACAGTCCAATCAATGGCCCTCAACTTATTTACAAAGGTCTCGTCTGTGAACCCTCTATAAGAACGACCTGTGAAAGAAGTACGCTTCTTCTTACATCCATGCTTTTTAATGTTGATGAACACGGGGCAGTGGTCACTTAAAGACCAGTCAAGGTTGCCGCTTCTATCTAAAAGTTCACAATTTGTTGCTATTAAGTCTAATACAGAGGCGTTATACAGTGGTCTTGTATTATCTGTTATTACTTGTTTTAGAGAATGTTTCGAGAAAATTCTTTTAAGTTCCTGACATTTTACAGAACCAGTTTTATTAAAGTCAATATTAAAATCACCTCCTGTGATGATATAACTAGTACCAAGTAGGTTTAATTTATATAATATGTCACCCATAATCTGAAAAAAGTTTGCCATCTGACCATCAGGTGGGCGATATACACTGATAATGTAATAGGGTCTAGTACACTTAACAGACAATTTGACAACAAGAACCTCTATATCACTGTTGCAGATATGAAAATCATCACCTTCAAGTAGTGTTATATCCATACCATGTTTAAAATACAAGGCAAGTCCCCCCCCCTCGCTTCACTCTACCATTAAGATTTAGGGTTGTTCTATCTGATCTAATTAGGCAATATCCTTCTATTTGTACTAAGTTGTCCGGTAACGAACTAGTAAGCCAGGTTTCATTTATAAGCAAGATATTGGGTTTTTCTTCTAAAACTTTCAACCTAACTAAGTCTATTTTTCCCCATATGCTACGCAGATTCCAAAATATCAGTTGAATTCCCTTACGAATTTGCATGGCAGTGATATGTATGACAAGTGATGATGATGATGTGTGTGAGATGCCTCATACTCATTTAAATGAGAGGCAAGTGTTGATGAAAAGGTATCACTTAGATAAGGCGTCGTCTAGCCCGACCCGCTGGTTATCTTGCTCCCATGAAACAAGGTCATCCTAGTATCAAGAACATTTAAGTACAAATTATCACAGTTCAAGGGATACATATCAAAGGACTAGGCGACTAACCGTGTATATCAATTTGTTAACCACGTTCGTTTAAATATCTATAGGTTACAAGAGAAAGATTTCACAATTATTATGTTTCCTACCACTCCAACTAGGAAGTCCCGCCGTAAACGTCTATATATTTTTAAGAGTTCTCATTTTTCAAAGTTTATAGTAACATCCACGAGTTCTTGCGTTTCATATTACTCTGGTAAGAAGGACCAGTAGTAAAAAATATCTGTATATGTTTGAACGCTCCCAGTTTACCAGATATGCAGTCAAGTCCACGAGTTCTTGGATAAATAAGGCTTTTGAAACCTTGAATCCGCGCGTTCCTCAGCCCGCATAGAGTAGTACGTGGTGGAGCTAGTTAAGACAAGGAAAAACATTGCAAGCTATCACGAAAATTGGTTAGGAGAAATATAACAACCTGGGGGTACAGGTTGGCCTGAGCAGCCATTCCTAGTACCAACGACTTAGGCTACCAGTTAGTTCAGTCACTTCCCTTTTTAGAAGATGATGATGTCTCTACGAACATTGCCACCCAAGGTGGGCAAAACGCTTCGCCCAATAACGCTGTAGTTTGGGGCCTGGATGGAATCCGTCGATAAGATAATGGTAGCGGTGGGTCCAGTGTGCGTGGCTCTTCTTCTTGTTTAGTCTCCTTTTGTGTACTTTCCTCCCCAGCCACACACATGGTACCGAGTTCCGTGGGTTGATTATTTTGAGTTCATGGTTCAGCCTTACAATTGCCCGATCGAGTATCCTCTGGTTGATGGGGTTGTAGTCTTCGGTGAGTACACAGTGGCGTAGGCTAAAGCCGGTCATATCTGTGTAGATTATTTGGCTGGTGGGAAACCTACTGTGAAATTTGATGTCAGCTTCGTTTACGATGCCGATGATGTGATCCACTATTGCCTCCGCATCGTGGAAGGCCAGCGCGAACTTCTTAATAGACGGATCCCAAAGGAGAAAATCGTAAATCCCTCCTACAACTACCACGGTATCGTGGGGGTTCTGCTCCGCATGGATCCAAGCCATCGATAACAACTGGTGAAGAGTGTACCCTTCGTGGGGGCAGACCTGTACTGAGGAGGTAGATTTGTTTTCACGGTCGATGAAAGCCTGGAGTCGAGCCAGCCGCTCGTCCGCCATGATCTTGATCATGGTAACCGACATCTTTGCAGTGTGAAGTATCAACAGGACGAGTTTATAATCCAGGAAAGAAGAATTATACAGTAAATCCGCTCAATGTTTGAATTCGCCGCAAAAAGGCTTCGTGTTACTTCGTCAGCTCAGTGCACATGCGTTGCGCGTCTTTCCGGCGAGGCTATGTAAGTTTCCACTAACAAAAACGTTTGCTTCGACGAGTCTAAGTAAGTAGATATTTATCAGTATGCCATAGGGTTTGTGACAAACTATTTTAGAGTGACATACAAATATTTAATCGGAGAGGGAGCTTCATTGGGATACTAGTTCGAGATTAAGAGGCCAAGCCAAAGCGAGTCTCGAGGCACCTCATTTGCATACCAAGTTTGTTTACTTGACCCGGAAGTCCACGATTTGTTTACAAATATATCCACTGTATTGCACAAAGGTAGTTAGCAAAAGAGCTTGCGCCTGTAATTAATAGCGTATAAATAAAGTAATGAAATAGACACCAGATTTTAAGGAAAATATCATAAACGATATTCAAAATTATACAAATTACCAAAATAATGCGCTATGTAATGTATATACAGTAGGCGCTTCTGGTAGGAGCAACAAACCTGGTCGGCTACAGCAGACAGGCTAAGTCTACCAGTAAGCAGCACTACTGGGGAGAAAATTGATAACTAGACTGATACATAAGGGCAATGATCTGGGGGTAAGAGCAGAGAGCAATTTGGTACACATTTGGATCAATACGAGTCTTAAGGATTCGGGGGTTTGGATAGCCACATACATGACATCTGGTGACTAGAAACTGAACTGTACTGTTTGCATCACCGTACGGAGTCAGGCGGACTTTATCGAGGAAGCTTGCCTCCCGGTGATACCTGTCTTGTGCACATAGGATTAAGACATCATAACTGCATTGGCAATTGTGAAACCGCTGAATATCCACCAATAAACTTAACTCTCAACCAAGCATTGTTTGCGTTGTGGATATGAGTGCCCATTTCATGGACTAGTCTGCCACTTGACTAGCAAGGATAAAGGATTAAGTAAGACAATCAGAAAAACGAAGCGATAACAGTTCCCCATTTAATAAGCAAACACCCTATACAAACACTAGCATTCAGTATACTTTTAAAATAATTTCATTTTTAAGAATAATAAAAAGTGGATTTTCTTTTTAGGTGGCACCATAAACCATTCCTGCCTAACAATCATTTAGTTCCAGTCCTTTTGATTGGTCATATCAGGACCTTCATATCCCGCCATATAAACTCACAAACATTGCTAAAATAGGCATTTCTTTAAACTGAGACTCATTCATATACAAGAATGTGCAACGGTCCTAAACATCACTAAGATACCCACCAACTGTTATGTCACAACTGCAAAAGAGATTGTGAATATTTGCTCTAATTATCATTGTGGATATCTAATACAACTTTGTATCAAATGAAAATATCAATACTATATACTAATCATAAACTGACTCAGCAGGAGACCAGAAATATGTTATTTGAGCAGTACAGTTTTGAAACAAAGTGAATAAAAAAAAGATAACTCACTCACTGTATACGTCAAATTAGGAAAAATTGCAGAGATGGATCAATTTAAACTACATAATCCTTGTCTCTAAGGTATTACTTCAACTGGTTTATTTTCTTCAGGGTGACTTTTAAATATTTGGTATAATACTGTTGATACAAACATATCCCAGTTAATGTAGGACATCTTGTCATCCAAGGATGACTGGAGACTATTTTGGTCTATGATTCCATGATCTCATCTAAGACGTATTTTCATAATAAATTTCCTTTGATGATAATTTCTTTTTACCTATATTATAGTGTGATATGATATATCCAGACAGGGATTATTATGTTATGAAACTTCTGCAAAATACATCAGGCCAAAGCGTATGGTCATGTTATTCAAGGGAACTAACTCAGATAAAAAGATTTACAGGCCAAGACGTATCAAAACATTTTGGATACATTGGAAACAAAGAATACATTACAAAAATGTTTAGCCAAAGCGTATTATGACGTTTCCACAAGGCACTACCTTCGTGATTTTCAGGTTAGAATGTACTAAGATGTTTTATAAAGGATTTATTTAAAAAAGTTTAGACAAAGGTTTCATAATCGATTTCCTGTGTGATATTCAGGCCAAACATAACTAAGATGAAAGATTATATGTGACCCCACACCACTAAATGAGGCATAAGTCGCTGTTTAAGGTTCTGAAAAAATGGTATAATAAGGGGAAAATGTCAAAAATTCAAAAAATGAGTTTTCTCGAAAAATCACTTGAAAAACACTCCCAGAATTGAGTTAACTAAGAAATGTATTGAACTAATTTGTTTACATGCATATTACACAGGGTTTTCTGATTGTCATAAAAATAATCTATAGAGATTTGCATTGCCATGCAGTTGAGTCCAATCTTTAAGGCCATTTTTCTCTAATTAGCTGCTTGTGATACCTTATACTTCAAACACTCATAACTTGAGTTCTATATAATATATAGAACTCAAGTTATGATAGAAACATAATTCTTTCACCATTATAAAGGTAATGACATCTTCTCTAATGATCTACCAAAAGGTCAAAACCTCATGTCTGCGACTTATGCCTCATTATGTGGTGGGGGGTCGCATATAGAAAACCCATGTCCTACCAAAACGTTTTAGATTTATAAGTTTTGATCAAACCTTATTTGTTTTCTTTGTCTAGCTTTCAAACGTTTCAATGTGTAATTCACTGTCATGGTGGAACAGTCAAATCAGGATGATGTGTAATGAAATGGTTTCAAAGGAGAAATGCCATAGTGTTATAAAACGTTTTACTTATGTGAAGACCAAAACTAAAACATATTTATGTGTATTGATGAGAGAAATTTATTTTAGAAATAGAGAGAAAATGACCACCAAATACTCATGGGAACAGTTTCGACATCAAAAACTAAAAAATCCATTACACATAAAATGTTTTGGTTGTGCTCTGACATAAAGTATTGACGTTTGTACCCCCATTTTTTCATCACCTTTAAATATGTTCTGGTGGTTCTCTGACACATAATGCAGGCGTTTTGACCCATGTTTTTTTATTACACTACAAAACGTTTTGGTAGTGCTGCCATAGAAAATATCCTAAGGATATAGGTCTAGTTGCAAACGACCTTTTTTTAGTTTATATACCTGTGACTTTATTTTGAAATTTAACAAGGGAACAATGTCTTTGTTCTATTTCAGGATGTATCAAGTGACCTTCAGGCCCTGCAGATTGCTCATGAGAGCCAGTCACCTGAGGTAGCACATGCCGTAGGTGAAGCCAAGTTTCCTGAAAGGGTCTACATCGCTGACACCCAACTGACTGTGGTAGATGTGATGGCCATCGCCTTTGTTCTCCGACACCACCCCAGTACCGACAAATTAAAGTGAGTATGTTTATTTATGTTTATTTACTGGAAATTACCCCAAACAGGTCAGCTCTAGTAAGCTGAAGTTATCAGACTCATTAAATTGGTGTTAAGAAATGAAATACAACTTCACCCCAGAAAAATATACATACGTTCCCTTTGCTTCCAATTAATTCCCAGCAAACACACAATATTCAAACAGTGTGCAGTGTGCATCTATCCCTGTGGATTAATTGCACTGATGCGCAGCTCACACTCCTGAAGCATGCGCCACCTCCTGTAACTCTAATAGCCCTTCTTAAGGAGCATCGCATGCAGAGTGACAGGTTATGAAATACAGCCCCGGCCTTCACACCTGGCTGAGGTACGTCCCCCCATCTACCCACGCATTCCCTCAAGCCTACAGAGAAGTCATGTTAGTTGTCCCCTGTGTCATCCACACACTTCCCATCCCTCATCAACTCAGAGGGACAGGTTATAACCTGCGACGCTCCTTTAGTAGGGACTGCATTACATTGTTATGTAGCCCCGGCCTGCACACCTCACAGGCCGAGGCAACGGCTGGTGACCAGTATAGGAACTGTATTCCCTCATAGGACAACATGGAATGGGTGGACTAGCGATAGGGCAACCTGTACCTGTTGTATTGTTGGAGTCTTAAAGTATTGTGATGAATTGTCCATTCATCTATTTTTAGAGGTACGAACTAGAATGAATTATGTCAAATAATCAATGTCAAATGTAAGGTATGAAACAGGTATGAAAAGTAGACCGAAACTTGCATGAAAGTATGAAAGTACGAAATCATATTGTAACGGGATGCGACGTCAGAATGGTCATGTGATTGTGATTGACCAATCAGAATTGAGTATAAGACTATAAAAACGGGCGTGAAGGCCCGAAAAAAAAGTTTCTCCTTGGTATTCACTGTGTTCACACGTCTCTTCTTTAAGATGTCTGGCCCCCGAATTGGCCTAAGTTGAAGATATACGGTATTAGTAGTAAACGATCCAGTAAATCTTAGTTAAAAGATATAAGTTACCAGTAAATTAGGCAGTGGCCCAAAAAGCCCAAAGATGGCACGAAGACCCAGATTTGCCTCAGGAGAGGCCCAAGACCAAAAGACCGGCCAGGTACAAAAACTCAAAATAGTATACATCCGGCCCAGTCACAGGAACGAATGTGCGACCCACTTGGCCACATGCTACCAACCTCTAGGGCAGTGACGACCCAACTCCCGGAATGGGCAAGCCGGACCATACACCCCTGCCTTGATGCCCGAGACTTGCCCTACCCAAAAAACCCTCCTGCCTCGACTCTCGAGTACCCCGACTCCTCGACCATCCCATTTTTGCACCCTCGTGCACTAGGCACGACTCTCAGTCCTACACCTCGGTTTCCTCCTTGAACTCATCATTTGACTCGGGACCGAAACAACCCCAAGGTTTCTTCGGCGCAGAGTCCAGAAACCCAGACTCCCCGAGGAACATCACAGTATGAAGAGCATTTGGTACTTATTGTGATTACATCGGCATAGATGTAATGCTTCCACACATATCCTCCAACCCAGCCAAGGTGTGACATAATGGTCACATTATGCAACCATGCTTCTTAGGTTTGTCTGTTAAGCGCCATACCCACTAGGTGATGTTGGCAAGAATTGACGCTGACATCGGCGCCGACATCAGTACGGTCAACAGCCGACTCTGGTTGAACAGGCCATACCCATACACAATCCACGGTCCCGTCAGTGCCGACGGCTGACGTGAGCGCCGAAGTCAGCGCCGACGGTACCGCTGATCCTTATTAAACATGTTTAATAATTTTACACTGACGCCAACATCGGCGCCGACGGTACTGCCAATCCTTATTAAACATGTTTAATAATTTTACGCCGATGGCCGACGGCGGCGGCCGTCGGCGTCGGCCAACGGTATAATCGCCTAGTAGGTATGGTGCTTTACTTACTAAAATGTCACGTATCTGTTACATTATTTTTCTGGGAGGTTAAGACCTAACCAAAACAGAACATTATCATTACGTTCTGGTAAGGTTAGGTCAAGATCAGATTAAAAGAGAACGTCATTGTGACATTATGATTAGGTGAGGTCCAGACCTTACTTTTTTTTTTATTATTCAAAATCCAATCTTACATAACATAAGTTCTTCCTTAGATACATGATAATAATGAGATGAGTAAATTTACATGGGCGAATGAGTTTAAGGAACATCACAATGTATATGCATAGCAACTGTTATGTAAAGTATATTGTAGCACAATTAATAAATTGATAATTACTTATACAATAACATCTTAACAGCGCTGTTATACATAGTTTTAGTGTCCTTATGTTGGACATTTACTGGCAGACTATTCCACAAGTCACCACCCCTATAGTAACAACTATTTTTTACACGAGTTAATGGAGTAAAATCTTGCTTAAACTTAATTTTGTCGCCCGACCTGGTCTTAATCGTCATGTTTCCATCATTTGCCAACAAAAAGTAATCATTAAATCTTATTCCATATATAATCATCAATAATTGAACATTCCTTCGTTGTAACAAAGGTTGAATACCATATTTTTGATATAACTCTGGTACTACAATTTCCACTTGAGCGCCATACGATACCTAGACAGAATACTAAGACGGAATGTTGTTGTCACCTCCTGACCAGGGGAGGTCCCAACCTCACCTAAACAGAACGTTATTGCGACATTCTGATTACATCAGTTCTTAACCTAACCTAAACAGAATATTCCTGTGACCATCTCAGCAGGTTAGGTCTCAACCATACCTAAACAGAATGTTGTTGTGACACTTTTATTAAATGTGGTCATCATTCTCGGATTCGGATATCTGGGCATTTGGTGTAGGTGGTGCTGCAGTAAGCTGTGAACGTTTGTGAATACAACCCCATAGGCTCAATTCTTAAGGAATGTTTTTTTTTCAACATTCTGAATGATATAAGAATACTAGCAACTTCCTTTTAACATATTTGATTCGTTACCTATCTAAGACTTTATTGTGAATTTTTTAGAGTTTAATGAATTGTTTAATTAGTTTTTTTCATCATATAAGTATTTCCCGCCTGCCCTGCCCCTACTCTTATCAGTGGTATCCATGGGGTTGTTTGCACCAAAGACAATGGCAGAGATAAGGCATTGAGCCTAGCAACGAGGGGTCCCGAATCCGAGAATATTAGCCTAAAAAATAATGTCACAAGAACATTATTAGAATGTCACAATGTAACGTCGCAACAGTTGGTTGCAGCGACATTATTAGGAGTCATGAAAAGAATGTTGCTGTGACCTAACAGTGTAATGTAACGAGAATAAATCCAGAATGTTGCTGCAACGTTATTAGAACGTCATTTCCTTGGCTGGGAATAAACTTGACCTTTGCAAAGCATTTGATTGCGTTTGGATCTGAACAACCCGATCGCAGACTAGCTCTATCCTTGACTAGCATAATGAAGTAAACATCTGAACTCAGCAGTCATGTGTGAGAAGTTAGCCTTCATTATCCCTAAACGAAACAACATTGGAATATAAACACTCTTGTTCAGTAGTTCTAAGTTTTTAAAAAATTGTCATATGACCTAGTTTCCACATAAACTCATTCAATCATCTCATAGTATTGTTTTCATCAAAATTCCAGTTGTCATGGCAACAATATGCATAAATAAAGGGATTGAGGACTGACAACACCAGCATCAACTGGCAGGAAAATCTTAGGAATTTTAGTTATGTGTAAGATATCTTTTATTTCAAAACAACTACCAACTTTACCACAGAAATTTTGACTTTAAATGGGATAATGAAAGATACTAGATGCTGTTCTAGACACAACTTGGTAGATTATCAGACAACTAATAACTAATGGTAAATATCTGCATTTTAGGAGTTTTTACATCCAATAGAAATGATTACATTAATAAGAGAAACATAATTAATAATTTTCATTTAAAGATTGAACGACACGTCTTTAACTGCCCAGCAGAATATATTCTGTCATAGAATTATGAACATATCTCTACACTTTATATAGTTGTAGCTTGAGAATAACCTTTCAAAAGTATGCTGCTCAAAATGATAGTGGAATATCACAGTAGAGTTGAATGACCTAAATATGGTGTGCATGCCAGGAGTAACGTATCAAGATGCCTACCTGACAGGCCCGCATAGAGGTTCTGCTTTGGGAGGGGCTCGGGAGGGTGGGGGAGTGGTGGTGAGGTTCTCTAAGTGGAATTGACCTTAAAAAGGGGGGTAGCAGGCATTAAATGGAACTTTTCAAAACTTTCTTACTAATTTTGCGGGTTTTACATTAAATTTGAGGAGGAACGTCAGAACTTTTTTTAACATTTGGCTTGTGGGGAGTGACCTGCCACTCCTGCCACCCCCTGCCTCTATAAGGGCCTGTACCTATAGTTTGCAATAAAATCAGCTTACTTTAATTTGTAGATCTGTGTGGGTATTAAGGTAATGAAATTCAAAATAAAAAGCCAGTTTTATATTACAAACTGGTATACACTCTCAATTCATCTGACTTCAAAATCTTGGCACTGAAATACAGTCCTTATATTATTCCCTGCACTACTAACTTATGTGTGAAGACACTCACACCTCACCTATTGTTTGTCACTTTGTACACTTGAGTTCAAGGTACAAAACTGCCATTAATCATGATACAGAAATAAAATTTTACAAGCATGGAATCACCAGACGTTGAAACCTGTAGGGAAAAATGTGATATTTCCCCTTGAAACCAATGGTAAAGGATGATTTGCCTGATTATGCAAACATTTTTTCACAAACATGAAATTTTTTATTCCTATAATCTGTTTATGACATAACCTTTGCTGACAAAAGTTATGTCATAAAGTTTAAATGACAAAGTAGGTGGACCAATTCTAGATTTGATATGTACGAATAGCAATCACATATCACAGTCAGGTGTATTGTCCTGGAGTATAAGTGATCACTTGCCGGTATATATTACAAAGAAACATCAACAAATCCCCATGTTCTTTTACCGGCTGATCTTACAGATTATATAACACAGAAGCCATAGAGGAATTACTATCAAATATTGATTGGGGTGCCTTCTTTAACATAAATGACCCAGCTCTAGCTTGGGAATGCTTGTTAGAAATAATTACACCTATAATTAATGACATGTGCACACTTAAGTCATACAATATCAAGAGAGAAAAGGAACCATGGTTAACAAATGACCTCTTAGAAATTTTACATGATAAGGAATACTTTTTGAATTTTGCTAGAAATACAAAAAATATTGATGATATACGTATTTCCAAGCATTACCTGAGAAGAGCCAAATCATTGATCAAACATGCTAAGTCAGAATACATTAAGGATCAACTAGACCGTAATACCTCTAATCCTAAAAGATTCTGGCGTAATATCAAAAGAGTATTACCAGATTCAAAACCATCAAATATCATTGGACTTAATGACACAGATGGTAATGATGTTACTCTGGATAAGACGGCCGACTATATTAATAGGTTTTTTACATCAATAGGACCCTCTTTGGCAAGAAAGGATGCTGATAATTATGTGTCACTTGATACAGATAAACCTTGTTCACTTTCATTCCAGGAAATTTCTCTTGAAGAAATATAACAAAGTCATTAAACAGATTGACATTACAAAGTCCTCAACAGTTAAAAACCTTTCAACCCAAGTTCTTAGAGACATATTCAATATATTCTTAAAGACAATTATTACATATATTTAATCTATCACTAATAACTAGGAGATTTCCTGATAAATGGAAGGTTGCAACAGTTACCCCAATCCCTAAAGAAGGTAACCCCAAAGATGTAAATAACTATAGACCTATTTCAATATTACCATTGCCTGGCAGGATTCTTGAAAAAATAATCTATAATAGAATAAGTCAGTATTTGGAAATGAATGATATACTAGCTATAGATGTTAACCAACATGGATTCCGTCCTAACCAATCTACCACGTCATCTGTTTCAAAATTATGTGACAACATAAATAAAAATATGATGCTAAAAAGGGATGCAATAGCAGTTTACTTTGATTTTAAAAAAGCATTTGATGTTATTAACCATAAAATACTTCTAAAAAACTTCAAAAACTTGGGTTTAAAAATGACGTGGTAGATTGGATATCTGACTACATTACAAATAGACAACAATGTACAGTCGCAAATGGAATCACATCATGCTTGCTCCCAATAACCTGTGGTGTTCCACAAGGATCAACTCTGAGTCCTCTATTGTTCCTTATGTACATAAATGATCTTAAATTGTGTCTGCAGGATTGTCCCTACTTACTGTTTGCAGATGACACTATAATATATAAGTCAGGAAAGAACCTACACGATATCCATCAGGATATACAATCGAATATTGATGTTCTTCATCCGTGGTGTAGGAATAACTCCCTCACCATAAACTCAAAAAAAAACCTAAAGTAATGGGATTCACTAGCAGACACAATTTTTCCTTTAAGAATGTTGTAGCTGTACGATATGAAAAATCAGATCTTGATGTGGTGGATTCTTATAGATATTTGGGTATGACCCTAGATACTAATCTTAATTTCAAACAACATCATTAAAACAACAGCTTATAAGCTGTCAATTCTTGAGAAAATCAGACATTACTTAACAGACAATTCCAGTTTAGCTATCTACAAAACAATGATACTACCACATTTTGATTATGGGGATTTTATATATGCAGCTGCAACACAAACTATGTTGCAGAAATTACAAGTTCTGCAAAACAAATGTATTAAAACTTGCTTTCAATTACTTTGAAGGACAACCCTGAGTATACTGATACAAGGGAAATTCGTACAAGACAGCATGAATCAATAGTTTTCAAAGTACCATGTACTGACAAAGAAACTTTGTTAAGAAGTACATGTACAACAGGAGCAAATGACTGGAATTCGTTACCAAAATTAGTCAGATGTATGCCTAAAAAATAGAATTTAAGAACTATACAAAAACTCTTTTAACGAACATATTATATTGATTTTGATTGGTAATTGACACCTATTCCATAATGATATTCCTACATGAAATCCTTAACATTTGCTACTCCCCAACTAGTTATCTTGTTTATCTATATATAACTATAATATCATAAATATTTGTAAATACAATAGTAAACTCTTACAGAACATGCTCAGAACATATTTCTAAGAAGGTTATCTATTCCCAGATTGTACACTGCCTACTGGGAGGCGATGAAAACCGGGCATTTTGCCTGAACTCCCTTCCAGGATAGATAAAATCTACCAAAAAAAAAGTATATTATTGGCCAATCAAAATCAAGCCAGACAGCAACTTATACCTCTAAAGGAAATTTGTGTACATAGGAATATGTAGGAAATGCCAAATTGTTCTGTTTCTAAAGGCTTTAACCCTTTAATAACAGTATGTGTATAACAATATGTGTTTGCTATGTTGCCACTTGCCTGGGTAGAGGCTGTGTAGGGCCTATGAAGGGTTCTGGTTAGGGACAGTTTTTTAAAGGAATTGGTTAAGGTATTAATTTTGTCAACTTGTGGCATATTTGTAGGCCTACCACCCTTGTGGTGTAAAACTAGCTGAAAAGCTTTACCTTGTGCAGTCTGGTAAAAGAACCGTAAAGGGTTGGCCGGACGTTAAACTAACCCAACAAACAAACAAACAAACAAAGTAGTGAGAGTTTGTCTTTTAATTTGATAATGTAGATGCTCCTTTATACTTGAGAAGTACTTTTGGTATTGTTCTCCAGAATTGTTTTGGATTCCTTACATACTTGGTGTACTCATTATTATCAGGCTGGGGCTACCACAGAAAAAAAGGGATGTCCTGTAAAAACGGGACGTCCTGTAATAACAGGCAATTATGAAAAAGTACATTATCTAACTATTGCAGATGAAATTCTACATGAATAATACACAACATAAACATGATATAATACTTCTACATGAGAAGGACACAAAAACTATGAAATTCTGCATTTAACATGAATTACATAAGTCTTCCCATTTTGACAAATACATGAATAAGAATTTCACAATCAATATTTTTTACATAAATAAGAATGCTCAGAAAATGAGGAGTTTGCTAAATTTAAAAATGATTTGTAATAAAAGAACACATCTTCTGCATCAAAATGATCAGTGCATTTCCACATTCTATCGTTGCATATTTTTCTATTTATTTTTATTTTGTACTAAAGTACTAAATACTGGACTTTTATGTGTGTCTACTCCATACTTTGTAAATCATGACAAAACTTTAAAATATCCACATTGATGCAGGGCACAAATTGAAGGCAGTGGATTATGCTAACGTCCCACATGTAGGATGGTAATAAAAAATTCTTTATATCCCTGGACATTATTACTTAAATAAAAATTGGCATGCATATGTGACTCCATAAGGTCTAAGTAAAATTCAAATCGTGTGTCAAAAGCTAACTTCAGAAAGTATCACAAAACCTATAGTAAAGGCATCCTACCAGCATAATCTGGGGTAATAATGCAAGCCTGTTATGCTCCACTCTTGCAGGACCCCAGTCCACAAATACTTGACCATTTGACTCTAAAGCCACGTCCCCACTTGGGTGACTAAAATTTTAGTAGCCGGGCGCTTAGTGTTAACCCTTTCTGTCATGGGCATCTCGTGCTTATTTTTGGTCCTGGTCGCCCAAGGTTGGAAAGGGTTAATACTAATCACTCAGCAACTAAAATCTTAGTCATCCAAGTGGGGATGTGGGCATTACTCTTGCTAATTTTGCCATATCGGAGGACCATAATACAAACATGAATTTAATATGAAAAGGTAACAAAAAGGTGACATTCAAAAAGAAGGGTTTGTGCAAACATGAATTGTAATTTAAAAGTCCATTCTTAAAGTTCGGTAGAAACTGAATGTGAATACACAAAAGTACACAAAAAGCTGCATGTCTAAATGATGATGGACATTTGCTGGATACCTGGATGATGGTTGCATTCCTCACTCAACCCCATCACCAAGTCAGCTAACTTATTTTTGGGCCTAACCTACTTACAGACATTCTCAGGAGCCAAAAATAAGTCACATGGATAAGGGCTGTTGATGCAGTAACACATACAGGGCTAATATTTTACAAGGAATACACTCCCCCCCCCCCCCCCTTAGCACATTCAAAATGCATCCCTAGTTGTATTTAGCATATTTTCTCAGAAAATATTAGACCCTCCTATATAATATATGGAAGGGTTCTATATAATATATAGAAAGGTCTAATATTTTCTGAGAAAACAGCACTCAATTCAATTTTTTCGTAATCTTTGATATAGCTTATATTATAAGCTATATCAAAAATAGGAAAAAATTGAATTGAGTGCATTAGAGCATGACCATGGTCATCACCAAGCAAATGGGCAGACAGCTAATTGTGGTTGTCAGGTGAAGGGTAATTCACTACTGAGGGCCTAAAACTGCTGGCACGAGTCTTAACAACTACTGGTACCAACAATAGTACCAGGTAGAAGAGGCCTTGTTGCAGTCAGGTAAGTCAGGTGTAACCAGATAATTCTGTCTGTGGGTAAATTCTGTCTGAGGGTAATTAATCTTAGCATTTTTCCAGTCACATCTTTCCACTTTTCACACAATCAAGTTTATGCACTTTATATTCCAATCCACACATCAATGGAAAGGGTATTATTTGGTCCTCAAATGGGGTTCCTGACCTGGACTCACAGAATCAAGGTGCACTTGAGTACAGTTTTAAATGCTAAAGGTAGGGTTATTTTTAGATGCAATCTAAGAGAGGCCTGCACCTGCCCACTTGGGAATGCCACATTTTTAAATAGGGCCTAAAAGTGTAAGTTTGGTGCAAGAGAGGTAAGTTTTGGCAGGGAGGATTGCATTCCACAGATCTTTACTAGAGCTTCTACTGCAGGTCAATCAGGACTGGGTCTGTACATGTGATGGGAAATCATCAGGTTAAAAGAGTAAGCATTGCAAGCATTAATACTGGATTTCTATTTTGATCAGATAAGAAACATGATGATTTATCGTTTAGGGAACTAGTAATTAGTAAGGTGTCAGTTGCTGAGTGTATGGCAAGGCATAATTTCCCAAACTATCTGCATGGTACCTTATAACCTAGAGCACTTCAAGTTTGTTTCAATGAAAGGGATGACAGCAAGTTTCTGAAGCATTGGCAAAGTATGAATATTTGGTCACCTCGAAAGTGTTGGCAGGATTATTGCCAGTTCGTTTCCCTCCCATACATGAGGTAGTTTATACACACCTGAGTACTGAAAATACAATCATGCTAAAACAAGTGGCCAAATCCTCCTGGTTTTCTTGTCTGAGGGATGAATGCTTAAAATAGAACTAAGAGAGATGTAACAAAGAAGATTGCAATTACAAACATTAGTGTCACAGCCCAAACTATTAAAAAGTGTTATGTAATGTCTACACCAAGCCGTCCGCGAGTTGGTTGTACTTTAGACAATTTTATTTAGAAGTGTATGGGGGGAAAAAAGGCATAGGATTAGGCATGTATCTCTTTTGGCATTTGTTGCCAAAATTCTCCTTCATATATTTGGCTGATTTGCACTCTGGTTAATTTGGTATATAGTGTTACAGAATGTAATATTTTTTTTTTAACCTCTTCCTTACTTATGCACATGGGTCACCAATATGTGCTGTATCCTTGATTCATCAACACCTATTGAACTATTCATCTTCCAACTATGAAGACCCCTTGTTTCTACATAAAACTGATGACAAACTATCCCCTTTTACTTATACTGTGGTGCTCAGTTTTCTGAAGGATCTCTTGACCAAAAGATGACTTTAATGTGGGTCCCATTCACTTAGGAGAGCAGGAGCCTTGTATATCCACTCCAGTGGGATGACCCTGGAGGACATTCGCCAAGCAGGACATATATCTGGCATGCCTAATCAGGGGCATATTAAAGTTGATAGACATGTGTCGTCATCCATTCAGGCATTTATGCCTGAAGTATACTGGAATTGATAATTTCATTCCTTCACCAAGGATCTCAATTATATCTTATTCCTTGCAGACTCCTTGGGAGTTGGCTGATTTCAGTCGGCAGTTTCACCCATTTTTGTGATGCCTTCATGCTAATTGAATATATAGAATGATGGTTTTATATGTGTATTAACACCAGAGATAAGAGGCCGCCTCTGACCTTTGGTGGACAGCCGCTGACCATAGGTAGACAGGCAGGTAGCTTTCCATGTGCCACTCAGTCTTAGGCCATCATTGGTATCTGGCACTTATAATTCCTTTTATATGCTCAGCAAAACATGTTTTTAATCATCTCCACTGCAAAGCAGCCACCTCACCCGTAAGTGCTGGGAGTGGTTATGCTGTAGTCACTTTATATGGTTGATTACAACTGCCCTGATAGACAATCATCAATAAGAGTGATATAATTATATTTGGACTTGGTCATACTTTTGCAACACATGTTAGAATAATTAGTGATTTCAATCATTATATACAAATATAGTCAAAAGTATTTGCATCAATTTCTGATATATTGGATTTCTATGCTGTGAAACAAAGATCCAATTGTTTGCACCAATGAATTCTGTCAGTACATTCTTGTGACATGAAGTTGCATAGCAACCTGCTTTGCAACAGAGCAACATAGCAATGTAACAATTCCACCTCTTTGACAGTGGTTCTTCCAATACTGGTGTCATGTTATTTGTTAGGACATCAGGTTTCTTTTAATTACAATGTATATATATTTTGTGAAGTGAAAACAAGGATATCAGTAAAACTAAGAGTGATTTCCGTCGCTTGAGAACGTTATGTTGCTGTAGCAACACACTTATTAGGGCAACAATACAACGTCGCCCTGCATGGATGTCATTCTCCAAGCATATCCTTCATTCTTCAAGCAGAATTCTGGTAGTTTTCCTGCTTAGGAAGATGTGGGCAGTATGTGGGAGCTGTGAGTAGTGTAGTAGGGAGGCGTAGATCGTGTCTGGGGCTGGTAGTTGCTGCCAAGCTCATCCCCCTATTCTGCCAATTCAAATTAAATTCCTAAAGATTTTTCATGTTCTTGTTAAATAGAAAAGGTTAATAAATCGATTTTGGTAAAATCATCAGAACATGAAAAATATACCTTTAATATTTGAAAACCTGTCATTGCATATCTCCTACTTTAAAAAAAACACACACAGTTTTCCCCTTCATTCTGCACCCTACATGACTAATATATGACCAATATATCCTCACTGCTCTTATGAGGAGCTAAGTTCTAACTGATTTATATTTATGAGAGAAACTATATAGCATTATACTTAAACATGGTTTTGACTTGTAATAACAATCATAATAATAAAAGATGCAACAATCAATTCCAAACTATGTTTCACAATCACTTCCTGGGGTGATTTCTTTTTTCCAGAGTGATTACCCCATTTCCTTGATTATTACATTGATTTGCCTTTATTTCTAGTTTAAAGATTTTTCTAATAAAGAGAGATTTCATTCTGCAGTTTCACCCATTTTTGTGTTGCCTTCATGTTAATAATACCAATATCACTTGAGAGTGATACATGCCACTAGTGGATGGCCCAACACAAGGCATCCAATTCACCTTAAATCAGATGATGGATACCCACTCATGACCCTGCTGCTGGCCAGTGATGGCCCTGCTGCCACCCTAGCTGACCTGACAACAGGTCCCTGTACCATATACAACAAGCCAGTGATGGCCCTGCCGCCGCCCTGACAGCACTGTACCCTACAACAGGTCCCCTGTTCCTGGATGCTATCAGTATTTCATCAAAGTCAACTGGTACCAACCAAAATGTTCTGGAATATGGAGGTCTAGATGGGATACCCATGAAACAGCATATCTTATTTGACCTACCTTTCTCTGACCATGGGCATACCATCACCCTAGTGCCAATCTTTTTGTTTCTGTGGAGGCTGCTGTGGGGTTGTTTTTTTCGCTGGTCTGATTTTAAGAATATTGAACACTGCTCAGTAAAATTCCACTTAAAATCATAATAACAACATTTTCTTGGGTGGGGGTCCTCGATACTTTCTCCATGATTGCTTCATGATGTTTCCTATTTCTCCCTTCAAGCAGGATGTTATGCATCGAAGTGTGTGCTCTAACAATGTATTCTACTTCTAACATTGTGTCCATAATCCTTTCAAAGATTTTGGGTACTAATGTAGCCTCAGCCAATGGTACCATCCTACAGTGGTGTTGAAAGGTGTCAACAAACTTCATATTCCAGTTCGATTTGAAAAAATCTTGATTTTGCAGCAATGATGGAGAACATATTCATGTCTAGCATAGATGTGACTATTTCCTCCACAGTTGGCATTGGGTAGTGCTCCCTTTTTATGGCCTTGTTCAAGTCATGTGGATATAAACAGATCCTACCCTTATTGTTCTTTACTAACATGACCATGGAGTTCGCCAAGTCCATAGGCTCCATAACTTTCATGATATGCTTCCATTTCTTTCATTTCATAAGGGCTAAGTACTAAAACCACATGCAATTGTGTGTATGTGCCTGGCATTTTCATCTCTTTTTGTAGTTTAGGGGTTGACTAAAAGGGGGGGGGGGTAATTAGGACCCCTAGCCCCCCCCCCCCCCCCCCCCCCCCCCCTGAATCTGATCCTGCAGATCCCAAGAGCAAGGGACTCTGATCCTGTTTTGTCACTTACACTTGACGTCCTCAACATTATTTTTCCATGTCACTGGAACCAGCACCATTCCTAGCACTAGGATGAGGTATTGTGTTAGGAGTGGCAGACAATCTTTGTCATTGAATAGAGGGCTTCTTGTTCATACCTTTGTATGTTTTCTCAGATATAAATGATTTCACTGCTCTGGTGTTGAGTTCAGTTTTAACTTTTAGGTCACCTATCCTAAATGTATCCCAATTGTCCCATTTGTCCCTTGTCCCTTGATACACCGTATACACTGAATGAGCGTACCCAGCCAAGGAGTGACATAACTGTCATGTTCTGTGACCATTCTTTTTTGGTCAGTTTGTTCCTTACTATAATGACACATAACAATTACGTTATTCTAAGGTCATGTTTAGTCAGCACCAAAGTAGGATGTTATCATAAAGTTAGACATGGATCAGGTTAAAACTACCTGTTATTTTTCCATGATATGGACATACTGGTTTGGTTAAGTGTGACAGAACCAAGACAACCTGTTATGAAAACATAGTGAAATGGTAAGGTTCAGACAAAACGTAAATAGAACATCAATATAACATGCTGTTTAAGTTAGGGTGAGATCTGGCATGAACAGAATGTAATACTAATGTACTGGTTAGGTAAAGTTCAGACAAAACATAAACAGTAAGTGACTGAAACTTTTTGATTATGTGGGGTTAAGACATTCTCAAAAGAGAATGTTACAATGACCTACTAATTAAGTAACGTTTAGACAAAACATAAACAGTATGTTGCTGTGACATACAGGTCAGGTGAGGGTAAGACATCATCAAAACAGAATGTGACAGTGACATACTTATTAAACAGAATTTATACAAAAACTAAGCCAACGTTTTTGTAAAATATTGTTTACAACTCAACATACAAGAACATTGAAGGGCATGATAGGGTAAGTTTTCCTGTTTATCTAATCAAAGAAAATTTATGAATGTGTCTAATAAGAATAAGATAATATGTCACAAATCTTTAAATAAACTTGAATCAAAATCAGCTAAAAGTAAACTGGTTCTCAGCAGACTTGATACTCGGACCTGGCCCTGGCCAGGGAAGGCCCAATGCTTCCTATACATTCTCAATACCAGTACTACTACTACATATAATACCACTGCTACTTCTTAATCTAAATACCCGGTATAAGTGAAGGTAAACCACCTAAAAGAATTGAATAAAACAACATAAGTTCCGAAGTTCCCTATACTAAGGACAAAAAAACATACACTGTTTATACCTGGAATAAATATGAATACAGTGTGATCTAGCATATAATTATTAATTCTACATTTTGTTGCCTACGAAGGTTCTTTTCACCTCAAAATATATATCTGTGGTTATGGGATGCAACATAAGCTTGTACACCGCTTTGGAGACGGAGTTTATGTCTCTGTGGCAGTTTACCTTCACATATACCATATATATGTATGTATTTCTATTTCACTACATGTTTCTGCTGCACAAAGACAAGCAGGTCTCTGTAGCGTAGTGGTTAGGACCAACAACTGTCATGTAACAGGTAATGGGTTCAACCCCTGTGTGCACCTCATGAGGATGTTGTTTTATGCTGTGTCAATTAAAAGTAATATAGAACATCAGAACACCCTTGTTTTAACTTTTCCTTTTCTAACCATTCTTATCAATTTAATGTATGTGAGATATGCATAGCCTTAGCAGCTGCCTCAGTATGGTAGTGGTTAGCCTTTTGGACTCATATTTATTGGGTCCTCAGTTATGGCCTTAGACCCCTTTTACTTGGAATAATGTTACAATAACATCATAATAAAGTCACTGTGAAACGTTGCAGTGTCAGGTTACAGCAACATAATTGGGAGTCATCAAAAGAACATTGCTGTGACTTCTCATTGTAACGTAACAAGAACTAAAACCTAATGTCGCTGTGACGTTATTATGATGTTAAATTCTTGCCAGGGTAGGCACCCTCATCACGGCGACGCACTACTCTAGTCATCATCATCTTCTTCCTTCACGTGTGCCATGCGTTTCATTCTATTTTTCCTGAAGTGGGACTACATTGTGAAGCGGTCTTGTTTTTCTACAATAGTGCAGGTTGCTCCTATGGCTGGAAAATTCTTGAAGGTTGACTAGTAGTCACACCTATCGCACTCTCCTGACATATTGCTGACTTCTCCAGAGACAATATAGGGGTTTTCTTGTGGCTTCACATAAGGCGGACTTTCTTTTCCTTGTCACTTCCTGAAGCTCAGATGCCCTCCTGTAATATTTGTCAAAGCACTTCTCCATTACAGCCAGTGTCTGGATTATAGCACAATGGCATACCTCTGCATCTAATTATCCAACATGTTGTACCAGCTGGCCTCTACCAGAATATGTAGTGAGGTCACAAGTTTGTCAAATTGTTCATTAGGCTGTGGCCTACACTGTTTCAAATTCAAAGTCGACCTCATTTTGTTCCATTTCAGCTTTACATTGTCTGCATATCTATTATGCACTCTTTCCAGGATGTCATTCTCAGTTGGGTTGTTCCTTACATACAAGTTTCACTGGAATGGGCACCTAAGTGCCTTTATCACCTATATCATCAAGTAATTAACCTACTCAATTTTGTTCTTCCCTGCCAAGGGGCCCTTGAAGGTAAATATCCAGTGTTGCTAAAACTGGGTCCACTCCCTATCCAAATCAGTGGCCTGCCAATTCATGGATGGTACATTTTGCCTTCCTAACCACTTTGCCATGATGTACTTTTCACAGAACTAGTCACTTGATTCACAATACTCAACTCTCACTTGACTGACTACAAAGGCACACATGAAGTCACTTGGTTAGAATCAGGATTAGGTTCAAAATGGCTAGCAGATGTCCTAGCCCAGAGTAACAGCAACTTCACTTCAACTTTTCATAGGTTTATGGACTTTGATACCATTTTATAGCTACTTCCAATTTCATCTCAAGTGTATATATACTATCATGAGGTCACACACCATTCCACTTGTGATGTCTTTATCTTTTTTTTTTCAAGGGATTTCCACTTCTGATTACCATGTAAAGAAGTCAGAGGAGGCCTGGTGGCTTCGCAAAGCCGTTTACTATCAACAATAGGTACCCGAGATCAAATGTCATCGGGCTGGCAGTGTCATAAAATATGTTACAACTGGTGTAATCTAATTTCAGAATGTCATCTGATACAGTTATCAGTCATGTCACAAATTTGGCAATATGTTCAGGCAGTTACAATGTAACAAATTAAGTCTGCCTCACAGACAGTAGCATCCCTTTAGTTAGAACATAGTCTATGTTTGGGTTGTCCTGACAATGTTTCCTGTTGTCATGACAACAGTTGCATAGTTCCCATTGGCTCGCCGGAATTCCCTTTTGCCAACATTATGAACTTAGTTTCACATCATTGAAATCCACTGAATATGTAACCTAATGCAATTACTCTTGAATTTGATTTTTAAAATGAGCAAATACACTAGTTATTATAATATGATTACACAATAGTATTGAACGCTAGTTGTTGTTTTATGGTTGATTAATAATTGGGGAACTGTTTATGATGTTTAATACTTCTGCTTTGGTTACTCGTTTTCGTATATGCTAGTCAAGTGGTAGTTCAAGTGGTAAGTTCACGAGATGGGCGCTCATTTCCACAATGCGAACAATGCTTCGCTGTAAGTCAAGTTCATTTGGTGGATCACTTGTGTGCGTACAGAGCCAGTGCAATGATGGTTAATATTCCTAGAGTCACAAGTCCAATTGATAAAGAGTAAGCTTTCTCCTAAGAGTCCACCTATTCTTTCATCCGTTCTCAACACAGTAATTCCTCCAACGGTCACCAGATGTCCTTTCTACATATAGCTATCTAAACCCCTTCGAATCCTCAAGACTCATGTATGTCCAAACGTAATAGTGCTCTCCGCCGTTCCCAGAGGTTTTACTCAATATATAGCAGTCTGGTATTGATTTTCCCCGAGCATCAACGCTCGCTGGGAGATGCACCCTGTTTACTATTGCGCAACAGGTATATTTACACCTACCAGCACTTCATGCTACCTTTATACTATATGATGTAACAGTTCCTGTAATTTGGAACACTTTCTTTAATACCCTTATTTACAACTGATAATGTTCTCTTCATTATATTTCTATACAACTAATTTCATGTACAAAGTGATTTACTCTCTACCTTTGTGCAGTATGATAAATTCTATTTATTCTACATATGTAGAAAAAGTCAACCAAGCCATCTTGATAAGGCATGGAAAGTGACTATGACATAACCACACCCGGCACCTGGCCTAATGGCCACTTTGAGGCAGGGTTCATTAAAAAAGATATAATAGAAAAAATTAGTTTTGAAACAGTTAAAACATTGTGTACATACATAGGAAAAAATATGGTAGCAGATGAAGCAGCTGACAGCAATGCTGTTTCACATAGAAATAGAATAGAGATCACAATGATTATTAAATTGTCACAAAATCATTCATCTACCATATTATCATATTTCATAACAAAGTTTAAACTGATGTATTGTTATTGATTTGTTGTCAATAAAGAGAGCATTAAGTGAAATTTGAAAATGAATTGCCCCCGAACCTTGTTTTTCTTGTTTTCAGTTTATTTGGCTGTGGTCTGGATGTCATCTCTATCAAAGAACTTGCATCATTCCTGACAGACAACACCACTGTGAAAACCTTGTTGTAAGTAGATATCCTTAGCAGCTCTTTCTGTAGGGGAGTAGCAAAACATTCTGAAACATTCTAAATAAATTGGGTTGCAGATGCAAATAATTATGGTAGCCAGCATGTTTAGTAAAAAGGAACTAAAACATTTTCACGAGTAATGAACTTTCCAACTATCCAAGGCCAAAGGTTCCAATGTGTAATGAGGAAAGGGTTTCTCTCATGATCAATTTCTTATTCAATTCTACCTATCCATTACACATTGTTACATACGGGCTGAAGACATATTTTCAAAATATGTTTTAATGATAGAGAGTGGTGATTGAGGGGCATTTCAGCAAAATTGCAACAGTTTTGTGAATATTGCTAACCAATTACTGTATCATACATTAAATGAAAGGGCAGACGCTTTTCTATCTAATGGTATAGATAGATTTTTAATGAAATGGGGATTAGAAAAAAAATATGTGAAAAAGTGATTTTTTCACTTTTATTTTTTGAATGTTGATATCTTGATCAACAGCTTCTCTGGAATTCTGAGACTTTACATATAATGCAAAAACAGAACTGTGGAGGGAACCATGTCTCAGATTTTTGTTTTAGGTCCTGCTTTTTATATTTTAAATTATCAGGGGGCCACCTCAGGTGGCTAGTATAAGAAGAGGTGGCCAGCCTAATACTGACCACAAGTATCATTTCCCAAAAAAGAGAAGACATGTAAATCACCCCCATCTCCAACCCTGTCCTCTCTAAAGTGGCCCATAGGTACAAATAGGAGTACCTTCCCCCCCCCACAATATTTTTGTGTTATTCTTGGGGGGGGGGGGGAAGGATTACATTCTTGGAGAGAGTTCTAGTCTGAACTTCCCTCCTCTTCCCTGCCTCTCCGGGGCGGGGGAGCAAGTATTTTTCATGTCATGGTAGGGATATGTCAATGCATGTATATCTAGTATATACTGAACTGTTGTGACTGCGACCATTGATTTTACAAAATAATATGGGGGATAAAACCTTATAGATCTAGGCCTAACACCCTGTAAGGCCCGTATGCCTGACCTCCCTGTACATAATGATTATATGATTGACAAAGGCACAGCGAATTCCCCAATTTAGGATTGCCGATTTTCTTGAGTAAATAGACTTTTACTGGGATAAATAAATTCCTTATTTTCTGATTCATGTGGGTTCATATCCCTGACTGGAAAATTGGGAATGATCTAGCACTCCCCCCCCACCCATCACAAAATGTAATTTTAACCCCTCTGCCTACATGTCCCCCTTCCCACCGCTACCTGTCCCCGTTCCCACTTCCTACATACACGGGAAAAACTGAGCCTTGTGTCGTTTTCGATATTTGCTGCGCAACAGCACATTATGTAAGTCGGGCACAGTCCATGCAATCAGTCTGTGCGTCTCTGGTATAGTATATTCACAATCTGCTTGTGATAACAGGTGCTTAGCAGAGCGCAGTAAAACTTTGTACAGCCTCTACGCTCACCCTCTCGACTCCCCTTTTGATATTTTGCTGGCGTCGCTTACTGTCCCCCCTCGAGCAAAAGGTATATGGCGGCCACTGACCACAGCAATACCAGTCACAGCCACTGGCACAGGAGAGGCACAGTAGAGGTGCGCGCCAGTGTAAAAGGATAATCACGGTGTTACTGTGCTGCAATTGTGCTAGGCAGCGATCAATGTAATCATGTAAAGTTCGAATTAAATCCCCTATGTCTGCCATGCGTCGCTGTGTGTCCCCTGTGTGTCCGTACCATTAAACCGTGTACATCAACCGTGTAAATCAAATACTCCCACAGAATACAACCACATACAGCAAGCCGTATTAGAAATAGGCATCCCTACGACAGACACAGCCTTGATAGTTTCCGCAGACTTTTCTATAGACTAGGCTAAGTCAAGGCCTGGGCACATTCTGTTGGGTAGGGGTCAGTTTGTGCATGTGTCATGGGCTTAAAACTAAAATGTTGGCAATTCTATTTTCTACCGACAATCCGTCGGGTTTGTAATCATATTTTCTCATTTAATTCCCAGTACTCTCTGCAAACAAGACCGGCTACGTTTCTACATAGGAAATCGTGCTTATCTTTTTTCCTGGTTATCTAATTATGAACCGAACCGTCTCCCTTTTATGAGTCCAGACCCAACAACAACCTCAATCTCAAACAAAGTCATTTTTTCCACATTTAAATTTTTTATTGAAACTAACACATTGTCCATAAACGGTACAACTTCGGTGTTGTACAAGCACTCCTTTTATAACTTATTGAAGTTTACATAAATTAAGTAAACAGTAGGTACATATATACAAGCAATTATAGTTTATTATACATATAGATCATAAATCCCAGTCTGCAAACTATCCGCATCTAGCGTCGTGCATTCGAATTCGCTCCTTCCTTCTTCATGTAATGATGTTTACATAAATTAAGTAGGTTATTATATACAATCTGTTATAGTTTATTGTGCATATTATAAATCGTAGTCTGCAAAATCTCCGCATCTAGCGTCGTGCATTCGCTCCCTAGGGCTCCTTCTTCATGTAATGTCCAGGCATCTCAGGTAGCGGTTCTGGAATACAAACAACATATAGCAGTCACTCATTTAATCATCAACATCCCTATATGAAAGCACAATAATTATCTAGACAAATACTTAAACCACCTATAAGGTGGTCGATCTTAGCACTAGCCCACTAGTACCGGTACTAGTGCAAATCAGGTCGGACTAGTGCGTTTTTAGAACTAGCCCGATGGGCTAGTGTGGTATTATCATATTATACAGTAAAACTCTAAAAAAAAATCAAACAACTTTAAATATTATACTCAGTCTTTTTTAAGACACAGAAAACTATAGGTACTAGTGCGCTACTACCCGGTCTAGTGCACATCTAAGATCTATCCCTGCCTGAGTCTGGTCCTTCGTGTATATTAGTTCCAAATCGTGAACATTCCCTTAAGGACATTGGAATCTAAAGGTTATCTACCACCCCCCCCCCCCCGTGTTGGTGGTTAGGAAAGATCAAATCGAGGTAATTGAACATACACTTAACTTACCTATTCATTTGCACACTTGTCACATATAATCTCCGACGCCATGATCTGCGCTGGCTCATACTGCCCACACGCTGGGTGGAATACTGCTTGGCAGTAGATGCACATCAGGTAAACTCTGTAAAGGCAATGTGGGTTGGTCTATATAACAGAACCAGTTTTCATTTGCAACTAGGGTTTATGTCGAATATTGTATAATTACGTTTAGAAATATTAATACCAAAATGGAAGAAGTTCTTCCCTTACACTTGATATTAGAATATTGTTGGCGTTTCAAATGTCGTAAAAACAATAATAACAGTAATACATACCTATATTTGGTGTCGAAGAATATACCACGCGGAGCAATCACACTCGTGTCTTCGTCGAAGGCATCCATGTCGATGTCCCGCTCATTTGTCAGGTAGTCTCGGTCTACCTAAAGGAATGAATAGAATATAAGTATTGAGTAAAACCGCAGGCACTAGTGGCACAGTATCCATTTATCCCATCTTTTTTTAGTCAAGTTAGTTGCAGATTATCCAACAGGCGCTAATTCCTCCTCCAAGCCACACATAATTTTTGCTTGGACCCACGCGGTCATCATCAAGACTGTTATAACTAATTTTCTTAACTGGCTATATAATTTCAACATTTACCTTTGAGGGTTGCTCCCCACAGAGGCAGCACTCCCAGTCAGAATGGCTGTGCACACTACCATTCCCTGGGCTGCAGCCGAAGAGATCCGCACTGCAATAAAGATGGTACAAATTTAGTGGGGTTAATTCTCAACTCATCTCACGTCGACGCCTAGGAATAAGTTGGTATTTTATAATAGTGACAATAAAAATTTAACCAATTGAATAACCAATTGAATAAATAAAAGAAAGTACCGCGAAGCTTGCGTTGTCCAACGCTGTCAGCCCAGGTGACACATTCTCGTCTCGAGTCGGAGCCTCAACCATTCTTAGTCGTCGTCTCGACTTTAAATGGGCCGTCAGCGTCTCCGGCGTCCTCGGCCGCTTCGGGGTCTCGGTGTATGGTCTGAAACAAGAGTAACAGAATTTCAATAAAACGTAGATCTACGCTCAATAGGCAAATCACCGATACTCTGCTTAATATTGCAGTCATGAATGGCAATGCTAATAATTAATCGAAGTCACTCCTCTCTTAACAAGCTAAGACAGATATTATACTTATAGGTCTCGGAAAGGGCAAGCCTCGGCCCATGTTTGCTTAGTGGGCCATCTTGTAAACATCGATCAGCTGTTCCGTTCAGCTGTGACCTAGATACTGTACTTTACACAGAACGCGACTTTTCCCTAATCCCAAAAATCAAAGGAGTTATTTAAAGTCTGCAACATCTTTTATAATCAATCGTATCCATTTCCCATTTACTCACCTGACTCCTGGTGTAGAGGATTTGTGGTTTAAAGCCATGTCTGGATGTTCGCACTGATAGTCGAATGTAATGCTCTTTTGCTCGTCCGCGCCGGTCGTGTTAGTCAGGAATTAATTAGGTCAACCGTGGGCGGAGTCTTATATAACCACGCGCCTACCGACCTGGGTCAACGGAAGGCGCCGCTCAAAAAAAAAGTCCCGATCGTAAATTATGGATACTGTAACTTATCAATCGTTTTAGCTACAATATTTATGATGTTATTTATACAAATCACCTTTTCAAGTACCTAGCTACACGTATTGTCTAGGCATGAAGTAGCCTTTTTCAAATCAACGCGTACTCCTTTCTCCCTATCTTTTTTAATATTCTAAACAAGAATTAATGCGCCCAACTGCGATTGATTCCCCGCCAATGAATCTTATATTTCCACCAAGTCCACTCATTAGCCCCGGGTCGAAATGAAATACATGTTCACTGTAAGTTCCTGTACATCAGTTCTGGGTGGAAAAGAAGAAAACGCAACCCAACATATGCAATAAAAAAAAAACACGGTACCTACGGTGCACTCTCTGGTGCTCAGTGTATCGTACAGTTACCATACGATTGAATGAAAAATTCAATCTTAAAAAAGAACTCCAGTAGAAGGCACGGTTCAGTTGTACATTTATTACATATTAGGGACCCACTCAAGTTTCAGTTCCCAATTTACAAGTTGGAGTGGTCGAGGCAATTATGTTATGTTCAAGGAGACTTTACGAAGAAGATGTATTTGTGTCCAGGTCATATGTAAGTGTCACCAGTATACCTGGCTCACCCGCTGCAACCGTAACCAAGTTGTAGCGCAGAATCTGTTGCTTTAGCAGTCTTCTTAAGAGGAAGTTTGTCACAGGATTCACTTTGACTGAGGTTGCCAGTGTCGATTCTCGGTCTGTTCTGCTGTCTATGACATTAATGTCCGTACTAAGTGTGTAGTCTCCTCCTAGGAACGAGTCGCATTCTATGTTAAGAAAAAGATCACCCTCTGTGATAAACACATAGTCGGTGCAATGTCCCGGGAACGTAGCAAGTTGAATCCACACATTCTGGGTGCCTGCCACGAGCAGGTAAACCTTAAAGTTATCTTGCTTACATATGCCAATTAATCTTGCAAAACCCCAAATCATGATGGCCAGTGCCAATGGAGAGACGACTACCGTAAGCAAGTAGAATTGGATTCGAATAAAGGTGTTGCTATTTTCACAGAGACTCTCTTGTTCCTGTTCTTCTATTGCAGCTCTTGGTTCTACGGTAGTCCCATATTGGTTCAGCATGGACTCCAATCTGTCGTGGTAAGGCATTGGGGTCATTAAAGGTAATGTTTCTCTGTTGTTAGGTCTTCCATCGTCGTTTACAACCCCTTTTCGTGCTGACCTGGTGTCGTCGACATTGGTTATGTCTCTCAACCGCTCCATGAACCGGCTGCCTCGCAGGGGCTTAATATTTCGAGCTCCACTCAGGTCGCCTTCCAGCAAGAGCAGCACCAATGGGCCGTAGACTAGAAATAAAGACAACCAAAGGGGGCAAATCAATTAATGTCAAATAACAGTACACCGATCTAAGGGGCATTGTTTAACTTTATACAAACACAAATTGCCTCAGTACATTACGACCGATAAAGGTAAACAAAGTTAGGGGGTTCACTTTCATTATGTCCTTTAAATATGTTATCGTTCTACCATTTGTAATGCATTAGTCCAGCTCACCTGAAAAGAGTTTCATCTTAAGTTTGTCCCGCACTCTGTGGGTCGGCAAGGAATCCAATCACGATACCTGGTTGGAATGTCACTGTCTTTCTAGATCTGTTGTAGGCAGTGGGTTATATATAGTGCTCACTTGGGATAATGTTCGGTAAATTCAACGGCGCATATATATATATATATGAACCACCGGTCGGCGCGCAGCGACACCTTTGTTTGGCACATTTCTCTCACCCATGTGTGGCTTGTGAACCGTTGTCCATCAGCCACTGAGAAATCCCTGTGAATGCTGCGTTCGCAGTTTGGAATTTCCCACCGCTCCAACAAGGGACCTAGGTCGCCCTGGTCCAGCATTCTCGGTTGGTAGCAACTGCCGACCTCAACACCAAGCCTAGAACTTACCTGTCCGCGTCCGCATATGACGTATAAGACTATCTAACTATTACCTTATTTGCGGAGTTACTAGATCATCAGCATTATGTTAGGGCTCGCAAGCCTTTCTAAGGAGCAGCTACGCGCCTACAAAGCCATGAATAGGGGTACCCACAAATGGTGTTGGTCCTGCTCGCAAGCCATACCTAGTACTCGGTACTACAAACAACACGCAGGCAGCAAATGTTTCGTTCGAAAGAAAAAAGAAGGCAGCAAAAGTAAGTGGTGTAAACGTTTGATTATAAGTTGTTGTTTTTTTAAGATCTGAAGGGGCGTATAAATGCCGTGTGTTGCTACTCTTTTTTTTTTCTCGTCTGTTCTAGTGTGGTACTTATAAAGGTACGTTTTTTTCACAGGATCTGCGGATGCTCCTCCATATCAACACATCCCGAATGAAACTGCATCGTTTGGATCTGACAATAATGACGACCAGTCCACTGCTACCTACCCTACCTTGGCGGAATCGAGTAACGAGAAAACTGTTTCTGCGGGGCCCCCTGGACAGGTAGCTTCACGGAAAAGATCCCATGCCATCATGTCCGGCAAGGGAGTTCGCCCAACCGAGGTTTTATCTGTAGTTCCCACTCAAGCGAGAGCTGTTTCTGAGGAACCCGGGGGACAAGAAGCGTCAAGCTTAAGGAAAAGATCCAACACCACCATGTCCAGAAAGCCAATTCGCCCGGCAGAGGATGTACCCACCCAAGCTACGGGGTCTTCTGCACCACGTGCACCGGCCGTACATCAAGTCCCCCACCTGAATAGATCTTCATCGTCCAAGGTTGATTTATTGTCCCTGGACCAGGTGGTAATCGCTCAACTCAACGACACAGGCGAGGTATGTCCGCGCGAACGGACAGTGGTTGGTCGACATGGTAAAGAAATTCAAAGTATCATTACATGGACTGTGTTTTTCATTTTGCAGTGGCAGATTGCTAACTTCACGAGTGACACGGCCCTCACGACATTACTTGCGTTTGTATGTGAAGTACTGTCCCTAGGTGGAAAGGAAGAATATGCACGTGTCATTCGTAATGTCTTTCCTACCACCATGTACAAGGTATACAAGTGGCTGGGAGTAGGAGAAAGTTCGTTCCAAGAGACTACTATTTGCTCCAAGTGTTACACCTTTTATCACGATGTTCGCCAGGTGCTGTACACAGGCCCAAATGGCACTCAGAGACTCCGGCGATGCTCAGTGAAGGTTTTCAATGAAGATAAACCATGTGGCACAGAACTCTTCAAATGAGTCAAGGTAGGTGGGAAACTCCAATATGTGGGTATTGTCACCTACTGCTACAAACCCTTGCCTTGCAGTCTTGAAGAAATGCTTCAGCGCCCGGGATTCGAGAGGAAATGTAAGCAGTGGAGACACAGGAAAGTTCCAGAAGGATTCTACTGTGACATTTATGATGGGACTGTATGGCAAAGGTTTGTAGATTACGGGTTTTTAGGGGATAATGACAATTTGGTTCTGCAGATTAATGTTGATTGGTTCCAACCATTCTCTAGGAAGAGCTCCTGTTCTGTTGGCGGTATTTATCTAACGGTTCTCAATTTACCCAGGGAAGAGCGCTACAAAATCGAGAACGTCATACTGTTTGGCATGATTCCCAACCTCCCAAAGGAACCTGCGGACCTATCGGCGTTTTTGCAGCCTCTGGTGGATGAACTGAAGGTGTTTTGGAGAAGCAGAATGGTCTTAAGATCATCTGAATGGCCCCTGGGCAAACGCGTGAAGGTTGCACTGATGAACGTGGCCGCAGACCTGCCCGCCGCCAGAAAGGTATGTGGGTTTCTGTCGCACGCAGCCAATATGGGATGCTCCAAGTGTCGGAAGAATTTCAAGGGCAAACCCAAGCGAAACTATTCTGGTTTCGAAATGCATTTATGGCCGATGCGCACGTGGGGCCGTCATAGGAAGCAAATTGATAACATCAGAGCGGCCGGTACACGCAAGGAGAGGAAGACTCTGGAGAAGAAATATGGAGTTCGCTACACCCCGTTCCTGGAACTGTCCTACTTCAATCCCATCGAGTAAGTTAACATTAAAATGATCCTCGTAACCTACATAAAACCTAGACTTTCATGACTTATTACGTTAACCGAATATTTTGAGCCATTAGTGCATTTGTATTCCCTCCTGCCCCACGGGGGTCCAGGTGAAATTTTCCAATAGCACGCCCAATTTTTTTCAAAATCCTGGATGCGCCCCTGGTTGTTGTGGTGGCATTGTCCTGTATATGTGGCTGGTTGTTTTGCACCATCGTCTGCTAATAGCGTCCCTATCCTGTTACTGTATTTACAGATTCCTCTCCATCGATGTGATGCACAACGTCCTACTTGGTGAGTCTTCAAGGAACAATCATTTCATATAGACTTATGTTTGCTATTGAGGAATTCGACTGTCTTTATTTTAATTAGAACACTTTAGTCAGCGTTTACTAGACTAATGCCCAAATGTTTTGCTCTATCTATTTCAGGTACAGCCAAGAAAACCTGGAAAATGTGGGAAGAGCTCGGAGCACTGACCAAAAAGAAGATACTCATTATTGATGAACGCCTGGAAAAGTTCAAGAAAGGACTACCAGATGACCTGGTCGTAACGAACATAAAATCCAATGCTGGTACGTGGACGGCCAAAGAGTGGAAAAACTGGGTTACCGTCTCTTCCGGATATTGTCTCCAAGGTCTCTTGGCAAAGAAACACCTGAAAACATGGCAGCGGTTCATTATGGCCACTAGAATATTGTGTCAGCCGTGCATAGCCGACCAGGAGATTGATATAGCACATAAACACTATCTCCAGTACTGCCAAGAGACCAAGGTACAGTTTGGGAAGGAGGTGGTTACACCCAACATGCACCTTCATTGTCATCTGAAGGACTGTCTGCGTGAGTACGGGCCTGCGCCCAGTACATGGCTTTTCAGTTATGAAAGGTACAATGGTTTTGTAGGAGACCTCCAAACCAACAAACGTCAAATTCACAAACAGTTTATGAAGAGATTTCTTCTCACAAAGACCGTTAATCATATGCGAAGTGAAATGCCGCCCGAGTACAAGAAGGAATTATTACCTCTCTGCCACAACATACAGACCTCAATTCCCACCGTCATCGATACAATGCAAGTCCCGGAATCAGAGGTGGCAGAGTGCCAACACCTCTGGAGTAAGATGGACGGCTTTGAGACCACCGAGACAGGAAAGACAAAAGGGCTGGATGCAGACGATTACGCTCTCCTCCTACAAGCTTACGGGAAAATGTACCCCACTGAACCCCAACTGCTTGAAACACACGTTCTCCGAAACATGTAATACTTACAGCACAGTACAGTACGGTCCAAATAGCTATGTCAGCACGATGTCCGGTCGAAAGGTCAAGTTCTGTTGGTTCATGGCCAACTGGTACGTAGATGGAGGTGGCGAATGCGAAGAGCGACCCTGTGTTATCAGGTACTTCATGAGACATGCCATGACGTGTAATGTGACTGGCCTGAGGAGAGAACACTTCTTTGCCGTGGTGAAGTGGTTCAGTGAGGCTAGAGATCCAAACCCCTTCATTCGTCCGTTAACCATCTGGAGACACTCAAAGTATGAGGAACCCACTTGGGCGTGCTTCCTCCCAGTCATGCGAATCACTGGTCGCTTCGGAGCTGTTAACGAGGGCGAGAATATGGTTGTTTGTCCGATTTTGCGTTCTGTTTTTGTCTGAAGCATATACAATCGACTGATGTAAGTGTACAGTTGAATCACTTTCTCAACCACACATGAAACAGGCAAGCAGTTGGACTCATGAAGCATTATAATTAATAGTCTCGAAGTCCTTTGATAGAAAAAAAAAAGCGTCATACATAAATTGCAGCCATTCTTCACCCCACCCGCTGACCTCTGCACGTACTATATGAACGGCGCTAAGTAGTCGGGCAGGGGTCTCCACTATAGGCGGGGGTGCTCTCAAGGGCCTATCCTTGAAAGCCCCGACCTGCTACTTTTGTAGTGGCAAGGGAATCCTCTCACTCTGTCACATCTTAACCCACCTCAAATGCAAATAAAGTCTTGTAAAGTTTATTGTACTTATATAAAGAGTAGTAAAGGCTTTGCAGGTACTAGGTATGAAGGGTCAGATATATATATATAAACCAAATTTACATACTCAGATTTGGGAAAACTATAAAAAAAAATTAAATATAAATTTTGATATCATGATACCTAGTAAAGATTAGATTTATTCCCATATATAACAGCCTCATAACCCAGGGTAACGGCGATGTTAATTCAGTTAGGAGAATCGCAAATGACTTTATTCCAGACCCACAGGCCGAAAAAACCCAACAATACTGCTATGTAAACAGAACGCAATTTCTACAGATTAAAAATAATTTATTGTAGGGCAATCACAGGGACAATTCTAGCACCAACTATATATATTTCAACCCGCAAGAGGTTTGTCGCCCATCAAGAATTTTTTTTAAAAAAAACACGGCCGTCAGTTGTAGACCAGCTGCTAACCCTAGAGTACAATAAATCCACCATAGACCGTTAAAATGTTACATACATTAATAAACCCGTCAGGCAGAATATCTGCTAGGACTCGAGCTCCATGTGGTCCAATAGGCTTAAACGGTTTACAACTCGTAGAACATTCCCGTACGTGTATTATCGAGTACAAAAACAAATATACATACATTATATATATATATATATATATATATATGAACCACTATGCGGATTGTCGCGCATCAAAAAAAAAAACAAAAAAAAAACACGGCTGTCAGTTGCAGACCAGCTGCTAACCCTAGAGCACACTCAATCCACGATAGACTGTTAAAATGTTATATACATTTATAAACCCGTCAGGCAGAATATCTGCTAGGACGCCATGTGGTCTATTAGGCTTAAACGGGTTAAACTCATAGAAAATTCCAGTATTATCAAGTACAAAATCACATTGAAACAAATCAGGCAACAAATAGATAACACCGACTCCAGTATATCAGTGAGTTAAAAGTACTAGTGTCTTATAAGTTGTGCGTTATCCAAATGCAAGTTCCGTCCTAGTGTTCAAGCCAATATATCTTCATATACCAACATTATCCTTAGAAGATTCAATATAGACAATTGCAGGTTGCAGAAGGCTTTGACGGTGTACGTGGCCCTTAAGCTTGTTGGTCTGTCGTGTAGAGGGGGTACGGTTTGAGTCCAGACATGGACACTATAGCTAGTCTCTGGATGTGCAGCCACACTTTAATTGTTGTCAATGCATTCATTGCACGAAGGTAGTATTTAAACCCGTCAGACCATCAGACTGGTTAAGTCAGCCACAGGTCAGCCGCATCTTCAGGTCCATGTCCCAGGGACTGTCCGGTCAGGAATGAAGCTGTGTGTAGTGGCATGGCTGGGCACTAGAAGATGAGTGAGCTGGAAATGTGTGCCTCCGGAAAGCCGCAGCAGTCTGGTGGGGTGGAGGACTGACACTACTGGAAATGGAATTAGTAATACAATTTAAGAAACATGAAGATGTGATACTATCGGCGCGGGTTACATCAACCAAAGCACAGTGTTACTGAAATTGTAGATGTCGTTCTAAAATGTCTAACAGGATTTGAAATGCTAAGCCCCGCCCACAGTTCATGCGCACACAATTTTACTTATCTCATGGGAATCACAGTGCACGTGGGCAGTTTTAACCTATAACCTGCCGGCTAGTGGCGCGACTCTCACAAACCAAGAATACATAATATTCTGTGCCTGATCGACCTTACTTTTTCACTAACTAGTAGTAACTGTTCTGACATATTACTGTCAAGTGAAAATGTAATCAAATGTATATTTGGATTAACCACATGTATGTGAATGTAAATATTAAAGTTGAAGATTAGAAGTTTCCTACTTAGTTTTAAGTACTTCAATTCATTGCGGTCTAATTTTCAATGATGAGAATTCTATCCAAATTATTAATCAAAACCGGACCTGTACCGATTAATTATCAACCAGTATCAATAAATCTTTATTAAAAAAACAAAAATTTATACAGAACAAAACCGATCCAATAAAATACGAAGGAAGGAGATTTTTTTCCTGACAAGTTTATTCATCTATATTTATATGTAACAGACTTTGTTTCGAAATGCAAACACAATTACAGCAGCATTTAGGCTTCTTATTTCGTAAATTAAAGTTTACCATAACATTATGCCAGTGCTCTTTTTTTTTTGGTATCAAACCCAAGAGTCTATGTCGGTTATATAGTCCAGTTTTTGAGCTCTCATCAACTGCCTCGTCATGGGGTTGGTACCCGTGTTGTCTTGGAGGCATAGTACAGCTGTAGAAAGTCTTTTGCGAAACAAATTATTTAAGCGGATGCTCGGTCAGAGGAATTCCAAAATCAGTGGGCAGCTCGAGAGACAAGGGCTGACTTTCTCCAGCGAAACAAATTATCACTGGGCCCGACCAAGCTACCCTAATTTGTCGGGAGAGGAGACCTGGTCGTTGGAGCAGCATCTTGGGGCTCACCACCCTGTCGATGACGTGGATGTCAGCCGGAATGGGGGCTAGCGGTACAGTGATGGACTCCCAACGACAGCAGATCCTTAAGCAGAACTCCACGGGAGCAGACTGTCGACTACCGCACAGGAGACTGCGGACCGACTTGACAAGTTTGGAACAGCTCCTACAAAATTGCCACCCGAGCCACACGGTCAAGGCCATGACCAACAACTCATTAGGGCGAGTAGTAGTCTCGATGGGGTTGGTAGGGAATTGTTTCGCCGTAGGCCGGGAACGCTCTGCACGCCAGGTGTCCAGACTAGTATTGAGAAGCGCGTCCATGTTCATGTTGACTGGGGTTGTGTCTGAGACCAATGTAAGGAGGCTTATTTGTACCCCTTGACTGCCGGGCGACCCCACCTGTAAGACCTGGGTAAGGGGCTTCATCCAGTGACCAAGGACAACTGGCTTTGGGGCGCTAGTCACTTTCTCTGCGTTGGCTTCTCCGGCAAAGGTTTCAAGACGTGAGCACTCTCAGCTGTAGAGAGATGGGCACGGGACTTCAATCCAAAAGGTTTTGTTGGCGACTGTGGTGGTTTCCTCTTAACGACTCCAAAGTCGCACCTTTCCTCCATTATGTTGGCGTCAAAGAGTGCGAAACACACCTTCAAAGTACCGCAGTATTCCTATGTGTTGACTTCCCCAGGTCGCGCAACACCCCGTTCTTTAAAGTGTTCTCTTCACCTTCACCAGCCCTCTCGTTTCGTGCTCGTTTACACAGTCCCTGAAGGCGCGCCTCATCTCCCCACCGACGGGGCTTCCCTTAGTCGAATGCGTGGTGATTTCCTTTTGTCTCTAAGGCACGTGCCCACAATGGTTGGCCGGTCGCCCATGGGTACAAATACCCAGTAAGAACTGGCATGATGTCACTCTCGTCACTACCAGCAAAGACAACATAACCACCCAGATCTAGCAACATGTCGCAGCAAGACCTTTTTGATTCCACCGCGGACCTTCCATCGGCTGTATACCGGGGGATGATGTCCGACCAGGACATGCAATTGGATGGGTCGTTCCTTAACTCTACTCCGCCGCCGCCAAACCTGACCAGCACCCCCATGCCCGGTACTTCAAGGGCCATGTCGATGGCCAGCACATCCGAGATCAACTTGGGGCTGCAGCTGGAAACCTCCGTTGCTTCTGAGCCTGGTACCGATGTATCATACCAGCAGGCCCCTTTCACCAGCAGCCAGCCGACCGGCGGATCTACGGGCAGCGGTCTGCCGACCAGGACCTCCAGCAGCCAGCCCACTCCTGCTTCCACCAGCGGACCTCAATTCTTTAATAGGGCGACTGTTGAAGCTATGATAAAGAACGCCTACAAGGAAGGCGAAGAGAGGACCAGAGAGTCCATGCGGGGGGTGATCGACGATTCCGTGGCTCTTGCCGTGGCTCGGCTAGCCAACGTCCCCGCACCAGCACCCGCCCGTACCCTGCAGCCCCGGACGATTTTTGAAGTGAGCGTGAGTATACAGTCGACCATTTCTCCTTCTACTTTGAATTTAGCTGGTCGCCTATTAAAGAAACCCTCCATGTTTCAAGGTTTTCAAGTTAGCATAATTGAAGTAGTACCTGTAATAATTTACACCAACAAACGTAAACTACTGAAGCGTCATGAGTACAATCAAAGAGTTTGATGTCATCTGTCTGTGCATGCCCACCCTGTTTAGCTACTTTGCAAGTGGAAATACTGGGTATCATTAGATATCTATTCCAGCGTGAGGTTCGTGCTATCTACAAGGCGCAGTCGCCTGAAGACCCCACCATGAAGTTTGACCTCTCAGATGGGTGGGTTTATTTTCCGTGGTGGTTTAATAGCTTATTTTTCACCTCAATATGAACTTAAATTTTCTTCTTCTTTCTAACTTTTTTTTGTTAAATACAGACCAAATAACTCGTCCCCCGGCCCTAAACGGTCCGAACCAGGTGGCAATATATATGAACTCACTAATTGTGACATGCTCTTCCAGTCTCATGGCCTTATATATATTGAATTGAGGTTATGTATATATTTAGGAGTCCAGGACTGACGGACCTATGTGAATAAATAATATTCCTATAAGCACTAAGTTGTACATATGTGTGAACATGCTAAGGTCAGATAGAGTCAATCACAATTCAGATTTATATTGCATGTTGAAATTAATTTCCACATAACGTGCCCTTTTCAGTGCGAGGTTTACCGACCCACACAACCAGGCAGTGGCTGAACGCATAGTCACTGATGTGCAGGTGGGCTATCCCGATTTCAGCCAGGCAGACATCATGAGTAAGTATTGAAGCTGCTAACAACGCTACATATTATTATTAATAGTGTATTTTTCATGTTCAAGTAGTTTCCAGAGTTTCGACTATGAAAGCCATTGAACCTTTCCCTGAACATATAAAGCCTTCTTGTCATGTTAAAACAGTGTTAACGTTGAATTTTTATCTTCTTTTCAGTCTCGTGCAAGGCATACCATCGCACCCAGTACACGAAGGCACGCAACGCGCGCAAGGGACTGACTGGTACGAAGAATAAGAAGACTCTTATGCGCCATCATCGCAGTGAGGTTGGTTTTGTTTAAGACTGGTTAAAAATGTCCCACGTTAAAATGGAATTGGTGGTTATTTTCAATACACGTAGAAGAGTAGTACATGTCCTTCTGGCGAGTAGAAAGTGGGGACACTTAAAGGGTCGAATGTACTATGTAAAATTACCCGTAAATTTATGATTTACAAGCCATTGACGCCGGTAAATTATTCGTTTTCAGAAAATGAAACGACGAGCGGCCGCCCTTGAGCTGACAGACTGGGACGAGGAAAAGCGTGAACGGGTCAAGAAGGTGTTGACAGTCGACTACACCAGCGGGGAGGACCGCGACCCCACCGACGATGAAAAGACCCGCGTCATGGTGCCTTTCGTGTGGGAGAGCCCAGAGCTGACGCAGGTGAAAGCCGAGCTGGACTTCCTCAACAAAAAGCAAGCCAAGGCCCGGGGAGTGGGAGTCCGGATGCCCACCAAGCGGTCGGAGACTACGGACCCCAAAAACTTAAAACCCCCAGCCGACGCGCCCACATGGACCGTGCCCCCCCCCCCCCGACCAACCCTGGAGTCGCGGAAGTAGAAGATCTAAATTAAACTTGTAATAGCATTTAGCAACTTGCCATTTTATGTCATTTAAGATTGTAAAATATATATATATATATAGCATGTAGTAATAAATCAATATAATTAAAAATCATATAACAACAACACTCCCGAGTTTGCTTTGATGTACCTTCCACACGATAAACGTTCTCTCCATGTATTAGTATGTTCGAGTCGATATCATTTACTTAACATTTTAGGGTGTCACCTATCATATTAAGGGAAATATATATAGTTGTCTAAAAAATAATTGATCTTTACCTTTTCTTACATTGTATCTCAGTCAGAAAATAAACTTGAACCTAACAGTTAATAGAGAAAAATCAATGCTTTCATTTGATGTATCACATTTGTTAATTATTGATACGTATACCTAACCGTGCATATGCACAGCTAGAAACTGTTTTGGTGTTATCTTGAAATCCTTATCTTAACTCAATTGCAAGTTATCCATACCCCACATCTACCTTATGGTACTAGTTAGATATTGTCAGCTACATGCGCTACCCTTCCTGCTGTGTTTCCCATAGGTCACACACTCTTTCCTGACTAGTCCGGATGTTCTAACCTTTTTAAACAACACAGTGTATGTCTAATATGCACCATTTTCGAGTTAATGTGTTAGTACATAGTCTTATGCATGCTTTAGTACACGTCTTAACTCTGGTATTCATGGTTTGGTGGTAGGCCTCTACTCGACGAGAAGTCTGTGACAGGGTTTTCCCCGGGCCCTTACAGCCGGCTGTAATGACCAGCTGTAATTCTGATCGAGTGGCTGTGAAGTACTGCTAAAGTTCGTCAAACTTATTGGAATATACAGAAAAAGTAATTATCAATTAAATTACCAGCTATCATATGATTGGGACGGTGAGAGCCGGCTATAATTATGCGATGGGGAGAACCCTGTTGACTGTGTACATGTGGGACTTGACACGAGATAAGGAGACTCTCCCTCAACTTCCCGTCTCGACTTCCCGTCCACGAGGCTTTGAACACTCCTGCTTCCTTCCCGTAAACAGGCTTAGGACTTCCCGTCTCGACTTCCATGCATGAGGCCTTGAGTTGAACACTCCTCCTTCCTTCCCGTCAACAGGCTTCTCTGATGCGTCCGAAACCATGGTATGGTTAGATTAAACACCTCAGTAAACGGGGTAGCCCAGAATTAGTTCTACTAATCATGCATATGGTTAGTGCGAATGCAATGAGAAAAAGTTCAGTTCCTTACTTTCATGGAGAAACGATGCCCCTGACGTTGGTAGTCTACAGCATGCCTTTTTGGAATCGGCAGAGGAGTCGTGGATCAGCTGGGCAGTCTCTGCAAAAGATCGGTCTGTCCGGATCCTCTTCTTCTAGGCACACCTGTCGAAAACAGGATTAGAACAAACTAAAAATTAGAAGATGCCATAAATAGGCATTCCAGACATTGTTATTGTACAGATACTTTCTACCGAAAAGCAAAACTGTATCTACTTGCTAGATCTCACGGGAGGTCTCTTGTTGTTCTTTGCCTTCAATCTAAATAGTCGAGAAGTAACCCTCACCTGTAATTGATGTCCCTGATGTTGGTGCAGTGTTGGGGTGGCGAGGCGTAGTCTTCTTAGGATACCGCGTTGGAATCAACAGGGGAGTTGTGGATCAGCTTGTTTAGCATCAGTAAAACGACAGTCCTTACGCTTCTCCTAGGCACACCTGTCGAAAACAGGATTAGAACAAACTAAAAATTAGAAGATGCCATAAATAGGCATTCCAGACATTGTTATTGTACAGATACTTTTTACCGAAAAGCAAAATTGTATCTACTGGCTAGATCTCATGGGAGGTCTCTTGTTGTTCTTTGCCTTCAATCTAAGTAGTCGAGAAGTAACCCTCACCTGTAATTGATGTCCCTGACGTTGGTGCAGTCTTGGGGTGGCGAGGCGTAGTCTTCTTAGGATACCGCGTTGGAAACAACAGTGGAGTTGTGGATCAGTTTGTAAAGTATGAGTAAAACGACAGTCCTTCCGCTTCTCCTAGGCGTAGTCTTCTTAGGATACCGCGTTGGAAACAACAGTGGAGTTGTGGATCAGTTTGTAAAGTATGAGTAAAACGACAGTCCTTCTGCTTCTCCTAGGCGTAGTCTTCTTAGGATACCGCGTTGGAAACAACAGTGGAGTGGTGGATCAGTTTCTAAAGTAGGTTTAAAATGACAGTCCTTCCGCTTCTCCTAGGCGTAGTCTTCTTAGGATACCGCGTTTGAATCAAGAGGGGAGTCGTGGACGGCTTGTGAAACGATCACTAAAACGACAGTCCTTCTGCTCCTCTTAGGCACACAGCTGTTGGCAAACAGGATTAGAATAAGTTAATACTTTGAATATGCGGTAAATTTGCATCCATATGATGATAAAGCCCAGCCCAGCCCAGACGCACAGAGCCCAGCCCCAACAATATTTCTAACTACCCAGTTCAAAATCTGTCAGGCCCGCCCGCAACTGGTGATAACTGACCTGTATACCTGTATGTCCTATGTCAGACCGAAGAAGTTTTTCGACTGAAAAGGTCCGAAAAATACATAGCCTTTTTTCAAAATCTTTCTACAATTCAGCCCTGGCCCTCATAAAATGGCGTTTATCACACATAATTTGTTTAGAATCATCCCTGCCCGGTTAATCATATGTACCTACACAATTCAAGTTACATGAGGTGAATTCAACGTGGAGCATGCTCTGCAAATAAACAGTTAGCTCACAGCCTATGCTCGGGGAGCCTTGGTACTTGGCCCAGGGTTTCTATGTGCCGCTACAAAGTGGATGACTGATTATACTTTTTGTTAGAATCCCTGGGCTTGAAGTGTGGGACTTAGTGCAGAGATTCTTGCTTATATATATATTCCCAAAGCTCCCTACACATGGACAGTGTAAGGTAAGTTGAAAAAGTAAGGTGACCATTGGTGACCATTTGGGTAACGGAACTCCTTATAAGCCTATGGGTTGAGTTACCGTGAGGATAGAGAACTAGGTACACGTGCGGTAGATGCGGGCGAGCAGAGGATGTTTTTGTTCTGACTATTTTGACTAGCGACCCCCTAAGTACTCGTAAGACCGACGTGATTTCCCACAACCCCTTATAAATGAATTTTTCTCTTTGATATGCAAACACACCATCCTTTGTATCACATGTACAGTATCACATGTACAGACAGTTTTATATATATCACAGACACTTGTAACCCGTTACGCACCGCGTATAACAATAGATTACCGACTTTTGTCGGACAGACAAAAATACCACAGACGGTTAATTACATTTACACCTATGGGTGTTAGCACAATTGATCACAGAGAGTTGAACACGTTGGCTGACAGCTGGTAACCCCAGTGGTTAAATCATGTACAAGATCAATGCTGGCATAAGAAACCTAAATTGGTACAATACAAGTACATAGTCTTTTTCAAAAGTAGAGTACTCGCTAGCTGAACCTTACACAAAAGATGAATTTGTATGTACATTTCTATAATAAGAGTGTACAAAATACACAGTTATAAAAATTAGCCTCCAATCACCCCTTGTAGCCGTACCTATTCACACAATGAACAGTTTGAAACTTTTCATTTGAGGTGATGATGTGAAAAAATGTGGAATCAGATTGAAATCTGAAAACTTACATCCCTGAATTAAAAGTGACCGTCTTTAGCTCGTATAGAAAAGCCCTTGGATATATACAACAAACTGATTGGCATTAGTTTTTTTTGGTCGTTTTTGTCAATTAAGCATCTAGGCATGGGAATTCGTATCGAAGTAGGGAGAAGAGGATGACTTATGGTTGAAATCGTAAAGAAGTATAAAATATAAAGTAGATTACGAGGAAATATTATATGAATGTTTTGAATATAAAATGAGTTCAGAGGAAATATTGATTTAATGACAATGAAGTTAGGGGCCGAAATAGTTCAGGAGTTTTTAAAATAAATTGAACTACAAGGAAATAGTCTTTCAATTTTTGGAACATGAAATGACTCCTGAGGAAATTTAAATTTAATGAATTTGGAATAATGCAAGTTTTGCAAGAGAGAAGGCATAGAATCCAGCTTAACTCCTAGGCCTGCTAAGGTACGAATTCCCAACCCCAGTTTGAAACGAACATTTCCAGGATATACTATAGCAATACCACACTAAAAATGACAGTAGAATTTTCAATGATATTAAAAGTATTGGTACAAAAATTGAATTACTGGTAAAAGACTTGCAGGCATCATACCGCCCTCCCAAAAAAATAAAGGAATTTAAAGGAAGTTTTTTTCGTAAAAATAAAGCAATTAAAAGGAATTTACAGGGACTTTAGGAAAAATAAAGGAATTTTAGAGGAATATTAAGAGAACTTACGAAGAATCTAGACTTGAGAAGAGGAATTTTGCGTATTTTCCAAAAACCAAAGGAATTGAAAGGAAATTCGTTTAAAATAAAGGAACGGTATGATGCCTGGAGTTGACAATGACAATAAAAATTGTAATCTCTCACAATAATATGATCCCCCTCCCTCAACACACCCGCTCTCCCTGATCCCCCTCCCTCACGACACCCACACTCCCTGATCCCCCCTCTTTATCTTTAAAATACAGGAAAGAAGTTCAAGATCCTTTAAATTTTTCCAAAAGTTTCTGAGTGACCCCCCACCCCCTATAGAAAAAATATTTTCTCCTCGGATTTGGACACATCTCAAAAGTGATCAAAAAGATTCAAAAAACGCGGAATTCCTCATTTCCGCGGAAGTCTTATATAATTACATGCCTGTTTATCATAAAAAAGCGACATGAAAACTAGCTAACTAGCTAACTTAAGGGGGTGCCTAGACCCCACACGTGAAAGTTTCAGAAACATTTATGCAATAGATAATACAAAAAGGAGGAGAGAAATTTACATTCATCTATCTAGAAAAAAGGTTTCAGAAAATTGCCATTACAACCCGAGACACAAGCTAAAGATGTTTAACTTAACAACACTTATAGGTCATAAATAAGTCGACTATGACATCTACTCTGAGAAACACCAATCATTATGGATTAAAGAAAAAAAGCTTTATGTTATGCAACTTTATAATGCCTTAGGGCGATACTGGTCTAGTCGTGAGGAGTCTAACACATGTTGTATTACACCCAAGTGATACCCAGCCTTGTATCAATTGCAATGTAACCTCCTGACCTCGCTAACTAGCTAACTAGCTAAGGGGGTGCGGGTGTCACCACCCCGTTCAAGCCGGCCCCCGACCACCTGACGAGGGCCCTATCATGGCCCGGGGGGACGAAGACTAGGCTGTGCAGGAAACAGAGGTAACTCGTTATCAAAAAGAAACGTGCAATCATAGTAACAGTAACATGTAAAAAAGCGGGGATGCATGCGTGATAAACGGAGAACATGTTTTGGAAAGCAATTGCTAGAGGCCATTGGTCTAATGTAATGTGAAAGGTCGATTAGTAGATCTAGACATTTAAATTTTTTTTAAAGATAAGTGAAGTAGCTATAGAACGTTGGTTTACTTACTCGACTGGTCCGACCACAGGGGGGACCAGTAAGAGTCTGGCGCCGGCCGGCGCTTGGATCTGCAGGTAACCGGGTCCCGGTGGTGGGTCCTGCTGCCCGCCCGCCCCCCATCTGACGAGGGCACTGTGGTGCCCGGCTGGCACGGGAACAAGGCTGTGCAGGAAATAGAGGCAACTCGTCATGAACACCTAATTATAACGTGTAAGCATTGTGACGGTAACATGTAAAAGGGCTGGGATGCATACTTGCCTAGTGCAAACATGGGGTGAAAAGCAAGCATCCGGTAGTCTAATCTAAAAAGTAGATTACTAAATCTAGACTATTCAGATTTTTTGAATTGTTTCAAACTTACGTGAAGTAAAAAGGCGGTTTACTTACAAGAAAGGGCCGTCCCCAGGGGGGACCAGCACCAGTCTGGTGCCTGGTGCCGCCTCTACTAGTACGAGGAGTTGTCTGGTGTGCAGAAAAGATAAGGTGGACACATGTATCAGTAGCGGATATAGAGGCCCAGGGCCCCCCCCCCCCCCTTGCCCCCAGTCCGTCCACTTCTAGAAAAAAGGGCACATTTTCCACCCAAATATCGGTGATATGAAAAAAAGGGTCATTTTTACCTGGAAAATATGCAATTTCACAAAATAAGGGTATAATCTTAGCCAAAAATGTCAGCGTTTTGTGAAAAAAAGGGTCCTTTTAGGGGTACAAAAAGTCAGTGGAAAGGGGGTACTTTCTGTTTTGGAGAACGATGATATGTCCTACCTTTATATTTGAGTGGACAGAGCGGGCCCTTGCCCTGTTAAATCATGTTTGATGGGGGGCCATCCCCCTGTACATTCATGTTCTTGCCCTCCCCCCCCCCTCTACAAATTCCTGGGTCCGCCCCTGAGAGCGGGGGGGGGGGTAATTCATGAAAGGAATCGATTACAACATTAATGCAATTTTTTAGGTCAACAGGGTCGGAAAATGGGGATATCGATTGTGCAGGGAAAATCGGGACACTTGGCAGACCATGGTCTGGGTCTAGAATCTAGAGACGCCGAGTCACTGCTTGGCGTCTTTGCCCAAATGGCCGGCGTCATATTTATAAAAGATGTCACCTTTCTGACGATCGAAATTAGTATTTGATCACGTTCCGAGGTGGAATTAGTCATGCTAGTGGTGCTCTGTATCCTATTCCATCCTAAGATGTACAAACATGGGGGTGACAATGACTATAAATGTTTGAAATGTGTTTTGAAATAGAGAGGTTTCATACTTACGCGTTAACTGCCGCCATTTTGACTTTGCAATCTGATCATGTGACCTGCCCTAGGTCCCGCCCTAGTAAAAATTTTGTCTTTTTGTTAAACACAAATCCAAGGGCGAACTTTATTACATTCTAAACACCAATTACGAAGGGATCTGGAAAGTAAATGACACTGTGGTGCTGTAGGGGCAAAGGACTGTACTAATAATTTAGATTTACTGGAAGAGATGATATATATAAAAGAAATGTCGCCCGCTTACCTGAATTCGATGACGTAGACGTGTTCTTCTCTCTTCTCTCCACTAAGAAAGTCTCCACTGCCGCAGGAATGTTCTCGGCGTGCGGCGTGTGGGAAAAGTACCTACTCTGATAGCATGTTGGTTTTTCCACAAACTGAGGAGTAGGGACGAGTTAGCTGTTAAGGTATGAATCTCGAATATTTAAAAGAAGAGAGTGATATATATTTAGTTTGCTACCCATTACAACTTTAAAGAATTGATTGACAAAACATGGTTTGAGTGTAGCAACTTTTCCCACACGCATGTGCAGTGCCCATTATAGCCGTATTATCGCCCACCGCCGACTTTCCACATTCGCCGACTTTCCAGATGTGACAGCGGATCCAGAGTTTCAAAAAGGGTAGACCTATGGCTCATGCCGTGCTGGGCATTCGGCAATGCGCAATCGCTTGCAGTTGCGGATTATCGTCTATATTACTTAAATACCTATATTTAACTATGTTAATCATAATTTACTAATATTAAGTCCATGTTTTCTTTAAAATGCCATTTCAATTTGTTAAGATAAATAAATATTAAAGGGTTCCTTACACAAACATTTTCAAAAGATTTTTTTATTCAATTAGTTTATCGTTGGTATTCTTAAAATTTTTCAAAAGAGAAGAATTGGAAAATAACAAAGTATTAATAAATGTTAAAGCCTGCGCGCAACCCCCTAAATCCGCCACTGACTACAGTGTCCAGGTGCGGACCCAGGAATTTGTAGGGGGGGGGGGGCAAAAACATGATTTTTCACACAAACCCTGCAGAAAAATCCCGTACTTATTTCAATTAAATGTATAACATTCAAGTTACGCTGGTGCTTTGCCGAAAACCGGTCGAAACCGATATTTGACCAGCATCGTTTTAAAAAAATGATAGTAAAAAAAAACCCAGAACATTCACTGATTGGATGTGACTCGTTTTGAACCATAACTGATATCAGGCCTCAAAGCGGTGATCATGAAAAAAAAGGTCCCTTTAAAAGGCCATAATTTAAGAAATAAAGGTCGGATAAGGGAAAAAAAGGTCATTTAAAATGCATAGTTTTAACTAATTTCCTTATGAATTTAGACAAAAAACGCATGTTTCATTGTTCCTTTATGTTTGGCACTACTCCTTTTAAAGAAATCAACATTATTTCTCACTTTTGGATTGAAATCGACGACATCCAGTCCAAGACAGTAAGCAGTGGTTAGTGAGTATGTTTCTCGAATCACTCTTTGTTGGTTGAACAGGATTATAGAATTTTCGGTAGACCCTAGAAATGACTTGTCTTTTTTATAAAAAGCGGTCAACAATAACCCAGCATTTCAAAATCTCAATTTCTCAGAATTCTTATTTTGCTCTTAAAGAATAATATCTCTGATGATAAGATAAGAATTTCCTGGGTCAAAAATGACACTCATCATACATTTAAATTAGCCATATTACCATTGAAGTGCATCATTTTTTACAGATTCACTACAATTTCCTGTGTTTAGTCGAGATTTGTCAAGGATTCCTTGTCATTTATACCAATTTTTACACTTATCAGTCACTTGAAATGAAAAAAAAGGTCATTAAAGGTCGCTGAGAGGAAAATAAAGGTTTTAAAGGTCCCAGAGGCAAAAAAAAGGTTTTAACGGTTTTAAAGGTCCCGCTTTGAGGCCTGTGATATGACTAAAGTTTATACATGTAGTGACATAACAATAATGTAGTAGTATTGGATAACAGCATTACTTAACTGTTCATTCATTTTTCTTCCACTTCACTTTTATATCTAAGCCAGCAAATTGTAAGGCTGGCGGTTCCTGGAAGATGGGCTTTGGAAGCCGAAGGACTGTATGATGATTCTAAGTTCAAAAAAAAAAAAAAAAAAGAATTAGATAGGTTTTGCGTACTCTTTGATGTTTGTTTGTTTCATAGAGTCCAGGCTAATAAGGTGTCTCCATCGTGAACGGGACGATGTGAATGTACAATTTCCAACCTGGCTTTATTTAAGTTGTTGCGTAAAAGAATACTTATAATATGGAAGTAATATGTATGAAAAGGATTGTATGGTTTAAATTCATGACTTAGAACATTCTTATATTGCAAGTATTGTTTGGGTATACGTAGAGATTCCACGTTAGGCGACAGACTAATATTGCCATATTGGCCACCGGGGCCCGGTCCACAAAGCCTGGAGAAAATATGATGAGCAAGTATTTAGTAGTGTCATTGCACAACTTTGAGTACTACAGTTTCTTAAACAAAAGTAAATACAATCGAGTGGCTACTCTTATAAGAATGCCCCACTGTGCCCCGCCCACAGAGCCTGTTATTGAAAGAACCATCCCCGACCACGAAGCGTATGCACAGGCCTTATCAGCATTATGTAATAACCCTCCAACGCTGAGCCTGCTCCAACACGTTCCTTTGTCCAGCCTCCACTGAAGCGTGACTGCTGACCTTAATTCGTTGGAGATGACTCTATTAAGTTCTTCTTTTTGAGGAGATTATGCGGGCAACATATACATATACCTCATGCACAAGGACAGAGTGCCCAGAAATATATATAGTGCGTTTAAGACCCTTAAAAACATGTAAGAGTTTTTTCAAAAGTGTTGTATAGTTTATTAGTTGGGCATTGTTTGTTTCGCATGAATATTAATGTGGAAAGAGATTAGAAGATGGATATATAAATTCAGCAGACTATACATGTACAGTAAAACATTCCGTGTTGGGTAATTCAGTACCGATGAAATAGATATGGAAATGTTGCAATTGTGAGTTTATTGGCGTATTTTCCTGCAAGTGCCCATGCAATAATTTACAAATTAACAGTGGTAAAACTGATCTAAGACCGTCGTGTTAGGAAGACCCCCACGTCAACCCTGATCTAAGACCCAGTTGACCGATTTGAAAATAAGGTTATTTATTGTCTGAAAAATAAATCATGCATATCTAAAGAACAATCCTGAGTTTGGTTTTACGTCTGCTGAAAGCTTTTTTAGATCGTCGAAAATTTCCGTATCCTATCTCAGTACGGTCATGTTTTTCTTGTCTAAAAATGAGTTTTAAATGGTTTTATTTAATAAATGTCATGATTTTCCGTTGAAAAGACGTTGTCCTTCATGTGATAGCCGTTCAGACTTTGCAGTTGTTATAGGAACATGCGCCATACTCTACAGTACTATACCCCTTTCAAGTAGAAACTGGAAAAGGAGAAAGCCGAGGGTGGGACTTCATTATGAGGAGTCCCATTGCACAGATGGATTTCCAAAACATTTTGTTCACACTTTTTGTCAGAACTTGTAAAGGAAAGGGGGGGTTGGAAAGCAGTAAAGTGTGGAGCTTTCCATTTTTTCTTGCTAACTTTAGGGGCGTCTACATGATATTTTGGAAAGGGAGGTGGACATTATTAGAAAATAAAACTAAAATGTGGAACTTTTCCATACTTTCCTACAAATTGAGGGGGTTCTACATAACATTTTGGAAGATCATGTGCCCTTTGCTTGGAAATAGCGACTACCTATGAGCATAAGAGGCACTGGTCCATGATCAGAGGGCAGGAGATATAGACTGCTTACCATTTAATGTTTTATAAGAGGCACAGTGCTCCCATAAAACTCTTTGCACACACGGAGCGTGAGTAAAGGCGCACCAGTCTAACTTGCGCTAACCACTGCGCACAGTAGGAGAAGTTACATAAATGCCCAAAAAACATAGCTGAGCTTGGCTAAAACTTTGCATGTGTTGAGAGAAGGGAGCATTGTGCTTTATTGGCGTGATGGGACTGTGCATTTGGGGCGTGAATTAGGTTTATGCAATACGGGACAGGGGTACAAAAATAAGGTTATTACCAAACAGTGCGTTGGTCATACTATGACTATTTCATGATTTTGGCGAAGAAAGACTGGCATGGACTGTGCCCGACTTACATAATGTGCTGTTGCGCAGCAAATATCGAAAAAACAACACAAGGCTCAGTTTTTCCCGTGATATCCCTCTTCCCGTCCCTACCCATCCCTCTTCCCATCCCTATTTGTCCCCCTTCCCACCCCTGCCTCTCCCTCTTCCTGTCCCCTGCATGTCCCTCTTCCTCTCCCCTATCCCTCTATCTTCCCTCCTTTAACCATCTCTCTTCCTGTCCAGACCAGTCCCCCTTTCCCTTCCCTAACCATCTCTATTCCTGTCCAGACCAGTCCCTCTTCCTCTCCCCTAACCATCTCTCTTCCTGTCCAGACTGGTCCCCCTTTCCCTTCCCCTAACCATCTCTCTTCCTGTCCACACCGGTCCCCCTTTCCCTTCCCTAACCTCTCTTTTTCTGTCCACACCGGTCCCCCATTCCCTTCCCTAACCATCTCCTTCCTGACCAGACCGGTCCCCCTTTCCCCTCCCCTACCTGTTCTCCTCCCAGTCACTGCATGTTCCTCCTCCTGTCCCTATCCTTCCCCCTCCTGCCTTAGGTCAGTGTGGGTAGTAACAGGTGTAGGCATGTAGTGACAAAAGAAGATTGGTAAGGAAGATGAGGGCTGAGAACAGGGACAGGTAGGGGACAGGAAGAGGGATAGTTAGGGGACAGGAAGAGGGATAGGTAGGGGTGGGAAGTTAGACACATAGGGATATTTACTTGATCCAGCTCTGGCCTTTCTTAAGCCTGTAGGGCCGCTGTGGATGTGAGGATCTGGAGGGGAGATACGGGAGAAGTCTACTCAGCCAGGCTGCCCTACTCAGAATTCTGAAAACCCTTCACATAAAACATAAACAATGTATCCTGGTATTGGTTGACAAGGAACAGGCTGTTGCTAGGCAGAACCAATGGTAACTATACTACTTTACTAAGTTTATATACCTCACAAATAGGTTAATAGGGGCTGTTAGACTTATAGTGGGGTTGCTATAGAAACTAATGTTGCCATGGCAATTTGACTATATTAGATGTAGATCGCTATCAAATCCCCATTACTAAATGTAACTCCACTATGGATATGAAGTTTCATGATGTTTCATCAAAAACCTTATCACAAAAGCATTCTAAAAATTAATGAAATACTATAGCTAAGCCTTCAGAAATCCAAACAGGAACCACAATTTGCTTTAGTGGTAAATAGGATGTTCTTGAATGAATAAAGTATAAAGACAAACTACTAACCACTGCAAAAAAAGACACATTCAGCTGATGATTGGGAAGTACTTAGAAGGGTAAGAAATGAAACCAATAGCCTCATTCGAAGAGCCAGGGCCGACTCTATTAAAAATCAGCTTTTGGATAATGACCATGATCACAAGAAATCCTTCCACAAAATCAAAACAGTACTTCCTGATTGCCGTTTTTCAGATAACCAACCATTCTATTTAATAGATGAGGTAACAGGTGAAGCTGTCGTGCCAGACCAAAATGCTAACTATATAAATGAATATTTTGTTGATATAGGGATGGAATTGGTTAGTAAACATAAAGGAGACTGAAGACCATTAAGTGATAGACTTGAACACAATTTTGAATTTGTCCCGATTGAAATTGAAGAATACATTAACCCTTTAGACCCCACTGACTACGAGGATGAATTGTTGGATTTACACAGGATTTCCATGGATTTCCTCAAGAAATCCCTCAGATTTGTTCTAATTGAGAATGTTCAAGGCTTTTATCAACCCTCAAATATCAAAATTATAGAAATATGGTTTGAAGCATGGAATAGGCAATTAAATCAGCTATTAAATGGTATATTTGCTATTTCTGCATGCTGAAATTCATTTAGAGTGTTCTCTCTGGAAAAATATGGAAATATGGTGTAAGCAACCTGAGTCCTGTCTCATTATAACCCCTCCCTGGCAAATTATTAGAAAAATTCATACACGCCGAAACATATGAATATTTAGAGGATAATAATATTCTAACTGATTACCAGGGAGGTTTTAGACCGCACCATTCAACGATCTCGTCAATATTTGATGTAGACAAATTCACATACCAGAATAATGATAAGGGCAATATCTCCTTTGCATGTTGCATGGGCTTTTCCAAAGCTTTTGATACTGTGAACATGGGGTTTTGTTGGTATAAATTGTAGAGAAGACTTGAAGGCAGGAGATGTTGTTGATGTAAATTATATTCTCTACAGTCTCAGGAGTGTAGGCCTAATGGCCTGTTGTTGTTTAGTTGTTACATGTTGTCTCTTCTGCAGCTGGACCCAGAGTGTCCCTACAGCAGGGGTGCACTTCCCCACCTCGTCTTTGGCTTCTGACCTAATTACCTTTATTAGGCCAGTTGACCACTAGCGGGAGGGGAGTGCTAACAAAGGTTTTACCATAAACTCTATGATGTGGTACATTATATACATATTTGATATATCTTATATGTCTGAATAATAATGGAAATTGTCATATTAATAGATTTTATGAGATAGATTTTGTAGATAGTGGTAATTCTTAGAGGAGGGATATGCCATGCCTAAACTTAGGTATGACATAATGCCCCCCTTCCTTGATAAAATGTGGCTCCGTGCAAATGAATTGCTTTTGTAAATTTCTGATAACTGATATTTCAGGTAGTAAAGAGTTTATGATATTTGTTCTTTCCATGTGCACCTGGAATTTTGTATTCTACACAATTATAGCGATCTTCTATTAGATATTGATTATAACATGATATCATGGGATTTTAAAACAATGAAAGCTTTAACTGTTATAGCTTATCAAGTGTTTTCTTATTTAACTTTTTAGTTTATCTAAACCATTGTCGCAGATGACAAGGTTATAAATTCGAATACAATAACTTTCACCTAATCTTAGATTAAAAGTAGTTATGTTATTAGGTTAGTATTGTCTAGCTAATTTGCCTAACTATTCTCTGAAAAAGAAGTCTTAAGATTAGCTGAAAATGGAATTATGAGAATTATTTCAGTTTTATACATGGGTTAGTTTATGCAATTTATTTGGAAGATAGCATGGTCCATTGTTGTTGCAGTCCATTTTGAAGTCACTGTAGTTGAGACACTGATATTGGATTCAGATTCTGTTGAGTAGTTTATTGGAGAGTTGTCTTGTAGGTTGTCTATTGTTGAGTAGTTAAGAGGCCCTTTGTAATTGTGAAGTATTGATCTTGGGACATCTGTGAGAGGGATGAGGCATCTGTCACTGCAGTTGTTCTCTGTCCCTCAAAAGTTCCAAATAATGACTTCTCATGTAGTGATATATAACACAAAACCATATGCATGCCTAACATATCAAATGCAAACATCCAGATCATAATATATCATAAGACAATGTATATGCTTTGTTGAAATTTGAATTTTGTTTCAGTTGATTTGTAAATTCACATTGTCTTTTGTAAAAAGAGCAATTTTTGAAGTTGAATAAGATTTATAAATCAAGTTTTGGAATATGAAAAGCTTTGAACAATTATCATTATGAAAGTTGACATTTAATGCTTTATGTATTTCAATACTTCGACTGGTAGGTTTTGCTGGGTGTGACAGTTGTTGTCTGACAAAATACTCAAAATTATGGTTCTGAGAATTCTTTATCATTACCAATATGAATGAGTATGTTTTGTTAAATAATTCTAGAAGTAATGGTCCAATTTCAATGTGGGACTTATATGGTCTATAATGGTATAAAAATAAAATTGTGTACAAGTAAATTACATGAATAGGGCATTAGCAGGACGGCTGAAAGGAAAAGATAGATTTAAAAGAACATTTTCAGGTCTGTTGGTGAATCTGCATACGGAGGGGGTCGGTGAGGTGCTGACTGCTATACACGGCCATCTCGAGGCTTTGTGTGAGGTAGCAGTCGCTGCATCCTAAGGGTGGGATTACCAAGAATGTCAGGACTTTAGTTTTTTGATGCCGCCAATTTGATAGGGGCATCTGGGCTTGGGCCTTAGCATCTGGCCGTTGGTGGTAGTGATAGCGGCGTTGTTTCCGTGGGAATGCGCGCATTGGTTTGGGGTGGAGGTTGAGATGAGGTAGTGAACGCTAGTAGTTGTTATGGGGTATTACTTATTAATGGGGAACTATTCTCGTTGCCAGTCAAATTGTCTTAGCTAGTTTTTTCTACATTTGTTAGTCAAGTGGTAGACGGATCTGCGAAATGGGCACTCATATCCATGATGCAAACAACGCTTGGCTGAGAGTCAAGTTTATTTGTGGATGTATCAATTGCGTACAATTGCCAGTGTAGTTGTAGCCTCACAATCACATGACATGAAGACAAGCTTCCTCCATAGAGTCCACTCAACTTCACACAGTCGTGTAACAGTGTAGTTATCTCACTAGTCACCAGATGTCTGTATACGTACGGCTAACCAAACCCCTGAATCCTCAAGACTCGTATTGTTCCAAACGGTAGTAGTAATGTTCTCCGCCTTAACCATTGGTTCTCGCCTATATATATATATATATATATATCAGTCTGGTTATTGATTTATCCCAAGCAGTGGTGCTCACTGCAGTACCCTGAAAGCAACATAGCTTCATCAACCTTTAGTGTTATTATCCTAATTTATATATGCGACTTTTAAAGCCTTCACTTTCTGCAAAATAAAGAGAAGGTAAGTAGTTTCACGTTTGTTGGCCTAAATTAAAATTACACTGATTTCCATGGTTTAAACAATGCCGTATGTTTTTTTGTTTGTTTTTTTTGTTTTCTTTTTTCATTGAATGTTATTCTTTTCATTTGCATTTAGATGGGAATTCTTCAGAAATTTTCAGGGGATAGTAAGTTGTGGCAAGCGGAAAACAGGTTGTAGACGTTGTTAGAGTTGAGTCTCCTTCTGCTTCATCTTGTGGGGAGTTGCTAGCTTTGTTTTGGGTAGAGTTTCGCTTGGCAGTGTAGAAGGTAGGGTACCCTGGTTCTGTCACCATTGTGAAAACAGATTTTTTGTATGGTATAAATTGAAGAGAAGACTTGAACAGGTTCGGGCTAACATGGAAAAACAGGAACGTCCCAAAATCTCAGCTCGCCCTGTTTAATCGGGACGTCCCGGGAAGCCAGGCTGACCTGATAACTCAGGCTGATTAATATTCCCCGCCGCTTTATTGTTGTATCTGACCACTGTGCGGGCTGCCTGGAGGCCTGTCCCCGGGAAGAATTTCTATAATTAGCCTACTAAGGCGGCGTCGTGGGCCCCGGGAAACGTTATGTTATGCAGCCCTGAACGCTTCTCCACTCACCCAATATTAAAGGGTCCATAGGGGACTTATTTTATGCTTTCCCGTAAAATGTGCACATTTAAGTTTGGATTTAAATAACTTAATACGTACATGGTTTAATTTGTCACACATTTAATGAGTTAGAATATTTAGCAAATCTCTCTATTAATCAATATTCTTGTTTATATTCAAACGTTCCTAAATCACAGGACGACCTCTGTCCCAAGATTGTGGAACGTCCTGTTATTTCGGGTCATTCCGATTTTTTGTGTTAGCCCGGACCTGTTGAAGGCAGGAGATGTTGTTGATGTTAAATATATTCTCTACAGTCTTAGGAGTATAGGCCAGAAGGCCTGTTGTTCCTGAGTGGTTACATGTTGTCTGTTCTGCTGCTGGATCCAGAGTGTCCCTACAGCAGGGGTGCACTTCCCCACCTCACCCTTGGCCTCTGACCCAATTACATTAATTAGGCCAGTTGACCACTAGGGGGAGGGGGAGTGCTAACAAACATTCTGAATGATGGTTACCATAAACTCTATGATATAGTAAATAAAATGTATATATGATATAAGTTTGATTATACATATTTAATATGATAGATGAATACTTGTAATTGGTGGAAGAAGGATATGCCATACATGATTTTAGGTATGACAATACCATTAATCATGAAGACATCAATGCCATGGCTCAATGGTGTGAACAGAACAGATTAACAATAAATTGTAAAAATAAACAAAAATAATGATTTTTGGTAACAAAAACAAAATAAAAAAATACCTGATACAAACATATGGTGTCTGGAACCCCCTCAGATTTCTCAAAGTTTACACAATTAAACTACCAATAAAGTGAATTATCGAAATAAGGGGTCTCTGGAACCCCCTCAGATTTATCAAAGTTTGTAGGCCTATGGGGGGAAAGTGGGTTGTATTTCGCAAGTGGGTTGTATCGCGCATCTACACTTGAATGCTTATGAAATAGCTTAGATTAATTTGATCATCATAATTTTGCTATTTTTTGCAATTATCACATGGGACAAAATGTCATTCATCTGAAATTCAATTGGCAAATAATCATGACTTCATATTTTTTGCTAATATCTATTATGACGATTGAATTAAGCATTTTGGCTCCATAAATTTCGTTTGGAATTTCTTATTAAATTATTTCATATTTTTCTATCAAAAATGAGCCTATAAAATCCGTGATACAAAGCTTACATGTGCGATATAACAACAGACCGTTGATTCTTATTCATATAAATAAGAATTTAGCTTTAAAAAAGGGCAACTTCAGGGCTACACTATTATTTTTATACACCGGCCTTCCCACATTTACATATAAACGCAGGTTGATATGGGTTACCAAGCTTAAAAAAATGCACCAAATACGCTATAGATGCAGGGGTAGCCCACCCTTTATAACATATAAAAAAAGGAATGAAAAAGGTGTGCGAGTGTAACGGTGACACTGGGGAATATAGGACGTCGTGTGCTAGGCCAGCCTAGCTGAATTTAGCGGGATTCGAACAAGCAAGTTGTTCCAATAGGATAGACTGTATGCGCAGCCCAGTGTCGCGGCTCGCCGATAAGGAACTCCGGAGGGGGCCTTTTAAACAACCATTGGCCTACAAGGGCTGATGCAATGTCACGGCATACTACTGAGTTTGCTGACCTAATAAGAATAGATGAGGCTGAAGCGCAGAAGGAGTATAGTGTACACGCAACTAGGGTAAAACAGGGTTGTATCGCTCACATTGGTATATCATTAGCGCATTTTGTTTTAATAGCCCTTACATATAGAAAAAAATATATAAAATCACAAATAATTGATAATAAGTAATGAAATGCATCAAAACAGCGATAAAGCGTGATTTAACTTTATAACCTCTATGATTACTTAATAATGAAACAATTTTTCCCCATTATGCTGGGTACAACCCTCTTTTAGGAATTATCATGAAATGAAAGTAATATTTTGGAGAAATCTTATGACATATCATATCAATAATGGTTTTCCATCCCATCAAACAAAGGCTTGAAAGCGGACATGGTCTTCACTGAATATGATAATATTCAATAACCTTGACTACACATAAAACTATTATTTTGTGAGATTTTAATTTTTTACCCTTATTTAACTCTCGACATAAGAAATGATAAATGTGCTATATTAGCCTGACGGGCCTTGCCCCCCTCCCCCCTCCCCTGTTAAATCATGTTAAAAGGGGCCCCTCCCCCGTAGATTAATGTTTTTGTCCCCCCCCCTCTACAAATTCCTGGGTCCGCCCCTGCATCCCCCCGGACCGGCCCATGGGCCACCCGGTCATTTTAACACCTTTATTACAAATAAAACTTCAGAAAAAATTGAAAATTTGGAGTGGTAGGGGGTAATCGAGTGCATCAAGTTCGATTAGCTCCTACCACCCAGGTCTGGCAAACTCATCTGTGCCACTCAGTTCATTGCATTTCATCGTAGGTTGCACAACCAGACCCTATCACCTATAGAGTCTGCGCCATATATATACCGTGGGTGTAATCGGGGCAACGAGAAAGGTGTTTATACCAAAAAGAGACACTTTGTAGTTTCGGTCGTTGTGTTTTAGTGGGTTTTCCGAATTGGAAAACAAGCAATACAACAAGTTATTAATTTTGATCGCCCTCAATTGTCACTTATCTCTCTCTTTCGGCGGAAAGGCAAGTTAATCAACTTCAATTTACATCGGTTTCCGCAACGTAGTTTCGACATATTTGGTCCTGCGAACCGGAAGGACCTTTAGACGGCTTTCGCTGGTTTCCGACGTCATCGTATTATTCGACCCAGTGGATCTTTGGGTACCAGCTAACTCGGTCGGACGCCGTTTCGAGTCCCCTTCATGCCCTACGTTTTTCGTTCATTTAATTTCTATTTTGCAATGACGATCATCAGGGTTTTTGCCGACAAGAGGGCCATGGACCTACAGGCTCAGGTGGACAAGCTGAACCTTTTGTACTAGCAGATATACGTGTCACACTTGCCGGATGCAACGGTAAATAACCTGGTTTCACTAGCGTGGATCCATGCAACCGCCCGCCCTCACAATCTAGTAGTAGTTATGGGAGGTCCGTTTGATTTCCTTCTTTGGGACAACATTGCCAAGAAGTATCACTTCACACGGGAGTCCGCCGATGAGGCTGTTGACCGTATCCTGGGACATTTAAACGACGCCGACATTGCCTTCCACAGGAACTTCCCGACAGCCAACATCTTGTTCGCGGACTTTACCGGGTGTAACCTGAGCCGTTGTCCGTTCGTCCAAGACACAGACCCACAACACCAGAGAACTCTTAACGCCGCCATTATAAAACTGAATCAAGAGATTACAGCCATCAACAAACGCAACTGGCTACCGTCCTTGTTCCTAGGAAAATGGGTTCACAAACTGAGGCATACCAAACGTGGGCGGAGCCACTTTTGGTCTCACAGGTACCAGCTGCTAGCTGACGGCTTCCGTCCTAGTCCCCAACTCTTGGAAAAGTGGGCTAAGCAACTTTCACACCTGGGCCACCAATGCTCGTAAACACCCACACACAAGAACTTTTTCTTCTTACTCACTTATAATTACCTGTAACTTAATGTCTGAATAACCTAGCATAAGTTTTTTGGAACATTACAGTGGCTGCTGGGCCTGGTAAATTCCCCCTTTTAAGCGTTGACTAGCTTGTGATTTAAACAGATAACTTATAGCCTCTGCTGGTATCTTGCAGACCTCCAGTTCTAAAACTTTATATGGACCCTCTGATTACTGTTTGTTAAATCTAAACATAGCTTAGGTACTGCAATTCAGTGGTTTTAAAATTTTCTTTCTACTCCGAATATTAAAAAAGTTATGAGACTTTGAGATGTCACATTGAGATTTCCTTGATTTCCTCATGTTTTTATTTGGCTGTAGCTATGATATAGTACTTCAATAAGGAGAAAATAATTATGGTATAGCATGAAAGACTGACTCAAATAGTTTATAGAAATCATGTACTTTTTATGATTTCATTAGTTTAACCAATTTAAGAGGTTGATGAAAATAACCCAAAATGCACTCGGTCTCCTACGGGTCATCATTTAACAGGTATTGTAGCACAAGTGCACTCAAGAACTGCAGCTTTACTATAGACCAGTACTAGTATAGGAACCTCATAAACATGTTTCAGTCCACTGATTCCTTGAGTTGAGAGTAAATACCGTTCTGTTCACATTGTTATTACATTGTTACTACCTCATCTAAATATAATCTCTTGTAGAATCATCTTGTGCCTTACTAGAGTTGACCTATGTTTATTTAAACATAATATATTGTGAATACTACTGAACATCGATGTAGAACACCGGGTATAGTGGCTAACAAATGCAATCTTTTTAGTTTCCTTGGCTTCTTGCCATGCCCTAACCATCCTGCTCTATGGAAGCCCTAACCTGTTTGTTAGTTTGTCCAAGAAGTACCTGTTATATTTCCTTGAGATAAATATCGATTAGTTCATATTATTTGACTACCTTAGATAACTCAATAACTGTAACTGATGTATAATCAGCTAGTGTCTCATACTATGTTGTTACTTGGCTGATTTGTTTAGGCTTTGTAAGCCCAAAGTTTAGTGTCATACCTACCTAACCTATTATATCCCAGAACGATCTCACTACTATGTACAGAAAACTTGGATTTGTTACATTATCCTGTAAGTGTTCATCCGTACGTCTTGTCTCTTTTTAAGTATTCTTGAATTGTGTGAATGGTAATTCATCCATCTAGATCATGTTCAAATGTTTAACTATAATTAAAACTAACCTTTTTTACCCGCACCCTATAAAAAAGCGTCCGTTGTATGTAACAGTATTCCCTCAAATTAATGATAAGGATAGGACTACTCTGAACCCTAATGGTCATGTCAAGAGAGGTGGTTGATTGTTAACTTATTTTAAACAGGATCGGGACGTTACGCTTTTTACAGGAGAACTCTACAATATTTGTAATCAAAAAATTGTTAAATCAAAAAGACCCTAAAAAAATTGGGAAAATTATAAAAAAAAACTGGTCAAACCCGCCCTCTCTTCAGCTACTATTTTTAAACATGATAATGGTAATGAGACTGATCCGGCTGACATTCCTAATATTATAAATTTATTATATATACTTCTTGCAAACATTCGAAATAACCTTGTTTCCCGATCTTAGCATCTGGATAAACAGGAGACACTGGGCATCACACTTCATTTGAATAATTGTCTCAGTTAAATATGACAATTAGTTAACAAGTTCGATGTACTTTTTAAGTAACATGACAAAAAGCATTTGGCGATTCTGCAGGAATCCCTGGCTCCCCTGTTCCCTTGTGGATAACATTTCATAATAAATCAGGTCCATTCCTAACGGTGGCAAAGTTTCAAAGCGTCCATCATGGCCGGCCTTAATCCATTAACACCCATAATTACCCGGAAGCACCCCATCTAATGTTTACCCCCCTGTGACATCTGACAAGGGCAGTCTTGGTAATCACATAAGTCACACCAAACCGACTGAAGAGCGACACAGCTCTCACGCTGGGTGTCATCTGAAGGACTCCCGGCCATTATCAGGGGTTAGTCATCGAGTTAACACCCTGCCCACGGGCCAGAGTTGCCCCAGAGAACCTGCTGGGTCGGGCACTTTCATACCCAACCTACGTTCGCCTGCAAAGCACATGTAGCTAAATCTTTGACAGGCCTATTTCACCCTACCATCCCTCGCCCCTCCCACCCGGAAAACCATTTACCCTTACCATCCTTATATAGAGTACTAAAAGTGTTTGAAATTAACTTCTTTTGAAGTCAGCCATCAGGGATGAGAGTCATGAAAAATTCCTTAAACATGTTCCGTATGGATAAAAGGTACCTCCCGGCCTATATAGCTACCTTAAATAATTCACCTTAAACTGGGTCTAAGCTGGTTAGATATATAGCCGACCTTAAGGTCTGAGACTAATTTCAGCCCATGCATGTCTTAAATCGGCCTGAACTCCATATAAACCACCTTCAAATAAAACCTATAAATATCGGGCAGTAATGGCATTTTCAGGCTTTCTCACTTCTCATCCACAAGTTAAGGAACGCCATGCCAACAATTCATTTTGAAGTCTGCCTTCAAATTCAATTAGAACAAGCCGATACCCTAACCAACGAAAGCCTACTAGCACGCGTACGCCTAAGCTTATACTTTTTGCACGGCTTTTCTGTTGGCATTAACGCAACGTTTATGCACCGAGGTCTAAACCTTTAAATCCCAGGTGCATGTGGCCACTGTCTGTCAACTCCTTCCTGTGACTGGGATAAAGTAATAAAAGACTAGAGCGGTCTCTAGCCTGCATCAGACATGGCTCCAACCGTATCCATACTCCTCCTTCGTGGACTCTTTATCCTGGGCACTGTCTCAGCTAAGCCATGCCTATGCACCAGTACGGTAAACAGTTTTCGTACCAACTATGGTGTAGTATTCGAGAGTAAACCGTCCATCCACATAGGTAATCAGTACTTCACTACCGAAGTCGATATCATTTTACCACTTCCTCCTTCTCCACAACAGGCACCCGCACTAAATTGTAAACACGGCGCTACCCTGGCAGCCGGTTCAATGGAACAGTGTCGAAAAATCCAACTTATGTTGAATAACATAACATCTATTGGGAAGACTATAGCAGCGAAGGTCAGCAACGGACTCCGGCAAGTGCAATCAATTTTGGAATCGACGGCCCAGCCAACACCTCCATCAGCAAAATCCAGGAAGCAGCGGGCTCTTATTCCAGAAATCGGCAAGTTCTCCGACACGTTATTTGGAACGGCCACACTCTATGACTTGAAGCAACAGACTCGTGCTGACCAGGTAAATGCCGATGAAATCCTAGTTTCCTAGACTTCCTAGATGGCAAAATAAATGCAGTCCTAAAGTTAGTTGACTCCACTTTGGAAATCCAACTCCAGGCCATCATCAAGAACACTCATTCCATATACAATTTGTCCCGAGGACTCTAGGCTTACATTAGTAAAAAAGATTTGCAAGAATTGCGTCCACTGGATTTTCAACTGGACTACTCCCTTGATGTCTTGCTACAGGCTATTCGCGATCTAACGGAGAACAGGCTGAGTACCTCTTTGAGACTGATATGAGGAAGATTCGGTACCTTTTCATTTCCAAGTACAATCTTTCAAATATTTATATTCCAAACACTCGCGACATGTATAGAAGTGTAACTGTTTTAGTCCCCCCGGTTTTACAGCAAAATGTTCTGAAAACTATTTTAAAGATTCCCATTATTTCCTTAGACAAAATATTTACGGTTCTAAAAGTGAACACCTTCCCTCTAGCCTTCATGGGCATTATACTCGCCTCACGAACACACCGGCTTATTTATTGGTGTCCGCAACACAATACACGGTATCCTCCAACCCAGATCTGGATAATTGCCATTCTCTGTTTTGTCATTATGACCTACCAATTCGCAGGCTTTCTCCCTCGTCATGCCTCATTTCTATCTATCTAAGTGATCATGAGTCTGTCAAACGTTATTGTGATTTCAAAATACTCATTCAGTCTAATTTCAGAAGGTCGAACATCAAAGTCATTGCAACAGGGACCTATTTGTTCTCTCACATAGACAAGGTCGATGTGCGCTGCCCCAACCCGAACAACAACCCATCCTGGATGTGAATCGTGCGTTCGTGCCTTTGAATGTGGTTGTTCTGTGTCCGCCAAAGAATGGGAAATTCCCGTCTCAAGTGTTAACTGTTTGCCTTCTACAGCAGGCCCCTTAAGAACAGTTTTCCCCGTAAACCTTGCTGGTCTTCAACACCTCAACCTGTCACTTAGCCGACTTGTGAACCCGGATTTTTCGTACGATAAACCATTCCCAATTTTACCTCTTAGCCCGCAAATGCGACGTCGCCAAGAGGATATTTTTAAGCGAGCTAAAGACAATTTTGTTTCCCTCCGTACATACATGAAAGAGATCCGACTGAATAAGGACGAATACAAGAAACTTTGTGGTGACTTGCATCTTCCCCACGAACCATTCCTCCCCCCCAGTGTGCACGGTACTGTTTACCTGTTTAACATTGGACTTACTTTTATAATGGTACCAGCACTTTTTGTTTTCATCTCAATTCTGTATTTGAGACAATGTAGGATTCAAAGCGCATGCAGACGCTTGACTTTAAATTGAGTTGGTTATATATACATTAGCTATTAACTCTTCCTTTACACTGCAGCTCAAAAGTTATCAGTTCTCATTCATGTTAGATTTTTGTTGTTTAAAATACTCGCCCTCATAATTTGGTCACACAGCAGCAATTGATTTCCCATTATCAAAATTCTTTAAGCACCAGTTCTGAATTCATTGTCGCCCTCATGAATTCACATTTAGTCACAGACTCATAAGACTACACGATGATATCAAAATGTTTTATTGTTATGAATGCTGAATAGGTTTTAGGATGTCCACGTGTGAACATTTCGCAAATTTTCACATAATTGTATTTACTCAACATACACTAATGTATATATGTAACTCGAAAGCTTCGTGAACATTTCACAATTAACATTTTCCCATATATACTTCAAACATATCGTACACTTATATATAACTGTTCATCACACCCAAGAGTCTACGTCAGGCATGCAGCCCAGTTTATCGGCTGGGAGTAGTTCTTGGACCATGTGGTTCCTGTTGTTTATCAGGCAAACGCTCGCTCTACAAAGTCTCTGCCTGAAAAATTTGTTCAGGCGCACGCGCTCCGTACGAGGAATCTTGACTTCTTGCGGGAGTTTGAACGTCAAGGGTTCGTCACTGCCATTCAGATGGACCGTGAGTGGGCCCGACCAGGCGACGGTCAGGGCCTTCGACAGGATGCTCGGTCTTTGGATGATCATTCGTGGGCAGGCAGCACTTCCTACGGCTTCCATTTTGGCGGGAATGGGAGCCAGTGGAAATAGGAGCGTTTCCCATCGGCAGTAGATCCTCAGACAGCACTACACTGTAGCCCTCCAACGTTGACCCTGCGCCAACGAGCGACAGCCTGTTGCCAATTTCGAGCAGATACCAATAAATTTCCACCCCAGGTATATCACTAACAACAGAAGCAGCCCCTGATGGTCGGATTGGTCGGCGGGTGGGAGGTGACTAGGTCTCACCACTGGCGTTTCCTCCCGAACAAGACGCAGACGCAGACTTGCGTTTAACAGTCGCTCGATGTCCATGGCCATCATCTGGCTGTTCTGAACCAGTGTCTAGTAGAGGCACATACTTATACCCCCCACCCCCCCACGACCTCACAACCCCCCAGGTACTGTAAGGGCTTCGTCTAGTCTTTAGCGAAAAGTTATCCCTAGGTCTACAACTTAAACGCTATGTAAGGTATAACTAAAAAGACTTCTTCTAGTCGGGGGCTTCACATGTTTTTACACTGGGTAGCACGTAGCACGGCTAATAGACCGCTATTTTCTTCAGAGAGCTGATCGACAGAGGGTTCATCTGAAATGACTTCTGTCGCGTTTGACACGGGGACACGCGTCTATGATGACCGCGTCCAGCTGTTGGCCATCTGAGGCGGCGCATGTCAACTAGCTTCTGTGTCAGGTCCCTCACAGGGGTAGTCTTAACACTTCTTGACACGTAACAGGCCTCAAAAGCGGTGGCGGTGATGGTGTCGCTGATACCCCATGTACACCCCGTCACGTCTAGCACGTAACTTATGGTAAAAGTCTCTCTTACCCCGTCTACACCCCGTCACGTCTACGACGTAACTTATGTAAAAAGTCTTGCCTCATCACTAAAATATCGCTTTCGCCAGATCATGTGTCCACAGGGGGGCCAACCGGGGATGTGTAAATACGGCGTGGCATATGGCTATAGATCACTTGAAAACTTGCTGCCACCATGAACGGATCAACTGACTATCGTGACTCTGTCCTGTCAAACCCGTGTATGAGCTCTGGCAGGAGGATGACCAGCAGCCCAAAATTTGGTTGCGCGCAAATAACAGATCATGATTCATCAGCAGGCGCAGGTACCCTGATGATGGATTTGTCTCAGGATCAGACGGAGGCGACTATTGATCTGTCTCAGAATGTGTCTCAGAATGTGTCTCAGGATCTGTCTCAGGATCTGTCTCAGGATCTGTCTCATCACGATTCCTTGTACCCGGACGAAGGATCCACCCTCAACAACGTGGACCTTAGCCTTGGTGGTTCCCAAGGCTGTACTGCATCCGCATCCTCGTCCACGCCCTCCACGCCCTCAACGCCCTCCGGATCCACGCCCTGGGGGATGACGCCCTCCACGTCTCAAACGTATCCATGGTTCCCGACCTCCATGTCCCAAACATTGTCCACGCCCGGGCCCTTGACGTCTCAAACGTCGTTCACGTCGACCACGTCCCAAAGGTTGTCCACGTCCGTGCCCTTAACGTCTCAAACGTCGTTCACATCAACCACGTCCCAAAGGTCGTCCACGCCCGGGCCCTTGACATCTCAAGCGTCGTTCACGTCGACCACGTCCCAAAGGTTGTCCACGCCCGGGCCCTCCACGTCCCAAACGTCATCCACTTCCGGGCCCTCCACGTCTCAACCGTCCATGGCCGATTTGCTTGCCAGGATGGAGCAGCTGGAGAAGAAGTGCCGTAGGGCGGAGGATGAAGCGGCTGTGGCAAACCCCCAGGTGGAGCTGCTGGTGAACCAAGCGAAGCCTGCCAAACCACCCAAACTGCACCCACGCAAAGATATATGTGTAAGTTCCAAAGTTAGTTTTTACAGCTTATAATTAACTAATAATGTCACCTTTAAAACGTTACCGTTTAATAGAGTTCTCGGTTTGTTTAGAAATCATCTCATTCCTAGTATAGCCCTGATGTTCTCTTTTACCGCGCCAGTTTATGTAATGATTTCGTACACTGAAATTTAGAAGTTAGAAGTCCACAATTAATTCTTGGCTTGTTATATTGTTTGTAGGCACTCGTTTGTTCTGCCTACAAGGCTAGGAGAGGGGAGACGGATTGGGGCTTCAACCTTAACCGTGGGTAAGTTGATTACGTCATAACAACATGAATAGTACAGACAATAATATTGTTTTTAAGTAAGCAATGGGTAATGTGTTCCTAAACACCAAAAGCTGAAGCTGAATATAACCTTTGCCGTTCTCATGTTAATAGAGTCATAGAGCACTTGACGTGATGCCGATGAATTGAACAATATAAATATATTCGAACATTCAGGGCGGGGATCAAACACCCAGACAACGTTGCCATCATCCAGGCCCTTGTTGACAACATGTGCCTGGGCCCAGATACCCCCAGACAAGAGGTGTTAGGTAAGTCCCATCGGTAGCAAGTTTCTTTGTTAACTAACCTGCAGCTGTACATTTCATGCATCTTATGTCCATGATTCCAAAGTTTTGATCCGTCAATTAACACAAAATTTAAGATGCTTGAAATGCTTGAAATCTGTTTTTAGTGTCTAAATAGGCTCCACTTACATTGGAAATTGTTTCTTTTATAAATCAAGTTATCCTACCAGTCATCTGAAAAAAAACTTTAGTTCGATTATCTGGACAAAAAATATAATACCGGTGTAATGATGGTTTTAATTCATGAATAGTATGGTGACCTCACTTTGCATTTTTAACCTGTATTCCCTTGCTTTATTGCTTTTATTGCCTTTGTCTACTTAGTGGCTCCAGTTTTAAGCATACTTCATGTCCTTCCTCTTTTTCTAGCTGCTGCCAACACCTACTTCAAGACCCTCCAAAGCAGGGCCAGCAACCTGCGGAACGGGAACATCAAGGAAAACAACGAAAAGGCTATCCCCCGTCACCACGTCACCGAGGTAAATAAATTTTGGTTCCAGACTTCCTCTATTGTTCTCAATAACATTGTTAACGTTGTTAGATTCAGGCGGGCCGAAATTCTGCACTTTTCAAACATATTCCGGTCATTTTTTTTTCAGGAAAAGTGCAAAGCCGAGGAGAAAGAGTATTGTCTATAGTATAGGGGGTGTGACTTACGGTTGTAACAATGAAACTTGGAAAACAATTATTTTTTTACATTATGAAATTTATATAGAACACTGTAACCTTACTTCCTTCCTTGGACAATAATCTTTACATCCCATTTGAATGGATATGACACAATTAAGCAAAAGTGCCTGTATATTATAGAGACCAACGATAGAGCAACGCTTTTGAAATTAACTACAGTGACCAGCTTTTAAATTAAAGCAACTAAAATATTAACAAACTTGTTTGTGTTTATTTGATGTTCTTGACCAAGTATGTCGTAACTGTATTAAAATAAAAAGTGTCTTTTTAACTTTGCAGAAGCTCAAAAGACGATTAGTGGGTTTGGACAAACTCGTCACGACGTGGGAAGAAACTCGGAAGACTGCTGTGAGGGCCGTCCTCACCCTAGACTACACGAGCGGCGAGGATCGCGGGCTTTATTTTCCGGTCGACCAAGATGGGAAGACCGACGAGCGATACCACCGCCTCGTCAAACCACTCGTGTGGGAGAGCGACGAGCTCAGGGCCTACAAAGCCCACCTGGACGACATCGAGTATAAATCAATCACCAGACGTCAGGGGGGCGTTAGATTGGCTAAGAAGCGGAAAAGTGTCCCTGACCCTGATCCAAAACGCCAAGAGCCTCCTACCGACGCCCCAGAGTGGGCGGTGAAGCCCGCGTATCGGTCGGGTATCGCCGATGCACAGCCAATCTAACATATTTCTAAAAGGTCTGTTTAACGCTCTATGTTATGTGATGTTTATGTTTATCATGTTTATGTTATGTTTACACTACGTTTAATTGTATAGTCTGTGTCACGCTGTATGTTATGTCTTTGTACTTTCTTAAATTGTATAGTCGTTATATAAACTTTTATCAAAGAACTTTGCGCTTCTTGTTTTCATTGCGGCATGCTCGCTAAGCAGGGAAGTATTTATATAGATATGTTGGTTGCCTAAAACTCTCCTTAGTCTAAAACCGTACGCATTATCCAGTTCCTTCTAATTAGTGAATCTTAAATTTATGAATACTTTTTATATACGAATACGAAACGCATTTAATATTAATGACGTGTCATTTTGTTGAAAACCCGAATGTGCTATTTCTTAAAGATAGACCTTGAACTTGAAATCGATTACAATACAACACTTTTTTGATGAGTTTTATGGTACAACGTCTCTACCATTAGAAGAGCAATGGAATGACACCTGTCATCAATCATAGCATAAATCACTCATAAAAACTGTATTTTAAACAAACATAAGCTCGATATAAGATTTTTTAAATGATGCAAACATCATCTCTTCGTACTTATTTCGCAGTGATCAAAAAATAATGTTGACATGAAGCCGGTTTTAAGAACTGTCACTTCTTTTCTAGTGGATCCTTTTTAGTTAGATTTCATGCAGTAAGTTTCAAAAGTAATTTTTCTGAAATTTTATTCAGATCAAATACATCTCTGCCAGTAGCACGTATAAAAATGTACACATGATCATATAGTCTCCTGATGAACCCGAAATACTTTCTAGGATTTGTATCACACCTATATTCTTTCTGTCAGAGGATAAAAAAACCTCCCGCATATTGTAACCCTTTAAAGAGGGAGTTCTCCTGGATTTCTGTATTGGTAACTTGGAGCTTCTGTGTCATTGCAAAATTAATAATTTATAAAACAAACAAGTCGATTTAGGTGTTGAGATTTATTAAGGGACGATAGCTTAATTAGCTATAGCTCCAAAAATGTAATGAAAAAATGGATTTGTGTACTTAGTTCACAAAGAACTTTTTTTTCGACATGTGACAGCTGTATATATACAGCTATATCCAAGCTAAACTAGTGGTGGGTGCAATTAATATTATATTCTGGTTAATAACGCCATAATCTTGGTTAGAGCCCGATAGCAAGATTATGGCGTTCACCACATTTAATTGCACTACTAGTTTAGGTTGCAGACCTAGTTTAGCCTCAGGCCCGTAACTTAGGGGCCTGTCTCACAGATTACATAAGGGGTTGACCCTATCCCGAGCCAGAATAAAAGCACTCTTGTCAGCGTCATACTGCTCTTTCCAACACCCAAATTTTATTTAGCTACAAATTCAATTTATGACCATCACACTTGTATTGATTGCACGCACGTTCTGCAGCATATTGCTAGTAAACACACAAAAATACAACATTTTTCACACAAGACTTAATCAAGGTCAACACGGCTTAAGTCGATTTAAGTAGAAGTACTAATTGCAAGCTCACCGGGCCGGTATTTCCCCAAAAGAACAGGCTCTCCTATGCCTATACCCATGGTAACCAACTGGTAGCATATAATGTCCTTAGTCATCAATCTTGTCAACATGATGTCCTTCAGTTTATTAACCTTTAAATGTGTGGGCAGTCGTGTCGATGTGCCGGTATAGCAGTCGGTCATTTGGATGACACAGTTAAATTTGTATCGTGCACCTAGGCATATATTTTCGGCTTAAGTCAGTGTAATAGGATCGTCTGTTTGAAAGATATAATCGCCAAAATGTCCAGGGAACGTGCCAATTTTAAGCCATACACTGTGATTGCCCGAGACAAGCAAGTATACACGAAAACGAGCGTCTGCGAACATGCGAGTAATTCCGGAGCAAACAAACAATATGCTAATAATTATGGCTACGGCGAGGATAACAAGAAGAGTGTATGAAGAGAGAAGTACCACAGTTGGGAATTCTTCAATGTTTTCTTCTCCTGGGTTGGCTTCAGATCCGGTATGGTCCTGGTCCAACACAGCTTGCAGGGTGTCATGAAAGGTGAGGCCGGTCATGGCATCGTGTTTTGGTGGAGGGTGACCGGTAATTGGAGCTGTGAGGTTGACCAACCGGGTCCGGGTTACTCCGGGCTTATTGTGAACGACCCTAGGCCTGTATCCACCACTTGCAGCTCGACCAAATTCCACGCATGATACAAGGGCCAAGTACGCGGCAGCTAATATTGAAAAAGAAAAAGAACCAGAACAATAAAGGTTGTCATCTCAACTTTAAACAAACACCTTCCTTCCAAATTACCAGGCAATTCAAACAGACAGAATAGACTATAACTGCCGTATGGCCACACCCTAGAATTCAGAAAACTGGCCACACTAATTAATCAGGAAGGGGGACCACAAGAATGAATACATATGTTTTACGTATTTTGAAGAATTTGGAAAGTCGGCCATGGACTCGTATGACTTGTATAACCAAAGTAATTAAGAAGATTCTCACCAAGGGTGGCACTCATGATTTTGACACTCATGATATTGACGTAGCCGTACACCAAACGCACTATAACGAAATAAGCTGGCCCTAAGTAGTAGCGGCAAGGTTATACCCTCGGTTTTCAAGGCAGATGAAATCCGATCACCAGTCGACCTGACGGCGGACGATGCGTTTCGGAAGCTGAAGAAACTTCACCGCCCTTTAATGGGTAGACCCTAGGTTTTAATGGCAGGTGACATGCCCTCACCAGTCGACCTGACGGCGGACGATGCATTTCGGAAGCTGAAGAAACTTCACACGCCCGACAAATCACGACAACGCGCTACCGTGACGGCCAGGCTGGTGGCTACAGTAATCTCCTGGTAATACTGTGGCAGCTGTTCTCGGCTTTCACGCGGGTAGCTGAGGTTAGGAGTGCAGCTTCCCCTGGGTCGGGGCTGTGGCATGTCGCGGCAATTCGCGGCTTTCAGCTGGTGGTGCCATAGGCGTCAGTCTGTACCATATATAAATACTTGGGTCGCGGTCGCGATCGGTGAAGGTTCATCGCCCTCAAGTGCTGCTGTCTAACTCAAGTTCGCCATGGCCTCGTGGGGTTTCAAGGGTCTGACCAGTGACCAGGCAGAAGCCAGAAGAATATGGACACTAGCCGAAACCGATGGTGCGACACATGTAAACATCCAGTTTCACTAAGTACATATAACAGGAATCATTGTACGGAGCATGGTGAGTACCAGATAAATAGTATAACTAGGATACTGGCACATGCACCTGAAATCGATATCCTTCAAAACCTTCCTAGCTAGCTTGCGCACATCAATATTATTTTCCAATAACTTGTATAATCTTAATTATCAGTTAGTGTTTAGAAAATTATCGGCAGCCTAAATCTTTTCTTAACAATTAAACAATTGTTCAAATAATGAATTACTTAAACAATGGACGTTATATATGCACGTGCCGGCTTCTATAGCCACGCGTACGTGGTTCCACAACACATAAAGGGTCATGCCCTGGATATATATATATCCCTCCATGCATCTTTCTATCATAACTTTTCAGTCAGAGAAACAACATTGGGTGGGATAGTCTGTACTCTGCAACCCTACTGTACATTTAATTTATTCTTATACATGTGTCTTGCAGAACCACCGGACTTTGGTTTAACTCAACACGCTGGCAATCAGGCAGAAGTGGGTCTTGAGGCCGAAGCAGGTATTCAGGCTGAGGCGGGTAACCAGGCTGAAGCGGGTGTTCAGGCAGAGGCAGGTAACCAGGCTGAAGCAGGTTTTCAGGCTGAGGCAGGTAACCAGGCTGAAGCGGGTATTCAGGCTGAGGCAGGTAACCAGGCTGAAGCAGGTTTTCAGGCTGAGGCAAGTAACCAGGCTGAAGCGGGTATACAGGCTGAGGCAGGTAACCAGGCTGAAGCGGGTATTGAGGCGGAGGCAGGTAACCAGGCTGAAGCGGGTTATCAGGGTGAGGCAGGTAACCAGGCTGAAGCGGTTTATCAGGCTGAGGCAGGTAACCAGGCTGAAGGGGGTTATCAGGCTGAGGCAGGTAACCAGGCTTAAGCGGGTATTGAGGCTGAAGGTGGTATCCAGGTTGAAGCTGGTATTCGGGCTGAAGGTGGTATCCAGGTTGAAGCTGGTATTCGGGCTGAAGCTGCAGCTGCTAATCAGCAGCAGGCTGAAGTCGGGAATCCGGCAGAAGCAGACAATCAGCCTGTGGGTCACAATCAGCCTGTTGAAGAGGCAGTACCCATGGAAGCTGATGAGGAGTCAGGTGATGATACGGAAGACTATTACGGTATGATGGAAAATTCCCAAGAATCGGATGAAAATGATAACCTTGATGCAGAGGCAGACAAGATTCGCAACAAGGCCATTCGTCATTTAAAAGTGGTTTTCGGTGACGGGACGGGTCTTCCTAGCCCATTGTCAAGGGTTGTTCTTGGTGCCACTAATAAGAATATCCAAAGCCTATTTTCATGGGTTCTGTTCTTTCTTTTGCAGTGGCAGATCCACACCTTCACCAGTGATACGCAAATGGCTAAAGTTATGTGCTTCATTTGTGAATTATTGACGGTAGCAGGTAATGACCAGGTTTCACAAGCAGTGGAGGCAGTATTCCCCAAAACGATGATGATGATGTACAAATGGTTGGGTACAGACCTAACGTTGACTAATTACTCTACGAGTGTATGCTGCCCGAGGTGTTATACGTTGTCGCATTCTGCGTCCACCACTCAGCGTGTGCGAGCTCGAGGCTTTTACACGGATATTCATGGTCATTAGCAACCCAGTAGGTGCAGAACCGTCGGTGATGATTTAAGACGTTGCAAGTGGAAATTGTTTTATGAGGCCAGGATTAGTGGGGAAATTACCTTCCTTCCAGTTAAGACATTCTGTTACCAGTCGCTCGAGAAGAGTTTGCAGGTTAAGATGAAACGTCCAGGTTTTGAGCTGAAATGTAGAGAATGGAAGGGCAGGAGGATACCCGAAGGAGTGTTTGCTGACATCTACGATGGTTCGGTATGGCAATACTTTAACGGGGAGAACGAGGGTTTTCTTGATAATGAAAACAACTTGGCTCTCCAGATGAATATCGATTGGTTTCAACCATTCTCTCGGAAAGCTTCGATGTCAGTAGGGGGCATTTACCTAACAATACTTAACCTACCCAGAAATGAGCGGTACAGACTTGAGAACGTCATACTATTCGGTATCATTCCAAACTTCAGTAAAGAACCCGCCGACCTTACCAGTTTTCTGCGGCCCCTAGTCGACGAACTCAAAGAAATTCTGGAATCGGGGAAAAAGGCTTATAACCAACGATTACCCAAGGGGCAAGACCGTTAAGTTGGCACTTTTGAACGTTGCTGCAGACCTCCCTGCAGGAAGGAAGACCTGCGGTTTCCTGCTACCTAATGCTATCATGGGTTGTTCAAAATGTCTGAAGGAATTCAAGAATTCAAACCGTGGAGGATTCACCTTGGCGAATTGGACTCCTCGTACTCTGGACCAACACAAGGAGAGAGTGAGGGAGATTACAGCTGCACCCACCCCGAGAAAGAGAAGTGCACTTGAGAAACAGTATGGAGCTCGTTCCTGTGTGCTCCTGGAATTGCCCTACTTCAATCCCATCAAGTAAGTTCAATCTCCAGGCCGAACAAATTTAAAGGCCAAACTTACACAGAATTATACCAAAATATTAAAAATGTTAATTTGACATTTGAATAAACATTAATAAAAATGCTTCCATTAGCAGTAACTATATTATATGTTTTTACTTAGATGCTTGACATTCATCTTTTCAGGTTCCTCTCGATCGATGTGATGCATAATGTACTGTTGGGTAAGTGTTGAAGCTTGACCTAACGTTGAGTAATGTTTAGCACCGATAATGTGTTTGAAATGGAACTTGCATTTGCCTTTAATTTGGACTATTAAGTTCATTGGGGTTTCAATACCGATTTCACATATGTGCTTTTATTATTGGGATTCAGGGACCGTCAAGCAAATGTGGAAGAGGTGGACCGACCCAGAGTGGTCAAAGAAGAAGAAGAAATCGAAGAAGAAGAGGAAAACTCCGGATCCGAATGAGGAAGGGTCGACAGATGAGGAAGGGTTGACATTGGGGGTTGTACTAAGCGCTAATCAGGTGTTGACTATTGATGCTCGTCTGAATGAGTTTAAAGAGGGACTACCGGGTGACTGCGTGGTAACTAACATCAAATCGAACGCTGGGATGTGGACGGTAAAGGAGTGGAAGAATTGGGTTACAGTCTCGTCTGGATTCTGCCTCCAGGGCCTTTTGCTGGAAAATCAGCTTCAAACCTGGCAGCGTTTCATAGAGGCCACTCGACTTCTGTGCAAGCCTTGTATTACACGCTACGAGATAGAACTGGCACACAAGAAACTATTGTACTTTTGCAAGCGCACACAGGTCCAGTTCGGTTCTCAATTTATTACCCCAAACATGCATCTACATCTCCATTTAAGGGAGTGTCTCCGGGAGTATGGTCCAGCTCCCAGTACTTGGCTGTTCAGTTTTGAGCGGTATAATGGTTACTTGGGGGATATGCCGACTAACAATCGCCAGATAGACAAACAATTGTTTGAGAGGTTTCACCGGATGAGTCGTGTCAGTCAGGCACGCGGCGAAATGCCGGCCAAACACGAGGGGAAATTTGGCAAACACTGCCAGCTGGGAGAAGGAGAGAAGAAAGCAACAACGGTCCCGCAAACACTCGATGTCCCCAATGAGCGAGATTTGGCGGAGTGCTAGAGCCTATGGAGTCTCCCCAACGGCTTCGAGACATTTGGAGAACAAAAGGGGTGGCTCGACTCGGCCGATCTTGAGCTGCTCAAGAAAACATACCAAAAGATGTACCCCACAGAACAGGAGATCGTAGAGAAGTCATTTATGCCTTCATGTTACGTGCAGTCTAAAGTTGTAAAATATGGCCCCATGACTTATTCCAGCAAAATGTCCAGCAGTGGTAAAAAGTTGTCTAGACTAATGGCTAATTGGTACGAAGACGAAAAGAATGACCCCGAGGAGCGCCCGTGCATCGCCACCCACTACATGAAACATTACATACAATGTCTGACAACCGGGAAGAAGAGGCAACATCTGTTTGCAGCTGTGAAGTGGTACCAACACAGCACCGTCGCATCCAAATACATAAGTCCTTATACAATGTGGCACAAGGCAAAGTTCGAGCAACCTTCATGGGCATCGTTCCTGCCTGTTATGCGGATAAGTGGATATTTTGGATATGTGGTTGAAAAAGAAAATATGATCGTCTGTCCCATTCGGCGCCACGACTTCTTGTAGATCTAGAGGACCTCTAGATATCGAACTCGCAGTGTCCGAAATTAAGTTGAAAACGTATGCATAATTACTGAGGTTGTGCACCACAAATTTTGTCTATGCACCCCCTGATATATGGGAATGAAAAAATCCATGAGAAGTGTGCACATGTATAAAAAGGGTGCACAACTTAAAAATAGCGCACCTGGCCGTGGGGTGTGCACGCCGGGTGCAAGCCTAGGGCGCAGCAGCTTAATTTCGGACACTGTCCGGTGTTGTATATATGCATTGTTAGGATTATGTGTTTTAGATGCTTTTGCCAACAAAAGCAAAATTTTTGAACAAAAATTCGTCTTGAAGTAGTGTATTCATAGGAGGAATAATTATATTACGCCCTAAACCTTAGAATGTGACTACTTTAAAATAAAGGTAGGAATTTACTTCACAAGGTTTTCTGAAGTTATTTCACAGGCTGGGGGTGTGAGGCTGTGTGCATTTACGGGTGGTTTCTTGAGTCAGGTGTCAGGACACCTCCTGCCAGGGCTGCGCGAGCGACACCTTATGTAACACCTGACACCGGTCGCTCAGACTGCTCGGCTGACCTAGATCGCCCCTCATTACCTGCCCCTTGTATAACGGCGGGGGGGGGCACCAGCTTTATAAGGCTCGCCGCTGTGCCAACCATGTGCACACACACAGTCCCGCGCCAGCCTCAGGACCATAAAAGAAGTACGCAGCAGCTAACTGACATTAAACCCAAGCGCCACATTTTGAACAATGGCGACCGTGCAGAAAACCCGGTAGGTGAATAAGATAACTTGCCTATATTTTGATAAGATAACTTGCCTATAGTGAAGTAGTGTTTTTTCAGGCTTTGCGGGAGAATGACTTGGGGGCGGGCATTATGCTTCCATAGAGTGTTTGTCAACAAATCTATAAGGGTGTGGATAACAGCTGTTACGTTGGATACATATTTTCCATTTCTTTTCGTTTTCTACACATACACGTAGATAACCAAATTGAAACTTAAAAGGTAGATTTTTGGCTCATTCAAGCGCCCATGTGCTGTCGGAGGAGGAAGAGGAGACCCAGACATGGACACCGCGTGAGGACGAGCTAAAGGAGGAGAATATTGAAGATCTAGAGGACGAAACGAACTGGACGGAACCCAAATGGACCGAGTGGACGCCCCAGTTCACCCCTAAGTATGTTTAAATTGTTAAACACTGTTGATAGACAGGGATAGAAGAGAAGCATCGAAAGAAAATTGTTAACTTACTATCTGGTAGAGGTGACTATCTTCATGCAAAATAATGCACACTGTCTAAAACCCGATGACGGACTCGGACATAGTTGTCGTCACTAGAATTCATGTAACATGCTGAAAGAACAGGCTCGTTTTTTTGTACAATTTAAAAATTGCAAATTGATCACACTGGCACAATAACATGAAACAGAGATTTGGTGAGACAAATTGACATGCCGAAGATTTGGTAGTTTCGACCACCTATGTTGAAATCATTGACGGTGTCATGATTTTTGAATTTTTTTTCCAGGACGCACGACCAACAGCAGCTCCCGGACGGCCCGTCAGAGTGGACGTGCGTCTACTGTTCAGAGGCACCGACCCAGGTTGGTACATTTGGATTTACACGGTGAAGCTGAGGGGGAAATAAAACATGTAAGCGTAGGAAGGGAAATATGTGTAAACAAAAAAAATGATGAGTGGGACGATTTCACCAGTACCATTGTTCTGAAATTTGCCATTATTATGAGGGACACACTGGTATGTAGTAATGGCAAAATTGACTTTTGCTACATTTAACTATAACCACACAATTTTTTCAGGAGCAGGAGGAGTACTTGACCGACCAAAGGTGGATGGCGATGGAAACGTTTGCCAAAGACGAACACGCCACACAACCACAGGCCATATTCTTCGATGGCAACTACAGGTAAGCCGTTTTATTTTTTTTCATAATAAATATAGCGGCAATGATTTTCGATGATACTACCGGGCAAAAAATAATGAGGGCATAGAATTATAATGTTGACGTTGAAGTAAACGCCTAATTTACTACAGTTACTAAAGATTGGAATTGGTGGTGGTCCGATTAGTTCGTGCACAAAATTTGAACAAATGTGTATTTTAAACATGCCTACTTAATATTTCAGAATGTACTTGGTCTGCTATTACCGCGGCCGGTGCTACCACGCCAACTGCGAGGGGGGCGAGCCTGCCAGCATCATGTACTCCGAGGTGTTGTGTGAGTGGTGCGCTGAGGATCAAGATTAATCGATTCAGCAATAAAATACTACACTAGAATTATAACTACAGTTTGTGTCAAATGTCCTTTTATTTTATTCTTATATAGTAACACTCGTTAACCTCGGGAACATGATAGGTTATAATTTACCTTAAATCACAGCTTCACGCTAAACTATGTTTTGTGTGTACCTGGCAGTCTACGGCCGATTGTACAGAGTATTGAAAAGAAAATGTGAGTTATAAATATATCTTTCATCTAAATTTAGAAATATACTAGATCAGAGTGAAACACAGTCTTTTAATCTCTAACTTCTAAGTACAGTGACAGTAGAACTCTGGTAAAGCGCGGCCATCAAATTGGTGCCTGAATGGAGGGTAGGTACATTAACACGCCGACAAGGTTGGGCGTGTAAACAGAACTATGAGCTGACGGGACTCTTGTGACACAGTATAGCTAACACGCCCTGACTTACATTTATATACATGCCAGAAGGGGTAGGGAAACTATGAGGTAGGCGCGAAAATATTACCTAACACGCCCACTGCTATGAGTGGTATAATGATACTTTGCTGTTTCAGGGTTAATGGTGGAGTAAGACATACACTCCTTGACACGGATTAGAGCAAATTGATTCAAACAGGGCCAAGTCTACTTACTGTATGAGTTCAAAAATTTCCCGTGTATTCCAGCTTATAACAAAACCAAAACACAAAAGTTGGCTTACTATCTAGGTGCTTCTGCATGGAACGAGTTGGATGTTGATTTGAGAAATACCCCTTCTCTGAAGCAATTCAAATCTAAGCTAAAAACTATATTGAAAAACCTACTATTGTAATACTATTGACATGGAGATGTAAAGGTACTACTTCCTAAGCTCTCTGATTGTGTCAATCCAATCATTTTACCATGTTGTTATGGATATGTATTAGAGACAATTCAACCTTACCTTATGTCTCATTTGGGGGCGCTAGTTTCATATCTCTACGGACATTATGATAACGGCTGGTGTACAAGGAATACTGAATGTTAATTCAAGAATACCCAGGATAAATAAAATGAAACAAAAAAGTCATTAAGCAATGCCCCCTGGGATGGGTGCGGTTTAGGGGGTTAGGGGTAGGTTCAGGTTCAGGTGTCACTCACCTCATACTACATTTAGATCTGTTGGTATAAGTGGATTAAGATGATACAAAGGGACCATACACAGTATGTGTGTATGACAGGAGTGACGTGGTACCTGTTTCCCTACTGTGCCATGACAGCTACAACCTAGTAGGTGAAATGTTTCTGGATGTATTCTACATGAACCAATTGCAGTTAACAGTAGAGCTGCAGACAGGTGTAGTATAAAAAAGAGAAGCAAGAGATTGTGCAGAAGGGGCCACCTGACAACAGCAGAAGGGGTAATATGAGGCTTGATAAAGTTTGAAATTGTTGATAAAAATAATCAGTTGTTTTACATTGCTGACAGTGTATCTTCTCCATTCTCTGAAATATTATGGTTGATGTTCTTGATATACTGCCAAGCAGTAGTCACTATTAGAAGAGGGACAGGTAGGGGGCAAGAAGAGAGACATTTAGGGAATGGGAAAAGGGTTAAGTAGGGCGCAGAAAGAGGGACAGGGAAAGGACAGGAATAGGGAAAGGTAGAATATAAGAAGGGGGACAGGTAGGTATGGGAAGAGGTATGGGAAGAGGTATTAGGTTTAGACTAATGCATAACAACATTAAGATGAAAGTAACATCTCATAGAACGAGACATACTGAAGCACCACCTGTATATATACCCATTATCAAAAATGACTATATTTTGAAATCACCTGTGAACTGTGCTAAATTATTGTGGAATCAACTGTCTGGGACATTGGGAAAATTGATACATATGATGAATTTAAAAACAGAATTGAAACACATTTGCTTATGGTGTATCTTGAAATTGACATAGCTAAGATGACAGCAGGTTTATTTGTGTAGACAAGTAATGGAATATTAATTCCATCTCATTTCATTTCATCTAACTTCATCCTTATGTAGTAACTAATTATGTATAATATATTACTCATAATATATCAGTTTAAAACACATTGCTTGGGGTGTATCAAGAAATTGAAATAGCTAAGATGACAGCAGGTCTATTTGTATAGAAAAGTAATGGAATATTCATTCATCTCATTTCATTTCATTTCACTTCATCCCTATGTGGTAACTAATTATGTATAATATATTACTCAAAATGTATGAGTTATACTGAATATATCCTATGTGGAATGTGGAATATATTTGTAGCTGGAGATGAGGGAAGACAGGAGCAATCCTACTTGTCCCAGGATAAATAAAACTGTTTAAAAAAACAAAAACAAGTAGGGGACGGGAAGAGGGAGTGGTAAGTGAGAGCAGAGGGATAGGTCAGGGGTGGGAATAGGGACAGGGATGGTGAGGGGACAGAGAATGGACAGAAAAATGGACAGATAAGGGCCATAATAGGGACAGGTGAAGGACAAAAAGAGGGACAGGTAGGGGTGGGGACTGAGACTTAATTATACACATAAGTATATTTATGTCAGATATAATTATTATGAATTATATAGATATATTATTGGGGAATGCTGCGATCCTACTTCTCATGAATATTCATGTTATGTTAATTAAGTCACATGACTTGGTGGCCCCAAAATTAGTCTCGGGTTAGTCGCCATTAGGCGCAGACATTCCCCACACATTGTATTTTTTTTTTTTTTCTTATTATTTATTAACTTATCATTATTTGTTAATAAAAGGGGCGACTTATTACTTAATCTATATCCTGAATCAGCAAGATTGTCACTACTGCCTTTGTTTCCCTTTTCTTCAATATATATCAAATGATATCATACCATGTTATATCATATCATATTATGTTGTGCGTAGAGCACAGTCCTGGTGTGGCAAGATTCTATACACACAAGGATTTACACGATACAACTTCCCACTTGTCCCCGTTTCCAACCCTTACCTGTCCCCCTTCCCATCCCCTACCTGTCCCCCTTCCTGCTTACTACCTTCAAACACTTCAAGAGAAATTCAAGGCATACAGGATTTTGTAAATTTCATGTGAGAGCTTTCAGGTGGAAGGAAGAATGGAAAGAAACAAATACACATTAAAGATTATTAAAGCTTATTTGAAAACTGTTTCTTTATTTCTTTACATGAGAGCCGTAATGGAATTAAAGTAGCCACAGAGATCCTTTTACATTATCATAGCTAAAATTCAGTTACAAAGTTTAACAGAAGTTTAAACAAGATTGTCTAGCATCATTTTCAAATCATCAAAGACATGTGACATTTCATAATAGAATGGCCACTCTCATAAATGTCTTATGAGAGTTAAAACAAACTTGCATAAATTGTTACTAAGCATCCTGCAGATCACACATGTACACTGATTTATCCCACTGAAACATGATGTACAGTATCATAGACATAAATTTGGTTCTGTCTACATGCCATTGCTTTTGCTAATTTCTAAACTAATCTGAGTATTAACCCTTTCCTCAGTGCCGCGTCGCAACATCGAGCTATTAAGGATGGTTTAGTTTTTCTCTCCCTGTTATGCACACATTTTGAAGACATTTAATTGACATATAAAGACATTTCCGCCACTCACCTCCTATATAAATCATAAGCTGAAGGACACTGCTATCATTTGCTGATTTTTTTTTATTAAAATTCAAATCCCAAAATGTCCTTCCGGTACATCAAAAATACACGATTTTGAACAAGGACAGGTCTTTTGAAATGTGTCAATCCTCACAACAGCGAGACCCGTTATGCGAAGTGGCACAATGGCAATGGTTAAATCATAAGATATCTTCTGATGGTATTAATATTAATACTTAAATGACAATGAAATAAGAGATCATGATAAGTTAGGGCAAATATTTAAGGAATCTGTGATATTGACACTGTAATTATATAAGATTACCATATATATATAAAATATCAGAATTATTCAGGATTTGTGAAATAAACTATCTTTGTTTGATAATTCTGTCGGAAATATGATAGAGGCATGTGTCAGTCAACAGGGTAGCTTTCTGAAATGATTTGATAGGGTCAGAATACTGAGTTTCTGTTCCAGTAGTACCATGTTGAACAATTCCGCATACAACATTCTTCTGATACAGCAATATTTCTTGCATCTAAAGCAACCTTTACATTTCTAGGACAAAAATTGCTCATTTTCCATTGAAAATGATCATGTGACCTACTAGGTCATTGTTTGCCATAGTAATCCAATATCTTGTATTTTGCAATTTTGTTTGTCTATCTGTCTGATTCATTGCCATAAAATTGATAGATAACATGGAATGGAAATGCTTATGCATTCCTTAAAAAATAAGCTTCAAAACACTACTGTTCTATTAAGAAAGTGAATCATCTGTTCTTCACTGTCATGCATGGGTTAGTTAGATTCATTTTTATCTTTAAGAGGAGGTAATTCAGCAATGCATAGTTTTGGGTCCAATTATATTGTCATTATCCCCCTTAAAATGTTACTATAAATAGGGGTATTATATCTTATCTTACCATGTCATTTACAGGTTTGAAGAATACTCTCTCGATGATGAGAGTGCTCAGGTCCTGATGGAGGCATTAGGGAAGAATGGTTCACTGGAATCACTTAAGTAAGTGACCTTTACTTTTTCTTGCAATATTTAGCACTATGGCCAGAAAGCTGTGGGCAGGCCTCTAGATCTATCTTGGTCCAGGTTGCTGCATCCAGTTGCATGGGACTGTACCCTGGCCTGTCGGGCTGTTGGCCAACTCAAACAGTTGTAGGGAAACTCAAGGGGTTCTATGCCAACCTATGGATGCTGTGTCCTGGTCTAGGGTTCTGTTAGGTAGTCCAGGACACTGTTGTCTGGCACAAGAGGCTGTTGGGGGCCCAGAGGGTTGTTTCAAACTTATAAACTGTGGCCCAGGGAGCAGTGGACAGGCTTCACAGTTTGCCTCAAGGCAAAGGGGACTATATCCTGGCCCTGGGGCTGTGGGCTAACTCAGAGGGATTACTCTTTCAAAAATAACATTCCATCCATCTTTGTGATAACAAAAGAGGTGAGTTGGTGTGTGAGCCTCCACCAAGGAACCAGTGCTGCCAACTCTTGACTAATGAGTCTTGACCTTGATAATTCACACCTTGATGGCACAAACTAGACCATTACACCACCTGTGTTATTAAGACATCACTTTTGGCATTGTTGTAGGGCAATGCATCTGTCTTACTTCCCACTAAACCTCATTGCAAGTATTTTGAAAGAGATTTGTTCTATAAAGAAGCAGACTTTATTTGACAGAAACAGAGGACAATGAGGCTGCAGATAACTTGCATGTATAGTTTAAAAAAACTGTAACTGTAAAATCCCAATGAGTCCATCCAGAAATGTACCTTGACAGTCATAAAGTTGCTGGTAAAATATAATATAAAGTTCAATTGGTGCAAAAGTAATTAACATTGACCATGGCCAACCAAGTCAATACTTTCAGTCATAATGCCATCTGATAAGCATAACCACCACCCATCAACCATTCAACCATTAAATGTGGTTTTATGGTTACCAATGTGTACACCCTTCACTTGTACTATGACAATAGCTTGGTCTATACACCTTGTATTTGATTCACATAACACAAGTTCAATGCCTACTCATAATACTGTTAAATCTTGGGATCATTTGAAAGCTATTCCCTACCAGACTATTTTTTGGTGTACCACACCCCCAGCATTCACTGTGGTTGGGCCAATTAAGTTGTAGCAAGTATCAGTAAAGATCCTTCAAATAATGCAGATGCAGTGAGGGACACCAGGTCGGTGAATGTGGATTGGTGACATTGAGACAGTTGATTATATATGAACATGAACTAGCCGGCAGCAGGTGTTCCACGCTACGACCTATCTGGGCTAAATTTGATTGGATTACGACTGGCCACGTTGCTATTCAACGGGACATAAGTATACAAAAGTACAGAGACAATATATTTGTGCATTTTACACCGTAAAAATGTCGGGAAGAGGGAAATCTACACAAAGTAAGGAGGGGACAGGTTAGAGGACTCGTTCTAAAAGTCAGGGGTCAACCAGTGTCGCAGCGGCAGAAACGTCTATACCTGTGTTTACCAAGGACAACCAACCGACACTAATTGACTTGTATACCCTGATCTTATCATCGACCAATAGTCATGGACAAGATATGAGCGAAATACGAGACCAATTTACAAAGGTAAACGATAACTTGATAAGATGAAAGAAGATGTTGGAAGAAACACTACCCGAATAGACTCTATAGACGACGCAGTTACAGAGCAGGGCAGGGCACTTGACGATCAAATAGAGTTGAATAGGGCACTCAAGGAGGAGATTGGTGAACATATAAAGAGGATTGAAGCCTTAGAGAAATATAAGGAAGAGGAAATCCGTGAAAAAAAGCGAAGAACATTATTCTACATGGATGTAAAGAGGACAAAACAAAGCATGTGAAAACTACAGTGGCTGAACTATTCACAGACCTCGAGCTCAAAGTTGGATTTGGTGTAGAAGAATGCGCGGAAATATACAGGGTAGGTAAGCCCCCCGTTGATGACAATTTCTCAAGGCCTATCATGGTGCGCCTGATCAAACCCATCATGAAAGGCGAAATTTTCAAGAATATAAAAAATCTAAAAGGAAATGAGCGATGGAAGGGCATTACAGTAGCCGATGATCTAACTGAACAACAACTAAATGTAAGAAGATCGATGAGAGCCATTGCAACTCTAGCCAAGGTCAAAAATGTCGAAGCAAAAGTGGTAGGAAGTGCTCTAATTATAGAGGGCCGCAGATATACACAATGAGACCTAAATAGCCTACCACATAATTTGTCACTGTCCGCCGCGAAGACCCTAAAAATAGATGCTGGGATAGCCTTTCAAGGGCCGGAATCAGTACTATCGAACCTGTCGCCATGTCCAGTGGAGTTTAGGGGCAAAGAATTTGCTTTCAACGATCAAGCATATTGGTTCACCTGTGCTGAGTTCCACAACAACAAAGACATTGCTGAAAGGATAATACAGGAAAGGGACCCATTTAAGTGTAGGAGAATTGGAAAGGAAATTAAAACAAATCGGGAATGGGACAACTGTAAGATCCCGGTACTCCGAGAAATTAACATTGCCAAATATAAACAGAATCGGCCAGCAAGGGAGGAGCTTCTACAAACAGGCGAGTTGTTTCTGTTTGAGGCAACGTTAGACAAGGAATTTGGATGTGGTTATCGGCTGCATCAATACTACCTTATCGACAAGGACTGCCCTGGTGCAAATAAATTCGGACATATATTAATGGATGTTCGTACTGAGATCAGCAGATCCCAGGATGTATAATGTGTGTGTTATATCGGACTCACGAGGTGGTGGTCTAAAAAACATTGATCGATCAGCTGTTCAACGATGAGCAGAGCCATATAGGGTTTGACACGGGAGTACTGACATTTCCTGGAGTGACGTTATTTGGACTTTTGTCGAAAGCAGAAGAACACCTTGGACATTCAGATAAGATCTATGACATTATCTACTTTTTTGGGGGGTAAACGATTTGTCAAACAAGCACAGATCAAAAATAATTTCACCGGTCTTTGAAGAAGTGGACAACTGTGTGGAAATCATGTGTAATCGGTTTGAAGTGGTACGGGACACACTAACTAAGTATTGCCCCACTATAGTGCTGTGTCCACTTATAGGTTTGAGTTTTTCTATGTATAACAAGACAATGACAGGTGAGGACATAGACTATCCGTTGCATCAACTATGTGTTAATGAGAGTATCATACTTATAAATCGGGCTATATTATCTATGAATATGGACTTGAAAACTGTTGCTCCATGGATGTCAAACATAATACATTCACGATCTAACAGACGGCTGCAACACAAATATCATCTGTTAAAAGATGGAATACACCCAGTGAGTGAGGTTCGATTATGCATTTTCAAAAGCTTAAAAAATAAGGGTTTGAATGTAGCTCACTTAAATGTGCGCAGTTTGATGAGTAAAATAGATGGTTTAAGAATTTATTTGGATAAAAGTAACATTGCAATATTTATTATCTGAAACCTGGTTAAATCCCTATGTTCCAGATAACATGCCCTATATTCAAAATTATACTTTAATTAGAAATGATAGGAAAACAATAGGCGAACATGGATGTATTAAGAATGGAGGTGGAGTAGCATTTTACGTCCGAAATGACTTACATATTATGTCAAATGATTTTCATATCCTGAACAAAAGTGATGACGATATGGAAACTTTATGGATTACTGTTAAACCGTTAAATCTCAAGGCAATGAATTTATGTGTAATCTATCGTCCACCCCAAGGGAATAAAAGTACATTTGTGGATTCACTACGTGAACAGGTGGAGTATGTATTATCTAAATCTACAAATGAGCTTTATATTATGGGGGACATAAATATTGATCTTTCTGTTAAAAAAGATATATATGGGAAAAAATTTAAGGACTACATGAAGAATTTCGGCCTAACTCAGTGCATTAATGTTCCGACGAGATATGGTAGATCTTGTAACACAATGATTGATATTATCTTCACAAATAGTAATAGTATATCTGATGCTGGAATATGGGATATACATGTTAGTGACCATAAGTGTATATATGTTACCAGGAAAAAGAAGGGTGTAGTAAATCATAAAGCATCTTTTTATGGTAGGAGTTATAGACGCCTCGATGAGAATGATTTCCAGACATCCCTGCGGAATGTAGATTGGTCTAAAATTATTGAAGAAAATGACCCTGAAAAATCATGGAAATTGTTTGAACAGAAAATTGAACAGGAAATTGATTATATTTGTCCGATGAAAGAAATCAAAATCAAAAAGATGAAACAAGATTGGGTCTCTAATGAGCTTTTAGAAAGAATTTATGAAAAGGATCAGTTGAGGATTCAGGTGAGGAGGTCTGGAAAGGATCAGGATCGGATACTGGCAAATAAAGCTAGAAATGATGTGACTAAACTTGTAAGGAATGCTAAAGCAGACTATATAAAAAAACTCACCTGATAATTGTGGTAACAATTATAACAAATTTTGGAGTAGTATTAAAAAAGTACTCCCTGAAGGAAATGTGAATTCTAAAATGTCAATTTTAAATGAAGAAACAGGTGATTTTGTTCGTGATGAGGACTTGCCAGATTACATAAATGAATTTTTTTCAAGTATTGGCCCTAAGTTAGGAGAAAAATTGACAGGTAACTGGCAACCCACGGACCGAGGTTTGCAGGCATTGTTTCAGCTTGAAATCACTGATATTGACACGATAAATTAACTAATCAAAGAAATAGATCTGTCTAAATCATCTGCTATCCATCACCTTTCAACAAGAATTTTGAAATTGGCTTTTCAAGCAGTACCCCATTGTCTGTTACATATTTTTAATAGATCTATTTTATCGGGAGTATTTCCTAGTAGTTGGAAAAGGGCAGTGGTAGTACCATTAGATAAAGGTGGCCATAAGAAAACACTGAATAATTTGAGACCAGTATCTTTGCTACCACTGCCTGGTAAACTATTGGAAAAAATTATTTACAAACAGACCTTTGATTATTTGGACCAAATGGATATTCTGACCAGGGTACAGGGGGGATTTAGACCAAACCATTCAACCGTTTCAACTGTAGCCTATGTGACAGATATTATTAATGATAATGCTGATAAGGGTAGGGCCTCTTTGGTTACCTATGTGGATCTGAGCAAGGCTTTCGACACCATTGATCATACCATTTTCATGAGGAAATTAAGATACCCTGGTTTTGGCGCCTCTTCACTGCAATGGTACTCAAATTACTTAACTGATAGATCACAAATGGTAATAGTAAACAATAGGATGTCAGGGAGCAGACCTTTATTATGTGGTGTTCTGCAAGGTAGTCAAATTGGCCCTTTAGCATTTCTGATGTATATAAATGATGTTGTCAAAATAGTAAAAAAATTGCAGCATTGCCCTATATGCCGATGACACAGTTTTGATAAGTAGCGGACAAACTGCGAAGGAATCAGTTGATGATATGCAATATGATATAGACGCCTTTAACATGATGTTCTACAAACAAATTATCAGTAAATTCCAAAAAAACGAAATTGATGATATTTGGTCCTAAATCCATAACTAAGAAAATGACCAAGCCTGTGGTCAATATGGGAAATGTCACTTTGGATGTAGTGGACCATTATAAATATCTAGGAGTGACCCTGGACAGTGAGCTGACCTTTGACTTACATCTTTCCAATATAATATCAAAGATTACAAGTAAAGGGTTCCTCTTGAGAAAAATTTGACCATATTTAACTATAGAAGCAAGTCTGGCAATATATAAGGCAATGCTGCTACCGCACATTGAATATGGTGATATTTTTTATGTACATGCATCCGCCCCGAAAAGGAAGAAAATTCAGGTTTTACAAAATCATAATTTGAGACTGAGTTTGTCGTTACACCCAAGGACTAATGTATTAGTTACCCACAAACTGGCTGGACTTAATTTTTTAGTGGATAGGAGAAACGCACATCTTCTCTATTTTATGTATAAAAGGTCAAGAAATCCTAATTATGTTGATGACAGGGATCTACCTTTAAGGAGGTATGATGGTCCGATGGTTAATGTGCCTAATCTTTTTAAAACTAAATCACAACTTCATGTAAATTATAAGGGTGCTATAGCCTGGAATGATTTACCAGTGGAGCTACGCAATATTCAAACATATCCTAAGTTTAAGGAGAAGCAAAAATCATTATTGAAAATTATGCTAAATCAAGCAGTAGATGGGCCAGTTCCCTACTGAAAAGGGATTCTAACTACCTTTGTTTGTCTATAAATAATTAACATATATTATTTGTAAAACTGTATTGCTATATTTCAATGTACGAGATGGGTATTAGACATTATGATCTGACATAACACAAGTCAGACTAACTGACTTACTTACATGTTATAAAAATAATTTATGATGTGATATTGTGATGCTGTGTTTCGACGAAAACCATAATGTATATGAGAAAAATACAGGATAAATAAAACGAATTTAAAAAAAAAAAAATGCAGTACCAGGCAACACTCGGTGATCGATGAGTATGGCCTCGTGTGACAGTAATGGTAGATGTGGCAAAAATGGAAAAATACACTGTCAAATGACCAAGCATCAAAATCAGACAACCACTGCCTGTGATTATTCCCTACTCTTTTAGACTCAAAAAATGAGAGAATTAAAAACTTTACTTCATCCAGTGATGTATTAGTACCAACATTTGTCTAACTTTCATCCTAATCTTGGTGATTTGTTGTTCACCTGTTGGACAAAATTTTAAACCTTTGTTTCGGCTGTTGGTCTCTTCATTTCTTAGTTATTTGAAATACTGATGACAATGTCAACATTGTCCAAAATCTCAATTATAAAATTGCTCTTACTGTTCACTAGAATTTCTAATGGTTTGACCAGCCAATTGACTCTCACAAGTGAACAGTCATTAACTGAAACTGTGTGCATATATCTTTAATGAGACTATTGACCAAGCCTGAAATCATAGTTTAATCTGGTATTCATCACAGTCCTTATGATTTGACCTTTATATCTCATTCAATGTTGTGCAGTTTCTCACTCCATCGGACATCACTGAGTTGAGTAGCGACAAGCCCCTTCCCTCTCCCCCGCCTGTGAATTTGAGTTGAGCTTTTTCAGTCCTATAAAAGTTGGTCCTATAATTATGGACCTTGTTGATGGTCACCATGTGATTTTCTTTACTCTTCATCCCTGTTTATGGACTACATTCCCTTCTTTTTGGCACTTGACTGGGGGAGGGGCTTCTGGGGCATTGTCTGCTCCCAGGGTGTCGTCACCATCATCATTGTTTCCTCCCCATCATGGAATTCTTTATCCACTTTTGCCGATGTTCTCTTGATGACTAATCCAGACTGTGGGAAAGAAAGTTGGTATGAGCCATTCTCTGAATTCACTCAGGGTCTTTGTTAAAGTAGCAGTGTGTTGTTTAGAGTGTCATTTGATTGTGGCTCTGCTGGCAGTGGTTTGCTCATTTATAAATTCTGCTTCAATAATTTTCTGCTTTCTCTTTTGAGTGGTTTAGTGATGTAAGTGTTCTGACCACTTTTATAATTTCCCTACCTGCAATGTCTTGGTTTTGTTAAGCCCCATACCCACATACTGACAGACCGATGGCCAACACTGATGCCAACACTGACTGGACATTGACCGTTGGCATCAGCGTCAAATTATCAAACATGCTTAATATGGATCAGTGCTCCCATTGGCACTGACGCAAACTTTGTGTTGGTATGCCTTCTCCAGTCAGAGTCAGCCAATGGCCACACCGACTGCTATGCCAATGGCAGCACTGATTCACCCTGCTACTGGCAAAAATTTGTTAGTGGGTATGACCTTTATATATCATTGACCATCTCACTATGACTAATCACTCATTGTGGAATGCTTGCTATTCTCAAAGTCATGTGGTCCATTTCTCAATGGCCGATCATAACAATGAATGCTTTAAGATCAGCATTTTGATTTATAGCGACGATTTAATTACGGATTCATTGCTACAGAAGGTCTGTAACTTATTTCCAATACATCAAATTGAATTTCGAAAATTGATACAAGGAGGGACAATGAATGACTGTAAAGATAACAGCTCATTAACAGCAATCTCAATAGTTGTTCTTGTGTCTGAAAAATGGCGATCAAAGTGGATGAGTGCTTTCATTTACTGTTTGTTGTTATGAATGGTATTGTGCAACTGCCACAGGAAGTTTTTTTTTTTTTTATCCAGGAAAGATTATACAGAATACGACTTCAGCAAATATGATGATGCTGATTTTTTAGCTTTATGCTGTCCTCAAAGGCAATACATTTTACATAAGTTGTATCCAATACCAATTTTCTTTAACTCTTCAATATAATACATTTTCAGGTCAAGTACATTTTTTGAAAAACAACAATCCTAATAACAGAACCAAAAGGTAGTAATAGCTCATTACATATACAATCATTCAATCATGCCTACCACTAAATAGTTCCATATTCAGGATTTAAATTGTAATTGAGTATATACAGTGATCATGTCAAATTATGCAATTCTTGAGTCCAGCAGCAATTTGTTTCCTAGTTTTCTTTTTAAAGTGACAAGATTCTCACTATTTTGTACTTCTTTGGGTAATTTAGCCCATAAGGTACCCCCTAAATAATATGGGGACTTAAATGTCTGTGGTAATCTAGGTTTTCTAAGGTTAAAATCTATCTTTTTTGAAGATCCAGTATTACCCACTGGCTTGGCTAAATCATCCCCGCCCTGAGCCCTCTTATACATGAAACATAATAGATGAAGAATTCTCCTGTCTCCTAGCCTATCAACTTTCCCATTTATGTGCAATTCGTCCTTAGTCAGATTTTGGCCTTGAAACACCCATCTTAGTGCCCATTCCTGTTGAGACTGTAATTCAGGAAAAAGTCATTATAATCTATGATAGGTAGCATAGTGGTATTATAGATTACTAAGGTCGTTCTCCCATTAATAACTTTTTTAATCATACTTAACGACTTAATTTTTGTTGCCATTTTAGAAATACTTATATTCTTCCTTCCCTGTTAAATTATTGTCTAACATGGTTGCCAGATAGAGGTATGAACAAACTTCGCCAATTTTGGTACCTTTGATTTTGATGTTGATTTCACCTATTTTTTCCTCTTCTGTTTAGTGCTTAATATTACATATTTATGATATTGATGTTATCAACATTACTATATCCTCTGGCTTGTTTTTCCTGAGTCGGGCCCTGCTTTTCAGCAGTTGGAAGCTTGTTCTTTAGTCATGGATTGCATGAAATTAAACCTCCTCTCTTGCTCCTGTTGGGAAATGAGAACAGGATAATTAGAGGTCTGTTGTTTGCCAAAGTTATTTTGTGGAACCGATTTTAACACTTTATTTCCATGCGTTTGGGATATTGGTTGCTTGTTTTCTTTGTAATTGGATTTCATCATTGACAGTGACTAGTTTATAAATTTAGTAAAAGTAAATGTCGCCAAAATTGTGAGTCTATCCCAGGGTCTAATCTTCAAAGAATAGACGGTGATTTTATAACTGTTGTCAGTGGACACTTGGTCTGATCGTTCACATTTATTAATGTCAGTTGTGACCCCACTGGGTCATGAGTATCATCAAGATCCAAAAGTTCACTCAGTAACTTATGTAAGTTTCAGCAAGTGAATGTACATTGCTTGTTGATCTGAATATTGCTCCTGTTTGTGTGCTCAGTTTTATGGAATCTTGACTGGACAATCAATAATTCTAGATTTCTCCAAACTGATGTTAAAATAAACTCATTGGGTTAGGGGTGGTAGTTTATTTCTGGTTATTAGCCTTTAAATTATTGAAACATCCTACCTTAAGAGTTGTCAGTTATGGGTGCCTGATGTTTCTTCATGACAGCAGTGTTGGTGGCTTAAAAGACAGTGGATTGGGGTCACTGTGCTGTGGTGTGACAGGGCTGGTTGAAATTAAAGCTTTAAGAGCATGTTGGATTGCTGCTTGTGTGTGATAAGCATTCTTTGCATCATACACACTCACCTGGGTGATGATTAGTTTCATACTGGACTGTGATTTTGGTTTTGACAATTGTTATGTTATGATCTTCTACCATCATAGTGACTAAAGGACAGGAGGCATCCCAGCTTTTTTTGGGTGAGCCCAGGTGTTTCGCTCAGTTGGAAAGATAAAAATGTGAAGTCACATTTTTTCAATGATGACATCAAGGCATGATAATGTCTTTACCATGACTTCAGCCAAAACGATGATGTTGAGCCCCGGGTGTTTACCCCATCTAACAAACCATACCTATAGGTCTGCAGGACAAGAAAGGGCTGGTTTTGTCTTTCAGTTCTATTTTCAGTTCTACTTTCCAAAGATTCGTAGAGTGTTTCTTTTTTATATCAATCACATAAGATTACTGGTGGGGGAGTACATGATTGATGACTTTTTGAATTTTCTAAACATATTTTGCATGTCATTTGTGGCCATTTATCATCTGAATGTATTTTATATTTTTTTCCCTTTGTTCCCATTAATTATTATATTCATTAGCAAAGTCATATGGGAGGATGCTCTATTTTTGAAAACTTGTGCCGTCTTTGTCAGATTCTATTCCCATTTCTATATTACAATACTTATGCATGACAAACAATTTTGTTATTGAATGATAGAAAACAATGTACTGAATCTAAATATACCACTTTTATTTTTATCATAACATTATTAACAGTGCTACGTTTTTAAGACAGGCAGAAGGACCAGATATTTCAAGTTTTTCAGTCCTTTCTTGCACCTTGCTCACTAAGCCCAACAGCAAGTCCACAGCAATGCCAGATAACTTGAAGCTCTTCCCTCAATCCCTTATACCCTCCCATGCTCCTAGGCTCCAACCTACTACAGCCTGAAAATGCACAGCAGTGACCTTCCCGATGGTTGTCTGCCTGTCTTTTAAGGTGGCTGTCAGACTTTTAAATCTTCTAGGATAACCCTGTCATGGGAGGATGATTAATCTTCAATATTTTCTAGAGAGTTTTGTGACGCACCCAAATCTCATTCCCATTCCTTATACAGATGTGCTTTGTTCATGATGAGTGATCTAATTATCCAAAGACAGTTAAAGAGAAAATGACGCCAGGTTAGATTTTTCTTCACTGAAGAATATCCCATATGCTTCTTTCCTCTTTAAGAATTTGTTGAATAACAATTCTCTCTACTATGGATAACTGAATTTTAGTATTTTGGGCACCTTCAGGTTGATATGGATTAATTTTGTCAATAAAAACACATGGAAACCTACTAAATATATACAAATAATTTCTTTTACATATTTAACTGTAATCAATGATTTTTTAAACAGACTCAAAAAATATCAAATGTATATGGAAACAGACTGAAAAATACTGAATGTTGTTTCTCTCATTTTAAATACAAATAGTTCTGTGATTAGTGAAAATTCATATGGCTTAGTTTTGTGACTTGTCAACATAATACCCAGCATGCAGCTTGGTCAAGGATAACCTGGAGGTACTATCTGGGAAATTGACTGTCCATGGTTGCAAGAATTCAAAGTTAAACAACTATATGAAATGTTAGTTCTATGTAAATGTTATTTAAACTATTACCTATAGATCTGTCAGCATAGACTTGTCTGGCCCTAGGCCATGGTCCACTCCTCACACCAGCTATGCTAGTACTCCAACCTGTGACCATACAAGCCAGGGCCACACAGGCACACATTTCTCTCTTAATATTCCTCAGATTATCATGTGTCCCAAGTGAAAAGAAAGGTTATCCTATTCATCTATGTACATTCATGTTCATGTCAGGGGAAAAAACATTGATTAAGAAATAGTTTTTTATTCTGAAGAAAACATTCACACACCATTGACCTCTCTAGGCCTCAGAACTGGCTATGCTGACCAACATGCTCCACTGATCTTCTGTTTTCTCTCCATCTCAAAATAACAATGAACCTCCTAGGTCACTAGGGCAAATAGTACTTAAAGAGAGACAGGTGTTTAGAGCCCTAACTGTAAAGGCCATATTGCACTACACGTTGGGTCATGTTCGCGTTGGGTCACGTTGCCAAACATCCACTATATTAATAATTTCTGATGTCAGTCCAGTGTCATTTTTTCCAGTCGTTGTGTAAAATAAGGACTAGAATCAATCAAGAAGTTGCTTCCGGAAAAACCTATCATATTTATGATTAGCTAATCTTTTTTATAGAAGAATTACTAAGGAATATCAGTAATAATCTGTAGAAATTTAAGATGAACTACTGATCTCTCTTCTTTGATTAGTCAAAGCTGTATATAATGGACTATGTGAACTGGTAGTTTTCTCAAATAAATTATTTGGTGTATGATCAACCTATTATACAACTGTAAGAACATGAAATAGATGTGTGTGAAGTTGTTAAATGAAAATAAAAAAAGGAGAAGAAAAGAACCTCTCCTTCAATATCTGGTCAACCTCTCCTTGTTTACTGTTTACTGTTCATGATGTGTAAAGACAAGTGAAAATTGTTGATACCTTTTTAATAATAAAGATTCTGCTCATCAAAATCAATTGTTATGGATAAATCTTTATGGACACGGTGGTTCCTTTGAAAGTATAGAACTATCAGTTTATGTGTGACTCAATCTCAAGCTGCCTAAAGATTTAAAAGGCCTTTGTTCATGTTAGAGCAGATCCCTAGCTTTACTAGTCTACTAGCATGGCTCCTCTGTTTATCAGAGAATACACTAATGTTCCCCTAAGATTCTAGACCTTCAGGGGACCTCAGCAGCCCCAGGACCCCTGCATTTATTAGCTCTGTGTGTGACAATTTTGATCATTGATATTATTTATATTTCAGTCCTTGCACAACTCAAATTATTCCACTTAAATATCAATTTGTGAATCTTTAATGGACAAAACCCTCGAAGTTATTTATCATATTTGTGTGTAAAGCAAGAAACTTAATGTGTATACATAAGACAGCCAATGGGTAGGCCACTTAGTTTGCATTTGTTGTGAGTATGTCAGATATGATTCATGGTGCAACAGGGTGTCCATATTTTGCAACAGGGAAAACAAATTGTGCTCACCCCTTCTCCACCCCAATCCCACAAAATCAGGCACTATGATGAGGCCTAGGCCAGGTGACACACCTCAGGGGTGCAGTTACCCACCACTCCTCCACCACCCAAGTGCTCTGTCACTGGCCATGAGGACTGGACACACAATGGTTGGCTCTAATCATAGCCAGCACTCCTCCATGGCCGCGGTCACTCCTGGCACTGGGCACACCTGAGTACCAGACACAGCCCTGAGTGGGCCTGGATATGCAACAATGTCCCTCATATAGTATGTGAACATGTGCGATGTTTATGATTATTGCAAACACTTTGTACTACAAGTATATTTTTAGAATTAGAAAACATGCTTAATTGCAATATTAATCAGTTCGATCGAGTTGGATGATCAAACTGGAGTCTCAGTAAAACATAAAGTACAGATTAATGAATGACCAAAATCCAAATCTAATTAAATATTACCATCGTTCCTATGTACCGCCGAAATGTAAAAACCAACTGGCTGGGCGGGGCCGGAAACCAGCTACTTAAGCTGAAACCCTTCCAGCATAATAAACATGTTTAACAAAAAAAAAATGAAATTTGCTAAAAGTACATGCACATTTTCAGGCTTTTTTAAAGAGTTTTTTATTGCCATAACATATTGAGTGAAAGTATAAATTCTATCCCTATCCACAAAATTATTTTCCAGGATTCAATATTTTCTGACTTTTTATGAGTATGTATCTTAATGATTTACAACACTATGAAGACGCACCTTTGGGGTCATTTACAAATATTTGGACATAATGTACCTATTTTTCTAGGACCATGCATATGTAGAGTGAAAAAGATTTGCTTTGAATACACTTTGAAACTAAAATATTCAGTTTAGCCATAGACCAAGAATGTCTGTTTCATTTCTTATCTATTTTGAAAAGCATGACAATAGTATCAAATCTTGATGTTTGGACAGAAAATACATGTAGGTAGTTAAACTTGCAAAAATATGAATAAAAAAAATCCAGATAGACAATGATTTACTTTTCTCAGTCTCTGGGACAATATAATAGTGATTGTTTAATGATGAAGAATGGTCAGAAAGTTGTAGTGTAGAATAAGTTGTAGGTTTTATTCTGAAGTTCACACAAGTTTAGCTGTATCCTGCAGGTATACACATAGAGCACACATTCAATAATTGTCCAAATGTATAATGTTTTTTTCCTGAATGTTTTTGTCCTTTGAGTTCACATTGTCCTGAATGTTGCTGTTGCTTTGGGAGCATGGAGATAGGCTCATAGAGCAAAAGCCCTATAGCCTAGTGTCCTTACGGCTACATGGTGATGGCGTTTCGGCAAGACCTTCTGGGTGGTTGGGTTGTCTCTATCTCAACGTTCCGTCATTCCTGACCAATCCTAATGACCAACCTTTCAAGACTGACTCGATCGGCGATAGCTGAAGCTCTTATACGTTTGATACAGGATGTTTACGTCTGTCTCTGACCAGTCATGCCTCGTCAGCATGGCCCTGGTTCATCACGGGGAATCCCAGCTTCTGTGGGTTATTTCTGTGATGCAGACTGCTACGTCACTCGGGTCTGTGCGTCACATCGCTGTTACACTCATAAGATAAATGGGTTTGTCCTTACATCCGGGTTGAGGTTGGATCACGAGTTGCCATGTCTCTTATGTTTCTTTACTTCTTATTACATTTCAGTTATAAGAATACAAATTCTATACGGAAATTGTACATCATGACTTTAGCAATATGACAACAATATGACCACAGTATTTTTCTTCTTTATATTCATTTATTTAGACAGACAAAAAATAAGTTTTACATAAAACTTGTCTCCCTTTTCTGTCTGTGGATCAACAATCAATATCCAAAGACATATACACGTATCACAGGTTTGGTATATAAAATAATCATTATTAATCAATTCTCCCTACCACGGATAGCCAATTTATTAAGTTTTACCTGCAGGTAAGCCTAAAACAGGATGCATGCTGGGTATTTTGTCGACAAAACCCATGGGTTTAACATAGAAATTTTCATGAATTATGTCTTTATTTGTTGTCTATCATGTTGAAAAACTAGCCATCATTATTTTTCAAATAAGTATCCATACACATTTAATTTTCTTGAGTTGTTTCAAAATTCATTCATTATAAATGAAACTATAACAATTATTTGTTTATTTTCTTTAGGTTTTCAAGGGTTTTTGTCGACAAATTCAGCATAAATTAGCCTGCAGGTCCTTAAAATACTGTAAATCAGCTATCCGTGGTAGGGAGAATTGTATTGATTGTTTAAAAACAAGCTACATTCTTTATGCATAACAATTTTAGATCCCAATTCAGTTTAAAAACCACATGGGTTACAATATTATGAGTAAGAAACCAGTACATACGGAATAATTTCTTCATTAAAAACTTAACTAAGATTACTATAATTTTATATTTAGAGTATAAAATCATAAATTTTATGCTGAACAACTGTGTCCATAAATCATTTTCACGGTATGAATAAGTCTATTTAAAGACATGCAAATATTTTGTTGAGAAGGAAAAGGTGCAAAGTACTGAAGGGCTCACAATGCTCTGCGTATGGACATATGAAATTACACTGAGGAAGGACAAATTCTGTGATTAGCACCAGCCCTCTCTATATATATCTATTTAACCATATTCATTTTACAATATTCTTCCATCTAGATAAGGATATGGATTTATAATATTGTGACTGTCTTAATTAAGAATCAGTCAAATTGAGAAGAGTATAATAGAAGCATGTGCTGCACTAAATCCATTCAGCATTAAATAAATATAGTATCAAAGACAATACTCTTATGTACATTACAAATCGCATAATTAGCCTTATATATGTATGTTTTGATATAAGTATGGGTAAGAAATCGATATTCTTATGATTTGTTTGAAGCTTTGAGTGCAACAAGCTTGTTGGGCAGGATCAGGTAGTTCTAGGTGCGACCACTCACCTCCAGCTCCTCTCAACACCTCCTGGCCACCCCCTCTTTGTTCTAGTTGTGACCACTCCCTCCCATTCCTCTCAATACCTCCTAGCCACCCCATCTTTGTTCTGGGTGCGGCGACTCCTTTCAATTCCTCTCAATACCTCCTGGCTGCTCCCTCTTTCTAAGTACTACATGTCGCCACTAAGTTGCAGGTCCGTATACATGCAGGTTCTGCTGTGGGGAGGGGATAGGTATGGAGGTTCCCTAAGTGGAACTTTTGCCTAAAATTTCAATAATTTAAGTTTTTTATAAAGGGGGTGGGGAGTAACAATTGCCAATCATTGATATTTTCTTACTAATTCTTACTATTTCTTTAACAATGAATTTTGAACATACATGCCCCATTCTCTGGCCGCTGGTTAGGGGTATTTTGGCCATTTGGGACATCAAAAGTGTGGCTGCTGGCTGCGTTAGAGGGTTGGCCGCTGGTGAGGGTGGCCACATATAGGGGGACTACTTTATGATGTTTTCTACATAGATATAACACAAAACATGCCAGTCTGTTTTTATACATAAGGGACAGTAACTGATGGCATCTTCTATCATCTACAGGCTTGATTTTACAATTGTTTTAAGCTCAATTACAGAAACCATTCTTTGATCTTAAACACTAATATATAGTACATGTTTTGTATATTTTGCAATTTATCAATTGATGTTTTCTACATAGATATAACATGAAACTACATTCAACAAGATCTTTACATCAGCACTTCCGTTGTTTTCAAATATCTTGTTTATGTAAATGATAAAAAAGAGAGGACCAATTGTGCTCGCCTGAGGAACACCGATCGATATAGGCTCATCAGGAGAGATAACATTATTAAAATTTGTTCTTATCCTTCTGTTTCCCAAACATCCTGCCAACCATTTCCTAAGTTCCCATCGACACCCATACATTCAAGTTTAGATAACAATAGTTCCGTATTCACACAATGAAATGCTTTTGCCAGGTCCAAAGATACCTGTAGACCTTTACTGATTTCAAATATGGCATCACTCTATTTTTCATAAAACCATATTTATATTTTAAAATGAAATTAATACTATCACAATTATCTAATAATATGTTATGAATATAGCATTATAACAATTTTCCTTGTAAAGGCTGGATACATATTGGTCTCCAATTACTAACTTTAGACAGGTAACTTCTTTGGGATGGGAGTAATGCTAACAATAGACCATTTAGGAGGATATGTTTCTGTCGCTATTGAACAATTAAAGAGATCAGCCAGCTGCTCATACAGAGTTTCAAAACAATCTTTTAATATAAAAGTTGGTATTAATTCTATACCTGAGTTCTTATATCTGTCAATTTCTGAGATCAATTTCTTGACCTTATCAGCAGAATTTTGCATGGTCAGTATACATGTTTGAGTCTTGACCAGTTTCTTTGCAATTAGTAGTTGGACCTGGCCTAAATCTAATACTCTGCATAATATTTTCAGATAATCTGTGTCCAATATTTGCAAAATAATTATTCAGACAGGCAGCACAGGAGTCAGTACCAATTGGTATGGCGCCATCACCTTTCAGTGTAATGGCACCAGTAACCATTACATTTCCACGATACAGTGTTCTTCAATGATGCCAACATTTTTGGGATTATTATTGCACTCATCTTGAGAGAACTCAACATATTCTCGTTTAGCAGCCTTCATTAATCAATTGAGTCTATTCCAGCTAGATCTGAGAGTACATAAATTTTGTTCATTATTTTGGATATCTGATCGTCTCTGTGACTGCTGAATGTTTATCATTTAGTGCTTCAATAATATGTTGTTATAACCAAACTGGTCTGTTTGAGAGGGCACAGGATGTTAAATTGATCAAAAATTGTATTGTACATATCATCCCATTTGAAGGTAGGATCCATACTTGAATAAAAATCTGCCCAGTTATACTTTGAGAACAGTAAGGATAAGATTTCTATTCTATAATTTGTATATGTCCTACCTTTCATTTTAGTAATTGCTTTTTCTCACACCTTTTTTTGTGGACTGCAAATATTCTATAATGATTACTAACATTGTCTGATAGCGAACATGTTTTCAATGTTTTAGTCTATTTAGTTACATATTCAATTAATTGGATTTACACATTTCTCTCTTAGCCAATCAATTAATTTCTTAGTGTATTTTTATGATTAAAACAATAGATGTTCAGGTCACCCAATACCCATATCTCTCTATTCAGGGCTTTTTCTGAGTACATAAAATTGTTTAAATTCATAAAAAGTTGACAAAATTCCAATCAGGGGGTGTATACTTTCCGATAAACAACATTTTCCTATGGTGAGACTATCCATCCAAAGTTAAGGTTAACATCTTGATGTCCACATTTATGTATGTTAAATCATGACAAATATGTCATTGGTGCACTGTATTATGAAAGGATTACTTTTTACAAATGAGTACAAGATAAAAACATTTATTGGGCGGGGAGGGGGCCAAGGGAGCCTTCCAGATGTGCATTTGGGGATGAGGGGGCATGACCTAAAACTGACCCGGCCTGCCCTCAACCATGCCCTGTACACTTTTAGAGGGTACGCGCAGTATGTACTCAACACAAAATAGTACACTGCAATCTATAAGCAAATAACCCCCATATATTACAAAGTACACATTGACCAAGGGGAATTAGTATGGCAACCGTCAGCCCATGAGGAGTTTATGTGGCTGGCACGCGAATTAACATGATGTTTGGTTCAACAGAATCTGACCATTTGTTTGGAATCTATGATAGAATTGACTTATTTTGGACTTTGTTATTTTCTTGGCCACACTGTCAATTACAATTTCAACCAGACCAGGATATCACTTAATCATTCCAAGAATAAATAAATGGCTTCATTACCAAACCTCAGTGTTTTATTAACATTGTTCTTAAACGTGGTTGTGCATAATTAAAGATTTCTCCAAGCAAGATTTTTGTTTGCCACACTAAATGAAAAGTATTTTGAAAATTGGAATCCGTGCCACAAATTTGATTACCAGAGTTCAATATTTTCACATTTTCATGAGCCTGTATCGTTTAGATTTAACAGAATATGGAGCTGCTACTTCTTAATCACGCATAAACAAACAGTAGTATTTAGTACTCATATAATTTTTTGGCAATATATATTTGAAGTAGGAAACAAAATATATTATGATATTCACTGTAATTGCCAAATCAGGATAAATAAATAAGTCAGCCCTTTTATCTAACAATAATTCAAAAAAGATGGCGGCTAGAAAGACAATGATTGCTGCCAATATATCATGTGACTTCATGAATATTGATTAGATTGCTTCCGATACAACTAGTGCATGTTCCTAAAATATGTATTAATATAATATATTGATAATTATATCACACATATGTAAGATAAAGGGGTACTTCAGGTCAATTTTTAGAACTTCTGAAGTTGGATGATATAAGATGCACCATCAGAAAGATCAGAAAGTAATCTTGTTCTCAATGCCAATTGAGGTTTAGACTTATAGTTGTGATGTCCATTAAAACAGGTAGAGGGAACTACGCATGCATTGACCTCTTTCCATTCACTTCACACCAATAGTTTAGGTGCCTAAAGTAAACCAAACAACAACTGGAATAAGACAAATTAAAGATCCATTGACATGATTCTAAAGCAGAAACTAAAGTGTGTAGGGCTTCATATCAGACAGTGTTGGCATAGGGATACAACAACATAGCCACACGGAATGCAGAACCTGTCATAGGCAGTATACCCATAGACTTTGGCTCTAAACATACTAGTTTAGGAATTTTTTGTTTGTTTAACTTCAGCCAAAGGTGCCTCTAGTCACAGTGCACATCAGGACACTGTATGCACAGGGATCTACATGCATTGACACCTTGTACCTAACATACTGCACTGAGGTAGAAATAATCTCATGCATATTATTAAGATAGAATTAAAGATTTAATACTTGAATGTAATTAGACTGCTTATTGTAAAGCAGAATATACTAAGGAAAATGGATGGTCATCAGACTGCATTAGAACTAAACAAATATAAAACCAAATTACTAACAAGGGAAATTTAGAATTAATAAGATTGTCTACCAATGACTATAAGCAGTGGCAACAGCAGGTAAGAAAAAAAAACGAAACTGTTTATTCTGGGAGCCTTGTCTGCCAGTGGCAGTACTGCAGTGGGAATGCAGGTATACACCAAATTGATAAAAGGGTAGTATAAAAGACTCAGCAGTAACCTGTATTGGGCAGAGAGTGATAAACATTTGGATTGATACGAGCCTTTGGGGTTTGGGAGCTGGGTGGTTAGGAATCAATATTCAGTAGAAGCATTCTTTGCATTATGGTAAATATAATTGTGTAAATTATATTGGTATATATTTGAGGGGACACCTGCTGTTTATTATTCATGAGGTCACATGCTTCCTACATGTTAGTTTTGGCGGGAATACATGTTTTCAGTCCGCCATTCCAGGCAGGTGTATCCCCTCATGCTTGTAATTTTTTGCTAACTCGAGAATACCCAGGAATACCCAGGAATATTACGAATATTGTGACCAATGTCCCTGTCGAAGTGCACGGCATGCAATCAGAAACATATTGCACCTCGGGGCAAAAACTGTTGGGTGTTATTACAGAAAATCGAGGAGGAATCAGCAGCCGCCATGGATGAGAACACAAAGTTATCTGAGGCGGCTGGGGGAGCACCGGCGACAAACATCAAATCTGGTGCGACTACCTTGGACTTACCTGAGGAATCCGAGGAGGATGACAGCATTGATGATATTGGTGGTGAAGAATCGGACGGTGGGGCCAAGTTATTCAAGCGTTTTATCCGAGCGCAAGAGCGACATCATTCCATGATGGCAGCTTTGACTACCTCGATGCAGAAATTAACCACCAAAGTTCGTCGCCAAGGGAAGAAATCGTCGCACACGTTGTCTAGCAACGAATCATCCAGCAGTTCTGATGGTACATCCGATTCAGAGGAAAAGAGGCCAGCTCATCAAGGAAAAACCAGGGTCAAGCCATTGAGATCTAAGTCGTCAAAACACAGGTTCAGCCTCCGCCCGTACCTCCGGGAGGGGGAAAAGCGGCCGCTCACATTTGCCGCACTCATCAGTGCGTTAGTCGCACTAATCCTGGCTGCCTATGGATCTGGTTTGTACATCTCCGGTATGTTAGACCATCTACGATTTGTCGCAGACAAAGCAGCGACAAAAGTGTACTCTACGGAGTCCATTGTAGCCTACGATGCAGAAATCCGTCAACAAGCAAACCTTCAGGGGCGACGGGCGTTCGGTTATGGCAGTACAGAGGCTATCCACAAGCACCTTGGTGTAGAAGGAACTGTTGGGGCGACAAAAACAAAGGCAAGATCAAAGTCAGCGACAAATTCTGGACAAGAAAAGGACAAAGGTAAATCCCCGTGTTGGTATTTTAATTACAAATATTGTAATAATCCCAAACGCTGCACTAAAGCGCATATATGTTATGTATGTCACGGGGATGACCACAAACAGAGTGGCTGTCCAAATGTCAAGCGTCAGGATAAAGATTGACTATATACAGGTGGAGCGACAAACTATTCAGAATGTGTACCTACCACTATTTTGCCTTGTATTGAAATGTCAGAAGGATATAACGCTAGAGTTAGTCGCACGACACAGGTTGTTGACGTTCTCGATGAGGTCACTGACCCGGATGTGGACTTGTTTAGTAGTCCGGTCATTGAAAAAATGGAATCTTCGAGTACATATCAGCCATCCGAGTCTGGAATTGTTCGTGTGACAAACTCTTATCCACATATTGACATTTCTGAGGATAATTCACCTCCAAATGCCGCCGGAGATTTAGAATTTCCTCATTTACTAACCGAAAATCTGAAACCGGAAGTTATAGTGCGCCATGACAGTTATCCGCACGGAATGGAAAATATTTCTTCGACAGAAAATACTAATCACCTTGAAGTTGAACTGGATATACCAAATATTAATGTGGAACATAGTTCTAATAATATTGGTTCAAACAGCCAAATTGTTCTGTCAATTTTTGAGGAGTTGTTATGTAGCAAAATGTCGGACTCCATTTGCTGCGGACTAGCTTCGTGTCCGGTTGAGTTCTATTACGAAGGCGACAATTTGACTTTGGTTTTTCGTCGCACTAATGATAAAATAGTCGCGGATTCAAGCTGTTTTGATGGGACATGTAAGTGCAGACATTAGATTGGTAATGTACTTTCACAGCTAAAGCCTTGTGTGGCTATTATTTCATGTTTTCATCGTGTAAATACTCTTTGTGTTTCTGACATTTATGTTCTTTTTGGAATTCATTATGGATTCCCCATTGTTGACAATATGCATATACATGAATAATCAACTTTTAAATGGAAAAATAGTAAGCATACACCGTAGCAGAAAAATAAAGAATGATAGCAAAACAAGTAATAATAATAGCCAGGAAAAAAGTTCAGGAAGGGAATGTCAGATTATGGAAGTTTACATAATTTACAGGGCAACCTAACAAAATTGATAATGCTGTACAGCACTGTGTATGTTCAATTGATTTAGTGTTTTTTTAACTGTTTATGAATTCCATATTTGATGATACTGCATGAACTGTAACAAAAATAAAATTCATCTCCAGTAAGCCTTCTTTATTACCTACTTTGTAACTAATTGTCAAATTGAAAGAATTCCTCATGAAACCTCTCCCTATATGATACAGAGTGTAAACCAAAAATCAAAATATGAGGAAAATATTAAAGAAATATTGGGACAAGCAGCTTTTTTAACTTGTAGGTAATATGATCAACAGCCAACCAGTTTATTTGGATATTCCAAAATGTATTACCTTGCAATCTTCTAGAAAAAAAGGTAGAACGATAAGAGAACATGTGATGTGGATGGCATGGAATTTGTTACTCTTAATTCCAACATCTTTACATTCATACAATCTGTTGGCCAAGCTAACACATTATATACAGCACACTCTAAGAATATTTTATTTTGGGTCTTTTAGCTGTTTATAAATTCCATCTCTGTTGACACTGCATGAACTGAGAACAAAGTAAACTACTTTTCAAAAACATTCTTCAAAATACAACTTTGTTACAAGCTTCAATGGAAAATATTCAGTTAGCCTTCACTATAACCTACTTTATAAATAATTAACCATTTCAACAAGTTCCTCATAAAACCTCTTCCTATGTATTTTCAAAATAACTATTGAAGGTGTCAACCCAAAATCAGATTCTGTGTAAAATATGAGGAAAATGATTAATGAATGTTGGGAAAGGCAGCTTCTTTTAACTTGTAGGTGTTATGATCAACAGCTTACAAGATTATTTCGATATTCCAAAATGTATTACCTTGCAATCTCATGAAAAAGTGCAAAGTGAAATAAAATTACATGTGATGTTGATGGCCTTGTTTGAAATTTGATTCTTTGAAAGTTCAAAAGAAATGCACAACATAATGTGTTTGGAAGTACCCTTATAGGTATATATCCAGAAGAACATTATATTACAACATGGATCTCAACATGGTCTCAATATGATAGGCCTCAATATGATCACCATTTAACAGGACATTGGAATATGATTCAGTTGTGTATAAGACAGTGTTTTTCTCTTCAGCATTTGTACGGAAATGTCAGACTATGGTGTCAAGGAGCTGGCAGAGGCCATCAAAGTCAACAAAACGTTTCAGGAACTAGAGTAAGTTGAAGTTAGTTACTTTATTGCAAGTAACAATTCTTCATATTATGGACTACTTTTTAACACGCCCAGGCCTTTATATCCAGAGATTGGTTAAAAGGTCTTAATGAGGTAGGTGAAAACAGGCAACAAGATTTCCCCCTATCAACCCTATAATATTTATAAGTTGATGCCACTTTAGTACTTTGTTTTTTAATCAATTTTTATTATTCAATGCACCCAGGTCCTTCCCTCAAGAGATTAGTTATAATGGTCTAAATGAGGTAGATGAAAATATGCAACAAAATTCAACAGTGTATAACCAAGTATGTTCCTTATATAATTGTTGATACAATCAAGAGAAATACTGGCTAATGAAATGAGATCAGATGATAAGTTTTACCTACTGAAGCATATACATCTATAGATAAAAATAGCCTTAAACAAGAGGATTGGTTTTGTTCCTCACATATATGTCTTGTGATAGATTTATAACTTTTGATTCAAATAAAATATAGTCATTTAAATTTCTCAGTTGAATATCTAATCTATTTCATCAACGTCTTTTAATAAAGACTAGTTATTTAATAATGTAGTCAACTTTGGGAAAGAGAATATAAACCTTTGGTGAGCAGTTCTTGTCATTGGGCGACATGCGGTGGGTTTCAAGGAAGAAAGCTGTGAAATCAGGAATGGTCGGTAGATACTTATCTAAAATGAGATACTTTCAGCACCTAGAGAAGTAGCAAATAGTTGATGGGAAAAAAGCACGTCTTCCCCTTTTATTGGAAGATTCAACCATGGGTGGATGGTCAGCCCCTAGCAGGATGTCATCAACATTCTCTCATTGAAACTTAAAAATTAGGAATTAGAATTAGGAATTAACTCTATAAATGTAAAGGATTGAAAAGTAAAAATAAGATAAGTGATTTTTTATGAACCCAGAGAACACACTTTAAGCAGTATTCGTGCAGCTAAAATATCTTGAAAAAGATCACGGCTCACCTATGCTTTTGGCTTTTCCTAAATGCTACACTAAACCTAATATTCACAAAAAAGCCACAAATTTTGTGGGTCTAACCTCCAGTATGGTATGAAGCTAAAAAATGTTTTTCAACTCCTCAAGGTTATTGTGCTTTAAAAAAGAATTCTTTATGGATTTCAGTTTAAATGCATAGAAAACTAAAAGGACAAAGGTGCAAACTATTCCAGGGACGGTGGATATTTTAATGTTGATTTTTGTATTGATATGTTTCATCAGAAAAATGATGATAACACTTAAAGATCAATTGAAAATATTACATACTCTACGGGTTTTCATATATCTCAAACTGAAAATTCTTGATGTAGATTATTTGAGGAGTGACTTTAAATTTCTATGAGCATTTGAAGAGTGCGAAAAATATATTTTAGCAAAAAGCATTCCCTTCAGTGCGGAGGGGTCTTGAGCCCCCTGACTCCCTAAGAATTCCATTTTACATAAAGCATTGTTTGGGTTTTAAGGGGTTTTGAGGGGTCTTGAACCCCGGAAACCCCCTAAGTCTCAACCTCCTCAGAATTCAGTTTTCGACTTAGCCTTGTTTGTACTTTTAGGTGTCTTGTCCCTCTAAGAATTCCATTTTGCACAAAGGCTTGCTTATATTTTGAGGGGTCCCCCCCTTTAAGATTTAAGTGGATCCTATCCACTGCTGCCTTTTCCTGTCCCCTACCACCCCCTCCTATCCCCTTCTAAAGGGCTTATTACACTACACGACATGAGCTGCGATATGACGATGTCATAGAGAAATTATTAGAAAAAACATCTTTGTTTCACGTATGTGACATGCTTCAAATTACCATTTTTTAACAAATATATCACTCATTTATGCCAATTTGTCTGTAAAATCATGATATTGTGTCCATATCGCAGCTCATGTCGTGTAGTGTAATACCCCCTTTAGGGGATTGAGGCAGGAGAGGGCCGGGAGATGGGGCAGGAGAGGGCTGGGATATGGGGCAGGAGAAGGCCGGGAAATGGGGCAAGAGAGGCCGGGAGATGGGGTAGGAGAGGGCCGGGAGATGAGGCAGGAGAAGGCCGGGAAATGGGGCAGGAGAGGGCCGGGAGGTGGGGCAGGAGAGGGCCGGCAGATGGGGCAGGAGAGGGCCGGGAGGTGGGGCAGGAGAGGGCCGGGAGATGGGCAGGAGAGGGCCGGGTGATGGGGCAGGAGAGGGCCGGCAGTTTGGCAGGAGAGGGCCGGGAGATGGGGCAGAAGAGGGCCGGGAGATGGGGCAGGAGAAGGCCGGGAAATGGGGCAGGAGAGACCGGGAGGTGAGGGAGGAGAGGGCCGGGAGATGGGGCAGAAAGGGGCTGGGAGGTGGGGCAGGAGAGGGCCGGGAAGAGGGGCAGGAGAGGGCCGGGAGATGGGGCAGGAGGGGGCCAGGAGATGGGGCAGGAGGAGGGCGGGAGGGAGATGGGGCATAGACAAACTGTATGAGCGTTCACATATCTCCACCATCACCCCAGTGATGAGCTTATCACCTCTCGGCAGCCGTCGCCAGCCACCTGGACTCACTCCTCACCACCTCAGTCCAAGACGTTATAGTCTGGTATTGAGCTAGGCTATGATTTTGCCCTACAGAAAGTTGGCGACACTGTTCTTATATTAATACCACTGTCCCCTGTTGACCAATATGATCCCCAAGAAGGGGACTTTCCAATGGTGGGTATGGTGTATTAAAGATGAAGAAACCTTATACAGTCAGATGTAAATCCTCTGTCCACCATGTCACACACTGTCCAGCACCTGTTGAGCAACGCCTAATATTGAGTGTTTTACACACATTCAATTCATATATTCTCTGAATATAACAAAACAGAAAATCAAAAGTCTGCTGAAGAATAAATACATACCTTGCTTGAGTGCCTGCAGTGGTCTGAGTGACAGTCTGGTGACATGCACATAGTGGTCAGCCCTCTGCCGACTCACTCTCCAATCACAGTGACTGGGGTGATATGATTTTAGATGTCCCCCTGATTGGTGAGTGAGTCACTCACTATGTTCACAGGCCCTGTGACCTAACCCCATCTACCACTCCACCTCACTCCCCAACCCATACACCTACAGCCCTGACGTGTATTACAATGCTGACAGAGGTCATTGCACGCTTGGTGTCAGCTCCAGCCAACCCCCGCTCCCCCCCCCTCATCGCTCCTCCCCTCCCAGGTTTTATGGTACCTCTTCAAAGGGCACCCTTGGAGGAGCCGCCTGGGCACGGAACAGGCGTGGATGGGGGAGGGGGAGGGGGAGGGATGGGGACGGCAAGACCCAGGAGGAGCCGCTGTAGTCTGACGTGTAGCGGGTGGTTCTACAGGGGTGTGCAAATGCTCGCAAATTCGCACAAATGCAAGGCTGCCAAGTGTCCTGTATTTCACGGGACAGTCCCTTATTTTAGCCTTTGTCCTGTGTGTCCCGGCCGTAAGCAGTGGTGGATCCAGGATTTTAAAAAGGGTGGGCGCACTTTTGGAAGACATTTTCTTTAATAATAATGTCCTGTTTTATATATAAATGTCCCGTTTTTCTGAGCAGGACTGAGGAAATGTTGGCTGGCCTGCAAATGTGTGAATTCTGTCACAGAATGTGCGAATCTGTCACCCAAATTTATATAGGAAAGTGAAAATGCTATACAAAAAATGTGTGAATTTGTAACTAGATTGTGTGATTTTTGCTGGTAGTTTTGCGAAAATAAATTGGAGTCTGTACACTACTGTTCTGTTCTCCAGGGCCAGGTCTCATTATGGGCGCCGGCCACTGAAGGGAAACTAGAAGCAGCGTGAACCGCGGGATGGAGAGGGGTTGGGGTTGTGGTTCTGAGTGGGGGTGGGGGATGATCAAGGTCGGGGTCGGGGTAAGCAGTGGTGTGGGATGAGTGTGGGGGTAGTGAGGCAGAGGGGATTCTAATAGACGAACCTCCTGCCCTACGAGGATAATAAACTTGAATCTCGCAGAAACCCACCCCTCACTCTCCTACCAGAGGCGTTATCACTATGGCAACCCCTACTGATAATTATGGTGAGCATACATCTGGTTAGGAGAGTGACAGTATCAATTTGTGTATATCTCACTTATTATGAACATTAGAATCCCAATAAAAGTGAGAGAATTTTTCAAAAGCATATCTAATCCTTAAAAATAACTTTGATCTTATTGTATCTATAAGGGCTTTTGAATCAATTCAGATGTTATTGGTCATGGTTCATTGACCCCCACTGCTTTCAATGGGCACATGGTGGTTTATTTAACCCTGTTTGTTTAACGAATGTGACGTCACGCCAGTTACTAGAATGGCAGAAAGAAAGGACAAAATGACACACACACACGCCGCCTCTCTTGATATGATATTTGAATTGTATGAATGAGAAGCCATCATTTGCCGGGAACTAAATCCGGTATATCCCGCCCCTCTCCTCCCGGGTTTCATGGTACCTTCAAAAGGTCAAACGGGAGGAGCCGCTGAAGTGGTGGGGCTGGAGGGTCAAAGTCGGGGTCTGGTGTAAGATTCTGCAAGAGCTAAGTAGGTCAGGGACGGACTATCAGGCCCCCTGCAACTGGCTGGCCCCAGCCAACCCCTGCCCCCTTCCAGGCCTCCAGGAGTATGGAGCGGTTCTGTTGCTATTTTTGGCCCAATCTGAACCTTGTCACCACCTAGTCAAGAATCCAATCCTGCGCTGGCCGCCTGCGTACCTACTCACCAAGCACCGCCCCTTCCTCCAACCCCCCTCCCCTTCTCCCTGCAGATGGCCTCGTGGTTTCCCCTTATATTTTCAGGGGAAAGACGTCCATGTCTTCTGTTAAATGGGAATACAAAAATCAGGACGAAAAATAGATCAGGGATATGTTGCATTTTATAATTTATAGACTGGGTGGTGTATAAATCACCACATTACTACCCCATTTAAACCTTTCTGTAAATATTGAATTTATCCTTTAGGAGCAGATAGCGATGCAATGTGTGTAGCATAGTCAGTGGTCATGTATGGATGATGCGCCACTGATGACCAGCCCCCATGGTGTTGGACTTCCACCTCTGAGAAGCCTGATTTAAAAGCTGTCGTATCTGAGGCCTTTCTGAGGCTATGAAGGGAGAACATGGCAGACCTAGGGTTCATAGATATGCTCGTAAGAGTTTTTTCCCATATGGACCTCATGTGATATGGGCATTGGTCATGGGGTGCTGTAGCTAGGAGATCTCCCACAGCTTGGGTCGCCTTCCTTGTGGATGTTACTGGGCAGGTCACAGTGTCATCCGTTTTTGGCAAAGTTATTGTTTGCCTCTGGTTATACAGCTGTGTATTATGTGCCCGTTTTATGGACAGTTTGTAATTCCACTTTGGACAGGCAAAGTGTTTAGAAATACATAGCTTTCACCACAATACTGTCTAACTCTTTTGGAAGGGCCCCAAGAATGGACCTGATTGAACCCGTAGAAACTGGCTGACAAGATGCTGGTATTTGGTACTTTCTCCTGATCACTGCATCCAGGGCCTGTTTGATTCTTATAAGAACAAACCCCAGCCAAGGAGGAAAAAAGAATAGGAGGGTCCAGCACGGCAAAACGTATAACCGCCGATTGGGGTGACACCTGGCATCCGTCAGGCACTCCGCCATGTCGTACCATTGGCAAGATAGGGAGCCCAAACTAAACCTGCTAATTTCTAAATTTGTGTTTAAATCACGGTTCCCAAAGTGACATATTTGCATTTTTTACACATTTTTCTGTTGAAATTTTTAAAAAACTTGTTTGTATTCCTTTCAAAAATACATAGAATGACTGTGTTTTGATCCGAATCGACGGCTGGTTGTAGCCCTACATCACTGGGTTTGAGGGAACCAGCTCCATACTTTTGTCAAGTCACGTAGTTCCTCTGTAACCTGGATTCAGCGATCTAGGTTACATTTCAGTTCCTTGTTAGGGTACCAGCCTGTTGAAACGGGTCAGAAACGTTTTTTACATAAGCTAGTCGGGGGTTACAGTACGTTTCTATAATGGCGACTGCTTACTAGACCATCTTATAGCATAGCAAATTATAGATCTTTGCCCCAGCTAAGGGCCACCCACCAGGTGATGAAGACTGATGCTGCTGACAGCTTGTTTCTCACTGTACCTGGTTGTAAAATCAGGTGCCCTTGAAGGCCCATGAGCTTAAGAATAAAATGGAGCTCTATGGAGCTCTATTATGTTCGAAACCAAATGAAAACTGTTTTATTTCCACTTCTTGGGACAGAGAGCTGAAAGTCAGGGCTTCAGCCCAAGCCTAGCCCACCAGGAAAAAGTTGTACACATAGGCTGGTGGGCCCCAGGCTGAAAGGTAATCTCTCATTATCTTGGGATTTTTCGTTCATGTCTCAGAGGTTACAGCGGATGGATCAGGGCCTGCATTTCTCATGCTGGGCCTCTGCACAGGACGACTAAGCTGACTGAATAACAGTGTGAGTCAATAGTATTTCACCAACAAGGTGGTAGTGTGTGTCAATCCCTCTATGTGTTAATTATATCAATGATTTATAATATACATGTGCATCAATTGTATTCACAAACAGGGTGTCAGTGTGTGTCAATCCCTGTGCGTTGATTGTATTAACACACCTCACACTACTGCAGTGTGAATGGTCTGGATGCTGCAGGTTACAAAATATGCCCCTCCCCCAGCCAACCTCAAACCCCTCCCTCCCTCCCACCCTACTGCAAGCCCTTGGCCGGCCACAGGTACCCTGAGCCACCCCAGTAGGCAGCCAATGCCCCTACAAAAGCTGTAGTCAGTAGTGGGCCAGGTCGGTGTTCCTACACTTACAGGTATCCAGAATGGCCTGGGTTTCTATTGAACCTGTGGGCTGTAAATACACCAGGTAACTGCCCCTATGCTAGGCTTCTGAGGTGTCCAGGTCTGCCTGGGCCTCTATTGAAAATGTGGGTAGTCAGTCTCTTAGTAGGTTAGAAAAGAATCGTTTGAGAGGGTTTTTATGCCAATTTGAGCACTACAAATCATCAACTGTAACTACCTATCCTCACCTACCACTATTGACCATCATCTTTTACTACCTACCATCACCTGTAACTACCAATCTTCATCCGTCACTACTTATCCCCACCTGGAACTATTGATTTAGTGACATTCTTCCATGTGGTGTTTGTTGGTCTTTGGCTAGAGGACTTCAATCACAATTGAGTTAAATGGGATGGGTAACATTTATTCAATGATATACCCCTTTGTTGGTCAGGGTTATGGCTCTGATCTTCAAGAAACTTACAAATAAGTCAATGCCATGTTATGTCGGTCACCATATCCAAAAGTCCCTTCATACCTAAACTTGACCTCACCTGGTTTTGTTTCCATTGTATTTGTCAGTGCAAATCAGACAATCAAATGTAAGAATAATTACTTAGATTAAAAGGAGTTCTAAGGAGTAGCCTTGAAGAATTAGGTCAGACAGTAGGAATGGAATAAATAGTTTGGAGCCCAAGCCTCAATATCAAATGTCTGTAGGGAGCAGAGTGTCTATAGTTATCTCCGGTTAATTTCATACATAAAGAAAGCCATCTAAGTTTAGATAAAACCAATCTCAATCTTATGTGTAGAGGGTAAAGGACAGGCTGAATCATGTTTTTACTGGGTTCAGAAGGTGAAGATGTGGTGTAGAAGGTCAGGTACAGTCAGGGTAATGTTTTGCAAGGAAAATGCAGGCCAGTAGCATATTGGGCTGTTGACAATGCTGCAACAACAAAATAGACTGTGGCCATAGCTAGGCAGAGTATAAAAGGTCAGGGACAGTGAGGGCCATGTATTGAAAAGAGAATAATAGGTTCACAAGTAGCCAAATAGCCTGCAGCTATAGATAGAGGTTTATAGAAGGTCAGTGAGAGGATGGTAAGATGGTGCAATAAGGGGTTTTGTAGAGAATCAGGTGAAGGGAGGTAAAAGGTCTGGTATAGAGTGGATAGAAGGTCTTGTAAGGGGATGATGGAAGTTTAGATAAATTCAACTAGGGTCAGATAGGCATTGACTGGTCAGATGGAAGGTGAGTTGTCTCACGAACTGGGGGAGGTGGTGTTAAGATATTGGTTCAAGTCTGGTAGTGAACTATATGTGAGCCATCAACAGCAGGTCAGGGGTACATAAGAGCTGACCTGGGTCTCCAGAGGGGGGACAGGGTCATTGCAGGGTTGACAGGGTCACCAGAGAGAGGACAGGGGTACTGCAGGGTGGGCAGGGACACCAGAAGGGGGACAGGCCTAGGGGTACTGTAGGGACAACAGGGACTCCAGAGGGGGGACAGGCCTAGGGGTACTGCAGGGCTGACAGGGACACCAGAGGGGGGACAGGCCTAGGGGTACAGCAGGGCTAACAAGGACACCAGAGGGGGGACAGGCCTAGGGGTACTGTAGGGCTGACAGGGACTCCAGAGGGGAGACAGGCCTAGGGGTACTGCAGGGCTGACAGGGACTCCAGAGGGGGGACAGGCCTAGGGGTACTGCAGGGCTGACAGGGACTCCAGAGGGGGGACAGGCCTAGGGGTACTGCAGGGCTGACAGGGACACCAGAGGGGGGACAGGTCTAGGGGTACAGCAGGGCTGACAAGGACACCAGAGGGGGGACAGGCCTAGGGGTACAGCAGGGCTGACAAGGACACCAGAGGGGGAACAGGCCTAGGGGTACTGCAGGGCTGACAGGGACTCCAGAGGGGGAACAGGTCTAGGGGTACTGCAGGACTGACAGGGTCACCAGAGGGGAGACAGGCCTAGGGGTACTGCAGGGCTGACAAGGACACCAGAGGGGGAACAGGTCTAGGGGTACTGCAGGGCTGACAGGGACTCCAGAGGGGGGACAGGTCTAGAGGTACTGCAGGACTGACAGGGTCACCAGAGGGGGGACAGGGGTACTGCAGGGCTGACAGGGACACCAGAGGGGGGACAGGCCTAGGGGTACTGTAGGGACAACAGGGACACCAGAGGGGGGACAGGCCTAGGGGTACAGCAGGGCTGACAAGGACACCAGAGGGGCAACAGGCCTAGGGGTACTGCAGGGCTGACCGGGACTCCAGAGGGGGGACAGGTATAGGGGTACTGCAGGACTGACAGGGTCACCAGAGGGTGGACAGGTGTACTGCAGGGCTGACAGGGACACCAGAGGGGGTACAGGCCTAGGGGTACTGTAGGGCTGACAGGGACACCACAGGGGGACAGGCCTAGGGGTATTGCAGGGCTGACAGGGACACCAGAGGGGGGACAGGCCTAGGGGTACTGTAGGGCTGACAGGGACACCAGAGGGGGGACAGGCCTAGGGGTACTGTAGGGCTGACAGGGACACCAGAGGGGGGACAGGGGTACTGCAGGGCTGACAGGGACACCAGAGGGGGAACAGACCTAGGGGTACTGCAGGGCTGACAGGGACACCAGAGGGGGGACAGGGGTACTGCAGGGCTGACAGGGACACCAGAGGGGGAACAGGCCTAGGGGTACTGTACGGCTCACAGGGACACCAGAGGGGGTACAGGCCTAGGGGTACTGCAGGGCTGACAGGGACACCAGAGGGGGGACAGGGGTACTGCAGGGCTGACAGGGACACCAGAGGGGGACATGTCTAGGGGTACTGTAGGGACAACAGGGACACCAGAGGGGGGACAGGCCTAGGGGTACAGCAGGGCTGACAAGGTCACCAGAGGGGGGACAGGGGTACTGCAGGGCTGACAGGGACACCAGAGGGGGAACAGGCCTAGGGGTACTGTACGGCTCACAGGGACACCAGAGGGGGGACAGGCCTAGGGGTACTGCAGGGCTGACAGGGACACCAGAGGGGGACAGGTCTAGGGGTACTGTAGGGACAACAGGGACACCAGAGGGGGGACAGGCCTAGGGGTACAGCAGGGCTGACAAGGACACCAGAGGGGGAACAGGCCTAGGGGTACTGCAGGGCTGACAGGGACTCCAGAGGGGGGACAGGCCTAGGGGTACTGCAGGGCTGACAAGGACACCAGAGGGGGAACAGGTCTAGGGGTACTGCAGGACTGACAGGGTCACCAGAGGGGGGACAGGCCTAGGGGTACTGTAGGGCTGACAAGGACACCAGAGGGGGAACAGGTCTAGAGGTACTGCAGGGCTGACAGGGACACCAGAGGGGGGACAGGGGTACTGCAGGGCTGACAGGGACACCAGAGGGGGAACAGGCCTAGGGGTACTGTAGGGCTGACAGGGACACCAGAGGGGGTACAGGCCTAGGGGTACTGTAGGGCTGACAGGGACACCAGAGGGGGGACAGGGGTACTGCAGGGCTGACAGGGACACCAGAGGGGGAACAGGCCTAGGGGTACTACAGGGCTGACAGGGACACCAGAGGGGGGACAGGGGTACTGCAGGGCTGACAGGGACACCAGAGGGGGAACAGGCCTAGGGGTACTGCAGGGCTGACAGGGACACCAGAGGGGGAACAGGCCTAGGGGTACTGTACGGCTCACAGGGACACCAGAGGGGGTACAGGCCTAGGGGTACTGTAGGGCTGACAGGGACACCAGAGGGGGACAGGCCTAGGGGTATTGCAGGGCTGACAGGGACACCAGAGGGGGGACAGGCCTAGGGGTACTGTAGGGCTGACAGGGACACCAGAGGGGGGACAGGGGTACTGCAGGGCTGACAGGGACACCAGAGGGGGAACAGGCCTAGGGGTACTGCAGGGCTGACAGGGACACCAGAGGGGGGACAGGGGTACTGCAGGGCTGACAGGGACACCAGAGGGGGAACAGGCCTAGGGGTACTGTAGGGCTGACAGGGACACCAGAGGGGGGACAGGGGTACTGCAGGGCTGACAGGGACACCAGAGTGGGGACAGGCCTAGGGGTACTGCAGGGCTGACAGGGACTCCAGAGGGGGGACAGGCCTAGGGGTACTGCAGGGCTGACAGGGACACCAGAGGGGGGACAGGCCTAGGGGTACTGCAGGGTTGACAGGGACACCAGAGGGGGACAGGGGTACTGCTGAGATGACAGGGACACCAGAGGGGGACAGGGGTACTGCAGGGATGACAGGGACACCAGAGGGGGACAGGGGTACTGCAGGGCTGACAGGGACACCACAGGGGGACAGGCCTAGGGGTATTGCAGGACTGACAGGGACTCCAGAGGGGGGACAGGCCTAGGGGTACTGCAGGGCTGACAGGGACACCAGAGGGGGGACAGGCCTAGGGGTACTGCAGGGCTGACAGGGACACCAGAGCGGGAACAAGGGTACTGCAGGGATGACAGGGACACCAGAGGGGGGACAGGCCTAGGGGTACTGTAGGGCTGACAGGGACACCAGAGGGGGGACAGGGGTACTGCAGGGCTAACAGGGACACCACAGGGGGACAGGCCTAGGTTTATTGCAGGGCTGACAGGGACACCAGAGGGGGGACAGGCCTAGGGGTACTGTAGGGCTGACAGGGACACCAGAGGGGGGACAGGGGTACTGCTGAGATGACAGGGACACCAGAGGGGGACAGGGGTACTGCAGGGATGAGAGGGACACCAGAGGGGGACAGGGGTACTGCAGGACTGACAGGGACACCAGAAGGGGGGACAGGGGTACTGCAGGGATGACAGGGACAACAGAGGGGGGACAGGGGGACTGCAGGGATGACAGGGACACCAGAGGGGGGACAGGCCTAGGGGTACTGCAGGGCTGACAGGGACACCAGAGGGGGGACAGGGGTACTGCAGGGCTCACAGGGACACCAGAGGGGGACAGGGGTACTGCAGGAGACTGACAGGGACACCAGAGGGGGGGACAGGGATACTGCAGGGCTGATGGGGACACCAGAGGGGGACAGGGGTACTGCAGGGATGACAGGGACACCAGAGGGGGGACAGGCCTAGGAGTACGGCAGGGATGACAGGGACTCCAGAGGGGGGGACAGGGGTACTGCAGGGCTGACAGGGACACCAGAGGGGGGACAGGCCTAGGGGTACTGCAGGGCTGATGGGGACACCAGAGGGGGACAGGGGTACTGCAGGGCTGACAGGGACACCAGAGGGGGACAGGGGTACTGCAGGGCTGATGGGGACACCAGAGGGGGACAGGCCTAGGGGTACTGCAGGGCTGACAGGGACACCAGAGGGGGGGGACAGGGGTACTGTAGGGCTCACAGGGACACCAGAGAGGGGACAGGCCTAGGGGCACTGCAGGGCTGGCAGTGACACCAGAGGGGGGACAGGGGTACTGCAGGGCTGATGGGGACACCAGAGGGGGACAGGCCTAGGGGTACTGTAGGGCTCACAGGGACACGAGAGGGGGTACAGGCCTAGGGGTACTGCAAGAGACAGGGATGACTGGCACACAAGAGGGGTGTCAGAGGTACTATAGGGGTGACAGAAATATCTGAGTATGTCTCATAGTGGCATAATAAGAAAGAGTCCAGGTTCCTTTTTTTATGTTTAATCCAATCCTCATTCCTTAGTACTTCTTGTTGTTACATTCTGCTATTACAGGAGGAGGCCCCAAGCCTCTCACCGCTTCCACTGTTGGTGAGCTGCTCATATATGTGTCACCGCATTCCACTGTTGTGTCACATGACATAGGACAGGGGCGAGGGTACACTTGCCTCTATTGGGCAGTGTAAACATTATGCTATGTTACAAGTAGAGAGAGAAAGAACTAGATGACCATATGCTATGTTACAAGTAAAGAAAGAACTGGATGACCAATGGGACATAAGAGGAAAGAAAAGATCATCTGTATGTTAATGTACAAAATTGTTTATTTTCAAAGATAAAGATGGATGTTTGATCATGTATACATAGAAAAAGTAAAAATAAAAACTTGAAATGAAAATATACATATTGGTAATCATACAATTATAACATATCTTGCCTGGTATATTGAATCTTTCATGTCTGGAAAACACATTTGGAAAACTTTTCAAAGCTTTAGATCCTAAATTGTCATTCAGTGAATCTGAGGAGATCCTTTAATTTACAAGGGAACAGGTTCATTTGATTTGTCTGGAAGGAAAAGGAGAACTGGATATGAAGTTAAACGTTTAGTTTTATATGTTCATGAAGGACCTTATTTTATCACCCTCTAGGTACATAGAAGGGTTTCTCATATTATGAAGAACCTTGTTCCTTGTTTTGAAGGGAAATAGTCCAGACACTATTGCCAAGCATAACTCTAGCATCATTGTATGCATGGCAAAAGTACAGTTCCACTCAGAGCGCAACTGCTAGTCATTATGGCAACTGGCTTCCCCAAGCATGACCAATTGTACAATAGTGAGCATTGCAAATGCAATTGGTCTGTTTAAGAAGCTAGTTTCCATGGTGACCCTATTACTGCACATAGCCTTAGTATAACCAGCAAAGTAGTTCTTCATTATTTTCATTATTTGTCTTATATTTTGGATATTCATTTGGTAATAAAATATAGAAAAAATCAAGTTAGGCATGGCACTGCTGTCTAAAAAGTACAACCTTTGAAAAAATGTTTTTACTCTGTTTAGGACAAGAATTTTGTATTTTGTTTTAGAATAAAATTCATAAATAGTGTATTCTAAGTGAGGGGATATTGTTCATATTAATAAGTCTTAATAAGTCTTAAGTCTTAATGCTATAATATCATATGATATAAAGAGGTGTATTGAAAAAAAAAGCTTAAGTTGAACAACTTTTGCGTAGCTTGTCAACATGGTAGAGCATTTTCAGACCTAAGAGGATAAGGTCATAAATGCAACAGGTCATTAACCTGATATAACATAACAATCTTTGTCATTATGTTGGTTTCTAGATGGAAAATGCTCTAATCAAAAATATGTCAGCCAATATGTATAAAACAAGCCAAATTCTCCTTACCACAGATAGCTGATTTCCTGTATTTTATCTCAACGTGCATGCTGAGAAATATGTCGACAAGTTACAAGGCTTAAGTACAGAAATTGTCAATTATTATGGCATAACTCATGGTATATCATAATGGAAAACTCACAGACTAATTTTTATTTTGTATCTCTATATATCTAATATTGTTCAAGTTGGTTTGAATATTCAGTCATTATACATAAATATACAACAAATATTTGTATTTTTTCTAGTGTCTTTGTTGACAAAATCAGACAAAATCAACCTGCAGCTGCCTATAATACTGTTTGTCAGCTACCTGTGGTAGGGAGCATTGTTATGCTGTTACAACATTGTAGCAATGTAGGGAGAATTGTTTTGCTGTTACAACATTGTAGCAAAGTATATCGGTTTTCTTTCAGTCTAAGAGTGACAAAACTAGCAGCTGCAGGAGCAGATGCGCTTCTTGCAGCCCTAGAAGTTAACTCCACAGTGACACTGTTGTAAGTAAACACATAATGTGTGTTTTGTATTGATTGACACTGCATAGTTTCAGCTTTGGAAGAAAAGCAAAAAAATTAATGCTTTAAGCCTTTTGTTTTCATGCAAAGAGCTAAAAAAGAACAAGTTAAAAAGGTTCATAAATACAACTATGGTAATTAGGTTTATCTTTATCATAATTAAAGCCTGGGCCCTAAGTAGAGAAACTTTCAGTGGTCAACAATACTGAGAGGGGAAAAGATAGAGCTGAATGGATGCTGAAGGTAAAGTTGCCTGCACCTTTAGTAGGAAAGTGTTATAAAATGGCACATTTCACAATGAGTCTTGCATATCATGTCTTCTGTCTTTTATACACATGCATCGTTAAATAAATTATCCTAACTCTATGAATTATAAATCTGTTTGATCCAGGGATTAAAGATGTCAATTTCCTGTGTTTTGTTTTTGAGAAATAGGATATTGTCCTTTTTCCATAAGAATATACAAGCATATGACTGATAAATGTCCACAGAAAGAAGCATGTTCCAAATTGAGACAAACATTTTTCAAGTGTTTATATGGCTGAAACTATATAAGTATTAATGTGAAAAAACACTATGGAAAGTATAAACTATAAAATTGTATCCACTTTATGAATTTCAAAAATTGTCCACAAATTTGAGTAATTTCTGTCAGGATCATGTGTAAGGTATTTCTTAAAGTAGTAGCTTATTAATGTATTAATTTTGATATGGCAAACATTGTATACACAAATTCTGACCAAGACCATAATATTTCAGAATTCTTCTTCTTGGATTAAATTGTGCCATATGTCACTTAGATTACGTTTCCTTTACATATCATTAATAGAGTAACCTCTATCAGAATCTCCGATTCCCTACATACAAGTCTTTTTCAAATCATAAATCAGAATTATGTAATATAAGGTGATTCAAACATTCTATCTCATGTATTATTATTACAGTACCCCTAGGCCTGTCCCCCCTCTGGTGTCCCTGTCAGCCATGCAGTACACCAAGTTATGGGCTATATAAAAAAAAATTAAAAAGTAACCGCCATCACAGTGACCTCCATCAGAACAGCCTCTGTCAGGCATCAGCTTATCCAAGCTGCTTCCTACTATTTATATTTTAATGATTATATTTAATGTAAATGTGTGAAAACATGAAAGACATATTGAGTTGAATAGAATTGTCTTGAACAACTGATAAATGTTACTCTTCAACATAAGAATATTGAGCAGGTTGGGGCTAAGGAAATGTTGGTTAAACAGGACGTCCTATGAAGCTTGACTGTCCTGATAAGCTAATTAGGAGGAGAACAACTTTTCTAGGCCACTGGGTACCAGCCATAGGCTATTGGTGTACACACTGGGCACCATCAACCAAGAAGGTTCCCGGTGTGCTTCACTGGTGACCTACTATTGGTGTCCAATGACCCAGAAAAGGCATTCTCCTCCTAATTGATATTCTCCCTCCTTTTTATGGTCATGTGAAACCTGTCTGAACAGGCCCTGGACACCAGTATCCACGTTTAGAACCTATAATTAAGCATGCTGAGGGCATGTTGTGGAGCCTAGACAGGGTATGTTATGCAGGTAAACAAGCCCCGGCCTGCTCCTCCATGAAGGCTCAGTCACCCAGTACTAAAGAGGTCATAAGGGGACTCATTTTATGCTTTGTGAAAAAAGTACACATTTAAGGGGAGACATCAAAATTCTCCACAGCAGGTCACAGCCAATGGCCAGTGACACTACAGTATGTAGCCTCCAACAAGGGGTACTGAAGGTCACAGCCTGCTGTCGTGTCGCCACACCCTGATATGAGGAGGATGGAGACATTATCTTAATGACCCTAAATTTAATGACCTCATTAACTAATTAATAATCAATTAATTAGCCTTAATGAGGTACTTAGGTTATGTTATGTTTACAAACATAAAAGGAAAGCTCCATTTTATCATACAACTAATAACAAAAAACTGATATTAGCTCATGGCTGATAGTAGTGTAGGGAGGTGATGAGATCCACTATCTTTATTAATGGGGTCAAGTGGTGATGTCATAGATAATCTTTGCTTATCAGTGAAATGTTGTGAAATCAAATTTCTTGTTGTTGTGAAATCAAATTTCTTATCTTAAATAAAATTTTATCAGAGATAGATAAAATTTCTTATCGTAAATAAAATTTTATCAGAGATAGATAAAATCTCAGAAATGACATCACCATTTGACCCCATTAATGAAGATAGTGGATTTCATCACCTCCTAAGAAGTAAACCTAGAATGGAAAGGGGGAATTCTTTTTATATCAGCTGCCGATAAAAGGTAGAATGGGGCTGATAAGGAACATGATGACGTATAGAAGCATGTACCTGAGAATGAATCAGTATCGGTGAAAGATAGAAGTCAAAGTTCATGCACAGTGTAAAACATGTTTACATTAAGAACTGAAACCAGAATGGTGAAACACCACTGAGGGGGATGTTTTTTCCCCTTATCAGCTAGTTTTAAAATACGCCAGCTTGGAATGTTGCTGATAAGGAAAATGTTCTGATGTAATCAGTAAGTGATATGCGAGTAGCTGTAAGCACCCACCTGAGGATGGATCAGTATAGCTGAAGGATAGATGTCAAAGTCCACACAGAGAGCGGAGAAAAACACGTCCGTAGGCACCAAGACCTAATTCCAGAATGGTGAAAGACCACCAAGGCTTTTTCTGTTATCAGATACCGTTAAAATTTTTGATAAGGAAAGGTACATGACAGGTAAACTTTACATGAACCCAGAGCATATTTGTATTGATTTCACAAAGTGGTGAAAGACTTACCCGGAACAACTCGAACTAACAACAAAGGTAACAAGACTCGTTTATTTCAAAGTTTGTTTTATTTTATCATCATTCCACGTTAAATTGTCGCTAAAGCTACACACATAACTTTTAAGTGGCAATCCTCTACATCTCCAATAAATGAAGTCTACACAATAGTGACCACACACAGGGTCATCGCCTTGTATTCTTTTTAAAGAGTATATATAGTTGGGTCCGTTCGCGATTAAAAAGTCCTTTATGACAGTGCTGTAGGACTCAGGGGAACGCCCCATAGAGTCAAAGAACTCTGCTGGACCGCTATTAAAAACAGCAGCTACCACCCAGTGCTTTCCTGGCCCGTTGGCAACGTCAGTGTTTATCACCATTACAGAAGGTCTTTTAGCTAACAAAGGTAAATCTTGGAAGGATCCGATTCCAGCAAAGGTTTTTCGGGAAGGTGTGTCCGATAGAATATAGTTTTGCAGAGTCAGCGTGTCAAGTCCTTCACGCGTTGACGATGACATTTCTAGCCTCGTCAATGTTTATCGAGCCTTCAAATGTTCCGTAGGTAATAACTGTGACGGGTACTGGAAGCGGCTTTTGAAACTTAACGTGAATCCTGGTATTGCCTCTTTTCTGCAAGTTTGTGAAGTCTTGTCCTTTGGTTTTTACCAAGTCTATCACGTAAATGGCATAGCCGTTCATGTAGTCGTACTCACTGATATTGGGTGCTTCTTTCTGCCAGGGTGGCATACATTCAAATAAAGTAGCATATGCAGATACCACGTGTTTTTCTGCAAACTGTGGAGACAAAGGTCTGCCTGGGAGGCTTGTACCGTCCTGTTCATAACTCAGGTACTCCAAATCCATGTGCTTAAAATGGAATGGATTTTGCTGGTTATCCCCGGAGTAGGAGGCGGACGTAACCAGAGCCACCACCAAACGAGAAGGAATACTGTCCATGAATACATTTTCCATACACCAGCTGTATTCGTTGGCTGGTATGTTGTACGCTTTGATGTCCGAGCGAGGAAAACAGTAAATTGCTGGGTTATTTTGCAGCAATTTTTGATGTCCTAAAAACAAGGCATCGTTTACCTTGATGTAGGAAACGATTGAAGTTGCCTGGGCAATTTTCACGGAATAATACTTTGCCGTTCTTTGGTTACCTGGGGCTGGTGTGGAATAGGTTTTATACATCAACCTAAATTTGTCTGACGAGGGGTATAACTTTAAGTTCAAAGCAACTCCGTTCAATACAGGTCTGGTTTGCTGCGCAATGTCTACAAAAAGTGATGACATGACCTCCATTTTAGATCCAGCAGCGGTTTTTGCCCGACGATCAGAAAGACCGGTATTTCCTGAGTCTTCGTAGTCGTCCATGCTGCCCGCACTGTCCTTTTTAAATCCGGCAATGGACAGCCAACCAATGTGATCGTTTACCCCGTATTGTAAAAGGGTGTCTATGATGGCTTTGTACGGGAAATTGCTTCCCACGCTAGTTGTAATCACCGTTTGATTAAGGCTTAGATCACATTGTCTGAATATGGAGGTGACTGGCATGTTGACGAATCCTACTTGGTCCACCGCTTTAATCGGGGCATCTTTGTCATCAACTATTTGCAGTTGTAGTCTTAATTTCGAACGGTTCAGTTGAACGTAGTCTTTCACCGATTTAGGAATATCAAATTCCAAGGGGGTTGACCCCGATAGAGCTCCGACTGGACTATATTCTTTTTCATATGTAACTTCTGTGCCAGTTTGAACGGGTAGATGGGTAAACAATGCAAGGTTGTCTTGATATCCTTCTGGGGCTTCGTTCATTTTGAAGGCCATTTCTTTCTATATTTTCGTTGAATTGGCTTGGTCTGCTTAGCCTTTTTCCTTTTCTTTGATTTCAGCAGAGTCCTAGAGGGTGTCTGTGACCTGGCCCGTTTGATTTGCGCTTTTTGTACTTGCCTTTTTAAATTTTGTTTGGCTTGATCGACGGCTTGTTGATTAGGAGTAACAAGCTTGATAAGTGACCCTCCGCCGGTTTGAACAGACAACAATATTTTGGCCCGTCCTCGTTCCATGCGATTGAATGCCCCCACGGTGGGCACATAAGGTACGTACACACTCATTTCGGGCGAAAGTGAAGCGTCATTCACAAACTGGTGAGTTTGTTTGTGGGTAAGGTTCCCTGTGGTGTTTGTAGGTAGATCCTGAGCCGCTCCACGTCACTGCGAGCCAACTTCAAGTAGTGCAAGACAGAAAAATCTTCAGGTCTTCTAACTATTCGAAGCAAGGGTTTTATAAGCTCCTTCGACGAAACTAGTCTCCACCAAGTCACAGCACACGTGATAGTCTTTTCTGAGAGAACCAGAGTACCAATAGCTAACGAGAGCGCATTCCCATGCACCGGAAAAAATGATGGGTTGCGGTAGGTCTATCGTAAAATCCCAAGGTTGATTGTTCGGATAAACGTCCTTGGACACGCCCGGTGCCACATGTAAATACATGAGTGAAGACGTCGGTGTGGTGTCTTTGTATTTATGTCTTTCAAAATAAACCCGAATTAATTGTTTTTATTTTCTATGGCTTCCAATTGGTCCTTACTTATCCAGCTATCGTACCGAGGTGGCCAACCTTGCCATCGGACGATGTAACCCGGCTTACCACCCATGGTTTTCTTTTTGATTAATCTTTCAATGTTGTAGCGTGTGTCTTTGATTACTTTGACCTTTTCTAGTTGTTCAGCATAGAACTTTCCCTCTACCGGAGCATTATCCCAAGATTTTACCGTGTACTGAGGAATTCCTTGTTGGGCACTGCGGTCAACCACTACTGACAGCTCAGTAGTCCACGCTTCATCATACGCCCTGGTAAAGGGTTGTTTATATTTGGAGAGTCTGACCGTGTCTCCCTCTTCAAAGGTGAAAACAGTTTGCTTTTTGGGTTTGTGAGTTTTCTTTTTTCTTTTGGGTTGCTTCTGTTTGAGTCCGTATTGAATTTTCCACAAAGTAGGATTGTCGGTGAGGGTGGCTTGTAGTGGTGACATTTGTATGGATCGATGAACAGCGTTGTTGTAACTTTCAGTCACGTCGTTCAATACTGCCGTCCATGCATAGGACTGGCGATGAAACATTCTCTTAACCAATTTGCTTTTTAACGTTTTAATAAAACGCTCGCTATAGTTAGCTTTGACCTGGTTAAGAGTGACTACGTGTTTGACACCTTCCGAGACAAGGTATGTTTTAACCCATTTGTTACAAAATTCTGAACCCATGTCAGTTCGCAATACGTTGCATTTTTGCTCTTTGAATACTTGTTTTATTGCTTCAGTCATTTCCTTTCCAGACAGGGTGCGCAAAGGCCGAGTCCATGCGTATCGAGTGAAAATGTCCACGACCACTAGAATAAAAGCATAGCCGCCATTTTCTTTAGAGTATTTCTTCATGTTTGCCGTGTCGGCATCATATTGTTGGTAACGTTCTGACACAATCACTCTGGGTCTTTTTATCCGTCGGTTTACGGGCTTAAATAGAGTGCAAGTGTCCTGTTGTGCGAGCCAGTCTTTAACGTCCTTGAATTTGTAGTCTCTCCCATCCTGTTGGGAATGAACGTACAACTTTCGAACTCCTCCGTACGAAGCGGGATGAGCGGGGTCGTAGTAAATCCGTTTCGGGTACTCGTTCATTCTTTTTGCCAAAGTCTAACCCATGCAGATTGAGTGGGAGGAATTTTCCTTTTTCTTCGTATTTTAATGGGAAGTCCTGGAGGTGGTGGTACGAGATTATTCGAAGCTTTTCTTTTCACGGGCTCGGTCCCAGATGGCGCAAGCGGCGCTCCTGCCCCCGCTAAAGGCAAGGTTTCCGTGGTCGGCGCCGGCGCCGGGCCCCCTTCCGCTTTTGCTTGCACGGTGTCTGGGGTTTGCTCTTGTGAACTCGTTGCAGCAGTCAACTTTAAGTAACGATCGTACGGCACCAAGACTGCTTTTCTCATTTTAAAATGTCAAAGAGAGGGTCTCGAACGACCCTCAACAGCTCCAAGACCAATCTGTAATGGCGACTGAGAAGTTTAGATTTGTTCTTATGGTTTGTTTCGGAACTCACCAGCTTTTTAAGCAATCCTTTTCTTTTGTCCACCAAAGCCTTTGCTTGAGGATGCAACGGAAGGTTGAGCAGGTTTTTAGCTATTTCCGTTAGCGCTTTAATTTGATCGCGCATGGCAGTGTATACATTGAAATAGGCAATAAAAAAGTGTTTTAGCCACCTATCTTGATATCAAAACATTTCTTTTTGGGTGAGCTTTAATCATTGTAAACATTTTGGCAAAAGAAAATAGTGCTTCTTTTTTCATGAAATTTGATTAATCTCTATAACACCCATGTTTCTGTATCACAAACAAACAAACTCAGAGAAGTATGAGCATATAAATTGCTTTATTTCACGAATTTCACAATACAGCAGATGTGACATCATTTTGATCAGTGGAGCAGTTGGATGTGCCTTAATGTCACTGTTGATACACTTCTATTAAATGCATGACATAACAAAACTTGTATTCACACAAGAAAACCTAGGTACCCTCCATGGATGCCTCACTTTCTGGATCACTTTCTGAGTTTTCCTCAGAGTCTGACTCAGTTTCAGAGTCTGACTCAAACAGTTCTTCAAACCTATGTCTTTGCTTCCTGAGAACTTTCTTTATGGCCTTTCTGTCATTCATTCCATGATCTGTTAGATCCTCTGCTTGATCGAGAATATCATTTGTGATATTGTGATTCCTCAAGTTCAAAGCTTTTTCAAGGTAGTTTCTGTAAAGCTTGAAAAAGGTAAGTTTATCTTTGGCTTTCATGGCTTCTTTAGCCTTGCTTTCAGCTTCTTTTTGGTCAAATCCCTTATCTTTGAATTCATCCACCTTTTCTTGCCAAGGTTTTTGATTTTCAACACGCGCTTCATTCCACAATGAGGTCATTACAGGATTTTCTTGCACAGAATCCTCATCTTCATCTTCTGACTCTGGTACAGTTTTTAGTTTCTTTCTTGGCGGATCAGGAGTGACTGGACACCAATTTCTCACATGGTTATATACATCCAGTGCATTCATAAAGACCTGTCCACACCCATCACAGTTCTTGAGTGAGTGAGGGTTTTCCGTCATTTTGATGTCATCTGCCATGTAATCCCTTCTACAATCACTTATACACTGAGATACTTGACAAAACTGATCAGCTTTTATAGCCTCTAGTCGCTTAGACTCAATGGTTATAGGCTTGAGATCAACCAGTAGACAACCATAAGGCTCCTGAGTTGCTTTATCAAAATGGTCCATGAAGTATCCGGAATTAGTCGGATACATCTGTCTGGCAAGAGTCATTATCTGTTGTTTGTCCACTGGATTTTTGAATAGTAAAAGGTAATGACAGTTTCGTCTCTGCGTTGGATCTTTGCTGAAATAAAGGTTTTGAGACAAAACTAAAACAGATAGATTTCTATGATGGCTTCCCTCTGTAAAAAGATCGGTCACCCGTGGATCTTTTGCAGATATTGTCATTAAATCATCCAGTATCAACAAATTTCTTTTAGATGAGTCAATAAAAGAATCCTTTTCAAGGTGTATAGGAATTCCTTGTATGAATTCCACACACGGCCACACCGAGTTAGTGACTTCAGTGTATAAAGGTTGCTATCGTTTGTAAAGCCAGATGATCCGATCTGGATGTGGGCGAATTAACATTTTCTGCAACAAATCCTTAACAAATGTAGTTTTCCCACAAGATGTCGGCCCTGATACAATCATAGTAAATGGATGCAGGAGCTCTCGCTGTTTAGTTATTGGTGTAGATGCCTGACCGAATGCCGGAACCGAAGAAGTAGGAAGAGTTGCAGTGGATGCAGCTGTAACGGTTGGCAATGAGGGCACATAAGTTGTGGGCCCAGTCACATTTGTGGGCACATTTGTGGGCGCAGTTGCGGGTGCGGGCGCAGTTGCGGGTGCGGGCGCAGTTGCGGGCGCGGGCGCAGTTGCGGGCGCGGGTGCAGTTGCGGGCGCGGGCGCTGGCGCAGTTGCGGGCGCGGGCGCAGTTGCGGGCGCGGGCGCAGTTGCGGGCGCGGGCGCAGGCACAGTTGCAGCCATGGGCACAGGCGGGGGCATGGGTGCAAATGCAGATGTGGATGTGCGCGCAGACAAGGTTGCTCCTGCAACAGCAAAGGGTGCTGCCGCCATGTTTATGGGTGCTCTCTCTGTATATAAGGCCTCTGTGTTTCTGTCCACAGACGGTGAAGATGTGATCCCAACAGGAATAGCTGGATGGTACTTTAACCTATGACGATGCATATCATTACTCCTTGTAAATCCTGTCCCACATATGTTGCAATGATAGTTTTTAACCATGTTGTTAGTGTTGTGCCTCACAAGCATTTGAGCTTAAGGGTTTCTGATTTTCTATTAATAAGATTGTAAAGTAAAGTATGATAACCATTGCAAGGACTAGGCTAGGTTCTCAAACTTTCCAGCATAGATTTCATAGTTGTTTTTTTAATTAGGCAATCCATCTATCCTTTCATAACAGGGATCAGGTACCCTACTCCTTTCAAAGGATATCAAGGGATCTTTTATTTGCCTGGTCCTATGGACAGGGTCATACAAACCACAGCCTTCGTTTACTCACATATGGCTCACTGGGGAGAAATTTGCTGCAGTTCAGAAGTGAAAGGTCTGGGATGCGTGCATACAGGTACCCTTACATCCTGCACCTTTGCCGTCCTGCCATGTAAATCCCTCATGTTTATGTCACCTTCTACCATTCAGTATGCCTATTGTTATTATGGAAGGCTTCCAATGAAGCAAATTCTACACCTCCATGCCCTCATCATAGAGGTCACCACTAATTACCGTTCGGTTCATAGAAAGTTTACCTAGCCTTCTGCTATCGCCCACAGATAACTGTTTCATGTGAAATACCATGCTTATCTTAATTCATCTATATCATATGCCTATGTTGTCATCTAAGAAACTTTCTTTATTGCCGAAGAATATAGCCTTATTGCAATGCTAGAAATATGGTTTGGGTTCATGTAGAGTTTATTTTACATGCATTCTTCCTAATCTAAACCCTGATAAAATTAAATTCTTTTTGGTCTTTCACCACTTTGTGAAATCAATACAAATATGATCTGGATTCATGTAAAGTTTATCTGTCAGATACCTTTCCTTATCAAATATTTTTATATTAGCTGATAACAGAAAAATCCCTGGTGGTCTTTCACCATTCTGAGTTTAGTTCTTGGTGTATACGGATGTGTTTTTTCTCCTCTCTCTGCATGGACTTTGACTTCTATCTTTCATCCATACTGATTCATCCTCAGGTGGGTGCTTACACTTGGTATGTCCCTTAGTAATTACTTTACAACAAATTTCCTTATCAGCAACATTTCAATCTGCCCCATTTTAAAGCTAGCTTCCAATCTGGCGTATTTTAAAACTAGCTGATAAGGGGAAAAAACATCCCCCTCAGTGGTGTTTCACCATTCTGGTTTCAGTTCTTAATATAAACATGTTTTACTCTGTGCATGAACTTTTGACTTCTATCTTTCACCGATACTGATTCATTCTCAGGTACATGCTTCTATACGTCATCATGTTCCTTATCAGCCCCATTCTACCTTTTATCGGCAGCTGATATAAAAAGAATTCCCCCTTTCCATTCTAGGTTTACTTCTTAGGAGGTGATGAAATCCACTATCTTCATTAATGGGGTCAAATGGTGATGTCATTTCTGAGATTTTATCTATCTCTGATAAAATTTTATTTACGATAAGAAATTTTATCTATCTCTGATAAAATTTTATTTACGATAAGAAATTTGATTTCACAACAACAAGAAATTTGATTTCACAACATTTCACTGATAAGCAAAGATTATCTATGACATCACCACTTGACCCCATTAATAAAGATAGTGGATCTCATCACCTCCCTACACTACTGCTGATGCCCCTAATGAGGTTACAATAGGGGCCTGCCGCAGCATCTCAGATTCGCAGCTCCTGAATTTTGACATCACCCCTAAAGTCAACTGTACATTTCTATTAGATCATACCATCCCATCACATCAATAGTCATATCTCACAAATCCTAATTCCCATTGCTTTTCTAATTTTCTTTTCTTAGTTTAGAGATCATTTAATGTTTGTTATTATTAAATCTATGACATCTCAATGTAAGCCAATCTGGTTTTAGAGGAAGATCTGAAACCATTTTTTTCGATTTGATGTCAGTATAAAGATTGAAATAACAAAAAGAAAAGAAAATGTCAGAAAAAGCACTCATGTATATATAGTTTATAGATCTATTATATAGAAGCATTTCCTTAACCTTATGTCTCTTGTAAATCCTTGTGTTTATAGAATCATCTGGCCAACAGGTTTAGTAAATTTGGCCTGCAGATCTGAGTTTCCCGCCCCTCCCACACCTCCGCCCACAACCACGGGGGCATGATTTGGGACAGCTTTCACACAAACTGTTTGCACATTTTTTAAAGTGATCCACAGTGAAGCCGCGACAGGGTGTAGTGATGTGATTGCTTTACCCCTTGTCCAAAATCCATGGTAAAGGAAAATCTTCAGATCTCACATAACTGAACATTAGTCTGTGCATTGGAGACAAAGAGAAATCATCAGTACTACTCCATCAGACAATAATTTCAAATTGTTATATTTATAGTATAGTGTTCAATCTTTGAATAATCTTTAGAGTGATTTTCAGATCAAGCAATGATTCTTAATCAATTTTAAGGTATCACAAGAGCAAAAGTGATGGCTGCCTTGTGCTGGTGAGGGCTGCACCTTCTTACCTGTATAAATATTGGTCAGTTTTCCAAAGCCCAGTAGTAAACTGTAATCTTTTATTGTAACGTCACAGTATAGAGTGTTGTCTTGGTGATGAGCATCATCACAATGATGAGCTTTGTCACGGCAATGAGCATCATTACGTCATTAAGAAAATGAGCATAATTACGTTCTTGAAGTGATTTGAGAGGTAGATGACTTGAAACAGGGTTTATCCATCTGGAAACATGCTTCCCAATCGTGAGGTCGCCATGCAACGTTGTACCTAGTACCTGTTTTAGCCACTTGGGGTCCTTGGGATCAATTTACACCACTGAAGTCGTCACAACGAGTGTTGTTCTGGTGTGAAGTGCAAGGATTGCTTTTTGCCAGTGAACTCGTCGCATTTCTTAATTCATGTTACTGTAGTAATGATGGGCCATCCCCAGCAGCCAACAGGTGTAGAAGCTAAGCCCGCCTGCACCCCTCAGGGCACCCCCTCCATCTCCACCCCTGTCCTTGCATCTACAGAGGCCATCAGGTGAGGTAGAGGCTATGCCCACCTGCATGCCTCAGGGCCCACCTCCCCTTCACCCCTAGGCTAAGGACCTAAAGTAGTGATAAGTTTGACCCGCAGTCTACACTGATAAATAAAGGTTAACAAACTATCACATGTGAGCGTGTGGGAATGTTTTCCTTTGATTGCTGCAATTTGACCTGGGACCTGAAGGCCTAGATTCATCCAGTGTTTTTAATTCCATTCACTAGTAAACAACTGACACATGATTTTTTCAAGAAATTTGTTTATTCTAATGAAACTGAAATAACTGATCATAGGAGATTTCCAATGAGGTGTATTTTTAAATTGATAACTGCTGAATCAGTGTACTGTTCATACATTTTGATATATTAATTTGTAGCTTTATTTTGATTTGCAGCTTCAACTCTCCTCAACACCCTGATATATGTAAGAAGCTTCAACATCAAAGAATAAACTTCCTGTGAGTATATTCTATTCTTTTGTCTCAAGGAAATACATCTGCAAATGATATCTGTTTTATAAAATGAAAGCAACTTTACACTGTCATAGGGGTATAATAGACATAGTCTTGGCAATGCATCATGGCCTGTACATGATATATTTTGCATTCACATTAATTTGGGGAATGCAATTCCCGCTCTCTTTCTTTCATGGGAATGTGACTTGCATACACTTTCAGTTTTTAGGGAATGCAATTCAAAATTATTATGGAGACAGCAACCTTCATTCATATTAAGACTACACCATATAGTAGTCTTGATTACTATTACTAGGTGTTCTTGGAGGGTTTCTAGAATACTTCTGAGATATCAATAGAAAATGTTAGTTCAAAACTGTATTCTACTCCACTCTCTCTAGTGCCACTCTGAGTGGTTCTATGATACGTGTATTAAATTGATATTATCTTTTATACAAGAAGTGTTTTTATCATGTTTACATCAAAATGTGTCATTTGTTACATTGCATGACTTTGTAAATTACTTAACCGATAGGTATTAAACTTAACCCTGGAAAGAGGTATCTTTATGTAACTACTGTAAAACACCTCCACCATCAATTTACCTTTTTAGTTAAAGCAACCCAAAACCAATGTTGGCAGATATAGTGTCAAGATAGTGTAAGTTCTCATATCTGTGGAAATCCATTATCTCAGTCTAAGGTTATGGCAAAATATAGGCCTTGAAATATAGCTTAGACATTGTTAAAATAGCTTTTGTTCTTGTGTTTACTATATTAATGTGGATCCACACAACTTATAATTTGTTTACAACAAGATCTGATGACATCACTGTCATAGGATTCCCCCCACCAACTAAATATACCCAATTCATACTATGTACATTTTCAGAATATTTCCATGATAAGTTTCCCCATGGTTTCCAGTAAATCAATTTGATTGGGTTACTATTTGATTATGTCTATTTCTATAGATGTTATAGGAAGAAGATTCAATTATCCTTACCATGGATAGCTGATTTCTAGCATGTTAAGTACCTGCAGGCTAATTTGCACAGATTTTGTTGACAAATCCCCTGGAAAATTAGCAAATAATTATTATAAATCTATCTGCAATGAAGGAATTTTCATTTTACTCAGGAAATGTTAATGGATATGGGTACAAATTTTACAATAATAATGATTTGTTGAGTACGTATGGTGCTTACTCCTCTGACGGCAACCGTGAAATAATGATGATTTGTTTTTAACAATGTTAATCTATGAATAATGATAATATTTGTGAAAATGTCTATACTAAAGCATTGGGTTATGTTGACATATTACCCAGCATGCATCCTGTTTTAGGCTAACCTGCAGGCAAAACTTATGGCTATCCGTGGTTGGGAGAATTGTAAAGTAGCATTATCATGAGATGTATTTGTAATAGTCCAGCAACTAGTGTGAGTGTGGCCATAGAGACCCCATCAGTGAAATATACATGATACTGTGGTCAACCATGTTCATTTCACTTGACCCAGTTCCGGCTCAGTGTACGGTCCAATTAACTCAGGACCAGTCCATTGATGGCAGGGGAGCACTCGTATATCAATCCACTTGAGTGGCCCTGTTTCTTTATGTATCATTAAAAATGCTTTATTCACTTTAATAGATTTTGTTCTGGAATATGCTGTATTTATGGGATGGAAAAGTCTTCCAAACTATAGAAGTTACATAAACCATATTAACAAATGCAATCCACTACCCCTTTCTATTAAAATGAGTATATTCTGCAGGTACTTTGTCAAATGACATCATAATTTCTTGGGTGTAACTTGGTCACTGAGCTATTTTAGTCATTGAGCAAACCAAAACAAACCCAAAACTTTGAAAGCATTTTCATCCATCACCAGGTGTCTTATGATACATGAATAAATATGCAGGGCACTTTAGAATCATCAAGGAGTGTGTTGAAAATGTTCATCCATTTTCGTGAGTTCGTGACAATTTATGTAGTTTGGATTGGTTATGGGTTGCTTTAATAACCAGATTGTGTTCAACTACACTGGCAAGTCAAGTCAGGATATGAGATCAATGTAGACAGACTTTGTTCTTTTGCTAAACTTTCTCAGTCAAATTTCTGCCTTTGGCTGAATATATTAACTGACCCTCATAAATAGATATTTTACATAGGATTACTTTCAATCATATCAACTATAGCAGGAGAGCTAAAACTTACAGGGTTGACTACTTTCTAGAAGTCTGAAAATACAGCCAAAGCTGCTTTAGGTGATATTCAGCTTGATAAAGTCAGTGTCTGAAGTGGTGCTCTTCTGTTAACACCTGTTTGTTGATTGTCTTGGTTGGGTAGCAAATATGATGGAAAATAGAATAACCGAAGGATAGACCCAGAGGTTGGTCCTGACCAAATAATTTTATTATTGCACCTGGGCATGAATGATATATCTATACAAAGATCACCTCCTCCCTATACTCAGCAGGTGCACCACCTAGTGGGGTGTCAATTGGTGGGTCCCAATGTCGCCTGTTGATCTTCAGAAAAGGCTCTGTCACTGTGTTGAATTCATGAAAGAAAACCTGTCAATTGTTACTCTAAGCTATCTTGCCTGTCCATTCCAAGAATCAGTCCTTTCGCAGTGTCAAACTTAGGAACAGGCTAAAAATTGCCCCTGTCATTCTGTTGACTTTAGGGGTCTCCCTCATACCTGGGTGCCCTGTGAAGGTTCATAATGGCTGAGATTGGGGATGATACGTGAATCTTGGTAAATGGCATAAAACCACATAGGGCAACTGTATATATTCCTCTAGGAGGGTAAGAAGCAGTGAGTTGATTGTTTAGAGGGACAAATGGTAGGCATTAGTAAGGTGAGGCCAGTGTCCTAGGAGCAAACAACATTTGGGCCAGGGTTGACCCAGGAGATCAGTGTCCGACTGGGATGAAGACATGAGGTTACAAGTTAAACAGGCCTAATTAATTGTAAAGATGGGAGGACACAAATCTCATGGTTTACGAAGGACAGGTTTGTGAGTGTTTGGCATCATGGAAGTCAACACCAATTTGGGCAGATGTATAAAGACGATGACAAAAAATGTTTGTCACCCAAGGGGCCTCTATAAATTTAAAGTGATGCCCATTGGGCTTGTTAATGGGCCAATCTTTGTCAACTAGTAGTGAGCTGTAGCCTTTAAAACAGCAAGAGAACAGGTACTGCCTAATGGCTGGGTGTTTGTCACCAAGTGGCTTGAGTGCTTTCCCCAACTTGACCAAAAGTGGTTCAAAAATGGTGGAGCAGGTCATGGCACAGTATGGGGCATTCAAGGAGGTGCAATCAGAGCAAGGAACTAACTTGTAGTGAGCACCATATTTGGTATACATTAAATGAGAAAAATACCCTTTCACCCAAAGAGTGACCCAAATTTGTCAAGAGAATGTTCATGACTCTGGGCTGATGCTTGACATCTTGTGCCACAAGATGAGTTCTGCTCATTCTGGCCACACACACAACAGCCGATGGTCCTCTAGGGACCTTTGATATCCCTCTTGTTGGCACAGGGAGACATGCAGAGTGGTGTAGCAGTCCAGACCAGGCCCAGAATTGAACCCCGGCCGCCCGCATAGCAGGCAGTCGCCCTAACCACTTCACCACCCCGCACACCTATATATAGTGAATAGTGTCTCAGATTTTGTATTTAGGGCTTAGTTTTTTTTTTATGCCCCAAAACGGGTAACTGAAATGTGAAGTATTTCTGAATTTTACATTGTATTTTTTTTAAAAAGAATGAAGAAAGATAACAAAATTTTGAGACACCTTCCCTCCAGTGGAATGTTTTGAACAGGCATTCAAAATTTCAGAGATCTGTCTCTAATGGTTACTAAGAAATCTTTGTTCAAAAAATAGAAGTGAAAAAATTAACTTTTCTCTTTGATCAACCATAAATTAAAAGCACCTTAACACTCTTACATATAACTTATATCCTTACATAAACCACATACCAGTCATTTTAACTATAGCTTTTACACCTGTGTATATGGAGCAATACTTTAAGAAAAATGCAATAGTCCTGAGTACCGTGAACTACTGCCTGACCACCGGTGACAATCCTTAAGGGTCTCGCCCATACCTGGGTGCCCTGTGCAGACACAGCTACCATTCAGCATTAGGGACAGATTGACCACTGTGAAGGTTCATAATGGCTGAGATTGGGGATGATGTGTGAATCTTGGTAAACGGCATAAAACCACATAGGGCAACTATACATATTCCCCTAGGAGGGTCAGAAGCAGTGAGTTGTTTTGTGTGGAGGGACAAATGACAGGCATTAGTAAGGTGAGGCCAGTGTCTGGACTAAGAGCAAACAACATTGGAGCCAGGGTTAACCCAGGAGATCAGTGTCTGACTGGGATGAAAACATGAGGTCACAAGTTTACCAGGCCTAATGAATTGTAAAGATGGGAGGACACACAAAACTCATAGTTTACAAAGGACAGGTTGATGTCAGGAGGAGCCCAGAAACTTTGTGTGTGTTTGGCGTCATGGAGGTCAACACCAATTTGGGCAGATGTATAAAGAGGATGACAACAAACGTTTGTCAGCCAAGGGGCCTCTATTAATTTAAAGTGATGCCCATTGGGCTTGTTAATTGGCCAATCTTTGTCAACCTGTAGTGAGCTGTAGCCTTTAAAACAGCAAGAGAACAGGTACTGCCTAATGGCTGGGTGTTTGTCACCAAGTGGCTTGAGTGCTTTCCCCAACTTGACCAAAATAGGTTCAAAAATGGTGGAGCAGGTCATGGCACAGTATGGGCATTCAAGGAGGTGCAATCAGAGCAAGGAACTAACTTAAAGTGTGCATCATATTTGGCATACATTAAATGAGAAAGATGCCCTTTCACCCAAAGAGTGACCCAAATTTGTCAAAAAAATGTTCATGACATGTTAAGCTTGACATCTTGTGCCACAAGATGAATCCTGCTCATACTGATGAGCTCCAGAGCTTCCCCTCAAGTGAGTTCCAGGGTAACACTGAACATGACAATGTTCAGAAAGTCAACACAAATACAAATAATCTGTTAACATTGACTTCATGAACTTAACCAGGCTGTACAACTAAGTAGCACTTTTCCTGACTGAAAAAAGACATCAGCAAGACACAATATTCACTGGATATGAAAATCTCCATGCCACACTATCTAGAGGGGTTCCATTTAGATGGTTGAGGATGACTCAGGACACTGGGGTACAAGGATGAAGGTTATGCGGTAGCCTTGCTTGTAGGAGACACCAAAGACAACCCTGAGGGGTCTTCTTCCTAGGGGTTACTTCAAGGAGAGAGATACTCTACAAAGGGGGGCCAGCACCTCTATCTCCAAAGTCGATGAAGAGAAGCAGGAAGAAGAATCTTTCACCCGCATCAAGTCAGCAGTCACTGTACGGTTTGACAGTAAGACTTCCAATAGCCCATTATGTGTCCTAATGGGACAAGGTTCCCCTCGGTACCCCAGAAGAGATGTTTAGGCAGCACCCAGAATATGTAGTTTAGCGTCAACTGGAACTTGCCCTTAGGAAGGGAAAACCGGAAGGGCCATAAGAAGCAATAGAGGCAGTAGCCCACACCAAGGGATGTACTCCAGAAAAGGCGCACATGAGGATGTTGATGCTCCAAGCAGTGAAGAGTATTGGGCAAAAGAGGCTAGAGATCTTCACCGTAACACCATTTCCTACACCTTTGACCACTAGCGAGTCCTCTGAGAGGTCAGAGTTAGGAGCGACAAAGCCACAGAGGTAGCAAAGGGGTGAAGGGGAGGTTGAATTTTCGTAGTAACCTTCAGGCTGAACTGTCTCACTTATTTTGGGCAGAGCATGGCCTCTAGCACTTTTATCAGAGCCAATGACATGACCACAGCCATTCAGTCTTTTTGGTAGTTAGAGGGTATAGGGGCTTTATTGAAACAGGACCACAGCCATTTTGCCATTTTCAGAGTCCTGGCTGAGGACAAGGCCTGCAGTATCTCTAAAGGGATAATGAACTGTTTAAGTATAATTTTGAATCCATCACAGCATCCCAAAAACCAAAAATTTATGTCAGATCTCTTCAAGAATATCACATTAAAATAATTACATCGCCATGCTTATTTCTGAGTGAGAGGTTAAGAAATTGTATCCTTGGCTGTAGAGGTCTGTGGGGGGTATATACTTTGTGATATTAAACTAGCATTAACAAATAACTGACTGTATACAGCTGCGCCAATATGTTATCCAATATCAGATCATTCAACTAAATTTCATATAAACAGATTTATTCCCTTAAAACAATTTATGGAATATCTTACTATATCTAACCTATTAATAAAGTTGTCTTGTAGATACACCAAATTAAATAACAACATTGGATGACCGTTAATATCCATTGAATCAGATAACAAAAGTGTGCATAATGCTTATTCCAATAAATCATAGTAAATGCTTTTCAACACTTATATGACTCGAGGTATAAATGAATGATTTGGTGATGAAAGGTAATAGTTAGAATATTGTTTTCTATTGTACTGGATACAATTTATACCTTCTGGAAATATGATACTGATCTGAATCTCCAAAAGACGCAACGGTGAGGACATTATGGTATCTGGCTGCCGTGTAATATGTTTTGTGCATTACAAAAAAATTGTACCCTAGTCTTTAAGGTTCTACTCCTGGATATAGTCCAAGGAGTTAATGAGTCTGTATTATCGCCCATCTGTCACGTTGGGAATATACGTATTTAAATGTGTTTTTTAAACGCATTTTTGAGCATTTTTACTCTTTATTTTAAATGTCTATGCATAGATTTATGTATACAAATACAAAATATTGCATCTTTTGTTTTGAAACATGCATTAAAAATGCATTCTTTGTTTTCATGCACATTTCCCGCATGAACTACTGTCTGTATCACCTGGGAGGGTGATACAAGGCAGGTTACTATCTGGGTTTGATACACCATGCATTAAACTCTTAACTACTAAACCGTTATCATTCTTAGGTATAATAAGTATATGTATCAAGTTCAACTACGTCGGAAGAACTTAATTTATTTGAAGAGATGTCTAAAAAAAGATATATATCCTGATGAAGGTCTTTGCCGACCGAAACATGTTGATTCACTTTTAATTATCATACAATAAAAACAACCTGAAGACCATCTACCGGAGTTGGGTTTGATACAGTTTATTTCAACTTTATCCTATTTTTTAGTATGAACTAGAACTTTAGTAATTGTTTTAACCCAGCAGCTTTTTTCCTATTCTTTAATGAGAATTATCCAAAAGTTTCAGTTTTTCAATCTGTATGCATGATCACTCACCTCCAGAACCCGTGAACACCTCCTGGTTGCCCCCTCTTTGTTTTAGGTGCAACCACTCACCTAGACCTCCTCCCAACACCTTTGAACTGACACTGCACCCTGTTTGTTCTAGGTGTGACCACTTAGGCACTCACCTCCACAACCTCTCAACACCTCCTAGCTACTCCTCTGTGTTCTAGATTTGACCAGTCACCTCCACAACCTCTCAGTACCTCCCAACGTAAAGCCATACATGCTGGTCACCAGTGAGGATTTTGTGACTAGTTGGGACCTCAAAAATATGGCCACTGGCTGCGTGAGATGGTGGCCATAGGGGAGGGGTAAATATAGTGAGAAATCCATAGGTACCACAGTTTTCAGCCATAAAGGAGGGGTGGCCTCTTGTGAAAGTGGCTACATACAGGGGGACCACTGTATAGAGACAAAGAAGGTAGATGACTCAGTGATAGCATTACACAGCAATGATAAGAACAAATTGAAGAGACAGTTGACAAGAAAAGATAAATCCAAATCCACTAAATACAGTATGTCCCAAGTGTAACCAATGATGGTGAAGACCACTCCCACATTCTAACCTGATTGAGTAAAAGGACACAGGTGTGCTAAATTCTGAGAGCTCATGGAAGGTTAGCAGAAAAAGTATGGCTTTAGGTCCCATTATTTTTATATCATTAACCTCAATATCATCTGCTTTATTATCATCATTATCAGTATGCATTTTATTTTGAGCATTGTCTTTTACTGCTGTATTATGTGCCAGATCTTCAGGAGAAATTATATAAAGACAAATATTAAATAAGATAGATCTACATGTAATTCTAATGATTACCTCATTGTTCTTCATTGCAGCCAATAGGGGACAAGTAACTGGTAAGTTTAGTTTGAGACACAATATTTTCAAATTGCTTAAATGCTCAATAAGTATGGGTATAACTTCACAGGATATGGTGCGAGATAATATCATGTTCTACAGTGACCTAAGTCAATAGAATCAATAGATATAGTGCAAAATAAAAGTCTGAGAAATTGCACGTAAGATTTTTTGTGTGAGCATCCTGCATTTAACCAATGTTTCATTTTCATAGAATTCATTTCTATTATATTTGGCTGAGCTAATAAGCAATATGAAATATTTCATATGTGTCAATGCATTTGTTTAGATGGAATCATCTGCAGTGAATTGAAGAGACAAGGCTACAATGTGACTAATCCCATGAGCAGTACTGAGAAGTAGCCAGCATCTTCCATACAGTGGGAACAAAACTAGGAGAGTGATGAATTAGAAGAGATACATATTGTAGACTTAAGATTGATGTTCCATGTTTGATTCAAATTGTTTAAGCTTCAAGTAAGATATAACCTTGAACATACAACATGGATATACTATAGTGCTTCAGACATGATATTTGTATACCCAATACAGCAGCTTACCAAGTGAAATGTTTTGTCATTTTATTTATGTGCATATATGTTTCTTTGACATTCATAATCATGCCATGTACAAGAAGTTTTTATTCTGGATAAATCATATAAAAGGTAGGAACCATATGACTGCAAAAAGCGGTCTTAATTATTCAGAAATGATACTAATTATTTCAATATAAATTCTGACAATTATATTTTAGGGGCCTTGTCTAAGATCTCTAATAGACAAACTTGATTTGGTTTTACCTAGGATAAAACTGATAGGTAATATTTATAAATGGTTACCACTTTTTTTTTTTTTTACAAAATACAATTAAGCTGTGACTTGAAATGAAAGATATGAACAGTTCATCAAAATCAGATTCTTTTCTGTTTACCACCAAAGCTTGATGGATGTTGAAGCAGTAATTACTGTTGTATCTCACCTTCAGTACTGAGGGAACTTGTTTGTTCATATCATTTTGCATGTTGATCCTCTAGACCACAATCTTACTGTATCCACTTATGGATGTGCTTCTCAACCTGGCTGTAGCTGCACAGAAAAAAACAACAATTTGTTCATAATGTTTCTACATTTCTTTTAAAAGGTCACTTTGATGAATGTTGATACTTACATGCAGCCACAATATTGGTTTATGGGTGGATTCAAGTCTTTAATCAATGCTATAAACTATTTGTATGATCAAAATTGATAGGTGTGGTTGAGTCTTTGAACCTTCACAGTAAGAAGGAAATGCTGTCAGGTCTAAAGAGTTAAAACGGTTGATAGAGGAATCATTCTGAACATATGATAATCATTTCTAAATATTCCTATGATGGGATTAAGTGTGCCTAGAGTCATCCAAGTGTATATAACAAGTCCTTCACATAAAATACTGATATTGGTAAATAACATGCAGTAGACAAGGTAATGGAAGATAATAGAAAATGTAAATATTTCTTGCAATTGGATGTACCTTTTTCATTGGTGATGCTTTAAGTGATTTCTCTCAAATTATTTCTTCAAAAGAGATAATTATCAAATAACTTATATGGGGTTATTGGTTCCAGTAGGTATGCACTCGGGGAGGATTTTGGTTAAATTATGTAGGGAAAAATAGATACATCCCTGGATACATCAATTTTTTTTTGACCGGGAGTGGGATGTCCAAAGAAATTTGGAAAACGTGTATGTACTTTATGGAAGGCCCTATACTGATTAGAATATAGAGAATGGACTGCATGGTAAAGTCTCGGCCTGACATGAAATAACAGATGAAATGTCAAAATGTATGTCACTATATGAACATAAATAATTCTTATCTTTGCATAGTCATAGAAGATTTTAAACAATATGTACTCTTTTATTTCCATTAACTGTAATCAAGTTATTGCTTAAGATTATATTTACTGTATATGTAAAGGTACTTAAATGGAATAATTATATGTACACATTCTTTACATTTCTCTGTAGAGAGCATATTTAACCTACTGCTACCATAAGCTGGCCTGCCCTTAACTGCATCTGAGGCTCAGTACAATGTGGTCAAGCTACAATTATTAATTAGAAGTTTGTTATTATATCTGCTTGAGTGGACTTCTACAATTATATGTATGTCTTGATATTCATTTACATTCAAATTAATGGTATTTAGATATTATTAGAGTATATGTTTTTTGTGTGATAACATTTTATTGAATTTGTAAAGGAGCAGAAATTGGAGCTGTTACCACCCTTGTTCACCTTTAAAATGTTTACTTCTTCTTGCAAATGGGAAGTAATAAGTCTGTGAATGTAATGTAACGGGGTATTTAAACTTAATTTCATGAATGGCAGAGCCCTTCTAAATGTTAACTGAGTGGTACATTTTGACATGTAGGCACAAATATATAACTTGCAACTATATATCTATCATACTGAACTGTTGTTGCATAATCAAGTGTCTGTTATTGAATTTTATATAACTCTTAAGCTTAGGATCAGTGATGCAAATTACGATGAACATTAAAAGCCATATCTTTGTTAGCCTAGCATATATATATGTAGTTAAGAGTTTGATTTATCCTTAAATATCACCTACAAACTTTTGGACTTTTTTTCAAATTCATAAATCACAAAAAGCTAAACCTGCTTTTAGCCAGTTTTCAAGTTATGCAATGCATGTTACATATGTGATTTGTTCAATTGACCCTTAGAACTTAGAACATTTAGGCAATGGTAGTATATTACTCATTAAGCTTACATCCCAGCTTTATTTTTGACATTTTTGACAAATAACTAACTAGCAATTGATTTACATTATTATTCGGATGAGCACAGCTCACAGTTAGCCTGGTAACATGAGTCTATTTTTGAGGCTTTCAAGAATTTACCAGCTCACTAGAGTGTGATAAGAATAAAATGTTTAAGTTCCAACAATTCAGCCTTTATCATTATTTCTCTCTATTTCAATGTAACACAGTATTGATAATTTCTTTCTCTCTGTCATATTTATGGCTTTCTTATTTAGTTTTGTTCAGAAAATATACCCCCATATTAATATTGTACTGATGACTAAAAAGGCCCTAAAACATATAGCTATACTAAAGAACAGAATTGTTCATAAACTCAGTTTTATAGGTTCAAGGTCACAATTTCCCTCTACATGTAATAATAACACCCTGCAGGCTTATATTATAGGAAAACTAGACGACTCTGAACTTGATCAACAGCCCAACAAAAGACAGGTAATTGTGCCATGATGTAAAGTGTGATACAGCAAAATATTTTGGTTTAATGATGAATTAGTTTTTCATGTGGCCATTGAGGTTCATTAAAAGTACAGGATATGTCACCTTTCCACTACCTTTGCAAGATTGTGAAGTTCATTAAACCTTACCACACCCCACCACCAACACTACACAACACCCCATCCCACCCCACCCAACCACCCTACACAACACCATACCACACCCCACCACATCACACCCCACCACACCACAGTTGACCCCACGACACCCCATCCCACCCCACCCCACCCCACCCCACACCACCCCACCCCACCACACCACATCCCACCACACCACAGCACACCACAGCACCCCACCCCACCCCACCCCACCCCACCCCACCCCACCCCACCACACCACACCACACTACACCACACCACACCACACCCCACTCCACCAAACCCCACCACACCCCACCACACCCCACCACACCACACCACACCCCACCACACCACAGCACACCACAGCACACCACCCCACCCCACCCCACCCCACCCCACCCCACACCACCCCACCCCACCCCACCACACCCCACCACACCACACCACACCACACCACACCACACCCCATCCCACCCCACTCCACCAAACCCCACCACACCCCACCACACCACACCACACCCCACCACACCACAGCACACCACAGCACACCACAGCACCCCACCCCACCCCACCCCACCCCACCCCACCCCACCCTACCCCACCCCACTCCACCAAACCCCACCACACCCCACCACACCACACCACACCACATCCCACCCCAACCCACCCCACCACACCACACCACACCACACCCCACCCCACCCCACTCCACCAAACCCCACAACACCCCACCACACCACACCACACCACACCCCACCACACCACAGCACACCACAGCACACCACACCACCCCACCCCACCCCACCCCACCCCACCCCACCACACCACACCACACCCCACCCCACCACACCACACCACACCACACCACACCACACCACACCACACCACACCACACCATACCACACCACACCCCACTCCACCAAACCCCACCACACCCCACCACACCCCACCACATCCTACCCCACCCCACCCCACCACACCACACCACACCACACCCCACCACACCCCACCACACAACACCACACCCCACCACACCCCACCCCACCACACCACACCACACCACACCCCACCCCACCACACCCCACTCCACCACACCCCACCACACCACACCACACCACACCCCACCCCACCACACCCCACTCCACCCCACCCCACCACACCCCACTCCACCCCACCCCACCACACCACACCACACCCCACCCCACCACACCCCACCCCACCACACCTCACCACACCACACCACACCACACCATACCCCACCCCACCCCACCCCACCCCTCCACACAACACCACACCACACCCCACCACACCCCACCCCACCACACTCCACCACACTCCACCACACCACACCACACCACACCACATCCCACCCCAACCCACCCCACCACACCACACCCCACCACACCACACCCCACCACACCACACCACACCACACCCCACCCCACCCCACCCCACTCCACCAAACCCCACCACACCCCACCACACCACACCACACCACATCCCACCACACCCCACCCTACCACACCACACCACACCACACCCCACCCCACTCCACCAAACCCCACCACACCCCACCACACCCCACCACACCACACCACACCACATCCCACCCCAACCCACCCCACCACACCACACCCCACCACACCACACCCCACCACACCACACCCCACCACACCACACCACACCCCACCCCACCCCACCCCACCACACCCCACCCCACCCCACCACACCCCACCCCACCCCACCACACCACACCACACCCCACCCCACCCCACCCCACCCCACCCCACCCCACCACACCACACCACACCACTCCACACCCCACCACACCACACCACACCACATCCCACCCCAACCCACCCCACCACACCACACCCCACCACACCACACCACACCACACCACACCACACCACACCACACCCCACCACACCACACCCCACCACACCACACCACACCCCACCCCACCCCACCCCACCCCACCCCACCCCACCCCACCCCACCCCACCCCACCCCACCCAACCACACCCCACCCAACCACACCCCACCTCTGCAAAGCAAGTGTCTTGCATTTGGATCTGAACAGCCAAAGCAGAGAGGAACCTTTACCCTTGACTAGCAAATGACGAAGAAACTTCAAAAGCATCAATAGGCGGTATGAACTGAACAGCCTTTATTGGTTCCCCATTTACACAACAGTACAATGTAAACACTCTTTTTCTAAGCATTACATTTTGGCATAAGATTTTATCAAAATATATAGAATTTGAATATGAAACCTCTAGTCCCTAGACTCTTTCATAAAATCCATTTTGGTGCCATCAGCAAAAAGTTAAAGCCGCATTCTCGTCACTGACGACTTTGCCCCTAGCTAAGTTGTAACTCTCTGACATTGGTGCCAAATTCGTGACTTGACCAATAGCATTGCAGGATAACATTTCAAAAGTGGAAAACACATCTTTGACCCTCGTTTTGTTATATGCTTATGTAGGCGGACGCAAGCCTAATGACAGGAGGACGAGACTGCCTCCATTAAAGACAATAGCTTCATTATTTTCTAAAAACAGTGACAAAACCCTCCAAATATGTTCTGAACCTTCTTGAATATTAAGCCAATATATGAATATTCACTGTGAATCAATAATTCCACAAAAATGATGAAATGAAGGAATTTTACGAAATTCTAATTTTTTGAAATTTTTTGATAGAAAAGTACAATTTTTGATGGAAATAGTAATACCAACAATTTCAACATTGATAACTTTTTTTGAAATGCCTACATTTCATTGGGCAAGTGTCAGCTATTATTTGTTGAAAAAGAATTGAGGGGTCACCAATATAACTTTTTTAAGAAATGTAATCGTATCCTACAAGAATTAGTTTAAAATTTCAAAATTTTCATATAAAGTAAAAAGATGATTTCCTCCTATGCAATATTTCTAAGATAATATAGAAATCACCATTTATGACCTGCTCTGCGATTTTTGGGCTACTTGACAGAAATAGTGAATGTAGAACAAGGCTCAGGCTTTCTAAAAATGTTAACAGCTCTTAAATATTCTGAGTAGAAGCTGATTGTGAGCTATGAGCTTCTGAACATGACATGGTCAGACACCTTAAATCTATCAAAATTGTGATATATTGCACTGAGGTACAGTGCAAGAAAAACTAGAATAGTATATAATAAAATATTGTAGACTCGTTTGTATTGGCAAGAATATTATAGTGGAACTTGTAACGCTGATACGTGTGCTAAACGCCAGGCGGTGACATCGTTTAGTGGCATAGTTAAAGTATGTGGAGAGCGGTAAGGCCCCCAGGCGTAGGGACTGCAGCCGGGCTGAGGCACGTCCTGCAGGTACGCACAGGTACGATGAATGACGATGGAGACCTGTAAGGGTACGTTATGGATCGTCACATCTAACCAAAAGATGCTAAGAACAGCAGGCCTTTCTGTCAACATTAGTTTATATGATAGCTAGAAATAGAATTAGTTTATGTGAGATAGAATGGGCAGTATGAGAAATAAGTAAGACTTCATTAAGTAATAGTGTAAATGAGCATAGCGACAAGCCTTTTGGCTGTCGCTATATAAGTGGTATGAGACTTGAGACAGACGAGCAGACCAAGAAAGAGTTCGAACAGAACACATGGAGCAATAGTCAGACATACGGATCACACGGGTAGTGTTAAGGATGGTAGTAACCACAATGAACAGGTGATAGTAAGGATTGGGACAGCTTAGGCTTAGCCTTACGGACTACGTGCTGGAAGTGACGGAGATCCTACCAATGGTCTCCATTACTGGTAGACGAGAGGTGACTCTCTCAACAGTGTAAGAGCGTATATACCTTACGAAAAGGGGAAGCTTGACCCAAGCTATACCTGGTTGGATTGTAACTGATGTGTTTGAATTGTGACAGGAAAGGAAGAAATGTATGGATGGAGAACTGTATACTTGTACCTTCGGAATATTATCATGAATGTAATAAACTGACCTCTTGCCAAGCGCGTGTTTTTTGTATAGGATTGAGCCCCTTTACTTAGAATCTCTACCACTAAGAATTGAGCTTTGATCCAGGATAACATCTATCTGGAAGAAGCTAGCAACTTCAACGAATAATCACTAAGAACTCCCCATTATCTCAGTATAACACATTTTATTAACATATCCAAGTAAAACGAAAGATCTACGATAAGCGATATAATATCACGCAGTCGAATAATGAATAGACGAATCAACACAGGATATGAATAAGTAGGAACTTTAATAGGATACTCCCCGATAAATAAACGAACATCAAAATATAACCACCCAGCTCAATTGGTGGAGAAAATCCCGAAAAAGAACAATCTGGAGGTACGGTAGAAACTCTCGCCTACATGAGTGCCGGCCTACGGCCTGGAATTGGACCGCCCAAGGGAGCCGAGCCTACGCTCAGCGACACGGACTCCGAGGAGGGCGCATGGTGGTCTGATCAGCCACTGGGCGCCACTGGGGGTGCCGAACCCAATTGGCCGGAAAAACATCAGCTAAGAAATAAGGGATCATATATACCGTATAAGATTGGAATAAGAGGAGAATTAGAGGAAGACAAAGGCTTCTTCGCTCAACCTCTTTTGTTTAAGAAAGTACAAAGTCCAACATCACCTAGAGGGACAAGGAGCGACACAAACCGCTCCCGCTCTGAACGGGAATCGGGATCCCCGTTTGCGTCTCCATTGAGGCTACGAGCCGGGAGATCGCTGCGACAGGAATCTCGAGAGTTACAGGAGGAAACTGCAGAAAACTCCAACAACTCAACCTTACTCCATTACTCAGTGGCCAGTGAGTCGGAGGATGAGCTAACCTCCACGATACTAGAGGAAAACCGCTCGCACACGGTAAAGCCGACACCTCAAAATCGTGATACAACAAGAACCGAGCAAGTCAGTGGGCCATCCTTGCCGACCACCTCTACTCCCGCCGCCGTGGGCGCAACTTCCACACCCATAGGAAGACATTTTCCACAAATCGGGAAAGGTGGTATTAGTGAGGTAAAACATACAAAGAAAAAACACGGGACTGTAGAGAAAGACTTGACTCGAACCCCACCTGAACCAGAATCGTCAGAAGACGAGCACGAGCACGAGCACGAAGAAGAAGAAGAGAGCACAGATACCGGAGGCGTAGCTAGACAACTGTTCAGAATGGCAGATAGAGGGGGACCTAGTTTAAAACTCCCAGAATTTTCGGGAAAACCAAATGAAAGGGTAGACCAGTATTTTAGTGAGTTGGAGAATATGTCAAAGATCTATGGATGGGACCAGGATAAAGCATTAGCGATGGCCTTACATGGTCTTAAGGATAGGGCACGCGATTGGGTGAATACCCTCTCGCCAGTTAAGAGAGACTCACCGGATCACCTGAAGGAAGCTATGGTAGCTATCTTCGGAGACAGACGTCCTTCATGGCAGCAATACAAAGATATCGTTAACATGAAACAAACGTCAGATCAGTCGGTGATTGAGTTCGCTGGAGGTTTGAGACAGCAACAGTTTAGAACAGGTATTGAGGAAAGCGTAATATTGGCAGTATTCATAGATGGCTTGTTACCAACTATAGCCAAACAAGTAGCAATACTGAACCCGGACACTTTCGACGTGGCGGTGCAAGCCGCCACTCGATTGGAGTCCTTAGAAAGGGGTAAGAAAGGAGGATTGAAGGTGTCCCTGGCTAACATACAGACACAGGACACCTCATCATGTAGTGTAGAGGAAATTGAGGAAGAAGAGAGAATGTTAGTAAGTAAGTTCGATAACCTGTTAGCTGCTCTTAATCAGTCTAGGAGTTGGAAATTTGATGATAGAAAGGAAGGAGAAAGAATAAAGGATTTAGGAACTGAGGAGAAGCAAAGTACTGGTAGATGTGGTCCCGAACCACAGAAAGGTAGACCGAGCCGTCGCCACTCATCCGGCTCCGCACCAGATCTTAGATCTGAAAGCCCAGCGGGTAGAGAGACCCGTAGGTTGATGACGATCGAGAGGAGGCAGAATCCTCCGTAGCATACAATCAACCTATGGGTTCGCCTCTGGGTAACCCGTTTCGTCTTGGAAACGTGGGGGATAGAAGAATGCGCGGACAGCCGTTTTCGTTGCGAAGCGGATATTGCGCAGTACACGAATCAAGATCACATAGCACAGATAATTGCTTGTGGTTGAGGGGTAAAATCCAGGAGCTGAGGGAAGAAGCTCTCCGGGATAAATTTAGAGCGCTTAGCCCGGGAAAGAAATGGGGTAATACTAAGCCGGGAAACTGGTCAGCAGGTCCGCCACACCAATAAAATTAGAGCTTTATTTGACGGACGGACCGGAGAAAACTGATAGAGGAAATGGACCTATCTTGCTTGAGGTAAAGGTAGGAAATCAAACGGTCAGAGCATTGGTAGATACAGGAGCCAGTGATTGCTTCATTTCAGGCAAATTTAGAAAGACCATAGCTAAGTCGGCAATACACGACATCGTTCCTGTAGTAGAAAAGGAAGTTAATTTAGCTAATAATACTGTTCAGATTATATTAGAAACAATAAGACTCGAGATTAAAATTAAAGATTCTAGAGTGTTCTACGACTTCCATGTGGTGGAATCCCTTTGTCATGACATGGTGATTGGCCGTAACCTGTTAGCAGCCTTGCGGTCGGACTTGTCGTTGCCGGGGCCCCACTTGGATGTTTTTTGTGGACACTCGATATTTAGTCTAGAAAAAGTAGAAGTCAAACCACACACTGAACAGATAATACCAGTCACCATCTGGAAAAAGCACCCAGTCACCCACAATAACGCTGATTTTTGTGCCCCATCGGTAACCGCACCAGTAGTGGTAGAAGTGGGAGTGAATCAGTGTGGTAGACAATGGTGGATGAAGATTTTGAATCCGCTAGAAAGACCCTTGTATGTGCTACCTACGGATGTATTGGGGTTTTGTGAAACGGGCCGAATCCCTTTTAACCATCGAAAACAGATACCAGAATTTATTAATAAACAGAAATTGATTAGAACGGGAACCCCGAAGGGCATTGTTGGCTTTGCCATAGAAACCCTCGAGGGGGGCGTTGTGACGGGCGAGAATCATTCGCGGAAAGCCGCGTCTCGCGAGCAGGACGACATTGACCGTATAGACCTGTCAGAGTCGTGCCTCAGTGGGGACCAAAAGCAAATGTTTAAGAAAATGCTCAGACGAAATAGAGGTAGTTTGGTCTTCTCAATGGCGGAGATAGGTCAATGTGAGATTGCCCCTATGGATATTAAAATCGATAGTAAAGCGGGAATAATCTCATCACGACCGTATCGGTATTCACCTCAAAAGTTGGATATCATTGATGAGCAAGTTACTGAGAGGGTGAGCTCCTCGACGGTAGCTTGCAACAGGCGGCAGTGGGCTCGCGAGAGTCCGGGGTCACATTAAATTTCATCAATATAGTGCAGGGGAGTGTTTGGTCAACAACTGAAGGACCCCGTGACTAACGAAGGATGAATGGACATCCTACTGTGGTACCGTCTAGTCGGCGCGCATATCGGGCTGCCGGACTTTTTGCCAGTTTCCCACCGGTAAGTGGTATGTGCGTGGTACGGGGTCGACAGACCTCACCTAAGCTTCTGACAGTAGTAACATCACTCAGAAGTGAACAGGCAAGGCCAGTGAAAACGGTTAAAGTTCAGTGTGGGTTGGCAAGATTCACCTGGATCAGACCGTCGGTGACCGACCGGGTTTACCCCGGGAGCTGGTAATCGTTATCGACTGGGTCGCTGGCCGGTTGTCTCTGATGCCTCGAGGATTTCTTTTCCCGCTTTTCCTCGACATAACGGTAAAGAGACGGCTCAATGTACAGTCAGGCCATGGTAAAGCTAAACATGCCTATTCAAGACTTCATTTCTTGAATTAGTGTAGGTTATGGTTGAGCCATGCTCTCTGTGATCAGAAAACATCAGGTTTGAAAAGAACATTCTGGGAAGCAGAGTGAGCCACTAGGGCTGGAAAGGATCCTAGCTCAGGTTGCACTCCACTATGTCTGATGACATAAGGGAAGACCAAAGGGATCAAGCGGAAACAACTGATAGAGTTAGGAGTGATCGAACCTAGCGAGTCTGCCTGGCGCAGTCCCTTGGTAGTAGTACAGAAAAAGGACGGAAAACCACGTCTCTGTACGGACTTTAGGATGTTAAATATGATAACGTTCAAAGATAAATTCCCAATGCCCACAGCCCGATCATTGTTCCTGTACATGGCCTACAAACGACCGACCATTTGGTCGGCCCTAGACTTGCTGAGTGGTTACCATCAATGTGTTATAGAACCCGCGTCGCGGAAATATACCGCCTTCGAGACACCCATGGGAGTGTACCACTATAAGAGGGTGCCTTTCGGGCTAGTCGGGGCTCCTTGGCAATTTACTAGGGTTATGGCTATAGCTTTGAAAGGGCTAGTTCCAAGGGTATGCTTAGCATACCTGGACGACGTGATCGTATACGATTCTATGTTCGAAGAACACCTACATAGTGTAGAATTAGTACTGCAGGCACTGCAGCGCGCAGGGCTGAAGCTGAAGCCGTCCAAGTGCAAGTGGTGCCGCGCTGAAATACATTTCCTCGGTCATAGAGTCAACGCCGAGGGTTTGCGGACGCAGCCACAGATAGTGGAAAGGGTGAAAGCGTTCCGCCGACCACACAATGTTAAGACAGTCAAATCATTTCTGGGTCTTTGCAACTATTATAGGGCATTTGTTCCTAATTTTGCATCCCTTAGTATCCCTCTGAATCAGTTGTTGAAAATAAAAAAACGTCTTTGAATGGACAGAAGAATGTGAGAAAGCTTTTCAGGCTATAAAGGAGCGCTTAACGACTCCTCCCCTACTGATACATCCAGAAATCAGCGGACATTTCTATGTGTTGACGGACGCTTCGGATACAGCGTGTGGCGCTGCTATATGCCACCTACGAGAAGGAATGTACCGACCTATAGCGTTTTGGGGAACGGCACTTAGAGAAGCTGAATTGAATTACACAGTTACTGAGAAAGAAGCGCTTGCAGTGGTAAAAGCATTAAAAAACTATGAAGATATGTTACAAGGTGCTAAGGTTACTATCATTACGGACCACAAGCCCTTGATACCACTACTGCAGAACGCTTATAAGGCACCATCCTCTCGATTGAAGAGATGGGCGTTAGCACTGACTGACTTTGATTTTGATATAAAACATGAGCCAGGGGCAACGCACTATTTGCCAGATGATTTATCAAGAGTCCAACCAGACGAGGACGAAAAAGACGAGATCACCGAATCCCACAAGGAATTTGAACCAGAAGTGGGTTGTGAGCTCTTGTCAGCTAGCCTTAACAGTAAAAGAATTACCGGTAAAAGTGACTATGAACTAATGGCAGTATACCCTGTCCAAACTGATATAGATCTCTCAATCTTTATTGCTCAACAAGCAAGAGATGGGGACTGTAGAGCGTTGATTGAATACATACGAAATGACAAACTCCCAGAGGATCCGGACAAGGTGCGTGTTATAGTAGCCCGAGCGGAAACATTGGGGCTAGTACAGCCTGGGATCCTGTGTAAATTCATGATACCTCATGGGAAACATAAACCGAAGAATACCAAATTGACCCCAAGAATCATGGTACCCCCATGCCTTATTGAACGAATTTTAAAACTATTACATGATAGCATTTTGGCAGGCGGTCATATAGGTACAGAGGCCCTAACACAGAAGGTTACGTCTAAGTTTTATTGGTTGGGTATGCATAAAGATATAGCCGAATATATTAAATCATGTCGAGTATGTGCTTTGCGGAAAAGAGCACCACACTTTAAAGCATTAGCAAAATCCTGGGATAGGCCTAGATACCCTTGGCAATGGGTACAATGTGACTTTATCGGTCCTATTAAACGCGCTAAGGACGGCTCCAGGTACATAATGACATTTATAGATTTGCTCACGGGTTGGCCAGAGGCCTTCCCCACCAAGGACTCCACAGCAGCAACAGCGGCTAGGGTGTTCCTACAAGAGCTGGTGTGCAGGTATGGTAGGATTGAGAGATTACACTCTGATAGGGGTGCTACGTTTTTGTCTGATTTCTTCACGCGTCGAGTCAGGTGTACGCAAACGTTCACCACCGGCCGGATGCCGACAGGAAACGCTAGAGTAGAAAGGATGCACAAAAGCCTTGAGAACATTATGGCTTGCTATGTGTCGGACGACCATACTACATGGCCAGACCTGATACCGATCGCTCTGTGGACGTTGCGTTCAACGGTCAGTGTGCGCTCGGGCTTTGCACCGTACACATTACTGTATGGACGAGACCCAGTAAGCATGGGAATGCCTGAGCACAATGAAATTCTCATATCACTTAATGATAATGAAGCATTCTTAGAAATAAAAGATAACATCGCTTTATTTAGACATATGGCTGAGGATGTTGTTGAGAAATATGAAAGTGAATTGAGGGCCCGTATCGATGAAAGAGCAAACCCTGCTGTTTTTTATGCAGGAGACTTAGTTTATATGTACGATCCCTTGTGCGCAGGGAATAGAGTCTCTAGATTTTCAAATAGGTATCGGGGACCATTTAGGATAGAAGAAGTGAAAGGGGATCATGTAGTTCGCTTAACCTCATTAGCAGACGGAAGGGAAATTCCCCATTTAGTCAACGTATCGAAGCTCAAACGTGCTTATGTGCCCTGGAATCCCGTACAAAACAAGCCAGTCGCTCCAGAATATGTGCTTCAAGATAAGTCTGACCAGCAGTCGAACCAAGCCCAGGAAGACCCAGTAACAGAGGAACGTATACCTGTTGCTGGTGGGTCCCTTGACGAGGGAGACTCTCTGAAAGCCGGTGGAGAGTCGTTGGTAACAAGCCAGCAAACAAATGATCGTGAAAACGTTCACGAGGACGTTACAGGTAACGATACAGTTACGCGTCCGAATGACATTAGCACACATGCTGGGGAAACAAATGTACCAGCCGAGTGTGAAGAAAACATTCGCACGGATAGTCGCGAATCTGGGAATAAAAAGGAACTAATTGGCGAAACGACCAATCTATTGCGCTCTCACTCGCTTCCGGAGGATAGCAGCAAGGAGCCCAAAGGAAGCGAGCTAACTGCTGATCAGCATCCGTCGGGAAGAGCGACAAGTACAGCCTCCCGAGACCCTCCACCGCCTGAAACGCCTGAAATCTCCGGGGAGATGCCTAAAAAGAACACTACCCATGATCCGCTATTGCTCCTTAGGACCCCCAAGGAGACAGGCAGGGCCCCACGCAAATGCGGGCGACCACGTAAGAACTCGGCACCGGATGGGTCCCGTAGCGATACGGTGGATTCAATAAAAGAACAACCTCTCAATGACGAGAAGGTTTCTTCCGTTTACTCGTCGGGTAAACGTACCCTTCAACAAAAACCTCACTATAATTTAAGGAATGTCCAACGAAAGGACTACCGTGAAATAGCAGAAAACAGACCGTCAACGGACAGGGATGCATAGGGCTGGCCATGTATCGCCTAGATGCAATCCTTTGTAAAAAAAAAAAAGGAAAAATGAATTAAATAAAGTTACGATACTAATTAAAAGGAGGCATTCATATAAGGGACACAATTCCACTAACCCTACAATACGGGGACGTGAAGACACCTTAAGAAAACGAAAAACATTAATAAACCCATTTTTGGGGTAGAGGTCTAAAGTCAAAATTCTGATCGAACCACTCCTATAAAAGAGAAATTAATGGTAGATCAAGACGGACCTGAACAGGTAAGGTCAACCTGCTAAAGAAAAGTAAAAGAAACCTGAACTTTGTTTGAAATAAAAGTCCTGAGAGATATTTAAACTGTCGGTAAAAGTGAAATCGGTGAATCGAAATATTGAAACAAAGGCCATTGTGTTTCGCGAAAGTCGCTGGAGAGAGACGCGACTGTTTAAAAAACTGCCATGACGTAAGGATGCCAAATGGTGAGCAACTAGGGGATGGTATCGGACCATGAGTCATACGTGGTCTGGACGCCCTTACCTGACGATAATTTATTCTGGATTGATTTGATGTTGAGACCCGAGATATAAGGACCTGAGATACCTTTGTTGGGTCCAGTCAAAGATGAACAGCCGAGGGAAATGGTCATAACCACCTCGCTCATCTTTTTCACTGGCCGATAATCAGACGACACAAAGGAGTTGCGACAACGCCGGGAGTTGAGACCCTACAGACGGACGGAGTGGATTACGCACGGCAACATTCCCTTCCTACCATGTTGGAAGAGGGACCGAGAGCATGGGACGACCATGTTTGGTCGCAACCTCGGAGCGGCGGAACATTGTTTCTTTCCCAGTAGCGATAGGGAGCCAACGCTGGGAAAGTCACTAACAGTTTGTCCTTTTGTTGAACATTACGTACTCAAGGAAAACCTACATGTGGTGTATATACCTGTTGTTGAGCAGGACGCCCAGTTCTATCGAGCCGTCTCTGGGACGCCGAACCTAAGACTGAGGGGTGAGGCACTGCAGGGGGACGTTCTGGCGATGCCCTATACGCCGCGGCTGCATAACGGACACCGTTACATGGAACGCCCGAACGGACACTGCTGTTGCCCAACATGTTTACAGGACATGCTGAGTACGATGAATCTTCGATCGTGTGGGGAAGTAAAGAACGCTGTGATTACTAGTTTCGCCCTGGGCGAATTACCCGCACCCATTACGTATCGGAGACCGGAAATACTGTTTCAATCATGGGACAGTGCCTTTCCGCCTGCCTTGAACAGCCCCAGAACTACCAACCCATGCTCCAACTAGGACCCGATGGAAGGTGCGTTACGCAATTGAAAAGGGACAGGAGTTCCATTCAAAAGACAAAACCACCCGCCGGAGGGGATTATTTGAACATTTTACCTCTCTAAAAACAGTACTGTGCTATAACTCACGTGAAATATTAAAAGTGATACAACACGGACAAATCTATAGTAGAAGTGTATCAAAAGCTACGAACTATTTTTATTTTCTACTCTAAGTAAATGAGGGTAAGAGTCTACAGCCAGTCCGGAAGAGAGGGAGCGTTTGGCCAACGCTGGACGAGCCGACGTACCTCCCGGTACAGCAGCACAAGGTCCCTGATAAAGTCCACACTGGACGCCGGGAGAACAAGGGCGGCCGGCGCAGAAGGCGCGGCTGCGGAAGACGCGGCTGCAGGAGGAACCGGTACTGTAGGAGCGGGCGCGAGACCCAGCGGCGCGTCCAGAGACGAGCCCACCTGCTCTGCAAGATCCCGAGCTATCGCCCGGATCTGCTCAATCTCCCGGGGTGATAATGGACCCGACGTGGACTGCACCGGGGCTCCACTATCGATACCAGAAATCATGGGCGAAGATGAGTCTTTACTAGAAGCGATAGTAAGGGAGTGCGAAAGAGAGGCAGCCGCCCTGGGAGCGGATGCCCTCTCGGACATATTGCGTGCCTGCGAGCAGGGATTCAGATCGGAGGGAGTGATGGACATGGCATCGGAGGTTTTTGATATACCAACAGGTTGTTACAAAGTAGCACACAACACTGATAGTTCACAGTTGTAGGTTTATTCCAATCAAGCTAGGTCTGTAAACAGGGGTACAGAGCCTAGCCACCGTAATCCACTGCCCGGAAACAAGTTGGTCTGCCGTCTCTCTGCCGTCTCTCTATCTCGCTGACTACCCCGGCCCGTTCTGCCACTGGGGAGACGTGTCAATGGTTTTGTTACGCTATTGTTTGTCTGCTGACGTCAAAGACTGGGATCGGACCATAGTTTCTTAGAACTTGACGTCATCAGACCAAACCTCACGCCATCCCCAGGGTTGCCGACGATCACACCACCCCTTCTACTAGGGATCATGTGTTCAGCCAGTTTCCGGTCAGTGGTACAAACAGTGGCATAGCTCTCATTAATTACATACTCATAGTAAAAATGACACACTGTGTTACAAGGTACTCCGGTGTTTCCAGTTACACCACGCTCACCTTCACCCCCATTGGTTTTGCCCGAGTCGCCAGGAGCGCCCATAGTTAATGTCGATCCTTTCCACATTGAGGACGCAGGAGCTAGGAGATCAAGGTCGAACTGATCCCACTGGACTGATTCAGGCTCCGGCGCGTCCCATGTCGGGAGTACAGAAGACCGACGGGGGCGCTTATTGGGCGGGGGACTTGCCATATTTTCGGTCGAAGGTACGTAGTCAATTGGGGGAGACCGCGCTGGACGTGGATGAATGGAACCGTCACCGTGAACGTGCGGAACAGGAGGGGGCACGTCTAAACCAGGGGGGAGATCCCTGGTGGTCCAAGACAGAAAGGCCTGCCCTGGAAGCGTACTTGAGGAGACGCCGAGAACTGCTTCTGTTAAGGTTTCCACGGATATTGTATCCGGTCCGTGTTCCGGCACCGGATTCTCCTCCAACCCAACGTGACTTTGCGGTGTTCCGACGGCCGCTGAATTATCCTCGGCGCCCGAAGGTACCGAGAACGGTGGAAGAACTACAGCAGGAGGAGGGGAGCCGTCGTCAGGCGACGAATCCTCCGGCAAAGAAACAACAGCCGGAGAAGGCTCGGCCTCGGCGACCGGTGACCCTTCCTGTACGGGGACAGGCGCGACTTCGTCCGGTGTTAATGGTGAAGCCGGTTCGCTGCCGCCCTGTCCTGCCGAAGTTGGACTTCTCCCAACTACCCCCACGGGGACCGACGGTGGGTCCGACCGGTCCCGTACAGCGGATCGTCGTGGTCCCCGGCTCCGCAGGAAATAACGGGGCCCAGGTGACGCAGGCGAACCAGCAGAGGGGTCCACGCTTGGCGACACGCATCCCAAACCCCGCTCCACCTGCTCCCTGAGTAGGGGATCAGGAAGCAGACCCTCAGGTGGTGGCGAGAAGCCGCCCACGGGGTCCAAGGACAGTGGTGAGGGGGATGTACCATATGATTGACTGAAATACCCAATGGAGGCCATAGCCTCAGCTAGCAGATCAGTGGGAAGATCAGTCGGGGGCTGTACGGCGGTGTCGAGGCCCTCGGTGTGATCGGAGCTTGCCGCCTTGGACTCGTCAGCCACGGATTTGACCGGACCATCTGGGCTGAGGTTTGCGGTATACCCAACAAACAGCACACGTGTTTAACACCAGTTTAACTCATGTCAAAGTTGTCTAATACTGGTTTAATTACAATCCCTGTGTATTGCCAGTATATTCACCTGTTTGAGACATTGGTTTACTCCAAGAAATTTATTTTTATGATTTTTATTGCCTAAACGTGCAAATCTATTTTACATGATCGGATGCATCAGAATATATTTGTATATATAAGTTCAATGAATAAACTTATTTTTGTAACATTATTTCATGCTGGTGTCAGAATAGTTGCAAACTGGTATAGTGACAAAGCCTGTGTATTCCCTATGTAATTGCCATGAATTGACCCAGTTTAATCACTTGTCTTTATCTACTAACTGGTGTGAAACTGGTGTAATTCAAATCCTGTGTTTTCTATGGGAAAACTATACCTCTCTGACACCAACTTGGGCTAAGTTTATTCTCAGCATTAACTATGTATTTTACATATGAATCTAGGTTTGATATAACTTATAAGTGTGGTTTTAAAACACAAGTTTTCACAGGTTATTCCCTAGTTTAAAACACAAGTTTTCACATGTTATTCCCTCAGTTTGAGCCCTATTTTCTCATACTATTCCCTCAATTCAAAGTATGGGTTTTATGAATAAATAAATTTCTTTGCTATGGGGATTTACTGACAAAGTATGGGTTTTCACATATCATTCCCCCAGTTTAAGACAGTATATTTACAGCCTATTCCCTCAGTGAAAAGTTTGAGTTTTCACGCGTTATTTCCCCAGTTAAAGACACTTTATTTACAGGCTCTTCCCTCAGTTCAAACTATGGGTTTTCAGATGTAATTCCCCCAGTTTAAGACAGTCTATTCCCAAAATTTGATGGACAGCTTTAGACTACCTATACAGCTGTCCAGGTCTACTTATACACCCCTAACTACAAAAAAGGTGTGCAAGCTATATTTATGAAATCGAAATTGCAACCCATTAACAAATCGAATTATCATATCTCCCTTTCCTTGTAAAACAACATTATTATTTATGCAAATGCTCATTGAGTAAATGGGCACAAGATTTAATATGCAACCCTTTATAATAACAGTTTCAACAGAGACAGTTATAGACACCTTTTTTGTAGTCTAAGAGTGGAAGTCACCAGTTCTCTGAATGTTGTTGCCAGCATTCCTTGGTCAGGTGTCTAACTGATGTTTAAATCATGTTTAACTGGTGTCTCACTTGTGCTTCACTGGTATTAAACGGGTGTCAAACTGGTGTCTCACTGGTGCTTCACTGGTGTCAAACTGGTGTTTAACTGGTGTCTAACTGTGCCTCTGACCAGTTTGTCAATTGCACTTTTATGGATTTACACTTAATTTGAATATAATACATGCCCAGCAAACATGACAATTAATTTGGAAGTACAAAGAGTAAAATGAAAATGCTGTATGAAAATGGTTATATATATCTACATTTTACTAAGAAAAAGAATGTTTTTCCCATAGTATAACACCAGTTTACTCACAGAAAACATCAACCTGAAAACTCGAGTTCAACAAACGTTTAGAACACGGGAAATGCTGTTAACGAAATCCCGAGTCCTGGAGGAGTTTCAGACACGTGTTTAACTCCATTTATCTCCTGTCCTAACACCTCCACAACACGGGACTTTGTTTGCTGGGTAGGCACCGTCGTCCGTCAGGGGAACGGCCGCAGGAACAGGTGGAGGTGCCCCATCGGACGCTCGGGAATACCCGACTGTAGAGACATCCGTGGACGGGGCCTCCTTCTTAGGGGCAGAGACTTGACCGTCGGTTGATGCAACCGGCGCTGCCGTAGGTGACCACAGCGAGCCATCACCTCCGGATGACGATGGAAGATGCCTTAGCGTTGCTTGTGCGAAGAATGGAGATAGGTACGGCACGGTTACCGCTGACTAAAAAGCATAAGGGTATACAGGCATTCGTTAATACCAAAGAAAAGACAGTGCAAACAGACTATACGATTCCGGAGATTCGGGGATCGCAGGATAGAAAAGACAGAGGAATATCAGACACTACCACCTCTAGTACTTACAGAGGGGTCACAATTTCTCTAACCGAACTGTGCATTTATGGGACAGATGAGTCTCTCAATGCCATCAAAGAAATTATGAGAAAGGACGAAGCAGTGAAATTTCATGTTCTAGTGGCGGCCAAGATAGGAGACACAGAACCTCAAGATATAGCCATGGGTCACCCACCTGTGGTAAGTCAGAAGCGGATGAGCTGTCAGTCGGGACGCCTGGGCTGATAGCCTCATAGGTTGCTCCTAAAGCCGATGTGGATGGTTGCGGGGCGCTGTCTTGGCGACTTAGTAGGTGCGTGGCGCGCACCTCCGAGCCGGGAACGGTGCCCACCACAACGGCCCGACTCCGTATTGAGCGAGTAATAATTGAGTGAGATTGGAAATCTCGAACTCTAACAAAGTAACCGCGACCAGCGGTGAAATCGCCGGGTTCTAAGTAAATCCTGGCTCCGTTGGGAAGAGTGAAGAAAATGTGCGAATAACTTTCGTCGGACGCCATATCTTTTAGAAGAACCAAAGAAGGTAAAGGCGGAGGAGACTCGGGACAAAGTGAAGCGATTCGCTCCGAGCAACACAGGGTAAATTGTGTGAGGGACTCAACACCAACCATAGTTCTTAAGTAGTACGATAAATTCGTAGACTCAATGAAAAACTACGAGTGTTTCCAAAAACAACGGAGATAACACGGGCGTAAATGCGCGCGAAAATCACTAGACACATAAGAACTGGCGTGGTAATGAGAACCTGATCTCTACACGCGTTGTGTCATGCCCTTGGTGACAAGCAGTGATAACCCTAAGTGAAAACACCGACAAAAATTGCTGTAGTTTAAACTTAATTAAGGAAAAGACTGAAAGGTGACAATGATTTGGCCGATATTAATGATGTGGGCCCTCTGGTCGGCCGTGGCCAGAGGTGAGAGGAAGCAAGGATAGTCAGAGCAGTTCTTGGAGACGCGATGCACGCTGAGACTTTGAGTCGCGAGACTTACGGTGTGGTACTGAAGCCAGGCAAACTGATGTCCACAGCGGACGTCACACACCTGTTGCAGGGGTTTCACATGGTAGTTCCTTATGTGGAACCTCAGGTGTATCGGTCACTGAATGCAACAGACTGGTGTTGGATTAGCGCTAATAACCGAGGAAGAGAACTTGACCGCGACACCTGCTTCAGGCTTGAAGCGATGGATCGTTGGCTGAACTCTATGGCGAAAGCGTTGGCGCAGGTTCAGACGGAAACCCTAAGGGATGCCCTGGAGGCTCTCCCGAGGGTGGACGACGCCAACTGGATTAACCCAGTATCATTCCCAAATAGGACAAAACGGTCGTTCCGGTGGTTTTTCAACGCCATGGTTGACCAGGTGAGTGATGAGACCCCGGTGGCCACTCTACACCCTAAAACAGATGATGAAACCTCCAATATGGAAGCGCTTGAGACCCTGCATACCTTCTTGGAACGCAACGTACCTGGATTCGCAATGGCTCAGGAGATGGCCCGAATGGTCAAAGAAAACAGTCCTAGAGCAAAGTCAAATGATAGTACGAACAAAACGACGCCAGAAACCAACATTAATTCTACCACTACGCCTGAAACAGAGACATTGATGATGAGATACAAGCGTGGTTTGTTGAACTTTATCGGCAAGCTTAGTTATCACCTGTTTGGGACTGCCACTGCGGAGGACGTGGAGACGAACCGAGGCATGATCGAGGTCCTTGCTGAAACAATGTATGACTACGATAGCGATGCCGCGGAGATCGCGCAAGCAGTGCAGGAGGCGTTTCGCCAGGTGGGTAAGATGAACGAAGAGTTGGGAGCGTTGGAGGAGGACTTCGAAGAGGCTAAGAACTATCTGCAGGAACGTCTAGGGGTACATGCCGACCACATTCGTGCGGTAAGGCTGTACCAGATATATAGCGTGATGCTCGAAGAGGATAAGAAAGGTGTAATTCTGTATTATCAAAACCTGATCCGAAGAACACAAGCATTCCGACAAGGAACGCAACAATTACTACAGGGAAAGCTCTCGGTAGAGTTAGTTCCACCAAAGGCCATACAAGAAGCTCTGAAAGGAGTGGATGAATACATCAAACAGGCGTTTCCGCGCTTTGTGGTGGCGTTCAGGGACCCCGCATTTTACTACGACAACGCACGCCCAATGTTTGTGAGGGGGAGCCTCAAGCGGGGCGGATTCGTGAAGACGCTCAAGGTGTACATCAGAATCCCGCTGGTCTCGGACGAACATATGTTCCGCATCTACACCGTTAGAACATTTCCAGTACCAGTACCAATCAAGGGAACCACTGAACGAGATGCGCTGCAAATAGTGGGATTGCCAGATCAGATGGCAGTGTCGGTCAGCGGCAACTACTATATTCCGATGCAGACAGCTAACTTGGTGGGATGCTATGGGAAGACAGTTATACTGTGCAAGGATGTACCCTATATGAAACGAGTGTCGGAGACCACCTGCATCGCGGCGCTGCTGCGCGATGACCCTGACACTATCAAAAGCAAGTGTGAACTGGATTACGTGCTTAATCCTGACTTCGGCGAAACGGCTATATACCTGGATGATGGACAGCTACTGATCGTGAGTGCGGAGGCAGAAGGACAATTAATTTGTGGTAACCGGCCTCCAATACAAAAGAAGATCGAACATTTCGCGAAGTTGAGACTCGGGTGCGACTGCGCCTTCCAGACACGGGGGGGCGTGGGTGCCTTATAGCCTGAGAAACTGTAATCGCGAAATTAAGGAATATTCGGTGCAGTACCCAGCCAGCGGTCTCTTGAAAGCAAGGCTGCGGGTACAGACATGGAAACTGACCGAGATGGAGGATCGGATCCTTGATGCACCCCTCATGATCTCGGAGGATCCATTACCAGCAGAACTACGATCACGGCTAATACGGCAAGCGGAAGGATACGCTTACAAAATACCCCTGACAGAGCTCATGGGACGTATCAACGATAGGAGAGACAGATTGGCGCACAGTGCTCGGACCGCAAGGGCACAATGGGCCGCAGCGAATAGTTGGCCCGCGTATCTGGCCTTGGCGATAGTGGTGGTGATCATCATAGTACTCATCGGATGTGCCTTAAAACATGAAGGGACCCTTAGCAGCCGTCTACATGGCGATCCGAAGCCCCGTTGGGGCATCGGCCCTGAGAGTGAAACCTTACTGCCCACCAACCCCTCCACCATGCCCGGTAACATCAACTGTGTCCAACATGACATCGGCCACCCTGGTGCTGTCGATCGCATCGCTGGCCCTGTTCATCGCTGTGATGTGGTGGAGGAGGCACCGCAAGCGGGCGAAAGCCGGCGGAGATGGGTTGTATCTGGAGATAGCGGCCCCGTCACATCGCGAAATGATCTTCCTGGGGGAGATCATGATACCCAACACGCATGTCTTCACGGAGGGAGACACCCTAATTGAGGACATTGTGGTAAATCGCTTGTTCATGAAACACCGGGTGTCGATGAAGTGGGGACAAAAGGTGATGGGGGCGGCAACCAGGCGAGGCGAACATCCGACAACGATCCCACTGCCTCCGACGCTAGAAATTTCGGAGAAACTATCCAACATGATGTTGGGTCCGGCCAAGCAGGTGTCAATGGCTCGGCTCATGATTAGTCTTAATAAGACCGCGTATCCTGTCCCTAAAAACATGCCATGTTTGTTTGATGGATCTTGGAGTAAGATCGGTGGTAAGATAAAGAGGCAAGCACCGTCGCCACCGGTCAATCCAAACCTAGAGACGGAATTGAATGACGACCGCACCAGGTTCAATCACCAACTTTCCGATAGACTCAGGCAACTGCCAGACCAAGAAGACAGACGCAGCACGGGCGCCGTATACGAACCACTACGACCAGAGTCCTCCTTCGGAGGAAACTTGCTAGCAGATATAAGCTCAAAGACTGGTTAATTAAGAACAATCTTTACTAAATAATTGTGAAACACGAGTTGGGGTAGGCAGGGCGAACTCAGGGTGATGATTCTGGGCGAGCCTCACCGGGTGTTTTCTGCGCAACGGTGCCCCGTAATGCTTAGCGTAGGACCTTTAGTTGTTAAAATTTCTTAAAGTTAATATGATCTAAATATGATCACTTTTAGGACACTAAAATTTTGAAAGTTATTTTGTAGATTGAACCGGGGCATTGTTCCCAATAGGAAGCGAGAACATAATTTGTTTTACACCGGGCGTTGTGGTAGTCCAATAGGAAATTACTATTGGTACTTCCGCCACCCCCTGATAACTGTATTTCTATGTTGGTGAGCCAGAGTGTGTACTGCCATTCGAGGGGCATGGTGTCGGAGCGTCGGGCGGCAGCTGAGTGTTGAGGGGGTATCGTATGGCGGCAGCACAAGACCTCAGCAACATTCTTTAAAAAGGCACCGGGGTGGACGCCTACCACAGCAGTCAATTTAAGCCCTTAACGGGCTGCCCTGCAGGCCGGTACCATGCGGGGTGTATTGGCACTTGCTAGAAGAAAACGATAGAAAGTGGCGAACTTGATCTCATAATGTATATATAATACTCGTCAGATTACTGATTGTATCACGTACGTGCCGAAATAATGCTATCTAATGATGGTGTCAGTTTGACACCGGAGAAACAACATACAAAACATTCCAACGAACTTCGTACCGAATAACCGCTTTTTGTATCGCTTACTGTAATACTATTGTTTACTATTCTATTGATAGTAGGTTAGATGTTGTCAGTTGTGAGATAACGCACCATGTCATAATCACTGTATTTTGTTTAACTGGATGGAACGTCCATATAATCTCGTACAATTAATATGTATCGCTTGCTTTTTAGCAGCTGGTATCATAGCTTTGTATACACGCTGTGATTCAAGAGGACCACCGGCTCGCTCGTGTCCAACATATCATGATGGGGTAATACTCCTTGAAGTATTTTGGGGCCTCACTACGTGTCTTTTGGCATGAATGGAACGGCCTGTATTGCTCCATTCGGTATAATTGTGATTAGAATGTTTAGGTTAAAATGTGAGTATGGATTAAATTATGTAAGTTTCTTTAGGGACGTATGCCGTATGAGATTTCAGCATTCTACTTGATCTTACTCTTCATGGGATTAGGCCCAGATAGGTTATTTTCGGGATGGAAATTTCGACCCGGGTATAAAACCAAAGGAATTATGGGTAAAAAGAAACTAACATCTAGAGAGAACAGATCATGGGATAGCTAAAATAAATTGATATTGTTAAGGTAGAAAGGTAACAGATAGAAAGCACACTAGAATTGACATAAAGAATAGTGTAGGGGCACAAAGCTTTAGAAAGAATTAAGTAAGTTTGGCTAGATAAAAGGAGAGAAAGAATTGTGATGCTAAAGATGCAGAAAGTTTCATCAAATTAATGATGTTAAAACGCTAAAAGCACCATCACAAATGAGCAGGAAGACTCTATTGCTTGATTTGCCTTATTGCGTTGCAGGGTTTAGGATGTCAGAACTGTCTCGGGACGTCCTGGGGTAAGACTTCATACGAGGAACCACCCCTATTTGCTTTTGGTCATCAGTTCTCCGGAAATGGAGACTGGTGGAAGAGTGTAGGTCGATCCATGGGCAGAGACTATGGATGGACTGATATACCTTCGAAGAAATTTTGAGTCGCTCAGCCAGGAGAGGGGACTTTACTAAGTTTCCCGAGTATAGCCTAGAGAGAGAGAACACAGAACTACCTCAAACAACGGAAAGCTGATTTCGGAACCACCGACAACTACGTTGCAGGTGTCTCCGATCTTAAGCGCCGTTGACTGCACTGAGGTACAGTGCAAGAAAAACTAGAATAGTACATAATAAAATATTGTAAACTCGTTTGTATTGGCAAGAATATTATAGTGGAACTTGTAACGCTGATACGTGTGCTAAACGCCAGGCGGCGACATCGTTTAGTGGCATAGTTAAAGTATGTGGAGAGCGGTAAGGCCCCCAGGCGTAGGGACTGCAGCCGGGCTGAGGCACGTCCTGCAGGTACGCACAGGTACGATGAATGATGATGGAGACCTGTAAGGGTACGTTATGGATCGTCACATCTAACCAAAAGATGCTAAGAACAGCAGGCCTTTCCGTCAACATTAGTTTATATGATAGCTAGAAATAGAATTAGTTTATGTGAGATAGAATGGGCAGTATGAGAAATAAGTAAGACTTCATTAAGTAATAGTGTAAATGAGCATAGCGACAAGCCTTTTGGCTGTCGCTATATAAGTGGTATGAGACTTGAGACAGACGAGCAGACCAAGAAAGAGTTCGAACAGAACACATGGAGCAATAGTCAGACATACGGATCACACGGGTAGTGTTAAGGATGGTAGTAACCACAATGAACAGGTGATAGTAAGGATTGGGACAGCTTAGGCTTAGCCTTACGGACTACGTGCTGGAAGTGACGGAGATCCTACCAATGGTCTCCGTTACTGGTAGACGAGAGGTGACTCTCTCAACAGTGTAAGAGCGTATATACCTTGCGAAAGGGGAAGCTTGACCCAAGCTATACCTGGTTGGATTGTAACTGATGTGTTTGAATTGTGACAGGAAAGGAAGAAATGTATGGATGGAGAACTGTATACTTGTACCTTCGGAATATTATCATGAATGTAATAAACTGACCTCTTGCCAAGCGCGTGTTTTTTGTATAGGATTGAGCCCCTTTACTTAGAATCTCTACCACTAAGAATTGAACTTTGATCCAGGATAACATCTATCTGGAAGAAGCTAGCAACTTCAACGAATAATCACTAAGAACTCCCCATTATCTCAGTATAACACATTTTATTAACATATCCAAGTAAAACGAAAGATCTACGATAAGCGATATAATATCACGCAGTCGAATAATGAATAGACGAATCAACACAGGATATGAATAAGTACGAACTTTAATAGGATACTCCCCGATAAATAAACGAACATCAAAATATAACCACCCAGCTCAATATATGATATTGACAGAATTACCAACAATTAAATATAGAGTAAAATATGAACTGCATTAATTATGATGCAAATAAAATACTCTAATGAAGATAGCTACAATCTGTTTTTTTGTATAATGTAGCTTGAAAGTTCTACATATACTATTAGGTTTCACTAATTCTAGAATAAAGGTCACATGACCTGGTTTCCATGGAAACCAAATGCTTCATCAGTAATTCTATATTTTGACATTTTTTTTTTTTTTAGTAATTTTTATTACGGGTTTTGGGGTTCACCATGGGTGATCTTCCTTCCCCTCCCCTAAACATTGACAGGCGATGCATATCTCATTCCATATTTACTTTACATTTAGTATTTTGGTCCTGGATACAAAGCATGAAAACACATTAGGTGAAGACACATTAGGTGGTGAAGGGATGAACATGAATGAATATATGAAAATACAATACAGGGATCTTTACTAGTCGCCAAATGGATTATTAAACGTATGCCTTAGTCTAGGTAGAAAACGAGATTTTTCCCTAATATTACGTATTTCCACAGGCAATGCATTCCATGCATTACTAGCTCTATAGAGAATACTCTTGTATTGTTTTGGATTATCAACAGTCGGTATCTTTAATAAAATACCATCCCTAGCACGTGTATAAATTGGCCTTCTATCTATCAATAGGTTATTAAATGATAAGATATAAGCGTATGTACATAGGTGCATTTTCCTCCTATTTTCAAGACTGAAAATTTTGGCTCTCTCATGTAGGTTTATTGTCCGCAGACGTTCCTGGTATGGAAGTTTGTATTGTTCATAAACAATCCTTAGACAGTCATTTTGGATTAACTGTAGTTGTCTACTGACATATTGAATATCCTGGTCATAAATAAAATCCACATAATCAAACAGGGGCAAAATCATTGTCTTATAGAGTAGTAAGGCCGCATTCACATCTATATACTGCCTTACCTTTCTCAAATATTTAACTTTTTCAGATACCTGGTTTATTACTTTCGAACGATGAGAATAGTAATCTAAATATGGGTCAATCATCAAACCTAGGTAGTTAAATTTAAATACCCTTTCAATTGGCGAATTTTCAACAATAACATTTTCAAACAAAGTAGTATCAAAGCACAAGTCCTGCCCCGTCCTATTGTGAGTTGGATAAATGATCATCCATTTAGTCTTAAGTTTATTTAATGTTAGAATATTCCGGAAAAACCAGTTATTTGCTATGATCATAAGTCTTTCTATCTCAGATCGGTCCTTTGCATAAATCACTGCATCATCTGCGTATAAACAAAGATTATGAGGGATTTTAACAGCTAGATCATTTATATATATTGAGAATAGGACAGGGCCTAAGACAGAGCCTTGTGGTACTCCGTATTCAATATTCACAGTAGGAGATATACTACCATACAAGTTGACACGTTGTTGCCTATCTTCCAGGTATGATTGGAAAAATTTCAAAGCCTTATAATTGAAGCCTATTAATTTCAATTTCAACATTAGCATCTCATGGCTGATTGAATCAAACGCCTTACTAAGGTCCAAAAATGCGAGATAAGTCTTATCATAATTATTGATATTGCTATAAACCTTATCCAATACTGTACATATCGCTGTAGTTGTAGAGTGTTGCTTTCGAAAACCATGTTGTAAGTTGGTAATCAAATTATTCCCTTCCATATAATCATTTAACCTAGAGCAAATTAGTTTTTCAAATAATTTTCCAGGTAGAGGAAGGAGTGTTATGGGTCGTAGGTCTTTTACAAATTTTACAGAAGACACTTTAGGTAGAGGGATAACTGTACCTTTTTTCCAACTGTCTGGAAAAATGCCCTGGTTTTTAGAATTATTAAAGATTTTCAATAAACGTTCCGGCATATTTAGAAAAACATCCTTCAGTACCATGGTATTTACATCATCAATGGCAGAAGATTTAGTAATGTCAATCATACTAATTCCCTTTAATATTTCCTGTAATGTAAAATCTTCATTCAGAAAGTTGCCATCCAAATCACTAGCCACTCTGTCTTTAGAGTATGCTTTTAATATACAATCAATGCCATTCAAAGATTCAATACAAGGTGATGCCATTTGCCTGCCAATGCCTGCAAAATAGTCATTTATATGGCAAGCTAAATCATTTCCTGAATGCATCTTATCATTGTCATCCCAAAGAGCAGTAATGGTGTTATGGGTACTATCACCAGGAAAAATCTCCTTTAGTGTCTGCCAGAATTTCCGTGAATTATGTTGGAACTGATCCAATTTTCCCTTTATCAGTTGCGTTTTATGTTCTTTTATTGCTCTATTAACTCTATTTCTAAGAAAGCGCATAATGTTCCAATCGTCTTCACGGCCATATCTCTTCACCTTTCTTAGGTAATAATCTCTATCCCTCATTAGTTGAATAATATCATTATTCAACCATAATGGTTTCTTAATAGGTACAAGTAAATTTTTGATGGGGCATAATATATTAAGTATCTTCAAGATATTATCAAACATAATCTGCCATAATACCAAAGGGTTCAAATCATCCCCACCATCGAATAAAGTCCAGTCCTGTTCGTTAATTAATTCCAGAAACCTATCTTTGTTGTAGTTAATATAACTCCGACCTCTAGTAAATTTTGTAGGGTTAGATTCCTTAATTTTCTTCTTAATCATAAAGATAGGTAAATGATCACTCAGTGCTAAATCAATTACCCCAGATGTATTCACGAACTTTACATCCGAGTAGATCACATCAATAATAGTTTGTGTAAAAGGTGTTATTCGAGTACTACAACCAATCAACTGTGAGAAACCTAGTTGAGTGGTTATTCTATTTAATTTTAAGTTGTTACAGAGCTGTTTATTTGCGTGGTCTATATTCCAATCCCCAATTATGCATGTTTCAGCACGATCACGGTCAATATCTTTTAGATTGGTAAATAAATAGTTCACAAAATTCAGTTGATTCCCATCGGGGGGCCTATAACAGGCTATCAATTGAATTGGTTTATGATTACCTATCTTAAGATGTACTCCTAGCAGTTCATAATCAGCACACACTATAATAAATACAGGATTCCATATATAGAATGGAACACTTTGTTTAATATATATACATAACCCTCCCCCATTTTTATTTATGTTAGGCCGTCTATCCTGTCTTACCAGGTTGAAGCCATCGATACTTATAGCCTTAGACGGTATATCTGGACTCAGCCAGCTCTCGCTTATGACTATTACATCAAATTTAGAAAAATAATAGTCAATTTCAGATAACTTATTGTATAAACTCCGTATATTCAAATGAATAATTTTGATACCTTTTAGGGATATCAAATCATTTAAATTATATGAATCCATCACGGCAAATACAGTAGTAATCCGACATACATAAATTAGCCAGTCTACTACGCGCAATATTAAGGACATACAGGAAAATATAAACAATCATACAAATAATGAGAATGAAGATGAAGATGGTAGGATGATAAGTTAGTCGTGTAGCCATGTGAATCATGTGTGTAGGTATGTGCTACCATTCAGCTCATATACTTATCTAGGATTAGGAAACACTTCCCGATCAATGAATATTAAAGATTACACGTTTGAGTTACGGTCAATGGACTCATAAATCACATTTGCAATGTACTTGATTGTTTTTTTATTGTAATCGAAATGGCACCCATCTTCATCCAGGTGTTTGTACCTATGGGACCATCGCTTCCTACCATTAGAATGATGAACCAATGACGCCGTTTGTGGCGTGGGCAAGTCATTTTTGTCATTTAGTTCTGTAATTCTTGCATTTACTGCCGTAATAGTAAAGTTCATGAGTTTTTGGGCATCAACCGGAGCCTGCGTTTTGTTGTATTTAGTTAAGTCAATTCCACAGATTGGCAGGAAAATTACTTTTAAATTCGGGTTCACCTCCCGAATGCTTTCCAACCCAGATTTTAGAGCCGAGTGTACTTCCTCAGCAATCTCCTCATGGGACTTCATCGGCATAGTGAGTTTCTTGGTAAGAGAATCTCTGATTGATATGTTACAGATCCCACCATAGATAAATAAAATGTCACATTTCTTATCAAAAATGGTCACTCCTCTTGCTCTTTTCATGATGCGTGTAATGTCTGCGCCTGGCAATACATGAACAATTATTTCAGCCGCAGTTAATTCTTGAAGGGCTTTTTCTAACGGCCTCCCCCTAGAATCTGATACTATATAGATCCTCACCATCTTGATTGTAGTTTCAATACATATATTAGTACAACACTGGTTTACTTTCCAGCGCAATGCATTGGTAAAGTAACGAAACAGTATTAGTATTTACAAAGTGTACATGGCAAGGCCTCCGTCGCAATGCAAGGGTAGGCGTGCTATGTTTTTGTACAGTACCTTAGATGGTGTTCGTTGAGTTTACCTATAGGGGGAGGGCCCTGTGTTGGTATAGATCTGTCTATGTTGCCGTTGGGAAGAGTAGGCGAAGCTCGGCTCGGATTTCCATGAGCATACGGCCCATTCTATTTTCTCCTTTATATGAGCCTGCTTGAAGTTGGGTCGAGTAGAGCATACAAGCAGAACCCCAACGGGGGTCTAACGTAGCCTCCACTAGAATGTTGTCTTCGGTAGAGAACAGCAACTCTCTGAGCACCTTGTTTTGGATATACTTTTCTTTCATTAGGCCCCGTAGGACCACCTCGACTCTATCGTTCCAAGCGCTGCAATGGACTGTACGGCCTATACGCTTCGCTGTGTAAGGGCAAGGGGTATCTAACACCTGTTGCATTGCACGTGTGTGCCCTGCGAATTTCGCCTTGCCATAGTTAAGGGCCTGTTCCACGGATCTAAAAATAATGTCCTCTACCTGAATAGGTGCTGCGTGCATATTCGACAGGGGTGCTAAGTGGCTGGCAAAGGCTGTGACATTTTTAAATTGTCGGGTCTTGGATGTAGCCAGTTTGATTTCTTCCGGCAAGTTGTTGTCTAACTCGGTTGGGCCGTAATAAATGCCATCAATGATAACGCCTGTGCCTTTTTGTTTAGCATTACGACCGGCTTTGACTGCTATTGAACTAACAATCCTAGCATCATTCCTTTTCTTTTTGATTACTGGATTTAGATCAGGATTGATCCAGATCTTTTTCATATCCGGTACTGACAACAAGCTCTTTTTATTAGCCAAAACAAAGTCTTTTAAGCCAAGTGAATGGAGGACCACTGTGATAGATCTCATACCCTTCTTTGGGCCGACCCGATAGGCGATGTCAATATCATTCTTTGATGCTTGCGGAGCTATCTTTTTAATGATATCGTAGGCAATATCTCTGGCGTTCTCTCCATCTGTTTCGATTGCGCCTTCAATGATTAAATTATGCCGTCGGGTTTTGTTATCCAATTCCACATTTGATAAACATTTGGTTACCATGGAAACAACATGTAAAATTTTAGAAAATTTTAAAGTTTCATGGTAAAGTACACAAAATTAGATTTTTGGTCAAATTTTGGCTTATTTTATCATTTTGGGTCATTTTCTGTCCAAATATTGGACATAGACCTATCAAAGTGTATGTTATTAGGCCCCAAATGCATAGCTGGTCACATTTGTCTGTAAAGTAATCAATTTCATAAAGGTAGGATGTACAAAATTGCACATCCCTTGCCAAAATGAAAGATTCGGTTGAAAATGATAGTTTTATTAGAAATAAATTCATAATTAATTCACAGTCGCAAACTTATTAAATTTGAATAAATATATGAATTCACAAGTTTTTTGGCCACAACCTTGTCGCAAAGTGTTTGGCAATTCAACAAATGTCAAGTGAGATATAGGGTAAAATATGATTTCTTCCATAGACCCCTTTAGTAAAGCAGTATTTGTATTGTGAGTAGGCTGCGCAGACTATGTGCATAAAGAAATGGGGGGATTGCCCTTAAGTGCCTATTACACTTCAAGACATGGCTGAATGATATGTCTCATATGATCATATGATGGCTTACGACATGACACAGTATCATATGACTTTACAAGTGCAAGTCGTGGCCATGTCATTGTCACAGCTTATGTCGTGTAGTGTTATAGGGCCCTTTGTATGCTGAACAAGTCTACCTGGCTTACCTTTCTCCTGGAGGATCAAATCTATGAGAAGTTAGAAATGTCCCTCGTTACATTTCTAACTTCTCATAGATTTGAGGTAATGACCTATATTTGAGGCACCACATACAAAACATCAGAGTGGCCTTTGCTGGATTGACACCAACCCGAGATTATGTATGCAAGATTCTGACCATTCTGGAGAGATCATTGGCCCGTTGCGCAATGGATTTTTGTTGTGAGGATCAAAAAACGAACTTTTGCTTAACAACGAAAATTTTCATTGTAACGAAGATGTAAAATCTCTGGTTCTAATGAATGAAATTTAAATCTGTAAACTGTTATAAAAAGGGAAAAAATCAGTAAAAGTTACAGCTCTTTGAGGGCATTCTGAATATAGAAAAAAAAAGTGTCAAAACGTTCGTTGTTAAAGAGAGGGGCCAGTGAAATTTCAATATTGTTAAATTCTCATATCATACCGTAGGTATAGTGCGAAATTAAAGATATATAACATTATTATAACTTTGAAGTCATCCCTTATAATAGAAAACTGTTTTCCTTATCAGACCACATACACGGGAAGAATTTGAACTCATACATTCGACAGGCTCGGGCTTGTCTGAAACCACTTCCTCTAAAACGTGTCAAGGAGTGTAAGTCTTACTCCACCATTATCCCTGAAAAATCATAGTATCATTATACTACCCATAGCAGTGGGCGTGTTAGGTAATACTTTTGCGCCCACCTCAAAGTTTCCCTTCCCCTTCTGGCGTGTATATAAGTGTAAGTCAGGGGGTGTTAACTATATTGTGTCACAATAGTCCCGTCCGCTCATAGTTCTCTTCACACGCCCAACCTTCTCGGCGTCTTAACGTACCTACCCTCCATTCAGGCACCAATATAATTGCCAGCAGTGGCGTACTCAGTCCCCCCCACTCACGATTGGATTAAGGAATTTGGCTCCACAATCTGAAAATTTCGTTTGGATTTTCTTATTATATTACTTCTCGTGTTCTATCAAAAATGAGCCTATAAAAATCCGCCATACAAAGTTTAAATGCGTGACATAACCACCGACCGTTCATTCTTATTCATTTACCTTTAAAAAGGGCCACTTCAGGGCTACACTGGCCTTCCCACATTTGTGCATATAATCTATAAACGCCGGTTGATATTGGTTTCCAAGCTCAACAAAAATAATACTCAGTTTCCTGACCTAATAAGAATAGATGAAGCGCAGAAGGAGTAGCCTATAGTGTGCACACAACTAGGGTAAAACAGGGTTGTATCGCTCACATTGGTAGGCCTATATCATTAGCGCATTTAGTTTTAATAGCCCTTACATATAGAAACAAAAGTTATATAAAATCAAAATAATTCATAATAATTAATCAAATGCATAAAAACAGCGATAAAGCGTGATTTAACTTTATAACCTCTATGATTAATCAATAATGAAGCAATTGTCTCCCATGATGTTGGGTACAACCCTTATCATGAAATGAAAGTAATATTTTTGAGAAATCTTATCACATATATCATATCAATAATGGTTTTCCATCCCATGAAAGTGATGTCCAATAGGCCTATTTCTAAAAAAAAATAGGGTTAGTTCAACCAAACTTGTAGCTAAAAATTTTAAGGGCGTATTTCCAAAAAGCAAATATGGTTTAAGCCTGTTTTAAACCAGATTTCTTAAACTCGCTTGTGAGACTCGTGTAAGCATTATAAGGCATAAATAATTTGGTCCCAACGTTAACCTTTCCCAACCTAGCTACTGAACTCAGTAACAGAATAAAACACGCTAACTAATACAATTCACAAGTTATAGCCTCATAAACCTATTCTAAATTTGTATATTTCGCCCTATTTATTGTTTACCATTTCAACTAGAACTCTCCACCTAAACTTTGTTTTAAGGTCCTTCATGGGCAGATCCAGGGGGGGGGGACAGACGGGCTTTGCCCTCCCCCCCCCCTCCCCTGTTAAATCATGTTTGATGGGGGGCCCATCCCCCCGTACATTCATGTTTTTGGCCCCCCCCCCCCCCTCTACAAATTCCTGGGTCCACCCCTGTCCCTTATTATTAGATACAGTACTAGTTTAACTAAAACAGGTAGAAATATAGCATTTTTAAAACAGATTTTCTTGAAACACATTATTTAGGAGTTAAACCAGGCTGCCTAAACTCGATTCTTAAACTTCTTGGAAATACAGGGTGAAAGGCATGAAAGCGCAAATGGTCTTCACTGAAAATGATAATATTAAATAACCTGTAAGTGTCCCTCCGTACGTCTTGTTTCTTTTTAAGTATTCTTGAATTGCGCGAATGTTAATTCATCCATCTAGATCATGTTCATATGTTTAACTTTAATTAAAAGTGACTTTTTTTACCCGCACCCTATGAAGAAGCGTCTGTTGTATGTAACAGTATTCCCTCAATTTAATGATAAGGCTAGGACTACTCTGAACCCTAATCGTCATGTCAAGAGAGGAGGTTGATTGTTAACTTATTTTAAACAGGATCGGGACGTTACGCTTTTTAAAGGAGAACTCTCCATTTGTAATCAAAAAGTTGTTAAATCAAAAAGACCCTAAAAAAAATTGGCAAATTATAAAAAAAAAAAAAACCTGCTCGAACCCGCCCTCTCCTCAACTACTACTTTTAAACATGATAGTCCTAATGGTAATGAGACTGATCCGGCTTAAATTCCGAATATTATAAATTTATTATATATACTTCTTGCAAACATTCTAAATTACCTTCTTTCCCGATCTTAGCATCTGAATAAACAGGAGACACTGGGCATCACACTTCATTTAAATTAATTGTCTCAGCTAAATATGACCATTAGTTAACAAGTTCCATGTACTTTTTAAGTAACATGACAGAAAGCATTTTCGCGATTCTGCAGCTATCCCTCGCTCCCCTGTTCCCTTGTGCATAACATTTCCTAATAAACCAGGTCCATTCCTAACGGCGGCAAAGTTTGGAAGCGTCCATCATGGCCGGCCTTAATCCATTAACACCCATAAGTACCCGGAAGCACCCCATCTAATCTGTACCCCCCTCTGACATCTGACAAGGGCAGGGGCACAATCTTGGTAATCACATAACTCACACCAAACCCACTCAAGAGCGACACAGGTATCATGCTGGGTGTCATCTGACGGACTCCCCGCCATTAATCAGGGGTTAGTTATCGAGTTAACACGGGCCAGAGTTGCCCCATGCAGGCTACTGCTGGGTCGGGCACTTCCATACCCAACCTACGTTCGCCTGCAGCTGCAAAGCACATGTAGCTAAATCTTTGACAGGCCTATTTCACCCTACCATCCATCGCCCCTCCCACCCGGAAAACCATTTACCCTTACCATCCATAGATGGAGTATTAAAAGTGTTTGAAATTAACTTCTTTTGAAGTCATCCGTGAGAGATGAGATTAATTAAAAATTCATTAAACATTTTCTGTATGGATAAAAGGTACCTCCCGGCCTATATAACTACCCTAAATAATTCACCTTAAACTGGGTCTAAGCTGGTTAGATATTTTTTTTTTTTTAATCAATTTTTATTATCCTGAGAAAGATACAAGTAGGCTAAAGCCTGTTTTCATTGCCTTCTCAGCATCTCATATCCATAATACATTAGTCTAATATCAAACAGTCATACAATTATATAACATAACAGTTGTAATAAGTAACCAAGGTCATACAAGAAACACAAGAAACACAATAAACAAAAATCCAAAGAATACATAGAGTTTTAACCATTGTTATAACCCACCCCTAATAAACAATGAGGCAGACATTGGGATTTGTGCAAGTACTCAACAGTAATATAAAGATAACACGTGCTGATACAAAGTAATATGTATGGTTCACACACGTCAATTCAACAAATTGGGGGTCATACAAACCATCAGAAAAAAAAGAAGTTAAGTTAATAGGTTCTAAGCGAGCATATTTTAGTAACACTAATGTCGAAAAAAGTTAACTCATGTAATGGGGAGCAACATAGCATGTTTAGACATGGTTTTAAATTTAGTAAAGGATTGTTCCATTCGTACATGCACCGGCATACTGTTCCAACATTTATACAAGAGTTCCCGCCACTCTTGTATAAAAGCAGGACATATCATCGTTCTTCAGAACAGAAAACACCCCCTTTCCACGAATTTTTACCTTGAAAAAATGACCCCTTTTTCTTTAAATCGCGGACATTTGACACCTGAAATTGACCCTTTTTTCTTATTTTTATCGAAAAATGACCCCTATTTTCCAAAACGCTGACACATTTTCAGAAAATGTACCCTTTTTTTCAAAAACAGGGACATGCAAAGTCTCTGAAAACAGACCCTTTATTCGCGTTTTTCAGAACGCTGATGCGTATCCTTTTATAATTAGAGTGGCGGGACCGGGGGGTTTGAGACTAATTTCAGCCAGTCCAGACTTAAATCGGCCTGAACTCCATATAAACCACCTGCAAATAAAACCTATAAATATCAGGCAGTAATGGCATTTACAGGCTTTCTCACTTCTCATCCACAAGTTAAGGAACCCCATGCCAACAATTCATTTTGAAGTCTGCCTTCCAATTCAATTAGAACAAGCCGACACCCTAACCAACGAAAGCTTACTAGCAAGCATACGCCTAAGCTTATACTCTTCGCACGGCTTTTCTTTTGGCATTAACGTAAGGTTTCTGCACGGAGGTCAAAACCTTTAGATCCCAGGTGCACGTGGCGACTGTCTGTCTACTCCTTCCCGTGACTGGGAAAAAGTAATAAAAGACTAGAGCGGTCTCTAGCCTGCATCAGACATGGCTCCAACAGTATTCATACTCCTCCTTCGTGGACTCTTTATCCTGGGCACTGTCTCAGCTAAGCCATGCCTATGCACCAGTACGGTAAACCGTTTTCGTACCAACTATGGTGTAGTATTCAAGAGTAAACCGTCCATCCACATAGGTAATGAGTACTTCACTACCGAAGTCGATATCATTTTACCACTTCCTCCTTCTCCCAAACAGGCAGCCGCACTAAATTGTAGACACGGCGCTACCCTGGCAGCCGGTTCAATGGAACAGTGTCGAAAAATCCAACTTATGTTGAATAACATAACATCTATTGGGAAGACTATAGCAGCGAAGGTCACCAAAGGACTCCGGGAAGTGCAATCAATTTTGGAATCGACGGCCCAGCCAACACCTCCATCAGCAAAATCCAGGAAGCAGCGGGCTCTGATTCCAGAAATCGGCAAGTTCTCCGAGACTTTATTTGGAACGGCCACACTCGATGACTTGAAGCAACAGACTCGTGCTGACCAGGTAAATGCCGATGAAATTGGCTTCCTCGATGGCAAAATAAATGCAGTCCTAAAGGTAGTTGACTCCACTTTGGAAATCCAACTCCAGGCCATCATAGAGAACACTCATTCCATATACAATTTGTCCCGAGGACTCCAGGCTTACATTAGTAACCGGGAATTGATGGTCAGGTTGATGCAAGATTTGCAAGAATTGCGTCTACTGGATTTTAAACTGGACTATTCCCTTGATGTCTTGCTACAGGCTATTCGCGACCTAACGGAGAACAGGCTGAGTAACTCTTTGATATCGGAGACTGATATGAGGAAGATTCGGTACCTTTTCCTTTCCAAGTCCAATCGTTCAAATATTTATATTCCAAACACTCGCGACATGTATAGAAGTGTAACTGTTTTAGTCCCCCCGGTTTTACAGCGAAATGTTCTGAAAACAATTTTGAAGATTCCCGTTATTTCCTTAGACAAAATATTCAAGGTTCTAAAAGTAAACACCTTCCCTCTAGCCTTCCATGGGCATTATACTCGCCTCTCCAACACACCGGCTTATTTATTGGTGTCCGCAACCCAATACACGGTATCCTCCAACCCAGATCTGGATAATTGCCATTCTCAGTTTTGTCATTATGACCTACCAATTCGCAGGCTTTCTCCCTCGTCGTGCCTCATTTCTATCTATCTACGTGATCATGAGTCTGTCAAACTTTATTGTGATTTCAAAATACTCATTCAGTCTAATTTCAGAAGGTCGAACATCCAAGTCATTGCAACAGGGACCTATTTGTTCTCTCACATAGACGAGGTCGTTGTGCGCTGCCCCAACCGAACAACAACCCATCCTGGATGTGAATCGTGCGTTCGTGCCTTTGAATGTGGTTGTTCTGTGTCCGCCAAAGAATGGGAAATTCCAGTCTCAAGTGTTAACTGTTTGCCTTCTACAGCAGGCCCCTTAAGAACAGTTTTCCCCGTCAACCTTGCTAGTCTTCAACACCTCAACCTGTCACTTAGCCGACTTGTGAACCCGGATTTTTCGTACGATAAACCATTCCCAATTTTACCTCTTAGCCCGCAAATGCGAGTCCGCCAAGAGGATATTTTTAAGCGAGCAAAAGACAATTTCCTTTCCCTCCGTACATACATGAAAGAGATTCGACTGAATGAGGTCGAATACAAGAAACTTCGTGGTGACTTGCATCTTCCCCACGTACCATTCCTCCCCCCCAGTGTGCACGGTACTGTTTACCTGTTAACATTGGACTTACTTTTATAATGATACCAGCACTTTTTGTTTTCATCTCAATTCTGTATTTCAGACAACGTAGGATTCAAAGCGCATGCAGACGCTTGACTTTAAATTGAGTTGGTTATATATACATTAGCTATTAACTCTTCCTTTTATTGCAGCTCAAAAGTTATCAGTTCTCATTCATGTTCGATTTTTGTTGTTTAGAATATATACTCGCCCTCATAATTTCGTCACACATGTACAGCTGCAATTCATTCACATTATCCTCATGAATTCCCATTTATAATTAGTCACAGCCACATAAGACTACACACGTTCATGATATCAAAATGTTTTATTGTTATGCATGCGGAAAAGGTTTTATGATGTCCACGTGTCAACGTTTCGCCTATTTTCCCATAATTGTATTTACTGACCATACACTAATGTACATATGTAACTCGAAAGCTTCGTGAACATATGCATTTCACAATTAAAATTTTGCCATATCTACTTCAAACATATCGTACACTTTTATATAACTGTTCATCACACCCAAGAGTCTACGTCAGGCATGCAGCCCAGTTTTTCGGCTGGGAGTAGTTCTTGGGCCATGTTGTTCCTGTTGTTTATCAGGCAAACGCTCGCTCTACAAAGTCTGTGCCTGAAAAATTTGTTCAGGCGCACGCGCTCCGTACGAGGAATCTTGACTTCTTGCGGGAGTTCCAACGTCAAGGGTTCGTCACTGCCATTCAGATGGACCGTGAGTGGGCCCGACCAGGCGACGGTCAGGGCCTTGGACAGGATGCTCGGTCTTTGGATGATCATTCGTGGGCAGGCAGCACTTCCTACGGCTTCCATTTCGGCGGGAATGGGAGCCAGTGGAAAAAGGAGCGTTTCCCATCGGCAGTAGATTCTCAGACAGCACTACACTGTAGCCCTCCGACGTTGACCCTGCGCCAACGAGCGACAGCCTGCTGCCAATTTCCAGAAGATACCGATAAATTTCCACCCCAGGTATATCACTAACAAGAGAAGCAGCCTGTGATGGTCGGATTGGTCCGCGGGTTGGAGGTGACTAGGTCTCAGCACTGGCCTTTCCTCCCGAACAAGACGCAGACGCAGACTTGCGTTTAACAGTCGCTCGATGTCCATGGCCATCAAGTGGCTGTTCTGAACCAGTGTATAGTACAGGCACATATTTATACCCCCCACCCCACACGACATCACAACTCCCCAGGTACTGTAAGGGCTTCGTCTAGTCTTTAGCGAAAAGTTAACCCTCGGTCGACAACTTAAACGCTAGGTAAGGTACAACTAAAACGACTTCTTCTAGCCGGGGGCTTCACAAGTTTTTACACTGGGTAGTGCGAAGCACGTCTAATAGGCCGCTATTTTCTTCAGAGAGCCGATCGACAGGGGGTTCATCTGAAATGACTTCCGTCGCGTTTGACACCGGGACACGCGTCTGTGATGACCGCGTCCACCTGTTGGCCATCTGAGGCGGCGCATGTCAACTAGCTTCTGTGTCAGGTCCCTCACAGGAGTACCGCGGCACGCGGCCCGCGGGGTAGTCTTAACACTTCTTGACACGTAACAGGCCTCAGAAGGGGCGGCGGTGAGGGTGTCGCTGATACCCCATGTACTCCCCGTCACGGCTAGCACGTAACTTATGGTAAAAGTCTCTCTTACCCCGTCCACACCCCGTCACGTCTACCACGTAACTTATGTTCAAAGTCTTGCCTCATCGATAAAAGATCGCTTTCACCAGATCATGTATCCACAGGGGGGCCTGCCCGGCATGTATAAATACGGCGTGGCATATGGCTATATAGATCACTTGAAAACTTGCTGCCACCATGAACGGGTCAACTGATTATAGTGACGCTGTTCTGTCAAACCCGTCTACGAGCTCATGCAGGATCTTGACCAGCAGCCCCAAACCGGGTGGCGAGAAAATAACCGATCATGATTCATCAGCAGGCGTAGGTACTCTGCTGTTGGATATGTCTGCGGATGCGCGTCAGTATGGGTCACAGAATGGGTTTCCGGATCTCTCTGCGGATCAGTCTCTTCACGACTCCCTGTACGCGGAAGAGGGATCCACCCTCAACGACGTGGACCTTAGCCTTGGTGGTTCCCAAGGCGGTACTCCATCCGCATCGTCGTCCACGCCCTCCACGCCCTCCACGCCCTCCACGCCCTCCACGCCCTCCGGATCCACGCCCTTGGGGATGACGCCCTCCTCGTCGCAATCCCATCCATGGTTCCCCAGCTCCACGTCCAGAACGTCGTCCACGCCCGGACCCTTGACATCGCAAGGGTCGTTCTCGTCGACGACGTCCCAAAGGTCGTTCACGCCCGGGCCCTTGACATCGCAAGGGTCGTTCTCGTCGACGACGTCCCAAAGGTCGTTCACGCCCGAATACTCGTCCTCGTCCGGCCCCTCCACGTCTACAGCTGAACCGTCCATGGCCCATTTGCTGGCCAGGATGGAGGAGCTGGAGAAGAAGTGCCGAAGGGCGGAGGCTGAAGCGGCTGCGGCAAAGGCCCAGGTGGAGGTGCTCGTGAACCAAGCGAAGCCAGCTGCAGCTGCCAAACCACCCAAACCACGCAATGAAATATGTGTAAGTTCTAAAGTTTGTTTTTACAGCTTATAATTAACTAATAATCTCACCTTGAAAACGTTACCGTTTGATATAGTTCTCGGTTTGTTTAGAAATGATCTCATTCCTAGTATAGCCCTGATGTTCTTCTCCGCCGCCAGGGAACATCCCGGAAAACAACGAAAATCCGTAATGATTTCGTACACTGACATATAGTTAGAAGTCCACTATTAATTATTGGCTTATTATATTGTTTGTAGGAACTCGTTCGTTCGGCCTACAAGGCCAAGAGAGGTGAGCCTGGTTGGGGATTCAACCTGAACCATGGGTAAGTTGATTACGTCATAACAACATGAATAGTACAGAAAATAATATTGTTTTTAAGTAAGCAATGGGTAATGTGTTCCTGAACACCAGAAGCTGCAGCTGAATATAAGTTTTGCTGTTTTTTTTCATGTTAATAGAGTCATAGAGCACTTGACGTGATGCCGATGAATTGAACAATATAAATATATTCCAACATTCAGGGCGGGGATCAAACACCCGGATAACGCGCCGATCATCAAGGCCGTTGTTGACAACGTGTGCCTCGGGCCAGATACCCCCAGAGAAGAGGTGTTAGGTAAGTCCCATAGGTAGCAAGTTTCTTTGTTAACTAACCTGCAGCTGTACATTTCATGCATCTAATGTCCATGATTCCAAAGTATTGGTCCTTCAATTAACACAAATTTTAACATGCTTGAAATGCTGGAAATCTGTTTTTAGTGTCTAAATAGGCTCCACTTACATTGGAAATTGTTACTTTTATAATTTAAGTTATCCTCCCAGTCATCTGAAAAAAACGTAAGTTCTATTATCTGGACAAAGAAATATAATACCAGTGTAATGATGGTTTTAATTCGTGAATAATATGTTGACCCTCACTTTGCATTTTTAACATGTATTCCCTTGATTTATTGCCTTTATAGTGCCTTTGTCTACTTAATGGCTCCAGTTTTAAGCACACTTCATGTCCTTCCTCTTTTTCTAGCTTCTGCCAACACCTACTTCAAGACCCTCCAAAACAGGGCCAACAGAATGCGGAAGAACCGAATTAAGGCTGACAATGAAAAGGCTATCATCCGTCACCACGTGAACGAGGTAAATAAATTTTTGTTACAGACTTCCTCTATAGACCACAAAAGTCTGACGTCACGGACCCCTCCCGCAACACGTGTTGGGCCCTGTGTTGGGCCTAAACCTTTTACGACCGGCCCCGGTAACCCTACACCCCCGGTCACCGGCCCGGCCCGCCCTGGAGGGGGCACCGATAACACCCGGCTGGACCACGGTCACCCGTACACACAGACAATAACATTGCCTATAACTTTGCTATTTATTAACTCTTTTTCTTTTCAAGTATATCATAATGCACATTGATAATTCCCCTATGAAAATACATGTTTTCATAAGTTTGCGAGCATTATTAGTGGAAATAGCAAATCTGACAGCTGGGTCCTACTAAAGTTCATAGAGGGGACCCCCGGCCCAGCCCTGCCCATGTTTAGGCACGGGAGCAGCGTGCAGTGACCGTTAGGGGCCCGCCCGACGTCATGGCTTTTGCGGACTATTGTTCTCAACATTGTTTGACGTAGTTCGATTCAGGCAGGCCGAAATTTTACACCTTTCAAGTGCAAAGCCGAGGAGAAAGAGTAATGTCTATGGTCTATGCCCAGTCTGTCCACTCCTTGGGTGGAAGGATACGCATCATTGTTCTAAAAAACGCGAAGAAAGGGTCTAGTTTGACAACATTCACATGTCCTTGTTTCTAGAAAAAAGGTTACTTTTTCATCCCAAATATCCATGATATGAAAATAAGGGTCTTTTTTTTCCTGGGAAATATGAAATTTCACGAAAAAGGGTATTTCTTGGCCACTAAATGTCTGCGTTTTGAAGAATAAGGGGTCGATTTTTTGGTATAAATGTCAGTGGAAAGGGGTTGTTTTCTATTTTGAAGAACGATGATATGTCCTACTTTGATATCTGAGTAGACAGACTGGGGGTCTATGGTGTAGGGGGTGTGACTTCCCGGGGACCCACTCAGTTCAAAAAGGGGTATACGTACAAACTGCGGTCGGAACTATACCGGGGGCTGTAGCTGTGAATCGGCAATTTGGCTTAAAACAGGGGGCCCGGCTGTGAAATGATCTTATGGTTGTAACACTGAAACTTGGGAAACAATTATAATTTTTTTACATTATGAATTTTTATAGAGCACTGTAACCTTACTTGCTTCCTTGGACAATAATCTTGACATACAATTAGAATGGATATGACACAATTAATAAAAAGTGCCTGTATGTTATAGAGACCAAGGATAAAGCAACGCTTTTGAAATTAACTGCAGTGACCAGCTTTTAAATTAAGGCAACTGAAATATTGAAAAACTTGTTTGTGTTTATTGGATGTTCTTGACCAAGTATGTCGTAACTGTATTAAAATAAAAAAAGTGTCTTTTTAACTTTGCAGAAGCTCAGAAGACGGATAGTGGGGTTGGAAAATTTCGTCAAAACGTGGGACGAAGCTCGAAAGAATTCCGTGAGGCGCCTCCTCACCCCCGACTACACGAGCGACGAGGAGCGCGGACTTTATTATCCGGCCGCGGTCGACTAAGACGGGAAGACGAAAGAGCGATATCACCGCCGCGTCAAACCGCTCGTGTGGGAGAGCGATGAGCTGAGGGCCTACAAAGCCCACCTGGACGAAATTGAGTATGACGAAATTAGCGGCCGTCAGCGGGGCGTTAGAATGGAAAAGAAGCGGAACAATGTCCCCGACGATAATCCAAAACGCCAACAGCCTCCTCCCAACACCCCAGACTGGGCGGTGAAGCCCGGGTATCGGTCGGGTATCGCCGATGCACATGTACAGCCAATTTAACTTATTTCTAAAGGGTCTGTTTAAAGCTCTATTTTATGTGATGTTTATGTTTATCATCTTTATGTTTTCTTTATAATTACACTACGTTTAATTGTATGGTCTGTGTCACGCTGTATGTTAGGTCTTTGTACTTTCTTCAATTGTAAAGTCGTTTTATAAACTTTTATCAAAGAACTTTGCGCTTCTTGTTTTGATTGTGGCATGCTCGATAAGCAGGGAAGTATTTCTATAGATATGTTGGTAAGACTCGCCTTATATTAGTCTAAAACCGTACGCGTTATACAGGTCCTTCTCATAAGTGAATCGTAAATTCATGAATACTTTTTATTTACGATACGAAACGCATTTAACTATAATGACCTGTCATTTTGTTGAAAACCCGAATGTGCTATTTCTTGAAGATAGACCACGAACTTGAAATCGATTACAATACAACACTTTTTTGATGAGTGTTATGGTACAAGGTCTCTACCATTAGAAGAGCAATGGAATGACACCTAGGCCTGTTATCAATAATAACATAAATCAATCATAAAAAGTGTATTTTAAACAAACATAAGCTCGATATACGATTTTTAAAATGATGCGACATGAATCATCTCTTCGTACTTATTTCGCAGTCATGAAAAAATAATGTTGCATGAAGCCGGTTTTAATTAAGAACTGTTACTTCTTTTCAAGTGGATCCTTTTTAGTTCGATTCCATGCAGTAAGGTGCAAAAGTAATTTTTCAGAAATTTTATTATGATCAAATACATCGCTGCCAGTAGGACCTATCAAAATTTACAAGTGACCATGTAGTCTCCTGATGAACCCGAAATACTTTCTAGGATTTGTATGGCACGGTGACCTATATTCTTTCTGTGAGAGAATAAAAAAACCTCTTGCATATAGTGTAACCCTTTAAAGTGGGAGTTCTCCGGGAGTTATGTATAGGTAACTTGGAGCTTCTGTGACATTGCAAAATTAATAATTTAAAAAACAAACAAGTCAATTTAGGTGTCGAGATTTATTAAGGGACAATAGCTTAATTAGCTATAGCCATAATTTCGGTTGGAGCCCGATCGCCAGATTGTGGCGTTAACCACATTTAATTCCACTACTAGTTTTGGTTGCAGACCTAGTTTAGCCTCAGGCCCCTAAATTAGGGGCCTGTCTCGCAGATTACCTAAGGGGTCGACCCTAGCCCGAGCCAGAGTAAAAGCGCTCTTGTCAGCGTCATACTGCTCTTTCCAAAACCGAAATTTTATTTAGCTACAAATTCAATTTATAACCATAACACTTGTATCGATTGACGCACGTTGGGCAGCATATTGGTAGTAAACACACAAAAATACAACATTTTTCACACAAGACTTAATCAAGGTCAACACGGCTTAAGTCGACTGAAGTATTAGTACTAATTGCAAGCTCACCGGGCCGGTATTTCCCCAAAAGAACAGGCTCTCCTATGCCTATACCCATGGTAACCAACTGGTAGCGTATAATGTCCTTAGTCATCAATCTTGTCAACATGATGTCCTTCAGTTTATTAACCTTTAAATGTGTGGGCAGTCGTGTCGATGTGCCGGTATAGCAGTCGGTCATTTGGATGACACAGTTCAATGTGTATCGTGCGCCTAGGCATATATTTTCGGCTTTAGTCAGTGTGATAGGATCGTCTGTTTGAAAGATATAATCTCCAAAATGTCCAGGGAACGTGCCTATTTTAAGCCATACACTGTGATTGCCCGAGACAAGCAAGTATACACGAAAACGAGCATCTGCGAAGATGCGATTAATTCCGGAGCAAACAAAGAATATGCTAATAATTATGGCTACGGCGAGGATAAGAAGAAGAGTGTACGAAGAGAGAAGTACCACAGTTGGGAATTCTTTAATGTTTCCGTCTCCTGGGTTGGCTTCAGATCCAGTGTCAGTTACGGTATGGTCCTGGTCCAACAAGGCTTGCAGGGTGTCATGAAAGGTGAGGCCGGTCATCGCATCGTGTTTTGGTGGAGGGTGACCGGTAAATGGAGCAGTGAGGTTGACCAACCGGGTACGGGTTACTCCAGGCTTATTGTGAACGACCCTAGGCCAGTGTCCGCCACTGGCAGCTCGAACAAATTCCACGCATGATACAAGAACCAAGTACGCGGCAGCTATATATTGAAAAAAAAAGAAAGAAGAGAACATGAAGGTTGTCATCTCAACTTTAAACAAACACCTTCGTTCCAAATTACCATGGCCAGGCTATTCAAACAGACAGAATAAACTATAACTGCCATATGGCCACACCCTAGAATTCAGAAAACTGGCCATATTATTTAATTAGGAAGGGCGACCCCCAGAATGAATACATATGTTTTACCTATTTTGAATAATTTGGAAAGTCGGCCATCGACTCGTATCACTTGTACAACAAAAGTAATTAAGAAGATTCTCACCAAGGGTGGCACTCAGGATTTTGACACTCATGATATTCACGTAGCCGTACACCAAACGCACTATATAACGAAATAAGCTGACCCTAAGTAGTAGCAGAAAGCTTAAGGTTTGACCTTCGAGCTAAACTTCGAGCTCAGTTTTCAAGGCAGATGAAATCCTATGACCAGTCGACCTGACGGCAGCCGATGCGTTTCGGAAGCTGAGGAAACTTCACCGCCCTTTAATGGATAGACCCTAGGTTTTAATGGCAGGTGTCATGCCCTCACCAGTCCAGACGGCAGACGATGCGTTTCGAAAGCTGGAGAAACTTCACGCGCCCGACAAATCACGACAACGCGCTACCGTGACGGCCAGGCTGGAGGCGACATTAATCTCCTGGTAATACTGTGGCAGGCTGTTCTCGGCTTTAATTTCACACGGGTGTCTGAGGTTAGGAGCTCGAGTGCAACTACCCCTGGGTCGGGGCTGTGGCATGTCGCGGCAAATCTGAGGGGTTCCAGAGACCCCCTAATTTGGATAATTCCCTTTATTGGTAGTTTAATTGCGTAAAATTTGAGAAATCGGAGGGGGGTCAACCCAACATGGGGACCCCCCCCCCCCCCCACTCCCGCCCTGGGGGGGGGGGGGCGGGGGGGAACTGGATACGCCACTGCTGGCAATTATATTGGTGCCTGAATGGAGTGTGGGTACGTTAAGACGCCGAGAAGGTTGGGCGTGTGAAGAGAACTATGAGCGGATGGGACTATTGTGACACAATATAGTTAACACCCCCTGACTTACACTTATATACACGCCAGAAGGGGAAGGGAAACTTTGAGGTGGGCGCAAAAGTATTACCTAACACGCCCACTGCTATGGGTGGTATAATGATACTATGATTTTTCAGGGATAATCGTGGAGTAAGACTTACACTCCTTGACACGTTTTAGAGGAAGTGGTTTCAGACAAGCCCGAGCCTGTCGAATGTATGAGTTCAAATTCTTCCCGTGATATTGAGTCCCCCGTACACCTGACATAGGCTGTCTGTATGTGACGTCGTATAAAAAAATGTTATATTTAAATTTCAAAATTATAAACCCCATAATAAATTTTTTTTTTGATTTTTTCTTTCCTGAATCATTTTATTTGATAATTTTGAATACTTTTGGGCTCATAAAAACACTTAGATAAATTAGATACTCTTATTTTTTCAGTTTTATCATTTTTCAACTGTTCTGCTTGTGACGTCACATACAGATAATTACTCTGTGCAGGCACTGTCAGGTGCAGGCAGGGGAACTCAGTTTGATGGATACAAATGTGAATAAAATAAAAACTATTAGAAATAAAAGCATAAAATTTGGTATGGTTATTCCCTGGATGGTAAAGATCACGGCAGTATACTAATTTATGGTCACTGGCGCCTCCCTTTAAGATAAAAGCAACAACAAAATGTTTCGTTGTTTTTTTTTATTTCTTTGTTACGAAAATCATTGTGCAACGGGCCACATGTGACCAGAGACCATGCCCACTTTAAGATCAATATCCTTTCCATGACAACTTAGTTAAGATATCTTTGTTACTGAACCTCTATATCTTAATTTCTATTGAATCAAATTGAATTCTGTAAAATGATATATGAAGGGACATTGAAGGACAAGGTCCTGTACAAATAACAGTTCATTTGAAATACTATAAGAAAACATACAAAGGTTGAGAGTACAACCCTGAATATGAGGTGGGTGTCATAAAATTACTGCCCCAGGCCGTTAGGCTGAGGGCTGTAATTTTTCTGACATCCCACCCAGTATACAGGGTTATACTGTCAACCAAGGTAAGTTTTATTATATACCATATTTTGTAAGTTATAAGCAAAATAGAAAGAAAATTACCAGTGGAGCAAAGTGGGTAGTATCACAATGTCTTGACTATGCACACACTTTGACTAGTCTCAAGCAGTTTACCCAAATATTCTTCATTTTCTCTTAATTTTAGGACTATTGCCATCTCCATCTAGTCAGACTGTATTATTTTACCTGACATTAAAAAAGTAATCATGAAATTCCACTCAAATTTCATAAAATAAAGAGAAAAACATTTTACACCATAAAGCAAGGTGGGCAGTATACAAAATTACTGCCCACTTTGCCAATACACCAATAGTACTGAATGGCAGTGTCTGGTTAGTATTCATAACTTAATCTGTCATGAGTATATAATATCATTCTAAATAGGCCTATTTGGAAGGCGAAAAACAGCCCAGCAAAGATAAAAGTTGACTAAGATGGGTATCCTTGATACACCCTGAATTCCTAACTCAAAATTGCAAGTCTGTAACTATAGTGTGTAAAAGTTACTGGAGACGTGCTCTGGGTCTGTATCTTCTGACTCCTGTTCCCAAATAGTAGGGTAGGTTTTACAGATCAGGAGCACATCTCCAGTAAGTAACTTACAACCTTGTAAGCACTTACCACTCTTGCTTATGTCATTGAAAATAGTGTTCATGGCTTAATATAATCGAAATTACATGTTTTAAAACATCAGTACTGCTCATACACTATTTATGTGTGTTGTAGAAAAGGAAAATATAAAGGTGTAAGTGATAACAGATGTGAAACACTTGGAATAGCAAGTAAACAAAGTTGTCAGCTAGGAAAAAAGTTACAGATTCCTAAATGTAGATCAGTGCCTCTCTGTATCCTGATGCTCCCATTCCTATCCTTTCAGAGATTTTATGAAATAATGCTCATTACAATTACACCAACCCAATAAAAGAGTGATATTATGTTGATCCTATTTCCCTATGGCACTTTTGACAGTCTTTAGAAAAATCGATATTTTTTTGATAATTGTCCACTAACCTTTCTTTTAAATTTTTGGTATCATTTAATTACAAGAAAACTGTTTTGATCATTTTGGCAAATTGTAAATCAAGAAAAATGCTAAATTTCACTAAATCAATATGATCAACAGTCACTTACAGTACCTCTAGAGGTACTGCAAAAAATTCTTGTAACTTTTGCCAATTTTGAGGGTATTTACAAGTACAAACTGGTTCTAGGAACACTTTCTGAACTTACATAGGTTTTTTCCTTGTAAGTTTACCATTTCTAGCCTATTTGCAGACAGAGGACATCACATTCTTGTAACTTTGAAGAAAGTACATTTCTGAACCTTTTTTAGGAACCAAAATCCAGTTTGCAGACTTGCGTCTCCAAATTTACATGTTTTTGCCCTTTACAGACCCGCAATTTGACTTTAGGAATTCAGGGACAAACAGGATTGTTGTTAATAGTCATTATACATAGGGCCATTAGTGATATTACAACATGGCTGATTGTAATCATGACCACTTGTAAGAACTCTTTAAGCACATGTGGTTACAACATTATTGTTATGACACTGTTATTGAACATGTTTCTACTGGATCAAATTAAAATTTTTAAATTGAAATATGAAGTAACACTCGTAATCTATATGCTGTAAAAATTACAGCTCATTTACAGTATTCTATGTAGGTGTTTTAATTAACAACGATCAAAGTGGAACAGGAATGTGTTCACTTTTACAAAAAGTACTGTGCAACCGGCCACTGGTATCATGAATGATATCACAATTAATATAGATGAAGAATGACTGAGCCATATAATTAACCATAGATTCATCATTTTAGCTGCAATTTATCTCAGAAGTATGTAAACTCTAGGCATGCCCTTTTCAATATCAAAATCAGATATATGCTGCAACATAAACACAAAGACATGTTTATCAGTTAAGAGACTCACTCAAGTGGTTTTGCTTGTGACTTTCATGCACAAATTATACAAGGAAGTATGCAAATTATACAAGGAATTCAACGTATGTACAAGCATATGCTATACATCTTGTAGCACCACAGTGCATATTCGAACAAGATGAACATTGTAATTTCGAATTCCCTCCTTTAGATTTATCATACATATCATGCATATAATAAATCTAACTTTTAATTTTGTCAGGAAAAAGAACAAACCAACCTAATTTCATTTATTCATTGCGGTGATAATGCATAGTGTCAAACAAAGGAAGGCCAAAACAGTTACATAGGTGCCTGTATGATGCTCAATATTTACATACTCTCCTTGATCATCTAAAACCCTAGAATATTATATTTCGTTAGATAGGTCATATTTCTACAATAAAGTAGTTCTAGTTCAGAAAACCTTGCCTTTCCATGTGTTTCTAAAAGGCAACATGATTATTTTCTGGAATTCAGTACCCTGTGGCAATTTCATTTGGGAATCATGTCAAATGTTTGGTAGAAGAACAAAATCTGGCAATTAAATTGATTCAAATACAAATTATAGAAGGAATTCAAGGTATGTACAAGCAATACAACAATACAAACATTTTAATTTCCCTCCTTTTCACCTGTATTTAAGTCATTGTTGACAAACATGGCAACATGCCAGTTAACTTCAGCGAACAAAATTCAAGCTTTTCACATGTTTTTTTTGCTGGCGAGGAGGTGCAGATTTGCTGCCAGATTTGAATATCTACAGTACCACTTAAGAGAGCATTTAACAAAATCAATTTCCTGAAAGGCCCCCAGACATCTGTGCCCTAGACCATTTTGACTTAGGAAACAGGTCAAATTTTTGGTAGAAGAACAACATCTGGCAATTGAATCAACTGCACATCAATAAGCCCATTCCAGTTTATACCAACATCACATTTTACCATAGCAATTTCTTTCTGATTTAATTCCAAAGATAGAAGTGTAAAACAAAATAAGCCATGGTGGTTTAGTTGACAAATTGCTCCCAGAATCTTTTAAATGCAGTTTTATATACTGGCCTTTTTCCCATAGGAAACAATGTTAAAGCCTATCAGCCCAACCTACCATGTCCAACCCTATTTGCCACAAATTTTGATTGGCTGGCCAACCTGCACATCTGTCAATTGATTGAATTTAGGAAATCTCGATGGTTTATCAATCCTAGGGAATATAGAAACATATGGTTCTTTCTTATTAATCCAACTCAAACACAGATGTGGCTGAAGTCGCGGTGTTGGATTCCGCCTTTGTTTAATAACACATTATTGACATTTTTTGTTGTTGTAAATTTGCAAGAAAAGAGAAACAGAAACCTATTTCGCAATTCCGAAAAAGTATAATAAAACTTGAGAGTGTAACTCCCCCTGGTGTTTAGTCCAGTTAATTATAAAGAAACTCTACATGCTCCATTTCAATAAACCCAACTCTAGGAAACAAGGATTGATCATATGGTAATTTTGTCCAACCATTGTCCAACCCTGGGATATATTCAAAATGGGATGGGCTTATTTACCCCAGCAATCAGCCATATGCATCAGTCTTAAAGCTCAACCGAAGGAAAAATTACAAAATCCTAGTTAAAGTGGGACGTCATGCCAACACATCTGATGTAGCCCTCACTAAGACAGGAGAAGGTGTTGGATGCTCCACAATAGTTGCAATCGGCTTCTGTTTGCATATACAAGGCCACTCTCACACTTAGTTGCGCTAATCTGTAGGCTTGCTATCTTTAACCCTATGTCGTCATTGGTGTCACGCGTAGCCTGATAGCTCCATACACTTATGTACAGTGTTATAAAGCACTTTATTCAGGCCTGCCAACATTTCCTCTTCACTCCTCAGGACATGCCTTTTAAAATACATAGATACTATTCGTATTATAACAAGAAGGACCGCGGGGGGCATCCAAGGATGGCCATATGACCCATAGGGAATTGTCACAAACCGAGGGTGAAGCCCGAGGTTTGTACTATCCCCATGGGTCATACGGCCACCAGAGGATGCCCCCTTAGGTCCTTATTTATTTTATCACCCAAGAAATATTCTAAATATGTTAAATTTACTAAGAATAGGGAGTTCACAGTGAGTGGTGCGTACAGCTTGGCAATACGCAACCCCCACAATATGCACCGCTCGTCGGCTGGGCGGGTGATAAATTTAGAGAACGGGACATGTGCACTATTCATAACTTTTATGCAAAGATCACTCCCAGGGATATGCCTTTAAAAATACTTTGAAAAACAGGACATTTTCGTCTATATATAAAACAGGACATCTGGACTATTCATAACATTAATTTTATGCAAAGATGATTGAATGTTTCTCCTCATACAAATATAATTTTGGTAGATCTATATTTCCTTTTCCCACTGAATCAAGAATCATTCGTTAAGAAAAAATAATCAAGATTTTTTTTGCGGGAAAACAGACAAAGAAACAGCTATTCTGAGACTTGTAGACTAAGACACATTTGTCCCCACATCTTATCAAAAAACGAGACATTTCCAACCCTCAAGCATCGATACTTGTGGTTGAACTATGATTCCCAGCACTTAGGACTATTACATTTGTATTGCTCGATCTCTCCATACACATAATTATGATAATATATAGTTCAAATGCTCAGGTCATGCTTTATCTAGTGATGCGAAATATGTCTAAGCATATTGTGATGATTATAAGTTATGGTTGTACAAAAAGAAAAAGTGATTTTTTCACTTTCAGTTTTTGAACAGTGATTTCTAAGTAACCAAATAGGTTAGGTCTTTGAAATATCATATACATGCTCTTAACATTCTAAGGGAGGGTAGACTTTCTTAGAATTTTCATATCTGTCTTTTCTTTTAAGATAAAATATAAAAATGACAAAAATAGTCACCTTAAAGTTATCCATTTTCAGGAATGAAATAAAACTGAAGCCTAAATACAAAATCTGAGACTTGCTACCATGCATTATAATGTGATTAGCGTGTATGAAAAGAATTGGTTTCATAGCTATGGTAGTTAGTGTGTAATCCTTGTTCAAAAATTATGAGTGAAAAAATAGTTTTTTAATTAACAGTTTTTGTAATTCTCATGGCATGTCCTGATAACTTTTATCATTGCATGGGAAAAAATAGACAGTTCAAATCATTTATATGACATCATTATAGCTAACATGTGAGCGGGAATATTCGTGAAATATGTTCAGGGATGAGTGGAAGGGGGGTGGGACAGGGCTGCCTGTTAAATGCGTGAGGGATCAGTCACTGCTGATACCGGGCCAAGGAGAAGGGGGTCTGGACTGTTAGAGACTTCTTTTGTTGATAGATTTGATAAGTTGATAAGTCTATAAAAGAAATCTCCCAATTAATTGATATTCTCCCAATTAATTGATATTATTCTATATATGGCAACAGGCAACCATACCCACCTACCCTTCATATATAGTTCCAAAACCCATTAGTGAATTGTGTGAAATATTTTGTATAAAGGTCTGAGGATTTGGAATTCACTACATTATTTACAATTATTGTGGACCATAATATTTCTACATCATTTACAATGAAGGGAAAATACAGTACTTTAATCCTAATGCAATCTGAGCTGGTTTACATGGGCTTGATTTAAACTGTTGCAGAGTGCTTTTTGGGGAAACCTCAAGTTGTGTAAAATATTAAATTGTGTCTGCCAAGAAATTCAGAGTAGTACCTACATTAAGCCAGTGCAATCTAATTGCGTAGAAGAAGTCTTTCATAGTTATAGGACCCCAACCAGGGCCCCAAAACAATATATCATAATCATGGTTATGACATGTTGCACGAAAGTCATTGTGCATATAGGGTATTAGTGAAGTTCTTTTGTGTGAAATATATTCTGCTTTATGAATGAGAATTCAGATGAGAGACAGAAGTCACCGGATGAGAGGGAAATTATAAAGGAATGGTAAAGAATATTTAAAACTATATAAGTATGAGAATGGCAGATGCTGCTGGTAGGTGATATACCTGTATATCCACAGCAGGCATAAGGCATCTCCCAGTAAGTAGTGCTGCCTGGGTAAAATCAATAATTGGATATATAAGGGGCTGAGCCGGCAAACGAAGCCAGAGAACATTACCTGTTTGGATCAATACGAATCTATACAATTCGGGGTTTGGTTTTAGCCATGTACGCAGACATCGGGTGACTTGGATAGGAGTTTACCATTGTGCTGCTGCACTAAGACAAGCGGACTCTTAGGACGAAGCTAGCCTTGGGCAGTGTTGAACGAGGGCCGGATACTTAGGCCATAATGCACCAGCCATTGTATGCCTTGGATTAAACACCAATAAACTTCCTCTCAGCCAAACGAGATTCGTGTTGTGGATATGAACGCCCATTTCACGGATGTAGTCTGTCACTTGACTAGCGACATTAACTGAGACAATACTAGGCAGTCTGAGTAACGATTAACTGTAGTTTCCCAATACCTGAATAACACCCATAAACAACCACTAGCTTTCAATGTTATGACAAGCCACTATGGCATTATCACATATCACCACCCCCTGGACAAACTTTGTCCCCCTCCCTATTAACATTAATATTAAGCCAGTGCAAAATAATTCCGTAGAAGAAAACTTTCATAGTTATATGACCCCAACCAGAAGTCAGGGCCCCAAAACAATACATCATAATCATGATTATGACAAGCCATTATGGCATGATCACATGTCACCACCCCCTGGACAAACAGCATGCCCACCAATCCATCAAGTCTACCTGTCAATTCAAACCCCTACTCAAATCCATACTGACAAAGGACCCCACTCACCCTACCCACCTGCTAACATGTAAACATGGCACTTGAACCTTCATTAGGACAAAAAGTTCTGACATCTAACATAACCATGTTTGCACATTTTGAGATGTCATAGCATGTTTCAACATTTGACCAACACAAAAATATGACTCGTCTAAAGGGCCATCCCTACTAAGTGATCTGAGCAGCTACCGGAGACGAACAACTATCAGAATTACTGGTGAAATCATCGGGCAACTTGAACATCTGGGAACTTTGATATTTTCCTGGCAATTTTACCAGTATTTTTTACCAGTGATCCTGTTCTCAATCACTAGTCACCTAGAACACACACCATACCCATGGGGAAATGCCCATCAACTGTGACCACGGGTGATTGTGAGAGGCGATTTGTGCATTCACCCATTGCTGCTAAAATCACCTAGTGGGTATGGCCCTGAACACCCACTTATGTCTGGCTATAGACAGAAAGTCAACTGAATCTCATGCCCTTACTAAAACATGTGCCTGATCCTACCTCATGTAACCATAAAAACTTGGCACTCTTATGCATTATGGGGAAGGAAAGGCAGGAGCAGTCTCACCTCCTAACATGACCACCGTTTGGACAAAATCGCCCCCCTTACACCCACCGCACATGATGTCTACGTTTTAACTCAAACCCATATCCATATAGAGGCGGCAACCCCACCCATCCTACTGACATGCTAAACTAGTATAATGTGGTACTGTAACCCAGATGGGGACAAGAAAGGAGCAATCACATAAACAAAGATGACTATGCATACACATACTGACATGCCACAACATATTGGGACATGTCACCAACATTACATGTAAGACACTCACCCTCGGCCTACATCCACCCATCCATCGTGTCCACCAATTGAACCTGTTATATGTAATTATATATTTACAAACATATTATATACATATATGTGTAGCCAGATGAATGAATTTTTAAAAATTAGTTTTGAATAACAAGTTTTCGGACTTACTTTTAGGTCTAAGTTACTTCCTAGATTTAGAAAATTAGTTTGAAAACTTTAAAAATAAAATGGTCTTAATAAACTTGTAACTGTCACTGAATCCTTCATGCATCAATGACTAAACTTGTATAATAACATTTCATTTAGCACATACATAAACAATATATTCAATAACTTTTTTTAAACCTCTTGATTTACAATTACTGTGTAGACCCTTCCAAATGTTATTGTCAAGTATTTATAACAGAAAAAAACTGTTGCTACGGAGCTTTGCATTAAGTATATATATATATATATATATATATATATATATATATATATACATTTGTGAGACCTCTACCCCTCTTTTGACTGTACAAGCTTAATGGAAGGCCCCTAAATGAAAAATGAAAAATGAATTATTTATTTCAACACATAACTAAAATCAAATTACTGAGACATAGCAGCATACAATTCAAGATTAACACTACTGTTAATCTGTTTTTGGCAGCTTAGTTGTCCGACGACGTACCATACAAGGGCACCGTGGTTTCTGGGTGAAACATTCAACATGTTTAATATTTCTCTCTAGTCGCCAGCGATTAGTGCAATTAATCACCGGGCAGGACGACTAATGGTCCCCTTAATCGCCGGGATTTTGATGGGAAGAGTGTCCCAACATGGCAATTAACTTTTTTTCCCACGAGTGACTAATAGTCGTCGGATGACGAACTAAACTCCTTAATCGGCAGGCGACCAACGTTAATCGCCGTGGTTTAGTCGCCACGTGGGGACCTGCCTTCAGATACATAAGAGATATGATCATTTATTATCCTTCTGATTTCTGATTTTGAACAATAACAACTTTAAATTGATCACCAATGTGGCGCCCATCACATTTTTGTGAGGTGTGACGTCATCTGCACAATGTCTATATGATGACCAATGTTTTTTTTTTAAATACATTTTATTATCCTTGGACAAGTTGGATTTTCTCCAGTGTTCCCTTGTCGCCAGCAATGTAACCATCATCTTCACAATCGGAAAGGGAAAGATTCATAGCTACAAAATTAAAAATTTGCTTGCAGTGGGCATTTAACTAGTGGTATTTGTCACCACCACTAATAAAACTGGTCACCACAAAGTGGAATATAGGAATTGCTTGCAGGGATAATTGCGGTGACACTTGCATTGGGTCAAAGCAATTGCCATCGCAAATGGTTTTATAAAGGTTTAGGATGGAATGCTTGCATTGGCATATGCCAACATTTTTGTATCTGAAATGAAAAGTACTTGCAGTGGCAGCTGAGCCCACTGTAAATGGTATCCCACTGCGAAGTGGAATATGGGTTTTAGTTATCACATTATTTTAAAGTTACCCATTTTTTTAAATAATTGATAACATCTCTCTATATTTAAATGAGTTAAATTAAAACAAATGACAAAAATTGATATGGATGTAAGTAAATATGCCAGGATTTATTGCATTTGATTACAAGAAAACAGTAAAGAGTCTTATGATATTTACACTATGAAATTTAAACCCAAATACCAACCCAAGTATCACCTTTGGTTACTTAACACCCATACCATACATTCAGTTAATGATGGTTGTATTGAACAAAAGTGTTGTGTATTATTGTCTCTAGATTGGGGCATATGAAGGTGTTTGATTACTTCATACTTAGAGTTATTTGTCCATTGTTCTTACGTAAAGTCCTGTTATACACTAGCCAACAATGGAGATTCCCACCACACCCAGGGTGTTCAATTCTGGATGAGACTCCCTTTGCAGAAGTTTATTGAAGTATTCACTGACAGAAGAAGATACAGGTATTTGTCACACAGTTAAGCGCCATACCTACTAGGCGATTTTGATAAGGATCGGTGTGGTCGTCGGCGCTGACGTCGGTGCGGCCGTTGGCCGTCTCTGCTTGGACAACGCATACCCACACATAATCGGTGCCAACATCGGCGCCCACGCCGACGTCGGCGTCAGCGCCGACGACCACACCGATCCTTATCAAACATGTTTTTAGGCCGATGCCGTCGCCGACGCTGACGACCCATGGTCATCGGCGTTGGTGCATCAATGCATAGTCTAGTGGGTATGGGGCTTTAGTCCAGCTCCATAAGTTGAGACTATACCCATAGATCTCAAACGGTAACAAATGATTGCATATGTATACGAGATCTTGTGCAGCTGTAAAGTTCAAAGTCTCCAAGTAACACAGCCCTTTGGTACACTGCACATGGTATTGTATGGTCCTATATATCTGGTTTTTAATTTCTTAAATGGTAGTTTGTATGTAATTGTAATTATATTTAATGATAATTGTACATGCCATAATGAAGATGATTAACTATAGAAATTGATGTCTAGTTGACCTTGAAAATGAAATATATATGACTTAATGGATATCTAGCTGACCCTTATGAATCTAAGTCAAATATTGACTAAACATTGTTGCTGCACAGAAAGTAAATACGTTATACCCTTCGTTTGATCTATTCAGTAGCATTTTATGAGCAATCCTAACACCTCAAGCTAGTTTGATTTCTTTAAAAACATTGATGACACCAAATGAATTAGTAAAGATTTGGTATAAAATGTTCTTTGGTGTTCTATTAACATTCTGTAAATTTACTAGGATAAAAATATATAAAAAATTGCAATGTCACATACTTGGCCAAGTTGCATGCTTTTTGCATACCCCCTAAGCAACGAAATTTATCCAATTCTCGGTGCTTTTAAAGTTATCCAAGTGGCAAAATGCAGGTCATCAACGTAGTGAGCAAAGGCAACGTAGTGAGGAAAGGTAGTGAGAAAATTGTCAGAAACACCCAATGATTAATTGTATTTCATGGTTTATTGAACCTTAGGAACATCATCAAAGATCAACACAAAGAAGCATAATTATAGCAAATTAATCTAGAAATTGCTTGATGTACACGAATTGTATAAATACTCAAATTATGCAAATACCCAAAAAGTAACTTAGAATGTTAAGTATCACGAAAAGCACGAAAATAATCAGAGTAACATGAAACATAAGATTAAAAGGGATATGTCACGTGATTATACTTTAGTGAATCAGCGTTCACCTGTAAAAGATGGACTGTAACACGAAAATAAACCAGTGTCTTTCAAGGTACTCAACTCTGGAGGCAATATGTAGATAGTCAGTGAGGAGTAGGTACAATTGTTAATCTCTTAAGCAGCTGAACAAGAGTGAAAGTCAGTTGTCACATCTTGAGCCTAGTTGAGAGAAAAAAACATGGATTATTTTGTACATTTATGAAACAAATGCATACAAATAAATGATACATCTAGGATGAAAGAAATGCAAAGTCCAAACATACGACCAACTGCTGTATTTTAAACTCAGAAATATTGCTCAAAGGAATAGAGTATCTAATCGGATGCTAATTTGATGATATTTAAAGGCCTTCTTTGGGACCTCTGCAAGGGCACCGGGTGTACCGGGTCAAGATCTGTTCTATTCTTGTGCTATTACTCATTTGTATTATCAAAGATCAGAACATTAAACCCAGAGCACATGTATCAATATTTTTAAAACAATGATTTCATCCCTGATTGAATATGAAGACATAATTTACAGTGGTACTACCGTAAGAAATCTGGAAAAGATAATTAGATTATTCTATCGGGATTTACGGATCTGAGTAAATTCAAATTCTCATATACCTAGAGATGAATTACTCACCCTTTGTAAAGTAAATAGTTTAACAAACAGAATGCAGTCACATTTGTTAACATTCGTGTTTAAAATGACAGTCCATGATGAATTGTTAATTTTTTTTATTAATGCTGCATATGCTACTAGACAACATAGAGGTCCAGTGTTTAAAGGTAAATATGGGAATTCACTGCAGCGCCACCTGGTGTTAATAGTTTTACATTTCTCAAACTCGTAAAAATGTTACCAGAATGTGATCTAAATATCATGAACTCAAAATATTTACAATTATTTGCCCAAAAGATATATTGTTGCCAATTTCTTAAACAAGTATAGGCTATTTTTGGGGGTTTTGGGGGTCAACTTTTGGTATTTTCAGGAATAAGTTTTGATTTTTGACGGTGACCCCATGTTTTTTTAATCTTAAAATGTGTATCCTGCTCCTGTCCAAAGATTTGGAGCTTTTGATGTCAAAATCATGGATATTTATTTTTTTATGGGGAAAAAATTGATTTTTCCCATTGAAGCCAATGATAAACTGTCATTTTTTCAAATGCTAATATCTCTTACATGGATATGGTGACATATGGTTTTTAAAGTTTTATTACAGTTCCTATGCATTCATCTAACAGCTGAGTTTCATAATTTTATTATGGTTATCAAAAAACCATGTCGAATACCCATATTTACCTTTAAAATGTATAAGCCTAATAATGAAAAAGCATGGCAGAATATTATGTATAGAAGTGCATTATCCTGGAACTCATTAGACCCGGTAATAAGATATTGAGATTTTATGAATTCAAAGAAGCAGTTAAGAATATGAATTGAAGACTTTTATTAATATTGTGACTATTTAGATAGGCTTTTACCAGATGTTTAGTGTTTACTCCTTTGGTCAGTATCATTGATAAAAATATGTTATTTCTGTATATCAACATTTTACTTTTATGTATTCTTGCTCCTGCAAATAGAACCCTACTCTCATATTAAGATGTATTTATCATAGGTTCATAAATTGTGGAATTATTATTTTATTTATTTTAGAATTTATGTATTTATCAATTTTGCACATTCTGTACATTTTAAACACACGGTGCTTTCAGGCATAAAATGTAAACAAGTGTTAATCTTGGACTTAAGGATGAGGGTATGAAGTGTGAGGTTGTTTTTCCTATTTCACCGTTTTCTTTCTTTCTTTTTTCCCCAACATAAAATGAATGAAGTCAAATGCTGTAGAGAATGGGGAGTCAAGGGGATTACATAATCCTCTGAAAGGAAAAATTGATTTTCAAGTCTTTGGTTTCGTTAAATGACAGTCAAAATACAGGGAATTTCATGATATCAATTGTCTTCTGCCATTCAGGGGAGAGAATATACAAATGTGATCAAAGATGGAACTATATGTTGCTATGCTGTGACCTTTTTTGGTTTTATCAAATATACCTTTAAATCAATTATGTTATGTGAAGAATAACAAGACTATTCCAGCATAATGGACACTGGAGTTAGTTACACTTCCCTAACAACTACCGTTGCTATGTATATAGGATAGCTGCTACATGACACCCATAACCCGCTGTGACATCACTGTATGCCTGTGTGACGTCACTAACGGCCACTTTCACTCGCCACAGGTCACCATTGTATTTATGACGGTGCACTGAGGTAGTTATTAAAATCACCTTGTGCACTTGATTGGTAGTAAATAAAATAAGAAACGGTCACCAGACTGTGAAGATGTATTATAAAAGGGTTTGAAATTACACAAATTATTCTATCATATATACATTTTGGCAATGGTTGGCGCTACTGGCAGGCATAGTAGACCTGTTTGGTTACAATAGTCAGGCATCATCAACCAGTGGCAGCACTACCTGGGAGAAAATCAATAACTAACAATAACTGAAAATTGGTGTTCAAATAACAAATTATCAATAAACTAAAAAAAAACCAAACTGATGGTCTTTGGTCCCAAATCAGTAACCAAGAAATTATCAAAACCTGATATCGAATTGGGAAATACAACTCTTGATGTTGTTGACCATTATAAATATTTAGGAATCACTATGGACAAGGAGTTAACTTTCGACTTGCACTTATCTAATATAATATCAAAGGTGACCAGTAAGGGATTTTTGTTGAGGAAAGTCCGCCCATATTTGACTATAGAAGCTAGTTTGGCAATATACAAGGCAATGTTACTATCCCATATTGAATATGGCGATATTTTTTATTCACATGCATCTGCTGCTAAGAGGAAAAAAATACAAGTTTTACAAAACCATAACTTAAGGCTATGTCTGGACTTACATCCACGCACCAATGTACTAGTTACTCATAAATTGGCAGGTCTTAACTATTTGGTTGACAGAAGAAATGCCCATCTCCTAAATTTTATGTATAAACGATCTAGAAAGGATCAATATGTCGATAACAGAGAGTTACCGTTGAGAAGATATGATGGCCCTATGGTCATTGTTCCTAATCTGGTTAAAAGCAAATCCCAGTTACATATTAATTATAAAGGTGCAACCGCTTGGAATGATCTGCCTGTGGATTTGCGTAACATTCAAAATTATTCTAATTTTAAGAACAAACAAAAATCACTGTTAAAAACTATGTTAACTCAAGCTATTGATGGGCCTGTCCCCTATTGATAATATAGGGGACCTTAGTTGAAGTCCCTACTCACTCGTTGGCCTGTATCTTGGTAATTAGTAAGACAAAGACTTGTACTCAAGTGCTGATTAGTAATGATCTTTATATGGGAAGATAGGTATGATTTATCATACCAACAGTCTAGTAAAACTGACTGACTGCTGTTTGTTTGATTTATAAAATTATATTGTATAACGTGCCAATGTTTGCTGTGTTTGGACGAAAACCATATTATGTATGAGATGAATACAGGATAAATAAAACGAATTTAAAAAAAAACAAAAAACAATTATATAAGAATGACAACAGTCAGTATAGGGGCAGAGTTAGCCGATACACATTTGGATCAATTCAAGTCTTAAGGATTTGGGGGTTTGGTTAGCTACAAATATCATCTGGTGACATCTGGTGACTGAAGGAGAAACTAACACTGTTTGTTAAGCCATATGGAGATGGGTGGACTTTATTAAGGAAGCTTACCTCCGGGGCGATGACCAACTGTTGAACATAGGAATTAAAACACCTTACTGACACCCTGGTACACTCCGCCGCAGTGCACCACCAAAGGATGTTGACACTGCTACAGGCGGCCATCTGGTCGGCTGCCTATAGGACTCTCGAAAAAATCGTCGATGAGTTTTAATTCAATAGTGGAAGAAAAACTAAATATATCTCTTAGATTTCATGACATATGCCTAGGTTTAGGACGATATAAAATTGTATGTAATATGCACATCAAAGGACTTTTAGAATACATCAGATCAGATGATCAAATTCAGACCCTTGACTACACTTGGCAACATGACCGCCATCTTTGGATTTTCAAATTGATAAATTTCTAGTCCCTGAAACAAGGAAACTAAACAACATAAATTTCTGATTTTATTATCATTCCATATTCATATATCAAGGGACTACCTCGTAAAATATTTAGAATGAAGAACTTCTCTGAATATATGAACATCCAATGTAAACAAACTGTCAAAAGTTCCGACAATCGCCGTGCCAAGGTGAAGGTCGTAGACCTCCGTGGCAGAGTCAACTCCCTCATACTGCGCAGCCTGGCTGTATGGGTGTGCAGTGGACCATGACCAAGGTGAAAATGCTTAACTATAGAAGTCTATGGAGGGAAAATGCGTTTCTGCTCATAGCTCTCTTGATTGCCTTCCAATTTCAAAACAATAAGCAACAAAGTTGTAGTTCAGAATCTCAAAGATTCATATATTCCCTCAGATTGAATATATCTTCATTTATAGTTTAATTAAGATTTTTTTTGTAATAAAAATGTAATTTCGACTCTACCTTGATATTTTAGCAATAATTAGGGCCCATTTTTGGATGATTGAGGAGGTGGTTCTGCCTGATGTATCTTTACAAAAATTGGTGTATATCATGAAAATAGCCTGTACAATAGTCAGGGTAGGTGTCATGTGCATTTGGGTTGTTGTGTGGATACAGTGTAATTAGTACTTTTCACAAAATTTCAGAAAAAAAAAGTGTCTAAATCTTGAAATATGTAATTGAGTTTCCTGAAAAAGTTAGGTCGGTGACCCCCTAATTTTTATTCAGGAAATGATAGCTGACACATGTGCCCATCAAATGTAGAAATCTAAAGAAGTTTTCAACTTTGAAACAATTTCTTTCATCATTTTTGTGAGATTTTTATTTTTTTTATTAGAATAGATTTCTAATTAAACTCCACTCAAATCGCTTTATTTTCTTATTTTTGTGAAAAATGCATTTATTACAAAGATTTGTATGTTGGTTTCACGTTCAAACAGGTTTAGAACATGTGTGATTGTTTTTCTCAAAATTATTAAGAAATGTCAAAATATGGTTTTAAGTTGGGAAAATACCAAAATTTCAAAATTTAGCACATTTTGAAATACCTTTTACTAAAAAGTTTCTACGGTAACCCCCTACTTTTTTTGCATTTCTGGTATGCATACACACTTAACTTTTATATCCCTAAGTTTAAAGAAAATCTCAACTTTAAAACTACAATGGAGCGATTGCCTTTAAATGTGCTGTGACATTTAAGCATTTTTTAGTATGTGTGCATTGTCAGGCAACTTTATTTAATATTTATCAAGCTCATTTACTTAATATTAATCAGATTCATTAAAATCATTTGCTAGCTATTGTTTCAGCTTATTCAGGAATATCTATGCATCAGCAATTAACCCTGTTGGGTTTTGGTCATGCATGTCAAAGTTGCATTCCTTTACACATAGAATGACCTGAACGCTATTGTATTGTTTATGGTTAATTATAGTTATAGTGCATTGTCCACGATAATCACTGTCATTAATATTACTCCTAATGGGTGCTAGTCGAGTGGTAAGTAAGTCCACGAGATGGGCACTCAATCCATAACATGAACAACACTTGGCAGTAGGGTAAGTTTATTGGTGGATACGGTGATGCGTACAATTACCAGTGAAGAGATGATAAGTTCCTAGGTGTTACAATTCCAATTCAGGGTAGAGTAAGCTTCCTCCTCAGAGTCCACCTAGTCTCACCTCCAGCCGTAGTGCGGTAGTACCGTGTAAGTCACCAGATGTCCCTGTGGTTGTGTAGCTATCTAAAACCCCTCGAATCTCTCGATCCGTATTGTCCAAACGTTAATGATTTCTCTCTGCCCTTACACTGCGTTCCCGCTTCTTATAGCAGTCTGGTATTGATTTTTACCCCAGGCATCAATGCCTGTTGGAAGGTGTACCCTGCTGAGCATTGCCATCAGGTATATTTACACCTACCAGCGGCACCTGCCATTTTATACTATGTATTATCATAAGCTAAGTGATTTGGACGAGTTCTTAGTATCCTCTTGTATTCAACTGGTGACCTTTACACTATTTCAATTATCACGCGCAAAGTAAATGAGTTAGTCTCTACCTTTGTGCAGACCTTTATGTGTATTTACTCTGAATTGGAGTAAATACATTTCTCACCACTAAAATAAAGGTTTAGTGTGAGACCCAGAGGACAGTCATCTTAGTGAAAATAAGCCCACGTCTTCATTCATTTAGAACAGAGTGGTCATGTATATACATTTGGATACATAGGTGGGAGGCTCATAGGCCTATAGTTATCAGGGTCGTTAGAAAAGGTGTTTACCCACAACCCTTATTGAATATTGATGTAAAATTTGTTATGGCTAAAAGGTATCCTATTATGATTATAATCATAATTATGATATTTTTCTTCAAAACATCTATTTATTTGTAAAAATGAAGATGCATTAATGCATAAAACATACAAAAAACTAAAAAAGCATATGGTGCCCTCTAATGGACGAATGTAAATCTCAGAAAATGGTCTTTACTGAAGAAGTAAATGTCAGGATATGAAACATTGCATGAAACTTACTCCAAGTAAATATGATTTCTTGCTGACAAGCATTTAGTTTATAATGTAAAGATCACAAGGATGATTACGATTCCACTATGTTCTTTTAGGTGGTAGAGTAAAATTGATTCTATTGTTAAACCTACTGTACCAAACATGTAGATACTATGGAAAACCTATTGACATTATTTAATAACCTTTTGACAGATCTTAAAAGTGATTTTCTTGTAAAGGCAACTTAAGTTGCTTAAAGTGTAGGAGTGAATCTTTAACTAACTTTCCATTACCTTTCAACAATTTGTAAAACAAAGTAAAGTCCAAAGTTCGTGCAGTGTTGAATATATTAGGTATCAATATTAACAACGAATTAAGCTACATACAGTGTTTAATGTCAAATACCCTGACAAATTATTAATCTAAAAGTATAAAAGCTAGATTAGGTATCATCATATATTTATCTAGGTGTTGAAATTGATAAAAAAAGAAAAAAACACTTTTGGTAAGCATTTTACTAATGTTTTGAAATCAGCTTCATACAAACTTACCATTATCAAGAAAATTAGATCATTAATCACAATCATAGCATCTTTGGATATAGTAATGGCCATGTTCTGCAGTGTTATTGATTATTGAAATGTGTTTCTTAGCATATGACAATATGTGACTTAAATGACCTTCAAATTGTTCAAAATGATGCTATGCGATGTTTAAATATAGCAGATCCTAGAGATGAACATGTGGATATCCTTCATGAAATGGCTAATATCTCTAAGGTTTATGACCGAAGGGAAAGACAAATTTTACTTTATATTTACAGAAATTTGCAAAATTTATCTTAAACCTAATATTCCCAATAGAAATATGGGGTTTAATCAAGGAACCATAATCAAACTACCTATACCCCAAACTGAACTTGTTAAAAAAATCAGTGTTTTAGGGGTGACGCCAAAATTCAGGGATTGCGAACTTGAGATGCTTCGGCAGGCTGCAGCAGATTGTTAGTTATAAGACCTATGTACCATGGCTGGCTGTACCCTTGTATTATATAAATGACTGATGGTGTATCTACCAGAAAGTAAAGGCCGTATTCCATGTACCGAAAGTGCGTTGCCGATTTGACACCGATACAATTTCGCTACTACCTATAGGTAATCGGCGGTACTAACGATAAAATTTACGAACATGTTGGTAAATTTTCCTGCCGATTTTCCACTCCTTGCTGATAACGTACTTTCGGCCACCAATAACCAATAAGTGCTTAATCAGCGGCCGAAAGTGTGGGCCGCCGGTATGGAACGTTGCTATGGAGATGCTCAATATCGGAAGCGCACACTTTCGGTACGTGGAATACGGCCTTAACCAGGAAACCAAATGCCGAGTTTGAATTGAGCCTATATAAATATTTTGAATACAAAATAAATTTACTACAATAAGAAAAGTGGTCCTGCCTCTTCAACTGTTTGCAACTTTTACAGTACTAGTACCTGCCATAATGTAGTATTGATGGAGTTCCAGTGTGTGACCCTGTCATATTCAGAAACCCATAGCTCATCTTCAATTTTATAAACACTAACTGTTCAAATAAATGAGAAAGTCCAACAACATAATTTGGCTAAATAATTTGGTCAACATTATGAAAGGGCCACTTTTGTTTTATTACAAATTGATAAAAAAAAAAAAAAAAAAAAATGAAAACATGTGCCCTAACTGGTTACCTGTGACCCAACACCAAATACAGTTAAGGAGGTGGGACTACAGAATGAGTAACACAAGAGACAACAGGTGGCAGTACTGAATAGCCACAGATGTAGCTTCCCAGAGGATATTCATATACAGATAACATACCAAATGTTAATCTGTTACATATATTTAAGCGATTCTTATATTGATGTACTTCGTCTATATCCATCACCTCTGTCAATAAGCCCTAAAACTGAAGAGCAGGTCACATATTACATGTGTTGCACCTTTCATAGACAGGTCCCTGTGCAGAGCCAGAAGCACTGCTGTATGTCTGTACAGTGCTGCCCCCACTTGCACTTGTTGACCCAAGGGAATCCTTACATTCCAGAAAACTCCCTTTATGACCTCATTACAGGGCAGTCTGTCTAAAGGCCAGAGCATTAAATTGAAGGCAAAAACCATAATTCCAAATTTATAAAACTTGTTATATGTCCAGAATACATGTTTCTACCAACATAGACAGTTATAGTACACCAAATAATATAAATCATGACTCTGAAATTGCAACAGTTTCTTTTAAAAAATGATATTCTATTGTACTAAAAATTGTTATTCTATCTTGAACTGCAGATCTATGGTTCTACTGCAGTGGAAGGGTAGGAGGGGGAGTTAGCATATAGCTATGGGAATTATGGAAGAACAGGTTATATATATTGTCTTGAAACAAATAAAATTAGAAATACCACAAAGAAACAAGGGCGGCTATGAGTCAACAACTGACTTCATCAGTTATGATGATAAATATTTATAGTGATATAATGACAAGCTATCATAAATGTGGTTCGTGAACTGTTATGTTGCAGAAATAATAATGTTGATGGGTGTTGTCATACAAAACTTATCAGTATGTATGTATACGTATCATGTATGTATTGTTTGTGACTATATATATATATTTATGTTGCTGCCATATTTTCTTTTCAATGACTTTTATTTATACTGAAAAATACAATTTAGCTTGCACTAGTTTTCATTGCTTTCCAGTTCATAATTTGCATAAATCAAAGTATCATGATAATTAAGTTTTGGGTTTGGTGGTGACATACAATATATTTTTACAAAAGTGTCTCTGTACAAGTACATTGTCAAATATTGGTCATGGTATAATTTTAAACATCAAGATAAGTATTGTACAGGACACATGGTTTAGAACAAATACAAAACAGCCCTGGGTAACAAGCAAGGGACAATTTCGTGTATGTACTATGTATGTCTAAAGACAGATCTTTTTCTATATCTATTCTGATATCAAGATTTCTTTCCAAAACCAATAAACCAGAATTCATAAAAAAATATAGGATCTAATTAATACTGTTAATCATAGAAGAAATCAACTTATTATAAAAGGTTTTTTTTTTAAATTTTACATAAATTCCTCTTATTCCCTGTGTAAATTTTGTGTACTGTGTATGGCAAGTGCCATTACCTTCTCATATCTTAAGTTGTGTGTTGCCAGAAGTAAGACGTCTCATTCCCATGATGTACCTAGCTGAAGACTGAACCATTCCCACACATTATTTCACCCCTGATACAAAGTTGCCTATCTTTTAACACACACGGACACCTGCGAGCCGGCCCGGGCAATACAAGGTTTGTATCGCCCGGGCGTGACGTCACGGCCGGGCGATCAAGGTTGCATTCTCCCTGAGGCCCCCCTTACAGCGCAGACCGGCCGGGAGCCGGGACAGAGTGGCTAGGTGTTTACTGCCAGGTCCGCGCTCTGAATGTACAGGCATTCTCCCTGAGGCCCCCTGCAGCTCGTGGCCCAGCCTAGAGCAGTGACAGAGTGGTCCCACGCTTCGCACTGCAGCAGACGACATTACATACACACTTACACGGTTCCGCCACTTACGAGCACACAGAGGCCACTCTGGTGAGTACACCAATTGGACTAATATGTTGCAGGACGCTCTTGAGAGAACGAATTTACTCGCGAAAATGACGTCATATGCCCATTATAAGGGAAACCGTGTAAGTGTGTAGATCTATTGGCGCCGTAAACAAAAGTAAACAACTTCGCACAAAAACCCTCATAAAACACACAATTATCGCACAATAATGTTAAATGTTCAATAATGTGTTAGGGGGTGAAATAAATACGATACTGACCTTGGTCGTTGTCCCACACTGCTGGATTTCGTCTCGGGGTCTGGTTTGTGCAGGGTCCGCTCTCGGGCCCTGCGGGCCCTCTAGCGGACCCTGCACAAACCAGACCCCTCGCCATAATCCAGCGCGCGGTACCACGCCCCAGTCAGTATCTACTTAGTATCCCAAATCTGGTGAAAAGAAAAGTCATGCCTCGTTGCAAATAAGTGTGCACATTTAATGTTCAAATTTTGGCATTGAGGTGCCCCTACATCATACAGGAGTGACTTGAACTGTGTAATTATAATTAGATGTGGACTGATGCATAACCCTAACAAATACACAACCACTCCACATACCATGACTATCATTGTTCAGTAGTTCTAATTCAGTGTAGAATGACTAAAAACATGTGCATTTGCACCCTACTTGATACTATATGTAATATATAAGATATATGTTATAATTGCGGGTGATATTAATGAAAATACTATACCTATATAGGTAGAAATATTGTCACAATTTGGTCTTTTCTAATTATCATGCCCCTAAGGGGCAGAAAGCCCCTCATGCAATGTACCGAACAAAGAAATCTCTTTGGTCATTGCAGAAAATTCCACTTACAATCTATTGAGGAAGTTTGACCTCTTTTTTTGTCAACGCTCCTTAGAAATAGGCAGTCGATGACATAGCTTTATTGCCATAAATGGCTACTCTGTATATATATATATATATTCAAACCACAGTGGAACAATAGAATTGGGCCATGAATGTAATGCATATCCCACCAATGGACAGAAATGCCTTCATATATCTCACAACACTTCTTGGTGAATATGTACAAAACCATCCACAATTTTTGTGTTTAGCTTTAAGACATTTTTGATTTTCATCGAATCACACAACAATTAACAGATACAATAGAGCTAAGAATGCTGTGGATAGAATTCATATAACCAAATAATTCATTTCTAGACAGTTTTATTTTTTCATGATGTATTTAAAAACAGGAGAAAATCCCTCCCATATGATCCACCTTTAAAAACTCTCTTATCACGATATCTTAAGTATTAATTAGTCCATGAATATTATATTCTTTATCCAGCCACACAATTAAATTGTGCTCCTGTGGTTCTGTAGACGATACCCACTTACATGGTTTATTTCAGGTACAGCACTTCATAAGAAGATCAAAGGATTGGGAAATGAGATAAAAGTTTTTGCCTACTCTGAAACCAGGTCAAATTTATAGTAGAGGGAAGTGTGTTAACTGTATGAAATGGATTTTGGAAAGTTGGTCAACCAATAAAACTGATGTATATTTAACCACAACCACATTGCAGCGTTGGTCTGACAGCAGGTAAGGGACAGGATCTAATGGACAAGATTTAGCAGGTAGGAGCAAGCCAATACTTGTAACTTTTAACAACATAATATTATTTAACACATACTTTGGTTTGTAGACTGTTGTATAATGTGTACATCTAGGATTTTGATAAAGGGAGCCATGTGTCCATGAGGAGTAGTGAATAATATTATGTGGAAGTCAATCAACTGTGACAGTTACTGAAAGTTTAGTGTCGAGATAGGGCCGACCAGACTAAGCTTAAGACTGACCTAGTATTTCCTATGGATAAAATACTCGTCAGGTGTATGTTACGGCCAGGCTGTTATGGCTAAGCAGGGAGTGCGAGGGAGTATGAATGATACTGATAAGTGTTTGCTTGGAATATATATTCCACTCCATGCTGACAAAACACCCACAGTGCAACTACCGCACACTGCACACACTGCACTATAATCATTACTTCACTATTGAAAACCGCGGAACTCACACAAGGACTGTGATTTTATAATTTTTTAATGCACGCATTGTGTCAAGGGTCACATAGGAAAGAATTGGGGGGGGGGGGGTAGTTTGTTCCTCAAGTATGCAATATATATTGTGAATTCTTCCAAAAAAGGCCAATTATTCTCAAGCACTCGTTTTTCCCCTTTAAAAAATAAAAATGCTTATATCCTATTCATGTTCTAGGACATTAAGAAGGTGTTATTAGGGAACTGTACCTATACTTTACAAACTTTAAAAACATGTAAATCTAATCATTGAAATAGGATTTTAGAAAACCTCTTGTTTAATGTAGGGTATGCATGATATAATCTTTTTTTAAATATCCCAATTAATGTGATTTCTGTCAGCAAACAAACTGCACATCCTGAAATAGGTATGTTATGTACAGAACCAAGCTCAGTAGCGTACAGAACCAAACAGTCATAAAATTAATTACTTCCTTTGGAAAATCACTTTGATATTTTTTTGTTTTTGTACTCCATTAGATCAAGGGTAAACTGTTGGTTCATGTCATAAATGTATAAAGAAAAAATAGTGCAGAAATCAAGAAATAGCTTGGTTATGTAGGTTACTGGTTTGTAACATACAGGAGCAAGGTTTAGGGAATTATACAACAGAGTTTGCAGGGTATACACATCAAGAATTTGCTTCGCATTATTCCTAAGTAGGAACAACTGTTTTTCAATATTCCTTGTAATAAAACCTCAGAAAATGTATTCTCTCAGCTTTGTTTGGCAAAAAAAACATAAAGCTTGGTTCTGTATGTTTCAAGCTTGGTTCTGTATGTTACATAGGAAACATAATGCACAATTTTCAAAACCATATGTAAAAAAGAATAATAATTATAAAGATACCCCCTTTTGGATATCGATTACAGGCACGTATGACTTTGATATTTCAACATAAAAACTGAATTTTAGCAAGGTTAATTTCTAGGCTACTTTCATTGACTTGGAAATGTTTAGACATGTATAGTCAAACCTGTTCCTGTCGAAAGACAATGTGGTATGGATCCCTCTAGCACCTTGAAAACCATAATTTTATGCTGAAATGAAAGCATTCAATGTTATGAAAATAAAGCGGTATCCATAACATATGTGGAAAGAAAAAGTATCATCACTTGCAGATATAATTGAAACAGACCTGGGAGATAGTGGAAGGAGGTGTGAGTATATGAGGGGAGGTGGGAGGAGGTAAGGTGTTGCCCAGGGGCATGATATAGTGCATGTCACATTGCTCATATAACGGGGCATCATTCAAATAGGCAAATAATAAGGGAATATATTTTAAACAGGTAAATAATGAACTGTGGATCAAGGAGTTACATAAAGGGGGGAGGGATTCATATTCTCAAAAGGTCCCAGCATCCCTTCTGGGTTCACCACTTTCACATTTCAAAAAGGCATGCAAACTCCATGCATCCACCTCTGAATCTATCCCTGATGAATCATGTTGCTCAAATTATGCCTATTAAATGAGCCATGTTGTTTGTATAATTATTTAAACAGTAATCTTGCAATAACTCCCACACAAAATTACATGACAATTGAGTTTTTTGATATATTTATGTATATATATTTTTTTTCATTTTCAAAGCGCCAAAGCTCACCCTCAATGCAGGTGGTCTATCATTTTACATTGCTAACACTGTAGTCCAACATGTTGGGGACTTGTGTGAGTAATATGAAGACAATTGGAAGATATTGGGCTTCTCCAGAGGAATTCTACTAAAGCCTACCCCTCAACGAACGTCTGTAATATTTATGCAAACGTCCGTAATATAAATAAGACTTACAAAGTGGATGATTTAGGGGAAAATAGTGCAGAAGAGACTGCCAAAGTGATTTGTTTTGGACAGTAGAGATGTTAAAGTATATGTTCAGTAAGTTTCAAGGAGAACTAAGCAAATCTGACGAGATGATAGAAAAGATATGAAAGAATAATCAGAATAACAAGAATTTTGTGGGATTGACAGACAAGTAGCCAATGTTCAAAGCATTGTTGTGCCAAAAGTATTAGACCCTAATGCCTGATTCTTTGTATAATACATTATTTATACCTTGCAAGGAAACACACCAAATTTGGAATGGGTAGGAGGTGTTTAAATACTGAAAATTTGTGGTTCAGTATATTGAAAATTATTTCCATTACGGACGTTTGCAAAATTTGATAGGTGATGTTTGATTATATCTAAAAACTGAACCAATAGCCCAAAGTGAGTATAATTGGGTTCAAAATGAAGAGAAATACATGTACTACATGAATAAAATACCAATTTTCAGAATTGTGAATATTTATTTTTTTGGACCCCCAAAACCCAATTGTACATCTGTAGAAAATTTGACCCATATATATATGGTTGATTCTCCCAATCGGGGCCTAAATGGGGTCTCAAAAAAATAATTTCTTCAGAACCAAATAATTATTTTTACAGTGTGAAGGTACGGGCCTGGTCTATATAAATATGGAATTGGGAACATTAATATTAAATTAAAAGAAATCTGTTGGCTTCTGAACTTAACAGCCTCTACGAATCATGACAGAGCCCCCACAGACCATAACAGAGCCCCCATGAACTATGACAGAGCCCCCACGAACTGTGACAATGCCCCCACAACCTATGACAATGCCCCCACAAACTATGACAGCCCCCATGAACCATGACAGAGCCCCCACGGACCATGACAGAGCCCCCAGGAACCATGACAGAGCCCCCACAAACTATGGCAATGCCCCCACGAACTATGACAATGCCCCACCGTACTATGACAGGCTATTAAAACACGAAAATATGTAAATATGTAATAAGATTGGACTAAATCTTTATAATCAATAGCAAAGTATGTAGCCTTCCATATTTAATCAATATAATAATTCAGTGTTTTCTACTACCAAAATCTTTGTATAGGACTATAAAATATGTGCCCCCACGAACTATGACAATGCCCCCACGAACTATGACAGGACATTAAATATCCAGAAACTATTAGAAAATATTTCTAAAAATTAATTGTTTGAGACCAGACATGTATGCAATAACACACAGTTAATGGTGGTGAAAAATTATGCCCTTATACCCATTCATTCTTGAAGAGGAGCATGGATATGCTAATATGAAAAAATACACCATATGAGTATTTCTGAAAATATGACATTTTCACAATAATTCTTCATGATAATATATGCTTGAGAAGGTTCCTTAGTAGAGGTACAGTGTATTTGTATTGAAATATGACCCCCCCAAAAAATTCATATATTTTCAAATTGTAACATGAAATCCGTGAATTGGGCACATTTCATGAGAATTGACCATATATATATAAATACAAAGTGACATCCCAGCAAAGACAATGGTAATGTTGTGAAGTTACATGCCAACAACGTTGCTAAAATGTAAAGGTATAACATTGGGCCACAACGAGCCTACAACATGCAAATATTAACACATTACAAAAACTATGTAATTTTAGACACTTTGGCTACATGTTGTATATATGATGCATTGTATACATGTTGTGTATGGCATGTTATATGCATGTTGTATGAGAGCAAATGATTACATAAGAGATAGGATGCCCCCTTGAAGAGGTGGTGTATATAATTATGTTTAAACATCAAGGGATTAACCTTAAGTATCAAATCTGTGAAGTGGTGACATCATTGTGACAACATGATTTTGTTTGCTGGGATTATATATATAATTATAGTATTATCATGTTGGGTTTAGCATAGGAAAACCCAGACAATCCATGAATCAAACGATCCTTCCAAAAACCCAAATCGTAATTGCAAATTACAGAAACTAAAACTAGCTTTACAAAAGTGAAGCAGCCTGAAGGGATTGGGATGGCCAACGTCATTTAGGCGTGGGTACTACTCGTTGGCGTTGGTAATGCATGGGTTCGAGTCCCATGCAGTCCAACATGGAAAAAGGACATTAGAATGACCCCTGCAACTTAAAGCAACCCACAACCAATCCAACTACATAAATTGTCACACATTCATGAAAATGTATAAACATTTCTAACACACTCCTTGGTTATTCTAAAGTGCCCTCCATATTCATGAGTGTGCCATTAGACACATTATGATGGAGAAAAATGCTTTCAAAGTTTTGGGTTTGCTTTGGTTTGCTCAAAGACAAAATCACTTTTGGGAAATACCCCATGTGACACCCAAGAAATGATGATGTCATTGACAAAGTACTTGCAGAAGGTACTCATTTTAAGAGAAGGGGGTAGTGGGTTGAGTTTTGTAGATATGGTTTACATAACTTATATAGTTTGGTAGACCTTTTCCACCCCACAAATACAGCATATTCCAGAAATAATCTATTAAAGTGAGTAGAGCACTTTAATGATAGATTACTAAAGAAAGGGGGCCACTCAAGTGCATTGATTCATGAGTACTCCCCTGCCATCAATGGGCTGGTCTTGAGTTAATTGCAATGTGCACTGAGCCAGAACTGGGTCAAGTGAAATGTACATGGTTGACCACAGTGCCATGTACATTTCACTGGTGGAGCCTGAACTATGGCTACACTCACACTAGATGAACTGCTGGCATATTAAAGATGCATCTCATTCTAATGACATACCTTATTAGAGAATTTTTTTCCACAACCTTATTGGTAATGTAGACAAATTAATTAGTAGCCCTATGGTATCAATCTACTAAAAAAAACTTAGAGAGAACCCTGTTTGAAATAAATACAAAGTGTGCATACTGTGAACTGGATTGAAGTGGTTGGTGGGGGGAAATCCTTTCATAGTGATGTCATCACTTTTTGTTGAAAACAACTGAGAAGTTGTGTGGACCCACAATAATAGAAGGAAGACAATAACATTAGCTGCTTTAATCAAGTTTGAGCCAGATTTCACACTTTATACTTTCCCAAAGGCTTCAACTATACCCCTACAATGTATTTCAACAGTTAATAGAACTTGCAATATTTTTTCACACTAAGAGGAAATATTGGTTGTGGGTTGCTTTAATTAAAACCTGTATATCTGGACATACAAAATAAACAATTTTTGAAAGGGACAATAACCCTAGGCCCACCTTTAGGCTGTATTTGGAGCTAAAAAAGAAAGTGGCATTAATTAAACAATATCTTTTATTGCTGTATCTTGTCTTTCATCATGAGGTACTATTTATAATAAGCCCTACTAGAAGTGCATCGCAGACCATGGTAGTTTTTATGTTCCCCCTGCATTAGACCCCCACAGTCTTCTCTGTTAGTAACCTATGTGACTTGAGCTGCAATATGCCTGTGATATCTCCATATATATTGCAAGTAGGTCACAGACCACATAGATATATATCACAGAATGCTGCAACTTGGGGATAACCTTTTTTGATTGCAGCAAAGTTATTACATAACATCGCACAGTGCGACATTTGTTTAGCATGTTAAATAAAGTCGCAGGTCTTGGTTTGAAATAATAGGTCAGAGCACTCTGCAATAATACAGTGATGTTGCAGTTAGGAGTATGTACCATTATATATATGCGATATCCTTGTTTTCATCTTATGGGTGTATATGCCTGGAGGCCTGGGATGTGCTACGATATGACTGTGACTTGAGTGGGTGGGTGGAGTTTAGTATACATCTCAACATAATCATACATCATAAGCTGCGATATGATAGAAATGTTGCAAGCATCTTATCACTCAGGTGTAAATACACTCATACATTAAGTGTTGCATTACGGCAATGGAAAAGTCAGAAAACTAAATAATGATTATAGTTATAATAATAACATTTCCTGAAAATACAACAAAAAACACATTTCCTGAAAATACAAATGTTATCTAGTCTTATGCCCAAAAATTGGCTCGTTGGGTTGTATTTTCTAATAGATATGACACCTATGACAATAGGGTATATTTCATCAAATGAAATAGAAGGTTGCAATACTTTATTCATGAATGAATTCTTTGAAATTTGATATGATATTGCAGTATCTATGAGAGATTTATGAAATATCAATGTAAAGGATATAATACTAGGTGTAGGGACACCAGCTGGTTACTTGTAGAACAACAGAGCTGTTGTTAATAGAGTAGTTAAGTTTGGAGTTGAGGAAAAAGGTTATGAATTCATAAACTATCATAGTCAAAACGACAAAACACAGCATCATCCACATAGTGCAGTTTTATTCAAATTGGAAATTATTTTGAAAACCTTCAGTTAGATTGAAAACCTGGTGTGTATTTATTCCGTTGAAAGGGATTCAATTACCGGAAGACTTTCAATTTCTATGTCTCATCATAGGAGTGTGTTCCTATACTTAAACACATCAGAGAGGACTACATTTAAAATATATCAGAGACCGATGTATGAGTCATCCGGCCTAGGCGGACCGGTTTCCTTATGTTCTCTAATGGGTCAAGTTGGCGGGTGAATTTGTTCTGCCCTAGTTCACTCACACTAACTGACTCATCATTCACAGCATCTATCCCAGCATAGGCCAACCGACACCCCGAGATTTATTACATTTATTGTAAAAACATATTGAAGCTCTTTCATAACATACAAAACAGTTCTTTCAGGGCAAAGTTAAACTGGCTAGTTTAAACACAGAGAGGAGTTCTGTTAAAATAATTATAAGCAAGTTTTAACCTTTAACTTAGTACAATATGTGATCTGACATACTGAGTCACATGCTGCTGAGAACCAAATTTGAGTTAGCTAGATATGTCGGTAACCTGAAAAAGAGTTTTATTTTGAAAGAAGATTGTGTTTATATGATAATTAGGGGCTGAGTTACCTTTTTCCTTATACACAGTAGGCAGGAAACTTGATTCCGAGAAAAAACGTGGATGAAGTTTTTCTTAACGGTTTTCAGTACAGCCGGTTGGAATTCCTAGGATATCTATGAGAGTTTATTTTATACCAACTCAGAATATATATTCTAGACTAGTCTAACTGCAAAATAGTTTGAAATCATGTTTCAATGATAGAAATTTTAATCATGCCAGCCTTGTGAACCTTCCCATTCCCTGCCTGTCCCCCTTCCTGCCCACTAACTGTCACCCTTTCCCCACCCTTACCTGTCCCCCTTCCCACTCCCTTCCTATCGCCCTTTCCAAACCCCTACTTGTTCCTCTTTTTCTTCCTACCTGTCCCTCTTCCTGTCCCCTACCTGTTTTTCTTCCTGTCCCATACCTGTCCCTCTTCCTCTACCTACTTGCCCCCCTTCTCAGCCATACATGTCTCTCTTTCTGTCCTCTATCCCTCGTCCTGTCCCCTACCTATCCCCCATTAGGTGAATAGTGGCAGGTGAGGATTGGTAGTGTCAGATGAAGATTGATAGTGACAGATGAGAATGGGTATTTACAGGTGAGGGTGGTGGTGACAAGTCAGAATATGTTCAGAAGGGTCAGAGATACATGTTGGGGTGTGAAAGGGGACAGTTAGGGGGTGGGAAGAGGGATAGGTAGGGTTGTGAAAGGGGACAGGTAGTAACAGGAAGAGGTACAGATAGGGGACAGAAGTAAGGACAGGTAGAAAGCTTGGGTAAGGACTTGTAGGGGTAGGGTTAAAGTCAGGTAGAGGGCAGGGATGAGGACAGGCTGGGAGACAGGAAGAAAGCAGATAGGGGCAGAAAAAGGGACAGGTAGGAGGTGGTAAGACAGACAGGTAGGAAACAGGAAAAGGGGAAGATAGAGAGACTGACAGGGAATACTGACAGGTAGGAAGTATTATCAAGCATTCACTATTTAAGCTATATGCTGACGATACTGTCAACTACTCAAGTGAAATTAATTAATTAACTTGTCATTTCTGTGTACATAGAGCTTTACAGAACATTCAATGTTGGTGCCAAAAAAAACAGATAACAATAAATGTAAGGAAAACTAAAACCGTGATTTTCGGAGCAAAAAAAATCAGCTTAAAAAATTTAGATATTATAATCTATCTTTTGGTAATGAAAACCTACAATATGTTCACCTATTTAATTATCTAGGGGTCAAACTGGGCTGCAAGCCCAATTTTGAAGCACATGCACTTAAATGTCTTTGATTGATTTAACAGAAATTGTATATGTTGACTAAGATCAGATCTTTCATATCAACTGAACAAGCCTTAACAATATTCAAGAGCAAAGTTCTGCCCTACTTCGACTATGGAGATATTTTTATCATAAAACATGCATTAGAACACTGGAAAAATTACAGAAAATACAAAAGAGGGCTTTGAGGATTTGCCTAATGGTTGATAACCATTATGATGTGGGTGTCCTCCATAGACGATGTAGGGTATCTTTATCAGTACATAGAAGGGAATGTCACCTTGTGACATTTATGTACCCTAGAAGTAGAAATCCTATGTACTTAAGACCTATAAATAGAGACCTTCGAAACTTTGATGGCATGGACCAATAATGAATGTGATTTTTCAATACTACAATACTACATTTCAAAGGAGTATTTTGTATCAAGGGGCCATAAGTTGGAATAACTTACCCCCTATAGAGCATAATATTATGACTTACAGGAACTTCAAAGCTTGTCAGAAAAGAAAATTAGTTGATATGATCAGATTTCTTGTATATTTTCTCCTATTGCAACAATTGCTATAATGTATTTGATGAGTATACTGTTTCCTGGAGTAATCCCTAAACGATAAATGATATAATGCTGTTCATTGTATTTTAAATCTAAATTGTTTAATCTTATTTGATTGAGAAATCTCCTGTATACTTTTTCTTGTTTTTCCTATTTAACTTTCTTATATTGTATTACTTGTAATTTATTTATTCCTATCCTGTACTTATCCTAGCACAACATCTAATGATTGTATTATTTGAGATATATGTGCTGGGTTACCACGGAAAATGGCCAATGGCTAAATTGTACTTCCCAGTTGAAATAAAATACAAGTTGGAAGATGGACAGGTAGGAGAGAGGAAGGGACTGGTAAGAGGTGGGAAGATGGACAGGAAGGAAACAGGAATAGGGACAGGCAAGGACACAAAGAGGGACAGCTATAGGAGGGGAAGAGGTACAGGAAAGGGATGAAAAGAGGGACGGGTATGGGGTTGAATGAAGGACAGGTAGGACGTGAGGAGAGGGACAGACCGACAGATGAAGGCCCAAAAGGGGGACAGGTAAGGTATGGGAAGAGGGACCTTTCTTGTTGATGAGGGGTGGGAAGGATGTGGAGAGAACAGGCCACTTACATGACTTCTTTCTTTAATGAGGCCAGGAAGGGTGTGGAAGGGACAGGGATGACTTACATGATTTCTCTGCTTCACAGAGGGTGGGGAATGGTGTGGAGGAGACAGGAAGCAACTTACATGACTTATCTCTTTGATGGGAAGCTGTGAAGACACCAACTCCTGATTGGGTACATATCCTGTAGGCATATTACATAATATATTGCTTATACTCATTTATTAATTAAAATATCACAAATACCCAGCTTAAATCCACCTAAGGTTGATATTAGAAGACTTAATAAGTTAATTACACAAGATAGAAAGCTTATAGCATTCTCAGATTGTATTGCTGGAAATTTTAACTCAGCTGGGAATCCATTCCTTTTATGACATTTAGTCATACAAATGCATTGATTATATAAAAGTGTATATACCAATTATTATCACAACAGCAAAAGTGTACCCTGACCAGGTCAGCCCCAGGTGGTGACACAGTGCTTATTGCACCTACAAACTTAGACCTCAGCCTGATTTTAGTAATTGGAATATACCCTTTTATTAGCTAAGTGTGATTTTACCCATAGTTTCATAACGGGCCGATTTTAATCTAGCACGCAGCAACGAGAGGTCTCGGTTACGCTGGGCTAGTGGCTGAATAATTGCACTAGTCCAGGCCATATTGTAGTAGCCTTAAGCTAATCACTTTTTAATTTAATAAATTTGTTTATTTTACTCTAATAGCCTATGCTGGTAATTCTATTTTTAGGTCAAGCCCTGCTCCTTAACAATTGGAAAAAATGCATTGGTTTTCAGACACACATTATGGGTTTCTTATTGATATTCTAGGTAGTTTGAGGGGATCTTGCTTCAAATGTAACACTTCATAAGACATTGATAAAGTGAGCACCCTCCTTTGACAAAATGCTTGGGGTAGATTATTTTATGTATAAATGTATTGGAAAATTAAGGATGGACACCAGTGATTGGGGCATGAATGGTGCAATCCTCTTTAATCAAAATCACAGGATTTGCTTCTTAATATGTAACTAAATAGAAAATATTATTGAATAGCCAAGAAATAACCATCAATATCTCACTTAAGGGTTCCCTGCACATAAATTGATATGTTTCTAATTTTTGTGCTTTTACTTTTGTTTTAGAAAAATATTTCACAAAAAAAACAACAAAAATATGCAAAATTAATCAATTGTCAATGAAAGAATATTCCCTAAATTTTGGACTTTTAAAAAAACATAAAATATACCAAATATCAAAGTCCTATAAATTGTTCCTACACTTGGAATTTTCTTAGAATATTTCTGGCATTATCAATTTATGATGTATTTGTCACACTCAGAGAATTTCATTAAAAAATCTATCCGGCAGTTTTTGTGCAAGGTTTTCTATAATATGTATGTTACCTATACCATTGTATATATGAAGTATTCTTTGTTACTCTATGATAATTGTGACCAGCCGAGGGGAAAGGATGCTCCGTGTGGGATAGCACGGAGCATCCTTTCCCCTTGGCTGGTCACAATATTCAGTTCTTTTTATCTGGCTAAAATGGTGTTTATAATGCAATACTGTAAATAATTGTTTATACGTTGCCTGCTTGGCTTATTCCGATCGTACCTGCTTATCTTGTTCTGCAGGATAAAAATGTACTTTCTGAGGTAAATAAAAGATATATATATAAAATGTTATCTAATGCTTTGAAATCTTTGCTAGATCTTCTTGACACATAGACATAGGGAAATGTGTCTCAGACTTTTGTCTATCTATATCAATTGATAGAGGAAAATAAGACCTTTTCCACGATGTATAATATGATAAGATCAGAACACTAGTTAAAGAGCCCTTAATGCTTTCTTGAATCCACCTCCAAGCACTGGTGTCAATCCTTAGAGGGACTCACTACTGTTCAGGGTGCCACCTGGGAGAAGTATGAAGAACTAAAATGATACAGTAATTTAAACCCTCTAGAGCAGAAAAGGGTCTGATCATGAGTCAAAAGTGGTTGTCATGTCAGGTGGTCGTCTAAGTGAAGCGGTTGGTGAAGGGTTTGGGGGGGGGGGGGTAGAATGTTTGCGCTTCAGTTTCAGAATAGTTGAATATATATATGTGATATTAATTCTTTAGGATTATCAAAGGTTAACTTCCCACACATGACTGCTGAGTTCAGATTTTACTTCATTATGTCAAGGATAGAGTTATTCTCTGATCGGGTTGTTCAGATCCAAATGCAGACAAATGCTTTGCAGAGGTCAAGTTTATTGCAGATGAGTACCTTGGGAGTTCCAACAATACAACAGATATAGGCTTCCCTATTGCTAGTCCACCTACTTCATGACGTTCTCTGAGGTAATACAGTTCCTTTAATGGTCACCAGATGTCACCACAAGTCTTAACCACCATGCTCCTGAACCCCAAAGACTCATATTGATCCAAACCTATCTTGCTCTCTACCAAATACCGGTTACTTCTATCCCTGTTATACTACCCTATTATCGATTTTGTGTGTCCCTGCATTCCCATTGCAGTGCTGCCGCTGGCAGAACAGACTCCCATGTGATCACCGGGTCCAGGGTTGTCTCACCTGCTGTTGACACTGTTTATGGTTATCAATGAACCATTCCATTAATTCTGAGTTATTTTAATAATTTAGTTTTGTAATTGGTTTTGTTTTCATTTTATTCTAATGCAGTCTGGTGACCCTTCACTTTCTTCGAGCTATTTGGCTTTACAATAAACATTCTAATTATATTCAAGTATTTCAGTCTTATTCTATTCTAATTATATGCACAAGGCTATTTCTACCTCAGTGCAATACCACCCTGGCCTTCTGAGGGGGATAGGGAGACAATATGACACTTGGCGAGTGCAGGACTTCTGAGGAGCTAGTAGATAGGACAACAAAGGTGAGACCATGAAGATGAATTATGACATCAAGTGAGTATATAAACGGCCCTGGACTTTGGAGGAGCTGGGATAGGGATAGGGAATCCAGGGGTCACCCTGAGCTATTAGATTTAGTCGCCAATAAAACACCAATTTCCGATTTTAGCCGCAATTTTATGCTCATTCCTACAAATGTTATGGTTAATAGGAACAGCCATATCATAAATTTAGTGACAATAATTAGTCAACTATAGCCATTGGTAACCTAGCAACCCCTGGAATCCAAGATGAGACAATATGACAGGTCCTGTGGCCTGTTGCACAATACCCATCATTGTTACAACACCTATAATTGTTACGACACCTAGCAAACTTTTGCGTTATTTTGCCATATTTAGAGACAAAAAAAAGCTGTTTAGAATGCTGTTAATAAGCTGTTATTTTAACAGAATATAGCCCTACAGTGCCCCTACATTTATTTATTTACAGAATTCAATTTGGCCTAGTTGAAAAAAAATATGTAGGCGTTTATATCTTTATTACACCCTTAACTTTAAGACCCCAATATGTTCTTCTCATGTCTAGACCACAATTCCGTGCTACGTTGCTGCTATGTTCATTTTACAATGTTGCAAAAGGGTTATTTTGTGTGTATGCTTGTATTACAAGTGACAAGCAATAGCATATAAAGGGTGGTTATACTACTCCATTGTATGGGATAAATACATTTTTTCAATATAAAGTTCAGCTAAAAGTCATATCCAATAGTTTAAGAGTTTTCTTTATGTTATTGAAAATTAGATGTTTTGTTGGTGATAAGCTAGGACAATTTTGGGGGAAGTGTGGTTCTTACTCGGATTTACATACATATTGTATGTTAGATATATGCAACAGATCTTGGCACAATGCGGTAGATATAACTTGAAAACTTATCAAGTAAATTTCATAAAAACATTAATATGTGTTTGCGTGATTTTTATTTTTAAGCACACTCATTTCACAGGAAATGATCTTTTCATGGAGGTAGAATGGGTTTCAATATAAGTGTTTACGATTACAAAATAGAAATTGGATTGTATACACATGACATGACCATAGCTGACAAGAGCATCTGGTAATGTCATTAATCATAACATTGTAAGAATAGTTCAATATGAAGTGTAGTAATAATGTAAGGTCAATATGATCACAGAGACCACCAGCTGTATAATATTATAAAGAAAAATATTTGAATCATGTTTTATGACTTTTGTATTAGGACATAATTATTGATATACCTGTTATCAGCAACTTTCAGGTTACAAGTTATACATGACAAGATCAATCCAATGCACTAGTAGATTCAAATTTAGAATCAAGTATTTCTACTTGCAGTAGTAAATCCTTCAACAACTAAGAAACAAAATAATAGGTTACAAATGGTTTTGTCTCTCTTACAAACCTGCTACAACTGATTGAATTTATATTCTATTTTACAGATTACCTCTACATTAGCCTGATCTGAGCCTCAGCTCCACTGGACCACTGCATTTACACATGCCAGCCCTACACCAGCATTCTTGACTGCCCAACCCAGAGACCCAGACATCTGTGGAGACCACTGTCAACAACCTGCTCTGCTGTCTCTCCCGTCGCCCGGTGTGGGCTGTGTGCCCAGTTTGCCCGCCATCTCAGAAACAACTGTTAAGCATAATCACCTAGCCTGGACACCTGCTGAAACCATTGTCAACTACCTGGGCTGCTGCCCCTTCCTGCCACCTGGCATACCGCTCACCTAGACCACTGTCAACTGCACATTCTGCTGTATCTCCAGTCACCCACCCTGGACATCTGGTGAGACAAGCTTTAACTGTCTGTGCTGCTGCCTAGTGCTGCTGTTCTACTGAGACAAAACACCAATTGACTAGACCAGGGTCAACACAGACACTGCTGCCTCTCCAGTCACCTGTACACCTGCTGAGACCACCATTATTCTCCAGTGCTGCTGCAGATCCTGCTGCTCTGCCACAACACACCACTCATTTAGGCTACTGTCAACTGCACATTCTGCTTCCTCTCCAGTCAGCCAGCAGGTCTGCTGAGACCACTGTCAACCACATTCCCTGCCACCCCTCCAGAATCCCAGCCTTGACATCTGGTCAGGCCATTGTTAATTGTCTGTGCTGCTGCCTCTCCTGCCACCTGGCCCTAATGCACACCACCCACCTAGATGACTGTCAACTACAAGTACTGCTTCCTCTCCAGTCATCCAGCCTAGCCACCTGCTGAGACCACTGTCAACCACCCATTCTGCTGCCTCTCTAATCATCCAGTCTGGACACCTGCTGAGACCACCATTGACTGCCTGTGCTGCTGCCCTTCCTGACATCATCTAGCCCAGAAGTCATGCCACCTGCCCAGACCACTGTCAATTGTATACACTGCTGCCGTAGAGCTAGCTGCTTCAGACCATAAGCAGCCCACCTAAACCACTGTCAGATGCCTCCACTGCTGACTTTCCTGCCATCTACCCCAGAAAGAATACCACCCACCTAGACAACTGTCAACTGTACAGACTGCTGCTCTTACAGCTGCCTGCTCCCAATCACAAGCCGCCGACCAAGACCACTGTAAACTGCCTGCACTGTTGCCTTTCCCACCATCCGGCCCAGAAAGCACACCACCCACCCAGACCACTGTCAACTACATACACTGCAGCTCCAACAGCAACCTGGTCCAGACCACTGAGATTATTATAAACCCCCTCCACTGCTGCCTCTTCCGCTGCCCAGCCTAGAACGTAAGCCAAACTACTAGCCACAAAGCTGACCCCAGACTACCAGCCACCAGTTAAAGGTATTTGGGGGTGTTTGGTTAAATTCTTATTACCAATGCAATCTGCTGCAAATTTGTAGGAACTTTAGCCTCTAAATAGAGGAATATATAGAAACAATATCAACCATTTTCACTAGTACTGTTCTTTTCTCTGACAAAATAGCTACTGATGGAATTTTCATGAAACTTCTGGAATATTTAGCGATTACCTAGGAGTAAATATTCAAACCAAAAAAACTGATATTCACCGTTTGTGAGAAAAAATATATGGAAAAATGTATTATGGAGATTTATACTATGGTAATTTGATACCTTGTTATTCTAATTGAACAAAAACACCTTAACTTTACTTCTCCTAGAATTATTGAACATGAAAGAATTTCAGATCAGTTTTTAAAAAAAAATTTTGTTTGTAGTTCTTAATCTATGGTCCAGCTGGCACCCTGAAAATCCTCAAGTACCTTTAAGAGCCATCAATGGACTATGTAGCTGCCTGGCCCTGGAATCAAGAAAGCCTGCCTAGACCACTGTTGACCACCTGTGTCACTGCCTCCCCTGCCCCCCAGCCCTGGAGTCACAGACACCGGCGCACCTAGACTGCTCACCTGCATTGCTGTTCTCCCCACCACCCCTATCCCAGACACACAGACACTCACCTAGGCTGCATTTATTCAGCCACTTCAGCCACTTCGTCCTGCACAACATATCATCCAGCCTATAACAACACTTGCCTGGTGAGTACACTGTTGACACCATTATTGCTGCCCTCCCTACTGTCTGGCCTGGACTACCAGCAGTCCGCTTGAACTGTATTATACACCTAGGGGCCCTTCTACAGCTTTGTGCTCACTTTTTTCATTAACCCCTTTAACTCTTCTTTCCTAACGTTAGAGTTAGTGTTAGTGCAGACCCTCCACCATTGCATCGCGATGGGGAGAATAATCTGCTCATAGTTAAGTCTTTACGCCTTGTTTCTACTTGTGTGGGATAATCTGAGAACTAACATTACTTACTGGTACCTACAGTTAAGTGCAGGCCCTCCACCATTGTATCACGATTGGGAGAATTACCTGCTTGCACTTAAGTCTTGTGCCATGGTCAGAATGTATATTCTTTCAGATTCCCATGCAGGGTAGGGTTATGGAATCAGCTCAGACTGCTCCTCCTGCTGCCCCAGGCCTTGCCCTACGGAGGCCCACCTAGACTGCTCTCAACCACCTGTACTGCCGTTCTTTCCGCCACCCCTGTTCCAGATGCACAGACGCTCACCTAGGCGACGTTCCTTTGGCCATTTCAGCCACTTTGTCCTGCACAACACATCATCCAGCCTAAAACAACACTTGCCTGGTAAGTACACTTTTGACATCATAACTGCTGCCCTCTTTACTATCTGGCCTGGACTACCAGCAGTCTGCCTGAACTGTGGTATACACCCAGGGCCCTTCTACAGCTTTGTGCAGTCCATTGCATCGTGATGGGGAGAATAATCTGCTCATAGTTAAGTCTTTGCTCCTTGTTTCTAAGTGCGAGGGATAATCTGAGAACTTATGTTACTGACTGGTGTCCTGTTAAGTACTCTCCATCAATGGCATCGCGACAGGGAGAATTACCTGCTTACAATTAAGTCTTGTGCCATCGTCAGAATCTATTTGTTTCAGATTCCCAGGGTAGGTTTATTGATCCAGCACTAACTGCTCCTACTGCTGCCCCAGGTCCTGCCCTACAGAGGCCCACCTAGACTGCTCTCAACCTCCTGCACTGCTATTCTTCCCACCACCCCTGTCCCAGACGCACAGACGCTCACCTAGGCCACATTTCTTAAGCCATTTCAGCCACTTTGCCCTGTACAAGGTATTTTACTACCTCTTTGTTAATAACTCTTGAAAAATGGTTCGCGTATATATTGTCTCGGATTCCCGAGGGCGAGCACTCGAGGAAGTGTTACCAAATTTAACAGCAGCTGAAGTGATTATCCATGCCCTTCCAGGGGCACCGTTGGAAAGAATTCTTAAGCGGGCCAGAGGTGTCACTATCTTTGATAGATCCTTTGACCTCTTATACATTTATGGTGGCATTTGTAACATATCCACAAAGGAGCCCCTAACAGGTCTTCTTTCTATGCCTCCTGAAAGCCATACATACATAGCTTACACTTTAAGGAACATTATGGATACTGGCCTAAAAGCAATACATAAAATAAACCTAAATGCCAAAGTCATCTTTCTCCCCATCTGTGGTATTGACCTGTCCAAGTACAATGGTATACCTGTACCCCCCTCAGATCAAAGACTCATGAACTTTAGCATTACTGCAGTTAATGCTGAAATTACGAACCTGAATGATGCAAATGGGTTTGCTATCCCGCAGACAGCCTCTCTGATCCATCACTCTACTGGTAACAGAGATGGTCACACCGCTACAAGCATCTGGACTCTGACGGCTGCCACTTTGACAAATCGCCTGATACCACTAAATACATAGCTTCTCAGATTAGAGAATCTATTGATTCTTTGACAAATGTCTAATTAAACTCTGCTCCTTATCATACTGATGGTTTATACGTCTTGGGTCTGTTAGTTCACCTATCCATTATATTGGAGCTTACCTGATGATTACACATATTATTGACTGATGTTCATATTCATGCTTGATCAATCCTTTACATTCTCATCCTCATTCTCATCATTTCACCCTTCTATGGTTCTTGCAATAATTTTCTTAACTTCACAATAGATGATGTACACCATATACTAAACCATAAGTGTTTAAAAGTTGCGCACTTAAATATATGTAGCTTGTTCAGCAAAGTTATTGAACTTATCACTTTTTCAAGGGTGCAGATGTCATAGTAACTGGTAAAACATGGTCAACCCCTGACATACCCACGGCTGCTATTTCATTGCCAGGTTACAATGTGTTTTGTGTAGATCATTTGCCAACTATTGTCAAAAGAGGTGGTGGGTTAGGTAAATAAAACATATTCTTGCACTAGATGGTCTGACGATCTTAATACTGTAACAAAGGATTTTGAATTACTGGGTATTATTGTTAAACCTACAAATACCTAGCCTATAAGGCTACTTACTTGGCACAGAGCCCCAGATGGCATCTATGCTGCCTTTTTTGATTACATTTATAATACTTTAAGAGATATGGAAAATGATAGATGTAAAACAATTCTATTGGGAGACAGTAACATAGATCATCATACCTCTACCTTTGCGATTAATATCATGTTACAGACCCCCTATAGGTTCGGTAAAAGTGTTTACTGTTATAATTGATGCTTTTAAATCACAAGTAACTTGCAACCAATCGCAACCAACTTGCAAACTATTTAATAGTTCTATATCCTCAGGGGTGGTACTAGATGAACAGAAACATGCAACTGTAATTCCCTTACCAAAAGACTCAGTTGTAAAAATTGTAAAGGATTTGAGACAACTCTCTTTACCGCCCCTACCTGGGAAAATACTTGAGATGTGTGTTTTCGATAATATAATATAAAGCTTCATTATCTACTGTAGTATCATTCCTTGACCTAAGCAAAGCCTTTGATTCAAAAAATCATAAATTGTTGCTTACAAAAATGGAATATATTGGCATAATGGGAAATACCTTGAAATGGTTCACCTCGTACCTTATTATCATTATTGATTCACTGCATTAAAGATCAAACCAGTCTGCAAAAACGTTGTTGGGTTCAGTTGGTCATAACATCTTTATTTCTAGAAATTATTAGTAAATGGTTCTGCAGTAATTAACTCAATCTGAACAAAACTAAATGGATGTATATTGATCCATCAAGGAGAGGGACAGGGCAAAACAATAATAATGTTCTTTGCCTCTTGATAAAAAAATGTTAGAAAGATTATATAGTTTTAATTATCTAGGAGTTGTCTTAGGTACAGACCTTGACTCTGAGAAATAAAATTACTTCTCAGGTTCAGCAGAAACTAAAATTCCTAAGAAAAATTCAATATTTTGTAACTGAACATGCTGCTTTCACTATATGTAAAGCTATGATCTTACCACTCTTTGATTATGGTGATTTTATGTATGAACAGAATATTTTGTATATGAATAAGCAATTGCAAAAATTACAGAACAATGCCCTGAGAATTGTATATAGCCAATATGTTGTTCTGTATCAACAATGGTTGAGAATTGAGATATTGCACTGTAATGCTGAGCTTTTTATCTTGAATTATAGAAGAAAGATGCATCTGAGTATGTATGCTTATACACTTGCATAAGACCCTAATTATGTAGATAATAGGAACATTGTGACTGGGCACCACGATAGTCTCATATTGGCACATTTTCTAGAAATTCTGTCAATCAAAACTTATCTTTTAAATAACTTTCAACTGTATTTGAGTATCCATCTTAAATCTATCATAGGATTCAATATCTTTGATATTGTTAGGTTGATTATTCCATAAATTAGCTCCTTTGTAAATAATAGTTTTCTTAAATTGTTTAACTTCAAATTTTGGCACAACAAATTTTACAGATTGGTAAGCTCTAATTGGGAATGGTCTTTTATCAATATGATGGTCATTATATTGCCTCCTATATGTGAAGTTAAGAAGATGACTCTCCCTCTGTTTTTGCACATAGGCAAAATTTGCCTGAATATGTAAATTATTGTAATTTTCGTCATTTTTCAAATTAAATCAGAACTTTAGAGCTTGATTCTGTTTTTCCTGGACCTTTTGTAGCCAACCATTTGCTGCAGCAACATAAAATATGTCCCCATAATCTAGGAGTATAGTAGTTTTATATAGATAAAAAAGCAGCATATATATGTTGTTAGGTATGGCCTTAGTTTTTGAAGTATTTGAAGTTTTACCTTGAGAATCTTAAGTATATGATCAATATGAGCTTTGAAATTGAAATTTGTATCTATAGTTATACCTAAGTATCTATAAGTGTCAACATGTCCTATTGCATATTATTCATTGTTAACTTTATTCGGGTTGAGGGATCCGATCTGATGATGGCTCCCAACGTATATCACCTTTGTTTTCTTAATATTAATGGTTACTGTATTCATAATGCACCATGCATAAAGGGAACCTATACTAGTCTGAAGCATATTTTTAGAAAGATGTTGAGAAGGTGAGGAGTAGGCAAGGACAGTATCATCTGCATATTGAAAAATCTCAATATCTTCTAGTTAGTGGTCTTTATCATTTACTCATAACAGGAATAATAGCAGTCCTAATAAAGAGTTTATAGCAATAGTTTATAGCAATAGTAGAAGTCATTAGGAGGGGGAGCTGCGCAATGAAAATGCCTTGAAAAAAGGTATAATAGGGGTCCCAATGTCTTTTTTGGGAAAATAGTTTAATAGCTTAATCTAAGGAAGCAAATAGTAGGTCATGACGACCTACTTTTGACTAAAACTAGGTTCATAGCTTAATCTAAGGAAGTGGAAACTAGGTCATGACAACCTAGTTTCTTGACCTTTGACCTAAACTGACCAATGAGAGGATAGAAAACCCTCCTCAATAAAATGTTAGAGCAAGCCCACTTGAAGATGCCCAAAATGTTGAGAAACCTGAATATGGTTAGCGGATCCTTGGAGAAAAGCAGCCAAGCACTCCCCCTGCCTCTAGGTGCAAGTCTCCTGACACCTAATAATGTGCACCTGATGAAAACAGTTTTCTCAATACTAATCTTAACTGAGAAAATCTATTCATGCTACAATATCATAATTACTTTCAATTGATGTGCTGGCTTGGTACTCACCACTGCAGCATTATATTCAATCACTCATACATACATGCATTGAATTTAATCAAAACAACATGTTTTATCAATCAAGAATAAGTATACACATCTCAGAAACATCAATGACATTATTTTCATACTAGAATTGTATAAGATAAAAATATAATGTATTAATACACCATTTTTATCATTTAAGATTCATGAATTCTAGATTTCTCTAATAGCCATGTTGCCATGATGAGCATGTGGTGTTCACCAAAACGAGGTCATGTGACTAGGTCTGCATAAGGTCTATTGACCTTAATATCAATTAAACTTCCAATCTACGGCTTATTAAAATACACTATATATAGGTCAATGATAGTTACATCAGAAATGACTGGAAATAGCAAAAATAAGTTAAAGAGGTAAGCAAATAAGGAAATTTTGTGTAGTTTTGTATGAGAGGTAAATTGTTCAAACATTTTGCATTTTTACAGTACCAGTCATAATGTATCATTGATGGACATAATAATGATGTATGACCCTGTCGTATTCAGAAACCCAAAGCTCAGCTTCTACTTTAAAAACACTTACTTTTGAATGAACATCTAACACTATAATTTGGCTTTCGATTTTGGGCAAATTATGAAATGTTTTTACCCAGCCTAATAAAATCAGTGGGCCACAATGAGGTAGAAAAATAAAAATAAATTATGAAAGGGCCACTCTGTTTTATTAGAAATTGATGAAAGAAAAAAAAGTTAAAGGAGAACATGTGCTCTAACTGGTTACCTGTGACCCAATGCCAAATATAGTTAAGGAGGTGGGACTATAGAACGAGTACCACAAGAGACATCAGGTGGCAGCACTGAATGGTCACAGGTGTAGCTTCCCAGAGGATATTTATATATAGATAACATACCAAATGTTAATCTGTTACATATATTTAAGGGATTCTTTTATTGATGTACTTCGTCTATATTCATCACCTCTGTCAATAAGCCCTAAAACTAAAGAGCATGTCACATATTACATATGTTGCACCTTTCATAGACAGGTCAGACATCCCTGTGCAGAGCCAGAAGCGCTGCTGTATGTCTGTACAGTGCTGCCCCCACTTACACTTGTTGACCCAAGGGAATCTTTACATTCCAGAAAACCCCGCTCTTATGACATCATTGCAGTGGATTCAGCCTAAAGGCCAAAGTGAGACGAAAAGGTCCTCTCCTCTTGAATGGTAACTGTGTAATGAAAGGGCAAAGTATTGAATAGGGGCAAAAACTATAATTCAAAAGTCAACGAACTCACAATTTGTGCAGAATAATGTTTAAATCAACATAGACATTTAAGAATCACAATACAATGTGAATTATTACTCTGAAACCTCAACAGTGTTTTTTAAAAAAATGTGTATAGTAGAGCAACAAAATCTGTGCTCCTGTGGTTCTGTAGTCGGTACCCACTTCTATTTCATTTTACCCTCAGTTTGAAGGAAGCCATACAAATATCCATAGTAAGATGCAACAATTGAGAAATGAGATATATCAATGATAGTTTTTTGCCTTCTCTGAAACCAGGTCAAATTTATAGAGGAGGGTAGTGCGCAAAAAGCTTGAAATGTCTTTTGGAAAGCAGGTCAACCAATAAAACTAATGTATATTCAAACACAACCATACTGTAAGGTTGGCCTGACAGCACGAGGGGGACGCTATCTAACAGACAAGATTTAGCAGGTAGGAGCAAGCCAATACTTGTAACTCTCAAAAACATGATATTATTAAACATTATGGCAGTATTATCTTTGGTTTACAGACTGTTGTATAAGGAGCACATCTGAGATTCTGATAAAAGTGGCCCGGGGTCCACCGGGAGTAGTGAATATGTGGAAATCACCCAACTGTGACAGTTACTGAAAGTTTAGTGTCAAGATAGGGCCGGCGTGACTGAGGCTGTGACCTAGATTGTCCTATGGTAATAATGCCTGCCAGGTCTATGCCATGGCCAGGCTGTTGTGGCTAAGCAGGGAGTACGAGAGAGTACTAGCATGAGTGCTACTGATAAGTGTACTGCACTGAAAATTATACTTTCCCAGCAAACATGTTCAAGTTCTTACAACGTTGTCACAACTATGGAGTTTGTAAATTTTCAATTGGCTGTAATATTATACATGTCAAAACACATGTATAGATGGTGATATCATAATTTACTTGAAGGCTATCGGAGGAGCTTACACCTATCAGAATAGTGTTTCATCCATTAAGCGGTCCATCATCTCCACTATAGAGAGGGAAAGACGGGAATAAAGACCGGGAAATGATGGGAATAACGGCTTGGAAATGATGGGAATGATGATGAATATATTTACAGAAAGCTTCCCGTTTTTTGACATAAAATTAAAATGAGGACATAAATAAATAATTTGAGACATGGTGCCCTTTTAATGAATGTTATCGCTATGTCCTGAAAAACTCACGTATTTTTAATAGAAATTAAGAGGGATATCCATTTCAAATCATAGAAGTAAAACAATGATTTTTGTCACCACTATTTTACCTTAATAAGAATGTTATTACAGTTTAATTTGTATCAAATATGTTCTCCTATTTGATATACAATATAGAGTCGTACTATACATGTTATATACATGCATTATATATACATAATATAAGGGCATATATCTTTAGTCAAACAGACTAGTACTTACCTCTGCCTTATGTGCATGCCCAGGGCCTACATTCACCTCTGAAAGCACAGTGTCAACTGGTATGTAGTACTGGTTGTAGTCACAATGTTGCACTAAAATGTTGCAGCAACTTTAGAGGCATGCAATATCACAATGTTAACATTATCAATCTGCAATGAATAGTCAAAGTATTTACGTTGTGTGTTTACTGGGTAATTATCAGGAACTGTGAAACTCGCACAAGGAATTTTGATCATATACCCGTCCATACTTTTTTGGTCAGTTTGTTACTTACTAAGATGGCATGTAACAATTGAATAATGGTGAAGAAACCAAAACAGAACATTATGAGAACATTCTGTATGGGTTTAAGAACATAACCAGAAAGTTGTAAAAGAGTCACAGTGCAATGTCAGTGACATAATTGGGATACATCCAAAAATCCTAACAAGAACCAAATACAGAACTAACCAGAATGTAGCTGCAATGTTATAATAATATTGCATTCTTTGGCTAGGTATTCTTCAATTATGAAGTGTGTGTACAGGGAACACAGGAAGGCATGTTGAAGGGTCAGAAGGGAGGAAATAGAGGGGGAGTTTGGTCCCCTGAACACCCAATACATATATGCTAAAATAAAAGTATTCAAAGTTAGGGAAAAAAGCAATATCCATAATTTGAAATAAAAAAAAATATCATTACATAAAGAAAACTAATATACAAACATAATTGAAGTAGACCTGGAAGATAGTGAACGGGGATGTCATTTAATGGGATTTAAATACTGAATCAAAGGTTGTAATGGCCCTCTTTGTATCTGCTTTACAAGCTACTTAAATAGGAATATTGAGATATAAGTCCTTATATAAGTTAGTTTAATTGGATTTAAGTGACACCAAGGCCTTTAAGCAAATTTACATTTCCTTAACATCTTATTCTGTAATTACCTTTACACATATGTTGCTTCAGCACATTTAAATACCTTCACTTGGTATCATTGATTTGATACACCTTTACATATCTAGCCTATTGGTACAATTAAGTCTCTTTACTTTGTATTAGATGTTGTCAGGACCTTTAAGCATAGGTCTGTTCATTACATTTAAGTACCTTTATTTGCAGTTTGAGGCTTTAATCATCTTTAAACAGAAGAACTTGATTGTCTTTATGAGATATTTAATAGCATTTTGGTCAACACATCATCTTTTTTCGTATTTTAGTTCCCTGGGACCCCCTCAAGCAGGGGAGGGGTAGGCCAGCCCTGGGCCCCCCTCAGGCTGCCATGGGAGGGGTAGGCCAGCCCTGTGGCCTCTCAGGCCGTCAAGGGAAGGGTAGGACGGACCCCTCAGGTTGTCAGGGGAGGGGTAGGCCGGCCCTGGGGCCTCCAAGGCCATCAAGGGAAGGGTAGGCCGTCTCCCTGGTTTTCTGGCAAAATATTTGACATGTTTAATATCTTCCTATGGCCACAGGTGATCAGTTGGTCGCCGGGCGACGTACCAAAGAGTCCTCTCGTGGCCTCTAGTCACCGGCAGATTAATTACAACAGCGCACAACGTGGCGATTAATTTTTTAGTAGCCCAGCGACTACTTAGTTGCCGGGCGACCAACATTTCGCCATTAGTCGGCCAAGTGGGGACGCGGCTTTAGGCCATCAGGAGAGGGGTAGGCCAGCCCTGGGACCTCCCAGGCTGTCAGGGAAGGGGTAGGCCGGCCCTGGAGGTTCTCAGGCCTCAAGGAGGCAATAAGATTTGACGTGCAGGGGGTGTGTGTCTCTTCATCTGAAAAACAGAAGAAATTCATTGAATAAGTTCTATTGATTATCAGCAATTCTAGATTCTACAAATGTATTGCTTGAGTAGGAATACTAATAATACATGAGAAAATGAATCTGTTTAAACAACATATTTTTAACACGATAAAATGAGATTATAATCATGAAAAAAATACTTACCAGCTACCAAGTATCCGCCTACTAAGACTACTGGGCCTTGAGTCACGCTCACACTGCTCTGCCCAGTCTCACCAGCTAGCCAACAGTCAGCCTACTGAGACTGCTAGGCCCAGGGCCAACTCAAGGTGCTACAACGACTTTTCTGGGTTACAAGGTAACCACTAGTCAGCCCACAAAGGGTACTGAGCCCAGGGCCGACTCACACTGCTACAACACCTCTCAAGGCTCACCAGTCGGCCCCCAGTCAGTCTACTAAGGGTACTGAGCCCAGGGCTGACTCACACTGCTACAACACCTCTCAAGGCTCACCAGTCGGCCCCCAGTCAGCAGTGGCGGATCCAGAGTTTGAAAAAGGGTATGGCGCACATTAATTATTTTGCATGCGCGAGTCGACGCATGCGCGAGTCGACGTTTGGCATCGCAGAGGCTACGCGTCGGGCACTGAACTACTCATATTTTACCATGTTAAAGTTTAAATACATGAAAATTAATACATGTTTTGTTTAGATGAGTTTTTGATTTGTTAAAATATATTAATCTTTATGGGTTAATGATGTCTGCATTCATGTATTATCTGATGATGGATTAGGATTAAGGCTGTAAAGGTCAGGTCACAAATATGTTCATCCCTGATCACAACACAAAATCGACTTACTGAGATGGGATACAGAAACTGGAAATATACTCACTGGTTTAATTATTGTCACAACATGATTCTCTAACTTCCTGGAATAGTGGCCAAGATATGTTTGTCATTTATGTCAAACTACTGAAGAGAGGGTGCTTAATAGTGTATCTGAGTTCAGGCCCGTGCCCAGGGTCTGCTATAGGGGGGTGGCCAGGTTCCACAAATGGAACTTCTGTCTATATTTTCAATAATTTGACCTTGAAAAGGGGGTGGCGAGGTTCCACAAGTGGAACTTTTCATTATTTTCCTACTGATTTTAGGGATTTTCACATTAAATTTTGGAAGGAAAGGTGGAACCTTTGGAAAAATTTCCTCTGTGGGGGGGTGGCCCGCCACCCCCACCTCCCCCCCTGGGTACGGGCCTGGAGTTGCATGTGATTTAGCTATCATGTTATGTAATTTGTGCAATAGGATACAACCTCTGCAAAGGCATGACAACAGGTCCCTAAAAGCTTGCTCTTAAAACGCTAGACCAACAACCCCCATACCCAGCCTCCTGCCGTCACCTGCTAGGCGCGCCTGAAGTCAGGGTCAGGTCAAGTTAGTAGGTGGGTCCCAAGAAGGCACACTACCCCCTAGTAGACGGACCACAGACGGCCTGAACTGCGCCTACCAAGATGCTTGGGGTGCGTCTGTGGAGACGGACCTCAGACGGCTGGAGGTGCGCCTATGCTTGGTGAAAAAAAGGGTATGGCGCGCGCCTGCGCGCAACCCCCTAAATCCGCCACTGGTCAGTCTACTAAGGGTACTGAGCCCAGGGCCGACTCACACTGCTACAACACCTCTACCTAGCTCACCAACCAGCCCTTAGTCAGCCCACTAAAGGTACTGAGCCCAGGGCCGGCTCACTGTGCTACAACACCTTTTCTGGGTCACCAGCCGGCCAGCAGTGGGCCTACTGAGGCTACTAAGCCCAGGGCTGACTCAGGACAGAGGTGCCCCCCCCCCCCCCCCTCCCCGCGGCCTCGGAGGCCTCCTGCCTCCTTACCCCGGACATAGGACCACAGAGGTGGTCCCCCCAGCCTCCTGCCTCCTTACCCCAGCCATATGACCCCAGAGCATATAAAACCTATTCCTATTCCCATTTCCAAAACTTTTGTGCTGTTTATTGCTACATTAATTTGATTCTAATATATTTCAATGTATTTTCTTTTGTATAAATGTTCATAATTTAATTCTGTCTCTTTCTTTCCTTTTGTATGTATTTGTTACTTAAGTTTTCACTTTCCAAATTTACTATTTCCATGACAATAATGTAGTTTGGCTCAAATATTATTTCTGCACTCGCTCGTTATCTAATGATTATATCCCCACATTTAAATGTAACACTGGGGAACAATGAAAACTGGCCTTACCGGGCCAAATTGTATCACCCAGTATAAATTTAATAAATAAAAAAAAAACAGGTGGTTCCCCAGGCCTTCTGCCTCCTTACCCGGGCCATAGGATCCTAGGAGTTGTCCCCCCAGCCCCCTCCCTCCATATCCCGGCCCTAGGACCCCAGAGGTGGTCCCCCCGGCCTCCTCCCTCCATATCCCGGCCCCAGGACCCCAGAGGTGGTCCCCCCAGCCCCCTCCCTCCATATCCCGGCCCCAGGACCCCAGAGGTGGTCTGCCCAGCCCCTCCCTCCATATCCCAGCCCCCAGGACCCCAGAGGTGGTCTCCCCAGCCCCCTCCCTCCATATCCCGGCCCCAGGACCCAAGAGGTGGTCCCCCCAGCCTCCTCCCTCCATATCCCGGCCCTAGGACCCCAGAGGTGGTCCCCCCGGCCCCCTCCCTCCATATCCCGGCCCCAGGACCCCAGAGGTGGTCTCCCCAGCCCCCTCCCTCCATATCCTGGCCCCAGGACCCCAGAGGTGGTACCCCCAGCCCCCTCCCTCCATATCCCGGCCCCAGGACCCCAGAGGTGGTCCCCCCGGCCCCCTCCCTCCATATCCCAGCCCTAGGACCCCAGCGGTGTTCCCCCCAGCCTCCTCCCTCCATATCCCGGCCCTAGGACCCCAGCGGTGGTCCCCCCAGCCTCCTCCCTCCATATCCATGCCCCAGGACCCCAGGGGTGGTCCCCCCGGCCTCCTCCCTCCATATCCCGGCCCTAGGACCCCAGTGGTGGTCCCCCCGGCCTCCTCCCTCCATATCCCGGCCCTAGGACCCCAGTGGTGGTCCCCCCGGCCTCCTCCCTCCATATCCCGGCCCTAGGACCCCAGGGGTGGTCCCCCCGGCCTCCTCCCTCCATATCCCGGCCCTAGGACCCCAGTGGTGGTCTCCCCGGCCTCCTCCCTCCATATCCCCGCCCCAGGACCCCAGGGGTGGTCCCCCTGGCCTCCTCCCTCCATATTCTGGCCCCAGGACCCCAGAGGTGGTCCCCCCGGCCTCCTCCCTCCATATTCTGGCCCCAGGACCCCAGAGGTGGTCCCCCCGGCCTCCTCCCTCCATATTCTGGCCCCAGGACCCCAGAGGTGGTCCCCCCGGCCTCCTCCCTCCATATTCTGGCCCCAGGACCCCAGAGGTGGTCCCCCCGGCCTCCTCCCTCCATATTCTGGCCCCAGGACCCCAGAGGTGGTCCCCCCGGCCTCCTCCCTCCATATTCTGGCCCCAGGACCCCAGAGGTGGTCCCCCCGGCCTCCTCCCTCCATATTCTGGCCCCAGGACCCCAGGGGTGGTCTCCCCGGCCTCCTTCCTCCATATCCTGGCCCCAGGACCCCAGGGGTGGTCCCCCCGGTCCCCTCCCTCCAAATCCCGGCCCTAGAACCCCAAGAGGTGGTCCCCCTGGCCTCCTCCCTCCATATCCCTGCCCCAGGACCCCAGGGGTGGTCTCCCCGGCCTCCTTCCTCCATATCCTGGCCCCAGGACCCCAGGAGTTGTCCCCCCGGCCTCCCCCCTCCATATCCCAGCCCCAGGACCCCGAGGTGGTCCCCCCAGCCTCCTCCCTCCATATCCTGGCCCCAGGACCCCAGAGGTGGTCCCCCCAGCGTCCTCCCTCCATATCCCGGCCCCAGGACTCCAGAGGTGGTCCCCCCGGCCTCCTCCCTCCATATCCCAGCCCCAGGACCCCAGAGGTGGTCTCCCCAGCCCCGTCCCTCCATATCCCGGCCCTAGGACCCCAGAGGTGGTCCCCCCAGCCTCCTCCCTCCATATCCTGGCCACAGGATCTCAGGGGTGGTGTCCCCGGCCCCCTCCCTCCATATCCCGGCCCCAGGACCCCAGAGGTGGTCCCCCCGGCCTCCTCCCTCCATACTCTGGCCCCAGGACTCCAGAGGTGGTCCCCCCAGCCTCCTCCCTTCATATCACGGCCACAGGACCCAAGGGGTGCCCCCCCAGCCCCAGGACCTCCCCTTCTTCTCCTTACCTTTACAATCATAAGTATAGGCCATTAAAGGATACTGATGATCTTTACTAAGGGAAGTGAAAACGTTACCATTACACATATTAAAAAATAGCGAAAACTGTGATCGTGTGAAAGGTCTTAGAATGGCAAAATTTACAACATAACCCTTACATCAGATAGTAAAGGACATGACTTGCCTTACATCACATTTAATGTGTTTGGAATGATTTTCATAAACTTTAAATGTGTAGTAAATGTAACTATTCAGTAAAGTCAAATAAAGGTGATGTAAACTAGACGTTGCCAACTTTACCCAACTTTCCATTAGATTTAAGCATTATATTAATCTAAGTAAATGTCAAAGTTCGTGCAGTGAAAGTGACATATGTATAGAATTATCAGGTTAGGATTAACAAAGTAAAGCCCAGACAATCCACAGTCCTACCCAAAACCCAAATTGTAAATGCAAATTGCACAAACTGAAGGTAGTTTCACAAAAATGACGCAGCATGGAATATCCATGTTCACACTTTTCTGGTATGGCGCCATCCCACCATGAGACAGTGTCTAAGGGGTTGGAGGGGACACTGACAAGCCATCCTGATAAGGTGGGTTTAGGATCAACTAAAAAATGAAGAATTTCATTAAAACCTGCTTATCTGGACATAGAAAATACTCAATTTCACGAGGGACAATACCCCTGGGCCCACCTTTAGGCTGTATGGATGATTTGGAGCTAAAAAATAATGGTGCAACATTGTGATATGCCTTTGCTTGAATTGTTGTATCTAACCACACCAGGCTTGCCCTGGATGCCTTTCACTTGGAAGGAATACATATAATTAGCCCTACTAAGGATATATCACAGACCACAGGAGTTGTAATATAGGCTCAAACAATAACTAAATAACTATCTGGGGTTCCCCCTCCATTACACCAGCCCTGCAGTCTTCTCCTACTAAGGGAGAACTAGCATAGGCTATAGCAGCAAGTGGGTCGGCTCCCAATCTTCACCTGCCTTCACCCACTCAGACTCTATCACAGTGCTCTAGGTATGTCCCCAAGGTGGATGGTAGCATAGGTATGAGGAAGCTATGGGCTTAACTTTGCCTGCTGCTGGGCATCAATAGTAATGCCCCATGCAGGTGACACCAGTCATACTCATGCATATTGGTGCAAGATGGGCAACAAATTAAATTGCATGAACTATTCCCAATCCTGGCATTTGTTGCTTGTTGGCCTGGTACTTTTGTGGATTACTTATTTCTTCTTGTGTAGTTTCCTTGTTTAAAGTGGTACCAAAGTTGTATTGGTTTTCCAGAGGCAATAATCAGATTATTTAATACTTTGCCAACTAGTACTTTTATCTCTGCATTTCTTTTGACACCTAACACTATGGGGCCTTCCATTTAGTATGTACGCACATTCCCAACAATCACAGACCCCTCTCCCCTCTTGATGGGTACATACTTAATGGAAAGTCCCTGTGACAAAACTAATTATAATAAACAATAAAACTATACATCCAATAAATAAATAACTAGAATCTAGGATGTCATAGCCTTTGCTGGCCTAGCTTTTCTCAGGCATTTCCATTTCCATTTAATTCAGTTTCAAGGGGTGTCCCCTGTGAGAGTCTGTATGTGCTGTTAAAAAAATACAGCAGTCTGTCTCTTAAGATCTCATTTATAAACAAACGGTCAATGAGATCACAAAAAAAGTGAAACAGGCCAAAGTTGTAGAGTTTGCACTAACTCTCATAGGAGACACAACCATCATGGTGTTCACTAAAATAAGAAAGTTACTGTAATAGTTACACATCTTACTGTAGCTATGATATTTTGGTTAATATGGAATTTTTGTGCTACATCCAGAGGGGGTATTTCTATTGCACTAACCAATTGATTTTTCAAAGCAACTGTACTTGTTTCTGATATTGTATGAAGGTACCACAGTCTTTCTAGCTAGTGATAGGCTCTACTTCCACATGGTAGGCGTGTGATAATTTTGTTGAGGATAATTTTGGAGTGTAAGTCTGCTGGCATAGCAGTTTTAGCAGTAACTAGTTATATGGCAGTGTTTAGATCTGCACAGTTGAAATAATAAATTTCAACAATGGAACAGTCTGTTTGACAAAAATATAGCAACCTCTTTCCCATACCGCTACCAATGTTACTATGATATTTATCATTTTATCAATGGCATGCCAATATTCTGCAACTCTCATGCTGAAAGACTTGATGATTAATCTTTAAATCATTAGTTTCTTGGTCAAGATTTAGACAATCAAATTAGACAATTCCAGTGAAAATACATTCCATCAATCACACAAACCTTTCAGGTTGAGAACTGTATCTCTTAGCCTGTGCATTGCTTTCTACTCACCTTTGTTCACTTATTTTCATGCAATTTGTCATGAGTACAGAGTTTAGTTATCTATGATTGTAAATTCGTGGCGTGACCAATGACGTTGCCGGATTATGTTCTCACGTTACAGAACACCAACCTCACCTAGTCTTCCTATATTCACATGTATAACAAAAAATAAATAAAGAGAGCTATAAACTAGTAATTCTTAAATTGAAGGTAGGCAAAAAAACATGGTACTCTCATAGAAATCTGTTTTCGTTATTGACATGGTATCATGGTATTCCTGTACTATTTTGTAGACGGTGTGGCTCAACGCCTGCCTAACCAATGAAATGGATGCTGAGAAGTCGGAACATGCTGCTGCTGAGACACCTCCTAATCCAAGTGTTGTAGCCCAAGAGGGGGCACCCTATCCACCGACCACATCCCAAGGTCTGCCAGGTAGGCTCACATAATGACCTGTGAAAAACATAATGCCATAATTGCTCCATGGGTGGATCTATCATATTTACATAAGTCCTGTAAGTAGTGACAATGATAACAGTCCATAGGCTTGTGTAATTCTTTATTTTTTTCAAATAAAACCTCGTTAATTAGAATAAACCTTTTCCAAAGAATGTTAGGAGTATGAAAACTTTTAATGGATTTTTTTCTTTTGGCCTTGACCTGAAGTTAGTTTAAAAGTCAACAAAGATAAAAATATAAAAAATTTGCAAAGTATTATCTTTCAGTTAATCTTGGCCTAGGGAATGTTTTGTTATCAGTGAAGTGCCAGCTGTTTACTTAAGATTTAAAGGAGTACAATGGGACTTATATGATTGACCCAGAAAATATTTCGTACTTTAAAACAAACTTTAAAGTAATTGATAGGCATGTCACACTACTGTAATTAAACAAAATTGAAGTATTCTTTCAATTTGCAATTTGTGAATATAAGGGTGTGTAAATGTTTTCAAAGTATGGGTGATCCTACTCTTAACTATTAGATTAATGGCCATAGTTTATCACCAACTGAAAATGGCATCACCAAGTCTTTTGTCATGAAGATTTAATCAATAATTTAGCTGATCATGGAAAATTTGATTAGGGTCCTATGATCAGTGATTTTGCCTTTTACCACAATCTATAGTGTTATTGCAAAATAGAATTTTTTAACAGCATATACAGATTCATGTATTGCAAAATAGTGTCAAAGGGGAATTATTAGGTGTAAAATTTATTCATGATAGACAAAATTTCTGATCATGAGACGCTGATCACATTTTCCCTGATCAGCTAAATTAGTTACGAAGATATGGGCCCAGACCCCTCAACAGGGTGTGGGATCCCAGCCCTGTTAACATCAGTAAACATAACATCACTGGATATGATGTCATGAAAATGAGAATCACCAAACTAATGTCGTGGGGGTCGGGGTGGTCAACCTTGTTGAAGGCTTGGTACCACTTGTTGGCATTGCCACTTCATGGGTCAGAGTCCCATGGAGTGCAGCATGAAAAAAGGACATTTGGATGACCCCTGCACGGAATTGTGTCCAAATGGTCCACAGGACTGCAGCGGAAGAACATTTAATAAAGTGAACTCAGCCTGTGTAAAAATCAAATTTTAAAAAAAATGTCACTAGTGATAACCAGATTAATACCATTCAGAATGATTTCACTGAAGTGTAAAGTTGTCAACACTGATAAAGATATTGAGCATAACATAACTGAAATTTACATCAATGACGATAACATCATACACATGATGTCACCAAGGAAGATGTCAATAACGTTATAGGAGAAGTCATGGATGTAGACTATTCAGGAATGTTATATGTGTTATGGATGTTTTATTGATACATTGAGTGTACAGGTTTTGTGCTATAATTGTGCTATAATTATCTTGATGTTTTCAGTATTCATAATGATGTAGATAATTTCTCAAAATTTGATTATATATGTGGGAATCATTGAACAGTAATTATGCAACTTCCATATGGTGAAATAACTCTATTTCACTCTCAATCACTTTCTGATTCTTAGATGCAATAAAAACATAATTATCACAAGTATGGCATCATTTTTATTTCCTTACTATATATCAATTGAACTCCAAACTGTGTCTAAGCCAGAAGGACCTAAGGAACACATAATTATTATATGTACAGTTGGAAGCATTTTGGTACCCAAAGTGCATTTGCTAATTTCTGACACAAGCCTGTTGACTATATGTGCACAATATGATGAGATTAGACATTTAATAATTATGATCGATTGCAAGATAACACAACAGCTGCAATAAACATAAACTGAAGCACTTTTTGCATACAATCAAACATTCATGTTTATTAAACCATACCTCAAATAATATCCGACTTCATCTATGCTGGAAAAATCTCAGATTTATTAGCATTTTAAGGGGGAACAAATCTTTATCCCCCTCTTAAGTTATCAAAAACACTTATGATCTTAACACATCTCATGCTTTGAGTCATTATATGGTTACAGCTGCAGCACATGGTGAAGATGAGACTCCCTCAGCTATAAGCATCCTAGCTTCTGACACAGCATCTTCTGCACCAACAATTGACCAGGGGCAACTAGGTATGCATTCACTGTTGATCATCAGTGAACCATTATCAATTTCATATTTATATCATACATAATTGTTTGGTATCATAAAAAATTCCATGGACATCACTTAAGTAAGGCAACCATGCTTTTAAGACAACAACAAAAAAGATAGTTTTTGTAAGATTTGTTTAATTGTTTTGCGTTTTTCAATTGTTTTTTCCCAATTTTGCAAGAGCTATCGAGAAACAGAGCAGCCAAAATAATTATATCTCCAGGTCAGAGTACATGCATGTAGAAAATATATTTGATTATGCAGGAATACATTGTGTTAAACTAGTAAGAATACAATTTAAATGAATTTGATTTCTCTATCTTTCTCAGCAATTAAATGAAAAAGAAATAATAAAAAAAAGAAGGGAAACAAGACATAATTATATTTTTAATTCACTTTTCTTTGTAGAGCTGGGAACTGAGACCACATCCTTCCCAGTTTGGGATAAGAGAAATGAAGAGCAACAAAAACTAGTGCGTGGTAGCAATATAGAAGAGCTGCTTATCCAGCAAGGTCCAGATCTGGTGAAAAGCATAGAACCAGAGAGGCTATGGGTTCATCTACGCAAGGATCATGCCATCAATAGACCAATTAGGGAAGAAATTGAGGTACTAAAAAACCTTGATTATTTAAATAATTTTCAATTTAAGCAGATATGTTATTGTATTTATACATTGCCTACATCTGATATGTGTCATTTTGATCTAACCTCAATTCTGTTTGTTACAGAATATATCATTGTCCTTGCCACAGGATCTAAACTAGAATTTTAATAAACAAAGTTATTTCTCCATTTAGATAATTATTATCTACAACACCACTAGCCTTCAAGGCCAAAATAAATTAGAAAGGCTGATCAAAAATTATAATCTGTGACCCACCAGGGGGAAAGGATGCTCCAGGCGGAAATTCAACATTTAAGAGGATGGAATAAGCTTTCAAATGATACAAAAAATGTGAAATTGTTTTCATTATCAAAGAAGTTACAGGTTATAGAACATTCAGTATTTACTGAGTTATTTAAAAACAAAATATAATTCTTGACAAACATAAATGGCTTTTTATAAAATATTATTGTGATCATAACTCTTTATCTAAAAATGGTATTGTTTATCTATTTGAAATGGAAATATTTTCAAGTTATATTTTTCAACATGATGTTACAGTTGTTTTTGATAAATCACTAAAGTTATTGTCTCCATGGCAACCAAATTACTATTGTTTGGTAAATTTTGAGAATAAAACATTCCATTGACATTCCAACTAAGGACATTTTGGAATGAAATAGAATCTTTTGAGTAGGTCAGCTGAATTCTATACAAAAAGTTAGTCTAAGACGGTTTTAACACTATTTTTCATTAAATTATTCATATCTCCTTAAATATTAGTCCTAGGGCATAGGAAAAATCCCCCTCGGAGCATCCTTTCCCCCTGTTGAGTCACAATTCTGTGCAAGTTTGAAATAGAATAGGGAGGTCAATACTTAGTTTCTTCATATAACTGTATGTAGCTAAAAGACTATGTATGTCCATTGTCCAGTATATCCATGGTAGGACGTGCAACTTTTGCCAGAAGGTGGCTGAACATTGAGCAGAGTTGACGGCCAGGAGGGCAACCTCACTTTTGTCATTAAATTATACTGTAACTTCTCCCTTGATTGCAATATGCAATTTACCAGTAAATTTCACTTTCTTTTCTGTGTCTACCACGCAGGAGAGCAATACTGAGTAGCATAAGATAATGCTTTACTATATCTAATGAAAATAAGATCTTTTTTTCTTGCATTGTAAATCGTTACAAGATAAACACTATTAATAAGGTGCTTACCCAAAATAGACCTATACATTTTTCCAAAGCAGTCATAAGATATATTTTGGTTGTGTTAGCTGTTTTTAGACTATGTACTCAAATTTCAATTTTTCAAGTTACAAATACTCAGGAGATAACATACCAAAGTAAATCAATTGTAATTTATGCCTTTTATACATAGTTCTTTATAAATATCAGTAGACTACTGTATTGCAGAATAACCTGGTCGAAGCCCAAGAGCTATTGTTTATAATCAGATGCAAACTTATTATGGAGCATGGTGGAATTATCATAAATACTGCTAGAAAGGGAAAAAAATTGATTAAAACTTGTGCATGTGAACGCAATTTCATTTTTAGCCGATACCTGCAAAATGATTGTTAAAGGCAACTTGATTACATGAATTTGAATTTTTTTTTACAAATATAGACGTCAGTGAGAATAAGCCCATGCCAAGTTATGAGTATCATAGGGTTGGACAAGGGATGGACAAAATAACCACAAAAGCAATCATTTTCTCCTATAGTAGGGGTTACTGAAATGAGCAAGAATTACATTTTCTATATCCCCAAGTACTGCTAAAACATTATGATGTTAAAAATCTATCAAATGACAAATTCCCATGTTTACCAGCCCATCAAAATGCTGCATTTTGAAGGCAGCCAAAAGCAATAGTACGTCAAAATATGACAAAATTTTGCAAACTCCAATAACTTTGAAAACACATTCCAAGACTTTAGCCATTGGTACAGTATAAATCATGATAACTAATTATAACTTCATGTGAATTCCATTATACTCATGTCATTTATGCCTGAAGACAGCAATGTTTGTAAACAAACCAATTTCGGTGGGTCACCAAAATTCACCAGGGACAAGTTTTGATGTATTTTGATGTAGTCTAAGTCTTTATTGACAGTCTAAACTTTTTAAACAGGATTAGTTTATGGCCATGGAATATATTTCAATAGTTTATAGAATTTGCAAAATTTTGACCCAATGTTGCTTTTGGCTCCCTTTAAGTCAAAGGGGGTTGGACATTACAGGTTGAGCAGACAGGCTTTAAGAGTGGTTCCTATGGGGAAAACGCCAAATATAAAGTTGCATTTTACAATTCTTTGTTTATGACAGATGACAGGACAAGAACTATACCAGTGGGGGTGCCACAATGGATGGGGTTTTTGTGACATAAAATGCTAAGTGAAGTGGGAGTCTGCCTTCCCTTTCTTACAGTTCTACAGTTTATCAAGGCCACATTAAAGTGTAAAATATGTGTCATTTAATATCTAATTATTATGTTATTTAATACAAGTTAGCTCCGCTCTCCTATGTTCCCAGTGCTTATTGAGGACAGAGGGGAGTGATGTTGTGTTGGAGAGTGCACGCAGGCCAACAGTTCTTTATATTAGGGGAAATGAATATAATTCAATCATTACATTAATATAACACAACTCCCTAATTACTCATGGAATGACAGATTTTGTCTGCCCATTTATTAACAAAAGAAAGAATTATCAACTTCTCAATGTAATTAGTGGTGCCATGTAGAGTGCACCCTGCATTGTTGCTGGCTAACTGCACAATGAATGCCACTGGTGGTTACCAAACTATAACACTGAACCAACCTACACACCATGTTAAACTCAGCTTATTTAACTTACTCAACAAATAATACAATAAATCTTTGTCATGGTTAATAAACTATCAGTCTGATACCTAATCTTTATTTGATAGACTAAACAACACAATTGTATGTATATTTAGATTGTATCAAGCTGTTTGATCATGAGCAACATCTGTGATGTATAATCAATAGTTTTTTTCCTTTTAAATTCATTATTTTAAACACTATCCGGCTAATGCAAATATTAAACAACAAGATAGAAGAGGCAAGTGAACTGAATAATTCAATGCTCATAAGATGCTAACATAAAGTGATGGTTCAATAATATATAAACTTTGAAAATGTTATTAGTTTACAACTGATCACTGTCAATTGTTTTTGGTACATAGTTTAACGCCACTAGACATCAGATGGTAGAGCGGCTGCTAGAACACATAGAGAAGGGGCCTCAGTGGAGATTCCACTCCTTGTTGAGGGCTCTACACCAGGACAACCAAGACCACATTATAACACATCTTGGCTACAACCCAAACAGTTATGAGGAGGTTCATATACTTAAATGCATACAAGTAATATTATTTTAGAACTTCTAGTCTCAGTAATTTCTAATATAAAGGGAATTACTCTTTCTCATTTCATAAGAGCATGAAGCCCATTAACTATCAAAAAAATTGTGAGATGGCTGACAGTTTTTTGACACGTAAGACATTGGTGAGACAGCTACTTCTGCAATCATTGTCAGAATATCAAACATTTAAGAAAAAAATTATTATCATTTACTTAACAACAAAAGCTGGTCTAATTTCAGTAATAGGCCAGTTTTCTGAAAAACACCAGCAAATCAGAAAATTTACAATTTTTTAAACAAATAACATTCATCTGTTATTAACAATTCAGTGGAACATAGGAAGTAAAATGAGGTTGGATGTGTATAAATAATTATTAATATTGTCAATAAAGTTAAGTTATGAGATTGATGGAGTACCTTGATAGGGATTAGTGCTTAGTGCTCGGGACAATTGTTATTCACCCAGCTATCATTAAGGGAGTAATACCTACACAACGGTCACTGCTAAATTACCAAATGGGGCAACTCAAGAAATTTGAGTCAACAAACTCTGTGAAGTTGAACCAAGGAATACAGGGCTTCAGGCTTTAGGTATTACTTGGGCAAATGTTTATCATATGTTATTATCACTGAATTTCAAATGTGATTTTATGCAGTACAGATTATCTGTTCAATATCTAAACTTAAAGGCATTCACAATGCTTACCAGTCAAAGCAGTAACAATCCTCCCTACCACAGATCGCGGGGTTCACCTGCGGACTAGCCTTATTCAGAGTGGATGCTGGGAAATATGTTGACAAGTCTACTTCCTCCTTCAGGCTTAGATATATAACAATTTTTTATTTCTGTCAGTTTTTTTTGTTTTTCATAAGGGAAATCTAGGATCACTAATTTTTTTTTGATTTGCACATGAATATATTAAAGTTTTTCATGTTTGTTTAAAATTACCACTATAACATATTAATATATTGCTGATATTTGTATAATTTCTATTGATTTGGCCACTGTTTTATTCACAAATTTGGCCATAAGTAACCTGCAGGTGAACAAGATAGGGACAAAATGCTATCCGTGGTAGGGAGAATTGGTTTTTGTGATCAATAAGTAATACAGAAGAAAACATGAAATGTCCCATAGTGAGTAATAGTGTAGATTACGAACATTCTGGTGCAGGCTAAATTATGAGTGTAACAAATGCTCCACATTTCTTCCATTGTTTTTTATACTCAAAACCTACTTACTAGATTAATAATCATATTTTTATCAAATATCAAGCAGGGATATCATCAACTACCATATGCAGTGGCCCACGAGATGTCCATATATTACGTCTCCTTGATTCTGACAACACCCTTCACGCATGAGTACAAGGAGACAGATTCACCAGAATATAATGATTTCACGTCCGACATCAAAGCAGCAGTAAGTTTATTACCATCCTCATCTCCAGATAACCTAAAGTCAGAGATTCATTTCTAAATGCTCTAAGTGCTCCTTGACACATGCAGCCAATAACTATCAGAGCTTGTTAGATTTTGCTTATAACGGATTTTCTTCACTGCACAAGCGGGCTTACAGAAAATTAGGTAATAATACAGGCACTTTAGTGCATTGCAACTATAAACCCCATATTAATGGGGAAAAAAATCATTTATCAAATGAACAACTATTGGAATCATGAAGTCACTTTCTTCGATAAAAATGATTAGAAAATAATCCCTTTTATTGACATCAAAACTGTACAATTTGAACACAACGTTACTAGCTATATTGTTGATTTGTCAATAATCATTATGTCTCTTCAAGGTAACAGCTATTTATGGTTTACATTTATCTTTGAGCTTTATGCTGATGCTTTTTAATATTGTTCTATTTTAGGTCTATGTGGCTATCTTCCAAAAGCTGAAAATCCAGGTGGACTTGAGAGTTGGTTATTTATGGTATGTCTCTCGCCCTTCAATTTGTCCATATACACAATTTCAGAAATTATGTAACAATTTGTTTTAATTCAGACAAATATTGTCAATACCAATACTGTATGTGTTTGTCTATGCAAAACCACGAACAGAAATAAAATCCTAAGAAGTAGAGAAATATAGTCAAAGAGTAAAGATTACTCATAAAAATAATTAATGTACATTTATTTGAATTTTAATTAGGTTCAATCATGGGATTTATTTCCATAGCCATTTGATGCTGAGGTTAACTGCCATGAAAGTGTCCCAAGATATTTCAGAGTCTGTTTGCTTTTTAGAAATTTCAACATCCTGAGATTCAGATTTGTATTTTCTATTCTGATAGGTTAGATGTGTGGTAATTCTTTGTTTATTTAGATTGAAAATTCCATAAATTAGATTTTTCTTATTCTGTAATACCCGGTATGGTCATAGGTATTGAGCAAAATGTGTCAATTTGTATACATTGTGGTTTTGTTCTGTTAAGGCAGTGGATCAGAGGAAACAGATTTATTTGGCTTTTTAAGGATAGACAACACCTCTCAGAGGCAATTTCATGGTGGTCTCTTTGAGGAGGGCTGTGCCGTTAAGTGTCAATGATAATGATATGTACCATATATCTTTATATAGTCAATTAATAACTCTATCCATTGATGTTAATCATTTTGCAAAATGTTATATAAAACTTGTTGAGGTCGACAGGGATTTGAAAGAATTTTAACTTTTATTTTTTGAACACTAATATCTCGCTTAATACTGAACATAAATGCATGAAATTTTGTATGTGCATAGATAATATTCATTTGGAGGGAAACATGTCTCAGATTTTTAATCTAGGTCCTAGTCTTTGTTTTATTAAATGTAGAAAATAAATTTGGAGAAAATCACAAAAAGTTTCCCGTTTTTCTTAATGAAATAAAAACTAAAATCTAGAAAAAAAATCTGAGACACGTTTCCCTCCATACAAATGTTTTAAACAAACTCCCAAGATTTCAGAACAATCAGTTAAGCGGTAGCTGAGATATTCATGTTCAAAAAATAAAAGTCAAAAAATCATTTTTTCTTCTCCCATTTCTCCAAAATTGGTATGAAAACATTGTACTTTCTATCAAAAGATAAAGAAAAATAGATCTATCATTTGATGTAAAGTAAATTACTGTACTATTAATAGAACAAGCATAATATAGAATACCGCAGATGGCCTGCTGAGAGGTGTTGTCTATCCTTAAGCCTTACTAGAAGTGGTTTGTTACTGTACTGACATCTGGTGCCAAACTGAAGTACTGTTTTTTGAGTTTGTACCTTCCACTTCTCATTTTTCCTAACTTTTTCAGCCAGAAAACCTGTACTGCATTTATTGAAGTTCGATCACACCAACAGATAGAAAGAGAGGAATTGGAAATGGCAATAGCTAGCATGGCTTTGGTTAGCAGGCAGACTACTCACAAGTTGAAGTATGAAGTCATTCAAGCTTCCATCATTTTCAGAGGTATGTATTTATTTCTATATTTCAATGTCAAACTTTCCCTTCTCTTTCCAAACAAGGAACTCACAAGAACAGTGATTGGGGTAATTGCTCAGGAGAGCAGCCAATTTATTAAGACAATGTTTCCTGAAAGGAAGGTACTCTAGAGTTAACTACTTATTGATGTTAAGGATAGACAACACCTCTTGGCACCCCATTTACAGGAATTTATATTGTGCTGTCTCTGAAAAGGCTACAGTTACATAGTGTATGAAATGATCTCTATCTTTTTCTCTATCTTTTGACATAAAGTATAACGTAGAAATTAGTGGAATTAAAGGTGAAAAACTGATATATTTCACTTTTATTTTTTTAACATGGATATTTCTGCTACCACTCAATAGATTGTCACAAAATTTAGAGAAATTGTTTGTAATATTTGTGAAGAGGGAATACTGTTTTATAACAGTGATAAATTTGAACCCCTGTCAGTCCTGGGCAGATGCCGGGTTTGTTTCTTGATCCTCCCCCTCCACATGCTGGCATGTACCCTCCTCCAGGGCGGGCCCAGCACCTCTGTCAGTCCCGGGAAGATGCTGGGCTTTCCCTCATCCTCTGGGCGGCCTGGCCCATCCTCCAGGGCTGACGTGATGCATGCATGAGCAGTTGACAGAGTGACACCAGCCTCCTGAGTGACACCAACACGTGGGGTGCAGTGACACTCTCCTAGCAGATGTCTGGCTCTGTCTTTCATTTATTTGTCAATAAGACTAATACTAGAGAGTGAAATAGTCTCACCAAAAGTTTGATTAAAAATCCATCCGAAAAGTAAATTAAGTTAAAGAACTTTGCAACAGGCAAATAGTAAAAAAGGGCAATATTTTACTGACATTAGCAATGTGTTAAAAAAGGAATATTCTCAAGGCTAGATTCTGACAGTTTTATTTCAGGCTATTAACTGAAACTTTAACACTTGCCTCTTTGAAAATATTATCAGTATTGAAGTTAGAAATTGTAGTGAATAAATAAAAGTAATATTAAATGAATACTAGAATGAAAGACAATGTTATCAGGAAATTTGTGTTGTATAATTAATAACATTAGGAGATTTGGAGAATGAGTTTGACGGTCATGTGTTACTCGAGGCTAGACACTGGAGGAGCAAACTGTTGCACAGCACAAAACAAATTTCAACAAAAATAATGTGAAGTTTAAATAGGAAATGTCTGGACACTATGCCATTAGGGGTGAAATAAACAACATACATTACCACTTTGTATGTCAATTGAAGGGTAGTAGTTTTCTCTTCCAAATCTAAACCACTTTTTTTAATTTTAACTTTTTTGGAACATAGACATCTTTTATATAAAAGTTACAAAACTTCAATCTTACTATAACTCCTGTCGGATTCTATTTGCTGGAAAGTGTGTCTTAGATTTTTTTTATCAAGGTCCTAATTTTTATTTTATTACAAACAAAGGGAAGATTTTCATCATTTTTTGAAATTTAATCTTTGAGATTTAATCAAGAATCTGAGACATATTTCCCTGCACATAACCTTGATCTATATGAAATCCAAAAATCAAGTGTTCACATGCAATGTTAAGAGAGATATCTGTGTTTGAAAAATAGCAATCAAAAATGAAAGCTTCTAAATTTTGACACTCATGCACAGGTATCAGTACATAATATCATATCTATATAATTCATGTAAATGGATATAGTTTTTAATTATCTATCTAGTGGTATGATATATGAATATGGTATTTGGAATACTAAATTGAGAGCATACTGCAACCGCCACAGCAAATCACAACATATCAACTGTTGTCTATCCTAAATGAAAATAGATCATGGGCTGAGTGGCAAGTACATAGGTTAGGACATTATCATTCCTATGTAATGCATATTGCCATGGAGATAATTGGATTAAAAATTCAAATGTATATTTTTGTTGAAAATGTATATTTTGTTTTGCTCTTTTCAACCATGTGACTGTTAGATAAATCTATAAAACTGATTATTAACTTTGTTGAAATAAAAAAGTATATTATTATGATATAATATGTTTAAATTAGAAAGATTTGCAATTGACTAATGATAATTCTAAATTGATCATCAAAGTTGCACCTCATTCATTTCTGGGAATTGTGATGTCATTTGTATAATCGCTATATGTTTCATCATAAGGATTACATGTATTTTTGATGATTGGTATATGTCTGTAAATTATGCTAATCATGCTAATTACATTGCGTTCATCATTTTGTCTCATTTTTTAAAGTAAGAACTAATTTCTGTATAGTGTGGACTTTTTTTTCAAAAAATTAACTTCCAGTAATGAAAAATATATAATGTGTTCGATCTATAACTTCCTTTCTAATGGCAAATGACAGATCCCATTGCCATTTTGGATACTTGGTATACTTTCTAGAAATATTAAGAAAGCAAATACATAATCATTAGCTTCAGCTTTGCTTTTCTCTGAATGTCTGAATTTCAAAATTTAACGATTTCGAAGAGTCATAATTGTTGTTTTGCTAAAGTTAATTTCCGGATTTGAAGGCCCTTTGTATATGCTTGACAAAAATTGATACCAGACATGTGACTCATTTTTAAGAACATGCCCCATGTATGCAGTCCACTGCACAAGAACTAGTTATCCATATGCATACAGATTTCTATTAAAGACTTCAGGCCCTCGTAAGATTAAAGATGATCATCACTTCCTTTGCAACTCCTCCCACACCCACATTCAATGGCATTTGGCATTGAAGGCACTTTGTTTCAGTAGTATTTTTTGCAACATCTGCTTTCCTAACTGATGTTAGAATGTATAACAAAATGATACTCATTTTTCACCTCACTGACAAGAACCATCTTCTTTGACTTCATAATTTTCAGAAAAAATCCAACATACCATGGTGGTTGATGTCTACAGAAAAAGACACATAACTGAACAGAAACAAGACAGACCAATTGATCTTGAGACCCAGTATGTCAGACTGAAATTGCTCTCTCAAAAAGACTTAAAAGCCATGCAGAGAGATCAACTGGAGCGACCAGACTCCTACCAGAAAGGACTAGAGAAGCATCATGGAATCGACATCCAAGATGAGGACCTCATTCAAACCCGTGACTTTAAGAAATATATCATTGTCCGTGGAAGAGCAGGCATTGGAAAAACAACACTTTTGCAGCGTCTGTTCTTGAAATGGGCAAATGGTGAATGGGCTCCAAGGTTCAAAGCCATGTTCTTGCTGAACGTGAGATATCTGATGAGAGTAGAAAAAGAAATGGATTTACTTCGGCTGCTGAGTCTATACCCTGTTTACAATGTGGGTAAAGAGGATGTGTTGATTGACACAAAATGGCTTGCAAAAAATGAAGAAAAAGTTGGCTTCATTGTTGGTACGGATATTCACCATATTCCACAAGAAATTAAGAAACTGTTGCATAGCTTCTAGCACTATGTATTGAAGAGCTACTACTACCTGATAAACTAATCATAATCCTGATAAGATGGTGCCTATTGATTATTTGTTATGTAAATCTACCTGCTTTTCAGGGCAAATCAAATGCTGATGTCCTAATAATCTCCTTCAATACATGATACACCATATCCTTATGACAGTGTTTTTGGCATAAGATGTAGCTATTGTATACTTAGATGCAATCTGGGCATAAAAGTCTTAAAATTCCCATAACTAAAAGTGATGATCCAAATTGATAGAAATTTTACACTATTATTTCCGTTGCAAGAGTGATAAGATTGAAGTAAATCTATTTACAAGGGACTTCCAAATACTGGTATAGACCTTGAGCAGACAGGGTCATATAACCAGATTTAAGTGGTCACCAGATGCTTTAGAATTATAAGTAATCATACATTTATATTGCTCACAACTATGCAATCCATCCCATTTTGGGAGGTGGGATGTGCAGAACATCTGTTGCATTTCATGAAGGAAATTATGTCCCAATTGAAATGATTACCAAAAGTAATAAGAAAACAGGGTCACCCAAGAAAATGATTATGACATTTATTGTTTTAGATTGATTGTTGCACTTATTATTATTTGCCCAAGACTCCTATACATTACGCTTGGCTCCCAGACAGTAGGTCCTACCTACAGTCCTAGACACTATCCACAGTCATTAAAATGCCCTCTCTACTCTAGCCCCAGAGGCATCACATCTCCTGTATTAGCAGGAGATCTCCCTAGATTTTTGTTGCCTTTTGTAGGTTATTTCCTGATCTCCAGTTAATTGATTTCTCACATTGTTTCTCCCTGGTATGTAATAAACATACACTAATACCAAACATAAAGAATATTTAAGGCCATCCTACCCCCTATTTGGATCTGTATAAAATCTTTAGAAATTAGACTCCCATTTTGGAATTCAAAACCAGGAGCTCTCCTGTTTAGTAGGTACTGGTCCCCAGCTATGATTCTCAAGGTGGGGAAATGACCCAAGCTATGCCCAGAGATTGATGGATGTTCAGAGACTGTAGTGCTTGCTAAGAGTGGCCCCTAGCAATGGATCCAAGCCTAGCAACGGTGATTGTATCTTTAATTGAGAAAATATATATGGTTATACCACCATTTGTGGCTGAGCAATCTTCACAATATTAGGCTTATTTGAGACAATTGGAGCAAACTACAGGTTTAGTTAAAACTTAATTGAGAGGGGGTGCATTGAATCACTTTAAAGTGTGCAAATGAATGTATTGGACATCTCCAGGAATAGAGTCATTAAAATCAATTACAAAACTGAATAGGCCTATGGCATGGTTGCTCCTGGTACCTTGTCCTTATGGACAAGGTGACTGTGGGAGTGATTAAAAGATATAAAACAGCTGATTGCAACTGTATCCAAGACAGGTGTTATCATGGTGACAGGTGTCAGGGTAACAGTGTCAAAGCGATGGGTGGTTTGGGCTGATTGGGGTGTGCCAAAATCACTTTAACTACCATCATTTGTGTCTTTGTAATGGACTATGGAAAGTGACTATGACATAACCATTCCCTAATTCCCTATGGGCTTCACTGACCCGGTACCAATGGGCTAGGGTCAGCTGTGCTATGTAGTTAGACTTAGGAAGAACAGTTCCCAAATTCTGGCAGGCCTAATAAACCTAACCCCTCACCTTCCATACACAGCAGAAGCTGCCAAATTTGTCTGTATCTCAACATCCGTTTTTATCCAGTTTTAAAACAGTTTACCTACAAATGGACATTTTCAATTAATCTTATCAGAGCTGTACTATTTTTGATAAATCTAAGTATATTAAGCAGTATTATCAATCATATTTGTGGTTAACTATGTCTTTCAATTCGGGCAGACTGTCGTAATCAACTATAGGAAGTGACTACAGCACAACCACCCTAAGAACCCAGCCCTGTGTGGGCTGGTGGCCGCTACGCGGTGGGGATGATTAAAATCAGGAGCAGTAACATAAGATTACACATGTATTTATTTAGAAAGGTTAATATCAATTTTTCACAGATGGGATTGATGAGATCCAGAAATTTGAACCCCTCTGGATGGACACAAAGTGCATGACATTCATGTGTGACACTGGAAACCCTTTGGAATGGTGCTTTGCTTTGATGAGACGTGACATACTCAAAAAGTCAACTGTAATTGTCAGCTCAAGGTAAGACCCTCTACTAAGGAGGGGATTGATGATATTGAGAGGGTCGTTAAACCTTTTTGTTTGTTGCATAGTTATGAATATTAAGTAATCTAAGACAATGTTGATGCTTCGCAAATAGAGGTCTGTCCATAATCGATAGCTATGGTTTAGTCTTTGTGACTGGCTTGCAATTGCAAATTAAATGATGGTGATACCATGAAATATAATTTGATTGAAAATATTGCATTTTATCTTTACCTTTTTATGTATCATTATGTTAGCTTAATATCTTCCAGGAGTACATTTTTTTTTTTTCTGATTGAAGTGAATACAAAAATATTGACTGCATAAGAAACCTTTTCAAATCTTGAGATGATGAAATGTTAATAATGTTGTATCTACTAAAAGGATAACAATAACTCTATTTCAGACCATTTGCTGCCCTTTCATGTGTAGTAAAAATAGCAACCTCATCACCCAATGGGATGCTAGTTGAGCTGATGGGACTCACTCGTGAAAGGGTAATGGAGTTTGTGGACAAAAATGTTGTATCAGAAAAAAAAGACTTTGTTAAACAAACATTGATGAAGAACCCCATCCTGATGTCAGTGTCAGCCATTACCTTCTACTGTGCAGCATTGTGCCAATTGCTGGGAGACCTGGATGGGGTACCTGTAAAGGTCACCACCTACACACAGATCACCGCATACATCATACAGGTAGGCAAATAATACAAGGTATATACATTCTCAAAGGCCACTCATTTTATCTTATATCAAGTAGTTCAGAAATGGTGGAATTTTTCTTAAATTATATTTTTAAAAGAAGAGAGTAGACTCTTAAAAGATCCTTGGTATTCCCTAAGTATTGCAAAAGATGTTTGGAAATTATCTTTTTATACTAGCTTAAGAAATAAGAAGGTTACAGTGATATTCAGTTTTTTCAGAAAATTGCCAACAGCTCTTGATTTCTAATTGGTCACACTGAGTAACCTTATGTATCTAGTATTATATAGGGTACAGCAGAAGGAAAGGGTATTTAATATTTGTGTATAATTACTCTCTGAGCAAATAAGAAACACCATGATCCTGTCCTCCTGAAATTGGCCTTAATAATTATATAGTAAACATAAGAGGTAAAGTGACATTAATCTACTGTGTCACTATAATGCATATTCCATCAGTGGAGCACAGTTTAACACTGGAGTCTACGGAAAGGTTTTTTTTTTCCAATTTCTTGTTAACTACAACATGAGGAAATAAAAACTTCTAGAAATCAAATATTTTGTCTGAATTGACTCAACAAGATATTTTTACTTAGGTTGACTAACTTAGTGTTTGGTGATTCATGGTCACTTGTCCTGAGCCCCAGAGCACTCTGCACAAGATAATCTTCCATACTAGAAATGGTCTGTCACATCTACTGGTGATATCTAGATAGCAAAGTGGCAGAGTGACCCCAGTGTGCCCACTCACTAACTGGTCAGTACTACAGCTTTATGGACCAGGGACGGTGTAAAGTGGTTTCACTGGATCAATTTCAAAAGGTTCTTAGCTACATTTTCCTTGTTGGCTGCTTTATGATTTAATAAAAAAATTCTGCAAAAGTGCAAAAAAGAGGTGCTGTATTTTATGTCAGATAGTATCCTCATTATTTAGGTCCCATAACATTTGTATTCCATCTACCCCATAACACATAATTAGCATAAAAGGGGGCACGGCTCTCAAGTCCCAACATGTAGTACAAAGAAATACCAAGGGTCCTGTCAACCTTGAATAGGCCAAAATACATATTTTTTTATGATAATTCATTTAAGGAAAGCTTGCACATGAATGCATGAATCAATAATTTTTGTGTAATTATCTTGACTGGAGTACTAAAAATATTTCAAAAGCAAAAACTTGAAAATGTTGACGTCTCAGAGAACTATTCATGAAAAGCATTTAATTTTGGGTTCCCCAATGAATGAATGATTGTAGATGAATTTATATTTTAATTCATTATGAGTTGCATAGAGTCAAATATATATAATTTGGGTAAGAGAGCATAACTTATAATATTATTACAAATTCTATAGGGATCGGAATTCCCTTCTAAGGGCAGATGGGATTCCCCAATAAATCCCTCATATTGGAATGGGGTTCAGGCTGCCCCTCTAAATCTTTTCTTGCTTACCATCCAGCAGATCCAGTATTTTCAAAAAGAGGGGGTCCACATATAGGCTAAGTACTACAAATGCATGTATTCACACAGATGCATGCATTATTTTCCCCTCTATTCCTAGTTTAGGGATCCACCAAAACGACGGGGTCAGGACACCCTAACCCCCCTCTGGATCCATCTATCATCCCTCTCCCTCCTCTCCCCTGACTTTGTCCAAACGAGGGGTGGAATGTCACCTGTATATTTGAGGATGTAAGTAGGGTTTTATAAAAGATAAAAAGAGATTTTCCTTTCCATTTTCTTTTCCATTTTCAGATGTTCCTGCAGCGTTCACTGAAAGATGAGACCAGGATTCCAATGTCTGACATTGATATGCTCTCCAAGTTGGCCCTCGATAGCCTGGTTAACAGGGAAAAGGAAGGCGTTCCTAGATTGGTGTTTGACAAGAGAGACCTGGAAAAGGTGGTTGGCAAACACCTTAAAGGTAATGAGCAACAGTCCAACTGTAAAAGTGTTTTATTTAAAGTAGAGTAATAAAAACATTGGACAAATGAGAGAATAATGATTTTGAGATAAGTTGTTGGTTATATTTCATATTTCTAGTAAACTGCAAAAGCATCCTACCGATAAGACATACATGAGAGTCACATGAGTTTCAAAGATAAGCTGTCAAAATGGTTTTGTTTTTCAAACAGCTGCAAGCCCTTATACAAATACAATTCAATGAAATTTGTTTCTACTAACATTTATATAAATGTATATATATATATATATATATATACTATCAATGATTTCCCTTGGATGGAAATGAAGGAATAAATCATTATTGAGGGTGGAATTGGCAACCAGAATAATATTTCTTTCAATGTATACGTAAATTAAGATGAGGTATATAAAATATGAGAAATTAAGATATGATGATATGGTTAAATGGCTAAACTCCACTATCACCACTGGCATTCTAATACTGTGGAGCAAATATAATGCTGGCTTTCTCCCAACCTTCTCTACTACCCTTCAATTGGGTGGGCTCTAATAATAATAGCTGCATATAGCTACATTTAACCTTAGTACTGGGAGGCTGGGGCTTGTAAGGGGCCTCAGTGGCCCATTGCACAATGAGTTTCATAACAACAAAATTAATTTTCTTAATTATACCTATCGTTGTTACTTTTACCATAACAACAACCGTTTTGACACCATTTTTTTTCCAATATTTAGAATGCCCTCAACGAGCTGTAACTTTTACTGATTTTTTTCTAATTTTTTCCCTTCATATATCAATTTACAGAATTCAATTTCATTCATTAGAACGAGAGATTTTTATATTTTCGTACATGTTCATTATGCTATTGTTAAGTTTATCATAACAATGAAATTCCATTGTGCAGCATGCTACTGAGAATCCCAATTCCTGGAACAAAATGTGTACTCTGTTCCCAGCCAGCTTGCGACATAACAGAAACATTCTGCAACCATACTTTTTTAGTCAGTTTGTTACTTACTAAGATGGCATGTAACAATAATGATATTGATGGTGAGGTTGAAACCTCACCAAACTAGAACGTTATCATAACATTATTTTTTGGTGAGGTTAGGATGAAACCAAAACAGTACATTATAAGAACATTCTGTTTAGGTCAAAGAACATAGCCAGAATGTTATAATAACGTCACAGTGCAACGTCACAGCAGTAGGTCGCAGCGACATAATTGGGAGTCATCAAAAAAATGTAACAAGAACCAAACCAGAACCAAAATAGAACGTTACTGCAACATTGTTTTAACATCACACCTCTGGCTGGGTTGTACTGGGCCAATACTTCTACTTCAGATTTTGTGACTACTATGAGGTTGTCCAGGTACATCCTGGTCTGGCTTCCCTCAACTACCAGAACCCTTGTAATGAATGTGGCCACCCTCTGCATGTTACATGAGGATCTAGCTCCGAATGGTATAGCCATATCAATGTATGTCCTTCTCTGACTTGATACAAATGAGGGGTAAATTTCAGTCAACCTTGAAACTCTTATATGCACAGGCCACGTTATATGTTAACATATAGACTCACACCTGAGCCTGCTTAAGGTCAGTATAAGGAAGTTGGCAACTGTGGGGAAGGTATGTTCAAGAGTGTCCCCCATGGCACTATTTGCTTGTATATATATATTCGCTTGTATATATGCATTGACTGACTTATCTTGGGAAAAGGTAAGATCCGACCAGATCCTCTTTTACTACTGTCTGCTTTTGGACATGACATGAGGGGAGAAAAGTGGGCCCAAGGTTGAAATGGTGGCACCAAAAAGGGGCACACAAGAACAGCCCATGTCAAGCTCTGTGCTGATGAAATCTCCCATGGATATTCTGTAGTCCTTAGCATGGCTGTTGCTAGGGGTAGTGGCTGTATCTGATGCTAGACCCCTATACACAGGTGGAAAATCATATCTAATGAACTCCAACAGTTCGGTTTCATCAGAGTCACTATCAATTTATCCTTCACATGCTTTAATGTGGTCTCTGAATGCATATTGGACGTGTCAACACCATGTTCCTTATCCCTGTTACAACTTTCCAATATCCAATAGAATGTTGACACACCTTGTCCTGGTCTCCTAGTCCGACTCTGCTGACAAAGTCTTCAGCCTCAGTCCTCTTGCCTTGCACACTCTGCCTTTCTTCACAAACCACATTGTCTACCATGGCCTGATTTGTCCATCTAACTGCTTTCTTGTTTGAGGCGCCACGCTGATGTAGCTGTGTACCTATACATGAGTCAAACTGAAAAAAAACCATCATTATGTGTGGCCTCTTTATTTCTTGAGTCCAAGATCCCTTTCTGACTGAGCACTGCTTCTTCGGGCAATAATGACAGGCATACAACCCATTTTTTTGGCTGCTGTCTCATATTTGGGTGGGGAACGTATGCTTCAGTGCCTGTTCTAATACATCCTACCTTGGAATGTCGGAACCCATACAAGTTGATCAGTAATGCATAAACTTAACATGGGACTTGGCCAGTCCCCTGTAAAAATCTAGACAATCTTTCCAAGTGTAGCTAATGTAAGCAGTATAGTGTTCCACCTAAACCTCTAAATAGGTTGTTTTACATACCCCCCTGTGTGCACAGCTGGCCATGCTCCCTTTGATCCACCCCTAAACAGGTTGCTACTCCATTCCCCCCTGTCATGCAATCCCTTGGACTCTCCCTTGGATCCATGTGTTAATAAAGTCAGTATTCAGCTAACCTCTGAAGTGAGCAGACCTGTCTCAGACTTGCTCTTTTACCCTTTCATATCATGGGCCCAGTATGGGCACCTATCAACAACCTGTAGTTTTATACACTCTGTCACTATTAAAATCTCTGGGTTCCCTTTTTCTTGACTGCCTGACCGTGCCCACACTCCTACCCAATTTGTGGCCAAGGTGTCCTCCGCTATCTGTTGTATATGTTTGATGTGATAGTACACCAGGTGTGGCTGCCCTGCTGGGGGGACTTCCAACTTACTTTGACATTTTAAATACATGGATGGCTTAGGGACAATAGACTTATTGAAAATGTCTGTAGTAAAGTCCTTACTGTCATCATGCCATACTATATAAAAAGCCCTCCTTCCCGGCTGGTTGCGGACGTAGTCCAGCTCCGACAGACCAGCTGGGAGCAGGAGCCCAGGTGGTATTTTAGCAGTTGCTGCAGCAATGGTGCAAAAGACTGGCATGTTTGGGGCTGTCTACTTGGGTATGGAGCCCATGACTGCAGAGAGCAGGCCCATCCAGCATCCTTCCCTGGGTAAGCCAGCATTGCCAGGGATACCTCCACTTACTACTGACAACAACACTTTTTAAGTTCATCTCTAAAACAACCTGCCCCATGACAACCAACCTTTCTCCAACCTCCCCCATTTAACCAACTGAACCTATATCATCACTATCTGAGTGTCCCAGCGGCACACCTAGCGCATGCTGACTATCATCAACTTTACTATAAAACATGGTCCTGCTTGCTAGATACTGAGCCAAGGCAGCTTGCTATCAAAGAAGGACCATTGCAGTTCATGATTATGTATTAGCTATTTATTCACTGATGTTGTAAGTGCCAGTGTGTGCAGCAGTGTCAGTGTACACCGAGTGTATTGCGTCATCAGTCTGCAGATCAGTACGGAGGGTCATAAGAGGAAATAGATGAGTTGACTGGGGGAAGTTGTGTTATATACCAGTTATGTGTGGTATTGCTGGTTACTGTTCTTTTGGTTGTAGTGAACGCTTGTTGTTGTTTAGGTTTAACTTATTAAATGGGGAACTGTTGTTATTCATTTACTTAAACAGTCTCACTTAGCCTCTTATTATCGTTGTTAGTCAAGTGGTATGATTATCCACGAAATGGGCGTTCATATCCATGACACGGACAACGCTTAGTTGAGAGTCAGGTTTATTAGTGGATGATCCAATTGCGTACAATTGCCAGTGTGATTACAGCCTATTTAATCCTAGTTCCACAGATTGTACTGCCGAAGGCCAGCTTCGTCCGTAGAGTCCACTCGACTTCGCACAGTCATGCAGCAGTATAGTTCCTTTCCTAGTCACCAAATGTCTGCGTATGTGTCTAACCGAACCCCCGAATCCTTAAGACTCATACTGTTCCAAACGGTATCAAATATTGTTCTCCCGCTAGACTGCTAAGTCAACCCTATATATATTAGTTTACTATCGATTTTTCCCAAGCAGTACCCCTCACCGGGAGGTGCATCCTGTCTGCAATAGCTGAACAGGTATATTACACTCTTTATGATATTCCTTCTACAGTCCGGTGACTTCTACCTTTCATCTATTTACTATAACTTATATGCACAAGGTGTTTTTACTAACTACCTTTGTGCAGTAGTGGAGGTATAGCATATAGGGGGTTCAGATCACCAGTGAACTGGAGCTGGTATTGAGCAAGTAGCATGTAGAGGTGTTTAGAAGGTAGGGAACCAGGAGGGTGATTTTGGTGCCTCAAGGATCCCCAAAGAGGCAGCAATGAGTCAAAATGTCCTTAACATGCATTGGCAAACATTGAAAGGCAAGTGCTTCATTTCAAACCCAAGGTTTCTGTCTATTGAAATTAATTTCTTTGTGTAATTTCATATATAAAGTAACTGTAGTAACTATTTTTTTTTTTTTTTTGTAAAGTTTATTTAACCTGAGAGGGTCATCAGGCAATATTGCCCGGTTTTCATTACCTCCCAGCAGGCAGTTACACTCTGGGAATTATACAATTTAATCAGTATTACTAGAGCATGATTGTTTGAATTATTAGAAAAAAATCTGCATATAATTTGACAATTTCAGGAGATCACCATCGCTGTAGGTGGTCAGCATAATATCATTAATATTATGGGCATGATTTAAAATAATTCTTCATGTGTCAATATTGTTGGTAAATCAATAATTCTTTAGTATGTTTTCTAAACTGTAATCAAGATGGTATACATCTAACATGATTAGGCAAAGAATTCTATACATTCGCCCCTCTAATATTTGAACATCTTAACAAATGTTCTTTATCGGTAAAATGTACCTTAAAAGATATAGATACATGTTGTCTTGTAGGAATTTCCCTTGTATCAGTATACTCAGGGTCATTCTTTAGGCTATACATGTGATTCAGTAGATGAGTATGTCTTCTATATCTATAAGTTTAGACAACTTTGCAACATTATGAATATAGTTAGTATTAGTATCCAATGGCAAGCATAAAAATCTTTTAATTCATTTGTTTTGTATAACTTGTAATTTTTGTAACATCTCTTGAGTTGAGGCTGCATATATAAAGTCACCATAGTCAAAGTGGGGTTAGATCATGGTCTTATATATTGCTAGACTGGATTAATCAGTCAAATACTTACGTACTTTCTGTAGTATGGCAAGTTTATAAGTTGTAGTTTTAATAACAGTATAAATATGCTGTTTGAAATTCAAATTTGTATCTTAAGTCATGCCTAAATAGTTGTAAGTATCAACCACATCTAGAATAGTATTATAATAATTCATAAGCACATGCTGTTTGCTCGAGAACCCTATGACTTAGTTTTTTCTGAATTTATTGTGAGAGAATTATCCTTACACCATTTATGTAAGGAGTCAATATTTGTTTGCATTTCCACCTGCACATCTTGTAGATCATCTCCTGATCTATAAATGAGAGTGTTGCAGCAAATACGCATACTCTTGAACTCGTATGAAAAATACACATTTACAACACGAGGTTAAAAAACCTTAGGCAAGGACGAAAGAACTAGTAGGAGGGTCCAGCACAGCAAAACATTAAACTACCAATTGGGGCAACTCCTAGCATTCATCAAACACTGGGCCATGTCACAGCATTGGCTAGATAGGTGGCCCAAATTAAACCTGCTCATTTCTCTTTTTCTGTTTAAATCTCCATTCTGTAAGTGGCATATTTGAATTATAAATTAATCACACTTTTTCTGTTGAAATCACTAAAATAATTATGGCTTTCCCTTTGAAAATGCTTAGAATGACAGCGCCTTTGTCCCAATTGATGGCAGTTGTAGCCCTGCAGCCCTCAAAACAAGGGAACCAGCTCCATACTTTTACCAAGCCACGTTTCCTCTCTAACCAGTTTTTCGTGATATACACTTACATTTAGGCTTCTGTAAGGTAACTAGTATGTTGAATTTTTTGTTTGTTTGTTTACTTATTGAACTTCATTCATCATAGATGATCTTCCATGTAAGTGACATAGAGTACAGAAAGTAACACTAACTGGCTATATCTTACCTTTGCACTAAGTTAAGTGCAATTGATTTAAAGAGTACATAATACCTTATACAATGTTGATAATCTTGTGCAACACTAAGTCAAGTGTGCATCAATAGAAACAACATAGATCAAGATTTTCAATCAAACCATAAGTACTAAGTTAAGTACTAAGATTAAACTGGACAAATGTATAGTTAGTAAGTTAAGTAACTAGAGGAAAGGATAATTAATCAATCAATATATTCATGTAACTACCTCTTAATTTTTATTTTAAAATCCAATTTGTTATCTTTTGATTTAATCTTATTGGATATGGCATCCCATAGTCTAGGTCCTATGTAAAAATGGGCTGTTTGAATACACAGAAACATTTTTTTCATAAGATAGTTGGGGTTACAGTACATGTCTATATGGCAATTGTATACTGGACCAGTCTGAGGTCTCACTTAATTATGAAAGTACAGACATAGGTCAGTTTATTTTGTCTTTCCTTCCCAACTTTTACAAAACAGAAACTATATCAACAAAGCAAGATATTTATATGACGAAATACAATTATGGGATTGTTTTAGGTATATTTATACATACTGTGTTCGTTATGCATATTGTGTGCATTGCTGCCAACTGCAGGAAGATATCTTTATGCAAGGAAATTTTAGATGAGACACTGCCTCATTTGGATACTGCATACTGCTTCCTATTATAGATACCATAACTTCCTGCAGTAAACAATCTTTTCCTCACTTTTGACATGCACTTTGTACATACAGGAGTGGACAATTTCTTTCCACCCATGTGCAACCTTTTATTCACAATTATATGAATATCTTTAAAACCTATTTCATTTTCACTTTTACTGTCTTGACAAAAACTCATGATAAACTTTTCATGCTACAATTTCTATTCATCATGTAGATCATCACACACTATGGACGCATGAATGAATGACTTGGTGGGTCTAATAATGATACTAATCCAATGAGATTCAAGCCTCTGTACAAATTCCTACAAGAAGCCAGCACTTTTCTTTTATTATATCAAAGGGTTTTCAATAATTAGATATTAGGAGAGTGTGCCTTCTTTATGCACCCGAAATGTATCCCCTCTAAAATTCATGTTACCAGATGAAAGGTTTGTTGATTTAGGGCAGACTAGTACTCAGCCTTCTCCATCCAGATTCGCTCAGCAAGACTATAATTTCCCTAGAAGGCAGGAATGAGCCCTTCCGTGATGCATTTTTTTAAATTAGAAGGATCAAATGAAAGTTGATTGGAAATCTACAAGACTTAGGATTCTACATCCCTTACCAATATAAAGAACATTGTCTCTTTCACTGACCACAGTAGACCACAGTGGATGCTCTCTTTAGTTTTACAAAACAAGGTGTTTATATTAACTCAGGATGAGGAACTTTCCCTTTGCCTGTGTCTTGTGTTGAGGTAGTTGGCAATGTGACAAACATGAGCATTAGGTTATAATGTAGTAATAATTAAGTGAGTATAGGGTTTTGGCAGGTTTTCAAAAAAGCTCCTGCCATGACCTGAACATTTAAGTATGATTACATATTTTAACTTGACAGAAAATTTATTTATAAATATTTTTTTCAGTCCATGATGTTGGCAGAACAGGCCTCTTGATGCAAACTGAGATCAGTGATCCAGAACGAACCAGCGACAACCAGGTGCTGAGTCAGTTTGTGCACCTGTCAGTTCAGGAATTCTTGGCAATGACTGGATTATTAAGAGGAAGCCCCGATGAAGTGAGAAGAGCAGTGAAAGTGTTGTTTGGCTCTGGACAGTTTAACATGGCACTGGTTTTTCTTTACGGGTTGGCGTTCAACACTGAGAGTGAAACAATCAGAGCCATAACAACTTCCATCAGTGTACCAGAAAGGGAGGAGATGCAAAGACTTCTGCTGAAATCGGTTGCTGTAAGTAATAATGTTTTACCTTTTTAGCAGATTTAGTGAAGTACTCTTCTACAAAATTCATGGTTTTTACATAACAATGGAGGTTAATGTTTGAGAAGGTGCTTAAGAATGCATTTATTTTGCCTTTTAGCATAAAAGTTCATGAGTTGTCCTTGAAGCCATGAAAGCCTCAACTGACCTCATGAAAGAAATGGCTCAGAAAAAGGAGGCAAATCAAAATGAAGGAGTAGTTCTTATGTTCACTTTTAAATTTTCAGGTGACTCAGGTTTAGTAATGACATCAAACCTCAACTTCAATAGGAGAGTTTCCTTATTAATGTGGGAATAGGCCCTCCTAATTCAGCCCAATGCAGGAATAAAATTCTAAATGCAGAAGTGGCCCATCCCAGCAAACAAAAAATATTCAGACAATGTTTTGCAACATTCAGACAATGTTGTGCAACATCACCTTTTTACAACATTTAAGGTAAAACATGGTAGCAACCTTGTCACAATGTATTAAACATTTTCTTGAAACATACTTGCAACATATCAATATGATGTTGTAACAACATCACTTTTACAGCTTTATGACAACATTACTTTAATTTCACAATATTCTGTTGTAGGACAACATAAAATTTGCATTCAGGTGGGACTACTGTCTGAAAAGTACATTAAATATTTAAAAAATGTTTTTGTTTTATGCCATTAATAACAAGAATTTGATATTTGTTTTTAAATAAAATTCAAAAATAAGGTATCTTAATTGAGGAACTTCTTTGATATTAATTAAGTCTTAATGCTGTGATTTTTTTTGTACATGGAGGTACAAAATAAAAGCTTAAGTTAAACACCTTTTTCATATGTTGTCAGTATGGTACAAGTTATTCAGCCTCTAGAAATTTAGATTGTGCATGCAACAGGTCATTAACCGGACATAATATAAAATACATGTTCATTATGTTGATTTCTAGGTGCATACTGAGCTCTGAAAGCAAAAATTATTGGATTATTGATAAAGATTGCCTATATTTTTCATATTATTTATAAAGTCATTTATGATATTCTTGATATATTTTTAATAATATCTTCATTGGTTTAGGAGCACCACAAAATGTGGCCATCTTAAGGGATTCTGAATATGTCAACCCAAATGTATTAAATGATCTAAACAATTTTTTTATGAATATTGAATATATTATTAATGACCAAAATAAGAAAGTTGTAAAAAGGTTGTGAAAGGGTAATAGCTAAATGTTGGAAACAACATTATGTCTTCACGAAGGATTCTGAGAGTCTTGATATGAAAATCTTCCAGTCAATTTTAGACTTCAGAAGTAAATTCCTGAATGATAGGATTGTAGCAGACCACAAGACTGTATCTAGCTCAGAAGATGAATCAAGATGAGAATGCATTTGAGAAAGCTCTGCCACAAAAAATGGGCGAGCCTGTAAGGCTTAGGGCCCTGAATGTTTTTTTAGACCTCTCAGTTTCAGTTGTATGAGAGATTATTTCCCAAAGTCTATGTTGTGACCGTAAAATTTGTGCAGCATATTTATCGATATTTAAATAGTTATTCAGAGTAGAAAATTTGCAAGTTTTTGCCAAATAAACCAAGAATAGTGCAACTGTCTCTGGGGTCACTTGCCCTGGCAAGGCTGAGATGCCCATGTCAATACAGAATTTTAGATACTTTGATGACTGGGAGTTGCAAGTCTTAAAAGTATCTGGTGCCCAAGCATTGCCAATTGCTGAAGACACGTCCTCATCCAATTTTGTCAGAGCATCTGCAACACAAATTGAACAATACTGGACCATCACCGTTGTTCTTTGCTATGATATAGGCCTCACCATTAAACATTAAGGTAAACTGTTGCCATCAGAGTAGATCATCATGAAATTCATTGGATAATTTTACTCTTGGGATACCATCCAGTAGACTTTTCAACAAGTCAATGTCTCAACGTGAAAATGTGCATGAATCCTAGACAAACTTAGAACAATAGGACATAACCCCACATAATGGTTGCAACTGCCTCTTTGTTGCTCTTGATTTGTTAAGGAAAAAGAGCATTTCTGAATGAAGTTTATCAATTTTATATCCTGCGGCTGAGAGACTCAAAATATATATGCTAAGTACTTTCACTTCACTCAAAACATTTTTCCCAGGATACATTGAAGCCTGACTGGCCAAGAAATTTTATAAGTGTTGATTGTACTAATTGCCATTCCTCAAAGTCTTTTCTGTAGCCTTTGAAATCGTCTAAGTAGTTGATGACAAAGGAGAATGCAAGACATTCCATTGTCGAAGTGACAAAGTTGCTATAAATTTGGGTAAATACAAATGGAGAGCAAAACGTAAGCGATAACTAATCCTAGTATCCATTAGATATTCAGATCCTCGAGACAAATTCCAGGAAATGCCTTGATAAGTCCAATGTTCAGGATTTACCCCGATCGAATGATTGGAACTAGAAATGTCAACAATCACCATAAAGCATCCTTGGATCATATTAGCAGCTACTTGATCTACAGTGGCATAAGAGAATTTATAGAAATAGAAATTATCTCAAACAAACGAAAAGAATAATTAATGTGGTTGTAGTTAGATACAGATGCATTATCATCTACTTTGCCAAAACCTAAAGAAATTAAATACCCTTTGCAAGATGGTCAGCAATGGCCTCATCAGTTTCTTGATACAAAAAGTAGTCCCACACTGATTTGTTCATTTGTGATGGAAAACCACCAATTAGATGACGAGGCACCAGTGGGACACATCTTACTGTGACCAAGATCCTTATAATAAGATAATTTACAAATACTTTAAAAAGGAAAGCTATATGTACTGAATCGAATAGGATCATTCTCTAATTATAACTTGTGGCCTGAGGAAAATTGACTAGGTAATGTCTTACATGCGTCATCCTCATAGAAGGTGGGTTACCCAAAAGAGCAAAAGAGTCATCATTTGGTAGTTTTATCATTGTGCCAAGCTGATCATCAGTATTAAGCTGATTTTTAAGTAGAACATTGCTTTTATATCACATCTTATAATATGACAATCCGACATACAGAATCATAATATTATTGCAATCATCAATAATAATGGAATCAATAACACCAGAACAAGTATTCACACATTCAATCCTGGTAGTATCAAAATCGTCTGTAATGGCACTGGAGCATGTAGATGTGTCAAACTTTCTCAAAACAACCTAGCACGCAATGCTTCCCAGTGCAAACATGACACAACCCCCCCGCCGGTTGCATTCTTTGAGGGACTAATTATAGATAATCCCCTATTGCTCAAAAAACAGCATGGGTCTGCACTGTATGTAAAAGTGGTTACCAGGGCCCTTGACCACAACTCCTCAACTTTGCCTGCTGCTGAGCATCTATCGTAATTCACCATGAAGGCAACTCTCATACTGGTGTGCATTTTGTGCAAAATATGTAGCACTTTGAATAACTTAAACTGCAATTTTACATGGCATGTTATTGGCAACCTGATCCAGGCCTTATTTTCTCGAGTGATGGCATATTTTAGCACAATCAAAACATACTGAAATGTGTAGTAAAAATGTGCTTCTAAATGCCAGTATTTTCTGTAAGAGGACCCCCTAAATGTACTGAAACATGAACTAAAATGGGCCTCTTAAACGCCAGCATTTTCTGTAAGAGAGCCCCAAAACATACTAATGATTGAAGTAAAAAGGGCCATCCAAACGCCAGGAATTACATCAAGGGGTACCCAAACAGTAGCAATTTTTTCCAATTTTGTCCAATTTTATGAGAAGATTTTTGTATCTAAATATTGCACTGAGGTAGTGATATCGTGTGCTTTTAATTAATGGTAACGTTGAGTAGATTGATATTTGGAATTAAAGAAAAGATCATCAGACTGCAGCTGTGAAAGGATATATCATTATCAGTACAAAATTATAAATGAATTAAATAAAGCTTAATAATAGCTATAGGTAGCGCCTTGGATAGGTACGACAACCTGTACCGGTAACGCCAAGAAGGTCTAGTCTATCAGTGGCAGCACTACCTGCGGAAATCAATAATCATGGTATAAAACAAAGGCAATAGCCAGTATCAAACAGAACCAATATACGTTTGGTACAACACGAGTCTTAGGGCTTCAGGGGTTTTGGAAGTAAGATGCATAGTGTCTGGTGACATCTGGTGACTACTATATTGGAACAACGGCAGTCTGTGAGACCATACGGAGACAGGCAGACATACGTAAAAGAAGCCTGACCCAAGGTCTATGAACGATACCTGTACATAGGAACTTTACATATATTGTGAATTGCACCGGCATTTGTGAGGCATTCTGATATCCCACAATAAACTTACTCTCTGCAAAGTGTTGTCTGTGTTTTGGACATAAGAGATAAAGACCTAGCTATCCCCAGTGTATTGGTATAAAGACCCTAAACAAACGGTAGCATTCAGTATTAAAGGAAGCAGCTCTTTCTTTACATAACTAAGATCAAAGTACCACTCTCCTCTCTTGCTGAAGCCTGGTTACTTCAACTAATTTGATTGATAGTTAGATCACCATTGAAATTAGGCAATGAGGTAATTTTAACTTATCTTTGTAATACACATCCTTCATCTCATCAACTCTAATGATGAAATACAATACAAATGTTAAATCCAAAATATCAGTAGTAAAACATATCCCTTAAACAATATGCTAAGTTGGAAAATTTGAAAATAATGATTGGTTAAGTGTCAGATTTCACATTATTTGGGAAACTAATTGAATATGTTATGTTTGCACTTGGCAGTGGTACATAAACATGATAGAAATACTTTAAAAACGTTTTATTACTTACTGGCAATTAGTATTTTCAAATGGCAATAATGGAAACCACTTAAAATATAATAGTATACATTGGCATAGAGTAACACTTATAATACTGCTGCAATCAAAATGTTTCCATGTGTGTGGAGTATACATAAAAACGTTTAAATTGTTACATATTGGCATAGAGTAAAACTTGTATTACTGCTACAGCCAAAACGTTCCCATGTGTGTAGAATACACATACACATTTTAAAATTGTTACATATTGGTCATTGGTATTACTAGTCTTCCTACTATGTGTATATCAGGGTGATCATTATTTTACTTACTATTGTTCAGTAGCAAGCCTAGCCTAAGTATTAGGTCTTCGCTATCGTTCAAGATTGATTGTATTACTTACTTGTAAATCATTCACCTAACATAATCCTTTGGTCACGCTAGGATTCGAAATGCTCTAGCCAGTGTGGCAAATTTGTTGCTGATTGGATTAGCCACATTCATGTATGATTAGCCACTCAATGTATCCCATTCTTTGAAATTACATTCTCTATTGATTTTGATTAATTGTATTGAGGTTTCTTTAAAACTGTTTTCTAACTATTGTCTAAGTTTCTAAATAGATAATCTCACCACGTTGCTTTGAATTAGCAAAAGTGACAGACTCAGAAAACCTTAATGATACTAAAGCTTTTGGATGATGTAAACTGGTCTGCGTGAACACATGAATCTTAACCTCTAGAGTTTTTATGTGTTTAACCTCTGATATACCTTAAAATATGATAAATATGATATGAAATACTAGATTGTATAGCAAGCATTTTTAACCTGAGAAATTGCAAATAAATAACAGCTTTACAGGCCAGATATCCAGAGGGAGCATGCTTCCTTTACTGTTGGATGTTTCTCTAATATGTATATTATGCATGGATCTTGTTATATCTGTAATGTTCAATAGCATTGAGATTGCAATCGCATTTCACACTCATGCACACGTGAGAGGTGGCACAAGATAAAAATTGCAACAGAAATTATTTCCCACCAAAGTAACAGGAATGAAAAAGGGAAAATACATCATGAGAGTACAATGATCATCTTTTTGGAATATTCTTTTTGGCCGTTTGGAGGATGTAGGAGCCTTTTGTTTTCAACATCTTTTTGGAAAATATTGTATCACAAAAGATGAGTTTTCTTGACTTTAGGGGCATCAGGGATGTTTGGAAAAGGGAACTGGACAGTGGCTGATTTAGGGTCAGTTTTCCTCGCCATGCAGAGTTTGGACTTGAAATGCAAGCGTGGTGAGCGGCTAGCATGTCCCAAGTAATCATATTTCTGATTACTCAAAAGGTCACATATGACATACCCTAGAGTGTTCTTATAACATAATATCCACAATCAGTACAATAGGCTGACTGCGTTCCACTTCAATTTATGTAGAATCCCTTGTTTGCAGTAGTACTCACACCTTCTAAACGTCTGCTGGTTAAGAAAGGTCCGATCTTGTTATTGCTGCCTTATTTGACCAAGAGTCACTACAAAACCATGGGTGCTTAAATGTATGATAAGGTTATTATTATTACTAGGAAAATATATTTGTGAATTTTCAAAGTGTATTAGATATTCATAGAACTGCAGTATGAAATGGTAATTACCTCTTATTAACTTCTATGAGTTGTCAGCAGTTTCAGGATTTTAGGTCCTTTCTTGGCCGGCAGACCTATAGTCTGCCATGCTGTTGTGTAAGGTTCCATAAAACCCGGGAGGAGTAGTAAATAGTGAGTATGACTAATTATTGGTTCTCCTCCCCTCATTAAGGATAGAGTAGGGAGATGAACACCTATTTTTTGTGCAGGGCACGATTAAACATTCCCATGCCTCTAAATATCAGAGATATCTTGGCTTCATATAGTTTATGAACACTTTGTTTTTAAATTTCCGAGAGAAAAAGGAAAAGAATTTTGAAACTTATACTTTTATACTTATATTTTTTGAACACGTAATCTCCCTTAAATTAATAGATTTGGAACCTCTAAGGCATGATTACAACATTCTCCTCAAGGGAAGTGTGTCTCAAAATTTTCATTTATGTCCTAGTTACGTTTCTACTCAGTATAGAAACCAAAATTTGGGGTCACATTTCGCAGATTATGTGATAAAAAACCTGAATGAAAATTGTAAGACACATTTCTCTTGGGAGGAATTTTTTCGACATTTTTGGGAAGTTCACTGAAGCATTAATAAGTGAGAAATCCTTGTTAGAAAAATTTAAGTTGAAATATTACTTTCCTTAATTTCTTCCCATTTTACATATCTAATTTCTGAATAAAACAACTCAGAAGTGATATGATTCGATAGCTGAGACATTCAGCTTTCATATGCTATATAGTATATGTAAAACATACCGTGTAATGGACATAGAAATAGCAGAATTATGAGTAAACACACACAATTATCCCAAATTAGACGGTGATCTCCCTACTCTATCCTTAAGGGGTCATAAACCATTAAAGGTTCAACAACAAATCTGATTTGAAAGTCAGTTGAGTTGTATACCACCCATGCAAGTTCCATCTCATTGGTTTATACTTCTTGAAATCAATGTTTATGAATTGATAGAATATAAATTTCACTTACTACTTATTGCTTGCTCTGAAATATATCCACTATATTGCACAAAGGTAGTTAGCAAAACAGCTTGTGCCTGTAATTAATAGTGTATAAATAAAGTAAAGAAATAGACACCAGATTATAAGGAAAATATCATAAACGATATTCAAAATTATACAAATTACCAAAATAATGCGCTATGTAATGTATATACAGTAGGCGCTTCTGGTAGGAGCAACAAACCTGGTCGGCTACAGCAGACAGGCTAAGTCTACCAGTAAGCAGCACTACTGGGGAGAAAATTGATAACTAGACTGATACATAAGGGCAATGATCTGTGGGTAAGAGCAGAGAGCAATTTGGTACACATTTGGATCAATACGAGTCTTGAGGATTTGGGGGTTTGGATAGCCACATACATGACATCTGGTGACTAGAAACTGAACTGTACTGTTTATATCACTATACGGAGTCAGGCAGACTTTATCGAGGAAGCTTGCCTGCTGGTGATACCTGTCCTGTGCACATAGGATTAAGACATCATAACTGTATTGGCAATTGTGAAACCGCTGGATATCCACCAATAAAATTAACTCTCAACCAAGCGTCATTTGCGTTGTGGACATGAGTGCCCATTTCATGGACTAGTCTGCCACTTGACTAGCAAGGATAAAGGATTAAGTAAGACAATCAGAAAAACGAAGCGATAACAGTTCCCTATTTAATAAGCAAACACCCTAAACAAACACTAGCATTCAGTATACTTTTAAAATAATTTCATTTTTAAGAATAATAAAAAGTGGATTTTTTTTTGGGTGGCTCCATAAACTATTTCTGCCTAACAAACATTTAGTTCCAGTCCTTTTGATTGGTCATATCAGGACCCTCATATCCCGCCATATAAACTTACAAACATCGCTCAAATAGGCATTTCTTTAAACTGAGACTCATTCATATACAAGAATGTGCAACGGTCCTAAACATCACTAAAATACCCACCAACTGTTATGTCACAACTGTAAAAGAGATTGTGAATATTTGCTCTAATTATCATTGTGAATATCTAATACAACTTTGTATCAAATGAAAATATCAATACTATATAATAATCATAAACTGACTCAGCAGGAGACCAGAAATATGTTATTTGTGCAGTACAGTTTTGAAACAAAGTGAATAAAAAAAAGATAACTCACTCACTGTATACGTCAAATTATGAAAAATTGCAGGGATGGATCAATTTAAACTACATAATCCTTGTCTCTAAGGTATTACTTCAACTTGTTTATTTTCTTCAGGGTGACTTTTAAATATTTGGTATAATACTGTTGATACAAACATATCCCTGTTAATGTAGGACATCTTGTTGGGAGTGACTATACGTGCGACATTCGCGCACGTGGACGTAGCGTATATAGAATTTCTTATACATGCAGACACAAAGTCCGCACATACAGATAATAGTTACATAAGCGGACATAAGATTAAGTGGCGTGTATTGTGCATTAGAAATATTATATGTGAATAAATAAAATATATCATAGAAATAAAAAAGAAAAAGGGGGTTCGGGGGCATAGCCCCCGATTTACACATACTTTATTGATGGACAGGGGAGGTACGTCCGCGTGTATAACCCTAGTTGTATATGCGGCCACAACGTCCGCATATATAGGGAAATCTATTTGTGCAGACTTCGCACCCGCGTATACAAGCACTTCTATCCACGCGGTCATCTGCTACTACGTCCGCGCGTATAACCCCAGCCCATCTTGTTATCCAAGGATGACTGGAGACTCTATTTTGGTCTATGATTCCATGATCTCATCTAAGACGTATTTTCATAATAAATTTCCTTTGATGATAATTTCTTTTTACCTATATTATAGGGTGCAGTGTGATATGATATATCCAGACAGGGATTATTATGTTATGAAACTTCTGCAAAATACATCAGGCCATAGCGTATGGTCATGTTATTCAAGGGAACTAACTCAGATAAAAAGATTTATGGGCCAAGATGTATCAAAACATTTTGGATACATTGGAAACAAAGAATACATTACAAAAATGTTTAGCCAAAGTCTAATATGACGTTTTCACAAGGCACTACCTTCATGATTTTCAGGTTAGAATGTACTAAGATGTTTTATAAAGGATTTATTTTAAAAAGTTTAGACAAAGGTTTCATAATCGATTTCCCGTGTGATATTCAGGCCAAATAAAACTAAAATGAAAGATTATATGTAACCCCACACCACTAAATGAGACATAAGTTGCTGTTTAAGGTTCTGAAAAAATGGTATAATAAGGGAAAAATGTCAAAAATTCAAAAAATGAGTTTTCTCGAAAAATCACTTGAAAACCACTCCCAGAATTGAGTTAACTAAGAAATGTATTGAAATAATTTATTTTACATGCATATTACACAGGGTTTTCTGATTGTCATAAAAATAATCTATAGAGATTTGCATTGCCATGCAGTTGAGTCCAATCTTTAAGTCCATTTTTCTCTAATTAGCTGCTTGTGATACCTTATACTTCAAACACTCATAACTTGAGTTCTATATAATATATGTTATTCTATATAATATATAGAACTCAAGTTATGATAGAAACATAATTCTTTCACCATTATAAAGGTAATGTCATCTTCTCTAATGATCTACCAAAAGGTCAAAACCTCATGTCTGCGACTTATGCCTCATTATGTGGTGGGGGTCACTTATAGAAAACCCACATCCTACCAAAACGTTTTAGATTTATAAGTGTTGATCAAACCTTATTTGTTTTCTTTGTCTAGCTTTCAAATGTTTCAATGTGTAATTCACTGTCATGGTGGAACAGTCAAATCAGGATGATGTGTAATGAAATGGTTTCAAAGGAGAAATGCCATAGTGTTATAAAACGTTTTACTTATGTGAAGACCAAAACTAAAACATATTTATGTGTATTGATGAGAGAAATTTATATTAGAAATAGAGAGAAAATGACCACCAAATACTCATGGGAACAGTTTCGACATCAAAAACTAAAACATCCATTACACATAAAATGTTTTGGTTGTGCTCTGACAGAAATTATTGGCGTTTGGACCCCCATTTTTTCATCACCTTTAAATACGTTCTGGTGGTTCTCTGACAGATAATACAGGCGTTTTGACCCATGTTTTTTTATTACACTACAAAACGTTTTGGTAGTGCTGCCATAGAAAATATCCTAAGGATATAGGTCTAGTTGCAAACGACCTTTTTTTAGTTTATATACCTGTGACTTTATTGTGAAATTTAACGAGGGAACAATGTCTTTGTTCTATTTCAGGATGTATCAAGTGACCTTCAGGCCCTGCAGATTGCTCATGAGAGCCAGTCACCTGACGTAGCACATGCTGTAGGGGAAGCCAAGTTTCCTGGAAACGTCTACATCACTGGCACCAAACTGACCGTCGTAGATGTGATGGCCATCACCTTTGTTCTCCGACACCATCCCCGTACCAACAAATTATTGTGAGTATGTTTATGTTTATATACTGGAAATTACCCCAAACAGGTCAGCTCTAGTAAGCTGAAGTTATCAGACTCATTAAATTGGTGTTAAGAAATGAAATACAACTTCACCCCAGAAAAATATACATACGTTCCCTTTGCTTCCAATTAATTCCCAGCAAACACACAATATTCAAACAGTGTGCAGTGTGCATCTATCCCTGTGGATTAATTGCACTGATGCGCAGCTCACACTCCTGAAGCATGCGCCACCCTCCTGTACCTCTAATAGCCCTTCTTAAGGAGCATCGCATGCAGTGTGACAGGTTATGTAATACAGTGTGGGTGGGGACGTGGCGTTGGTACTCTCTGGTGACAAGACCGCTTCTGGACCAGGTAGGTGAAATATTGGTTCACATTGAGTGCTTTCTCCCGCTTGTTTTGTGTCTGTGATTTTCATTGGATCATGGAAAATGCACAGGTCCCTAGTGGGACTAACAGTGATGTTCATTGGTCACTGTGTGCCACTGGCAGCAGGGGCAGGGTCAGCGCTAGGTCTGGGCTGCTCCTGTCTCACACATGGTGGGGGTGGGGGTTGTGGGGGGGTAGTGGGAAGGGTTGGGTGTGTGTGTGTATGGGCTAAAGGGAGGGGGGAAGGGTATTGATACTGCCTCTTTTTTCATTTTTATAAAAAAAGAATACTAAAATTCTTTTTTATTTTTTGTTTGTTGTACGCGGGTTCATATCGGTGCGGTTTCGGAAGATTACCTCATCAGTTGTATAGGCAAAGAGTGATTGTATTTTCCCTGTATGTTTAAATATTTTGTCCTTAGGGACATTTTTTTGGTCAATAATATACAGATGATTTATATATATTATTAGTAGACACTCACACATGTCGATCATAGGATCATTTTTCATGTTTTTTATGTGTATTTTTACTGGTCCAGGAGAGTCTTATCGGTGATCTGCCAAGGAATAAATAATATTGAATAATTTTCTTATGACAAGTCAGTCTGTCCCTGATGGGTCGCGACCTTCCCTGATTGATTATTCGGTCATAAAAAAAAATTTTGACGTGGCTTTGGTTTGGCAAAATCATCCATATTTGTTATCCATGATGTTCAAGCCCATAGGGGCTTGGCATCTGATCCTATGGATCCAATTGAATTCTATATTATTCCGTAGGGTTTGTGCTCTTTTGGATTCCGGATGTTCGTAGATGAAGTCCAGAATGTATACTTTTATGTGTTCTTTGCCTCTGTGTCCATTAGTGTTGAAATGGTGAGACAGGTCTGTTTCGTTTTGATTTTTTATACCATATAGATGTTCGCGAAGGCGATCTTTGATTTTTCTCTTTGTTTGTCCTACGTATTTTTTGTTGCAAAGGGTGCATTCTATGCAATAAATCACGTTGGAACTGTTGCAAGTGATATTTGTTTTGCATTCATATTTCATTTTTTCTGATTGTATTTCTCCCTTTTTGTCGAGGATCTTGCAATAAATGCAGTCTTTTTTTGGGCATTTATTTCTGGTTTCACATTTGTCTGAGACAGTGTGTTTGTCATTATTCGGATGGTAGTCAGTACGTGCTCTGACCAGAATGTCTCTTAGGTTTTTGGGGCGTCGGTACCCCATCATCAGATCTGCGCGATGTATATTTTTAGTGGAGCTGGACCTTGAGAGGATATCCCAGTTCTGATTGACTGTTTGTTTGACATACTGAGGACCAGGTCTGTATGTGCAGGTCATGAAAATTTTGTTTTCATTTTTATTTTCGGTTTTGGTTTTCACTTTTAGTGATTCGTCTCGTTCTATGGTTTTGACTTTTTTGATTGCCTCGGTGAGTATCTCGTCGGGGTAACCCCGATTTCTGAACTCGGTGATTTTTGTTTTCGTATGTTTCTCGAAGTCTTCATTGTTTTCACATATGCGCCGTATTCTCAGGAATTGGCTGTAGGGAAGGCTCTTTTTGCAGTGTGGTGGGTGTGCTGAAGTATACTGTAGATAACTGTTAGTATCAGTTGGTTTTGTATACAGGTCTGTGTACATTTTATTGTTGGAGTCAATTTTGACTTTTGTGTCCAGAAAGTTTATTTCTGAATGTGAATATTCTATAGTGAATTTCAAAGTTTCGTGCCAGCGATTTAGGTCGTCTAGCCATTTTTTCAGATCATTTTCCCCATGTTCCCAGATGAAGAAGATGTCGTCTATGTATCTTAGCCATATTTTTGGTTTGAGGGGTTGGCTTTCTAGGAACCCTTCCTCTAGTCTAGACATGAAAAGATTAGCATATGAGGGAGCTAATTTTGTGCCCATGGCTGTTCCGCCTATTTGTAGGTAGTTTGTGCCATTGAATTGAAAGTTATTTTTGTTTAGAACTAGTCTGAGTAGTTCAATTATACTTTCGTTCGAGGGTTTTTCATGTTTATTGCGTTTGTCTGTGAGTATTTGTTCTATAGTGTTTATTCCTTCTTTATTGGGAATGTTGGTGTATAGGGAGGTCACGTCTAGGGTGCCAATAATACTACCTTTCTTGAGTCTATCCATTGAACTTATGCGTCGGAGAAAGTCCGACGTGTCTTTTACATACGACTTTGTTTCTTTCACCAAAGGGTTCAAGAAGTTGTCTACAAAGGACGATATCTTCTCTGTAGGGCAGTCGTTGGCCGAAACTATGGGTCGTCCCGGAGGGGGCGTGACCTTTTTGTAAATTTTTGGTAGAAAGTAGATTTGGGGGGTTCTAGGGTCTTGCTGTTTTAGAATTTTCGCCACCCTACTGGTGATATCCCCTTTGTCTACCATGTCATCTACTGTCTCATTCACGGTTGTTTGGTACTCTTTGGTGGGTTCGTGGTCTAGGACTTTGTATGTAGCTGAGTCCGAGAGTTGTCTCTCAGCCTCAGTGACATATTCTTTTGTGTCCTGTACCACGATAGCCCCACCCTTGTCAGCTGGTTTGATTATTATGTCTCGATTTTTTGACAAGCTCTTCAAGGCTTTTTTCTCTAGTTGGTTAAGGTTTTGTTTTGGTTTGTAGTTGAGATCGGTTTTACCCAGATTCATTTCATTTACTGTGACGAAAGTTTCCAAATTGGCAGAGCCCGGAGGGGGCTTCCACATTGATTTTTTCTTTATTTTTAGGAGGTCTATGACATTGCCATAGGGGCTGATTTTGTCGAGGGCTCTGGTTTCTACCGGTTTGCTAGAGGGTTTCACCTGTTTTTGGAAGAACTGTTTGGTACGGAGTTTGTTGTGGAAGGTATCTAGATCCTTGCGTAGTTCCCCCATGTCATGTTTGTTTTGTGTGGGGCAAAAGTTCAAACCTTTTTCGAGTACACTAAGTTTGGCATTGCTGAGTTCGTGACTGGATATGTTAACGATCGATTGATTTTTCGAGTTGTTTGCATTACCAGTGGATAGATTCTTTATACTCATGCGGTCTTTACTGATCGCTGATTGGTTTTTAGAAACCGAATTACGAACAAATAACTCACCACAAGTAGTGTTCAAAGTGTTACCTTTATTGACTGAAGGTCGGTAAGTGAGGTAACTAGTGTTCACTGATGGGGGTTGAAACGCCGTCCTGGGCGACGGCCCCTCCTGCGTCGGTTGGCCTGGCGACCGAGTCCCTGAAAAGGGGGTTCGCCGCTTGTCGATGGCTGCGCACCGTCTGGGGCCGGCCTCTTGGGGCGCGTAATCGCGCTCACCGGATCGCCGATGTCCCCGTCGGTGGGCTGTTTCAGGTTGATCATTTGGCTGCGTTCTTCGAGGCTCTTGTGCTCGCGAGCGCGCTCTCTCTCCACCATGTGGCTGACGGAATCTTGTGCTTTGCGTAGAATTTCGTCAGCGCGCTGTCGGTTGGCAACCAGTTCACGGGTCATCACCTGCACTGAGGCCGCATAGCCCGCGGCTGTGCTGGCAACACGGATTCGCTCCGAGGCAAGAAAGTTCTCAGTGGCTTTCATTACCTCTCTGGCACACTGCTTGCGGATCTTGGCGATCTCATCCATGAGTGGTTTGGCTCTGGCGAAGGCGGGCGGTTTCTCGAGTGTCGCCGCCCACGGCTCAATGATGCCGTCATGATTCGCCTCGCGGTACCACTCGTGTCGTAACTTGATTTTCACCTCCTCAAGTTCCCCGTTCCTCCCGTTTCTCCAGATCGGGAGTACCGGGGCTGGGAGGTTCAAGTCCTCTTCCCCCTGTGAGAGATAAACAGAATGAATATCAGTTTTTTCATCAAAGGGGGCAATGTTGTCAGAAAGTGTTCTTGTAGGGCCTTTACTGTGTGAGGATACAAAGTCATTCTCTTTAGGTGTCTGTTGACTGTCAGGCCCCCTGACTGAGACTGTCAGGGTGTCAAGGTTAGATCTATCATCTACAACTGAGGGGCCACTGTGGGTTTTACCTAAGATTTGATCAAGTTGTTTTTTGTATTCAGTTAGTAGACTGCTGTCATGGGGGTTGGCCCTCATGTTAGTTGTCATACTGTCAAGGGAGTTTCTTTGGAAGTGACAAACAATGGCCTGATCGGCGAACTCGGTCCCAGATCGGGCCTTGTTGTCAATTTTTGTTCGACATACAGAGTTAGCTGCGTGGTCGGCGCTTTTAGCTTCGTACGAAGAATTTGAAATATTGCCATCTGCATTATTTTCGGGGATTTTTGTCTCCAAAATATTCTCCTGAGGTGTGTTGAACATTTCCAAACGATTGGAATCATCCTCATTGCGGATGGTGCTGGGTAAACTCGTCCCGCCATTTTTTTCAAACGGGGAAGATACCAAACTAAGAGCCGGGCGGGTAGCCGAGTCATTTTTAGTTTCGTATCCGCGGAATATATCGGAATTATTCGCTCTGTTGTGGTCAAATTATTCATTTCTCGCGTGTTTAATCATCTTGTCTTTATTTGCAGTGCATTTCCGCCTTTTAGGGGTCTGATTTGTGCACATTTCACTGTTTTCGCAATCTAATTCCAAAAGTACGAAAAGATTCTCCGAATCGGTTGCCGAAAAGGAGGCTGCCGGTTCGCGTGACGGCGGCGACTGGTCTGAGGACCTTCTTCGCTTCTTTTGACCGCGTGTATTACGCGACATTGTCCAAGGACTAGCACTAGGGCTTGCAATGGATTTACTGAACAACATATCGGATAGCCGGAGCTGTTTGTGTGGTTTGGTAGGGGTGTTAGACCCTGTTTTGGCTGAGCTTTTGTCAAAGGAACTTACCTCCTCCCCAGATCCGGCGGCGGCCGGGCCTTGGGTTGTAGCTCTTCCGAAGGAGAATGTACGGCGCGGCGGGACCTGGGCCTGGGCCTGGGCCTGGGCCTGGTCGGGCTGAATGTCGGGAACTTCCTCCATAGCCTCATTGATGGCGTCCGTCACCGTTTGACCGGTGATGGTATGCCTGTGTTGGCCACTCTCTGCCATGTTGAAGGACAAGGCAAGGTGGAGGTGTGGAGGTGACACCGGTGGAATGGAGCAAGGATACAAGCAAGTGTGGGTGGGGACGTGGCATTGGTACTCTCTGGTGACAAGACCGCTTCTGGACCAGGTAGGTGAAATATTGGTTCACATTGAGTGCTTTCTCCCGCTTGTTTTGTGTCTGTGATTTTCATTGGATCATGGAAAATGCACAGGTCCCTAGTGGGACTAACAGTGATGTTCATTGGTCACTGTGTGCCACTGGCAGCAGGGGCAGGGTCAGCGCTAGGTCTGGGCTGCTCCTGTCTCACACATGGTGGGGGTGGGGGTTGTGGGGGGGTAGTGGGAAGGGTTGGGTGTGTGTGTGTATGGGCTAAAGGGAGGGGGGAAGGGTATTGATACTGCCTCTTTTTTCATTTTTATAAAAGAAGAATACTAAAATTCTTTTTTATTTTTTGTTTGTTGTACGCGGGTTCATATCGGTGCGGTTTCGGAAGATTACCTCATCAGTTGTATAGGCAAAGAGTGATTGTATTTTCCCTATATGTTTAAATATTTTGTCCTTAGGGACATTTTTTTGGTCAATAATATACAGATGATTTATATATATTATTAGTAGACACTCACACATGTCGATCATAGGATCATTTTTCATGTTTTTTATGTGTATTTTTACTGGTCCAGGAGAGTCTTATCGGTGATCTGCCAAGGAATAAATAATATTGAATAATTTTCTTATGACAAGTCAGTCTGTCCCTGCTGGGTCGCGACCATCCCTGATTGATTATTCGGTCATAAAAAAAAAATTTTATGACCTGATCCCTGATGGGTCGCGACCTTCCCTGATTGATTATTCGGTCATAAAAAAAAATTTTTATGACCGAATAATCAATCAGGGAAGGTCATAAAAAAAAATTTGTATGACCGAATAATCAATCAGGGAAGGTCGCGACCCATCAGGGACAGACTGACTTGTCATAAGAAAATTATTCAAGGTTATGTAATACAGCTCCAGCCCTCACACCTGGCTGAGGTGCGTCCCCCCATCTACCCACGCATCCCTCAAGCCTACATAGAAGTCATGTTAGTTGTCCCCTGTGTCATCCACACACTTCCCGTCCCTCATCAACTCAGAGGGACAGGTTATAACCTGCGACGCTCCTTTAGTAGGGACTGCATTACGTTGTTATGTAGCCCCGGCCTGCACATGGGCATAGGGCAACCTGTACCTGTTGTATTGTTGGAGTCTTAAAGTATTGTGATGAATTGTCCATTCATCTATTTTTAGAGGTACGAACTAGAATGAATTATGTCAAATAATCAATGTCAAATGTAAGGTACAAAACAGGTATGAAAAGTAGACCGAAACTTGCATGAAAGTATGAAAGTACGAAATCATATTGTAACGGGATGTGACGTCAGAATGGTCATGTGATTGTGATTGACCAATCAGAATTGAGTATAAGACTATAAAAAGGGGCCTGAAGACCCGAAAAAAAAGTTTCTCCTTGGTATTCACTGTGTTCACACGTCTCTTCTTTAGGATGTCTGGCCCCCGAATTGGCCTAAGTTGAAGATATACGGTATTAGTAGTAAACGATCCAGTAAATCTTAGTTAAAAGATATAAGTTACCAGTAAATTAGGCAGTGGCCCAAAAAGCCCAAAGATGGCACGAAGACCCAGATTTGCCTCAGGAGAGGCCCAAGACCAAAAGACCGGCCAGGTACAAAAGCTCGAAATAGTATACATCCGGCCCAGTCCCGCAGGAACGAATGTGCGACCCACTTGGCCATATGCTACCAACCTCTAGGGCAGCGACGACCCGACTCCCGGAACGGGCAAGCCGGACCATACACCCCCGCCTTGATGCCCGAGACTTGCCCTACCCAAAAAACCCTCCTGCCTCGACTCTCGAGTACCCCGACTCCTCGACCATCCCATTTTTGCACCCTGGTTCGCTAGGCGTGACTCTTAGTCCTACACCTCGGTTTCCTCCTTGAACTCATCATTTGACTCGGGACCGAAACAACCCCAAGGTTTCTTCAGCGCAGAGTCCAGAAACCCAGACTCCCCGAGGAACGTCACAGTATGAAGAGCATTTGGTACTTATTGTGATTACATCAGCATAGATGTAATGCTTCCACACATATCCTCCAACCCAGCCAAGGTGTGACATAATGGTCACATTATGCAACCATGCTTCTTAGGTTTGTCTGTTAAGCGCCATACCCACTAGGTGATGTTGGCAAGAATTGACGCCGACATCGGCGCCGACATCAGCACGGTCAACAGCTGACTCTGGTTGAACAGGCCATACCCATACACAATCCACGGTCCCGTCAGTGCCGACGGCTGACATGAGCGCCGAAGTCAGCGCCGACGGTACCGCCGATCCTTATTAAATATGTTTAATAATTTTACACCGACGCCAACATCGGCGCCGACGGTACTGCCAATCCTTATTAAACATGTTTAATAATTTTACGCCAATGGCCGACGGCGGCGGCCGTCGGCGTCTGCCAACGGTATAATCGCCTAGTAGGTATGGTGCTTTACTTACTAAAATGTCACGTATCTGTTACATTATTTTTCTGGGAGGTTAAGACCTAACCAAAACAGAACATTATCATTACGTTCTGGTAAGGTTAGGTCAAGATCAGATTAAAAGAGAATGTCATTGTGACATTATGATTAGGTGAGGTCCAGACCTTACTTTTTTTAATATTATTCAAAATCCAATCTTACATAACATAAGTTCTTCCTTAGATACATGATAATAATGAGATGAGTCAATTTACATGGGCGAATGAGTTTAAGGAACGTCACAATGTATATGCATAGCAACTGTTATGTAAAGTATATTGTAGCACAATTAATAAATTGATAATTACTTATACAATAACATCTTAACAGCGCTGTTATACATAGTTTTAGTGTACTTATGTTGGACATTTACTGGCAGACTATTCCATAAGTCAACACCCCTATAGTAACAACTATTTTTTACACGAGTTAATAGAGTAAAATCTTGCTTAAACTTAATTTTGTCGCTCGACCTGGTCTTAATCGTCATGTTTCCATCATTTGCCAACAAAAAGTAATCATTGAATCTTATTCCATATATAATCATCAATAATTGAACATTCCTTCATTGTAACAAAGGTTGAATACCATATTTTTGATATAACTCTGGTACTACAATTTCCACTTGAGCACCATACGATACCTAGACAGAATACTTAGACAGAATGTTGTTGTCACCTCCTGACCAGGGGAGGTCCCAACCTCACCTAAACAGAACGTTATTGCGACATTCTGATTACATCAGTTCTTAACCTTACCTAAACAGAATATTCCTGTGACCATCTCAGTAGGTTAGGTCTCAACCATACCTAAACAGAACGTTGTTGTGACACTCTTATTAAGTGTGCACGTGGTCATCATTCTGGGATTCGGATATCTGGGCATTTGGTGTAGGTTGTGCTGCAGTAAGGTGTGAACGTTGGTGAATACAACCCCATAGGCTCAATTCTTAAGGAATGGTTTTTTTCAACATTCTGAATGATATAAGAATACCAGCAACTTCCTTTTAACATATGTGATTCTTTACCTATCTAAGACTTTATTGTGAATTTTTTAGAGTTTGATGAATTGTTTAATTAGTTTTTTTCATCATATAAGTATTTCCCGCCTGCCCTGCCCCTACTCTTATCAGTGGTATCCATGGCACCGTTTGCACCAAAGACAATGGTGGAGATAAGGCATTGAGCCTAGCAACGAGGGGTCCCGAATCCGAGAATATTAGCCAAAAAAATAATGTCACAAGAACATTATTAGAATGTCACAATGTAACGTCGCAACAGTTGGTTGCAGCGACATTATTAGGAGTCATGAAAAGAATGTTGCTGTGACCTAACAGTGTAATGTAACGAGAATAAATCCAGAATGTTGCTGCAACGTTATTAGAACGTCATTTCCTTGGCTGGGAATAAACTTGACCTTTGCAAAGCATTTGATTGCATTTGGATCTGAACAACCCAATCGCAGACTAGCTCTATCCTTGACTAACATAATGAAGTAAACATCTGAAATCAGCAGTCATGTGTGAGAAGTTAGCCTTCATTATCCCTAAATGAAACAACATTGGAATATAAACACTCTTGTTCAGTAGTTCTAAGTTTTAAAAAATTGTCATATGACCTAGTTTCCACATAAACTCATTCAATCATCTCATAGTATTGTTTTCATCAAAATTCCAGTTGTCATGGCAACAATATGCATAAATAAAGGGATTGAGGACTGACAACACCAGCATCAACTGGCAGGAAAATCTTAGGAATTTTTTTTTTTTTTTTTTTTTTTTTTTTTCTTAATGAGCAGCGCTCTCTTTATTTCTGATGTTATACAATCGATCGAACAATAATTTCCGCAGTGTTTTTGATTTATAACATGGATATGGTATAGTAGGACAGATACAGGACAAAAAGAACGGACATGACAGGACAAAAACATAACGGGACAGCTATCTACATACATACTTTTTCGACATGTTATAATGGTGAGCTATGTATTCAACAAGAGTGGCTTAATATATATGATGCCACTCTAACAGCTATTTCACATAATGGCATTGCAACCTATGTATTGGGAATTGTAGCATACGGTAGTCTGTTCTAAACTTCTTTTCCTCTTCAGTTTAAAGAAAAACACTTTGAATTCTCATTTTTATATTATAGTCATTAGCACAAATCAACCAGCATCCGGCAATGGATCCTCCTATAGTACATCTAGTAGTCGTTGCCACTTTTTAAACTTGTTGGGTTTGTTGTCCTTCCTACATATATATTCTTCAGTCAGCAGGCTTTTCTTGAGTTCCAACAGATATTGCATAATATCCAAACTGCACCTATGGAAAAGACGCTGCCTGTATATATAAAAACGACTCTTAAGAAGAACAAAATTTACAATATCGCTGTTAGCCGACTTCTGAGAAATACCCAGGATGAGCTCCTGTTCTTTTATGTTTTCTGTGGTTATGCCTACTATTGTGTTTAGCCATCTAAGTATGGACTCCCAGAACGAAGCAACTTTTTGGCAGGTTACAAAGAAGTGCACAATTGTATCTTGCTGTTCACCACAGTACAAACACTCAGGACTATCCTTTACCCTTATGTTGAAAAGATATTTGTTACATGTGATGATCCTATGAAATACCTTAAACTGGAAGGATTGGAGCTTGGTCTCCCGTGTTACCCTGTATGGATATTTATATAACAGGTCCCATTTTTCACTCATAATATCGAGATCTGGGTATAATTTTTTCCACCTTCTTTGGCTTGTAAGCTTAGGGGAATCTTAGGAATTTTAGTTATGTGTAAGATATCTTTTATTTCCAAACAACTACCAACTTTACCACAGAAATTTTGACTTTAAATGGGATAATGAAAGATACTAGATGCTGTTCTAGGCACAACTTGGTGGATTATCAGATAACTAATAACTAATGGTAAATATCTGCATTTTAGGAGTTTTTACATCCAATAGAAATGATTACATTAATAAGAGAAACATAATTAATAATTTTCATTTAAAGATTGAATGACACGTCTTTAACTGCCCAGCAGAATATATTCTGTCATAGAATTATGAACATATCTCTACACTTTATATATAGTTGTAGCTTGAGAATAACCTTTCAAAAGTATGCTGCTCAAAATGATAGTGGAATCTCACAGTAGAGTTGAATGACCTAAATATGGTGTGCATGCCAGGAGTAACATATCAAGATGCCTACCTGACAGGCCCACATAGAGGTTCTGCTTTGGGAGGGGCTCGGGAGGGCGGGGGAGTGATGGTGAGGTTCTCTAAGTGGAATTGACCTTAAAAAGGGGGGTAGCGGGCATTAAATGGAACTTTTCAAAACTTTCTCACTAATTTTGGGGGTTTTACATTAAATTTGAGGAGGAACGTCAGAACTTTTTTTAACATTTGGCTTGTAGGGAGTGACCTGCCACTCCTGCCACTCCCTGCCTCTATAAGGGCCTGTACCTATAGTTTGCAATAAAATCAGCTTACTTTAATTTGTAGATCTGTGTGGGTATTAAGGTAATGAAATTCAAAATAAAAAGCCAGTTTTCTATTACTAACTGGTATACACTCTCAATTCATCTGACTTCAAAATCTTGGCACTGAAATACAGTCCTTATATTATTCCCTGCACTACTAACTTATGTGTGAAGACACTCACACCTCACCTATTGTTTGTCACTTTGTACACTTGAGTTCACGGTACAAAACTGCCATTAATCATGATACAGAAATACAATTTTACAAGCATGGAATCACCAGACATTGAAACCTGTAGGGAAAAATGTGATATTTCCCCTTGAAACCAATGGTAAAGGATGATTTGCCTGATCATGCAAACATTTTTTCACAAATGTGAAATTTGTTATTCCTATCATCTGTTTATGACATAACCTTTGCTGACAAAAGTTATGTCATAAAGTTTAAATGACAAAGGAGGTGGATCAATTCTAGATTTGGTATGTACAAATAGCAATCACATATCACAGTCAGGTGTATTGTCCTGGAATATAAGTGATCACTTGCCGGTATATATTACAAAGAAACATCAACAAATCCCCATGTTCTTTTACCGGCCGATCTTACAGATTATATAACGCAGAAGCCATAGAGGAATTACTATCAAATATTGATTGGGGTGCCTGCTTTAACATAAATGACCCAGCTCTAGCTTGGGAATGCTTGTTAGAAATAATTACACCTATAATTAATGACATGTGCCCACTTAAGTCATACAATATCAAGAGAGAAAAGGAACCATGGTTAACAAATGACCTCTTAGAAATTTTACATGATAAGGAATACTTTTTGAATTTTGCTAGAAATACAAAAAATATTGATGATATACGTATTTCCAAGCATTACCTGAGAAGAGCCAAATCATTGATCAAACATGCTAAGTCAGAATACATTAAGGATCAACTAGACCGTAATACCTCTAATCCTAAAAGATTCTGGCGTAATATTAAAAGAGTATTACCAGATTCAAAACCATCAAATATCATTGGACTTAATGACACAGATGGTGATGATGTGACTCTGGATAAGACGGCCCACTATATTAATAGGTTTTTTACATCAATAGGACCCTCTTTGGCAAGAAAGGATGCTGATAATTATGTATCACTTGATACAGATAAACCTTGTTCACTTTCATTCCAGGAAATTTCTCTGGAAGAAATATAACAAGTCATTAAACAGATTGACATTACAAAGTCCTCAGCAGTTAAAAACCTTTCAACCCGCGTTCTTAAAGACATATTCATTATATTCTTAAAGACAATTATTACATATATTTAATCTATCACTAATAACTAGGAGATTTCCTGATAAATGGAAGGTTGCAACAGTTACCCCAATCCCTAAAGAAGGTAACCCCAAAGATGTAAATAACTATAGACCTATTTCAATATTACCATTGCCTGGCAGGCTTCTTGAAAAAATAATCTATAATAGAATAAGTCAGTATTTGGAAATAAATGATATACTAGATGTTAACCAACATGGATTCCGTCCTAACCAATCTACCACGTCAGCTGTTTCAAAATTATGTGACAACATAAATAAAAATATTATGCTAAAAAGGGATATATTGCTTTTAAAAAAGCATTTGATATTATTAACCATAAAATACTTCTAAAAAAACTTCCAAAACTTGGGTTTAAAAATGACGTGGTAGATTGGATATCTGACTACATTACAAATAGACAACAATGTACAGTCGCAAATGGAATCACATCATGCTTGCTCCCAATAACCAGTGGTGTTCCACAAGGATCAACTCTGGGTCCTCTTTTGTTCCTTATGTACATAAATGATCTTAAATTGTGTATGCAGGATTGTCCCTACTTACTGTTTGCAGATGACACTATAATATATAAGTCAGGAGAGAACCTACACGATATCCAGCAGGATATACAATCGAATATTGATGCTCTTCATCTGTGGTGTAGGAATAACTCCCTCACCATAAACTCAAAAAAAACACAAAGTAATGGGATTCACTAGCAGACACAATTTTTCCTTTAAGAATGTTGTAGCTGTACGATATGATAAATCAGATCTTGATGTGCTGGATTCTTATAGATATTTGGGTATGACCCTAGATACTAATCTTAATTTCAAACAACATATTAAAAACATCATTAAAACAACAGCTTATAAGCTGTCAATTCTTCAGAAAATCAGACATTACTTAACAGACAATTCCAGATTAGCTATCTACAAAACAATGATACTACCACATTTTGATTATGGGGATTTTATATATGCAGCTGCAACACAAACTATGTTGCAGAAATTAAAAGTTCTGCAAAACAAATGTATTAAAACTTGCTTTCAATTACCAAAAGATACAGATACTAACTATATACATAACTTATCAAGAATATCTAAATTGTCAGATAGGAGACATACTCACCTCCTAAACCATATGTATAATTTGAAGGACAACCCTGAGTATACTGATACAAGGGAAATTCCTACAAGACAGCATGAATCAATTGTTTTCAAAGTACCATATATACTGACTAAGAATCTTTGTTAAGAAGTACATGTATAACAGGAGCAAATGCGTGGAATTCGTTACCAAAATTAGTCACATGTATGCCTAAAAAATAGAATTTAAGAACTATACAAAAACTCTTTTAACGAACATATTATATTGATTTTGATTGGTAATTGACACCTATTCCATAATGATATTCCTACATGAAATCCTTAACATTTGCTACTCCCCAACTAGTTATCTTGTTTATCTATATATTACTTTAATATCATAAATATTTGTAAATACAATAGTAAACTCTTACAGATCATGCTCAGAACATATTTCTAAGAAGGTTATCTATTCCGAGATTGTACACTGCCTGCTGGGAGGCGATGAAAACCGGGCATTTTGCCTGAACTCCCTTCCAGGATAAATATAATCTACCCAAAAAAAAGAGTATATTATTGGCCATTCAAAATCAACTTATACCTTTAAAGGAAATTTGTGTACATAGGAATATGTAGGAAATGCCAAATTGTTCTGTTTCTAAAGGCTTTAACCCTTTAATAACAGTATGTGTATAACAATATGTGTTTGCTATGTTGCCACTTGCCTGGGTAGAGGCTGTGTAGGGCTTATGTAGGGTTCTGGTTAGGGACAGTTTTTTAAAGGAATTGATTAAGGTATTAATTTTGTCAACTTGTGGCATATTTTTAGGCCTACCACCCTTGTGGTATAAAACTAGCTGAAAAGCTTTACCTTGTGCAGTCTGGTAAAAGAACCCTAAAGGGTTGACCGGACGTTAAACTAACCCAACAAACAAACAAACAAACAAAGTAGTGAGAGTTTGTCTTTTAATTTGATAATGTAGATGCTCCTTTATACTTGAGAAATACTTTTGGTATTGTTCTCCAGAATTGTTTTGGATTCCTTACATACTTGGTGTACTCATTATTATCAGGCTGGGGCTACCACAGAAAAAAAGGGATGTCCTGTAAAAACGGGACGTCCTGTAATAACAGGCAATTATGAAAAAGTACATTATCTAACTATTGCAGATGAAATTCTACATGAATAATACACAAGATAAACATGATATAATACTTCTACATGTGAAGGATACAAAAACTATGAAATTCTGCATTTAACATGAATTACATAAGTCTTCCCATTTTGACAAATACATGAATAAGAATTTCACAATCAATATTTTTTACATAAATAAGAATGCTCAGAAAATGAGGAGTTTGCTAAATTCAAAAATGATTTGTAATAAAAGAACACATCTTCTGCATCAAAATGATCAGTGCATTTCCACATTCTATCATTGCATATTTTTCTATTTATTTTTATTTTGTACTAAAGCACTAAATACTGGACTTTTATGTGTGTCTACTCCATACTTTGTAAATCATGACAAAACTTTAAAATATCCACATTGATGCAGGGCACAAATTGAAGGTAGTGGATTATGCTAACGTCCCACATGTAGGATGGTAATAAAAAATTCTTTATATCCCTGGACATTATTACTTAAATAAAAATTGGCATGCATATGTGACTCCATAAGGTCTATGTAAAATTCAAATCGTGTGTCAAAAACTAAGTTCAGAAAGTAGCACAAAACCTATAGTAAAGGCATCCTACCAGCATAATCTGGGGTAATAATGCAAGCCTGTTATGCTCCACTCTTGCAGGACCCAAGTCCACAAAATACTTGACCATTTGACTCTAAAGCCAGGTCCCCACTTGGGTGACTAAATTTTAGTAGCCGGGCGCTTAGTGTTAACCCTTTCTGTCATGGGCATCTAGTGCTTATTTTTGGTCCTGGTCGCCCAAGGTTGGAAAGGGTTAATACTAATCACTCAGCAACTAAAATCTTAGTCATCCAAGTGGGGATGTGGGCATTACTCTTGCTAATTTTGCCATATCGGAGGACCAAATATAAACATGAATTTAATATGAAGAGGTAACAAAAAGGTGAAATTCAAAAAGAAGGGTTTTTGCAAACATGAGTTGTAATTTAAAAGTCCATTCTTAAAGTTCAGTAGAAGCTGAATGTAAATACACAAAAGTACACAAAAAGCTGCATGTCTAAATGATGATGGACATTTGCTGGATAGCTGGATGATGGTTGCATTCCTCACTCAACCCCATCATTCTCAGGAGCCAAAAATAAGTCAGTCGTCACTTGGATAAGGGCTGTTGATGCAGTAAAACATACAGGGCTAATATTTTACAAGGAATACACTCCCCCTTAGCACATTCAAAATGCATCCCTAGTTGTATTTCACATATTTTCTCAGAAAATATTAGACCCTCCTATATAATATATGGAAGGGTTCTATATAATATATAAAAGGGTCTAATATTTTCTGAGAAAACAGCGCTCAATTCAATTTTTTCGTAATCTTTGATATAGCTTATGTATCAAAAATTGAATTGAGTGCATTAGAGCATGACCATGGTCATCACCAAGCAAATAGGCAGACAGCTAATTGTGGTTGTTAGGTGAAGGGTAATTCACTACTGAGGGCCTAAAATTGCTGGCATGAGTCTTAACAACTACTGGTACCAACAATAGTACCAGGTAGAAGAGGCCTTGTTGCAGTCAGGTAAGTCAGGTGTAACCAGATAATTCTGTCTGTGGGTAAATTCTGAGGGGTAATTTCTGAGGGGTAATTTTAGCATTTTTCCAGTCACATCTTTCCACTTTTCACACAATCAAGTTTATGCACTTTATATTCCAATCCACACATCGATGGAAAGGGTATTATTTGGTCCTCAAATGGGGTTCCTGACCTGGACTCACAGAATCAAGGTGCACTTGAGAACAGTTTTAAATACCAAAGGTAGGGTTATTTTTAGATGCAATCTTAGAGAGGCCTGCACCTGCCCACTTGGGAATGCCACATTTTTAAATAGGGCCTAAAAGTGTAAGTTTGGTGCAAGAGAGGTAAGTTTTGGCAGGGAGGATTGCATTCCACAGATCTTTACTAGAGCTTCTACTGCACATCAATCAGGACTGGGTCTGTACATGTGATGGGAAATCATCAGGTTAAAAGAGTAAGCATTGCAAGCATTGATACTGGATTTCTATTTTGATCAGATAAGAAACATGATGATTATCGTTTAGGGAACTAGTAATTAGTAAGGTGTCAGTTGCTGAGTGTATGGCAAGGCATAATTTCCCAAACTATCTGCCCAGTAAACACACTAATGTTGATTCAATATTGAATCAATGCTTGCAATCAATATTGAATCAACATTTTATATTGGTTGATATTGGAAGTTTTTTCAACTATGAAAAGCTAATGTTGATTCAATATCAACATTCAATATTGATACAATGTTGAAAACTGACATTGAATCAACATTTTTGATAAAATTTATTTTAAGTATTAGAAATAAATGCTAAATCATCATTCAGATTTGCATAGATATTTATTTGCTGCTCTTGAAATTTCTACATAAAACTGATGACAAACTATCCCCTTTTACTTATACTGTGGTGCTCAGTTTTCTGAAGGATCTCTTGACCAAAAGATAACTTTAATGTGGGTCCCATTCACTTAGGAGAGCAGGAGCCTTGTATATGCACTCCAGTGGGATGACCCTCGAGGACATTCGCCAAGCAGGACATATATCTGGCATGCCTAATCAGGGGCATATTAATGTTGATAGACATGTGTCATCATCCATTCAGGCATTTATGCCTGAAGTATACTGGAACTGATAGTTTCATTCCTTCATCAAGGATCTCAATTATATCTTATTCGTTGCAGACTCCTTGGGAGTTGGCTGATTTCAGTTGGCGGTTTCACCCATTTTTATGTTGATTTCATGCTAATTGAATATATAGAGTGATGGTTTTATATGTGTATTAACACCAGAGACAAGAGGCCGCCTCTGACCATGGGTGGACAGCCACTGACCATAGGTAGACAGGCAGGTAGCCTTCCATGTGCCACTCAGTCTTGGGCTGTCATTGGTATATGGCACTTATAATTCTTTTTATATGCTCAACAAAACATGTTTTTAATCAGCCCCACTGCAAAGCAGCCACCTCACCTATAGGTGCTGGGGATGGTTATGTTGTTGTCACTTTATATGGTTGATTATGATGGCCATGTTAGACAATCATCAATAAGAATGATATATATATTTGGTCTTGGTCATACTTTTACAACACATGTTAGAACAATTAATGATTTCAATCATTATACACAAATAAAGTCAAAAGTATTTGCATCAATTTAGGATTTATTGGATTTCTATGCCCTGAAACAAAGTTCCGATTGTCTGCAACAATCAATTCTGACAATACATTCCAATGACATAAAGTTGCATAGCAACCTGCTTTACAACAGAACAACATAGCAATGTAACAATTCCACCTCTTTGACAGTGGTTCTTCCAACACTGGTGTCATGTTATTTGTTAGGACATCAGGTTTCTTTTAATTACAATGTATATATAATTATGTTGTGAAGTGAAAACAAGGATATCAGTAAAACTAAGAGTGATTTCCGTCGCTCGAGAACGTTATGTTGCTGTAGCAACACACTTATTAGGGCAACAATACAATGTCGCCCTGCATGGATGTCATTTTCCAAGCATATCCTTCATTCTTCAAGCAGAATTCTGTCAGTTTTCCTGCTCAGGAAGATGTGGGCAGTATGTGGGAGCTGTGAGTAGTGTAGTAGGGAGGCGTAGGTCGTGTCTGGGGCTGGTAGTTGCTGCCAAGCTCATCCCCCTATTCTGCCAATTCTAATTAAATTCCTAAAGATTTTTCATGTTCTTGTTAAATAGAAAAGGTTAATAAATCGATTTTGGTAAAATCATCAGAACATGAAAAATATACCTTTAGTATTTGAAAACATGTCATTGCATATCTCCTACTTTAAAAAAACACACAGTTTTCCCCTTCATTCTGCATCCTACATGACCCCTCACTATAATAACAATCATAATAATAAAAGATGCAACAATCAATTCCAAACTATGTTTCACAATCACTTCCTGGGGTGATTTCTTTTTTCCAGAGTGATTACCCCAATTCCTTGATTATTACATTGATTTGCCTTTATTTCTAGTTTAAAGATTTATCTAATAAAGAGAGATTTCATTCTGCAGTTTCACCCATTTTTGTGTTGCCTTCATGTTAATAATACCAATATCACTTGAGAGTGATACATGCTGCTAGTGGATGGTCCAATACATGGCATCAAATTCACTTTAAATCAGATCATGGATACCCACTGATGACCCTGCTGCTGGCCAGTGATGGCCCTGCTGCCATCCTAACTGACCTGACAACAGGTCCCCGTAACATATACAACAGGCCAGTGATGGCCCTGCTGCCGCCCTGACAGCACTGTACCCTGCAACAGGTCCTCTGTTCCTGGAAGACCTATTATGCTACCAGTATTTCATCAAAGTCAACTGGTACCAACCAAAATGTTCTGGAAGATGGAGGTCTAGATGGGATACCCATGAAACAGCATGTCTTTTTTGACCTACCTTTCTCTGACCATGGGCATACCATCACCCTAGTGCCAATCTTTTTGTTTCTGTGGAGGCTGCTGTGGGTTTTTTTTTTTCGCTGGTCTGATTTTAAGAATATTGAACACTGCTCAGTAAAATTCCACTTAAAATCATAATAACAACATTTTCTTGGGTGGGGGTCCTCGATACTTTCTCCATGATTGCTTCATGATGTTTCCTATTTCTCCCTTCAAGCAGGATGTTATGCATCGAAGTGTGTGCTCTAACAATGTATTCTACTTCTAACATTGTGTCCATAATCCTTTCAAAGATTTTGGGTACTAATGTAGCCTCAGCCAATGGTACCATCCTACAGTGGTGTTGAAAGGTGTCAACAAACTTCATATTCCAGTTCGATTTGAAAAAATCTTGATTTTGCAGCAATGATGGAGAACATATTCATGTCTAGCATAGATGTGACTATTTCCTCCACAGTTGGCATTGGGTAGTGCTCCCTTTTTATGGCCTTGTTCAAGTCATGTGGATATAAACAGATCCTACCCTTATTGTTCTTTACTAACATGACCATGGAGTTCGCCAAGTCCATAGGCTCCATAACTTTCATGATATGCTTCCATTTCTTTCATTTCATAAGGGCTAAGTACTAAAACCACATGCAATTGTGTGTATGTGCCTGGCATTTTCATCTCTTTTTGTAGTTTAGGGGTTGACTAAAAGGGGGGGGGGGGGGGGTAATTAGGACCCCTAGCCCCCCCCCCCCCCCCTGAATCTGATCCTGCAGATCCCAAGAGCAAGGGACTCTGATCCTGTTTTGTCACTTACACTTGACGTCCTCAACATTATTTTTCCATATCACTGGAACCAGCACCATTCCTAGCACTAGGATGAGGTATTGTGTTAGGAGTGGCAGACAATCTTTGTCGTTGAATAGAGGGCTTCTTGTTCATACCTTTGTATGTTTTCTCAGATATAAATGATTTCACTGCTCTGGTGTTGAGTTGAGTTTTAACTTTTAGGTCACCTATCCTAAATGTATCCCAATTGTCCCATTTGTCCCTTGTCCCTTGATACACCGTATACACCAAATGAGCGTACCCAGCCAAGGAGTGACATAACTGTCATGTTCTGTGACCATTCTTTTTTGGTCAGTTTGTTCCTTACTATAATGACACATAACAATTACGTTATTCTAAGGTCATGTTTAGTCAGCACCAAAGTAGGATGTTATCATAAAGTTAGACAGGGATCAGGTTAAAACTACCTGTTATTTTTCCATGATATGGACGTACTGGTTTGGTTAAGTGTGACAGAACCAAGACAACCTGTTATGAAAACATAGTGAAATGGTAAGGTTCAGACAAAACATAAATAGAACATCAATATAACATGCCGTTTAAGTTAGGTTGAGATCTGGCATGAACAGAATGTAATGATAATATACTGGTTAGGTAAAGTTCAGACAAAACATAAACAGTAAGTGACTGAAACTTATTGATTATGTGGGGTTAAGACATTCTCAAAAGAGAATGTTTCAATGACCTACTAATTAAGTAACATTTAGACAAAACATAAACAGTATGTTGCTGTGACATACAGGTCAGGTGAGGGTAAGACATCATCAAAACAGAATGTGACAGTGACATACTTATTAAACAGAATTTATACAAAAACTAAGCCAACGTTTTTGTTAAATATTGTTTACAACTCAACATACAAGAACATTGAAGGGCATGGTAGGGCAAGTTTTCCTGTTTATCTAATCAAAGAAAATTTATGAATGTGTCTAATAAGAAGAAGATAATATGTCACAAATCTTTAAATAAACTGCAATCAAAATCAGCTAAAAGTAAACTGGTTCTCAGCAGACTTGATACTCGGACCTGGCCCTGGCCAGGGAAGGCCCAATGCTTCCATATACATTCTCAATACCAGTACTACTACTACATGTAATACCACTGCTACCCGGTATAAGTGAAGGCAAACCACCTAAAAGAATTGAATAAAACAACATAAGTTCCGAAGTTCCCTATACTAAGGACAAGAAAACATGCACTGTTTATACCTGGAATAAATATGAATACAGTGTGATCTAGCATATAATTATTAATTCTACATTTTGTTGCCTACAAAGGTTATTTTCACCTCAAAATATATATCTGTGGTTATGGGATTTAGCATAAGCTTGTACACCACTTTAGAGACGGAGTTTATGCTATATAACCCCTGTCTCTGTGGTGGTTTACCTTCACATATACCATATATGTATGTATTTCTATTTCACTACATGTTTCTGCTGCACAAAGACAAGTAGGTCTCTGTAGGTTAGTGGTAAGGACCAACAACTGTCATGTAAGAGGTAATGGGTTCAACCCCTGTGTGCACCTCATGAGGATATTGTTTTATGCTGTGTCAATTACAAGTAATATAGAACATCAGAACACCCTTGTTTTAACTTTTCCTTTTCTAACCATTCTTATCAATTTAATGTATGTGAGATATGCATAGCCTTAGCAGCTGCCTCAGTATGGTAGTGGTTAGCCTTTTGGACTCATATTTATTGGGTCCTCAGTTATGGCCCTAGACCCCTTTTACTTGGCAGAATAATGTTACAATAACATCATAATAAAGTCACTGTGAAACGGTGCAGTGTCAGGTTACAGCAACATAATTGGGAGTCATCAAAAGAACTTTGCTGTCACTTCTCATTGTAACGTAACAAGAACTAAAACATAACATCGCTGTAACGTTATTATACCGTTGCCTGGGTAGCCACATCTGAGCTGAATCCTGGGTAGCCACCCTCATCACGGCTACTGCTCTAGTCATCTTCTTCTTCTTCCATCATATGTGCCATGCATTTTGCTCTATTTGTCTTGAAGTGGCACTATTTTGTGAAGCGGTCTTGTTTTTCTACAAAAGTGCAGGTTGCTCCTATGGCTGGAAAATTCTTGAGGGTTGACTAGTAGTCACACCTGCCACATTCTCCTGATGTATTGCTGACTTCTCCAGAGACAGTATAGGGGTTTTCTTGTGGCTTCACACAAGGTGGACTTTCTTTTCCTTGTCAATTCCTAAAGCTCAGATTCGCTCCTGTAACATTTGTCAAAGCACTTCTCCATTACAGGCAGTGTCTGGATTATAGTACAATGGCATACCTCAGCATCCAATTATCCAACATGCTGTACCAGCTGGCCTCTACCTGAATATGCAGTGAGGTCACAAGTTTGTCAAATTGCCCATTAGGCTGTGGCCTACACTGTTTCAAATTCAAAGTCGACCTCATTTTGTTCCATTTCAGCTTTACATAGTCTGCATATTTATTATGCACTCTTTCCAGGATGTCATTCTCAGTTGGGTTGTTCCTTACATACAAGTTTCACTGGAATGGGTACCTAAGTGCCTTTATCGCCTATATCATCAAGTAATCAACCTACTCAATTTTGCTCTTCCCTGCCAAGGGGCCCTTGAAGGTAAATATCCAGTGTTGCTAAAACTTGGCCCACTCCCTGTCCAAATCAGTGGCCTGCCAATTCATGGATGGTACATTTTGCCTTCCTAACCACTTTGCCATGATGTACTTTTCACAGAACTAGTCACTTGATTCACAATTCTCAACTCTCACTTGACTGACTACAAAGGCACACACAAAGTCACTTGGTTAGAATCAGAATTAGGTATTACACAGTTCAAAATGGCTAGCACATGTCCTAGCTCAGATTAACAGCAACTTCACTTCAACTTTTCATAGGTTTATGACTTTGATACAACTTTATAGCTACTTCCCTTTTATCTCAAGTGTATATATACTTTAATGAGGTCACACACCATACCACTTGTGATGTCTTTATCTTGTTTTTTTCAAGGGATTTCCACTTCTGATTACCATGTATAGAAGTCAGAGGAGGCCTGGTGGCTGCACAAAGCCATTTACTATCAACAATAGGTACCCCAGATCAAATGTCGTTGAGCTGGCAGTTACAACTGGTGCAATTTAATTTTAGAATGTCATCAGACACAGTTATCAGTCAAGTCCCAAATTTGGCAATGTGCTCAGGCAGTTACAATGTACCAAATTATGTCTGCCTCACTGACAATAGCATCCCTTTAGTTAGAACATAGTCATAAAGTAACAATATATTGTTACTTTATGACTATGTTTAGGTTGTCCTGACAATGTTTCCTGTTGTCATGTCAAGAGTTGCATAGTTCCATTTGGCCTGCCAGAATTCACTGTTGCCAATATTAGGAACTCAGTTTCACAGCATCAAAATCCAGTAAATATGTAACCTGATGCAATTACTCTTGAATTTGATTTTTAAAATGAGCAAATACACTAGTTATCATCACTGCATGAAATTTGACATTTACAAGGACTTCCTATGTTAAGGTGCGTAAAGACCTGCTTTAGTTACCATTACCTGATACTTACTTTATCTTGGCATGAAAAAGTAAAAGTCTTAAAGGTGAACTTTTAGTCAACTTTAGGTGCTGAATCAAGGTCAGTAATGGCCCGCATTTCTGCCTCTTTTATTAGAGATTAAATGTCCTTCTCACAAAACATAAATGTTTTTAAATGTAAGTGACACAGAATCAGGAAATTCCTTTAAATTTCAGTAATAGTCATGATGGCAATATGTAAAGAAATCTATATGTCAAGAAGTGCTTTTAATTTAGGTACATTTACTAAGAAGTAATACATCTTTACTTTTCTTTAATCAATTTTAGTTCATGTGCATTTACATAAAAAACTTACAATTAGGTGGCTTCACGAAAGGTCTGCAATCATCTTTAATTGGATTTAGGTACAGACTGTCTTCATCTTTTATTGTATATACATATGGACTTTAATAATCTTTTATTGTATATACATATGGACTTTAATCATCTTTTATTGTATTTACATATGGACTTTAATCATCTTTTATTGACTTGACATATGGACCTTGTTTGTCATTTAATTGCCTTTACCTGGGCAGGACAGGGGGTAGGCCAGCTCTAGGGCCTCCAGGGGGCCGGAACAGGGGCAGGCCGGAACTGGAGCCTCCAGAGGGCGGGGAGAGGGAGCAGGCTGGAACTGGGGCCTCCAGGGGGCCGGGAGAGGGGTCAGGCCATCCCTGGGGCCTCCAGGGGGCCAGGACAGGGTGCAGGCCAGCCCTGTGGTCCCCAGAGGGCGGGGAGAGGGAGCAGACTGGAACTGGGGCCTCCAGGGGGCTGGGAGAGGGGTCAGGCCATCCCTGGGGCCTCAAGGGGGCCAGGACAGGGTGCAGGCCGTCCCTGGGGTCCCCAGAGGGCGAGGAGAGGGAGCAGACTGGAACTGGGGCCTCCAGGGGGCTGGGAGAGGGGTCAGGCCATCCCTGGGGCCTCCAGGGGGCCAGGACAGGGTGCAGGCCGTCCCTGGGGTCCCCAGAGGGCGAGGAGAGGGAGCAGGCCGGAACTGGGGTCCCCAGTGGGCTGGGAGAGGCGGCAGGCCATCCCGCAGGTCCCCAGTGGGCCGGGAGAGGGGGCAGGCCCTGGGCCTTCCAGGGTGCCAGTAGAAGGGACAGGCTGGCCCTGTGGCCTTCAGGGGCCAGGTGAGGGGTAGGCCAGCCAGGCTGGTAGGGAAGGGTAGGCCAGCCCTGGAGCCTCCCAGGCTGTCAGGGGAGGGGGAGGCCAGCCCTGGAGCCTCCCAGGCCACCGGGAGAGGGGTAGGCCGGCCCTGGAGGCCAACAGACCACTGGGAGGAGGGTAGGCCGGCCTGGTGGAAAACTGATGGTGAAGTAATAAGGCCCTCATATACACCTATATGAAATAGAAGATTAAACATATTAAACAAATATCTAACTGTTTCGGCATGACGACTAATTGCACTTCTATGATATGGACATAATGCCAATTAAATGAACTGATTAGATAGTATTAAATAAAACATTATCGTATGTTTCCCTGCTGCTACACTGACCTCTCCAGGCTCACCAGGCAGCCACCAGTCAGCCTAATAAGGCAACTAAGTCCAGGAGCGAATTCCACTGCTACAACACCCCTACTACTGCCCCTCAGTCAGCCTACTAAGGCTAATAGGCCCAGGGCCGACTTACACTGCTACAACACCTCTGCTGAGCTCACCAGCCGGCCTCCAGTCAGTCTAGTAGGGCTACTAAGCCTAGGGCCGACTTACACTGCTACAACACCTCTGCTGAGCTCACCAGCCGGCCTCCAGTCAGTCTAGTAGGGCTACTAAGCCCAGGGCCGACTTACATTGCTATAACACCTCTCCCTCTTTACTGATCTTTACTGTAAGAGGTAAAGACTAAACCATTACATTTACTGAGAGCAGTAAATATAAGGAAGTCTTTAATGAAAAAAATGAAAAAAACTATCATACCAATTATATCTTTACTTAATCAGTAATGCCCATGGAAAGACTGAGAAAATTTTAAGTGAACTTTACCGAAAATAGTAAAGGTCATTACATCACCTTTTCTGATGACAGTAAAGAATATGTCTGTCTTACATTACTTTCAATCTGTTTGACATGATTTGTATGAGCTTTTGATCCGTGGCAAATGCAACTAAAAAGTAAAGTGAAGTAAAGTTGATGTAAAATAGTGGATGCATCTTTACCCAACTTTCCCTTAGATTTAGGCATCATGTAGAGCTAAGTAAATTTCAAAGTTCATGCAGTGTATAATATATTACACAATCGTATGATAAATTCTATTCATTCTACATATTTATGATAAGCCAACAAAGCCATCTTAATCAAGCATGGAAAGTGACTACGGCATAACAACCCCCGGCACCTGGTCTAATGGCCACTTTGAGACAGGCCTAGGGGTCATTAAAAAAGATATAATAGCAAAAAAGCAGTTTCAAAAAAGCTAAAACATTGTGTACATTCTTTAGGAAATTATTATGGTAGCAGGTGAAGCAGCTGAGAGCAATGTTGTTTCACATAGAAATAGAATAGAGATCATAATAATTATTAAATTGTCACAAAGTCATTTATCTACGATATTATCATATTTCATAACAAAGTTTAAACTGATGTATGGTTATTGATTTGTTTGTGAATAAAGAGAGCATTAAGTGAAATTTGAAAATGAACTGCCCCCTGAACCTTGTTTTTCTTATTTTCAGTTTATGGAACTGTGGTCTGGATGTCATCTCTATCAAAGAACTTGCAGCATTCCTGACAGACAACACCACTGTGAAAGAATTAACGTAAGTAGATATCCTTAGCATTGCCTTTTTTTCTGTAGGGGAGTAGCCAAAATATTCTGAAACATTCTAAACAAATTGGGTTGCAGATGCCAGCATGTTTAGTAAAAAGGAACTAAAACATTTTCATGAGTAATGAACTTTCCAACTATCCAAGGCCAAAGTTAAGGTTCCAATGTGTAATGAGGAAAGGGTTTCTCTCCATTTCTTATTCAATTCTACCAATCCATTACACATTGTAACATACAGGCTGAAGACATATTTTCAAAAAATGATTTAAGGATAGACAGTGGTGATTGATGGGCATTTCAGCAAAATTGCAACAGTTTTGTGAATATTGCTAACCGATTACTGTATCAAACATCAAATGAAAGGGCAGATGCTTTTCTATCTAATGGTATAGATAGATTTTTAATGAAATGTGGATTAGAAAAAAAATATGTGAAAAAGTGATTTTTTCACTTTTATTTTTTGAATGTTGATATCTTGATCAACAGCTTCTCTGGAATTCTGAGACTTTATATATAATGCAAAAACAGAACTGTGGAGGGAGCCATGTCTCAGATTGTTGTTTTAGGTCCTGCTTTTTATATTTTAAATTATCAGGGGGCCACCTCAGGCGGCTAGTATAAGAAGAGGTGGCCAGCCTAAAAATGACCACAAGTATTTTTTTTTTTTTTTTAACAGTTTTATTTATCCTGGGATGAGTAGGATCGCTCCTGTCTTCCCTCATCTCCAGATGAGTATCATTTCCCAAAAAAGATAAGTCATGTAAGTCACCCCCCGTCCCCTCCCCCCCTATCTCCAACCCTGTCCTCTCTATAGTGACCCATAGGTACAAATAGGAGTACCTCCCCGCCCAATATTTTTGTGTTATTCTAGGGGGAGAGGGGAGGTTAGGATTACATTCTGAGAGAGGGTTCTAGTCTGAACTCCCCTCCCCTCCCCTGCCTGTCAGGGGCAGGGAATGGTGGGGGGGAGAGGAGCAGGTAATTTTGCCTCATGGTAGGGATACATCAATGCATGTAGATCTAGTATATACTGAGCTGTTGTGACGGCGACCATTGATTTTACATATTAACAATGGGGTAAAAACTTATAGATCTAGGCCTAACACCCTGTACGGCCCTTATGGATGACCCCACTGTACATAAGGATTATATGATTGACAAAGGCACAGCGAAATTCCCCTGTTTAGGACTGCCCATTTTCTGGAGTAAATAGGCTTTTACTGGGATAAATGAATTCCTTATTTTCCAATTCATGTGGGTTCATATCCCTGACCAGAAAATGGGGAATGATCTGGCACTATCCCCCCACCATCACAAAACGTAATTCTAACCCCCCTGCCTACCTGTCCCCCTTCCCATCCCTACCTGTCCCCCTTCTCACTTCCTACCTATCCCTCTTCCCATCCCTTCCCGTCCCTCTTCCCATCCCTATTTGTCCCCCTTTCCACCCCTATCTGCCTGTACCCTACATGTCCCTCTTCTTCTCCCCTATCCCTCTCTCTTTCTGTCCCTACCTGTCCCCCTTCCCACCCCTACCTGTCTCTATTCCTGTCCTCTGCATGTCCCTCTTCCTCTCCCCTAACCATCTCTCTTCCTGTCCAGACCGGTCCCCCTTTCCCTCCCCTAACCATATCCTTCCTGACCAGACCGGTCCCCCTTTCCCCTCCCCTACCTGTCCCCCTCCCAGTCACTGCCTATTCCTCCTCCTGTCCCCATCCTTCCTCCTCCTGCCTTAGGTCAGTGTGGGTAGTAACAGGTGGATGCAAGGACAGGGATGGGAGATATGGGAGAAGTCTACTCAGCCTGGCTTACCTATAAACTAAGATGGTGATGGAACGGGGGGGGGGGGGGGGGGAGGGGGGGCAACCAGTAACAATTGATTGAATCTTAACCATTGAATTGATATTGTTGTATCTTCTTTTACATGGTATATATGGTTTTGGTAAGTTAATATACCTCATAAATAGGTTAATAGGGGCTGTTAGACTTATGGTGGGGTTGCTATAGAAACTAATGTTGCCATGGTAATTTTACTATATTAGATGTAAATCCCTATCAAATCCCCATTACTAAATGTAACTCCTCTATGGATATGAAGTTTCATGATGTTTCATCGAAAAAACTTTTTCACAAAAGCATTCTAAAAATTGATGAAATACTATAGCTAATTATAAGCCTTCAGAAATCCAAACAGGAGCCACAATTTGCTTTAGTGGTAAATAGGATGTTCTTAAATGAATAAAGTATAAAGACAAACTACTAATCACTGCAAAAAAAGACACATTCAGCTGATGATTGCGAAGTACCTAGAAGGGTAAGAAATGAAACCAAACCAATAGCCTCATTAGAAGAGCCAAGGCCGACTCTATTAAAAATCAGCTTTTGAATAATGACCATGATCACAAGAAATCCTTCCACAAAATCAAAACAGTACTTCCTGATTGCCGTTTTTCAGATAACCAACCATTCTATTTAATAGATGAGGTAACAGGAGAAGCTGTCGGGCCACACCAAACTGCTAACTATATAAATGAATATTTTGTTGATATAGGGATGAAATTGGTTAGTAAACATAAAGGAGACTGAAGACCATTAAGTGATAGACTTGAACACAATTTTGAATTTGTCCCAATTGAAATTGAAGAATACATTAATGCTTTAGACCCTATTGACTACGAGGATGAATTGCTGGATTTACCCAGGATTTCCATGGATTTCCTCAAGAAATACCTCAGATTTGTTCTAATTGAGAATGTTCAAGGATTTCATAAACCCTCAAATATCAAAATTATAGAAATATGGTTTGAAGCATGAAATAGGCAATTACATCAGCTTTTAAATGATATATTTGCCATTTCTGCATGCTGAAATTCATTTAGAGTGTTCTCTCTGGAAAAATATGGAAAATTACGGAAAAAATGGCAATTTTTCTGGGCGGCCACGGCCTGATTGGGGTCTAAAGGGTTAAAGAATTAGATAAAATTGAAACTGCCAAATCGTTTGCTTTACCACATCTGTCAAGCTTTATATTAAACTGGCCTTCCGGGCTGTCCCAGAATGCATTCTGTTTATGTACATTTTATCTATAACAACTGGCATTTTCCCTGATGCCTGGAAGAAGGCAATTGTAATCCACCTGGAAAAGGGTGTAACAGATGTAAGCAACCTGAGACCTGTCTCATTATTACCCCTCCCTGGCAAATTATTAGAAAAATTCATACATGCCGAAACATATGAATGTTTAGAGGATAATAATATTCTAACTGATTACCAGGGAGGTTTTAGACTGCACCATTCAATGATCTCGACAATATTTGAAGTAGACAAATTCACATACCAGAATAATGATAAGGGCAATATCTCCTTTGCATGTTGCGTGGGCTTTTCCAAAGCTTTTGATTTTGTAGAGAAGACTTGAAGGCAGGAGATGTTGTTGATGTAAATTATATTCTCTACAGTCTCAGGAGTGTAGGCCAAAAGGCCTGTTGCTGCTTATAGTTGTTACATGTTGTCTCTTCTGCTGCTGGACCCAGAGTGTCCCTACAGCAGGGGTGCACTTCCCCACCTCGTCTTTGGCTTCTGACCTAATTACATTAATTAGGCCAGTTGACCACTAGCGGGAGGGGAGTGATAACAAAGGTTTTACCATAAACTCTATGATGTGGTACATTATATACATATTTGATATATCTTATATGTCTGAATAATAATGGAAATTGTCATATTAATAGATTTTATGAGATAGATTTTGTAAATAGTGGTTATTCTTAGAGGAGGGATATGCCATGCCTAAACTTAGGTATGACATAATGCCCCCCTTCCCTGATAAAATGTGGCTCCACGCAAATAAATTGGTTTTGTAAATTTCTGATAACTGATATTTCAGGGAGTAAAGAGTTTATGATATTTGTTCTTTCTCATGTGCACCTGAAATTTTGTATTCTACACAATGATAGTGATCTTCTATTAGATATTGATTATAAAATGATATCATGGGATTTTAAATCAATGAAAGCTTTAACTGTTATGGCTTGTCTAGTCTTTTCTAATTTAACTTTTTAATTTATCTAAACCATTGTCGCAGATGACAAGGTTATAAATTCTAATACAATAACTTTCACCTAACCTTAGATTAAAAGTAGTAATGTTATTAGGTTAGTATTTTCTAGCTTATTTGCCTGACTATTCTCTGAAAAAGAAGTCTTAAGATCAGCTGAAAATGGAATTATGAGAATTATTTCAGTTTTATACATGGGTTAGTTTAAGCAATTTATTTGGAAGATAGCATGGTCCATTGTTGTTGCAGTCCATTTTGAAGTCACTGTAGTTGAGACACTGATATTGGATTCAGATTCTGTTGAGTGCCTATCATATGGTCGATTCTCACGAAACGTGCCCAATTCATGGATTTCAACATTATTTCCTCATTACTAAGTTATTTAACCAAATTGATATCTGTTTTTTGTATTTGAGTATGAATACCTAATATGTCTACATTTTGCAACTTACATTTTCACCCTTAACTTAAATATTTTATGAATTTCCCCTAAAAATGTATGATTTCTGTCCCGTTTTCACTGTTTTTTCTTGTATACTCTAATTTAACGGCTTTTTTTGTAATGAATTAATTATACATACTTTCTGGGGTTTTTTTTATCACTTTGTATACATTCTTTTATTTACTATTCCATCAGTACATAAAGATATGAATGAAATATGATATTTATTCCAGTCTTTAATCACTTGTACATTTTTTTTTGTCATAGTCCGTGGGGGCACTTAAAACCATTACTAACAGTACAGTACATTTTAAAAAATATCAATTTATTTCAATACTTACTTCTAAACAAATAGCTATACTTATATGCATATTATAGTACTTTAAAAGTTTATAAAATTATTCAATTTATCACCTAAATACCATGAAATACAAAAGTGGTGTACTTTACCCCTGTCATCATTTGTGGGGGCACAACCTTACAATATCAATTATATCTTACAAGTTATATATTATTATCAAATGATTTTTTCCAATTCATTAAGTATTAACCTTCCTAATGTCCCTGTGGTAAAAGTTGATTTGAATCAAAAGTATTTATTATTCATTTCACTCAATAAAGTCTATTGTCATCATTAGTGGGGGCTGTCATCATCCGTGGGGGCATTCTGTCATCATCCGTGGGGGCATTCTGTCATCATCCGTGGGGGCAATGATGGATTATGGTGATATTCTGTCATCATTAGTGGGGGCTATCATTGATTGTGGGGGCATTCTGTCATGGATCATGGGGGCTATGATTGCTTGTGGGGGTATTCTGTCATCTTTGAAAAGAATGAAAATAGTATTAGAAATATTTCATAATACTAATGTATAAAGGTAAAGGATTATAATAACATGATTAATTACATTTATTAGTACTATTTATTGAATATGTCTTTATAATTTAGGTAGGGTTATATGAATTAAAGAAATGTAGTTTGACCAGATTGTTCGTGTCATTGATCGTGGGGGCCCTGTCATGGATAGTGGGGGCGCTGTCATCATCCATGGGGGCATTCTGTCATAATTCGTGGGGGCATTCTGTCATCATCCATGGGGGCAATGATAGCCTGTGTTGATATTCTGTCATCATCCGTGGGGGCACTGTCATCATCTGTGGTGGCGTTCTGTCATCATCCATGGGGGCAATGATGGCCTGTAGTGATATTCTGTCATCATTAGTGGGGGCTGTCAAAATCCGTGGGGGCACTGTCATCATTCGTCGGGGCAATGATGGCCTGTAGTGATATTCTGTCATCATTAGTGGGGGGCTGTCATCATCCGTGGGGGCACTGTCATCATCTGTGGTGGCATTCTGTCATCAAATCCGTGGGGGCACTGTCATCATTCGTGGGGGCAATGATGGCCTGTAGTGATATTCTGTCATCATTAGTGGGGGCTGTCATCATCCGTGGGGGCACTTTCATCATCTGTGGTGGCATTCTGTCATCATCCGTGGGGGCAATGATGGCCTGTGGTGATATTCTGTCATCATTAGTGGGGGCTGTCATAATCCGTGGGGGCAGTGTCATCATCTGTGGTGGCATTCTGTCATCATCCGTGGGGGCAATGATGGTTTATGGTGATATTCTGTCCTCCTTATTAGTGGGGGCTATCATTGATTGTGGGGGCATTCTGTCATGGATCATGGGGGCTATGATCGCTTGTGGGGGTATTCTGTCATCTTTGAAAAGAATGAAAATAGTATTAGAAATTGTTCATGATACTAATATATAAAGGTAAAGGAATATCATAACATGATTAATTACATGTATTAATACTATTTATTGAATATTTCTTTATAATTTAGGTAGGGTTATTTTATAAATTAAAGAAATGTAGTTTGACTGGATTGTTCGTGTCATTGATCGTGGGGGCCCTGTCATGGATAGTGGGGGCGCTGTCATCATCCATGGGGGCATTCTGTCATCATCCGTGCGGGCATTCTGTCATCATCTGTGGGGGCACTGATGGATTGTGGTGATATTCTGTCATCATTCGTGGGGGCCCTGTCATAGTCCGTGGGGGCCCTGTCATAGTCCGTGGGGGCGCTGTCATGGTCCGTGGGGGCGCTGTCATGGTCTATGGGGGGCGCTGTCATGGTCCGTGGGGGCGCTGTCATGGTCCGTGGGGGCATTCTGTCATCATCCGTGGGGGCAATGATGGCCTGTGGTGATATTCTGTCATCATTCTTGGGCGCTGTCATCAATTGTGGGGGCATTCTGTCATGGATTGTGGAGGCTATGATCGCTTGAACTATCTATTGAATATTTCTTTATAATTTAGGAAGGGTTATACAAATCAAAGAAATGTAGTTTGACTGGATTGTTCGTGTCATTGATCGTGAGGGCCCTGTCATGGATAGTGGGGGTGCTGTCATCATCCATGGGGGCATTCTGTCATCATCCGTGCGGGCATTCTGTCATCATCTGTTGGGGCACTGATGGATTGTGGTGATATTCTGTCATCATTCGTGGGGGCAGTCATGGTCCGTGGGGGCCCTGTCATAGTCCGTGGGGGCGCTGTCATGGTCCGTGGGGGCGCTGTCATGGTCCGTGGGGGCGCTGTCATGGTCCATGGGGGCGCTGTCATGGTCCGTGGGGGCATTCTGTCATCATCCGTGGGGGCAATGATGGCCTGTGGTGATATTCTGTCATCATTCTTGGGCGCTGTCATCAATTGTGGGGGCATTCTGTCATGGATTGTAGAGGCTATGATCGCTTGAACTATCTATTGAATATTTCTTTATAATTTAGGAAGGGTTATACAAATCAAAGAAATGTAGTTTGACTGTATTGTTCGTGTCATTGATCGTGAGGGCCCTGTCATGGATAGTGGGGGTGCTGTCATCATCCATGGGGGCATTCTGTCGTCATCCGTGCGGGCATTCTGTCATCATCTGTGGGAGCACTGATGGCTTGTGGTGATATTCTGTCATCATTTGTGGGGGCAGTCATGGTCCGTGGGGGCCCTGTCATAGTCCGTGGGGGCGCTGTCATGGTCCGTGGGGGCACTGTCCTGGTCCGTGGGGGCGCTGTCATGGTCCGTGGGGGTGCTGTCATGGTCCGTGGGGGCACTGTCATGGTCCGTGGGGGCACTGTCATGGTCCGTGGGGGCGCTGTCATGGTCCGTGGGGGCGCTGTCATGGTCCGTGGGGGCGTGTCATCATTCGTGGGGGCAAGGTCTAAAACAATGATATTAAAAACGTCATAGAATTCAGAAAAAGCAATATTAGTGTTCCCAAATTGGTATACATAGTGCCCAATACACCCTTTCAAGTATACCAGAAGATTGAAAGAATTTGGAAAAAAAAAAAAAAAATCACCCTGTAGACCCCTATTGCTGCGAATTGGGTACGTTTCGTGAGAATCGACCATATAGATATTTGGCTAAATTTTTAAGAAATTGTTTAAGAGTTCAGGTGATTGTTCATTGTTTTGGGGTGAGTTTAATTTTTCTCCTATTTCCAACGATGTTGTTGAGTAGTCTATTGGAGAGTTGTCTTGTAGGTTGTCTATTGTTGAGTAGTTTAGAGGCCCTTTGTAATTGTGAAGTATTGATCTTGGGGCATCTGTGGGAGGGATGAGGCATCTGTCACTGCAGTTCTCCGTCCCTCAAAAGTTCCACATAATATGACTTCTCATGTAGTGATATATAACACAAAACCATATGCATGCCTAACATATCAAATGCAAACATCCAGATCATAATATATCATAAGACAATGTATAAGCTTTGTTGAAATTTCAATTTTGTTTCAGTTGATTTGTAAATTCACATTGTCTTTTGTAAAAAGAGTAATTTTTGAAGTTGAATAAGATTTATATATCAAGTTTTGGAATATGAAAAGCTTTGAACAATTATCATTATGAAAGTTGACATTTAATGCTTTATGTATTTCAATACTTCGACTGGTAGGTTTTGCCGGGTGTGAAAGTTGTTGTTTGACAAAATACTCAAAATTATGGTTCTGAGAATTCTTTATCATTACCAATATGAATTAGTATGTTTTGTTAAATAATTCTAGAAGTAATGGTCCAATTTCAATGTGGAACTTATATGGTCTATAATGGTATAAAAATAAAATTGTGTACAAGTAAATTACATGAATGCGACATAAGCAGGACGGCTGACAGGAAAAAATAGGTTTAAAAGAAAATTTTCAGGTCTGTTGGAGAGTCTGCAAACGGAGGGGGTCGGTGAGGTGCTGACTGCTATACACGGCCATCTCGAGGCTTTGTGTGAGGTAGCAGTCACTGCATCCTAAGGGTGGGATTACCAAGAATGTCAGGAGTTTGATGCCGCCAATTTCATAGGGGTGTCTGGGCTTGGGCCTTAGCATCTGGCCGTTGGTGGTAGTGATAGCGGCGTTGTTTTCGTGGGAATGCGCACATTGGTTTGGGGTGGAGGTTGAGATGAGGTAGTGAACGCTAGTAATTGTTATGGAGTATTACTTATTAATGGGGAACTATTTTCGTTGCAAGTCGAATTGTCTTAGTTAGTTTTTTCTACATTTGCTAGTCAAGTGGTAGACGGATCTGCGAAATGGGCACTCATATCCATGACGCAAACAACGTTTGGCTGAGAGTCAAATTTATTTGTGGATGTATCAATTGTGTACAATTGCCAGTGTAGTTGTAGCCTCTACAATCCTAGGTTCACAATCACATTACATGAAGACAAGCTTCCTCCATAGAGTCCACTCAGCTTCACACAGTCGTGTAACAGTGTAGTTATCTCACTAGTCACCAGATGTCCGTATGTGTATGGCTAACCAAACCCCTGAATCCTTAAGACTCGTATTGTTCCAAACAGTAGTAGTAATGTTCTCCGCCTTAACCATTTGTTCTCGCCTATATATATATATTTATCAGTCTGGTTATTGATTTATCCCAAGCAGTGGTGCTCACTGGGAGATGCCACCGGTCTACAGGTATATTTACACCTCCCGGGAGCCCATGCCATATTTACACTATATGGAGTAATAGCCTTATAATTTCGAATACCTTTCATAATATTTCTTCTGCAATCTGGTGACTGTTTCTTTACCTTATTTGTATACAACTGATTATATGCACAAGGTGTTTTACTAGCTACCTTCGTGCAGTAGGATTGTTGGAAGGATAGTTAGATACATCCAGGGCTTGGGGATGCCGCCAGGTATAGAAAAGGGGCATCTGCAGCTGGTCAAGTAGATGCTGAGGGACCAACGGGAGGGATGCATTGGGCTGACGCAGCCTTTGGTGTGAATTAGCCATTGGTTCGTCCTTTGATAGTGGGTATCAGGATTAGCATTAAGGGCTATGGATGGGGTTTGGGTGGGCCGTTTGTTGGTTTCCTTGATAGTGGTGGAGGGGGATTAGTGGAAATGTCAGGGCTTTTGTTTCTGAAGGAGCGAGTGGTGCGTTTTTGGCCTTTGTGCGGGTAGTGCCCTACTGATTGTTGTGGGAAGTATTAGGGGAGACGTTAAAATTCCCCACAGCAGGTCGCAGCCAGTTGTCAGTGACATTACAGCTTGTAGCCACCACCCAGGGGTTCTAAGGTCGCAGCCTGCTGCCACAGGGTTGCAGCCTGATATGAGGAGGGTGGAAACACTATCTTAATGACCCTAAATGACCCCATTAATTAATTAGGTAGTCAATTAATTAGCCTTAATGAGGTAATTAGGGTATATAATGTATACAAACTTAAGAGATAAGTGCCCTTTTATCTTACACCTCAATAAAAAAGTGATCTAGACTCATGTCTGGTACCCCTAATGTGATTGCAATGGGGTTTTAGAATTCTGCAGCCAGTCATGGCACATAGGGTTTATAACCAACATCTTGCCACAGCCTGCCGCAGCATCCCAGCTTCACAGCCTATGAATTTTGACGTCACCCCTTAGATAGGACCGGAGGTTTGGGCTTTGTGTAAAGGAGCCGTTGGTCAGTTTCTTTGATTGTGGTGTAGTGAGATTAATGCTGGACCCAGAGTGTCCCTACAGCAGGGGTGCACTTCCCCACCTCACCCTTGGCCTCTGATCCAATTACATTAATTAGGCCAGTTGACCACTAGGGGGAGGGGGAGTGCTAACAAACATTCTGAATGATGGTTACCATAAACTCTATGATATAGTAAATAAAATGTATATATGATATAAGTTTGATTATTCATATTTAATATGATAGATTTGATGAATACTTGTAATTGGTGGAAGAAGGATATGCCATACATGATTTTAGGTATGACAATACCATTAATCAAGAAATTTTTATTCAAAAACACTACATTTAGGCTCTGGTAATAAAGCTCTTGGAACTACTTAACTGACAGGTCTGCCAACAATTGTAACTGCCAACAATTCAACCTGAAGCTTTAGGCCTATTGTATATGGTGCAACCAAAGGTAGCATAATCGGGCCTCTGGCCTTCCTCATTTATATAAATGATAATGCTTTATATAATTACAAATTGTAAGATCTCCCTTATGCCAACGATACAGTTTTGATATCTTCACAAACTGACTTGAGCATGGCTAAAACTAATCTTCAACAAGACATCAATGCCATGGCTCAATGGTGTGAACAGAACAGATTAACAATAAATTGGAAAAAAAAAAAAAAGATTGTTGGTAACAAAATCAAAATAAAAAAATTACCTGATACAAACATATATGTGCTAAACACAAAATTAGCCTTAGTTGACAACTTTAAGTACCTAGGTATTTCCTTAGATCCGGAATTAAATTATGATCTCCATTTTTTTTTTTTTTTTTTTTTTTTTTTTGGTTGTTTTTTTACACAGGCGTAGTTCAGCTTCTCATATTAGCTGATCTTCCACTTACGTCCTGCTGGACTCCTGGGGCACTGAAGTGCAGGGAGCTTCCCAGGGTCCTTTTGAACTGGGTCAGGATGACTCGAACTGGGTCAACATCACTCGAACTGGGTCAGTAAGACCCAAATTGGGTCACCATCACCAGGACTCGAACCAGGTCTGGCCCAATCTCAACAAGAAGTACCGACGCCCTTACGACGTCGGCCACTGTGCCTCCGTAGTATTTGAACAATACTATCAACAAAGTAATTTAATAAGAGCTATGTTTTTAAAAACATTTGAAGATTTCTCACTGTTAAAGCCAGCTTATGCATTTACAAAGCCATGATCTTACCCTATGTCGAGTATGGTGACTTCCTATACAAAACTTCAAGGGGAGAAGACCTTTTTGTCTCTACACTTTTCCTATACAAAAATTATGTCTAGATCTGCAACCTAGACATAGTAACCTGGAAACACACCAACTGGCTAACTCAAATTTTGTAGAAGATAGGAGAAACTTACATCTACTTGATTTCATGTATTCTTTAACTTCAAAAGCTAGTTATAAGGATCATATAGGAAGTTACCACTCTTGAAATATGATGCCCCAATACTGCATATTCCAGCTTATAACAAAACCAAAACACAAAAGTTGGCTTACTATCAAGGTGCTTCTGCATGGAACGAGTTGGATGTTGATTTGAGAAATACCCCTTCTCTGAAGCAATTCAAATCTAAGCTAAAAACTATATTGAAAAACCTGCTATTGTATCACTATTGACATGGAGATGTAAAGGCATTATTTCCTAACCTCTCTGATTGTATCAATCCAATAATTTTACCACATTGTTATGGATATGTATTAGAGACAATTCAACCTTACCTTATGTCTCATTTGGGGGCACTAGTTTTAAGATTCATATCTCTACGGACATTATGACAACGGCTGGTGTACAACGAATACCGAATGTTAATTCAAGAATACCCAGGATAAATCAAATGAAAAAAAACCATTAAGCAATGCCCCCTGGGATGTGTGCGGTTTAGGGGGTTAGGGGTAGGTTCAGGTTCAGGTGTCACTCACCTCATACTACATTGAGATCTATTGGTATAAGTGCATTGAGATCAAAGGGACCATACACAGTATGTGCGTATGACAGGAGTGACGTGGTACCTGTTTCCCAACCGTGCCATGACAGCTACAACCTAGTAGGTGAAATGTTTCTGGATGTATTCTACATGAACCGTTTGCAGTTAACAGTAGAGCCGCAGACAGGTGTAGTATAAAAAAGAGGCTAGAGATTATGCAGAAGGGGCCACCTGACAACAGCAGAAGGGGTTATATGAGGCTTGGTAAAGTTTAAAATTGTTGATAAAAATAATCAGTTGTTTGAAATTGTTGACAGTGGGTTAGAGGTGTGACTAGTGCCTGCATCTACATTTACTGACAGAGGTGGTGGTGGTGGTGGTGGTAGTGAATTAGGAGTGGTAAATGCATCTACAGAGTCTGTGATACTATCAAGGAGCACCAGGTTAGGACTATCACATACATCTACAGAGTCGGTGATGCTACAGAGAAGTGCCATGTCAATTAAGCGGTCAGCATATGTGGTTGTAGTAGAGTCATCCATTTCTTTTTACTCTCCTAATTGTTAATATCCGCTATCTATGTTTTCAAATAACACTACAGATTATATAGGGGTAAGAAGTTCAAGAAGAGCATTACTAGTTTTGAACTGATGAATGGGTACAGAAAAGTGACGCTAGTAGCTAGTAAGTTAGGCTCTGTGATTTAGTCGTTAGTAAGTTAGGCTCTGTGATTTTCCTTACCCGATTATTTTTGGGTTCCATATAGTAGATCTAGACTTTTTTTTTCTCTTTTGAAGCCTCTAACAAGGGAACCATACCATCACACCTGACAATCAGAGCACCTGGCCATCTATTCAACACTCTTGTGCAATAGCTTGTTTCTCATTTTGTAAATGGGTCACACTATCTGATTGGTTAATAGAGTTGCGTACTGACCTAGTTAACTAGGTTAACTAGGATGACCTAGTTAACTAGGTCACCATCATCTCACCTTGTCCTCTGATAGGTCATTAGTATCCACATGTTATGTTAATTTATGCTAATTTATGCAAATTGAGTAGGTATCATGACCTAGTTTCCTTTTCCTTAGACTAAGCTATGAACCTAGTTATGACATTATTTGCGTCATATGTCATACTTTACCTACTTACACTAAAACTCATAGCGTTCTTTCCCTTCTTATATACTACTTATACCATACAAGATTTTGATACTGTTAATCTGATATTTTCCATCTGCCCAATTCATTTGGAATTATGGTTTCTCAAAAGGCACAGTGTGATGCGGTTTGTTTTGAATATTCTGCATCATGGGTAGATTAACTGACAATTGTCACAGTTAGGTGCTATTTTAGGTATTAAAATTGTTAAATTCGGCCAAAATTTGTCGTCATTGTGTTGATTTGGCCTGTTTTTAGTCATTTTAGTTATCAAAATTGTGAAAATCAGCAAGACTTTGCTGTTGTTGTCTTGATTAGGTTGCTTCCGGGTCAAAATTCAATGGTGAAATCTGTCGCCCCTGATTGGTATAAAAAACTAGGTCCCACTTATTTACTGTATCAGTACAGTTCAGTCTGTATCAGTACAATGTGCTGATATGGAAAACGTATCAACACACTGGCTGTTGTCACTATATGCCTATTTAGTATTTCTGGAAAAGCATGATGATTACTACCTATCCATACAAAGGTTGACGTGTTTGGAAAAATACTCACAGATAGCCTATATCTTGGTATATAACCAAGAATGTTTAATATTGTGATTAAAGAATAAATCAGTTGATGGACAGCATTATTTTTAAATATTGTGAGCAATATTTTGTTCATTCATTTTTTCCACATCACTTTTCCCCTTATTCATCGAAGGGGAAGTTTCGAGAACAGTAATGAGTATTTTTGCACATACTAATGATGATTTAACATTTACTCTGGATATTGTAAACACAATTTATGAATAATGTTGATTCAATGTAAGATTTGAACATTGGATCAATATTGAAAGTTGATATTGAATCAACATTACCTTTTCATAGTTGAAAAAACTTCCAATATCAAAGGGTATAAAATAATGATTCAATATTGATCGCAAACATTTATTCAATATTGAGTCAACAATAGTGTGTTTACTAGAATCAAGATTCATTTAATAGTTCATTTGTCCCTGTATCTGTACGTGGTCTGTTGAGAGGGACAGGTAGGGGGCAAGAAGAGGGACATTTAAAGGACAGGAATAGGGAAAGGTAGAATATAAGAGGGGGGAAAGGTAGGTATGGGAAGAGGTACAAGTAGGGGACAGGAAGAGGGAGGGGTAAGAGAGAGCAGAGGGGCAGCTCCGGGGTGGGAAGGGAACAGGTAAGGGATGGTGAGGGGGATAGGAAGGGGACAGAAAGATAGACAGATAGGGGCCAGAATGGGGCCAGAATGGGGACAGGTGAAGGACAGAAAGAGGGACAGTTAGGGGTGGGAACTGAGACAGGTAGGGACAGGGAGAAGGACAAGTAGGGGAAGGGGAGAGGGACAGGCACAGGATGGGAAAGGGGACAGGTAAGGGGTGGAAACGGGGACAAGTGGGAAGTTGTGTCGTGTAAATCCTTGTGTGTATAGAATCTTGCCATACCAGGGCTGTGCTCTACATGTGACATAAAATGATATGATATAACATGCCATGATATCATTTGATGTAAATATACTTATGTGTATGATTATTTATATACTATTTATACAGTGACATAGCTAAAAACTACAACTGTTGAGTCATAAGTGTGGCCAGGCAAGGGTCCCTCACTAAAACCAGATAGTTGGAGTGCTGTGGTGCCCTAAATATATCCCCACTATACCTCTCAAGAGAGATGCATAATTTACAGGCATCCAGTATTGATTCCATCTTTTTAGATAAAGCTTAAGGTCCTCAATGCAAACCGTCAAACACTTCAAGAGAAATTCAAGGCATACAGGATTTTGTAAATTTCATGTGAGAGCTTTCAGGTGGAAGGAAGAATGGAAAGAAACAAAAAGTACACATTAAAGATTATTAAAGCTTATTTGAAAACCACGTTTCTTTATTTCTTTACATGAGAGCCATAATGGAATTAAAGTAGCTACAGAAATCCTTTTACATCATCATAGCAAAAATTCAGTTGCGAAGTTTAACAGAGGTTTAAACAAGATTGTCTAGCATCATTTTCATATCACCAAAGACATGTGACATTTCATAATAGAATGGACACTCTCATAAATGTCTTATGAGAGTTAAAGCGAACTTGCATAAAATTTGTTATTAAGCACCCTGCAGATCACACATGTACACTGATTTATCCCATTGAAACATGATGTATAGTATCATAGACATAAATTTGGTTCTGTCTACATGCCATTGCTTTTGCTAATTTCTAAACTAATCTGAGTATTAACCCTTTCCTCAGTGCCGCGTCGCATAACCAAACGCTCGCAACAGCGAGCGATTAAGGACGGTTTAGTTTTTTTCTCCCTGTTATGCACACATTTTGAAGACATTTATTTGACATATAAAGACATTTCCGCCATTCACCTCCTATATATATCATATGCTGAAGGACACTGCTATCATTTGCTGAAAAAAGAATATTAAAATTCACATCCCAAAATGTCCCCCCAGTACATCAAAAATACTCGATTTTGAACAAGGACAGGTCTTTTGAAATGTACCAATCCTCACAACAGCGAGACTAGTTATTAATATTAATACTTGAATAACAATGAAATAAGAGATCATGATAAGTTAGAGCAAATCTTTAAGGAATCTGTGATATTGACACTGTAATTATATAAGATTACCATATATATATATATATATATATATATATATATAAAATATCAGAATTATTCAGGATTTGTGAAATAAACTATCTTTGTTTGATAATTCTGTCGGAAATATGATAGAGGCATGTGTCAGTCAACAGGGTAGCTTTCTGAAATGATTTGATAGGGTCAGAATACTGAGTTTCTGTTCCAGTTGAACAATTCCGCATACAACATTCTTCTGATACAGCAATATTTCTTGCATCTAAAGCAACCTTTACATTTCTAGGACAAAAATTGCTCATTTTCCATTGAAAATGATCATGTGACCTACTAGGTCATTGTTTGCCATAGTAATCCAATATCTTGTATTTTGCAATTTTGTTTGTCTATCTGTCTGATTCATTGCCATAAAATTGAGAGATAACATGGAATGGAAATAATTATGCATTCCTTAAAAAATAAGCTTCAAAATATACTACTGTTCTATTAAGAAAGTGAATCATCTGTTCTTCACTGTCATGAATGGGTTAGTTAGATTCATTTTTATCTTTAAGAGGAGGTAATTCAGAGATGCATAGTTTTGGATCCAATTATATTGTCATTATCCCCCTTAAAATGTTACTATAAATAGGGGTTTTATGTCTTATCTTATCATGTCATTTACAGCTTTCAAGAAGACTACTTCGATGATGAGACTGCTCAGGTTCTGATGGAGGCATTAGGAAAGAATGGTTCCCTCGAATCACTTGAGTAAGTGACCTTTCGTTGTTTTATTGAATGTGATTGTGACCTGGAGTTACGGGGTCATTTGAAACATATTTACATGTAGATCTTAATGGCACATTTAAGTCCCTTCACTAGACATCAAATTCACCCTTTGGACATCTATACAGTGCATTCATTGACTGTGCTTTTTGTTTTTGCTTGTGAGGTTTTATACATTTTTACAAGTATATATTTTATTCTATTCAAGCACCTTTACTTGGTATAAAGAGTTGTTATTATATTACTTTCAGTTGTACTTTAGTATCCTTATTTGCCTTTAATCACCTTTAAAAAGAGATCCTTATTAACTTCATAGGACATTTAATCACCTTCCAGTTAAAACATCATCATTTGTCATCTATAACACTGGGGCTCAGGGAGCTTGGGCTTTTGCCTGGTCCAGGGGGCTGGTGGGTTTCCCAGAGGACTGTTGGCAAGACCTAGGGGCTGTAGGGAAGCTAGTGGGACAATTGCCCGGCCTATAGTAAATTATTGTCTGGCCCAGCAATACTGGGGTCTGCAGGTTGTCCAAGGGAACTGGAGTTTGGCCAAGGGTCTGGTGCTTGGCCCAGGGGTCTGTTGTGTAGCTGTAGGGACTATTGCCAGACATTTTTTTCTAATTTAATTTTATTTATACATGATGCAATTCAAACAGTGTGTCTGGTCTCCCATTGCTGTCCTGTGGACTATTTGGGCACAATTCCGTGCAGGGGTCATCCAAATCTCCTATCTGCACTGCATGGGACTCGAACCAATGCAGTGACTTGGGACTTGGGGGATTGGAGGCCAGCCAAGGGGGTTGCTGTCCACTCAGGGGGCAGTAGTTTGGCCCATTCCTCATATATTTCTAATCATGGAGTTATGAACATCTTATTAAGTGATCATGACTTAATATATGTTACTGAAAAGAAGGATAAAACTAGAAATAACTGTATATCTGTTAGTGGCAAATCATATTGCACAAAGGTAGTTAGTAAAACACCATGTGCATATAATCAATTGTATATGAATAAAGTAAAGAAACGGTCACCAGACTGTAAGGGAAAATATCATAAAAGTATTCGAAATTATATGAGTTACTACGTTACATAATGTAAATACAGCATGGACTTCTGGTAGGTGTAAATATACCTGTTCAGCTATAGCAGACAGGTTGCATCTCCTAGGGAGTACCAATGCTCGGGATGAAATCAATAACCAGACTGATATATAAAGGGTGGAACCTATGGTTAAAGCGGAGAACACTATTAGATACCATTTGGAACAGTACGAGTCTTGAGGATTCGGGGGTTTGGATAGCCATACTTAAAAGGACATCTGGTGGCTAGTAAGATAACTACATTGTTGCATGAACGTGTGAGGCCCGGTGGACTCTACGGAAGAAACTTGCCTTCATGTAATAGGATTGTGAACCTAGGATTATATAGGCTACAACTACACTGGCAATTGTCCACAATTGATATATCCACCAATAAACCTGACTCTCAGCCAAGTGTTGTTTGCATCATGGATATGAATGCTCATCTCGCGAAACAGTCTACTACTTGACTAGCAAACATAGAAGAAGTTAACTAAGATGATTCGACTAATAAATGAGAACAGTTCCCCAATTATTAAGTAAAACCCATAACGACAACTAGCGTTCAATATCGTAATTATGATTGTGATAGCCTACAGCAGGGCTTGACTGTCATTGATTGGACCCCTTATTGGCAATTCACTGATCCCACTGACTGTTGGAACTTTATATTAAAGGATATCCGAGTACTTTTGAATAAGACATGCCCAATAAAAGTGAACATTTTCAAAGATAGGAATGAACCATGAATCACTGCAGAGATCCTAGATATGATTAGAGAGAAAAATGTTGCATGGAAAAAGGCTTAAAGAACCCAAGACCCTATTTTGATAGCGAGAGCTAAGGCTCTCAGAAATAGGAGTAAGGCTATTTATTATCTATTATTATCTATTGTTTTCTTATGTTCTGAATCTTGAACTTATTGTATATTACTTAAAATTTGATTATTTGAATTCATTTAGTTATGCTGCTCTTGCGAATTCATGATCTTGTTACCATGCTCAGTGGGGGAGGGAATGGGTATTAATGGATTTTCTGGGGTTTTCATTCGGAAGGCTAAAATGCCAATATCCGAATTGTATATATTTATTTCTTTGACTAAATTTGGGTTTTCTTGTTGTTCCACAATGTTTGATTTAATGTACGTTTTTTTCAACATTATATTGATATTGAATGGGAATATGTGCTGTGCTATACTAGGATAACGACAGTGTCTGAACTTGCTTCAGTATGATACATTTGACAATGGTTAATCTAAACAAATTATCTCTTACAAGAGGACAAAATATTTCACACTTAAATATACGCAGCTTATGGAGTAAGATATTTTCGTAATACATTATTAAATAATACATTAGATATTGTTGGAATTTCTGAAACTTGGTTACATAGTTATTTACCAGATTCATTTGTAAATATTCCTAACTATAAATTATTTCGCCTTGATCGTTCTTGGTATAATGTTTATAATAATGTTAAGAAAGGAGGAGGAGTATGTTTATATGTGAACAGTGATCTTGATGTTTCATGTACTAAACATGACATGCTCAATACTAGTAATAAGGATATTGAATGTCAATGGATTGAAATTATTTGTCCCAAGCAAAGGAACATGATTATAGCGAACTTGTATAGACCTCCTCAGGAAAACATTGACATTTTTGTTGATTATATAGAGACATGTCTATCTGAGTTAGATCTAAAAAAATATGATGTATTTATCATGGGAGATTTTAATTTACCATTCTGTCAACATAACAATGAAGGTACTTCTAAGGTTCATGATTTGTTTAAACAATTTGGTCTAAACACCCATATCAAGGAACCTACACGATATGGACAAGTTTCATGTCATTGTATTGATCAGATTGCTTCAAATTGTATTAATATTATTGAAGGTGGTACTTCTGATTTGAATATTAGTGACCATCAGATGGTGTTTGTTAGACGTAAAAAGCCTCCTATTTTCAAAAAAAAAGGCAATTTTCAAGGGGCGCTCATATAGGAATTATAGTACTGAACAACTAATAACTGAATTGAATGCTATCGATTGGACTGATTTCTTTATTGAAGGGGACCAGAACAGATTGTGGAGTACTTATGTAAATAGACTTGAATCAATTATAGATAGGATGTGTCCCCTAAAAAATTTTAGAATCAAAAAGTTTAAAGAAGCATGGTTAACTCCGGAACTATTAGAGTTAATAAAGGACAAGGATGCTGCTATGGAATTAGCCAAGAAATCCAAATCTGAGGCTCTATGGGAAACAGCTCGCAGATTGAGAAACAGATGTTTATCTCTTACACGTAAAGCTAAAAGTGACTTTATTAGAAATGAACTGAATGATAATGTTTCAGATCCCAAGAAATTTTGGAAAAATATCAATGATATTTTACCAAATAAAAATCCAACTGCAGCTAAAATACAATTGATTGACAATGTGTCTAATCAAACTGTTAAAGATGAACTTGTAGCAGACTTTGTCAATGACTATTTTACCAATATTGGTAAAAATTTGTCTAAAAACTTTGATACTCCATGGAATTATTTAGGTAAGAAGCCTGTTATTCATGCGAATGATATTGTATTCACTGATGATGAACTACGCAGGATTTGTCATGACATCAATACTTTTAAGGCATCATCTGTATCTCACATATCATCTCGAATTTTGAAAGATGCATTTTTGGCGAGAATTGATATTTTCAAACATATTCTAACACGAAGTTTTGAAACAGGCATTGTTCCAAATGCATGGAAGGTTGGTAATATCATTCCAATACCCAAGGGCGGTGATGCAAAAAATGTATCCAATTTAAGGCCTATTTCTCTTTTACCCCTACATCAAAACTAATTGAGAGGATAGTTCATAACAACATGTCTACCTTTTTGGAAAATCATGATTTATTGGATGAAAAACAAGGAGGTTTTAGGAAAAGTCAATCTACTATTAACACAGTCAGCTATTTTACAAAAGAGATTTTTGATGCAATAAATAATAGACAAATTATCTTAACTACCTTCATTGACATGTCAAAAGCTTTTGACACTGTACATCATGACATTTTACTAAAAAAAACTGGAATTGATAGGTTTTTCAGGACAACTTTTGAAATGGTTAAAAAATTACTTAGTAGATAGACAACAATTTTCGACAGTTAATAATATAAAATCCTCTAAACTTGATATAACCTGCAGTGTTCCCCAAGGGAGCATCCTAGGCCCCTTGCTTTATATTATTTATGTAAATGATTTGTCATGCATCTTAAAAGACAGCTCTCATTTTCTCTATGCGGATGATACTGTCATATACAAATCTGGTACTGTGTTGGAAGTTACACCTTATTTGCAATCAGACTTATTAAGGTTCTATAACTGGTGTTGTGCCAATAAACTGACAGTTAATCTTAAAAAAACTAAATATATGATTTGTGGTAGGAGATCAGATACTAAAAAAATAAAAAATCATAGACTATTTACTGGCAACACTAAGATAGATAAAGTGATTTCCTACAAATATCTTGGCATAACACTGGACCAAAATATGAATTATAACAAGCACATCCGCAGTTGTATCAAAAATGCTTCTCATAAGGTGTATCTATTATCCAAAATTCGTAGATATATCACGGTACAATCGTCTGTAAATATATATAAAACAATGATCCTGCCAATAATTGAATATGGATGTATCTTCTAGATGGTGCCACAACTAAGTGTCTGGAAAAGTTGCAAAAAATCCAGAATAGAGCACTAAGAATTTGTGTAAATACTGGTGACGTACAGATACCTAGAGATATCTTGCATATAAGATGTAAAATTGATTACTTATCTACTAGACGCAAATATTTTCTTGGTCTCTTTATGTACAAACAAATGAATAACTTGGATATTAGGAATTTAAGAAATGTCAGGACAAGAGCCCATGATGCACCTTTATTTTTGACATCTAAACCAAATTGTGAGCTCTATAAGATAAATGTCTTTTATAAAGGTAGTATTACTTGGAACAATTTACCGACGAGGATAAGGAACATGGATGGCTACAAAACTTTTAAATACCATTTACGTAAATATTTGTTAACTTAAAACTTTGTGAATTGAATTTTTCTTCTACTTGTATTTCCTTTTCAATTTGCTTTCTGTTTATATCAAAACTGAGTTAATATTATTGATGACACTTGCATAGATGTATTTTATCATGTAATCGGTTATAACTTTATTGTTATCAACACAGCTTGTAATTTGTCTTTGTTGTATTCAATATTCTGTTTAATGATTACGTACCTTTAACATTTGATGTATATAGTTTGATTTATTTTAAATTAATTTGCCTTACTATAGTTCATAATTGACTGTAATTTATTGGACTTCTAAAAGGCTGGTATATTGATGTAAACTAGCATTAAGTTGCTAATTCAATATTATCAGGATAAATAAAATGAATTTAAAAAATAAAAATTATTAGAAGAGCTAAGGCTAATTTATACAGGATTATAGGGATGATGGTATTACATCATTTGGCAAAAATCAATTTACTGTTACCAAGCAGTCAAAAATTAACCTTATTGGTTAGGAAATTATGTCACCTATTTAGCAAAGTGATACGCCAGATTATATTAATAGGTATTTCGCAACAATTGGACAACAATTAGCTAGGCCTAGCAAATTTGATACTGAATGGGATGATGTAATCAACTTGAATGTTGGTAATGAGATGGAAAAATATTTTGTTGACGAAGAGTTTTTGTATGATATTGTAAAGAATATTGATATTTTTAAATCCTCCTCTGTTGATCAAATATCTACTCGAGTCTTGAAAGATTCATTTCTTGAATTGATCCACAACTTGTACATATCTATACTTGCAGTTCTAATACATGTACTTTCCCTGATACTTGGAAATTGGCTAATGTTATCCCACTTCAGAAACCAGGTGACCCTACCGATGTTGCAAATCCAAGACCTATATCATTGTTACCCCTACTTGGCAAGATTCTTGAATAATTAGTTCACAAGCAATTAATGAATCATTGTGAAAATAAAAATCTTATTCAAGAATACCATGGAGGATTTCATAAACATAGATCTACTCTTGGGACTATTGCAAAATTTACTGATGATGTTTCCTTGTTTCTTAAATGACAGACAATATACTATGGCTACCTATAATTATGTGACCTGTTTTGGTGAAATGAGTTGGATGTCGCGGAAAGTCAAACTGAGATATGGGCTTCTGAAGTTGCATTTCGCATTTTTTATCAAAAATGGGTTTTTTCTTTTATTCAAATCTCCTTTTTTTTTTTTTTTTAGTACTTTATTTCAACTGGTTCAACATCGGCGCACGCCGGTTTTCGTTGAATCACCAGAGCCGTGCTACATGCATCATTTTATAACAGCAACTTTTAACCTGCCTTAACACTATATGAGACGAAGTCTCATGGTTTGAAATACAATCATAGGCGTTTTAAACAGTGTTCAATTATGAGTACGTAGTGAGAAAGATAGAAAACAAACTGTTAAATAAAATATTTGAGGATTACCTTGGCCAGTCGTTGACTAGCTGTTGATTTGATAGATGAAAGTCAGGAAGTGACAATTACACGTTGTTTGATCAGTCATTGATTATTTTAATGATAGCTGATATGGGAGAATTTTTATCAGCAACAGACAAGGTAGGGGAAATGAAAGTTAGGAAGGGGGGAGAAGGAAGGGGTAAGGGATAGTGGAGTCAGATGCACATGTCACAATTTATCATTCAGTTTATAATTTCCAAGAGATTGATTGAGTTTTTAAGCCATTTTTTCTGGGCTAGCTTAAAGGATCTGATATCTGGAAGATTTCTCAAGTTAGGCTGAAGGTTGTTCCATTCTAATGCACCTGCATATACAGTATTACATTTGTAGGCTTCAATTCGCGGAATGCAGGTTTTAAAGACTGGGCCGTCATGAAGTCTAGTCAGCACCTTTCCAGTTTTTAGTAAGTTAGGGTTAACCTCCTTCATTTTGAACATACAGTTGCGTAAGTGGACTAGCCTTCTGTTCTTTAAGGTAGCTATTTTAGCACTTTTATGCAGTGCAACACTTTGATCCCTGGCAAAGTTTCTGGTGCAGATACGTAAACCATGATTTTGCAGTTTTTGAAGTTTAGTGGTCATGACATTTTCTGAGGAACCGTAGATAACATCAGCATAGTCAAACAAGGGTAGTATCATGCTTTTGTATACCTGGATGGCCATTTTTTCAGTTAGATAGCAGCGGACCTTACTTAACAAGTATAGTTTATGGGAAACAGTTTTGATCACAGAAGATATATGAGGTTTGAAAGTTAAAGCTGAGTCCAAAATTACCCCTAAGTATTTGTAAGAGGGTACTATTTGGATTATTTTGTCATTTAGTATGAGTTCAGGTTTCCCAGCCTTCTTAACTTTTTGTTTAGTGCCATATAGCACCATTTTGGTCTTACTGGCATTTAAGGAGAGTACATTAGACTTACACCACTGTTCAATTTTAACAATAGCACGCTGCATTTGTACCATTAGCTCATCTAAGTCATTTCCCTTTAAAAAGATTACTGTGTCATCTGCAAATAGCCTCACCTCTACATCGGTCAATATGTTTGGAATATCATTAACATATGCCAAGAAGAACAGCGGGCCAAGGATTGAGCCCTGAGGGACTCCACATACAATGTTATTCGAATCTGAGACTCTATTTGAGATTTTCGTACGCTGTGTTCTGTTAGACAAGTAATCTTCTACCCATGAAAGGTTACCTTCTCTTACCCCTAGATGCTGAAGTTTTTTGAGAAGGATTTTATGGTTAACAGTGTCGAAAGCTTTCTTGACATCCAAATAAATAGCCACCGAGTATTCATTTTTATTGATTGCTTCGAATAAGTAATCACAGATACTAACAACCAAATCAAAAGTAGATCTATTTTGGCGAAACCCTCCTTGAAGCGGTGTGAGAAGGTCAGAATCCTCCCAAAATTTCATAATATGGGTGTGGACCACCCTTTCGATTATCTTGCTAGGCAGTGGAAGAAGTGATATGGGCCTATAATTACCTACCTCAGATTTTTTACCACCTTTATGAATCGGTACAATAGTAGCTGATTTCCAGGATGCAGGCATACAATGTTTTTCAAAAGACAAGTTCACAAGGTAGACCACCTGGGGAATCAGAACCAGGAAAGCATCTTTCAATATCATTGAAGACAGTCCCTCAATACCAGATGATTTTGTAATTATAATAGAACTGCAGATTTTTTGGATTTCTTCAAAGTCAGTTCGAAAAGGTGATAGGTCATTATCACTTACATCACCAGCATAGGACCAGGGTTCATTGAATCCCTTAGCCAGGTTTGGACCAATATTGGCGAAAAAAGAGTTTATATAATCAGCTGTGTTATCATGAGTAATAGTTTCACCTGTTAGCGTATCCCTGAGCTCAATCGGGGACTTAGATTTCTTCCCATCCGGCAATACCTCTTTAATCCCTCTCCAACATTTTTTATGGTCATGAATATTATTGAAATATTCGTCTTCAATAAAGTCTGCTTTAAGGTTTTTAACCTGCCTACCGACCTGGTTTCTAGCTAATTTGGCTGCGTCCCAGTCTTCCTGCTTTCCTGACCTTTTTGCTTTAGCCATTAGCCTATCTTTGTCTGCTATGAATTCCAAAATTTCAGGGGATATCCAAGGGTCCTGTTGATCGTAGGTACTCATATTTTTAAGTGGGCACATTGTATCAATTTGGTTAGTAATTTTGGCTAACATTATTTCCCAACATTGGTCAGGGTCCTGACAGTCATAGAAGTCTTCCCATTCACAACGTATTAAAGATTCTTGGAAACCTTCTTTATCATAGTTTCGATAAGACCTCCCTTTAAATTTAGTTTTAGATCTCCTTGGCAAACATTTTTTCCTGGTAACATAAACTGCCTGATGATCACTTAGGTTTATGTCTAAGATTCCTTTGCCATGGATTATTCCCGAATTTGTAAGTATTAGGTCAAGGCAAGAGTTTTTATCTTTCCCATATCTAGTTACTTGGTCGGTGAGCTGTTTTAGTCCCAGAGTGTTAGCAAGCAATAATATTTCTTTAGTTGCAGGTGATTTTTTGTCAAGGATATCGATGTTCATATCCCCTAGAAGGAAGAGGTCTACATTATCTTTAAAATCAGCTTCTTCAACTATTGCCCGGATTTTACTGCAAAATGTTTTGTAGCAACCCTGAGGCGGTCTGTATATATTGAAAAGTACAATTTTTCTTTCATTCGGTCTGTGCATAGATAAACATTGTATTTCAATATCCCGTTCACTACAGTTTAAATTTGAGTGGGTTGAGTCAGAGAAGGACAAGCTATCTTTAACATATGAGATGAGGCCCCCACCACTTTTAATGTTTGCACAGTCAACATCCTTCCAATTCCTGTCAAGCCTGGTTAAGGTATAGCCTGGGATTGAGATAAAACTATCAGGAATTTTAGATGAAAGCCAAGTCTCAGACATCGTAAAAACATGTATGCCACTGTCCATTATTTGTTGTCGAACCACCTCAAATTTACCTGGTTTAAATAGGCTTCTCACATTTAGGTGGGAGAAGTGTAATCCTTTAGCTAGCCTGAGATCATTATTATCCATATTCATTCTCGAACAACATACCCCTTTGTCCATTCTGACTCAAAGTAGGTGGGGGAAGAAGTATAGTAAAACTCAAGAACATGGGGAAAGGTAGGGGAAGCCAAACAGGTGTATTTGATAAAAACATGACAAAATACATGCTTAAAGATACAAAACATAACTGAATGATTGGATATCGGCAGCTGAGGCCATCCAATTCAGTAATGTTCATCACAATATATGCGATTAGGGATCATTGAGGCTGACCATCCAAAGCTAAACTAGTAGTGCAAATTCAACATTGAACGACAAGTAAATAAGTTCACCTTAGTAGGCTAGAAAAGTCTTGGTTTGTGCAAATGGCCTGATAACGGTTTAAGCATCGTGTGCTATTTCACGGGAAGAATTTGAACTCATACATTCGACAGGCTCGGGCTTGTCTGAAACCACTTCCTCTAAAAAGTGTCAAGGAGTGTAAGGGATGTGTTCACACTTTTGCAGTGTCAATGGTATGGGCCATTACATAAGTGTCTCACAGGGGGTCCCCCCCCACCTTGCCTGTAACCCTGGAGCTGCCACTAAACTTTCACCTCCTTAAGTTGACCCAATGACCTAGATAATATAGTATTATATGTGTGTGTATATGTATGTATGTGTGTATGTATGTATGTATGTATGTTGTATGTATGTATGTATGTATGTATGTATACATGTATGTATGTATACATGATAACTTGTGGATGAAAAGAATCATTTAGGAAGTTTTATGTCCCTCTTTAGGGGGAGTAGGGGGCCGGGAAGAGGACAGGGGGACGGCCCTGGTCTCCCCGTGCGTTGCTCTGTGGTGCTGACGGCATTAGGAGGGGTAGGGGGCCGGGAAGAGGTCAGGGGGACGGCCCTGGTCTCCCAGTGCGTTGCTCTGTGATGCTGACGGGGTTAGGGGGAGTAGGGGGCCGGGAAGAGGTCAGGGGGACGGCCCTGGTCTCCCCGTGCGTTGCTCTGTGGTGCTGACGGGATTAGGGGGAGTAGGGGGCCGGGAAGAGGTCAGGGGGACGGCCCTGGGCTTCCCGTGCGTTGCTCTGTGATGCTGACAGGGTTAGGGGGAGTAGGGGGCCGGGAAGAGGTCAGGGGAATAGCCCTGGGCTCCCCGTGCGTTGCTCTGTGATGCTGACGGGGTTAGGGGGAGTAGGGGGCCGGGAAGAGGTCAGGGGAATAGCCCTGGTCTCCCCGTGCGTTGCTCTGTGATGCTGACGGGGTTAGGGGGAGTAGGGGGCCGTGGAAGAAAAGAACCTTTTGAGAGGGTTTTCATGCCGATTTGAGCACTTTGAAAAATTTCCAAATTTGAAACATTTATGACTCCCAGTATGAGTCAACTATGGTTCAAAACTGACTCTAAGGTTGTAGCCCCGAGTGAGAATGACCATTGTAAACTAGTCAGGAAACTGTGAGACTAATAAAACATTTTCTAGAAATTTAGACAGATTTTTAACTTAATTCTTACAGTGAAAACCCCAACCAATGGATTTTGCTAAAAACTTGCATAAATGATATCTAGGCCTATCTCATGCCAAAAATGTCCCCTATTTAATGGAAATCATTTTACATATTTCCCGGCCTCCAGCCATTCCCCTCAGCTTCCCCTATTTGATGGAGTTAAGGTTGTTGGGGCATTCTGACGGGAATGCAATTACCTGATGACTTGTGGAAGAAAAGAACCTTCTAGTAGGGTTTTCATGCCGATTTGAGCACTTTGAAAAATTTCCAAATTTGAAACATTTATGACTCCCAGTATGAGTCAACTATGGTTCAAAACTGACTCTAAGGTTGTAGCCCCGAGTGAGAATGACCATTGTAAACTAGTCAGGAAACTGTGAGACTAATAAAACATTTTCTAGAAATTTAGACAGATTTTTAACTTAATTCTTACAGTGAAAACCCCAACCAATGGATTTTGCTAAAAACTTGCATAAATGATATCTAGGCCTATCTCATGCCAAAAATGTCCCCTATTTAATGGAAATCATTTTACATATTTCCCGGCCTCCAGCCATTCCCCTCAGCTTCCCCTATTTGATGGAGTTAAGGTTGTTGGGGCATTCTGACGGGAATGCAATTACCTGATGACTTGTGGAAGAAAAGAACCTTCTAGTAGGGTTTTCATGCCGATTTGAGCACTTTGAAAAATTTCCAAATTTGAAACATTTATGACTCCCAGTATGAGTCAACTATGGTTCAAAACTGACTCTAAGGTTGTAGCCCCGAGTGAGAATGACCATTGTAAACTAGTCAGGAAACTGTGAGACTAATAAAACATTTTCTAGAAATTTAGACAGATTTTTAACTTAATTCTTACAGTGAAAACCCCAACCAATGGATTTTGCTAAAAACTTGCATAAATGATATCTAGGCCTATCTCATGCCAAAAATGTCCCCTATTTAATGGAAATCATTTTACATATTTCCCGGCCTCCAGCCATTCCCCTCAGCTTCCCCTATTTGATGGAGTTAAGGTTGTTGGGGCATTCTGACGGGAATGCAATTACCTGATGACTTGTGGAAGAAAAGAACCTTCTAGTAGGGTTTTCATGCCGATTTGAGCACTTTGAAAAAAATCCAAATTTAAAACATTTATGACTCCCAGTAGGAGTCAACTATGGGTCAAATGTGACTCTTAGGTTGTAGCCCCGAGTGAGAAGGACAATTCTATACATGCCAGAAAATTCTGTGATGATTACAAAATTATCTAGAAATTTAGAAAGATTTTTCACCTTATTTTTATACTGAAAGACTCAACCAATGGATTTTGCTAAAAACTTGCATAAATGATATCTAGGCCTATCTCATGCCAACAATATTGTCGGATATATGGGCAGCAAATTTTCTCAGGGACAACTCATGGGTTAAGGATGGGTGCAGGTGGCCAGCCTAATAAATCATAGTGGGATTGGATGTGTCCTTCTGGTAGGCCTGAGCCTCAAATCAAGATAGAAACAATACAGGAGGGGGGACGGTTGGTAACCAACCACCACTATAATGTAATGGGCCAGGTACCTGCACCTATCCTTGGTCCCTGAGGTGGGCCCCTGATAATTCAATGCCTGTAAATTCAACAACATTTTTGGCATGAGATAGGCCTAATTATTATTCCTGGAAGGTTTTAGCAAAATCTACTGGTTGAGTTTTCCTGTGTGAAAAAAACAGTAAAAATCGTTGTGATTTTCTAGATAATGTTGTAATCGTCACAGAATTTTCTGATATGTATAGAATTGTCCTTCTCACTCGGGGCTACAACCTAAGAGTCACATTTGATCCATAGTTGACTCCTACTGGGAGTCATAAATGTTTTAAATTTGGATTTTTTTCAAAGTGCTCAAATCGGCATGAAAACCCTATCAAAAGGTTCTTTTCTTCCACAAGTCATCAGCTCTTTGCAACCTGAGAATATCAGGAGGCTAGAGGTGGCTATTCATAGAGGGATGGTCAGGGACATGGAGTAAAGGCTGGGAAATATGTAAAAGGATTTCCATCAATTAGGGGACATTTTTGGCATAAGATGGGCCTAATTATCATTTCTGAAAGATTTTAGCAAAATCCATTGGTTGAGTCTTTCAGTATAAAAATAAGGTGAAAAATCTTTCTAAATTTCTAGATAATGTTGTAATCATCACAGAATTTTCTGACATGTATAGAATTGTCCTTCTCACTCGGGGCTACAACCTAAGAGTCACATTTGACCCATAGTTGACTCCTACTGGGAGTCATAAATGTTTTAAATTTGGATTTTTTTCAAAGTGCTCAAATCGGCATGAAAACCCTATAAAAAGCTTCTTTTCTTCCACAAGTCATCAGCCCCTGTGCGTTACTCTAGATCTGTGGGACTGACGGGATTAGGATGGGTAGGGGGCCGGGAAGAGGTCAGGGGGATAGCCCTGCAGGTCTCCCCGTGGGTTGCTCTGCAGTCTAGGCCTTTACCAACACCTCTGGTCAGACATAGAAAGGGCTGGGAAATAACTAAAATGAGACAACCAAACATAGTGCTAATTATAGATGTCCCCAGCTGGGCGGGGATGGGTGGGAAGGGGACCCCCTGTGAGACACTTATGTAATGGGCCATACCATTGACACTGCAAGAGTGTGAACACATCCTTTACACTTCTTGACACGTTTTAGAGGATGTGGTTTCAGACACCCCCGAGCCTGTCTAATGTATGAGTTCAAATTCTTCCCGTGTTTATGATCAGCTGTCCTTTTATAAGCTAAGGACTAGCACTAAATCTTAATGCACATATACGCCAGGTATTAATCAGGCAGATAGACTGTAACGTATTAACCGCACTAGCCTCAAGATATAAATCCAAATTAAATTAAATCCTTAGGGTCTTTTCTGTGACTGCTCATGGTCCTAATTAAAGAGTTCTTACGTCGGTAGCGTTGAGTGGACACCATCAATCCACAGCGGTGACATGTCCATAGTATCGTGTATCCTCTTATGAGGGGATCAACTAAAGTGACTGAGAGCATCTAGACGTACACATTCAGAAAACAATTATTTCAAGTCGAAGAGAGTTCACTAGTTATGCGGAAAAATGTGTACAGGCACTCACAATTTAAGTGTCCATCGATGCCAAAATTTGGGAAATAACCTCAAATGCCTGCACAGTAATTTACTGAGAATCCTTTTACTCAGTTGCCCGTCCTTGTCGTGGACCCGGAGAGGCAAGCAAAGAAGAAGGAAGGGGCAATGAGCAGACCAAGGAAATTAGGTCTTATATGTTAATAAGTTGGATGTTGGGGGATTGAATTTAAGATAAAGGGTACAGCATAATAAGGCTGTATTAGGCAGTGATAACCTTTAAGAATTTAGAAAAAGGTGGAAGGGTAGAACCGTTGGTGTAGCTGTACATCACACGTATCATGCTGAGTAGCAGGCTAATTCCTTGAAAGCGCCTTGATGAATTGTTCGGCCCACTTGTCAATTACGAACGGCCTAATGTGGATGCCATCATCAGAGAGGTGATGATAATAGTTCCTTCTCTTACCATGTTGTTGTCTGTGTACTGGAGCAGCCAGGTGTGGAAGATAGAGGTCCTTCACACCCATGATCCTTATAATCTCAATGTTGTACCTCCAGACCAGTAAATCCACCATGCCTTGTTGTTCAAAAGTAGCACCAGAGACAGCCTTGCTCAGGTCGACTCCAACTAGGGGGCAAAAAATTACCTTGCTGCCTGGGAACCACTTCTTGAAGTAGTCGTCCGCTTCTCTGAGGGAGGTTAAGAAGTAGTTCTCAAGGTCCGGGTAAAAGTCCCAATCGAAACTAATCTTCCCTGTCTTATAGTCCTTGGAGGTTATATCGTTGGCTCCAGCGCACACGTATATGATATCAAACGGGTACCAAAATAAGTAAGTGGAGGCTACTTGCGTTAGGGCGTGAAATTTGGCCCCCGGGTAGTACCATACTTCCATAGGTCTATCAGAGTAGTTGTTCTTATCAATTTGGTATTGGAGGCCTCTCCCTCGACTATCGGTTAGAATTACACTGTGTTGCTTCCGTCCCTGGTACAACGCCATGCTTCGGTTCAGATAGGCTTAAGTCAGACTACTCACTTTTAGGCTCAGCCTGTTCTCGCCGTAGCTCCTTCCTGATGTCACACAGAATTTTGCCCAATTTATTGGCTCCACGGATCTTGCCCTCCTTGATTTGGTCGCTTTCTGCAAGTGTATAGCCACAGCCCCACACTCGGTCAGGACAAGCTTCGTATAGAACTTTATCTCTTGTCGCTAAGAGTTTGGCTCGGTGGGTCTCGTTATTTCTGAACTTGTATTCGAGGATGTCCCGCATAACTTTCTCTTTCCGCCCGTTCCACTCAATGGTATCCTTGATGCCACGTGCCAACGATTTGGCCTTGTATGGGTCAGTTTCCCCAAGTTGGTTTAACACATCTGTCTTCGTTCCACAATGCTGAGCCCTCGCGTACTGGTACGCCGCCTCTGCAGAATTGAATTCAACTTCTCCGTAACGAATTACGCAGTCTGACATATTCGAGAGGGCCGAGTGTTTACCTTGAAAAGCTATTGCCTTGCCGCCGTCTACTTCCACCGTTTTCGCACGTTCTAGCGTAACGCCATCCGGAAGTCCATCTACGTCACCGTTCCCATAACGACGCCCATTTACGACGATGACGTTACCTTTGATCGTTGCTTGATGACCTAGTTTTCGCGCTAGCCCCGCCAAGGCTCTGAGATCTCCCATTTGCATTCTTTGAAAGGATGTTAAATCATCGTTGATAAAAACCCTGTTCCATCTTGGGAACCCACTTAAGCTCTTGATACGCTTGAAAATCTCCGTTTTGCATCCTGCCCGCATGAAATTAAGGACAATTGGGCGCGGCCTAGCTTGACTTGCTCCCGGCCCCGCGCCGCCTTCGGGCGGCCTAAGATTTGGTTCCTTTCCACGCCTGTAAATGCTTGAGCAAACTTCAATCCCAAAGGGCACATCCAAGTCGTGAAATAAATCCGCTACAATATCTCCTGGTTTACGGTTGGGGTCCTCCTTTATGCCTTCAATGACTAGATGCTGCCTTTTAAGCTCCCTTTCCTGCAGCTCCATGCGCCATTCCATTCGATCCATCCTTGAACTTTGCTTTTCCAGACTGCCCTGCAACTCAGCGTCAGCTCTGTTTAGTTTGATGATTTTCAATTTGACTTCTGCGTAGTTAACATTTATGCCCGAGATTCTATTTCCTAACTCCTTGAAGTTGGCCGCGGATGTTTCTGCATTTGTTCTAATTATGGCGATTACGTCAGAAATAGTCGGTTCAGCCGTTCCTTCATCTTCGTCCCGGGAGGCTCCTAACGATCCAGTCTGCACGTGGTCTGCAGTTTTTCTCTCTTCTTTTTTCCCTGAGTTCTTGTTTTTAGGGTCTTTATCTAGTGTTGGTGCCATGCTCCTACCATTCATAGAGTTGAAATAGGATGGATTCCTTCGATCTGAGATTTTTGCACACGTGAAAATAGCCAAATTTAGTAGTGGTCAGTCCGCACCGGTTCACCTAGCTCGCCGCCATTTTGTTTTTTCCTATATCAGAAGTCTTCCCAAAAGATTTTTTAGCCCCCAAAGCCATCTCTAAGTCCCTCTAACTAAGCCCCAAAGACGCGCAACGCCTCAGTGATCTGAAACAAAAGACCCTCGCATCACGCCATTTTCCCCTAACTTCACGGCTCGCCTGTCGGTCTTGATCCCATCCCAGCCCCATGTTCCACCATAAATTGAGCGAATTTATGTGGTATAGCCGAGCCACAGCAATGGCGGACTTTGGTGGACAAGTACTTTCTCTTCGCCGAGGGGGAGGAGGAGAAAGACGAGGCCCACAAAGAAGATGTTCAGGAGGACCTAGGGGAACTGGTGGACAATGAGGATGAGCAACCAGGCAAATGAAGGCTGGCAGGTGGCAGGCGACTACAAGGATCCTCCAGCTGGAGGACATCAGGCGGGTCGTGGGCTTCATCAACTCATATGCCGAGACCAATGCCCTTGTCCTGCCTGGCTGTGTGTCTTCCCACAAATGGGATGACATCCTCCTCCTCCCCTCCTCTTCCACAAAGGCCGACATCTACAGGTTGTACAGAAACGCCATGGAGGAGGCTAACTTTAGGTGTGTGGCTGACTCAACTTTTAGAAACCTGTTGTAAAATATCCTGACCCACAACCCCTTTTCCTCAGTGTCCTGATCTGGTTTCTAAATGAATCGACTATAGTCTGACTCCATTATAATAATCTGACCCCAGTAGATAATTCTGACTCCAAAGAAACATAGATCCCAAATAGCATAATATAATCTTGCATACTCCCAGTCCAGGTAATTCCCATGAGTTAATCAACTCTAACAAACAATTATGACTCCAATTCATAAACCTACCTCAAATATAATGGATCCAGAATGTTGGAGATAATTTGGAATAAGTTGCCCTAAGCAAACTGAGGATAAGGTATAAATACATGAGGGGTAGGGGGATAGTTAGGGAATAGGGAAGGGGGAGGGACCCTGTCCCTCCTGGTTGGGATCACCAGGAGGTCAGAAGAACGGTCACACAACAAGTAAGTACTGGGTACGAATGACCGACCATTTGGAGATGGCTCTCCACTTTATTCCCAAAATTATCAGTTTCATAATGGTCCATAGATATTACCAAAGAGGGCAGAAGTCCTACCAGGGGGCGGGCCATTCATGGGGGCACACTGTAAACTCTCAAAAGGTTATCCAAAGCCAGCTGTACACTATTATCCTGTACTGGTACCGGCCGCCAGTAACAATGTTTTTAGAAAGTTTATGGTAACGTTCTTTCCCGGTGAGTGATTGACCGGCCTATGTCCTTGCCCTTTGGATGATATGTGAGTGTTATTACACAATGGTCAGTCAACTGTCCATGTGAAATATCTTTATATATTCTAGGAGCAATATGACCATACAAATTACAATTAATATGATTGGTGTCATAATCATCAATTACACAACATGGTAACAATAATGTAAAGCAAATTATCAATATTCTTTTATAGATGTGACACTCTAGATCACAGAACGTGGCCAAGCCAATTAGTATTATTTTTACACTGTGGCTCCAACTCCTCCCTCGCGTAGTGTGTTCCCGCCCTATGACTGACCTCTGCTGGGAATGCCAGCGCAACATCAGGGATATCTCTGCCTCTAGTAACCTACCTGACATTGTGAAACAGGCCAAGCTGAAAAAGGAACAACTTCACCTCGAGGTGGTGGCTTGGGAGAGGGCCTTTTATCAGGACATGGTCAAGTCTGCCAAGGCTCCTACAAGGAAACAGAGTCCCCTCCCCTTGGCCCCCACCCCCCTTGTTCTTCTGACACGAAGGTCCACATCAGTTTTGATTATGCCCAGCAGGTCCACCTTCCCTCCTTTCCTATGCAGCCTGGCCCACTGTATTTCCTTGTCCCCTGCAAGGTCGGCATTTTCGGTGTCTGAGCCGAGGCGATCCCCCAACAGGTGAACTATTTGATCGACAAAAGCCATTGCGGTAGTAAGGGGTCAAATGCAGTTATTTCATACCTGCACCACTATTTTGGAACGTATTCCCTGGGGGAGAAGGCGGTGGACATGCACTGTGACAACTGTAGTGGTCAGAACAAGAACAAGTTTGTGCTAGCATATCTTCTCTGGTGGGTCCTGACTGGCCGGCACCAGTCCATTTCCTTAAACTTTTTTGATCACAGGCCACACCAAGTTTGCCCCAGACTGGTGCTTTGGTTTGCTTAAACAAAAGTTTCGTTGTGAGCCGGTCTAGAGCCTCACGGAGATGGGGGAGACTGGTGAAGAGTACCCAAGAACGTGTCAACCTTGCCCAACTTGTGGGGGATGAGAATGGAAAGGTGTTTGTCGAGTCATATGACTGGCAATCTTTTTTGACCCCTTTCATTAAACAAGTCAAGGGCATAAAACAGTATCATCACTTTGTGTTCTCTGACAAGAACCAGGGCCACGTCACCTTCCGGCAGTATGCCGACTCGACCCCCGAGACCTTCAAGATGGTGACTGTCGCCCTTGAAGCTGTCCCCCAGGAAGGCCCTCAGCCCACCCCATCCCCTGGCCTCCCTGCCAAAAGACAGTGGTATCTATTCAAGAACATTCAGGATTTTTGTACTGACGACACAAAGGACATCATGTGCCCTAAGCCCTCTGTACCTGAACCAGTACCCGGCCCAGGCCCCCGTGACGTACCTCTGCCGGAACCAGATGCAGAATCAGATCTAGAGGCTGGCGAGGGGGATGGGCCAGGCAGGGGCAGGGGCAGAGGCAGGGGCAGAGGCAGGGCCAGGGGCAGGGGCAGGGGCAGGGGCAGGGGCAGGGGCAGGGGCAGGGGCAGGGGCAGGGGCAGGGGCAGGGGCAGGGGCAGGGGCAGAGGCAGAGGCAGAGGCAGAGGACAGACCCCAGACACATCATCAGGATCAGAGGGAGAGGAGGAGGAGTTGGTCAGACAGCTGGAGAGGCAATCAAACTCTTCTGACTCAGGGGAGGAAGGCCCTCCACCCCCAGCTAGGGGCAGGGGCTGTCCTAGTAAACGTGCTAAATGTGGTTGTGGCAGGCCCAGGACTACTTGAGAAATCTATTTTGAACATTGTTAACTTTTTTCAGTTGTTAAGACTTTTTGTGATTTTATGATTTTACCTCAGTGGCTTTTCATTATTTTAACGACCAAAGACAATCATGAACATTCCCAGAACTTATATACACACATTATGGATACCCAGGGTACATAGGGTCATCACAGAGTTGTTTTTAAGCAGCCGAGATGAGGTATTGTGATCCTTTATGCTTGCCGTTCTAGGTTAGGTTGTTGTTTCAGATGCGGATTTTTGTCACTCTTTGCAGCGCCGGCATGAATAAAAGTTATGTCTCTAAACAAATGAATTTCTGGTATTTGTTAACTAGAGTAGTGTAGAATGACTATGTTAAGTTTCAGGACCAAGGATAGATTAGAAGGGTACGTTGCTAGGGTTTTATCGGAGGACCGCGGTAGCGTGCGGTAAGAAAAACTTTGAACTCATTTTTCTCAGTTTCTTATACCCGCATAGGCGCGGTTCTTTTTATTTTCGTCGCAACTTATCTCAGCCCCTATATATCGGATCTAGGCATGATATACCTCGTTTTAAAGCTAAGAATTGGTTTTTTCTGATGGTAAACCTAACTAAAATTCATCTCCGTGCGACATCCGACTCAATTCGCCAAAAAGGGGCACATACACTTTAAACTGTATCACCTAGTATAAATAAAATAATTTTTAAAAAAAGGGTATGTTGCTCAGCAAAGAGGACTGTTGGCCAGCCCAGTGATTGTTGCTTGGCTCAGGGGACAGTTGGCTGGCCCACGCATATAGGGTGTTGCCTTGCCCATGGGACTGTTGGCTGGCCTCGAAGCTTCTTGCAATATTTAGCACGATGGCCAGAAAGCTGTGGGCAGGCCTCTAGATCTATCTTGGTCCAGGTTGCTGCATCTAGTTGCAGGGGACTGTTCCCTGGCCTGTCGGGCTGTTGGCCAACTCAAACAGTTGTAGGGAACCTCAAGGTGCTCTATGCCAACCCATGGATGCTGTGTCCTGGTCTAGGGTTCTGTTAGGTAGTCCAGGACACTGTTGTCTGGCACAAGAGGCTGTTTGGGTCCCAGAGGCTTGTTATGAGCTTATAAACTGTGGCCCAGGGAGCAGTGGTCAGACTTCACAGTTTGCATCAAGGCAAAGGGGACCATATCCTGGCCCTGGGGCTGTGGGCTAACTCACAGGGATTACTCTTTCAAAATTAACATTCCATCCATCTTTATGATAACAGTAAAAGAGGTGAGTTGGTGTTTAAGCCTTTACCTAGGAAGTGGTGCTGCTATCCAACTGCCTTTAGATACAGTTTGGGCAGTGCTGCCAACTCTTGACTTATGAGTCTTGAACTTGATAATTCACACCTAGATGGGACAAACTAGGCCATTGCACCACCTGTGTTATTCAGACATCACTTTTGGTATTGTTGTAGTACAATCCATCTGACTTCAGATATTTACTTCCCATTAAACCTCATCGCAAGTATTTTGAAAGGAGATTTGTTCTATAACTTGACGGTCATAATGTTGCTGTATATATAATGTAAAGCTCAATTGGTGCAGATGCAAAAGTAATTAACATTGACCAACCAAGTCAGTGCTTTCACAGTCATAATGTGATCTGATAAGCATAACCACCACCCATCAACCATTCAAATGTGGTTTTATGGCTAACTTTTTAGTAAAAGCAGCATGTACACCCTTCACTTGTACTAAGAGGATAGCTTGGTCTATTCACCTTGTATGTGATTGACATAACACAAGTTCAATGCCTACTTGTTTTACTACATCTGTTAAATCTTGGGACTATTTGAAAGCTATTTCCTACCAGACTATTTTTGGTGTACCACATCCCCAGCATTCAGTGTGGTTGGGCCAATAAAGTTGCAGCAAATATCAGTAAAGATCCTTCAAGCAATGCAGAAGCAGTACGGGATACCAGTTCAGCCAGTGTGGATTGGTGGCATTTGGACAGTTGATGCAGTACCAGGGCACACTCTGTGATTGATGAGTATGGCCTCATGTGATAGTGATTGTAGATGTGGCAAAAATGGAAAAATACACTGTCAGATGACCCAGCATCCAAATCAGACAATCACTGCCTGTGATTATGAATGGGTTCTGTCCTCTGTCATCATCCAGTGATGTATAAGTATCAACATTTGTCTATATCTCATCTTAATCTTGGTGATGTGTTGTTCACCTGCTGTTGGACAAAATTCCAAACCTTTATTTTGGCTGTTGGTCTCTTCATTTCTTAGTGATTTGAAATACTGATGACAATGTCACATTGCCCAAAATCTCTCCATGTTTCACGACTTTTTATATGAAATTGCTCTTTCTGTTCACTGGAATTTCTAATGGTTTGACCAGCCAATTGACTCTCACAAGGGAACAGTCATTTACTGAAACTGTGTGCATATATCTTTAATGAAACTATTGACCAAGCCTGAAATCATAGTTTAATCTTGTGTTCATCAGAGTCCTTTTGCTCTGTTCTTGATATCTCATTTAATGTTGTGCAGTTTCTCACTCCATTGGACATCACTGAGTTGAGTAGCGACAAGGCCCCTCCCTCTCCCCTGCCTGTGAATTTGAGTTGAGCTTTTTCAGAAGTTCTGTTGTTGTGTTCCATCTCGTTGCGGGTGGTGCATTCCCAACACTTGCCTGCTGTGAAGGTCATTGAACATGGCTACAATCTGAATCTCCCTTGCTGCCTCGGTGCTATTATAGGGATGTCCCAGATAGAACGCCTGTCGAGGGCCAACCCTTAAAGGACCAACTGGCTCATCTTGGGCATACAGTAAGTATGTAAGTTATGCATCTCCCCATAGTTGCCTCAGTTGCCTAAAGACCATCTGTGGGGCCTTCATCAAGCAGCGTTATTGGTCCTATATGGACCTTGTTGATGGTCATCACGTTATTTTCTTTTAATCTTTGTCCCTGTTTATGGTCAAATTATCAAACATGCTTGATATTGATCTGTTGCTGGGTATGGGCCCTTATATATCATTGACCATCTCACTATGACTCATGGTGGAATGCTTGCTATGTGGTGCATTTATGAATGCCCAATCAAAACAATATGAATGCTTTAACATCATCTTCAGTATTTTTGATTTAAGGCGAAGATTTAATCACGGATTCCTTGCTACAGAAGGTCTGTAACTTATTTCCATTACATCAAATTGAATTTTGAAAATTGATACAAGAAGGGACGATGAATGACTGTAAAAATAACAGCTCATTAACAGCAATCTCAACAGTTGTTCTTTGTGTCTGAAAAATGGCTGAACAGTGATCAAAGTGGATGAGTGCTTTCATTTACCGTTTGTTGTTATGAATGGTATTGTACAACTGCCACAACAAGGTTTTTTATCATTATTATTATTATTATTATTATTCAGGAAAGATTATACAGAATAAGACTTCAGTAAATATGATGATGCTGATTTTTTAGCCTAATGCAGTCCTCAAAGGCAATGCATTTTGCATAAATTGTAATCAATACCAATTTTCTTTAACTCTTCAACATAATACATTTTCAGGTCTAGTACATTATTTTGAAAAACAACAATCCTAATTACAGAACCAAAAGGTAGTAATAGCTCATTACATATACAATCATTCAATCATGCCTACCACTAAATAGTTCCATATCCAGGATTCAAATTGTAATTGAGTATAATTATACAGTGATTATGTAAAATTATGAGATTCTTGAAGAGTCCAGGAGCAATTTGTTTCCTAGTTTTCCTCTTAAAAGTGACAAGATTCTCACTATTTTGTAACTATTCTTTGGGTAACTTAGACTATAGGGTACCCCCTAAATAATATGGGGACTTAAATGTCTGTGATAATCTAGGTTTTCTAAGCTTAAAATCTATCTATCATCCCTGCCCTGAGCCCTCTTATACATTAAACAAAATAGATGAAGAATTCTCCTGTCTCCTAGCCTATCAACCTTCCCATTTATGCGCAATTTGTCGTTAGTAAGATTTTGGCCTTGAAACACCCTGTTGAGACTGTAATTCAAGAAAAAGTCATTATAATCTATGATAGGTAGCATAGTGGTATTATAGATCAATAAGGTTGTTCTCTCATTAATATTTTTTTTATTTGGACACTTGGTCTGATTGTTCACATTTATTAATGTCAGTTGTGTCCCCACTGGGTCATGAGTATCATCAAGATCCAAAAAGGTCACTCAGTAACTGATGTAAGTTTCAGCAAGTGAATGTACATTGCTTGTTGATCTAAATATTGCTCCCGTTTGTGTGCTTAGTTTTATGGAATCTTGTCTGGACAATCTATAATTCTAGATTTCTCCAAACTGATGTTAAAACCACATCTCATTTGGTTAGGGGTGGTAGCTTATTTCTGGTTATTAGCCTTTAAATTGTTGAAACATCCTACCTTAAGAGAGTTGTCAGTTATGGGTGCCTCATGTTTCTTCATGTCAGGAGTGCTGGTGGCTTAAAAGACAATGGAATGGGGTCACTGTGCTGTGGTCTGACAGGCCTGGTTGAAATTAAAGCTTTAAGAGAATGTTGGATTGCTGCTTGTGTGTGATAAGCATTCTTTGCATCATACACACTCTCCTGGGTGTTGATTAGTTCCAGACTGGACTGTGATTTTGGTTTTGACAGTTGTTATGTTGTGATCTTCTACCATCATATGTCTTTACCATGACTTCAGCCAAAATGATGATGTTTACCCCTGGGTGTTTATACCCCATCTGACAAACCATACCTGAACATAATCAGCCTCCAAGTCTCCCAGCTTCCCAGCCTCTCAGCACCTTGCTCACTAAGCCCAGCAGCAAGTCAACAGCAATGCCAGATCACTTGCAGCTCCTCCCTCAATCCCTTATACCCTCCCATGCTCCTAGGCTCCAACCTACTACAGCCTAAAAATGCACAGCAGTGACCTTCCCCATGGTTGTCTGCCTGTCTTTTAAGGTGGCTGTCAGACTTTTAAGTCTTCTAGGATAACGGTGTCATAGGAGGATGATTAATCTTCAATATTTTCTAAAGATGTGTTTTGTTCATGATGAGTGATCTACTTATCCAAAGACAGTTAAAGAGGAAATGACGTCAGGTTAGATTTTTCCTTCACTGAAGAATATCCCATATGCATCTTTCCTCTTTAAGAATTTGTTGAATACCAATTCTCTCTACCATGGATAACTGAATTTTAGTATTTAGGGCACCATCAGGTTGATTTGGATTAATTTTGTCAATAAAAACACATGGAAACCTACTAAATATATACAAATAATTTCTTTTACATATTTAAGTGTAATCAATGATTTTTTAAACAGACTCAAAAAATATCAAATGTATATGGATACAGACTGCAAAATATTGAATGCTTGTTTCTCTCATTTTAAACTACAAATAGTTCTATGATGAGTGAAAATTCATATGGCTTAGTTTTGTGACTTGTCAACATAATACCCAGCATGCAGCTTGGTCAATGATAACCTGGAGGTACAATCTTGGAAATTGACTGTCCATGGTTGCAAGAATTCAAAGTTAAACAACTATATCAAATGTAAATTCTATGTAAATGTTATTTAAACTATTACCTATAGATCTGTCAGCATAGACTTGTCTGGCCCTAGGCCATAGTCCATTCCTCACACCAGCTATGCTAGTACTCCAACCTGTGACCATACAAGCCAGGGCCACACAAGCACACAGTACTCTCTTAATATTCCTCTGATTATCATGTGTCCCAAGTGAAAAGAAAGTTTATCCTATTCATATATGTATATTCATGTTCAAGACAGGGGAAAGAACACTGATTTTTTTTTATTCTGAAAAAAACATTCACACACCACTGACCTATTTAGGCCTCAGAACTGGCTATGCTGACCAACATGCTCCACTGATCTTCTGTTTTCTCTCCATCTCAAAATAAACCTCCTAGGTCACAAGGGCAAATAGTACTTATAGAGAGACAGGTGTTTAGAGCCCTAACTTTAAAGGCCATATCACACTACGCATTGGGTCACATTCACGTTGGGTTGCGTTGCCATATGCAAGTGATTCGCATTATTTTACAGACATGTTTGTAAATCCAATGCGAGCTAATTGCCCAACGCGACCCAACGCGCCCCCAATGCGACCTAAAATGCATAATGTAATATACTTAGTGTTGGGTCTGACGCGTAGTATAATATGGCCTGCATGCAAATGGTTCGCGTTGGGCAACACTCCCAGGCGCGACCCTAGATCTGACACATAGCGTAATGCGGCCTTAAGAAGAACAATAGTATTTTTCGAAATCTAATACAGTAACATGATACTCAGAGATGTGGGCAGCAAGGTTCAACTAAATATAAATTGAAACTTAAACTTTCTTTAAATTTTACATGGCACACAATTACATAGAACAGAATAATGTTTTAGAATCTGCATTTAGCATAGAGGACTGCCTACAAGTTTTTCATACTCATCCTAGTCTGTTGATGTATCTCTTATCAGAGCCACAGGGCTATATATTGAAAGTTTTAGTTATTCTTCTATTTCCAACCTTTGGACAAAACAAAGCCTATTGCATCATCTTTTCAGCATAATTAACCTTTTTTTGGCTATGTGTTATCTTACAAATCCACTATATTAATCATTTCTGATGTCAGTCCATTGCTTCCAGTCATTTGTGTCAAATGAGGATTAGAATCAATCAAGAAGTTGCTTTTGGAAAAGCTTATCATATTTATGACTAGCTTTTCTTTTTTATAGAAGAATTACTAAGGAATGTCAGTAATCATCTGTAGAAATTTAAGATCAACTACTGATCTCCCTTCTTTAATTAGTCAAAGCTGTATATAATTGACTAGGTGAATTAGTAGTTTGCTCAAATAAACCATTTGGTGCATGAGCAACGTATTATACAACTGGAAGAACATGAACTAGATATATGTGAAGTTGTTAAATGAAAATTTAAAAAAAAAACAAGAAAAAGACCTCTTCTCAATATCTGGTCAACCTCTCCTTTTTTACTGTTTGTTGTTCATGACATGTAAAGATAAGTGAAAATTGTTGATACCTTTGTAATAATAAAGATTGTGCTCATCAAAGTCAATTGTATCTTTATGGACATGATGGTGTCCTCTGAAGAAATTTAAGATTTCTAAAACTAAAGAGCCGTGAATGACAGCCCCTTTGATTGAGCTGATAAAGGATAAAGATTACTTATTGAAACAGGCTAAAAAGAAAAGAAATAGAAATAATCAGGACCTTTGGTTAAGAGCGAAACAACTTAGAAATAGATGTGTGAATCGTTTAAAAAAAGCAAGGGCTGATTATATTAAGGATAAATTAGGAGATAATGTAAATGATCCTAGGAAGTTCTGGAAGACTATAAGAAATGTGATCCCCGACTCTAAAAAAAGGCAACATGTTTTTACCTTGAAGGACCAGGATACCAATGAATTTGTTGATCAAGATGAAATGGCTGACTTTATTAATTCGTTTTTTATCAATATTGGACCAAAATTGGCAAAAGATTATACAGAACAATGTTTGTATGATGATCATGACTATATACAGATGATGGATGAGTTTGAAACAAATTCAAGAGAATTACATGAGTTATGTAAGTCAATAAATATTAATAAATCATCTGGTATCCTGCATGTCTCTACAGAGGTGGTGAGGGATGCTTTTTTGGCGTGTATTGATAAAATTACTGATCTTTTTAATATGTCTTTTCGTACTGGTAAAATCCCTGCGGCTTGGAAAAAAGCAATAGTAACTCCTTTATTAAAAGGTGGTGATAAGAGTTTAGTAACTAATCGCAGACCGGTATCTAATTTACCAATAGTGGCTAAACTTATTGAGAAAGTGGTACATAAGAGATTGTTATATCATCTTAATCAGGGTAACAGATTGAATGTAAGGCAGGGTGGTTTTAGACTGGGGCTAGACTGGGGCACTCAACTGTTGGTACTACATCTTTACTTCTTAATGACATTTATAAGGCTATGAATGATAATAAGGTTACAGTGGCAGTATATTTAGACTTAATGAAAGCCTTTGACACTGTTAATCATAATATTTTGTTGAAAAAATTAAAGGCAAATGGTATCGCAAATGGTAATTTTGAGTGGCTAGAAAATTATTTAAGTAATAGATGTCAAGTAACAATTGCTAATAATACTCAATCACAAACTGAAAATATAACACATGGGGTACCACAGGGGAGTGTTCTCGGTCCACTTTTATTTCTTGTTTATATAAATGATATTACTTGTGTAGTGAAGAACTCAAATGAATCATTGTATGCCGATGACACAGTACTTTATTTGTCTGGTAGAAATTATAATGAATTATTTAATACCTTGCAAAATGATTTAGATAATGTATACAAGTGGTGCTATAAAAATAGATTGACTATTAATTGTAATAAGACTAAATATTGCGTTTATGGTATGCGGTCGAAAGTTAATCAAGTCAGAAACCATAATATCGATTTATCCCTGAGCAATCAGATACTAGAAAAAGTATGCTCATATAAATACCTTGGTTTCGTTTTGGATGAGAATTTAACTTTTAACATGCATATTTCAGAAATATGTAAACAAATATCACATAAACTATTTTTATTTTCTAAAATAAGAAAATATTTATCTATAGCGGCTAGTATACAGGTTTTTAAGAGTATGATTTTACCTATTGTTGAGCATGGTGATATTATTTAAAGAGGCACTACTACTGTTAACATTAATAAAATTAGCAAGTTGTTCTATAGAGGACTGCATATTAGTCAAAACCATAATAGGAAATTAACTCAAGAGGAATTGTGTAGATTGTGCAATATTGCTGATTTAGAAGAAAGATATGTGTCATTTACTCTGTTTTATGTTTGATTATAAAGAAAATGATTTACTCTTAAAAAAACATGGCCTTAATACTAGATTATAAGCTGCACCTGTATTTACAACTTACAAACCTAATTATGAAAAGGCCAAAGGAAATGTATTTTAGAGAAAAAAGGAGCACTATTGTGGAATGACCAAACTAAGGCAATGCGTAATATTGTAACTAAGAAATTATTTAAAGAAAAACAGAAGAATATACTTAAGACTGTGATATAATTATGTTACTTTTATTTGCTAACTGATGGTGCTATTGAGTGACTCTTCTTTTGTCTTATGACGAATTCGAAGCTGCAATACAATCATTATTGATACTATTCATTTATAACTGTTTTAGGTATATGGATACTGTGAAACACTTTGGATTATTGGTTGTAATTAGCTTGTTTTCTGTACAATCAGTGTATCTCCAAAATGGATGTACTTAAACTGTATAAATAACAATGTATGTAACGACATTTTAGCATAGATTGTTTCTATGTTTGTCAGGCAGAAACGTGAGACAAGTTTGTATAACTTAATTTTTGTCTGATGAAATAAAGGAATTAAAAAAAAAAGAATTATCAGCTTACGTGTGACTCAATCTCAAGCTGCCTAAAGATTTAAAAGGCCTTTGTTCATGTTAGAGCAGATCCCTGGCTTTACCAGTTTGCTAACATGGCTCCTCTGTTTATCAGAGAATACACTAATGTTCCCCTAAGATTCTAGAGCTTCACGGGACCTCAGCAGCCCCAGGACCCCTGCATTTATTAGCTCTGTGTGTGACAATTTTGATCCTTGATATTATTTATATTTAGTCCTTGCACAACTCAAATTATTCCACTTAAATATCAATTTGTGAATCTTTAATGGACAAAACCCTAGAAGTTATTTATCATATTTGTGTGTAAAGCAAGAAAGTAAATGTATACACCCTTCCCTTGGCACCCCCCGGGCCTGTTACATTATTGAGACCTACCTGGACGTGACCCCGTCATATCATAGAGGGATGGCCAGGGACATGGAGTAAAGGCTGGGAAATATATAAAATGATTTCCATCAATTAGGGGACTTTTTTGGCATGAGATGGGCCTAATTATCATTAAATTTTATGAAAGGTTTTAGCAAAGTTCATTGGTTGAGTCTTTCAGTACAAAATATAAGGTAAAAATCTTTTTAAATTTCTAGAGTATGTTGTAATCATCGCAGAATTTTCTGACATGTATAGAATTGTCATTCTCAATCGGGGCTACAACCTTAGAGTCAGTTTTGAACCATAGTTGACCCATGATGGGAGCCATAAATATTTCAAATTTAGATTTTTTTTTCAAATTGCTCAAATCGGCATGAAAACCTTATCAATAGGTTCTTTTCTTCCACAAGTCATCAAGAAATTACATTCCCATTAGCAACCAACAACAATGCACAAGGGCCTCAGGCAACCCCACTCACTCACTCTAAAATTAGCCAAGGCTGCTACTAGAGCTGCAGCCAGTAGTATCAGGGTTATCCAGCTTTAAGGCCCTGGGGAAACCCTGAATTGTAGTCCAGGTGGGTGCTCCTCTACTCGGCCCTGGGACCTGGGACCTGGACCTGGACTACAGTTCAGGGTTTTCCCCAGGGCCTTACAGCTGGAGAACCCTGCTACTACTGACTGCAGCTCTAGTACACGGGAAGAATTTGAACTCATACATTAGACAGGCTCGGGCGTGTCTGAAACCACATCCTCTAAAACGTGTCAAGGAGTGTAAGTCTTACTCCACCATTTACACCGAAAGTGCACAGTATTATTATCTGACTTATTGCACACGCAGTGTTTATTGTACTATTGCTACTATTTTACTCCTACTTTCTAAGTTTCCCTACGCCTTCTGGGGTGTCAAGAAGTGTTGATCAGAGTGTATTAACTATATTGTTCCACCAAAGTCCGTGTAGCTCATAATACTTTTAACACCCTCAACTTTGGCGGCGTCTTAATGTGTCTACACTCCATGTAAGCACCAATTTAATGGGCGCGTCTTTCCGCAGTTCTCCTGACTCTGGCCATATGCATGTGTGGTGCGACCTGAAAGATTGGTTTCCCCTAAATCTAGTAGAACAAAGGTTGGTTTGTGTGTAATCTCTGCACTTATGCAAATGGCGCTTGGTAGCACTCAGCCAAGCGAGTAGCTCATCCATCTATCAACAGCCGAGCAAGGATGACCTCGAGCTCTTGGAATCTTACTCCGACTAAGGGCAAGCGCAGCCTAAGGCTTAAGCTCCGTGTAAGTTACATTTAAATCACACCACTTCAATAGTTCATTCTCTTTTGCTAAAGATATTTAAAAGATAATTTGTAATAGCCTGTTTTTGCTACCGCCTACCCACCGCATCCCGTAGCGTTGGGTGGGTTTTGTAGCGTTTTTCAGTTTCATTTAATTTACAGTTGTCACGCACTCACGCACTCTATATATATCCGATCTATATTCAGCCAACCACAAGTCCCAAAGTAGTTGATCGCGAACCAGTGGTCATCTTGGACGATGACGGTCAAAAGGGGGAAGAAAAGAAAGCCGTGGACTGCAACCAGGAAACAAGTCCCAGCCAGGCACCCACATGTCCCAAAGTTCAGTTCTCTGATCAGGAACCAATGGTCATCGAACTGATGGTCATCTCGGATGATAATCGTCCAATTGCCACCCATGTGCAGCCCCCCGCGGGAGCGGGAGCTCAATATGAAAAGAAAGCCGAATGCAACCCGGAAACCAGTCCAAGGTGAGTCTGCCTTTACCCTAAATCAGTTAAACTTTGAGCCAAATGTCCCATATGTATATATCTGTTTACGGCTGTATAACATTCGTTATAAATGCAAAAATTAATAAACATTGATTAATTAATTTATTAACGTTTCTTAATGTAAAAATTCTAATCCCTGAATGTGCTCCTCAATTCTTACAATTAAGTAGGCACCTTCCCCCCCCCCCCCTTCGTTTTTTTTAAAAAATCTCTGGATGCTTCTCCTTGTTTTACCCCTTCGCTTCGTCTTTTTTACCTTCAGTTGCAACCTTGGCAATCCGTTGACGTCCCCAACCACCAATTGCAGGCGGCCGTATAAGACGTGCAATTTGACGGAGGACGAGGCAGAGAGTACCATTCTTGAGATTGGAGCCTTAGCAGAAAGACTTGTCCCCGGGGAGGGCAATTTTTTCGCTACAAATTTTCGGCGTTATTTTTTATTCAAGCAACAATTCAAATCTGTTAATAATTCCTAATCTTGTAAATCATATCGAACGACCAAACAATTATTATATCATATTCCTTTTATTTTATCGAGCGCATCTAACTCATATTCTGTAATAAAAAAAGTTATTTACCCAAAACAAATTCGTATATGTTGTTCCGTCACCATAGTTTCGTGTCGTATCGTGTACACGTACGCCCTCCAGTTTTAGTGGCTTCGTGCAGAAACCTATTATTCTATCTTAATCCTTTTTCTTATTCAAGGGTCTCTTAGTCACCTTCTGTAGTAAAAATGTCATTTAAAAATGTCATTCAAGGGTCCCAATGGTTCAAAACGGTGCCATGTGGGCCCTCTTTGCACCATAGGGAATCGGTTGTAAACATTAGCTTTTCTCTAAATATATTCATTTCCTACATATGAAACTCACAACATATAGAAAGAAGCATGTCATAACATGCATGGTCATATCAAATTTCATAAATAGGTTTATTTTGGACATAATCGGCTTGGGTTTTTTGCCCTGGTCTATTGTCGGCACTCAGGGCACCAGGTGCGGGGAGTGACCACGTCACTCCAGTGGTTGGGGACTGGGGGCTAATTTGAATCACCCGACGCGTGTCCGGCCCCCGATAACGCGGCACTTCTGTGGTGTAAGACTCCAGTAGGCTCACGTCACACAGGACGCCGCGCGTGGCGGGTGGTTCCACACTGGGGGGCGGTTCTCATTACAGGCCCGTCCTCTGACCCCCCTGCCGGGCCTTCTGACCGGCCGGGCCTGGGGGGGGCCCCGACATCAGACTGGAGGGGTGTAAACAATCGACATACTTCACTTATCAACCCTTTTTTTCATAATTTCAAGGGTATGAGGGTTATCTATATGTTATCCCCAATATTTAGGTAGCTCCGTTTATAAATGCAATACTTGATAAGGAAATGATTGAGTCTGACAGCTGGTTCTTCTATAGCCTATAGAGGAACCACATCCTGTTTTTCAATAATTGCATTTTGGACAAATTTTTTTTGCCAACGTCAGAGATTAGGCTATAAAATGTCACTAAACAAGTGAAAATGGAGATTAGAAAATTAATATACCTGCTCCAAACGATTGTCATAGGTTTTTATATATATCTTCAATACACCATTGCAATATGCTATTTATAGTCAGATTAACCAAAAAAGCTTTTAAAAATACTGTGAAACAATAACATACATGCAAAAGAAAGGCTCTGTGGCAATTGGGATATGCATAAATTTGTGCATTTTATATGAAGCGCTGCGTATTATCTTACATATTTAAAGTCTACTTTTTCTTATACAGAATTTTCCAAGGAACACGTTGGTCACTCATAGTCCATTTCCCCCGTCACCAGAAATCCATCGGCGTCAATGCCTTGGGAAAATCCACGTGCACACGACTGGGGGATTTCGAAGTCGTTTTCTTCAGCTATTAGAGCTACCAAGTTTGAGTAATTGAGAGCAACACATGGTATACAAGTTTTGGCATTTTATTACTTAAGAGACATGGTTATATGCGAGTAGGAGCGAGCAAAAGTGAGTAGATGCGAGTAAATATGAGTCCTAAGTCTAAGTGTTCACTATGAGGCGGTATTGGCCGTCCTGGCCGTGGTGCCGTCTCTGTCCCGATTTATGGGGCCAAGGGCCGCCGCGAGGTGGGCTGGGACAGAGGTAAGGCGCTCAGGTGGTACATAGGCTGAGAGGCCAGAGCGCCCCGCCCACGACGTTCCGTGATGGCACAGCTCCTCCAGGGTGCTCCCGGCCTGTGCGGCGACACACGCAGCCCCCCGGCGGAGGGAGTGCATGGTCACACGAGCAGCATGGGGGCTGCCCACACGTGTTAGGGCCTCCCCCATCACTGCCACTAGTGGGGGAGCTGTGAGGGGGCGTGGTCCCGGCAGTAGGAAGGCCGGGGCTGTTGGTGGAGCAGGGACCTGGTCGCAGGCGAGCTTCCATGCTGAGACTGGGCAGTATGGGGAGTGAGGTACGGCATAGACGATGAGGGCAGTAGCCTGGGAGCGGGCTCAATTTGCAATTAAGCCCAATTACCTTAAGTAGATCCCGTTGGTCACTCTGACTCATAGTCAATTTCCCCCGTTATCAGATATCCATCGGCGTCAATGCCTTGGAAAAATCCACGTGCACACGCCTGGGGGATTTCGCAGTCCTTTTCTTCAGCTATTACAGCTGCCGGCGCCTGCCCAGTCCGCAGCGCTTCAACCGTCAGGTTGTCAAAGTGCCGCTTAAGCCTCTCCTTGACGTCGTGATTACCAATGTCCTGAAGGTTCATAAGGAGAAAGCGCGCCCACTGGGTGTCCAGGTCATCCTCCACCTCCTCTTCTTCGGACTGGAGGGGGTCAGAAAAGGTGTCACATCCCGAAGAAGTGCGCCGGCTGGTTGACGGGGAAGCCCCCCGGCAGCAATGGTCGTTGGTGAGGGCTAGTTGCCCGAGCATGGCCTCTAGCCGGTCGAAACGGTCGTGCAGTGATGTGAACTGAGCTGTTGTTGATTCCCTCACTGAGTCAATCGAGGCAGCGTTGATTGCCACTGTGCTCCTCTTCCTCTTCCTCTTAGGGATTTGAGCAGAGAGGCCGTTATGCGGTTCAGTTTCCCCTTGGTTTGGGGTTGAACGTGCGTTTGTAGACATGTTGATGAGTCGGGAGCTAGTTCGTGTGTCGTAGGCGGTGGTCAGTGTCTAACTGATTAGCCCTCATCCCCCAGCCCCCCCTGGGTTAGCTAGGGTCATCCTCCCACAACGGGGCCCGTCCCTCCCGCTCCTGGGGGGGGGGGGGCACTGACTCTTTGAATGTTGTCCCCACTGCCAAAATTACCGCTCCTGAATTAGGTCCCCCTAATTTTGGGGACCACAGATCACCGCCCTCCAAAATACGAGTGTGTCAATACCAGAAAATATACATAAATAATTAAAATTTTTACGTTCCCCGCCCCCGCTTGGTGGGTCCGTTTTGCAGTGGTTACCTTTTCAAACCCAAGGTACTGCACTTAGAAACGGAGCCACCTACACATTGGGTATATCATATCGAAAACCATCATACTAAAGAAATTGAGAAAATATTATGAAAATAGGATAAATTAGTGAAATATTTTGACTGTTGACACCCCTCCAGTCTGTTGTCGGGGGTCCCCCCTGGTCTAGCTGGCCACAGGGCTGGCAGGGGGGTCAGTAGCCGGCCCTGTTAATGAGACCCGGCCCTGGAGTATGGAACCACCTGCCACGCGCGGCCTCTGTGTGACGTCAGTCTACTCGACTCTATGCCTTCAGGGCTTCGGCTTTGGCTGAGTCATCCCCGAGTTCTGTTTTTGTTTTATTGTATACAATAACCCAGGAAAATATCCTATTAACCCATGAAGAGGGGATTAAAGCGAGGGAAAAAAATTTGGATTATGTTCTTGCAGGGAAATAACGCTGACCATATGCATTAGCCCAAATTTGCTAGCGGGAAAGGACACTGATGAATTCGAACGTATAGGCGCTACGAAGTTGGTATAGAATAAATTAAAATAATTATCCTTGAGCTATTCATCCTGTTGGTGATTAGCTACCAACTCACTGTATATCTCTATGATCATGAGTTACATCGATCGCAACCCTGCTCCACTCACCAGGGCACATTTTTTCACGTAACCGACAACGTGACCCTCAGTTTCGGAGCATGTGTTGCATTTTCTCATCAACAGGCCTAGGGTGCAGGCACATTGCGTTCGTTTCAACTTGAATGTACTCGAACTAGCGCCCATTCACACATAAAACTTAGAGAAGAAACATCTGAGTCATGTCGACCCCATCTTCACGAGTCAAGGCTCCTGCGCCGTTACCACTCTGTCAGTTAGACCGGGAGGGAGGGACAGAGCCCTGCATGATGGAGGATGTGTCGACCCCTCCTCTGGAAACCATCAAAAGTCCACAGTCACCGGGACCCTCTCGGGAGGTCAATCCTCCCGCGACAATCACTAAAGATTGTGCTGACACTAGGCCTCCTTTGAAAAGACATCGCGTAACCGTTCATCCATACTGTCGCGCAATGAGCACCACTACCGTGTATGATCGTCGGCAGTCTGTTCCCCTGGCCCGGGCTTCCCTCTCTCCGCTCGTGCTGCGGGCATTATCTAGTCAGCTGGGAGCCCATACCCAAAAGAGTGGCCACCCATCACCCCCTCCATCCAAGTGAGGTAAGAAAGAAAGTCTTTTTTTTTTCAGCAACATCCCTGTAAAGCGTGTACATGTTTCGGTTAATTATCTAATAAACCGTTTCATCTTTCCTTTTCTGGTATACTTGCATTTTCAATAACCTACTAATTATTGATCGGGTGCTAACTTTTTATCCTAATTAAATTACATCTTTTCCCGGTACCGAGCAGTCTGTGCCAGAATCGACTTTCCTTCTCCGTCTAGTCCTAATCACCTTCTATTTAATGATTTCAGTGGCGCCCGTCCTCTGAGATAGCGCTTCATGGTCAGGGCTTCCGAATTGATCAGAATATCTAGTTCTTCTGAACCTGGCTGGTCCTCGTCGACATCGCTTTGCAATTGTTCCTTTGGTCGCTACCTGGTGGATCAGGGCCAAGGGCGGATCCCGGAATATGTACAGGGGGGGGGTTGAAGTTCCCCCTTCCCCTCCCCCCCCCCTGTCATCGGCCCTTTATCAGCAGTTCTCGGTGGTACATTTCAATTCATTTACCTCATCAACTCTCTCAACATATGTCATAGTACTAGTGTAAACAATTAATCGTAATAAAAGAAAGTATTCTCGCGATTTAGTGCCTTTTATCATTGTTTTCTCATCAATCACTGCATTGATTTGTGCATAATACTGTGAAGTGTTTACCTAGTAATAAGAGTGCTATTTTAAATTATCTTTGATTAATTATCGGCTCATGGGTTGTGTAAAGGGCAACCAAGTGGAGTCCTGCAACACTTCCAGCATGATAAGCCTACAAAAATGAACCTCGGTTGGCTAAAGAGAGGTAATCGAGTGTAATTGATTGTTAAAGGAATTGTCTTATCATCAAGGAATTCAAGTGAAACACTAACTTTATGGAAAAGGTGTTTATAAAAGTTCAATTTCAAGTACAAAGATTCAGAATATTATGCTTACATCCTGACATATTAAATCATATTATTAAACGATAAGAGTCTTTAGGCATTACTGTAGACTAAATGTTTTAAGAACAATATACATATTCCATTCCATATATACCTTTCGACTTCATCAACGTTGTCATTTGCAGTAAATAGTGCCATCTTGTGTTAACTTTGCCGATAGCGTTAACCTTAATTACGTGACCCAAATTAGCGTTATCTTTCAAGTACTTGAAGTCTGAGCCATCTAGTGAGTAAATGAAATGCCAGCTAGCGTATACTTAACAGAATCACCGCCTGTTGATAACTAGAAATTTCTTCACAATTATTGATTAGCCATGAATTTTGACTCATTCTATAAGACAAAGCACCTGCCGGGCTGAACGATATTGTATTCAATATATTAGAATTCAGGATTCATTTTCCTGACTTGTCTATGGCGATATGGCGAATATTATTCAAGTCCTATATGCTATTACTTCATCAAGCCCACATCAGATGGGGGGTTCCTACCAAACGTTAACGACTTACAATACAACAATACAATACAATAATTTATTCACAGCCCTAATTCAGGCAAAGGAAAGAGATCGTTTAGCCGATATATAGTTACTTGGAATCCCCGATTAAGAATAGAAAGATCTAGATCTAGAGTCAGCTAGCTACTCGATGATAACACTAAAGACTATGAAACAGATCAATTTTCAAAAGGGGGGGGAGGGGCGTGCTATTTTGGAAATCTCCTCCCGCACCATAAAATAATTAAGTGTAATGGTTATCCAGAGTATCCCCTTTGATGGGGATTGAATACATATAGTGACATGGCTTGGGCAGCGTAGTTATTTTGAGGTAGCACCTTGAGACTAAAATACTTTTAACATGTCGACTAAGTTGTTTAGAGCTGAGATTCTACGCCCCGAGAGGTGTACCTTGCCGCACTACCCATAGTTGTAGACAAAGTATTCGTCCCTGGATATTGCCATTCCTATACAGCGGAGGTGGTTGAGCAGCAGGGGAGGGGATGCATCGCAGGCTAGTGCATTTCATGCTTTTCCCTTAGGCTTCGGGCCTGCGCTCTTCTCTGGCATGGAGCCGCATGCTTTTGTTTTTAGAGGATTTAGTTTTTTTTTTGTTTTGTGGTCCAGCTTTTCTGCCACGTTCTTGTCTGAATTTGGCCATCATAATGCTGCAAAATTAATTCTGTAAAATGGTATAATGGTTTTGAGCTCAGAAGAGCGCTTCCATGGTTAGGGCATTTTCACGTCACAGGCATGTGTGAGTAAGAGATATGTACATCGGTATCTCTTTGGCAAGGGATTGGCAGTTGAATAAGTAATGAAACTGATGGGACAGGAAATGACAGGTTTGACACCGGGACACGCCTCTATGATGACTGCGTCCAGCTGTTGGCCATCTGAGGCGGCGCATTTCAACCAGCTTCTGTGTCAGGTCCCTCATGGGAGTACCGCGGCCCACTTCTTGACACGTGACGTAACAGGCCTCAAACGGGGCGGCGGTCATGGTGTCGCTCATACTCCTAGGACGTAACTTATGGTAACTTATGGTGTCGCTGAAACCCCTGGGACATACGTAACTTACGGTAAAAGTCTTGCCTCATCGATGAAAGATCGCTTCCGCCAGATCATGTGTCCACAGGAGAGCCAGCCGGGGATGTATAAATACGGCGTGGCATATGGCTATAGATCACTGGAAAACCTGCTGCCACCATGAACGCATCAAATGACTGTCCTGACTCTGTCCTGTCCAACGGTGACCCGAGTATCAGCCCGTGCAGGATGATCACCAGCAGCCCAAAATTGGGTGGCGCGCAAATAACAGATCTTGATCTGTCTTCGGATGATTCCCTGTTCCCCATGGATGTGTTTCACGTGAGCAATATTTTTTACGAGAACCTGGAAGCGTCTGACTCTTCACGCACCTCCGCCATTTCAAAACCAACCATGGCCGATGTGTTGGCTAAGATGGATCGCCTGGAGGCGAAGTGCCGAAAGGTCGAGTGTGAAGCGTCTGCGGTAAGAGCAACGGCCGAAAAGTTCGCCAGTATGCAGCAAGCCAAGCCTGCGCCTGCCGAAATATCCTTGGCATACGAACCGAAGCCGAGTAATGCTATAGCTGTAAGTTGCGAAATATGTTTCAACGGCTCCTTATATTATAAAACTGTACATATTAAACATAGTCTTGGTTTATCAATTATCGACATATCATTTAGTAAGTAATCGAATTCCATCTTAAATATATTTACAATTCACTGCTTAATGCTTGGTTTCTTTTGTTGTTTCTAGTATTCTGTTCGTTCCGCTTACAAGGGCAGGTGCAGGGAAAACGCTGGCTTCACGCTTACTGCTGGGTAGGTTCATGAATTCGAAGATCATATAAGGTGATAACGATCGATGTGAACAGTGGAGACCTTAATATTGTTTTCCCTTAATATTGTAATCTAATTGTAGTGATAGAGCACGTGCACCCCAAGCGATGCCGTTCATGACTATAATACATATGATTATATTCCTACATTCAGGGCGGGGATGAACCATCCTCAAAACGCTGCGGTTATCCAGGATTTGGTTAATAACGTCAGCACCGGCAAAGATGCCCCCAGACCCGAGGTATTAGGTAAGTCTGATCGGTAGCAAGTTTCCCTGTTAACTAATTACCTGTACAGGTACATGAGTGGATGGATCACGCTCCTCCTAGTCATCTTGACTTAATACCTAAAGTCAGGTTATCGGAAAAAGTGTTGATATACCTATGTAAATGTTATAATTATGATGTAACTGTACTACTCGCTTGGCTTATGCGTGTCCATAATTGTCTATTAAATGAAAGATGACTTGGAGAGTTAATACAGGTTTAATCCATAATTTATTAATAAAGGCTAACTCCCGGAGGAGATATTGTTATTACAAATAGGAAATGTAGAACTAATATCATATACATTGAGTGTTGCAAATGTAAAGTGTCACAATATAAAGTATGACAACATAAGGTATTACAAAATATAAAGGGTCACAACAAATGTGACAGTGGCAGTCTCTCTTCATAAAAAGTCCTATCACAGTGTTTTCACACCTCTGAGTGTGTATCACAAAGAAGAAAGCTTAGGGCTAATACGCTTTGACACTAATTAAAAACCTGGTAAAATAATTCCATACAATGTCAAAGTATTTCATATATATTTCCTCTACCATTCCTATAGAACGTTTTTGTCCTTTCCCGTGCTTTGATTTAACATGTAAGAACCCCTTATATCCTTTCTCAAGTAGTGGCTTGAATTGTAAGCTGATTTCAAATCATTATTTATATAGTCGCTACCCAGACGTATTTCCGCACTCAGCAAACCAGGGCGAGGCGAGTGCGGGCCGGGGAGATCGAGGAGAAAAACAGAAAGGCCAACCTCCGTCACCATATAACCCAGGTAAATCAATTTTGGTCGAAAGAGAATGCGCGCTCGTGCAGGCATTATTTCGTGAAGCCCCGATCCTATTAAGCATGTACTTTTCTTATAGTTGCCATCTCACAATTGAACTTACACTTATTATTAGATCTAGAGTGACCAATTAATATTGCAACCCTTGTTAATACTGAGTTGCACTATGCTATTTAAATTCCAGCAAGTAAGATCCAATGCTAAACAACTTCTTTGTGTTTGATGTTGTTGGCCAAGTATGTCTTAACTATATTATATATTTAATAACTTTGCAGAAGATACAAAGACGGCGTGTCGCACTGGACGAGCTTGTTCATCAGGAGTGGGACGAGGATAGGAGGTCGGCCATGAGGGCCGTCCTCACACCAGACTATACAAGTGATGAGGATCGCGTCCTTGATGAATACTCCCCGCGATACCACCGCCTAATCAAAACCCTGGTGTGGGAAAGTGACGCCCTCAGATCCTCTTAAGCGCACCTAGACGACAAAGAGCACTCTGTCACCACCACACATCAGCAGTCCGTCCGATTAGCTGTGGAGCGCTCGCCGACCTGCGACCCAGCACCAGAACGCCAACAGCCTCCTCCCGGCGCCCCAGACTGGGCAGTGAAGCCTGCGTATCGGTGTGGGGGAGGCGAGGCCTAACACCCCAGCTGCCCAGACATTATCCCCGCCAGTCAGCCATTTTGCCATAATTTGTTCAATTCGTTATAAAAACTGTTCTCCAAAGTACTTGGCACTTCTTGTTTTCACTTCGATCTTATTATTTACCCCTGCCTGCTAAGCAGGGTTGTTTAAATGTAAAACTGACTTTTTAAAAATATATCGGTACAATCTAGGTACACTCTATAGGTTACCAATATAAAGGCATGTAAAATGTTTCACATCATCACTCCATTATTATCGTAAAACCACAATTAACAAGACTAATAGGACTAGCTTGATGACATGATTTTTTCCTTGACTAGAATGTATATAATAATGAAATAGAATAGAGCACACTTTAAATTACGAGTAAAGAGTAACTTCTATCTCAAAAGATGACTATATTTGTAAATATAAATATCACATCACTCTAGCCGACTACCATGATTTAGGAATAAACTTCCAATTGGATCCTCTGTCGGTCTTTAGATATATTATCAGCAGCGCTACGTGGTAGATACAGCACGAGTGTGTGTCTGTACGCGATATAATCACGAGGCGCTAGCCGAGTGATTATATCAAGTGCAGACACACACGAGTGTTGTATCTAACATAAACCACGGGACATTCTTTGGCATTTATCATCATAACTTTTGAAATCTTCATTGAATCATCCAACAATATGGAGTGACTTGCAGTCAGGAATCTTGTGAGGATAACCCATATGTCAAATCTTTAATTTCTAGAAGGTTTCTATTTTTTATGATTTAATGGAAAGTAAAAGTGGTTCATTCCCATTACTTTTATTTTTCAATAAATCATAAAAAATAGAAATCTACTAGAAAAAAGATATGTGACACATGGGCTATGTTCAGAAGGTTCCTAGCAACATCTACTCACTTACTGTTCACATTTATAATGAAAATTAAAAAACTTAGATGCAAACGTGTAAAAATAAGGGCCACATCCCCTGTGGCAGCAAGGTGTACGCTATGAGATTATACCGTTCCACTTCACTGAACTCACCAATACGTGATATATTCACAGCCTAGATCCTTTGTTCTCCCCGTCAACCGTGGTTTATATAAAAGTAAAATAGCATGACAATTAGGTACAGTGTACCAGCTGTACCAGAGACAGAGTACTAGTAAACATTTCAACAATTCAATTGCAACCTGCACACGACAACCTATATATGTAAATTGTAATAGATATAGCCCAGTCGGCTGCACACCATACACGTACGTGCTGTGCACGTGCACACAAACATCGGCTCTAAATGCACCAGCTAATAATACATACAGAAAAAACAAAATTTCGAATACAACACAGTGCACGTGTATACTTATGATAGGACTAGGTCTGACACTTTACAAGACTGTACTTTGCAGATTAAACACATTTCTCCCTGCGACATGTTAGGTGTACAGTGTTGGCGACCAACTTTTTGGCCTGTGGGCCAACAGGGCCGACTATGCCAAGTATTGTCAGTCCTGAGAGAATTCTGACAGCCCTGATTTTTACTTGTTAGGATAGGCCCATTCGGTCTGGGGAATTCAAGCGGTAATTTCCAGCTGCCGTTGGTAGACGTCGCACAGCTACCGATCCGACGCCACAGACCGGCCCTAATTGCGTATGTGGTTCATCGGAGCGGCAAATGTACGAGGACTGGTTCCGCATCGCTGTCAAAACCTTGAAGACCAGGAGGTAGCTAGGTGTTGGTATGGATGCATTTCTCCCTGCGACATGTTATGTATACAGTGTTGGCAACTAACTTTTTGGCCTGTGGGCCAACAGGGCCGACTATGCCAAGTATTGTCAGTCCTGAGAGCTTTCTGACAGCCCTGATTTTTACTTGTTAGGATAGGCCCATTCAGTCTGGGGAATTCGAGCGGTCATTTCCAGCTGCCGTTGGTAGACCTCGCACAGCTACCGATCCGACGCCACAGACCGGCCCTAATTGCGTCTGTGGTTCATTGGATCGGTAAATGTACGAGGACTGGTTCCGCATCGCTGTCAAAACCTTGAAGACCAGGAGGTAGGTGTTGGTATGGATGCATTTCTCCCTGCGACATGTTATGTATACAGTGTTGGCAACTAACTTTTTGGCCTGTGGGCCAACAGGGCCGACTATGCCAAGTATTGTCAGTCCTGAGAGCTTTCTGACAGCCCTGATTTTTACTTGTTAGGATAGGCCCATTCAGTCTGGGGAATTCGAGCGGTCATTTCCAGCTGCCGTTGGTAGACCTCGTACATTTGCCGATCCGACGCCACAGACCGGCCCTAATTGCGTCTGTGGTTCATCGGCTCGGCATATGTACGAGGACTGGTTCCACATCGCTGTCAAAACCTTGAAGACCAGGAGGTAGCTAGGTGTTGGTATTAATCCCCCTCTTGCCCCCTCCCCCTTCCCTGTCCTGCTTGCCCCCATCCCCAGACCAAAAATCCCATAAAAAACAACAACTCAAACAAAAAAACAACAAACTATGTATAATACTATAAATTAAGAAACTAAGCTAAACTAAACTAAACTATTTACAAAATGTACAAAAAAAAACACCTTCTCTCCCCCTCTGGCCCTTGCCCCCCATTCCCTGTCCCCCTTGACCCCTGTCCCCCTTGCCCCCCCCCCCCCCCCCCACATACACACACACATGTGTAAGGTCTAGCCATGGAGACGAGAATTAACAAATATTGCATGGAAAGTTCAACCAACGAGGGTAACACGAGGTACTATTGCCCTGAAATTCCATTTAGATAAAGTGGTTTTACAATTATATCGTAAGAGTCCCTATTCTATAGGGGCGTTGGCATGGAACCAATTGGCCATGCACATTATATCAAGCTGAAAGTCTACAACAATTCAAACCATGGTAAAGATATGTATTGAGGAATATGTAACGTGACTCTAACACCTGAGATAGGCAGGCTTAACATAGTCCTGCTTACTCGTTTTGTATAACTACTTGACTTTTTTCAAGTGACATAATATATTTAATTATTATAATAATATAAACCGGGATAAATTCTTAACATACACAATATCCCTTACTCATTAACATCGAGAACTTTGTTAAGAGTGTGGTTAAAAAAAAACAAAAAAATTTACTCTCTCTCGTCCGACTCTCTAGTCTAGCTATTTGAGTCGGACCCTGAGTCGGACGAGAGAGAGTAAACAGAGGCAGGGCTTGGCGGTGGTGGCGGCGGTGGTGGTGGTGGTGACGGACGTGGTGACGGTGGTGATGGTGCCTGGCCATGGGGCTGAGACGGCGGTGGCAGCTGGGGGTACGGGTGGGGCGGCGGTAGCTGGGGGTGGGCGGGTGGCGGCGGCGGTAGCTGGGGGTGGGCGGGTGGCGGCGGCGGTAGCTGGGGGTGGGCGGGTGGCGGCGGCGGCGGGGGCGATGGTGCTGGTACCGGGGACGGTCCCTGGGGCTGGGGCGGCGGTGGCAGCTGGGGTGGTAGCATCAGCATGACCACCTCGGCCCCTGCGGGCGGTCGTACCACCCTAAGAGAAAAAATACAAATTTACAAAATTAACAAATATTGCCTTTGCTTTCTAAATAAGGATGTAAGCTCGTAAAGTGAAAGTTGTTCATGGGAAATTTGGACGAAGATATTTACATATGCATGTCCACTGACTTTTAAGTATGCAGAGTATGTATAATAAGGGTGAGGTAGCATGGCGTTACCTTGTTACAAGGGAAAAAAGTTACAAATGAAATGAATGGATCAGAATTGATTCTAATACTAATTTATGGAATTCGAAGTTATATTTAGATAAATAATGGAGTGTTATAACTATATATTATTAGACTCACTGTATGCGTGGGGCTGGACCGCTGAGAAACACAATCCCCGGCCCCACCTGCTGGGTGTACACCAGGCCTCTGAAAATTCAATAGTGAAGCTTAAGGTCATTTCATGTCTATCAATAGTAATCAGCTCCAGCCGAAGACGCTATCCTACAAACAGACACTATCCAACAAAACTTTGTCACTTAGAACCATATTTTATGGGATAGCGGTTGCACATGTACAAGCTGCTAAGCCGCAAAATTGTTGCTAATGTAAGTGACAAAACATTAATTTTGTCACTTAGCGACTTCTTATGATGCTAAACTACAAAGAGATGCTAAATGACAAAACATTAATTTTATCGTGTAAATTATTTAAAATGGTACTTTACAGGGCGGATCCAGGAATTGTTTAGGGGGGGGGCCAAGATTTGCAATTTTCCTAGTAGTATATGAAGGCTTAATTAGTGGACGGCGTAGCCGTCCACGGGGAGGGTATGGGAGGGGCCCCCCCTCCCATTGGGGGGGTATGGGGGGCCTCCCCCAGGAAATTTTTAAAAAGATTACCCTTCATTCATGCAATCTGAGCCATTCTGAGGTACTTTGGTAACCTTAAGGGGTAATTTTTTTTCCTAATAATTATTTTAATTTGAATACCAATTTTTCCAGGGAATTTTTGTGTACATGATGATAACCCCAGGAGGATAAGGGGCCTTCCATTAAGTACGTACGCACCAAGGGGGGGTGGGGGGGTCTGATATTTTAAGAATTTTGCGTACGTTCCTATACAAATCCAATGCCCCTAAACTCTCAGGAACTTTTGGAAAAGATAACCTATCATTCATGTAATCTGAGGCATTCTGGGGCATTTTGGACAGGGGAGGCACAAGGTCTGCATGGGTGGTACAGGGTCGACAGGGGCAGCAGAGGGTTGACAGGGGATCCTCAGGGCCAACAGAGGAGGCACAGGATCAGGAGGGGAACCAAAGGACTGGCAGGGGAAGCATATGTCTACCAGCCTTCACAGTTCGGCCCCCCTCCCTCTAACATATATATCCAACAGGCGCAGATTTAAGGGATGGGCATGCAGGGCACATGCCCCCCCCCCCCCCCCCATTTTTTTTTGGCCAAAATATTGATTTTTTTTTAATGTAAAATTCCTAAGCCCGGAGGGCCCGGGGGAAAATTTTACTATAGCACGCCCCCCTTTTGAAAATTCCTGGGTCCGCCCCTGTCCAAGGTCCACCAGCTCTGACAGGTTGGCCCCCTCCCTCTAACACATCTAAGGTCTACCAGCCCTCACAGGTCGGCCCCCCTCCCTCTAACACATAATCAAGGTCTCCCAGCCCTAACAGGTTGGTCCCCTCCCTCTAACATAAATCCAAGGTCCACCAGCCCTTACAGGTCGGCCCCCTCCCTCTAATACATAATCAAGGTCTCCCAGCCTTATAGGTCGGCCCCCTCCCTTGAACCCATCCAAGGTCTACCAGCCCTCACATGTCAGTCCCCCTCCCTCTAAGGCAAAAAAAAAATAGTTGTGCAACTTAGGTTGAAAAAATTACTTTATCTTTAGTTTTAAATGCATCTTTTGGTAAAATATATGCTCTTCCCTGTCATTTAGGTCATTTCTATTGAATTTTAGTATCTTTTAGAAAAAGAATTGTGAAAATAATTAGGGTAGAGCAAAAATAAAATAAGGTAGGTCGGGTTGCCTGAACACAACAATTTTTTTAGATCTAACCTACCCCGGAACGGCCCCCTCCGTTTTTCTCTTCTTTTCCTTTCTCTTCCCTCTCTCCCTTTCTTTCTCTCTCTCTCTTTTTTTTTTTTTTTTTTGGAGGGGGGGGGGCCAAGGCCCGTCTGGCCCCCCCCCCCCTGGATCCGCCAATGCTTTAAGGGTCATTAAACCATGCAAGGAGGGGTAAATAAGGGGCAGGGCCACCTAGGCCGGCCATTCAGCCTGGCGGTAGCTGGGGGTGGGCATAAGACATTCTCCCCGGGCATTCTCCCACCTTCCCGTCCTTGCGTTGTCCAGGGGCGGATCCAGTTGAGGAGGGGGGGGGGGCGGGGGGTCGATTTTGCGCTAGGGGAGGTCAGGAGACTCACGGGATCTAGAGTGGACATGTCTGTAATAAGTGTCGAAAAGAGGGGGGTGCGCGCTATTGAAAGTGTTTGCTTCTTAATTACCTTTTGGACGAGTTTTAAATTTAAAAAAATGTAAAATTGGTCCCAAAAAGGCCCCCGCGCAACCCCCTCTAAATCAGCCACTGCCTCCGCCAGATCATCTCTTTGCCCAAACGGCCAACTAAAAACCATCGAAAACACAACGGGTTTCTATATATTATAAACCCTTGTTCTTGGGAAAATAGGGAACATAACTAACAAACAAAGACTTACTGTTGATGCCCGGGTCTATGTGCCATATTGTGTGGTAATCCTGAACCGTAATCCTAGACACTCAAAATCAAGGTGTTTCCTTGTCTGGGGTCTGGAGCCTTCTGCGCCCCGGTTGAAATTCCGCTTATCTGTTTGTCCAAGACGTCGACTTATTCTGATATCTGACGTCATGCCGTACGACGTCAGGTAGAAGCTAGCGCGATGCGAGCGTGAGAACTTAGTTAATTAGCGGAAAACAACACTCTTTATCTCACACACTAACGTTCACACGCGATAAATAGCGCAATTAAAACACATATTATCGAAACACAATAAGGAATCAGCAAAGATACACTGGTTTTATATAATCTCTTGTTCAAAGATTCTGTTCACAGACCAAAGAGCTCGAGATAAGTTAAAAGGCATAACTACTTAAACTGCCATCTTATCGACTTCATGTTACAAAATAATTGGCGGGGAATCACCATACTGGTCTGTTCTATGATAGCCGTTAGAAACGGACGGGGTGAGAGGGGCGGACCCAGGAATTTGTAGAGGGGGGGGCCCCAAAAACATGAATGTACAGGGGGGTGGGCCCCCCCCAATCAAACATGATTAAACAGGGCAAGGGGGGGGGGGGCAAGGCCCGTCCGCCCCCCCCCCCCTGGATCCGCCCCTGGGGTCAGTCTACCCCCCTCCATTGACACACTCTTATTTGGGAGGGCGGTGATTTTTGGTGTCCAAAAATAGGTGGCGGTGGCCTAAAATTCAGGAGCGGTAAGTCATGACCCTAAATTATATAATGGCTGGAAGGGACCACCCTCGCGGGGGGGGGGGGGGGAGCCTTTATTTGTTTATAGTTACCAATCTGTGGCGGATTCAAGGGGGGGGGGGGGGCGGCCGCACCACCCCCCTTGCCCTATTAAATCATGTTTAGGGGGCCCACCTCCCCCTGTACATTCATGTTTGTCCTATTAAATCATGTTTAGGGGGGCCCACCTCCCCCTGTACATTCATGTTTGTGCCCCCCCCCCCCCCCCCCCCCTATACGAAGTTCTGGATCCGCCCTGTCACCCCTGTAACGACCCACAGAGACCGCCTCTCAGACTGGGGCAAACTCATGGGGCAAACTGCAACACACCTCAGATTCCGTCCCAATCATCGGTTGAGACCGGGGATAACTTACGCAGTGCAACGGGGCGTGGTGGGGCGTGGCCCGGTAAGGGTTCCACCATCCGGCGTTCTCTGGGTCGGGCCCCCGGGTCGGGCCCTGGAGATGAATCCTCCATCATGCAGTGCTCTCTCGCTCCCTCCCTCCCTCCCAGTCTATCCTGACAGATAACTAGTTTTACCGACACAGGAGCCTTGATTTGTGAAGACGTGGAGAAATGGCAATGTTTGACCCCATTGTAAGGCCCGTGGAGGAACCTACCCGTCTGAAAATCAATCACCTGCAGCATCAGGTCGGCGGTGAAATGGATAAGTCATTTCATTGACGACCTGATGTGTTTTCTCTCCGTGGGTTCGAATCCTGTAAATGCCTTGGTAAACTTGACGTATCGTCCGTCATACGGCAATAAGCCACGTGCGCCTTTTTTCTTTTCATAATTTTTAATTGTCATCGTCAGTACTATTTTATATCAATATTATGTAATTCACGAATATGTCTTGGTAGGGAAAGCCAGTGTTTAGCACCCCGGTAATAAGCTAAGGGGATTTCCAGAGATGAAAGTGGTCCATGAGAAAAAAAAACAGTAAATTCATGCGCGAAGAATTGCATGCATAAAGGGAGGGTCGAGTACTAAAATATTATTATTTGTTTAATTCTCCGAATTTTGTATTTATCATAATTATTGCTCATTTTTGACTTTTAACATATCAATTTGTTCACAATTATGTTAAAGAATGTTTTCCTTAGAAAAAATCCAACTATCATTTATCATTTCAAGACTTTTCTATCATCACTGTCGGAATAATTTAATGCTCCACAAGAAGAGAGACCACACGCCCAACCCCCGTTCTTCCCCCACATCACATAACCATCTGCAGCTGGTCACCAGACACCCCTGACCACAGCGCTACCCATGACGGGGATAAGACTACAAATTCAGAATGTAAAACTATAAATATTTCATATGGAAAAAACACATAATAAGTACATTTTCCTTGGTGTTAAGACTAAGAATGAAAAATATATACAAATGCTCAGTACATTGTGATGTGAAATTTGTTTCTGACATTAAAGTGTGAACAAAATGTTGTATAAATTTATATTTGCAATACCAATGGGACTCCCCATATGAATCCGATCCTCCACTTTCTCCTTTTCCAATTTATACTGGGAAGGGGGCTCTTTCAAGGTTACTACCCACTGCCAAACTACCGCCCGCCCCTTCTTTTTCTCACCGATCCCTCCTGAATTCTAGTTGACCACGTGCACCCCTTGTTACAAAGGTCCCCATAGGTCTCCAGAAATAAAAGCAGGAGAACCATTCAAAAATAGCGTGTATCTGAGGAAATCTTCATTCATTTTCCCTGTGTGGCTGGTGTCTGAGGGCCTCCACTGACCGTTACACACACCCCTCCCAGGGGCGGATCCAAGAAAGGGGGGGGGGGGCGCCCATATTAAAAATGTCCCAGCGCCCCAGCTGGGGGCAAGAGTTTTACATTAAAAAAATCTAAATTTGGCCAAAAATAGGGGGGGGCGCGCGCCCGGGGCGCACCCCCCTAAATCCGTCCCTGCCTCCTCCAGGCATCTTCTCAAGTCAAGGCCCCTGTCGCCGCTACCGCTCTATCAGTGCCTTGACCTCAAGGGCGCCCAATCTGGGGGAGATAGGGAAACCTGAGAAGGGTGTTCTGATTACAGGGAAATAAATTAAATATTCATGAGGTCCCCCAGTTTTGGAGCCTTTGAGACCAGGGCCTACTGATCGCGGGAGCGGCTGGGGGACTGGTGTGCGAGGATGCCTCCAGGCGGCCCTTTGATAAGCCATAAACCACGGGTGGTATGTCTCAGGGTCAGGGTTGACCACGTGCACCCCTTGTTTGTCAGGGAAGACTCACATAACCGCCCCCCCCCCCCCCAAAAAAAAAAAAAAATGGTTGACCGTTCTGTACATGTCAGTACCAGGAAATATGCCTAAATACCCCAAACTGCTTAATATAATCATCCTCGGTATGCAGAAGGTTTAATTCAGTTTGGCAGGTATCCAAGTCTATCAATACTAGACTTTAGGGGCCGTCCATAAATGATGTCACACACTAGGGGGTGGGTGGGTAGGGTGAAAAGTGTGACACTGCCTGAAACAGGCCTTATTTTCATGTTTAGATCAGAGAATTTAGCGTGACAGGGGGGTGGGTGGGTCCTACAAATACCCTGAAAAAGTGTGACATCATTTATGGACGGCCCCTTATCTCTTGATGGCTCTTGGTTGATATGTTTAAATCCATACAGTCAATTACAGTGACACTAATCTATAAGTTATGATCTGATCAGGATGGGGGAATCACTCGACCCATTTCATATATATATTTAACCGCATAGTTAAGCCCCGTTCATACCGGTTGCTGCTTGGATGGTCCCTAGCCCGGGTAAGTTAAGCAACATTGAGACCGGTTGGTATTTGGATGGTGGCCTGCCCGTGTTCGAATCCCCATTTGAGTACATTTTTTTCGTTCATGGTCGTCGTGATTTAATCCACCAGGTGTCGCTGGAGGAAAGATCAGTCTACACTATCACTCTGCCACCTCGACGCTCGCTAACTGCGAATCATGGATGTCGATTCTGGCGCGGAGGGGTTATTCGCCGCAGATTGTCTACACTATACTAGAAGTAGGACGCCGTGTATTGCATCAGTCCTGTGGTTCTGATATAAAAGGCCTCTATCGGCCACACCCGTCCGGTGAGCCGTGACGCTGGGCTACTAATGAATTATTCGAGCCCCTCGTGGGTTCGACCCCCACTAGATTCGTTAGGCCCGGCCTAACAAAACGATCGTCCTTCCCCAGCGTCAACATGACACTCACCACTTTTGTGAGTTTTTACTATAATATGTATTGAAACCAGATATATATATACGTTGATAAGTTTGAGACATAAATCTGTACGATTCAAAACATGTCAATAGAGAGTTTTTGCAAACCACACGTATCTCATTCCCCCGATCCAGAAACGGATCTTGGGGCTATAGATGAATGGTCCCCATGGATAATGTTATTAATAAGGGAAACAATATTATTTATTTGAATTCTGCCTTTATCAAATATGTCAGAAATGTAACTTATTTTAGAATAATGAGTTATGATATAAATCTGAAAAGAAAGGGCTTGGTCAGGTTGATTTTGTGTTTGTATATTTTGATAAATATAAATGTGTCTGAGTGCAGACCTGACTGGCCCTTGATCATGGTCTGCTGCTCCCAGCTGTGGGCCGTCTGATCAGGGACACACAGGAACACGGATCTCCTACCCATTACTTACCAGTAGATAATGTCTCAAATAAGAAGAAAACTAATCTCATATTTATTTGTAATGAACTTGTCTATATTCATGATGGGTGCAAGAAAGTTGATTAAGAAACTAACATAAAGGATTCATTGGAAAAGTACATTCATATGATAGGGGAGGCCTCAGCACTGGCCCTGCTGACCACAGTGCCCCTACGGATCTAACTCTGCTCCCCCCCCCCTCGCAGACCCTCATACACTGTTTGCCTGTGTGTCCCTGACCAGTGAGAACACAGGTGGGAGCAGCAGACCGTGACCCAGGGCTAGTCAGGTCTACCCTCACTGACTAAATCATCTTTAATCAAAATATACATACACAGCTTCAACTTGTGATACTGCTATTTATTTTCAGATTTACCTATGAAAAAATCCTTATTAATGAAATCCACATTTCTGATGGATAAGATTGCAGGAAAATGTAATTCATAATCATTTTCACTTTAACTGTCATTTTACATAGGGGCTATTCATCTAGAACCCAGCAGATCCGTATAGGGAACGGGGACTGAGATCGGGGTGTGTTGTAAAAACTCTCTAATATCCCCCCCCCCCCCCCGCTTTCCTCCATTAATTACACTTACAGAATGTTGGCATTTCTGTAATCATGTAGCCTACATGTGTCGCTGGCCGGGGGGGGGGGGGGGGGGGTCCCAAAACTGCCAAGATTTGTGTGTAGATTGAAATTGACAGGAATCAATTTGGTTTAATGAATCATTCTATATATCGCATATCCCATAGGGAAAAGTTGCTTGATATCGTTAAATAAGAAACTGATGTTACCGGTGCCACAGGGCTATGCCTTAGTCATTGATACCATTTCTAAGCATTTCTTCTTTCACGTGAAATTTTAAATTTTCAGCCTGATAAGGAGAGCTCTTTGTCTGCGGATGGTTCCGTACAACACCTCTGATATCATTTCTAAACATTTTTAACGTGATACTTAAATTCCCAGCCTGATAAGGTAAACTCTTTGTCTGCGGATGGCTCCATACAGCACCTCCGCACAGGGATTGATGTTACTTGTGTCATTGATAGGGCTACTTCTTAACCATTTATATCATACTAGAGCAGCCTTGTTATATGTGATATAAGTTTCTCAGCATGTTAAAGAGAATTGGTTACGGTTATTATGTAGCACCCCCGCATAAGGGCTGTCAACACCTGTGACGTTGATAGGGCTGTGTGTTAATCTTGACAACTTGTTTTTTATTACCCGATTATGCTAACCAGGATACCTCTCGAACTGGCCTTAAGTGAAGGAAAGGAGATGAATCAGTCTTGTTCTTTCTCTTTTCTGACAAATATGGTTTGGGGTGGAGGACTTCCCCTAAATCTTATAATTTGACAAATTGAGTCTAAAGATCTGTTCAAAACGCACATAGGACAAATGCTGACAAACGGTATGATCAGTTATTTATGTATATATCTCCATTGTTTTCCTGTATACCGCCGCAATGTAAAAACCAACAGGCTGGGCGGGGCCGGAAACAAGTGGCTTAAACTGAAACTCATCCAGCTAAATAAACACGTTTAAAAAAAAAAATCGCTAGTTAGGGTACCTGGGGTACCTGGGTACCGGGGTAGCATACCTTTGGATACAGGTTGTCAGATTAGAGGTAGGTGCATTAATGGAATTAACACGTTGAAGCTGGAAAGGGGGATTGTTTTGTTAAAGCCGCACCTACTGCAATGCAATAGTGTGAAACTCTACTATGTGGTAGGAAGGTGTGTATAATACTATTCCTGCAGGAGGGCTTGTAACATGAACGCACATCAAAGCATAAATTGGTGGGGTAGAACTTCCACGCCCGTTGTAAAAGTTTAGGATAGTCGTTTTAAACCGGGCGAGAGTATAATGATAGTTTGCTGTTGGAGGGTTAGGAGTGGAGTAAGACTTACACTCCTTGACACGTTTTAGAGGAAGTGGTTTCAGACACGCCCGAGCCTGTCTAATGTATGAGTTCAAATTCTTCCCGTGGTAGCTGGCCGTGACCCATGTGTTATGTAACCTGCGCAACTTTCAGGCTGGCCCAGGTGTTTAACCTAGGTCACCACTGGGCCATGTAAGTCATCCCTGAGCCAGCTGGTTGCCTAGCTACCCCCAGGCGGCTGTCAGGGGAGGTGTAGGCCGGCCCTGGAGCCTCCCAGGCTGTGGGGGGCCACAGTCAGTGGTGGACCGGCTCAGGGGGGTGGGGGGTGTATTATGTAACCAGTGGCATCCCACTGCTGGCCTACTGCGCCCAGTAGGTCCTACTGGGCTGGCTCAGGGGGGTGGGGGGTGTATTATGGGTCCTTCCCCTCCCGGCCCTGTCCTTCCCCTCCCGGCCTTGTCCTTCCCCTTCCAGCCACATGGGGTGACCAGGGCAACTTACCCCAACCCTCCCCGGCTCCCTACTCCACCTATTCCCGTCAAGATACCTTGGTTCCTGAGCTGCCCCCTGATAATCTTATGCACTCAATGCCCCCAGCCTTCACTCTTTAATAGAAGTCAGTTTACACATTTCCCGGCCTCCGCTCAATGCCCCCGACCTCCACACTTTAAAGATACTTGATGCTGTTCAGGGCGCCACCTAGGTCATAGATTAGGAACTACAAAAAAAATGTTGTTTTAAAGCTGTTTTAAACTTCTTACGTGTCCAATGATGGTAGGAGAAGTAAAATTAAGGTGCTTTGGTTCAATTAGAATAACAGGGTATCAAATTACCATAGTATGAATACCCAAAATACCTCAATTTTTCAATATTTTCAGTATAATTTTTCTCACAGACAGTGAATATTCAATCTTTTGGTTTAAATATTTACTTTCAGGTCAATGCTAAATATTCCAAAGGTTTCATGAAAATTCCATTGGTAGTCTTTTTTCACAGAGGAAAAAAACTGATATTTCCCATTGAAATCAATGGTAGAGATCAAATTCTTTATCAGGCTGTAACTTTGATCAGAAACAGTGAAAATTGTTTATATTGTTTCTATATATTCCTCTATATAGAAGCTAAAGTTCCTACTAATTTGTAGCATATTGCATTGATAATAAGAATTTAAGGATAGAGAGTGGTGATTAACGGGCATTTCAGTAAAATTGCAACAGTTTTACCAATATTGCTAACAGAAAAAAAATATACGAAAAAGTGAATTTTTCACTTTTATTTTTTGAATGTCGATAACTTCATTAACAGCCCTTCTTTAATTCTGAGACTTTATGGGTAATGCAAAAACATTGCTGTGGAGGGAACTGTGTCTCAGATTTTTGTTTTAGGTCCTACTTTTTATTTCATTGAAAAAAAACAGGTAACTTTTTAATAATTTTTTCACATTTATTTTCAATATTTTCTCAAAATTTAAATAGGACCTACATAAAAAATCTGAGACACATTTCCTGCATAAGAATGTTTTAAATATACATCCAAAGTGTCCAAAAAGTACCTCCAATATTAAGTCAGATATCAACCTTCAAAAAATAAAAGTTAAAAATGGAATTTCTGTTTTTATTGTCCATTTACTCAGTCAGTTTTCAATGAACAATCTTATTTCATATAACTTTATGTCGAGGGCATATTCAAGTGTAAACGTGAGAAATATCAAGCACATATTTCAAAAATTGATTCATTGATGATTCAAAGATGCAGCTACTGCAAAAAACGCCAAAATCACCACTCTCTATCCTTAAGCCAAACACCCCCAAGTACCTTTAATAGAAGTTATTTTACTAATTTCCCGGCCTCCACTCAATCACTATCACTATAGGTTGGGTGGGGTGGGCAGGGGTGGGTGAGGGTTGGCGGGGTGGGTGGGGGGATGTATTATGTAATCAGCAGCGTCCAGACCCTTCACACTGCAGTAGTGAGAGCTGCACATCAATACAATAGACGCACAGGGATTGACACTCATTGACACCCTGAATGTGAGTACTATTGACGCATATTTACAGCTTAAAACATCAGTACAATTGATGCACAGAAATTGATGCACACTTCACCACAATTGAGCACAGGGTGACTGACAGGTTTACTGGAATTATCATGCGCTCGGCAGATTTTGCTCTGTATGAATACAGCATTCCAATAATTTCCCTGGTAAAGGCTGTATACTTATTGGTCTCCAATTACTAATTTTAGACAGGTAACCTTCTTTGGCATAGGAGTAATGCTAACAATAGACCATTTAGGAGGATATATTTCTGTCGCTTTTGAACAATTAAACAGGTCAGCCAGCTGCTCATATAGAGTTTCAAAACAATCTTTTAATACAAAAGTTAGTATTAATTCTATATCTGATTTCTTATATCTATCAATTTCTGAGATCAATTTCTTGGCCTTATCAGCAGAATTTTGCATGGTCAGTAGTCATGTTTGAGTCTTGACCAGTTTCTTTACAATTAGTAGTTGGACCTGGCCTAAATCTAATAATCTGCATAGTATTTTCAGATAATCTGTGGCTAATATTTGCAAAATAATTATTCAGACAGGCAGCACAGGAGTCAGTACCAATCAGTGTAATGGCACCAGTAACCATTACATTTCCTCAATTCAGTATTCTTAAATGATGTCAACATTTCTGGGATTATTATTGCACTCATCTAGAGAAAACTCAACATATTCTCGTTTAGCAGCCTTTATCAATCAATTAAGTCTATTCCAGCTAGGTCTTAGAGTACATAAATTTTGTTCATTATTTTGGATATCTGATCGTCTCTGTGACTGCTGAATGTTTATCATTTAGTGCTTCAATAATAATTTGTGATAACCAAACTGGTCTGTTTGAGAGGGCACATGATGTTAAATTGATCAAAAATTGTATTGTACATATCATCCCATTTGAAGGTAGGATCCATGCTTAAATAAATATCTGCCCAGCTATACTTTGATAACAGTGAGGATAAGATTTCTCTTTTATAATTTTTATATGTCCTACACTTCATTTTAGTAATTACTTTTTCTCACACCTTTTTTGTGGACTGCAAATATTCCATAATGATTACTAACATTGTCTGATATGGAACATGTTTTTAATGTTTTAGTCTATCTAATTACAGATTCAATTAATTGGATTAAACATTTCTCTCTTAGCCAATCAATTGATTTCTTAGTGTATTATTATGATTAAAACAATAGATGTTCAGGTCACCCAATAGCCATATCTCTCAATTCAGTTCATAAAATTGTTTAAATTCATAAAAAGTTGACAAAATTCCAATCAGGGGGTGTATACTTTCCGATAAACAACAATTCTCTATGGTGAGACTATCCATCCAAAGTTAAGGTTAACATCTTGATGTCCACATTTATGTATGTTAAATCAGGACAAATATGTCAATATTATGAAATATCATTACTCACATAATATATGAAACCACCAGCTCCACTTTTCTGCACACCATTAATTAATCTTTATGATTAATGTGACTTAACCATAGCACGAGTTTGCCAGGTGGTGATCTTCACTTGTCTCAATGAGTAATGAGGGGGGATCTTGGAGAAGGTGTGGGTAGGAGGGATATTTAGAATTAATTGGCCGGGCTTGACAGAATATACTGTGCAGGGGTTTATTTGTCCATGGAGACCCACCTTGCCTCTACCACAGATCCCCCTCATCTACACAAAGCAACATTTCCCTGTAACTGTATGCAGATATATATGTTAACCTCATTTCCATGTTACCAACCAGTTACAGTTTTCTTGACTGTAAACAGAATAGTCCTGGTCATTTTTTTAGAACTTCAGACTTGTGGAGATGAATAAACATGATATTTGGTTCACTAGAATCTGATCATTTGTTTGGAATTTATTATAGAAATGACCTATTTTGGACTTTGTTATTTTCTTGGCCACACTGTCAATAGACCTGTCCACTTTGGGATGAATTGCTGGCATGATAGAGAGGTTGGGCGTAATTGCAGTTTTTGCAAAGTCAGGCACTGACACAAGTCTGAGTGAATGAGTTAGTACTTGTGTTTTCTAAGTAAATAAGGTGTTGATAAATGAGGATAAATTATTGTTTTCTCTCAATTAGGTAATTACCTCCATTTTAGGTGAACCAAAATAAGGTATGTTTTGGTGACTTTAGGATTGGACATCGTGAGCAAAGCTAAAGGGCTTTAACACTGTTACCTATGGGAAGATGCAATTTTTGCTTTCCAGTCCTACAGCTACATTTTTAACATCAAATTGAAAGTAAAGACTTATAAAGTTTAGTTTAGAGTAATAGTACAAGGAAAATTACTCTGAATCAAGTATGATGAACATTTTTCTAAAAATCGTGATATCATAGAATAAAGGGTGGGCTAGCTGGCAAAGTGGACAGGTCTATTACAATTCTAACCAGACCAGGATATTACTTAATTATTCCAAGAATAAATAAATGGCTTCATTACCAAAACTCAGTGTCTTATTAACATTTTTCTAAAGCCTGTATTTCATACCAAATTTGCTGCCGACAATCGGGTATTGAAGATAAAGGTCTAATGCCAACATGTTATATATCACTAGAAAGGGTTTGAAATTCTCTTTCAACTGATATAATATAGTATGCAGGGTGTCATGCCTATAGTCTTTGAGGAAGTCAAGCAAAATCTGCAGCATCAAAATCGGTATGTGGAATATGGCATTTAAGCAAGGTTGTGCAAAATTGAAGATTTCATCAAGCAAGATCTTTTTTGCAAAACTAGATGAAAAGTATTTAGAAAAGTGGAATCCACGCAACAAATTTGATTACTAGAGTTCAATATTTTCACATTTTCATGAGCCTGTATCTAGTAGATTTAACAGAGTATGAAGCTGCTACTTCTTATTCATACATAAACAAAGAATGGTATTTAGTACACCTATGATTTTTTTAGCAATATATATTTGAAGTAAGCAACAAAACATATGATATTTACTGTAATAGCTGAATCACGATAATAAATAAATAAGTCAGCCCTTTTATCTAACAATAATTCAAAAAAGATGGCGGCTACAGAGACAATGATTGCCACCAATATATCATGTGACTTCATGAATATTGATTAGATTGCCTCCGATACAACTAGTGCATTTTCCTAAAATATGTATTAATATAATAATATTGATAATTATATCACATATATATACGATAAAGAGGTACTTCAGGTAAATTTTTAGAACTTCTGAAATTGGATGGCACTGTGTTGGAACACAGGTAACCTGTTTACCATTAGCTTAGCCGACAGGGAACAAAGGGGCTGGTTGGCACTGCCTCCACCGCGCCAAAAGCAGAAATGAATAGTACAAAAAGATGCCACCAGTGGCACTGCGGTCGCCTCCATTCAAAATTAGGACAACAAGTACAGACTGCTTTGGTATCTGGGACAACCCCCATCTTTGGTTCAGATAGCATGGCCTGATTTGGCGACCTACTTCTCCAGCCGAGGGCAGGTAGGACACAAACTGGCCTGATTTGGCGACCTAGTTTCCCATTTCGATCTTGGGGGCAAAATTCCTTTGTTTAGTCAGTCTCTGGGGCGTCAGTCATCGGAGCGGACGTGGCACGGGTCTTGGCGCGGTGACAAGAGAGGTGGTGTCGGCTGACGATAAGGTATTTATCAATTGGCAGGGACAATTATATTTGTGTGTGTCTGAAATAGCAATCATTTTTGGTAGAGATTTATCAGATAGAAAAATTGGTATTGCTGTGTTGAGATAAGGATTTGCTTATTGTAAATTATATCTGCTAGGGTTTTAGTTAGGACTTGTGTTTATTAAGACTTATATCTATAAGAGACTTTGACTGTTTAGAATTATATTTATTGGGACTTAGAGTGTTTAGGTTTTAGTTGGTAGGTCTTAGCAGTGATTCTGAGTTATTTATTTAGTCCACATTTTATATAGTATATTAGACTTCTAGTCAATTTAGGACTTTGTTTATAAAATGTATTTTAGACCATAATTAGGATTCACATTTAGGACTTAGACTACTTAGGGAATTTAACCAAAGGTTAACACATCCTAGAAAATTGGACTTAGAGGTGAACTATAAGGAATTATTTCAAGGTTTGAACATTTTGGTTAGCAAACTCTGAACTTCTACATCGACTTTGTGTGTGTCAGACTAGCGGAATAAAGCATTTAAATTAATGGATAGTATCTCCAAGCCTTGCGAGTTATTTATCATCGAGTTAGACTTCTCCCCATTTACAATTAGTTTCACGATTCCATTCTAACTATAGTCGAACACTTAACGATTAACAATCTCGCCATTATCAATAATCGAAAACAACCCATCCGCGGACGGCTGTCGGGAACCCACAACTTCAAAGGAAACACACAACGCCAGGAACCCTCACACGGAAAACTATTTGGTGGCACATAAGGCTTAGTATAATACTCAGAGATCCCAGAATCAGGAGTCCTGGTAATCTGAAACTTAACTAAATTAAGTTGTAACACAAGACTTAACACTATGGTGGTTAGAGCTAAAGTTGTGCTTTCATTTCTGCTGTCTGACACATACACACAGGTTTTAGGGTAGGTTTTGCCTATTTTTACATTTAATGCAAACACTAAAGGGTTAAAAGGGGGTTGCAGGCCTGGGTCTACCTTCCCCTACCCTGCGTGCAGACCGTGACATGACGGGTGAAAGGGCGTCTGCCAGGCACGTGTCATAATCAGCATTGTTAGGAGGCACACGCGGTTTGGCACACAGAGGGGTGGGCCCTGCCTGTCCCTTTCATGGTCGGGTTTATTCATCTTTTACCCCAGGTCATGTTGTGACTTCCTATTTTTGTATTGTGGAGACAGTTTTACCTGGCAGCCAACACCCTATTTTAGTAGGGGGGTTTGGTCGCGCTTTGGTGACCGACCCTCTGTGTGTATTTGGAGCCCACACTATTGACGTGGTCTGTTTACCACACTTGGCCGTTAGGGAATTTTACTGCTAAGTCATTCTATTTCAGTATTACTGGCAATTTATTTAAGCGTACGTTGAATCTCGGGACTTGGCTGAGCTGTGTTCACACTATAATAAAGACTGACGTTTGGCCAACGTTTTGGGAGACCAACTGTATGCTTTAACATGCATTCGGCCTCACCCTGACATGATTCTTGCCCATATTATAATAAAGGCTGTATGATCTGTCAGGGTATGGGGTTCTGAATGGATGATTGTTATTCATTATCATTCGATCCTTTAGGTTGGGCTTGTGTGGTGGAAACCGTATGATTATCGGTTGTCGGGTATCCACACCTGCCAAATGCTTGGCGCTGATTTTCCCATTCATGCCTACTGAGACGTTTAAAGCCTGAGACCTCTATCGTAGAGAACTTACTTGAATGCAGGAGCCTATTGTTAGGCAAATCTTTCAAGTCGAAGGTAGACTCGTTTTGGTCGATGGCTGAGAATTGGTCTGTTGTGCTTGTTTGGTGGGAATTGGAGTTATGCATCAAAATTTTTCAAAAAATTATTCTGATAGTTTGTTAATAAGCCTGCTGCCGAGCGCTGACTGACTGCAGATGGATGTTCTACATCTTCAAACCGGTAAGACAGATTTCAGAACAAAACTTATTTTACATTTCTGTTTACACTGATATGTTTTTGTATTCACCTATTCGATTATCTGATTTGGGTTTTAGCATTGCGTATTGGTGATCCTTGTAATTACTGGTGATTGTTTGCAGGATTTAGTTGACCATTTAGGAAGGTTTTTTTTTTTCCCATGTATTGATTGACATAAGGGTTCAGTCTATATGCAGTAGGACTGAACATTATCCCTATCCCTTTGTTACTAGGTACATGTGGTATCACTGATCCTGTGCAATTTTGCTGGTTCTACAAATATACTATTGGTGCAACTACACTCTTGGGCTTTAAGGAAATTAGGGAATTTGGTATGACATACATGTCTCTCTAGTTTTGGCCTTGGAGTTTGTAGGCACTGGTGGTTGTTATATTGTTAGGGGTTGCCATAATTCACTTATACTATTTTGTGTTTGCCACTGTGTCAATATGACTAGTCTTCGGGAATATGTCAGACGTGTCAGATTCTGATGGAGACGGGTTTGACACACCGATTGCAGATACACACTTCTTACCTGTTAGTCAGTCACAGGCAGATGCTGCCAGTGCAGTTAGGTTCATAAATTCAGACACACACACTCGTTCGAGAGGGCCTGTCCCAGATGTATACCTTCAGTCCGAACGCCTTAAAACTCTCTCTATAGGAGGTAAGTCTGTCACCATTGGGGAGATTGCAGACACTTGTCAGTGGCCTGACGGTGTGGCACATACTCTACCCCAATTTAGCCAATCACCCGCAAGCTTAGCCGCAAAGCGTGGGGAGGTCTCAACCTCTGCACGCACATTTCCCGCCGTTCCCGTTGACTCGACCTCCGGGGACTCCGTCTCGAAAGAACTGCCCCTCACTCCGAAAGATAGACCATTTATTCCTGTCTTTGGGACCGAAGGTTCGGGCGCAGTGGGGAGACCATTGCGTTTGGCAAAACATACTTCCTCGGCTGTTGGGGAATCTGTAGGCGTGTTTCCGTCACACGCCGCAGATGAGCCACAGGCTGGTGGGGTAGTTCGAACCCTCTTCTTTGAGGAGGAAGAGGGGTCCTCAGCACAGGACAACGTCGAGACGTATTTATCAACTTTTACGGATCCTAACAATTCGTCCACGCGACGCCAGCTTCTGGAACGTCGGGAGTTAAGCGATTCCGAATCGACTCCTGTTCTTTTACGTGACGAAAGCAGCTCGTCCTCTAACCATTCCGTACAGCAATCTGTGGTAAAAACCACAAATTTGCAAAAAGATTTAACACAACAGGATCCGCCCGCAAAGGGGAATAAAGGTCCGCCTTTACCCCAACATTCAGACCAGCAGATTAATCCTAATCCTGTGTTGCCTGTACCACCAGCACAGTTTCCCCAGGATAATCTTGCTGCTGCTCTGATACCTGTCAATCTTTTTCCGCCAAACATGGCAGCTGCCAAAACACCTAGTCTTAAGCTTCCCACTTTCAGTGGAGCTGGTGAGGAATTTGTTAACAATTATTTTGATGAGATGGATTCTCTCGCGACCATCTGCGAGTGGAATGACGCGACAAAGCTTCAGATGGCTAAACATCAACTCAAGGATCAGGCAAGAGATTGTATTTCTTCATGTAATGCTAATGAAGTTGATACATACAACAAATTAAAGGACAAACTAAAAGCTCTATTTCAAGACCAACGACCTTTGTGGCAAAGAGCATGCCACTTCTTTAGTCACAAACAGGCTAAGGATCAATCTGTTAGAGATTTTGCAGGGGTATTGAGAAAGGCTCAGACCAGATCTGGAGTGGAACCAGGTATTTTGTTGGCAACATTCATTCAAGGTTTAAGACCATCTCTATCTAGAGAGGTGGCAATTCAAAATCCTCAAACTTTTGAGCAAGCAGTTAATATTGCATCAAGACTTGAGTCTGTGGATAAACCATCCAGAACTCTTGCCACTATGCAGTCAGTTGAGGGTAACAAAAAAGCACCACCCTCACCAGATGCCCAGTCAACGAACACTTTAGGTAATACAGATGTTGAGAAAATTACAGGTGCTATTCTTACAGCTATGGCTTCACTCACAACAAATACATCAAACAACAGAGAACAACAACGCCCGTGGCAACAACAACGCCAATGGCGACATCAACAGCCACCTGCACGAAACCAACCAGGTTTTCAGCGTCAGGATTACAGAGAACGTGGACCACCTCCAGCATCAAATACACAAGAAAGGTTCCCAAGGCCTAACAGTTGGACCCATCAGCGTCAGAGTAGAGATCAGGATGGCAGACCTTTCTGCATAGCACATCAAACCTATGGCCATGCGACTGAAGGGTGCCTCTGGCTTAGGGATCGACTTCGCCGTATGAAAGATACACCTTTATCTTACAGACAGGCGCAACAAAAATATGATACAAGCAACCCTCCTTCCCAGCCAAAAAACTAGGTAGGTTGCACAGTGAGATATCTATGTCGCTGTGCACATTAAAGTCTCAGATTGGATGCTCTCCATCGGAAATTGAACCCATTGCTATAACAGTTTCCTTCGGGGATGTTGAATGTCAGGCTGTTATAGATAGTGGCGCATCGCATTCTTTTATTGGGAAACGAGTTTATGACCGCATTCCGGGGCAGAATATTATTGATACTTCTGTTCCACACTCACGTACTATCACTCTTGGAGATTTTTCGGAGGTAACAGTTGTAGAAGACGCTAGAATTCTTTTTAAACTGGCTAACGTGAATGTCTGCTTTAACTTTCAGATTCTTTCAGATTTAATTTATGATGTCATTTTAGGTCGCGATTTTTTAGCTGCTACTAAAGCACAAATTGACTTTCAAACTAAGGTAATCACATTTTTTAGGGACAATACGGTGACACCCATGGGTCCTGAAGAAATTCCACCCATGAGTGAATCTGTAATTCCTGTTAAGATTAAAGATTCGGAAAAAGGTGTACCTCAAGTCCTGGAACCGACGGACATATCACGGGTATTAGCTGCCTGTGCAGTCTATGCAGGAGAAGGAATACCTTGGATCAAAATTATTAATCCCACTGACTCTGCAATTTCGATTGATGAGTCGGATGTTTTGGCCTATGCTTCAAAAGACTACTCAGTACCAGATATTTGTGATTCTGAACTATCGGAATTTTTGTATGGTAGAGACACTCCTAAACCAATTTTGGCATTGCTTGATAATAAAATTAGTCCCCACAAAGCTAACCTCATTCCTCCAAACCATTCTCAAAAGCCTGCAGATAAGGAACTTATTGCTTCCATTGATTTGTCAAAGTCTTCATTAGACCAGGAACGGAAGGAACAATTAAGGGACCTGTTACTTAAGAACAGACAGGCTCTTGCTTTCTCTCTGGATGAGTTGGGTAGGTGTGATTTAGCACCGATGACTATCCGTGTAGACGAATCTGGGGGGCCTATTTCATCAAGACCCTATAGATATTCGCCTATGAAAATGGATATCATTGACCAACAAATAAAACAGCTTTTAGATTTAGGAGTAATAGAACCATCATTGTCAGCATGGCGGAGCCCACTAGTAGTGGTTCAGAAAAAGGATGGAAAGCCCAGGTTATGTACTGATTTTAGGCTCTTAAATTCAATAACTTTTAAAGATAAGTTTCCCATGCCTACCACTCGATCGTTGTTTTTATACATGGCATACAAAAAACCTACTATTTGGTCTGCATTAGATCTGCTCAGTGGGTATCATCAATGCACCATTGCACAAGAATCTAGACAATATACAGCTTTTGAATGCCCAATGGGTGTGTTTCAATATGCCCGTATTCCTTTCGGCCTATGTTCCGCGCCATGGAGATTCACTAGGGTATTAGCTCTTGCGCTCAAGGGACTGGTACCTAGGGTTTGTCTGGCGTACTTGGACGACATTATTGTTTATGACTCTACATTTGAAGAACATCTGAATAGTCTAAATCTTGTTTTACAAGCCTTAATTAGGGCCAACCTGAAACTCAAACCTGAGAAATGTGACTGGTGTAGAGATCAAATTGATTTCTTAGGCTACAGTATTAATGCTGAAGGCCTGAAAACGCAGCCACGAATTTTGACTAAGATCCACCATTTCGGCATACCGCATAATGTTAAGACAACGCAATCGTACTTGGGATTGTGTAATTATTATCGTTCTTTCATACCAGGTTTCTCACAAATAGCAAAACCATTATATGATTTGACCAAGAAAGGAGTTAAGTTTGAATGGACGGATGAAGCTAACAAAGCATTTTTTGAACTTAAACAAGCTTTCACACATGATAGAATACTTATTCACCCTGATTTTGGCTTAGACTTTTACCTACTGTCGGATTCTTCCGACACTGCGGGAGGTGCTGCTCTATGTCACCTCAAGGATAATTTATATAGGCCGATTTCTTTTTGGGGTGCAGTTTTCAATGAGAGAGAATGTAATTACACTGTTTTGGAAAAGGAGGCATTAGCAGTGATAAGAGCATTACATAGCTTTGAAGATATAGTGCAGGGTTATAAAACTATCATTGTAACAGATCATAAACCACTTTTATCCCTTTTGAGAAACGCTAACAAGAGTCCTACTCCACGCATTCGGAGATGGGGTCTCTACCTTTCGGCTTTTGATATTGATATTATTTATGAGGCAGGCAAGACTCACTTTTTGGCAGACTACTTATCACGAACGCAAACAGGAGAACCTAACCCTGAGGAATGTTTACCCTCGGTTGGGGGTGAACTAATGCCCCTCTCATTGGCACAAAGCACAGATGATCCTCTTTCGTTAGAAAATATCCGTAAAGAACAACAACAAGACAGCGAGTGTATTATATTATACCAATACTTACGTGATGGAATTGTGCCCGATGACCCAGATCAAGCTAAATCTGTGGTTGCTCGTGCCCAATTTTTAGATATTATAGAACCAGGAATAATTTGTCATTTCAGAAACATTAAAGCAACCAAAGCTGCCAAAGACCTTATACGTCTCAAACCTCAAATTCTTATCCCAGTTTCTTTAGTTTATCATGTTCTTACTCGTCTACATGATGATATCTTAGCAGGGGGACATGTGGGAAGAAATGCTCTCAACATAAAGGTAGCTGATAGATTTTATTGGAGAAACATGCATAAGGATATCTTAAATTATGTGCTTTCTTGCAATACCTGTGCACTAAGGAAGCGTGTGCCACATCCTAGGGCTTTAGCAAAGTCTTGGGAGGAGCCTAGTCGCCCCTGGGAGGCAGTTCAAACTGACTATATTGGTCCCTTGACAACAGCATCTGATGGCTCAAAATACATAATTACATTCATTGATCTTGCCACAGGATGGCCAGAAGCCTTCGCTACTAAAGATTCTACTGGGCCTACTGCCGCTTTTGCATTTCTGTCCGGTATTGTTGCTAGATATGGTAAAGTGGATCGGATCCATAGTGATAGGGGGCAGTCATTTTTGTCTAAATTCTTACAAACAGTCACTCAGAGATTAAATTGTCATCACTCTTTCACTTCTGGTAGAATGCCCACAGGCAATGCCAGAGTGGAGCGTTTACACAGGACTCTAGAAGATGTCATAGCTTGCTATGTCACCGATGACCACAAGGACTGGCCACAACTGCTCCCTGTAGCTCTGTGGACAGTCAGGTCTACGGTATCAGCCAGAACAGGATTCGCACCATACCAGCTGCTTTTTGGCCGCGAACCTGTTCCTATGGGCGTGACTGAGTTGCCATTGCTGGGCAGCCTGCCTGAAACAGATAAAGAGAAATATACATTAGTGCATAAAGTGATCAATACTTTTTCTACTACAGCGAAATATGTTACTGAACAGTATAATAAAGAAATGCGGGACCGCCTGGATGAAAAGGCCAGACCATTACATTTACAGGTTGGTGATCTTGTACATTTCTATGACCCAACTTGTGCTGATAACAGACGATCAAAGTTCTCACCAAAATATAAAGGGCCATTTAGGGTTATTGAAACAAAAGGGGATCATTTAGTTAAATTGCTATCACTACAAACACAAAAAGAGGTTCCACATTTTGTCAATATTTCTAAGTTAAAACGAGCCTATACTTCATGGAGCCCAGCCAATGCCCCTCTACCAGAGAAAGACCTTTCTGGCCAGCCTAACACTAGTTCTAATTATATTGTGCAAACCGTTCCTACAGAAGCTAGCACCAAGGAAACAGCGACCACTGAAGTAAAGGCACCTATAGGTCACACAGGAGACCCGCTCTCCACTGCCACACCCCACCAGAGGGTCGACACTCAGGTTGGGGGTCCTCGTGGACGTAAGAACACGGGGAAAGCGTCACGACGGATAAAACGGCCAAATCGCGTACATACTGACAGTAAGGAGGCTACCCCTGAGGAGCCTGCCTCCACCCACCCCACCAAGCCCTCACAAGAGGCACAGCCAGTGGTCAAGCCCTTCGTATCTCAAGGTGCAGCGAAGGCAAAATTCTCTTCTCCTCTAGCTGCTGGAGGAAGGGGAGCCGCCATGGGGCCGGCGGTACAGACTGGTTCGACCCTCACACCAGTCAGTGATCAAAGCCGCAGAATGTCGGATACTGCGCATTCCCCTATTTCACAACATAAGGGAGTGAGGGCCCACATCAGCACACCCAAACATACTACACATACATATAAAAAGGACAGTTCAACCCTAACTGCCACCAGTCAATCACCGGACACCGGAGGGACCACATCCACTCCACACATGCCTACACAGACACCTGTTGCTGATACCACTCAAGACACCTCTCCTCTACACACTCAAGATAAGTATTACACTATTAAATTCATCTCTGGCAAGCGGATTTTGCCTTCAGGAGAGGTTCTCTATCTCACCAAATGGAGCAATCAGAGGAAGAGAACATGGGTGAAGGAATCTGACTTCCATCCATCTTTTGATCCAGAACATTTATATTTACAGCACAAGCATAATCGCACATAAGGTGTTGCCTTATCAACTTTCTTATTGTCCCTACTCCTTAAATATTGCGGTCATTTCAATTTTCAAACAACTAAGGGACACTTTATCTTTACAGGCATACCTACTTAGTAAGTACTCCACTCACCATGTTTGTCTGATATATTATTATTACCTTTATTGGTCTTTGTTAGTTATAACTGATAACTATGGTCCTTATTCTAACACAATGGCATTGATGCAGTCCACATAATTACAGGATTTCTCTTGTAGGCTAGTCTCAGTATTACTTACATCGGTTCATTACTTCTTTTTTCTGGTTCTCACTGTTCCTGATTGCAAGGTTCTCTTCTTGCTCAGTTAAATATAATTGTTATTTTTCTTTCAATACCCTTAGTTAATGCCCTTGCTCTACGGTGTGGTCGGTACACATGGGGTTATATCTGCCTATTAAGCTAAGGGATATTCTATTTGTTTTATTGTATTAGAAATGTTTGTACTTACATTTGGGGCTTAGCCTGCAGACTTCACTGCCCAGAGGTTCCTGGGGTGGGGGAGCCCTGGGCCTGGCCGGGGTCCGCTGGTCCTCGGTGTGGGTTGGCCGGAGGCTGGCTGGGGCCGGTCACCGCCGGCTTGCGCAACATTCCACGAATAGTTGGGCATCGATCGTTCGGTGCCTGTGGGTTTACCAGGTCTGTGGGATCCACATTCTGAAGATCCGTGGGCATTTTCCCCTCTGCCTGGGTGGTGTTGTCCACAGCCTGGGTACTGGCTGCAACATGGTCACTGTGGCCCGGGTCGAATTGTGAAAAATACTGCCCCACAACTGAGTTGGAGTCACTGCCTTGACCGGTTTGGGAGTCGTGCCCTCCACCTCGTGAGGCCACCACCGCTGCCCCCGGGCCCCCCCCCACCCCCTGGGCATCACCACCACCAACACCACCTCCCATCGCCAAAATACCCATAAAAGGGTTAAGTCCAAAGGAGGAGCACTGGTGCACCACTCCCAGTCTTGGTGGATCAACTGTGGATCCATGCACTACATGGATTACAGTACTTCCCACAGGGAACAATCCTTCTACAATAATAACGTGGGTTGCCCCACCTACTTCCGCGACTCCAAAGGACGTGTTCATCTTCATCAGCTGCTTACCATCTAATGATTAATCTGTACATGTGTTCTTTCTACATTTCAGGTAAAGGGCCCAATATCCTTGGCTCCAATATCGGGTTGTTCCTTTCATCTTCCCCGCCCCTTGGGTTCAAAGGGACTTCCCACCATAAAATGGCCATAAAGTCTACCGGGGCCATTCCCCTCGTCGTCATGACTGCTGTGGTGATAATGTCTTTTTCTCATACAATAGCACGTGGCATGCCCAACCTACATGCGAAACCCATTCTTAGGGAGCAGTATGGGGTTGTGTTCTTACCAGGTAAATTGATTAGTACGGCAGATTCAAATCATGTTTATGCAGGATTCAAAATTAGAATTCCATGGCTAAATGACTCTCTCAGTGTTAGTCCAACACTGGAATTTTGTAACCACAGAATTAAATATTCCAATCGGCGTGCACAGAGTAGTTTTCAGGAAATATGTAGACAATCCAGACAGATCTTAACAGTACTACAAACCATAATTAGACAGCTCTATGCACTACAGTCTGCTCATGTAAGGGAAATATTACAGTCAGTCCCGGGGACAGCTTTTGTCTGGGATCCCTCCAGGCAGAGGAGGGGCCTGATGGATTTTGTAGGAGAGATCAGCTGGTATTTATTTGGCACAGCCAAAGACTCAGATCTTCAGGCTCAAAAATTAATGATCCTTGCAGCTCAGGAAAATGTTGAAATTAATTCAAAGAATTTGGCAAAATTAGCAAATGTTACAGCAGTCAATTTTGACAGGGTTGACACTAAACTGAACTGGTTGAACACTGAAATTGAGGCCATAAATGACAACTTACATGCACTCACATCTTCACTGGAAGAGTTGGTGGCTGATGTAGATAGTCAGAGAATATTACAAACTGTAACTACAACAATATTAACTCATCATTTGTCAGTAATGTCATATATGCAAAGCATGCTCACCAAAACTTCTGACTTCGCAGTCGGTGTACAGAACCTACTGCGGGGTCAACTTACACCTGCAATAGTACCACCTAATGATCTTAAAGATTCACTTTCTGGATTAGCTGAGGTACTGAGAAAAGAGTACCCTCGCTTCAAAATTGCTTTCTCTTCTCCTCCATTTTACTATGATAATATAAAGCCACATTTTATGATCGCTGGCAGTGAACTACTGGTTTATATCAAGGTACCAGTTGCATCAGACATACATATTTTTCGGGTTTTCTTTATCAAAGAGTTTCATGTTCCAATACACATGCATAATACTTCACAAACTGATGGAACTATAATTACTGGCCTACCTGCAGAAGTAGCAATATCTATTGATAATAGGTATTATGTTCCTTTGGAATCTTTTTCTTCTAGACAATGCACAGGTGATGAATTGTTAATCTGTTCAGATATTCCATACATTAAACCAACAACTAGTGACACTTGTGTTGCTGCTCTTATTAGAAATGATAGAGAGGATATTAGGAAATTATGCATTTCAAAATTTGTAGTAAATCCTATATTCCAGGAATTTGCAATGTATGTCGATGAGACTAACTTGCTTTTGGTCAGTAATAGTAGAAAAGGTGAGATAATTTGTAAAAACAGAAAACCAGAAACTCTATACATACATTACTTCGCTATTATTGAACTTGGGTGCCAATGTTCCATTCAGTCCTCAAATCTTTGGCTACCCTACCAGCTAAAAGGCTGTGCAAGACAAATTTCTGAAGTTTCTGTCCATTTCCCACTTAATGATGCTTTCCTATTTACTTTTAATTTATCTGGAAAACTTCAGGCTGCCATGGATATGGAGCCATGGAGAATTCCAAACCCTATTCCTGACAGAAAAAGAAGAGAAATTCAAAATATTGGTTCAAATCAACCACTGATTGATCTAAAAACATTGGCTAATAATATTCATGAAGATTCACTCAGGCCTACCAGGCAACTTAATAATCATTGGCTCACTGGGGTGACCAGTTGGGGAAAACAGGCATGGAGCATGGGTATAGCAATTCTGGCTATAGCTGTGGCTGTGTTCTTTGTCTACATAATGTGGAAAAGGTACCGTTCTGTGCTGTTGGCCCTGGCCACCACAAATACACAGCAAGCTTCTGCTACACCTGCTACACCTTTTTTCAATGAACCTGAAACTTTAGATTCAGGATCAACATGGCGTACACCGTCAGTGGACTTTTTATTGCTCCTTTGTTTAATCTTAATTGCTATTCTAATGACAATTTGGGTTTTACTTCAGTTATGTCGCTTTAATCAGACTGAGGAAAAACATGGTCTGTATCTCCAAATCATTACACAAAAAGATAATTATTACATATTCCTTATGAATTTAGACCACCCTGGGGACTGTACCTACACATGTTCAGGACCTCTAATGTCATCCTGTGAATTAAAAATTAGGTTTGCAAAAGCCCAACTCAAAATTCAATGGGGTATCCAGGTTTTACTCTTTCCACCGGATGACACCCAACCTTTGGAACTCTCATTACCACTCATTGTTCAGATCCCAAACTCTCTGGCTAAGGAAATGAATAAGGCCAAGGTCGGAATCAAGGTCAGGGTCATTCGCATAATTGCGGGTGTGCCTGTCCCACTTATTCGGTACATAAACCCCCATTCAGCCCTGGGTTGGACACTCATCAGACCGGCTCAGAGCACTGCACATGGGTATCTGGAGTTAGTGCCTATACAGGACTTAGCACACAGACACACAGCAGACACAGACAATACAGGACAACTGACTGCAGCTGACACAACTCCACTTCCACTCACTGATAACCAGACTCAGGACTTCATACAAACACCACCAACTGCTCCTGACCAAGCATTGGTGCTTCACAACACCACACACACATAATTTCAGTAAGTTCTTTTCATTTTACACAGACATTTTACTCTGACATTCTACCAAAATTACACATTCACACTACTTTGCCTTACTTTTAGACAGACATTTTACTCTGACATTCTACCAAAATTACACACTTACACTACACTTGTCCTTATTTTCATTGACTTGTGGACACATTTCCTACACTCACACTCTTCAAAACTTACACATACTTTACAGTTTCTGCTACATCCACTGACAGGGAATCTCAAATTGACATCCTACCAACTTCACACACACATTGTTTTCTTTAGTTCTATTGGATCCTACACAGGCATCTTACATAGACATTTACCAAATTTATACACACGTCATAACCACTTCTTAGTAACATTTGGCTGCTGCAGATATTTTTGGATACACACAGTACTTATATTCTGATACACACACATACACATACACACATACACACATATACACATCATACTCCTAGTCAGTTCTACTTGTTATACAGGTACATTCATATTTTGCTACATTCTGACACTTCTAAAAGGGATTGATTTCTTATATCCCAGAAATTTGACATTGTCTTGAACAAACTACACAACACAGTAACTTCGCCTTAAGTATATTTGATTAACAAATTTACCACACACACACACACACAAACCAAATGACAGACACACACCATCAGTCCACCGCTGGCACCATTGGTCGGTTGTCGCCAACACCATTGGACAACAGGACCAACAAGCTCCCCTCATACCACCATTGGTCGGGGATGCCTGACCTGGGCAACCGGTGCGCGTCCACCCTGCAGTCCCTCCTGAGGCATGATGACCCACCCCTGTTTACGCCTCCGCCGACAGGGGAGTCTGCGGAGGCAAGCGCAGGGGGCCCGTCCGAGAAGAGCACCGCGACGTCGCCGGAGGGGCCTGAATCGCCAGTGGAGGCCTGGTCGACCTCCCCGCCCTGGCAGGCCGACTCCCAGCCCTGGAGGGCCGGCCCCCAGCCCGGTCAGTGCAGCTCCCAGGCCTCGCAAGCCAGCTCCCAGCCCTGGGGATCCAACTCCCAGCCAATTGACCTGCGGGCCTTGCCACCCTGGAGGCACCGGGCCATGGTCTCTGGACCCCAGGGGGTTGGTCGAGGGGAAGCAGCCGCAACTCAGGGAAGAATACCCCTGAGTGCATTAGCACCTACTAGGACCAGCTCGAACTCTCGCCAATTGGGTGTGGTTGACGGACCATCGCCTCCACACCCGATCTCTGTACCACCTACCCCACTGACGGCCACTGTCGGACCCGTCACCCACACAAACAGTACTACATATTCCAACGCCAATACTTCAGCCGCCTGGGCACCTACAGACATGCGGGTGGTGCCAGCCGGCACCCACCTCCTCAACAACATAGTGACCCCTGCTGGACCCTTCACAATAGGACCTTTGAACATTCTCAATTTTCATAGGCAACTACTCAACCAAATGAACTGGTTCGCGCGGCAGTGGGCGCTGCCGCCGCGACCAAATATGCGCCATCACCGGGTGTCGCCCCCCCAGTTTGCGGACATATCTGACGGAAACGGTCGTTTCATGTGTGAGATGTGCGGAAAGAGGTATAAGTGGGGGTCCAATCTTAACCGACACATCAACACGGTTCATGCGCAGGGACCATACAGGTGCTATGCCTGTATGGCCATTTTTACCTCTGCACATAAATACTTCTACCACACTAGGCGCTGCCAGCCATCAACACCATAGGCAGCGCCTTGGCCTCGGGAGAGGTCAACCCGGGTCGTGGCCTTCATCTAAAGGTCACGAGGTCTGCCATATTAACTCACCCTCAGCAGTGGACACTGACACTCATCACCGGTCTGCGGCCCGAGCATGACCTCCCAGTGCCCACTCTGTGTCAACATGGACACGCTGCACCTCCAACGGAACGGCGCTCCTGCACCTGGTTTCCAACCTGGCCAGGGGAGGGGCAGTAGGACCTCATCACTCTCTGATGTCCAGGAAGGCCCCGCGCCTCAGCCGCGCCCTCGGGTCCACAGGCCTTCACGCCCAGCAAGGCCGGTGACCTACCAACAGCGTCGACACAGGTCCGTGCCCCCGGCTTGGCTCTTCTACATCCAGGCTGGGGCCAGGGGGTACGAGCGGAGGACAGTGGAGGCGGTGTGGGCACGCCTCACGGAGATGCAGCGACTGCCATGGCGACAGCGGAGTCGCTCTCTCCGAGATGGCTTGGCGTTGTCTGCAGCTCAAGATCCACGCATCACAGGTACTGTTCTTGGAATGCTGAAACGTCAAGCTGAAGAAGACGAGATGAGGGACAACCAACTTCTACATGCATGTCACCGTGACTTTAAGTTAAACTCTGGGCCTATATACCCATTAAGATCTTTCGTGGACTTGGTTGTCAGACGACGTCTGGACCATCAGCAGGGTAATTAACATCTACAGGTTGGATTTGGTGGACTTCCCCGGGCAAAAAACTATTACACTACTAACTTATGTAACCTATTTATGTATACTTCTGTCATCTTAGTTATGTAATTTAACAGTACAACACAAAGATATTCATGTAAACATTTAGACTGAACTTGCACTTGAAACAGAAATTTAGAAATAGAGTAAGGGAAGAAAAACTGAAACTGGAATTGTAAATAAGCTAGTAAGAAATCCTCTGATGGGTGATACATCACTGCCATGGCGACAGCGGAAGAGTGTATCACTCATCACAAGAAACCCCCGCGAGTGTGTTGGAACACAGGTAACCTGTTTACCATTAGCTTAGCCGACAGGGAACAAAGGGGCTGGTTGGCACTGCCTCCACCGCGCCAAAAGCAGAAATGAATAGTACAAAAAGATGCCACCAGTGGCACTGCGGTCGCCTCCATTCAAAATTAGGACAACAAGTACAGACTGCTTTGGTATCTGGGACAACCCCCATCTTTGGTTCAGATAGCATGGCCTGATTTGGCGACCTACTTCTCCAGCCGAGGGCAGGTAGGACACAAACTGGCCTGATTTGGCGACCTAGTTTCCCATTTCGATCTTGGGGGCAAAATTCCTTTGTTTAGTCAGTCTCTGGGGCGTCAGTCATCGGAGCGGACGTGGCACGGGTCTTGGCGCGGTGACAAGAGAGGTGGTGTCGGCTGACGATAAGGTATTTATCAATTGGCAGGGACAATTATATTTGTGTGTGTCTGAAATAGCAATCATTTTTGGTAGAGATTTATCAGATAGAAAAATTGGTATTGCTGTGTTGAGATAAGGATTTGCTTATTGTAAATTATATCTGCTAGGGTTTTAGTTAGGACTTGTGTTTATTAAGACTTATATCTATAAGAGACTTTGACTGTTTAGAATTATATTTATTGGGACTTAGAGTGTTTAGGTTTTAGTTGGTAGGTCTTAGCAGTGATTCTGAGTTATTTATTTAGTCCACATTTTATATAGTATATTAGACTTCTAGTCAATTTAGGACTTTGTTTATAAAATGTATTTTAGACCATAATTAGGATTCACATTTAGGACTTAGACTACTTAGGGAATTTAACCAAAGGTTAACACATCCTAGAAAATTGGACTTAGAGGTGAACTATAAGGAATTATTTCAAGGTTTGAACATTTTGGTTAGCAAACTCTGAACTTCTACATCGACTTTGTGTGTGTCAGACTAGCGGAATAAAGCATTTAAATTAATGGATAGTATCTCCAAGCCTTGCGAGTTATTTATCATCGAGTTAGACTTCTCCCCATTTACAATTAGTTTCACGATTCCATTCTAACTATAGTCGAACACTTAACGATTAACAATCTCGCCATTATCAATAATCGAAAACAACCCATCCGCGGACGGCTGTCGGGAACCCACAACTTCAAAGGAAACACACAACGCCAGGAACCCTCACACGGAAAACTATTTGGTGGCACATAAGGCTTAGTATAATACTCAGAGATCCCAGAATCAGGAGTCCTGGTAATCTGAAACTTAACTAAATTAAGTTGTAACACAAGACTTAACAGCACCATCAGAAAGATCAGAAAGTAATCTTGTTCTCAATGCCAATTGAGGTTTAGACTTTATATAGTTGTGATGTCCATTGAAACAGTTAGAGGGAACTACGCATGCATTGACGTCTTTCCATTCACTTCACACCAATAGTTTAGTTGTTAGTTGTTAAAATGGTGGTAAATGGCTGAGTGAGTGGACATGCGTGAGGTAGCTGTGTTTAAAATCATCCTGCTGTTGTGAGAAAAAACTGGATTATCGAGTATAAAAAGTGGACTACACAATTCATAAACAGTCTGTGATTCAGTGGATTGTAGATCACCGTAAAAAGTGGTCTGAAAAACTACTCAGGAATACATACATATACCAACAGTAACTAAGGTAAACAAAGCAGAGGTGTCACAGTGTACGAGTCAGCAATGAAACGAGACCGGGACACGATGAAGAGTCCCAGAAGGGTAACAAGTCCAGAGGTCCCCTCACGCATAGGTCCCCGTCCACAGGTCCCCCAATTTTGACGGCACCTACCCCAGCACAGGCCGGCAGCTACTTTGTCCTGTTTAACACCTTTTCGCGTAGGGCTGGGAAGCGATGACGGCACCTGCTACAGCAGGTGCCGTTGGCTTTCTCTGTTGCTCCCTTGTACCTTCAGACACCTTTTTCGCGTAGGTACGGCCCCTGCTACAGCCTCTACTTCATTACTGTAAAATTGAAGTGTGTCCTTGTCTTTTTTTCACTTAGTCTAATCTTATTTTATCCTATTTTATGTAACAGTTATAAACCTAAAATAAAACGGATAGGTTTACACAATAAAATGCTTCCCAGGGCTTATACTCATACTAAGTAAAATATCTTCTAAATTAGTCCCGGCACTCCCGGGACCCCATCAAGGGACTCCCGTAGGGGACCTGTGGACGGGGACCTATGCGTCAGGGGACCTCTGGACTTGAAATCGTCCCGGCAGCTCCGATGTTTCAGATTACTCAGTCCTCTCACCAGAATACAAAAGGATCTTTGTCGAATCACTGAAAAAGGTGATAACTGACAATACGGGGGCAAATGGATGTGATTCGGAGGATGACATACCACTGTCGATATGGAGGGAGACAAGGAGTAAGAAATCCAAACAGACAAGGAAGGGCATGGAGGCGGTACGAGAAGGCACCGAGGCGGAACGCCAGCGGACGGCAGGCGACAATGGGGGTGACCGAGTGGAACGACAGGGCACCAGAGGTGGTAACGTGGGCACCGAGGCGGAACGGGAGGCAATTACCTGCGATAGTGTGATAAGTGAGCTGACAAATGAGGTGACTATTGATGACACTAACAGTATTATAGTGGAAGGAGAGGGCGATGACGGGGTCAATATCCGGGACGGCGATCAGCTGTTGGAGGAACAGTTAGACAACGAACGTGATGACACTGCAACAGCGAAAACGGAAAAAGACAATATACAGATCACATTGGGGATAATGATGCAAACCTGAATATGTTGGATGTTCTCAAAACAGACATGGATGACATTAAAGGGGAAATGGTACGTAAGAGTGATATTCATGGTATTATCGAAGAGCAAACCAAGGCTGGTAAGCAAAAGGTGGACAAGTTTGAGGGTGAGGTGAAAGAGAATCAAAAGAAAATACAAGCACTTAGGGACGAACATTCGGTTTTGGAAAGTAAAATCAATGCAATGGCATCAAAATCTACCAAAGTGAATGCGGGGGATAATTGGGGGATCGATAACACCTACGCAGGAGCAGTCAGAAGGGAGGGACATGTTACGCATGTAGATGATAGGCAAAAAAACCTGATTATTCAAGGAATTTCAGAAGACTGTAGTGTAGATGACGCAGAAAAAATGAGGGGTGTTGCACAAGATGTGGGTGTTAATATCCACCGTTGGGATATTAACAAAACGGCCAGGTTAGGACCTTACAAGAAGGGGAAGAAACGACCGGTTAAGGTGGAATTAGTCTCAGAAATAGTCAAAATAGATATACTTAAAAAGAAGAGCAGGTTAAAGGAGTCAGAGCTATACTCCGAAATTAAGATTCAACCGAATGAGGAGAAATCAGTCAGACAGAGTAAGGCTAGGCTATGTCAGGCGGCCTATCTGGCAGGGCAAAAGGGAGAGAGGGTTTACAAACGCCACAACGTAGTATGGATAGGTGGTAAGAAGTTCACTTTAAATAACCTTGATGAGCTGCCTAAGGAGTTCTGTTATCAAAAGGGAAACCTTGCACAGGGAAATGGGAAACAACCAGAGGTAGCAGATGAGGGTAAAGGTGATGAGGCTGCAGGAATGGAAACAGACGAAGTAGATCAGACACCCTGGGATCAGCAGGCAAAAATGGAATAGCGTATACCAGATAGGCAGGGAACGGCAATGTGGGAATCAACCCACATGACAGTCCGGGGTCTTGCATTTTTTACAGAGAAAAGTTTTCTCAGCAACTTCTACAAAGTTCAGGTTAAATTCAAAGGCATAAAGTTTCACTGTTCATAACAGACCTTTCAGTATGAAAGGGCACGGGTATGTGAAAACATTGAAATCACGGAGAAAATACTGAAATGTAGTTCTGCAAGGGAGGCAAAACAGCTAGGGGGACAAGTGAAAGTCACAAAACGATGGTTGAATATAGAGGAAGATCGGATGAGGGAAATACTGTTAGCAAAGTTTATCCAAAATGAAAATATAAGGTCCCTACTGATGAAGACCTGGGGAATGTACTTGATCGAAGGGAGTCTGGACAAAAGATGGGGATGTGGACAGGCCCTTTACAGCAGGGGACTGAGGAATGGCCAGTGGAAGGGTAAAAATTTACTGGGTGAACTACTGGTAGAAACTCGACAGGAGTTAAGAAAGAGAGGTTTCTAGGTTGAAAGCGGGATGAACACAGCACATATATGGTACTTACAAATATATATGACAACGTGGGGCCATATGCCCAGGTTAGTATCTTTTGTATGTGTATATTTATGTTTTCATATCATTCCTGGATACTGTGGAATGGCTGGGTTCAAAACATTGATTGATATGTATTTCTTTTCTGTAAATTATGGGTAAAGGACTTAGAATAGTACATCTTAATATTCAGAGTGTATGTAAAAACTCGGAAGAATTCTTTGTGCACTTTGACGGCTACGATATAATAGCATTGACTGAAACATGGCTGAATTGTAATATTACTAATAATCTGGTTAAACGACAAGGATATAAGATATTTCGACAAGATAGGGATACAAAAATTTAAAAAAGGGGAGGTGGTATCATGCTATATGTAAAGCATGAAATTGCGCCGTTTGTGGAAATTTATGACGCGTTGAGCGATGTTAATGAATACTGTGAATCAGTTTGGTTGAGTATAAATCGCCCGAGAAGGAAAAGGTTGGGTATGGCAGTTATATATAGGCCTCCTCAAGGAAATATTGGTATTTTCTTAGAGAAATTAAGAGTGAATGTGCAGGAATTTATGGTACTAAATAATGGTGAGCATTTAGTATGTGGTGATTTCAATGTATCCTGCTCGAGAAATAAAGGAGATTATGTCAAAATACAATTTAATACAAATTATTAATGGTATGACACGTATAACAGAGCATGGTGGGTCTCTGATAGATCTAATCTTTACTAACATGTCAAATATCTCTGAGAAAGGTGTACATAATATACATATTTCTGACCATTTGCCGATTTATGTATATAAGAAAAAGGAAAGAGAGTGGAAATTATACGGATATAAAAATGTCATAGTTATAAAAACTTCTCGATAGATCATATAAAAGACTTGATACGGATGGATGTTAGATGGTATAAATTTTGGTTTGAAGATGAAAATGTAAATGATTTATGGACTACTATGTATGCTATTATGCTTGATTCAATTGATGCCATATGTCTGTATGTAAATAGAAAAATTCAAGAAGACAGGCCAGAATGGATCGATGCTGAGGTAATGAGGCTTATTGCTGAGAAGAACTCATTATATAAAGCTGCTTTGAAATATGGAGGGGACCAACTTTGGAATAATTTCAAAAGTAAAAAGCATAGTATTGGAAAAGTGATTGTGAAAAAGAAAGGATTGTGTATTAGACGGGATTTGGAAAATAATAGGAAAAATCCAAAGAAATGTTGGCGTATCTTACATAGAAAAGTATTGGGTAAAGGAGGAGAAGGAGGTGTAGAAGTCATTGCAAATAATGATGGTGTACTTTTAGAGGGTATGTCAGCAGCCGAATATGTGAATGATTTCTATGCATGTATGGGGGAGGTATTACATAATAATATCAGTGATAACTGGAATGAAGATGATATGCATCTCCCGAAACCGGTGACTACAAAAATTTTGTTTAAGGTAATTGAGCAATGTGACGTGGAGACTTTAATCAGGGGAATAGATATTAATAAATCCTCGGGTATTGCAGGGATTAATTCAAAAATGTTAAAGCATTGCTTAGGTATATGCATACCTGAGTTGACATATTTATATAACATATCATTATATACTGGCATTTTTCCTAGCGACTGGAAACGGAGTATTATTACCCTGATACCTAAGGAAGGAGATCCGAAGCAGGCTGGTAACTGGCGCCCAATTAATAATCTGTGTGTATTAGGTAAACTATTGGAAAAATGTGTGTATAGGCAAGTATCATCGTATTTTGAAGGAAATAATTTATTGATTGATAGGCAACATGGATTCCGTCGAGGCAGAGGGACTGACAGTGCAGTGATGGATTTACTGAGAAAATTATATGATGACATAAATAATGAGATGGTTTCTAGCTGTCTTTTCCTGGATTATTCAAAGGCGTTTAACACCATGGACCATTGTATTTTATTACGAAAATTGAGGGTATATGGATTGGATGATACTTGCATACAATGGTTTGAGAATTATCTAAATGGTCGGACACAGGTTACTAGATTGGGTGCTGTTACTTCATCTCCTAGAAATGTACAATGCGGCGTATATCAAGGGAGTCCTTTAGGAACGCTATTGTGTATTATCTATATCAATGATATAGGCAATATTGTAAAAAAAGGCATATTGTAATATGTACGCTGACGACATGGTACTGGTCTGTAATGGGAAAAGTCAGAAGGAAGCGGTCCTGAATAGTGTACCCGAATTAAGGAATGTCTGGGGTTGTTGTGGTAAAAATAAGATCAGTTTAAATACATTAAAGACCAAGCATATGTTTACAGGGCCGAGAAAACTTGTTAAGGAGTGTAATATTTATTTTACTATGAATGGAAATATAGTCCATAATGTGGAGTATTATAAATATCTAGGCATGATAATTGATCGCTTTTTGACTTATGAACAGTTGTTATCAGATTTAATATCAAAGGTAACACATAGATTAACAACACTATCAAAGGTTACGAAATTTATAGATAAAAGGACTGCTCTTATATTGTATAAGCAAATGATTCTCCCTTTATTAGATTATACTGGTTTTGCTTGTGATTCAGGAACTGTTGTGAAAATAAGTCGATTACAACCGTTACAATCTCGAGCAATCAGAACTATATTGTTACAAAATGGGTATATATCTACTGTGGAAATGAATCTGTTACATGATGAATTGTTATTGGATGGTTTGGATAAAAGAAGGAAAATCATATTGCTCAAGATGATGTATAAGCTGAGCACAGATGACAGGAATGTAGAAAGTCGAGGTATTAATACGGAATTGAGGAGTAAAAATAAAAATAAGTTTTTTGTGCCGTTTACAAGTAGGAAGAAAGTGTATAAAAGTCCTTACTATAGGGAAGAACGATTATAGAGTGATTTGTCTGAAGATGTACAAAGGATAGATAATATTTATAAATTTAAAAAGAGTATTAGGATGTACGTATGATATAAATTGTATAGTAGGGTGAATCTAAAATTCACAGTATCCTTAGGGTGGTTAGGAATCACTATTCAGTGGCAGCATTCTGGTGACCATACTAAGGACTGCTAAACCTTCATAGGCACAGCACAGGATAGGAGGACTAGCGTTAGTGAAGCCTATGTCTGTTGTGTACTACGAACTCCTAGGTACAATAAACATCTGTACTCATTGTGAACAACCTCGGTTTAGCTGTGAATTTCTTCTGTACATCAGCTGCAATAAACCTGTCCTCTGCAAAGCTTTTGTCTGCAGTTGGATCTGAACAACCCAATTGGAGACTAGCTCTAGTCTTGACTTGCAACACAAAGATAACACTTAGAACTCAAGGACATTTGCGAGTAACTCACCTTTAATATCCCCTTACAAAACAAGGAATATAAACACTCTTGTTCAATACCATTAATGAACACTGACACCCCGGTCTGCCTATAGTGTAGGTCACAATGTTATTGGTGTTGATGATGCAGGCTTTAAACCCTGATTTTCTACACAGATATATTAATCAAATGTATTAACTGCAATAAAATGGAAATTAGTAGAATTGAACTTATTATATTATTTTGGACTGGGTTCAATTGTCTGTTTTCCTGTTTTGTGTATTTTTCAATTTAATGACATAAGTGTTAAATATAAATTATTATTATGAAAGAAAATAGGAAATTCAAAGTTATTTTAAGTTCTGTTGTATCTATTTCATTTTTATTGCATTTGGTATATTTGATTAATATATTTATGTAGAAAATAGAAAATAGAATATCTTATTATATGAATATTGGACTTGCCACATTACCCCTTCATCTGAAGTGCCCTTGTGTAACAAGACTTTAGGGTGTCAGGGTAGATACTTGACATAATATTCTATTTTTACCTCTATTTACTCATATAAACTACTTTTTCAGCGTTTGACAAACTGCAGTATGGCTTCTTTTTACTGTTCTCAAATCACAGAAAACAAGTGAAATCATATGTGAAATCTGTAATAAATTCTTTAAATAGTAAGCATATACCTTAGCAGAAAAATAAAGGACAATAGCAAAACTAGTAATAATAATAGTCAGGAAAAAAGTTCAGGAAGCTTTTGTCTGCGGTTGGATCTGAACCAAGAATAAGAAGGGGTGATTTGTAGTACTTACTTTGATTAACCCAGCAGACACCAGAAGTACCTAACAAATCCCTATATTCCACTTTGTGTTGCCTATTTTTACTTGCAGTGGGGTGGACACCACTAGTAACATGCCCACCACAAGCAAACACTATACAGTGGAGTATAGCTTTTAGTCTTGATCATTTTGTTAGTCAATTTTCCCAATTTGTAAAAACAAGAATAGTTCTATAATATTTGTACCAGTTTTTTCTACTTTTTTCTATTTCTTGAAACAAATCTGGAGCCTGAATAGAAGATCACAATGTTTTCTATGAAAAATACAAGTTTCAGACTAAGCAGATAGACCCATCTTGTACACCATACAAGTTTCAGACCCATACCGCCAGTATTGAGCAAGCTATAGTAAATTGTCTATTAAGGTTACAACACTGCATGGACTGAGGCAGAAGGATGACTTCATAACTAATTAAGGTGATGAATCCATGAATTTAAAATGCTCAAATAACTCTGAAAAATAGTACAGCTATAGATTGAAACATAAGGAATTATAAGATGACAAAAATGTGTCACGAAGTTAAATTTTGTGGTAGAATATTTTACATTATAAAAATAGTCAAAATTCCAATAACTTCTCAAAAATTATTTATATAATAAAAATACATAATCAACCAAGAAATGAGAAATGAGATGGTTTTGTGAGATCCTCTATAGAAATAATATACATATACATGAATAATCAACTTTTAAATGGACAAATAGTAAGCATACACCATAGCGGAAAAATAAAGAATGATAGCAAAACTAGTAATAATAATAGCCAGGAAAAAAATTCAGGAAGGAAATGTCAGATTATGGAAATTTACATAATTTACAGGGCAACCTAACAAAATTGATAATGCTGTACAGCACTGTGTATGTTCAATTGATTTAGTGTCTTTTTAAATGTTTATGAATTCAATATTTGAAGATACTGCATGAACTGTAACAAAAATAAAATTCATCTTCAATGGAAAATATCCAGTAAGCCTTCTTTATTACCTACTTTGTAACTAATTGTCAAATTGAACGAATCCCTCATGAAACCTCTCCCTATACAATACAGAGTGTAAACCAAAAATCAAAATATGAGGAAAATATTAGAGGAATATTTGGAAAAGCAGCCTTTTTAACTTGTAGGTAATATGATCAACAGCCAACCAGTTTATTTAGATATTCCAAAATGTATTACCTTGCAATCTTCTGGAAAAAAGGTAGTGCAATAAGAGAACATGTAATGCGGATGGCATGGAATGAAATTGAATTCTTTGAAAGTTTCAAAGAAATTCACACTATATGTGTTTGGAAGTACCTTCAGGTATATATCCAGAAGAACATCATATTACAACATGGATCTCAAAGTGGTCTCAATATGATAGGCCTCAATGTGATCCCCATATGACAGGACATTGGAATATGATTCAGTTGTGAATAAGACAGTGTTTTTCTCTTCAGCCTTAACATGGAAATGTCAGACAATGGCGTCAAGGAGCTGTCAGAGGCCATCAAAGTCAACAAAACGCTTCAGGATTTAGAGTAAGTTGATGTTTGTAACTTTATTATAAGTAACAATTCTTCATATTATGGACTACCTTTTAATATGCCCAGGCCTCTCTCTCCAGAGATTGGTTAAAAAGGACTTAATGAGGTAGGTGAAAACATGCAACAAGATTTCCTTCTATCAACCCATAATATTTATAAGTTGATGTCCCTTTAGTGCATACAAACTATCACTGACTTTAGTAACTCTTAATTCCAATATCTTTACATTTATAAAATCTATATATAGGGCAAGCTTCAAAATGATATACAGCACAATCTATAAACACTTTATCGTGTGTCTTTTCAACTGTTTATGAATTCCATCTTTGATGATTTTGCATGAACTATAAGAAAAATAAAACTCCTTTTCAAAAACATTCATCTCCAATCGAAAATATTTAGTAACCCTTCTTTATTACCTAATTTATAACTAATTGACAATTGGAACAAGTTCCTCATAAAATCTCTTCCTATGTATTTTCACAATTGAATGTGTAAACCCAAAATCATATTACAGACATTTCTAACTCTTACTTCCAACATCTTTACATTCATCGGTCTATTGGCCAAGCTAACAAATGATATACAACACACTCTAAGACTATTTCATTTTGGGTCTTTTAGCTGTTTATGAATTCCATCTCTGTTGACACTGCATGAACTGAGAACAAAATAAACTACTTTTCAAAAACATTCCTCAAAATACATCTTTGTTACAAGCTGCAATGGAAAATATTCAGTAAGCCATCACTATAACCTACTTTATAAATAATTGACCATTGGAACAAGTTCCTCATAAAACCTCTTCCTTTGTATTTTCAAAATAATTATTGAAGAGGTAAACCCAAAAGCAAATTCCATGTAAAATATGAGGAAATAATGAATGAATGTTGGGAAAGGCAGCTTCTTTTAACTTATAGGTGTTATGATTAACAGCTTGAGACAGTTTATTTAGATATTCCAAAATGTATTACCTTGCAATCTTATGGAAAAGTGCAAAGGGAAATAAGATAACATTGATGTGGATGGCCTTGTTTGAAATTTGATTCTTTGAAAGTTTAAAAGAAATTCACACTATATGTGTTTTGAAGTACCTTCAGGTATATATCCAGCAGAACATCATATTACATTATTCATCTCAATGTGGCCTCAATATGATAGGCCTCAATGTGATCCCCATATGACAGGACATTAGAATATTATATAGTTGTGTATGAGACAGTGTTTTCTTCTTCAGCCTTCTGGTGCCAGTGTCAGACGATGGTGTCAAGGAGCTGGCAGAGGCCATCAAAGTCAACAAAACACTTCAGACACTAAGGTAAGTTGATGTTTGTAACTTTATTGCAAGTAACAATTCTTCACATTATGGACTACTTTTTAACACGTCCAGGCCTTTCTCACCAGAGATTGGTTAAAAAGGTCTTAATGAGGTAGGTGAAAACAGGCAACAAGATTTCCCCCTATCAACCCTATAATATTTATAAGTTGATGCCACTTTAGTACTTTGTTTTTTAATCAATTTTTATTATTCAATGCACCCAGGTCCTTCCCTCAAGAGATTAGTTATAATGGTCTAAATGAGGTAGATAAAAATATGCAACAAGATTTCTTCCTATCAACCCATGCAATGTAAACAATGATGCCTCTTTGCTGCATATACATTTATTTAACCTACATGTTTTTAATTGTTAGGAAAATTCAACAGTGTATAACCAAATATGTTCCTTATATAATTGTTGATACAATCAAGAGAAATACTGGCTAATGAAATGAGATCAGATGATAAGTTTTACATACTGAAACATATACATTAATAAATAAATAAAAGCCTTGAACAAGAGGATTGGTTTTGTTCCTCACATATATGTCTTAGATTAGATATATGTAATAGATTTATAACTTTTGATTCAAATAAAATATAGTCATTTAAATTTCTCAGTTGAATATCTAATCTATTTCATCAACGTCTTTTAGTTAAGACTAGTTATTTAAGAATGTAGTCAACTTTTGGAAAGAGAATATAAACCTTTAGTGAGCAGTTCTTGTCATTGGGCAACATGTGGTGGGTTTCAAGGAAGAAAGCTGTGAAATCAGGAATGGTCGGTAGATACTTATCTAAAATGAGATAAACACTTTTATTATAGTGGATACAAGTGCCTTCGGCACCTGGAGAAGTAGCAAATAGTTGATGGGAAAAAAGCACGTCTTCCCCTTTTATTGGAAGATTCAACCATGTGTGGATGGTCAGCCCCTAGCAGGATGTCATCTACATTCTCACATTGAAACTTAAAAATTAGGAATTAGAATCAACTCTCTGAATGTAAAAGATTGAAAAGTAAAGATAAGATAAGTAATTTTTTATGAACCCAGAGAACACACTTTAAGCAGTATTCTTGCAGCTAAAATATCTTGAAAAAGATCACGGCTCACCTATGCTTTTGGCTTTTCCTAAATGCTACACTAAACCTAATATTCCCAAAAAATGCCACAAATTGTGTGGGTCTTACCTCCAGTATGGTATGAAGCTAAAAAAGAAATGTTTTTCAACTCCTCAAGGTTATTGTGCTTTAAAAAAGATTTTTTTATAGATTTCAGTTTAAATACATAGAAAACTAATAGGACAAAGATGCAAACTATTCCAGGGCTGGTGGATATTTTAATGTTGATTTTTGTATTGATATGTTTCATCAGAAAAATGATGATAACACTTAAAGATCAATTGAAAATATTACATACTCTATGGGTTTTAATATATCTCAAACTGAAAATTCTTGATGTAGTTTATCTGAGGAGTGACTTTAAATTTCTATGAGCATTTGAAGAGTGCGAAACATATATTTTAGCAAAAAGCATTCCCTTCAGTTTGGAGGGGTCTTGAGCCCCCTGACTCCCTAAGAATTCCATTTTACATAAAGCATTGTTTGGATTTTGAGGGGTCTTGAGGGGTCTTGAATACCGGAAACCCCTAAGTCTCAACCTCCTCAAAAATCAATTTTGGACTTGGCCTTGTTTGGACTTTTAGGTGTCTTGTCCCTCTAAGAATTCCATTTTGCACAAAGGCTTGCTTATATTTTGAGGGGTCCCCCCCTTTGAGATTTAAGTGGATCCTATCCACTGCCGCCTTTTCCTGTCCCCTATCGCCCCCTCCTATCCCCTTCTTAGGGGATTGAGGACGGAGAAGGCCGGGAGATGGGGTAGGAGAAGGCCGGGAAATGGGGCAGGAGATGCTGGGAGGTGAGGCAGGAGAGGGCCGGGAGATGGGGCTGGAGAGGCCTGGAGGTGAGGCAGGAGAGGGCCGGGAGATGTGCTGCAGAGGGTCGGGAGATAGGTCAGGAAAGGGCCGGGAGATGGGGCAGGAGAGGGCCAGGAGATGGGGCAGGAGAGGGCCAGGATATGGGGCAGGAGAGGGCCGAGATATGGGGCAGGAGGGGGCCGGGAGATGGGGCAGGAGAGGCCGGGAGATGGGGCAGGAGAGGGCCGGGAGATGGGGCAGGAGGGGGCTGGGAGATGGGGCAGGAGAGGGCCGGGAGGTGGGGCAGGAGAGGGCCAGGAGATGGGGCAGGAGAGGGCCGGGAGATGGGACATGAGAAGGCCAGGAAATGGGGTTGGAGAGGGCCGGGAGATGGGGCAGGAGAGGGCCTGGAGATGGGACAGGAGAGGGCCGGGAGATGGGGCAGGAGAGGGCCGCGAGGTGGGGCAGTAAAGGCCGGGAGATGGGGCAGAAGAGGGCCGGGAGATGGGGCAGGAGGAGGCTGGGAGATGGGGCAGGAGAGGGCCAGGAGATGGGGTAGGAGAGGGCTGGGAGATGGGTCAGGAGAGGGCCGGGAGATGGGGCAGGAGGGGGCTGGGAGATGGGTCAGGAGAGGGCCGGGAGGTGGGGCAGGAGAGGGCCGGGAGATGGGGCAGGAGAGGGCCAGGAGACGGGGCAGGAGAGGGCCAGGAGATGGGGTAGCAGAGGGCTGGGAGGTGGGGCAGGAGAGGGCCTGGAGATGGGGCAGGAGAGGGCCAGGAGATGGGGTAGGAGAGGGCCGGGAGGTGGGGCAGTAAAGGCCGCGAGATGGGGCAGAAGAGGGCCGGGAAATGGGGCAGGAAAGGGCCAGGAGATGGGGCAGGAGGGGGCCGGGAGATGAGGCAGGAGGTTGGGCGCTGGGAGATGGGGCATGAGAGGGCCGGGAGATTTGACATGAGAAGGCCAGGAGATGGGGCAGGAGAGCCCTGGAGATGGGGCAGGAGAGGGCCGGGAGATAGGGCAGGAGAGGGCTGGGAGATGGGGCAGGAGGGGGGCGGGAAATTGGGCAGGAGAGGGCCGGGAGATGGGACAGGAGAGGGCCAGGAGATGGGGCAGGAGAGGGCCTGGAGATGGGACAGGAGAGGGCCAGGAGATTGGGCAGAAGAGGGCCGGGAGATGGGGCAGGAGAGGGCCGGGAGATGGGGCAGGAGAGGGCCGGGAGGTAGGGTAGGAGAGGGCTGGGAGATGGGGCAGGAGAGGGCCGTGAGATCGTTCACATATCTCGACCATTGTTCACATATCTCGACCATCACCCCAGTGATGAGCTTATCACCTCTCGGTGGCCATCGCCGGCCACCTGGACTCACTCCTCACCAACTCACTTCAAGACGTTATAGTCTGGTATTGAGCTAGGCTTTGATTTTGCCCTACCGAAAGTTGGCGACACTGTTCTTATATTAATACCACTGTCCCCTGTTGACCAATATGATCCCCAAGAAGGGGACTTTCCAATGGTGGGTATGGTGTATTAAAAATGAAGAAACCTTATTGAGTCAGATGTAAATCCTCTGTCCACCACGTCACACACTGTCCAGCACCTGTTGAGCAATGCCTAATATTGAGTGTTTTACACACATTCAATTCATATATTCTCTGAATATAACAAAACAGAAAATCAAAAGTCTGCTGAGGAATAAATACATGCCTTTTTTGACTAACATATAAGTATACATTCATGTCAACACTAAGTTTTCAAAGTCGTCAATCAGACAAGGATAACATATTCACAATATTATATACATCATATAAAAATGCACAGATTACATTCGTTGCTTCTTCTTTAAGACCTTTAGTACATTTAGGATTAACAGTCAAGATTTCACATACTTTCTCCTCAGCTGACTGGACATCAAAATTGCCGACATAATCACTGTACTTTAATACAAAACACTCTCTCTTACTTTTAATCTCTGGTTGATTACATTCAGTGAGTATATGTATCTTGACGTGTATTACAATGCTGACAGAGGTCATTGCACGCTTGGTGTCGGCTCCAGCCAACCCCCGCTCCCCCCCTCCTCGCTCCTCCCCTCCCGGGTTTTATGGTACCTCTTCAGAGGGCACCCTGGGAGGAGCCGCCTGGGCACGGAATAGGCGTCCATGGGGGGGGGGGGGGAGGGATTGGGACGGCCAGACCCAGGAGGAGCCGCTGTAGTCTGACGTGTAGCGGGTGGTTCTACAGGGGTGTGCAAATGCTCGCAAATTCGCACAAATGCAAGGCTGCCAAGTGTCCTGTATTTCACGGGACAGTCCCTTATTTTAGCCTTTGTCCTGTGTGTCCCGGCCGTAAGCAGTGGTGGATCCAGGATTTTAAAAAGGGTGGGCGCACTTTTGGAAGACATTTTCTTTAATAATAATGTCCTGTTTTATATATAAATGTCCCGTTTTTCTGAGCAGGGCTGAGGAAAAGTTGGCCGGCCTGCAAATGTGTGAATTCTGTCACAGAATGTGCGAATCTGTCACCCAAATTTATATAGGAAAGTGAAAATGCTATACAAAAAATGTGCGAATTTGTGACTATAGATTGTGTGATTTTTGCTGGTAGTTTTGCGAAAATAAATTGGAGTCTGTACACTACTGTTCTGTTCTCCAGGGCCGGGTCTCATTATGGGGGCCGGCCACTGAAGGGAAACTAGAAGCAGTGTGAACCACGGGAGGGAGAGGGGTTGGGGTTGGGGTTCTGAGTGGGGGTGGGGGATGATCAAGGTCGGGGTGGGGGTAAGCAGTGGTGTGGGATGAGTGTGGGGGTAGTGAGGCAGAGGGGATTCTAATAGATGAACCTCCTGCCCAACAAGGATAATAAACTTGAATCTCGTAGAAACCCACCCCTCACTCTCCTACCAGAGGCGTTATCACTATGGCAACCCCTACTGATAATTATGGTGAGCATACATCTGGTTAGAAGAGTGACAGTATCAATTTGTGTATATCTCACTTATTATGAACATTAGAATCCCAATAAAAGTGAGAGAATTTTTCAAAAGCATATTTAATCCTTAAAAATAACTTTGATCTTATTGTATCTATAAGGGCTTTTGAATCAATTCAGATGTTATTGGTCATGGTTCACTGACCCCTACTGCTTTCAATGGGCACATGGTGGTTTATTTAACCCTGTTTCTTTAATGAATGTGACGTCACACCAGTTACTAGAATGGCAGAAAGAAAGGACAAAATGACACACACACACTGCCTCTCTTGATATGATATTGAATTGTATGAATGAGAAGCCATCATATGCCGGGAACTAAATCCGGTATATCCCGCCCCTCTCCTCCCGGGTTTCATGGTACCTTCAAAAGGTCACCTGGGAGGAGCCGCTGAAGTGGTGGGGCTGGAGGGTCACAGTCGGGGTCTGGTGTAAGATTCTGCAAGAGCTAAGTAGGTCAGGGACGGACTATCAGGCCCCCTGCAACTGGCTGGCTCCAGCCAACCCCCACCCCCTTCCAGGCCTCCAGGAGTAGGGATCGGTTCTGTTGCTATTTTTGGCCCAATCTGAACCTTGTCACCACCTAGTCGAGAATCCAATCCTGCGCTGGCCGCCTGCGTACCTACTCACCAAGCACCGCCCCTTCCTCCAACCCCCCTCCCCTTCTCCCTGCAGATGGCCTCGTGGTTTCCCCTTATATTTTCAGGGGAAAGACGTCCATGTCTTCTGTTAAATGGGAATACAAAAATCAGGACGAAAAATAGATCAGGGATATGTTGCATTTTATAATTTATAGACTAGGTGGTGTATAAATCACCACATTACTACCCCATTTAAACCTTTCTGTAAATATTGAATTTATTCTTTAGGAGCAGATAGCGATGCAATGTGTGTAGCATAGTCAGTGGTCATGTATGGATGATGCGCCACTGATGACCAGCCCCCATGGTGTTGGACTTCCACCTCTGAGAAGCCTGATTTAAAAGCTGTCGTATCTGAGGCCTTTCTGAGGCTATGAAGGGAGAACATGGCAGACCTAGGGTTTATAGATATGCTCGTAAGAGTTTTTGCCCATATGGACCTCATGTGATATGGGCATTGGTCATGGGGTGCTGTAGCTAGGAGATCTCTCACAGCTTGGGTCGCCTTCCTTGTGGATGTTACTGGGCAGGTCACAGTGTCATCCGTGTTTGGCAAAGTTATTGTTTGCCTCTGGTTATACATTTGTGTATTATGTGCCCGTTTTATGGACAGTTTGTAAATTTCACTTTGGACAGGCAAAGTGTTTAGAAATACATAAGGAGCACCATAGCTTTCACCACAATACTGTCTAAGTCTTTTGGAAGGGCCCCAAGAATGGACCTGATTGAACCCATAGAAACTGGCTGACAAGATGCTGGGATTTGGTACTTTCTCCTGATCACTGCATCCAGGGCCTGTTTGATTCTTATAAGAACAAACCCCAGCCAAGAGGAAAAAAGAATAGGAGGGTCCAGCACGGCAAAATGTGTAACCGCCTATTGGGGTGACACCTGGCATCCGTCAGACACTCCGCCATGTCGTAGCATTGGCAAGATAGAGAGCCCAAACTAAACCTGCTAATTTCTAAATTTGTGTTTAAATTACGGTTCCCAAAGTGACATATTTGCATTTGTTACACATTTTTCTGTTGAAATTTTAAAAAAACTTGTTTGTATTCCTTTCAAAAATACATAGAATAACAGTGTTTTGATCCGAATCGACGGCTGGTTGTAGCCCTACATCACTGGGTTTGAGAGAACCAGCTCCATACTTTTGTCAAGTCACGTGGTTCCTCTGTAACCTGGATTCAGCGATCTAGGTTACATTTCAGTTCCTTGTTAGGGTACAAGCCTGTTGAAATGGGTCAGAAACGTTTTTTACATAAGCTAGTCGGGGTTACAGTACATTTCTATAATGGCGACTGCTTACTGGACCATCTTATAGCATAGCAAATTATAGATCTTTGCCCCAGCTAAGGGCCACCCACCAGATGATGAAGACTGATGCTGCTGACAGCTTGTTTCTCACTGTACCTGGTTGTAAAATCAGGTGCCCTTGAAGGCCCATGAGCTTAAGAATAAAATGGAGCTCTATGGAGCTCTATTATGTTCGAAACCAAATGAAAACTGTTTTATTTCCACTTCTTGGGACAGAGAGCTGAAAGTCAGGGCTTCAGCCCAAGCCTAGCCCGCCAGGAAATAGTTGTACACATAGGCTGGTGGGCCCCAGGCTGAAAGGTAATCTCTCATTATCTTGGGATTTTTCATTCAGGTCTCAGAGGATACACTGGATGGATCAGGGCCTGAATTTCTCATGCTGGGGCTCTGCACAGGACAACTAAGCTGACTGAATAACAGTGTGAGTCAATAGTATTTCACCAACAAGGTGGTAGTGTGTGTCAATCCCTCTATGTGTTAATTATATCAATGATTTATAATATACATGTGCATCAATTGTATTCACAAACAGGGTGTCAGTGTGTGTCAATCCCTGTGCGTTGATTGTATTAACACACCTCACACTACTGCAGTGTGAATGGTCTGGATGCTGCAGGTTACAAAATATGCCCCTCCCCCAGCCAACCTCAAACCCCGCCCTCCCTCCCACCCCGCTGCAAGCCCTTAGCCGGCCACAGGTACCCTGAGCCACCCCAGTAGGCAGCCAATGCCCCTACAAAATCGTTTGAGAGGGTTTTTATGCCAATTTGAGCACTACAAATCATCAACTGTCACTACCTATCCTCACCTACCACTATTGACCATCATCTTTTACTACCTACCATCACCTGTAACTACCAATCTTCATCCGTCACTACCTATCCCCACCTGGAACTATTGATTCAGTGACATTCTTCCATGTGGTGTTTGTTGGTCTTTGGCTAGGGGACTTCAATCGCAATTGAGTTAAATGGGATGGGTAACATTTATTCAATGATATACCCCTTTGCTGGTCAGGGTTATGGCTCTGATCTTCAAGAAACTTACAAATAAGTCAATGACATGTTATGTCTGTCACCATATCCAAAAGTCCCTTCATACCTAAACTTGACCTCACCTGGTTTTGTTTCCATTGTATTTGTGAGTGCAAATCAGACAATCAAATGTAAGAATAATTACTTAGATTAAAAGGAGTTCTAAGGAGTAAGCTTGAAGAATTAGGTCAGACAGTAGGAATGGAATAAATAGTTTGGAGCCCAAGCCTCAATATCAAATGTCTGTAGGGAGCAGAGTGTCTATAGTTATCTCCGGTTAATTTCATACATAAAGAGAGCCATCTAAGTTTAGATAAAACCAATCTCAATCTTATGTGTAGAGGGTAAAGGACAGGCTGAATCATGTTTTTACTGGGTTCAGAAGGTGAAGATGTGGTGTAGAAGGTCAGGTACAGTCAGGGTAATGTTTTGCAAGAAAAATGCAGGCCAGTAGCATATTGGGCTGTTGACAATGCTGCAACAACAAAATAGACTGTGGCCATAGCTAGTCAGAGTATAAAAGGTCAGGGACAGTGAGGGCCATGTATTGAAAAGAGAATAATAGGTTCACAAGTAGCCAAATAGCCTGCAGCTATAGATAGAGGTTTATAGAAGGTCAGTGAGAGGATGGTAAGATGGTGCAATAAGGGGTTTTGTAGAGAATCAGGTAAAGGGAGGTAAAAGGTCTGGTATAGAGTGGATAGAAGGTCTTGTAAGGGGATGATGGAAGTTTAGATAAATTCAACTAGGGTCAGATAGGCATTGACTGGTCAGATGGAAGGTGAGTTGTCTCACGAACTGGGGGAGGTGGTGTTAAGATATTGGTTCAAGTCTGGTAGTGAACTATATGTGAGCCATCAACAGCAGGTCAGGGGTACATAAGAGCTGACCTGGGTCTCCAGAGGGGGGACAGGGTCATTGCAGGGTTGACAGGGTCACCAGAGAGAGGACAGGGGTACTGCAGGGCGGGCAGGGACACCAGAGGGGGACAGGGGTACTGCAGGGATAACAGGGACACCAGAGGGGGGACAGGGGTACTGCAGGGCTGACAGGGACACCAGAGGGGGACAGGGGTACTGCAGGGCTGACAGGGACACCAGAGGGGGGACAGGCCTAGGGGTACTGCAGGGATGACAGGGACACAGGAGGGGGGACAGGCCTAGGGTACTGCAGGGACAACAGGGACACCACCGGGAAGAAAGACCTAGGGGTACTGCAGAGCTGACAGGGACACCAGAGGGGGACAGGGGTACTGCAGGGATGACGGGGACACCAGAGGGGGGACAGGTCTAGGGGTACTGTAAGGCTGACGGGATGACTGGCACACCAGAGGGGTGTCAGAGGTACTATAGGGATGACAGGAACATGTTGTTTAGTGGTATAATAAGAATGAATCCAGGTTCCTTTTTTATATGTTTATTCCAATCCTCATTCCTTAGTACTTCTCGTTACATTCTGCTTTTACAGGAGGAGGCCCCAGGCCTGACTCTCAATGCTCCCTGGTGGTGAACTGCTCATATATGTGTCACCACATTCCGCTGCTGTGTCACGTGACATAGGAGTTGGGGGAGGGTACACTTTTAAGACCTTGCCTCCATTGGGTTGTGTAAACAGTAAGCTATGTTACAAGTAGAGAGAGAAAGAACTGGATGAACAATGGGACATAAGAGGAAAGAAGAGATAATCTGTATGTTAACATATAATTGTTTATTTTCAAAGATAAGGATGGATGTTTGATCATGTATACATAGAAATAGTCTTTGAAATGAAAATATACATATTGGTAATCATATAATTATAACATATCTTGCCTGGTATATTGAATCTTCCATATCTAGAAAACACATTTGGAAAAATTTCAAAGCTTTAAATAGTAAATTGTCATTCACTGAATCTGAGGAGATCCTTTAATTTAAAAGGGCACAGGTTCATTTGATTTGTCTGGAAGGAAAAGGAGAACTGGATATGAAACTAAATGTTCATGCATATATGCCTTTATGTATATATGACATTATGTCATGCATATATGACATTATGTCAGCTCCATCTTTAAGGCTATTTACTTAATCCTGGATGTCTTCAGTTTTATAGGTTCACGAAGGACTTAATTTTATTACCCCCTTGTGCATCAAGCGGTACATAGAAGGGTTTTTCATATGAAGAACCCTGCTCCTTGTTTTGAAAGGAAATCTCCAAGCATAACCTTTCACATCATTGTATACATTGCAAAAGTAATGTCAACGTAGAGTGCAACTGCTAGTCGTCATGGCAACTGGCTTCCCCAAGCATGACCACTCGCACCATAGTGAGCATTGCAAATGCAATTGGTCTGTTTAAAGAGCTGGTTTCCATGGTTATCCTTATGGTGACCTATTATTTGTCATATATATTGGATATTCATTTGGTATTAAATGTAGAAAAAAATCAAGTTGCACCGCTGTTTAAAAAGTACAAACTTTGAAAAAATGTTTTTGTTATGTTTAGGACAAGAATTTCATATTTGTTTTAGAATAGAATTCATAAATGGTGTATTCTAAGTGAGGGGATATTGTTCATATCAATAAGTCTTAATAAGCATTAAGTATTAATGCTATAATATAGTATGACATAAAGAGGTGTACAGCTTGTCAAAGAGGTGTGCAGCTTGTCAACATGGTAGAGCAATTTCATACCTGAGAGGATAGGGTCATAAATGCAACAGCTCATTAACCTGATATAATCTAACAATATCAATCTTTATCATTATGTTAGTTTCTAGATGGAAAATGCTCTATGAAATCAAAAATATGTCAGCCAATATGTATGACACAATCTGAATAACACTAATGAATTTTATATATGTCATTTATGTAAAAAAAAGAAATAAATAAACATTGTGAAATAGTAATAGTACAATGTTTGCAATGGTAGCCCTTTACACATAAGACTGAGATCGGTAAACTTGTAACATTGTTCCAACCAAATTCTCCCTACCACATATAGCTTATAATTATTTCCTGTATTTTACCTGCAAATAAGCTTAGATCAAAGTGAATACTGGGAAATATGGCGACAAGTTTCAAGGCTTAAGTATACAAATTTTCATTCATTATATGGCATAGTCCCCTATAATCGAATATAATAGAAAACATAATAGAAAACTAGCAGACTATATTTTCACTTTGTATCTCTATATATTTGATATTTCTCAAGTTGGTTTGAATATTCAGTCATTACACATGAATATATATACAGCCAATGTTTGTATTTTTTCATTAGTTTTTCTAGTGCCTTTGTCAACAAAATCAGACAAAATTAACTTGCCTATAATACTGTTTTTTAGCTACCTGTGGTAGAGGGAACTGTTACAATATTGTAGCAGCGTTAAATTGTCTGCTGTGATTATAACTTTGGTGCTCAGATGCAGGCCAAAGGGGACGTAACAAGAATGTTCTGCAACTGTACTTTTTTAGTTAAGCTGAAACCTATCCAATTGTCATGTAACAATAACGTTATTTTAGGTAAAGTTATAACTTATCAAAAAAAGAATGTTATAATAATGTTATATTTTGGTTAAGTTTGTAACCTAACTAATAAAGAATGTTATAATTACGTTATTATAACGTGAAAGAATGTTACAAGAACGTCACAATAACGTTATATTGTGACGGCGCATTGTTAGGTTCTAAAGACGTCTTTGGGTGCGGTCAAAATAGCGTAACAAGAACCAAAGCAGGACCCACCAGATTGTTATAATAACGTTATTGTAACGTCATATTCTTTCTTGGGCAGTGTTCTATAATCTATTAAGCATGAGGTTCCATTTTGACATACAGAGATTATCATGTACTGCTCTCTACCTTCACATTTCGTCTAGCCTAGTATCAATGTTCATGCATATTGCCTAAAATCCATGTTTAGACTGGTGGAAAGAATTATCTTTGTTATATTTACATCTGTATATCGGTTTTCTTTCAGTCTAGACGAGACAAAACTAGAAGCTGCAGGAGCAGATGCTCTTCTTGCAGCCCTAGAAGTTAACTCCACAGTGAGACTGAGGTAAGCAAACACATAATGTGTGTTTAGTTTTAATCTACAATGCATAGTTTCAGCTTTGGAAGAAAAGCAAAACAATAGAAACACTCCGTATGAATGGTTTACGCCATTTGTTATCATGCAAAAGCTAAAAAAACAAGTTCAAAAGGGTCATAAATACAATTATGGTAATAAGGTTGATTTTTATCATAATTAAAGCCCGGGCCCTAAGTATAGAAACTTTCAGTGGTCAACAACACTGAGAGGGGAAAAGAGCTGAATGGATGCTGAAAGTAAAGTTGCCTGCACCTTTAGTAGGAAAGCATTATAAAATGGCACATTTCACAATGAGTCTTGCATATCATGTCTTCTGTCTTTTATACACATGCAACTCCATGAATTATAAATCTGTTTGATCCAGGGATTAAAGATGTCTATTTCCTGTTTTTTGTTTTTGAGAAATAGGATATTGCCCTTTTTCCATAAGAATATACAAGCATATGACTGATAAATGGTATGTCCAAAGAAAGAAGCATGTTCCAAATTGAGACAAACATTTTTCAAGTGTTTATATGGCTGAATCTATATAAGTATTAATGTGAAAAAAACACTATGAAAAGTATAAACTATAAAATTGTATCCACTTTATGAATTTCAAAAATTGTCCACAAATTTGAGTAATTTCTGTCAGGATCATGTGTAAGGTATTTCTTAAAGAAGTAGCTTATTAATGTAGTAATTTTGATATGGCAAACATTGTATACACAAATTCTGACCAAGACCATAATATTTCAGAATTCTTCTTCTTGGATTATGTGTGCCATATGTCACTTAGATTATGTTTCCTTTGCATATCATTAATAGAGTAACCCCTATCAGAATCTCCGATTCCCTACATACAAGTCTTTTTTCAAATCCTAAATCAGAATTATGTAATATAAGGTGATTCAAACATTCTATCTCATGTATTATTATTACAGTACCGTTAGGCCTGTCCCCCCTCTGGTGTCCCTGTCAACCCTGCAGTACCCCTAGGCCTGTCCCCCCCCCCCCTCTGGTGTCCCTGTCAGCCCTCAGTACCCCTAGGCCTGTCCCCCTCTGGTGTCCCTGTCAGCCCTGCAGTACACCAAGTTATGGGCTATATAAAAAAAATTAAAAAAGAAATCGCTGTCACAGTGACCTCCATCAGAACAGCCTCTGTCAGGCATTAGCTTATCCAAGCTGCTTCCTACTATTTAGATTTTAATGATTATATTTAATGTAAATGTGTGAAAACATGAAAGACATATTGAGTTGAATAGAATTGTCTTCAAAAACTGATAAATGTTACTCTTCAACATAAGAATATTGAGCAGGTTGGGGCTCAGGACGTCCTATGCAGCTTGACTGTCCTGATAAGCTAATTAGAAGGAGAACCTTTTCTAGGCCACTGGGTACCAGCCATAGGCTATTGGTGTACACACTGGGCACCAGCAACCAAGAAGGTTCCTGGTGTGCTTCACTGGTAACCTACTACTGGTGACCAATGACCCAGAAAAGGCATTCTCCTCCTAATTGATATTCTCCCTCCTTTTTACGGTTGTGTGAAACCTGTCTGAACAGGCCCTGGACACCAGTATCCAGGTTTAGAACCTATAAAAATTAACCATATGCATACTGAGGGCATGTTGCAGAGCCTAGACAGGGTATGTTGTGCAGGTAAATAAGCCCCGGCCTGCTCCTCCATGAAGGCTCAGTCACCTAGAGGTCATAGGGGGACTCATTTTATGCTTTGTGAAAAAAGCACACAATTGTTAAAAAGTCAACTGTACATCTCTATTAAATCATACCACCCCACCACATCAATAGTCATATCTCACAAATCCTATAGATCATTGCAGCAAATAACAATCAAAGGACATACCTAGCTTTTGCAAGGTTTTGAACTGTGATGGGAAAAAGTATCATCAATTATTCACATATGTTATGAGAGATAAATGCACTGAGGAACTTTCCTTTGAGTTTCAGATACTTTAAGGCATTGTCCACCCTATAAATTGACAAATGATCCTTGGAATACAAACAGAACTTGGCCGATTATGCACATTATAATGTGAAAAGTACCATATTTGAAAACTGATATTTTCAATTTCAAAGCCTGATTGATGGAACTATGGACTAATATTGATAAACCTTTTTATAGAATAAAGGCAAATGTACCATTTGACGTTCATTTGTAACTAAATTTTAACTTTTTAATATCAATAAGCATGAAAAATGGCAAAGAAATAACTACAGTTTCTTATGAGAGCAACCTAAATACATCAATTATGCTGTCTTTAGTAAGATACGAGCACACAGTTGGACAATATCATGACGTATAAGTACATGTTACCCTCACAAAACTGTTATGATTGGAGTATTTTCTATACTTTCCCATTAAAAAACATATGGAATAGTAATAATAGATAATTGTACGAAAAGATACAATAAAAATAGTCAAGAAATAGGGAAAGATTATATAATAGAATTCAAATTGCTGTTCAACGCCTAGATGGTTTATTGGAAAAATCTGTGCAAAATGGTGAAATTTCATAATTTCACCTAAGCCTTCTGACTGTGTTCATTTCCTGAATAATGCTTGCATATAGATAAATGACACATCATTAGATTTCAAATTAAATTTTCTAAACTCCCTATTGAAAGAACTGAAATAAAATGTTAATTGAAGATTCTATTAAGAATTAAGTTGATGGAAGTCAGGAAAAATACAAATTTCCGAGGACATTCCAAACATGCACAGTTGGAACACTTTTCATCCAGATTCATATTATATGTATTCCTAGTGAACGCTTGTTGTTGCTATGGGTATTTACTTATTAACTGGGGAACTGCTCTTATTTATCGTTCGAATTGTCTTAGTTAAACTTCCTTTATCCTTGCTAGCCAAGTGGTAGATTGATCCGCGAGATGGGCGCTCATATCCATGACGCAGACACAATTGGTTGAGCGTCAAGTTTATTAGTGGATATATCAATCACATACAATTGCCAGTGTAGTTATAGCCTGTCTTAGTCCTAGGTTCACAAATAACACCACATGAAGGCAAGCTTCTTCCGTAAAGTCCGCCTGGCTTCGTGCGATCATGCAACAGTGTAGTTCCGTCTCTAGTCACCAGATGTCCGTATATATGTGGCTTTCCAAACCCCCGATTCCTTAAGACTCGTATTGTTCTAAACGGTATCGAATAGTGCTCTACCTTTAACCATAGGTTCCCACATACATATACTAGTCTGATTTTTGATTTTATCCCAAGCAGTGGTGCTTGCTAGGAGATGCAGCCTGTCTGTTATAGCTAAACAGGTATATTACACCTACCAGAAGCCCCTTCTGTATTTACATTATGTAAAGTGGTAACCCATATAATTTCGAATACCTTTATGATATTTCTTCTACAATCTGGTAACTGTTCCTTTACTTTATTTATGTACAACTGATTATATGCACAAGGTGTTTTTGCTAACTACCTTTGTGCACTAGCTTTAGAATGATACCAAGATGATTGAAATTGATCAAGAATTGTAAGAATTATGAGAATTTCTTTGAAAAATGTCAGGGCAACTTAATGTTTTTGATTGCAATTTACTGCAATGGCCAATCTGCTTGTAGAGGAAGATCTGAAACCAATTTTTCGATCTGATGTCAGTATAAAGATTGAAATAACCAAATTAAAAGAAAATGTCAGAAAAGCCCTCATGTATATGAATTATAAACTTATTATATAAAAGAGGGCATTTATTTATCCTTATGTCTCTTGTAAATCCTTGTGTTTATAGAATCATCTGGCCAACAGGTTTAGCAATAGTGACAGTTTCTGGGATTTTCAGTCTTATGGAAATGCCTATTCATGGCTCTAGAGCCTTTATTTACCTTAGAAATCATAAAAATCATACAAATAAGCTATATCCATGCTATAAATGAAATTTTTCATAGTTTTCATTTCTGGTGAAAAAATTTGGATTTTTTTGCATTTTGTTGCCATGGTAACCGGAATGTTGATAGTACAGCTATGCAAATGTTGGTTTCCATGGTAACCATGGAACAAAATTAAGTTTTCAAAATTTGAAATTCTGAATCAAGGGATTGCTTGGCCATATTGAGCAAAAAAAAGATTCTGAATATCTTAATAGAAAGAAAATGGCAGTATATTTCAGGAAATCATATTTGGGATTTCCATTTTTGGCCTAGATGATATTTAAGTTATATCTTTATAAATACCAAAGACTGGGCTATTTTAGCATATTCAGCGGATCCAACCTTTGTGTTTTCAAATTAACATAACTTTTTTTCTAATAAGAATATTTACCTAATTTTTTCAGTATTAGATTCCCCAAGACACCATCTTAGTTTACTATTCCAGGCCATAAGACTGCTTTTCGCAGAGGATGTTACATATTGTTTCCCGCCCCTCCCCCACCTCCACCCACAACCACAGGGGCCTGCTGTGGGACAGCTTTCAAACAACCTGTTTGCACATTTTTTAAAGCGATCCACGGTGAAGCTGCCACAGAGCATAGCATTTGCTTTATCCCCTGTCCAAAATCCATGGTAAAAGCAAATCTTTAGGTCTCACATAACTGAACATTGATCTGTGCATTGGAGACAAAGAAAAATCATCACTACTACTCCATTAGACAATATTTTCAACTTGCTATATTGCACCAAGGTAGTTAGTAAAACATCTTGTGCATGTAACTGGTAGTAGTGTATAAAGAAAATAAAGAAAAGTCACCAGATTGCGAAAGATGTATTATAAAAGGGATTCGAAATTACATAAATTACTTCATCACATAGTTAATTGTGGTGGGCGCTTCTGGTAGGCATAATAAACCTGTTCGGTTAAGGCAGACAGGCCAGGTCTACCAGCAGCAATACCACCTGGGAGGAAATCAATATCCAACCAATAAATAAAGATGATGATCGGCATTCAGGGTTAGAGCAAGCCGATATACATTTGGATCAATCCGAGTCTTAAGAATCCAGGGATTTGGTTAGCTACTCACAGCTTCTGGTGACTATAGGAACAACTAACACTGTTTGTAAGGCCATACAGAGACAGGCGGACTTTATTGAGGAAGCTTACCACCCAGGCAATGACCGACTGTTATACATAGGAATAAAACATCTTGTCGATACACCGGCAATTGTGAAGCATCTGTTATCCACAATAAACTAACTCTCAACCAAGCGTTGTTCGCATTTTGGATGTGAACGCCCAGCTCATGGACTATTTCTACCATTTAGCTAGCAAGGATAATGATGGTTAAATAACGACACATCAGAGGATAAATAAATTCCTGGACCCATTATTACTATCAATACCCTAAATAAACACTAGCGTTCTATATTTCTAGTATATAGTTCAATCTTTGAATTATTTTTATAGTGATTTTCAGATCAAATAATGATTCTTATGAAATCAATTTTAAGGTATCACAAGAGCAAAAGTTTTGGCCACCATGTTCTGCTGAGAGCTGCACCTTCTTACCTGTGTAAATCTTGGTCAGTTTTCCAAAGCCGAGTAGTAAACTGCAATCTGATTGGCCCTATTTTTTATTGTAACTTCATGATAAAGAGTGTCATCTTGGTGACAAGCATCATCACAATGACAAGTGTTGTCACGGCAATGAGCATCATTATGTCATCAAGACAACGAGCATCATTATGTTGTTGAAGTGATTTGAGAGGTAGATGACTTGAAACAGGGTTTATTCATCTGGAAACATGCTTCCCAATCATGAGGTTGCCATGCGGTGTTGTACCTAGTACCTGTTTTAGCCACTTGGGGTCCTGGGGGCTTTTCCCGGATCAATTTACACCACTGAAGTCGTCACGACCACGAGCGCTGTTCCGGTGTGAAGTGCGAGGATTGCTTTTTGCCAGTGAACTCGTCACATTTCTTAATTCATGTTACTTGTAGAGATGATGGGCCATCCCCAGTGGCCAACAGGCGTAGAAGCTAAGCCCGCCTGCACACCTCAGGGTGGTCCCCCGCTCCACCCCTGTCCTTGTATCTACAGAGGCCATCAGGTGACGTAGAGGCTATGCCCACCTGCATGCCTCAGGGGCCACCTCCCCTTCACCCCTAGGCTAAGGACCTAAAGTAGTGATAAGTTTGACCTGCAGTCTACACTGATAAATAAAGGTTAACAAACTATCACATGTGAGCGTGTGGGAATGTTTTCCTTTGATTGCTGCAATTTGACCTGGGACCTGAAGGCCTAGATTCATCCAGTGTTTTCAATTCCATCCACTAGTAAACAACTGACACATGATTTTTTCAAGAAATTTTCAAGTTTATTCTAATCAAACTGAAATAACTGATCATAGGAGATTTCCAATGAGGTGTATTTTTAAATTGATAACTGCTGAATCAGTGTACTGTTCATACATTTTGATATATTAATTTGTAGCTTTATTTTGATTTGCAGCGTCATCCCCCCTGAACGCCCTGATATACGTAAGAAGCTTCAACATAAAAGAATATACTTCCTGTGAGTATATTCTATTCTTTTGTCTCAAGGCATTACATCTGCAAATGATATCTGTTTTATAAAATGAAAGCAACTTTACACTGTCATAGGGGTATAATAGACATAGTCTTGGCAATGCATCATGGCCTGTACATGATATATTTTGCATTCACATTAATTTGGGGAATGCAATTCCCGCTGTCTTTCTTTCATGGGAATGTGACTTGCATGCACTTTCAGTTTTTAGGGAATGCAATTCAAATTATTATTAAGAGAGTAACCTTCATTCATATTAAGACTGCACCATATATTAATCTTGATTACTATTACTAGGTGCTCTTGGAGGGTTTCTAGAATACTTCTGAGATATTAATACAAAATGTTGGTTCAAAGCTGTATTCCACTCCACTCCCTCTAGTGCCACTCTGAGTCGTTCTACAATACGTATATTTAATTGATATTGTCTTTTATACAAGAAGTGTTTTTTCATGTTTACATCAAAATGTGTCATTTGTTACATTGCATGACTTAACTGATAGGTATTAAACTTTACCCCGTCAAGAGGTATCTTTATGTAACTACTGTAAAACACCTCCACCATCAATTTACCTTTTTAGTTAAAGCAACCCAAAACCAATGTTGGCAGATATAGTGTCAAGATAGTGTAAGTTCTCATATCTGTGGAAATCCATTATCTCAGTCTAAGTTTATGGCAAAATATAGGCTTTGAAATATAGCTTAGACATTGTTAAAATAGCTTTTGTTCTTGTGTTTACTATATTAATGTGGATCCACACAACTTATAATTTGTTTACAACAAGATCTGATGACATCACTATCATAGGATTTCCCCCACCAACTAGATATACCCAATTCATACTATGTACATTTTCAGAATATTTCCATGATAACTTTCCCTATGGTTTCCAGTAGATCAATATGATTGGGTTACCATTTGATTATGTTTATTTCTACAGATGTTATAGGAAGAAGATTCAATTCTCCCTACCACGGATAGCTGATTTCTAGCATTTTATGTACCTGCAGGCTAATTTGCACTGATTTTGTTGACAAATCCCCTGGAAAACCTATAGAAAATTAACAAATAATTGCTATAAATCCACCTGCAATAAAGGAATTTTCATTTGACTCAGGAAATATTAATGGATATGGGTACTAATTTTATAATAGTGATGATTTGTTTTTAACAATGTTATCTATAAGTTTTTAACAATGTTATCTATAAATAATGATAACATTTGTAAAAATTTCTATACTAAAGCATTGGATTTTATTGACATATTACCCAGCATGCACCCTGTTTTAGGCTAACCTGAAGGCAAAACTCATGGCTATCCATGGTTGGGAGAATTGTAAAGTAGCATTAGCATGAGATGTATTTGTAATAGTCCAGCAATTGAACTAGTGTGAGTGTGGCCATAGAGCGAGACCCCATCAGTGAAATATACATGGTACTGTGGTCAACCATGTACATTTCACTTGACCCAGTTCTGGTCCAGTGTACCGTCCAATTAACTCAGGACCAGTCCATTGATGGCAGGGGAGCACTCATGTATCAATCCACTTGAGTGGCCCTGTTTCTTTATGTATCATTAAAAATGCCTTGTTCACTTTAATAGTTTTTGTTCTGGAATATGCTGTATTTATGGGATGGAAAAAGTCTTCCAAAATATAGAAGTTACATAAACCATATTAACAAAATGCAATCCACTACCCCTTTCTATTAAAATGAGTATATTCTGCAGGTACCTTGTCAAATGACATCATAATTTCTTGGGTATAACTTGGTCACATGGGGTATTTCCCAAAAATATTTTAGTCATTGAGCAAACCAAAACAAACCCAAAACTTTGAAAGCATTTTTATCCATCACCATGTGTCTTATGACACATGAATAAATATGCAGGGCACTTTAGAATCATCAAGGAGTGTGTTGAAAATGTTTATCCATTTTCATGAGTTCGTGACAATTTATGTAGTTGGATTGGTTATGGGTTGCTTTAAAAACCAGATTGTGTTCAACTACACTGGCAAGTCAAGTCAGGATATGAGATCAATGTAAACAGACTTTGTTCTTTTGCTAAACTTTCTCAGTCAAATTTCTGCCTTTGGCTGAATATATTAACTGACCCTCATAAATAGATCTTTTACATAGGATTACTTTCAATCATATCAACTATAGCAGGAGAGCTAAAACTTACAGGGTTGACTACTTTCTAGAAGTCTGAAAATACAGCCAAAGCTCCTTTAGGTGATATTCAGCTTGATAAAGTCAGTGTCTGAAGCGGTGCTCTTCTGTTAACACCTGTTTGTTGATTGTCTTGGTTGGGTAGCAAATCTGAGAGAAAATAGAATAACCCAAGGATAGACCCAGAGGTTGGTCCTGACCAAATAATTTTATTATTGCACCTGGGCATGAATGATATATCTATACAAAGATCACCTCCTCCCTATACTCAGCAGGTGCACCACCTAGTGGGGTGTCATTTGGTGGGTCCCGATGTCGCCTGTTGATCTTCAGAAAAGGCTCTGTCACTGTGTTGAATTCACAAAAGAAAACCTGTCAATTGTTACTCTAAGCTATCTTGCCTATCCATTCCAAGAATCAGTCCTTTCGCAGTGTCAAACTTAGGAACAGGCTAAAAATTGCCCCTGTCATTCTGTTGACTTTAGGGGTCTCCCTCATACCTGGGTGCCCTGTTCAGACAGAGCTACCATTCAGCATCAGGGACAGATTGACCACTTTGAAGGTATATAAAGGCTGAGATTGGAGATGATGTGTGAATCTTTGTAAATGGCATACAACCACATAGGACAACTGTATATATTCCTCTAGGAGGGTCAGAAGCAGTGAGTTGATTGTTTGGAGGGACAAATGGCAGGCATTAGTAAGGTGAGGCCAGTGTCTAGCCTAGTAGCAAGCAGCATTGGAGCCAGGGTTGGCCCAGGAGATGAGTGTCTGACTTGGATGAAGACATGAGGTTACAAGTTTAACAGGCCTAGTGAATTGTAAAGATGGGAGGACACACAAAACTCATAGTTTACAAAGGACAGATTGATGTCAGGAGGAGCCCAGACGCTTTGTGAGTGTTTGGCATAATGGGAGTCAACTCCAATTTGGGCAGATGTATAAAGAAGATGACAAAAAACGTTTGTCACCCAAGGGGGCCTCTATACATTTTGTCTATAATCACTATAAATAAAGTGATGCCCATTGGGCTTGTTAATGGGCCAATCTTTGTCAACCTGTATTGAGCTGTAGCCTTTAAAACAGCAAGACAACATGTACTAGCACAGGCCTAATGGTTGGGTGTTTGTCACCAAGTGGCTTGAGTGCTTTCCCCAACTTGACCAAAAAGTGGTTAAAAAAAAGTGGTGGAGCAGGTCATGGCACAGTATGGGGCATTCAAGGAGGTGCAATCAGAGCAAGGAACTAACTTGAGGTGAGCACCATATTTGGTATACATTAAATGAGAAAAATGCCTTTTCACCCAAAGAGTGACCCAAATTTGTCAAGAGAATGTTCATGACTCTGGGCTGATGCTTGACATCTTGTGCCACAAGATGAGTTCTGCTCATGCTGATGAGCTCTAGAGCTTCCCCTCAAGTGAGTTCCAAGGTAACACTGAACATGGCAATGTTCAGAAAGTCAACACAAATACAAATAAACTGTTAACATTGGCTTCATGAACATAACCAGGTTGTACAACTAAGTAGCACTTTTCCTGACTGAAAAAAAGACATCAGCAAGACACAATCTTCACTGGATATGAAAATCTCCTTGCCACACTATCTAGAGGGGTTCCATTTAGATGGTTGAGGATGAATCAGGACACTGGGGTACGAGGATGAAGGTTATGCCATGGCCTTGCTTGTAGGAGACACTAAAGACAACCCTGAGGGGTCTTCTTCCTAGGGGATGCCTCAAGGAGAGGGATACTCTACAAAGGGGGGCCAGCACCTTCTTCTCCAAAGTGGATGAAGAGAGGCAGGAATCTTTCACCCGCATCAAGTCAGCAGTCACCGTACGGTCTGACAGTAAGACTTCCAATGGCCCATCTTGTGTTGTAATGGGACATGATTCCCCTCTGTACCCCGGAAGAGGTGTTTAGGCAGCACCCAGAATATGTTGTTTAGCATCAACTGGAACTTGCCCTTAGGAAGGGAAAACCAGAAGGACCATGAGAAGCAATAGAGGCAGTAGCCCACACCAAGGGATGTTCTCCAGAAAAGGTGCACATGAGGATGTTGATGCTCCAAGCAGTGAAGAGTATTGGGATAAAGAGGCTGGAGATCTTCACCGTAACACCATGTCCCACACCTTTGACCACTAGCGAGTCCTCTGAGAGGTCAGAGTTAGGAGCGACAAAGCCACAGAGGTAGCAAAGGGGTGAAGGGGAGGTTGAATTTTCATAGTAACCTTCAGGCTGAAATCTGTGGAATGTCAGGTGGTAGACACAAAGGAACAGACACTTGGTCCATTGTGTCAATTGGGCCAACTGTCTCACTTATTTTGGGCAGACAATGGCCTCTAGCACTTTTTATCAGAGCCAATGACATGACCACAGCCATTTAGCCTTTTTTGTTAGTCAGATGGTACAGGTTCTTTATTGAAACAGGACCACAGCCATTTTGCCTTTTTCAGAGTCCTGGCTTTGGACAAGCCTGCAGTACCTTTAAAGGGATAATGAACAGTTCAAGTACAATTTTTGATCCATTACATCATCCCAAAAACCAAAAATTTATGTCAGACCTCTTCAAGAATATCACATTAAAATAAAAATCTATACGTGGCCGTGCTTATTTCTTAGTGAGAGGTTAAAAAAGATATTATCCTTGACTATAGAAGTCCGTGGGGGGAATATATTTAGTGATATTTAACTAGCCTTTAAAAGAATAACTGACTGTTTACAGCTGTGCCAATATGTTATCCAATATAAGCTCGTTAAACTAAATTTCATATAAACAGATTTATTCACTTAATACAGTTTATGGAATATCTTACTATATCTAACCTATTAATAAAGTTGTCTTGTAGATACAACAAATTAAATAACAGGTTGGATGACCGTTAATATCCATTAAATCTGATAACAAAAGTGTGCACAATGCTTATTCCAATGAATAATAGTTAATGCTTTTCAACACTTATATGACTCGAGGTATAAGTGAATGATTTGGTGATAAAAGGTAATAATTAGAATATTGTTTTCTATTGTACTGGATACAATTTATACCTTCTGGTAACATGATACTGATCTGAATCTTCAAAAGACGCAACGTTGAGGACATAATGGTATCTGGCTACCTTGTTATATGTTTTCTGCATTACAAACAAATTGTACCCTAGTCTTTGAAGTTCTACTCCTGGATATAGACTGTCCGAGGTCAGTCTCTTGTAATATGTCTCCCTCCTCATACCACGTGAGTAGCTGTCCAAGGAGTCAATGAGTCCACATTATCGCCCATCTGCCACGTCGGGAATGTAGGCATTTAGGGGCTGCCCACAAATGACATCATGCAGCATGTTGAATTTTTTATGGACATTTCTTCAATACATGTATTCAAGATTATATATATTCTACTATTATGGCCAAAGGAGCATTATGATGGAGTGAATTTAAAACATTAATGGTCTTGCTCTTTCAGTTTAGTTTACCTAGGGCTTCACATTATAAGAGGAAAGAATATAAATAGAGGCAGCAAAGGGGGAATTCAGGTATTTTCATACAGGTGTCTTAGTTCATACATCATATTTCTTTTAGCCCTACACCTTTCATGACACTTTGGAAGGAAAGCCTGTATTCCACAATGCATTCATGTAGAGTAGGGTTGCAAGTTTTCGCGCATTGCTAGTTTTTGCGCATTTTACGCATTTTTATGCATGCATTTTTTCTACAGGTGTCAAATAGATTATTTTCTACTTCCAGGTAAAAGAGCATGTTATTATGAACTAAATTTCGGATTTTTATGATATTTCATGAATAATTATGTATTTTACAGGCAAAAATGAGTATCCGAGTCAATATTATATGGGAATATGGCAGCATCACTGTAAAATTTTCTGAGAAAATGCATAGAAGATGGATTTTTTAAGTAAAAATATCATTAGACAAGTCGAAATACCATAGATCTTAGTTTAAAGTGTATAATGATCAATTGATTATCAGAAACATAATATTTCATCCCTATCTTAGAAAATAGACCCCTGCGAGAAAACTAATTACACAAAATAAGGGAGTTGCCAATTTTCACACATTTTTCTTGCATATTTTCCCGTAATTTCCGATTTTTCCACAATTTTTGCCACAAAAAACCTGGACAACATTACAAGCCAAGTATTATATGTCACAGAGAGACATTACTGAAAATAGTAACCCAAAAGTTGATGCTTGTACATATGTTATTGTCTTATTTTATTAAGGGAATTAAATGCCCATCTCATGCACATAAAATTCTGAAAATGCATGAAAATGGTGCTTTTTTCCCCAAGCCTTATTTCTTATTGAGAAAAGATTTTCAAGGGAACGACGCATTCCTTAACTATATCATCTGATAAAATAAGTAGCCAATGATTATTTTTAAGCAGGAATTAATAAAACAATGTTTTCTGAGGTACTGTTAATGGTTTCTTTGGTCATATTTTATTATCATTATTTCTTAATGACAAACAGAGACATGTGTGCGAAAACTGGCAACAAACTGTGTGAAAATAGGCAACAGTGCGCGAAAACTGGCTACATAAAATTAATACTGTAGGTGTTCACTTTTAAGAAATCGATTTTCCAGATTTTTTTAATGATTTTTTTGAATGACTTTATTCCACGTTGTATAACTGCAAAAACTTCAAAATCTATCTTTTTGTTCATTAATAATTCCATAATCATGATATTTTTCTCCTTGCTGCACGAAAACTGGCTACTCTACTCTTCTTGCATTCATCATTTTACTTGCGCTTATTGACATGAACGCAACTGAAACACAGGCATTTCTAGTATTTGCTTGCATTCATACTTACGTTTTTACTTGCATTCATGGAATGCAAGTATGAACGCAAGTCAAAAGGTATATTCCACGATGCGTTCAGTTCAACTTGCGTTCTCTTAATTACAGAAACGCAAGTTTGATTGCATTCAGATGGTATGTGTTGGTATCTGCAACGCAAGTGAACTTGCATTTCTGTAATTAAGGGAACGCAAGAGACACTGAACGCATCGTGGAATATAGCCCTTAAGGAATTTTGGGATCAAATTTGCGCCATGGTTAATTTCAAACCTCTGATAACTTAACTTGAAACTTTGATAATCAGATATTTTTCATCATTCGACTAAAGTATTTTCTTTTCTTTATCTTAGAATAGAAAATGATCAGCCGTTCTATAAAATAATCATTACTGCTAGTCTATATAGCCCAGAATGATCAATGCCTTGCCAACAAACATGCCACATGTAATGCAGTCTGCAACATTGGCCACTGGCCTGGGGTGTGAGACCAGTAAAACTGAAGCCAGGTGAAAAATAGGAAAAAAATAGGTAAAATGTAATATGGCTCATGTGCTGCTCATGTGTTTGTTTCCCATTATCCCTTTCACCGCGGGAAGCCTTTAGTAAATTCCAATAGGAATGATCTTTAGAGAGGGAGTATTTAGCTACGTGTATGTGAAAGAATTTCAAGAAATTCCAATTAGAACCAGAGATATGAGCATTTGAATATTTGAGCATCGGTTTATTAGTAAATGACAGAATTCCAATTGAACAAACTGGTAGCAAAACACATAAATTAGAATTTACCATAACTTTCCAAAATTGTGTAAAAATGTTAATTTGTAGAAAATTATTTAATTTTGAAAAAGTCATTACTTTGGTTTCATTCATTACAAGCTGTTTTTTGTGGAAACAAGATGATTTTTTTATGTTCTTGTTGAAACAGATGGAAGTGATATTTTACCAAATGTTGGTTGCCATGGAAACCCACAAATTGAATATAGTGCAGATATTGCCAAAAAAAAGTCAAGATTGTCCACTTGGCACAGTGCCAACATTTGGAATGTTTTTATCAGAATTACATAAAAATGAGATTTACCAGGAGAATCTAGAGAAAATTTGAGTTTTAGGCAATTTGTAGACTAGTTTTCATATTTGGTCCATATCTCAGTAATTATGAATTGTATAATGAAATATTAAGCAGTGAAAGGGTTATAGAACTCTATGAATCACTCCCAAAATGGCTTACACATCTTCATTCCACAGTTTGTAATGCAAAAAACACTCTCCTGTAGGGCCAAGATTACCGCTGTTCTCTCCCTACACCTTGTGTAAACACATTAACTTCACCTGGTATTGCAGAAGATGACATAACCAAGCATATATATTATATCCTACTAAAGATATTACTCATATGCCATATTTACACTTTGTGGGGGGTCTCTCCTCTAAATGACGTCATTTTTAGAGGGGGGGTCAGGGGTTGCATGACAAAACATGACAAGGGGGGGAGGGGGGGGGTCAAAAATGGCATGATGTCATTTATGGACGGCCCCTTGAATGCATTTCCGTAAACACATTTTTGAGCATTTTTAGTCTTTATTTTAAATATCTATGCATAGATTTATGTATACAAATACACAATATTGTATCTTTTATTTTAAAACATGCATTAAAAAATGCATTCTTTGTTTCCATGCAACTTTCCCGCATGAACTACTTTCTGTATCACCTGGTAGGGTTATACAAGGCAGGTTACTTTCTGGGTTTGATACACCATGGGTTAAACTCTTGACTACTAAACTGTTATCACTCTTAGGTATAATAAGTATATGTATCAAGTTCAATTTCATCTGAAGAACTTTATTTAGATTCAAGAGATGTCTAAAAAAAAAGATATATATCCCATTTTTCAGTATGAAATAGAACTTTAGTTATTGTTTTAACCCAGCAGCTTTTTTCCTATTTCTTAATGAGAATTGTCCAAAAGTTTCAGTTTTCAATCTGTATGCATGATCACTCACCTCCAGAACCCGTGAACACCTCCTGGTTGCCCCCTCTTTGTTCTAGGTGCAACCACTCACCTAGACCTCTTCCCAACACCTCTGAACTGACACTGCACCCACTTTGTTCTAGGTGCGACCACTGAGGCACTCACCTCCACAACCTCTCAACACCTCCTGGCAATTCCTCTTTGTTCTAGCTGTGACAGGTCACCTCGAGAACCTCTCAACACCTCCAAATATAAAGCCATACATGCTTGCCAATGTTGAGGGTTTTGTGGCTAGCTGGGACTTACTAAAATATTATTTTAGTCAAACTTGTATGAATCATTATAGTATGTCCCTCTACAGACGTGATGCACCTTGCACAATGCAACAAAATATGTGTATAACGTCACAGACAGAACATAACAAGAGTATACATCCATTTTCAGTTGCACGGGGATCCCAAGACATTCAATAATAACATAACCCTATTTTGTATTAAAAAAAAAGATAATAATTTGTGTAGGAGTCCGTCCTATATACCTCTCTTTCAGCGTTATGTCTATTTCACTGGCCAGCGTTATATCTATTTCACTGGCCTCTCTCTTGTTTGTTGTGTCTACATCCTCAATTTCATCACTATTTTATTTTCATAGAATTCACTTCTACTTCATTTGACTGAGCTAATAAGGTTCTAAGGGAACAAGGTTATAAATCCTCTAGACCCCAATCTGGGTGTATCCTTACATGGGTGTGCTCCTCAATCTGGCTGTACCCAGCTAGGCTGCAACGTAACAGAAAATGTTCTGTGACCATACTTTTTTGGTCTTTCTGATACTTACCAAAATGGCACGCAACAGTTATGATTTTAAGTGGTGAGGTCTCAACCTAACAAAATCAGAATGTTAGGGGCCATCCATAAATGAGATCATGCTATTTTCGACCTTTTTTGACCCCATCTTCCCCCCTTGTCATGTTTCGTCATGCAGCCCTTGACCCCCCTCTAGTATGATGTCATATCAAGTGGGACCCCCCACCTCAAATCAGAGAAGTGATATATAAAAGAATACATTTTTTAGCCTAGAAACATGCCCATCCCACAGAAAAATCTGCCTTCATTATCCCAACATAACCTGAAATTGTTTCTGAAATTCTTGAGATTGAAATTTTTCACAACATGATGTCATGCACCATATGACCCCCCTCCCCCCCTGTCATGTTTGGTCATGGAGACACAAACCCCCTTCCCCCCCCTACTGCATGATGTCATTTATGGACAGCCCCTTATAACTTAACAATCATCTTACGTTACGATTAGGTCTCAAACGTTATTCTAATGTTCTGTTCTGGTAAGGTATCAACCTGACTTAATTACATTCTGCTCTGGTGAGGTCTCAACCTAACCCATTCAGAACATTAAAATAATGGTTGAGACCTAATCATGACGTAAGATGATTGTTAAGTTAGAACAGCAGACACATAGCGTAATTAAGGCTTAAATCTAACAAATACATCACTCTTCTTCATTTCAGGTTTGGTGAGAAACAGTGAGTGGTAAGTTAAGTTTGAGTCACAATATTTTCAAATAGCTCGAATATTTTGTTGGTGAATGGATATTGCTTAACATAAGTGCAACATAAGTGCAATTACCTGTTTGCACAGCAGATTTGTTGTGTGTACATGTGTATCCTCAATTTAATCGTTTTATTTTCACATAATTCACTTCTTTTTCATTTGACTGAGCTAATAAGCAAGATGAAATATTCTGGTAGTAATTTCAAGAAGCCAAACATTAGATTAGATAGATCTAAATGTTATATTACACTCTGTGTCGGGGGAACGTTCGTGTTGGGTCATGTTGGCCAACACAAGGGATTCGCATTATTTTACAGACATGTTTGTAAAAAAACGCGACCCAACACAACCCAACGTGACCAAACGCATCCCAACACAACCCAATAGACCCCCAACATGTGCCAAACATGTAGTATCATAAACTTCAAGATTGGTCATGTTGGGCAACACTACCCAACGTGAACAGACACCTGATGCATAGTGTAATTAGGGCTTAAATCTAACAAATACATCACTCTTCTTCATTTCAGGTCTGAGGAGGACAGTGACTGGTAAGTTGAGTTTGAGTTAACAATATTTTCAATCAGCTTGAATATTTTGTTGATGAATGGATATATGAATATCTTTTTGCACGTAAGATTAATTATGTTATGTGAGCATCCCCAATTTCATCACTGTTTTATTTTCATAGAATTAATTTCTATTATATTTGGCTGAGCTAATAACCAATATGAAATATTTTATATGTGTCAATACATTAAATTTTGTTTAGATGGAATCACTCCAGGAGTGAATTGAAGAGACCAGGCTTCAATGTGACTAATCCCAGGAGCAGTACTGAGAAGTAACCAGGATCTTCCAAACAGTGAGAACAAAACTAGGAGAGTGATGAATTAGAAGAGATGCATATTGTAGACTTTAGATTGATGTTCCGTGTTTGATTCAAATTGTTTAAGCTTCAAACAAGATGTAACCTTGAACATACAACATGGATATACCATAGTGCTTCAGACATGATATTTGTATACCCAATACAGCAGCTCACTAAGTGAAATGTTTGTCATTCTATTTTACATTCATAATCATGCCATGTACACGAAGCTTTTATTCTGGATAAATCATATAAAAGGTAGGAACTATATGACTGCAAAAAGCTTTCTTGATTATCCAGAAATGATACTAATTATTTCAATATCAATTCTGACAACTATATTTTGGGGGCCTTGTCTAAGATCTCTACTAGTAAAACTTGACTTGATTTTACCTAGGATAAAACTAATAGGTTAGATTTGTAAATGGTTTTTTGTTTTTACAAAATACAAGCTGTGACTTGAAATGAAAAATAAGAACGGTTCATCAAAATCAGATTCTTTTCTGTTTACCACCAAAGCTTGATGGATGTTGAAGCAGTAATTACTGTTGTATCTCAGCTTCAGTATTGAGGGAACCTGTTTGTACATATTATTTCGCATGTTGATCCTCTAGACCACAATCTGGCTGTTTCCACTTATGGATGTGCTTCTCAATCTGGCTGTAACTGCCCAAAAAAATAACAATTTGGTCATAATCTTTCTATATTTCTTTAAAAAGGTCACTTTGATGAGTGTTGACACATACAAGCAGACACAATATTGGGTTGTAAGTGAATTCAATTCTTTAATCAATGATATAAACATTGTATGTATAATCAAAATTTATAGGTGTGGGCGAGACTTCTCAGTAAGAAGGAAATGCTGTCAGGTCTAAAAGGTTTAAAGGGATGTTAGGAGATTTTTCTGAAAACACAATTATTTGTAACTATTCCTTTGAAAAGATTAAGTGTGCCTAGTGTCATCCAAGTGTATATGAGAGGTCCTTCACAAAAATACTAATACTATTAAATAACATGCAGAAGATAAGGTAATGAAAGATAATGGAAAATACATATATATATATATATTAGATTGCAATTGTATGTTGGGTTTTTTCATGGTGATGTTCTAAGTAATTAAAATTATTTCTTCAAAAGAGATTCTTCTCATACACATTATATTGGGTTGAGTGTTCCATTAGGTATGCACCATTGGCCTGTTGCACAATGACAATAACAGCGACAACTTTCAGATCACTTTAAGAACATGCGATTTGAAACAATACTGTTTTTAAGATACCTTTGTTGTGAAATGCCTATATCTTTTTTTCTACTGTATCAATTTGAATTCTGCTAAGTAACATATGGAGGGACACTATAGGACTATATTCCGTAAAATGATTACAGCTCATTTAAAGCATTGTAAATAACTTTTTTTGTCAGTGAAAAGGCTCAACAACGATTAAAGTGGACAAGGAATGCATTACAATGAATTTCATATCAATGAACACATTTGTAACAACAAATACACTTTATGGAAACCCCATACTGACTAGAATATGTACAAAGTCTTGGACGGACTTGACATCACAGTTGAAATGTCAAACTATATATACCATGGTATAAATATTTATATATTCTTAGCTTTGCATAGTACCTAGAGAATGAATTTAAATAAAGATGTTCTTTTAATCACCATTAACTTTAATGAAGTTATTGCTTAGGATTACATTTACTGTATATAAAGATGCCTAAATGAAATATTGATATACACAAATTATTTACCCTGTAGAGAGCATATTCAATCTTCCTACTTCTACTATAGACCAGCCTGCCCTCAATCAACTGCATCTGCAGCTTAATACAATGTGGGCAAGTAAAAATTATTAATGTTATGTTTGTGATTGGATCTGCTTGAGATAACTTCTACAATTCTATGTATGTCTTAATATATTCATTTACAAACAATTTGATAGTATTTAGGTAAGCTTTGGTTTGACAACGGTATTGGAAATTAAGGAACTTCAATTTAACAGAGACATTTTATTGAATTTGTCAAGGAGCAGAAATCAAAGACATTACTGTCTTTGTTTGCCTATAAGGTGTTTACTTCTCGTGGCAAATGGGAAGTAATAAGTTGTTTAATAATCAAGTGTCTGTTAATGTATTTTATATAACTCTGAAGCTGAGGATCAGAGATGCATATATCATGAATGTCATATGTTGGATAGCTTTGCTTAAAATGCTTTAAGACAATTTTCAAGCTATGCAAGACAGGTTACATGTGCGATTTGTTTAGTCGGCCTTTAGAACATTAAGGCAATAGTACTAGAGTATTGTTTAATCTTACATACAGGCTATACTGTTCACATATTCCTATATAACTAATTTGCAATTGATTTACACATTATTCAGTTGAGCACAGCTTACACGTAACCTAGTAACATGGGTGTATTTTTCAGGTTTTGAAGAAAGTATCAGCCTGCTAGAGAGTGTTGCAAATAAAATGTTCAAGTTTCTACAACTGATTCTTTATTATTATTTTTCACCATTTCAAAACAAAGCAAGTATTGTTTCTTCAAACATATTATAGGTGATGAAAAAGAGTAATATATTTCAAAATGAGATGACCATCACAATCGGTTGAGTGTCATCACTTAGTGTAAAAACTGCTAGGTAGAATAACTAAACCACCATAGCAGAGGATGGATGGGTCACTTGAAACAAGAAATTGATTACCTATGGAGTTTGGAGTAGTTGGTAATGTACTTTTAATACAGTTTGGCTTAGAATATAATTATGAACCCACTTGTCCAAAACATCTATCTTCCCCTACACTGTAGTAGGGAGTAATTAATGGATACACATGGTAGGGCTTATACTTAAAGGCCAGCTCACGGGCTGAATGGGGTGCAGACAATCAAACTGAATATCAAGATAAATGTATGGGAGAGTAGTGGAGAACTTAAAGGGCTCCTTGCACATAAACTTTCATAAACCTAGTTTTCATTCAACTAACTTCTCGTTGGTATTCTAAAAATATTTCAGCAGAAAAAAATGGAAAATATTGAAGTATCAGTGAATTATACAGAAAAGATAAGAACATTGGAAATTCCCTGATTTCCTTTAAGGATAGATAAGGGGGGATGGTGCGTGATTCACTCTATTTGCAACTATTAATGGATCATAAATTCACTTTTAAATGAACATGCATGTAATGTATATAAATCAAAGGCTAAGATTGTGAGTTTTCTGAAGATATCAAGCAAGTGTGAAGGAGATGAAAATTCACTGAAATACAGATTGAAAAAAATGAAAATTACATTTTCCGTGATAAATTTTTAAACACTGATATTTCAGTTACTATCAGCTGTAAGAACTTGAAATTTTGTATGCATCTTCTTCAGGTTCTTCATGAGGGAAGCATGTCTCAGAATTTTGATATATGTCAAAGTTTTGATTTTATGATATGTAGAAAATACTGCTTGAATAATTCACAAAAAGTTACCCATTTTTTGTCATAAAATGAAAACTAACACCTTAATTTATAATTTGAGACAAACTTCCCTCAAAGAGAATGTTAAGATGACACATCCAAAATTTCAGTTCAATAGCTTGAATAGGTAAAGCGATATCGATGTTCAAAAAAATAAAGTGAAAAATTTGATTAAAAATTCATAATTTCTGTAATTCCCAACCGATTATTTTGATAAATATATCATTATGCAGAGAATAATCATTCCTTTCATTTGATGTTTAATATATCATCATAAGTACTCCCTTCACAAAGGTATGTGCGTAAATGCAGCGCACCACCCTGAGACCCCTTATCTATCCTTAAGCATTGGCATGCCAGTGAGACAGTCTAGTCAGTTTGACTTAAGTCTGATAGAAGTCGCCTAGGAAGGATTACAAATTGACAACAGGAGTTACATTTGACTATCTGACCATGGTCAAGGTAATGACAGTCTGGGAATAGTGGGAGACCTTGAGTGAGTGTGTGATTCCTAAATAACAAGAGACACACAGAATACTTGTGAATGCCCAAACTGCAGATTATGTAGGATGAATCACCAACGAGAGTGTGTAGTATTCCATGTGTTGTTTGTAATAAAGCCAAACTGGATCTCTGCAAGTAAGTTATCATTCTTTTGGACTTGAACAACCCTGATGAGGATACATCTACCCCAGAGAGATTATAACAAGGAGCTCTTAGTTCTTAAAGACGTTTATTTGATCATACATATATCACAATATACAACATTGTTGATCCAGGATACAAAAGTTAACGAGAACTAAGTGATGAAGAGCTTCTAAACCCCTATTAACATATATATATAATAACAACAAAAAGTTCAGATTGTTGAAAAAGTGGATAACCATCAATATTTGAATATCTGCAATTTTAATGGCTTTCTTGTTTAGTTTTGCTAAGAAAATATATCAACATATTCTGCAGATGACTCAAATTATAATAAAACATAAGAATGTACTAGAGATTGGAATGGTTCAAGACTCAGATTTACAGGGTGAAGCTCACCATTTCCCTCTTCATGTAATATAGCACCCTGCAGGCTGATATTCACTCAATTCAATCACAGATGCAAAAAAATAAAAGGTAATTGTGGCCGTGACATAAAGCAATACAACAAAATATTTCAGGTTTTAATAAAGAATTAGAGTAAATGTTTTTAATGATCACTATAAACATAAAATTAAAGGATACCTATATGGCCCTCAATTTGTTTCAGCATCCTCCATTGCCATCTGCCAAGTTTTATTTTCATGGAAACATGGTAAAACCTTCATCTGAAAATGTAATACTTTTTCTGCTATGTACCATTCTACTACCATGATACTGTCAAAACCAAGATTGCTCACGGCCTAATAACAGAAACATTAATTTGCTAAATTCTCCCTCCTAGGACTTGGTGCTGGTGAATCTGAGGTCGATAAAGTCTGTCAAGGCCTGTCTACCTTTGTTGGGAAGAGCCCTGAAAACATGAATAAACCCAACATATTTATGATCAACAAACCTAAATACAAAGTCAACTACCTTGGTACTCCTAATGCACGGTACTCCTAATGCACTAACCACATATAGCAAAATGACTACTAATAGATACAAAAGTTTTTTTTATTAAAAGCTAAAAGATAAAGCTGCCCATGGGTAGTTCCTGCAATCTATAGATAAAAGTTATTTTATGAATTGGTGCTTACACCTTTCATAAAAAAAAATGATTGTGGTCCTGACCAGGGAACAACCTAGAGTCCCGTCTCCACACAAAACTAGTTCCTGCAATCTAGCTGAAACTGCCCATAAAATTGACTGAAATCTGTAGATTTTTCCATATTTTTCCGAGACAATTTGTGTTGGATGACAATTAACACATCAGGACATATTTATACCAGATAAAGGCTGATGTGATCTATATAATGTTACAGAAAACAAGCTTTTTGACAACCTCTTATGATTGGTAGACATTCAGATTATATATGATTTTCCCAAATAAACAGAAACATTGGGACATTTTTTGTTAAGTCCTTCTTATCTTAGTAACATAGCTACATTATAGCACTAAAATATTAAAGTATCTGTATGGACACCTTGATCATAAACCATAGATGGCTAAACCATTTTAAAATTTTAGATTTTATAAACATATATTCTATTTCCTGGCAATAAATACAATCCCAAAATAGCAAATATTCTGTTAATAATTAGGTGAAGAAGTAAAAATGTGCCTATTTTGTTGTTTTAGTAAAGATTTTAAAAAAGAACAATATGTGACCTGCCATGCATACATGATGAATTTAGAACGAGACTCAAACTTTCTAATGGTGAAAAAATCTTTAAAATGTCCCAATTAGAAGCTGAGCTAGCGGTTTCTGAATATGATAGGGTCAGGCACCATAAATCCATTAAAAATGCATGACAAAGAGTACTGAGCAAGGTACAAAGGGTTAGTTATAGAGCAAAATGCAAGTACTAGAATACATAACTAGAGTATAATGCTAAATTGTTTGTTTTGATTAAGATATCTTTAAGCTGTATTTTGCACAATGTAGCTTGAAAGTCATTCTTTTCTGTATTCCTAATTTAAGAATTTTTGTCACATGATCTAGTTTCCATGGCAGCTAATTCCTTCATTTTAGTAGGATATGTACATCTTTATGTTCTTTCAACATTCTGGTAAACATGGCAACAAAATGCAAAATGCAAAAAAAATTGAGAATATCACCTACACAAAATTTCATTCCTAGCCAAATTTTATCTTATTTCACTATTTTTGTTCATTTCCTATGTAAATATTGACTGTGGACCTATCAAAGTGTATAAGCCCCAAATTTGCATGGAATGTCCCAAATGTTGGTAGCTAGGATGTAATATTCAGACCAGGCTCCACAACAGCTGCTATTTGGAATTCTGAGTTGTACTGGATCTATGATTCAAATATCCAGAAAAGATCTACTTCAAAAAATACTTTTAAATAGATATGATGCATAAAATATTTAAATGGTACTTACCCAATGATAAATGGAAGTAGCGTTCCATCTCCTGGGATAAACACTTCACGTTTGTTTCTTAAGATTCCATCTACTATTGCAGTGGCCACTTCTTCTGGTTCCAGGAGTTTACCAAACCTAAATGGAAACAACATTATTTGGATTAATAGTTAAAAACATATACATATATGTACTGGACCTAAACTTAGAGGCTGATATAGAGGTATTCTAATTTGAACAGAGTCATACAATGATATGGCATTTTGGGCCAATCTATACAATACCCAAGAGAAAAATTACCTCAAAATATCAATAATTTCAAAGATGAAAACAATTGATAACTTCTATCAGTAATTTCTCAAAATGATCCACACTTTAGAGAAGGGACTTTTTTAACTGATTTTTATTGGGTATTTCATTAGGCTAGGAAATAGCACAAAGATGCTAACCTCATTCTGGGCAGGGCATGGTCTTTGACATTAGACACAAGGCCAGTGTTGGTAAACAATGGATAAACTGTTGTCAATGCAATGCCTGACAATTTCTTCTCTCTTAACTCCCTCTCCAGAGCCTCTGCCATACCACGCACTGCAAACTTTGATGCTCTGTGAAAAGAAAAGGATTAAAGCTGTCTGAAAGAATCAACTTTTCTTAGTTTGCTAAATCTTTAGGGAAAAACCTTGTTGAGCATACCAGGCACAGATATACTGGAAAAGTTGGCACCAGGGGCGGATCCAGGATTTTGAAAAAGGGGGGCTTGCTATAGCAAAATTTTCGCCTGTACCCCACGGTTGCAGGAATTTTACATAAAAAAATCTAAATTTGGCCAAAAAAAAGGGGGGGGGGGGCGCACGCCTGGCATGCCCCCCCCCCCCTAAATCCGCGCCTGGGCACTATGACATAATTTCTAATAACATAAAAAATGTTTGAATTAGAACTTTGCACAGCACCTATCTATAGTATACATCATACAACTATTGCACCTACGTATAATCAGTGAGGAGAGGGGTGCCCCCGAGGCCGGCGTAGGACGATATGGTGACAATGTGCCCCTTGTCATTGGTCATCATGGCAGGTAGAAAGGCTTTGATGGTCTGTCAAATAAGCATTAGTGTCTATAACTAATTGTTAGGAACCTGAAGCATTGTTATGAAATAAATGGAAAATGTCTGAGAAAGTTTCTTAAATAAAATGAAATTGAAAAAGCCTTGCACATAATTGCAGGATGAACATTTTCTGATAAATTCTTTAAGCATTGCCTTTAAGTTATCTATACCAATACAGGCTTTTATTAATTGTACTTCTTACTCGCTTAATTTCATTAAATACTCTAGGGTTCCAAAGTTCTTATGAAAGGGAATTCTGACTTTATGATCTAACAAGGGGACGACTGAAAAGCCCAGTATTTAGTTAATTCCCAAATTCAATTTTCTTTTCTGCATAGTTGTCTGATACTTGGAAGTCTATGTGCGCGGAATCCTTTATGATAAACTGAAATTTGACAGAAAGTTTTGAACTTTTTAACAATGAAATTTGATATGAAAATTGATGTCAGAAGAGAACCAACTCATCTAAATGATACCAACTCACCCAGAAATGAGCAAGAGTGTTGATGCCAAGAGTGCGTCTTACGTCCCCCTCGGTGAGGTCAGTCAGCTCCTTACAGACCATGATCCCGGCATTGTTGACTAAAATGTCCACGTCACCCACATCACGACGCACGCATGCTGCCGTCTTAGTGACGTCATCATAGTCGCTGACATCACAAACGTAAGTATGGACGACCTTGCCCTGTGCCTCAAGGTCAGCAGCGGTAGAACGGAGGCTTTCCTGGGAGAAATTGAGCTCACAATTACTTATAGAAAAATATTTTTAAAAACTCACTATATTTAGATTGAAAAGGCTGAAAAAAACAAATTTTCATATCTTTTGAAAAATTGTATAGCAAGATAATATATCTAGTCTGTTGATTTACTTTGATCTAAGGAAATTTAAATTGATGATCATGAGCACACAAAGTATGATCATCTCAAATGAAAGATAATATTTCCCTTCATACTAACTATTGACATGATCCATGACCCATGTACTTGTCAGTTGAGATTTGTAAAAACTGGATATGTCTAAAATTCCTAGTGTTACAGGATACACCAAAAGCTATCTTTTTTTTCTGAAATCAAAAGTAAACCAGGGGCTGCAGAAGAATCTGATATATTCCTCATTTGATGAAAGTTAAAAGCATTTATCTATTACTTTTGTCAGTAACTTGAATAGGTGGTCTGATATTGATTTGTAACAAGAAACATAAGTGAAACAATATATCATTCTTCACAAATCATTTAATAATACAAAGATTAAAAACTTTACATAGATATCACTGAGTATTTGGGATGACATGTTGAAATATACCTTCAAGAGCCCCTGCAGGTCCCGATTCCCTTTGTATATTCTTTATAAAAAAATCTTCAAAAACGTGCATACAATTCTTTCCACAAGATTGTTTTTCATAAACAAGTCTCATGTCATGAGTAAGAAAATTCACAGTTCAAAATTATAAGTGACAATAGTATTTTGTGAATTTAATTTTCAATTTCTCTGAGAGAACTATTTATTTGCTTCATATTTAACCTATACGTCATTTGAATGATTGTATATTGCTTGATTCCGTTTTTAATAATCTCTTCTACATATTATATTAATGCCACAAGACATTAGATAGAAAACCTTAATCAAAGACTTTAAAATACCCACCTTGGGGCTCCCTCTTAAAAGTTTCCAAAAGGTTTCTTAAAAATCGAAAATTGGTTCATACATTAAAAATGTGTGGAATAAGTAGGTCATCATGACCTACTTTCAATTTTGTTTATAGTCCCCCTTTGCAGCCCCCTTTGGAGTTAACATATGGTAATTACCTAATTGAACAATGACTTCAAAAATAGGTCGCAATGACCTAGTTTATGATAACTTCAAAAGTAGGTTTAATGACCTAGTTTGATGAAAAATAGATTAGACTATGAACCAACTTGCGACCTAAACTTGGTCATAGTGACCTAGTTAGTAGCATTTGCTGTGTGAGCCAGTGACTCAATTATACTACCGTTATATTTTGAAACAATCAATTTGATCCATCATAACATATCTTCCCCCACTGTAAGCGGTATGATTCCAGGCCAATTGTTGTGCCTGCAAAAGAAAAAATAGTATCCTACCTTATCAATGTCCCAGAGTACAATCGTAGCCCCTCTGCTGGCCAGCTGCAGGGCCGTTTCTCGTCCAATGCCCTTCCCACCTCCCGTCACCAGCACGACCTGTCCACTCACTGACTTAGGGGACGGAGGGACGACCAGCCTGAACACGGCCTCACAGTAGGAGTAGACGATGTACAGCAGGGTGTACACTGCCTCAAGTATCACATTCATGACTTAAACCGTATTTGACACAAATGGTAGGTTTAAGCGTAAGGTACAGCGATATAAACTTGTATGTTCAGCCTGTGAGTGCAGATGTACCAGTAACCTCCCGCAGTCCACCCAGTCCCCCCTGACCTGTTGTGGTTAGACTTTATCAACATGCGCGGCCTCAGACGTTCAAAACCACATGTCTCGCCTAACTAGTTTTACATATTTCTCACAACAACAAAATTCTCAAGGGGATTTTTTTTCTGGAATAATCGCACGTCCTAACAGATTTGAAGAAATGTGCCTTTGTATTCTTTGGGATAGTAATATAATTATCTAAAGCTCCATTATGTCTGGTATTATGAGATGTCATCTAATCCTGGAAAAGGCGAGAAGAATTTTTAACTGGGTAGGGGGTCCTTAAATTTGGAACAATTGAAAAGGGGGCTCAAGGCTCGTGCATTTTCTTCAATGATCCTCATGGTTTACATCTCAAAAAGGTTGGAGGGGAGGATGTCCATAGGGATTCATAGGTAGGTAACAGCAGCGTGTGTAGTCCCAAATTGGTGGGAGTGGTCAGGAACCCCTGAACCCTTTCTATAATTTCAAATTGAGTTTTCAGAGAGACAAATAGGTGTAAAACACTCAAGCCGTCTTATATAAATTGAAATTTAGAAAGTAATAGTAGTGTTCATGCACTAGATAAGGATTCTTCATTATAGTATTTCACATTCCATTTTACTTCTAATATAAGATATTTTATTTTTTCATACAAAATACAAATACTGAATGCTGTAATGCATGACCAAGAAACGCTAATGCTAACAGGGTCTGAACAGGGTAAAATTGAGGAGCAAAAAGCGTAAGGACCAATTAAGGAAATTGAAAAAAGAGAAACAGTTCCCCGGGTGTAGAGCCCCAGTGCAGGACCGCGCACCCTGACCTCGGATCAGGGTCCCTGCAGGCTGCAGACTACTAAAACCGACAGCCAAACTTGGTCATTTCTGATATTCAACAAGGCACATGGAGTTGTTTAATTCTCCCAATCACGGAGAGCTTATTCATTGTAGTGTACCTGCAGACTAGCCTAAATCAAGATGCATTCTGGGAAATATGTAGACAATTCACAAGGCTTAAGTACTATATAGAAATGTTCAAAAATAATTGCAAAAGTTTGGTTTAAAATCATGGAAATATAGTATTGACTATTTCATACCTATATTCATTTCATACCTATAAGTATTTCATATTTTTCAAGTTGGTTTGAAAATTCATTCATTTCGAAAAGATATGTAGCAACCATTTGTAAATTTTCCATAGTTTTTCTACAGTTTTTCTAGGTTTCTTGAGTGGAACATTTGCCTATAATTTCCGTAATGGAACTTTCGAATATTTCCTTAGGGTTTTTACATTGAATTTTTGAAGGAAAGGTGGAACTCTTTGAAATGTTTTCTCTGTGAGGGGTGGGGTGGTGGGGGGATGCACCACCCCCTCCACCACCCCTGGTTACGGGCCAGGCTGATATAACTATAAGTGAGTTTCATGTACCCATAACTGTACGTAAAGCCTGCAGAGGTGCTAAATGAAATGGCCTTGAGAAAAGGAGATCTCCTTTTATGGGATGGCTCAAATCAGGAGATTTGTTACAGTTAATTTCTGTGTGGCAGAGCCGCATACAGGGAGTGTATGGGAGGGTTACCCCTCCCTTTGGGGGGGTCTGGATGGGGGGGTCCCGCTGTCGGCTGTCGATCTTAAGAAAGGCCCATGTCACCATGTCAAATTTAAGAAAAACCCCTGTAGATTGTCACTAGAAGCTATGCCGCATGTCGATTTTAAGAATAGGCTGTGTTGCTGTGTCGAATTTAAAAAATTGGCTATGTCGTATGTCACTAAGCCCAAAAAGGGCTGTGTCGCCATGTCGAATTTAGTGGTCAACTCCCATTATGGGGGGGGGGGGCATCCCCAGAAATCTTTAGAAAAAGTAACCTCTCTTTCATGCAATCTGAGGCATTCTGAGGTACCTTGGTGACCTTAAGGGATAACAGATTCCCCCCCCCCATTTGCATGGATATATCCATTTTTCGAGGGAATGCAAGTGCAAGTAGGTGAGAAGGGTATGGGAGAGGTCACCCCTCCCATTTGGGGGTATGTGGGGCCATCCCCAGAAAAAATAGAAATCCTTCTTCTTTCCTTCTTTTCTCACTCTCTTTTTCCTATTTTTTTTTATTGGGGGGGGGGGGCATGCAAATCCTGTCCCCTCCCCTTTATCTACATCTCAATTTTGGTGGTAAGAAAAGGGCAAAGACCAATTCTGAGAGGCTATTTTCATCTAAAAAAAAGTATTTTAAGGTAACATTGTTATTGGTAAGAGACCCACTGTAATTAGCCTCTAATGATGTTAATTAATTCTAGGTGGCAACTGCAGACACTGTATGATTTAGTTCAGTCATGAGGGTGCGGTAGCAGACACTCTATATTGTTTGTAGATCTATAGGAAGACCACAGTTTACTGTGAAACACGATTTTAACAATATATTTCTAACATTTGAAGTAATATCTATAGACCAAACAATTTGAAAAAGTGAGCTCAGAAAAGGAGAAATGAAAGTGAGAAAAGGAGAAAAGGAGATTTTCTAAAAAAGACCCCCAAAAAAGGAGATCTCCTTTTCGAAAAGGAGATTTGGCACCTCTGAGCCTGGGAACTGAAGGGTGACGAGGCTGTTCACAAGTCATACGTCCACCAGGGACCCCTCTGTGTGTCAGACCGGGCGCCAACCAGGCGGGATACTGGGTCAAAGCTACTATTAGTCACTATAGGGGCGCTTGGCACTTACATGGCGACATAGGACATTAAGAAAAATAAGCGACAAAGACATGCGACATTGGCATGTCTTAAAATGCACACAACGAACCCTCACCAGTAGTTGAATTTAGGAAGTGAACCATGGTACTATACACCTTTCTCGATAATGTGGCACCCCCTGGTGAATTAAAAATGAAACAATTCTTGAGGGGTTTCCCTATAGTTAACCTATATAAAGTGAGGTAACCCAGGTACAATAAGCCCCAACAGGTGGGCAATGTGGGGGACTGCGCAGGTTCGTGGGATAGGCGTATAGTCTGTTCCATTTGAATAATATTTCTACCAGATCAAAAACTACATCGGGGGGGGGGGGATTAAGATGTATGGGTTCTAATATAAATATGTTATGCTAAAGTTCCTTTTCTTTTCTATTAATTCATTAGAATGGGGATTCCCTGCTATGGAAAGCTGGGGATTCCCTAATAGTGGGCTTGTGACGTCACGAATTAGGGGATTTCCCTTAAAACACTTAAAATTGACCAAATCTTCAAGTCTCATGATGCTCTATCTCTAACATTATTAGTTCATGATACAAAGGCCATGCTCGAAGAATTTCATTGGAAAATATTCATCCAGTAATTATGTGCAAGGCTTCCTTTCAGTTTTCTAATGCTGATAAGGGGCTCTGGGGCCATCCGATTGGCAAGAATCATGTCAGATATTTTATGATCAAAAAATGATTTTTAAATATATACGATGTATGCAGCTATTGCAAATATCAGGAAAAAAAAGATAGACTTGTTATATTGACACATGTAAACACTATTAAAAAAAATACAGGTTGTCAAATATGGGCAATTTACATATGCTCACAAAGAAAAGAACTCCAGGTTTGACCAACCAACAGCCCTGGGGCTGGGTTCCACACTAGATGACGTGGTCTGGATTCTTGCTTATAGTTGTCTTTGGTGTCAATATTGGTAGGCCAAGCATTTAGAAATGGGAGGGGGGCATGTTTGGGAGGTAAAGGGAGCAAAGCGCACCCTGTCCCTATTGATTTAGGTTAAGTTGCAGGTTTAAATATAGGTTGGTTGGTTATTGGGGTTTAACACCGTAGCAACATCTAAGGTTATATCACAACGAGAACAAGATTTGACAATTCTGTCATATCTATGGAATGAACGAATCTACGAGAAGATGGAGACCATACCCCTACACATTTACCGAGGCAGGTGTTCTTTAATATGCAGGGTCCCATAGGCAGGGCCCTACACACAGTAGCCGGTGGCCCACTATGAGCCTTTGATATCCCTGTCGTTGTCACAGGGGGACATGCAGAGGGAAGTAGCAGCTAGCTCACCTCAGCCCAGACTCGAACCCAGGCCGTCCGCGAAACAGACGGACACTCTAAAAACTTTACCACCCCGCACACCCCATTTAAGTTTAGGTGTCAGGCATTTGGGTGTTCATAGACGTTGTGATTGACGTACTACTAACACATGTACCCCCAATATACCTGTCTGCTCTCCATTCACACCTTCACTAGTACTACTTGTTGTGTTTACATCTATTTATTACAACTAGGACACATTACAACTCACAAATGCAAGTAGCTTCCACTCTACAGGTGGCCATGTGCTCAACTGAACGTTCGCCGTGCGAACCGGAAGTGACGATCGGCAGACCTTCAGGTCTCACACCAGTAAATACTACATTCCCTTTTCTTCTCCATAGAATGTTCATAGACCTTTGTTATAGTCTCTGAGAATGTTCATAGTCCTCGGTCATCAGTGTCCTTAAAGTTCATACCAACTTTAACCTTTTACATTTACTGTAATAATACACAGTCACATATCAAACATATGTTATAGTCCTGAAACACAAACAATATACCAAGGCGAATACCTGCAACACAAGCAAGGCAAGTTATGACATGTTATGCAAACATTTTCAAACAACATAGCAATCAAAGACATATCAAAATACAGTCAAACACTTTCAGACTAATATTTGTCATCATGTCAATGTTCACACTTCAAAGTTCAATCCATCACATAGTCTTTGAACTTCTCCGGCACTCTCACGGCCCGTGTTGGCCTGTGGACCGGACTCTGCGGTACCGTCACTGCCCTGGATGGCGTGCGTACCGGACTCGCCATAACTTGGGTCTCAAACTGTCCATTGTCTGAGATCTCGCCAGAGTCCTGTAGTTCTTCCGCTGGTGGCACATAAGGCTTCACCGCAGAAGAGTTCCTTTTGTACTGAACTCCCTCTTTGGAACTGACTGTCATTTCAGCGCCTTCCTTTGACACAACTTTGTACGGCTCTGGTTCAAACCGTGTCGCAAGCTTCCCCGTCGTTTTTGTGTTCTTCAACAGTACCGTGTCTCCGGGTAATACAGTACTGGGTGTAGCATGCCGTCTGGTATCGGCATAGTCCTTAGCAGCCAGCTTGTGCTGCCAATCACGATCACTAGCACCTTCATGTGCAATGGCACGGTCACACCTAAGCTCCGGCAGCTTCGACCTCAGCTCACGCCCAAACATCAGATAGGCGGGTGTTTTCCCAGTGCTCACCTGTGGGGTCGCACGGTAAGCCAGCAGGAACCTCTGAAGTTCCTTCTGCCACGGTTTCCCTTCTGTAGCAGCTACTTTTAACACTTTTAAGAGAGATCGGTTTTGCCGTTCAACCTCTCCATTGGCTTGAGGCCACAGTGGAGATGATTTGCGATGTTCAATCCCGTTCGCCTCCAAGAAAGCCTCGAATTCCTCTGACACAAACTGACGACCATTGTCAGACTTTAACGAAAACGGGTACCCATATCTGGCAAAGATGGGCTCAAGAGCATCAATGACCTTTTGTGTTGTCACCGACTGCATCACAACTACCTCAAAATACCGAATGAAGTAGTCCACACACACTAAGAGATTCTCTCCTGTAGGCAAGGGTCCCATGAGATCCACTGCCACATCCTGCCAGGGTCCCGTCGGTGGCGCTGTCACTTTCATGGGCTCAGGTGGGCGTCCCTCGCCAACAACCTGACAACCGTGACACGACCGACAGATCCTCTCGGCCTCACTGTCCATGTTAGGCCACCACACTTTTGTTCTGAGAAGCAACTTCATCTTGACAATGCCCTGATGGCCCTCATGTGCAAGACGAAGAACATCAGCCCTCAGGCTTTGTGGGACTACTATCCTTGTCCCCCTCAACACAAGCTTCCCAATAACACACAACTCTGTTTTGACACAAGCATACTGCGGCATCTTACAGTGTGTCCAGTTCCCTGTCTCAATGTATTGTCGCACATAAGTCAGCTCTGGGTCGGTCCCCGAAGCCAACTCAACCTGCCGAGCAGTCAGTGCTCCAGGCAAGCTCTCCTGCACAATAGCCCTCACAAAGTCCACTGATTCACCACTAACATCCCTTGGTGAAGACTGGTTCAGTCGGGACAATGCGTCTGCTATGTTCGTCTTCCCCGGGCGGTACACGACCTTGTAGTCATACCCTTGCAGACGGAGTACCCACCGCTCAATCCTCGCTGAAGGCTTGGATGTCGGACTATAAATACACTCAAGCGGCTTGTGGTCCGTCTCAAGTTCAAATTTCCGCCCATACACATATAGCTTGAACCTCTCACAGGCCCAGACCAGAGCAAGTGCCTCCTTCTCAGTCTGAGAATACCGTCTCTCAACATCTGTGAGGTTCCTAGATGCATAGGAGATGACCCGCCACACCCCATTCTGACACTGGGTGAGGACTGCTCCTATCCCCTTTGGGCCTGCATCTGCTATTACTCTGGTTTGACACTCAGCACGGAAATAAGCCAATGTCTCTGTCTGAGTAATCATCTCCTTGAGCTTGAGAAAGGCGTTCTCCTGCTCACTACCCCACACAAACTCCACATCTTTCCGAGTCAGCTCACGCAGCGGTGCAGCTACTGACGAAAAGTCCGGCAGAAACTTTGCCGAATACTGAACAAGACCCAGGAATGACCTCACTTCACTGGCTGTCTTAGGTGGTTCAGCATCCCGTATCCCTGCGACCTTCTCGTCGCTAGGATTGACCCCATTACTGGTCAACTCATGTCCAAAGAATGTGAGCTTGGACAACCGAAACTCACACTTCTTACGATTCAGCGTCAGACCCACTTCCTCCAAGCGGTCTAGGACCTTGAACAGACGCTGATCGTGCTCCTTGACACCATTCCCATGGACTATGATATCATCAGCTATGTTAGCCACACCAGCACAGTCACGCAACACCTGAATGATCCTCTGATACTTTTCAGGTGCTGATGTGATCCCAAACATCAGGCGCTTGTAGCGGTACAATCCCCTATGAGTGACAAACGTTGTCACATGCCTACTGTCCTCCTTCAGCACAATCTGGTGGAACCCCCACTTCAGATCCAACTTACTGAAAACTGTGCTACCGTTCAAATCCTGAACCAGTTCCTCCACAGTAGGAATCGGGTGTCTTTCCCGAACTATGGCCTCATTGGCCCGGCGCATGTCGACACACACTCGCACATCGCCATCACTTTTGGGAACCACTACAAGGGGAGAGACCCATCCTGTTGGTCCCTCTGGAACCTCCTCTATGATATCCATCTCTAACATCTCATCTAACTTAATGTCTACCTTATCCCTGAGGCCAAATGGGATGCGCCTCACAGGTTGCGCGACCGGCTTCCTGTCTTTATCAATATGAATCTCCAATTCATAGCCCCTCAGCTTACCAACACCGCTGAACAAACTCTTGTACTTGGCATGTATGTCAGCCTCAGTGTACTCCTCAACTATACCGTTCACAACCTCGGGACCTACCCGTAGGACATTCAGTGCTTCTGCTGTCTCCCGTCCTAGCAGAGGTCTACCTTGCCCTTTTACCACAAGGAACTCCTGCCTGCACTGTTTCCCACTTTCCAGGCACACTATCTCAGCCTCAAAAGTCCCAACCGTTTCCAGGGCTTCAGACTGCCCCCAAGCAAACAACTTACGGTTGGACTTCCGGGACTCACAACGGATACCTTTTCCCTTTAAGGTTTCCCAAGTAGGTGTATCTAGAATGTTACAAGTCGCTCCTGAGTCAATGAGCATGGGCATCTGCACCCCACCAATCATCACATTGATCACACCAGGTCCCACAGAATTCACGAAACTACAGTCTTTCTCCTGGATAGTGAATGCATAGCCACTAGCACTACTACTACTAGCGCCCTCGTCCTTATCAGAATTTCCTTCCTGAACCTGATAAGCTTTCTCACGACTCTTAGGATCCCGCTTACAAAACTTGGCATAATGTCCTTGGAAACCACACTGGTTACACTTCCTGAACCGAGCAGGACAGACCTTATCCGCACAATAATGTCCAAACTGGCCACAATTGAAACAACTACCCTTAGGCTTCTGATCCTTTGACTTGTTGTCTTTGTTCTGACTCCACCCATTTCCCTTCGTCTCCTTCTTAGAGTTAGGTTGCTTGTTCTTATGCTGTACTGCATTGACCTCGGTGGGCGCTGAAGATACAGACATCTGACCCATCTGTAAATCTACTGTCTCATACGCCCTAGCTATGTCCATGAAATTCTTAAGAGTTGCTCCCCCCGACTTCTCAAGAAACTTCCTACGCAACTTTGCATTCGCACACTTTTCAATGAGTTGATCCCTTATCGCGTCATCTACACTCGGAAACTCACATGACACAGCCTTCTGTTTCAACCGACAAACAAACTGATCAACCGTTTCCCCAGCAGACTGCTCTAACTGCCTGAACAAATGTCTCTCAAAAGGCACGTTAACTTGGGGCAAGAAATGGTCATCTAGGGCCTTAATACACTCTTGCAGGGAAACATCCCTATCCTCAGGTACCAGTGTATAAAACAGTTCTTGAAGATCAAGTCCCCCTGTATGAAGCAATAGAGCCACTTTTTGGTCCTCATTGACAACTCCCTTAGCTGTAACATACAGGTTAAATGCCCTTTTCCACCTCTTCCACCTTACAGACAAACCACTGGGATCCCCCTTTGGATCAAACTGGGGCAAACCACCAACATCCACCCTTATCACAGTGTCCACTGGACCTGGCTGGGCATCTTGGCCCTGAGCACCACCTGCTCCCTCAGGCATTTTGAGAAAAGTCCACTTTACCAGACTTCACAGAAAGATTTTCACACTTTCAGATAGTCCTACCACCTTGTTCCTCAATCCTCAGTCGCCATTTGTTGTGTTTACATCTATTTATTACAACTAGGACACATTACAACTCACAAATGCAAGTAGCTTCCACTCTACAGGTGGCCATGTGCTCAACTGAACGTTCGCCGTGCGAACCGGAAGTGACGATCGGCAGACCTTCAGGTCTCACACCAGTAAATACTACACTACTCATTAGTGTCACGAGGCTACGATTTGGGGGTCTGTCACTGTGTCAATTTTAGTGTGTCGTTCTGTTTGGTAAGGCTGATTATTGACTGAGATCTGCACCTCACCCATGGGCGGATCCAGGATTTTGAAAAAGGGGGGGCGTGCTATTGGAAAATTTTCACCTGGACCCCCTGGGGGCAGGAGTTTTACATAAAAAAAGTCTAAATTTGGCCAAAAAAAAGGGGGGGGGGTGCCAGGTGGGCCCCCCCCCCCCTTTTTTTTGGCCAAATTTAGATTTTTTTATGTAAAACTCCTGCCCCCAGGGGGTCCAGGTGAAAATTTCCCTAAATCCGCGCCTGTCACCATAGTGTTATACTTCATGTCTGTAATTCTCATATAGAAATATAGTTTGTGACACTGATATTAAGTAAATATAAGTAAAGGTCTTAATGACAAAAGGCAGATAAAACAAACCCTTAACATTAAATGACACATGCAGAACTCTGGGTTTTGGAGAACCCAGTGATGCCCCACTCAAACCACAACAAACCCATCAAAAAGGAACATAAACGCACATAAAAGAGGAGACAGGAACAGCAACAAGATGACACAACAACCTGTAAGCAGCCAGTAGTTAATGCTACCTGTTCTATGATACCAGGACAACCCCTCTCCATGGCCGTATTCACACTGCACTACTTTACCACTGAACACACTTAGAGGATGTCGGATCGAATATAACGAGGCAATAATCGCAAGGACTTCAGGACATACTCCCGGGTACAACAGGTAACCTGTGAACATTCATTGAATATTCACATTATACTAATGTGTTTATTTTATTGGAAATATTAATTACATTTTTGAAGATCAGGAAAATAAATTATTCAACAACTACTCTCTATGTGACTACTGTGTGTCTTTATATGCATCCGCACAGCCTTAGTCATATTATTACTACTTACTGTACTACTGTGTCTATTACATAACTAGCCAGTGACTGGTCATATTAGAGCTCCATAGCCAATTAATGTATTCAAAACTACTCCACATATTTATTCTGTAAACTGTGAATGTTGAGGAATCATGGATAATCCATTTTACTTGAAAAACAGGGGTAGATCGATGGAGGGGGGGGGGGGTTCCAGGGGGTCCTGACCCCCTCCCCCTTTTTGGTGGACCCCTAAACCACAAGAAGAGGGGAAATGCCCTACCTGTGAGCGTTATGTAATGTACACCATTTTAGTACTTAGCTTATATACTGACCTCCCTCCCCCCTTTCAGAAATCCTGTATCCGCTCCTGCCTTATATTATACTTATTAAATAAAAAGGCTAAACAGTCATGATTCACTTGTTCTTATCCTGCCAGAAGAAGGCAGTGAACCGTCTCAATGAACACTACACAAGTTCTCCGACGTACTTAATAGACAGGTACCAGACATGGTTACAGAGGCACAACAAGGCCGGACATTCTATTCACCACTACTAACACCGCTCAACATGTACAAGGTAACGTTAGACTTCTACGTATTCCGATCAACTGAAACATTACATTGGGATCTCAAGTTCTGATTAACATTTATATCATATGTATACTGACTGTAGCCCATTATGTAGATTAGAATATAGCTTCTCTTTCCAGGTGGTCTCTAACTCTGCTGATATAGCTTTGCTATGGCTGCTTCTTTCTTTCGGTAAGTTCATTACAAATAAGCATCAATTATTTGTAGAGTTTAAGGTGACATCAAGGAAAACCTCATTCTACTTACATGAGAACGTAATTGCTTCCAATCTTTACCCAAGGATGCCTGCACAGAGTGGCAATTGTATCTTGCTTTGCCCCCACTTCTTCAATTGCCAAACATAAAACAAAATTGCTAAGTATAATTATAGCATTGTGAGGAAGACCTTATGCCCGGGGTTTAGAATGTTCCCAAACACAGGCTCCTCACATGAAATAAAGTTTGGTCTAATAAAGAAAGGGAGAAGTCCTAACCAGAACTACGAATGGCAAACCTAGGGGTAAATGGTTATGTTAAACAACGTGTCGGGGAGACAAATTGTAATAAGGGTAAAGCTAAACTCGCTGGGTAACTTGGCAGTGAATTTAATGAGGTACGTCCTTTATTGATATTAAACCAGTGGCACAAATGAATAAGTAATTTCAGATAACCTTTCGTACAAACCTTTCAATAATTCTAAACTAGTAGTCCTAAACTGTCCTAAATGTTCCTTTGCCTAATTGAGTCCTGTGATATGAATGATTCTAATTTCTAACACAATGCCTGTAGAGGGGTTTCCAAGTCCTAGAATTGAGTCCAAAATGTTCCTAGAATATTTCCAAGTCCAACTCCTGGTTTTAGTCCAAGTCACACACAACAGATACAATATAATCTGGTTGGTCCAATAAGCCTAGCTTCGCTTCAGCCACCAAACACGTTCGTCCTCCACCGCGCACCAATGAATGACTGTTGCGGGCCGAGCTGAGACTATTAACAGGAGGACGCGCTGCTGGCGGATATGCGCGTCCGGCGCGTCCGGTGAGCTGGTGCGTCCGGTGTGACGTCAGTCGCTCCGGTGTGCGTGGGGTGGGGTCACCTCAGGCGACCTCTGAACGCCCGCGACCTGAGCAGGGGGCGGGCGTCATGATCATAAAACACACCTAACGGGATCGCCTTAAGGGCGGTCTGACGTTTTTATGTGACGTCCTGGGCAAACTGTCCGTCAATGTAATTACTTTGTTTTGTTCGACAGTTTCTAATAATGAGACGCGTTAAGAAAGAGTGTTCTGTACAATATGTAGAGAACATATCGATAGACATTTATAAAATACAATGTTGTGTTTCGCAACAGCATAATGGAATTGAGCATATGATATAAGAAGAGAAGAAAAATAATACTTTTTTTTTTTTTTTTTATTCACTTTATTTGAAAACTGTACAGCTCAAATATCAAATATCTGGTCTCCCGCTGAATCAGTTTATGAAAAGAAACAGTACATATGTTACCCGTTACAATATTTTAGTTCGGAGTAATATAATATTCACAACCTTAGATATGTTGTAAATGACATTGATTTATATTATCCAATAGAATATGCCCTTGATATCGCATTAAATCAATGAGATGGTAATGATGTATGATGATGACTAAGTATAACATCTTGTATTATATAAAGCATATACATTAAGATTCTTGAGTATGAGCACAACAAATGAAAATCCAATCATTCTACATTTGCTGAATATACAACATAAAGAATGCCAGTCCCTAATACACCCGACGTAACCACGAGCAAGGTGTGATTTGTGAGTATAGTTTAGTTAATTAAATTTATTTAGATTACATCAAGATATTCTTTAATCTGTTTTTTAAAAATGTCTATTGTTTCACTATTGCGAATTCGACTAGGCAATAAGTTCCAGGTCTTTTGACCAAAATAACCCACAGATTTTGCATACCAGTTTGTAACAGGAATTTGTAAATACAATACAGGAGCATCATGCAATCTGGTTTTCCTTTTTGGTACCATTGGTGTTAAAATTCCATTTTGTATATTCCTAAATATGCAACACAGTGTAAAGTACTGCATACGCTTGTCAAACGGTTGTACCTTCAATTGTTGGTGTAAGTAGTATACAGGAACTTCTCTTTGGTTTTTAATTCTTAAACACGATCTAAGGGCATTATTTTGCATAATTTGCAAGTTATTAAGGTCCTGATACGTGCGAGAAGATAGGAAAATATTACCATAGTCTAAGTATGTTAAGACCATTGATTTGAGAACTATTTTTGCTGCCGTATCACTTAAATAATTTCTAATTTTCCTGTACAAATACAATTTGAAAGACATTTGTTTAATGATTTCATTATAGTGTAATTCAAATGTGAGATGGTTATCTAAAATTACACCCAAGTATTTGTAGGAGGTGGTGTTTGGGAGTATATCCCCTGAGAGTTTTAATTGTTGTCCAGCATAGTTCTTTTTACCAAAGTTAACAACCTTTGTTTTCTTAACATTAATGGTTAAACCATTAATAAAACACCACCTTGATATGGCTCTTAAATCAGTTTGCAGGTTCCTATCATTAATTTTCCTATTTCCTCCACATGAATATAACACCGTATCATACACCGTAAAATACAGGAGCGTTTCTGTGTGAAAACTAATACATATAAACTTGATATCATGCTATCATAAGCTGTATTACACAATTTTATTTTGCTAAAGAAAACTTGTGTCCTCTTTGCTGGGTTTCAAATATCAATCATCGAAGAAATTATCTAATTAAAGCATATACATGTATTAAGTAGAAAACCCAGTTAAGTTGTACATCTTGGGATGACAATATGATTATATTTCATATCCCCTCATATCAGGGACCCGGTCATAATATAGGCTGACAATATACCGCATATGGAAGATTCACACTGGGCGCGGCCATGTTGTGGTAGGGGACAGCCTGATTGGCTGAAAAGTCACGCTTGACCACCCACAGTCAGTGCCGTAAAAGGTGACGCATGCGCGAAGCATGCACGAACCGGGTCTCCCAAATGCCGTATATCTGTAAACTAGTGTGTATCCCCCTAGTGTCAGAAACCCATGCATCATAGGTTGACAATGTATGTATTGTATAAACTCTCATATCAGAAATCTGTGCATTGTACAGGTCAACAATAATTACGTGTGTATTGTATAAACTCTCATATCAGAAATCTGTGCATTGTACAGGTCAACAATAATTACGTGTGTATTGTATAAACTCTCATATCAGAAATCTGTGCATTATACAGGTCAACAATAATTAAGTGTGTAGTGTATAAACTCTCATATCAGAAATCTGTGCACCATTTAGCCTAACAATAATTACGTGTGTATTGTATAAACTCTCATATCAGAAATCTGTGCATTATACAGGTCAACAATAATTACGTGTGTATTGTATAAACTCTCATATCAGGAAGCTGTGCACCATATAGGCTAACAATAATTACGTGTGTATTGTACAAACTCCTGATCACATGTGTGAAACCGGAGCACCATAAGTTGACAAAATATGTAATTTGTATATGCCCTCACATTAGGAACCAGTGCATCATACGTTGACAATAAGTGTGTTTCTTATAAACCCATGTATCATAACTTGAAAACATATGTGTATTATTTTAACCCCCATCAGAAAGACTAGCATCATCGGTTGACAAAGTTTGCATGACATTGTATTATCCCCCATGCAAGGAATCCATGCATCATAGGTTGACAACATGTATATATTATATAACCTCTTTTGTTAGGTACCCATGCAACAAGAAGCCTCCAGTGTTACGTGTGTGAGGGGACAGAATGTTACAACAACCCAGCGCAAGAGAAGTTCCTCACCCGCTGCCACCCTTACCAGAACATCTGCTTCGTAAGCACAAATCTTAACTTCTCAGTAGGCAAATGGGATACATAGTTAGACTTCAAGGAAACCTCACACATAATCAAGGGATAAATATTTGTCAATGAAATTTTTTGTGCATGAAATGTGCATCAAGAACTAATAATGCTGAAAGCTCAGAGATGGTGTTCTAGTTATATGCAAAATAGGAAAATTAAAACCAAAATCGGTAAATCTGTGTCTAAGCCAATGGAAATACACTATGGTATCGGTCAGGGTACATGTCTGGGTCCGTTATTCTTTATAATATATGTTAACGATCTGTTTGCAGAGTTTGCAAGAAATAATACAAGTATTATAATGTATGCTGATGATACTGTACTGTTTAGTAGAGGTACCACGATAGAGGAGGCAATAGCTGAAAGTGAACTGGTTTATACTATATTGAAGTCTTGGTGCTCAATTAATAGATTAACAATCAATGTTAAAAAAACTAAGCATATGTTGTTTGATTATAAAAAACGGGTAAATCGGCTGGGATTGAATATAAATAACGAGATAGAAAATGTCCAATCTTACACATATTTGGGTGTGGTTATTGATGAAGAACTTCGTTTTGACAAATTTACCACCAGTGTTTGGAAAAAGGTAAACCAACATTTATATAATTTCAAGAAGATACGAAAGTATATCAACGAATCAATAGCTAAACAACTGTATAAACAGACTATTCAACCACTATTTGAATATTCTAGTTTTGTAATTGACAGTGCAAACAAATCAGACATTGTTAAACTTGATAAGCTGCAAGAGAGATGTCTACGTGCTATTAGATATGATGCTGGCCCAGTGAGTGATGTATCTGAGTTATTCTCTTTGTACCATATTCAATCCTTACATATAAGAAGACAAAGTCAGTTGCTGATGATGATGTATGGCTTTAGACATGATGAATATTATTTGGAGAAAATTGATCCTGATAGATCAATTATGACTCGAGGTAGTGAAAAAGTGAAGTTTAATAAGGAATTTACTGTATTAACTAAGGTCCAAAATAGTAGCTATTATCGCGGAGTTGATTTGTGGAACACACTATCTTGCCATGAACAATTGTTACCAAATAAGCAAGTTTTTAAGGGTGCAATAGAGAAAAAATTGTATAAATAGAATACATGGTAATTATAGGGTTACATACAATTGAGACAATACATATACCATCTCATCAACTCATGTATCATAACGTCCAAGGAAGAACTTACTTGTATAAGATTGGATTTGAATAAAAAAAATAAAAAAAAATATTTTAAGGATATTCCAGATGTAGCCACTGTTGTGGACTTTGATATTTAATCTATTTAATGGGTTTTTAAGGGAAATCGCCTAATTTGTGGCATAGCAAGGAATGTAATTGGGATTCTCCAGCTTTCAAAAAAGGGAATCCCCAACTCTCAATAGTGTATGGAAAGAAATTTTAGCTGTAGTATTAAATATATATATTAGGCCACATGCAGGCTATAAATACTTGTATTCTTTACTCACATAAATTCATTTGATTACCTGAGATTCCCAGGCTACCTTGAAAGGGATTCCCCTTTATTATGATGTAGCAAGGACACAACTGTAACCCTAGAAATTAGGTAATTCCCAAATTTTATTTTATTTCCTTTATAATTCCATAATAGTTCAACGTTTTCCCATTTTTTATTGAAGTATCTTAAGAATACCAAAGAGAAGTTAATTAAATGAAAAATTGGCATTTGAAAATTCTATGTGCAAGGATCCCTTTAACATTAAGGCTAAGCTTCATATGCTAGTGTTCAGGAGAGGGTCAGGAAGGGAGGGGAGCTTAGGGGTCCTCTATTTGTCAGGAGAGGGTTAGGAGGGGGAGGGTTTCCCAGGTCCAACATCTATTGGGGGCAGGCCAGATGGGGTCAGGAAGGGAGGGGAGTCTTTGGGGCTCTACGCTTGGTAGGAGGGGGTCAGGTCTGAGGAAGGGAGAGGAATCGGGGAGGTGGGAGTTCTACATTTAGCAGGAGAGGGTCAGGAGGAGGGGGGGGGGGGGACTTCAAGGGGTCCTCTCTTGTCAGGGGAGGATCCAGAGGGGTAGGCTTGGATATGGGTAGGAATTCCCAACTAAAATAGTTCAGGGGTACAGACCTAATGTGTGGATTAGTATATTGGCCAAAGAGACAATATTCCAAGGGGTCCTGATTCTCCCTTTTGTGGGACTAAAACTACAGAAATCATGGGTGCATGTACACAAATAAGCCACGTTTCATTACTTAGGCTATAATAAATAGTCAAATATAATAATTATGCTGATTCCCCCTATTACTTAAAATCCTCAATTACCCCTGATCTAGGAAATTACCTTCCATAATCTATAAATGACGTCATGCTAATTTTTACCATTTGTTATGCAACCCCTGACTCCCCTTCCAGAAATGACATCACAGAAGAAGACTCCCCTCCCCCTCCCTGAAAATAGAATATCCCTACCTATGATATGCAATTTTTCTCTGAAATTCTTAAGCTTGAAATTGAAATTAACATAGTGTCGTGCACCACATGACCCCCTCCCTCCCCTATGTCTGGTCATAGAAACATAAACCTCCCCATCTACCCCTCCCCCCTCCTGTATGATGTCATTTTTGGACAGTCCCTTTTCCTTTTTACTTGTTCCAGACTTCCTATGACACCCGGACCCAGAAGCGCTTTGCCCACCGCAGCTGTTCCAGCCGGGGACTGCAGTATTGTGATAAGACTGAGGGTTTTCTCACCAACAACTGCTGCCGGAGTGACCTCTGCAACTCCAGCCGCAACCTGAGGACAACTGCAGCTACCGTCATACCGCTACTGTTCCACATTGCAGTGTTTTAACTGATTTTATCACCGTACAGCTGACGAGCGGTGCGTACAAGGGTCAGTGTGTATTGACAGGCTGTACGTACCGCTCCTCATTTCCATGTTTTCAACATTATTTAGTACTTTGTTTGGTGATAAAATATATAAGACCCTTTGGGGTCGTCCTCCGGTGGGCGTACGACCCATGGGGATCGTACAAACCTCAGGCTTCACCCTCGATTCATCGCTCTCCCCTATGGGTTGTATGGCCACCCTCGGATGCCCCGCACAGGTCTTCTTATATTAGAATGCATCACCTGTTGCCATGAAACAGGTGTTGGTTTGGAGAGCTACATATTCTGATGTGATAAACTATGGAGAGCTGCCACGATCAATCTAGATGTTATAATTACGTCACGTTTTAGTACTTATAAGTGCCCTCCTTGATGCTTTGTTGGACATTGGTAGCTCATTTTCTGTTGTATTTTGAATTTCTATAACAAGAATTTGAGTCCTTTGAACTTGTACATGTATTCAAATTTATGAATATAAATGTATGAATATCTGCAATTAGACTACATGATCATGATTGGTGAAATTACAAACCTATCTACAAGCAACACATACTACTGTACTGACGCAGGTGGTCAGTCCACACTCAAAGCTTAGCCTTAGTGCCCGGTACCTCCACTCAACCAGATAGGTGGGAACCCATCAGTGTTCTCCAATGTGAAAAACACCCCCTTTTCACGAATTTTTCGGCCTAAAAAGACCCCTTTTTTCACTAAAACACGAATTTTTGGGGCTTCAAAAACACCCCTTTTTTCAGGAAATGTGAATATTTAGTCATGCTATATACATGAAATAAATTTTCAAATACTTCATCTCAGAGCTTTAAAATTGTTAAATACCTGTGTTCATGTTTTGTAGTAATGTACATTAAACAACTGCTATATTTACATTAAATTTCGAAAAAGGGATTTAGTATGAAAAAAGCACCCCTTTTTTCAATTTTCGTGGACATGCGAACTTCCTTTGAAACGACCCCTTTCTCCGCAATTTTTAGAACGCTGATGCGTATCCTGTACATCAGAAAGTGGGGGTACCGGGCCGTAGTGTGTTTACATCAGCACACGCTTTAACTATTACTCTTTGTCATGGGTGAAGAGTAGGGAGGATTCTAGTAAGTGACATGTATTGTACCATCCATACATAGGTGCCATTCAGGGCAGCACACAGTCAGAGAGCTGAACATTGTTGTGAGTTAAACATCCTGGAAAGGTTGTGTTCTAGAAGCTTGTTCCTGGAATTGGAATTGAAGCTGATAGACTGCTTAGATGGCGGGAGCGTTGACTGAGTGTGGTTGATTGGATTCTATCCTTGGGGCTGTTCACTGTCATTGAGATCATGTCACGAGAATATTACATACATAGGATTATAATAAAAGAACATCCTTTCACGCAAGTGTTATGTCTTACATAATACGGAACTATTATTATATATTGGACAATGGCAGTTGAATGCAAGGAGACTACAATAGGAGTTAGCTATTATCTGGAGGCATATCGGCAACACAAATAAGACCTTAATTTTAATGGATAATTAACCTACTATAGTTCACTACTTTAACTGAAATCAACTGGCCCGGATAGAATTCCATTTTCCTTAATTTTATGAGACTACAGGCTTACATTTATATACTTTGTTGACAAATCTTAAATTGTTTATGATTTGTTTTTATCCTGAAATCAGTGACACACACCATTATTCTTTGTCTATCCAGTGTTATATTAGGATACAGTTGGCCGGAGACTAATCAAGATTATTTTATCATGACATCAATCATTTTAAGTGGCATAGCAAGTAAGATACGTACAATTTAGAATATTCAAAAAGTTTTATGATGCGGATAACTCTTTCATAAATATCAAGATGTTGACAAGCCAGACATATGTTAAGAAGTAAGGTTTTATGACAAAATAGTTCCCATTCTTGCATTTCAGAATACTTTTTTCGAATGTAGATAGATCATTCAAGGAACATTTAAGAAAAACATACTCAAAGTAGCTAGATGATCGTCAGAGGTCCCACTCAGGTGGAAATATTTGGACCCCCCCACCTCGGAGGCTCCCTTTCCCATCTACACATGCGGGTATCATTGCAGTAATAAATACGAGACGGCCCCGGGAAGTCATGATCAGAGCCAACCAGTGAAGTCCACGGGACTATTTTACTTTCCGAGGGGCAGGGGCGGATCCAGGGTCTGTCTTCTAGGGGTGGGGGGGGGGCAAGATATTTGCCCCCCCCCATGATTTACCTTGCAAAATTTCTCCTCGGATTTGTCAAAAGTACGAGAGTTCATTTTAGTCTTTTGTCCCCCCCCCCCTCCCCCCCCCCACCCTGGAGGCCCGTAGTGATACTATTTTTTTAAATCTTTTATTTATCCTGGAATAACATTGTACAGTTTACAACACAAGATCAGCCTAAAGGCCGTTTTTCACTTGGATCCAGCATGTTCACAGTTTTACAGTTAACAAGTTTAAGAGGTACAATGTTGGTAGGCCTTTGTGGCAACATATATACAATTATGATAACTCAAACTACCACTCTTATCAATCACCGTGAATCAGATATAGGTTTCAAGGCTATATAATAAATACAACAATTGATGGGCCAGTTATAGCAATGTGTTCGGTCAATTATAACCAAATATACTAAGGTACCATCGAATGTAACCACATCTTTTGTTTCAACTTAAAACTATTGTATGTAGGTAAGTTTCTAATTGGAACATCTAAGTTATTCCACTCAAGTGCACCTTTATAATGAATTCTCTGGTCAAAATATGAATTATTAGAATGAGAAATAAGGCACACAGGAGCCTGATAGGCTCTTGTATTCCTATCCCTTTGGTCAGTGTATACATCAAGTTGAGCCCTTTTAAACATAAAGTTCCTTAAGTGACAAGTTCGACGATGTTCGAGTAGGGGAATATTCGAATCAGCAAGCAAATCTAGCCTATGAGTTCGCGGTGGTGCATTCAAACAAATACGTAATGCTCTGTATTGTATTTTTTCCATTTTATCCAGTACTTCCACTGACGCTGACATATAAAAAATATCCCCATAATCAATATATGGCAAAATTTTCATTTTATAGATGCTTAGGGCAGTGTGTTTGTTTATTAAGGGCCTAATCTTTTGTAGTGTGGTGATTTTATGAGATGCTAATTTAACAACATTTCTAGCATGCATGTTAAATTTTAGTTCACTATCCAGGGTCACCCCTAGATATTTATATGAAGATACATGTTCCAAAGTGGTGTTGTTAATTTGCAGTCTCGGGTTCAAATTCATGTTGATGAATTTCTTTGTACCAAAGGTCATTGATTTAGTTTTACCCACATTAATAGTGAGTTGATTCTTATTACACCAGGCAATCAGCAGGTCTAAATCATGTTGTAATGCATCAATGGCCATTTGGGGGTTGGGATTAGTAGAATAAATGGTGGTGTCATCGGCATACATACGCACGGTCCCAGAAGTGATTTTTATGCTAATATCATTTATGTATATCAGGAAAAGCAGCGGACCAAGAATGCTGCCTTGCGGCACGCCGTGGGTTAAGTTATATGAGTCTGATAAGCTACCATTGACGTATGTATGTTGAAATCTCTGTGATAAGTAATTTTCTAAAATTCTATGTGATTTACCCTTAATCCCGATATGTTCTAATTTTTTTAGTAATATGGAATGGTTAACCGTATCGAATGCTTTCTTAAAATCAATAAATGTCGCTATAGTACATTGATCATTATTCATGTTGTGGTATACATCATCTGTGAACTTGGCTATAGTATCGGTGGTAGAGTGACTTTTCCTGAAACCGTCCTGGTTACAATTTAGTAGATTATTTGTTTCAAAGAAACTAGATAACCTATTATGTATTATTTTTTCTAAAAATTTTCCGGGAAGAGGTAAGAGAGATATGGGTCGATAATTAGAGACATTTGTTCTATCTCCACCTTTGTATAATGGTATGATGGTAGCAACTTTCCACGTAGATGGGTAAATGCCAGTACGTAATACTTGGTTAAATAAAAAGCTTACCACTTCAGGAATGGCCATAAATGCATCCTTAACAATTCTAGCCGACAAGTTCGGAACTGAAGATGCCTTATGTTGTTCAATATCAGAACATAAATTGAAAACCTCCACGGGTGTAGTTTGGATATCGGTAATAACCTGGTCAGTTGAATTTCCATCAAACGACCATATATCTCCAAAGTTCTCGGCTAGGACACTACCAATACTACCAAAATAATTATTAATATGGTTGGGCAGGTCAGCATGACCAATAATAGCTTTAGTATGTTGGTTAATGAGGTTAATAGGGGCATTAGTCGATTTTTCTGGTGTGAGTTGGTTAACATGTTGCCAGAATTTCTTAGGATCTTTCCAATGCTGCTCCAGATTTTCCTTAACATAGTCAGCCCTGGCATTTCTAATGGCTCTCTTAGCCTCATTCCTAGCAGTGTTAGCAAGGTGTATATCCAGTGGATTTCTACTCTTATTAGCTTTGGCTCTGAGTACCATTTTGTCATGAAGTATTTCAATTAATTCATGGTTTATCCAGGGCTCACCTTTGTCTTTAACTCGTATTTTTCTAAGTGGGCAAAACTATAATGATGGTGTATACCGTACTCGGGAGTTTGGCCCTGGGCGCCGCCATGTTGTGTCACGTGGTACAATGGGGTTCTCCTCATTGCCTGGTAGGTAAGCTTGACCCCCGAAATCTAGTGGCGCCAAAGCACCACGCATGCGCAGACCTAAACTCCCGACCTCGGTATAGTTAATGACCTACATAGCAGAGTCATGTCTCACGGACTATATAATTTCTGGAGCAGAGGGTGATTCGCCACAGATTGCGATATAACAAGTCAAGTGTCTTCTCCGCAGAAATGAAAAACAACCTAGTTACTCCTTTTGATTTTTGAAACTGTCGCAGATCATGATGAAACACCCCGAAGGTCCCTGTAAGCATGTATAATGGGTCTGGACCACTAAATTCGACACGGCGACATGGCCATTTCTTAACATTGACATGCGACATGGGGCCTTAACGACATGACATTGGGCTCTAAAACATAGTGACATGCGACATAGCCTTTAGAGACATGCGACAGAGCTTATCCCTAAATTCGACACGGCGACAGACTGAATACAGACTGAATCCCGAGATCCTATCATGAACAGTTAGAAATATCACTGATGGGTATATCATAGACTGAGATGATTCGTATTTTTAACGCCGGTCATCAGCTGGTTATTTTAGCAGCAGTTCCCAAAATAAACTATGAATCTAGTGGGACGCGGCTGATTGGTCGGATCACCCAGCCACCGGGGGAATGATTACCTACTCTCCCATCTGAATATACTTTTAATGACGTGGTCAAAACAAACTGAACAAAAAAGTGGTTACAACTTTTTTTTTAAATACTTTAATAACAGAACCTTTATCAAATTGCATCGTGCCTGGTCATTTAGCAAACCGTAGAATTGCGTCAGAAAACAGAAATATACCAACTAAAGTTCATGTATTTCAAAAATATAATGTCATAAGTAACATCTGTCATACTTAGCACACATGTCTGCAAACACGATACACTGAAGCCTATAAGGCTGCATGAGTGTAGTGTAGTGTACCAACTGAAACCCGCCAGTTCTATTTGCACCTCCACGAATCAACTCACCTCCAATGGTTTTGGTCATTTCCCATAGTTAACCTTTATGCTTCACTTCATATAGGTTAACTATGGGAAATGACCTATTTACTTCACCAGGGGGCGCAGCACTCTTAATGAAAAAGGTCTATAGCTACACTTGATGGCTTGTTGTTTGCACCCCATGCGCGATGATTCCCATCAGCGCGCGTGGCTATTCTGTCAGCGCGAATGGCCGTCGCGTCAGTGCGCGTGGCTTCCCGGTGGAGGTGTGTCATCTGCACCCCATGCCTCATGATGTGTTATCCTAACTTGAGTGCACGTTTCATAAATAAACATCCCATGATCACAATGTATCAAGTGTTATTCTAAATTCAGTGAACGTTTCATTTAGAACATAAGTATTTACAGTCCAGAACTGCTATACAACATTCGAACCAACAAAACATGCCTATATGATACCCGGCATTTGCTTATTCAGAGATTCTACTCTCGACTCACAAAAAGTAGGAAAAAATTTTCCTACTTTTTTTCCAGATGCTATTAAGGGAAACCCTTCACGAATAGAGTCAATTAGATTTGTATTTGCATAGCTTGAAACTAACACAAAAATACTCAATAACGGATATTATTAGAGTGATGTTGGAAAAATAAATTATCCAATCCAAAATCATCAAAAAGGAAAAATGGCATTTCTGCTTATTACAGCAAAAAAATAAAAGGTTACACTTACAGCTAGGTTTTCTGTCCATTCAAACACAATAATTGTCACTCACAGAAGGCTGCCACTTCTTCGTATACCACCACTGTATCTTTTTGTAACTTCTATAGATTCTCTGATTAATTACGAAAGCAGTTTGTACTTGCTAATCGATGACATCTCAAATAATCAAACTTTTGTGACCGTGGATGTGACAGGAAGCAGCCCTTAGCATTGGGTCATACAACAATATAAATAAATAGGAACTATAAAAAAAACATATGATGTGCAAAAAAAAAACCATCTAAGATGATGATTGTTGGAGTTTAACGTCCACTCAACAATTTTTCAGCTATATCAGGACCACTCACGTTTGTGTATACCGGTTCTCACGAACGAATCTATGGGGATGGAAACAATGGCAAGGCAAGGTGGTCTAAGAGGCAGCACCGGGGATTGAACCCAGGCCGGCCGCGTCCAAAGCCAAGACGCCAACCACTAGACCGTCCCAACCCCACTAAACATCTCAGATATCTACTCTTTGTGACACTGGTGTACCAATGAAAACTAGCACTTGTGCTAATTGGTGTAACTTTGCCAGTATGAATAAAAGATTTTAAAAGAAAAAGATATGACCTGTTGAAACACATACTGGTCAGATACACCCAATCAAACCAAACTAAATCCTTAAAAAATGTCATGTGGCCTTAACTTCAAACAGAGGTTTAAACTCTACGCATAGCCATACAAAGTATGCCTATGTTTTGTCCACTCCGCATCCTCTAGGCCTCAGCTTGCCCCTAAATCACAGAATTCTTATTACAGAGATGCCACTCTATAAACATGAAAAATCTGGAAATTTGTAAATCTAGCATTCTGGATCGTAAGCAGGAAGAGTTAAAAAGATAATACAATCATACAGCAATGAAACTAAACACCTCTGGGCCTGAGACATCCTATCTATTGCCTGATCTTGATAACAATTTTGTTCAAGATTGCAATAATGTCTTTTCACATATATACTGACTGATTAAATATTATGGCAAATAAATAAAAAAAAGGTTGTGTTGTTAGTCCAAGCGTCCCACAATCATAGTGTATACACCGTGATCGTAACACTCGAGTCTGCGAACACTTTTTTGATGATGTCTGACACGCGAGGCCACGTGAGCCCGTCGAGGCCGCACGCGATGCGCGGCATGCTCAGTGCCCTCACAGCGTTCTCCGCGCAGTGCGTATGCAGCGCGACCAGACTCGACTCGAGGGTGGCATATGTGGGTTTGTGCCAGTACTTCTCTTTGGTGATCAGGTAGTACACGTACCGGTCGCCCCGCTTCAGCACACTCAATCCGCCGGGCTTCTGACCTGGAAAACAACTTTCTTTCTTGAGTAGAACGTGGCTCAAGAGCTCTGAGGTCTGATGGTACCCCGAAAGTCAAAAAAAAGAACAAAAATTAAATTCTTATGAATACAATCTTAATCTATCAGTGACCGTCTGTAATTCTTCTGTAAAAAGGTAATATATTTAAAAGTTATATTGTTTTTAGCCAGTTCAGGGTGGAACATCGTTCATTAATCAAATGCGTTACCAACTTTAGGTACATTTAGGAACAGTTTGACATTTGTTATACAAAACCTTTTTAAGTCAGGTCGTGGGTATTCTCTCAAGGGAAAAATTGGTATTTTTTATGTACAAAAAGAAGAAAAATCTGGAGGTTTTTAGAGTGTGTTATGGAAATTACGGAGGTTTTCCATTTCACTACTGAAAATACGGAGGTCTCCGAAATGTTTACGTTGGTAACACTGACTGACAAAAACGACGCTGCCAATCAAACTTTTCTCGGGTTGACATCAGTACTTTTCTCAATGCATTACGCACATCCCGCCTCTCCTTAATATAATAAAGGTCTCATATTTATATCTACCTCCAATGTGCATGCGCATCCATAGGCCATGGGAAAAACAGTTGCATTCCGGTAACATTAGTTAACAAATTAAGGGTAGGTAAATCCATTTTTTGTGTCCATTGTACTTCACTTACATTATCTCGTAAATAAATTTATATATTTACAAAAAATATTCTCAAATTCCCCCCTCCCTAAAAGAAAATAAGCCTTTAAAAACTGTATGGTGAGGGCAAAAAGATTAGGGAAGGTTGGGTTACCAGAATGTAATTATCTTTTCTCTTAGCTTTATAAAGTGTGTATGGGTGAAGGATAGCTTTGACGTTTAAATATTTTTTGGAACCTAAAGCTGAATAAAATGGATCCATTCTACATTATTGTCCATATAAAAAACTGTGTGAAGCTTAGCCTGGGTAAGCTTGCTAGCGCTACCTTGTTTCTTGAGTTCTTGGACACCACCAAACTTCTTTTTAAAGATGACCGCGATGCCCTTGCCCATGGCGATGTCAGCGCTGACGCAGTGGGCGAGACTCTCCGTGTCGGGGCACGCGAACAGGTCGCCCCGCGTCTCAACAAACTGAAACTTCACAAAGAAAGCAAAGTTTTCTCAAAATCAGGCGTAGGGGGGGAAAAATGTTTGGGTCTGGGGAACCCGGCCTACCTTAATTTTTTGCCCCAACCATAAGGTTTTTAGAGCATTTTAGTGAGAAATACATGTATTAATATTATTGAAATATCACAGATGTGAGGATTTTTTTTTCATTAAAAGATATTTTTTGAAAATATCCAAAATATTACCCAAAAAAATCCTGACATATATACATTGTTTTCTTTTTTTAGACTGATGTTACCGGAACCCTTTTTTTTTTTTTTTTTTTTTTTTTTTGCTTGGCCTCCCGACTGCCCTATACAGCTGGTGGGTAGTAAAAAGTGTCCTGATTCGAACTTCTAAAAGTTTAAACATGTGCTTCAAGTCTCAATCTTTTGGTATTTACACTCAGTTAACTCAAAAATCTAGTAGAAACATGTACAACAATAGAGATGCTGGTTTTCATGCTTGAGATTGTGTTATGCCTACATTGTTAAAATTATGGGTTTAAAAATACGGCCCAGTATAAGCTACACTCATTACATTATTTAAGGGCCTACTTTTAAATTGGGCCAGGTTTCTATCTTTATATTGGATTTAATCATTAATGTGGCTAATAGTTTAGCATAGGAGTTCCAGAGGCCCCGTTTCAGGTACTCACAATAATTATCTCGGACAATACACGGTAATGATAATTAACTTTAAACATAACAGTAGCGTTCAATATACTCCGTATGTGGGTTCAACTCTCCTGTGCGGGAGGCACCGGATGTTGGGTCCAAATTCTGCCACGCTCACTCGCGGAAGACGTTTCGTCATTGACGCGCGGAGGAGAATAAATGATTTTCCAGACCACGCCACCTGGTGTGGAATGCAGCTAAAGAAGGGCTACCCAGACAAACTTGGGGTTATTTTCTCTTTGAGCTTACGTAAATTGGTGATTTTTACCCATCTGTTACTCTCTATACATACATGGTTAAATAATACCTTAAACATGGGTGCATAGTGCAGATCTTCCTCTTTTGATTGATATATGAATCATTACTGTGGATGTAAGCCTTGTATTTTATAGATATTTTTCAATATTAAAAGTTTTGAATTAATCTTCAGCCAATGGGAGCACACCTCAGAGGCCTTATCAGTATTATGTAATCACCCCCCACCAATCAGGTGTCGCGCTACTTCCACCACGTGGGTTTGTTTGTCCTACCTCCACTGGACCGTGACGGGTGGTCGAGGTATGGAGAAGAGTCTATTGCATCCCCTCCCGCACAGGAGAGTTGAACTCGCCTGCTCCTTATATAGTCTTGAATGTGATTGGGTAGATTTGAGATAAGTCGACTTAAAGAGATGCGTTGTGGGAATTGAAATTCCATTAGAACTTCCTACATTGGGATTTGTTTTCATCATATAAGGTAGTGCCTAGCTAAAGCGTACATTTTGTAACATTTCTTGGAAAAATGTGAAAATTTCCCCAAAAAAATAATACAGAAAATTCAGAGAAATCAAGTAGAACTAATGTATCGATTCAGGGAATCAAAATATATCTCTTTTGGGCAAAAAAAAGAAAAGTTGTGTTCAGGTAACATTGGTCGAAAAAATTAGGGTAGGTAGGTTGATTTAATTTTTTGCTTTTTTTTTTGCTTTTTCTTTTAACTTATACAAATACTCAGGTATTGTTGAAAATTTAGAAACTACTCCAGACACCCTCCACATCAAATTTTAGTATTGAAAATACATCTCTTGATCATATATTGTCCATTTCCTGTCCCTTGAGTCATTTTTATTGATTTTAATATTTGTGGGGGGGGGGGGGATTGTCAAAAAGGTTAGGGCCAAAATATTGGGGTAGGTCGGGTTACCTCAACACAACAATTTTCTTTTTAGGCCTTATTTATTGCACGCCCTAAAATAAATGTGTGTTTAGGTATAAGACCCTGACCCCCCTGTAGGTGAGGTGGTATAACACGAAGGATAAGTGATAATAAGTTAGTGTATAAGGTTGTAATATGAATGGAATAAATAGAGAGAAGATGGGGTTGGCGAAACAGGTAGACCAAACCGGCCTTATTTAATAACCACAATCAGTAAGAGTAAAAATAAAATCCGTGCGTGCGGCCGCTGCTGGGGGCTGGATACAAGTGAGTTCGATCCGGGGAGACGTGACGTCACCAACTGTCAACAACGGTGGGGTGCCCCCTAGCAGCGGGTTGTGGGTTTATAGGCGGAACAGGTTGTTCCCTACACTCCTTCACCGTGGCGCCTGAAATTGCCACTGCTAGCCCCTACCTGACCGGCCTTGATACATGCGTTGTAACGGCACCATTACAGTGGGAGATTACCCTTTTTACACATCCAGCGAAGCCAGTCCCATACTTGTCCCTATGGAAAAACTACTGGGTGGTTATAAAGATGGGTTATAAGGGTAAATAACTCCCTCTAGGCCAGTGGGGGTTATTTCCAAAAATATCTCACCCCATCCTGTGAAGTAACTTTAGAAACCACTCTCAAAGTCGCACATTCCCTGATACTGCGCGACACATTATGTAATAGGTGAGACCACTCTGGTGACCTATATACCGGCCCCTTAGTCAGAGCAGGCATCACGTGACCTCATTTGCATGCGCGGAGAGGCTATGTGTGTTCATTCAAAAGATTTGAATGATTTCACTTCCATTCAATTGTGTTCATCTAACAATTATTAGTAAAACAAACATATTAAATATAATGAGCCAACTGACATGAGTAGATTAACAATAGTTTGCATTGTATTTCCTTCAGTGGATAGGCAATTTGGTTTTGAGATTAGCACACAGCCATTACCGCTATTACCCCCTACCAGAGCCAATAGAGTAGCGGCTGGCGTGGGTACCAGAGTAGTTGTTCCCGCGCCTAAATAAAAATTGTTGTGTTCAGGTAACCTGACCTAGATCTACCCTAATCTACAAGATTAGCTATGGCTAATATTTTTGTTCAAATTGAAAAGGCTTTGCGTGCAGAAAACACTGGGACAACAGGCAACACCAAGATTTAGAAGTCAAATCCCTAACTACTTATCTCAGAACCTGGCCAAATGAAATTCCGTCTTTACCCTGTGTTTTGGTAAAATTTGCATATTTTGATCTGTGTTACCCTGTCAGGGTTTTTATTTTTATTTTTTCATACATTTTCATATATTTTCCCTGTTTTCCCTGTGTAGTGGGATTATCTAGCCGTGTAGGCCTCAGTTTTAAGATATTAACACAGCTTGGAAGGCTGTGCTACTAGAGGGTATCTTCTAGAGCTAGATTAACTTACCTCGCCCTCGCCGGCCCCGGCCCCGGCCCCGGCCCCTGTCCCCGCGCCGCCCGTCGCCCCCCGGCCGGCCTCCTCACCCGCGCTACCCGGGCCCGGGTCGGCCCTCCGCCGCTTCCCGTCTCCCACTTTGACGTACTTCAACATGGACATCTCCAGAGAACCACCAGACCACCCAGCTTCAATATAGAGAGAGAATAAGCAAGAACTTCACTGATATTTGACGAAGGAGGGCGAGGAAAGTGGAGGTTTTGTTTTGAAGTTTTCGGCCTGACGGTGGCGCCCTCTGGGAGTTGTATCGGGTACGACGCGTGACGTCACACCACTTCCGGCCCGAGTCGCCCTTTTCACGCAAACATCCTCCACCATGGGTGAGTGGCCGAAATTTCCGATTTCGGAATCTGGTTTTATCATCAATTTACAGCTGCCATCGTGACTTTTTACCATCAATAATCGACAGAATACACTTTCAGCTTCATATAGCCGTGTTCGTTATTCCGCAGATTTTTGTCAATCGCGAGATAAATGGGTGGGTTTGGACACATGTATTTCTGAAACCCGATGTTGTGATGGCCATGTCCGCCGGTCGGCTCGCGATCACAACACGACAAAATTAACAATTTACTGAGATCTGAACATTCAAACTAAATTACTACGCAGCTGTTGATCCTGGATTGTTGTTTCTGTCGATTTGTGATCTTTATTCGTTGTTAAATTGTGTATTTCTCACTGTGTTGGCCCTGGCCGTAGACAAGTGTTGACACTGTTGTGAACTGTCAAGTGTCAGCTAAACGTGTGTCAGTGACAGGCAGCCGGGGGTAGTGTGGTGGTTTTTCTCTGTTTTATACAATGTTTAGCATATATTCACGTTCATTTAAACCTTTAAAATGTAAGATACACCCTTGCTGTTCAATCAGCTAGTGTCGGTTTATCATTGTAAACAACCACCTCACAACCATGCTGAACCGGTGCTGTCACACTAAAACAAGAATCTGTAGATCTGACAGCTAAGTTAGGATTTAAGACCATTGCGAATCGTGAAAGTAATATATTACAGGTTGTCACTAGGAGAAAAATTGACCAGTTAAATTGGCCGTTCAAGCAAAATGATCCAAGTGAACTGTCAAAATCATCGCACCCGGCGTGCATATGAAATCTAATTTATCAACCAGGTGCATAGTAATAATTAAATGTGCCCCAGGCAGGATGTACCTAACTTTGTAAAATGTATATCTGTGCAGTGTAAAAGCTTACCCTTTTTTTAGATTCTATTCCTATGAATCTACTATGAAATTGAATTAGAGTTTACATTCACCAATAACTGTTTGCAGGTATCTCCCGTGATACATGGCATAAGAGGAGGAAGACTGGAGGTCGCCAGGCCCCCATCAGGAAGAAGAGGAAGTTCGAGCTCGGCCGCCCCGCCGCCAACACCAAGGTGAGGAGCCGTTACATATCCAGAGATGCCATTTTTCCTACTTTTGTAGGATTTCCTACTTTTTGGTGATTTTTAGTTGCAAGCTATCAAAGTACAAATTCAGTGTCAGATTTCTATTCCTAAAGGGTAATTCTCTGCCAGTTGCTCCTAGAAAAAATGTAGGAAAAGTGTTTCCTACCTTTCCTACTTTTTCGTCAGCTGGGAGTGGCATCTCTGCATATCTCTCCTGAAGTATTTTCCCAACCATGTGATACAGGGTACCAACCGCACAGAAAGAACGGAAAATATCAAAAACGAATCCCTGACAGGGAATTTGCATATTTTGCCAAAACACAGGGAATTTAATTCGGCCAGGTTCTGAAATTCCTGGTTCTCAAGATATTAGGGATTTGACTTTTTGTTGTCCAAATTTTTACCGCACGCAGAGGCTTTTAAATTTTAAAAACTTGTTGGATATGACACGGAAAAATTGCTGTGGGAGAGAGAGATCTCAGGGAAAACACAGGGAATTTGAAAATGGAATCTCGGTTGGTACCCTGTGGACAGCTGATATACATTATTTTTATCTACCTGCAGTTGAATTGTAGACAAAAAGAAATTAGGGAAAACATAAAATATACAAACATTTGCTATCTAGCTATCTCATGATTCCTACACGGGTCTTGAATCGATTTTCTCAATTTTAAAGCCTTAAGTTAAAAAGATCTTTAATTTGACAATTTTTAGCTAGAGGTCTTAAAAGGTCTTGAATTGATTTTTTTGTGAAGTTAAAAGTAGTCTAATCGTTAAGAATCTAAATCCTACTTTCAAATTGGTACACAGTACTTATTTGAAATTTGATTTATACAATATAGACTATTCTGGGGGAAGAAATTCGTTTACAGACAATTGTCCGAATCTTTGTCTTAAATTGGTCTTTAAAAGGTTAAATTAATTTTCAAAATTGTTTGGGAATCCTTTCAGATGGTCAACTCAATTGCAAAAACCATTTCATTAGTTTTGCCTCTCTTGACAGTTCTTCAAATACAGAGGTTACATAGAGTGAATTTAACCATTCTTGTCTTTCAGCTTGGCATCCGTCGTATCCACACCGTACGTACTCGTGGTGGAAACAAGAAGTACAGGGCTCTGCGTCTCGACACCGGCAACTTCGCCTGGGGCTCTGAGGGTGAGTTGGATGACTTGTTACCTGACCTAGCCACTTTTTATTGTCCCGATCCTAACGTTTTTGAAGACGTCAGTGACAGAATGTTAGAATTTTGCAAAATAGCGCAAAATTGGGACTTATTTACTTGCAAAAAAAAAAAAAAAAATGGTTTGGGGTGTCATGTGTAACCGAATTCGGTTTTTGTCAGCTACAGTTTTGTTTTTTCGTCTCTTTTTCTATCCCTATCTATTGGTCAGTTGCCTTTATTTTCTATTCTTTGGGGAAAGGATAAGGTGAAAATGAGTATTCTTACCAATTGAGTAAAATTTTGGGTATTCTTACCAATTGAGTAAAATTTTGGGAATTAAGATGGCAAGAAAAAAGTATTCCAGCAATCATTGGACCTGGTAATGTCTCACCGTAGGTGTGGGTTTCCACGTGATGTTCACACATACCATCTTTCGCCTGAGCTGCGAATGCTGACACTCACCGTGCTGATGGAAACCGATCACACATTTTGGTGCTTATTGCCTAGTGGGTAACCAATAGAACTTACTCAGAATAATGAAAAATCACATCGAAGTCTTTTCTCATAGAGGTAGTATTCGGAAGGCGTAAAAGTGTGTTTAGAACCAAGGATGTCTAACTATCTGTCCTCTACTTGAGGTGCTATTGTAGTATGTCGGTTCCAAGAATAGGCACTATGAAAATATGCTCTAGGAGGCTTCTAATACTTAAAATATTTTTTAGGAAAATCGCTTAGCCTCATAGTTGCGAATTCAATAGAGCCCTTTTCCTCCTAGCACAGGTTCATTTACTCAAGAAATTGTTCAGTTTTTTTTTTTATATATATATATATATATATATTCCTTTATTTAGTCAGACATAAAATAAGTGCAAAAGCACTTGTTTACATTCAATGCCTGAGAAGCAAAATACACAGTGCTCATATCAGGCCCATAAGAAGTAATTAATTGATAGTATAAATATAATTTTCAGTAAAACTATAGACTCAAGACAACAAATATAAAACAACAATTTTAAACTGGCTTAACTAAAGAACAATCAAAAGATGCATACTAGGTACAATACTCACATATAAATTAAAATACATGGAAAAGGATTTCATAACATCATATCAAAACACAATTTTACCTATCATACACTTTAATCACTGCGATTTTAAAAGCATCATAATCTAAGGGGAGATCAAGTGAGCTTTTGCTCTACGCGAGATTTCCGTTCTCGCTGAGCTCACCTTAAGACACCTGCGTTACCTTTTGACAGATGTACCGCCCCAGTCAAACTCCCCGTTGCAATGGGGAAAGGCCCCTCTTAGAAGTAGTCTAGTGCAATATCTTTAATTTGGAAGGGCTTATGTTGCATCCAGCATACCTCGAGTTATTCAATTTAAGTAACGAAGTCTGATTCTCTCTGCGTGATGTTCACTCATACCATCTTTCGTCTGAAACCTTGATGAACACATCGGAGCTGATGGGGAGAACAGAATCGACAAATAAGTTGATAAACCAGCTTTCGAACACTCTTATTTGCCGTAATTTAGTAAATTATTCAAGGCTCTTACATGTGGGGCTCTTCTCAACACTAGTCTTTGCAGTTTATGGTTTATAGTTAAGTATTTGTGGTGTCGCAGTGTGTTTTGGGGGGGTTTCTGGTGTTTTTTAACAGCTAAAAGTGACAAACATCGAGTTGGTTTATATTTTATTTTATGAAGCTCATTTATCTCAAATTATACCGAACCACACAATCATGTTGGCCAAATGAACATAGTGTGGAACAATTTTTAGCTAAACATTGATTTAGTGACTCATTTAGTGTGGTGACTTGTCCTTTTTTGTTTTTCCTGTTTAAAATGTCCTCTTCACGTGATGTTCACTACATACCATCTTTCGCCTGAGAACCGGTGATGACTCCTTATTGTGCTGATGAAGAGAATAAGAACATGTTTAAGAAGCTTAGCCTCGACTATCACTTTATCAGGGAGCAACGTTTTCAGACTAGTTTAGGTTTATTTCAATTCAACAACATTCTGGTGGTACCTCAACCTTACTCGTATCGATATGTATTTTGGCAGTCGTTGAAGATTATAACATATGGCATTTCAAATTTTTGTCATTCAACTTAAAACAAACATGAATATTTTACTAGGCTCGTCTATCCTTAAAGATATGTATTTATATAAATATATACCATGTTTTTCTTGTAAATAGTTTTTTTTCCCGAAGTCGTTGCAAATGATGTTCCAATAGATCCTTCCAACCAGGCCGGGGGCTGTACTCAATTCGTTACCCCCGGCTGGATATGCGGAAAACTCAGCTGATGCAACCGACAAAGACCAGTAAACCTTCAGTTGTTTACGTCGGGCTGTGTCTGACTCTGAATCAAGAGGAAAAAATCTGTGTAGGTTAAACTAGCTGGATAGAAATAATCCTAGTTATGATTAAAATTAAAAGTTAGTTCTGACTACTACTAGATACAATCCAATTTTGATTTTTGTTTTTCAAATCCTTCACAAAAATTTTTATGCGCTTTACTTATACCATATACTAGTGGATATGTTGGAGTTGTGCCATGGGCATATTGCAAAGGTTGCCTCAGCTATCAAAAGTTCAGCAGGGTATCTTTGACGCATTCAAAAGTCCCATTATACACGGAATAATATCTATTGGTACGGCCATAAGAAGAAAACGCCATAAGATTCGGTTGTTCTGCTTGTTGTAATTTAGGTGATCCTCAAGGAAAAATTAACTTGAATTATGTTGCAAATGATGTTCCAATAGATCCTTCCAACCAGGCCGGGGGCTGTACTCAATTGTTACCCCCGGCTGGACATGCGGAAAACTCAGCTGATGCAACCCAGAAATAATTAACTTTTTCTGGACGCATTGGTCATAACCAGTTCATACATACATGGGTAGCAAATTTTGTCAACAAAAGTAGTGCATTTACTCTTGTATGTAGGTATTTTATCATCAAATTTTCGAACATCTGGGTAAATTAGTCCGAAAAATGTTTGCTTTAGACAGCATAGTTATGCAGGGTTAAATAGTTTTGGACCAATCCATATAAATCAAGTTATGGCCACTCTGGACCAAAGTTGCCAGTATCATCTAAATGAGCTGGACACAAACAGTGCACAATATAAATATTTAAGGAATCTTGCGATGACTAGTCAGTGATATCAGACAATAATCTGTATACAGGTGAATTTCTCCTGTTGCTTGCCTCGTATAAAATCTCCCGTCTCTCTGCCCGCAGCCTGCACCCGCAAGACGCGTATCATTGACACCGTCTACAATGCCAGCAACAACGAGCTGGTGCGTACCAAGACGCTGGTGAAGAACGCCATCGTGCAGATCGATGCGGTGCCCTTCAGACAGTGGTACGAGGCCCACTACGCCCAGCCCCTCGGCCGCAAGAAGGGAGTCAAACTGGTGAGTACGGATAGGGAAAGAACCGCAGGGGCCATCCGAGCGTGGCCATAGGGGATTGTCACGAACCGAGGGTGAAGCCCAAGGTTAATGCAGTCCCCATGGGTTATGCCGCCGCCAGAGAATGTCCCAAAGGTTCTTTATATTTCATCACCCAATTCAAAACACAGTTGAAAACCATTGGGCGGGACCAGCATTTCAGTACTCACTACCCCTCATACGCATCGCTTGTCAGCAATGGGGTGATAGAATAAAGAACAAAGGTGGGGTGGTCTAGCAGTTAGCGTCTCTGCGTTGCGCACAGCCCACCTGGCTTCAATTCCGGGAGATAACTGTTAGACCATCTCATTTTCTGTTGTTTCTGATTTGGTCATGACAACTTTGTGGTAAATAAAAAAATCACGAGTTGGTCTCAATATAGCTGAAAAATTGCTGAGTGGACCTTTAAACATAAAACTCCCAACACAGCATCCCTATAGCATCTTAATACAATTTCAAATATTTTCTCTGGTTGCATATTTTGTCATTGATATTGACTTGCATTCCTGTATAATAGCTTGTGTAAAAACTCTTGAAAAGACCAGGATGATTATTCCACACTTAACCATCTTTCGCCTGAAACGACGATGATGTAAACCTACTTATGACTGGTCTATAATCAGGGTGCCCACGCAGGTATTATAAGGTCTTAAAAGGTCTTATTTTAGTTTTGCCATTTATAAGGCTATTAGAAAGGTCTTATTTTAGGTCCAGAGGTCTTAGAAAGGTATTATTTTTGGTCAATTTCAATTTATTACAAGATAAAAATTTTCCTCCTGTCATTTCAATGTTTACTTATTTTTGGTAGAATGTATATCTGTTTGAATAGGTCAAAAAATGTTCTTTAAATTGTCTTGAAAAGGTCTTTATTTTTGTACCCGACAAGGTATTACAAAGGTCTTATTAAGGTCTTATTTTGATTTCTGAAATAGCGTGGGCACCCTGATAATGCTCTCTACTACAATTCTTTGATTGGCATCTGGACGACTTGTTGAGCCGTCGTGGCCGTTTAGAGGACATCCTTTGGATGCTACGTCCCCGATAATTAACTCAACAAGGGTCAGTTTTAGAATTAGTACTTAATATCTCAATAGAGGGATGTGTTGTAAATTAGGATATTTGTTGAAAAACGAAAGATGAAGCACGTGTTTATTGATATGGGGAAGACCTGAATATTAGCTCAAAGTATTCCGATAATGGAGCATGAAACGTGCATTTCGGATCAAAACTGAACAGATATGTATTCCTGACTTCATGTAACCCTTTGGTCGAAAGATTGAATGCGGCTTAAATATAATGTATATTAAGTTTAATGCCCAATTTCTTTAAAACAATCAGGCTTACTTATTTCGAACCCTTGTGAACTCACCGAGCCACATGATGTGTTATGGGACTTGAGTGGAAACACCGTGAAGAAATTGATCCATCACCCCTTAACTGATGGCTTCCGTGAAACGCCACTAGCAAAGGAATCGAGCAGGCATATTCAAGAAATCTGTTTTTGACAATTTTTGTCCTTCATTGAATGTATGAGATGATTTAAGACGAGTTGTAGCCTCAACAGTTGGCTGAAATAAGTTCTAGAAAGTGGTCGCAGTATTCTCATTGTTAAGTAAAGGAGGCAGTGAAATTTCAATTATGAATAAAAAGTTCAATTTATTCAAACGAAAATAGAAAAGAATGGGGGGAAAACAGGATTTTCATCAAGAACTTATTCCAGAAAATGACTAATTTTATGATGCTCTCCAAGCAGACGTCGAGTTTTCAGGGATTGTTATCGCTTTCCCTGACTCTACATCCCCTCATATTATCTTTGTGTACACTCATAAGGCCTGCCTCTATGCAGGGAAGTAAGTTTTCCGATTTTTGTCGGATTTCCGATTTTTCCTCTCCAGCACCCCTAAAAGTCAAGTCTCAAAATTTCATGTTTAGAACACATTTTGCAACATTTTAAGGATACAATGAGATTTCCGACTTCTTTACTGTCCTGGACTTACATCCATGTCTATGTAGGTACATTAGTACCCAATGTAACTTGTTTGTGAAAGCAGCGTACCTAATTTTGACCCTTTCCCCGACAGACGGAGGCTGACGAGGCCATCCTGAACAAGAAGCGGTCCAAGAAGGCCCAGAAGAAGTACGATGAGCGCCGCAAGACCGCCAAGGTGGAGGCCCCGCTCGAGGAGCAGTTCTCCGCAGGACGTGTCCTAGGTGGGTACTTTTTACAGGGTCGTAACGGCGCAGAGAAAACAGGGAAATGGCAAATAATCCCTGACAGGGGAAACACGAGGAATTTGTAAGTTTAAAGGGAGTTAGTAAATTTTGTCAACGCCGGGAATTTCATTTGGCCAGAGTCTGAAATTCTTCATTCTCAAAGTAGCTAGTGTCTTTGTGCTTGCAGAGGCTTTGAAAATTGAACAACTTGCTGAATAAGACACAGGGAAATTGCTGTGGGACAAGGCAAACACAAGGAAATTGCGTTTTTGTATGAATTCATCTTGAAATACTACTGTCTGGCAGCCACATGATGTGTTATGGGACTTGAGTGGAAACACCGTGAAGAAATTGATCCATCACCCCTTAACTGATGGCTAGTGTAAAATCCTGTACCGTAACATGGTTGTTACAAACCACTAGCGGTTAAAACTATTGCAAAGAATCTCGTTGTCACAGTTTGACAAGCGTTGAAAATGATATGAGACAAAAATGTTTGATTCTGCCATTTTGTAACCTTTATTTGTTTGGTTTAAACTTTGCCTAATATTAGAAAATAAAACTGAACAAACAGAAAATTTCGTCGCATTAACGCAAATCATACCCTTCACAATGAAAAATGCAATAACTGAATTTCTGATATTGAATTAAGATAGAATATTATACTTGAGGGAATTTGATTTCATGAGTTGAAAATGTGAGTGGTGGAGACGGGATGACGATAGCTCATGTGTTGAGGGGCGGGCTGCCGTACCGGCGTAACGCTCTGCCCCCGTGACCACACAACTTGTCATAGTTACACTGACCGAATACACAAAGATAGATTCTTGTACTATGATAGCTATATCCATTTGGTTGCGTCCTCAAATGTTAGTGAGAAGAGCCATTTGCACCTTAGTATTCTTGTAAATAATTGTCAGGTCATTGTTTCCGAAGGTAAATTTTTAGGTTAGGAAAGAATAACTTGGATATTAATTTTTATTGTTTATTTACTAAATAATGCTGGGAATTTAATGCGCGAGTAATGGAGGCGGGATGACGATACTTAATGTGTCGAGGGGCGGGCTGCCGTACCGGCGTAACGCTCTGCCCCCGTGACCACACAACTTGTCATAGTTACACTGACCGCTAAACACACGACAGGGCTACTTACCCCCAACAAACTATTTCTAAGAATAAAAAAAAGTGGGGGGGGGGGGGGGGCAATCCAAGTGGTAAGCATTTCAGCAGCAACAACTGATAGTACACACGTGTTTTTCATTTGAGTAGAAAGTCAGATTTATGAAGCAAGAAAGCATTAGGAGTTTGAGGCGTTGCAGACAACTCATCTTCTTTGTCCGAAAAACATATCAGATCTATTTATACAAGAAAAATGACTTGGGATTTTCTTCTTCTTTTTTTTCAAGAAAATAAATTATTTGTCTTGGCCTGAGGCTGCGGATGTACACTCTGTGTCAGGGCTCCCTTTATGACCTGGTTCAATTTTTCCATCCGCTAGATCAAACCCCCACAGGAGTCGGTCCCCATGCCCCCCGCCGCCACCCCGCGGAGGGGGGCAGGGGCCGCGCCTGACAGATAACATTCAGTAAACAGTGTCGTACTCTCCCAGACCGAATATGTAGCAGTGTACCAACAGCAGAGGGATAACAGAGAAAATGGCAACAACAAAAATGCCTGGCAGGGAAAACACAGGGAATTTCATTTGGCCGGGTTTTGAAATTACTGGTCCTCAAAATAGTAAAAGATTAAACTTACTGTTGTTGAATCGTTCAAGATTTTTTTTCTTTTTTCTTTTTCTTTTTTTTCTTTTAAAGATAAGTTCATAAGGTAAATACCAACTTACAATACAACTTACCTGCCACTATTTTAAAAATGGAGTTGTCCTTTGTAGACAGTAATAACATAACACATGATTCAAACTTAGAACCATTCGTTAAGAACGTTGACCTAAGGCTAACAAGATGTCGTGTTTTCTGTCCCCAGCGTGCATCTCATCCCGGCCGGGGCAGTGCGGGCGGGCCGACGGCTACGTCCTCGAGGGCAAGGAGCTTGAGTTCTACCTGAGGAAGATCAAGGCCAAGAAGGGCAAATAGACCACCAGCCACACTACTGTACAGTAATAAAAAAAAACAAAAAAAGTGAAACGGGACCCAGCAGTTCTTGTCTTTTGTCATTTCTTTACTGATTATTTAACCGTCCAGAGTTCGGAACTAGCACCTGCCTGTCCACCAATGGCCAGTAATTTCAGATCAGAGCCGACAATTTTGAGGAAAACAAATTAAATTCAGTCCGGCTGACTGACAAATATTCCCCTTTAATGAATGTAGGGCCCTGATGGCCATCAGGGCCTAAAAAGTGAGTTTCGAACACTGGCCGTCTTTGAAAGAAGTTTTGGTACACCAGTCATCTGGATGGTAGTTCGTGAAAAGTAATAGTCCAAACATTGGGTGACGGGCAATAGCTAGAGATGCCATTTTTCTGCGTTTGACTTTGAAGGATTTTCCAACCTTCTGTGACGTTCGATTGCATCACTAAGCTGTTGGTATTTTTGTATTAGTTTTAAGCTATTGAAATACAAATTTAAGGTTAGGTCTCTATTCCTACTGTTAGGGTTATTTCCCTCATAGAAAAAAGTAGGAAAAGTGTTTTCGACAGGACTATTCCTTCCTTTTCATGAGTCGGGAGTGGCATCTCTGTAGCTACTTGTTCCCCCCCGAGGTAATTTTTCAAAACGTTCCATCTTTCCTTGGAAAATATAATGTAAAATCCCCTAAAAATAGAAGGAAAATATTGAAAAGTTCCACACTTTACTGCTCGCCACCCCCCTTTTCAAATTCAAATCATTGGAAATATAGGCAAAGGTTCCACTCATGGAACCTTGCCCCACCCACAAAGCAGAGCCTGGGTACGGGCCTGGATTTAGAGTTTCAGTTTTTCAGTTTACTGCATTCTCTTTTTGCAATATGAATACCAATAAAAGTGATTAATATTACGGAAATTACATGTATCCGTTTTAAATAGGTTGAACTTTGATAGCTCAGTGGTGGAAATATTTGTATAGATCCACAATAACTTTGATCGAATAACTGGGATCGACATTAACGATTTAAGTTTACGAAGACGTTATGATTAATTTGTTTTTTCTGAATTGTCACTTTCTATACGTCAACAAATACCAGGGAGGCACCTCTATAATTGAGAAATTTGAAGTTTTTTTTTAAATTATACACAACTCTTTGGAGCAAAATGGCTGCCCCAGCCCTTGTTGGAAAAGCCCTTAACACGGCGGTGGACTTTAAATTCAAAATCCGACAGTCCTTCTGACGTGCGACAGGGGGCTTTCTGAATCGAGATGGCCTAAAATAAAGCCGTATTCTTTCACTACATATCCTATTGGAAAACCCCAAGAAGTTCTTTACAATTTAATCCACCAGGAGGCGCCACTTCAATAAAATACATATAACAGATCTACCAGGTGACCTGGAAGGATAAAGGGTCTCTGGCACATAAATTTACCATTTCCCATTTTGTGTATATTTCACGTCATTTATGTATTCTTATAGACTATTATGTTAAAAAAAGATAAAAATGGCAGAATATCACGATTGGGGCCCTTGATAGAAGGGGGCCCAATTCCGGCCCCATGTCACAAGTCGTAATTATGAGAAATCACCATGTCCAATTTAAACAGTCATGTCGCCCTGTCAAACTTAGGAAATAGCCCTGTCGCCCTGTCTAATTCTCCCTACCATGGATACCTGATTATAAAGATTTAGTGGATTATTCAGGAAAGAAAATGAAATCTGGGAAATCCCTAGATTCTCGGCTTATCAGTGGAGTCTACTCCCCTTGCTATGTCATATCAAAGGGAATTCCCTTCCAAAATGATTTGAGGGGGGTGGGGTGGTGCAGTGGTTAGCGTCCAGGCATTGCACACGGCCGGCCGGGGATCGGTTCCCGGTGCTCTCTGTTACACCACCTTACCTTGCCGTCGTTCTCACCTCCATTCACTAGTTGCACGGACCTGGGGCGCCACCGTCGTTCACACCTCAGAACGAGGCGAAGTGCTGGACAGGCGTGAAAGCCAGTCTAAATTTAAATGCGTATATGTGATGAACTGCGAATTTGGCCTAGTTATCCCCACCAATAGGTGTTAGAATGTTTCAGTAGGAGTATCAGAATATTGCCAGTGAAGAAATCTGGTCTTTGCAGAGTTACTGAGAATTAAAGGGTAAGGTGCATGAGGTAGTGGCTTCAAACTGTGATGTCCATGTTTCCTCTATAATCTAATGTAACAGAACTCGCTACGATTTCTTTAATATTAAAGCATTTTGTATGTGGCCCTTACTTATTTGCAAATTGAACAAAGTTCTACAAAATGTGTCTATTATGAATAAAATTTTGGTCTTGGGTGCCTTGGAAGGTGGTTTCTGCCCTATTATCGCAGGTAGGCATAGCATTGGTTAGCACATTGGAAGGCAGTTCGCCTCGTTTTGAGGTTTGGAAATACCAATATGGCGGATGCATGCAAGAAGTGAATAGATACGGTCATAGACTTGAAGTCAACAAAGTGAGTGGTCCTGATATAGCTGAAACATTGCTGAATGGACGTTAAACTCCAACACATCATCATCCAAAATGATTTGTGAATTCAAGGTTATTGAATCAATTTAACTTAATAAAAAGTAAAATTTATCATTACCTGTATACGGAAGATGCGGGTCTCAAAAAAGGACATCGCGCGGCGAAATTTCGCGGAAATCGCGAACGGAGGTTGGATGGATGTTTAACATAGGATTCTATGGGAGAAAAATGTTATTTCGCTCTAACTTTTTAGATTCCGCTCCAATCGTAATACAGTAAATGAGAAAAAGTTTGGAATCGATCCCAGGCATCCCATACCAGTCTTCAAATTTTCCTAATAGGTCAATTTTCCGCACTATTGCGAAAATTCCGATTTTCTCCATAGGCACCAATGCTAAGTAAGGTCACTTCTGGCGCCCAGTATTTCACTGCGCGATGCCGAAAATCGCGAGTATACCGCTAACCCGTTTACTCCGTATAGGGATTGTATGGGGCCCTATATTAAAAACGAAGACTAAAATTTATTTCCTTTCCATATATCTTTGTGACCAGCAGAGGTTTCCCTTCTATTGAAGGATGAGGATTCTCAATTAGATCTATTCACTATGTGATGTCACAAATTAGTGGATTTCCTTAAAAAAAAAAAAAATACATAGGCCCATAGGTATGCCATATGGCTACACATGGAATATTCTCACAAATTTTCTAACATTAGACCTAGGCTAGTTGTTCTTAGTACAAAGTCCACACTCAATGAATTTCGCTGAAAAATATCAATCCTTTGATTTACAGATTAGGTGCAAGGTTTCTTGTAATAAAAGATATTCTGGTTGTGTGTGGCGGGAATATGGTATGTGCTGTCATCTGGCGTCTAAATTAGGTACCGGTATTGGGAAAACACGTCAGTGTGTCCAACCCGTTACATTGATCACGCTCTCCATACAGAACCTTACTGGGTGTTGGTTGGCTGTAATAGACCATGTATCTGCTGGGAGAGTGTTGGTATCCGTGCGCACCTGTCATGGCCGTAGATCTATGTAAACAACTCCATCTCAGAGACGTGGGGAAAGCCGGGGAAAAGGAGAGATTGTCCCACTCTGAGTAGATGGTAGCCCGGCCAAAACGAGATGGACCAGATTCACGCAATTGTAGCCACTTAGAGTTCTAGAGGTGAGTTCATTGATGTTGTTTAGAACAGGGTTCGGTGCCTCAACTGAGAAATTGGCTCAGCCTCCATTGCCATTGGCATTGGCCCCCATCCCTGATGTCACTTGACAGATTCATTGAATGAGTTTCAGGTCCTGCCAGCTCTCTCTCTCCCCTGCCGGCCCTCTGCTTCCCTAGCCTGCGCCGCAAGCCCCTCCCCTGGTATATCTGGGAATATCCAGGGACGAATACTTTGTCTACTCCCTCCCCTGCTGGCCCCCTGCCTCCCCTGCCAGCCCCCTCCCTCCACTGCTGACCCTCTGCCTCCCCTGCTGGCCCTCTTCCTCCCCTGCCAGTCCCCTGCCTCCTCCGCCGGCCCTCTTCCTCCCCTGCTGGCCCTCTTCCTCCCCTGCCAGCCCTCTTCCTCCCCTGCTGGCCCTCTGCCTCCCCTGCCGCCCCTCTCCCTCCCCTGCTGGCCCTCTCCCTCCCGTGCTGACCCTCTGCCTCCCCTGCCGGCCCCCTGCCTCCCCTGCTGGCCCTCTTCCTCCTCTGCTGGCCCTCCGCCTCCTCCGCCGGCCCCCTGCCTCCCCTGCCAGCCCTCTTCTTCCCCTGCCAGGCCTCTGTTTCCCCTGCCAGCCCTCTCCCTCCCCTGCCGGCCCTCTCCCTCCCGTGCTGACCCTCTGCCTCCCCTGCCGGCCCCCTGCCGGCCCCCTGCCGGCCCCCTGCCGGCCCCCTGCCTCCCCTGCCGGTCCCCTGCCTCCCCTGCCGGCCCCTCTCCCTCCCCTGCCGGCCCTCTTCCTCCCCTGCTGGCCCTCCGCCTCCTCCGCCGGCCCTCTGCCTCCCCTGCTGGCCCTCTGCCTCCCCTGCTGGCCCCCTCCCTCCACTGCTGACCCTCTGCCTCCCCCGCCAGTCCCCTGCCTCCTCCGCCGGCCCCCTGCCTCCCTTCTGGCCCTCTTCCTCCCCTGCCAGCCCTCTTCCTCCCCTGCTGGCCCTCTGCCTCCCCTGCCGCCCCTCTCCCTCCCCTGCCGGCCCTCTCCCTCCCATGGTGACCCTCTGCCTCCCCTGCTGGCCCCCTGCCTCCCCTGCTGGCCCTCTTCCTCCCCTGCTGGCCCTCCGCCTCCTCCGCTGGCCCCCTGCCTCCCCTGCCAGCCCTCTTCTTCCCCTGCCAGGCCTCTGTTTCCCCTGCCAGCCCTCTCCCTCCCCTGCCGGCCCTCTCCCTCCCGTGCTGACCCTCTGCCTCCCCTGCCGGCCCCCTGCCTCCCCTGCCGGTCCCCTGCCTCCCCTGCCGGCCCCTCTGCCTCCCCTGCTGGCCCTCTTCCTCCCCTGCTGGCCCTCCGCCTCCTCCGCCGGCCCTCTGCCTCCCCTGCTGGCCCTCTTCCTCCCCTGCTGGCCCTCTGCCTCCCCTGCCCACCCTCTTCCTCCCCTACCGGCCCTCTGCCTCCCCTGCTGGCCCCCTGCCTCCCCTACCGCCCCTCTCCCTCCCCTGCCGGCCCTCTCCCTCCCGTGCTGACCCTCTGCCTCCCCTGCCGGCCCGCTGCCTCCCCTGCCGGCCCTCTTCCTCCCCTGCTGGCCCTCCGCCTCCTCCGCCGGCCCCCTGCCTCCCCTGCCAGCCCTCTTCTTCCCCTGCCAGGCCTCTGTTTCCCCTGCCAGCCCTCTGCCTCCCCTGCCGGCCCTCTCCCTCCCGTGCTGACCCCCTGCCTCCCCTGCCGGCCCCTGCCTCCCCTGCCTCCCCTGCCGGCCCCCTGCCTCCCCTGCCAGCCCTCTTCCTCCCCTGCTGGCCCTCCGCCTCCTCCGCCGGCCCACTGCCTCCCCTGCTGGCCCTCTGCCTCCCCTGCTGGCCCTCTGCCTCCCCTGCCCGCCCTCTTCCTCCCCTACCAGCCCTCTGCCTCCCCTACCGGCCCCCTGCCTCCCCTACCCGCCCCCTGCCTCCCCTGCCGGCCCCCTGCCTCCCCTGCCAGTCTTCTGTTTCCCCTACCGGCCCTCTGCCTCCCCTGCCTTCCCTGCCTCCCCTGCCTCCCCTGCTGGCCCCCTGCCGGTCCTCTGCCTCCCCTGCCAGCCCTCTGCCTCCCCTACCGGCCCTCTGCCTCCCCTGCCAGCCCTCTGCCTCCCCTGCCGGCCCCCTGCCTCCCCTGCCGGCCCCCTGCCTCCCCTGCCGGCCCCCTGCCTCCCCTGCTGGCCCTTTGCCTCCCCTGCTGGCCCCCTGCCTCCCCTTCCGCCCCTCTGCCTCCCCTGCTGACCCTTTGCCTCCCCTGCCAGTCTTCTGTCTCCCCTACCGGCCCTCTGCCTCCCCTGCCTTCCCTGCCTCCCCTGCCGTCCCCCTGCCTCCCCTGCTGGCCCCCTGCCGGTCCTCTGCCTCCCCTGCCAGCCCTCTGCCTCCCCTACCGGCCCTCTGCCTCCCCTGCCAGCCCTCTGCCTCCCCTGCCGGCCTCCTGCCTCCCCTGCCGGCACCCTGCCTTCCCTGCCTCCCCTGCTGGCCCTCTGCCTCCCCTGCTGGCCCCCTGCCTCCCCTTCCGCCCCTCTGCCTCCCCTGCTGACCCTTTGCCTCCCCTGCCAGCCCTTTGCCTCCCCTGCTGTCTCTCTGCCTCCCCTGCCTCCCCTGCCTGCCTTCTGCCTCCCCTCCTGGCCCTCTACCTCCTCTGTTGGCCCTCTGCCTCTCTTCCCAGCCCTATGCCTCCCCGACTGCCCCTCTGCCTCCCCTGACGGCCCTTTGCCTCCCTTGCCTGCCCTCTTCCGGCCCCTGCTGACCCTCTGCCTCCCCTGCCAGCCCTCTCCCTCCCCTGCCTGCCCTCTGCTACCCCTGCCCGCCTTCTACCTCCCCTGCTGGCCCTCTGTTCCCCCTGCCGACCATCTACCTCCCCATCCATCCCTCTGCCTCTCCTGCTGACCCTCTGCCTCCCCTGCCGGCCCCCTGCCTTCCCTGCCGGTCCTCTGCCTACCCTGCCAGCCCCCTTCCCCCCATGTTGGCCCTCCGCCTTTACTTGGTTGCCTGGAACCACTATTGGTCAAATATGATGTTTCAGATCTCTGGAAGTTGGCAAAAATTAACTCTAAAATTTCTTGGAAGTCAAGTACAAAAAGTTGTTGTCAGTCAGGCAACTAGCAAACCAGTTGCCAGGGGACCTTTCCTGGTTGTCCCCGCGGTCTGGACACCTAATTTGTCGAGCCCTAACCCTGCATGCCTCATTCAGTCACTGCCCATGTGGCATAAAACTAGCTGAAAAGCACTAGCCTGTGCAGTCTGGAAAGAACGCTGAAGGGTTGGCCGGATTTTAAATTAACCAAACATGAAATACGCATCAATCAGATATGGATTTGAAAGTACTGATAAAGATAATTAAACCTTAAGGTCACTAAGGTACTTCAGTATGCCTCAGATTGCATGAATGAGAGGTTATCTTTTCAAAATTTGCCTGAAGTGGTCCCTACATACAAAATATATAGTATTAAATCAGGAAAGGTCATGATTTAATCAATTTGATTTTAAATTGATATCCATTCAAAACAGAATAAAAGTAGTATATTATAATGACAAAAAAGTACCAAAAATAAGAAATTGTCCATAATTGAACTTTTACAGTTAACTGAGCAGATCAGAAAGGACAAAAATGAACAGTACTCAAATACTAGTTAAACACAGTAGTTCAACTGGTATATTGCTGCTCACCATAGGGTCAACTGATGGCCAGTCTGGATGTTGAGCCGCCCCCTGGCCCCCAGCCTGGTTGGCAGCCACAGCAGCAGGAACTCAGCTCAACCAGTGGCCGACATCCCCTGCAACTGGCCGTGGCCACCTCAGCGAAAGGTAAGACTCAAGTAACTCACGAGTAGCCTCAGCTTACAGTAATGATTGCACGCTGTATAACCAAAATGACCGCTGGTGGAACAGAGGGTATTTTAGAGCACACTCCTGGAGCAGGAACGCAACTGTCAATGTCCAAAAGTTACTGATATATTTAAATTAAAGGGCTAACATGCTTATGTAAGCTTCTTACTGAACAATATACTGTATTAGGCATATATAATGACAGGTTTATACATGGTAGATATTCTTAAAACAGCTAAAGGAAGGTTTATACATGGTAGATATTCTTAAAACAGCTACATGAACATGCAGTTTTAAAACTTAAAAAATAAAATTCACACCTCTTGAGCAGGGAGCCGTCGATTTTGTTTTGTTTCATTTGCCATAATTAAGCAAGTTACACCCATGTAAATTCTATATTAGAAAGCTAGATACCCATAAAAAATTCCATAAAGGTATTTGTACTCATGGCCTGCATTCTATTCCTACATAATGCAGATTGACACATCGGCAAGGGTTTGTTTAGAATTCCGGCGTGTGAGATAAAATACCCTCTCCTCCGCCAGCGGTCCTTTTGGTTATACAGCGTGTATTTGGTAACTGGGTAACTCACTCTGGAGTAGCATCAGCTTATAGTAAGGCTTGAATAACTCAGCAGTAGCCGTAGCTAAAACTAAAGCTCAAGTAACTTGGCAGTGATAAGGCTAGAGTAACTCGGCAGTAGTCTCAGCTCATGGTAAGGCTCAAGTAACTCGGCAGTAGCCTCAGCTAACACTAAAGCTCAAATAACTCTGACAGTAAGAGCTAAGGCTCAAGTAACTCAGCAGTAGCCACAGCTCACAACAAGGCTAGAGTAACTTGGCTGGAGCCTCAGCTCATAGTAAGGCAAGAGGCAGTAGCCTCAACTCAAACAGAGGAAAATACAGGGAATTTCATTTAGCCAGATTTATAGGAAAACTGCCTGAGGATGTGGGATAAGGCAGGATACGAGCCGTGCGGTACACTCTCACATCCCAAATGACGCGTAACACGGGATGATCGCTTAGTACACGCACACCGACGTATAATAACAGCAGTTCCTGATTCTTAAAATATTCAGGCTCTTTATTGATATTCTGACCCTTTCAGTACTTGAAGGAGATGATGATGACCAGAAACACCCAAGGACTGCGGCCAAAAAGCGTGTGGCTTCAGGCACCAGGTCATTGGCTCCAGGGCCGGCCGCCCTGTGGAGTGGGCAGTCGTCGCTGGACGTCTTCAGTCTCGACGATGTGGGTGGTTTGCCGTTGGAGGTGTGGAGAGCCATCCTCAGCTACCTGCCCGTTTACGGCCTGTGCCGGGCTGCTCAGGTACAGTATAGAAAAAAACTACTGTAAAAGGGTAATTCTTTCAAATTATCTAGTTGTCAGAAGGACTACCAGAAATCAAATCTGTGGTCGATTAGAACACATGGACATGTAGATTTTCCTATTCAGTGTAAATAAGGGGTTTAATGTAGTCCAGCCATCTCCACACAAAGTTTGGGAAAAAGAAATGATCTTACGATATTGATATTCATTTCATAAAATCTATTTCAAGAAACATTTTACTGATTGTTCACAGTTCCAACTGGTGCCCGCAAAATTAAATATTTCAAAACTGACATATTACTTAATGGTCATTGGTAAAACTTAATTCAAAGTTGGAATTAATGTAGAGTAATGAAATCCGAATAGTTTTTATAAAGAAATAATGAGATATTACAAGGGCATATATATATATATATATATGAATGTATGAGTAAGGTAGATTGTGGGACTTCATGGAGCAGTTTACATTAAAAGAACTGAAAGTATAAGACCACCCTAGATATTGTATATAATTCTGTGGTAACTCAAAGTGTCTATTTAGGTGTGTAAGAGCTGGCGCCACCTGGTAGCGAGCCTGGATGCAACCACATGGCGTGGGCACTATTCCCGCAGTGAGGAGTGGCGCGAGCCCGCGTGGCCCCTGACCGAGCGACATGACACAACCAAGTCGTGGCAGACCCTGTACAGGGAGCACCACCTGGCCGTCAGGGTGTGGGCGCTTGGCAGCAGGCAGCTCAACCAGGCCCAGTGCCTCTATGTGTTCAGGTAAGGCGCGTAAAGTGTGTTCTAAGCCATATAACATTGAGTACCCAAACCAGTCCAAGTGCCTCTATGTGATCAAGAAAGACTAACAAGGCGTGTTCTTAGCTGTCGACACCAAATACCCAAACCAGGCCCAAATGTTCGTGTATTGTGACTAAGGTGTGCACTTAGCTATATAGCTATATAGTACTAAGTTCCCAAACCAGACCCAGTGTCTCTGTGTTCAGGTAAGGAGACTGATACCTGCTCTTAGCCATATAACACCAAGTACCCTAACCAACCACAGTGTCTCTACATGTTCAGGTAAAGCACTCCTATGCATATAACACCAAATACCAAATAACCAACCCCAGTGCCTCTACGTGTGTTCTAAGCCATATATCATCAAATACCCAAACCAGGCCCAGTGCCTTTATGTGTTTAGGTTAGGCGACTTAGGCGTGCTCTTAGCCATATATAATAATACCAAGTACCCAAACCAGACCCAAATGTTCATGTACGGCGACTTAGGCGTGCACTTAGCTATATAACACTAAATACTCAAACCAGTCCCAGTGTCTCTACCTGTTCAGGGAAGGTGACTAAGTTGCGGGGGGGGGGGGGGTGACTTCAGGGTAAATCTGCCCATAATTATGTGTGTGTCTAAAAGGGAAGGACACCGGTCCTTTTTCAGCATAAAGGGAGTGAAATGAGTGGCACTATTTCCACTCCCAAAGGGTGACAAATGAGCATGTGCCACTCAGTAAGGATGCAATTAAGTCCCCCTCCCCCCCTTCTGTAAGGGTGTCAGATTCAACCATAACCTTATGTTGACCCACTAACATTAACAAGTGGATAATGAGAAAAGGTATGAGCTGTTTCTCAGCTCTTTAAGCGGTTTAGCACCTTTAGAAGCTTGGAAGTCTGAATTAAATCAAACTGAGTAGGAACTGGTGCTTATGGGTCAAATTATATTACAGTTATACTTCAATAAGGGTTACTTAGATGTATATAATCCCTTCTTTAAGGGTATGAACAGTGTCTTTATTTTATGTTGGCAACTGCACAGGGAAAATCAGGGGGAAATGGTGACAAAATTTGCTGTCAGGGAAAACAAAAATATTTCGGATTTTTCACCAATACACAGGCAAAGCATAAGGAATTTTTCCTAACTACACATGCTAATCTTAGGGCAAGGATATCACTACTGATTATCTTATTGTTCTCTCATATGATTGATAGCTAAGTTTGCAATAACTGTCTACATTTTCAGAAAAAAGCGAGAAAGAAAGATATTACGAGTTGGCCCACATTATGAACATGCGAGTCTGAAGAGCGCGCTGAGCTTGGCCAGTGAGTACGACCGGATCCTACTGGCCCCTGGCCTGTACGACGAACAGTTTGAGATGTCATCTAAGATCCCGTTTGAGCTGGTCGGGGAGGGCCCGCTGGGGGGTGTCATACTCCTGACGTGTATCGAGCAGACTGCGCTGACCGCACGTCTCTGTAACCTGGTCCTCAGGGCTCCCTGGTTCACCGCTCATGTCCTGAAGGTACGCTGAACACTCACAAAATCTGTAAGACTTGCCATCGATTGGCAAGAAAAACTGAATAATATATATTGAAAACCCAGGATGATAAACTGAATTTGTCTTACAATGCTTAAATCTTCTCAATGACTGTCCAAATATAAATGATAAAAGGAAAACAGTTTTTCCCCCAAGGTCATACTCTTTTTTTTTTACCAGATAATTTCATTAGTTATCAATCAAATATTTGTGCCAGAGCTGAAAATTAAGGGTGTTTTTGCCTTTGGTTTAAGCAATAACATTCTTGAAGGTTTTTCTCTGTCTTACTTGGGCATTCTCCTTCAGAAAGGCCACTTGGTAACGTTTATATCCCTTCCAGGTTAAATCTGAGAATTGTTTGTCTATTGGTTGGAACTATTGAGTCCACCGTGTGATATCTTTAATGTATTGGTTAAAAATCTTAGTTCTAAATATCGGGCATGTAAGTTCCTCAGTCTGAGAGGTTAATCTCAGCAATCCCTTTGAAATCCTTATCCCTGGGCCCTAGTTGCTTTGTAGCGCAATCCGTATATCTGGTGGAGCCTAAAAACAACAGAGTGTAGTATTGGCACTCTGAAAATAACAACTCTGAACATGAGAAAGTGGCCCTATTCATTTTATTTTTGTTCAAACCTATGGTAGGTTATCTGGTTATGATAAATACAAGATATCTGACTGAATGGTAGTTTGTTCCCTTTTATCTTTGATCACGGTTAACCCTGGTTGTCATTGACAGATCGTGAATGGCCACGTGCAGGTGGACCGCTGTATCATTGAGGACGGTCAGGTGTCGCTCGTCAGCCCCGGGACTGCCCACTTCCGCTACTGCAGCTTTGTACGCACCCAGGTCACCTGCTCCCAGGTAGGGTGGAACACCTTATAGAGCTTAAAAGACATTAACCTTGCATATATAATAAGCCCATCCCATATTGGGTATATCCTAACTGTTTAAGCCATCCTCGTTTCCAAAAGTTGGGGTTACTGAAATAAGCAAGAATTATGTTTTTCTATATCCTCAAGTACTGTTTGAACATTATGATTTCTCAACTTTATCAAATGACAGATTTGCAGGTTTGCCAGCCAATCAAAATGATGTATTTCATGGCAAAATAGGGTTGGACATTATAGGTTGGGCTGCCAGGTTTTAACATTTGTTCCTATGGGTATAGGCCAAAATATAAAGCTACATTTTACAAATTTTAAGAGCAATCTGTCAACCAAATTGCTTTGGTTAATAGTGTATTATACAACTGTCTTCAGGGAACAAGCGTGGAGGCAATTTTGAAAATATTTTATAGTAAACCTCAATGTTGGTGTAAACTGGGATGGGCTTATTAGAAGATTAATATTTTCCAATGAAATTCATTCAGCATGGCATTATAATTAATAACAAATAACACTTTAGATATTATAAGAATATTCCAAGTGTAGCCATAGTTATAAGACTTAATTATGGTGTTTTTATGTTATTTTAAAGGAAATCTCCTTATTTGTAACATCACACGGTGAGTGATTACGGATTCCCATCTTTAGATAAGAGGGAATCCCCCAGTCTCAAAAATGCATGGAAAGGAACATGAGTTTGAGAATACAGTTTCAATATATGGCCCCATATGGGCTGTTATTTGTGTTTGTTGCTCACCTAAATTCATTCAATGACCTGGCATTCCCAAGTTATTTTGAAAGGGAATTCCCTTTATTATGACGAAGCAAGAGGAATATTGAAAAGCCCAGACTTTAGGGAATTCTCTGACCTCTGTGGCCCTCTTCACCCCACAGGTGAGTCTGAGTCTGATCGAGAACTGTGAGTTCACCGAGTGCGAGACGTGCGCGGTGGTGGTGGAGGGCCGGCCACAGGGAGACGCCAACTGGGCCCACAAACACCTGCGTCACCGCGCAGACACGTACCGACTCCGAGCACATGGGCTGCGACAGACCCGGAGCTGCCACGAGGAATGCTCAGTGGCCGACTTTGACCCCGGAAGCTGCCTCTCGCTAGCAGATAACAAGGAGACTGATGTGGACTGCAGCCGGGCAGAGACCTCCTGCCGCTCTTCTTACCTCCGCCCGCAGCCTGACATTGGGATCACAGATACCATGTCCCAACTGGGATCAGAGATCTCCACAGGTCAGTGGGATTTAGTTTCCTAAGCACTTCTTTTAGGTTAAGACTTCTTTTAGAAGTTGCTAATCTCAGGGAACAAATTTGCAAAAATTCTCGAAAGGGACCTAAAAATATGCAGTTCTCAAAACATAAGGTAATGTGTTTCTCTAGGATACAAAAGCAAGAATAAAAAATATCAGTCTTATGGCTAGCTGTCAATTTTCAGTCTTCAAGCCATATTCAAAATTGATATTTTTCCGGCCTCATATTTATCTAAAGGGATATTGTTTGGAGGTGGTGTGGGTATTATAGCCTAGCACAGCTTGACCTGATCGGCGAGTTGGTGGTTGTAGCTTGTGGAAATGCCAATGGGGACCTGCCTATAGACCTTGTGCAGACTTGGTCACGTGACCACTTTCTGGTGATCAACATGTGCTCTCCATTACCATGTGGCTAATGCCTAACTCCAGAAATCCGGAATTTCATATGTTACAAGTTGATCATGATTATATCTTATAGTTATTTTAGATATGTTAAGCAACAATAACTGATCTAGATGTTTGTGAAATGTTGATAATAAGCATTTTCAAATGATCACCAATATGTCGGCCAGTCCCTTCCTAGCTAGTGTGACGTCATTTGCACAACGTCTATAGGTATCATCCCTAATTGGTCTCTAGATACTAGTAGAATGTATTTTTGTAAGCCTTAAGCTCCATACTCACTAAGCATCTTCAATGGTAACAGTGGTAACAGTGGTAACAATGGTAAAAAAAAAAAAAAAAAAAAAAAAAAAAAAAAAAAAAAAAAAATGGCGTCAAGAGGGTAGACATGTGTAGCGACGACCCAAGGGATGTTAAGTAAAAACAGATGAGACAGACTGAGAATTTTCAAGCAAATATTGGGTAATCAGGACTATGAAGTAATATAGATCATCGCAGCAAAGAAAGGTTGGTTTTATTTTATACTGTTGCTGGACAATGCCGAGAGACACAACCTACATGACACTACGCAGCTCAGACAGGGCCAGTGGAACCAAAATGGCGCAAATCATGGATGGCTCTATCTGTATGAATGAGTCGACCTGCAAGACTAACACAGACAGTACTTCTCACTGTGATGATGACCAAAACGGACCATCCAACAAAAGTTTTATTTCTGATATCCTTAAGGCTGCTATGACTCCCATAACCAGGCACACAGCTGTTGAGAAAAAAAACGTATTGGCAGACGAGGAGAACCCACTCTGCGGCAGTGTGAAAGGGGACAACGTTTTGCAATTAAGTGACTGCTTAGGAAGTGATAAGGAAACTGAATCGGAAGACTGCTTTGAAGAAGCACTGGAAGGGCTAGGAGACAGTGAAAGCAAAGGGAACTCTGATAGCAACGCTCAGGAAGACCTAGAAGATACGGAAATCAAGGCTAATGAGTGTAAGAATGGAGGGAGTGACCATGCAGACCAATCTGACCCCGCCAAAACTGTCGACAGGAACTATGGCAAGGCGTTGTCAGACAAAATGGACAAACTCCTAGAGCAACTGACGCAACAGTTCCAGGAACTGAAAACACCATTCAACAATTTCCAGAATTCATTAGAATTTACGCAAGCAGAGGTGGATGACATAAAAGAAGAAAACAAAAGCCTTAAAGCTCAGTTGTGTCAAGCCAAAGCAGAAGAAATGAAAAACGAGGCTCAAGTAAAAAAAACTAGAAGATCGTATGGATAGGTTGGAGACGGAAATCAAGAAAAAGAATTTAATCATAGAGGGTATACCAGAGGAGGAGGGTGGAAAAGAAAATCTGGACATCACAATTAACAAGCTGTTCGAGCAACTACAAATCAGCAGACCTGTAGACATTGACTTATGTCATAGAGTTGGAATGTATGACAGGAAGCGCACAAGGGCAATAAAGATTACATTCCCAAGGCAAGCAGACAGGGATGAAATCTATAGGAGGAGAGCAGATCTGGCCAAGTCTTCGAATTTCAAGAAAGTCTGGATAAATGAAGACTTAGCAAACAAAACCAGACGTAACCAAAGTACATTGAGACAGGTAGCAAAGGAAGCACAGAAACTGGGTATGAAGTGCACCTCATCAAAATATGCAGTCTTTGTAGAGAATGAAAGGTTCACACATGAAAACCTACGGGATCTGCCACTGCCTCTCACTATGGAAAAAGCAAAGACACTAGAAATGGACAAAGCAATTGCTTACCAGTCAGAGCATTCACCATTTTCGAACATGGCACCATCACAGTTCACAATCGCCAATCAGACGTACAGCTGTGTGGAGCAGGCCTTTAACCACTTGAAAACAAGGTCACACGAGAAATACAGTGCTGCCAGGCAAGTCCTGCTTTCAAGAGACCCATACGAAATGAAGAGGATAGGAGGGGAAATTAAAGTGTCCAAGGAATGGGCAGAGAAGCAACTCGACGTCATGTACGTATGTCTGAGGAATAAGTTTGAGCAAAATGAAGATCTCCGAAAGAAGCTGATTGCAACTGGTGACAAAGAGTTAATTGAAGCAACCCCCGACAAATTCTGGGGGGCTGGGGCTACTCTTGGCTCCAATGTCATCAGAAACCATCAATGGAATGGACTTAACCATCACGGTAAATTACTAATGGAGGTGCGGAGAGAACTCATGGAGGAAGAGAGAGCCAAAGCCAGAACCCAGGTTAAGGACTGAATCAGAACGGCTTGCCATACAAAAGTTTCTGACCCAGACAGACTGACCTACTCCCGTCACTGGCGCCTGTCCTTAGTCACCGCGGCAACCGGTCCAGTGCCAAGGCAACATGACGTAACAACCTTTGGTCGACGTGACGTCTTAGCAGTAAAACGTCAGAGGATACACGTGATAAACTTTGTAAATAGTAACATTAAGTTTTCTTAAGTCATTACTGATCAGGCTGGTTCTTATAATCACCTTGAAGGGGAGAGGAACTTTCTGACACGCTGCTGAGCCATGAATAAGAAAATATTCATTGTTGCGGACTCCAGAGGAGGAGAACTGGATGGGTACATTGCTGCACCTGATGGATACGATGTCATAGTAAGAACTCATCAAGGTGCCAACCTCTACCAGCTAGAGCATCAAATAGAAAAGATCTTGGACACTGAAAAATGTGAGTTCATATTTCTGTTCGGAGGTATTTGCTCCATCACCCGGAAAGATTCCACTACCAAGGAAGTAAGTCTGCCATTCTCGACAGACACTGATATTGTGAAGTACATTGATGGGGTCTTAACCTATGTGGATTCAACATTAATTGACTATGATAAGACGCCCATAATTTTCTGCCCAATTACAGGTGTCAACATCAATGCAGCAAATAAAATACAGAACTCCCGGCACCCACTGCAGGGTGTACTCGATGGTGCAATCCTTGAAATAAATGGCATCATTGATAACAGGAACAAGTCAAAAAACTTTCCAACTCCGTGGGTGTCATCTGCTGTACATAGATGCCACGGGATGAACAGATGGAGGCACTCATACTCCAGACTACCAGATGGAATACACCCATCCATCAAGGTCCTGACGTACTGGGGCAAACAATTTGAATCATCTATAGGCAACATGATCGGCAAGACCAACATGGAGGCTTAAAGACGTTCTAAGACCCAAAGAGCTGATTTTATTAAGTTGGCTCACTCAACTTTAGTACGCTCAAGCCCAAGTCTATCTCTCTGTTCATGATACCACTCAGGCAACTTCAGGAAAGAATCCAAGAACTTATCATGTTTTCCATGGAGCCATCTGGGCAACTTAAAAAGAAAAGACAAAGAACATCTGCCATAGCTGACCATGATTTTATTAAGTCAAGGAAAGCACTGGCACTGGTCAACCCTAGAACTAAACAGGCTGATGGAATTAAATAAACTATGCACTATCGTAACATTATAAAATTAATGCAACTGCAAACTGGTATCTCAACAAATGTTAATAATAGGTGTCAAGTTGCTCAACTGATCGATGATTGGGATATAGAGGAATTTTATCAAGTTACTCTTACATCCTGCATTGGTCATAGTTAAAAATACGTGATTTGTTGAAGTAATTATGAAGTGGACTGCCAAAACACCATCATGCATATTTCACAATTAATGTGATCAATAGGTTAAACGTAAATTTGTCCTCAACTGTAAGTAAATGAAGATCTATGTTGCTGACATAACTTTGATGATTTTCGTTTTAAGAAACATGGATAATTATGTCGAACTTCAAGCTGTACTTTTGTCTTTAATTTGAATTTTGTTGCTAATATTTGTACCCAGCTGTGCCACCCATTGACTGATGAACACCTGAAATAAGAAATTACCGAATTGAACAAATGTTATATATAGAAGACATTTTCTTGAGTCCCAAATTGGAGACACATGCCTCAATATTTTGTCAGGAAATGTTAAATTTGAATTTAGAATTAAGTGTTAAATATAGAAATGTGAATCACTAAAGTGAGTAAGATGGGCATGTGCTCTCTGAGAGTAGGAGATATTTTTGTATGTGATGCACTGTAATTAGAGGTCTGGAAATTTCTCCACATCTACCCCTTATTTCTATGGCAGATCTGCGAGCAGTAACAATTCAATGTTTCAAATAAGTACTGTTAAATCTGAATTTACAATTGCTCAAATGTCTGACAAACATGTAGCATGATAGTGTAATTTTTCACTCTCTTCACTACGATTTTATCAACCTAAAACCATTTTGATTATCAACACATGACTCGGGCTTCCTCATAGGAGCTGTGCTGGCATAAAACGTCAAATGATTATTACTTAAATTGACTGAATTAACCCTCTGAAAGAATGAAACAATTTTAAAGTAGCAAGCAATGTAATCTGTAGAGATTTTATTAAGTCACTACAGACTAGAAATAAAATTGATTTTCTTATTGTATACTTGTTACAACTGAACTCTGAGTTAATACCCTCTCACCCACGTCCCTTGGGTCACTACATCAAAAACTAACAAACACCGCTTCATCCCTTCAATTTTCACTGGCCATAGACTGAGGCTATGTCCACCACTTTGAATTCACTCATTTCATCCATCACTTTCATCATTTACACAATTACAATTAATTTTATTTTTACAATTTTAGGATGCCTTGTAAGGTTCAAACCAAAGACAGGATTTAATCAATTATACTACAATGGCTAATTCCATCCAAACCTTCCGTGATGTAGCTAGCAGAAAGGGCTTTAAAGTGGTAAACATCAATATAGCCAGCATAGTTAAGAAAATTAACCAACTCAGAATTGAATTAAGTAATCTTGACATTGATGTACTTACAATTAATGAAACCTGGCTAAAAAGTAGCATAGATACGCCTCTAGTAGCCATTGATGGCTTTAATGAATTTAGACAGGATAGAAAACAGGATAGCAGTCTAACCAACTTAAACAGTTAACATACATAAAGGCCTCTTTGGCAACAACTGCGAACTATATTCAGCAAAAAAGCACATCAAATGAGAACTTGGAGGTGCAATGGATTGAAATTGAGAGACAGTACTGTAAAGATGTGATAATAGTTAACACATACAGACCTCCTGGAGGGAAAGTTAAAGCTGCTTTGGATTACCTCAGTGGTGCTTTAGATGCAGTGGACTTGAATAAATACGAAATATTTATTGTAGGAGACCTTAATATAGATTATACCAACAAAAACGATGCAGCTTATAAAAAGCTACAATTTTTTGAGCAGTCTAACCAACTTAAACAGTTAATTACCACACCAACCAGGATCACCAAAAAGACTTCAACCAGTCTTGACCTTATCCTAACTAATTGTAAATATGTAGCAGAACATGGCACCCTTAGCCAATTCCTCAGTGATCATCAGCCAGTCTTTGTAATCAAAAAGAAGAAGAGAGACACAAGAGTTACAGAGGAATTTGAAGGGCGAACGTATAGAGCTTTTAACCTAGAAAGATATACAGCAGGGCTAAAGGCAGGAAACTGGGATGACTTCTGGGTCACGAGTGATGTTAATCATGCATGGGACATAATGTATAGTAAGATTGTAAGTGAGTTAGATAAGATGTGCCCAGTTAGGACGTATAGAATTAAAAATTATAGACCAGAATGGGTAACTGATGAGCTCATAGAACAGATAAAGGATAGAGATTACTTTTACAGGAAAGCTAAAGAGACTAAAGATCCTGATGATTGGAATATTGCCAAGCATTTGCGAAATACCACAAATTTCAACATTAGACAAGCTAGGGCAAACTTTGTTTTAGAGGAACTTGAAAAAAACAAAAATGACAGTGCTAAGTTTTGGAAAACAATAAAAACTGTTTTCCCAAGCTCTAAAAATAAGAAGAATAGAATAATAAAGCTAAAGGATAAAGGCAAGTTCATAGAGGACGACAGAGTGGCTAACTATATAAATGACTTTTTCATAAATGTGGGCACCTTCTCTATGGACCAAAAGAACTCAGATGTAAATGATAAGGATCCCAAAGTTATTGAAGGCTCAGCCTGGGATTCAGACCTGCATTGGAAACCAAAGATATTCACACAAAGTGATGTATTTAAAGCTGTACAACAAATTAATGTGAGCAAGTCATCTGGTTTCAATAACATTAATAGTAAAATCTTAAAGGTAGCATTGACCACTCTAATTGCAGAATTCACATTCATTATCAATCTCTCAATAAAAGAAGCAACATTCCCTAATGAGTGGAAAAATGCGCTAATTGTTCCCATCCCAAAGCAAGGAGACAAGCATCAGGTTAAGAATTACAGGCCAATATCACTTCTGCCTGTCACAGGGAAAATACTGGAAAAATTAATGCATGAACAACTAAGCACGATGCTGGAAGAAGAAAGTCTCCTTGATACCAGGCAGTATGGATTTAGGAAGGAGAGATCCACCATAGATGCTTTAACTCAACTAATAACGCAAGCACAGCATAATATGGACAGAAATATACCAACCTTGGTAACTTTCATAGATTTTAGAAAGGCGTTTGATTGTGTGCAGCACTCAACACTAATTGAAAAGCTAAAGGGTTATAACCTACACAAAAATGTTATTGCCTGGCTAACTAGCTACCTTGACCATAGGAAACAAAGAGTCACTGCTAATGGTAGCCTCTCTGATAACCAAATCATACTACAGGGTGTCCCACAGGGCTCAGTGCTAGGTCCATTACTGTATATTGTGTATGCCAATGACATAGTCAATAGAATAAAACACAATAATGCAGTACTTTATGCTGATGATACTATAATATATACAGTAAAAGCCTGCACAAAAAGGACACAAAATAATATTCAGAAGGACCTTAATCATCTCAACTCCTGGTGTAAGGATAATGGAATATTTGTCAACCCTGATAAAACTAAATATATGTTGATTGGTAATGAACAGATCTGTAAGAAAGTGAAGCTTAAACCTTTGTATGTTGATGGGGTTAGAATAAAGAGGGTACATACCTACAATTATCTAGGAGTTATGGTGGATGATAGACTAAGCTTTGAGTTGCATGCACATAAACAAATTAATGTCATGGTGAACAAAATCAAACAGCTAAGGAGGTTGAGAAGATTCCTGAATACCAAGTCTTCTCTTTTGATTTATAAGAACATGCTGCTACCAATATTGGAATATGGCGATATTTTTTATAATTCTTGCAGCTTGGAAACTAGGGATAAAATGCAAGTGCTCCAGAATAAAGCCCTAAGGATAGCTTTATTAAAGGAAGAGCGGTCAAGTACTAAAGCATTACACACAGAAGCTAAGCTTTCAAAACTAAAGTTCAGACGGGAGCAGCATATATTAATGTCAATGTTTAAGGTTTACAGACAATATAAAGCAGACAAAGAAATTACCCTGCAAGATACAGGAAGCATAGGTACCAGAACAAGGGCCAGCAAAAGGAACATATTTAAATTATGTAAACCCAGAACTGAGAAGTATAAAAAAAGCCTAAACTATGCTGGCAGAGTATTGTGGAACAAACTACCAGAAGATTTGCAAAATACTGAAGATCAATCACTCTTTAAATTCAAGTTAAGCAAAGTTATGAAGGACAGACAAAGAGCTCTAGGCTACTGTAATTAATTAATTAATTAATTAATTTCTGAAGTGACTCAATTAATTGAATTAATTGATTAATTGAATCTGTAAATAAGTTATAGATAGTGCTTGACAAATATTGAATTAACAAGCAATTGGTAGTTAAGTGGAAATAGCATTAATCAACTGATAAAGAACCGGGTTGCCACATCTTAAGTTTACATGTATGTGTAATGTGGTCCACATATTGACTAACACAGAATCGTGAGCAATTAATTTTGGACTTAACAGACTGATTGTTGCAACAAAACTTAACGAGTCATGACACTTCATATTTTCTTTCATCATCCTCATCTCAATGTTTGATATGTTCATTTATGTTTCAACCAAGATCCGTTACTTGGTCTATGATAAAATGCAATTGCATAATCTTCCAAAACAACCATCATTTTTTCCCTACATGTTTAAGTGTCTTTGTTCTTACACTTATAACTGTTATTAATTGTCTCCATTTCATGTTTGTTGATGTTAAAATTTAAAAGAAAAAAGGGAATAACAATTACTGGCACAGCTGGAAGACCGGCAACCTAGCCGAAGCTTGTATGATTGAAAAGATTTGAATAAAAAAAAAAAAAACAGGCAACTGGGAGAGTCACCCGCGAAATCATTGGGCAACTCAGGATCACCGAGCGACTCCCCGTTGGTATGGTGTATGTTCTGGGCGATGTCCGATGGGGGAGCAGAAACGCTAGTAAAATATAAAATTTGCTTAATATTACAGTCGCCCAGTGACAACGACGGTGATTCTCCTTGTCGCCCATTGCTGCTGAAGTCACCTAGTGGGTGTGGCCCTCTATTCAAACTTAGGTTTAGATAAGGGGTTTACCAGATGTAGTCCTGCTTCTCTCTCCACAGACACGGGCGAGTGGGACAGCGAGTCTTCATGCAGCGATGCTACAGCCGGTGTGATCCCTGCGTACCCAGCCACCCAGCGCCCTGGGCCCGCGTGGTGGAGCGAGGATGCCACGACCCCGCCGCTGTGGGACCGGGACGACCAGCCAGAGCTGGCAGCACTGCTCCGACAGGACAATACGCTGCGGGAACATCTCGCCAATGTGTTTGGGTCAGTCAGCTCTGCCTGTCCTATCAATTCATGGATGTTTTCAGATTGATCAGGGTTGCCACAGGTCAGGGAAATGTCCTCGACCCGTCATGCCTTCATGCTGAACCCCGACCCTTGTGCCTCGTGCCAAGCCCTAATGTCGTTCCAGCTAATGCCCTTGTGTCCAGATCCCCCAAATTATTTCCAGCCGCCCATTTTACCATAACTTAGGGTTTATTCCTGGCTTCGTGCAACATACTTAGGAAGCTAGAACTAGGCCTTAAGTCGCTTAAATGGGAGACGTTAACACAGTGACTTCAACAACGGACTGATTAGCCTTGCTTTATTTCACACTTTTATAGGTACATTTTGATACATTTTCTTTGATCATTGGTCACTTAGGTCACATGGCTTTGAATAGAGACAAAGATTCAGATTTTCAAAATATATAAGTTAGAAAACCAATAAAATTGTTTTGTTGGCTCGCAATCCTGTTCCAAGTTAAAGCGCTTTTATCGGCTGTTTGTTTGCAAGTTTAAAGGCCACCCTTAAGCCTAGCGACATCATGGCTGGTGCAGTGTTTTGTCACTTTGGACCATAAAGAATCAATGTTGTTGGTCACATGACAAATTGGGCGCGATAGTTTAGGAGTTACAAAGCATCAAATTATCATAATCACATTGATGTTAGACTCACTTTAATCAAGATGTGGCAAATTCTTTCCACTGGTGCTGTACCTCTTTGAAAATTTTCAAGTTTTAAAGAATGAGGAGGGGAATGACTTTTTTGGGCCACTGGGTATCACCCATAGGATATTTTAGTATCTTGCCAGGAACCAGTAGCAAAGAAAGTTCCCAGCGTGGTACACTGGACACTTATTGCTGGTAGCCAAAGGCCCAGAAAAGTTTGTTTCCCTCCTCATTACATCTTTGTTCCATTTCAGGCTGGTGATGAGGCAGTGTCGGATCTCTAAGGGTCAGGGCGGTGTGACTGTAGCCAATCATGGAGTACTTCGCATTGAACAGAGCGACCTGTGTGACCTGCAGTACGGCGTGCGATGTCTGCAGAACGCCAAGGTAAGAGACACCGAGTTGTAGAAATGCAGGGATCTTCTTAGACAAAATCTGGAGTATCAGAAACCTCATCTTCTTCAGGGAGCCATTTCTAAAAATCATGGGTTTTCTTTTATATCTTGTTTTATAGTTTCTGTAAGTTTTAATGCGGGAATGGTCCCCTTCAAGGTACCCCAGTGTGGGAATTAAATTGCTTATGCAAAAATCCCGCATCCCGCAGGCTTAGGGAGATCCCTGGAAATGGCAGCGTATGAGGGACCCGAACTATACACACTTTTATTAGAGTATGAAGATACTCTCACACTGCCTCACAGGCCTGTGACGTCATCTAGGCTATCAGTCAAAGGGGGAGGTGTGTGAAGTCACCCATAGCAAGAGCCTTAATACCTCGCCCTGCTTATTTCTAAGAGCCTAGATGACGTCACAGGTACTGAGCAGAAGCCACTGTGCAAGGGCAGTATATAAACCTTCAATTCTCCCAGATTACCAGTTATTTTTTAAGATAAGTTCAAGGAAATAAAACTGCCTTTGTGGTTCTCCTTTAAATAAGAGTTAATTAAGTTTCGTAAATGAGAGTTGAATAGGCCTCATCAGTCATGTAAAATTCATCTTATATTCCTATACTGTATTATTGTACTATTATTCATCTAACCTCTGGAAGATCATGTGTTCCGCGTGAAGAAGTTAATAAAATTTAAAAAAAAAAAAAAAAAAAAAACTTTGAGGGTGCAGCTTAAATAAGAGTTTTACAGTACCCTTAATAGAATGGCACAAAATGTTATGAAAAAAATGCCCAAAGAACAACCCAAAAGTCAGGGTGTGGTGAAAATAAGGTGTGGCTAAAAAAAGGAATTATACAGTATTTCCCGATAAGCCTCAATACTAAAGAAGCCAAACACTTCCAATGGTGGTTATGTGCAGTCATTGTACAGTTCCTAAAATGTCTGCAATTCAAAAATTCTTGGGATTCCCCTCAAACCTCACACTGGCATAATGCATATACATGATTGTCTTGTGATTCAGGTGGTGGTCTTGGAGAACACCATACATCGCTGTAGTACATCTGGACTGTTTCTCCGTCTCGGGGCTTCGGGAGTCGTTGCAGGTAATTCTCCAAACTAGGACCTCATTTAGCGATGAAGTGTCAAGAAAAATGTTAGGTACATCTTAATGTTTGTTGTTACACTATCACTAGTGGCACCCCCATGAGAGTCTGTGCAAACTCTTAAGCGCCATACCCACTAGGCGAGTCGGCCGAGTCATTGGCCCTAAAATCTGCCGATTCTACCAGGATAATCGGCCAATTTTTGCACCGAACCAAATCACCAATCAGTATGCTATATTATAATGTGCATGTTTGATATCAATCAGTGATTTGAAAGGCCGATTCTTCAGGTAAAATCAGCTGATTTTAGCACAGATCAGCCGGCCGACTTTGTCAGAATTGCCCAGTGGGTATGGGGCTTTAATGCATAAAGATATTCAAAAGAGAAGATTCGTTCTGGGTTGCGTTTTTAACCAGAATATCACACTTAATATCTAGCAGAAAAACTTGAAATTTTGAATGTACATAGCCAACATGTATATACGGGGAAAAGTGATTTGATTTAGGTCGTGGGTTTTGTTTTATGAAACATAGGACATTAACAATTAAAGACATCTTTAAACCCTCCTGTTTTTTTTAAAGTAAATTCAAAACTAAAACTTAAATTCAAAATTCTGAGACAATTCCAACATGCTTGTACTTTTTAAATGTATGTAATAAAAATATTTGGAAGGACATCCTGGTCCAAAAAAATAAAAATATAGAAAGAGTTTTTAATTTACCTCTCATCGTTTAAAAGTTTGATACAATGTCAACAGTAGTCTATCATTAAATTGGATGAGGAGTGCGCTATTGATAGCCAATGATTGTCCATAAAGATATTCTTAAAGAAAAATACGGGTTTACACAAATAGAAATACACATTTTAATTCTGTTTTTGTTCTCAGGCAACGACATTCACAGCACGGGTGAAGCAGGGATTGACGTACGTAAACAGGCCGACCCGCTGATCCAGTACAACCGCATCCACCACAGTAAGCGGTCGGGGGTCGTGGTGCTGGGGTCGGGGCGTGGCACCATCAAGGCCAACGACATCTACCAGAACCGCGAGGCCGGCATCTACATTCTCTACAAGGGGGACCCCTATGTCAGGTAGAGAGGCACACCATAGACCCACGCTATTCATTAGAGTGGTAAAAACAGGGTACCAACAGCACAGGGAAAACAGGAAATATGGCCAAAAACATTCCCTGACAGGGAAGACACAGGAAATTTGCAAATTGTACCAAAACACAGGGTAACTACAGGGAATTTCATTGCTGCGCGACGGAAATCTCAGGGAAAACTCAGGGAATTTGAAAATGGATTTTGTGTTGGTACCCTGTAAAAATATTTTGTGATTATTTAATGTGTTGTAAGGAGTGCGAGGCGGGTGATGGGGCTGTGTGAAGTTAGGACTGAGGGGATGTTGTCTTACCAAGGTACACTGCTGAGCAAGCATGGTTTCAGAAGGCCGGTGACTGTCGGTGGGAGGGGGGCCAATGCAGAGTGGAGCAACACCTAGACTAGGGGCTAATACTGACTAATTACAGCTAATAACGGCTAGTACCAGCTAGTAATGACTAGTAATGGCTCATAAGCACTTTAGCCTTTTGTCTGCAAATATATATATGTATAACGTACCAGTGGGATTGACTCTTTTTGGAGCTCTGCTCTACAGAGCTGGTCCTCTGCTTAGCTTGTTCTCCTAGTTGGGTTTCCAGCTGCACCAATAACTGTTTTTCAGTCCCTATATTTTGTTTCATGAAAAATATTTGGTGTCTCCACGTCTCACCACACCATTTTGTAGCCCATATTTGTCCTACATTTTCAGAGAATCAGCCCAATATCAAACCCTCTATTTTGGGTGAGACCCCATTCATTGGCAGGCCTGTAGCTCTCACTTTCAGTGCTTTATGTCTGGTTAGCTGAATGAACTGAACAGACCAGCTTGTAATACTTTGCAGTGAGAACAGAATCTGTCATGGAGAGGCGGCGGGAATCGCTATCACAGAGTCAGGCCGCGGCTACATCGGGGGTAGGTGTAACAATAACAATTAATGAGCAGATAACATATTTGGGATACCAAAATAACTGCCAAGCCTTATCAACAGTACCTTTTTTAATACAAGACTGTCACTTATTTTGGACTTTTTATATCCTTAAATTTGCAGCGCCATTCAATTAAAAGTAAGCAGTTTAGCTGCACATATAGTCCTGTAACTTATTTTAACTATTATCATTTTAACTAAATAATCATTGGTGACATATGATCCTAGTGATTTGTTTTTCCAAAACAAGGATTAAATATATTTTCAAAATAATTTACTCCCATTGATACCTTTACCTATCAGCTACATGATGGATTTATATCCTGGTCTGTATATAGAACTAAGCCACCAGTCAGAACCATACACAAAGAAACCAACAATTATTTTTTTGGGCCACATATAATGCCTGATTAGACCTCCCAGTCGAAACCACAAATGTAAAACCAAGGATTATCTTTTTTTCAATTAATAAATGACTTATAAAATCAAACTCACCAACATGTGAGAGTTGGACAAAGTTCAGATCAAAGAGTCACACACCAGTCAGATCATTCATACCTTGGTTACATTTAAAGTCTGTGGTTACTACTAAGACCAGTGATCACATGGTACAAGCAGAGGTAAGGGAGGGAAGTAAGAGAGATTGGTCACTTGTGGTCGTGCTACCCATACACACAGCCACATTTGAGTTCTTGATCCAGTTATATCTAACAAGTAACTAGTCTGGTTTTGATGGTACTGTTTGTGCTCAGGTAACCTGATCAGCGGTAACCGATGGGGCGGGATTGACGTACGTCGTGGGGCCGACCCACGAGTCACACACAACTTGGTATGTAACGGACTGGCGGATGGCATCGTCATTGGCACCAAGGGTTTGGGCACCATTGATGCCAATGTTGTCAGGGGTGAGTAACTAGTCATCAGGAAGAAAACACTTCATGGCCACTCGATGCCAGGAATCAGTGACAGAAATGTTTCTTTATACTTAAAAAAGTATTCTTCCAAACGTAAAACCCCTAATTTAAGCCGCACCCTTACTTTTGGGTTTCTTTATGGGTATTTTTTATAAAAAATGTTTATGAATACCATTGGATTCAAGCTTGTGTAAACCCCTAATTTAAGCCGCACCCTTAAAGTGGAGGCCTAACTGACTCTAATTTCTGAAATAACCCTTATTTAAGGCACGGCTTAAATTAGGAGTTTTACGGTACATTAATATGAGCAGCTCTGTCAAATGATGTACTACATGGGTTGGTCAAATTATTCTAAGCTTGAATGTAGCAAATTAAAAAAAGGATAGATTCATAGGAAATTCCCCTGCCTTTTTATTTCTATGTCAAAACAGGTGCACATATATTGTATACACAGATACAGGAAAATTAATCTCTGTTGAAACTGACCTTGACCTACAGGTAACCTTGACCTTATACATTATGTTAACTTTCAGGTTACCCTGACCTTATATATCATGTTGACCTTCAGGTTACCTTGACCTCGTACATTATGTGACTTTGAGAAAACAAATCTCTGTTAAAACTGACCTTGACCTCATACATTATGTGACATTCAGATAACATTGATCTCAGACATTATATTGACCTTCAGGAAACCTTGACCTTATACATTATGTTGACCTTCAGGTAACCTTGACCTTATACATTATGTTGACCTTCAGGCTACTTTGACCTCAGTCATTATGTTGACCTTTAGGTAACCTTGACCTTATACATTATGTTGACCTTCAGGTAACCTTGGGTGCGGTATCTGGGTCATGTCTGGACGACCGGTCATCCAGTCCAACCAGGTCCACAGTAACAAGGACTCGGGCATAGTGCTGGTCCACCTGGTAAGCATGCGCAATCATATTATCAAGTTATGATATCATATATCAATTAGAATCAATTTTACAAAAGTAACAAATGTGTGGTTTTAGTAAAGCAACAAACACATGGTTACCAAACAGTAATGAATGTCTGGTTACTAAAGAGTAATGAATGTCTTGTTATCATAAAGTAAATAAATAAACATGTGTTGACCAAAGAGTAATGAATGTGTTGTTACTGTACAGTTATGAATATGTGGTTACCAAACAGTAATGAATGTCTGGTTACCATACAGTAAATAAATAAACATGTGGTTACCAAACAGTAATGAATGTGTGGTTACTGTCCTGTTCAGGACCCAGATGGGAACCATTCCCCGGATGAGTCCGAGAGCGAGAGCGAAGCAGCAACCGAGAGCTCGGTCGTATCACCGGGGGTACTAAACACAGGGGCAACAGTGGCCATGGGGCCCTACCATACACACCTCAGCTTCAACTCGGTCTACCATAACACAGGTATGAGACTCATCTCTATCTATCCATTTAATCTACGGGGACACAGTCCAGACGTCCACTTCTTATTACCACATTTTGAGGACTAAATATATACTTCAAAAACACCATCTCAAGTAGCTGAATACATTATATGGAAATTCTTGAAATATTTCAAAATGTTAATCACTTGAATAAAACCCAGAATTCTCCTGCCCCTTTCAGGTCATGGGTTGGTTGCTAACAGTACTGACAGTGTGCTGGTCTCTGCCAATGGTTTCCACGGTAACCGGAGTAGTGGGGTCTACATCAGACAGACAGCACATGTGGCGCTACGCGACAACAGTGTGACGTGTAACGCTGGGTCCGGCGTGCACCTAGCCCCACAGGCCAAGGTGAGGCAGTGTGAATGGGTGCCAGTAAAATACTGGTGTTGCTACTTGACTAAATAGCACTTTCTCAGAAATTGATATACAAAATGGTGGTTGGACAGGACACTCAGAGGGTCCTGTCAGGGGTTTCCGGGGCTTTAGGGGGGTGGACAGGACACCCAGAGGGTCTTGTCAGGGCGTCCAGGGCCTTGAGGGGATGGTCAGGACACCTAGAGGGTCCTGTCAGGGCGTCCTGGGCCTTGAGGGGATGGTCAGGACACCTAGAGGGTCCTGTCAGGGCGTCCTGGGGCTTCAGGGGGTTGGACAGGACACCCAGAGGGTCCTGTCAGGGTGTCCCGGGGCTTCAGGGGGTGGACAGGACACCCAGAGGGTCCTGTCAGGGTGTCCTGGGACTATAGGGGGGTGGACAGGACACCCAGAGGGTCCTGTCAGGGCGTCCTGGGGCTTTAGGGGGTTGGACAGGACACCTAGAGGGTCCTGTCAGGGTGTCCTGAGGGTTAGGGGGTGGACAGGACACCCAGAGGGTCCTGTCAGGTTGTCCTGGGGCTTTAGGGGAGTGGACAGGACACCCAGAGGGTCAAGTCAGGGTGTCCTCAGGCTTTAGCAGGGCAGACAGGACATCCAGAGGGGGGTGGACGGGATGCCCAGAGGGTCCGGTCAAGTCGTCCTGGGCCTTTAGGGGGTGGACAGGACACCCAGAGGGTCCTGTCAAGCGCCTTGGGCTTTAGCAGGGCGAACAGGACACCCAAAGGGTCCTGTCAGGCTGTCCAGGGGCTTTAGGGGGGGTGGACAGGACACCCAGAGGGTCCTGTCAGGCTGTCCTGGGGCTTTAGGGGGCTGGACAGGACACCCAGCGGGTGTCCTGGGTCCTGACAGGGTGTCCTGCGCCTGTAGGGGGGTGGACAGGACACCCAGAGGGTCCTGTCAGGGTGTCCTGCGCCTGTAGGGGGGTGGACAGGACACCCAGAGGGTCCTGTCAGGGTGTCCTGGCCTTTAGCTTTGCCACATTCACTCACAATCAAGACCATCAACAGGGATGCCAGTCTTCAGGGGTTTTCAGGGTTTCAGGGGTTTTTGAAAAAATACATTTTGGTCTAAAATATTCTGTAAAAGTTCAGTGATATTTTTCTGTTTCCCCCATCTCAATTTCTGTAAGATTTGAGTGTAAACCTTTCACACCTAGCATGTCTTAGTCAAGCCCCCAATGCCTTATCTGAGATCGTCAACAGTCCCTAGCTGTACCGGGGAGCTGTTGTGACTGATGCGGCCAAGTTTCTGAGAAAAGACCCGGTCTCACCAAGCCGTTTTCAGTTTCAGGGACACCCTGCACTCTTAAACTAGAATGTAGAAAGGGTGCCGGGAGTGTTCAGGGAGAGTTTTCCCCTAAAGATTAGATGTGTTCAATGTCCTTTAATGAGAGAGATTTCCAAAGATTGGAAGAAAAGATTTGCTGGATGTACAGTAGGTACATTTATAAATGAAACAGATAAGTTTTGTAGCAAATGAAAACAGTGTGTTTTAAATACATTGCATAGCAAATTAAGATTGTAATATTTTCTATTATTTAGCATATGCTTATTATATAGGTATGACATTTTTATAGTTATGCCGAATCCTATTTTGCACAAACAATGAGTGATCACTGTAGGAATGCATCACACTTACAGAGAAGAATTTAGTCTCTGGAAATAAGAACCTCTTTAAATGTTCTTTGAAAATGTGAAATGGTTTGACTAGACTACTGAGATACAGAGACAGAGTGCAAGTCTATGGAACCTAACCCAGTTAGATATGTCTCTCAGTGAAACCACAAGAGCAGCTGTGAGTTAAATGATTCTAGGGCTGGACTATAAATCTGATGTCACCACCCCTTCTCGACTTCTGTGACCTCCCCTACCTCATGATGTCAACGGGGTGAAAGGTCAATTTGACAAAGGGGGAATTTTATGAGGCATTCTTGGGATACTTAAGTGTAAGCAGGACGTACATGGCTAGATAGGGGAGGGTCGTTGTCACAAAGTTTTAGGCTCTAAACAGACTACACCTATTTGGATTTTAAAGGATATTGACAATATGGAGATACCAAATGGAGGAGATACGTCTTGTGATTCTAATTTAAGGAATAAGTTTAGATGGGGGTGGATGGAGGACACTGATGAAAATTGTGACAATTTTTCAGAATATATTATCAAGTTGAATTTGCCTGGAATAGCTATGTGTCGGTGGTGTCAGCATAAACTTAAGTACTCAACCAGTGGGAAAAAGACCTTCAAAGATCATTCAAAAAGTAAGAAGCACAGACAGAAGAGGAACGCCATCAAAACTACACAGTCACTCCCTGCTTCCTTTCAAGCTTTAAAGAGTGCAGAAGATTGTGTTAGTACAGGGAATTCAGATGCCACTAACACCCAAAATAGATGTGAGCAGAATCCTAATGACTATGGCAAGGAGGCTCGTATGCATTTGAAGCAACCAGTGAGTTTTCTTGATAGAAAATCTCATGCAGAAGCCAGAACCATTGCCTTTACAGCTGAGCATTGCCTCCCACTCAGCATGGTCCCAGGTTTGGTTGACTTTTCAAAAGAAATGGCCAAGGATATGACAGCGTTAAATGCATTGAATATCCAAAGAACAGCAGCAACATATAAACTAAAAGAGGGCATGCACACAGTGGTGCATAAAAGGTTAGTACATGACCTCAGAACGACACCTTTCTCTATCAATGTAGATGAATGCTGTTCAAATAACAACGAGAAAGTGTTTTCTATTTTGGTGTCCTACTACTCAGAGAGCCAGGAAGAAGTAGTTATCAAACACTATGCCTCCATCAGTATGATTACTGTGACAGCTAAGTCTCTCCATAAGAACGTTCTAGAACTGTTAGAGGCTGATGGAATCCCCTTCACTAACCTTATTTCATGTCTATGTGATAGTGCTAACTATATGAGAGGGAAAAAAGGTGGCTTTGAAACTCTTTTAAGAGAGACAGCACCTCATTTATTGGATGTAGATGGGGATCTTTGTCACCACATCCATAACAGTGTACAGAAATTCTGTCAGCATTTCAACTCTATTGTTGAGCATTTGGATGACACCCTCTACATAGATCTTAAATTTAGTCCTGAAATGCGACAGGATCTCAGGGAGATATGTCTTCTCACTGGAGAGAAGTACCATGTTCCAAAACAGAGAATATCCCACCGATGGTTATCTGCCTACCATGTCACTGCAGACAACTATATCATGCTGAATGCACTAACCATCTTCTATTGGTCTTGGGTGCCACAGAAAGACAAGGAAGTCTATAAGGATATTTTGAAGGAAGCATTGTCTAATGTGTCTGAGGAAGGATGTCAGGATATCATAAAGATTCAAAAGAGGTTGGCATCAAAGAAGTTCACAGAAGATGGGAAGAAAAGGAAGGAAAGACTTGTTGACTTGCTGTTCTACAAGAGGGTGAACACTTTGCTGTTGATGGGGATGTATCTTGACATTTTGCCTATTTTCAATGCATTTGTGAAAACTGTAGAACAAAAAGTCCCCCAGGTACATAAGATTTATGATGAAGTCATCCAGCTAGTCAAACATTTCCTTGGGTATTTCATGCCTACTCATCTGATCAAACATGAAACTGGAAAAAAGCTGAAGGCTTTAGACATAGCAGGTAAATGTCTCCCCTCAAGGAAAGTGCATGTTGGAGTTAAAGCAGAGGAGCTACTCAAGAAATTAGAGAAAAAAGAACAACAACAATTCCGTAAAAATATGAAAAAGGCATACATCACAACAGCAGAATACTTGGTTAAGAAGGTTCCCTTAGACAACAAGGTTCTCAAAGTATTATCTGCCCTAGACCCCAGAGTCCAAGGTCGTCAAGAAGCCAAAGAATCCCTTCTTAAGCTGAAAACCTTCTTACCAACTGTCCTTAAAGAGCCAGAGACTCAAACTCTCTATGATGAAATAAACAAGTTCTCACTGGACCCAACTTTTGACACAGAGTTGTCTGTCCAACTTGACAAATGGTGGACTCAAGTTTTCAAGTCAGGAAACTACCCATCTCTCAGCAAACTTGTGAAGGCATGTTTGTCAATATTCACAGGGCCCCATATTGAGCAATCATTCAGCTCAATGAATCTCATCATCAACAAGACCACAAATCGTCTTGATATCAGTACATATTCTGCCCTACAGTCACTCAGATATGACATGAAGTCTAGGCACAAAGGTGCTCTGGAACTGTTTCACAGGGATGATCCTAAATACTCACCAGTTGACAAAGCAATGGCTTTCCACATGCAAACAGCACATGCACGTCACCAGAAGAAGGCTAGGGAGTCTAGGGAAAAAGTTGTTAGGCGTATGAAAAAAGTGAGCCAGTCTAATAAGCTCCCAGGACAAACCAAAAGGAAGGCTGTGACAACATTAAGCAGTCATACCTCTAAAAAGCAGAAGACATGCTAGGGATGAGTAGGTTAGTTCCCTTCTTACTTGTTTAATATGCATTCTAAACGTACATTTAATACACACATTATTATATTGTATATTTAGAATTGACTAGGCAATGCCATAAGGTGTTTTTATTTTTCAGGGAATTTTTTTGGTCTGCACTGGCATCCCTGCATCAAGCTAGATTCATTCGGATATGTAAACTTAAGAAGTCTGTAAAATAAGTAAAAACTATGACTATTGCTGAAAATGATTACCACAGGAGATATCTTTACAAACAAATGAACATTTCTGTGTCTTTGGCTCAGGTGGAGTTGGAGGGTAACGGTATCTACGACAACATCGGCCACGGTTTGCTGGTGTCAGGGGAGGCGACCGTCATCAAGAATGACATTTTCTACAACCAGCTGGCGGCGGTGAGCGTGGAGGGCGGTGCCACCATAGAGGTAAAGCCATTGTTGCTTTGGGGTCCTGCACGGGGGTCCCGATTTTTCCTGTCAAATTTAAGAAATGGTTATATTGGCTTTTGTTTTCTCTAAAAATGCTGATGTCCCTTGTTGAGTTTTAAGAAGTGGCTCTCTCACACTGAACTATTGTTAATGTTGGTTTTAATACTGCGTGATGCGTATATAATTAAGTATCCATGAGTCGTTTGTCCAGAATGTCTGAGTCAATCAGACTGCGTTTAAAGTTAGCTCATTCACTTCCCAATAGTTCAAAAGAAATGAACGATGAGGGAGCTCTTAATATGAAAGGGGTTTTATTCAGTAAACATCTCATCCCGAGTCAAAGCCACTGTGTATAAGTCTCCATCAGTCCACCTCCCATCTCCTATCAGCAATCAACCACATTTAGAATACAAGTTGTTCCAGCACGTTCTAGACCGCTCTCGCGCTTAGCTCTATCATAATCCTATGTCCGAAGTTGTTGGTATAGGTAAACTCCAGTCTGCTACGCGGGAGCCGATGTACTTACTCCGAGTAGCTCCTTTGCTAAACTCACTCAGCTGACATTCTCACTAAAACTCTACTAACTGGTTCGCTCCCTACCTTGCAACGCCTTTTATACTGGTTAACAGGTGGCGCTGGGAGCGTAAGATATTTCTTCTAGAAGTAGACTAGACGTAGACTTGCTAAGCCTGATCCTTGATAGGTTATATAACATGAGGATATATTAAAAGTGCTAAGCTATTAGTACAACACTGTCAAATTTAAGAAAGTTCCATGTTGCATGTTGTTAAAGAGAAAACGTTCTGAAAACTGCAATATTTAAAAAAAATATTTTCTCTCCAATGGGTTTCTTCCACTACAACATGGGTGGTCATCTTTGAAGTCAGATTCCAGTAGCCATTATGTGGGGGTCCAGATCAGGGTCAGGATAAGGAACAAATTCCTTGACAAATTGGCTCCCATTATGAAGATTGATTGCACTTTTTTTTGTAATGTGAGATGTCTTTGTGGTGGTTAACTGTGGTCAGGGCGATTAGAAGCGTAACATGACATTGTGATGGTGCAAGAGATGTGTCAGAGTCATCACTGTTTTTTAGTGAAAAAATCCTCGTGTATATGCTAATTTCCGAAAATTAGCTGATTAATGGAAGGATTTTTTCACTGTAATGGATAGTGAGGACTCTCTTTTGTTCTTTTGGGAAAATAACGGATCTAAAAGACTATTGTTCACACATTTATTGTTCTTACAATTGTCCCCTGTCGCCACCTTCAAGGCTGGATGCCTCTGTACAAAGCCAGCCTGGTTCTGCACATAGGCACGGCCCCTCTCCCCCTGCCCCTGCCCTTCCTCTGTACGCTCATTGGGCCACTGGTCTGTGCACGGGGGTCGGGTGGTGCGACACATTATATAATAGGTGAAGGGGTCAGGGGTAGTAGCGCGACGAGGGTTCGCTGGTAGTGCCCCTTCTGCCCCACCCCCCTTCCCCCTCTTCTTCACCATTCGCCGTCCCAAATCTCGTTATCTCGTGAAGCAGTTAGACTGTTTAAAGGCTAATAAACCTATATTTCCCCAAATAAAATGTTTGAAAAATTAAAACATGTAAGTTAGTTTGAGCGCCTGGCGGTTTTGGATGTAACTACAGTCTAGTCCGTCTACTGCCTGCCAGGTAGCACATACCCGTACCCCTGCCACCCCTGGAAGCTCATTGGTCCACTGGTCTTTACAGTGTTCCAGATGATTAGTGTCAGGTAAACTTCCACGCTATGCTTCATATAGACTCTTATCCACACTCCAGTCCCACGTCATAGTTCAGTGGAGGCTCGACAAACAAACCCACGTGTTTCGGGTAGCCCGACACCTGATTGGTGGGAGTCAATAATGTTAATAACCCCTTGGGGTACTCTACCTATTGGCTAGAACCAAGACCAACGGGTGGCCCAGGGCACCAGCGTAGGTCTCAGTGTGCTTCGTCATTAGTCACTTTGGGAAATAGTGGGTTTGAACTCGACAAACTACTTCATCATGTGACTATATGGCGGGAAATCGATGAGGAAATAGGAGCTGGCCGTAGTAGTAAACCCAAGATATCATATGCATACAGATTTTACAAAAATGTGGTCGTTTTGGACAGTGCCTTCCACATTTCATTGGAAATAGTTGGATTCAATGTCTTTTATGCATACTAGATTGGATTTACGCATACTGGATTAGATTTACACATACTAGATTGGATTTACGCATACTGGATTAGATTTACACATACTAGATTGGATTTACGCATACTGGATTAGATTTACGCATACTGGAGTGGATTTATGCATACTACAGGACTCTGGCATAAAACGGTGCCAGTGACGTACAGGTAAGAGGTCCAGAGGTCCCCTGACGCATAGGTTCCCATCTACAGGTCCCCTAATTTGATGGCATCTACCCAAGCACAGGCCGGCAGCTCTCTTAGATTTATGCCGTTTTCGTGCAATGACATCGCCTACTGCAGCACGCCCTATCAGCTTTGAGTACCGCTTATAGCTTTCCCAGTCGTTCCCTTTTTTTTTTATTCATTCAACTCCAAAAGCAAGTTTACAAGTTTGGCAGCCTAGTTTGCAGAGGGAAGTTACTTGGCCATCTCATTTCCTCAATACAATTAAAACATGGCATTTCTTAAATTCGACATGAGAAATTGAGAACAACAAACCGTACGAAAAGTATTTAGCCAATATATGTAACACTGTCTATGTCATCATTCTTTATGCTGCTGTCAGTGATCTGTTTGAAATATTTTTGTATTTTGAATATTTTTTGTAGATGAATGATATTAAGATTAGAATGATTTTTTCACTAATAGATCGTTTACGATCTTCATTTCATGTTTCTTGTTAACTTCTGTCTCACATTTTTTATAACAAGTCTAAATTTTTATAGCAAGTTCCAGTGGTGACTGAGTTAAAAGTAGAAGCATTTAAAGTTTGGGTGGTTGGCTTTTGATAAACTTTGCTTTGTAATCTCCTCCTTGCGATTAACCATGTCTCTGCTTTAGATGCAGGAGAACCGCCTGTACTCGCCCTACGACCCAGCAGTGACGGTGCAGAAGGACACTTCGGGCTGCATCCACCACAACACGATTTACCAGGGGCGGTGCCAGCCCCCCATACACCAGCCCCCTCACACCACTGCTCGCATCGCCGACAACACCATGCTGCCAACCCAGGGGTAGGTACAGAAAACAGGCTGACCAAAGAGGCACAAACTGCCCACCTTCATGCAAATGATTAGAAGTCCTGGCCAATATTGCATGTGACACTACTTTTTTGGAACCTGACAGTATAACACACACAATACACAATTTTCAGAATTTTCTTAACATCTAATATTTTATAATGAGCATTTATTCTTTGCAATTAGGGTTTTTAAGAATATTTCTTTTTGCACTTTTTGCATAGTTTAGACAAAATCTTAATGTTAGATCTATAATGGCACAATCGCTTTTAAATTATGAAATGAAAAGTCTGAAGGGAAAATAAAAGTAACCATACTGTGACAATGAATCATGTTTTGAGTAATCTACTATGATATTAAGCAATTTTCTGCCACAGACCTGTGAATGTATATAGGCTGCACTGTACATTTTGTTCCATCACAGAACAGTATTGACTTTATATAGAACACACAGTTTGTTTGCAATAAACATAAAAAGTATCAATAATTTTCTCTGTTCACAACAGTTCTGATCACATGATGCGCCGTGGTGCTGACTGGTTCCTCGACGACCCTCCACCACGACCCCATGTCGAGGTTCCACCAGCCATCTCTGTCCCCTCCACCCCCGCACGACACGTGACCTCAGTGACCCGGGTCATGACCCCAGCGGGCGGGAACTGTCAACAGGGCAGCAAGATGTGTATAGTTTTATAACAGGAAAGTGGGGATGTTAAAATGTGTATTGTTTAATGATCGGATGTCACGGACGGACAACATGTATATTGCTTTTCTAACAGAAACATGTGAATTGATTTTTAACAAGAAAGTCAGGGATGGCCAAGATGTGTATCATTTTATAGCAGGAAAGTCAGAGATGATCAACATGTATATTGTTTTTTAATGGGAATGTCATCGATGGTCAAGATGTGTATTGTTTTTTAATGGGAAAGCCGGGGATGGTAAAGATGTGTATTGTTTTATAACAGGAAAGTCAGGGATGGTCAAGATGTGTATTGTTTTATAGCGGGAAAGTAGGGATGGGAAAAATATATATTGTTTTATAGCAGAAAAGTCAGGGATGGTTAAGATGTATATTGTTTTATAACAGGAAAATTGGGGTCTTTGGATGGTCAAGATATATTGTTTTATGATAGGAAAGTCAGGGATGGGCAAGATTTGTAATACGTTGAAGCAGGAAAGTCCGGGAGGGGCAATTCCAAAGCAACAGTAATGCATGTATTCTTAACACTCTGCACATCAATAGTGCCTATTATAGACTCTAAAACAAGAATTTATAATAATTTATACTAAGTTCCCGATTATAGTGTTCATGTTTTAGATCTTAAGCAATTTCAAGTGTAGATTATAAGGCTTTGTACTCTTCCTCAATGATTCTATTAGCCTAGTTGGTTCAAATGAAATTAGGAAAAGTCTTTTCCACTTTTATGAAATAATTTTAAGTGCAGAATGGCATTCATGATTACTTCGAAAATTCAAAAATCAGTATAATTATTTATCTTATACATATAAGTTTGCAATCTGTCTACATTTCTATAATCTCCATGAGTTCTAAAAGCAACATGTCAACCAGTGGCTTGACAATGCAGTTTGTGGTGGCAACATGGTACACCCAATCTTACGATGCTATCTTCAATGTTAAACCTATGACGGGGATCGTTGTGACCTTGTTATAGAATATGAATAATTGTGATATCTTATTGTTCAACTGTTAAACAATTGTTTAAGCTAAAAGTGAATATATGAGTATAATTGTAAATAAGTATAAAATACATATTTTGTATGAACCAAATGATATTGTATGGACTGAAAGATATGTTGCATGAACTGAGTGATATTGTGCACTAACTGAAGTATATTTTGTAAGAACGTAGGGGTATGGTACCCAGTGAGTGTATAGAGTGACACTTCTGTATTTTTATACACTTAGACTTATATGTTCATTTTTTCCCCATTTCCCTCTTTTTCATATAAGTCTAACTTACCAAATCTTAATTCACCCCTTTCTCTTCTTCGTCCCATATCTTTCTCTCCTGTATAGCCATATCGCTAAGCTCACCAACAATATTTCCTCTACCCCTTTTTGGGGTGGATCAAGAGATTTTCAAAAGGGGGGTGCCCAATTGTAAAACCTTCCACCAGACCCTCTAGATATGAGACTTTGACATTAAAACAATTAGTTTACAAATGAGTATACAAACAATAAGTAATAAACAAATAATATAGGGAGAGGATAGGGGAAATAATAAATATATATGTTCATTTTTATGTATAATTTTATAGAAAAATTAACATAAGTCTAAGGGTATGAAAAAACGGAATTCCCCCTCTATACACTCACCAAGAATGAGATTTTATGGTCTGTTGGATGGACCAAGGGGTATCTTATACAAACTGAGGGATGTTTTGTATGAAACGGGGGATATGTTGCATGAATTGTGATAAAGCGCGTGACCCGATGGATGAACTGTATTTATTGCGTACATGTGATTGTCAGTTGAGCACTTTTTTGGGATATGTATACATATATACTGGTAATTTATAAACTTGTTGAATATTAATAGGACAGAATGCGTTTGAGACATGAGCAAAGTACCATGTTAGATGATGATGACGACGATTGTTGGAGTTAAAGGTGTGCTCAGCAATTTGTCAGCTAGATTGACACCAACTCACTGTTTTTGGATCGTACAAAGTACTGTGATTACATCAATGATCGTGGAATTGACCCAGGCCAGCCACGTGCAATGCCAACACGCTAATCACTAGACCACCCCACCCCCTTCCATGTTAGTTGTTACTGCACAAAATGATACACAGATCAATGTTTGCCTTCTTGCCCTTTAAGTAAATTACATTATGATGAAACAATATTGTGAATGTATTCATTTCTGCACTGTATAGAATGTCATGTATTGTAACGACGATGTTATTGGTCATGTCACAAATTTGGCGCTCTTCTGGGATGGTTACAACATGTCTAGAACGCCGCTTTAAAAGGGCCACTGCACTTCTTTTAGATTTACTGTAGAAAAGCTCCCAAAAAGTTGTGTCAAATTTGATACACCATGGCGGCGCCACTTTATTGAAAAGATGTATAATCTACAGCCTATAGAATACAGTTAGACAGTTCTTTGTTTTATTGATTCTTCTGAAAATCCATCAGTTTAGACCAAACTCATTCTGGATAAGAGATTTGTGTCATATCTGGATACCAGGGGTGGATAAAGGATTTCGGAAAAGGGGGGGTCCACATTTAGGTTAAGTACTAAAATGGCGTGCATTTGCGTGCATGCACATGACTTTTTTTTCTCTTTGGCAAGTAAGTCCCCACCAAAGGGGGGCGGGGGGGGGGAGTGGGGATCAGGACCCCACCCCCCACTGGATCCACCCCTGGGTACAGAAACAGCCTAGTAACAGTTGCCATGGAAAAACCATGCCCTAACGGTCATTTTCGACCTAGCTGCTTCTAGAAAAATAGAAGGAACAGTATTTCTTCCAATTCATACATTTTTTCGTGATTTAGGATTGGGAATTCTGTTATAAGGCAACGTCTGCACCAAGCGTACATCTAGTGGGGGGCCCTCTGAAGCCAGTCAAAAAAAAGGTTTTCTTGAGCTAGTATTATGTTGTGTATTTTTTTCTCCTTTTTTTCAATTCATTCTGACAGGGATAGTTTGTTATTTCCAGTGGAATAGGAATATTTTTAAAGGTTAATAGAGTTTGCTTTTCTAAATGAATGGCATTATATTTTGTGTTGTATATCTCCTTACCAAAAATATTGATATCAGATTACCGTCCATATTGATCATGTTGGTATTTCCTCAAAGGTGTCGAAGGCACCCCAGTCTTCTGATGGCTCTACTCTTACGTCATATAAAAGGGAAGAGAAAGCCTACCTTAATTGTTACTGATTGTTTTATGGTGAAATAAATCACTTCAGATACCGTTACAGAGTCTTTTACTGATAGGCCTACTTAAATGTTTCGTCCCGGAAAAATGGAGAATTCAAAATTGATATTCGTATTTGAAAAATAAGACAGAATTTCTCTGATAAAGTCCTTCAAATACGATCTTTACAAATTTACTGTAGGCAATCCGTAGAACAATATTTTAACTTTAAACTGTCCCCATTTCCACCGGCCACAGGGTATTTCATTATATTATTATAATATAGGCCTACTGCTTACATTTTTGTCAATTTTTGCCACCCTCCCTCCAAAATAACTGGATCCCGGATCTGCCTATAAATTGTCCCGGATTTTACCCATCACAGGTTGGCAGGCCTGTAACGGCCCTGTATTAGGGAATATGTGGAATACCACCGCACGGGGAAATAGGATGGCCCCACCGTCGCCCGAGTGAGGCGCTACTCGTCCACTAGGTGTCGCGCCACACTCACTGAGAACCTGGTGACACGTGACCACGTCACGTGGGTAGGGCGCGCGTCACCTTGGTGACACCCTGAGCTGACACCTTTAGTTAGCTGACACCCTGAGTGGTGGGTTTGTGAAATGACATCTGCGATCATCTGAGGATATCTGAGCAGACACCTCGAGTATAAAAGTAGCGGAGGCCGTCAGGATAGGTCATACAGCCACTGCACATCCAGCCTGACAACACTCAAATATATATTTATAACCACTATTCTTCCCACCCAGATAATCATTGGCCTATACAGTCACACCAGAGACTAAAAAATGGCGACATCCAGCGAACTCTTGACCTTCATGAGAAGCACAGACGCCAAGTTCAAAGTCGTCTGCGGCCAGCTGATCCTATTGGACAACGAGATCGAGGCTTGCCGGAAGCGGGTGCGGCGCGCCAAGCGGACCAATCAGAAGGCGTTCCTGTACCAGCAGCGGCTGCGTCTCGTCACCCTGGAGAACGTGCGTCACGTGATGTGGACCTACATGGACCACGTGGGAGACGTCCTTGACCTCACCCAGACCCGACTTTGGGACGAGCATGGCGTCGACTGGGACAGCGTCTGTTAGCAGGACCCGGATGGAGGAGCATGCTGCACGCCCATTGGCCACGGCAGCTGCAGGTCACATGAGCCTGCTGTGTGACGGGGTGAAATGGCCCTCTTCAGGGCCTCAAACTCACAACAAGTTAGAATCTTAACTCGTTTTTTTTCTATCCCCCCACCTTGTTTTTCTTCCCATTATTCTTAATTTCTAGCTACAAATTTTGAAGATGATAGATGATACTCGTGGCAGATTTAGAGGGGGGGTTGCAGGGGACGCCCCCCTATTTTGGGCCAAATATTAACTTTATTAATGCAAAATTCTCGAATCTGGAGGGTCCAGCAGAAATTTTACAATAGGCCCCCCCCTCCCCCCCCCACACACACACTTTCCTTTTGAAAATCTGTGGATCCGCCCCTGGATACTAGGGCTATGCCTACACACCCTCGTGGTATGGGTTTGGATCCTTAGACAGCGCAGCAGGGCCCAGGAGCGGATCCCGAGTCGGTCATCTAGGGGGGGGGGTGAACTATTGTTGTGTTTGATTTAATACTGCGTGATGTGTATAACTAATTAATCCGTGAGTTGTTCATCCAGGTTATCGATCCGATCAGCCTGCGTTAAAGTTAATACATCCATTCCCCAATAGTTCAAAAGAAATGGACGATGAGGGAGCTGGTAAAGTGAAAGGTCTTTTATTCAATTAACATCTCATCCCGAGTCAAAGCCACAGTGAATAAGTCTCCATCAGTCCACCTTCCCATCTCCTATCAGCAATCAACCACATTTAGAATACAAGTTGTTCCAACACATCCTAGACCGCCCTAGTGCTTAGCTCTATCACAATCCTTTGTCCGAAGTTGTTGGTAGTGGTAAACTCCAGTATACTGCGCAGGAGCCGCAGGTATTACTCCGAGCAGTTCTTCTATTTCTATGGTTAAACTCTAACTCCTAACTAACTCGCTCCCTACCTTTGCAACACCTTTTATACTGGTTAACAGGTGGCGCTGGGAGCGTAAAATATCTCTGCGTAGAGGTAGACTTGCTAGGTCTGATCCTAGCTATATTATACAAGATGATAATATATTAAAAGTACTAAGCTATTAGTACAGGGGGGGGCAATCTAGAGGGGGGGGGGGGTAAACCAACCCCCCTATAGAAACGTGAAAATAAATAATGTCAGATTTGTATGAATCAACAAAGGTAGATTATTTGGGGGGAAAATCCACTCAGTCTAGCCCCCCCCCCCCCCCCTGGTCCCCCACTGGGGCCATAATGCCAATAGGCCTACTTATCTTCGACAGGTGACATTGACCCTTTATAACGACACGACATGGATAGTGATGCGACATCATCCTTAATGATGCGACATCATTCTTAATTTGCCTAATTATTGTTCTTTTTTTTTTCAATTTCTGAATCAATGCCTGGTCTTCTAGATCAAGTTTAGAACAGTGGTGAAAAAATGTATTACATATAATCAATTCATTTCCTTCATTGAAAAACTTGTACAATCTATTGATTTACCATTTAAATTCGAGTTTGTTATTACAAATCTGGATTTCAACAGGCACATGTCATGTTGAATGTGACAAGGGCAAATTATCTCTCACGTTTAACTATTTCAATGAATTTACGTATAGAAAATCTGCCGCGGAATTAGGAGGAGAGGTCTACCCCCCCCCCTCCCCCCCTCCCCAAATGATAATAGAAAAAACTAACTTTTGTGTTGTAATGTTTGAGATAATGGTCCACAACCACATACCCGCCTGCTCCCCCCACCCCTTTTCCCACCCTATCCTATCTTTTTTTTTTTTTTTTTTTTTTTATTTCAACCAATTCTAACAAAGTTAGTTCTTCCATGGTACAGCAACACAAAATCAACATCTTATTGCTAATGTTATGAGATGAAATGAGTTAAGGTGAACATGATATCCATATTGGCAACGAGCAAAGTTTTTAACAACGTTCATTCTTTAAAGAAATATTTTTTATCGCATTTTTAAATTCCATATTTGATGCCAACCGCTGTACTTCATTGGGTAATTGTTGCCATAGTCGGTGACCACGATAAAATGGGCTCATTTGTACTCTGGTTAATTTGGTGTATGGTGTAGGCCTAATAAAACTCAATTTTTCTTTACCTCTAGTGATAATTCCGGAAGTTGTTTCATTAACTAAAATTTCGTTATTAATCGTTTTACTCTCTCTCTTTTTTCTCTCTCTTTTCTCTTTCCTTTCCACAAAAAAAATGCCAGATTTGCCAAGTAGGCCTATACAGTGGCAAGATGGGGCCGCGCTGGACTTGAAACAGATGATGAGCTACAAAAGGTCGGCGCGGGAAACGGCCGCCACGCCCCCTACAGGGGAAGACGGGAACCAACTGAACGGCTGGTTCCCGGCGTGTTGAGCCTCAATCTACCTGACTCCAGCCGGAAACCAGCGATGGCCGCCGTAAACTGACCTATTATCGCCCACAACACACGCCTGTCAGAGTATCAAAGTGCACAGGGACTGATTCATAAATAACCTGGGCCTTATGTCACAAACAGGTCACAAGCTGAACCCAAGGTGCGCCAAGCAGATCCCGGCCAAAGTGGTGACGGAAACTTAGAAAGTCCCACTTTCTGAACCCCCCGACAGATCTCGAGCCAGGCCTTTGGCTTTGCTGTGCCTGTGGCTGAGTGTGGGTGTGGCTTAAACTTCAAAGTCTAAGACTGGATAAGACTTGGCAAGGTTTGAGTGTGGCGATCCTCGGCGGCCCACGGCGAGTGGAGTTCGACGCTGCCGGGGCCTGCTGCAGCGCGGCCCGTCAGCACGCTTACCGCGCGGCCCGGTCCCCTACTCGGCGACCGGACGGACGGTCTGTGCAGGCCAATCAGAGGGCTCCCTTTCTGGCCAATGGGAGGCCTGCTCTCCCTCCTTGACTGACCAATCAGAGCACAGCATTGTTTACTCCAGGGGAACTCCAGGGGAGAGGGTTTGGGGCACTGGAGAGTCTGGAGTAGGGTGCTCTCTCAGGGGTCCGTGCTTTCAGTGCCCAGGCTAGAAAAGGGGGGCTCTCCTGGGGCTCTGCTCACTCTCTGTTTTGTTGCTGTAGGGTTCTGACCTTGGTAGGTAACCCTGACTTGTGAGACTTAGAAGGCCTGTTTGGCTCTAGGGGACTGTTACTGATATAGCCTAGTTTAGGCTGGTTTTTGATATACTTTGTGGTGGTTGTTTTGCCTATGTCTGTTAGACTAGGTTGTTTTATTAACTTTTAGTTAATGGTTTTGCCCCACAAGTACATATTTTGACTTAACAGTTTTCCCCTAAAGTTTCAGACTTGCTTAGTTTGGCCTGTTCTAGATTAAGACTTTACTTATTTGGGCCTGTTTTCCAAATTACAGACTTTGTTTATATTTTGTATTTTTCAAAGTACAGACTTTGTTTACCTTTTTGTGAAAGGGTATTTGTGTAACTTATTTTTTGGAAACCTTATTTGTAACTTTGTGTTACTGTTGGTACATTCTGGCTTTGTACTTTACTTTGTAAATATCTAGAGAGATTGTTTTAATAAACTTTGTTCAACTTAAGTTACTGTTGTTTGGTCATTTGTCACACTTCCAATCCTAGTGATCAACCTGGTTTAAATTGACTCCCCGGGCCTAACCTGACCCAGGGAGCGCTACAGTTTTTGGTGCCTGTGACCAGGATTGGAGATAGCTGTGACTTTGACCAATGATATTTTGATAGCCATACACAACGAGAAGTTATTACATTTTTCAGACGACCTGCTTGACCTCTGCTTGACCTTTGACCTCAGCTTGACCTTTGCTTGCTTTTGCCCTGCTTGGACATGAGCCAACCTCCCAAGAAGGTGAGCTGCTACTGGCTGTTTTGTTGATGCCTTATTTAAGGAAACATTTTGCTGTGCATGCTTGTGCATGTCCTTGTTGTGCATGATTTGTTAGGTTCCTGTGAGTACAGGTTAAGCAGTGCTGTGATTTACAGAAGGGTGACCAACCCCTTTTTGTGAGTGGTTATAACTGGACTTGTGTCTCAGGTCTGGTTCTGATTTGAGTTAAACCTGTAAAAGGTTGTTATTTTGTGAGTTGCTTCTGAGTAGTAAGGATGGATTTCCTGAACAGAAGTGTGACCTGGCTGTTGTCGCCTTTCCGTTCAGCTGGGATAAACAATGCCCAGCCGAATGCTGTTGTTAGGCATCAGGTCAATGATGGACCTGATCACCCTGACAATGATTGGGACACAGTTTCTCACATTAGTGAAGCCAGCCATTTCTCTGACGCTAGGTCACAGGATGGCAGGGCTACGCCAGCTGTTAGCAGGGCTACCCCAGTTGTTAGGGGGCCTAGGCAGGCAAGTCCTGTTAGGAGGCGTGAGGCCAAACCTGCCAAGAAGATGATTGTGCCCATGAAATATGATGGGGCAAGTGATCTGGAGGACTTTATTGGCCATTTTGAAGCCGTAGCCCTCTGGAATGAGTGGTCCTATGATGAAAAGGGCATGCAGCTGGCTTGCTGTCTAGTACAAGATGCCAGGGAGGTGCTGACAAGTGTAGCCCTCCCCTTGCAAACAGATTTTGATTCTCTAGTTTCTGCCTTGAAAGGTCGTTTTCGGCCTCCTGGCCAAGAGGCTCAGTTTACTTTTAAACTGATGAATCGTGTCCTTAAGGCCGACGAATCTTTGGCAGCTTATGCCCATGATTTGCGCCGGTTGGCGATTCGTGCCTTTCCTGGTGAAACACCAAACGAGAGGTTGTTGATTAACATTTTTGTCAAGGGGTTGCGTGACAATGGGATGAAACGGCATGTCCATGCTTTCACCCCTGCTACCCTGAGGGATGCTGTGGATACTGCCACAGCATATGGTGTGTATGACGATACAGTTAGTATGATTCAGCCACCGAAGAAGAAGCCGGCTCCTGTGGTTGCCCCTGTGCAGCAGACTCCTGCTGCTGGTGGCAATGCCAAGAGCCAGCCAAGTAAGCTTGATCAGGTGCTCAAGGAGCTTGAGCAAGCTAAGCAGAGGATCGATGACCTTGAGAAGAAAAAGCAGCAGAACTGCTCTTATAGAAGGAAAGATTTGTCAGAAGTGGAATGTTGGTGTTGCCACAAACTGGGTCATTATGCCATTAAATGTCCTGTCAGGCCTGACAATTCTGCTGACAAAAATGGGGGAACCACCTCAGCTGCCCAGTCGGCTGGAAATGGTGGAACCCCGAGGACAGAGAATTTAAACTAGATCCGGCTGGCCCTCCGCCCAAGGGCAAAGCCACCAATTTAGTTGTAGATGAGGATATCGGGCAGTTGATTCATGTCCGGGCAGTGGATGATGAGTGTTGGTTTGTAAACAGTCATTCTGCCGGATTGAATGTTGAGTGGTTAGTTGATTCTGGGGCTGGGCATAGCCTGATTAATTTTGAGAAGTTCATGGCGATGGAGCCTATGAATAGACCTTCTCTCAGGGCGTGTCCACTCCTGTTGAGAGGAGCTGGAGGTGAGGCTCTCAAAGTTTACGGTGAAACAACACTTGAAGTTCGGCTCGGCAGTTGTTGGTATGAGATACCCACCATTGTAGCGGAGTTAGGAAATTTTGAGGGCTTACTGGGAATTCGGTACTTACGGTCAGCCCGTGAGTGCCAAATGGACCTAGTTAGAGGCATTTTGTCAGTTGATGGCAATAAGATCCAACTCCATGAGAGGATGCGTGATGGTGTTGCCCAAGTTAGGGCTGAAGTTGGGTTTGTTGTACCTGCTGAGCACGAAATGGTTGTCTGTGGAACTTTGGGTAGCCACTCACTTTTAGCTAAAGAAGGCATTGTCGAACCATCCCTTGAGTTTATGCACCGGACTGGTGTCTTGGTTCCTAAGGCGTTAGTTCACCAGGACCATGGGAGGGTAATGGTTGTCCTTTCAAATTTTAGTGAAGATCCAGTACGTGTCAAACCGGGGACCATACTCGGCATTTGGACACCGGCTGAGGAACTGGAGAGTGTGTCTGTGGCTCCTGTATCAACCGGGGGAGGTCAGCAGTCCCGCAGATCTTGCTCAGTTGAGCAGTTGCCAGAGCATCTCAGGCCACTAGCGGCTGACGCTGCTAGTGGGCTGAGCAAAGAGGAGCTTGAGATGCTCGGTGGTCTCCTGGTAGAAAATCAGGATGTCTTTATGGGGCCTGATGGGCAAGTTGGACGCACTGGAGTTGTGAAACATGCGATTCACACAGGGCAGTCCAGACCCATAAAGAAGCCACCCAGACGTTTTGCAGACTCTCAGAGAAAAGTGATTGAGAGGGAAGTTGACTCTATGTTGGAAAAAGGTATCGTAAGGGAGAGTGACAGCGCTTGGGCCTCACAGGTTGTTCTGGTTACTAAGAAGGATGGGTCGGTTCGCTTTTGCGTTGATTACCGCCATTTGAATGAGGCTACGGAAAAGGACGCTTATCCGTTGCCTTATATTTCTGACTGCATGGATGCTCTCCATGGCAGTCAGTGGTTTTCAACCCTTGACTTGGCCAGTGGTTACTGGCAGGTTGAGGTTGAGGATAGCGATAGGCAGAAGACCGCCTTTGTAACCAGAAAAGGGCTTTATGAATTTAATGTCATGCCTTTTGGTTTGTGCAATGCCCCAGCGACTTTTGAAAGACTTATGGAGAAGGTTCTCCGAGGTCTCCAGTGGGAGACCTGTCTTGTCTATTTAGACGATATAATTGTCCTGGGCAAAACTTTTGATGAGGCTCTTTACAATCTGGAATCCATCTTTTCTCGGCTGAGAGACGCTGGGCTGAAGCTCAAGCCTACCAAGTGTGACTTGCTCGCCGAGAGAGTTGGATTCTTGGGTCACATTGTTGGACGCGATGGAATTCGATGTGACCCGAAAAAGATTCAGGCTGTTAGCGAGTGGAAGACTCCAACTTCTGTTACGGAGGTGAAGAGTTTTATGGGTTTGGCGAACTATTATCGGAGGTTTATCAAGAGCTTCTCAGCGATTGCGGAGCCCCTGAACAGACTGACGTCAAAGACCAAAGAGTTTTCCTGGACTGAGAAATGTCAGGAGGCCTTTGGGTCTTTGAAACGAAAGTTGACGGAGGCTCCCATTTTGAGTTATCCCTCTCACGCTGAAGAAGATTTGTTTATACTTGATACCGATGCTAGTGATGTTGGGGTAGGAGCGGTGCTCTCCCAAGTGCAGAATGGTGAGGAAACAGTTATATCCTACGCAAGTAAGACCCTGTCCTCCTCCCAGCGTAACTACTGTGTTACCTACCGGGAACTTTTTGCAGTAGTTTTGTTTGTAAAACAATACAGACATTATTTGTTGGGTCGGAAGTTTAAAATTCGTACTGACCATGTGTCCTTGAAGTGGCTGATGCGTTTCAAGGATGCTGAAGCCATGGTGGGACGATGGGTCCTACAGCTGAGTACCTTTGACTTTGAGATTGAACACAGGCAAGGGGTCAAGCATGGTAATGCTGACGCCTTGTCACGGAAGGTTCCTAAACGTAAGATGGCATGCTTGCGGGACTTGTGCCCAGAGTGCCCTACGGAAGACCATTTGCCTATGAAGGATGTGCGTTTTGTCGAGACTAGTTGGGTTCGGCCAGACCAGAAAGGGGTGCTGCCCCTTGGGTTAGATCAAGGAAATAAGGCAGGTTTACTGTCTCCTTGTAGACCCACACGTTCCGGGGGGTTGGTGTGTGATCCATCGCCCAGAATGGGGAGGGAGTTGCCCTCTAAGCCAGATTCCAGTGTGACAGCTAGGGAGCTGTTGCCTGGGAGGCTTGCGTGTGCTGGAGTTTTGGTTGAAGGGTTTCCGAGAGTCCAAGAGAGGGGGGTACCCTCTGGGCTGAATCAGGGAGGTATGGCAAGGTTGCCATCACCTGATAGGCCTACATGTTCCGGTGGGTTAGCGTGCGATTCGCTGCCCAGTAAGGGGAGGGAGATTCCCTCTAAGCCAGATCAGGAGATGACAGGGGTTCTGTCACCTGTGCGGCTTACATGTCTTGGGAAGGAGGTGCCCGAGTTGTCTAGGCAGGGGCCCATTTTTCCCTCTGATTACATTTGTGATGCGCTCAGTAGCGAGAGTGAAGAAGAGGAGGCAGACGGTTTCTTGGGAGATCGGACTGAGTCCGATTGTCCTAAGTTTCTTCCAAAGGACTGTGGGTTGAGTGAGCTACATGCCAAATTTGTTTTGGAGCAGGATGCTGTGGTTAATCCAGTTATTTCGGATGCTGTGAGGCAAGTGGCCGACCCAGATGGACATTGGGAAACGGCATCCGAAGGTAATGAGTCAGAGGATGACTTGGCTGAGGGGCTGTCAACCGAGCCTAACTGGTTGGACACATGGTCCCTAGAGGACCTCCAGCGGATGCAGCAGGAGGACCCTGTTGTTAGGAAAATCCTCCAGTGGAAGTTAGATGAGGTTGGCCGACCAGATAGGGAGACTTTACTCGGATATGACGAAGATACCCGAGTGATTTGTATCCAATGGTCTAGTTTAGTTGTCCGGGATGGAGTTCTTTACAGGAAGTATGTTAAGGGGGAAGGCCAAGAGGCTGTGACCCGCCTCCAGTTGGTGACACCCCTGAAGTTACGGTTTGAGATTTTTCGTGAGGTCCATGCCAGTCGGACTGGTGGGCATATGGGTACCAAGAGGGTGATTGCCCAAGTTCGTAGGAAGTTTTATTGGCCTAGATGCAAGAGTGATCTTAATAGATGGTGCAGAGAATGTAACATATGTGCCCAGATAAAGCCGGGACCAGGGCATAGGGCACGCTTGCGGCAGATCCCTACTGGTTGTCGTTTAGACCGTGTACACATTGATGTTCTCGGAGAGCTTCCTGAGACAGATGGTGGAAATAAGTACATTTTGGTCCTAACAGACCACTTTTCTAAATGGGCTCATGCCTGGGCTATGCCCAACCAGCTGGCCCAAACAGTTGCAGACGCAGTAATGACTGACTTTTTCATGGTATTTGGGTTGCCAAGGCAAATTCATACTGATCAGGGGCCGAACTTTGAGTCACATTTATTTAGTCAGATGTGTTCGATGCTCGGTATTGAGAAGACTCGAACGACTCCTTACCGGCCCCAATCAGATGGTCATGTAGAGAGACATAACCGTACTCTCCTACAGATGTTAAAGGCTTATGTAAATGACAATAGGGATGATTGGGATGACCATCTCCCTTATGTCATGGCTGCATATCGTGCAACCCAGCACGAGAGCACCGGGTGTACTCCGAATCGTTTGTTTTTACATAGTGAGGGTACCTTGCCTATTGACCTCATTGCGGGTTCGCCCCCTGAGGATGAACCTTGGCAGTGCCCTGTAGAATACATTGAGTGGGTACGCCAAGTCATGGCTGGTGTACACCAGAAAGTGTATGAAAATTTGGAGACGAGTAGAATTCGTCAGAAACGAAATTACGACCTCCGAACAAAGCCAACCCGTTACCATGTGGGGCAGTTTGTTTGGAGGTGGTACCCACCCTCATTTAAGAGGAAACTTGGCAAGGGATGGGTTGGACCATACAAGGTGGTCGGTTGTCCCACCGATCTTAATTGTGAAATCCAACGCTACCCTGATAGTGGGATGGTTAGGGTCCATGTCGACCATCTAAAACTTCATTATGGAGAGTTGCCGCCTCAGTGGCAAGAAGTAGAGGAAGATGGTGTGTCAGAACCTGAAGATGAACTACAGGAGGTCACCCCTGAGCCGGCAGGGGCTGACCAACACCGTGATCTAGGGGAGGATTCTTCTGATGAAGAGAGTGAAGCTGGAGAAGATGTACCTATAGAGGCACACCCAGAGGGTGACGTAGCAGAAGTCCCCTCTGGGGATAGTAGGGATAGGCGAAAGCCTGTAGTTTTGAAAGATGTCCCTATGGAGGGGAGTGCCAACTTGAGACGAGGGTCTAGAGTCCGAAGGGCTCCGAAACGTCTCGACCTTTAGATGTTGGTCTTGTTTAGTGTTTAAGATGCTTGACTTAAGTTAAGAACTTTTTTTATCTACCTGTTTTGTGCTTACGATGCTTAACTTAAGTTAAGAACTTAGTTGTCGATTTGTGTTTAACTTATGCTGAGACCTTTAATGTTGCCTATTAATTTGAAGATTGTTGTTACTTCATATGAGATGGTCCAGAAAAGTAAACTTGTTGTTCTTTGTGTTGGCAGTCGCGGAAGGAGGTGAGCTGTCACCAGTGTGGCGGCATCTTCGACGGCTACAAGGAAGTGTTCGAGCACCGGGCAAGGGCGCATGGGGACACTGTCTACCGGTGCCCCTACTGCCCCTACCTGAACACGAGTCGGCAGATGATCATGGGTGGCCACAGGAAGGCTCGCCACCCAAAGACCACCATGCTCCTCGAGCAGCTTAAGCGCGCCACCTGGGACGAGGTGGTTGGCTCCCTGGAGGAGGCGGATCCCTCTCTCCCTGACCAGGGGGCACTGCAACCGTCAACCGGGCCGGCGGACCAGGGGGTCCGGCGGGTCACCAGCGAGACCGAGTGGGAGCGGACTGAGACGGTGCGTCTGATCGAGACGTCCGTAACGCTCCTCACTCGGGTGACCACCGTGATCACCAGGTATGTCGGTGGACATGAGTCCGAGAAGGTGGTCACGGAGGTCTTCGGCCGAGATCCCTCCACTACCTCCTGGGTCCGCAGCCCAAAGGCCCTTCCGCCGACCGCCACCGTCGGTGGGCTCGACGACAACCCGGCAGGCAGCGGGCCGGACCCTGTGGTCGACTGCCCTGGTGGGGAGGGAGTTGCTGGCAACTCCAAGGACGCCTCCACCAGTGGTCAAGGGTCGGCTCGGAAGCGTCGGAGCCAACGCAGCTACAGCTTAGAGAGTGAGAGTGAGAGCTCGTCGGACGAGAGCTAAGCTCTTTTTGGACGTTGTACATAGAACTTCTACACTGTACATATTTACACCGGTGCTAAAGAGACTTTATTTTATCCAAGAGAGCGTTTTTCAGAGACTTTTATATAACACCCAGGAGGTGTTTCGGACTGTTTATGTTTTATACTGCCATGTACTGTTCCATGATCTATGTATTTTGTACTGTACTGTTCCATGTTCTATGTATTTTGTACTGTACTGTTCCATGTTCCATGTATATTGTACTGTATTTTTATGTATTTTTGCACTGTTTTTACTGTTTTTTTTGGTAACAATGCGAGGGCGCATTGGTCCAAGGAGGGGGGCGTGTGGCGATCCTCGGCGGCCCACGGCGAGTGGAGTTCGACGCTGCCGGGGCCTGCTGCAGCGCGGCCCGTCAGCACGCTTACCGCGCGGCCCGGTCCCCTACTCGGCGACCGGACGGACGGTCTGTGCAGGCCAATCAGAGGGCTCCCTTTCTGGCCAATGGGAGGCCTGCTCTCCCTCCTTGACTGACCAATCAGAGCACAGCATTGTTTACTCCAGGGGAACTCCAGGGGAGAGGGTTTGGGGCACTGGAGAGTCTGGAGTAGGGTGCTCTCTCAGGGGTCCGTGCTTTCAGTGCCCAGGCTAGAAAAGGGGGGCTCTCCTGGGGCTCTGCTCACTCTCTGTTTTGTTGCTGTAGGGTTCTGACCTTGGTAGGTAACCCTGACTTGTGAGACTTAGAAGGCCTGTTTGGCTCTAGGGGACTGTTACTGATATAGCCTAGTTTAGGCTGGTTTTTGATATACTTTGTGGTGGTTGTTTTGCCTATGTCTGTTAGACTAGGTTGTTTTATTAACTTTTAGTTAATGGTTTTGCCCCACAAGTACATATTTTGACTTAACAGTTTTCCCCTAAAGTTTCAGACTTGCTTAGTTTGGCCTGTTCTAGATTAAGACTTTACTTATTTGGGCCTGTTTTCCAAATTACAGACTTTGTTTATATTTTGTATTTTTCAAAGTACAGACTTTGTTTACCTTTTTGTGAAAGGGTATTTGTGTAACTTATTTTTTGGAAACCTTATTTGTAACTTTGTGTTACTGTTGGTACATTCTGGCTTTGTACTTTACTTTGTAAATATCTAGAGAGATTGTTTTAATAAACTTTGTTCAACTTAAGTTACTGTTGTTTGGTCATTTGTCACACTTCCAATCCTAGTGATCAACCTGGTTTAAATTGACTCCCCGGGCCTAACCTGACCCAGGGAGCGCTACATGAGCTTGTGATTGTGACTGTGAGTTTTGGATGGGGAATGACATTGTAGGTAAGTACAGTAGAATGCTATCAATGACGGTCAGCTTGATTTAAATAAGAAATTTAAAGCTAATTTCTAAGAAAGGTCCTGAAACGAGAATATATCTTGATTTTATAGAAAACTTTTCAATTAGAATTTGTTTCTCATGTCATTTCCTATCATAATCTTTTGCATTGGTCGAGTAGATCTACATGGTTGGGGTATTGAACTTCAAAAAATGTACTTTTCAGAACAATATTTTTTGAATAAATGTCCAAGATGTTGAAAAAAGATGAACTAAGGAATGTATTCATAACATTGTGACCAATAGAGATAATAAAAAAAAAACTATTGTACAAAGGTAGAGATTAACTCATTTACTTTGCGCATGATAATTGAAATAGTGTAAAGGTCACCAGTTGAATACAAGAGGATAATAAGAATTCTTCCAAATAACTTAGCTTATGACAATACCTAGTATAAATGTGGCAGGTGCCGCTGGTAGGTGTAAATATACCTGATGACAATGTTCAGCAGGGTACATCCCGTACACCTCCCAACAGGCGTCGATGCCTGGGGTAAAATCAATACCAGACTGCTATAAGAAGTGAGAACGCAGTGTAAGAGAGCGAGAGAAATCATTAACGTTTGGACAATACGGATCGAGAGATTCGAGGGGTTTTAGATAGCTACACAAACCATAGGGACATCTGGTGACTTACACGGTACAACCGCACTACGGCTGGAGGTGAGACTAGGCGGACTCTGAGGAGGAAGCTTACTCTACCCTGAATTGGAATTGTAACACCTATTAGCACCCATTAGGAATAATATTAATGACAGTGATTATCTCGGACAATGCACTATAACTATAATTAACCATAAACAATACAATAGCGTTCATTATCATAAATCATGTGCAAATCACGGATCTACTCATTACATTTTCATTTTCAAACTTTCTTTGACAATATTGTTGAGAATATCATTAGCAGTCAGTGAGCCATAGAGAGGTGGCTACTATCCGACCTAGTCATAAACTGATGCAATTAAAATGTTAGGGCCGCGCCATGCGCCATTTGATACATTAAAAACTGAAATGTCACATTGAATTTTGAAACAGTGCATCATGGGAACATTTCCAATTTTCAAAGATGTTAAAATATATTTAAATAAATGCATTTCCTTGAAAATATGTCTCATTCGCCTTAGCAAGGAGTGTACCATTGTCGTATTGTATTTTTTCCTGACATAATCAATGTGATGATATAGAATGCTCCATGTTCCAGGTCTCCGACCAAAGTCTACGGATTAGAAACAGCTCAGCCACACTCCCAACGTTGCCGCACGCTCTACCTCACCATGGCCCAGCCCCACCGCCAGATGCTCAGCCTAATGAAGTATGTCGATTCATATACAATCCATTTATGCCTATTGTAAAACCATAATATAAGCCACGCTCTCGCACTTTTGCGTTCCTCTTTCGCATTTTCTTTGGTATCTTTTTTCAGAAATACCATAGAATTCAGTGTTAGTAAAACCATAATATATTGGGTATGCCAGTCATAAAAAAGAGCAACGCGCACTCAAATTTCTGAGAAAATCACAAACGGAGGTTGGGGGTGCATTTAACATAGGATCCTATGTGAGAAATGTGGTTATTTTGCTCTTTGTAGATATTCATCCAATCTTCATACAGTAAGTGAGAAAAAGTTTGGAATTTTCCTCATACATGATGTCAAATTTTCCTCATGGGTCCAATTTTCCCACAATCGCGAAAATTCTGTTTTTCCCCATAGGCGCCAATGCTAAACATGGTCACTTCTGGCGCCCAGTGTTTCACTGCACGATGACGGAAATGCCGGTGTTACCGCTAACTCCGTATAGGTCACACCCCTAAAGTTGGACTCTGATGGGTATCTGTTTTTCAGACTAATCCTTGTTCAGAGTGCGGCTTAAAATCGGGGTTTATAGTATTTCACAATGCTCCCATATGCCAACCTATGTGCTCTTGTATTTTTGTTTTTTGTAGGCCAATTCAGGCATACGCAGTTCCTATTATCCCTGTATTTCATGCACCTGCAGGCTAATTTCAGAGCATTTTGTACACAAAAACTGAGGAAAGTTAATAGGAATTTCATAGTTTTTGGCTAAAGAAATATGACTAATGAAAATTTATCACAACTAACATAAGAAATAGTAAGAACATACAGGTGCAAAATGAAAAATGTCCAAATCCTACTTTTTCAGAACCTTCAACCATAGATAATACCATAAATATTTAAATGTTGCATGCTAAAGGCCTGTGAGAGGATATGAACTTGTCAACATATTTCCTCCCACAACGCACTTTGATTTAGCCTGCAGGTACACCAAAATACAACAAACCAGAGATTCGCGTCTGGGAGAATTCAAGGTGCATTGTTTCAACATTTTCTCCCCCTGCCCCTCCCCCACAAAGTCTTAAGCATGTAGTTTGTATAATAAAACATGAGAACAATTTTCTCATTTTAAAGATGAATTTGTAAAAGTTTGCCCTAACCGTCAGGTGACATGTTATACCTTAATTTCCCTCCTCAAAACTGAGGTTTATATCTGTTTCATAGAAATTTTATTATTTTCCGCAGAAGTGACTTTCCACGACTGGACAAAGTGTAGGTCTCCAATTGTTCAGCCTAAATCAATTACTAAGTCACAAATAGATTGGACAGTGTTTCCCTAACCTGTTGGACAGTGTTTCCCTGTCCTGTTGGACAGTGTTTCCCTGTCCTGTTGGACAGTGTTTCCCTGTCCTGTTGGACAGTGTTTCCCTGTCCTGTCGGACAGTGTTTCCCTGTCCTGTCGGACAGTGTTTCCCCGACCTGTCGGACAGTGTTTCCCCGACCTGTCGGACAGTGTTTCCCCGACCTGTCGGACAGTGTTTCCCCGACCTGTCGGACAGTGTTTCCCCGACCTGTCGGACAGTGTTTCCCCGACCTGTCGGACAGTGTTTCCCCGACCTGTCGGACAGTGTTTCCCCGACCTGTCGGACAGTGTTTCCCCGACCTGTCGGACAGTGTTTCCCCGACCTGTCGGACAGTGTTTCCCCGACCTGTCGGACAGTGTTTCCCCGACCTGTCGGACAGTGTTTCCCCGACCTGTCGGACAGTGTTTCCCCGACCTGTCGGACAGTGTTTCCCCGACCTGTTGGACAGTGTTTCCCTGTTGGCCGGATCGTATAATAGTGAACAAAGAACGGTTGATGGTAAAATCAGTTCTTTTATTATCCAGGCTCTCCAGTACTTCTGATGTTATAGTTGTATAGTTGCCCCACACTGGACTCTGCTGGTGAGTGACCCCTCTGTTCCCTCTCCCTGCCGCCGCATCTCTGACTGTTCAGAGACGGTACCCGGCAAGTAAAGGGACGCTAAGTCACGTGGGGATCCCTAATTAATATTCATGCATGGATCCCCACACAACAGTCATATCGAGCTTGTAAAAGTAATGTAGTATACACAAATAAAGATACACTGTGTAACAACCCTAACCTGTTGTTGATTTCTCCGCAGGTTGACCAGTCTGCGTGCCACCCTGAACAAAGCGGGCACCGAAGCCAAGGTGCGCATACCGGGCTTCACCGCAGATGATTTTGACCGGACAGGTAATCATTTACGTCCACATCCTTTTCTAGTTTGGTAATGACTATATCTACTAAACATAGTCACCACCAAACAGGTCTCAATTTAAAGCTTCACAATCTGAAGTCAACCTTTGTTATAATATAAGAAAAACTTTGGTGGTGGGTGTCACTGTCAGTGAGTGGCAGTACAACCCAGACGAGTTTATCACGGCTTGAGGCTGAAGCCCAAGGGTCGTATCATCCCCATGGGTCACATGGCCATCTTAGGAGGATCCCAAAGGTTCTTCTGTATTTCATCACCCAAATATTGTTCAAAAGCTGTTGAAAATTCTGAAAACGAGCGGTGCATAGAGCCTGTCACACCTCTGTCTATGCACACCGCTCATTGGCCGTGAGGGTGATAAAGTGTACTGTTTTCTAACAACTCTTTGCTTTTTAGTATGTGTTCAGTAGGGGGTATGACAACGCTTGTCAATTGAACTGAAAGTCATGCCCATCTGGAGTAATTTTAGCTGACTTAGTTTTTTTCTTTATGCTAATTTGATGTGCACTCTGCTTACAGATTGTAGTTGTTTAAAGAGAACATGTATAAAGCTATAGGAATGTTTCAAAGGATCTTCAATGAAATTTTGTAAAAGAGTTCCTGAGTTAGTAGCTTTTTGTGTGTAAATTTTGCTGAGCCTTTTTTTAATGATGGCAATTCTTATTAGATCCCTGTTCAACGACCAGTATTGTCAAAGCCACTCTGATATTGAATACCTTAGGTATGCACTTGGAAATGGACTCGATAACCCCGAGGGTTTTGTGGTCATCATAGGCTAATAACTAATAATTTTCAAGTAATTCTCAGCCCAGTTAAAATATCTTAGCCAGTGAACATTCAGCGGTGGTCTTGTGTTCATTGTCCTCGCCTGCCATGAGGCTAATGTTGGGCCTAACAACAAAAATTGTTGTATTCAGGTAACCCGACATGCCCTAATTTTTTGGCCCTACCCTAACTTTTTTTTTAAGGATTTTCCCCCCCAAAGATTTTCAAAATCTAAAAATTGACCAGAAAAACATTAAACAGCATGAAATAGCATACATTTGATCAAGGCATGTGTTTAAGGTGCTCAAAATTGTTTTTAGATGATGTTTAGAGGTTTTTCTTTTAATTTCCACCTCTCCCTGGTAAGTAAAAAAATAAAATAAAAGAAATCGACCCACCTACCCTAATTTGTCCGACCCATTTTACCTGAACACAGCAATTTTTTTATTATTTGGCCTTAGTAGTGCATCAACCTTGATGGTTTCCCTGGTATGAGGATATTCGTAACAGTGTTTCACCTTTCGTTGTTTTACAGGTAACCTATCAGTCGTGCGGTTACAGCGATTGTTGACCTTGGCCCGATTCTATGCCTACCACACGCCCAACCCTGAGTCGGGCAAGTCCTTCCTCGAGTATGACACCCTCACCAAAGACAAGTAGGCACAGTTTTGTATTACTCACAGTGTAAAAGCATCGTATAAGGAGCCGAATGTAGTGTAATTGCCAGAATTGAACAGCGTTATCAAGTACTGCACATTAATACCAACGATGGTGTAGGCAAGCAAAGGTTGATTTTCATGATCAGAGTTCTCCCCAAAGCCCGCCGCCACCGGCACACGCCAGACTGTAAAGCCCTAATTACACTACGCGTCGGGTATACGGATGGATACTGGAGAACTCGGTCCGCAGGAGAACTTGGCCCAGGAGAACTCGAGCCTCTGGAGAACTCGGTCCAGTTGTGGTGGAATAGTCTTTCTAAGGCAAAGCAAACTAAATATATATCCCTCTCTTCTAATAGATCTCTAGGGTTCATATCTAAAAGGCTAACTCGTCCCTATTCCTAGTCTGTGGGCTGGAAACTGCCAAAATATCTAGTGGACCGAGTTCTCCAGAGGACCGAGATCTCCAGGACCGAGTTCTCCTGCGGACCGAGTTCTCCAGTTACCATACGGATGCCCAACGCGTCTGAAGAATATATATATCACTACGCATTGTAACCAACACGAAGTATATTACACTACGTGTTTGGCAGGCGTTGGGGGTTGCGTTGGGTCACGTTGGCATGTTTTTATATAATACCCTCCGTGTTGGACATTCAGATTCACGTTTGATATTCGTGTCAGCAAAAACACAAATGAAACGGCCCCATCGTGAGCCAGCCAACGCGTAGTGTAATATGACCTTAAATTTACAAAATAAATTTATAATTAGATTTTTTAACTTGAATTGTCATACCTCCGGTGATATTTCAGCTGTAAACATGCACAATATATCATTTGAAAGCTTATTTAAAGTCCTGTCGATTGACGTAGGACTGTAAAAATATTAAATGAAATCTAACTAAATACACTTAAATTTACTCTTTTTGTCAAGCATTTTGTTAATAATTATGAAAATTGTAAGACTGATTGTTATTTGTATCATATTATCACGACTTTTGTAATACTTAGATATAAATCAGTGTATACTTCTGAAAGGCAGCGCATAGCGTTGAGAATTGTCTGTTTCTTGCGAAATAAAAGAGAGAAAAATTATTGCAATATACCCCCCTCCCTTATCTGCGCCGGGCTGTGTTTTTTTCTGAGCAGAACCCTGATGATGTTTTGCTGTGAATGTAGTAACAGTGGTGCCTCCAATGAGATTCAGCGCAAACCATTACTATGAGATCTCTTTTGTTGTTGTTTGTGACGTCATAACTTGGTTGTTCATGTTGCGAAAAATGCCGAGAGAGATTACGTAGTAACGGTTTGTATGAACTCTGATAGGAGGCGCCACCATCAACAATGTCACAAAGAATATGTAGGCAATAGCTCGAGTTACGTATCTTAGTGTAGCTATAACATTTTTGCAGATACAGAGAGAAATATTCCATAACAAGAGTTTTTCTCTAGTAGGGCTAAAATTTTGAGGCTCTCACGATTGAAGAATAAAAGTTGACTCTATATAAAAAGTTGACTCTACATCCATTTTCTCTAGGTACACCTTCATGGCCTCCACCCTGACGAGTGTGGACCGCGACTACTACACGCTCCCCGACCAGCCGGACCTGCCCTCCCTCGCCATCCGCCTGCGCCTCGGCTATGTGGGACAGGCCTCCCTCAACAGCGTTGCGGAATTGGTCGATGACGTCAGTGGCCAAGTGTTTGCGACAAACACAAATCAAGTTAGTCCAGTTTCTTTGTGCAGTCTGGTAAAAGAACCCAGAAGGGTTGGCCGGACGTTAAATTGACCCAACAAACAAATACACACTGTAGTCCAATTTCTGGTCAATCTTGTTTTGTCTTTTTTTAAATGCCTTCCTACAAAGTTTACTCACTCGATGACAAGCACGAAAGGCTATCCACTTGTGCCATCTAGATATCCACATAAAAAGAATAAAGTAGTTTAACGGTGATGATGCTCTTATGATAATTTTTTTTTCATTTTCAAGTTATTGACTTAAAAAATTATCCGAGTTTGTTTGTCTTATCGTATATATTGGTTTACTTTGCAGTGTTTGAGACTAACTTTTTTGGGTCTTGGCCACCAGGACCAATAGTTATTGGACCTGGTACAAATTTACAAGTATCTTGGGATCCATCTAGATTGTCAGCTTTAATTTAACTATCAATTAAAGGAAACATACAAGATAGCATCGTATAAACTGTTACTACTTAGAAAACTGCAGGGTATTATGACCGAATACACTGCTTTGACTGTAGTTAAATCCATGTTACTACCTTATTTAGATATGGGTAATATGTATATGACATCATGTACCAAGGCCCAGCAGCAGTCAATAGAGGTATTATTGAACACAGCGCTACGGGTTGTATATAAAATTTATAACCCACGAGATATACACTTACTGGACTTATATAATAGAGCTGGTTTGACATCGCTAGACTTTAGGAAACAATATTTCCTACTGAATGTAATGTTCAGATTAATAAAAAACAATTACGTGGAGTTAGTTGTACCTGAAAGACCAACAAGGGCTAATCAAGGTACACTACTAAAAGTTCCTGTTGCGAGAAATGATGTGATTGCTAAATCACCCATCTACATTGCTAAACAGTTGTGGAACGACCTACCGGTCATAATGCGACAGACTAATGACTACGATCACTTCAAAGCACAAAACAAACTGAGATGATATGCTATGATATGAATCAGATTGTTAGCTAATTACTCTATGCTCTTTGAAAAACATTAAATTCATATACTCATCCCATCTCATTCCACCTAATTATTCGATGATCAAACATTGTACATAAAATATCAAATCGAAGTATGCCATCTACCCAATTACATACAGATTTTTCTTGTACTAGTTTAAGTTAAGGCTGGAGGTGAGGGAAGAATGGAGAAATCCAACTCACCCCAGGATAAATAAAATTGTTCAAAAAAAAAAAAAAAAAATAGTGTCAAAATATTGTTGGCCCTGATACCTTGCTGTTGGCCCTGAAATAAGGCATAAGTGATGTTGGAAAACTTAATAAATGAAGGCCAATTACTATGCCATTTAAGCCATAAATTGGCTAGTTAACTTCTCCGGATTTTTCGTCACTGATGAGAGGTGTCTCAGCAAATCCTTAATCCTATGTTTGTTGCCTTAGGTGGTGATGGTGGACAAGGCGACCCGTAAGCCGACCCCGCTCCCCTCCTGGTGGCGCCAGCTGTACAAGGACTCCGTCACCAGCGGGGGCACCAAGCTCGTGGTGGGCTTCGTCACACCCCCTGCTGAAGACCGCTGTCACAACTACGTCATGAAGGTGTCGTGGAACGACATCGACGCCTACAAACACACCAACTACATTGCCTATGTGCGCTTCTGCCTTGATGCGGCCATGGACGCACAGAATGCGGGCTTCTTCTCGCGCCTCTCAGACGACATGCTGCTGTACCCCGTGGAGAAGATGGAGATCTCGTATAAAGGCGAGAGTTTAGCGGGACAGGAGCTGGTCGTGAAGTGTTGGGAGAGCCCGGACGATCCATTCACGGTGCACTTCGACATTAGTCGGCAGGGAGAGGCAATATTCCAGAACACGATACATTTCTACAGGCCTCAAGCATTACTATGATATATTATTAGGAAATTCAGCTCCAGGTGTTCCACAGAATAGCCATGTAGGATTTAGAAAAAATGAATATGTAAAAGGATTGTGGAGAATATAGCATACCAGAACTGTGCAGCTATCTTGATTGAATAAGTAGGTTTGATTAGGTGGAGGTATTCACAAACTTGTTAAGTCAATGTCACTCAGGTTCTGCTAAGATTGACTTGTATTTTACTGAAATAAATATTTAGTGTTGCTAATATTGTTAAACTTTACCGTATTAAATTTTTATCTGTAAGAGTTTTCAAAGACCCCATTAATCCAGATATAGCATATATAGATTTATTAATCATAAGTTATTACTCATACCCACTGGCATTTATTTCTTGAATATTGCTACTGAACACAATGTATGAATGCTATGAGTTTTCTAATTGTTTCCCTCTTTGAAATGTGAAAAGGTTATTTCTTGTACAAAGTTCACAGTCTGCAGTAATTTAATCTTTTTTTAAAAGGTTTTAGGGTTTTATAGATTATATTTCATGTTGTCATTTCATAGATATTTGATTATGCATTCATAAGTGTTTGCATATCTAAGTCAAAATGACCGGCATAATTGTATTATGTTATTGTTCAAGTATTAGATAGTTATTTGATATCTCATGCGGAATTTCATGTTCCTACTTGTACTTGACAACATGTTAAAGTTTGTAGGGCTTGAATCTTGGAGATCTTGAGTAACCAAATAAAATATGTTTGATGAGCGGTACTGAATAAAAAATATTCCAAGTCAATTTTGACATTGTTTGCCGATTTAAATAATAGAAAATGTGCTGTAATAATCTGAAAAAGTATAAATATTCTGTATTATAGTGGAACTAGGTTTTGTTTTCAAAACAATATTCTTCGACGATTATCTGGTCAATCATGACAATGTAAATGAGCATGAAAGCCACTGGTAAATCATACATTCTCAGGCTTGATCAACTGAAATAAAATGCTTAATTACATCATTCTTGTCAGGGGCGGATACAGATATTTCAAAAGATGGGGCACCCTAAATGTAACCCCCGCCCCTCCAGGGGCTTGAAATTTACATTTAAAAAGAGGGGGTGGGGTGGTCTAGTGGATAGCGTGCTGGCATTGTACGCAGCTGGCCCGGGTTAGGATCCTGGTGCTTCCTCTTAGACCACCTTACCTTGCCATCGTTTCCACCCCCATAGCTACAATCATAGTGCATTATACAAGCAAAAAAACGTGAGTTGGTCCTGATATACAGATCAGAGATATACAGATGGATTTTTGCAAAAAAAAGTATTAGATACAGAGGATCAATTTCTTGGAAGAACTTAAGCCCTGAAACCAGAAATTTACCAAATTTTCAATCATTTAAATTCTGGTCAAAAAAATATTTAAAAAACAAACTAAACTCAAAAATAGAGCAATTAAATCAAAATCTAAAACTTATCTTTTTCAATCATTTTTGTGAGCCCTTAATTATAGTTTTTAGTATTGTAGCTTATGGGAAGGGCTCACTCAATCAGTCATGTCTTTTGTAGGTATTTGGGCTTTGATCTGATTGCCCGGTTAAACAATCTTACATACAAGTAGTTACAGGCCTTTGTCCACCGGCATGCATTTGTAAGCAAGGACAATTAGTGTGCATCAAGTGTAATTGAGTGGGCAGGCCTCTCCCCTGCACCCTCCCCCACCCCCACTCCTTGAACTGAGTTCAAGGAGTGGGGGAGGGGGAGGGTGCAGTTTGAGAAGCCAGAACTGGGTTACATAACCAGTACTCCACATTAGGACCTCCACTGTCACCTGCAGGTGGGCAGGTCTAAGTGGATGGGTGCAGGTGCCCCTTTCCTAAGCCCCTCCCTGAGTTGTGTGTGACAGCAGCAGTGGTGGTGGTGATCACTACTCATAGCCCATATGTCCATTGTTATGTTAAGGGCGAACATCGATCGTTCCAACGATCGGAACTTGATAGTCATTTGCTTCTTGTTCATTTTCATTTCTTCAACATTACATATCATCATTACAAACTAAAACAAATTCAATTTAAAACATTTGATAAAATAGTCAATTTTCATTTAATTTATTTAGTCTTAAGATTTTTCTCGTAATTGTTATTGTATTACCAAAATATATTGCTATCTCGATGTATTGACCTGGCTTTAGAGGAGGATCGGATCCCATATTCCGTTCTATTGCCAGTATAAGTCCTTCCCTGGTTATTATGTAGGAAAAGAAACTAGTCACAATTTACGAATATACTTATTTTATTATTTTTTTTAAACATTTTATTTCAACTGAAAACATTTCAGGCCGAGGCCTGTTCTCCCGCTGTTTCCAGTACAGGTCTGGATTGAATTTTCAGATAAATACAGATTTACAATGACAGTTATAGAAAAAGGACATCGGTTCATCAGCGCGTTTTCCAGTATCAAGTGATCATGTGTTCTCGAACTTGCTTACAAGGATAGTGGGTATGAGATGTGATCAATTTTAAGGTCATGATGTAGTGTAATCGATATCAATATCCATAATACTACCGACTCATACTGGAAGTTAAGTATGCGTTACAGTTTTCGAGATTTGATCTTTACAGATTTACAGATTGTACAATATAGCATAAAAATATCTTTTATACATTAGTTGTACAGACAGGCACAAGTTATGTCGTATCATTCAATAAGGTAGCCTCAATGACCCATCGTCAATCAATTTTAAGAGTTGTTGTTTAAATTTATGTTTATTTTCTTCAAGCTTAATTTGTTTCTCCAAAGTATTCCAGATTTGTGCTCCATAGTAAAAGAGGATTTTCCTGATAAACTTTAGTCTCGGCACTAGAAGTTCCAGTGTCAGTCCGTCTAAACTACGTGTTATACATCCTTCAGATCTCGTTAAGATCTTAGCCCTTTGCAGATTGACTGAGGTCCTGACACACATTACTAGTTGAATGATACGACTTTCATCAAGCATTCTTATATGTGCCAGTTTGTGCATATCTTTAACATGTATAGATTGAGGGTCCTGTATATTTAAGGTACATCTTATTGCATGGTTCTGTATAGTTTGTAAGGATTGTCTGTCAGCCTGTTTCAATACTGTCAGAAAAACATTTCCATAATTTAAGATACTGCAAAACAAGGCTTTACAGGTGAGAAGTGCAGTTCTTAAATTCAGATATGGTCGAATCTTCCTTAGTAGAAATAATTTGTGGTGCGCAAGTTTAAACATATTTTTGTAATGAGTATTGAAATCTAACCGCGAGTCAATTTCTATTCCCAGGTATTTAAAGCTATTAACAGTTTTGAGCAGGTGTGAGTCTACTTTAATAGTATTTGCCGAAATCAGGTCAGCATTGTTGCCTGTCAGAAAGAATTGCGCTTTTGTTTTTTGAATATTTATGGTGAGTTTATTCACCTTGCACTACTCAGTCAGCCTGTTAACATCTTTCTGTACAAGTTCCATCCCTGCACAAACATCAGTTCTGCTGACATGTCTGTATAGTACAATAACGTCAGCATACAAATACAACTTGCAATTTTCAACAATTTTACACACATCATTTATATACATGATAAAAAGGAGCGGACCAAGTACACTGCATTGGGGCACTCCATATGATATACTGGAATTTGTAGACTAGGCTTTGTTGAATCTTGTATGTTGTGATCGGTCAGTTAAGTACGATTTAAACCAAGATATAGAGTCGTTATTTAAGTTGTAGTGTTGTAATTTTCTAAGTAAAATTTGGTGTGAAACAGTATCAAAAGCTTTCCGAAAATCAAAATAGACTGCTATTGTATGTAAGTTGTTATCAAGATTTAAATAAAGGTCGGTAGTATAGTTGTACACCGTTTGGGTTGTCGATCGATTCTTCCTAAAGCCATTCTGCAAATCAGTGAGGAGGTTATTTACTTCCGGGTAATTAGATAGTTGGTCATGTACCAGGTGTTCTATTATTTTACTTGTAATTGGTAAAAGTGAAATAGGTCTAAATTCCCCAGGGTCCATGGGGTTGGATGATTTAGGAATGGGGACGACAGTAGCATGCTTCCAGGACTGTGGAAAGGTAAGTGTATCAAGTGATGTTTGTAAGATATCTAGTAGTAAATAATCATATTTAATGAAAACCATTTTCCAAATCCTCGAAGAGATTTGCTCAAAACCACTTGCTTTATATATTTTAATATCCTTAATATATCGTACCAAATCTACAATATTGAGTTTGTTGAATTCAAACTGTAAAAACTGCTGTTCACTGGCGGTTGCCAGTTAGTATGGACAGTTTTGGTGTCAGGAATTTCCATGGCTAGTTTTTTACAAATATTACTAAAGAAATTATTGATATGTGTGGCTGTATCCAGATCATTCATAGGTAAACCATTCTCATCTAGGAGACCAATAACACTTTGCATGTTGTCGGGCACAATAGTTTTAATAATATTCCATAACTGCTTTGAGTCATTTTTATGCCTTTCAAGTTGATCTTTCACAAAGTCTGATCTCGCATCCTTTACTGCAGCATTCGCCTGATTTCTTAATAGTCTGGCGTGGGCACGGTCAGTAAGATTCTTTGTTTTACTTGCTTTTTTAAGTGCCTTATCCTTATCCTTTATGATCTCCAATAGATCTTTAATTAGCCAACCCGGCTTATTATTTTTGGATTTGAAGGTTCGTACTGGGCATTGAGAATTGGTAATAATCATATTATAAAAAAGATCCCATTTATTCTCAACACTATCAAGAGTAAGAGTTTTGTCAATACCAGCTAGCGATAAGTTCTCTAGAAAGGATTCTTCATTTAGCTTTCGATAAGACCTGCCTACAAAACTTTCCTTTTCAATTTTAACCCTATTCTTTTCAAAACTAATCATGACGGGGAGGTGGTCACTCACATTCCAGTCAAGTGTTTCAGCACGGACTTCCTTCGTAGAGTTTGTAAAAATAAGGTCTATAATTCCCATATTGTTATTTTGATTAAATAGGGGTCTTGTTGAGGTATCTATCTTCTGGAAAAGTGAAAAATCCTTAGTGAGTTTTGCCAATTTCTTAGTGTTGATATTATTTTTCTTACCCCAATCAATATTGAGGTCACCACCCAATGTTATTTCAGACATATTTAACTTCGGAAGTGAGTTAATTAAGGTGTAGATAGCTTCTATAAATTTGTCCACATCCCCATCTGGCGGTCTATAGATTGTTATACAATACAATGGTCTCGTATATTTAATATTAACTTTGATAGTAACCACTTCAAGATAATCCTCAGAAACAGTAAAGGGTTTATTCTCTAATATACTAACATTCATGGATTCTTTCTAGTACATAAGCAGACCTCCGCCTCTCTTGATATGGCCATTGGGATTAGTAGTTGATCTATCTAATCTAAAGTGGTTGAACCAGTTAAGGTTTAACATCGGGCCAGGAAAATTCTCCTTAAGCCAGGTTTCGGTTATACCTATTAAGTTTAATGAGCTTTCTCTAATGTGCGTCTGTACAAGATCCAGTTTGTTACAAATACTTCCAGTAACAGTAACTTAACTGTTTCCTACAATTATGATTACTCATGGTAGTAAAGTTTCAACATGTTGAGACTGATACAGTTCACATGAGGGTGAGTGATGATGAACACTACGGGCCATGCATTTAATGCCTCCCATAGCTGACTATGAAAGAGAATAATAACCAATTATACAAGTAATAGGTTGAACTATTGTTAATGTTTGATTTAAGACTGCGTAAGATTCGTGTATATCCAAGTCTTCGTAAGTTGCTTTCCAGAATGTCTGAGTAATTCAGACCGCGTTTAAAGTTTGTCCATTCACTTCCCAATAGTTCAAAAGAAATGAACGATGAGGGAGCTTCTTAATATGAAAGGGTTTTTATTCAATAAACATCTCATCCCGAGTCAAAGCCACCATGTATAAGTCTTCATCAGTCCACCTCCCATCTCCTATCAGCAATCAACCACATTTAGAACACGAGTTGCTCCAACGCCTTCTAGACCATTCTAGCATTCAGCTCTAACACAATCCTATGTCCGAGGTAGTAGGTATTGGTAAACTCCAGTCTGTTACACGGAGTCGATGTACTTACTCCAGGGATAACTCCTTGGCTAAACATGTTTAGCTGATGTTCTCACTAAACTGAGTGATTACTAACTTCTAACCAACTTACTCACTAACTGCTCGCTCCCTACCTTGCAGCGCCTTTTATACTGGTTAACAGGTGGCGCTAGGAGCGTAAGATATTTCTCCTAGAAGTAGACTAGAAGTAGACTTGCTAAGCCTGATCCTTGTTGGATTATATATTATGACAATGTATTAAAAGTACTAAGCCATTAGTACATTCGACGGCGGTCAGGTGTTTGAGTTTTAAGGAGGTGGACGACATAGCTCAAACCAAATGAATATAATGAACTCCCAATTTTGATGATTGGATATATTTGTTAAACCATGGTGGGGTGGCCTTGACTCTCGTGGTACATTCAACACAGTATCAATAGATTTGTAGATCCGGTTTCAACACAAATTCACAGTGAAATTATTCATTGAGTTGATTTCCACATTTTGAAGCTCAAGGTTAGCAGAACTCGTTCATAAAATGACAAGGTAAGTGTTAAAAATTGATAACATGATTATTTGGATAACAACGTAGATGATGACATAATCATGGTTACAAAATGACAAAGTCAACTTTAGAGGATGAAGTATTCGTCATCTTTAGGTATTCACTTAGTACGTGCCTTGTACATTAAAGTCAGTTCTCAGCATCGTTAGCTGATTTTAAGATTCAAAGATTGCGACACCCGTGCATAAGGTGACAAAGTGAGTTCACAGAATTGTTAGCCCATATTAAGGCCTAGGGATAACGACACCCGTGCATAAGGTGACCAATTCAGTTTTGACTTAGTACATGCATGTACAGTTTCTGATATTTATGATTTGTAACACAAGTCAACAGAACTCAACATATATACAGTGTAGGGTTGTCTTAAACTTCTAAGAGTAACAAGTGTACATCAAATCCAATTTCAGAACAAATTAACACAACATAAGTCAATACAGAGAATTCGGACATTTTGAACGAATGACTTTCATGATACAATGCGTGTCAAATTTCAACCAAACTTCAATCATAACAACATTATTTACAATAAATACAAGGTCTCTGTATCAGGTTTAGTAATACCGAGCAGTTGGAACCAGAAAATACCACCATTCCTGTCACGCGTCCGCCAGCTATACTTAGTACACGTGTACTTAGCGGGACGCTTGACTGGAGTTCCCCCCCAAGGTTTGACCTCGATTTGGATCCTTCGGGCGCGAAGCGCCCGGATGGCAAATTTCTGCTTCGATCAAACTTTCAAGTTTGATTGTTCGACCTGATATTTTGGGCCGATATGAATTAATTCTGGCGCTTGATTATGTTGGTTGGGGACCTAAACTTTAGTTTAGCACAGATTTTATAAGAAATTATACGATGTTTTGATCATGCTAGCCGATTTCAGAATTTGGATCTTTTGGATCAAAAAGGGGTTTTCCAAATTAGCCTCGTTTTGACGTCATTTTAATCAGTGTCGCTCATCTTTTTGGTCGGAGAGGACGTATTTGTTTTTCACTCTCTTTTAACAATGGCCCGAGTCGCAGTTTTCTGTAGTCAAAGGGAGAGCGGGATCGAGGAGTACAACGACCTGATCGTCGGGGATACAGCCCACAGTGTGACCGTGGTGGAGTGCGTAGACGCCGGGACTGCCGATTTAGCCGGGGCGGCTTTCGCGCACCATTGCGTGTGGCCCGACGACCTGTTAGTGATCGTGGTCAATCTTCTGGACATTTTACGATGGGACGCGGAGCTGGAGTTATACATTCCCCTCTTCTCTTCCACTACGGCCGCGGTGACCTTTTACGGGGAAACGCTCAACAGGGCTTTTCTTAACCTGCGCAGTCACCCAGCCCCCGCCACCGTGATGTTTACCACCGTGACGGGCATCAACACGGAGTCTTGGGAGTTGACGTGCGAGGACGCGTATTTCCAACGATGGATGAACCACCTGGTGCCCCGGGTCAACCGGGAGGTTCGCCATGCTAACCGCTGGTTTGGCGTTCCAACAGCCGACCTGGGTCACCGCCTCCACATCACGCGTCAGACTGCAGACGGGGCCTTCACCGTCCACGACTACCGAGAGTTCGTGGACGGTTTCATGCCGACCCATCGACAGCTTCGACGGTGGGCTCGCGCCCTGGGCCGGCTCCTTCGCCAGCTCCCAATAGCTCCCCTCTAGACCAACCCCTTCCCCCCTGTACATACCGATTGCCTGCGGTGATTAGTGGGTCTTAATTCCCGGCTAGTGATTGAGCCATAAACATTATTTTGACAATCATCAAGAGTTCATCGGATCCAATTCCCGGCCAGTGATCGGACCACCAAGGACTAGATGTTTTTCTTTGTGGCTGTTTTGCCGGACTGTTCGGGGCGACTCGTCGGAGCTGTTTGGGGTTTCTTTTGCCGTTGCCGGGCGTCGTCCCCCTCGTCTCCTCGCCTGCCACCGGGTGCCTTCCCCTCGTCGAGTTGGTCCAAGCCTCGACCGCTCCGAGACCGGGTAAGTTGAATCTTCCTTTTCCCACCGTTTCTTGCATGTTAGGCAGGCTACTAATCGTAGATTTTAAGGAGATTGTTGGCCAAATTCTTCTTGATGGTTCTCGGCTCGCCCTCACGTGGTTGTATTCCGGAAGCTGATGTCACTCCCGGAACCAGAAACTGTTTCGCTGGTGATTTTAGTAACGGGTAGCGTGGGTGGCCACCTAGTGTTTACTTTTGGTTCCAAGATGGTGGACGCGGGCCGAGAGTCAGGATCTTGCGTACTAAACTTATTATCTTTTCCAGGTCCTGTGGTATGTTAGGGTGATGTAAATGAAATGAGGTGACACGGCTGGACACTGAACAACGTTCGGCTTACTATTTTAGTGGGAGGGATTGCTTAGGCGAACATGATCAAACATTTTACTTCGCGCGTGGTTGGGCGATAATAGGAGGTTTTCTGACTAGCGGTTTGTTGACATTACCGATCTAAGTAGGTTTTCTGGAGTGTGGGTAATTCGTATCGTATTGTTATTGTTTGATGCTATTAGCTGTTGGGGACTGACACTGCACATGATAATCAGGTATGGGTGGCCAGAGATTCCGGTCTGAGTTGTACAACACAAGATTTGCTGTAACAGGATTCTTTGTTTAGTCGTTATACGTACAGGGCATTAGTGTAAATGTCTACATTGGAAACAGTTCACATGGGGTGCCCTAGGTAGCAAACGCTTCCTAGGGTGTTTTACCCTGGTAAGTTTTAGATGACAGTAGGTGACCAAGTATTTTGGTCCAGACCTCCCAGCGTTAGATTGGCTGTGACAGAATTCTTTGATGAGTTGTCCCCCTTACAGAGTACTGGAAAGATTGACGTGTCGGCCACGTAAGGCGACACCACAGGTGGAGCCGTCCAACGAGCTGTTGGCGACTCCAAGGTAAGTTTGAGATGTAGTGGCGAAGGCCACAGATACCCATCCCATGTTTTAGTCTAACAGCAAGACTTCGTCAGTGTCATTGTGTTAGAATAAGTGTTAGAGTGAGTATTATTGTCCAGAGTCGTCTCGAAGAGGAAAAAATACTACTGTGAGGAGACCGAGATGAAGTCTCTAAGACACTGAATGAACTCCCAGATGAAGATTCTGTATGAATATAATGAAAGAAGGAATGGTATCCTTATTAAGAGCTAGAAAGGCACCAACACCACAAAGATTATCAAGCGTCCCAAGCAGAGATACATGTGTGTACACCGTGGGAGTTCGTACATTCATAGATCAGGCCTTAGTAGGCGCCGTTCCATTGAACGCAGAAGCCACGCTTATCAGTGCCCGAGATTGCCAAACATCTCAGACAGTGATATCCTTGTGATGAATGAGTGGGAGCCTATGCTCACAGGTCGGGACTGAGCCGTTACAAGAACATCCACCTACAAAGGTTTCATGAGTGCCCGAGAGGTGATGCAAAACTGTCCCGCTCAGATTCCCTAACCGACCTTATGGGGAGATAAGAATAATGATAGGAATTGGATCCCTGGTGGTTTCCCTTAGGTGGTCATCATTTTTTTTTTTATATACAAGAGTCAATACTCTTGATACCACTCTTTCTGTACAGCGGTTAGAATAATTACCCAATACACTCCAAAGATTTATACGCAAACAAGTTAACACCCCCTTCAAGGGCGACACCTGTTCTAACATATTTGACTCCATTTTGTGAAGCCTCCGCTTTAAACCCCAGTTTGTTCTTATTGAATGATTATGTCACGACAAAATTCCTTCTCTTTCTGCTAGTTACAGGTGGTAGCTCGGCGTTCACCCCCTACATTCAGCCTGGGGTTTGAAGACCGAGTTCCACTTTATATTGGGTAGTGGTGCCCTTCTGATAATGCAAACGGGTGCGCCACTAACTCCAAACGGTTCACTGAATAGATATTATACCTATGTTAACAGTAACATCTCACTGTCTACCCTATACTTTACATCACATGGGAAAAACCAACATGACAAGCGGTGGGGGTAGCGTTTTCATTCCGTGAGGTATAAATGTCATTAAGGGACATTAAGTATTAACTGTACAAAGGAGGTTGAGATTATTCGTTCCTTGTTAGTTATCACCAGAGGATCGGGTCTCAGACTCAGGTTCATTTCTGATCTGATTCCCGGTCCTCATTAGTTACACGTGGTTTGTCGGTACTCTCCCATTCATAGGACCAGAATGGGTAGCACCGAGTCTCCATTGTTATAATTGGGAGCAGACTGCATATATATTTTTTTTTTAATAATATGCAGCCTACACCCCCTTTTAACCATAGAGATGTGTAAATGCATCTCCTTAGATCACTTACTTCCAGACAGCACCTAGTAAGTCGGGCCTTTACCGAAGTACAGTACAAGGTTAAACCCGTTTTCTTGTTCAGGTCTATGCCCGTTTCTCTTGTGGAGAGTCAAGACTACTCCTGAAAAGACTCCGCCCCCAGCTTATCCTAACTATGCGCATGCCGGGCAGGGATAGGTAGTGCTAAAGACAGAGTTAGAATTTTTTATCTCCTTTCTAATAGATCGGGTAACCTTATTAGCTCTGGGTGTCAACCAAGTTTATTGTAGCTTGTTCATCAGGGAATCAGTAGTCCATGTCCCCCCTCTTCAGCTCAACTGTTGAGCGGAGACCTGGATACTTTTAGCGCCACGACGGCGGTCAAGACTAATTTTCATTCATTTATTTTATTTTATTTTCCTCGACGGCGGTCAGCTCTGAAGCCGCTCATTTTCTTTATTAATTTTAATTATTTCTAATTTTTACCCGGGTCGAAACTTGACTTCTTGCCGTTTTGTCTCTGTTTCGATTAAAACTGGCCTAAAAGTGGTCTAAATAACTTAGTCTTGAATTATGGGCAGTTGTTCATTATTTTCTTTCTTCTTGATACTAGTTGTCGTTGGATCCTGACTTTTTTTTTTTTTATGTTAAAGTCAGGGTCCTTTGACCTAAGACATACGGTGATTCAGTGGTCATTTACACATAACCAAGACGACGGGGCTATTAATAAGGACAGCACCTCGCTCCACCGCCTTGTGAGTTTTCGCTACAGCTTCTCCCCACCCAGGGATGGCTTGTCCCGTCTGAGGGAGTCGCGATATAGTGAGAGAGAGCCGAGCACCCTGTGAATGTCACCAATTCGCCATTGTCCCGTAACTACATTTCCTTGTGACCTCCGTTATAGCTCCCAAATATAGCACGCCTTGTCAGGATTTGCACATATCCTTGCCGCTGCAGCGTGTCTATGCCAGGAGCAAACGAGCCACGTATAAGGTACTCTCGTGTGCTGTCACAGAGCGTCCCCCCTGAGAATGTTACTAATTATACTGCGTTCTTATTATATTTTGCCCAAAATTCCCTGAGGAAGAGCTCTTAGTTACACAAATATTGGTTTGCTTTATATATTAGTTTTTAGGTAAATTTCTTTCTACTCGTCGATTTTTTTTTGTGATGAAGGGACCGCTTGTCAGGAGCCAATCCACCCGGGGCATAGTGACTGCCATGGTCGGGCGTCCACCCCAGTGCCCTTTGCAGCGTCAGTGACGCGTAACCCCAACGTCCTGCCTCCTGTCAGGCACCACTGACACCAGGCCTGTGGGCAGGCTCCTGCTGCTTGTGCAACCCCCTCATCTTTGAGAAGAGTATATATGTAAGCATGCTAAAGAATAGACAGTGGCGTTCCCCAAGTGGCTCCTGTACTGCAGCCCGATCCTAGCGGTAACAACAGCACAGGGGTCAGGTGTAGATGGTACTTGCTTGGGGAAGTTCACTTCGCTCGTTGGGAGCATTGGTCCCGTTGAGCGCTCTTAGGTTTTATACAGAATTTTGAGTTTTTCTTTTAAAATGCTAAAATTTTGCGACACTAGGATCGGTTCCAAATGGTTCCCTACTTTAAAAGAGTTGCCAAATCAATAACAATTAGAGTGTTGAGCTAGGCTACCGGGCATGGGACACTCGACTTGAGAGAAATTTAGATAACCCATGGGTCCATAGAGAGACGGTTGGACCAGCCTACCCGAACTAAGTTTTTCCTGACTGGTGAATCCTTATTGCTCAGGCTAGTCAACAGAACCCTACCTACCCAAACAGGTATCGCCCAGCGAACTTCCTGTAACATTTTAGTTTTAGTATTCGTACCTCTGTGTTATTAATTCACCAATTTTACCTGTACAGTACTAGGTCAGGTTTTACGCTTGGTTCCTTCGGCCTTCCCATATGTCATGAGACATAGTGGATTGCGCCTGAGCTAGAACCCTTTCCAGCCATAAGGCTCTCTCTGCTTCCCAGATGGTTCTTTTCAAACTTGTTCTGATCACAGAGAGCATGGCTCAACTAAACCCACGATATCCAATAATAGGGTATTGGACATGCAGCATTTAGCTTTACCATGGCCTGACTGTACATTGAGCCCTCTCTGCTACCGGAAGATCTTGGACCTACCAGCAGAGCAGAGACGACCGGCCAGTGACCCAGTCGATAGCGATTACCGGTCCCAAGTCACCCTGGGTGGTCACCGACGGTCTGATCCAGGTGAATCTGCCAACCCACACTGAACTTTGACCGTTTTCACTGGCCTTGCCTGTTCACTCCTGAGCTGTCAGGAGCTAGGTGGGGTCTGTCGGCCCCGTACCACGTACATACCACTTACTGGCGGGTGCACACCTAATAGACCTTAATTTAGTTGATTCTGCCGTATGGGATTGGCCTTCCCCGCACCCATTAGCTCTGAATCGGATTTAAATTTTAGTCGTATGTGCCCCTTGTGACCCAGCAGCCCGATATATACGCCGACTAGACGGTACCACAGTAGGATGTTAATTCATCCTTCGCTAGACACGGGGGCCTTCAGTAGTTCTCTCCCCTGCACTATAGTAACAAATTTAACGTGTCCCCGGACTCTCGCGAGCCCACTGCCGCCTGTTGAGTGCTACCCGTTGAGGAGCTCATCCCTCTCGGTAACACTCGTTACATTGTCATATGATAACTTCATAAACCGTTCCTGGATTTATTTCGGATGTCCCTGGCCTTATTGTCTTTCGTGCAGATCCTGTTCCGGTCGCTGTTGAGGTGGGCGTGGTCGATCTAGGAGGAGCGTTAGGCATTGTTCCTTGTCCCAACACCGGTTGAGGCCAGTCCGCTCCGACATCGGACCACCCTGCGTCGATGAGGCGAGGTACTCCCATGGGTACAGGAGTGGCTAGCCCCGAGGAATATCTCAGTAGTCTGGCCCTGGTATTGTATTTTAAGTTACTCATCATCAGACGGGCTAGTTTTTTAGATACCCTCAGGGTGTCGGGTAGTGGCACCTTAGATGGGTGCTGTCCAGGTCTAGTCGCTGCTCCCATCAGCTGCGCCCCCCAGGTTACCGTCAGAGTATACTTCAGACACAGCTGGGTCACCAGTAGATCCCTAATGAGCACATAGCCTTCCGTATAAGTGTGGTCTGAAGGCATAGCCAGTTCGCCTAGGAAGATTGTTTCTATCATATGTGGATTGGCAAACTGTACGTACAATCCATCCACAGTCTTTCTTCTAATATTTCTCCACTTTCGCCACACGAGGACCACTATGGCGATGACTAGTACTGCCAGTAATATAGCAAGTACTGCCACCGCAGTGGGGTTGGCGGTCGTGTCCGGGCATCCAGTTAGTTCCTTTTCACTGCGCAGCAGCTCCTCCGGGTCCGCCGCTTCCAAGGCCATGGCCCGAGGTAAAGTCATGGTTAGTCCGGCCAGGGCAGCCTTGCCTTGGTGGTTCCGCCAGCACTTCCAGAGAACACATCCAATAATTGTCACAGCTACCACTATGCAAAAGATGGTGAGGAGACCAAAACCGCCTCCGAAGTTGCCTATAGAGAACCACGGGGCGTGTTTCTCTACCTCATAACGGTCAGTCGCTTTCTTGATACCCTTGGCCAAGTCTTTACGGTGTTTTTGTATTCGTTTGGCCAGGGAGGTTACAGGTATTTTGGCCTTCAGGCTTTCCTCGATTTCCAGCAGGTCTTTCCTAATTGTTTCAGGGATAGGGTCTGACTCTAACATAGTGGGTTCGTTTTTGGACGTCGTGAAATTCATGTCCCACCCCTTCACACGACTTGCTGCTTCCAACAGGTCATTATGTGGGTACACAACCGTGGTGATCCTGGTGTGCCTGTCACAATTTCGCAAGCTATACGGTATCCATGCTCCTTGTGTTTGGAATGCACAGTCGCATTCCACCTGAACCCTTGCATAATTTTCTATGTTCACTCCGACCGCAGGCTGGTTTCTGCAAATCATTTGGCCTCGGGTGTCGGCGCTGACCACTAGCATATCTCCGTCGTCTAGATACACTGCCATCTCTCCGAAGTCTGCTTCCAGTAGATAGTCCAGCTCACATTTTTCTTGGATCGCTAGGTCGTCGCGCCTCAGTAGCGCAGCAGTGCAGGTGTTGTCTGTAATCTTTTTCATATAAGGTAGGTCCTTACAGAGCGTGATGGTCTGTCCATAACAACCTGACCAACTGCCACTAGCCAATGGTACGTAATACTGGCGGGACATGGACATGGCGACACTTTTGGGTAGATTAACAATTTGGAGAGCGTCCTTCTTAAGTCGCCCCCTAACCGTCACTGGCACAGGAAAAGTTAGTACTTCGTAGACCCGGAACAAATGTTCATCAGCCACCACAGGCACCCTTACATACACTATAAATTCCTGAGTGGTTTCATTGAATTTGAACGAAGGTTGACTGTTCTCGTAATAGAAGGAAGGATCTGTGAACGCGACATGGAACCTGGGGTGGATCCCCTTCAGATATCTGTTCACTTCCTGGACCGCTCCGACCATATATTGGCGGGGTACCAAGTCCATAGTCAGCTGGCCCCGTGTCAGGCGCTGTACACCTTTCCTGAACACGCGAGTTTGCTCTACCATTAGTTGAAGATACACCATCTCTCCTAACTTGTCTTCTAGAGCGACCGGTATCATATTCAGGTACAGTTCCATCCAATCCACCTTATGTTGCACGAGTTTCAACCTTCGGCGAGTCGTGTTGTGTGCCTTATTTAGTGATCTTAGATTGTCCAGTAGGCCTATCACGACATGGTTAACCTTTTCGACAGCCTCGTCATGTTTTTCATTCATCAGAGCCAAGTCTTCGATCATTTGGTTCGAAGACTCCTGCAATACTCTAATCAATTCTCTGTTATATTTGACATCAGCCGCCAGCCCTTGATTCCAAGAGGTTGGAAGAGGAAAGGTCGGCCACCCTGGATCGTCTAGCATTGTGGGCAACTTCTTCATTCTCTTAACCCTTCCACCTGGATTTAATTCCGACTCTTGATTTTGAAGGTCTTGTTGAGTGTTCTTTATTAGGGAACTTAAGGTTTCATTAAGAACTTCTCGGTACCGACCCTTAAGCGCCTGTGACGTCTGATCCATCCAACTGACCAGCGACCTGATATGGTAGCAGGCCCGATCGAGGGCGTCTCCTCCCTGTAGATATCGGTGACAGACCTGGCCAAAGGTAGCCTTGTTGAAGGAGCGCCTCCTTGGGATAGTGATTAGGAAGCCTTGTCGGACGTGTGTTATATCCGCGGTGGACATTAACTTTCCTGGTTTTAACACTACTCCATATTGTTCTAAAGCTATCACTTCAGCGTTAGGGGCTAGCCCTTCAGGTGGGCTGGAGTCGTTATGCACTCCCCTAATGCCCCCTATTATAGCTAATACGAACAGCACTAGCCACTTCATTGTCTTTGTTTTGGCCTTAGCGATAGTTTGAGAAAGTTAATTTTGCAGTTTATCTAAAACATGTTCACAGCAAAGTTACCTTATTTTTCTGCGCGCTACTATCATCCATGCGCTGAAATATGCTTTCCTCTCGGGCTTCCTGGTCTGTTTTAGTTTGGGACATGCTCGTAGAGGTTTTGCCCGTTGTCATTTACCACTCGCCTGATGATCCCGCTTTCGTCCTTGGTGACCGTGATCCTCAAGCCTCTCATACGTTCGCAGGATGAGGGGCGCATTGCTCTGAGGGGTCTTGGCCTAGTAGGTTCCAGTCCGAAACGGCCCCCGTTGGATCGTACGACGGTTGGCTCGAGGGGTATGGGTTCGGTACCTGTGGTTGGTTTGCCGCTGGGAGTGGGCTCGGCCACAGTGGGCCCCCCGGTTGGCTGGTTGGCGTCCACTGCTGCTGGTTCCATAGCAGTGGTGAGGGATTGGCGTTGCAGCTCGTTGTCAAGCTGCTCAAGTCTAAACAAGCGGGGTCCGCAGGTTGTAAGTGGTGGAGGAGGGGAGCTCCCGCTGGCCCGTTCCCCACCGGTGGGGTTGGCGCGTGTTGACCGGGTGCTACCTCCACTTTTAGTCCTGGAGCGGCGACGGTTAGCTGTTCCCCTCCCGATCGCCTTTCCAGAGTGGGCAGAGGTCGGCCGCCTCGTGTTGTTTGTAGGCTGGTACTTTCCTTGACGCATTTAGAGTTTTGTGTGGTCCTTTGAATGAAAGGAGCTATCTGAGTTTTAATCTCAGCTAACTGTTTGTTTGATTTTGGCACATCCAGTCCTACTGTTCTCCTAATTTCGTCAACAGTCTCGAATAGTTGGAACAGTGGTTGCGTAAGGTCCCAGAACCAGCCGGCCTGTATCTGCACCGGTTGGTCGGCCGCTTCCTCCTTCTGAACCGGCTTGGCCAACGCCGTTAGCCTTGGCTCGGGCTCCGAGTCACTCACCTCAGATAAATTGTAGAAGTCTTTATCTGCTGTCTTCTTTTTGGCTGGAGCCGATTTAGCGGACCTCTTGGCTCCGCCTGTGGTCGTTCTGGTGGGCCGCCGGGCTGGTGTCCTTGGCTTCTTCCGGGCAATCCCGGCGTCGGTCGAGTCCGGACGGACACCGCCCCGGCCCGGCCAACTCCACCGCCTAAGGGTCTGAGCCGGTTGTTTCTTAGTACTCTCCTTCTCGACTGCCTTTTCTTTCATTTGGTAAAATCCTAAAAGAACGGCCCAACGAACCTTCCCTTGGTAGGCAGCGCCCTCTGGTGGGGCCGGCTAATCCGTTTCCTTCTCAGGGGGACGATGATTCTTCCCTCCGTGTCCGCAGGGAAAGTAGTGGTTCCCTTTGGATTGCTATGTGGCCGGAGGGCTAGACAGTTCCCCATGAGTCGGTGGATCAGTGTCCCAGCTAAGTTCTCTTTCTGCTCCTTCCAGGAGAAGTCGGAGGTTGAACAATTTCTATCTCCAACTTCTGTTCAGAGATAGAATCAATATCTATCTCCGTTTCGTCCCGGGCTGGGTTGCGCGCACAATCACCTGCAGCAGAGGTGACCGTCTAGGAGCAGAGTTGCGGACCGACTGGTGGATCGGCGCGGATCCCACGAAATTATAACCGATCCGCTTGTCCATGCCGTCTCCATATTTGGAGCTGTATCTTGTTTCAGGTGGGGGGAACGCTTGCATCCGGTCCCAAGAGATGACGCCCAACCACTGGCATCTCTCTTGGCGTGCGCACCCTCCCTTTCTGCCACGCCCCTGGGCGCGGCAAGGTGGCCGTGAGGCAGACCACCTGTTCCATTAGCGCTGATGCTAACGGTGCCGCTCCGCCGAACCTTTATTTTCACAGGGCGGCTAAATTTCCTGCATTAATCATCCATGTCGTCGCTCTCTCCGCCGTTGGACAGAGCGACGTAGTTAGGGCGGCGGTTCCGACGTAGGTTATAGCCACCTTTCGTCGGGACATGGTCCTTTACTGTTTTTCCTGGGCTCTGTTCCGACGTATCCAAGATCGGCACATCACCGCAGGGTAGTTTTATGGGCTTGTTGTTGCCTGGAGGGGATCTCCCCTCCAACGGCTGGCTTTTGCCCCTTCGTTTAGCTCGTTTGCGTTTCCTCTGTCCATTAGCGCCAGCTGTTCCCCGTTCACAGGCGGCTTTATTAGGAACAAAGGATAAGTTTGTGGACAGCGCGGTGTCCGCACTGGTGCCCTGACCATCAGTGATTTGCCCATCCGTTTCTGCTAAATCAGTGGGACTTGGACCAGGTTTTTGTGTAGGTACCTTCCTGGTCATAGGAACTGCATCATGCTCACGGGGACCGGTCGTTCCCGTTGAGTTTTCAGTCTCAGCACCCCTTTTTTTTGCCATCTTCCTCAGCGATTTCACCCGTCGGAGTGTGATGCAATTCAGGGTTTCGGTCAGGATCTGCCCCTTTTGAGTTAGTGATTTTCGCTTCTCTCACCAGTTTGGGAATGTTATGAGGGACGGCGGGAGACCAAGGCCCATGTGCAGGTTTGAGTTTTGAAATGTTCACTAGATGCGGGACCTGTTTTCCAGTTTTTAAAGACACTAGTCTAACAAGGTGGTCTCCTTTTGTTTCAATTACCCTGAATGGCCCAGTATACCTGTTTGAGAACTTAGACGCTTTATTTTCACTAGCTAGAGGGTCGTACATGTATACCATATCACCTTCGTACATCTGAGTGGGCCGCGCCCGCTCATCAATTCGCAGCCTCAGATCTTTTTCGTAGTTTTGAACTACCCTTTCAGCCATATTCCTAAACATAGCAATATTATCCTTGGTTTGCATGAAAAACTCGCAGTCGTTCAGCGTTTCAGGAATTGTTCCCTGCTCAGGCATTCCCATACTGATTGGATCTCTGCCAAACAGCAGGGTGTGCGGGCTGTATCCCGACCGTACACTGATTGTGGATCTAACTGTCCATAATGCAATGGGAAGTAGATCGATCCAGTTACAGTGATCGTCAGGGATATAATAAGCAATCAGGTTTTCAATGGTTTTATGTAGTCTTTCTACTCGAGCGTTGCCAGTCGGCATACGCCCGGTAGTGAACGTTTGTTTGCACGCTAGTCGTGTGGTGATTTCCCTGAATAGCCCTGAGAGGAAGGCCGCTCCCCGGTCTGTGTGCAGACGGTTTACCCGTCCATACCGACACACTATCCCGGTTAGGAAACAGTTGGCCGCGGTTTGCGCAGTGGAGTCTTTCGTGGTGAAAGCCTCCGGCCAACCTGTTAGTAGGTCTATGAAGGTCATGATATATTTTGACCCATCCCTAGCCCTCTTTAGTGGCCCGATGAAATCACACTGTACTACCTCAAAGGGTCGGGTTGGTCTCTCCCAAGACTTAGCTAGGGCCTTGAAATGCGGAGCCCGTCTCCTCAGAGAGCAGGTCTCACAAGCTTTCACATAGTCTACTATGTCGGCGTTCATGTTCCGCCAGTAGAATTTATCAGAGATTTTGGTAGTGAGGTTACTGATCCCTACATGTCCCCCAGCCAAGATGTCATTATGTAATAGTCTCAGGACTTTGGGAATTAACTTTCCTGGAACTATCATACGAGGTTTTAGTCTGACCAGTTGGTCTTGGTGTTTGTTATACCTTTTGACGTTGAACCTACATAGTACCCCCGGTGCTACCATTCCTACAAAATCAGCTTGGTCCATTATTCGCCTAGCTTCAAGGGGATCTGTCGGTAGGTCTCCGTCCTGCAGGTAGTCTATCAATTGCGCGCACTCTGCATCTTGGAGTTGCGCGTTTAATACCGTAGCCACAGAAAGCTCTTCATCCTGAACTTCGGCCTCAAATAACTCACATCCCACAGCGGACTCATATTCCTCACCTGGGACATGCTCATGATAGACTCTAGACAAATAGTCCGGTAGAAAATGAGTCGCTCCTGGCTCATATATGATTTCAAAATCAAAATCTGATAACGCTAAAGCCCACCGTCTCAGCCGGGCTGACGGGGCTTTGTAGGCACTCTGTAGCAGGGGAATCAACGGTTTGTGATCAGTCACTATTGTGATTTTAGCTCCCTGCAACATGTCCTCATAGTTCTTAATGCCTTTAATTACTGCCAGAGCCTCCTTTTCTGTTACCGAATAATTTAATTCGGCGTCCCGGAGAGTACATCCCCAGAAAGCAACCGGACGGTAGATTTCATCTAGTTTGTGACAAACCGCTGCACCGCACGCGGCGTCTGATGCGTCAGTTAGTAGATAGAAATGCCCTCCTATATCTGGATGAATTAGTAAGGGTGGCGAGGTCAGCAATTTCTTTAACTGTTGAAACGCTTCCTCGCAGGCCTCTGTCCACTCAAAATAGACTTCTTTCTTTAGCAGCCGGTTTAAAGGCTTTGCTAGATCAGCGAAATTAGGGACAAACGATCGGTAGTAATTACACAGTCCCAGAAATGATTTAATGGTTTTCACATTATGTGGACGGTTAAAGGCTGTAATCTTTTCTGTGGTTACCCTTTGTGTAGCCACTCCTTCCGCGTTTACTACGTGGCCGAGGAAATTGATTTCACTGCGGCACCACTCACACTTTGACGGTTTCAGTTTAAGATTAGCTCTCGCCAAAGCTTGGAGAACCACCTCAACGCTCGCCAGGTGTTCCTCAAATGTAGTGTCGTAGACAATTACGTCGTCTAAATATGCTAAGCAGGTTCTAGGAATCAATCCCTTTAGCGCTATGGCCATTACCTTGGTAAACTGCCAAGGTGCGCCAACTAAGCCAAATGGTACACGCTTATACTGATACACACCCATCGGGGTTTCAAAAGCGGTATATTTTCTACTGTCTTCTTCGATTACACACTGATGATAGCCGCTCAACAGATCTAAAGCTGTCCACATAGTGGGTTTCTTGTAAGCCATATATAGGAAAAGCGAGCGAGCCGTGGGCATGGGGAATTTATCTTTAAAAGTGACTTGATTAAGCATGCGAAAGTCTGTACAGAGCCTAGGTTTGCCATCTTTCTTCTGCACTACCACCAGCGGGCTTCGCCAAGCCGATTCGCTGGGTTCTATGACACCTATATCTATGAGTTGCCTAACCTGTTCATCGATGATATCCATTTTCTGTGGAGAGTATCGGTATGGTCTAGAGCTTATTACTCCCTGCGACTCATCCACAATTATTCTCATCGGCGCTATTTCACAGTGACCTAACTCTTCCATTGAAAACGCTAGTGCATCTCTATTGTTATTAAGCATTTTCCTAAACCTTACCTGTTGTTCTTCGTTTAAGCACGACTCGGTCAGATCTATTTTACTTACATTTTCATCCATTTTACCTCGGGATTTCTCCTCAGAGGTTTGGCTTTCCATTTGCACTGCGTCTTTCATTACTTCTACAGAAATCCTACAGATGGACATTGGGGTCTCTGTTTTAGTTAGATAACACAAGTCTAGGAACTCCTCTATCTGATTTTGGTTTACCTCAGGCACTGCGCATTCTTCCGCAAAAGCTAATACTTCCTGGGGAGTGATTTCTTGCATTTCATCTAGCGGGTTCATGACTTTGATCCACCACTGGCTTCCCACCGTGTTCACGCACCCCTCCACTAGGACTGGTGCGGTTACCGCCGGTGCGCAGTAAGCTACCGGTGAGTCTAATCCCAGCGGCTCTCGAGTGGTTACCGGTATGATGCATTCATTTCCCGGCGGGATTTTCACTGTTTCTTTGCTAACTATAGGGTTTCCACAAAACACTTCTATCTTTGCGCCTGGTAGAGATAAATCTGATCGAAGCACTGTTAATAAGTTTCTTCCGATTACTATTAGGTGGCATAGATCGTCCACTATGTTGAAATCATAGCAGACCACCGATCCCTGGATTGAAAACTTACATCTAATTTGTTCTAGTATTACTTGAGACGAGTTGTCTGCCAAACTGATGTTTCCCTTCGATACCTTCCATTCATCTAAAATGCATTGTTTAGGGATCTGTCGTTTACAATGGGTGGACATGAAGCAATCGCTCGCTCCTGTGTCTACTAAAGATCTAACCTCCTTCTGATCATCAAATCTTAACGTTAAGAAAAATGCTTCGTCTCCTATCTCTCTCCTAGCCGGTCCGTCCACTGCGCCTAATTCTATCGTGGAATGAACGGACCCTTCCTCTAGTTTCCCTGATTCTTTTGTTCGGTACCACTGGCTTTGCTATCTTTGTAGATCCGCGGGGGTTTTTCCCTCAACCTATTCTTTAACCACAAGCACGCTTCTGTAGAGTGACCATGTTGTTGATGAATGATACAAAACTTACTTTCATCAAAAGGCAACCTGGGTCTCTCTACTTTCTGTTGAGTTGGCAGATTCTTTCCCTTATCTGCCTCTCTGTTCGGGGCGATATTGGATTTAGGCTTCTGATCTGAATTTCTTTCACCTTTCTGGTTTTCGTACCTATCTTTTCTCTCATAACCTTGCTGTTTAAAGTTACCACCACTCTGGGGAGTCCCGCTTTGCCCTGGCTTTGGTTTCTGGAACCATGGAGCGGCCTCTAGTCGGGCCAGCACCACTCCAAATCGTTCGGAGATGGAGTTTAGGGCCGCGGTCTCCTCTGATTCTTGGCTTCCAGCCAGTTCGCTCACTGCATTAGATATTTTAGTTCCCCCTTTGCCTTTGTCCAACGATTCTAGCCTCGTTGCACAATCCACCGCTTCGGTGAACGACTTAGGGTCCAGTATAGCTACTTGCCTGGCTACGCCCTGTTTTAATCCCTCTAAAAACACAGCTAACATTATGCTTTCACTCGCCTCTGCTTTAACTTGCTTTTGTTTCAGAACACCTGCAAATTCGATCACGCTCTGGTCTTTTCCTTGCTTAAGGCCACAGAATTCTGCGTGTTTCTGCCACTTAGCTCTTCGATCACCGAAGATCTTGGTCATTTGGGCTTCTAGTTTCTCAAACGAGTCTTTCTCACTTTCAGCTAACGCTCCTGCCCAGTCGTCGGCCCTTCCTTTTAGGCCTAACAGCGCCATATTCAGGAGATGGGCGTCCGACCAGTCATAGATAGCTTTCAGTCGTTTTAATTCCCTGAAATACTTTTCTATTTGCTCGTCTTCTTTTCCACTAAACCACGGTAACCTAATGTTTGGTCCCCTTTGGTGACCACTGTGAGTCGTTTCACGCACTGGCGCTGGTGTTTGCCCCAGTGCCTGGCTCAACTGTGGTAGAATTTCCCAAATATTTGGTTGATTCGGTGGGTTTGGAGGGTTGTTCTGACCTGGTGGGCCCGGCGGACCTGGTGGTCCGGGCGGTGGAGGATTCGGTGGGTTTGGGGGGTTGTTGAGTTGGTTAAGGAAAGGATTGTTGTTCTGGTTCGGGGGAGGGTTATTGGGTCCTGGTGGATTTGCTTGATTATTCTGGCCTGCTGGGGCTTGCTGACCCTGCTGATTATCCGCTCTTCCTCGGCCTGCGTTAAGATTGGCAGCGAGTGCCATCGCCTGCAATAGGTGAGGGAGCAGGTTTTGATCGACCCCACCCCCTGCTGGCACGGCCCGGCCAGGCTGTTGGCCCGGTTGGCCTCCCCCATCATTTTGTTGCAGTCCCCCAAGGTTTACCCCAGGATTAGGCTGCTGTATTCCCGGATTCGCACCACCATTTCCCCCTGCACCGGGTTGCTGCAGTCCCCCAGGGTTTATCCCCAGATTGGGCTGATTCGGAGGGGGATTATTAATAAGGTTTTGGGGAGGGTTGTTGAGAAGGTTTTGAGGAGGGTTGTTGAGAAGGTTTTGAGGAGGGTTGTTGAGAAGGTTTTGAGGAGGGTTGTTGAGAAGGTTTTGAGGAGGGTTAGGCCCTTGTGGGTTGGCCTGATTATCCTGGCCTCCCTGGACCTGCTGATTAAGAGGAGGAATAAGTCCTTGAGGGTTGGCCTGATCGTTCTGGCCCCCTTGAACTTGTTGATTAAGGGGAGGATTGGCCTGATTACCTTGGCCTCCTTGGGCCTGTTGATTAAGAGGAGGAATAAGTCCTGCCTGCACGCCTTGGTCCGGCTGCTGGATTAGGATCTGGCCGTTCCCATTGTTTTGTTGAGGTCCCCCAGGGTCCATCCCACGGTTAGGATGCCATGCCCCCAGATCTACACCCCCAGCTCCCCCTTCATCGGGTTGCTGGCGTTGATCTCTATCCTCTCTTTCTTCTACTAGATCCATCAAAGGAACGCCCCCTTCCGCCATATTATTTTCGTGGAGGTTTTGTATATCGTGATTGTCCCACTGTTCTTTCACAGGTATTTCCTCTACACTAATTTCGTCCTCACTCTCTAGTTTAGCTTTCTTACCTGTGTCTAGAACATCCTCGGTAATAATTTCGTATGAAGACGAGGTTGATTTATCTTCTCTAGCTAATTTTCTATCAGGACTACCCCCTCTGACATCTGCGGCTGCTTGTTCTGTCTCGCTATTTTCTTCCTCGTACTCGTCCTCGTATTCTCCATACAATTCATGAGTTAGAGTGTTAAAATCTTGTGCTTTAAGCGTTACATTTTCTTCACTATCCTGATCGCTTAGCCTCTCTAAATCTATGTGCTTTTCGGGGCTTGAGTCTGCCCACTGCTTTAATATTTCGGCTGGATCAAAGGCCTGAGCTTCCGCTCCCCTACCAGCCTGGTCTAAGTTCGTTTCTACACCGTAAGTTAATCGATAGGGTTGTAAATTGCCTACTTTCTCGCTGTTTCCCTCTGCTTCCCTTCCCACTCCCCTATCCCTTCCCACTGTTTTTCCTTTAGCTACAGTGGAATAAGGAATGGACGCCCCCGGGTTGGGGTGAGTTGGTGTTACCAGTGGGTGACTGATAAACTCAAGTCGTTGGGGTAATGGATAGGTGAGAGAGCTCCCATCAGGTAGGATTACCGGATTTTCGGGGCGTTTTCCCCCTGATGGGCTGGAGTTATCCGCGGTGTTTTGTCGTTGTTTTAGATTTCCTGAAGAAAATAGGTTATCTCCATTGGAAACTTCCTGTTCGCCTTCACCTCCCGCTGCGGGCAGTAAACGATAAGGAACACTTTGGTTACACCACGGATTGTTCACATCAGATTCACAGGTGGAGCGAGAGCTAGTACCAGTTTCGTGGTCCGTAGGTGGTACGTACCCTGGGTTCCAATATTGCTGATATTCCGTGAGACGGTTCTTCCCTTCAACTCGTCCCGAGTGTATTAGGGTTTCAAGTCCTTCGTCAAGAACCGGCCTATCTTTGGACCCTAGGTGCCAGGGAAATGGTTTACCTTTGCCACGGGTTTGGTAATTTTGTGCACCTTCGGGGCAGAGCTGCTTGGGTCTGGCTGCGACCTCCTGTCTCTGTGCCTCCCCGTCTAAGGGATTACCTACCAGGTGGCGGTTTTCCACATTCCCTGTATATGATGTTGACACATCGTGTCCTGCGGGCCGCAAAGATTGAGGCTTGGGGTTAGAGGAAGCCTCAAAGTCACCGGTGGCTGACATCAAGGATGAGCAAAACGGCACAAGTCATGTTTCGGGTATCTCCACCAAATGAACTATTGTTAATGTTTGATTTAAGACTGCGTAAGATTCGTGTATATCCAAGTCTTCGTAAGTTGCTTTCCAGAATGTCTGAGTAATTCAGACCGCGTTTAAAGTTTGTCCATTCACTTCCCAATAGTTCAAAAGAAATGAACGATGAGGGAGCTTCTTAATATGAAAGGGTTTTTATTCAATAAACATCTCATCCCGAGTCAAAGCCACCATGTATAAGTCTTCATCAGTCCACCTCCCATCTCCTATCAGCAATCAACCACATTTAGAACACGAGTTGCTCCAACGCCTTCTAGACCATTCTAGCATTCAGCTCTAACACAATCCTATGTCCGAGGTAGTAGGTATTGGTAAACTCCAGTCTGTTACACGGAGTCGATGTACTTACTCCAGGGATAACTCCTTGGCTAAACATGTTTAGCTGATGTTCTCACTAAACTGAGTGATTACTAACTTCTAACCAACTTACTCACTAACTGCTCGCTCCCTACCTTGCAGCGCCTTTTATACTGGTTAACAGGTGGCGCTAGGAGCGTAAGATATTTCTCCTAGAAGTAGACTAGAAGTAGACTTGCTAAGCCTGATCCTTGTTGGATTATATATTATGACAATGTATTAAAAGTACTAAGCCATTAGTACAAGGTTACTATCAGTTCCTATGAGGGGGGAGGGATAAGGAGAGGGAGTCGGCAAGCATCCACGGTGTCTGTCTAAATAAATATTGGATATGATAGGACATCACAAGTATTATATACTTTATTGGTTACACCAACATAGAGAATTTTACATGTACGAGTAGTATTAGGTTATACATATGTATATCCCTTTAAAGGGTATTTGACAGAAAATAGGTAACAGGACATATCAATATTTTAGTCATAACATGGGTATCACAGTTTTGACCAGCAGCATAGGACATATCACACTTATAAATGGAATCAGTCAGTTTGTATGGTCCATGGTTGTTGTTCCAGAGTTCGTCTTGAGTGTTATATAGCACCAGTTATTCATCTAGCGGGGTGATCATTATGTAAAAATATACTCAGCACAGCCGTCCACTAGGAATATGTCTATTAGCAAAAATATATCTCCTTGTGACTAGGACCTCAGTTATATCTATTTATATGATTTACGAGTATCAAACTCAACTTATCCATGTCCGTTTATCAGTATCAGTTACAGTATGTTTCCAGTTGTCCAGGTCATTGTCCTTAAGGTATTCAGTGCCCAGGTAACAAAATCAAAATAGGTATTGATTTATCCTTAGTGTTTATCTTGTTGGCCAGGTTACAGCCAGGACAACATCCAAGTAACTATCATTAATCAAACAGACAGAAAATACAGATAATCAAGAATCGTCATTTACCCCTGGTACCCTTCGCATTGCCCGACTGACAGCCAGTACAATACATCCAGGTAATGTGGGCAAATTATGTTAATAACAGCTACTTAATCAAGTAGGTATGAGTGTCATCACGTAGGATTATCATCCTTTGTAGGCATCATCAATATTATGAGTAGGATAAATTAGGTCTCTTAAATACGAGAAAACATCAAGAGTAAACTGGGGGGGTCCAGCTGACTGAGCAGCCGGCTTGGACCCCCAACGCACCGGTTGGTTATAAGTTAGTCATATTTTAAATTTTTGTTAATACGATACAGTTTTCCCAGCTTTGGTATCCTTAGCTGCAAAGGTGGGCTACGTTCACCAGCTGTGATGCCCAGTATTTCAGGGTTTGCAGATTCGGGTGTACTCCGTCTGTAAGGAGCTGGTAACGTGTGACGTAGTGTGTTCCCCTAAATCTATGGATCCTACGGGCAGTCCATGGGGTGGGCAGGTGATTCCTCTCGTTTATAGCAACTATCTCCGCATTTACTTTTGGGATACTGTTGTCGATCCATTCCTGATGCCTTGGGTCTGTGTGCAGGCACCACAGGTACCTTGAGAGATCCATTCCAGGGAGTTGGGCAATGATTAGGTCGGTTTTGGGGTGGCGCTTGTGGAATGCCACATCCACTTCGTTGTAAACCGCGACCATGTAGTCCAGGAACTCTTCCTCTGATTGGTAGGGAAACCTGTAGCGTGTTGACACTAAGTCGTATCGGGTGATGTCACACACCCCCGCCATTAAAATAAAAAGGTCATGGGGGCTGGTATCGGCCACTTGATAAATCTCGGATGCAATGTTACGTACACCCGCTCCACTTGTGCTAAATACTTTTATCTCCCGGCTGGTGTAGTTAAGTTGTTCGACATGTTGGTCCAAGTACTTCACACGTGAGTCTCCGTAAATCCTTACTAACGGCATACTTGGTTTTAAGCGTAGGGTCTCACTTAAACAACACAGTTCCAGGTTCTCTGTTAGTGTAAAGTCTTTGTTCGTTGTTTTTGTCAAGATGGCGGCCGGGAAGATGCAGGTCATCGAGCGCGGGGTTCACATCCGGTTTTACAGGGGCTAGCCTCAAACCTTAACTTGTGTTTTTCATGATTTTTATCGGGGAATTTTAGTAACATTTGCCTTCGTTATGTAAGTTAATAATATATCATACAGTCAGATGTTTATTTTCGTGTTCTTTCTGCTACTTCGCCTGTTACCATTAGCGGTTTCGAACGAGATTACTATTAAAGTGGTAGTGCGCATGCTCGCGGTTCACTTCCGTGTAAATAGAAACACGTGCGTCGTTTCAAGATGGCGTTGTACTGTTTACAGTGAGATACGGTCGGGTATTCATCTGACTTTTGTAGACAGTGTCATGTACTCACGTGTTGACGACTAACTGGTCACAGTTATTTGTGGTTGTGGGTTTAGTAGTTCAACAATTTCCGTCGGTGCGGCGAAGGGTAGGACTGGAGGAACATAGGGGAGAGCTCCAAGTTGGGGTGGTTGTGCAGGTTGTACTTCGTTGGTGATATTGTTGGCTCCAACATTCATTAACTTGGTTCTCCTGTTTTCGATCATTTCTCCCATGCGATTTTTCCCCTTCCATGTCCTCTTCTTCCTTTCTTCAGAATTGAATGGGCACACGCACGCCCAGACCCTATCCATGGTGCATTCCACTAAGCGTTTGTTGCCCGTCTCCAGGAGTTGTTGTTTCAGCTTAGGGTCCTTGAATTTTGCCTCGAGGATCCCTTCCACCACATCATCTACTTCATCGTTCCATATGGGGATTGTAGGGAGGGCTTTAGCCATGGCTTTACATCGTCTGGGATTATGTTCAGCCAGGATTCTTTCAGCTGCCTCGTGATGGCCATTACGGTAGGCTCTAGTGTGGGCCAGGGCTTGTTCTCCACTTGAGTATTCCTTGCCATTGTAGGTTAATGCACAGTTATAGAACATAGACAGAAAACTGTGTTCTGAGTTGAAGAAGATACATTCTCCATCCTCTCTGTTAAACGCCCTGTAGAGGTTTATGCCAGGGGGGAGCCTATGCAGATCTTGGAAGGCATATTTGAGACCACTTACTATGACCATGTCTCCAACAACTCTGACTTCACGGCCTTCTCTTTTTGGCAAGTCTGCAATCGCACGTAGGGCATGACGTTCTCTTTTCTGCTTTTCATCCAGATCCTCGTTGATCCATACATCTTTGCAGTCAGGGTTTGTTTTGATATTATTACGGGCTTGATATACTAGATCTCTGGCTTCTCGTGTGTCAAATACTACAATTATAGGTCGTGGCCTAAATTGGTTTACACTCTTTTGACCAACTCGGTAAACTTTCAGAATATTCTTCTGATCTATCTCAGCACCTGTGTCATAGATTACTCTCCCGATTTGGTAAAGTAGGTTTTCCCCCGGTACCTCCTTAATTCCCTCGAACACTAGGTTGGCTTTATTTTCCAGTCTCTGGATCTCTTGCTTCACAGTAAGTCGGATATCTGTTTCATCATTCTTCTGCTGGATTTTTTCCCTCAGTTCTCGTATGTTGGATCTTAGCATCCCATTTTCCTGTTCCAGTGTTTGCACTCTAATTTCCACTTCTACGTATTTTTCACGTAGTTCAGTCTCAGCCTTACACACCTGTGTAATTTCCGCTTTTAGGGATTCAAATTTTATGTCCAGAGCTGGGAGCAGTATGGAATTTGTATGCTTGACTTGTTTTTTCAAGCTGGTCAGATCTTCGCGCATCGTTGGGATGTCGCCAGTATTTTTGATGACTTTATCCAGTTTCTCCTCGAGGGACATTTTTTCAAGCGGTTTCTCAGTCTCAATATTAATATCTTGAACAGTGGTTGATGTTGAGCTCTGTCTCTGGCTCCGGGTATTCATGGATATCTTGGCACTGTCAAGTAAAGTCGTCGAGGGCGATAATACCGTATTTTTGTAATGGCGGGAAGAAAGTTCACGATTGCCTGGCAAAAGAGTTCAATATATCATCTAGTTTTTGCATACCAGTCAACTTGAGTTTACCATCGGGTTCTTTGTTCTTCTACTCATCTATCTGAGTTATCATATCGTCCGATCAGGGTATGTATTATCCAGTTTTCACTCCATCGGTTCGCATGACTCCCTCAGGTACTCCTCTCAGTTGTCCGCCATTTTCTCTTATTATATTGGAAAGCGATTGCCTCAGTTTCAATATAGATCGTCATATCTGGTTAAGCAATGCTTTCACTTTGCTTTCCATCTTTGATTTAACCAGTTCAAATTCTATTAATTACTCCTTGATCGAACAACTTTGCAAATCTGCAAGTTGTAGTTGAATTAATCCTCCCCAGAGGGCGACACCAGACAGGACCATTAATATAAGTGTCGGCCTACCTGCGGGTCACTCTGTTGTAACGTAATTTTAAAATTTGGTCTATTTAAGTGTTATTAAGGGAAATCCCCAAATTTGTGACATCACATGGTGACTAATTGGGAATCCTCAGCTTAATATATAAAAAGAATGCACACGAAAGAAATTTACTATTATCATAAAATTTTAATACTAGGCCCCATAGAGGCTATTATGCCAGCAATGGCAGCTCACAGTGAACACAAATAAAACCAAAGTTGTGGTTTTCTCATAGGGCAAGATCAGGAACCTCCCAAGACTACTATACGGGGATAAATATCTGGAAGTTCAATTCTCATATAACTATCTAGGCGTGCTTTTCAATTATAATGGTAGGTATAATGAGGCAATGAAAAAACAGGTATCACAGGCCAAACGTGCACTGTTTGCACTACTTGCCAAAGCCCGAAAACTACAGCTACCAATCGACCTACAGTGCCACCTCTTTGATTCATGTATTGTCCATATCTTGCTATATGGGTATGAGGTTTGGGGATTCTCCAACTTGAGTAAAATTGAGAGGGTGCAGACCTACTTTTGTACTTTTGTACTGCATCTAAGCCCCACAACTGCTAACTGCATTGCCTTAGGTGCACTCAGGCAAACAAGGCTAGAGTGCATAGTAAAACAAAGGATGGTAAATTTCTGGTCACAACTTGTCTCTAGTAAAACCAGTAAGATCTCTAGCATTTTATTCCCTGTCATAAACGAGAAAACTGCCGGCGGTTCCTTTACATCAAAGTGGCCAGATAAAATTGTCAATATCTTTAATGAATGTGGCCTTACTTATATTCTACACATGCCGCCTGAACATCTTAACCATAGATGCATCAAGGCAGCAGTTAAAGATCGCATCTTGCTCATAGAAAAACTAAATTGGCACAGCTCAATAATGGAATCAAGCCACTGTGTGAATTATAGAATGTTTAAAAGCGAACTAAAGCTTGAAAAATATCTTGTGCTACTCAACCGAAAAGAAGCAGTAGACACTTGTAAATACAGATGAGGGAATCACCGTTTGCCTACAGTAATTGGTAGGTACAATAGGGTTGATAGATGTCAAAGGTACTGTAAACTATGCGACAGCAACTCTATTGGAGATGAGTATCACTACATTTTTCATTGTCCTGCATTCCGTGTGGAGAGATCTACATATATTGACGCAAAACTGTTGAGATGCCCCAATGCCCTCGGTATGGAAAAACTCTTCACCACTGAAGATACAGAAACAGCTTCCAAACTCCCTAAATTCTGCCGCATTGTCATGGACCGATGCAACCATGATACACCTAAGGGGCCCTCTCTCAAACAAAAAGTGAGGGGAAAGCGTACAAAAACACTCTCAAAAAACAAAACACTTAAGCCATCCAAACAGACAGACAAACCACTGCAAGTTAAAAGTAAACATACTGGACCCACTGGTTCTACTACGCAAAACAGAAACTAGTCACAGGGCTGTCTAAAAGGCCATATGAAAGTCATTTACACCATGTTTGCATTTGTAAAAGAATACACTGCGATTCTGTGTAAATATGTAAATATGTTGCTGACTCAGCTGCTAATTAGCCATCCCACGAACGGGATCTAGTCAAACATAGATATTGCCATTTGTTAGGTGCTGCCCTACTATAGGTGCTGTTTTATTTATTGTGATATGTAAATCTGGAGCCAGTATTAACAAAAGAAAAGCATTGCTATGGACTCCAAACCTTAACAGCAAGTCAACTTATATGTAACATACACTGCTGCCACCTGACTGATTCTTGTGCTACTGGCACTGTTGACTGTTCTTTAGTTTAGTACCCACATTAGCATTTGTTATAAAAATCACCAAAGTCAACAGTCCAGTGTACCCCAAAATGTTATCTTGTAATTTAATTCTGTACTTTTAAAACCTGTATATTCCTTTGCCCTGATGGGTTGTGATTCGTATACGTATTCGTATTCGTATCAGTAGTATCCTTTACTGACTTAAATTCATTCAATAACCTGGGATTCCCAAGTTATTTTGAAACGGAATTCCCCTAATTATGACAAAGAATAGGGAGTGCTGAAAAGCTCAAAATTTAAGGATCCTCAAATTTAATTTTGTTACCTGTATAGGTTTTATTTACTACATCCTGATATTTTGACATTTGTTTCGTTTGAACCATTTTAGGAACACATAAGTGAAGTCAAATATAGACCTTTGCAAATTGTATGGTTTTAAATTGATCACCAATAAAGCTGCCCAGTCATTATGGGCAATGTGACGTCATCTGCACAACCTCTATAGAGACATTGGAAACTTGAAGATTCAATTTACAATAATAACAAGACCCCAATGAAACCCCAATTTATAGACCCCAATGAAAAGCATGTCCAGTGATACAAGTATTCTTTACAAAGGCGTTGATTTAAAGGGAACCAAAAGCAATGTTGGGTCAAAATTTTGCAAATTCTATTAACTATTGAGATATATTTCATGGCCATAACATAGACCTGTGGTGAAATATAGACTCTCAATAAAGACATTATCTACATCAAAATACACAAAACCTTGTCCCTGGTAAGTTTTGGTGACCCACCAAAATTGGTTTGTTTACAAACATTGCTGTCTTCGGACATAAATAACATGAGTATAATAAAATTTGCATGAAGTTGTTGTTAGTTATCATGACTTATACTGTACCAATGGCTAAAGTTAGACTCTGGGAACATATTTTCATAGTTATTTGAGTTTGAAAGATTTTGTCATATTTTGACACACTGAACGCTATTGTAAAGTTTATGGTTAATCGTAGATATTGGGAATTGTCCGAGATATTCACTGTCGTTGATATTACTATTCCTAATGGGTGCTAGTCAAGTGGTAAGTGAGTTCACGAGATGGGCGCTCAATCCATAACATGAACAATGCTTGGCAGTAGGTCAAGTTTATTTGTGGATACGATGATGCGTACATTTGCCAATGAAGAGATGATAATTTTTCTAGGTGTCACAATTCTAATCCAGTGAAGAGTAACCTTTCTCCTCGGAGTCTGCCTAATCTCACATCCAACAGTAGTGCAGTAATTCTCGTGTAAGTCACCAGATGTCCCTATGGCTTGCGTAGCTATCTAAACCCCTCGAATCTCTCGATCCGTATTGTCCAAACGTTAATGGTTTTCTCTCTGCCCTTACATCGCGCTCTCGCTTCATATAGCAGTCTGGTATTGATTTTACCCGAGCATCGACGCCTGCTGGGAGGTGTACCCTGCTGAACACCGTCCATCAGGTATATTCACACCAACCAGCGGCACCTGCCATATTTATACTGTGTACCATCATGAGCTATGTAATTTGGAGAATTCTGATTATCCCCTTATGTTCAACTGGTGACCTTTACACTGTTTCATTTGATATGCGCAAGGTAAATGAGTTAATTTCTACCTTTGTGCAACACCATTGCTTTTGACTCCTTTTAAAGGATGCACTTTAACCTTTTGCTGCCAGATAAGCCATAATGTAATGGGCAATGACTGAAAAATTTCCAAAAATAGAAAAGTTAGATAAGAAGTGTTCCAAATGTTCACGCTGTGCCATTAAGGCAATTTGTCATTCGGACTCGTGTTTCTACTATATATATATATATATATATATATATATATTGCACAAATGTAGTTAGTAAAAACACCTTGTGCATATAATCAGTTGTATAGGAATAAAGTAAAGAAATGGTCACCAGATTGTAGAAGAAATATCATAAAGTATTCAGAATTATATGGGTTGCCACATCACATAATGTAAATACAGCATGGGATTCTGGTAGGCTTAATATACCTGTTTAGCTATAGCAGACAGGTTGCATCTCCTAGCGAGCACCACTACTCGGGATAAAATCAATAATCAGACTGATATATAAAGGTGGGAATTATGGTTAAAGGCAGAGAACATTATTAGATACTGTTTGGAACAGTATGAGTCTTAAGGATTCAGGGGTTTGGATAGCCACATATATGGACATCTGGTGACTAGTGAGATAACTATACTGTTGCACGAACGTGTTGCACAAAGGTAGAGATTAAATCAGTTACTTTGTGCATGATCATTGAATTAGTGTAAAGGTCACCAGTTGAATACAAACTAATAAGAATCTCTCTAAATTACTTAGTTTATGAAAATATCTAGTAATGGCAGGTGCCGCTGGTAGGTGTAAATATACCTGACGACAATGCTCACCGGGACACACCTCCCTGCAAAGCACCGACGCCTTAAAAAATCAATATCAGACTGCTTCATAAGCAAGAGCGCAGTGTAAGAGAGAGGGAGAGACCATTAGCGTTTGGATCATACAGATCGGGAGATTCGAAGGGGTTTTATATAGCAATACAATCACAGGGACATCTGGTGACTTACACGGTACTACCGCACGTCGGCTGGAGGTGAGACTAGGCGGACTCTAAGGAGGAAGCTTACTCTACCTTAAACTGGAACTGTTATACCTTGGAACTTATTACCATCACGAGCAACTGTACGCATCACCATATCCATCAATAAACTTACCGTACTGCCAAGCGTTGTTCATGTTATGGATTGAGCGCCCATCTCGTGGACTTAATCACCACTCGACTAGCATCCATCAGAGACAATATTAACAACAGTAATTATCTCGAACAATGCACCATAATTATAGTTAACTCTAAACAACACTATAGCGTTCAGTGCGACGCCGGGCGAACTCTACGGAGGAAACTTTTCTTCATGAAATGTGATTGTTTTATAGGCTATGTCAACACTGGCAATTGAAACTGAAAGCAATTCATATATCCCCTAATAAACTTGACTCTCAGCCAAGCGTTGTTTGCGTCATGGATATGAACGCCCATCTCGCGGAACAGTATACCACTTGACTAGTAAACGTAAAGGAAGTTTAACTAAGACGATTCGACTGCTAAGCAATAACGATTCTCAGTTATAATAGTTAATCCTCATAACAACAACTAGCATTCAATATATACACACACACACAAATTTCACAGGTTTTCATGATAACCAATAATTTTTCAGAATATCGACCCTGCTCTTTATGAAGGTAACATGAAACCATTGTCCTTTTGGGGCAAAATAAGGTTGCCGTTACCCTAAATGCAAATAAAGTTATAGCTTACTCAATACTGATAATCATGTTATTTCACACATATTAACCTATCTTTCATGCCTTTGAATAAGTAAAGGAAGCTCAAATATAAGTATATCCTTAATGTTATCCTCTGTATGGGATTTTTAATAGGAAAATATCTAATATCTATATGCAGGGAAACACATATGCAAGGGGCTTAATCTTCAATTGGTTTCTGACTGATTGTAATAAAGTAAACCAAGGGTGTCAAGTAAAATAACCCTAATGCGGGAAATCTCCTGAATTGTAGTACTTCAAAACGGGAGATTGATTTTTGGGACCATAGAGAGTTGATGTGTTTCCTGCGTCCGTCCGTATCATCTCCCCCTTTTAAGAGAGAGACTCCCAATATGAGTCAGTCTTGAAAAGTCTAAATAGTCTAACTAATAGAGCACAACAGGTATGCATAGCACAACATACATACAAGATAAGTCACACCACTCAAAGATTAATTTAAGGTGGTGGAATGCCCTTGTTCACACGAAGGGACGATCTGACTGGTGGTGGTAGAGGAGCCGGTGCTGTGGCTCGGACCGGCAACTCTGGGGCCGCAGGTGGCTGCTGATGTGGCTGCTGATGTGCCACAGGAGCTGGTGGTGGTGGCGCCGGCTGGACTACCAAATCTTGGGTAGGTAGGTCCAGGGGTGGTGGCCCCTGGATGCCACTGAAGATGTGGTCCGGTTGACGTCGGACCACTTTGCTGTCGCGGGTATCCCTGATGATGTAACCCTTACCACCAAGGTTGTCAGTAATAACCCCTGGCAGGTTTTTGTCTCTGCGACCAATGAAGTTCTTGTAGTACACCATGTCTCCTGTGTTGAAAACGCGCTTTTTGGCATTTTTATCATGCCGGTCCTTGTGACTCCTATGATTGTCACAGATCTTGGATTTTAGATCCGGCCTTACCAGATCCAACGGGCATTTAATACGGCACTTAAAAAGTCTTTACTGGTGAATGCCCCGCCGTCAATTGTGGTGTGACTCTGTACCTGAACAGGAAACGGTTCATCCTGCTCTGTACGGATCAACCACTGAGCTTCTTCATACCACTCTTAAAGGTCTGAACAGCACGTTCCGCCAGGCCATTCGATGAAGGGTGCTATGGCGTGGAAGTGAGGTGTTGGATTCCATTTACTATCACGAAGAGATGGAAAGTCTCACTTTTAAATGTGGGACCATTGTCTGTGACCGGAACATCCGGAATTCCCTGGGTTGTGAAACTACTTCGTAGATTTTCAATCATAGCTTCCAACATAATAGTGGTCATCGTAAACACCTCCATGTATTTTGAGTGGGTGTTGGCCATAATAAAAAACGTGTGCCCTAAGAACAGTCCGGCAAAGTCCGCATGTATGCGCGACCAAGGCTTCTTGGGCCATTCCCACGGGTGCATCTTGGTGCTTGGTCGAAAGTTTCGGTGCTCTTGACTCACCATACAGCTCGAGACCAACTTCTTGACATCATTATCGATTCAGGGCCAGTACACATAACTACGAGCCAATGCCTTCATGCGGCTCATGCCTGGATGCGTCTTGTGTAATTCCTCCAGGATTTTCGTTCAGCCTGGATGGGGTATCACGACCCTGGATCCGAGTAGTACAGATCCATCTTGCAGACTCAGCTCTGCGCGTCAATGGTAATAATATGGAAAGTTCCTCAGAATGCTGTTCAAGCGACAGGATCACATCTGCAGGAACCGGTGACTCGACCTGCATCCCTGGTGTAGGGAGTCATACAGTGACAAACAGTCCGCGTTCCTGTGCTCGACTCCCTGTCGATACACGAGCGTATAGCTGTACCCCGCCAAGGTCACAGCCCAGCGCTGCACTCTTGGTGACGACATGAGGGGTATCAGGCAGTCAGCTCCTAATAGCCCAAGCAGCGGCTTGTGGTCCGTCTGGATCTTAAAGCTCCTCCCTTCCAAGTACTTGTGGAACTTTTTCACTCCAAACACTACCGAAAGTCCCTCCTTATCTAGTTGAGAGTAGCGTTGAGCTTACCACACCATGTGACAGGACCGCTCCTATGCCATAAGGGGAAGAGTCAAACGACAATACTATCAACTTTCTTGGATCGTAATGTGTCAGTACGCGAGCACTTTTCAACATTTCCATCGACAACCTGAACACTTTCTCATGCTCCAGAGACCACTTATACTCCGCGCCCATCCCCAGCAGTTCGTGAAGTGGCTCCAAAACGGTACTCACGTTAGGTAGGAACCTGTTGTAATGTCAACATGTCCAAGTAATGTCAACATGCCCAAGTACGATTTGAGTTCCCCAACACACGCGGGAGTATCCATCACTGGTTGGATACGCTCCGCAAGGGTTTTCAAACCCCAACTCGACTCTTGTACCCTAGGTACTGCACCTAGGTATGTCAAACTCACATTTGGCTTCCTTGAGTGTGAGTCCTGCGTCACTTAGCCTGGTGAGGACATCCCCCAAGTTATGCTCGTACTCCACTTGGGTCCTCCTGGTCACAATGATGTCACCAGGAACATGGCTGTCATTGGCATGCCCTGCAGAACACCCTCTATGGCACGCTGGAAAATCGCAGGCGCTGATGCCACGCCATAATTTAGCCACTTGTATTTTAACAGCCCCTGGTGGGTGTTTACACCAATAACTCCTGACTCTCCTCATCCAACTCCACCTGCTGGTACGCGTGGGAAAGATCAAGTGTAGCGTCCCCCGGCCCACCTACCCCGGGGCGGAGTCAAAACCCAAGTCGATCACTAGGATTGGTGCAGTGTGACACAAAACCCAACAACAATTCTCTTTAGTTAAATAAAGTTTATTAAACAACTCTCTTGTAATAACAATTCCAGTTCCAAAGTCCTTAAAGATCTAAATTCCCATACATTACCTGTAAAATACCTACTAAACAGTCAGGCCAAATACAAACAAGGTATAGAAACATGGGAGAACACAAAACACTTGTGGGACAAATAATCTATGTCAACTCAAAGCCTCAAACTCCACCACAAGTAAAGCAAACAGCAGCCTAAATATAGGCTAGTCTTCTCCCATCATCAAGGCCTTCTCAAGCCCAAAGGCCTTATTCCACATACCGAAAGTGCACCGCCGATAGTCTGCCGATGTACTTTCGCCAGTGCCGATGTATTATCGGCAGCATTGCCGATAATATTTACCAACATGTTGGTAATTTTTTCCTGCCAATTTTGGACTGGCTGCTGATAATACAATTTCGGCTGCCGATATTACACTTTCAGCCGTCGATATCGCAATTTCGGACGCCGATTTCACGCCGAAAGTAAGGGCCGCCGGTATGGAATGATACCATGGAAATGCTCAATATCGGGAGCGCACACTTTCGGTATGTGGAATACGGCCTTTAGCCATCATCAAAGTCAGGGTTACCTCCTAAGGTCTGAACCCTACAGCCAGCCTAATCAGGCTATTCCATCAAAACACTAAGTCAGGGTTACCTCCTAAGGTCTGAACCCACCAGTGAGCCTAAACAGACTATTCCATGTCAAACACCAAGGCCAGGGTTACCTACTAAGGTCTGAACCCTTCAGTGAGCCTAAACAGACTTAATCTGCCCTCCTGAGTGTCTTCCTTATATAGCCTTAGCCCGGACCTGGGAGAAAGCACCCACAGCCAGCCTCTCAAGGACCCAAAACTTGCTCTACTGTGCTTGAGCAATGCCGGCCCCTGATTGGTTGGTTTGACTGCAAAGCTGGCTCCCTATTGGTTGAAAACGCTGGCCTCTGATTGGTCCTGCACAGACTTTCCAACCTGGCCCCCATATATAAGAAGAAAGTTGGGGAGCCAGCACACTCAGTAGGCCTAAGCCCCTGGGGCGCCACACAAGTTTCGTAAACCGCACTCCATCTTCCAACTTGGTGAACAGGTCATCCGGGGTCTGCAGTGGGTAAATCTCCTTCCCAAACATTTGTTGACAGTCACCTTGTAGTCCCCACACAGAGCCGTCATGCTTAACCCTTTAGTGACGGCCCCATAGGAAATCGATCACATATGATCGATGGTCACTGTTTGACCTGTAGCTTCTTTAATTTTCATATTATAATAATGATTTTTTTACATGTTTATATGGGATGATGGGATAGTGCTATTAGGATGTCGATTTCATGCATAAATAGCCCAGTATTAATTTTTTGAGGTTATGTTGGATCATACCTTTAGCTATTTTAGCCCACGTTGGAAATAAATGCATTTTTCATCCATACCTGAATCAAGTTATAAATGTTTTAATGTTTTTTTTTTTTAATTTATAGATTATTTTTTTTCTAAATGAAAATTACATTTACAGCATCACTGTCTCAATACATTATGGTTTCTAGTAGCCTTTAAAAATCTATCTTTCTTTATATTTCAGTCACATTAATACCAGCCTCTTTCTTATGAAATTCTCATTTTTAGCCATTTTGTTCCTTTTCCAAGATGGCTGCCAGAGAATGCATGGTTTTAGAATTTTCGTCCTTTATTTTACAGATTTCTAGCTTTGGTAATAGCAAAACTCTCTCAAATAGTGCAATAGCCCTTGTATAATGGATTTTAATGATAGTGTAGGTTATGGTAGTAAATCAAACTTTATTTTCATTGATATTGCTAACATGTATTACTATTTACCTATAAATAATGTACAATTTACCTTTTTTGGACCCCAATGTTACCATAGTTCTGTTCATATGTTTTTCTCAAGCATTACTGAAAACAATTCGAATTTGGTGTTAAATGATAGGAAATGTCCAGTGGAACAAGTTTATAATTCACAATTTTTCTGTAAAATCAATATTTATCCCCCTGTTGGGACGTTTCTTTGAAAAGTGGTGTTAAAATGTTCATTTTTCAGGAAATTTGAATACCATTGAAAACGTTCTATGGTTACCATGGCAACCAAAATTTAATGTGAAAATACATTTCCTAAATCCTGTGATAATGGGTAACAAGATGAAATAAAACCTGGTGATCAAAAACGCAGTCAGAATATCATAATTTGAACTGCAAAATCCTGATGCTTATATTTTTAGTTAAAATCCATTTTGGTGCCGTCAGCAAAGGGTTAAGGACAGGTATGGCCCACTGGGCATAGTGCACTGGTTCCACGATCCCAGTATCCTGCAGGCGCTTGTACTCAATGTCGGGCTTCAAACCGTGCTCGCTCACCACATTCCCCATATATACTACTTCTTTCACCTTGAAGCACATCTTGTTCTTGTTGAATTTTATGTTGCTGTCTTTCGCGCGTTCCATGACTTTTTTCAAGATCCGGTCATGTTCGTCCTTGTTTTCCGCGGTGATGATCATATCATCTGCTATAATATGTACCCCAGGCACGTCTCCAAAGACACAGTAGTTTCTCTTTTGTAGAACTTCACTGGCCTTTCAGTCCCTCGACCGCACCACCCTGCGACCCCAGCGTTCATATTCATCTTGGGATGGAACCGACCTACATTGCCTAAACCGACCTTCACTTACCCCGCTGACGCCAGGAGAACTGACGACCGATACTTCCACTTGTGACCCACCTCACCCAGCCCATAGGTATTCCTCGTCAAGTTCCCCTCTCACAAGCGGACACCGTGAGTACATTATAAGGCCTGATGAGGTATTGCCCTAGTTCCCTAGTGCTATCGGCCTACAACTTGGTCGGTTTCCAGTGTCTTAGGCCTGAAAAGGCTTCTCTCACTGCCAGTGCTTTCCCCAGCATCCTTAAAACCCTTTCCTTACCTCTCCACCATGCCACCATGGAGGTCTAGATATGCAGATGAGGGGTCGACCTTGGTTTTTTTTTGCACACCGCACAGGGCTGCATAAATTAGGCAGCTAGGTCACATATCACTGTGAGCCTACCAGCTCACTGTCACGGTAGCCTTTGTACAGACCAGACCCCTGACCGTTTTCACTACTTCACTGGCGCTGCAAATACCGAAGGGCATTCTCTGAAAACTGTACCCTCCGAAAGACGTGTTGAACGTGAAGAGTTTGGACGTGCTGGGTGTGAGTGGGACCTGCCAGTAACTATCGTTTTGGGTCCAGAACCGTAAATATAGTCTTTCCACCCAGCTGACTTACAACATCCTGTGCTGTCGGGATCATAAAGTGTTCGCGCTTGATTGCCTTGTTTAAATCACGTGGATCCAGACATATCCTAAGAGTTCCGTCCTTCTTCTCTACCACGACCAGACTGCTGACCCAATCGGTGGGCTTGTCTGTCTTCGATATAACGACGTCCTGCTCCATTTGATTGAGCTTCACCTTAAGTTTCTCTTGTAGACTGATCGGTACGCGCCTAAGTGGGTGTATCACCGGTGTGGCGTCAGGGTCGATCTGGGCGTCATACAGCTTGCTGAATTTTCCAAGACCACTAAACTGCTTGCCGTACTCTTTCATGTGAGTTGACGTTTGATTCTCAGCGGTAGCGTATTTATAGTGGCACCTGTGTCCAGTTTCATCTTGACCTCGTCCGCGTCTAGCTGTATGACTGTATACCAGCTTGAATCCAACGCGTGAATATTTCCAATGCTATCTATGTAGAAATCGTTCGGACCCTGGTCTTCACATTTTTCGGACATTTACTTCTAAAGTGACCCGTCTCGCTGCACTTGTGGCACACTCTCCCATATGCTGGGCACTGACATGGTGGATGTACAGTCCACAGTACTGACATTCGTCGGTCCTTTCCTGTCCTGCGTCAAGATACTGAGTTAAGTTTTCGTGCTGATTTCCCCTTCTGTGCTGTCCACATCCATACTGCCCTCGGCAAAAATTTACTTGGTTCATATTTCCATGATTTTGACCGTGTCTGCGCTGATATCCGCGTTGACCATTTCCGCGCTGCCCTTGTCCGTGCATCACGTGAATGCTCTCGTCCTCCATGTCATCTGAATGCATGGTGTGTATCGGCTTGGCCTTCACCACCATTTGGAGTTCCGTCTTCGCGCTCTCGTAGGTCCTCATCCGATGTATAACTGAGTTGAAACTTGTGTTACCTTCGTCGCCCATTACTTTCATTTTCATCATCGGGTCCCTAATTGAGAAGAACAGTTTGTCACGTAATGTCCCTTAGAATTCCACGAACTTACAGTTGGTCGCCATGGTACGTAAGTCGTTCATATACTCGTCCAGGCCCTGCCCTTCTGGCCTGTCGTAACTCCAGAACTGCGCCCTGAGAGCCATAACTGGATCCCTTTTATTACAGTAGTCATCAAACTTTTTCATAACTGTGTCGTAATGTTCCTTATTTTCCGGTGGCATGTAGTCATCGTCACTGTGTAACCCTACTGCCTTGGTGAACGTAAAGTTGTTGTAGATATCCACCCCTCTGTCACCTAGCACTGTCAACAGAATGGCTACTTTTACATCATCAGGTTTGGCAGCGGACTCAGTGGCTTTCATAAATAACACAATTTGCTGTTTCCAGTTTTCCTCGCAGCAGAAATATGGCACTTGGTTTAGCGTGCTGGGGCCTGGGCTGGCAGATTCTGAGTCCTTCCATGGGTCCACTTCAACTCCACTTTCCTGCAGTTCTCCACTTTTCCTGGGGCTGACAGCTAGTTCCTCAGATTCCTGACATCTACTTCTGTCTTCTGAGTAGTAAGATCCCTCTTCTAAGACATGTGATATTCTGTGGGCTAATAACGATGGGACTAAACCTCCGGTTCATCAGACTACCATGTTTATTAAGCACGAGGTAACAACAATAGGTTCATACCAGAAACGCCGGAAGTACACAATGTTGTAAAAGCAAATATGACACTTTGAACTATAGAGAGTTAATTATCTGTGGTATATGCTGTCGTCCAATACATAATTATAGTTCCCACATCATGTAAGATGTAACACTCGCATGAAAGGTTGTTCTTTATTAATATTCTCCTGTGTATTGCCGTTCCGTGACAAGATCTCAATTGACAATGATCACCTCCAAGGAAGGAATCCCCTCAAACACATTCAGTCACCGCTCCCGCCTTCTAGCGCAGTCTGACTGCCTCTATTCCAAACAACAGGATTAGGACAGAGAGTTATGGCTTTTGACACGTGCGCTGTTCTAATGCTAACACTATCAAGCCTACACGAATATGGACTGGCCACCCGTGTCAGTACAACTTTTACTTTAGAGCAAATTGATAACTATTAAGCTTAGCGGAAAGAAATTCACAAATTTTGTGAATACTTATAATTTATGATGACAAATTTTGTTATTGTGGGTATTTTAACTTTCTTTTCTACTGTTCTTCAATATTCATGATTCTCTCCTTCTCCTTCTCCTTTTTTTTTTATTTATCAATTATGATTTATGATTTATTTCATTTTTCATTTATTTATTTAATTGTTCTATTTTTCTTTTTTTTGGGGGGGGGGGGGGGGGGGTTAGAATACTTATAATTCATGATGACAATTTATACTCTCAAGGGTGTTTTAAATAGAGGGGCCAGTGAAAAATCAAATTTTGTTTATTCCATTGTTATGCAATACGAGGAATGCTATTTTAATGATACCTAAAATTCTGACTTCAAAAATTAACTCCATATGTCTTAAAAGTAATTTGTAAACACAAAACATCCTAATTCTGCTGCTCACAGGCAGGAGACGTATCTGTCTGTGACGTCACATAAAATGCCAGTTATATTCAAATTTCAAATTTCAAAATTCCATAAAATTTATATTTTTTCACATATTCTTTTCTACATCAATCAATTTGGTAATTTGAAATAATTTTAGGCTCATAAAGAATGCTTATACACATTAAATATTGATTTTTTTCTGTTTTATCATTTTTTTTTATCTGTTCTGCTTGTGACGTCACATACAGATAAATGATCTGTGCAGGCACTGTCAGATGCAGGCAGGGGAACTCAGTTTCATATAGACAAATCTGTATCAAACAAAAACTATTAGAGATAACAGTATAAAATTTGGTATGTTTATTCCCTGGATGGTATGGATCACGGCAGTATACTGACTTATGGTCACTGGCACCTCCCTTTAACTTTCTTCTTTTTTAACTGTTCATGAATATTTGTCATTTCATTCTTTCTTTCTTTCTTTCTTTCTTTCTATCTTTCTTTCTTTCTTTCTTTCTTCTTTTTATTTATTCATTTATTCATTTATTTATTCTTTTTTTTGGGGGGGGGGGGGGGGGAGTCGGCGTCGGCACCCCAACAGTCAGAAAATCTTTGATTTGTTTGTGAACACGGTTTACTGAAAGTGACCTAGAATTTGAAAATGAAATAAAAATGAGCTTATCATGATTATTATTTTCATAGAAATTTGCTCAATTGATAATTATCAGTATGGATATATACGCTGTCAGTGTCACTGTGTCTTCACATTGACAATAACTATCATTTATAATCTACTTTATTTTGATATATTAGACTCTATGTAGGTACTACCACACCACGGGCATTCAATTCTGACTATTTCTGTAGATCTATAGATTATGAAAAAGATTTTGTGACCAAAAATGACCTAGAAAAATAATTTCAGGTAGAAAGCTGTACCCGACAGTGAGATAATAACTTCGACATGTTCCCTGAAAACTTTTGAATATGAAAAAAAATGTCTCAGAATTATCAAAAAATGCACAAATTATCATTTAAAATGCGCAAAAATGTGTGCATTTTCATAAAAACTGACAGAATTCATACCTCATTTTCACTATTATTTTGTTAAATATCTCTTGTTTTAGAAAACATAAAAATATTTGGCAAAAAGCATGAGATTACAAATGCAACGGTCTTCCCATTGGATTAGAGTAAAATGCAAAGGGAAAAAATTAATTTTTTTTGTGGTAGTACATACTCTATGCGTCTCAGAGTTATTTTTCTTCCTCGATACATGTCCAAGTCGGTAATCAATAATTTGTGTATTGATTAAAAGATATCAATGTCCTCAGCCAAATATGGCAGAAATCAGAAATCAGAAATCAGAAATCGCGGCGCGGCAAAGATCAAAGCTTCTCACCTGCCGCGCACCTGCCGCGATGACGACACTCACTCTCCCAGCACATGTTTGTTAGTTCATTACCATACAGCGGGGACCAACTCTCCGCCCGGAGAGTGCAGACTTCCGGCGGTGGCCGAGTGCCCGGATGAGAGATTATTCACAGCCAACCAAAATGGCGCCGACGAGTGCGCCTGGCATGTGTTGACATCTGTTTGTGGACGGAAAATGGGAGTTTTCTTACCTGCCTGGATACTATCGCAGTGGATTTAGTACGAGGATAACCTAGTGTGCTTCTGAGGGATTTTATTTACTTGGATATCGCGGAAATGTCGGATACGGAGAAGGTTAAAGTGGCCCTGAGGGTTCGTCCCTTCAACCGACGAGGTTTGTAGAAGACTCAATGAATGAAGACCCCATCTGTCAAACGTGTCTCCCCCGCCGATTTCACCCTTATTCACTGTCAATCCCTTCTGTTTTCAGAAATCGAGTTGGGGACGAAATGTGTGGTGGACATGGATGCCCAGCAGACGATGCTGTACCATCCGTCGGTGGGAGTGAGGTGAGTGTTGTCCATCTTTCTGTCGGAGATAACGTTGTGTTGTGTTCGGGGAGGGGGGGGGGGGGGGGGATTGAAAACCACGCACAGAATCCACGCCAAACCTGACATTATCTTTATTTGGTAAGATAAAAACAGGCTGAAACCTTCCCTTCCCCCACGACACCACGGCCGCGAGTCGGCCGAGTGGCGAGAGGGGATTTTGGGTGCGTGAACAGTTACACAATGATCGTGTTTCTGTTCTGGGTGAGATTATTGATCAGACTCTGGCTGCTCCTCCTGCCGCCTCCTCCTCCTCCCGGCACTGGCTGCTGCACGATCTGCGTCACACCAAACACACACAGCAGTCTCGCCGCCAGACAGAGATACCTACAACGTGATCTGTTAATAACAAACCATTAAAATGATAATGACTGATTAATAGTGATATCCAGCACAGCTTGAGTTGAAATGTGTTCCTAAATCAGTGGCGGATTTTAGAGGGGGTGGGGGCGGCCCCCCTATTTAGGGGGCAAATAAGATTTTTATATTGTTTCAATGTAAAATTGTGAAAATGAGGGGGCGCCCCCACCTTTTCACAAACCAGAATCCACCACTGTAAATAAAAACGTTTAGGCCTAAATCAATCTCCTTGGCCTATGAGGCTTTGGGGGCTAGGAGAGTAAGCCTAAGCATACAATGGCATGACATGGGTTCTCAAATAATCCGTTCCGCAAACCTCTGCCTCTTTAGGCGTTAGGCCTAGATACCTGTCGGGTGATGTCAACACTGACATTTCGGACTAGGCCTATCAGGCCTATCCGCCTCAGAGTCAGACTGATCTGGCATGGCAGCACATCCTGCTCAATTACTCCCGGAAAACTAACAACGGCTCAAATTGTCCGTGATTAACCCGGCTATTGTTAGACACCCATGTGAACACCAAACATGCGGTTTTAGTTTTTTTTAAAGCAACCCCAGCTGGTGTCAATGAAAATGTCAAATCAGCTGCAACGCGTGAATGGCACTGTTAGGTATTTAACGAATTCCATGAATGTTTAATTGTCTTATTTGAGTTATGAGTAGACGGAGAACAGAGAGGTTGAACAGAGAGTGGGCAACGAAAACTGATTTTTCATATTTGAGAGAATTAAAGCATGTTTGAGAGAATTAAAGCATTTATTTATATTACAGATAACGGGATCATATTATGATATATATTAGTTAATTCAAGAGAGTAAATCCAAGTTAGATGCATAATCATAAAAGTGCAGGATAAGGCCAAACAAAAAAAAATTGTTGTGTTCAGGTAACATAGGTCGAAAAAAAATAGGGTAGGTAGGTCGAAAAAACTTTTTTTTTTTCTTTTTTTTTTTTACTTGCCAAAGAGACCTGGCCAGTGTTGGAAATAAAAAGGATATTCCAAATATTCTCAAAAAGCATTTTTAGCATCTAAAATACATGCCCCGAGTATCCATGTGTTTTATGGTTTTCCATGGTACTTTAGGTCAATTTTTTGGATTTTGAAAAAAAATAATTAAAAATTTCCTAAAAAAAAGTTAGGGTAGGGCCAACAATTTAGGGTAGGTAGGGTTACCTGAGGCCAACCTTAAAAAAAAGTTTGTTTCCTGTCCAGCGCCCGACTGACTATTTGAGGGCCGACTGGGGACTTTTTTTTCTGTTTTTTGAATTTTTTGTATTTTTTTCAGCTAAATTTTTCATTTTAACACTACAAAAAAAAAAAAAAAAAAAAAAAAAAGATTTCCCGACCTCCCGACTGGCCTTTTTTCTTCTGACCCGCTGGACAGGAAACAAACTTTTTTTTAAGGGTGGCCTGAACTCAACATTTTTTTTTGTTTGGCCTAAGAAAAAAGAGAACACACAATGAAAAAAAACAAAAACAAAGATAAAATGAAAAGATGAAGTGAAATCACGTTTTTAGACCGTTTTTCCTGGCTATGTTTTGTAAGGAGAATCAGTTCACGGTGGAAGGCGTCTAAGCGGTCTAGTTGTGCATCGGTCCGAGAGTCTATTTACCGACTGCCTCGATCCGAGGGTATTATTTACCAACAAGCCTTTGTAGTCTAAAGGTCGTGCCCCGACCTCGTGGTCACGTGACCCGCTCTACACGGCCCAGGTCAGGGAAGGTCAACAAATAACCCTGAATAAACGGAAGGAAAAAAGAAAAGGAGGGCAAAAGAAAGATCTTTTGGGATAGACCAGTGATTCACTTAGGGTTCAGGATCAGAAGAGTCTCGGGAGGCTTTGTTGTTATGCCGTCACCAGCTCCCCCCCCCCTTGCCCCCTCTTAATATGCATACTTCTACCAGGGATCATAATGTATGAGGCTGTGCATGTTCAGTCCCTTACACGCCTGGGTTGGATTTCGTATGGAGACTCATGAAAATTTCATAATATTTCTTACCTCAGTATTTACAGTATGTATGGTATTTTCCCCGAATTCTATGAAAGTATTTCCTTTTTAAAAAAAAAAAAAATTTTAAATTTGTTCACCGTTACTACTCTTGTATTAGTAATATTACGCGGAACATACACATTATTATGTCAAAAATGCTAGGCTCTATATGATTTAATATGTGGACGTGCGAACTTAGACGATTGTGTAGAAGTTATTACATACAGAGTGATTTAGCTGGACCTCATCCCAGACTCCCAACTCCCAGACGCGTCGGTCTATGTACGAGGGGCTTTCTGTATTTAATTGACAGTCCCTCCCCACCCTCCTGCCGCGATAACTGAACCCAGTGGCCGTAGACCCGGTCAGCCCTGACCAGCCGACCACGACCTGACCAGGGGTCAGCCTCACATAGACTGTAGTCACGTCCACGTCCGCCAGTCACTCAACCTATTATGTAAAAGCTGAATAGGTCAGAGACGGACTAGACTTGACAGCGGGTCTCGTGGGGGGGGGGGGGGGGGGGGGGTGAGAGGACATCTGTCCGACTGCTGTAGCCGCGTCCACTTACAGGGCCAAACAGAGAACAGTCCTATGTCAGACCGACTCATTCCCTAGTGTATTACCTAAGGCCGACCATTTGTTAAGCTTGTACTAGGGTTGGTTTTCCTTTAGCCAGTCTAGTGAAAATGTCCCCAAGATTTTTCAAAATGTTTAGCCAGTTTCAAAATGGTTAGCGAAACTTTAAACTGGTGTTTGCTAGGCATATTCGATTCTCAAAACCTTTAAGGAGCAGTCTTGTTCTTATTGCTATTCTGATAAGTAGAAATTTCTATGAATTCATTAGGTAATTGTTTAAATACGATTAAGTGTATCTAGCATTTCTTTTCGCCAATCTGGCGAATCTAACAGCCTCATATATCATTTACTTTTCACCAGTTTCAGTTTGAATTCGCCCCGTGCGAATTGGCGAATGACTAGCTGAAGCCTAGATTTGGTTGCCGTTGGTATAGAAATCTGGTACAGGGTTTGGGGCTCCCAACTGCTCGTTTTTTTCCCCTATTTTTTTCAAGATGATTTTTTTCCCAACAATTAAAAAAATCAACTAGATTTGACCAAAAGAATACAATGTCATGAGGTTGATTGAGAGTGGCGATGATTACACTGAGAATAAAAGCAGAGGCGCCTTTATTCAGCGAATAATCATGGCTTGACCTTTACAGCTGAGATTTATTTGGCTGGAGCCGGATTGCGAAGAAAATTAATCTCGCTGCAGTTTCTGTTAGGAAATCAAAACAAGAACGAGATTGATATTTGCTAGCTTGACCTAAATACAGTACATCTGATATTCCTAAGTGATAGGTTTGATTAGGATGTAGGTTAGACACTACCTATACAGTGATTATATTGGAAAATCTTTGGATGCGACAATGGCGCACTCTTCAATGATAGAAATGAGACATTTTTTCACAGAAATGCGCAATTATTGGTACATTTTAATATCTCAAAATCCTTTTTGTTCCACGGGTGCATTGGTTTAACAATTAATGCGCCATTTTAAGTTTTAATGCACATGGCAAGGCGGTAACATTTATACTGCCTGTATCTGACAGATTAGACTATCTTTCTACCATGAAACATTCTCGAGACTTTGTCTTCAGCATTAGTCATGGCACATTTCTGCTCACAGCTATTAATATAGACTAGTGTATTGTCATGTGGTGGTCTCGGGATGAAACGGTTCACAACCAATGACACGATTCAAGGATGTGTGATATTTCAAAACGAAAATGTATATTTCTCCTAATTGGCACAAACTGAGCAAAATCGTTTCCGTGCAGTTTATTTTCTGTGCAGTACAAACGATCGAAAAAGTGCACGTTTTTTCTTTTAACATTTTTGAGCATTTACCCACCGTTATTTTCTAACCTGAGTAAGTTCGATTATCGTTACCTGTCCTACCCCCGATTGAAGAAATTCCGATAGAAAATTTGGTGTTTCTATTCTAAAGTACGTTACAAAATAATAAGGGAATAATGTAATGTTTGTTCATAATCCTGGGTAATAAACGGAGACTTTACTCCTTTGTCTCACCAGATTCTGAAATTCCCGTCGCTTAAAATTGAAGACAATGACACATCTGACATTTTGTTGAAGGATTTTTACCAATTTTGTCCTCGCCATTTCACCTGGAAAACAATTATGGAAAACACCACACGTCACAGGGGAAATGTACCAAAATACGGGGAGAGCTCAGGGAAAACACGGGGAATTTGTTCATCGAATTAATTAAAAGTGGTACCCAGGCCACCCTTAAAAAAAGTTTGTTTCCTGTACACCACCCGACTGCATTTAAAGGGCCCCACTGGAGATTTTTGAATTTTTTCATTTTTTTTCCAGCAAGAGTCCCTACCAAAAATTAAGAAAAAAAAAAAAAGATTTCCCGACCTCCCGACCGATCCCCTGCTTACCCGCTGGACATGAAACACATTTTTCTAAAAGGTGGCCCCAGTGGACAGGAAACAACTGATGATAAGGTACACCGGGGAGCCCTCAACCACCACCACTCGGACCGCAATTAATTAACTTTCTTTTCTGGGTCGTTCTAGTTTAAATAAGTTTCAGGATCATGAAACGAAATAGAACTTAGATTATTTTACAAAACAACAACAAAATACAATCGCAGTGGCAGTATTGAACAGTCAGTGATTCACATAAATCATTATTTAACTTACTGATATGAGGGGAGTTGGTAATTAGGTAGACATTATCATTTACCTTATTGTTTACTATATATATATGTACCTACATGGAAGAACATTTCTGTATATGAATGTGGTTAAATAATAAAAAGAAAAGTAAAAATGTACAGCTCCCAGGACGCACCAACATAAACGCAATATCGGCTCAATATTGACCTTGACCTTGACCTGCCCCTCCCCCCACCCCAGCATAACCCCCCCACCCCCCCAACATATACATCAACCCCCCTCTTACATTTTCTAAAAGAAACGCCAAAATATCCACGACTTCACATTTGAGCATTTACCTTTTGAAATGGTAGAAAAAACAAACCACATGAACTTTGAATTTTTAAAATTTCTTTTTCTGAAATGGCCTGCCTGATTATGTGTCGGTGCGTCCCCTGACCCAGTGAAATGTACCTAGATGGCGCCGTTCCCGTAAGGTATGACTCAAACCAGATAGACCTACCTCGCATACTAATGTCACCTGACAAACACCCTGTATGTGGCCAGAATAGAGGCTACTTTACCAGGCAAAACGTCAAGCACAGTGTAACAGTGTTGGCATTTTACGCCTTTTCTCTCTTTCCTAACCTTGTTCTACTAACTTCTGAAAAAGAAAAAAACGAAAAAAAAACAACAAAACAAAAACAAAAACAGATTGTCGCACCTAACGTCGGGGCTTTTTTTTTGGACAGAAAAAACCTTCTTTAGAGTTGCCATTTCTCATACTTTTGTAGGATTTCCTACGTTTTGGGGATATTTTATTGTACAGTCGATTATTCCTACATCATTTAAATATCTGTTCTAGGGCATCTTTGTGTAATTTCAAGCTAACTAAACACAAACATACTCAATTCCTTAACGTTATTTTTTCTCTTGCCATCGGACAAAAAGTAGTAGATGCGTTTTCTATTTTTCTTACCTTTTCAGTGTTTTTGAAAAGGCCTACGTTTTAACCAGAATGTCCGACACACTGTCCCTAAACGTCGGACATATTGTCTGGCAGAAATATGAGAGAAAAAGTAAAGCATGTTCGAAATGTCCGACTATGTAGTATAAATGGAAGCCAATGAACGTCGGAGATAAAGTCCGGCATTTTAAAAAGCCGTGAAAATGACCCTGACTGTCGGTACGGCGTAAAATCTCCATCACTCACTCACTCTCTCGAGTCTTTGACATCTCAAGATCTAAGACCCAATTGTATAGTTTTAGAAAATCACCAAAACTGCCTTAAGTCTTAACCTTTGCCACACTCTGTGACTCTCCTCAACTCGACGGTCGAGTTGAGTTGGGTTGAGTTGAGTTGAGTTGAGGTCAGTCACAGAGTGTGGCATAGGTTGAGACTAGAGTCGTGCAGTGTGGCCGGAGCTCGCACATAGAGGTACAGTTTATGTCTATGGTCCGCAGCGGCATCTCTGTTTACCCGGGCTCGCTGTATTATCAAGTCATCTTCGAAATATGATCGATCAAATCGAATCTCGCCCGGGTATACTGACTTGGTCAAAAAGGCGGGAAACTCCATTGAACGATACCAGCACCAGCGGAAACAAGATCGCAAATTTCGACCTGCTTCCGGTCCCAATGATGAGCCTATGTAAAGTCTATACCAGAAATTGACCATTGACAAAGCATTAGCCGAGATCGGGCAGGAGAGTGACAGTGCTCGAACTGTATGATATCGACGTCTCAGCATTCAAAGGCCTATAGGGTGCTGGATGCCGTGTAGTATTATTATGTTAATGAGGGTGATGACGGCGAAGATGGCCGCCCCCGGTTTCCGATCGTAAAGTCGGCCGGGAATGCTCGCCTATTTCGCCTATTTTGCGCGCGTTTCAATCGACTAAACGCGCTATATAGGTTCATGTCGATATCTTATTGATGTTACCACCTTAATTGAGGAAGAAGGAATCGATATAAACCAGAAAATAAAGAAATTCGTCGCACTATCTTTCATGCGCAATCTCTTCCGGGCCAAGCGCATCTCGCGGATTGACACTGTCACAACGCCTTTCATCAGAGGCCAACATGGCGCGACCCGGTGAGCACGTGTGTAGATATCCTCCGCGAATGACTGCCTTTTACACCTTAAATCGGCATCGTCAAGCAATATGGAGTATATCTTATGGATTATTAATGTCAGGAGCTCCTCCAGGTCGATATAAGAGGCAAAACAATGCCGATATTTAGGATCGGCATCGAAGAAAAGGTTAGTGTCATCCGCGTGTAGGTGAACGATAATAGAGGACAATGGCGGGCGGCTTCACTCCACTCGCGCTGGCATGTGCATCTTCTTGTTTAAAATCAATCGATAATTCACTCGATAATTCGTAATTTCCTATCACCATATGTCATCAAGCATTCTACTGTCATATATAGAAAAAGAAGACGAATAACCCGGGTTTTTTCGGTTTCCTAACCGATTCTTTTCTTCCATAATTCCACCTGTGACCTTGTTTAGAGGTTTCGTCTGGTGCCTGTTTACGGCTGACTGCCTCTTGTTTGTTTGTTTATCCCAGACTAACACGTATTGAATGGTTAATGAGCTAACGACGTCCTTATCAAAGTATTACACGTCAATTATGTCAATTACTGTCCCCAAGCGGCCAGCCCGCGACAAACGACACCCGTGAACGCTGATTGGTCACGTGGTGTGCGGGTCAAAGGTCAGCCTCGTTACGGCTGGTTAATCACGTGACATGGCAAGCAGTGTGGGTACTATTATGGGATTTATTAGAAATGAGTTCAGATTGGAATCTCAACAGATATGAACCATTACATGATGATACTGCTAAATTTTAAACTTGCTGAGTTCTTCCGTTAGAGATAGAAATGGTGACATTTTAATTGTTGATTTTATATATAAAATAGAGGGTTGGGGGGGGGGGGGGTGTTGGGAGGTTCCCTAAGTGGAACTTTTGGTTATATTTTCAATAAATCAATCTTAAAATCATTAATGGGGTTATCGAGGAGCAATAGGTAAAACATTTCATATTTTGAAACATTATACAATATTTTCTTCGTTTTTGTAGGTGTTTTTACATTGAATTTTCTTCTTTTTTGGGGAAGGCCACCCCCACTGTATACAGGCCTGTACAGGCCTGAAGGGTATTAATGTATAATTTATTTATTTATTTATTTTAGGGTATTAATATATAACGAAACATAACGAAACAAGAATGTGGTTTTGAGTACAGTACTTATATGTACAAGTTGACGTATCGTGTAATAGTATGGCCAACCCATGAACAGTGGGCCAGACGGATCGACTGAGGGACCATGGGACTTTTGTTTTTGTCAAGGTAATGAATAGCATGGGTCCTGTGACGATATCCTGGTACCAAGTTCATGTGAGGTCACGTAGGGTCTGGAGGGGTCACAAAAGTCCGATTCTGAAAGGGAAAGAAAGGACAACAAGTCTGGATCTGAATAAGTGAGTAGTGTATAAGTTGGGGGTGGAATGCCTATGAGTAACTCTGTAAATTCAGGCCACGGTGTAAGTAGTGGATAAGTTGGGGGTGGAATGACTATGAGGTGCTCGGCATATCTAGGTCACATGAATAGTCAGTGTCCGAAATTGTTTTTCCTGCCATAACAGTGTTCGAATTTAAGGGTGCACCCTGCACCCTGTGTGCACGATTTTGGCTGCAGGGTGCATACTTTTGAGGAGGCATGCACCCGGCATGTGCATGCTTTTTCAACAGCAAACCTGTCATTATATAGTTGTATGTGTATCAAAAAAATGCTGGGTGCATGATTTTAAACCCCTATGCACCCGGTGTGTGCATAGAATGAATGCTTAATTTCGAACACTGCATAAGATGGAAAAAAAACATAGGTTGCTAGCGTCAATATCATGCCTGGAATTACCACTTACACATGCACTCTGATTTTGTGATCACAGAGGTTGGCTGTCGTTCCTAAGGTGTTAAAAAAACAGTGGGAATAAAAAATATTCCTGCTGGATTACCATCTAAAACAATCCCGGGCGGCTGGTCCGCCGACAACAAAATTATTCTCTAGTGTCGCCGTATTACCCAACTTGGGTGACTGTTATTAGTACAGTACGCGGGGACTGAATCAACGTGATGTATTGGTATTGACATGGTGCCAGCGACCGGTCACATGACCAGCCGTGGAGTCATGTGACCGGCAGACGGACCTAGTGGACAGGTGGGGAGGTAGTCTGTAGGCCTGACCGCTCGCTACTCTTACACTACAGTCAGTGCAGCGGTACTGTGTCCATGGGTCTCAGTGGCTTACACAGAAATTTGCATATCAAGGGAGGCATTTTGTCACTGGCTATCTATTTTTAGAACAGAATACCCCTTTGATGGTTGTTTGCATGCTGGCTGTTTTATGGCCCAACCTGCCATAAACCAGCGGCTGCAAAGGACTCTGGGATATGGGTGTAAAATCCCAGCTGAAAATGATTGCCCCTTCACAGACCTACTTTGAGAATGGTAGGTTGGCTTGATAGACTAGTGGGGAGGTTGCCAGGGGGAGCGGTCTGCGGGTCATCCAATGTGAATTATTGACCATTCACGAGTCGCTGTATGGTAATCGAGTAGCTGTATTGCGGGCCGGGGAGATCATACGCGGGGTCATTAGATGTACATTACAGGTTTAGAGTCCAGCGCTAACGGTCATAATGGGCAAATAATTCAGAGTAGACTGGGTGTATGGATAATCATGATGCAGTGAACCTGCCAGCGAAGCCTTCGTAGTTACTGTAAAAGTACTTGAGATGTTTATTGCAGTTAAACATTGCAATTATCAATGAGTTCTGTCAGTAATTTTTGTTGTGTTTTTCCCAAATGTTTTAGCATTTGAAACTGATATCTGTCTATTGACCAGAAATGGACTGAAACCAGATGGCCAACTTGTTTTTGTTTTTGAATATTGATAAATTTGGTCCTGTCGGCAAATGACCCAATAAGGTTAATTGACTTTGCATATAAACAGGTTCTTTCTCTGTACCTTCAGAACTATCAGGCCAGTTATTCTCTCATATAGATGTGCACTTACCAGTTGTACAAGAAGGTGCACCCTTAAGAAAAACACCCGGTGCAGGGTGCACTCTTAATTAATAATTTTGAACACTGAAATAACATACAAGGTGGCCAGAAGTCTATAGTGAGATTTAGGGGTGACGACCCATGTTAAAAACAGGGGTTCAGAAGTCTGGTGGTGAGATGTAGAGGTGACAATACACATTAAAAACAGGGGTCCAGAAGTCCGCCAGTGGGATATATAGGAAAACCTGACAAACACCTGACCAAACCCACTTCACAGCGGCCAGAGAACAGGGGAGATGGCGAAAAAACGGATGCTGACAATCTTGTTTTCCTCATACTATCAGTGGATTTCAAACTTTGACAGTTGGAAATCTACTCCAAGTGTGTGCAATAAATTACCCCTGCGTCCGCCAGTGGTCTTTTAGGTTATTCAGCGTGGTATCTCTAATCTACCAAATCAGATTTAAGGATAGACATCAGTGGTGGGAGGCCTTTCCAGGAAACTAGCCATGAATTCATGAATAATGCTCTGATCCTAACGTAATATACTTCATTAAAAAGCTCATATTTTGTCTCTATTTCTACGATACAAATAAAATCTGAAAGGAATTCAAAATGGAGAAATAATGATTTTTTCGTTGATTTTGTCACTTGTATGTTTTGAACATTAATATTGAAATGGCATAAATAAGCTTTCACACACATTCATGATAACCCTTAAGCAGTGAACTGTGTTTCGTAATTTTGATTAAGACCCCAAAAAACGAATATTATAAAAATGTTACATTACGTGATACCATGGAGTATCTGAAATTCCCTTATAACAGAAATCGTCGGGGCAATTTCTTTTAAAAGTTTGGTCATAGAATCCGTGTGTTTCGGTAACTTGAACCTGGATCTGAAGCACAAAGGAGCCGAGGCCAGGGTGAGGACACTTTCTACAGCCATCCCCAGCACTACCATGCAAGCCACACTAAAGGAGACTAGCCTATGGGTGTAGACCCCTAAAATCGACACTGCGACACAGGCATTTCTTAAATTTGACACAGTGACACAGCCGTTTTTTAAATTCGGCAGGCGACATGGCAATTTAGTGACGGATGATGTGACCCTTTTCTTAAATTCAACATTCGCCGTATTACGGTTCCTCCAGATTACCCGAAATCCTTTGCATCGGAGTAGGTTCCCACCCTATGCTGGCAGTGGTATAATATTTGTTTTGGGCACTAGCAATTAAAATTCCAAAAAAGTAAATATGATATTAATACCAATCAAAAGCATATAAAGTCTTGTCTCACACTCAAGAAAATATAAATTTAATTGTAACATCTGTGAAAGAAGACCGCCGCCAATGGTAAAGAATAGGCCGGAGCCTGCTTTGCCAGTGCAGTGTCATGTGAGATAGTCGCCCGTATCGGCGAACTGTAAATACAGAGAATGACACAGGAGCTTTAAAAAGATAGGGACATGCGACAGGGTCATTTCTTAAATTCGACATGGGACATGGGGATAAATCGAAGTATATTGACATGCGACAGGGCCATTTTTTGAATTCGACAAGTGACATGGGACCCCCCTGTCTATACCCCCTAGCCTACAGGGAAGGTGTATGATGGGGGAGGTACCCTATTAGTACCGTGAATAGGGGGGGGACCCCCTCCATCCCACTCAGATAACCAGATCTACTCCCAGCCTCAGGGTACAAACTTTAGTACCCAACTTTGTGGGGAAACTTTTAATTTAAGTCGTCTTGACAGGGATTTTGTCAGAAATGCAATGTGCAAATTTCAAATTTTCTGTTTCAATGACGGGCATTGAAGCTGTGGTTTGCACTTAGTTATGTAAAGTCAGTGAAGAACAAGCATCCAAAGGAAAAGAGGTTTTGGTCCTATAGTCTCTCTGTTCAGTATGAATTGGTTTGGAAAAAAGAACAGTTACAGAACAATGTGATGAGTGTACCCCCGAAACCACTGGTCATTCGGACATCATTCCCTGCAATATCAGACATTTTGTCCAAGCGGCCTTCGATCTAGTAGGTATGCACATTTTCAAAAAACAGACTCCCCCATCCCCGGGGCAAAAATTCCCATTTAATTTGTACACGCACATTTTCCAAGATTTCAGACCCCCTCCCCCCCCCCCCCTTGATGCATAGGTACTTTTTTAATGAAAGGCCGCCAAGGAAATGATAAGATCTTTCTCATAATAAAAAGCATTTTGTGTCACACAGGTCCTTCTGGATTCTTTGAAATATCTCTCTGTTTCTCATATGTTTCATATGACGTATACATGTCTCATGTAATTCCCTTAAATGTCGAACAAAATGTCTACAAGAACAATCTCACAATTTTCACACTGATTCATATCAAACATTTACACTTCAATATTGCATACCGACAGATAAACTAAATTGATGCACAAATCGGCCGATTCATAGCAAAACGACAGGTGTATGACTGGTTTTCACAAACACTGCAAAAGAATTGGCCGATTTGTGCACCGATTTAGTCCAGTGAGTATGAAGCTTTAATAAGGGTGCGACTTGACCTCAGGCCTCTGACTTTAAACAGGTTGTACATATGTATACCCCAGGACTAAACATCTATATAGAGCACACAGTCATAGACCCGGGTCTGGGTCTGTGGTGGTGTGGCCCCGGATTGAGGTCAGAAAACTGGGGTTGTTGTCAGCTCAGACATCAGCTGGTCCTCTCTGACGGCTATAGTCAGTTCTGTGGGTGTTAGCCCAGAGGTCAGAAAACACGGGTTGTTGTCACCTCGGACATCAGCTGGTCCTCTCTGACGGCTATAGTCTGTTCTGTGGGTGTTAGCCCAGAGGTCAGAAAACACGGGTTGTTGTCACCTCGGACAACAACTGGTCCTCTCTGACAGCTATAATCAGTTCTGTGGGTATTAGCCCAGAGGTCAGAAAACAGGGGTTGTTGTCACCTCGGACAACAGCTGGTCCTCTCTGACGGCTATAGTCTGTTCTGTGGGTGTTAGCCCAGAGGTCTGAAAACAGGGGTTGTTGTCACCTCGGACATCAGCTGGTCCTCTCTGACGGCTATAGTCTGTTCTGTGGGTGTTAGCCCAGAGGTCAGAAAACACGGGTTGTTGTCACCTCGGACAACAACTGGTCCTCTCTGACAGCTATAATCAGTTCTGTGGGTATTAGCCCAGAGGTCAGAAAACAGGGGTTGTTGTCACCTCGGACAACAGCTGGTCCTCTCTGACGGCTATAGTCTGTTCTGTGGGTGTTAGCCCAGAGGTCTGAAAACAGGGGTTGTTGTCACCTCGGACAACAGCTGGTCCTCTCTGACGGCTATAGTCTGTTCTGTGGGTGTTAGCCCAGAGGTCAGAAAACAGGGGCTGTTGTCAACTCGGACAACAGCTGGTCCTCTCTGACGGCTATAGCCCTTTCTGTGGGTGTTAGCCCAGAGGTCAGAAAACAGGGGTTGTTGTCACCTTGGACAACAGCTGGTCCTCTCTGACGGCTATAGCCCGTTCTGTGGTTGTTAACCCAGAGGTCAGAAAACAGGGGTTGTTGTCACCTCGGACAACGGCTAGTCCTCTCTGACGGCTTTAGTCAGTTCTGTGGGTGTTAGCCCAGAGGTCAGACAACAGGGGTTGTTAACAACTCAACAACGGCTCATCCTCTCTCTGATGGGTATAGTCCGTTCTGTGGGTGTTAGCCCAGAGGTCAGAAAATTTGGGTTGTTGTCACCTTTTAACTGTAAAACTCAGGACCTCAGAAGGGTTGACAGGATTTTTTAATATGTGTGGGCCCCCCTTTCTAAAATTCACTCTTTCCTGAATACCATGGGGAAACAGTGTAATATATGGAGCATCAGAACACCACAGGGAAACAATGTGACATGCAGAGCAACAGAATACCAAGGGTATGAAGAGTAATATGTAGTCTATTAGAACACCACAGGGAAATAGTGTAATGTGTATGTTATTGGAACACAACAGGGAAACAGTGTAATAGGTAGAGTATTGGAATACCATGGGTAAAAAGTGTAATATGTAGAATTTCAGAACACCATGGGGAAACAGTGTAACATGCAGATTATAAACGTTGTGCGGATGACGTCACAATACCTAGAAAGGTGCAGGGAGCCATATTGGTGATCAATTTAGAATTATCATTTGACACATTTCTCAACTATCTAGAAACTCAAACGTTGCTGAATATATTTAAAACGATCATATAGTGTCACCACAAAGTACTCTCATTAGTTAAAATTAATAAATTCTAGAGTTATTCAATAGGCACATGGTTATGCAGAGCACATGGTGATCACCAAAATATGGTCACGTGACCACATCTGCATATGGTCTATAGGAACATCATGGGAGACACTGGAACATGTAGAGCATCGGAACACCACAGGAAAATATTGTAACATGTAGAGTATCGGAACACCACGGGGAAACAGTGTAAGCCTGACTGTCTGCCTGTAGCCTGTACCCAGCGGACATTAATCCCGGTTGGTGTATGAAGGCGGTGACTCAGCCCGTCACCTGACATGCCGTATACCGTTACCTGACCCATTGTATGCTGATGAGGCCTGCTGTCCTCATCCCACGGCAGAGTCTGAAATAAGTTTGCACCCTGCACCCGGGATGCATGATTTTGCAGCAGGGTGCATGATTTTTTATACTGTGCACTCGGCAGATGCACACATTTTTGGTGGAATAAATAGCCTTAAATCACTGAGAGTGCAATGAAAGACTCACCAGGTGCACACCTATCAAAGCTATGCACCCAGCAAGTGCACAGAATTAAACCTTAATTTTGGACGCTGCACAGCCACCAACAGGTAGCACCACTAGCAAGGGGGCACCACCATTGAGAGAGGGGGGGGGGGGGGGGCACCAGTGGCAGGGGGGGGGGGGACCACAGAAGGGGGCAGGATATTCCCAAAGTGAGGATGGGTTTCAATAGGTAGAAAATAAGGCAAGAATTATACCATACAAGTGGCCATATTTTTGGCCACATGACCAGTCTATAGACTTAGAATTTCTTCCCGGTTAGTGCTTGGTTCACTAAGGGATGAGCTACAGCAAAAATGATTTCCAGCTTTTGATCCCCTGCTTTTTGCCTGCCCTGTCACCTTCATCTCATTGATTCAATCACCAAAGACAGAATACAACTGGTTTTCGCTGTGAAAATGACCCTGGCTGTTGGTAACACTCACTGATTCTCATTCCCATTTTAGACAATTTTAGAGAGAGAAAGAAAACGAAAACAACCCCAACCCATCTTAGGCATACACCCTCTAGGCCATCTCTGAGGTCCATCTCTGTGACGTCACTAGGACGTCACTGTCTCACGTGATCACCCATTCATCAGGTGACTACGGTGTGCCCTCTCATTGGTTGGCCATTAGTCACGTAACGTAATACCGGCCTGTGATTGGCCGCCCGTCATATTTCATCTCTCCCTACTCCCAGTGGTGTAGTTCCCTTTTATCCCGTCAGAGGTCGGGAGGACGGGTCGTTGCGCATGGTCAGTGGCGGATCACCATGGCAACCTGTTAGAGCCCAGGGGGCAGTGTGACGGGTGGGTTGTAAATAGAGAATAAAACAGGTATAAAATAATAGTGACAGTTTGCTCGTATGTCGTCTCCCATACCTGCAACATTCAAGAAGATTATTAACTTCAGGGGCGGATCTAGGAGGGGGGAGGGGTATCCAGGGGGTCTGCCTCCCCCTCCCCTCCTTTAAGTTATTGACCTTACTTGCCAAAGACAAAAAATACGTCACATGTGTGCACGCACACACATGTATTGAGAGACCAATAAAACATATGCAAAGACATTAAGGTATTATAAAAACTAATTTAATGTACTTTTGATGGGGAGGTATTGCGGAATACCCCCTTTCTCCATTCAAAGATTTTCATCTGTGCTGGGCGGTGATATTTTTTTCTGGGAAGAACCCTGCCCAATGCACAAAAAAGATCCCAGAATCGTGTTGCGGTTAATAGACGCAGAGAGTGAACCTGGGAAACTGGTCGATCGTCTCAGCGCTAGTCGGCAGTATACTACCCTAGAACAACAATTCAGTGTCCGAAATTAAGGTTTTATTTTGTGCACTCAACGGGTGCATGGGTTCTAGAATTGTGCACCCGGGCACATTTATGTGTATACATTGCTGTAATAACTTATTTTAAAGGCTGGAAAATTGTGCACCACCAGGATGCATACATTCATAAATGCTGCGCCCAACTGTAGAATAATGCACGCCAGATGCAGGGTGCACTCTTAATTTCTGACACTGAACGTGGAGGCTTACCAGAAGAGAAATGCCTGGTGAAATATCTATAAACAAAACCCAACCCTTTCAGGACTTGACAAATCAATTTGGAACCTGGTTGCCCACTGGGCAACTAAAGTCCTGAAAAGTGGTTGCCCAGCTACAAAATGTGATGGCTCAGTGACATCTGAAGAGAGTAAGGTAAAAAAGATGATATGGTAAAATAGTCCTAGGGTTTTCATAGTTTTCTAATCTAAATTATGGACTTTGACTCTGGTTGCCCACTGGGCAATTCAGGCACTCATTTCCGTGGCCCAGTATGACTATTTGGTGGTCCTGGGCCACTGGAGGGCCGATTTGTCAAGCCCTGCCGTCAACGTGAAGCGGGGCGGTGGTGGTGCGAGCGCCATGTTGGATCTAACTCCCGAGCCGGTGGTGGGGTGGTGACGACAGGGGTGTTACCATGGCAACTAATGAGTGAACGCTGCTAATTAGGGCCATGAGGAGGGGGGGGGGGGGTGGGGGGGATGGGGGGGGGGGGGTGTTGTCAGGCGTGTAACGGGGAAGGGAAAGGTTGAATAAAGGCGGATGTTACGGGCTAATGAATACATCTCAAAATGCAGAATCATTATAATGGATATCAATTGTTTTTCAATGTCACAAGTATATTGGTTTAATATGTATGAATCATCGAAGAATTTATGTTTAAAGAAATGATGGCTGAATATAAACACAAAGTGTTGAACGTGTTCAATAATGTTTGTCTTTTTGTCATTTCAGGTAAGCGTGTTTTCATCTATCAGACAAGGAGGCGGTACATTGGTAGACGTGAGTACAGGGGACTCGTTTGGTTTTTGCTTTGGGGGCTTCCTATAGTGGGTATTGGTAATGGTGCCCCCAAAGGTTTACCATCAGATGTTCTGCATTATAAAATCAGGGAGCCATAAAATTGGTATTTTGTGTGGCCTTGTTCCCAATCTGTAACAATTAACCATGGTCCTGGGGTTTTGACACCTGTCAATCTCTATTACTGCCAGACAATTGGTCACCTGCCCTCCCATTGGCTGTCTGCAGGTAGGGGTCAGTAGCACCATGCCTAGGGGAGGGGCCATGTACCCTGATTGACGAGGAATGAAAAATATGTATTTTCTTGTTACATTTGTCCACTACAAAGGGGTCGCATAGCCTCGGCATCTTTTGTTCTGATGATGAATCAAAAAAATGAGTACAGGGTTCCCACGCAGGTCCTAAAAGGTCTTAATTTGCTTGTTCCAAATGTAAGGCCTTAAAAAGGTCTTAATAATTTGACAGTTTTGTAGCTGGAAGTATTAAATATGTCATAATTGATTTTTTTAGAAGTTAAAATGAAGTAAACATGAAATAATCTGTATCCCACTTTTAAATGAGTGAACTTGCTTGAAATTTAATTTATACAATATATTCTGAATTTTTCTTTATAAGTGGTCGATAGGTTTTAATTTGTCTGATCCTTGGGCTTATATTGGTCTTGAAAAGGTCTTAGATTGATTTTCAAAAATGCGTGGGAACCCTTGAGTAAAAGGATGGAGCAGGGTAACAAGGAGAGGACAGAATGTGACAAAGATTAGGATTCTTAAAATACAGGTGTGTGTCACAAAGCCCTATCTATGCAGTGACAGAAAATGAAGGGTGCACTCAGCGCATAGCGTACATACTTCCGCAGTAGGATGCACGATATTTAAATGTGTGCACCCAGATGGTGCACAATTTTTCATCCTTTTAAATAGGTCATTATAGCAATTTACACACTGTCACAGAAATGTCACCAGGTGCATGGGTTATAACAAGTGCACCAAGTGTGTGCATACATCAAAACCATATTTTCAGACACTGCTGGGACCAGGGTCAGAGAAGTCCTTAGGAACAGTCATGCATGCATGACTGTTAGTCTCCGAAATTAAGGGTGCATCCTGCACCCGAGGTACATGTTTTTGCAGCAGGATGCATGTTTTTGCAGCAGATGACCATATTTTTCATAGAATAAATAGCCTTGTATCACTGAGGGTGCAACAAAAGGCTCCTGGGTGCATACTTTTCAGAGCTATGCACCCAGCGTGTTCATAGATTTAAACCTTAATTTCGGATATTGCTGTTACTAAGGCCAGGGTTTGGCAGAGGGGGACAGATGAGGTTAGAAAGGACTGACCAATCAGAGCTTGGTAAAACTATCCCCTTTGGGGTTGCTAAGCAACTCTAGCAAGGAATTCCCCCTGTCCTGTCCCCGAGTACAAAGTACCGCCATCTGGTGGAGAAACAGTCACCAACATCCGGGTAACAAAAGCAAACCACGTGACCTTTGTTGTCATCACGTGACCTGTGTTATCATCACGTGGTCTGTGTCAGGTTCCTAAGGTTAACGTTTGTTTGTAGCGGGGCGTCTGTCGTGACGTCACGAGACGCTGACATTTAGAACGTCCCAGCTTTGTGTATGACTATGAGTACATGCATGGTGTGTGGCGTTAGTCTGGAAATGGGGCCGTGAAGGTTTAGTTTATTCTCACCCTAAAACCGTACCTTACAGTAGAGGGCCTGCTGGGAGTCTGGGAGGTCATGGGATTTATCCCTGGCCGAGTCACACCAAAGACCTTAACAATGGTAGTGGTCACTGCTTGCCTGACTCTCGGTATAAATTACAAATGGGGGGACCAGACTCAGTAGCTGTTTGGTAGAGTGCCCGCCCTGAGTCTGGGAGGTCTTGGGATTTATCCCTGGCCGACTCACACCAAAGACTTTAACAATGGCAGTGGTCACTACTTACCTGGTACTCGATATAAAGTAAGAACCACAAAACATGACTGGTCAGCCCAATGTCATTATAATAGGACTGGGTGGGGTATTGTATGGGCCTATGACATGATATCTCATAGTGTGGCAGCACTATAAAGAGGGCATTGGGTCCCACTGCTACAAAAAGGCACCTCATTTCAAAGATTCAATCACTGCCCATGTGGCATAAACCATTGTGCATAAACCAGCTGCAAAGCTTTACCTTGTGCAGTCCGGTAAAAGAACCCAGAAGGGTTGGCCGGATGTTAAAAAAAAAAGTGTGTTTAGGTTCATGCCTCCTAAAAAGTAGGGTCAGTAGGTCGGGATCTTTTATGCAGTGTTTGAAATTAAGGATTTATTTTATACACACACCGGATGCATAGGGGTTTACAATCATGCACCTGGCATATTTCTGATGCACACACCACTATATAGTGGCATTTATGCTTTTGAAAAATACTAAATAGTATGCACCCGGCAGCCAAATTGTGCACACCTGGCACAGGGTGTGCCCTTAATTTCAAACACCAACTAGAAGAGTAGAAAAACAAAATTAATATAACTCAAACCCCATTTTAGGACAGAATACAAACCTAGTTTAGAATAGGGATCTTTTATGAACTGGGTTTCATAGCACCAACCAAATGCCTCGGTGTCTGTTTCATAAACATAAACAACCTCAGCGTGAACGTTTTGTGTCTGTATCTGTACTCAGTGACCTTCGACCCCACCAGCGCCACCTGGTGTGTGCCCTATTACCGCTCACAGCGTCTCGTAACTCGCACTCTTTCTTGTCTTCTTTTACTGTGTTTAAATATTGACATGGAAAACACGCCCTCTGTGTCGTAATAGCTTTTGCACACATATCGAGGCCATAAAATGACGGGTATGTGTGTAAGCTGAATGGTTCGTCCTTTTAGTGACGAGACCTAACTCAGTTAAGATACGTGTGTCAGCCGCGTGGTTCGTCCTTAAAGTGACGAGACCTAACTCAGTTAAGATACGTGTGTCAGCCGCGTGGTTTGTTCTTGTAGTAACAAGACCTAACTCAGTTAAGATACGCGTGTCAGCGAGTGGTTCGTCCTTTTACTGACGAGACCTAACTCAGTTAAGATACGTGTGTCAGCTGCATGGTTCGTCCTTGTAGTGACGAGACCTAACTCAGTTAAGATACGTGTGTCAGCTGGGTGGTTCGTCCTTATAGTGACGAGACCTAACTCAGTTAAGATACGTGTGTCAGCCGCGTGGTTCGTCCTTAAAGTGACGAGACGTAACTCAGTTAAGATACGTGTGTCAGCCGAGTGGTTCGTCCTTATAGACCTAACTCAGTTAAGATACTTGTGTCTAGTGAGTGGTTCGTCCTTATAGTGATGAGACCTAACTCAGTTAAAATATGTGTGTCACTGTCAGCTGCGTGGTTCATCCTTATAGTGACGAGACCTAACTCAGTTAAGATACGTGTCGCTTGAGGTAGATCCACTGGTAAGTGCACGGCCTTACGGCCTATAAGCCTCTGTGTTTGTGTTTGGAGGGGGGGGGGGTGGATAGGGTCTGTGCTTGGTGTTGGTGGCACTATAGGCACTCATCCAGACGTAGCCACCACAGATTCCGGACCCCAGGCCAGGATCCAATAGTCGGACACTTCTTGTTTTTAACAGCATTTAGGACTTCAGTATAAATGCACTATGTTTTACTGGTTTGATGTTGTGCCTAAGTTTCGGCGCATAACAAGTTAAATGATTTTCTTTAGAGGTAGGGCAATTCATTTAGTAAGTAAATACATAAATTAGATTGAATAAATAAAAACCTTTAATCAAAACGCTGTAACTGATGTCCACAGGGGTGTGCTGAGAGAGGGATTATGGGTAGAATCAGGTCCAGTCACGTGATGACGATAAGGGGATGCTATTTATAGCAATAATTGGAAAGGGGAAAATGAAGTCTCTTAAAGTTTTAGAGCTATTCATGTTGCCGCTAATTTGGCAAAATGACTGTATTTCATGTATCGGAGCTGTAAAACTCGCATGGATAGGGTTAGAGATCAAAGCTTAAATTTTTTTTTTTGTAAATGACATCATTTCATGCACTAAACTGTCAGACTCCAAGGCTAAAGTAAGAGATCATAGGCAGACCAAGCAATACGCCTTTGTAGAAATAATTCAGGTTCATTAAGACTTGCCCCATGATAGTTACCTTGATTCAGTGGTAAGCCTGGGTGGAGGTAGTTTCTAAATTAAGGTTGGGAATATTGAATTCTCCCAACCACCGATAGCCAGTTTCTTAAGTTTAACCGCGGGTTAGCCTAGAACAGGATGCATGTTGGGTAATATGTCGACAAAACACAAGGCATTATTAATAGTATATGGAATTTAAAAAATTGTATCATTATTTGTAGTCTAACACAGTGAAAAATTGGATATTATTTTTTAAATTAATATCCATATCCATTTGATATTTCATGAGTTGTTTAAGAATTCATTCATTATAAATCGATATATGACAATTATTTGCTAATTTTCTATATTTTTTCCAGGGATTTTACCTACAAAATTAGTCTTTTTTAGCCAGAAGGTTGTTAAAAAACTGTAAACAGCTATCTGTAATAGGGAGAATTGGAAATTCTGTCATTGCATATTGATTTTCCACTATATATATCCAATATCGCCAGAGTAACCGAGGGATTTGTCAAAAAAGTATATTATAAGATGTCACATAATTACTTAATTTGGAACACCTATATGTGTGTGACTGGCCCAGAGCGCACAGTTCCCTATTCCCAGGAGTTGTAGGTGCTATCTGCGTGCTATGGGTGTCTGCATGTGACTGGCCCAAAGTGCACTGTTCTCTATTCCCACGTTTTATACAAGAGTTGTCTGTGCTAGCTGCGTGCTATAGGTATCTGTGTGTGACCGGCTCAAAGTGCACTGTTCTCTATTCCCACGTTTTATTCGGGAGTTGTCTGTGCTTGCCACTTACTATGGGTGTCTGTATATGACCATGCCAAAGTGCAATGATTTACTCTATACATGTCTATTTGACGTTACGGCCAGGGAGAGCGGGTCCAGGGGGAATGGATCAAGGCGAGTCAAGCCAAAACTAGGTCGGGAAACGGCCCAGACGGCCAACACACACAACACAGCTCATCAGTGGTGGGGGTTTACAGGCTGAAAAAGACACGTCTGATTTAAAAGGAAAAAGAATTTGTCCAAAAATGGTGAATAATTTAGAGCTCGACAAATCCCCCAAGGAAGCAATCTCTCACTGGGAAACTTACCCCCAGAATTGAATAGAGAAATATCATATCAATGCCTCTTCGAAAAATCAAATAAGTAAAGGATCTCTGTTTAAAGTAATACGCTTACAAAGATATGTACAAAGAAAAAAGAAAAAAAGAAGAAGAAAAAAAAGAGGAGAACAAGATATTGGAGAGAGTTTTGCGATTGCAACCCTGCTCCATCCCAAACCCTTAGGTCGCCCCGGGGAGGGGGGGGGGGGGTAGGAGGGTCAGTGACCCCCGCCCCCCACCCCGGCGATATTTTCCCGCTGCCCGTTGTGCCCGTGACCTTTGCGGTATCCATGGTGACGAGCCAACAGGTGGGGGCGGGGTCACTTGGGTTTGGTGATGAGTTTCACTTGAGTATGAAGTATACATGTGTATTGACATTTTGTCTTCCTTCGCTTTGAGCACAATTCACCTAAAATTGTGAATATATGTTACGACAAAATAACAGAAAAACATAATCAACAACTTTTGCGTATAACAAGATTTTGGAATTTGAGTCAAACCGAGAAAGCAGTTTCTGTATCTTCTGTGGCAATGAAGGTGAACTGTTTTTACAAAGAAATCAAACATTCAAAGATTCAGACGTGAGACCGCGCAGTTCAAATGTTTGTTTTATTGATTTCTTAAAATCTAAATCAATATTCAATACAAGATTAAAGGGATAGTTTTTAGAGCTCTCAGAAAATGCCAATGAAAAGCAAAAGAAATGAACCAATGCATCTCAAACAGGATTAATTTTATTCTTGAGAGAAAAAAGAAATGTGAAGAAAAATTCCTGGAAATCAGCCAGGAGCAGTGCAGTTTCCCAGGGTAAATGGGGAAAACGACCAAATAGAAAGTAAATACTGAAATGCAGTTTTTTAGACCAAAAATGAGGAACCCTTTGTTGAATAGGTCCGGATGGCCAACAACTTTTTCGGCTGTCATATATGTTATTTTTGACCTTCAACTATGTAACTTTTTTGACCATTATTTACACTTATTTGCAGGGCTAACTGAAAGGTAACAGAACCGACAATTATTGCACACTATTGGCCCTGATGGCCAAGATATAAATAAGTTAGTCTCGAACACTGAAATGTTTGATATATTCCTCATCCCACTGATAGTCTTCTGTGTATTCAACACGCCATCTTGATTGCTTTTTAAAAAAATGTATTTATTTTTCCGATTCTTTTTTATCACTTTTTAGATAAAAGTTGATACATCCTTGTGAAGACTTTCATCAGTGTTCCTCACACTAGAAAATAATATTAAAGGCAACACAACAACTAAAGAAGTCAAGCCAATCAATATCATGTTCACACGAGCCAAATTTGAAATAGCATCGCCCATAGTTATACTAGAAAATGATATTAAAGGCAAAAACTAAACAAGGCAAGCCAATCTGGAAGCTAATGGTTGTCGCAGTTTGATAAGTTATGACCCCTAGTCACACTAGTTTTTGGTTATGATGAAAATCATCATGGCTATAATTAAAATAATCATAATTTTTTTTGTTGATCAAGATAATTACTGGCCAGTGCCCACATTGGTCCGTATAACCGTCAGTCTGGGCGCCCGTGTGCAGACCAGTCGCGCTGGGCGGCCGCGTGGGTAGACCGTGGGCGTACCGAACCATTACTTCATCGTAATGAACCAATACGTCATTAAAACCGATGTAAAAAGACCACTCAATAATTAGGGGATAATGGTGTCATGTCATGACACCTCGTCAACAGCCCGCAATCGCCTGATGCGGAGTCACCGGGACGAACCGCCAAAAATGAGAGTCAGTCATTTGTCTGGGGTCAGAGATTGGTTGGCTGAGCATTATTTTGGGCATAGGAACAAAAACAATTAAATAGATCTGAAGTATTTTCGAAGTATTATTTTTCATAAGTAGTGTCTGAAGTATTACTTTTCATAATACAAATTTCGGGCTGACGGTTTTCTATCAGGGCTGAGAGTCTGTCATGAATGTCAGCCCAGATAGCTGACGTCCAGAAAAGTTAATTTTTGAACACTGCTGGGACCTGGGCTGTACCACTGAGCCCACCTCCCTCCTGATATTACCAGGGTACCAACCACACAGGGAAAATGGTAAAAAAAAAAAAAAAAATCCCCGACAGGGAAAACACAGGGAATTTGGAAATTTTGCCAAAACATGGGGAAACTACAGGGAATTTCATTTGGCCAGTTTCTAAATTCCTGATTCTCAAGATATTAGGGATTCAACTTTTTGTTGTTGGGTTGTCCAACTTTTTTCTGCATACAGAGGCTTTTAAATTTGAACAACTTGCTGGATATGGAATTTTCGCAAGACAGGGAAATCTCAGGGAAAACACAGGGAATTTGAAAATGGAATTTGGGTTGGTACCCTGTATTGGTGTATAACCAACATCTAAAGGGTTTATTTTGTGAACCCGCTGGGTGCACGAGTTAGATTTAGGTCTAAACCCTTTATCCTCATAAACCAACTTTATCCTCATAAACCAACTTTAACCTGTTTAAACCAAGTGACACTGCAACGTGCCATACTTCCCAACGGTCACGTGACCTGGTCCTGGCGTCCGTCCAGACGCCCACAGGGCCGGGGCCGCCCACGGCAACAACAACAAGGGCCAAAACTCACCGGGGCCCCTCAGGAGAGTGAAAACAAAAGGCGTGAAAAACTCTGGGAGTTAACTCAGCCAATTAAACTGGCATCACTCTTGTGCCGTACTGAGCCCCCCTGGGTGTTGCGCCTCGCCGGGCCCCCTCTACCCCCGGGTTCTGGACCCGTTTTTACTGATATTTAATCAAGCCGGGTTTATTACCGTTGACGGCAGGGGCCCTGCAGCCCTGTGGTGTATGTTTTGTGACTTTGGCTGGCTTTTAGTCATTACAGTTAGGTTTTATGTATGGGTTTACCACATACATCACTATTTTACTGGTTTTGTACCCTGTACCCTCTCCAGCTGTGATCTTACAGTGAATTCCCTCTTTACATGAACTAATCCACGGGTCATTATATGTTTTAATCTTAGCATATGTTTGTATGTGAACAATGTATTGTCAGTGGGCCATCAAAACACTGTGATCATTAAATGGTACTCAACTAAAAAGGAAATCTTTTCAAAACACAGACAATCTTTAATAATTTTATTGCCCAATGTCAGTGTGGTCAGCAACGTTAAAACCTAAGTGAATTCACCCAGAGAGAAGACTGATTCAGGGGCGTCCTTCACAAAAACAGTCACTCAACCTTGATATTGGCCTATGACTTGTAGGCTGTCCACGAGGCTTTAGGGAGGTGGACAGGACACCCAGAGGGTCTTGTCAGGGTGTCCTGGGGCTTTAGGGGGTGGACAGGACACCCAGAGGGTCCTGTCAGGGTGTCCTGGGGCTTAAGGGGGTGGACAGGACACCCAGAGGGTCCTGTCAGGGTGTCCTGAGGCTTTAGGGAGTGGACAGGACACCCAGAGGGTCCTGTCAGGGTGTCCTGGGGCTTTAGGGGGGTGGACAGGACACCCAGAGGGTCCTGTCAGGGTGTCCTGGGGCTTTAGGGGGTGGACAGGACGCCCAGAGGGTCCAGTCAGGTTGTCCTGGGGCTTTAGGGGGGTGGGACAGGACACCCAGAGGGTCCTGTCAGGGTGTCCTGGGGCTTTAGGGGGTGGACAGGACGCCCAGAGGGTCCCGTCAGGGTGTCCTGGGGCTTTAGGGGTGGACAGGACACCCAGGACGCTGGATATGGTGGGGCCTGTTAACTTGTAGCCTCCATACCAGTCTGTATTTACAGAAATAAAGCGTGTGGTGTAACTTGGCAGTGATGTCACCTCTGGCCCTTATCGCCTGTTCACGATAAAAGCTGACCGAGTTATCAGATAACACATACCGGTCTAGAGAGTGATAACCTCCTTGTAATACTCCCATAATTAGGCCACAGAAACAAACACATTCATGTCTAGGGTCATGTGAGGTTGCTCTCAGAATAACAGACCAGGCAGCGGTCGATACTAACTTTTTAGGGTGTCAGCCGACTGGGCCAACCGGCCTTATATTCATGTTTAGATGAGAAAATTCATCGGCCACCCAGGCCAATTTTATACTATATCATTGGCCATTGGCTGACGGGCAGGCGTTAGTTTCGAACACTGTAGACCTTTTTCATTAGTGTAGCGCCCTGCTCCCGATATACCTGAACCAATTGGTTGGGGACTAGGCCTGAAGTGTTGGGTTCTATGGGAGGATCCACTGCGCAAACTCATGAGAAAGATGTATTTCCCATTGACAGGACGGCTTCAGTTTATCATCCCATGATAATAATTTTAATAGTGGTTCAATTTTCAGGATGTAATAACAACCATCCTTCGCACTCCATCATAAGTGTATTCATGGAGATCTGGTATGCGGGCTGTCAATGTTACCCTTAGTATACCGTACCACCTGTTCACCGTACCATCTCGGTCTGTTTACAGACGAACACAGGCATTATTATGTCGCTTTTGTCTGACACACATCACATGACATAATGGCTTGAGGAACTGACAGTGGGTCATTGGTAAAGCAGTAGTCTGCTTATCTGTACATTGCTGGATTTATTTCTTGGTCAATTTCATACTGGGCCCATAGATTATGGCCATAGATAAGGGGAGCCTATAAAAAAAGAAAATGTTTCCCATCGACCACTTGACTTGGCTGTTTTACCGCTGACTGAGTTTATTTTCTCTTTATTCTAAAAAAAAAATCTTTTCTACAAGATTACTGTTATATTTCTATTTATAAAAATAAAAATCCAACCGCCCAACTCGCTATTTTAAATGCCAGTTGATCCATCAGAAACAACTTTTTTTCAAGCCAGGCCCTAAGTAAGATGTGGCTATTATTTGCTATAGCTATAGGTACCCAGTGGCCCAGAAAAGTCGCTCTTCTCCCAATTAGTGAAGGACTTTGGATTGTAAGTTCTGGTACAGACCAGGTTAGGACATCATGTGCACTGCACAGACCTGTGTCCGCCTGGTGGCTACTGTGTGGACAGGTTTTTAAGATGTCAACTTGAAGCATATTTAGCACTTTTTGTAGAGAATCAAGCACTTCCCAAATTAAGGTAGCCTGCAGGTACAGTATTCTGACAGAATTCTCATTTTTGCCACAGTAAATAAGCAGCCTGCAGGTGCAGTATAGGTACAGAACTCTTATTATCCTTCCGATAGGCTGCAGAACCTGACCGGTTCAATAAAATGTATGTGGACTGGTGACTTGGCAGCTGATCGCGGGCTAATTTTAGCTGATGTGGGTGGAGCCAGGAGTGGTCGGGGAGAGCTTGGTACAGAGCACCTAGCGACCTAGTCCTTCCATGACCTAGTTACCTCTAGAATATCAAGTCCTTGCACCCACACAGTGTCCATGGCTGTGACTGTCCAAGCCAAATCTGTTAAGAATTATTCCATTGGCCCACTTTATATAGCCTGGGTCACCCCCGCCTGGTGATTTAACTACTAGCTTTCATGATCTCCCACTTGCCACAAACTAGCAGAGGCAAAGCATACTGGGATGCAGGGTGGAATTTTCACCTAAAATGGCTGCTGGTTAACAGTCCTAGTTTGAGCGACTAGTGGACTTGGGTGGAACTACAGTCGACGAGCGAACTGGGGACTTATCCCAGGTCACATGGTCTGCGGGGAGTCACGTGGTACATGTATTGTTGTGCCTTGGAAAAATGTAGGTCTTAAAAGTCTTAAGTCTTAAAAGGACCTACTTTGATTTTCACAAGTTTAAGGCTTTAAAAAGGTCTTTAATTTAACCGATTTGGAGCTAGAGGTCATGAAAAGGTCTTCAATTGATATTTCTGAGAATGAAACGTGTTTATGTTGATTTTGCAAATGCTTTTAAGTGTTTTTGAGGAAATACAGTCATTGCAACCATGTATTGACATATATTTGACTGTCCATATTGTATATTTAGATTTTAATGTGTGTAAATGTTTACATTATGCTTAATTACATCTTTTTTAATCTTGGCGGGCAGAATCCAAATAATGTAACTTTTGGTGCCAACAACCATTGGTCGATGAGGATAGAAAGGGTTAACACTGGATGGCCACAGACTAATGTCATTTGTTGCCCTGCGGGGAGCCGGCGTAAGGGTTAGCACTTTTTGCAACTACATATTATAGACTGTTCATCATTTTAACCGTGTGCAAATATACATGTCTAAAGGGTTAACACTGGATGGCTGCTGACAAACATGGTCTGTGGGTCTGTCGGGATCTACCCTTAACACCCTTGAAATCAAACATGTTTGATATTTTTGGCATTACAGGGCTCACGAAATCCAGCATCCTAGGTGTCCTGTCCACCCCCCTAAAGGCCCAGGACACCCAAACAGGACCCTCTGGGTGTCCTGTGGACACCCCTAGAAATCATACCCTGGTAATAAGGTCAATGAAATGGGACCCTCAACTTTACGTGCAGGACACCCACGAGTCATAGGCTGGGTGTCCTGTGGACACCTGTCCATTTTAAAATTTCGTGAGCCCTGCATTAGTCGGGTGACTAAACCCCTAAAAATGGGCTTTGTTTTCTGCTGAAGTTGCGCCAACCCGTAACGGTTAATTTAAGTTGCTCAGAGCACGCTGTTCTCCCCTGTGGGGACTGAGCTTAATCCATACTCCCTCCTTACCCGCCAACCCCGCGACCAGCAATGCTTGTGGTATGGTATTGATTTTCTACGAGCTGCTGCTTGGTCTGCAGCACCAATATAATAGGGTGTACAGCCCCCAATACCTGCATCTAGGTAAGCTGTAAATAGAACATGTTATTGTGTGCATTGCTGTTAGTGCATGGAAATAAAATCTGGGTGAAATATTTTTATTATGCAACCAAATACACCATCAAGATGGTGTGATATTATGTTGAGTGGCACAGGGATGTTTTGTTTTTGTGCTAGATGTGGCGAATGTGGTAGCACAGAAATATCTCTGTCCGCAGTTCTCATAAATAGGGCACGTGTGTAATGGTGCTCCAGCCTGTGGTAGGTGTGGCAGCGCCAAAAGGAGCTGGTGCTGAACATACAACGTACATATACCAGGCTAGGAAAATTCCTTCAAATTTCTGGTCGTCACAGGACAACCAATAACGGAAATCTGGTTGTCCGCATATCTTATAGGTCGTCTACAATATTGGACAAATCCATTATAGAAAAAAAACTAGAATTCTTGGTGGGGAATAATGTAGATTGCTTCAAAATATCTAGTCGTCAGAAGGACAACCTAAATTTGTTTTGTGTTGTCCACACCCATTTTCTGGTTGTCTAGTACACATGGACACGCAGGTTTTCCTAGCCTGTACAATACACATGTGGATATACAGTCCTCTCCCTCTATATGGGACCTGGTACTGAATATTTGCTTCCTGGATGTACAAACATGTTAGCATTGCCCTCTGTTGTTATTGTCTGTTCCCCTGATTAAGTCACAAAGTTCAGATACAAACCTTGTGCAGTGCCAGGGTGGGTGGGTGATAAAACTGTATGGATGATAAAATTAATGATCTAATAAAAATTGGTCTTCTCAGTTTCTCACAACATGTTAATGCTATTAATAATTACGTCAGCGAAAGAAGGTGGAGTAAAGGAAATTTGAGGAAAACAAACACATTTAGGTAAGTAGCCTAGTTATGGGTATCGTAAGTAAGCTCGGGGAGGCAGGGGAAGAGGTAGGAAGGAAGGGATGGGGGTGGTGGGGGGGACGCTGCGTGCAGGGGGTTGTGGGCCTGGATGCACTGGGTGACCCTTTGTGGCATGCGGCGGATCCTTGATGGAGCTCATTGTAAAGGGTTGGGGTGGTTAGAAGGATAGGCAGCATTGCTGTCTTTATAGAGAATCGTCTCTGTACTGTAGCTGCCACTGGGCACAGCCGCAACCAGTGGTGCGTGACAAGCAAAAAAGGGGAGTTTAACCCAGTGAAGTAGTATAGGGGGAGGGGTGTTCAACCCAGTGAAGTAGTAAAGGGTGAGGGGGTTTAACCCAGTGAAGTAGTATAGGGGGAGGGGTGTTTAACCCAGTGAAGTAGTATAGGGTGAGGGGCGTTTAACCCAGTGAAGTAGTATAGGGGAGGGGTGTTTAACCCAGTGAAGTAGTATAGGGGGAGGGGTGTTTAACCCAGTGAAGTAATATAGGGAGAGGGGCGTTTAACCCAGTGAAGTAATATAGGGAGAGGGGCGTTTAACCCAGTGAAGTAGTATAGGGGGAGGGGCGTTTAACCCAGTGAAGTAGTATAGGGGGAGGGGCGTTTAACCCAGTGAAGTAGTATAGGGGGAGGGGCGTTTAACCCAGTGAAGTAGTATGGGGGGAGGGGCGTTTAACCCAGTGAAGTAGTATGGGGGGAGGGGCGTTTAACCCAGTGAAGTAGTATGGGGTGAGGGGCGTTTAACCCAGTGAAGTATTATGGGTTGAGGGGCGTTTAACCCAGTGAAGTAGTATAGGGGGAGGGGCGTTTAACCCAGTGAAGTAGTATAGGGGGAGGGGCGTTTAACCCAGTGAAGTAGTATGGGGTGAGGGGCGTTTAACCCAGTGAAGTAGTATAGGGGGAGGGGCGTTTAACCCAGTGAAGTAGTATAGGGGGAGGGGCGTTTAACCCAGTGAAGTAGTATAGGGGGAGGGGCATTTAACCCAGTGAAGTAGTATAGGGGGAGGGGCGTTTAACCCAGTGAAGTAGTATAGGGGGAGGGGCGTTTAACCCAGTGAAGTAGTATGGGGTGAGGGGCGTTTAACCCAGTGAAGTAGTATAGGGGGAGGGGCGTTTAACCCAGTGAAGTAGTATGGGGTGAGGGGCGTTTAACCCAGTGAAGTAGTATGGGGGAGGGGCGTTTAACCCAGTGAAGTAGTATAGGGCACGGGGCATTTAACTGTAAAGAGGGCATTGGGTCCCAATGCGACAAATAGGCACCTCAAATGGTTAGTATATTGTGTGTGTTTGAACCCAGTAATTTAGTATAAGGTGAGGGCTATTGAATCCAACAAAGAGGTTCAGGGCATGATGCGTTTTAAGCCAGAACTACGATATGTTTTACCCACGAAGAGGTGAAGCTCCTTTTTTTTTTTTTTTTTTTTTTTAAACATTTTATTCTATCTCTCTTTACAGAGCTCTTCCGTTAGTGGTACAGTTACATTCATATATTTTCAGTGTCGGAAATTAAGCTGCGCCCTGCACCCGGCGCGCACATTTTCGCGGCCGGGTGCGCGATTTTTTTTAGGTGTGCGCCCACAATGCGCACACTTTTAATCATTTATATAATAGATGTATATTAGGAGGGTGCACGGACCAAATTTCGGGTGCATAGCTTGAGGAATTGTGCGCCCGCCGGGTGCATAAGATAAAAGCTTAATTTCCGACACTGATTTTCTCCTCGTACAATAATATCAGAATCAGTGTCATATCTGGATAATAACAAAGAAATAACTATGAAAATGAATATTTTTGGAACTCAGTACCCAAGCACCATATTTAGTCAGGGGATGCCTGGAAACGCCATTGGTTGCCCAGTTAATCTTAATATCCTATAACAGAAGGAGTAATCTTGTGACATTGCATTTGGTACAACTATAGATCTATACACTCCCACTCAATTGCAACATAGCGGTACTGCGACTGTAAAACTGCCTTCGGCCCTCCCCTGCATGTACTGTATGATAAAGGACCACTCCCGTCTCTCCCCCTATCGCCCCTCCCGCTGCCACCTCCTGGATCCAGATTTAATTTTGATAAGCCCCTATCTGTATCTTACCCCAACCCGCCTAAATCTCCACTGGTACCCGGTGTAAAAGGCCCTGCCGACCAGCACACTGCCGACACCAGCGAGGCCTTCCCAGCCTGCCCAGCGCCGGACGTGACGTCACGCCCGCTGCGCGCGCCGCCTTATCTGGCCGGAAGTCGTCTGCTCTCTCATTTCCCGCCTCAGAAATGTCACTCTCCAGCCAGATATGGGATGACTGCACTCTCCAGGCAGAGACGGGGTCGCCCCCACTCTCCAAGTTAGACTCTGCACACTAGACAAAAAAGATCAGCAATGTCATTAATCGGAATGACGCAGACTAAGAAGCCGTAAAGGATATCACGCCTTTCACGCTTTCATAGAAAAGACAATTTTATGTATTTCTAAGATAACCCTTTATTAAACTTGAATTAAAAGAATATATATAATTATCATGCGCACACCTGCTTATATATCTATCTAAATGCCCGGCCGCAAAAGAATTGAGCAAATATTGTGCATGAGGCAGGGAAAGTGTACAACAAGCCTAGAGCAGGCCCACCGTTGGTTTCAGAAAATATATGGGGATGATTGCATATACATATAAACCTTTGGGTATATACTTCTAGGTGCCCCTTGATATTCATAGCGAATGAACAGTCCTAAGACTGTCAGATTGTACGTATTATCTTATAGTCGCGTAACCTGCACTTCAGACAGGCGTTGCGTCCCACGCCGTAATCCATTGACATGTATTGATTGGCGAGGTTTACTACCGCCCGTCGTAAACAGGATTAGGTTGATCCGGGATATCATGACTCAAGGAGGAATAGGGGGATTAGTCTGAAGGTTTATCATCCATATCCAATGGGGGGAAATATAAACAAATCAGACGTAAGAATTGTCTGAACCACTAGGCCTGTAGAGTGACTGTTGCACAGGGAGACAGAGGAAAATGCCAATACCAAAATAACCTGTTTGGAAAGACACAGGGAATCTGGAAATTTGGTCAGAAACACAAAATGGAACAATTTCATGCTCTCTCACGAGTTATATGTAAGGATAGCTTTTTTCACTTTAAGGACCACAAAATAAGGTGTCGAAAATGTAACAATGAAAATTCATTGTTCAGGGTTGCCACTGGTCAGGGAAAAGTCAGGGAAAAGTCAGGGAATTTTGGAATAGGTCAGGGAAAAATGGAATTTTGAAAAAGGTCAGGGAAAACTGACCCTGGTCAGGGAAAAATGGAATTTTCAAACATGTTATAGCCCAAAATTTAAATCACAAAGTTAGAATTTGTGCATCAGGTCACAATAATCTGGTTTGGCAAACATTATTTTGTAAATTGTGGTCCCTTGAAAAGCATGTTGTGATTTTAAGGTGCGTTGCTGTGATTCAGCAATATTGCCTTGGCTCCAGGAGTTGCCAAGGAAAAATTAAGATAATGTGTTTCAAAAGTTTGGGCTTAAATGGAAGGACAAGACTGTCCTAGGGATTGTTCAAGGCTGTTTGCTGAAAGGATTTTCCTATCTAATTAGTCAGGGAAAAATAGAATTTGTCAGGGAAAAGTCAGGGAAATGTCGGGGAATTTTTACGTCTCTGGTCAGTGGCAACCCTGTCAATGTTGGAATTAGAAAGTTTTCTCCCTGGGAGGGTATCATTATCTTTATTAGGTGGACATAAAAAAATTGTCACAGCTTTTAAGGCCTCATGGTTTGTAGAATCTGCAGCATTGTATCCAGATCTCTGTTCTCATCAGTTTCGGGCCCAAAGTCTGCGCCCAATTAACAGACCCTTTCAGTCAATTGCTCTTTGCTAGAATCTATAATTTATATCTGCTGCATCAGCTCCACTTATCGTTAAGTGTAATCATGAAAATATTCCTGTAAATTAGTTTTGAAGTTTGCGCGCTTGGCGACATTTATTGCCTCTGTCAGCCCTGGAGTCTCAATCTAATTCTCCGGCCAGCCCCTCCTCAGGAGGCAGTCTCTTCGTCCTGTAGCGAGCCCGGCTAACCACAAATCTGTTTCTCGACTCACGGCCGGATGAGATTTAGATGGAATTCCTTTTATAAACCAGATTTAGGTAATAACTGTTATGTAATTTCAGGCTAGGGAAGAAATGAATCTTGTATTAGTGTTGAAATTTGCACACATGAGTGCAAATTTCCCCTTGACAAATTGAAAAGTTTAACGTGTGAAAGTTTGTCTTCAGTTAATTAAAAGCCCTACCTCACTTATTTAAAAAAAAGAATTCTCGCCGCCCAGTTGACTTTGTCACCCCCATTACTGGACACAATTGAAGCACCTGATTCTGCAGCTTTTCTTCCCTGTAAAGGGAATAAACTTCCCTTTTGTAAGTGTCAATCTACTTAAACTGGCACTCTCATCTGTGCAATGGACATAAATTGATACATTGTAACTCGCTTAAGGCTGCACCAAATTCACGGCGTGATCAACAACGTCGCTGGATTATGTTCTAACTTAGCCCAACACGTTGCTGGCTGTTGCGTCATTAAGCTAATGTCTGTGTAAGTAAGCCTGACAACAGTAGGATAAGACTGCGGCTGTGATTAAGTAATTGGAAACAGCCTTTGTAAGATACACCCAGTGGGTTCATGTCTTTTTAGCGATTGACTACAAGTACATGCATTCTGGGGGTATGAATGGTGGGGGGGGGGGGGGGTCCCATGTCACATGTCAAATTTTTAAAACGGCTGTTTCGCCTGTCGGAATACCCTAGTTTAGACCCTTGTCACATGTCGAATTTAAGAAATAGCCCTGTCGCATTTCATTATCTTTTTAAAGATCATGTCCCCTGTCGAATTTAAGACAAGGGCAATGCCATTTGTCACTAAATTGCCATGTTGCCTGTCAAATTTAAAAAAATAGCCATGTCACCGTGTTGAATTTAAGAAATGTCAGTGTCGTCCTGTCGATATTAAGGGTCTACACCCATATTCTGTAGTGGTTTGCACATCGATGCATAGTTTTAAGACTTTGCACCAAGTCTGTCCATGAAGTAAATCCTTAATTTCAATTGTAATCACGATAGAGGTTTTAAAATAGGGATTGGAATATGTATATTGTGTCACTAATCATTTGTCTTGTTCCATTTTCAGGTGAGTCGAACAAAAAAGGCAGTTGAGGATCGGGTAATGTGCTCATGGTGGTTAACTTTCTTTAGAAAGGGGTTTCGCCCTGATGTGTATATTATATGTATTTGTGTATATATATAAATATATATATATACTAGAATGACTAGAACAAACGATTCAGTCTATTGCAGTGTCCGAAACTAAGGGTGCACCCTGCACATTTTGGCTGCCGGGTGCATGATTTCTCTGAGTGTGCATCCAGTAGATGCACACAAGATGAACAGCCACATATCAGTGAGGGTACATTTAAAGGTTTCTGGGTGCACACTTTTCAAAGCTATGCACGCTGCAGGTGCACATATTTAAACCTTAATTTCGGACACTGCCTATTGGCAGCTTTTGTTTGCAACTCTCTTCATAAACGTCACAGTTTTGTGCTAAACGCACTAAAATACTACCTGTAGTGGGTAACTATGACAAACCTAGATGGGCGAATATCTAAAAAATCGCCCTCCAGTCCAATATTGCATTTTACAGTATTGCATTTCCCTCGAGTGGGTAGATGTACCCACTAGGCGACGGCACGTCGGCCGACGCCGACGTCTGTCGGCTGTCGGCGTCGGCGTAAAATTATCAAACATGCTTAATATGGATCGGCGGTCCCGTCGGCGTCGGCCGTCGGCGTCGACGGCCGACGCTGACGCCGATGGGACCGCCGATGGGACCGCTGGGACCGCCGATTGTGTGTTGGTATGGGCACAAAAGTGGCGGACGTCGACGGCCGACGCCAGCACCGACGCCGACGCCAATTCAGCAAAAAGTGGCCTAGTGGGTATAGGGCTTAAGTGTATAAGCTCATGAGTTGAGTGGCCAAGCTCCAGTGATAATTCCCAAACACATTAGATATTGTGTCTTCCCCCACCACGTCCTCCATGTTGTACGAACCGTTCTGACCTAACTCAAATAAAAATAAAACAACAAGACCTTTCTACAGTGCACGATACTGCAATCAATTCTAGATCAGGTATTGTGAAAAATCAACTTCATATTGCATGCCCCGAAAGACAATCTTGGAACGCATATTACGCTTCACATTAGAATAGAAGTCTAGAGTCTGAGCATCATTCCCAGATTAAATGGTACTCTACGTATAGAGAAAACCAAATCGGGAAATCCCCACTGCTCGCGTCTCTGATCCAGAGTCCTGAGGCCAACCTAAGAGATAATTCTGTATCCAGACAACTGGCGGGGGGAGGATTTTTGGAGAGAAAAACAATGTTATGTTCCTACCCCTCCCCCTCTCCCACGAAAAAAAAAAGATAAAAAAAATTGCTGGACAGGAAACAAATTGTTTTTGAAATGCAGCCTGGTGGCTCATGTTTGTAGCTCGTGTTCCGCGTGGGACGGGAAGAGCGCAGACGATATGCCAGGTCAGTAAAAACATGCAGTCATGTAACAGAGAGTGGGCATCCCTCTAGTGGGTGATTCGAGAACTATGGGTCACCTCCAGCCCATGTCAGAGTATGTGTCAATATTGCTGATTGGCAGGTTTGGTCACGTGATAGTATGTCTGCTGCTGATTGGCTGCTGTTATGAAGCCTTACGTGGGTTGATGGAGGATAAACATAAGGAATTAGTCACACTGGTGGCCACCAGGGGGGTGTGGTGTGACGTCACACGGCTGTGGGCGGTAATAGGGGATCTGCTGGTATTATCACCCGCTCTCTGTGACTTCCCTTATTACCACTCACCTTTTGGCCTGTAACCATGGCAACGGGCAGGCCGAGATAAGGTGGTCATGGAGACCGGGTCAGATAATGAGAGGTAGTGTCAGGTTGCAAAGATGTCCCGTTCTTGAAAATGAAAAACAACATTTCAGGCAGAGACGATAATTCTACCATCATGTTACGAGGAAGGGGCTCTGGACAGGGGCTCCCGATGTCACATGTCAAATTTGAAAAATGGCAATGTCGCATGTCTCTGTTGAATATTTTTCTCAATGTCACATGTTGAATTTAAGAAATATCCATTGCACATGTCACTAAGGTTTTAAAGCTATCTGTCATTTAGACTTCATGTCGCATGTCGATCTTATGAAACGGCCATGTTGCCGTGTTGAATTTAGTGGTCCAGACTCATAATGAACACAGACTCCACAACCGATAAAAATCATTGCTCTCCCTGGAAAAAAGCTATTCACTCCTGGAGCAGAGAACACCATTATCATGTGAATGAAACTATTAAGTCTGTGAATAAGGAATTTTTTTTTTTAGGTTTTCCCCCGCCGGAGGCGGCTGGAGGCGCGCAGCGCCGATCAGAGAAAGCCTATATAGTTTCCACTTTGTCCCTGGGCGCCGCCATCTTGAAAAATGACGTCATTTCACTCTCCGGGCGCACCTTAGGTGCCGCTTTTTTTCTTACACTCGCCGCACAGAAGTAGCCTAGCTTGTTCGCAGTGACAGCGACGTAGCAACGGCAACGTAGCAACTTTTATTATACTTTTCCGGAATTGGTAAATCGGCATACGGCATACATCTCCACATATTAAGCACGTTTCTCACGTAGATTTGCAATATTTTGAAGCAATTCTGGCGGGTGGAAGAGGGAGGGGTCTCGGCGGCGGCCGTTTCTGTGAAGTGTCATTGCCGCGGGTGCCGCGGCTGGCATGAAGACAAAAAGATGGTCCAAAAACCTTCAAAATTGGTCTTTCAGACGCAGGAAAAAAACCAGCAGCTTAGAATTATGTCCACTATTAGAATATCAGGTTAGATGTCACCTGTATTGCATAGGTCCGCCGAAAGTCGCGGCCGCGGACATCGCGAATCAAAACGCAGTTTGCGTCGGGTATAGGTGGAGTATGTCAACGGCCCAGTAGTGACCCAGCTTAAGCCACGCCCACCCTCACTACACATAGCGACAGGTAGTCCGCCGCGCATATAGTCCTAAATGAATCGGCCTGATCGAAGAGATATATGCATCAGGCATTTGATGTATACATCAAAGAATATCATATCTTCTTTACTTTACATCATGTAAGCTTCACAATTCCGTGAAAGTATGATAAATACAAAACCGGACTCGTATGGAGATACGGGTGACCGGATTACCCAGGGCGGGAACCATATCACGGCGAGTCCTTCGGACTCGTCGTGATATGGTCGGACTCGTCGTGATATGGTTCCCGCCCTGGGTAATCCGGTCACCCGTATCTCCATACTCGTCCCCCCTGTGGGGATCCAGGGTGGGGGTTCCTCTGGGAGCCTCCTGGGAAGAATAGGTCCCCAGCAGCCCATTGCTGTTCGTAGGAGGCGACAAATGGGGAGACCAGAGTCAGTAGCTCTTTGGTAGAGTGCCCGCTCTGAGTCTGGGAGGTCTTGGGATTTATCCCTGGCCGAGTCACACCAAAGACTTTAACAATGGTAGTGGTCACTGCTTGCCTGGCACTCGGTATAAAGTAAGAACCACGAAACATGACTGGTCGGCCTGGTGTCAGTATAATGTGACTGGGTGGGGTATTGTGTGGGCCTATGACATGATATCTCAGTGTGGCAGCACTATAAAGAGGGCATTGGGTCCCACTGCTACAAATAGGCACCTCATTTCATATATTATTCGGTCACCGCCCCTGCCGCGTAAAACTAGCTGAAAGGCTTTACCTTGTGTCTGGTAAAAGAACCCTGAAGGGTTGGCCGGACGTTAAACTAATACCACAAACAATCCATACTCGTCCAGTTTTGTTTATATAGGCGATTTTATAGGCGATTTTGAGATCAAATGTCCTGGAGGCTGGGCTCTCAGGTGTGATAGAGCCGGGAAAAATATATAAAATATATACGGTGTTTCGTCGCCGTTGCTACATCGCCGTTGCTACGTAGCCGTAGTTAACACTGACACACTCAGGGGAAAACCGTTTTTCCGTGGTCACTACCACATTTCTTGTTTATCCAGGTTGCCAACAAGCAAGATGTAATTGATGGTGCGTTTGAAAATATAACGATGTTGTTGAGAATGGGAATGGAAAAGGTCAAGATGAGGTTGAAAATGCAAATTGACAAGGAAATGTGATCAGTGGAAGATTAAGACTGCCAAAGTTGTTCATGTGTAGGATATATACGATTATAAAGGATTATGAAGGCAGGTAAAAAGCTCCTACAGAGGTTGTGAGTGGGCAGATAAAAAATTATTGCAGGTCCTGACCCCCCTTTTCGTGGACCCCTAAACTACAAACAGAAGGGAAAATGCTGCAAGCGTATACGCGATTGCATGCAGTTTCAGTACTTAGCCTTTATACTGACCCCACCTCCCCCTTTTGAAAATCCTGTATGAAGAGGGAATCCCCTTGTCAAGTCTGAATGAATAGAGGAAGCATTATAGAACCAGTGAAGGCCATTAGTTTGTCAGTAAGACCTTTTAAGCAGCATCTACCGGGCTTTTAATCTGACTAGCAACTTCCCCCCCAAGGAAAGCGCAGCAATGACAATGTCTCCTTTTTCCTGCGGGCTTCGGGAGAATCCAGGCAGCGGCAGAGAGAACAATAGGCAGGATGGTTGGGCGGCAAATGGCATGTCCAATGAAAGCCCCGATGACAACCGCCTCAATAGCCGAATTCCAATGGCCATAAATCTTTGTGGTTCTTGTGGCTTCAGAATTTCTGCAATCGTTCCCCATGCTTTGAATTGTTAGGTCCATTTCACTCTCTCACGTAGATATTATTCGCGAGCCATTGTACATTTGGTCCAATTTACATCTCACATGGATCATTAAAAGTATTTTGAAGTGTGCATTCTATTACACCTTATTCCCGAGATCCTTAAACTCTGTGAAACACAACTTCAATAAGAACAGCAAGGTACTGAATAGTCTTAACAAATTGTACGCAGATTGGTTTCACCTTTGTCTTTTACAAACCGGGTAGTAATGTACAGCTAGAGCACCGGCAATCGCTTTCTGGGCAATCCATTCAACAGTTGAATGAAAAGACACAGCAGTTGTGTCTGTGCGCTTCCGTTGATTAAAAATAGTGGCGGTTCCCAAAAGGTTAGTGTCTGGCACTGCTCATTCTCAGAGCAGGACCATGTAGTCAGTTTTCACCGTAAAGAAAGGTTAAGTCTATATTGAGTTAGCCCAGTGAACGCAAGTTACTACGCATGGCGTGGGACTGATGTTGATATTGGAGTTTGGCATGGCTAGTCAGGGAAATGTTAAAGTGTTTATCTTCAAGCTTAAATGTTTCTCTTATCACATGATAAGGTAAAAGGGAAAGGTCTCCCTTTAGAACACCCTTACAAGTATGGGCTACATTAAAGCAGACCTCTGTCCATTTGTCATACACATAGAAACGAGTTCATGTCTAAGTGACATGTAGAAATATGTTCATATCTCAGTGACATGTAGAAATATGTCCGTATCTCAGTGACATGTAGAAACGAGTTCATGTCTCAATGACTTTTAGAAACGAGTTTATGTCTCAGAGACATGTAGAAAAGAGTCCATGTCTCAATGACATGTAGAAATGTGTTCATGTCTCAGGGACATGTAGAAACGAGTTCATGTCTCAGTGACATGTAGAAACGAGTTCATATCTCAGTGACATGTAGAAACGAGTTCATGTCTCAGGGACATGTAGAAACGAGTTCATGTCTCAGTGACATGTAGAAACGAGTTCATATCTCAGTGACATGTAGAAATGTGTTCATGTCTCAGTGACATGTAGAAACGAGTTCATGTCTCAGTGACATATAGAAACGAGTTCACGTCTCTCTTAGAGACATATCTAAGTAGATCTATGTCTGAAGGTAGAAATGCACTCGATAACTTCCCTAATACATACTTTGCTTACATAATACATTTCTTATGAAAAAGGTATTACAGACGTTAATCACCTCTGAGTATAAAGTACCATATTTGTCGGTAAAATGTCGTCATATATACTATGATGATCTGTTGGCGTTTAAGGTCTATTCAGCAATTTTTCAGCTATAACAAGAATTTTTGGCTTGTACAAAGTACTATGATCAAATCTATGGGGGTGAGAATGACGGCAAGGTAAGATGGTCTAACAGCCACAGCTGAGGATCGAACCTGGGCCAGCTGCAAGACCAGTAAAACGGTCTTGTACCAGAAAACATGTTTGGCAACATTTTGACGACGATTTTAGCATGTTTAGGGACAAAGCATATTTAGCGACATTTTGGCAATTGTCTTAGCATGGTGAAAAGCTGATACAAACACGTGATAAGTAAAAGCCCCAGTCCCGGTTAGTACCAACCACAGCGCCCCCTGGGTGAGACGCGGGCAGTCGTCACTCCTGGCGCCTCCTGTCAGCACACCCACCGGAAACAAGTGGACCACTCATATCCGGCCCTGAGGGGTCACTACACTGATTTCACCTGATGGGGGTGGGGTGGGGGAAGGGGAGAGTTTGTGATGTGAGACCTTAGTTTGACCGCTGGATATTTCAAATCAGCAAGGATTCAGCAACTGAGAGTTCCGTATGATGTTGTATGGTCTGAGAACTTTTGTGAAGACTTTCAGTGAATGAGTTCTACAAGCCCACCCTGTGCCCTCGACAGGATCATCAAAGGCCAGGTGTGTGGTTTCCTTTCTATGGGACAGTGCACATAAAAGACCCATTGCCACCCTTTGTAAAGAGTATGTATCGCACCCGGTTGTGGGTTTCTTCTAAACCATATCATAGATACGATCACCCAAAAGCTGAAAAGCATCATCTTGTGCAGTCTGGAAAGAACCCTATGTGATCGAATGGACGTTAAACTACCCCAACCAACCCCAAACAAATTTTACGAGCAGTCAGTAAGAACTCTAACATAGTTTTCATTTGGCATGTATTGGCCAGCCAAGATGTGTTAAGAATTTCTGAGCTCAGTAAGCTTAATATTAGCTATGCTGGTCTCCATAATATATCGATGTCACAGAAAATATGTTGGTCCTTTCAGTGCTCAAAATTATTGTCAAAATCCCTATAGCAACACAGGCCTAGTTCATTCCCCACCTACTCCACCTCCCTCCAGTCCTCACCCTTAACCCGTTATGGTGGGGAAGACCTGTTAGTAGGACAGGAGGCTGGGGGAGTGGGGCCCTGGGACCCTGGGGACCTGGCACACCCCGTTACTAGTGTTCCCCCACCTAGCGGCACCCCCAACAAGTAAGGGGACGTGACGCGCATATCAAGGCCGTAGGGGAACCTGGCAGGGCGATGGAGAAGCAGGTAGAGGTGGTGGTATAGCCCCAGTTATCGCCTTTACCAGGCCTCAGTAAAACCCAGCATCCTGGGTGTCCTGTCAAAACCCCCTCCCAGACAGGACCTTCTGGGCATCCTTTTCAATTCTTCCTAAAGCACCACGACAACCTTAAGGCCTCAGGACACCCTAACGGTCCCTAAGGCCCCAGGACACCCTGACAGGACCCCACAGAGCCCCAGGACACCCTAACAGTCCCTAAGGCCCCCAGGACACCCTGACAGGACCTATCATGCTCCCTGATCAGTCCACAACTTGAAAAGGGCCCCTGTTGTATTAAAGCCAGGGTATCGTCCGTGAGATAGACGTAATTTGCTACGTTGTAACCCCCTGCCAGGCATGCCAATTTCGTGACGTGACCAATAACGTTGCCGGATTATGTTCTAATGTCGCAAAACACGACGCCAGCTGCGACATCGTTAGAGTAAGGGGTGGAGACCTTAACCCTTGCAACCCGCGGACGATACCCTCGCTTTATAACAACGTGGGCCAGAAAACCTGTAGGCCAAGCTCTTACAAACAGAATAAAATTGACTTTTTTTTCAGTTCTGTATTTTTATTTTCTTTTAGCATAGTGTGAACCCCAAGTCACCCCCCCTCACCTTGCCGTTCCTGTTCAGCAGTGAATGCATGTCCACGATGGAGACATCGCGCCGCCAACCAGCTGGCAAACTACCTGTGGACATGGCACTGAGCGCCCACAAGGGACGTCACGCCTCGGTGACGTCACGGGTAATGACGTGGTGCACGCGGATGTAAGCTGGGCGATAAGGTGACGCGTAACCTTGGTTACCCCGGGGCCTCAAGGGACGCTCCCGACAGGGTCATCAAAGGCCGGGTGTGTGGTGTCCTTTCTATGGGACATTGCACATAAAAGACCCCTTGTCACTCTTCCAAATGAGTAGGGTATTGCACCTGGTGGTGGGTTTCTCCTAAAAGAACCCAAAAGGGTTGGCCGAACGTTAAACTTACCCAATAAACAAACTCTAAGGGGCCTTTCACTTAGGACATACGATATGTACATTTAAAAAAATCTCAGACCCCCTCCCCCCTTAGGCAAAAATATGAATTGGATTTTTAAAAGAAAATAAGCGCATTTTCAGATATTTGGGACCCTCCCTGGTCTCTTGATGCATATGTAATAAGTACATGGAAGGCCCCTAAATGGCCTGAAACTTTATTTTGATTCTCATACAAGAAATGTATATGAATGGACTCGATAAAGACTTGGACATCAAGGAATAACCTATTTCACCAAGTCTCACACAGGTCAATTTCAATTTTCCTTGCACTTCCTCAAGTATAGTAAGAAGTGGGAATCTAGGTAGAGACAGTTAGGGGACGTCCATTAAGTATGTACACATCAAGGGGGGGGGGGGGAGGAAGGGAGGTCTGAGATTTTTGAAAATGTGTGTACATTCCAATACAAATCTGATTCGTATTTTTTAACAAGGGGGATAGGGAGCGGGGTCTGAGATTTTTGAAAATATGCGTACATACTAAATGGAAGGCCCCCTGGGCATTGATACGTTTTAAAGGTTGTCTCCCCCTCCCAGTGTTAGGACGCGGCTCTATGGTATTGTCATAGCGGAACTCGATGAGAGACGAATATTGATGGATTACGACCAGTGCCAGCATGGCGGCACATCGATATGCCCCTGTCCCCAACCTGAGTCGATTCTCATTACACGAGCTAATAACAATGGTAATTGGAAGCGGGGGCAGGGGCTGGGCTCAGGCCCCGTGGACATGCTTGGGTTATCGCCACCGCTGCAAGTGGCACCTATGGTGTCCGAAGACATTTATCTTAGCGTGGCAGCGTAATGGATATAATGATGTATGTTAGGTATAATGTAATGATCTATATGAAGTTCCTGTGAAACTACAAACCCAGAAGTACCCTCCACATAGCCTTGTCATAGTGGTGGCAGTTGAGTGTGGGCGGAAGAACCTAGTAGTACATGGAAAAGGTATGTGTGCAGGCAATGCTTCTGGGTCATGTTGTAGTGTCGAGTTAGTAGAGTCGATTGTTGACTGATGATCCTTTCATCTAAAGTATGTTAATTAAGTGTTTCGTCACCAAAAGACGTTCTATAGTCCAGTGGGTGAAAAAAATAATTGAACTTTGACAACTGCGAATTTTCACGCCTCAGAAATGACACCTGTTAACAGCTAATTCTCCAGGATCGTCCTCGATCCCTTCGGGATCGGTACTTCCCGGAGAATATAGATCATATTTTTAGGCCTGGGACCAGCTCTTTCGCTGGTAGTCTTTCTACACACACTCTCCAAGCACCAGCGGTGAAATTTCTGCTAGCGGCAGCTTTTTCATGTCTCAGCTTGGAGATTGTGATCCTACAGCACTGTCCTCTATGGGATTTCTGAATGTAGGTCATCCAGAACATCTATTCGGAGAGTGAAAACTTTCCAAATATGGTCATGTATAATGTTTCCCTCATAAGTTGTACTATTTTTGAAAAGTTGAGCATGTTTGTGTCTGTTGTTTGATCCTAAGGGTCAACATTCATTGGCGAAAGTATAGATTGGGTATTGGAAGCAAGGACTAAGTAATGATAGGCCTGTTAACCATGAGCATCAAAAGGTTGAAGAGGGCAAAGGAGGATGTTGTGGCAATGTGATGGGGATGTCATGGCATTGTCATGGGAATGTCATGAGGATGTCATGGAATTGTCATGGAGATGTCATGAGGATGTCATGGAATTGTCATGAGGATGTCATGGAATTGTCATGGGGATGTAATAGCTTTGTCATGGCATTGTCATGGGAATGTCATGGCATTATCATGATGATATCATGGCACTGTCATGGCAATGATATAGCATTGTCATGGAGATGTCATGACATTGTCATGGGGATTTTACTGATATTTCCTAACATCTCTAGTATATCTATATAAAATCGAATACCCGGAGCTCTTTGGTTTTTGCTTTTGGGGCGCCATCTAGTGGTTACTTGTGAAGTACGCCCCAAAAGCCTTACTGTCGGATGTTTTTCTTTTGTGTAAGACCAACAGGCGTGAAATTGGTGCTAATTGGACCCTTCACCCTCTCCTCTCCAACCTGCCCCTGCCCCTGATTGGTCAGAGCAGTCCCCTCTGGTTGGCCCTGATTGACAGGTGAGGGTGGTGTGGGCCCCGCCCCTCCCCCTTCCAGACCCCTTGATACGTCCACTACGGCCTGGGGCCCACCATTCCCCAACAGACTCTCTGAGAGCGGGATAGGGGGTATGGGGGCGGGGTGGCAGTAGCGGGTCCGCTGGGTCAGGGTCGGTCACTCGGTGGTGGTCGGTGGCAGTATGGGGTGGTGGTGGTGGGGCTTTGGAATCACCAACACAGGGGCATTCACAGGTGTGTGACCACACTGTTACACCTGGAGGCACCCTTCTTCACGTTGTTAGTTCCCTGTATATATCATACGTAACCAAAGTATTTGAATTTGAACAAAGTTGAAACATAATTAAATTATGTTAAATAAATCTTTTTTTTTTGCTTTGGTCTCTGATGCCTATGGTCGTACCTTCACGGGTCATTAGGCAGGGGCAGATCCAGGGGAGGGGGGGGGGGGCGCCTCCATTGTTAAATCATGTTTGTACAAACAATGTGAGGGGGGGGGGGGCCCTCCCCGTAAATTCATGTTTTTGCCTCCCACCCCCATACATTTCTGGATCCGCCCTTGTTAGGTATAGGACCTCCACTACTGTTGTGTGCGGGGAAGGACGCCACTCAAGGCTGTGATCAGTGGTGGACAGTCAAGGTGTAGGGCCGCCCAAAAAGGATGGTAGGGAGACGTCAGTCCGCTCATTTCTTCACTATGACCACCAACACTTTGTCAGAGGGGGTGCAAGGCTGGTTCCACAAGTTATTGACCAATTAAGATGATTATTTTTCGCCACCAAAGCAAGGTTTTTCAGTCCAGAGGACTGAAAAAAATATTTTCTCTTGTCTAAACCACTATCGAATCGATAATTCGTTTGGGTACTTGTTGTTAACCCGTATCCTTCTATTTAGGGATCTTATATCCATGAAACATATTGTCCCATATACTTAAGATAAAAAACAGCTAATCCAAGCAGGGCGGAACTCCTAAAATAACACAAACATGATTTTGATAAAGTTGGAATATTATGAGCATATTTTCTGGGTTTGAGTTCAGTGGAACTTGCTAATATAAGCTGTGGGGCCCGCCCCGCCCCTGCGGTGTCTAATCAGACTCCTGTAATAAGATGCACTAATCGAGTTAAGGCCGCGGTCTAGGCGGCCATGTTGGATAGCGTTAAAACCGTCCAGATGGGACCGTTGGTACCACGTCCTACATGCCACACGACCCAGGTGCGGCTCTTGGTCAAATGGTACTTGCACCATGCTTCCCAGTTATGGGCTGATAGTGACCCATTCTGGATCGAGGGTTACAGGTTATGGGTTCATAGTAGCAGGTTACATTCACCCAGTAATAGGTTATGGGCTAACAGAAACAAGTAAGTTATGGGCTTGAAAGGGTAAGATTTTGTAACTGGTTTCGTATTGGTTCCAATAAAAGTTCATAGGCTCAGAGTAACACGTTTCGGGCTCAGAGTAACAAGTTATGGGCTCACGGTAACACGTTATGGGCTCAGAGTTACACTTTATGGGCTCAGAGTTGCACGTTATGGGTTCAGAGTAACAAGTTATGGGCTCACAGTAACATGTTATGGGCTCACAGTAACACGTTATGGGCTCAGAGTAACAAGTTATGGACTCAGAGTTACACGTTATGGGCTTACAGGAACAAGTTATGGGCACACAGTAACATGGATTCACAGTTACAGGTTCTGTGGCCAACTTACAGGTTAGAGTGATGATACTAAAATATAGACTTCCTCACTTGTTAATATAATACAGAAATGTGTCACGGCGTTCTGTATTTTCCATATGTATAGAGTGGCATCTCTGACTTTTGATAGACTAAATAACCTTATGCCCCAGAGAAGGCATAGAAAAGCCCCTGGGTGCAAACTTTTCAGAGCTATGCACCCACTTGGTTCACAGATTTTATACATAATTTCGGACACTGTCTCATGACATTCTCTTTGTTGGAGATTCGGGTCAGGGTTAGGACCTTGTGATGGTTGCCTTAGATAGTGTCGCTTTAAGGCATTTAGAGTCTAATAGACTCATTTTACCCAGAAAATGTCAGGATCATCCATATCATGATTTGTAACATTTTGTAAATCGCGAAAATTAAAGGTGTTTGCATACCCCTCAATAAGTATGTATAGAGCAATACTTAGACTCGAGCTGAGTCCATAGGGTATCTATCTATGGTCGTCATGACGTCATCGAGGAGATAACCACTCAGGACGAGGCTGCCCACCCAGTCACGTGATCAGCCCATACTCCCAGAATGCATTGCCCATACGACTCCGATTCCCAAAGCGAGACTGCGGCTTGCAGATGGATCCGTCACCATGGAAACCTGCGATTTAGAGGGGAACCTTTTACTGGGAGGCAGGTCCCGGAGGTGTAGCGCTGAATGTTCGCCGCCACGATAGATACGGGTGGAAAGAGGACCAAGAAAAAAGACCTCATCCCTAAGTAAGGTTTCCAATTTGCCCTCCCCTCCCCTGAGCTTAGAACTATATGTTTAACGTCAACGGTTAAGTCTAAATAAATATATCTGCCTTTAAAGAAAAAACAGCAAACTAGGCCCAGGGAGCCAATTTGTCAATCTTTTTCCCTGTTGGAAGAACTATTGCACGAGGGCCTTATGTTTGGATTGCACAGTTGTTCTTAGGCTGTTTCCTTCGTTTTGCCTCCTACTTAGAATGATTGCAAGATATATAAAGCAAATGTTAAACGTCTTGAGTGGGCTAGATCATTTGCCTAGAAGAGATATCCTGTAATGCTGTCCATGAGAGGGATTCCAGTAAACTTCAGAAAGTCAGGACATTTTTTTGCAATAACCAGGGACCCGCACGCCTGAGGCAATTGACAAGAGATAAGAAATTAAGCTTTTAAAATTGACATGAGTATTAAAACTAATGAAAGTTTTGTTGTTACATGTGATGAGTATGCCTCAAGTTATATCTCAGGATCTATAAGTTTCCTAGTAAACAGATGGCATCAGTCGATTCAAAATAGAAAATTATCTCAGAATGAAGAAATAATCAAATTCATTTTAGAAAATGCAGAAAATACAAAATCGAAAGAGACAAACTGTCTGTGTTTGGCCTTGCACGATGGCCCACCTATGTCAGTAAAGTTGTACCGTCTGCAGTCTGCGAAATTGCCATTATTTTACAACGGCCCGCAGCACATGACACTTCAAAATATATTAAATTTGACTGAATTTCCCCAAATTTTCCACTGGCCTGGCTATAATGTTACTGGCCTTGGACCCCGGGCCAGCGGCCAACACACAGACTGTGTAGATTGCTGCATCAGGGCGCATACGGTAACTCAGTCTGTTGAAGGTTTGAACCGAACTATAAGCCTTTTTATAAGTGGACCCACAAAGAATAATCCTTTCTCCCCCTTGAATTTGAAATTCCTCATTACCATTGGCCATCCTCCATTGTGTCCCAAACCCTCTTAATCTGGAGCGACTGCGTGGCTTGTGAATTGCTCGTAACTCGCTTGCTCTCAGGGCAGACACAGGGGACTCGGGAGATTTATTCACCACTAACACGTGCATTCATGAATATATCTCCCGTGTTATTCGAATCTGCCTCATAGTGGCTGATTGTCTCACCGGAGTGCCAATGTCAACTGATGTCCTACAGAAGGGTTTTTTTTGAAACCATATTTTCAACTGAGCCAGTGAAAGGGTTCTAGCATTTTTTGATAAGTTCATATTTCAGAGAAGAATTTCTGATTCTTATGAGGAATCTTTAAGGTAACTCTGAAGCTACCTTGACCTAAATAGATTAGCTTGGGTTAGCTTAGGTTAGGTTAGGGTAGTTTAAACTCATGCCCCGACTAAAGAAGTTTAAGCATGGTCCCTCACCTTTTGTTTTTTTCAATGTTCCGTTAGTCCGAAGATATTCGCCAAAGTAGTAGAAGCCAGGGTGACCTCAAACGTAGAACAAAGACTCTAAAACCGTCCAGTTCCTGCAATTAGTGAGACGCTTAAGGAGTGTGGTTTATTTCTAGCGGCGAGACCTCCTAGTACCCTAATTATTGCCCACATCCGCAGGAGGCAAGAAGTTGGGTTTACCTGATAAGGTAAGCACAGCACCTGGGTCAGGGCTACTCAGGGTGCATCTGAGGAGTTATTTAGCATAAAAACATTAAAAAATGCAATTTGGAGCTCTTTATATACCACTAATGGACTAGTCACTTTGAAAGAAGGAGAGTGGTTAATATGATGTCTGAGAATCTTTAAACCTCCTAATAGGTTGGCGGCTGATTACAGTGTCAAAGTGGGGCGTGGGGAAGACCTACTCAGCTCAGGGAGGAGAGAGGGCTTTAATACGTACAGCGGGTATAATTCACATCACCATGTGACTATATAGATTTAGTCCTATTTCTTGCCCACGTATGACATATTCGTCCTGGGTGGGAGTACAGTGTGTTTCAATTGTCCCTGTAACATCGCCCCTGTCTGAGAATCTCATGCCTCCTGATCTGTAGACGGCTGATCTCGATGTAACTGTAGTCAAAGTGGGGAGTGGGAGGACCTACTCAGAGTGAATTAGCCTGAATTAGGGAGGAGAGCGGGCCTTTAATACGTGAAGTGGGTTTAATGCGCATCACTCTGCGACTTGACCACCTGTGGCCTGAGGGTAGGGGACCGGGGTGACCTCTGAATCAAGGGCCAGGGGGGTGTCTTTTCAATTGCATTTTACCATTTTCATATTGAATGCTGTCAAATTGATCAAATATTGGCTCAGACAAGGGGTAGATTGTGTAACAAATTACATATAGTTTTCACTTATCTTAATTTTCAATTTCAGTTCCCTGCTCCAAATAACTTTGAACAATAAAAGAGGGACAATATAATTTATTATAAGACATCTAATTCCATGCAAACAGTGTTTAAAATTAGCACCTGGTATAAATTATTAATAAATCGCTTTATTCATGATTTTAAACCACCATCCACTGATGTGTGCTACAATAAACCTCTTATTTCTTGAACTGCCAAATATGTATTGACTTTAATATAACAGTACAAAAGTGTATTGGTTTTGCTTTGCTTGCATGTAGTTAAGCACTCCGGTTGCTCGGGTCGTGATCGCCCCAAGATCAGTTAATAGAGCCTGTATCACCCCCTGATGACACCCTCCTAGTTTATCCGGCTTATATTGCCCCGTGATAGGTCCCGGGTGACTTTGGCCAATGTAAGGTGCATTCGGCTGAGCCCAATTTGCCCAGAGGAGATGCTCTGAGCCCGGTCTGCGGTCCTTTTATTGAGGACCCATCAGCGGGCTGTCCTGGCCGTGCGGCGACTGGTCCGCGGGGGATTACTGTCCACAGAGGGGCTTAGTGAGGGTTGTCAGGGCTTTATATGGACACACCGTGTAATGGGCAACCTGTCGTGAGGCCATCACGGCTTGACCCCGCTGAGCAAGTCATTTGTGCTCCCTCTTTTAGTGAAGCCTTACTCTTAGTACGGAACCTTTTGTAAAGGTGCTTTAATGTAAAGAAAGACGTGGTCAGTGATTACGTGTTACAACCCTTTTTTGTTACAGACCCAGGCGCAATTCTATTTACACTTACTGAAAGAGCCACTCAAACCAGCTCACAGACCCGCTCACAGACCCGCTCACAGACCCGCTCACAGACCTGCTCACAGACCCTCTTACAGACCTGCTCACAGACCCACTCACAGACGCACTTAGAGATCTGTTCATATAGATCTGCCAATAGACCCACCAATAGATCTGCCCATAGACCCCCACAGACCCACACAGACCCTGATAATTTTCCATCGGATATTCATATGATAATCATTTGATTTGTTATTGTTTCAACAAAACACATGTATGAGAGCTTGTAGGAGCATATGGTCATGCCTGTATGTATGGCTGGCTGTACCAAATAATATTTCCATATATGAATGTCCAACCCTGTGTTCCCCATGATGTTAGCAGGTGCACATCCCGTGGACCTGTATTTGACAGGAGCAGGGGAAAGTAACCTGTGAGGACGACCGCCGCCTCCCAGCGCGTCAGGGGCTTTTACTTACCCTGGCACTAACCCTCCCAGTAGATATGGTTGCCATGGTAACTGCAGTGATCTGATTCCCCTTGACGTCTGTCTGATTAATAAGGGATTAGTCCACATGGTGGTTCGCAGTCTACTGCGGGGCAGGCACAGCGAGCGACTGCGTATGACATGGTGTGTCTTATGACTAATGTTGGTATGATACATATTGAGGGCCTTTATTTTTTTGCTGATGACATTTGGAAAAGGCTGAAAGACAGAGGGCAGAACTTCTTAAGTTGACCCCTTTTTCCCCTCTATAGCTGAGTGTTCCAACCAGCTTTGGGTTTGACTCTGAACCACAAGATTCAATCTCTGTAAGCCAGTGAAAAGTCAATTGAAACACGGATATTATTATTGGGGAAGGAAAACCCTGGACATATATATACAACATAGATCGAGGAGAGAGAAGGTGCCAACCATTATTATGATACCTTTGTGGATGTAAAAAAACTAAAGGTTTTGCTGATGTGCATCAATTGTGATAGATGATATATGGAGTACATGGCTAGTTCTCTCTGCTGATGCTACCGCAATGTCAAAAAAACCCCAAAAAGAACAATTGTGATAAATGAATATGGTGTGATCCGTCTCCATGCAGAGGTTAATAGAATGAAAGCCTTGTCAGCCTGTGGTGTCCGGCCAACAGCGTTAAGGAGGTGGGAGACACATTGTAGTAATGTTACCTGCCATCTTAACGAGGCAGGGCCAAGGCTTCCATTGGTAAGTAGATGTCTGGGGGTCAGAGAGCCCGCTGTCACTGTCACCAGGGCTTCTGTCAGTAAGTAGACGTCTGGGGGTCTGAGAGCCCGCTGTCACAGTCACCGGGGCTTCTGTCAGTAAGTAGACGTTTGGGGGTCTGAGAGCCCGCTGTCACCGGGGCTTCTGTCAGTAAGTAGACGTTTGGGGGTCTGAGAGTCCGCTGTCACTGTCACCGGGGCTTCTGTCAGTAAGTAGACGTCTGGGGGTCTGAGAGCCTGCTGTCACTGTCACCGGGGCTTCTGTCAGTAAGTAGACGTTTGGGGGTCTGAGAGCCCGCTGTCACCGGGGCTTCTGTCAATAAGTAGACGTCTGGGGGTCTGAGAGTCCGCTGTCACGGGGGCTTCTGTCAGTAAGTAGACGTCTGGGGGTCAGAGAGTCCGCTGTCACCGGGGCTTCTGTCAGTAAGTAGACGTCTGGGGGTCTGAGAGCCCGCTGTCACGGGGGCTTCTGTCAGTAAGTCGACGTCTGGGGGTCAGAGAGCCCGCTGTCACCGGGGCTTCTGTCAGTAAGTAGACGTCTGGGGGTATGAGAGCCCGCTGTCACCGGGGCTTCTGTCAGTAAGTAGACGTCTGGGGGTCAGAGAGTCCGCTGTCACCGGGGCTTCTGTCAGTAAGTAGACGTCTGGGGGTCTGAGAGCCCGCTGTCACCGGTGCTTCTGTCAGTAAGTAGACGTCTGGGGGTCTGAGAGTCCGCTGTCACCGGGGCTTCTGTCAGTAAGTAGACGTTTGGGGGTCTGAGAGCCCGCTGTCACCGGGGCTTCTGTCATTAAGTAGATGTCTGGTGGTCTGAGAGCCCGCTGTCACCCGGGCTTCTGTCAGTAAGTAGATGTCTGGGGGTCTGAGAGTCCGCTGTCACCGGGGCCACTGTCAGTAAGTAGACATCTGGGGGTCTGAGAGCCCGCTGTCACCGTGGCTTCTGTCAGTAAGTAGACGTCTGGGGGTCTGAGAGCCCACTGTCACCGGTGCTTTTGTCAGTAAGTAGACGTCTGGGGGTCTGAGAATCTGCTGTCACCTTCTGTTAGTCAGTAGATGTCTGGGGGTCTGAGAGCCCGCTGTCATGGGGGCTTCTGTCAGTAAGTAGATGTCTAGGGGTCTGAGAGCCCGCTGTCACCGGGGCTTCTGTAAGTAAGTAGACGTTTGGGGGTCTGAGAACCTGCTGTCACCTTCTGTCAGTAAGTAGATGTCTGGGGGTCTGAAAGCCAGCTGTCACTGGGGCTTCTGTCAGTAAGTAGACATCTGGGGGTCTGAGAGCCCGCTGTCACTGGGGCTTCTGTCAGTAAGTAGACGTCTGGGGGTCTGAGAGCCCGCTGTCACTGGGGCTTCTGTCAGTAAGTAGACGTCTGGGGGTCTGAGAGCCCGCTGTCACTGGGGCTTCTGTCAGTAAGTAGACGTCTGGGGGTCTGAGAGCCCGCTGTCACTGGGGCTTCTGTCAGTAAGTAGACGTCTGGGGGTCTGAGAGCCCGCTGTCACCGGGGCTTCTGTCAGTAAGTAGACGTCTGGGGGTCTGAGAGCCCGCTGTCACTGTCACCGGGGCTTCTGTCAGTAAGTTGACGTCTGGGGGTCTGAGAGCCTGCTGTCACCAGGGCTTCTGTCAGTAAGTAGACGTCTGGGGGTCTGAGAGCCCGCTGTCACTGTCATCGGGGCTTCTGTCAGTAAGTTGATGTCTGGGGGTCTGAGAGCTCACTGTCACCGGGGCTTCTGTCAGTAAGTAGATGTCCGGGGGTCAGAGAGCCCGCTGTCACTGTCAGTTAGTTGACGTCTGGGGGTCTGAGAGCCCGCTGTCACCAGGGCTTCTGTCAGTAAGTAGATGTCTTGGGGCCTGAGAACCTGCTATCTCAGTCACTGGGGGCTCTGCCATTTAGTAGTACTAGAGGTGCGAGAGCCTGTCATAATTACGGGGGCTACTTGACCACTGAGGTTGTCTAATGGCAAGTTCGTCTGCCTTGTGCTTCAGCCAAAGCCATGTCCCTGCTTCTGTGCCTACCCCTTCCCCTGTTACTGCTACTGTCTTTCCCTGATGAGAGTTCCTCCAGGAACTCCCTTTGAAGAATAGGTTACTATTGGGTATTGAACCCAGTGGCAGGTTTCTCTTAAATCATTTCATAGATACGACCACCCACAGCTGAAAAGCATTTACCTTATACTGTCTGAAAAGAAACCTTAAAGGTTGGCCGGATGTTAAACTACCCCAACAAAAACAACTAACAAAAAGCTCCCATCCATAGAGTCAACCCTATTTAAGGATAGACAACACCTCTCAGCGGCCAGTGTGCGTCACTCCCTTTGTTTTGTAATCAATTCATTACTACTCATGGCATTATTATATAACATGTATTTTAAAAGCCAATGAACAAAACTATCTAATGGTATGAATTATATTAAAATGTGAAGAATTGTACCTCTGTAGGTTGACCGGGAAGTGAAAAAATGTATTTTTCACTTTTATTTTTTGAACAAGGATATCTCAGTAACTTTCGAATATAAATGCATGAGATTTCTTGTGTATGTACATAACATTTGTATGCAGGGAAGCATGTCTCAGAATTTTGATTTAGGTCTTATTTTTAGTTTTATGAAATGTAGAAAAATAATATGACAAAATAACCAAAATCTTCCCGTTTTTTGTTATAAAATGAAAACTAGGCCCTCAATTAAAAATCTGAGACACACTTCCCTCTGAATGATCATTAGTGACATGTCCAAAAAAATTCATTAAAATCTATACAGTGGTTACCAAGATATCCATGTTCAAAAAATAAAAGTGAAAAATAGTGTTTTGCAGATTATTCCTAAAATTTTAGGATTTTGATAAAAAGATATTTTCCAAAGGATAGAGAAAAAACTGCTCTTTCATTTGATATATATCATGTCGTTTTAGCTTTCCTGGTTACAGAATAATCTTAATTGCCGCAAATGAAGCCACTCTGAGGTGTTGTCTATCCTTAAGTCCCGTCTAAAGAGTCATCCCTGTTCCAGGTCCTCTCTTCCTCCTGCTCTCGCTCCTGTCCCTACTCCTATTCCTATTCCTGTCCCTGTTCCCATCGCCCCTGTCTCTGCCCCTGTCCCTGTCCCTTTCTCGTGAGTCCTGTCCTGGTCCTTAGTCCTGTCTCTGTCCCTGTTCTTTGTCTCTATCTTTGTCCCTGTCTTTTCTATCCAGTTTTCGCCTGCGCCATTTCTCCTGCATCTCCCTACATCCCCGCTCTCTGTTCTCCTCCCCGCGTCTTGTCGATTCAGTGCCCGGCTCGTTGTGAATGGAGGCTGTGGTTAATGGATGGTCCGCTAGATGGCGATTAGATCAGTGCTGTCTGAAGACCTCGATGTGGGCCCCGCTCCTCCTGCACCGGCCTAATTAGATAAAAAGGGAAAGTCTCCGCTGTGTAGGACCCACGCAAAGAATTTATGGCGTTCACGGAGCGAGGAGATATCCGTGGTTCGTTCAGACCGAATTTACAGATCTCTGAATTGAAATTCCCTCAATTTGCATTTGAATGTGTATATGTAATGAATATTTCTGTTGAGAAAAATAACATTAGAAGCTAGGTGTTTGAACACTAGAAACATGTATGGTATTGTCACAGCGAGAGCAAAGCTTTAACCTTATTGTCTTTTGTGATCATATCCATCATGATCAAACCTCTGAGATTGATGCTTAACACAGTTAAAGGGACAGTATCATCCGTGTGGATGTCATATTTTGATACGCTGTAACTTCCTAACTGCAAATTCAATTGTTCTTTTGATTGGATTAATATGTACAAGTTGGTAATTAGGTGGGACTGGAGCTGAACGAGGAACCTGTGAACCAATGGACCAGTGCTCTTCCCTCTTCTTTTTAAATCCAACTTGGATTAAGCTTTCAAATTTTTGTCTGAATTCAGATTTGTTCACATCGTCACCTTCAACAACAATTTTCAAAATAAATTTCTTACATCATGTTTTATAGCATTTTAAGATTACTTCAGATTGGCGTTCTTGGGTTTCAGAATTGTTTCATTAACCCTGACTTATATCCCTTAATTTCAAACCCCTTCCCTCTTCCCATGAATAACTGTTCCACCACCATCAATAGGCTGGTGGTGGTTTATCCCTATTCATCGGCTGCAGTGCGAGTGGCATGGGGTTAAAAGAGAAGTGGGCAGGTAACATTATAAAAGGGTGCGTCGCGATTAGCACCTGAGTTGATGAGTGATTAGCGCTCTAATCATTGTGGCAGCTCACAAACCGCTGTAATGAACCGAGTCCCTTTGTGATTCTAGTACCAGCCCGAAGTAGTGTTTAGCTTAAACCATAATCAGTGTAGGATACCACAAGGGCGTGCTTTTTTATGTGAGAGGTCTTAAGGGTCTTAATATTACTATGTATTACAATCAAACTTTTCTTAAAATTGAATATGTTGGACTTGATACCACTCAAAATGTCTTGACTTCTAGCTTCATGGTCTGTTTTATCACCATAACAATTGGATTTTGAACTTCATGTTTTCATAAAATGATCAAAAAGCAACAACAAATTGTTTGCGGATCCAGAACATAGACGTGTCAAAAATTTAATGAGTTCTATAATTTTGGTCTGTTTTCCTTATTTGACAAGGGTTGCGGTCTCGAAGTAGGGCATTGCACTGAGGTACAGTGCAAGAAAAACTAGAATAGAATATATAATAGAATATTGTAAACTCGTTTGTATTGGCAAGAATATTATAGTGGAACTTGTAACGCTGATTCGTGTGCTAAACGCCAGGCGGCGACATCGTTTAGTGGCATAGTTAGAGTATATGGAGAGTGGCAAAGCCCCAGGCGTAAGGACTGCAGCCGGGCTGAGGAACATCCTGCAGGTACGCACAGGTGTGACAAATGACGATGGAAACCTGTAAGGGTACGTTATGGATCGAAACATCTAGCTAAAAGATATTAAGGACAGCAGGCCTAGCCGTCAACATTAAGTTATATGATAGCTAGAAATAGAACTAGTCTATGTAAGTAAGAGTGGGCAGTATGAGAGATAAGTAAGACGTCGTTAGGTAATAGTGTAAATGAGTATAGTGACAAGCCTTTTGGCTGTCGCTATATAAGCGGTATGAGACTTGAGACAGACGAGCAGACCAAGATAGAGTTCGAACAGAACACATGGAGCAATAGTCTTACATACGGATCACACGGGTAGTGTTAAGATGGTAGTAAACACAAAGAACAGGTGATAGTAAGGATTGGGACAGCTTAGGCTTAGCCTTACGGACTGCGTGCTGGAAGTGACGGAGATCCTACCAATGGTCTTCGTTACCGGTAGACGAGAGGTGACTCTCTCAACAGTGTAAGAGCGTATATACCTTGCGAAAGGGGAAGCTGGATGAAAGCTATACCTGGTTGGATTGTTACTGATGTGTTTGAATTGTGAAATGAAAGGGAAAGAACTGTATGGATGGAGAATTGTGTACCTGTACCTTCGAAATATCATCGTGAATGTAATAAACTGACCTCTTGCCAAGTGCGTGTTCTTTGTATAGGATTGAGCCCCTTTACTTAGAATCTCTACCACTAAGAACTGAATCATGATCCAGGATAACATCAATCTGGAGAGAGCTAGTTACTTCAACGAATAATCACTGAGAACTCCCCATTATCTTAGTATAACACCTTTATTAACATCTTCAAGCAAGCGAAGTATCCACGATAAGTGATGTAATATCACGCAGTCGAGAGATGAATAAACGTATCAGTACAGGATATGAACAAGTACGAACTTTAAAAGGAATACTCCCCAATAAATAGACTAACATCAAAATATAACCACTCAGCTCAGCATGAAGAAATTACACATTAAATTTCAAATATTGTCTTTTTATTTCCAGTTTACACATGACAGATGAGGTGATTTAATTTGTCAAATTTCATCGGATTTCAGGTTTTTCTGTTTGAAAACCTTTAAATATAATTGTTAAATGTAATGTTTGAATCACATTTTAAGCATTTCGATATGGATTTAGATTTTCTTAATGCTCTTTCCGATTATTCGTTGACCCTGACTTATGGAACTACAAAGTGATTCCAGTTATGTCAGGGCATAAATGGTCTGCTATGTGAATAAATTACCACACCTACCTATATTTTATAACACTTATTTCAAACATCTATCATACATCGAATATCAGCTATGCAATGAGTTTAGGATATCACAAGTGCAGTCTGATAAATTGAAGGGTCCGTGGTGAAATGAGGGGACTGTAGATGTAACAGAGGCTGTCATTGGATAGTGCTGCTGTCCAATTAAAAGGCTCGTAACAAAGGACAACTCGAGCGAGCCTCATTTTGGAATCAGCACCTTGTATTTCACAACTGGCGTCTCTAATACCCGCCCGGCTGAATTGCCTGCTTTTTGTCGCCGCCTTTGGGCAAATTCTGTCGTATGGCCCGTGCCAAAATGAGAACAGCCATATTGCAGCTCCGCAGTGAAGCCTGTACCACATGACATTGATTGACTTTCGCTTGGTACTGGTGTGTAGGGTTTTACCAAGCTACCAGTGCAGTACGGTTAGACTCAGTTCGAAATCCCTCAAATTCAATTGTCACAGAGAGATTGGAATTGCGTTCTCTTTCTTGATTATAACATAACATGTCTGGGTTTCAAATGATATAAAGTTACATCATGGCTTTTCCGTGTACGACTGAGCATTGCGTACATGGGTAATTCCCAGTTGACCGTTTTTAACGTTAAGAGAAATCTATAACGCCTTTGATTGCCTTTTTTTTACTGTCGTTCCACGTAAGTAATTTTCTCAAAACCTGTTGAATATTCAGGCAAATCATGTAGTTGTTATGAGTTCAAAAACTACCAATAGACGTTTTCTACATTGAATATTACTGTTGTACACTCTCACTGGACATTCTTGGTTTTCTGATATTGAAAGGTATAGGTCAGTAGATCGTTCAATCTCGAAGCAGTGTTCGATCTCCAAGCAGATACTTTGAATTACCCCCTCCCCCACCCTGGCCTCCTTAGATACTTCAGTACTTGGTATTCCTGTTTTGTTGAGTTTCTCCCATACAGACCTCCCCTGGTCTTGCTCTCGTCCTCTCGTGTATTTATTATTGTCTTTTTGGTCTTGCTCACGTCCTTTCATGTATTTATTGTCTTTTTGTGTTCTTTCAGTGGGGCCGAGACGCCTTCTGGTCACGCTGGCAACATCAAAAAACAACCCAAGGTACGTGCACGTCTACTTAACCCAGATAATGTTTAGGAAATCTTATGTATGGTTTTATCTTTAGTCCTAGCATTTTACAATTCAATTTTTTTGTAAGTTAAACGTTGACAATCAACCACACATTTATTCATTTGCCTCCCCAAAACCTATGTTTGAAATTCGGAAATGTCATTCTTGATGCTGGATTTACCAAATAAACACCAAAGTTTGACATCCTTCTCGGCTGTAACGCAGAAATAAACGTTTGAAGTCCGTTAAAATTTTCTTGTTCATGTTAGGTGTAAGTAGTATATTGAAACGTCTTTAAGCTAGTAGTACAGGGAAATGGGAATCCACCTCAGGACCCCCTCCCACCAGTAACGACTGGGCACGTTCGGTTAACACTTCAATCAACCTCTCTGTATCTAAGTACAAAACAGCCCGGTCAATCTTTTGGTCCACCCTTTCACCAGGTACATATCGAATAGGGACATTCATAAACCTTTCAGTTGACCGCCCAGTAACAACTCCGTAAACCTATTGGTCAACATTTTTATTCTGGGTACATATCTTATAGGGAAATGCGTAAACATTTCAGACCACCACCCTTTTAAGAGCATAACAACTCAGGGCATTCAGAAATTCTACCAGTCTACTGCCCCTTCGGACACATAGCTACCGAGGGCATTCACAAAACCTCATGTGCCATCTACCTATCTAACTCAAAACAAATAGTAGTATTTGCTAAACCATTGTCTATTCTTCCAAGTTCAATAAGAGAAATCCTTGTGGCCAAGTCCTAAAATGTCCAGAATTGTAATTGAAGTAAATGGTATTTTACATTTTCAGGTGTTTGCCTTCGACCATTGTTTCTACTCGACCGACGAGAACAGCCCAAAGTTCAGCAGTAAGTACCGCCTTGTCGTCTAACTGGTACCTAAAACATAAAAAATCTCTCGATGCAACTGCTTAATTTTCAGCAATCTGTGCAATATACTATGAATACTGATGAGAAATGTCTTCTGTGAAGAGATGTACCAACACATAGTTTTTTCAGGTTCTATATTTCTAGTTCTAAAATTACCAGACTTAAGACACAGTAGAAGGCTTCCCCCTCCCCCTGGAATCCAAACTTTATTTGAAAAGAAAATTTCGTGCTGAAACACTTGCAAACATATTGATTAAAAATTTGAAAAAAAGTAAAATTTATCATGGGGAAAACTCAGGGAAAAGATGTCTGGTGGGTGGCAGAGGTATCCATACATCCTGAGGCGTTTCCCCTGACTGCTTTACTGTAGTCCACAGATCAGATTTTACTAGCCCTGACCATAAAACAACAGGTCTACATACCTGATTTACAGTGTTAAGATCCCAGATTTCAAGTGAATTTTCAGTTTTAATTCTTTGATTTTCAATAGTCTGTCAATCTTGTTGCTCATAATTTGCACTAGCCCTGCAGGATGTCCACTATTACTGGTACAAGTAAATGTACATAAAGGACGATCCCAGGGCCTGCAGTATGCCGCTCCCAACACCTCCAGCGGTAAGCGCCTCCCGCAGTCCCTACCCATAATGCCTCATTACGCTGGAATCAATGCCTTATTCCGACCACCTCCGCTTTCCACCCCAACCACATCACCAAATCAGAAGAAAATCAATCCCAAATAGACAGCAAGTTTTTATGAGTCGCTCGCAAACCCTCCTTGGCAACCGCCACATTTACATTCAAGAGGGATGTGAAAGGATTGTTTTTCTTGGTTTCTTTATTTATTTAAGTCCCTCCAAAGCTGGCCTTAGTGATTTTATAATTGCTTGGCTGCCAGCCAAGTCAGAATCCTGTTTAGATAGAATTGATAAGAAAAAGGGGTCCCTCTAAGCCTTGGCTTGGAGTGTGTGCGTAGCATGTGTGCGGAGGCAGCCGGAGCTAGCGTCCCCAAATCACGTACTCCTACCGAACACACGCACTAATTGCTTTGAGAGCGAATCCCGCAGTTGCTTGGTCAACAGTTTCCTGATTGGCTGAGAGGCTCCAATCTCATTAGCCAATCACAGGACAGGCAAGGCTTTAGTGCAGAATTCAGCGAATGGCTGATGTATAAGGTTTACGAGTGGGGAGTGGAAGTGGGAGGGCTTTCAGCACGTGGAGACAAGGTGTGTCTCGCTATGACATTTATGTGAGGAGGAAAGCAGTTTACGTTATCTGACAGACCACAGTAGGCAGCATCACTTATCCTACAGCCATCTTAGGCCTCTACCATCTGAAGCCAATATCATGGCAAATAAACGGTACCACAAATCTCAAGACCATTCCTCTGATACATCAACATTCTACCAGAACTGTCTACATAATAAGCCCATTCCAGTTTACATCAACATGAGGATTACTATAAAATATCATTAGAGCTGGCTCCTGGCTCATTCTGGAGAGTTGCACGATACAAATTTAACCATTCAAATTTGGTTGACAAATTACTTCTGAAGTTGATGAAATACACCCTAACATAATAGCCTTTTCCCCATGTGACCAATGCTATAACGTGTTAGACCACCCTATAACATTCAACCCCACTATTCCCAGCATTTTGATTGGTTGCAAACCTTTAAATATGCCAATTGAACAAATTTAAGAAAAAATGTTGTTTTAGCAGTACATGGGGGTATTGATAAATATAGTTCTTGTTTATTTCAATGACCAGCTTTCCAATACTCGGATAATGTATTTTGTCCAACCCTAATCCAACCCCGGGACATACACAATATTGGCTGAAGATATTTGAAAAGCATACCTGTTGATTTGAGTAAAGTGAAAAGGGACTCCCCACAGTACATCCATAGCCTTACGCCCACAATCAGCTGTGTTTGTCTTCAATTAGTACAACCTGTGCTGTGTACACGAGCCCCATTGTCGTCTCTGACTGAGCGTGCTTGGCCCGCGCAGCGATTGCCGTGTCACACGATGGGCCATGCTGCACAGCCAGCCCCACTCCCACACACAGCTGAAAAGGCCATTCAGAGAGATCTGTTGACCTACGTGGGGAAGCCATGTTTCCCGCCTTCCGTAAATAGCAACACGATCTGTACCCACAGTGTGCACTCTCAGCGAGCACCAAGTGCCTCCATATGTACTCCTGGGATAAGCGGCAGTCCACGAGTCCTTAACTAGCCTCAGTGAAAGAGAGACGGCTACTCCGCAGTTTACATATTTTTCAGTGTAGGCATTTGCTTTTCTGAGCATAAGGGATCAAATTTCTTTGTCCTATTCAGTGCTAAGTATTGCAAAATGAAACATCTCAACAACACTTTAGAGTATCCTATTTTGTGTGAGATGTATAGTGGCGGTGCCGAAACTACAGTTTCATTTTATGCTCCCACCAAATGCAAAGGTTTGTAAAGTATGCACCCGGAGTCATTCCTGTTTGTACAATATTATAAAGAGCTATAAAAAGACGATGACAAAATATGCACCATCTAGGTGCACACATTTAAAGATCAAGCACCCTGCCTCAGAACCATGTATCTCAGCTGCAGGGTGCACCCTTAATTTTAGACACTGCGTGGGGAGGTCCAGTACTTTGCAGGATGGCCAACTACAACCTATTGGTTATCAGTGTAACTGCCAGTACCAGTAACAGAGAAGGGTACTGGCGTGCATGTCAGTAAAGGGTCACCAAGTGCATGTTATGATCTTTGACAGTGAATAAAACAGTTTGTCTGAGGGTGCATGGAAGAACTTTCAGCCAAAAGGCTCTTATTCACTTAGCAAATCCATGTATTCTATGCATGTAGACATTAGTCACAAGCAGTTCACACTGTAAATAAGTTTAGGAGAGTTGTTAATGTGTAGCTAACTAGCAGACCTTCTCCCACTGGCTCAGTGTATGCCTGCTCAGCTTATTCATTGCCTACTGCTATCTCCCCTCGCGTGTGACCCCAATTCAGGTCAGTCCAGCCGTGCCACCCCTCGGGACGGGCGATAGCTATCGATTGCCTATAGGTCACCCGGCAACTGCTCTATCGAACTGCTCCAATTTCCTATAGCTGCCAGCAGTACTGGTCTATTAGCTACCAGTCAATGAAAGCCAGGGTGGTGAAGAGTATACGAGTAAGTCATGGAGCTGGTCCGTGAGTGAGAGGTTATGTGAGTGGGTCTGTGAGGGGGTGTGGTTGGGTCTGTGAGTTGGTATGTGAATGGGTCTGTGAGTGGGTCTATGAGTGGGTCTATCAGTGGGTCTGTGAGTGGGTCTATGCTTGGGTCTGTGAGTGGGTCTGTAAGTGGGTCTATGAGTGGGTCTGTGAGTGGGTCTGTGAGTGGGTCTGTGAGTTGATATGTGAATGAGTTTGTGAGTGGGTCTGTGAGCGGGTATGAGAGCAGGTCTGAGTGGGTCTGTGGGTGGGTCTGTGTGTGGGTTTGTGAGTGGGCCTATGATTTGTTCTTTGAGTCGGTCTGTCAGTGGGTCTGTGAGTTAGTGTGTGAGTGGTTCTGTGAGTGTTCTGCAAGGGGGTCTGGTAATACGTGTGGTAGTCGGACAAGGAACAGGTCAGTGAGGCAGTCGTTGAATGCCATATATGTATTGGTACTGTGACTTACAGAGACCACAGCGATGTGTACGGCCATAGATAGCATCGCCCTGTGACCCTTATCTGACTGACCCTAATACGAAACTCAAAGTTGACCGTGGAAACAGTCAACATCCGGCTTAGCCGGAAACAGGACATGGTAAGAAACCAACTCTAGGACCTGGGAGAAATCTTTGATGACCGAGCTATAAGTTTTAATGAATGTGTTCAGTGGGGTTATGTCATAGGTCCTGTCCAGGAAAATGATGGCAATTAGAAAAAATGGTCTAAAAGAGTTGAAAACACAGGAAATGTAGTTTTTCTCAATATTGGTATTTCCATAATGTGATCCCTTATCACAGACAAGTTCTCGTGATTAATGATAAGGAATTATGGAAATACAACTTTATTGGGGAGTTTGAGAGTTGGATTGAGTGGTCATACTTATCCTGGAACACATAAACTTGTAACCCCACAGGGTTATGGATGCATATTTGGCCACGTTTCAGGCACTAGCCAGAATGACCCATTTCACTTCAGTCGCATCGGGGTCAAGTCAACACTCCAGTTGCTGGGGTTATTTGCCTTCCTAGTCCAGGTATGCTTGGTAGGTTCAGATCCTTTAGCTCAGTGGGTACACATCACTTTGCTCTTCCCATGTTGTTGCTGAGGATTCCCTGTCCCTCGCCCCACCAAGGGGCCTGATGTAGCGGGTGGGGCCGGTAATGCTCAACAGGGCGTTACGGCCAACCCTCTAATAGGGTGCACAGAATTTTAAAATGACTGAGTGTCCACAGGACACCCAGACATAGACACACGTGTGTTGGCCTATCGAGAGAACATCCAGGACACTGGATTTGGTGGATGCTTAACAGTGAGATAACGCCAAATGTCTTCCATACTGAAGAAGTGGGCTGGGCATGCCAGGACCTCTGTGGATTCAGGATGGAACAAGACTTGCTGGGAAGTTGAATGTTGGTCTTTGAAAAAAAAAAGGCTTGCAGAGATTATGTAGAAAGTAGGTTTGATGCAAATTGTATGCACTCTGGTCAATGTACAGTACGATCTACACAATGAACATGAATTTAAAACTGTGAAAGGTTCACATTGCAAGTGAAAATTATGCAAGAGTTCCTGTTTAAAAGTGCTAAATTGTGCATATCACAGTCTTAGCACTACCACATCTTCTTTACTGTTTTTTTCCTCCCAAAATTATTTAGCAATACTATTTAAGCACCTCATAGATAAAGCACCTTGTAGAAAAGACTGTCCCTTGGTTGTACCTAAGTTTTCGCCCCATAAGGTGAGGTAAAACGCCTCTGCTTGTAGAGTGAAATCGTGCAGAAGCCTGCGGCTGCCGAAGCACTGGTGCTGAGGCCGCCCTTTTGAAAACTGTCGCTCGGGGCAGTGGCAGAGAGAGCACCACCCCCGGTCACCTCCTGACTCGGTGACAAGCCATATTGGATTATAACCCGGGGCACATCAGCTGCAGTGGAAACAGGGCAGTGTAGGCACCAAGGTTATTACTCAGTCTAAATAGCTCTTACTAGTTTCATCTTGTTTCAAGAGAAGATTTTGTTCTCTGAAGCTGACCTGATACAGTTTCCCGGAAGATCATATTTCATGAAAACTTCATACCAAGTGAACTGAATGACCAGTGGTCATAATATTATCAGAAAAAAATCGGATATGACAATGGGCAAACTCCTCATTTAATTAAATGAGACATATTTTCATAGAAATTCATCATTTTTGGTACATTCTCATATCTTTTAAAATGCTCAATGTTCATTGGGCACATTGACTAAACAACTAAAGTGACATTTTAGGTTTTAATGTGCCCGGGTGCCCGGGTGCAAGGTGCAACCCTAACATTTTTATTGAGTCAGTTACCACAAAGAGTTGCTTGACTTACAAACTTCAATGAATAGATTCGAAAAAAACTTTATAAAAACATTCAGAAGTTGCAGTCAGTGAGAATTTAATCCGAGATAAGCAAAGGGCTCGAATTTGATTGGTCCTGCGCTAAAACTAAGCGGCTTTGGGATGTTTTATTAGGACAAGCAGGGACCCTTTCCTGTTGACTCTTCTTCTCTGTCTGCCATGAGTCTGTTGTTAATTAGGTTACCATGGTTACCAGGGAAGTGATAAATACCCCTGGGAACTGGTGGGCTGGACACACACACCCGGCAGTGTCCAGGCACACCTCGTGAGAGCGGCTTGAGCTGTTGGCACATGGCAGCGCCCCGCTTTATTATCCATCATCCACAGTGGGCCTTACAAGGGCACCTTTCACACACCTACAGGTGGCCCTGGAACAGGTGTAGGGAAGTACACAGAGTGTAACTGAAAAACCTTAATATTGGGATGGGAAAGTGTAATAGTTTCCTTCAAGTATTGAGCAGAGTGAATTGAATCCTGTTATCACAATTACATATGGCACTCGCATGGCAAAATGGAGGTCATAATGTAAGATGAAGGTCATGATGTAAGATTCAATCTAGACAAAGGGGTCTGTTCATGACAAAAAGGTCATGACATAAGAATGGTACTTGCGATCACGAAGGTCATGATATAAGAATCTGTTTAGAGAAACTGCACTTGTAATAACTGATCTGTGGCAAGCATGTTAATGAGGTCAAACTTAGCCCAGTGTAGATTCTCTATGCTCTTCTTCCATAAGGAGATCTATGACACTTGAGTTCAGTTAGATGTCTTGTGGGTAAGAGCATTATAACATCCTGAACAACGGTCACCACGAGAGAGTTCACTGGAGCATAACGTGCGGGCCCAGAATGTAAGGAGACAAGCCATCTTTGTTTTGTGGGGGTGTTCAGTGAAGCGGAACAAAGCCTGTTTCCCTCTGCCTTCCCTTCGCTGATGTCCTCTGACATCTTTCTCAGTATGAAGAGTGATAAAAGAGAACCCAAGGGCCTGTTGTCATGGCAACAGTACCAAAATGTCTACCCCCTGTCCCACCCTCCCTCCCTCCCACCTCCTACCCAGGGCCATTGATGCTGGCAACAGTAACCAGGGGGGTTGGAGCCATTGTCCACGACTGACCAATCAGAAGCGGCCCACGATGGATGGCTTCAGGGGCTGAGGTTAAAAGCCAGCGATTTCTATAGCGGGGAATTCTCGGGATGCACCAAAGGAGGGGTTTTCTTTGAAAGCGATGGGCGTAATTCTAACGGGGAGAAAGGGGAGTTGACTGTTCAAGTGAGGGAGGGGTTTATGGGGTGTAACGCAGGATGTGGGTGCAGGTCGGGGGATGGCTAGCGGGGTCGTAGGGAGTAAAGGGTCCCTTTGTGGAAAGGCTATTTTAAGCCTTAATTTGAATTTGTGTTTTGACAGGCAAATCCAACCTGGCTTTTAGTGAAAAAGACCACAGAAAGGCTGGGCACCATGTTAAAAACCACCATTGGAGTCCTAGATAAAACCTGTCGTGTCATGTTGGTTCCCTCGCGTGACCATGCCACAGACTGACTTTGTCTTTTGTCTTATTCGTACTATTTGTTCACTGATGGTTTCATTGACAGAAATGATTTGTTGTTCATTTGGAGTACATTATGTTAGAATTCAGGGACAGAAGTTGGGTTATACTGAGACTCGTCCTAATAAGCCATGCAGTCAACGGGCTTTTCCATGTCACGACAGCGTGGAGTAAAGAACCTCAGGGTACTGACCTTTTTACTGAACTTTGAATAGAAAAAACCTGCAAAGGAGGATAATTCAAACTTGGCAAAATGTATTACATCCATGGTCACATTCACGTCCAGATACTCAAAATGATGACATATGAGGAAAATGGGATAAATGGCGAGGAAAATGGGAAAAATGGCGAGATAGAAGAATAAACAAATACAAGAAGATAGGATTTCCCAGCAAATGAGAAATTTGATCAGGCCATTTCTTGGCTGCAGGGGTTTGCCTGTCCTCATGGCGTGTTGGGTTCGATAATAACCTCCGGCTTCTGCTGCCCGTCCTTTTTACCCACCCATAGCGTATGAATTTGATGTGCTCGATTTTTCTTGCCTTCTTCATTTGAGGCACAGGGAATAAATAGTTCAGAGAAGAACATACATAATTTGTCCCTACCCTGGATTGCTGATTTCTTGTATTTATAAATGGACCTGCAGAATGAATCAAAATGCATTCTGCAGGTAAACCAAGATACTGCTTACTAGGTATCTGTGTATGGGCTATTTGAATGAGACAACTGGAGTTAGAAAGAAAAGAGGTCTCTAGAATTTGAATCAATCCCGAGAAAATTGGAAAGCCTTTCTGGAACTTAAATAATGAGTTCATAGAAGTGAGTCATTTGTGAGTGGGATAACGCGTCTGAGACAACGAGGGGTCTGCGGAATAAGAAGGTGGGGTACATACATCTCAACTAAAAGTATCTGTCAATGTGGAGTTCCATGGTTAAGTTTTCTGGTTTTTCCCTCCAGCAACCCAAAATATCAGTTTAAAAAATTTATATTTAGAACACGTTTCATAACATTTTAGGATACATTCAGATTTTCTTAATGCCATTTCCGATTTTTTTTCATGTCCCCATACCGCGCTGTGATTGGTCCACAGACTGAGGAATTTCGTGGGCCCACTTGTTTATGCACACGTCAGAGTCTGTATTAGGTGTAGTGATAAACCTTCCCCGTCTTCTAGTCCCGCAGTCATCGGTCATACTGTGCTGTGATTGGTCAATGGACTGAGGAGTTTCCCGGGCCCATTTGTTTATGCACAATTCAGAGTCTGGTATTAGGTATAGTGATAAACTGTCCCCCGTCTTCTAGTCCCGCAGTCATTGGTCATACTGTGCTGTGATTGGTCAACGGACTGAGGAGTTTCCCGGGCCCATTTGTTTATGCACAAGTCAGAGTCTGTATTAGGTGTAGTGATAAACCGTCCCTGTCTACTAGTCCCGCAGTCATCGGTCATACTGTGCTGTGATTGGTCCATAATGCTCAGCCCACAGCCCGCGACAGTCGCTGGAGCAGCTTAGAGCAGAATATGAGTTATGGCAACCCTGATCTACAAAAATAATGATGAATTTTGGGGTGACCACATGAGTTGTTTATTGACAACCAATAAAGTATTTGTGGTTATTGCAGAAGGACCATACGAATCTCAATAACGGCTTCCTTTGCTATTTTCTGGGTGAGTGGGGCATGCGATTTGTAGATCCAAAAGGCCCAGATTTATAATGTAGAGGCAAAGACATAAGGGCATGAACATGATTAAGTGTTACCCACGAGGCAGATGTGGAAAGTCCTTACAGTAGAAAATAGTCCCTGAAGTAAAAAGAAGGCAAGGGATTATAAAGTAGTCACTGCATCAGCAGTGGAAAGTAGTCGTGGCGGTGAATGTAGTCACGTATAAATCATGATATTATCTTACACGTAGATCAGGATATGATAAATGTGTTAAATGAGTTATTACGGAGCAGATGTTTTAAGGGGATATCAACCCCTGTCGGCATAGAAATATCATATCTCGTGTGAGAATGGTGGCCCATGAAAAAATAAAGGACCAATGATAATGAAGCAGTTTAAAAAAAAGGCCAGCATATTGGTCTGTCCTTGGTAGTAAATCGTGAAGCGTGTTGATAAACTACTGCGGCGCTGCGCTGGAGATTATCCATGCCAGCTGAACAGAAGTTCTCCTTCAGAAAGTGAATAACGGTCTGGCGAGCTCGGGATAATCCGGCGTAAGCGTATTGCACGTCGTCCATCATGTCGGGCGGCCCGGCTTTGTCACATAACGGCACAAGCTATAGCCCAGTGTGCTATTTGTCAGAAACCTTGTTTTTAATTTCCTGAGTTAACTCTTAGGGCTGTGGGCTCTGTGGGGTATATTCAGCCAGCGGTTCATACTGAGACTGTGAGAGGCAAGACTGAGCCCTTTCCCAGATGAAACCCAAAAACGTGGTTAATAGGTGTATAAGATGCCAGAGGCAGGGAATAGACTATATCAGACCAATTTGATACATCAATTTGTCGATCTCAGTCAACAGCTGTTGGCCCCACAGAGATGCAAGTTTTCAGATTTTAGTCAGATTTCAGATTTTTTCTCTTCAACACCTCTGATGATAACTTTCAAAAAAGAGTGCCTGCGTGAGCTTTTATAACATTCTAGGATACCTACAGATTTTCTTTATGCATTTTCAGATTTTTTCATTGACCCTGACTTCCATCCCTGGTCCTAGTCCTGAATCTATCACTAAAAATGTTTTTTCCTCCATCATCTGATCATTCATGTGGTAATAGATAAAAGTGGAATGTATGGAAAGTTGGGAATTATTTGGAAAATAATCATAAGTATTGGTGAACTGCGCTGGTTTAATCAGGGGAATAGGGCTCGGGGCAAAAGGCTTGGAAAGTCTGTTCAGTCAGACCCACTGTTTACCTACTATATAAGAAATATCTAGGTCATAGAAGGACTAAAGGTTTAAAGTACACTTTGAAACAAAAAGTATGTTAATATCTGATGTGATTCGCACAAACATTGGTCAATAAATCTGCCTTTTAGGATATTTGGGGACACACTGCATTTTCTTATGATTAAAAAGGAAATACTTGTGATGTTATGTAGCGTATGTAAATGTGCAGCGTTAGTAGCCGTCTCAACCTCAAAATATTTTACCTTAGAACCTCACACCTCCGCATGCACACATGTTTCCCTCTCAGCGTAAATGTCCCTGACACCCTTCACGTTATTTGTAAGTGGCAAATTGTCGTTGACAAATTGTGTCCGACATGGTGACAGGTTGTATTTAGGGCTTGTCGCGGGTCTTTATCGCCGCGTGGGGGGCGGGCGACACCTAGAGAGCGTGCTGATTGACTGAGACTTTTCACGGTGGCCAAAGCGTGAAGGTGTCTCTTGTAGGTGGAAGGGGGCCAGGCAAGGGGAGTATTACCTGATATTTATTGGCAAAATGCAGTGTGTGTAATGTACGTGATTTTGGAAATTAAGACAGGCTTATGAATAAAATGTCTTTAGGTGTTTGACAGGCTTATTTTGTTAAAAAGTGTTGTCAGTATGTTTGACATGGGCCAGAGTGGACCAAGGAAACAAAAGTTGTGAAGGGATAGTTAAGCCCCATACCTACAAAGCAATCTGACCATTGACGGGTGACAGGCGAGTATGCAAATCGCCAGTTAAGTTGCCGGGCGACTGTAATATCTAGCAAGTTTGATATTTCAGCGATGATTTTCATGGTGAATTGGCCAGCACAATCACCTGGCGATATCAATTGCCCAGCGATTTGAGATTTGTGCAGTCGCCCGTCACCGCTAAAGTCACTTAGGGTGGCCCAGGGACCAGGGTAAGGACCCTAGGGCTTGGTAGGAGGTTAGGGGAGCATGCTAAAGCAATGAACTGGTGTATTCTTGGTTCAATTTGTGCAGAAAGACAATTAGCAGATGGAGGTACACCAGACAAAATCAACCCCCTGCAGCCACCAGTGTTACCACCCGCTCCCAGCAGGCGGCGCTACAGTCAGTGATTGTCCCTACCGGAAGGGCCTGATTTGTGGGGAACGCTTGCTCAGTTAGAGCGCTCACGGCTGGCTTCCGGTGCCTTGTTGGTTGGGGTTGGGAGGGGGGTGTAAAAGGAAGAGGGAAGTAAAATGAATGTCATACTGCCTGCCCCCCTCAGCCCGAGCCTCTACCTGGTGGCCAGCTCTGGAGGCATGTCCCTTTTAGGGTCCCTACACTACGATATGTAACTCAGAGCATCACCTGTATGGTGGTTTTATCGAAACTGGCACCCCCTAACCAGAGTCCTATATAAACGGGGCCGTCGTCGGTGTGTGAGGGCCCCTTACAGCATCTCATACACACAGCTATATAAACGGGACCATCGTCAGTGTGTGAGGGCCCCTTACAGCTATATAAACGGGGCCATCGTCAGTGTGTGAGGGCCCCTTACAGCTATATAAACGGGGCCATGGTCAGTGTGTGAGGACCCCTTACAGCTATATAAACGGGGCCATCGTCAGTGTGTGAGGGCCCCTTACAGCTATATAAACGGGGCCATGGTCAGTGTGTGAGGGCCCCTTACAGCTATATAAACGGGGCCATCGTCAGTGTGTGAGGACCCCTTACAGCTATATAAACGGGACCATCGTCAGTGTGTGAGGGCCCCTTACAGCTATATAAACGGGGCCATGGTCAGTGTGTGAGGGCCCCTTACAGCTATATAAACGGGGCCATCGTCAGTGTGTGAGGACCCCTTACAGCTATATAAACGGGGCCATCGTCAGTGTGTGAGGACCCCTTACAGCTATATAAACGGGACCATCGTCAGTGTGTGAGGGCCCCTTACAGCTATATAAACGGGGCCATCGTCAGTGTGTGAGGGCCCCTTACAGCTATATAAACGGGACCATCGTCAGTGTGTGAGGGCACCTTACAGCATCTCCTACATTCAACCAGCTGCAGGCCGCCATCTTTTTCATGTGCTGAAGGGACACCCATTGTGAAGCATGCATACGGCTCTTAACGAGGGGCATTTCATCCGCACCGCTATTGTCTATGCCACCAGGCGTAAACAATCGACATTCATCAATGTGTCTTTTCTTACATCAAATTGACTAAACAAATCATCCGTACAGCCCTGATTGTTGACGGTTAGATGTGTTTTTATGGAATCGCTGAGAGAGGTTGAATTGATACCCGCTTATCGGGCTGAAACAGGCCGCTAATGTTATGGTTAATGTTTGAGATAGAATAGTAATTTACATAATAGGGTTGAGGATTTGGTAGGGTAAAGCACTATAAACAGACAGGCTTCAGCATGTTATTTGATTGACTTTGTTTGAAAGTTTCCTGCTAAAAGGAGCTACCCAAAACCAAGAGGAATGTCATGTACCTCTAAGTTAGGATTAAATCTTAAATGTAAGATAACAATTTTATGAAATTTAAATTTCACAGTTTTTTTTCCATAAAAATACTGTGCAGTTCTCAGGCAGAGTGCACACCACTTTGGCAATACGTGGCCCCGGCTGTCCTCGGCCTGGCCAGGCCCTATTGATGACATAGTTGTGGTTGCTGCGCTGGGGACTACGACAATGTGTCTTGCTGGTGCTTTGATTGTCGCATTGTTGGCAGCATATATTGTATTACCCGAGTTACCGGTGCCGCTCGCAGTCCTTTGTCCCCGACATTAGAGCTGTTTGTCAGTCGGTTGTCAGAGACATATGCAGGATAGCAGCTATATAAAACCTGAGGGTCCCCATTCAGCCAATCAGAACACAGCGGAACTAGATGGTCCCAATTTAGAACAACAGCTGAAACTAGAAGAAAATTTAATTTTACTTGGCCTGCTTTTAGGAGCCTGGATATTAAAGTAAATGGGATCGTTTCACTCATGATTCTATTGCAGTGAATGTTTCAGTATGCATTCTGTGAAATATAATTAGGAGTTGAAATATGCAAATTAACTTTATACTAAGTGCTTCTACCAGACCTTACAATTGGCTTAAAATGGTTAAGATTGATTTGATGCGAGCCTGAAAAGAAAAAAGTTTCTAGTGGAAGACCCATGTTGTCTGAGGAGTTTTTCCTGCATTTTCTTTAAAAGAAATATCGAAAAGGAACTGAAACAAAACTGGCAGACTGATTGTATTTCCAGCTGTTCAGTCTATGGTAAACAAACATTTATTTAGGCTGGCTTAAGTTTGTGTTGTAGATGCAACTCTTTTTCTCATACATATATAAGCAATTAGACCCTATCTGTCAACTGTACATCTAGCTTTGCTGTAGATACAACTGGTATATTTTACACCCAGACACATTACTAGTAAGGCCCGTCCCCACCCCACAGATCTAGCCTTGTGCTGTTGATACTGGTCCCTATTTTACCAGATACATAACAAACAGGGATTGCGTCCCTCCCTCAGCATACCGCTGACTCGGCATATCGCCCAAGGCGGTAGGCTGTTAGGGCGGTAGGCCAGAGGCCTGAATATCGCTCAGATCAATCATGGCGGCCCCCTGCAACCCGACTGGAGACCCCGTAGATAGTCTTGGCCGGAGAAACGACTCGCCCGGCTTAAAACACACCCCATGGAACCAGGCTGAAATATGCCTTATGTATTAAGAATAACATGTTTTTTTTGGGACTATAATCATCAGGATGAGAAATTATTCATTGACCTTTCCACAAGTTACTTTAATTTTTGGGGTAGTCAGCGGTGGCGTGGGAAATTCATGAATATTTGAGGGAATTTGGTCCATCGCTACAGGTTATCCTGAAGGTTACTGAATATACTCAGAACATGTAAGATCAGAGATGATGATGATTGTTGGAGTTTATTGTCCATTCAACAACTTTTCAGCTATATCAGGACCAACTCACAGTTTTTGGTTTGTACAATGTACTATGATCTAATCTATGGGGGTGGAAACGATGGCAAGGTGAGATGGTAAAACAGTCAGCACATGGGACCGAACCCCCGCCAGCTGCATGTGCAATGCCAACACGCGAACCACTAGACCACCCCACCCCCTTGTCTGATCAGAGATGTTGGAATCTACACCGGTCAAACCTTCCTGGTGCCAATAGAAACACATTTGATCCTCTCACTCTGAGACTGAATAAATGAGAAACAGAAAAACTTAGGGCTTCAGGGTTCCACAGAAACGGAAAAAAAACAAAAAAAAAAAGGAAAAAAAACAAAAAAAACATGGTATACAAAAAAAGAAAACTTCTGAGTCTGCCTTGCCCCCTTATAGGGTGTGACCTCAAGGGTTTGGTAACCAGGGAAACGGGTTGTCAGACACACTTCTAAAGGGGGAACCCTTTGAAGTCAGAAATAACAATGAAAAGCACTTAGTGATCAGAACCGGTCGCCCTGTATGTGCGAGGTCACAGCGCGAGGAGCGGCAGCCTGAAAGCACCCGCTGGGTTCTCAGCGCAACAAAAAGAATAAAGCAGTATAGTCTTTAAGATATTTCCAGATATCTATCACAACTCGCAGCATTTCTGAAATGTACCCCAAAACAAATGCCAGTGGATACTTCCTCAATCAGTCTATCTGAAATATGTAAATCAGCTACTGAAACGCTGTCAATTTGATGCTCTGCCTCATTTAAATATGTCCTGTGGACACCCTAGAAATCATACTCTAATATCTCCAAGTTGTATGTGCAGGACACCCATGCTACACAGTCAGGGTGTCCACAGGACTGCTAGCCAGTCAATAACCAACCAATAATCAACCAACAAGCAACCAATAGCTAACCAATAAGCAACTAATAACCAACCAATGACCAACCAATAACTAACCAATAACCAACCAATAAACAAACAATGACCAACCAATAACCAACCAATAAGCAAACAATGACCAACCAATGACCAACCAATGACCAACCAATAACCAACCAATGACCAACCGACAATCTAACGTGCTGTTTGTTCTCGTTGCAGGTCAGGAGAAGGTGTTCTCATGTCTCGGCCAGGACCTGCTCGGCCACGCCTTCGAGGGCTACAACGCCTGTATATTCGCTTACGGACAGACTGGTGAGTTCCTTAAATATTTTTACTTTACTTCAAATTTAGGATAACTATATCTAACAAATTGCCTACATTTTCCTGTTATTATGCCTTTTGGCTTGAAATGAAATGTCTGTACAGTGACCTTTGCTATTTTCCATGAATATGCAAACAAATTTATGCTTTTTTCCTTTGAATAGTTTTCTATGCCTTCCTAACAGATATTGGGGAGACTGTCCCACTATTTGGCCTACATAGGCGCCACATGATGTACACCAAAATACTGTTTTGTTGCACCTATTAGTTATAGGACTTCTATTTCAGTAGTTTCATAAAAACCTCAAGCCTTGTTGAGCGACTGAGTAAATACTGGTTTGTGATTGGCTAATATTCCCAAGTGTCCTATATTGTTTGCCAACCGCCCATTTAAAGTGGTCTTGATGGGTGGTGCCTGTTGGTGGATTAGGTGTATTTGCTCAGATTTGCGCTAAGCCGATTTACAGGTTTTTATTTAAGCGTGGGATCCCCAATGTGATGGGTGCCAGTCAGGGTTTGGTCTCATTGCAACCCATGAGGTGGTTTTATAGGGGATGTCGGAGGATACAGCTCATCCAGAACTGTCTGTCCTACCCCCTTCTCTCGCACCCCCTTCTCTCCCATTCTCAACCCCCTAGATATTTCAATGTTTTTTAAGAAAGGGGGAGAGAGGGCTTTGGCTGGCAAAGGTTGCCTAGTGACATAGTGCCCGGTATTGATGTGTTGCCTGGTGACATGTTGCCTGGTAATGTGTTGCCAGGCGATGCGTTTCCCAGAGACGTGTTGCCCCGGGACATGTTGCCTGGTGATGTGTTGCCCGGCGATGTGTTGCCCGGCGACATGTTGCCAGGCGATGTGTTGCCCGGCAACGTATTGCCTGGTGACTTGTTGCCCAGTGATGTGTTTCCCGGCGATGTGTTGCTCGACGATGTGTTGCCCGGCGAAGTGTTTGCCTGGTGATGTATCGCCTGATGATGTAAATATCTCATCTTGTAAATCTCATTTTGGTGATCAATACGTGTTGATCACCAATATCACAGACTTCCCATTTTGGACGATGTGACGTCTTCTACACAACATCTATACCCTCTGCCGCTCTTTCCCTCTCGTGCTACTATCAGGCCTCCATATAAGACTGTCCGAGTCAGTCTGACTCCCCCCCCCCCCCACATCTGCCTATCCCCCGACTCCCAGTGGTGTAAGTAGACGTCACATCAGATTATCGACCCTGCTTGGAGAGTGGACGCTCTGCGGACTTCACTCTCCTGTCCTAGCCATCCCTGGTCGATTAGCGGCTGACAGTCAAGTCCCCCCCCTCCACACTCTTCCCCCTCTCTTTCTAGCCCCCCCCCCCCCCCCCCCCCCTCCCCCAATTTTCATCACCCTTCCCACAAACTTCCCACCCCTAGTCCTTCCATGACCTTGATACCTTACACCCACAAGAGTCCATGGCTACTATAGTGGCTACTTAAAATTTGCAAGGAATTCTTTTATTGGCCCTCTATAAATGGCATGGGGAACCCCTTTGATAGTTCTTGGCCTGCTGACTGGTTTATGGTCCTACCTGCATAAACCAGCAGCTGCAAAGCATGCTGGGATATGGGTGGGAATTCCCACCTAGAATGGTTGCTGGTTAACAGTCCTAGTTTGAGCACCTAGTGGACTTGGATGTAACTACAGTCTACCCTACCCTCCGTCCCCGTCCTTGGCTGGTGCCCGACGGCCCGTTATCTGATCTGTCAGACAGGCCGACCACCAGCTACAGCCCCCTGTCACGTGGTCTCTGTCTGCCGCTCTGATTGGCTGCTGATTTGTCACGTGACCATGTCCGTGTCAGAAGAGACACCACCGAAGCCCACAGCTTGTCAAGGTCACATTAAGGTCCCCCAAGGTCATTACAAGGTGGCCCTAAGGTCACTGGAAGGTCGTTTGGAGGTTGTGTAAAAGGCACTTGTAGGTTGCGTCCTAATATAAGTTGTAAAATCAGATAATCATACATAATCCATCAAAGGAGATAACTAGACTTAAGTTAAATGTTTAGATAATAAGGAACTATCTTCCAGGGTCATCTCAAGGTAATATTTTTGAAGTTCCCCCCCCCCCCCCCCTCCCGGCCACTGTGTTGGGTTATTTCCTCTGCCTCCTCTTGGTACACAACCAATACATACAAGACGGAGAGGAGGGCATTACAGCATCCAGCCAAATGGCCCTCTATGTCTACACGAGGTGTTAATGATGTCTTTCTGTATCACACGTCACACACCAGTACATACAAGACGGTGAGGAGGGCGTTACAGCACCCAGCCACATGGCCCCCTATGTCTACACGAGGTGTTAAAGACGTCTTTCTGTATCACTCGTCACACACCAGTACATACAAGACGGTGAGGAGGGCGTTACAGGGCCCAGCCACATGGCCCCCTATGTCTACACGAGGTGTTAAAGACGTCTTTCTGTATCACACGTCACACACCAGTACATACAAGACGGTGAGGAGGGCGTTACAGGGCCCAGCCACATGGCCCTCTATGTCTACACGAGGTGTTAAAGACGTCTTTCTGTATCACACGTTACACACCAGTACATACAAGACGGTGAGGAGGGCGTTACAGCACCCAGCCACATGGCCCCCTATGTCTACACGAGGTGTTAAAGACGTCTTTCTGTATCACACGTCACACACCAGTACATACAAGACGGTGAGGAGGGCGTTACAGGGCCCAGCCACATGGCCCCCTATGTCTACACGAGGTGTTAAAGACGTCTTTCTGTATCACACGTTACACACCAGTACATACAAGACGGTGAGGAGGGCGTTACAGGGCCCAGCCACATGGCCCCCTATGTCTACACGAGGTGTTAAAGACGTCTTTCTGTATCACACGTCACACACCAGTACATACAAGACGGTGAGGAGGGCGTTACAGGGCCCAGCCACATGGCCCTCTATCTCTACACGAGGTGTTAAAGACGTCTTCCTGTATCACACGTCACACACCAGTACATACAAGACGGTGAGGAGGGCGTTACAGGGCCCAGCCACATGGCCCTCTATCTCTACACGAGGTGTTAAAGACGTCTTTCTGTATCACGTGCTACTTAAATGTAAAACCACATCAAAAAGAGCCAACAATAAGTAGAAATGCAAACTAAAAGGCTTAGTATTTGAGTAGGGTCATTAATGTACGGTTATGAGCGATGTGTTGGACAGTGATAGAAGGGCCTTAATTCGGGCGTCGCGCCTAGTGGCCGGCCTCCCCAGCCCCCTAACAGCCCGCCTAATACAGGGTCATAAAGAAGGTAGACCTAATGTACAGGGTGATGTACGGTCATAACACCACGTGGGAAAGGTGGGTGGGCAGATATAAACAGGTTTATATGTCAGGGGTGATGTGCGTAAAAGGACGATGTATTCACCATCTTCTACAATTATACCAACGATTCTACAAAGGAAAGATTAATGACAGTATTCATTTTGGCGTGACGTCGTCATTCGTGGCACCGTCTACGAGAGTCCATGAAACCAGGTACCACGCGGCCGTCATTGTTGCCGTTTTCGTGACGTCATTCAAAAACAAAGGCAACAAAGAGTCTGTGACGTCACGAAATCGGCAACAATGACGGCCGCGTGGTACCTGGTTGCACAGACTCTCGTAGGGGGCGCCACGAACGACGACGTTACGAAAATCCCGTAGGTGACGGTCAGACTTGACCATCTTTGAGTAGCTACAATATTTTTTAGTGAAAAAAATGGATTTGTATTGGTGTATTTGCGGGAATGGATACCATTTTTTTCACTAGTAAGGGTCGAACATCGATCCTTTGTGTTCAGTTGAGTGGATAACGGAAAGTTGTGTAGTAGTTAGCTGCCTAACCTGTCAATCATGCCTATAGGCCGTGCGTGAGTTGGCCGCGACTGGGGGACAAGCAGGTTATGTAACAAGTAAGGTGGGTTGTGGGGACCCCCTCTAGGCCAATCGTCCAGTGGATAAGTGGACTGTCCGTGCCGGGGATGTGGCAACAGGGGTGATTGACAGGTCAGGGGAACCAATGAGATCGCCACACTTCCACTGCCTGCCCAGTACACAGGTGGGGGGGGGGGGCGGTCCCCCCAACCCACCTTACTTGTACCCGCCGTGTCACGCTCTGCTACACACCACAGAAGTGGCGCGGCATCGGGGGCCGGACACGCAGCGGTTGGTTCTAATACTAATAGGAAGTGTTCGGCAATAGCGGCTGGAAGTGCTTATAGCCGGTCATCAGACTACCCATAGTGTTGATTACAGGTACCAGCATTGGTCACTGGTGACACACCTCACTGAACACATCACAGGTCACAGTGGCTGCTGGTCAAGGTGTGTCACCTGTATACACCTGGCTGGTACCAATCCGACCCCTTTGCACCGCTATTTGGTCGTACATGCCCTATTACCCCAGCCCTGGAGAGGCACACAGCCGCCTTGGACTATGACTGGAGCGGATCCAAGAGGGGGGGGGGGGGGGCCAGGGGGTCCTGACGATGATAGATGTATTTCTTCACAAGATCCACATTTCAGAATTCTTGTTATTGCATTTTTTTCACTCTAGATCGTTTACGATCTAACTTCACGTATTTCTTGTTATTATACTCTATGTTTTCCCCCTATGTGCCCGTGCCTACCCCTGAGTAGGGCTGACCCCTATCTATCGACATCTAGTTGGAAAGACAAACCTCAGGGGTTTGTTGTTGTTGTTGAGTAATAGCTTTCAGGGTTGCTCTTGGTTTTTTGTTTGCTCTTTTTCAAAGAATTAATTTTCCCGAGCCTTGATATTGAATTGGTCATAAAAAAGTTCTTATAAAATTGATTTTCAAAAATTTCTGGGAACTGTGGAGGTGGCATACTATCTCCAGATTCAAAGTGAGATAGGAAAATATCTCATATTATACATGAACCAATGCCCCTTTTGTACCCAACCACCATTGGGCCGTCCCTAAAAAAGATCTGTTGTGTATCCAGTGAGTGGCTAAAAAACGTTTTTTGGGGGGGATATTAAAAAAATATTGGGAGCAAAGCAGGGCTATTGGCGCATATTAACACCTCAAAAATGACAACTTTAGCACTTTAGATTCTGAAATTTCCCAGCCCATACAACACCCAATAACTCCTTTGCGTGAAATTATACATGATATTTATCACTCAAAACTCCACATTGCTGGCCGCATGGAGCACAAAAATTCTTGCGTGGCTGCTTGACCGGACACAGAATTTTTCCAAAAAGTAAGGCTCAGGGAGCCCTTTTATCACCGGGGTAGGCCATAAAGGGAGATGGGGGGGGGGGGGGGAGTACAATATGAGCAGGAAAACCTGGAGATGGGGAAATCAATAAAACAGTAAGGGAGAAAGAGGCCAAATGGAAGGGAATAAAAAGTGTCCCCAAGTTATTTATGAGTGTGATATCAGTGGTGACTTTTATTGTGTCAATCCATGGACGTGGGCTTTTTATTGATTAGTTGATGAAGGTTTGTGAAGGTCTTTCAGAAGCCTTGAAAATGCTTTCTAAGTACAGAATTTTAATGACATGGAGTAAGGAACAAACTACATTGAGGTTTTTATCTTTAGCCCCTGTAACAAATACTAAACAATCTCTATGAGATAAATCTAAAAGATGGGCCTCACTTCCCCCTCCCTCCATTTGGCTGTCAGAGGTTCCCTCGGGATGAAGTTACTTAAGAACAGAATATTATCATTCTCAGTTCGTATGAATACATCTCTATTATAACTTCCGTTTGTTTACTCACTATAGGTTCGGGAAAGTCATGCACGATGATGGGGATTAACGAACAGAAGGGGATCATTCCCTGTCTCTGTTTGTACGAACTATCACATATCTTACCTCTGTTTGTTTACTCCCTGTAGGTTCGGGCAAGTCGTACACGATGATGGGGACTAATGAACAGAAGGGGATCATTCCCTGTCTCTGTTTGTACGAACTATCACATATCTTACCTCTGTTCGTTTACTCACTATAGGTTCGGGCAAGTCGTACACGATGATGGGGACTAACGAACAGAAGGGGATCATTCCCCGTCTCTGCGAGGGACTCTTCAACAAGATCAACGAGAACTCAGATAACTCGACCTCCTTCAAGGTGGAGGTGTCCTACATGGAGATCTACAACGAGAAGGTCCGCGACCTCCTCGACCCCAAGGGGTGAGTACCGCCACGTCGGCCCAATACGTCAGCCGGGTTTCCACCAGAAAAAAAACTAAACCTGGCTGTTTTGTTAATCTAGGATGTTAAAGCCAGTCAAAAATTAATTTCTGGCAGAATAATTTGCTTATTCTTTAGAGCGCAATACCCATTTGCCAATTTTGCATGGAAAGTTTGGGATTTCTAAAGATATTGAAATGTCCCGAATATGGCACATTACTGTGAAAATTTGGCTCACCTAATTTAATAAGGAGTGCGCCAGTGTCATATCCGATTTTTTCTAGCATAATCACTGGAGACTGGTGGTAGAAGTAGGAGTATTGGTAGCTGTATGAAGGTAGTAGTAGTGGGAAATGTGGACTAGGGCCAGGTCCACAGGGTGGGAGTAGTGCAGGAGTTGGACACCAGGGGCAGGGTATTACAACACAGTGTCGAGAAATACAAAAATTCCTTATGATAAGAAATTCCCTTTAATTGAAAAATTGGTTTAGTGCCTTATTCGAATGAAAGGGGTCTTAAACTACAGGAATAGTGGGTGGGGAATGATATTAAATTATAAATCAGAAAGGTTTTCGGAACATTGTGGGCACCCTGTATGTTGTGGTAACTATTGATGTGGGACGTGGTTTTGTCCTGGAACATGACCACTCTGTCTCGGTACATTCACAACAGTTAAGCCCCATACCCACTAGGTGACTTTCACAGAGTTAGCCAACGAGCTGGCGCTAACATTGGCCGATCCCTATGATTGCCTGTTGGTATAGTATATTGAATTGGGTATGTTTGATCTGAATCACCACTAAAATCGGCTGATTTTGGTGGTAGAATCGGCCAATTTTAGTGCGGCTGTGTCGGGTGACTTGGTTAAAATCATCTCGTGGGTATGGGGCTTAAGAAACTAGACAAGGTCCCCCTCGTTAACGTTCACGACAAACGTGACAGGCTAACAGGTTTCTCTGACAGCCTGCGTGTTTTGTTATGTCTTAAAAGCACGCATCAATCTCAGAATCTAATTAGCTGTACCACGAGTGAAATTCTGACAAACCTGTTATGCGTGTTTATCAAGACGTATAGGCTATCTTGTGTGATGAAAAATAAGAGATTAAGAAAAAGATTTAATAGTCCTTATAGACACGGACCAGAGTATTCGCGATGAAGTATTATGTCAGTAGCGGGTAGCAGTTTTATGAGGGAAGCGGGAAAAATGAAGCGGCACAGCGCGTTACACTGATTAATTTGGTCATATTAAGTAGTTTGTCATATTGGTGGTGTAATGGCCCTGAGTGTATGGACTGAGTGAGGGGTGGGCTGAGAGGGGGCAGAGCTATTGGGATTCATCTCTGCAAAGACTATTTCTAGCTATTTGTTTTTCACTAAAACAGGTATTTTAAATTATGATACTAAAACAAACTAAGGTATATCAAGAGACTTAGAATATGAAAATATATTTAAACCAAACAGTACGCGACTGTTGTCGGTGTCTTGTTATGTGTCTTTCTCGCAAAGCTGTGAACTGGGAAGAGGACTAAAACTCGGTGTAAGTGGCATGCGCAGGCAGGGTTGAGGGGAGGGGGGTGGTGTAGAGGGGATGAGAGAGGATGTGTGCAGTAATAGGGGAGACTGGAGAGACAAGTACAGGGGAGGGGGGCAGTTAGACCCCCTTACCACCAGCGTCTGGCTGCCACAATAGACCCAAGACGAGACCACTGTCTGGGCACGCGAACTGCTGAGGGCAAAGACAGACGAAAACAACGAGAGCGATAAAGAGGGAAATTTTCCTGGGCCACTAGGTACCAGTCTTAGGTTAGCAGTGTACCACACTGGAAACCAGTTGGAGAGAAAGTTCCCAGAGTGTATTATAATAACATTTGGCTAGTAACGAGAGAACAAATAAGCTCCGAAGACAGTATCGAAAATTATAATTATAATATTTCTGTATTTTCTACTTCCTTTAAAGACATAATTATGTATATTTCTTGTGTTTACAAAGTTACACATTTCCATATTTTTTTTTGGATACCAAAATGTTTCAAAGATGTACTACAAAAATTGTCAAAATTTTTCCTGCTCAGGTACATAATGTTTCAAATTTTTCTAAATTCAGATTTCTTTCACTAAAAGAATCCTGATTAAAAACATCAAAATTCAATAAAAGATAACACATTTAATGGCATTTTCAGATAAATATTGAGATTATCTTTGCGCTTCTTCAGATTCCTTCTCATGCTTAGACTCTGTTTGACAGCTAACTAACAGTGTGTTGTGCTGCGCTAACCGCACAGTGAGAGGTGAGGCAGGGGTCAGGGCTGTAGGGTTAGGTAAGACACAGCGGGGCGGTCATCAGGTGAGGTAACGACAGGTCAGTCAGGTCTCTGTCTAATAGACAGTATAAGACAGGGTCCCCACTGCACAGGGAAAACAGGGAAAAGCGCAAAAATAATTCCTGTCAGGGAAAACACAGGGAATTTGGAAATTTTATCAAAACACAACTTCAGGATTTTCCTATTTGTAAGATTTGTGAGATTTCACTTTTCTCGCCCCCGTGGGGATCCGGGGTGGGGGTTCCTTCGGGAGCCTCCTGGGAAGAATAGGTTCCCAGCAGTCCCTTGCTGTTCGTAGAAGGCGACAAATGGGAGACCAGACTCAATACCTTGTGCAGTCTGGAAAGAACCCATAAGGGTTGGCCGGACGTTAAACTACCCCAACAAACAAACAATTTCACTTTTCTGAAAATGATATTTCAATTTTTCGCTAGACATGTCATGCATCTTTATTGGCATTTTTAGAACATTTTTTCATGTCTCCTATAGGATGAGTGTTCCCATATAGGCTTATTTTTTGGGGAAGTTTTATAGTTTTGTATATTGAATAATTTTTTCCCTTTTCTTTTTAAATTTAAGGGAGGAACTTTGAAAAACACCTTGACATCAGAACAAATCATCATAACCACAGCAGAGAAAATTTACTATGGGACAGAGGGAATTTGATTGCAAATGTTGAGGGGTGACCCTGGAAAAAGTGTATGAAGCCTGTATCCAATGTGCAGACTCTGTGCGATAGGCGTAGAAAAGAAGTTCAACATGCTGTCATGCAAATCCCCTTTCAGTCTGTCTCTTCGGTTTTGTTACAGCAACAGCTAACCTTCTTACTGTGTTTTGAGATTCCAATGCCCTTTCACAATTTCACAGTTGAGTCGTTAATATTCATCTAAACCTTCTGTTTTGTTTCAGGGGGAAACACACTCTGCGTGTGCGTGAACACAACATCCTGGGGCCGTACGTCGATGAGCTTTCAACGCTCGCCGTGTCCACATTTAAGGTGAATTCATAATTACGTACTTAACAGAATGTACACAGTTATCTAGCCAAGTATATTTATGTCCAGGAGAGAAAGAAGTCATGTTGTGTAGCGTAGTTTTATGTAATGTAGATGGAGGTTAGTATAGCTCATATATCTTCCAAGAATATAGGTAAAAATGGTGGGATTTTCTTAACTGGTTGCGCATTTACTTGGGATAAATTACCTTCTTATCGAAATGGGTCTCTTTATGAAGAAGTACATTCCTGAACTGCTTGATATTAGGAAAGGTTATAAAGAAATTATGCAACATTTATGTAATATAACACTGGGTTGTTATCAGGTAATATGATAAACATCATACATAGCCTTTAAAGAGTTTCGTAAGACAATATCAGAATGATCAGATGATTTGTGTTCAGCGAAATAGTGTTGCCTCCTGTACTGGATATCAGAATGGTTTAAATTAATGTCAGGATATTCGACATACATTTGGCTAATGCACATATAGCCAATATTTCAGACAATATGATATAGTGTAATTAGCAATGTGCTAACAACTCTATAGTGAAAAATAAAAGAATTTGTTCCCTCATATTGCATTGTCTGGTAATTGGTTTGGTTTCAGGACATTGATGCCCTGATGTCGGAAGGAAACAAGTCGCGGACAGTAGCAGCAACCAACATGAACAGCGAGAGCAGTCGTTCACACGCCGTCTTCAACATCATCTTGACACAGACCCTCACGGACCTGGCCACTGGGGTAAGTACGGGGGTTAATACACGGGTACCATCATACTTCTCAGGAGTGAATACAGGGTTAAATATATACTACTTAGGGGGTGAATTTAGGGTTTATTATACAGCTTATGGGTGAATACAGGGTTTTTCATACTACTACTTAGGGGTGAATACAGGGTTTTTCATACTGCTTAGGGGTGAATACAGGGTTTATTATACCGCTTAGGGGTGAATACAGGAATTATAATACTGCTTAAGGGTGAATTTAGGGTTTATTATGCTGCTTAGGGGTGAATACAGGGTTAATTATACTGTTTGGGAGTAAACAAAGAGTTTATCATACTGCTCATTGGTGAACAGGATGCTCATAAATTCTTTAAAAGTCAAAACCTCACAAACTTTATCATCCATCAATTATCATTTGATATACAAATTGGTCTTAAATTACCACAGACATGATTTCAAAATTCGACAAGCAGAGTGCATCACGAACACTGCATTGTTACATTGGACAAGATATGCTCCCTAAAGGAGCACAGAAACGGTTGACGTCATTGCGCATTGCAGGCTGGGATAGCTGGTCTCCGCTGAGCCTGCTTACACTTCCGTAAGCAATCATTATGTGAGCCGAGCCTTGTAGATAACGTAAACGATCTTGAATAGAGCCTCATAGGCACCATTCAGGTTTTACTATCGGGCTTCTCTGTAATCCGCCTCGGCCGGACTCCGAACAGTGAAAGACCATCCCATAATTCTCAGACTGAGTGACGTCATCACTTAGTGTGTCTATGGAGTAAGGCGCAGGCTGGGCCGGGGTGAGGTAATGGAGAGGAAGGAGGGGCGGGGTGAGACGGGTCACAGGGAAAGGGGTTAGGGGGAGGCAGAATAGAGTAAGGATGGGCTGGGCAGTGGTAGCAATGTGGGAGATAGGCATCTTCCTGTCCCATTCATATCACACTGTCGCGTATGTCGTTAGGCCTTGTCGGAAAGCCGACATGTTCGGAGATAGCCGCCCGCCCTAATGCCATATATTGTATGGATGGTGTTTATTTTTACGCATTTAAAAATCCAGACCTGGCTTTTGCCTTGGACAAACCCTGCTGTTTTAAGGCTCTTATGCAGGATGAATCTCTTTTTGTATGGACAAAGAAATCTACAAATCATATTCAAAATACTGGTGGGAAAGTGACATTTAGGATGAAATGTACAAAAAATATGTGACAGCGAAGGGAGATGATGTAGCGTCCCCGCTGCCCACTTTGCCGGCTTTAGGGGCCGCTGATTGGTCCATCCCCCGAGCCCCGCCTAGTTCTTACCGCTGCCACCAGGGGCAGTCCTTATCGTAGCAGACCCGCAGTAAATCTGAACACCGTTATTGATTGGCTGAGGCGCGGTGGTCAGGCGACATTCACTGCAGGATGAGTCTGCGGAGGGGGCTGGGTGGGGGCGTAAGACAGGAGGGGGTTTTGAGAGGTCCCCGTGACATGTGACATCGGTACAGTGTGAGAGACTGACACATGTTTTACAGATACATGTGACAGATGTATGTGACAGTGTTGTAGGGGCCCTGACTGACACATGACAGATGCACATGACAGATGCCAGTCCCAGTAATACAGTATGAGAGACACATATGTAATTAACACATGTGACAGATGATAGAAACACTACAATATGATGATAAAACTCATTTATAACTGGTGCATGTAGCAGATATTATTGACATTTAACAGATACCTCCATATGTGACACATGTATTTTTCCATAAATTCATTGTAAGTTAATGGTGCATTTATAATTGCATTTGATAGGTATCTGTAACAGACACACATGAAAACATGAATACATATGCTTTATATGTAAAACAGGTACATGTGACAAGTACATGTTACAAATGCACATTACAGATGCCTGTGACAGACAACTTTGACAGATGCACTAGAGACAGTGTTGGCAAGTGACAAATAGATGTGGCATACGGCATTATTAGAAACATGTGTTATTACACTATAAGAATATTACGTGATGACCGCATTCACCCATGTCGCCGGGCTGTGTGAAAGTGACTCATTTAAAATTAACATGGTAGGTGTTAAAACAGTAGATATTGGGAGTCATCTAACACCTATATATTACAATTCAATGGGGAGTAAGGTGTAATGCCAAATTGATTCAAAATACTAATAAAGGATTTTTTGTTAGTTGTTGTACAATTTGAATCAATGTTGAATGAGTAAGGGGCATCCCCTGGAATATCACGAATCAGTCTACAGGACACTGATGTCCCAGGATCGTGTGAAGGAACATCTGTGGGTAGGACATCACGTATGTTCCATCTTCCATCGAGCCGGTCTCGGTACATGATGTCGTGAGACAAGCAGACAGTGGTTGGTTATTCAGACTGCAGGGGGCGTAAGAAAGCGCGTAATACAGGGATGATGTTTGCGGGCACCAGTGTCGGGGCCCTGGATGGAAGGGTGTCCACTCCGCGTAAGAAAGGATCACATTGCGTGTTACTTTCATTTCTCGGTGTCGGTCTTTGACACGCTCCCTTCTCAGGTGTCAAGTTTAAGAATTTCCCTTTTATGAAAGGTCTCACACGAAGCTGGGTGTTTCATGTGAAAGTTCTCGAATGTTTCATCATCATGGCCTGAGCTGAATTGCTTCTTACAACAAGATTGATATCGGAGCCGTTGAAGTTTTTTTTTGTCTTTCGGCAAAAGGAAACACTGCTGGGGGATAACACAATGTCTCCACAGAAATCTTTACCATGGAGCACTCCACAATGACAACACACCTCAATCGTTCAAAATCATTTTCTTTTCTAGAAAAATTGCTTTGCCTTGCAATCATCATAATCCACTACAAATTATAACGTTAACTTTGGGGCATCCGTAAAACTTTTGAAGGAAAAGAGTACATCGTTTCCTCTTCAGAGATGCTCAGTTTTCCAAAAGGTCTAACCTGCTGCAATGCCTTCAGAAAAAAGCGAGTGGTCTAACTGACCGGCCTGGCCCGAGGCAGTGCGGGGCTTTCGCAGGCCAGTGATCTAGTTACAGATATGGGGGATGCTCTTAGCGGGCAGGGCGGGCGGGAACAACAACGTCCGTATCGCCAGATACCTCTTCAGTAGTATCTTAAACCATGGAGGATAGAAGTAAAAAGTAAGAAGGCTAGACCAAGATAGACTGGTCTGACTTGAACATTTATGTGGTTGAGATTACCATCATTTTCTTGAAATTCAAGCTCATGCTAAATAAATGTCCTTCACTGTTTTTAGATAAGTGTGAAAATGACTAATATGAATAAGATGATTCAAGCTAATCCAAACAAAAAACTCTGGGTCTGTTGACGTTGAACTGATTGAGCTTTGAATATTTCTGTCCATATTAAACTCTCCAGCTTCCACAACCTCACGTAGCAACTCTGCCTCGCTGAGTCTGTGTGTGGCTGAGCAGGTCCCATACCCCAAGGGGCAACCGTAATGCAGTAATGCGAATACCTTGTCCCATATTCATAAACAGTGCCATGTTGTAACCGTATTACTTTGCCTCTTGCGGGTAACCGTATGGAGTAATAAGAGACCTGCAAAATGGGTTTATCTCGCTGACAGCAGAGTGAAGTTACCGACATGTATAAAATTGGGGAAACAGTTGAAATGAGTGCAGGGTCAGTTGGTGTATACACAAGGTTTTCAGAGGTGAAGTGTTGAGATAAAGCGACAAACCATTGCTTCAGCAGTGAGAAAATCAGTGTAGTATTTTAGTAGAAATGTTTTTTATCCCAGAACTTTTAAATTGATAAATATATACAGATACAACCTGAAAAAGTATACCTCAAACAATCATTACCATCATTGTAACCACTGGAAAAACACAAACTTATTTCATATGGAAAGTTATGGAAATGATAATTTAAAAAGACATGATTAATGAAAATTCACATCTTCAAGCTTTGTGACTTATTTACATATTTCCCAGCATATTTCTTCCTCTAAGCTAGTTTTCGGGAGAAATTTAGGAAATTTAGGAAATCAGCGACCCATCGTCATTATCATGTAGACTTAAGGCCAACGGTCATAGGATTGAACCCAGTTGGCAAATGACATCCTTATATTCAAAATACACTCATCCCCTTTCTATAGACAGTCCTATAGTAGTTAGAAAAGGAGCCTTGTGTCATGTATCAGAGGTACGTGCAATAGGAAAATAAGCCCAGAGGAAAAGATACCCATGGTCACATCAAAGGTTTGCTCTCTCCTTTAGTGGCCGGTTTTACCTTGACGGATGTCGCTAATTACCGTTCCTTTTATGGGTGCCCAGGTCACATTCAGATCAGTGATCTTGGGCGAACCACAGTAAGCCGTATGATTATAACCTAAAACATTATCAAAGTAGCCCTATGATTATAACCTACGACATTATCAAAGGCAACCTTTGCGAAGTAGAGGCTAGCCGAGGCTCTTATACTGGAAACGTCTAATGTTATACAATTCATAGATGTCCTGGTGGAATATTCTAACACGGGAGATCTTTCACATGTTCTAGGATATATACATATATATATATATATATATACATATATATATATACATATATATATACATACATATATATACATATATATATATATATGTATATATGCCCGACAGGCATACAGATTACAGTGCCCAGTTTGCTGGCCCGTTCCATGTCTCGGGCCTACAGACGACTGCGTTGTCACATCACGTAATGCGCTCTGTTAACCTTACTCCCAGAGGTACCTGACCTGAATTGGGCTGCTGGTCAAAGCTGACCAAGTCTCTCTACCACTAATCATTCACACAAAACAGGCTTTGACTGTTTCACAGGAGTTTAGGGTCAGTGAAAACCACTAGACCCTTAGATTATTTTGTACTCATCAGAGCAAATTATGAACATTGAGGCCTTTAAAATAGTCTGTATATAACTGTTACATAATTATTGATTTGAAACACTTTTGGAATTGAAATATTGGATGAGGTAAACCATTAGGAGATATCCATTATAATGTAAGAGTAATAGCAGATGGTTGGAGGAATAAGATTTTGTGGCTGTGCATTTTCAACGCTTGTACTTTAACACTATTAGTATTCATAGTTATCTTCTTTATACCTGTAAATTGGAACAAAACCAATTAAAATTTACCTAGGAGTTTCGAATTGAGAATATATTCAGTCATTGCTTCAGCAGTTGTTGATTCTCAAGCCTGAAATTCTTGTTGGTCATGGTCTCGATGCCTTGTGTTATAAGTGGAAGCGATGGAAAAAACTGCAGAGTCAGCAGAAAATGAACACTTTTTAAAAAGCGCAGAGCTGAAAGCAGGGATCAGGTGTAAGGGCTTGTCAGCTGCTGCCAGAGCGAAGGGGAAAAAGGGCCTAGCTCTCACGCCAGAGGGAAAATAAAGAACATTGTAGCTTAGCCTCAGGTCAGAAGGTCAAAAAGTCAATCTCAGGGCAGAAGGTCAGTCCCAGGTCAGAATCAGAAGGTCAAGGTCAATCTCAGGGCAGAAGGTCAGTCTCAGGTCAGAATCAGAAGGTCAAAGTCAATCTCAGGGCAGAAAGTCAGTCTCAGGTCAGAATCAGAAGGTCAAGGTCAATCTGAGGGCAGAAGGTCAGTCTCAGGTCAGAATGCATCTTCCTGTCAGCTAGAAGGTCAGAATAAGAAGGTCAAGGTCAATCTTAAGGCAGTAGGTCAGCCTCAAGTCAGAAGGTCATAAAGTTTATCTGAGGGCAGAAGGTCAGAATCAGAAGGTCAAGGTCAATCTGAGGGCAGAAGGTCAGTCCCAGGTCAGAATAAGGTCATAAGGTCAATCCGAAGGCAGAAGAAATCTCAGGAGGTCAATTTTAGAACAAAAGTTTGTTTTGAAATAAAAAAAAACTTTCAATTAGAAGGACATTCTTGGTCGGCAGTTTTAGGTCAGAAGATTAAGTCAGGGAAACTTCAAAAAAAGAATATCTGCCCAATTCCAATTTTGTACAATTATTCCCAGTATATTTGCTGAAACTAACTAGATTCTCCTAGTCCTGTTGGTATAAGTAAGGAACCCAGATCTAGGATAGCTATTTTTCTGCATTATATGACTCAGTCCATATTGTGCAGTTCCGATAAGGCTTTTTCCACTTAGACCTCATATATCCCTGCACTATGATTCCACAGAATGTCTCCCGCCCCAGACAAAGAGAGTTTTTAGGCTTCTCCACATCGATATTTCTCTGTAATACCTGTCTCAGATTATGGGAATAAATGTCAGTATCCAACATCTGTGAGCGAGTCTTTGAGTAAGGCCACTGCAGGGGTCTATGGCGGGGTCTGTGTATGGGCCAGTGATCATGTCTATGTATGAGTGGGTCTGTGCAAGCAGGCTTGTGCAGACTAATTTGTGCAAAAGGATCTGTGGGATTGAGTCAGTGGCAGTCTATGTGAAAATTATTTAGAAACGTCGGACATTATGGGTCTGCGTGAGCGGACCTGTGGGAGCAGGTCTGTGGGAGCGGGTCTGCGGGAGCGGGTCTGCGGGAGGGGGTCTGCGGGAGGGGGTCTGCGGGAGGGGGTCTGCGGGAGGGGGTCTGCGGGAGGGGATCTGCGGGAGGGGGTCTGCGGGAGGGGGTCTGCGGGAGGGGGTCTGCGGGAGGGGGTCTGCGGGAGGGGGTCTGCGGGAGGGGGTCTGCGGGAGGGGGTCTGCGGGAGGGGGTCTGCGGGAGGGGGTCTGCGGGAGGGGGTCTGCGGGAGGGGGTCTGCGGGAGGGGGCCTGCGGGAGGGGGCCTGCGGGAGGGGGCCTGCGGGAGGGGGCCTGCGGGAGGGGGCCTGCGGGAGGGGGCCTGCGGGAGGGGGCCTGTGTGAGTGGGTCTGTGGGAGGGGGTGTGTGGGAGCGGGTCTGTGAGATTGGGTTTGTGGGAGCGGACCTGTGGGAGCGGACCTGTGGGAGCGGGTCTGTGAGTGGGGGTCTGTGGGAGAGGGTCTGCGGGAGTGGGTCTGCGGGAGGGGGTCTGCGGGAGGGGGTCTGTGGGAGTGGGTCTGCGGGAGGGGGTCTGTGGGAGTGGGTCTGTGGGAGGGGGTCAGTGGGAGTGGGTCTGCGGGAGGGGGTCAGTGGGAGTGGGTCAGTGGGAGTGGGTCTGTGGGAGTGGGTCTGCGGGAGGGGGTCTGCGGGAGGAGGTCTGCGGGAGGGGGTCTGCGGGAGGGGGTCTGCGGGAGGAGCTCTGTGGGAGTGGGTCTGCGGGAGGGGGTCAGTGGGAGTGGGTCAGTGGGAGTGGGTCTGTGGGAGTGGGTCTGCGGGAGTGGGTCTGCGGGAGGGGGTCTGTGGGAGTGGGTCTGTGGGAGTGGGTCTGTATGAGTGGGTCTGTGGGATCGGACCTGTTTGAGTAGGTCTGTTCGAGTGGGTATGAGCCGGTTCCAGCACGTCACTGCTGCTCATTTGCCGCCATTGACTGCTGTAATAAGCCGCGGGCAGAAGATCTCAGATCTCAGCTGCGGCTCATTAATTAACCATCCACCACTGACGTAAGCTGGTGGCTGGGGTAGGAGTAAGGTGTTGGCTTAGGGGGAGACAATATTAAACATGGCGCAGTCAGAAACCGACCGACCAACAAACCAGGTGATGCTAAGTAGAATTCGACCTGAGGGTAAAACCGAATGCTCGGAGCCTGTTATAATCCGGGCTCAGTGGTGTCAGTCCGGGTAAGGCGATCAGCTACAGCAGTGTCTGAAGGCGGGACAATAGAAAACGGAGATGAAAGATAGAATTAGAACAATGGTGTCATGGGGGATGGCCAAAAAACAGTCACCAGGCAGAAAACAGATTGCTCTAATCATGATTGTTGGTGTCTTTAGCTCTCTTTTTGTTATGTATAGAAGATTGCTAAAAAAAAATGCTGGAGATTAAACATTGAACAAGCCAAGCCGTAAGGCCACCCCTTAAAAGTCTGCTCAAGCCTTGCGGTCGGGGCAGATGGGCGAGTCTAATCGGATTACAAGGGGGGGCAGGCAGTGTCCACAGACGAGCTCTGACGGCTGTATTGATTTGTCACGTTGTCATAGCAACCCTCAGGGCCGGGCAGGGGGGGAGGGGGAGGTGGTGAGAGGCTGAGGGGATGTTACCATGGTGACCAACATGTCTCCTTGGCGACCGCTGCCCTGTCTGGTCATCCCGGCTTAGCAACCTGCGTCTTGGTAACCCACTTAGTCGCGACTACCGAGACGCAGCCCGCGACTGCCGGAGTCTTACCCGCGACTACCCACCATGACATAGCCTGCCTTGTCGATGATATCATTGGGTCATTGGAGGACACTCAATAAGCAGATCCCAGCTAACACCAGCTTCAAAGTTTTCCATGAAATATTATCAAAATGGCTTCCATGCTTATGCCCTAAAGACAGTTGCATAATAGAAAAGCAATATCGGTCTCTAAAAGTTTTAAAATGCAAGTATAGATATGTTGGCTTTCCCCCCATAAGAATTCATGTGAACGCTTATCAACCTAACTTATAATGTCCAACCCTATTTGGTCTTGAAATGCAGCATTTTGATTCCCTGGCAAACCTGCAGATCTGTCAGTTGATGAAATTTAAAAAATCATATAGTACTTAGGGATATAGGGATACAATTGTTGCTTATTTCAGTAACCCCAACTCTAAGAAACAAGGATGGCTTATACGGTTATTTTGTCAGACCCTTGTCCAATGCTGGGACATACCCAATGTGGGATGGGCTCATTGCAGAGCCATTGACTTTGTAGCGTAAGGAGAAGGGTGTAGTGGGGCTGGGATGAAGGCCCAGGAAGGAAGGGTTACGGAGCGGCTGAGGGGAGCGGCCACAGCCGGGGACGTAAATGTAATATAGGGTGCTGGGGTAGGGGCGGGCCGCTGCTGTCAAAATGGATTACCCTCCACTACTAATGCCAGCTCCCCTCTGCACATACGACCCACTGACTCCCCATGTCCCCTACCCACCCCCTGCCGCAGACCTATACACAGGGATGTAGGTGATTTTTGTCTGAATTCCGATTTTCTGGCTTTCAAAATAAGATTGTGGCCAAATGGTGGGAAAAGGCTAGCAAAGGCCAGGCAAATATATGATAACCACAAACTGAAAGCTTAACAGTAGTACTAAAATGTCCATGAACCTTTGAAAAAGTTCGGATTTTCATAAAAATCTGAAAGGCTCCAGAGAAGTGAATAAATGGTGATCACTGATTGGCTATTTCAGATTTTTTTTTCATTAACCCCGATCGACTTACACCCCTGTATATATAGAGAGAGGACCCTCCCGGCCCACCACCTAGCTTCCATAACCCACCACAGTAACAAATTGACCATAGGCATCAGTTTGTATAACTTGCATCCCTCAGCAGTCAGTCATCCTTGACATCGCGTCAGAAGTCGGACTTTTACTGATGTCGGAGATTTTTTACAGGCGTCAGACACTTTCACACGCGCAAGACTGGCCACAAGCACTGACTCTGACAGGGTACCAACTGCACAGGGAAAATAGCAAAAATAATCCCTGACAGGGAAAACACAGAATTTGCAAATTTTGCCAAAACGCAGGAAAAACACAGGGAATTTCATTTGGCCAGTTTCTGAAATTCACAATTCTCAAGATCTGATTTGGCTTTTTGTTGTTGGCTTGTCCATTTTTTTTCTGCACACAGAGGCTTTTAAATTTGAACAACTTACTGGATATGTCATAGGGGAAATTGCCGTGGGACAGGGAAATTGCAGGGAAAAGACAGGGAATTTGACCATGAAATTTTAGTGGGGACCCTGTATAAACCCCATATGAAAGAGGCGGAGGTAGACAGGGCCGTAGTCAGGGAAATGCCTGCGATAGACGGGGAAATGCCTGCGATAGGCGGGGAAATGCCTGCGATAGGCGGGGAAATGCCTGCGATAGGCGGGGAAATGCCTGCGATAGGCGGGGAAATGCCTGCGATAGGCGGGGAAATGCCTGCGATAGGCGGGGAAATGCCTGCGATAGGCGGGGAAATGCCTGCGATAGGCGGGGAAATGCCTGCGATAGGCGGGGAAATCCCTGCGATAGGCGGGGAAATCCCTGCGATAGGCGGGGAAATCCCTGCGATAGGTGGGGAAATCCCTGCGATAGGTGGGGAAATCCCTGCGATAGGTGGGGAAGTCCCTGCGATAGGCGGGGAAGTCCCTGCGATAGGTGGGGAAATCACTGCGATAGGCGGGGAAATCACTGCGATAGGCGGGGAAGTCCCTGAGATAGGTGGGGAAGTCCCTGCGATAGGTGGGGAAATGCCTGCGATAGGCGGGGAAATGCCTGCGATAGGTGGGGTAGTCACTGCGATAGGTGGGGAAGTCACTGCGATAGGTGGGGAAGTCACTGTGCCCTGTTCGAGGGGAAAAACAGGGGAAGAACAGGGTAAAAAAGGTCCCCTTCCCGTCAGTCCTTGTGCAGCGTCTCGTCTTATTTCCGGTGGTAATTTTCTGCCTCCCAGACAGGAGAGGGGGCCGTGTGGACGAATAGAGAGAGGAGAGACACACGGACGACGGGGGGGGGGGGGGGGGCAGAATTGGGAAGGGATGGGGGGAATAGTACATAGAGCGAGGGGTATGGGCCAGGGCTTGTAGGAGGGATATTGGGATTTGAGGGGGGGGGGGGGAGCAAGAGACTGGCCAAATAACCCAGGCCTCACGTATGGGGCAGGGTCCCCACTGTGCCTGGTACAGGGAAAACTTGGCAGAAAAGAAAGAGGGGAAAAAGGGGGGGGGGAGGGGGTGTCAGGAACCTCTGGATCCCCCATGCATCCGCTCCTGGGTAGTACCCGCCTTCGTACAGTGGGCAGTATAGATAACGTCACATCTCCAAAAATTGGCTGGCCACCATTATTGGTGATGAATTCATGAACTCTGAAGATTCAGAAAGTGAGCTACAAAATCATATTTCTATGCCAGATTTACCTCACAACCTCACTGGATCATTGGTGACAATTATGATAACTTAGAAGTGATAAACTTTGGATTTATACAATAGCCACATGGTGATGATCACCACATGGTGATGACCAAAAAATGATCTTGTGACCACGTCTACACATTGAGGGATTCAATGAATATAAACAAATGTTATGATCAACAATGCAGTAGAAATTCTGTGGTTTATGTAACAAGGTTACATAGACCGAGTGCAAATGTAGGTTGTACGAGTGTAGGTCTTGTTAGTACCTAGCGCAAATGTAGTCACAAGATAACTTTTTGGCAATTGCCCCTTCCCCCCCCCCCCCCCCCCCCATGTCTGTTCCCATACTCAGTCTATTCCCCGGCCGGCGGCGTTTAGTGTGTCCGTCCGACACCAGGGGGCCTCAGCGCCCGGGGCTGTAGTTCTCAGATAGACCACCAGAGGGCCTGCCGGGGCCGGGCTCACCCCCTCACGGGGACTGTGTGGGAGGGCTCGACCAGGGACGGCTGAACGGGGCGCCGTGTGGTAGAGTCTGGGGCTCCACTGTGTAGGCCTAGGGGAAACAAGGAAAATCCCAAAAAACCTGCCCGGGAAAACACAGGGAATTTGGAATGTTGACCAAAACAGAGAATTTTGTATGCCAAGTTTCTGGATTCTCTAATTCGTTTTTAGGATTATAGGAGATTGTATTTGTCCTAGATAAAGATCTTTGTGTTTTGAAGCTTTATTCTTTGATACTTTGTGATAAAAAGAAAAAGAATCAGTGAAAATATGACAGGTAAATGTGCAGGGGAAAGGGACAACTCAGGGAAAACAGGGAATTCGATCCGACATTTGACTTTATAGTGCACTAAATTGTGACTAAGACATGGAGATTACAGTCTAATAAATTGCATTCAATGCAAAATGTCTTGGTTTGCATTCAAAATAGAAGGTCATTTGTGATAACGACTTTTTTGTTAGCCTAACACTGTTGCAAGGAAATATTTAGACCTGAAACAAAAAGAAGTGATAACATGAAAATGTCTCGAGTTTTAGCCGAGAACACTCTACCTACGTGAAAACCCGGGGAAAATTATGAAATAAAAAAAACGGAAAAAACCCAGCCAGACTATAGGTCTGGTCAGCAAGGAACGGCTTATTTTCTTGTATGTTTGGTAAGGTGTTGGGGAGTAGTCTGATTTTAGGTTTGGTTGTAATCATAGGGGGTTTCAGATACTCTGAGTCATGACGTAATGTAAACGTAACGTATCTATTTCCCAGTTTTTAAAAATATATTGAGAAAATATTCCATGAACATCATACTACTTTACCCCTATTTTGAATTATAAGTATTTAATTATTATTATGTAGTTTTGCACTTATAGCCTTGAATATAATTGGGTAAATTTGAAATACGTTGACGTATCTAGATGCGTTGTGGAATCTGAACACCCTGTGCTCCCGACAGGGTCATCAAAGGCCGGGTGTGTGGTGTCCTTTCTATGGGACATTGCACACTAAAGACCCCTTGCCACTCTTCGCAACGAGTAGGGTATCGCACCCGGTGGCGGGTTTCTCCTAAACCATATCATATATTCAGTCACCGCCCTTGTGGCGTAAAACAAGCTGAAAAGTATGTGCAGTCTGGAAAGAACCCATAAGGGTTGGCTGGACGTTAAACTACCCCAACAAACAAACAAAGTGGAATCTGAAACTCCCTATATATATTAAGAGTCAAGTTCTACGTGGACAAAAAGCCTATCTTTCATACATTTGATAATTTCCTGTCAATCTTAGTTTACTTAAATGATATAAAATCGGAACAGAAATACGGTCATGGTAGAAAGTCTTTAAAGTTTTTGGGTGATTTCTTCCCTCTCACATCTATTCATAGAACTAATGATCCTCCTCTTCCAAAGATTGGTGTCTTTATCTTTAGATGCGTCATTCTGTAATTGCTTTATTTTCCTACAACTGACGTACGTAGTTGTTAATTGTGAGTTATGCAGTAGTTAACCTTTTCTTGTCTCTGTCTTTTTCAGGTAAGCGAGTTTTTGATCTGGAAGGGGGATGGAGGAATGTAATGTAAGTACAACCAACATGTAGAACACTGAAAGGTTACGGCTCGGGATGAAGACGGAATTCTGTTTGGCCGGCTTTAGGATTTTCATATTTGTAAGGTTCGGGAGAATTTTCTGAGAATGATATTAAATATTTTTCTGGACACAACATAGATCTTTAACAATAATTCTAAGATTTTAAGATTGAACATCTGAACAAATTGTCATAATAATTATTAGCGGAAAATCTACATCAGGACAGAGAAAAGTCAACGAAAAGTCGGAAAACACTGAGAATTTGATCGCGTATTAGGATAGGGGACTGCAGCCCGTAAAGCAGAAAACAGGGCAGTCCTGGAGAGTTCTCCAAAACGCCCAACTTATGTGTCTGTGTTGAATCCGCCCACAGGCTGAAACCGACAAAGATGTTGGACAATGGTGTGAAAAGGCAACAGAAACTTAAACTGTTATTGCTACATTGAAAAATATTTATCAGAATAACCATATTCCAACAAACAACTTTCAAGTATAACTTGACCAAAAAATGAGGACAAAATCAAGGACACAGTGACATCCTCTAAAGAGGAAAAAAGCTATATACATCACAAATAAATGAAAGTATTGTTTAGACATTACCCAGAAAGCACCTTGATTCAGACATTACCCAGAAAGCACCTTGATTCATTCTGCAGGTACTCTGTAATACAAAGATCCTGTGGTTCTCGCCCAGACCGATAGCCCTATAGACCTATAGACCACCCGCCCCAGGCCGGTGTGTCGAGTGGTCTCGGGCTGTGTGAGGTGGGACATCGAGCACAGTCCGCGGTCCTTTGGGTCCTGATGGCTCAATCATGCGGTATCAGGCCTTACATTGCCAAGTACATTTTGACACCTTTTTAACGGATTATTTGAACATGCTAGGTAGGCTGAAGAGTAGGAATATATGCAAAATGTGGCTTGTTCTCTCTGTGGATGATACCGCAATGTCCGCAAAAAAAAAGAAGAGGGAATTTATGAACTAATTAGAAGGCATGGTATATACAGAAGACAGTGTGCCAAGCGACAATATCAGAGATGCTGTTTATCTTACTTTGTAGGATTTCCTACTTCTTGTGATTTGGATGGCACTACTGTTTTTTCCTACATTGCTTTGATATCTGTTTTGGGGTATTTTTCTGTTAGTTTCAAGCTATTCAATTACAAATTTGATGTCAGGAGTCTAGCCATTACAGTCATTTTTCTCAAAGTAGCTTCTGGAATAAAGTAGAAAATGTTTCCCACTTTTTCATCGGTTGGGCATCTTTGCAATGTTAAAGTGTACCCGCGGGGTGCGAAAGACCCGTAAGGGCCCTCTACACCTCATCTCGCGGGGAGCGTGTAAGGCGGCCCCGCTTTGACACCTCTTTAACACTTGTCAAGGACCCCGCTTACCAAAGTAGATCATTGAATATATAACAAAAAATGTGTCAAGGGGAGATAGGTTTTGGACCTAGTAAAGGTTAAAGCAGTGAAGGAGGGGGGTAACTTTATACTGTTGAGCTGTGAAAGGGGGATGGGGGAAGGGAGTGGGAAAGGGGATGTATGAGGGGTACGGACCCGGGGTAGGTAGGAGAAGGTAGGAAACAGAGGAGAAAGGGCTGATATGAATAAGGGGGACTAAAAGGGGGGAGTTGATCTGACGATGTGTGATGGGCGATATTTGGGGCGGTTGCCAAGGGCGTCAGGTGAAAACGAGGCCTGCTGTGAATGACGTCACAACGGGCCGTTTAACTGAAGCGAGTTTATTGAATATTCCACCTCCCCCCTCCTCTCCCCCACTCCCCCACTCCCCCACTCCCCCACTCCCCCACCCCCCCCTCTCCCCGCACCCTCGCACCCTCTCAGCTCCTCTCTTTCTCCTTTAATACCCTTGACGTTTAATAGGTTTGGTCCTCAACATATAATATTCATGGACACCCCCCCAACCCCCAACCCCTGGATCCGGCCCTGGACGTGTTAACAGCAGTCTCCTCGACTTTCATTTAATATAATAAAACGGCTGGAAGATGACACTAACAGTGATAGAACAGAATTCAGGTTTTCAGATATTTCTAAGTTCACTGGGTTCACGCTGCTCGTTTTGCTGTGTTCACATTGATAAGGGAGGAGGTTTTTGTGCGAAATTGGTGGGATAGTTCAATATAATTTGTTTTAAAAAAAAGTTCATTTTGCTACTATCTGGTCTTCAGGACCATCTTGGATCCCTGGTTGTAATAGTGTACAAGTAATAACAAATCAGGCAGCCACACCTCAAGTGTCAATCATAGTGGTGGCCCCGCCCACTTCAGACTCAGACTGTTGTATTTAACCCTTTAGACCACACAGATTACACTTCTGAATTAATTGCTGAATTTCTCCAGGATTTCTATGAATTTCCCACCGGAATTCCCTATTTTTAATTCATGAACTTCACAGGATAGCCCATCCCTGCCATCTAAATTGATAGAAATCTAGTGTGTAGCATTGATAATGAAATGTTATCAGCTTTTAACAATTGGCTGCCTTTGTATGTTAGATGCTCATCACAGTGTTCTCATTGTAAAATATGGAATGATTCTTTTAAAGAATTGCCAATTGGGGAGTACACCATTGGGCGGATACGGTCGGATTGTTGTATTTAAAGGGTTACTACCTTCCAATCGCTGAGACTATTCCACTTAAAACGTTGTAAATCGGAATGTTAAGCTATGTGCCATGCTCCCAGAGTTTGCCAAGTATTATCCGGACATTCTGCGGAATTAAATAAGTGTAACTCCTATGCGTCATAACTGAAGTAGACTACAACTTTAGTACAAGTCATGAAATAAGTGTTCACCGTGGTTAGCACCATGCCATTTATGGGGTTTAACACAGTCATATGGTACAAAAATAGATTTATATTTAGTTTTGTTTCTTTAAGGGGCAGCCAAGTTGATTCAGTTGGATAGAGTCTTTGATTGAGGCATACTGAGAGGTTAAGGGGGCCGGTGAGGAGGGTTAGCCGTGCCGTGTATGGCGGGGGAACAGGTGCGTAAGACCCCCGCTGTTTTATAGAGCCGCGACCACTCTCACAGCGAACTAATGGACGGTCGGAGGTCTGGCCCACTGCCAGCAGACTGACTGACGCGTTGAAATTGACGGCAGAAAGTCTCGCTTCAAATATTCTGCTCCCTAGTGTGATGTCTGCTTAATTGGGCGTAAAACGAGAAATCTCCGTTATTTGAGGCTGGGTGTCTGGCTCATGAGGAACCATTGGTTATCGCTGGCATTTGTTTTTGCAGATGATGATTTATTGGTGAATAATTTTTTCATCATTACCCAAGATAGTTTATTGATATGAGATTGATTTTTCCTAAAAGAACCATATTGGAATATAATATCTTAATAAAAATATTTCCCATATGAATATAAAAGTAAGAAAAAGTAAAGAAATCTAGGACTCCTTGGAATAGGCAATCCCTCAGCTTATTACTGAAGAATTACCCTGAATCACAATTTTTGTATGAATAATGTTAGAAAATACCACACGTTTTCAAGTGAGTATCATTAAATGTTGGATATCAGTTTACGGAATATCGTAAAAAATGCATACATATCACTTTCAAAAACCAGGGGATGTATCTACCTAATATAACTATAACTACTTAATTCGAAGTTCTATCTTATTAGTAGGGGTGACTTTGAAAAACATTAGTAGATTCGTAATGGAGAAGTATCTGCAGTGTTCAACGTGAGAACCCTGAATAACCCCAAACAACTTTGGTTAAACAAGGGAGCATGTTGTTTGCAGCCCCTATAGAGGGGGACCATTAATTACGTTGACGACCCATCAGAGGGGGAGGGATGAGTCAGGGGCGGGATTTACTACCCGAGACAAAGTCCTGCGTACCGTCGGGTACACCCTGTGAAGTCCCGACACCCTCCCTCCGACCCCAATTAGCCGCGGGTACAAACAAAGGCCGCTGTGAGCACCCCTCACCGGCAAACATGGCGTCTTTGTACGCCCCCCGCCCCTCACACGGAGTGGTGGGGGAGCACGCGTTTAACGCTGCCACATCCGGGAGGATTGCCTACTGTTGGCCGGGGTCGATCAAACAAAGGGATCGTTCTCTGAAAACATTCATATCAAAGTGTTTCATATTGATGCAACATGTAACAGAGATTACTACATAATTCTGTCACTACATAATAATAACAAATTTTAACATAATAACTACATAATAATAAATAAAATAAACTCACATCATCATAATGACTTATGAAAGCAAATAAATTGCCAGATTTAAGTTTGGAGATTTCATTCATAAACATGTAAATCAAGGAAATATTATTGTATCTTATTTTATAACAATACCCCCCCCCCCCCCCCCCCCACACACACACACACTACTCACCCCCCCCACTCCCCCGCCATGCTCTGATGTCACATGACATCACATGCTGCGGCCCACACTAAGGACGTGACCTTGGGATGACCTTGTGACCCCTGACCTCGGTGCCATACCTGTCTCTCCATGGTGACACCTGATGACGTCACAGCACACCCGCAGAGAGGAAATGGGGTGTGTGGGGACTGAGGGGGGCTTGGATTACATGGGTGTAAATATTTCTATATTTCATCGTCCCTGGTTCAATAGACCAAGCAGTAGTATGTGGGTCATAAAAATGGGATTAAGATTACGGTTTGACAGTGTTGCCAACCAACCTGAAAGATTACTCTGTAACTAAACGTTGGTGATTTTACCTCTTCACAAATTAGGAACTATAATAGTGTTGGATTATTGATGAAATCATCCGATAGTTGTAAAGGATGTAATGTAGGTGGGGTGGTCCAGGGTTAGTGTGTTGGCATTGCACACAGCCGGCCCGGGTTCGATTCCCGGACCCGTTAGCTGCGTACGTGTTAGATCACCTTACCTTGCCGTCATTTCCACCCCGATAGATCAGATCACAGACCTGTGAAGTCAAAAACCAGAGTTGGTCTTGATAGAGCTGAAAAATTGCTGAATGGACCTCAAACTCCAACACATCATCATCATCATGCCTAACTCAGCATGTCCCTAGTTTGTCACAGGGAATCCCAGCTTCTGTGGGTTGCTCCTGTGACATAGACCACGACGTCACTTGGTGTGTCACCTTGCTTTTACATCCCACCTACATTCCCAGTAAATATTAAACCAACAAAATAACCCCCCCCCCCCACCCACCCACCGCCATCTTGACGAGGGACGAGGGCCCCTTATGACGGCAATAATGGAGGCACCCAGCGAGCCGTGACGTGACCTACTGACCTACTTCTGGTCCCCGCCACCAGGGGGAGCGGGCGGGGGAGGGGTGCATTATTCAGCTAATTGCGTGAGCTGCGAACTGCTGAAAAAGGGAAGAAAAAAGAGGAAAAGTAGAACAAAAGGGCCATACACATTTAACGACCGGGCTGGGATCCATGCTTTGTGTATTGCCAAGAACGGCCGTGGTCGGAGCGACAGAATACCGCCCGATATACCTACGTACATCCATAGAGATATAAAAGATCTTAGGTCTCTGGTACAAGTGAGAAAAGAAAATCCATATAAAGGCAGTAGGTTATTATAATGCTGCTATTTGATTAATCATCCCGAAGTTAGACAAAGGCATTGTGCGTCAATACGTGCTGTTCTAAATTATAAAATATAATTGGCATTTGACATTCGATTAAAAGAAAGAAAAGTGGAGGGGGGTGGTGGTGGGGTGCAGGTGGTGCACCTGTCAGTAGATTTAAATACTCCCCCCCCCCCCCCCCGGGTCTGGGTGAATTAATTATAGAATTATGAATCGGGGTCAGTTGTGATTGACCCCATTCTGCCCGACAGGGTCATCAAAGGCCGGGCGTGTGGTGTCCTTTCTATGGGACATTGCACACTAAAGACCCCTTGCCACTCTTCGCAACGAGTAGGGTATTGCACCCGGTGGTGGGTTTCTCCTAAACCATATCATATATTTGGTCACCGCCCTTGTGGCGTAAAATAAGCTGAAAAGTATTACCTTGTGCAGTCTGGAAAGAACCCATAAGGGTTGGCCGGACGTTAAACTACCCCAACAAACAAACAAACAAAGACCCCATTCTGACCTTTGACCTCATTTAAAACGACGGGAAAATGGTCGGGTGTGAGGTGTCACCGCTGAATTTAGTATTAAAAAGAATGTAAACCTAGTCTTCTGTGATAAAGTTTACTGGACACATTTCACCAGAAGTTAATATAGATGTAATTATATTATCGCGTCAAAAATGAGTTGAAATAAGGCGATAGAGGGAAGCTTCAAAATCTTATCAAGTTTAATTTATGTTTAGATACTATGGAATTACATGTATTGTAGGACGTACTCTAATGTATTATTCAGGGGTTTTCCTTAACAATTTTGTCCACTGGGCTAGTGGTCCTGTCCTTGCACCAGGGTACCAACCACACAGGGAAAACAGGGAAAACAGGGAAAATGGCAAAAACAATTCCCTGACAGGGAAAACACAGGGAATTTGCAAATTTTGCCAAAACACAGGGAAAACACAGGGAATTTCATTTGGCCAGGTTCTGAAATTCCTGATTCTCAAGATATAAGGGATTCGACTTTTTGTTATTGGGTTGTCCAAATTCTTTCTGCATGCAGAGGCTTTTAAATTTGATCAACTTGCTGGATATGACACAGGGGAAAATTGTCGTGGGACAGGGAAATCTCAGGGAAAACACAGGGAATTTGAAAACAGAACTTCGGTTGGTACCCTGTTGCACTAGCCCAGATCAAGGTTATACTATTCCATGTTAAAAGGTGGAAATAACTGTCTATCCAACACTAGGAGTTAAAGTTTTAAGATGATGAAACTTTATTTGGAATTAAACCGACACGTTTCGGCCGATTAAGGCCTTCTTCAGGGTAGTCCATATTAATTATATATATTTGCAATTTTTAAGATTTCCAATGGTCCGTCGGGCTAGTTGCTAACAAACTGCACTAGCCCAGAAGGATTTCTTACTTGTACCCGGTACTAGTAGGCTAGCTCTATGTAAAGAAGATTCTGCGTCATTACACCCCTCCGACGAGGCTGTTCTATTATAATCAGTAATAATTATAATTATAATTGGTCCAGAAATTGGTCTTGAAATAACACAAAATAATTGGTCTAGAAATAAAAATGGACATTTATAACATTGATAGAAATCATGATGTATTTTTCAGCCCACTGTAAGATAATAATGAGTCATATGCTGTGACAGAAGGCGGTGCCCACTTTTACCCCAGTGTACCATACCGCTGTAGTGGTTTACGGTATACGTATAGACAGCATAAGGAGGCCTCCTCAAAGTCTTCTCGGTCTTTGAGAAGATACTTTGTATGGCAGTAAAACGTGCCCTGTGTATATCTAATCCCGAGCGAGTGGGGGGGGGGGGGGGGTACTTAGAAATGGGTACCAACTGTGGTCAGACCATCAAGGGGCTGTAGCTGTTGATTGCCAATTTGGCTCAAAAAGAGGGGCTGTCAAATCCTCAGACCACCTTTTCGGATAGCTGTCAATAATAGATTACAATCAATATTAGATTAAAAGTTAATTGTAAAATATTGAATTCATTCATATGGGCTCTCAAGCAAAACATCACATTCTGAAATCACTTTGAGACCAGGAGATTGTTGGTTAATGTTGTTTTGTCGGGGCTGTCCATGGGCAATGCAGGAAACGTGCTGTCAAAGTATGGTAGTTTTTCCGGGGGCTTTAAAATATCAACAAAAAAGAGAGAAAAAAAGAATAGAAAAAAAAGGGGGCTGTAGTTTGCAGTTGTTATATACCTTATATACCTTTTTTTTCCATTTTCTTTTCAAGCCACGTATTCCATCCTATATACCTTATATACTGAGTGCCGCCCCCCCCCCCCCCCCCCAAATAGGATCTAATCGCCCTATTCTTAGGAGCCTTCCCCTTGTACCCCACATCAGTCCATACAGGGGGGTTGGTGACCCTGCTACGGGGGGAGGGTGGGGGTGGGTTGGTATGGTGGTATATGGGTCCATAAGTGGCTGTCTATTCGGCACATAAACGTCAACGATTTGTGACCACAACACTGCTAGAGAACGGTCCCCATAATCATACTTGTCTAGTCTTGTACGTCTATCGCTGGTATAGAACGGCCCCCATGATAATACTGGTCTACTCTTGTACGTCTATCGCTGGTATAGAACGGCCCCCATGATAATACTGGGCTACTGATGTACGTCTATCGCTGGTATAGAATGGTCCCCATGATAATACTGGTCTACTCTTATACGTCTATTGCTGGTATAGATCGGCCCCGGTGATAATACCGATCTACTCTTTTATTATACCTTAGTGTGATACAAGGTTAGTAGTTAAGAGTTTAACTCAGGGTGATACAAACCTGGGTGATAACCAGCCTTGTATCACACTGCAGTGTGATACAGAAACTTTTTATTTTTCTAAAATTCATGAAAAAATGAAATCATTAAGAATTAAAAAATCTAACATTTGCATTATCTGCACAACGTTCCTAGCTACATTTTACTGCTTACTGTTTGTAGATTTGATGGATATCAAAAGAGTTATATGAAAAAAACATAAAAAAATGTGCAGCATCACAGTCCCACCATCACTGATTGCTGTGCATCCTTTCTGGGGAGCCCAAATCTAACAGAAAAGGTATAATAAATCCATAACCAACCGCGAATGGAGTACTCGGGCGGTTATCACCCCGAGCCGGGACCCCGATATCAGCCCTCGGCCGGCCCTTCGGGCCCTGGCCTCGGGCTGATATCGGGGTCCCGGCTCGGGGTGATAACCACCCTTGTACTCCCTTCTTGGTTGGTTATATGTATGTATGTCTATCACCAGCATAGAACGGCCCCCATGATAATACTGGTCTGCTTATGTTTGTCTATTGTTGCTATGGAACATCCCCTGTGGAAATAATGTTTTACTATTGCACGTCTATCACTGGTATAGAACGGCCTCCTTAATAATACTGGTCTACTCTTGTTCGTCTATCGCTGGTATAGAACGGGCCCCCCTGATAATACTGGACTACTCTTGTATGTCTATCGCTGGTATAGAACGGCCCCCGTGATAATATTGGGCTACTTGTGTACATTTATCATTGCCCCTGAAAATAATGTTTTACTATTGCTCGTTTATTGCCCATGTAGAATGACCCCCGTGATAATTCTGGTCGACTCTTTTACTTCATTCACCCATATAGAATGACCCCCAAGATAATAGTCTATGGTCTACATGTGTACCTCTCTCTGGTATAAAATTATCCCTGCTATACTGGTCCCCCCTATATATGTAAGTCCTACAGACTCACCTTTTGAACCTTTTCTGTTTCTCTTACCGTAACAGGCTGAGAACCCCTCCTGGTCAGAGGCTTATCTCTATCTCACCTATCGTAGACATCTCCAGGGCCTCCACAGCAGAGACAGTTTTATATAGATAATCCTGACCATCAAAATGTGAGAGTTTATTACTCAAAGACAGGCTATGTGGCTCAGTGAGGAAGGATGGAGCCAGAGGTCATCACGATAAAAACGACTGACTTGTACAAGGATTTTCCGAGAGAAATATTTCAAGTATCAAAAGCCCCCTTGAGCAAGTTTCTATGGGGGCCATTTTCTCAAAATCTATGGGCGCCCCACCAATGAAAAAGGCATATACTTGGGTTACAGGGGCGGATCCAGGGTCTACCTTCTGGGGGGGGGGGGGGGGGGAAGATATCTCCCCCGCCCCTCTCATGATTTACCTTGCAAAATTTCTCCTCGGATTTGTCAAAGCTACGAGATTTAATTTTTGTCTGGGGGGGGGGGGGGGGGGCAAGTGCCCCTTTTGCCCCCCCCCCCCTGGATCCGCCACTGGGTTATGATTGTCGTAACACTCATAGATGTAGCGTCCAATCGTCCGGAACAATTTAAGACCACAACTGTATGGATGTTAAACGTTGGTGATTGTTACAAACAGGACAAAATGTAAGACTACTGTGGCAGAAACATTAAAAAATAAAAATAAATAAAAACTATTCAGAAAGTGGGGAGAGTGCACAGGGTGGTTAGTGACAGGCGCCTGTCCACCACTGTCACACCCACTGTCAACTGTCAGACAGGACCATTAGGGGTTGACAGCGGGCAGGGGGTGCTGACAGGGCCAGGAGGGAGGGGGTCCAATTTAACCACCCACGGCGTTTAAAAAAATGTTATATTGTTGTTTTGTAAGTAGGAAAACCATTTTCTTTGTTACATGCACCAGGCGAAATTATCATTATTGTATATGTTCATGTTTTAGATATATCAGGGACGCATGATTTTTGTTTGTAGATAGTTAATTAATTATTTTTCTATTACCGTAATCCATTAAGATAAAAAGTTATAATTTAGATTAAAATAAATATAAAATTACACTTGTCCCGACATAAATCAGTTAGGCAAGGAGTCAACTGTGGCCCTAATTCACAGTCATCAAAACTCGGAGTTTCAATAAGTAGAACAAAAATAAAACGTAATTATGATGGAAATCCCCCTGGAACTGTCCTCGTTAGATACGGAAAAATTGCCCTTCCAGATAAAAATATCCAATTATTGGTGTATTCATGATGTGTCAGAGACGAGTTTAACAGGCCATGTTTGATAGGCATGGCTACTTGTGGGAGGTGGGAGCAGGGGGGGGGGCGGTGTTTGAACTCGTAAATATAACTCGCGTGCTTCATATATGTACAAAAACCTATATGTACAAAAACTTTTTTATATGTACAAAAACGCCTGTATACAAGCACCTATAGCCTTCGGTCGCGGGTCGCTGGGTGCTTTACAAGGCCCAGCCAGCCGAGCGTAGGATGAGATACCACAACTATTGACCAAGTATGTCCGTTTTTAACAAGGTTTTCCCTCACAGAGCCTGGGGCTAGATACCACGACCATTTACCAAGAACACGGGAAAACAGGGAAAATCGCACAAAATTTCTCAGGCAGGGAAAACGGAGGATTTGCAAATTTTGTCAAAACACAGGGAATTTCATTTGGCCAGGTTCTAAAATTCCTGGTTCTCAGAATATTAGGCATTTGATTCCCCCCCCCCCCCCCCCCCCGCCCCAAATTCTATCAAAGCACAATTAAGGTATAAAAAATATGGATACAAAGATTATCATACCGTTTTCCACAGGGTTTAAATTTAATGGATTAATTCCAGGTATTGGTCTGTTTCCGTCCAAGCAAATAGAAAATAACTCAACTGATCCACCAACATCCGACGACGGTGATTGGTTGAAATAATAACAGAAACTCTGAATGTTGAATTAAAAAAAAGAATAAATTTAGAAAAAATGGAATCATGTATAAAATAAAACACCAGCATTCAAGCAGTTTTGTAACATGCTCAGATATAAGTGGAACTGGAAATAGATGACACTTTGAGTATAATCCCTCTCAGAAAGTAATGGACGTAAGGTCTACATATAGTGGGAGCGAACCGGGAGATCAGGGATTACGGATTCAAGTTGACCCAAACTATTAAAGACCAAATCCTCTTACATTTCAATCCCTTAAATCGCCCAGTTAGTTGTTCTTAGAAAGGGTCACAGGACGGTCGTCTATTTTCATGTATACATATAACCCCCCCCCCTCCACACACACACACACATGGAGGTGGGTGAGCATGTTAGACTTACCTTTCTGTATCAGGGATGTGAGTAAAAATATAGATGTATCTCCTACAGAACCAAAGATGCCACTTTTCCTACTACTGTAGAATTTCCTACTTTTTTCACAACCAAGTTTTCTTACATTGCTTTAATATCTGTTTTACATTTTTGTGTTAATTGAAGTACAAATTCAATGTCAGGTCTCTATTCCTAAACGATATTTCACTCCAAATTGCTTCTAGAAAAAAGAGTAGAAGTGTGCCTACTTTTTCCAATTTTTCATCAGTTGGGAGCGGCATCTCTGAAGATCACACTAAGTTTATAACCAGCATCTGTCCAATACATCCACCGTATTAACATAAGTCGTCCCCAAGCCTGCGCACGTACGGGATCTAGGTGTATTTTGATTCTGTTTAAAAAATGAGCATTCGTTTTGTCATGCCACATGAAATGCCTCTATCAAGTGGCTGCCAGGTTGTTCAGTTTCCAAACCTTAGTCTTAATAAGATGTTAAAAGGTCTGAAATTAAGTCCTTAAAAACGTAGGCACCCTGATGGCACCCTGATGTTTTGGTTCTGTGCGACTTATGCCTGGTTTGTGGGGAGCGGGTCTCGTGACGCCTGGTTTGTGGGGAGTGGGTCTCGTGACGCCTGTTTTGTGGGGAGCGGGTCTCGTGACGCCTGGTTTGTGGGGAGTGGGTCTCGTGAGGCCTGGTTTGTGGGGAGCGGGTCTCGTGACGCCTGGTTTGTGGGGAGCGGGTCTCGTGACACCTGGTTTGTGGGGAGCGGGTCTCGTGACGCCTGGTTTGTGGGGAGCGGGTCTCGTGACGCCTGGTTTGTGGGGAGTGGGTCTCGTGACACCTGGTTTGTGGGGAGCGGGTCTCGTGACGCCTGGTTTGTGGGGAGCGGGTCTCATGATGCCTGGTTTGTGGGGAGCGGGTCTCGTGACACCTGGTTTGTGGGGAGCGGGTCTCGTGACGCCTGGTTTGTGGGGAGCGGGTCTCATGATGCCTGGTTTGTGGGGAGCGGGTCTCGTGAATGAAGGCCATAAGTCCTCTGGCCGTACGTACTCCCGGGCAGTATAGGTCCACTTTATGCACCTTATGTAAGTTGATATAAGTTTCTAATTACAGATTATTTATATCCCCTCCTTGTCCCCAGACCTTTTCTATACTCCACATGCGCTGTTTTCAGAGAAATCACATCGACTTGAACTGCTCCGCGGATTAGGGACTAAGGTTCGCGGGCCTGGATAGAAAATTAATCACACCTAAGTTCTACTAAAAGAGAAAGATACACTTGCAGCCATTTAAATCTTTCTGAACTCTGTGTGAGAGGGTAGGGCTTATGGCCTGGTATTACTGATTAACATATCCTAGGGCTTGATCTGTTGACCATTGGCTATTAAGCCCCATACTCACTAGGCCAAGCTTGGGTGAGTCGGCTGACCGATCGGTGCTAAAATCAGACGATTCTACCTGGAAAATTGGCCAACTTTAACACTTATTCATATTGAACATGTATATTTCAATAGCTTATACTGATTGGCGATCTGAATTGGCACAAATATCGGCAGAATAAGTAAGTGAATAAGTAAAAAAACTAAGGCATAAAACAGTGTTGAGAATAAGTTACAAATTCGGTTTTATTCAGTGCAAAACCCAGGCGTGTTGTAGTGGACAGCGGGCGGTGGTCTCCTTAGTTTGTAGAAGTGGAATAGTGGCCAACTGTGTCTAGTTGTTGATACATTCGTCTACCAGATACATGTCTTTGGTCAACTCATTACAAATACTTTTCTCCCCAGGGGAATCTAAGGCCCCTACGGGCAGCCTTTTCCAGCCTGACTGTTACCGTGCATTTTACATCATTATTGACTGTGCATGCCAGTTATATGGTTATCTCACAAAGATATATACATTTATGTACGACCTAGAAAACTCGATTTGATTATAGTCAGTCTGAATAGGCTGCCCCTAAAGGCCCTTAGTGCCTCACTTAGTATACATACAGGCCTTGTATTGGTACCATTTAAGTATCATTCTACAATCACACGTGAAGTACAAAAGTGAGTAGCAAAATATCTGCGGAGGCTCTGACACACAAGGCTTATTACAAGTGGCAAGATGTCGGCCGGGCGGCCGAGTACAGACCGTTCATATCAGTGTAACCACTGGGTACAAGCAGAAGCGAAAGTTACCGCCGTTCGCTATGGAAACTCTTAAGGCAGTCCTGTTTTGCTCTCAACTCATTATTTAATGAGACTAATTATTTCCTCAATATCAGGACTTGCAGGGTCTTAAATTGTATAGTTAAGAACCGTTTTGCCAAGTATCTGTACCATTACAATCAAATTTTGAACGCATTATATTTGTCAAAATTTTTCAAGTTTGTTCATACACATTACCAAACTTCCCAATTGGCAGCACTATTATAACGAGAACCTTGGGGGGAGAAAAAAATGGTAGGCACCCGATACTTCAACCCATATTTTATCTGTGAAACCCCCCGCCGGTGACACACCAAACGCTATGTACATTACACACCATAATACAAGCACGTGCTGAGGCCGTAAACACACAGGTACGTAGAAAGACTAAAAGTACTCAGATTATAACGTGACGTACAGCACCACGCGGCATATATACATCTCTTCAGGGAACGAATAATCGTAACTGATCAGGCATATTGGTCACTAATCAATGTGTAATCGTAACTTATAAGGCTTATTGGGTCACTGATCAGTATGTTATTAAAAGGCTCATGTGATGGCTATTTCACATGACACCCTCACAATTCCTCTTTGAGGATATTTTGCAATGGAGTCGCTAATTAATATGTTATGTGGAGATGTTGTTCATCGGAGACTGAGGCCAACTTTTAAAGAAAATGTGTTTGTTTCCTGTATATCAGGTGGCTGAAAACAAGGCCACTTGGGCCTTTCGGGAAATCTGTTTTACTTAGATTATTTTTTGTTATTAAGAATATAACAGACTTTTTTTAAAGTCAACAATGTTTTAGGTAAAACATGGAAAAAAATTTTGTTGGCACTAAAACAAACTTCTTTATCAAACTGCGGCTAACACGCTGATTATTAGTGACTTGACGTACTGATTAGCAACCAATGGAACTTATAAGTTACAAAAAGAAAGAAAGAAAGAAAGAAATATATATATATAAAGGCTTTATGCTAGACTAGGAAAATTGGACTGAAGGTTTTTTTGAGCCGTTCCTTTTCTGTTTCTTTTAGGAGTTCAGTCCATATTTAAAAACTGAAACACCTTTGACTCACACCCTATAATGAATGCATTAGACAGCCTCTGAGTATTCACAAATAAAAATATAAAATGTGCACACTATTCTGTAAATACATTTAATACATTTTATACAATGGAAATCCACAATAAAAGATGTAAAGTGTAATAGCTGAATAAGCATGATGGAAAGGTAATCACAAACCATTTCAAACCCAACCAAAAACTTGATGACAGCGCAGGCGCATGGTTTGAGCGATCATGCTATTTTAACAACCCGGAATTGTCCATTTTAATGCTCAATACGCATGTTGTTGCGCACTTTGTATAAGACTGATTTAAAAACACATGTAATAGGGGAGACTGTCCGTCATCAGGTTGACGATTACCGCTCATTATCCGGTCAGCCGCAATTATTTTGTCGTCCTCCCACCAGGACATTTTCCCCACTTACATGAGGCTAGGACAGTTGGAATGGAACTCTAGTTTGTATTTTACAAGTTTTCCATGTTTTTTTTTACCAACTTCGTAGAGCAGGAGTATTCACCAGTGAAAGAGATCTTTAATAATTGTCAAGCTTTAAAAGGTTAACCATGAAAAAATCTCTGTTTATTTATTCTACAATACACTACATGCACCGTCATCATTTGTTCCTATAGGTAAAATGAAAAATTAGTTTGACTATAAGTTGCTGTACACGATCAATTAAGTTACATGTATTTGATAAAATCTCATGGATAGTTCCCAAATATAACATATACTCAGAATGGGAGAACCGTTCAGACTTCTGGCTCGGCTGTGGAGCAGGCTAAGGTGATATTTATACAGTGGACAGACTTGGCCTTGCACTTTTAATTTTAGTCCAGACTGAACCCCCCTCCCCCGTCCTCACTCTCTCATACCTTGCCAAGTTTTAGGAGCTTTAAGCCAGGTAGAAACTTAAAACAGCACGAGCCTAATGCTGACTACCTTAAAACATCTAATTTAAGCCGTACCCTGATTTAAGCCGCACCCTGACTTTGGAGTTTTGCTTTGAACTTATTTTCATAACATTTTTTAGAGATACTATTGTATTCAGTGTTGTGTAAAACCCTAATAAATTTATGGAACTAACCCATATTTAAGCCGCGGCTTAAATCAGGGGTTTTACGATATAACTCACGAAGGGGCCTTATTGTAATATCGGTATGTTATAAACTGGAGATAACCTCCAGGTATTGACAACCTATTATTAACATTATGGTGAACAAGTTATTTACTAATCTCCGTACTTAGTACAGTTAGCCACTACAAATGCCACTCATATAGTTATAAACTTGTCAAGTAGGGGTAATTCACATAAACTTCGACCAGAATAAAATTGAGTAGTTGCATATATATGTTTCCTTCAGGAGTACTGCATTGTGTTAAGATAGTAGGTGAATGTTTATTTCAAACAATTACTATATGTAGATAGGGGTATCAAATGTCAGCTGTACACTCATAAATACGTGTGTGAAAGTCCAGACTTATGGTAGAACAGTGTCTTTTGTATGGGCCACAAAGCAATGTCATGTGGGTTTAAAACTCGCTGTTGTGTGGAAAGTCTGCATAAAGGGAATTCTATTCTGAGTGCACCTGTATACGTACACAACCTGACCAGTGTAGAATGAGTCTTGCATAGTTCTATGTAAAACAATGTTATCACATTAGCATTCAAACGGTCATATCTACCCATGGGCGGTCTCCAGCGCGCACCCCGCGTACTCCGTAATACTGCATAGGACTTGTGAAGAAACCTTCGTTTAGCCCGGCCGAATACCGGGGCTCGTTGGTCACATTATAAATACATATGTCATTAGTATCATGATTCCCTCCATTCTCTCAGCACTGTGTTGTAAATACCATAAGGTCCCCCAGTGCATTCACAGAAACAGTGAGAAGTGGTTTCACTGTTCTCGGTGTTATAGGGACTCTGGGCCGGGGCCTTGGGGGCCCGGGGTAAGCCTCGTACACTCAGGCTTTTACCATCCATCGGTCCAAAAGTGGGACTATCATTAGTAAAGATGGGTCACAGTGATCATAACATTCTGTTACAGAAGTGCCCCTAAGAGATTCATAGACTATCAGCACAAAATTAATACCTAAAAAAGCACAAATCTGGGGAAATCATTAAGAAAAACACTCCTAATTGCCAGCCTGTACTATAGGGCGGTGTCCCGGGAGTTGGCGTCTGCGTCAATGTAAGGTAACGAGTCACTTGTTCCAATGGTGATGGGTTCGATCTCCCCGTCCTCGTACGGACCGTCATCATTGTATTGCTTCTTCTTGTCACCGTTGGGGGTTTTCTGGAGCTCGGCTTTCACCATTTCCTCCACCAGATGGTTGGACGCCTTCTCCCGGGCGTTGCGCTCCTCTTGTTCCTTCTTGTCGCGTTTCTTATCCCGCATCTTACACACAAGGCAGACCAGCGGGCCCAGGATGATCCAGAAGCCCACGATACATCCAATGGCGATGCCTGTCCGTGCCCCGCTGGACAGACCCTCTTGGGTGGACTCCCCAATCCTGGAGGCATTCACGTTCTCATCCGTGTTGACCACCTCTGTAGGCCGCGTACCCTCCAAGGTCACCACAAAGTGACCAAGGTCATCTTTCCCAGCATGTCCCTCTGTGGTGACGTTCTCGTCGTCCTTGGGGCCCAGCTCCGGGACGGGAGGCGGGGGTGTGGGGGCCTTCTCCTCTGACGTGGGCAGCTCAGTTTCCCGCCGCGTTGTGAACGCCGTCTCCGTAGTGGTTGGTGTTGTGTACTTAACGTCACTGGTCGTCTTCTCTTTTACGTCACCGAGCGGGACAATAACAATGGGCTTCTCTTCCTTCTCTTCAGTTGTTACAGCTGGGGTGGTGGTGGTAGTTGGTGCAACTGTTGTTGTGGACTTTGACGTGAGTATCTCGTCCTCCTTGTCAATCACTACTTCTATTGATGGGCTGATAGTTGTTGACTCGGTTGTACGTTTTGCCGTGGTCTCCTGCTCTTCCCCATCCATTATGATAACAGGGATGAGCGTTGTAGTGGATATGGTTGTCTCAACTGTTGATGGTGGAGTCTCCTTGGCAACTTCAGTCGTGTTTGCCGCCAAGACCACAGAGTCTGGCTTCAGTACCTCACTTTCTTTGGTTGTTGATGGTGCCGTTTCAGTCGACACCTCCTGCTCTGGGTCCTCTCCATTGATGACGCCCCCTATGGGAACCTCAGAGGAAGTAGTGTTGGGAGCAGCCACAGTTGTCGTAGTTGTGGTCGAAGATGTTTCTTTCTCCTCGTCCAGCGGCTCTAAGTCCACAATGATATCAGACACTTTTGTTGTGGTTGTTGGTTTCAATGTGGTTGTTGTCGTCGTATCTTCTGGGACGTGAGCTGTTGTGAAGACTTCTGGTTTGATGGTTGTTGTGGTTGTTGTCGTGACTTCCTCGTCTCCATCGTGGACCTCCACCTTGACGTCAACCTCCTCCTCCCAGCCTGGTTTGAGTGTTGTGTGTTTAGGGAGGGGTGGGTGGGTGGTGATCCTTGGGACGGGCGGTAAGGTCGTGGGTCCAGTGGTCATCACAAAGTGGGGCAGGGGGATGCGGTATGTCGAGGTGAGGGACTTATCCTCCCCTGTCCCCGTGGGGGCCTCGTTGTCCAGCGACCCTGTTGGGGTACCCCCCACCGGGGGAAGCGTGTCGGCAGCCTCCCCTGATGCAAGGTCATTCCCCCCGGCCTCTGTGTCGAGAACCGGAGCAGCGTTACCATAAGACACAAGGGTAGCGTAGAAGAACAGCACCACTCCGAGCCACTGCCACCTTAACTGGCTGCTACGGACGGTGTGCCTTGGGGTATCCATGACAACGGCGAAGGCTTAAGGTCACGGTTTAGATTGTATAATAACTAATATTGGCCACTTGAAGGTCTCCAAGGCCAGGGTTAGAGAGCCAACTTGAAGGTCAGCTGGAGGTCAGCTTGAAGGTCAGCTAGATGCCCCCTTGAAGGTCAGGAGGTCGCACTGAAGGTCAACAGGTCGCACTGAAGGTCAACAGGTCGCACTGAAGGTCAGCTGGAGACTGGAGACGGGCTCCCATCGGTCTGTAAGAAAACACAATAAGGTCATTAAGTGGATGTAGTATAAAGGTCATAAGGTCGTAGTATAAAGGTCATCAGGTCGTAGTGTGTGAATGTCATTGGGTAGTGTGTAAGGGGCTTTCCATTAAGTACGTACGCACATTATCAAAATGTCAGACTCCCCAGCCCCACTTAGGCAAAAATAAACATTGGGTTCGTGCAAAAAAACAAACAAAAAAACGGGTTTCTTAAAAAAAAAAATCGTACCCCTTCCCTTGATCGTACGTACTTAATGGAAGGCCCCTAAAGGTCATCAGGTTGTAGTGTGTAAATGTCATTGGGTAATATTTAAAGGTCATAAGGTCGTAGTGTGTAAAGGTCATTAAGACCTAGTGTGTGACAGAGGTTAAGATGGGTTTGTCAGCGGGGCCTGACGGACGGTACCCCTGGGTCGACGGACACAGGGCGAGGCGATTAGACACATTAAGGCCCGGGTCTGGTCACATTACACACACTGAGACACTGAGGGAGACTGGGGGGGGAGGGGGGGGAGGGTAGAGGTGGCGTGTGGTCGGGTGGGGGGGGGGGTGGGGAGTGGGGAGGGGCCATTAAGTCTAATGAGGGCGGGGGGCGGGAGGACACAGGTGGCACCGTGTAGACACGGAGACAAACATGGGTCAGAGGGGTTCATACCCACATCCCAGACTTCTAGTACCAAGGCCTGCTTTGTATCTAACTGTATAACCAACGAGGACTATAGACTATCTATACTCGTTGGTATAACCAAAGAGAGTGAGGTTAATTTAGTTAGAACCATACATTCGTATTATATGTCCCTGCATACCCAAACCAGCCCTTCTGCCCAATCCAAGACAACTGCTGTTTTCCCAACTGTATACCCACAGTTAATATGTCTCAAAATGGTTGATGAATTTTTCATGAAATCTCCGCAATATTGTAATAATAAATGTAATTTGACATGGCCCAAAAACCTATATAAATTAATTCGGGCTGGCTAGATCATTCACTACACCGTTCTAGAATGCAGTCTAAAAAGTAATAAAAGTAATTTGCAGGTCTCCTTATCTTAGTAGAACGCACCCTCATAAACACACATTTTCATTTCCTATCAGGCAATATGGATCTTCTCACCCGGGGTGATCTTAAACAACGTCAGCGTCTTAACAATCAGAACGAAACTCCCTGTTGAGATTAGGCTCTCCGAACCCCCTGTACGCTTGTACGCTGATCGCTATCTGATAATATGATAAGAAGTACCGCAGGGGCATCTGGGGGTGGCCGTACGACCCATAGGGGTTCGTACGACCCCATGGGTCATACGGCCACCAGAGGACGACCCCACAGGTTCTTCTTTATTTCATCACCCAAGTGTTATTCAAACAACGGAGAATGAGGAGCGGTACATACGGCTTGTCAATACACACTTGTCACTGTACGTACCGCTCCTCGGCTGTGCGGGTGATAAAGGAGGGAATAACTTACTCCATGTACGGTATTCTATATCATCTCCGGTATACGATAACATCTATATTACCTCAATATCGTCTACTACTGTACCCGATACCAACTCCGTTACTAAATAACATATACGATACACGATGACGTCTTACTGTCAAAGTTCGGATTGTCACGTCTGTAGTAGCCGTCCTACTCCTGAGGGGTCCAGACCCCCCCCCCCCTCTAAAGGGTCGGTCCAGACCCCCCTCCTCCCCCCAAGGGGTCCTGACCCCCCCATCCTCGCCTACCTTCAGGGTGTCCGCAGGTTAAGGTAGTCCATGTCCGGCCCCGAGTGTAGCCTTACTCCGTCTGGGCTCCCGGACTCCCTCTCCCGGCCTCCCCTACCGCCTCCCCTACCGCCTCCCCCGCCCCCCTCACTCACTGACACACTCATTCACGGCCACAGGTAGACTGTAGTTACGGCCAAGTCAACTAGGTGCTCAAACTATTGTGCAAGAGGTATCTAGGTCATGAAAGGACTAACCCACAGGCTGCACGACACTCTGTGTGTAGGTGTTTGGGGGGGGGGGGGGGGTACTCACTCTTTAATGGTAGGTACCCACTGCAAAACTACAGCCCCCCTTTTTCGCGATATCACAGCTCTGTGAAATTCCAGATGTTGGTTTACAGCCCCCTATTTTCTGAAATGTCAAAGCACAGCCCCTTGTTTTCACTACAGCTGCTATGTTTGGCTAGAAAAACTAATATAATGATTGCATTGTTCTTCAAAGATTATAATACACTTTAATACAATTAACCTTATGAACAGCCCAAAATGTGCCCTTGATGCTTTCTTCTGACTTCAAAAGATATCTTATGCAGACAGTAAGCCTTGACTTCCCCCCTTTTAGAGTTGTCTGGTCAGCAACATCTCCCCCCCCCCTCTCTTCTCTTGCCATTCCCACAATCACAGCCACAGCTCCCAGAGGCAGTTTTGCAGTGGGTACCCAAACCTAAGTCCCCCCCACCCCCACCCCCATCCCAGGGGGGGGGGGGGGGGTAACATGGGGGGGACCCCACCACCCCCCCCCCCCCCCCCCCACACACACACACTGACGTGACCCAGATATGACCAGACGGCCGTATTGATATTTATAGGGATAGGGGGAAGTAGGGGTCCAACCCCCGGCCCCCCCCCCCGGCCCCCCCCCCCCGGCCCCCCTCCCCAGGACAAACCATGTAATAAAAGAAATCATGTGAGGAAAAAACAACCCAGCAGGAAAACCGCGTTGTTCACCTCACCTCCATCATACCCCTCCCCCCCCCCCCCCATCCCCGCCCCTATTGTTCACCCCCCCAGCCCCCACATCCCCACCCCTGCCTCTGGAGGCTCCAGGAGGCAGTGGGTGGGGGGGGGGGGGGTGTATGGGGGTGTCAGGGGGTCCCCGCGTCTCTTTGACTGCCATGATCCAACTCTCGTCAAATCACGTTTAGTCACGCGACCACTGCCCGAGACGGCACGTGGCTGGGGGGGAGTGTAGGAGGGGTGGAGTGGGGTGTAGGAGGGGGTGATGATAGGAGGCTTCTGATTGGCTGATGTAATCTGGTCTGATCCTATTGTAAGGGGTCGAGTACTTATTAGGCTGTTATCAAGAACACTTGGTAGTTATTTTTCGGTATAAATGATGTTTTTTAAAAGTTCACCCGTCCAAAGTTTGAGCATAGACATACATAACACATCTTATGTATCTCTATGGTTTCAGGCTCAGCCTAGGCAGGTTTCAGAGCTTTGTGAGATTTTGCCTACCATCTTCATTATTTTGGGTCTAGCCAATGTCGCTATCCTGTTCATTAAGAAATGTCACAAAGAAATAAACTCTCAACGATGATGTAGAAGCCGTCGGACCGACGTCACGGGTCATGTGATAGGTCAGGGTCAAGGACGATACAGTAGGATGTCGCGGGCGGGGGGGGGGGGGGGTTGTAAAAGACAACCCCCCCCCCCCCCTCCTTGCACTAACCCAGCACCGGTTCAATCCAAGTGTTTGGGTCATATATGATCTTTCCCGGTCTAAAATCAGCTTTCGATTACCACCATACTGTATGATATTTACAAAAAGCTAATTCGATATGTTAGATAGTTTCTTTGTTTTTTACTCCTTTCTACTATTGTGGGATTTTGCCCCCCTCCTCCCCTTGACGTGACCTTCCCCCGTCCTTGACGTGACCTCTGCGCTTTACCCCACCTAGCGGCCGGTGCCGCCATTAACTCATCTCGCGAGATATCGCCGTGTGGCCGAGATCTCGTGGGAGCAGGTGATGAGGGTGTATTTACGTCACCCCCCCCCTCCCCCCTTCCCGCCTTATTAGGGGTTAATAGGATTATCTGTCCTCTACACGGGCACAAAAAGTGGGCCTGGTCTGACCAAGGATCAGACATGTCGCCGTTAGCGGTCAGGTGCTGGGCAATATCCTTATTATGGAGGTTTTACAACTGTCCTGTATACGCACAGACTCTAGCGATACATGGTTCCAACCTTATTCCGTTTAGTATGTTCTTTTTTTTTTCATAAGGTTCTTGTGGTTAGTCATGTATGTCTGAATGTGTGAATGTGGCCTGTGAGTGTGTGTTTGAATGTGTTTGAATGTGTTTGCATGTGTGCGTGTGTATGTGTGTGCGTGTGTGTGTCTGTGCGTGTGTGTGCGCACATGCGTGTGTGTGTGCACATATGCATGTGTGTGTATGTCTGTATTTGATATATAAATACTGACTTTTAAGTAGGCCCATATATATATATATATATATATATATATATATATATATATATATATATATATATATATACGTACATTTTTATATAAGCACGACTGATATTATTCCTATTATTGGATTTTAACGGTCTGCAAGTCAACATATATAAGGAACATGTACATGCCTAGTGTTTGCTAATAAATAAGTAATTATAAGCAAACATGGCATTTAGGGCTATAGACACAGGCGTACCCGTATACAAACAAGTCAGATTACATTGAGTCTGGTGCAGCGCCATGACCGCATGTATACATTAATTACTGGCCCAGTTCATGTAGACACAACATGTTTTATAGCTAAAAGGGTTACACAGATAATGGCATACTAATATATCTGATTATGCCAGTGCCATGATACCAAGTATACATTATACGTGATACTCAACCCACAGGCTCATATGTCTGCCTCCCTCCTCGCAATAGGGACCCCTATGGGGGGTACCGGGGTGGGGCTTATGCCCCTGGGAAGAATATAGGCCCCTAGTAGCCCCTGCTGATGGTAGAAGGCGATGATAGGGGGGACCCAGCACTGACCAAGTGGTTCTTTGGGTTCGTTTCCCGGTTGGTGACGTGGTTCACTAAGTGATGAGGTACAGCAAAAATGATTTCCAGGTTTTGATCCCCTGTCTTTTGCCCACCCTGTCACCTTCATCTCATAGATATGATCACCAAATATAGAATTTGTCCCAACTTGTTTTCGTCATGAAAATGACCCTGGCTTTCAGTACGGCATAAAACACCCAACACTCACTTGCTCCTCACTCTAGGGAGTTTCAGATCTTTACGATTTTGCATCTTTACCCTTGAATATGGCTGGGAAGATTTGAGATACGTTGACGTATCGAGATGCATGTGGGGATCTGAAACTCCCTAGTTTGTTCCAAGGTATCTTGTCTATGCAGTCAGTGCTGCCTTCCTGTTTGTACTAGAGCTTTGTTTTGTATTTTGAGAACCACTGTTTGGTTTTGTATCAAGTAGATATATATATATATATATATGATAAAGATCTCTAGTGTGTGGTATTGTGAGGGATTTTCCTGGAAACGGTCGAGTGGTTCTTAGGGAATTCCCCTAAATGATGACGTCACAGTCACGTGACGCGGTGGGCAGTTCAGGCAGTGCACAAGGTGTACATTTCACTGGTCCCTCAATATGCTCCCAAAATCTCCATCTTACAATCTCAGTTTTAACTTTAGTCTCTATGGACAGATTCTTTTCTTTGTAACTCCAGAACAAAAGGCCAATGATTCTAAACGTGAATGGACCCACTTCTCAAAATAGCACTAGCAGGGTTGCCACTGGTCAGGGAAAAGTCAGGGAAAAAGTTATTTTTTCAAGGTCAGGGAAAAGTCAGGGAATTTTGGAATTGGTCAGGGAAAACTGGAATTTTAAAAAAAGGTCAGGGAAAATTGACCCTGGTCAGGGAAAAATGGAATTTCCAAACCCATGAATGAACAGCTGGCCAACTTTGACCCTCTCAAAATCTGTGTATTTCTGGTTGTCATGAAAAATAACAATAGAATTTTGTAATTGTGGCCTCCTGATAGGTATGTTGGGATTTTAAGGGGCATTGATGTGAGCCAGGAGCACGGCCTTGGCTACAGGAGTTGCCAAGAAAAAATTAAGGTATTGTGTTTTGAAGGTTCAAGCCTAAATTGGCAGAAAGGACTGTTCTATGGGTATTTCAAGGCTGTTTATTGAAAGGATTTTCTTATCTTATTAATCAGGGAAAAATGAAATTTATCAGGGAAAAGTCAGGGAAATGTCAGGGAATTTTGACGTCTCTGGTGAGTGGCAACCCTGACTAGGCCACCCGAGGATGATTAAATAACGAAACAGAAACTTTTAAAAAAAGGAAGAAGAAAAAAATAAATAAAAAAAAAAGGGGGGAAAAAGGAAGAAAAAAACCTTACTTATGCGTTTAGCCTATGGGCATAGGCGGGTTGGGAGAGGTATGTTTTAAGTCTGATAGAACCGCCCCCCTCGGGGAGCAGAGGTCGCCTGACACAAAGTCATGTTTCACAGAGTCACCGTCAGATTAATTCAGCACTCCCCGCCTAGCGCCCCCTACACGGGCCGGCCGGTACTAGCCTGCCGCCGGGGTCACGGGCAGGTCACGCACAAAGACCTTTTTTTTTATTTATTTGGGGGGGGGGGGGGGGTTCTGGGGGGAGGGGAAGGGGGGGGCGGGGTAACTATTAATCATATCTACACACATCAACTATTAAAACAATTTAATCCCGGGCCTTTCAGGGTAATATTTTATAGGCTTAAAGCTGTGACGGCCTATTCACAGAGCATGAAACGAGTGTGTTACAAGGAGAAAGTAGTTCCCAGGAGAAGGTAGTCCCAGTGGTAAACAGATGGATAAAAGTAAATAAATACAGTCGGTAAGGATGAGAAGGATGGGAAAGTTTGGGTCGCACAGAAATCGGAGAACCCGTAAGGAAAAACGGGAGTTTTTATTTGGGCATTTCCCAGAATGCATTGGGGCAGAAGGACGCGCAGACAGATGGTGGAAGGACGCCAGCATCCCAAAAAACGCCCCCCTCCTTCCCCCTCCTTCCCCCTACCACTCCGATTATTTATTAAATAGATGCCTTCTTAGTTTGGTTATTTTCCTGTTGTGTATACGTGAGATGTCAATATCATACTATTATCTTATTATTGTACACTAGGATATACATTTTCACAGTTTTTCACGTCGTTGTACTTCACAACCATAATTGACAGCCTGATTAGATGGCCCACCGGGTGTTGAATCAGATCTAAGATATTGGTCTAGACATCGCTGAATTTACATGTCTGAACCTGCACCTTTCAATGATTTCCCCCAAAAACTACCATTCAGCGATTGTCCCAAAACCACAGTTCTACCCCTTTGAGTTTGTTGTGGGACACAGAGCTTATGGTGGGATGTGTGTGTGTGTGGGGGGGGGGGGGGGAGGGGGTCAGGACCCCCCCCCCCCCCCCCACACACACACACACACCACCACCACCCCACCCCCCAGTCCCGGGGCCTACCCCACACCCCGAGAACACTGACTAAGGCTGCTGGCCGGGTGGGTGGGTGGGGGAGGGGAAGTGGGGCGGAAAATTGAATCAGTGTGGAGGGTAAAAGGGGCTTGTGTGGTTGTGAAATCAGGGGGCACCCCCGCCCCCTCCACCCCCCGGGCCGCAGGGGGGTCCCCGCCTTACCAACCCCGCCTCAGAGTCAGACCCAGTCAGTGGTTGTACAAACACCCCCCAGTCGACTTCAAAGTCCCAACTTTCTTCACGTTTAGAAATGACCAGAAAACGCCCTTAGCGATAACGGAGGTAAACTTAGGTGGTAACAAGTCACCTGAAATGGCTGATAAATACATATAACTAACTGAGAAGAGGGTACGAGGGGGGTTAGCACCCCCCGGCTGGACCCTGATATCAGCCTAAGGGCAGGGCCCGCAGGCTAATATTGGGGTCCAGCCGAGGAGCGCTGACTCCCTGAGAACCCCCTTCGAGGTTGGATATGGATTTATTATACCTTTTCTGTTAGATCTGAGCTCCCAGGGAAGGACACACAGCAATCGGTGATGGTGGGGCTGTGATGATTTTTTTTATATCCATCAAATCCACAAACAGTAAGCAAGTAAGATATAGCTAGGGACGTTATGTAGATAATGCATATGCTAGATATTTTTTTCTTAATGATTTAATTTTTTTTTTATGAATTATTGAAAAATAAATATTTCTGTATCACCCTGGAGGGCTTGTTATCAACCAGGTTTGATACGGCATACATTAAACTCTTAACTACTAAACATGTATTACCCTAAGGTATAATGTAAGAACAGGACAACCAGCCTGGTCGGACCCTATCCGGTTCGCAGACCGTGATGTCCCACTATAATAGACGACACGTCCTAATTGGAGGGAGGAGAGAAGGGGGTCATTTTCATATTAATTCCCCTCCGAGTTAATTCGCCTACCCTTAACTGGCTGTACGACCCCCTCAACCTGTCACCCCCACCCCTATCACATGACCAGAGACGCCGTGACGTCACGCACACGGTCACGTGAGCTGTGGAGGTCCCAGTTGACGCATGCGCCGTGGGCCACAGCGGGCTTCTCCGTCTGGTTGGCGGGCGCGGGGGGGGGGGTCCTCAGGGCGGGAACAGCAAATACTGCCCTCAGCCTGCGGCCTCGGACTGTCTCCCGTCACTGACTGTTCTATATCCTCCCCCCTCCCCTCTCAGCCAATCAGGTGCGGGCTGCAGCAGGACGGGTGTGGGCTAGTCTGTCAAGTTCATACACACTGTTTCCCAAAGTAAACTGGCAACTATTTTAGGTGGGAATTGCAAATTGCAAATTTTAAGTAGCCACTAGTAGCTATGGACACTGTGTGAGTGTAAGGACCTATTATGCAATAGCTTATCTGGGTCAGAACGGACCACGTGTGGGCCCGCCCACCTTGGGGAGTGAGTAGTGCAAGAGACGGGCGGCCGACGCGGGCATTGCCCCAACCCCCCTCCCCCCGCCATCTTATATGGTGAAAAGAACCTTCTCTTGGCAGCTTTATGAGGTGACCTTGGGATGACCTTGGGTTGACCTTGAGGTGTCATTGTTCAGCCACACGACTCCCACCTGCGGAGAGTTGGGGGTGGGGGGGGGGGGGGGAGCGGTCGTTACGACGTTACATTTTCTGCCTATAATAATGTATGACCAGAGACCTAGAACAAAAGGATTCACTGAGAGTGATGAGAAACTGGAAACCAAGAAATCATCAGGAAATCAAGGCACAGGAATTTCAGGGATACAAGTTCTCAGATTTTGTCTGATTTCAGATGTTTTTCTTTTCAGTGCCTCTTAGTCTTATAATAACTTTAAAAAATATATTACCTACAATACGTTTTATGTAGCGTTTCTAAGAACATTTAAGATTTTGTCTATGCAGTTTCAGATTATTCATTAACACTGACTTACATCCCTGAGAAATACTCCAATTTGCAAAGCAAGCAGCATGAACGGTGCGTCCACACCTTCACAGGTACACAGTAAAAGTGCATCATCTCAGGTAGATTAGTCAGTCGGTACTATAGGGTGTACTGGGTGCGTTCTGCGACGGGGGAGGGGACGGGGGATAGGGGGAGGGGGCATGGGGTGGGGAAAGGGGTGGGGTAGAGGAGGGGAAGGGGTGATGTGTCACAGAAGACTCTTTCATACAACATCCCGTCTCCCTTTGTTACCCCCCCCCCCCCCCCGCTCCGCCCACCCCCCACCCATTCCTCCCTCTCAGTGAGGCAGCACTATAAAGAGGGCATTGGGTCCCACTGCTACAAATAGGCTACAAATAGGCACCTCATTTCATAGATTCGGTCACCGCCCCTGTGGCATAAAACTAGCTGAAAAGCTTTACCTTGTGCAGCCTGGTAAAATAACCCTCAAGGGTAGGCCGAACGTTAAACTCACCCCACAAACAATCCCCACCCCACCCCTTGCCACCACCCCTTGATCCCCATGCTGTCCCCCACCCCCCTGGTGTGGCCGTGTGAGATGTGACTGTGTCATGTCGTTGTCTCCTCACCAACAGCTGGTAGTACAGGTCAGGGTACATAGAGGGCGCCCCTACCCCGCACCCAATAACCCCTCTGACTAAGGCACGATCCCTCTTTCCCTCTGCTTCATAGATTTAGCAATCTACCTACATCTTGAACGCACATATTTATTTTGATATTTTTTACAAGTTGCCAATTGGTTTAGATTTCTGCGGGGGAAAAGCTTATATTTGTAATCTTTTGTCTTGGAATGTGTCAACCATTTTAATTATCGTTGTAATGATATACGAGCCGCGGGGGTAAGACCCGGAGGGGGCGCACAATCTCCACGTGTTGTGTGTCCACGTGTTGTACGACCACCCGAGGACGACCCCAAAGATGCTTCTATATCATATCACCCACTCACAGACCCACTCAATAATTAAATATTCAAACTATGTCGAAAACAAGGAGCGGTACGTACAGGCAGTCAATACTCACTACCCTTATACGTACCGCTGGTCGTCTGTGCAGGTGGTTATACAATCTCATTACTCAAGCCTAGGGCAGTCTGAAGGTTGTATAGTTAAAGCCTAAAGCACCCTGTGACTTTATGCACAACGAGGAAGTTGGGACGTACCCTACGGCCCCGGGGACCACTTATAGGGAGGCCCTTAGCCCGGCCAGACTTTGACCCCCCCCCCCCCCCAATTCCCCTTGGGGGGAGTGAGGTAGAGGCACACAGCCTACTTCAGGGCTATCAGCAATTCAATACCTCTGTCCCCACCAAGGACTCAGTGGTTTCCCACTCTTATTGCAAATAATGTCTCCACAGCACAGGGAAAAGAGGGAAAATAGCAAAAAGGAAAAAAAAATCCCTGACAGGAAAACAGAGAATTTCGAAATTTTAGCAAAACACAGGGTAAGCACAGGGACTTTCATTTGGCCAGGCTCTGTTATTCCTGATTCTCCAAATATTAGGGATTTGACTTCTTGTTGTTGGGTTGTCCACATTTTTTCTGCATGCACAGGCTTTTAAATTTGAACAACTTGCTGGAAATATCACATGGAAAGATTGTCACGCGGGACAGGGAAATCTCAGGCAAAACACAGTGAATTCGAAAACAAAATCTGAGTGGGGAGCCTGTGCCAAGACCAGTGGGGCTAACAGGGGCGGAACTGACTATAGCTGGCCTTATAGTCGACCTCAGGCCCGCATGTAGAGTAACCCCCTCCCCCCTCCCCTAGACGTACACACACCACTTAGATCTGGAGAACTCAATGACCCCTAAGGGGGGCTAGGGGGGGGGGGTGCTCCAGGTATGACCACCTCTTACACTGACCACAGCTATGGACTATGCCGACCACAGCACGACTGGCTCCCACTGACCTCTGTACCAGTTGACTTTTAAAGTTACCACGTCTCCCCAAACCACGTCAGAATCCAGCTTACCCCACTTCTAAATATCAATAACCTTGATTGAAGGGTACATGTAAAACCGTCACAGGAGCTTGAGAAATTACATATTGTAAAATACTACCATAGAAGCATATATTATAGAACGATTATGGTGAAACAACTAAAACGTTAGTTCTTGCTATATTGAATATTATGATGATATTGTATATGTATATTGTATATCGAATGAGATGATATGATAACAGATATTCTTACTGTAGTATAACGATGGCAATGATATTAATCAAGCGTTATATCATATTCTTGTATCATATTATGTTTATCAACAGTATCTATAGACCTTTATGTAAAAATAGATGTTCGAATAAAAAAAAGAGAAAATAAATAAATAAAAACTCTGTTGATTAGGGTGCTGGCGGTGTGCCTGTTTGGGGTCCCACACAGCGGTCTAAGTATGGGTCTGATCAGACTGAGCCCAACTACAGGATACAGGCCCAATTACAATACACGACTCTGAGCCGCGATATCACCGCGACGTGACGAGATTACAGACAATTATGATGCAGGAGTGATATGATTGTTGGATATCGGCAATTCTGAGTATTTTACACATGTGTAACAAAGACGTTTGTCTCTGATATGTGTGACGTCTCTGCGACATCGTCATATCGCAGCGCATGTCGTGTAGTGTAATACGGCCTTAAATAAGCCCCATTGCCGCCACTAACAGGCTAAACACGACGGGAACGTTATGGGTCCACTCACAGTAGTAAAGAGGGGGGGGGGGGGGGTTGGCACTATGTTTGGGCTATTTTAGAATCGAAAGTCAATGCTCGACTATTATTTGAGGTGTCGGTTGAGGCATGTGGCACAGATTCGGGGAGTTGTTTGATTTTTGACTTTTCGGTTTTGGAATATCAAACCTACTGGTTATGTCTGTGAGCGGGTCTGTGAGTGGATCAGTTGGCAGGTCTGTAAGCAGGTCTATGAATGGATCTGCGACTGTGAGTCAACTTGTGAGCAGACCTATGTAATTTCTGTGGGACTAGTATAAGTTATTGGACCCCTTGTCTCCCCACCCCCTGGGGTTCTGGGGAAGAATATAGGCCCCCAGCAGCCCCTGCTGATCATATAAGGTGATGATAAGGGGGACCCTGCACTGACCAAGTGGTTCTTCGGGCTCAATTGGTTCACTAAGGGATGAGGTACAGCAAAAATGATTTCCAGGTTTTGATCCCCTGCTGTTTGCCCACCATGTCACCTTCACCTCATAGATATAATCACCAAAGACAGAATTCGTCACAACTTGTTTTCGCTGTGAAAAAGACCCTGGCTGTCGGTATGGCACTAAACCTCCATCACTCTTCCCCCCTCCCGCCTTACCCCTAGGAGCAGCCCCCGTACGTCGGTGGCCGGGAGGAGGGCCGTGCCAAGTCCATGTGGTTCTAATGCCCCCCCCCCCCCCCTCTATAGGGGTCCCTGGGAAAGGCCCTCAGGCCGTCTCCGGGGCATATGGGGCGCCTTTACCACCCCGGCACGATACAACCACCCCCTGTACGTACAATGTACCACTGTATCTGTGTATGGGGGGGGGGGGGTGAACTAGATCAAGAACATAAAAAAGCTGGTCTCCAGTTCCCTCCTGGCTCCAGTGTCCTTGGGAAAACGCTATGTTTCTTCGTGTGTGTGTGTATGGGGGGGGGGGGGGGGGGAGTGCAGGGACAGGGGCGTAGCCATCCCTAAAGTCAAAGGGGGTTCCAGGTAAATCTAAGCAGTTTCCGACTTACATTTTTGGCAAAGATTCTTAACGTGTACTCATATTTTGTGAAATTTAAGGGGGTCCCAGTGACCCAGCCACCCCTCTGGCTCCGCCACTGGTGGGGGAGTGGGGGAGATTCATGTTGTTAAGATGTCAAACCCAAGAGTTGAAACTGTAAAGTATGTTGGCCGGACCCAGTTATAATACTTGGTAAGGAAAATATCAGAGTGGTGAAAAAGCCTTAGCCCCTGTATTTAGGGATGTGCAAATGCTTGCAAATTCTCACAAATGTACGAATTTTGTTACAGAATGTACGAGTTTTTCGCCCAAAATTATAAAGGAAATTGAAAATTCTATACAAAAATGCGCAAACTTTTGACTAGATTGTGTGAATTTTGCTGGTAGTTTTGCGAAAATAAATTCAGGTCTGCAAACTTAATACCTATTGACTATTGGAGAGTTGGTGTGAATAGGTTGAATAACCGGACGACCTCCTGCTTCCCCCAGAGGCCCCCCTGACCCCATCAACACCCCATGGCTACCAAAACACCCAGACCACAGATAACAAAACAAACCACTTAAACGCCCTTCCCCGCTGTGACGTAACGTCATGACGTCACTCATGACGTCACCCAGGTGCCCGGATGATGTGGGAACAATCCGATTTGTTGAGGGAGTCCAGCGGAGGATATGTGTGTTCCCTTAAACCCCTTACCACCGTCCCCTGTCCCTTAGACTAAAGCCCCATACCCACGAGGCGATTTTTACACAGTCGGCACACTCACTGCTGCCAAAATCAGCCGATTCTTAAGGTCGCCCGTTAGTATGATATATTGAAATGTGCAGATTTGATCTGAACCACCAGCAAAATTGTCCGATTCCAAGGGCAGAATCCGCCGATTTTAGCAGCGATCTGTCGACGAATCAGGCATAATCGCCTAATGGGTATGGCGCTTTAGTCTGACCAGTACCCGTACCTATAGAACACCCCCCCCCCCCCCCGGCCCACCCAGGCTGCTCATAACGGGACCCGGGGGGGGGGGGGCTGCTGAGGAGACGGGGAGAATAGACCTATTTAGGGGCAGTCTGGTCCAGGGAGACGGTCAGAATAGGGCGACAGAGAGGAGGGGAGGGGGTTGAAAGATTGTGCGTGTTAAGGAGTGGGGGACCTTCTGTAGAGGTGTGGATAGGGGCGCCTTAGAGTGTTGAATTATACCAACGAGTATACATAGAATTATACCAACGAGTATACATATTATCTTCTACTCCTTGATTATACAGAGACGGGAATGATACCACTCCAGATTTTAAGAAGGCGGTGCACGTGGACAATGTTTTGGTGATTGAGGCCGGGTAAGGTGGAGGTGGAGGGGCTCCTTAGCTCTTTGGGTTGGCGGTATATTCGGTACATACATGGAAAGCCCTCACATCTTACCTAAAGAAGCCCTTATACCCCTCTCCCAGAGGCCCTTCACCCCGACCTTCACTGACCTTGGGCCCCCTGGTGGCAACTGACTCAACTAAGGGGGGCAGGTGGGGGAGGGTCAGAAGGAGGCTGAGAGGGGTGTTTGCGGGGGTTGTCTAATTGTGATGGACAGCACCTTCTGAAGGAGTGAAGAGTACAAAAAATAGAGGATGGGGGCGGGCTCCCTATTTGTGTCAGACCAGGCTCGGGGGGGGGGGGGGGGGGGGGGGACTGGACACAAGAAGGGCTGGGAGCGGGAGCTGCTGCGAAGAGAGGTTGGGGTTATAAAGTCGTATGTTAAGGTGTGTGTGTGTGGGGGGGGGGGGGGGGGGGGCGGTTCGCCAGGTGGAACCTAAGTCTAATCCTGAGTGGGGGAGGGGCTGAGATATGGGCGTAGGGAGGAAGGGAGGCCGGGGACCCCCCCCCCCCCCCCCCCGGGACGCTCAGGTGGGCGACAGGTGATTAATGTTGGACCTGTGTGAGTTGTGTGAGTACAGGAGCCACAGGTGGGTGGTCAGTGGGTGGTCAGTGGTGACCACTCCCTGTTTACCTGTAGCGTCCCCCCCCCGCCCTTTTATCAGGGAGTTCGGGCATTAATCAAGGCGTCAATAGAGGACGATACACCAAGTTCGTCCGTCTCCAAGTAATCACTTGACAACCACCACCACCCTCCACCACCGCCAACCCCAGGGGTGGATCGTAGAATTTGAAAAACAAGAGGAGGGGGTGCCATAGCAGATTTACATTAAAAAAAATTATTTGGGCAAAATAAAAAAATATTATAAAAAAAAGAGGTGGGGGTGGGTGAGGGCTTACATGCGCGCCTCAAACCCTCTCAATCCTTCTCCCCCGCCCCCCCCCCCCCCCCCCCGCCTTCATGCACCCCGTCCTCGCGTAGTCCACAATCACCTTTGTAGTCGATGCTGACAGTAGTACTCCGGTGTCCGACGACAACCCCCTCCGTCCGCCGCTCTCACACCCCCCACGTAAATCCGGGTCGCCGGGGGCTGCTGTGGAGTATTGGGCTAAAGACGACCTGAGATGTAAATTCCCGACGACCGTCCTCGATTTTATGACAGGATTCTTTGACTTAAACTCCTTGAATATTCGGAGATTTCTTCGATTTTAAGGCGGGATGCTTTGACTCAAAATCCTTGAATATTCGGAGATATCCTCGATTTTAGAACGGGATTCTTTGACTTTAACTCCTTGAATATTTGAGGTTTTCCTCTCTTTCAAGACAGGATGCGTTGCCTCAAAATCCTTAAACTATTCAGGAAATTTCTCGCACGAGGTGTTGTCGCTCCCAGGGCTGGCCTTGACGTGACGCGGTGCCTGCAAACCGGCAGTAGATTAGGCCTCGCCGGGTGGGCGAAAAGTAGGAGTACTAGGTAGTAGGTAGTAGTAGAGAGAGTCAAGATAAAACTCTGGTAGTAGTAGAGGCAGTGGGGTGGGCCTCGTCCACGGCCCCGCCCCCCTCTGTCTGACCACGTCTCCCCAACGTCCACTCCCCTCTCAAGGGCCCTCACTGCCACTACAGGAGGACCAGAAGCTGCTCTAGTCAGGGCAGGAGTGGTCAGTGTGTGAGGGGTCCCCTCTGTCTGACCACGCTTCCTCTTTCTCCAGTAGACCCCTCAGCGCCCGTCGTCTCCTGGATCGGGCCGGCCTGACCAAACCACAGGAGGACCAGGAACCACTCCTGTCTGGAGTGGTCAGTGTGAGAGTGGTCAGTGAGAGAGTGGCCAGTGGTGGTCAGTGAGTAGAGTGGTCAGGGTGTGTTGTAAGGGCCTGCTCCTGTTCTGGGGGTCCTGGCGTGGAGTCGCCGAGTGTTTTAAGGCCCCCCTGGCCCCGCTAGCCGCAGTGTGTGACTCAGTGGTGTGTCTCGGGGAGTCCTGTCGTCCCCAGCCTTAACTCTCAGCTGCCGGTCCTCTGTCCCTCTCTCCCTATGAGTGTGGAGTGTAGAGTGTGTTGTGTGCAGCCCGTCCCCTACCGTCACCGTCCGTTCTGCCCGGCCGTCGGCCTCCGTCTACCCGTCCCCCTCCACTCTCCTCCCCCCGGCCCTCGCTACACTCTCCCAGCACCCAGCCGCCTCCACTCTCCGCTCACAGGTCGGGTGGGGTGTGGGGGCGGGGCCGGCCCCCGGGGGGTTGGGTAGCGGGGGGAGGTGGGTGTTCAAAGACTGACAAAAATTGCGGCCCATGCAATTTTCCTTGTCTCATCGGCTTGTAAATCGCTTCAGTTGTTAACGTATATAGTTTCCCTAAATGTGTGTGTACTGTAAGCTTATACCTGCATCTAGGACCTCGGCCCTGTCTTTTTGAAAAGGGCAAACTATATTAGGGAATAGTTTGACTCAATAAATAAAGATTACAAAACAGTTTGAGTGACATGGCGTGAGGTACTAAGGGCGGAGGGGGGGGGGGTTGAGGGTGATAGCGGGGGAGGAGGGGGTGTTATGGGTCATGTAGGGGCCAGTGGGGTGCGACCTCCTACTGCCACTTGTATGTGAGCATGTGACCCGAGACATGTCATATACATGTCCATGTCAAATTTGATGATCGCCTATGTACATGTCACGACCAGTTCTACGCTTTGCTGTAGGCCTATCATGCGTGATTTATGTTAAAATGCACCAGTGGCGGATTAAGAGGGGGGGCCCTTTATTTTTGGCAAATGTATATTTTCTAAACATAAAATTCTTGGATATGTAGGGCCAAGTGGAAATTTTTGTGTGTGCAAATCTCTGGATCCGCCCCAGACAATGGGAGATCAGAGACATGGGAGAACAGGGACATGGGAGAGCAGGGCGAGGGACAAGGGAGAACAGGGACATGGGAGAACAGGGACATGGGAGAACATGGGCATGGGAGAACAGGGACATGGGAGAGCAGGGACATGGGAGGTCATGGGCATGGGAGAACAGGGACATGGGAGAGCTGGGACATGGGAGGTCAGGACGCCCAAATCCAGGGTCTAAAAATCAACAGAGAGCAAGAACTAGCAGACTTGCCATGAGGAAGTTAGTCGTTTTAGAAATCACCCCTAGGCCCTCACCAGAGGCAGCCGTGTTTACACTCTGTCATCCGGGCACTGTTGACTCCCGGCATGCCTCAGTGACCGTCACGGCTCGTTGACCCCCCGATGACGTCACACACAGACCGGCGTCTGGGCAGCGTCTTCCCGTGTCTTAGTCTGTTGAGTTCAGACCCCAAAGTGCCATTATGCAATAGCTCATCTGGGTCAGAACGGACTACCCATGTCTGGGGTGGGGGGTGGGGGTCATCTGGAGGAGGGGTAGACTGTAGTTACATCCAGGTCCGCCAGTCGCCTAAACTTACTTACATGAGGTAGCTAGGTCGTGGAAGGACTTAAAGGAGAAGAAGAAGAAATAATGCTAATACAATGTCTAACATTAGGGAAACCACCCACCAGGCTTGTGGTACTCACCAATTCTTGAAGACAGCGTGACGTCACATAATTCCGCTTGTCCCTGTCTTATCAGCTGCCTATGCTACCTACACACCTGTAACCAGGTGGCCACGGAGGGGACAAACAAACCACGAAGGGGACACTGCTGGTACCCGCGTTTCACTGTCATAACATTGGCTGGATAGCGGCCCATCTTTTACCCCTGTCTTCGAGAATGGGAGAAGCAATAAAATGAGAGAAAAAGGATCCCCCTGCGACCCCCTCCCCATCACCCGCCCACACACCCAGACTACACTACACTGGTTGACACACTAAGACCTTACACAGAGCCTCTCAGATGAAGATCACACCACTGTCTGACCCCTGACCCCTGCTGACCCCTGACCTCTGACCCCAGACGGAGGTCAGTGTCTGGGACGCCCAGACAGACGTCCGTCATCTCACACACACATACAGGACGTATTCTTATCACATAGACCGACTGTATGAATATAAAACGTGAGGGCCGGGATATGAGTACGGCGTTCTGCGATCTCACACACACATACAGAATGTATTCTTACCACTTAGACCGACTGTATGAATATAAAACGTGAGGGCCGGGATATGGGTACGGCGTTCTGCGATCTCACACACACATACAGAATGTATTCTTACCACTTAGACCGACTGTATGAATATAAAACGTGAGGGCCGGGATATGGGTACGGCGTTCTGCGATCTCACACACACATACAGAATGTATTCTTACCACTAAGACCGACTGTATGAACATAAAACGTGAGGTGACGGCATATGGGCATGGCGTTCTGTGATCTCACACACATACAGAGTGTATTCTTACCACTTAGACCGACTGTATGAACATAAAACGTGAGGTGATGGCATATGGGTACAGCGTTCTGTGATCTCACACACACATACAGAATATATTCTTACCACTTAGACCGACTGTATGAACATAAAACGTGACGTGACTGGATATAGGCATGGCGTTCTCTGATCTCTCTCTCACACACACACGGAATGTATTCTTACCACATAGACTGACTGTATGAATATAAAACGTGAGGTGACAGCATATGGGTACAGCGTTCTGTGATCTCACACACATACTGAGTGTATTCTTACCACATAGACCGGCTGTATGAATATAAAACGTGAGGTGACAGCATATGGGTACAGCGTTCTGTGATCTCACACACATACTGAGTGTATTCTTACCACATAGACTGACTGTATGAATATAAAACGTGAGGTGATGGCATATGGGCATGGCGTTCTATGATCTTACACACACATACAGAATGTATTCTTACCACATAGACCGACTGTATGAATATAAAACATGAGGAACGGCATATGGGCATGGCGTTCTGTGACCTCACACACACATACAGAATAGAGACAGGGACAGGAAAGAGAAGTACAGGAACACCAAAGAAATACAGTGGAACAAGGAAGGGAACAGAAATGGGGATAGGGACAGACCCAGAGACACGCCGGGAGACACAGCCACTGAAATGTTTGTGTTTTCTGAAAGGTCAAAACGTCAACATTCCTGGAACCGACTGTCGTCCCGTGACCCCACTGAGTCAGAGAGGGAGAGGGGGTGGGGGGTTTGGGTTCTCGGCAAATACAAATAATACCGGCGACATTCCTGTGGGATGCGCCGCCTCACAACGTCCCCTCCCCCATCTCCCCGCGAACACGACCCAGCCATTCTTCCCACTTTTGTCCAGTAGCCCCTGCTGATCGTTAATAAAGGTGATGATAGGGGGGACCCAGCACTGACCAAGTGGTTCTTTGGGTTCAATTCACGGTTAGTGTCTGGGTTGTATAAGGGATGAGGTACAGCCAGAACGATTTGCAGGTCTTGATCCCCTGCTGTATTGTTGTAAGAACCGGACACCCCGGATCGTGGACTGGCCCGGAGGTTGGAGGGGGAGGTCGGAGGGGGGGGGGGGGGGGGGCATTCTTCTGATTCTTTAAAGTCTCTGAGATACCACACGGCGCTACCGGACCTACCCAAGGGGCGGGGGGGGGGGGTGAGGGGGCACTGACCGACGTCTGGAGTAGGACCCCGAATAGGACCCATGGCCGTGAGGGGGTGGGGGGAGTTATGAGTTATTAGGAGCCACCCCCCCCCCCTCCCCGTCCCCTGCCTGCTCCTGTTATGGTCAAACCCGACCCTGTAAGTTATAGGGGGCGCCACGGTCACCTAACCTTGAGTGTCAGGGGGTCGGGGGGACCGGGGGGGGGGGGGCAGGACCCCACAGGTCACGTGACGTACCCCCGGGGACGCCCCCTACCGGGAGATGGCGGAACACAGAAGGTCCTCAGCCGGCGGGTATTTGTCTGTAATTTGGGGGCGGCCAGACCCCCCCCCCCCCCCCCCCCCCCCCCACCTCATTCCTCTACCCCTAGTGACACGGTCATACTGACCCTCCCCCCCCCCCCCCCCCCCCCCGTAGTTACTTAACTCATTGAGTCCTCCAGGCACCCTGACCCCGCCGTGACCTTGACCCGCGGCTGACCTTGGGCCGACCTTGAGGGGCTGGGGAGTCGTCAGAGCGTGACGAGGGTTAATGGGTCCGTTACCAGGGTGTTGTCAGGGTGAGATGGTGGGTCATGGGGTCGTCATGGTGACATGATGGAGTAGCATGTCACTTTAACATGTCACCCGTCATTGTGCCACAGACTGGAGCATTTTGATTAAATTGTTAAATTAATACCTTAACGTAAATGTATGAATGTGTCAAAGTAAAACTCAAGAATATACGGGGGGTCGTTTTGATATTTCCCCAAGTATCTTATTTCATGTTCAATAATGTTACCCTTCGGAATGAAAAAGGTAATCCTAGATTTCTATGTAAGATACCTCTGAGATATTGATTGAAATTTAGTCTACTTCGCACATACTTATTGTTTTTGTAGACCTCGTCAATATAGGTTTAATGTGAAACACTAAGCAATGTCTATGTAAAACATGAAACATGAGCCATGAACCATAAGTACACGTGTACTTAGACGAGGTAATGGTAGGTCTGTGATGGTGGTTAGTTATTATTAGACCGTCTGGCTGTGATATACCCCCTCACTGAGGGAGCGTCATGCGAGGTAGTGACTAGTTGAAGGGCATTGCCCTTACCCTGCGCGTCGCCCTTACCTCGGCAGGGTACCAACCACACAGGGAAAACAGGGGAAATGGCAAAAAGAATCAAGAACTCCCTGACAGGGAAAACACAGGGAATTTGCAAATTGTGCCAAAACACAGGGAATAGACAGGGAATTTCATTTGGCCAGGTTATGAAATTCCTGATTCTCAAGATATTAAGGGTTCAACTTTTTGTTCTTGTGTTGTCCAAATATTTTCTGCACGCAAAATCTGAGGGAAAATACAGGGAATTTGAAAATGGAACTTCGGTTGGTACCCTGTCCTGCCATGGTGAAGGTCATGTCAAGGGTAAGCAGGGCACCTGACCAGGATGGCCCTAGACCCTTAAATTCGACAGGGCGACACGGCCCATTCGGCCCTTTTTGGGCCTCGTGACATGGGACATGGCTATTTCTTAAATTCGACAGGGCGACATGGTCCTTTCTTAAATTCGACAGGGCGACATGGGCCTTTCTTAAATTCGACAGGGCGACATGGGCCTTTCTTAAATTCGACATGCGACATTAGGACCCCCCCATCAAGGGCCCCACCAGGGGCAGGAACGTCTTGACCACCTTAACACAAACTACAAGAGACCTGTCGAAATTAAACATTGTATACATGTTGAAGTCTATATTACCGAGCTGGAACTATTGTAGGCGTTTATGAATATTTTGTTATAATCACCCTGTTAATTTGATAAAGTCTGATGTAGGTTATATTCCGCATAATTCACGAGTTAATGTGTGCTTGTTTTTCTCTTTGCAGGTAAGCATGCTTTCACATGTATACGTGGGGAGTACTGGGTGCGGCCATAATCTGTAAGTATAACACGTACGGCACGTGAGAATGGTTTCAAAACGTTTACTATGTGTTGTGGTTAGGTTGACTCAGTTCTAATAACTATATAGAACACCATGTTCACTGTGGGTGTGCAGGGACCCCAACCCTTCCTCGGGCGTCGCGCCAAACGTCCACTAGAGTCAAGGTAGCTCAGTGTGTAAGGGCCTGGGTTTGATTCCAGTGTACGGGGTATGGCCAAACAGAGAGAGAGAGAGAGTGAGAGACAGACAGACACAGCACACAGTCACACACAGTCACACACATAGACACACATAGACATACAAAGACACACAGACACACAGAGACACACAGACAATCATAATAGACTCACTCACACACACACTCACACACACTCACACACACTCACACACACACACACACACACACACACACACACACACACACACACACACACACACACACAGATACATAATGAAATTCGCACATTACCACACAGAATTTGGACATTTGTGCCAATTTGGGAGGATTTTCACATAACCTCTCAAATCGACTCATGGAATAAATAATGAACCGCACTTCTGCCCCCATTTGAGCGAATTTGTGTAATAACTAATTAAATGATAAAAACGTAACCCCCTCCATTATAAACTCATACCTGAAGGTCTTCCAGGTCCTTGGGGGGGGGGGGGGACTTCTCTTCTCAATGTCCGGATGTGTGTGTTTTGAAAACAGACCCATTTTGTAGGACACTGCAAGTTGTAAAACCTACCCATTATGAAGGGATATATATATATATATAATGTACATATATTTCATACACCCATATGTAAATAATCATTATTGATTATGCCACATTAAAATCTATTTATTTAATTCCATTTCCCTTAATTTACATAGAAATTATTCAGTTTCAACTCTTTTCTACATGACTATGTATAAATTCTCTTAAATACCTTACCCATATTGAGTGAGGGGTCTGATTTTGCACCCATTTTGAGTGAAATCTTCTCACTCATTACACTGGCTTTCACTCACTTAATTGAGGCCGATAAAGGACCCGTCTCCTTCACTTTTCGACACACACATCTCGGCAGGTTTGAGACCAAGTCCTCTCAAATCGACTCATGGAATGAATAATAAAACCGCGCTTCTCCTGGGTAATTAAATGATAAAAACGTACCCCCGTCCATTATAAACTCGTACTTGAAGGTCTACCTTCAGGTTCTAGGCAGGTGTTGGCAGAGGGTGGTTTGACGTAACTGGCGTAGGGCCAGGATTATTGAAATGTCAAAAGTGAGCCGAGAAGAGGCTTGGAAAGGACACGTGCACTCGCCCACACTCTCCCCACACATCCCCGGTCACAGCCCATGGTTTTACAGGTGTAGGCCTCACAGAGCATCCGCCCTGAGAGTGACGTAACGAAAAATGTCGTCTGCTTTTTCCCGCCAAAACACCCAGCCTCGTTTTGGAGTGAAGTCCTGACGGTAAACGTCAAGACGAATGTCAACAACGTCAATTATGTCAAAATACGCGTCTGTTTTTACGCTAAAACCTGTCGTAGAGCGACGAACGACTGGGTCATACACACAGCTATTTAGTCAACCTCCCTTTTATGTCGGTAACCAGGGTGTGAGTGCCAACAAGAGGGCGGTCGACCTTGTCAATTTTTTTATCCACAATTGTTTTGTTTTTCTGTCAAGAAAAAACACGGTTTTAAACATTTGCCGCTTACTTGTGAGTCAAACTAAGCTTTTCTCTCGTGAGACTGTGAAGGGGAATGCTACAACAATTTAGAATGTGTTAGACTGAAAAAAAAACAAAAAACAAAACAGAACAGAGTGCTATTGTGCTAATAGTCTAGCTGTATATAGCCTCGTTAATGTAGATTATGGGATAATATTTAGTCATTAATAACTCATAATCGTCCAAAAGCATTATGTAAATTAAGTGAAACTGTCCAATAGTCTGACAGAATACAAACTCCTTTCTCGCTTCAGATTCCCTTGTAATCATCGCTCCGACTATAGCATTCTGGGGAGTGCCGGAACTACTTTTCGCTGGACTTGTTACCAGCCTGACTTAACACCTTCTATAAGAACTACTTTTTCGCGGCAGGCCACATGCGTGATGCGGTCGCGTAGTACTACAGTAAAAGTGCATGACGAAAAAAGGCTATAGTCGGAGCGAGTATTACATGTGGAATCCGAAGCGACGGGGGAGTATGGACAGAATATTGGATAATAAACAGCTAACAGACGAATCCAGGGATTTTAAAAAAAGGGGGATATATTCTACCAGACCTTCATTAAAAAAATGTTAGCCAAAAATAAGGGTTGGTACCCCCAACCCCCACCCCAACACCTGTAGTATTGGGAAGTGGTCATCATGACGCCCAAGTGGTGTCCCATTGGCTACCGACATAACCTTGACAGGCACCCAGACAGGTTCCCCTCCATAAACTGTGGAACAGGGACGAGTTAGCCATCTGAGTATGAATCCTAGTAAGGTAAAAGATCAGTGGGATATATAATTAGTTTGCTACCCGTTTCAACTTTTACTGGCACCCACAACAAAACATGCATCGAGACTATAGTACTGGTCACTTTGCCACGGCTGACACTTCGTGATGTGACACGGCCCCCACGTGGCCGGACCTGGATGATAATCGGGGACTAACCCTGATCCGGGATCATCCCGCGCTCCTGGCGGTCAGCTCGAGGATTAGCGTGTCGGGAATGACTCCTGTATGGGCTGCACTGATACTTACACAGACACATCAGTATTATAATCATACATGGCTTACGACCTAATAAATAACTTATCACCCGCACGAATGATGAGCTGTACATATTGAGGGCAGTGCGTATTGCGAGGCCATATACGTACTGGTCCCTGTAGACTGCTTCTAATCACTAGTTGTAATATATTTTGAATATTGCTTGGGTGATAACCCCCCCCCCCCTCCCCCACGTTGCTTCTCATTATAGTATGTTAGACAACACCGGCCATGGGGGGTCCACCATTTTCATAATACTTTAATTTTCTTTGTCTTCCCCCCCCCCGCCACTTATGACTCCAGATATGCATAAGAAAATTCTTAAAATTTAGAGTAACTTCACAAACTAGTTCCAGGCTAAACAATGTAGTTCCGGTTTCTCTGATTGGCTGAATCAAGACCCTCATGGAGCATATACACTATGTCATATGGGCCAAATATTTATATCCAGGGAACTTGAAATGCCATATACCGAATACTTATATGGATTTCCTGTATAATTTTATTGACAAGTTGCTTTTGACAAGTTGGGGACCACTCTTTAGGCTATATTCTGAAATTTTAAAGTAATTCTGTAAAGAAACAGGATTGGTCATGTGGTGTGGCCCGGGATCGAACTGGGGACCATGGGATCCTGATCCGATTAGACTCCTCGCTACCTGAGCTGAATCCCGCTGGCTCGCGACATGGCCTCACACGGCACACAAATAATCTTAATTGACCAGATTAATCTCCCGCAAAGCACATACAAAAATAGTATGACACCACAGTGTGTGCTTCCAGCCTTCAAAGACCCCCCGCTGAACCCCTGCTGAACCCCTGCTGATTCAACACTGAACTCCTACTGAACCCCTACTGATTCATCATTGAAACCCCTACTGAATCCCGACTGACCACCACAGTTGCGTGTGGGGACCCAGGGAGAGCTTAGCTCATGTTATAAAATCCCCAGTCCAGGGGGCAACTTGACCCTAAGAGTCGAAATGATGAAGAGGGGGCGGGGGGCCCTGGCTTCAAGAAATAACTTGGGAATTTTAATTTGGGATGTAAATGAAAACACATCCCTCGTACGCTTCCAACTTTAGATACTTTTCACGATGTCTAAAATGAATAAACAACTGGGTTCCCTGATCTCCCTTGAGGCTATGCGGGTATTTCCCCCTGACCTTGACTGGGTTCCCTGGTCTGTGCTGAGGCCGTGCGGGTATTTCCCCCTGACTGGGTTCCCTGGTCTGTGCTGAGGCCGTGCGGGTATTTCCCCCCGACTGGGTTCCCTGGTCTGTGCCGAGGCTGTGCAGGTATTTCCCTCTGACTGGGTTCCCTGGTCTGTGCTGAGGCCGTGCGGGTATTTCCCCCTGCCTGGGTTCCCTGGTCTGTGCTGAGGCCGTGCGGGTATTTCCCCCTGACTGGGTTCCCTGGTCTGTGCTGAGGCCGTGCGGGTATTTCCCCCTGACTGGGTTCCCTGGTCTGTGCTGAGGCCGTGCGGGTATTTCCCCCTGACTGGGTTCCCTGGTCTGTGCTGAGGCCGTGCGGGTATTTCCCCCTGACTGGGTTCCCTGGTCTGTGCTGAGGCCGTGCGGGTATTTCCCCCTGACTGGGTTCCCTGGTCTGTGCTGAGGCCGTGCGGGTATTTCCCCCTGACTGGGTTCCCTGGTCTGTGCTGAGGCCGTGCGGGTATTTCCCCCTGACTGGGTTCCCTGGTCTGTGCTGAGGCCGTGCGGGTATTTCCCCCTGACTGGGTTCCCTGGTCTGTGCTGAGGCCGTGCGGGTATTTCCCCCTGACTGGGTTCCCTGGTCTGTGCGGAGGCCGTGCGGGTATTTCCCTCTGACTGGGTTCCCTCGTCTATACCGAGGCCATGCGGGTATTCGGGATGTTTGGCTGGTTCCCGGGCTGATACCGACAGGTGCCCTTAGCCTGGCGCCCCTCCAGCCGGCTACCAGCGCCCAGGCAGGGGGCGGCTTACTTCCGGTGACGTCACTCCCTGCTCAACTCAGCAACATACTGCACTGACAAAGATTTTCATTTTTTTCTCCGGATTTCTGGAATTTGCCACTTCGGAAGAAAAAAATATGGTTTTATGGTTGTAGAGAAGTCTATATTCTCCATTGAGGAGTTTGGCAGAGACAGTCACTGGGTGAGTTATAGAGAAAAATCTGTCATAGAGAAGTCTATATACTGCACTGAAGAGTTGGGCAGAGACATTCATTGGGCGAGTTATAGAGGTAAAACCATCACAGGGAAGTCTATATATTGAATTGCGGAGTTCGGTAGAGAAATCATCGGGCCAGTTATAGAGGTAAAACTGTCATAGAGAACTATATACTGCACTGAGGAGCACTGGGGGGGAGAGGATATCTGTGGTTCTCCAACAAATACAAATAACATTGCATGCAGGTGACAAGAACAAACGACATATGCACCCCTCGCCCCTTCATACCCACAACCGAGGCTCTTATAATTAACACACATACCGCCCTCCTGGTTGCCTTTCATCACAATAGGCATACGCCCCCCCTCCTCCTCCCCCCCCCCAACACCACCACTAAACACACCTGATGGTCTATACTAACCTCCTCCCCCCCCCACACACACACATCTAATGGGGCAACCTCCAGGCCCACTTTCACATGCAAGGATATGGTTAGAAAAAACAAGAAAAGAAAAATAAGGGGGGGGGAGGAACCATAACAAACGCCTTATACATGTATCCACAATCACCCTTTTTAAGCCTGTCAATATTTATACTCTTGATGGGGGGTCCTGAATTTAAGGAACGTCCATGTCGCCTTGTCGAATTTAAGGGACGTCCATGTCGCCCTGTCACTAGAATTTAGAGGTCTAGGGTGATAACATGCGATATTTTCACATTGCAACCTGCGATATGATGGTAATGTTGCAAGCACTTTATCGCACAGGTGTAGAAACACCTAGAGGGCGTAGGCAGGGGAGGGGGGGGGGGGGGGAACCAGCCCCTGAACCAGGCCCAGCACCCCCCCCGTACTTACCAGACTCAGCTGTGTTTGTCTACCGCCAATTAAACCTACCACTGGGAGGGAATACAGCAGGGAAAAAGACGTGGGTCATAGAAGGAGGTTTTATAATGTCACTTTAAACCTGGTCATATATACAACTGTTTTATTAGGGGTGTAGATGGGGGCTGGGGTGTCCTTATGTCGCATGTTAAATTTAAGAAATGGACATGGCGCATGTCACTATATTGTCATTTGTCATGTCATGTGTTGAAATTAAGGCCAAGGTATCATCCGTGTGACGGACGTGATTAGCTCCCTTGTAACGACCTTGAAGTGGCGCCAATTTTGTGACGTGACCAATAACGTCGCCGGATAACGTTCCAAAAGTGGAAAACACGTCACTGGGTGCGACGTCGTTAGGCTTAGGGGTGGAGACCTTAACCCTACAAACCCAAGGACGATACCCTAGCTTTTAGGAAATCCTCTATACCATTTCGGTTATTTTTTTAACTCCTGTTGCTAAGGTGGGGCCCTTGATGGGGGGGTCCCAATGTCGCATGTCGAAGTTAAGAAATGGCAATGTCGCCCTGTCGAATTTAAGAAAGGGCAATGTCGCCCTGTCGATTTTAAGAAAAGGGAATGTCCCATGTCATTATCTTTTAAAATCCCATGTCGCATGTCACTAAGCCCTAAAAAGGGCCATGTCGCCCTGTCGAATTTAGGGGTCTAGGGCCATTAAGGTCTGTGTCGCGTGTCGAATTTAAGAAAAGGCCATGTCTCCCTGTTGATTTTAAGGGTCTACACACATTTCATTGGTATATAATGTTAAAAACGGCCGTTTAGGACATTATACTGGTAACAAGTGTCATTTAAAGGTGAAGGTCATGAGAGGTCATAGGGGTCATCGGGTCAGTGGAAGGTCAATATAATAGAAGAAAATGTCAGTAAAATACTAACATGTAGCGACGTTCATAAGTGGATTAAAATGTCATTGGGTACAGAAATTGTCGTTAACCAAGACAAATGGGGACCTGAGGTCAGCCTTAATCTAGAGGTCAAGGTCGTCTGAGGTCACGTGGTGAACATTCACTGCGGGACTGAACCGTCACTCTCCAACCCGATCTCTGCCCTCAGCTTTAAGTTTCTGCCATTAAAAGATGCTTGGAGAGTTTAGTTTGGGCCAGTGGAGTCGGAGAGTCACTGGCCCGACGTCAGTACCGACGGACGACGTCAGAGGGCGTACCGACGGCCTGTGACGTCACAAACGGAGGTCAGGTGACTGTGACGTGACGCCTCCCTGTACTAAACAGCGGCCGGGGGTGGATTAGTAATAACGAGAAAACAAAAATACAGTATGATTCAGGCCTAGAGTGTGTTTTTTTCCTATTTGAGTTTTATTAATAAACAAATAAGTCTAGTAACAGGTAGAGTAAGCAACAGCAACAAAACAACAAAAGAACGGTTTGGCCATGAGAGTTGGAGATTTGTAGTAAAATGACCAGGCTTGTGCTATTAGTAGGTACTACCAACCCAAAAATAAATTTTTGCTTTTCACTCTGGATTGTGGATATTTTGAAAGAGCGTTGGCTTTAAAATCCAAAACTTTTTACCAAATTATTCTATCTTAATTAGAACCCAAGATATGAAATAAAATGTCCCTGAAAAGTGGGGGTAAATTCTGTCATATTTTCCATACATTGCCTATATAAGTATTGTGACTGATCACAGGTTGACCCAACAATAGGAAAAACTTTAAATTTGTGTAATTTTTGAACCAATGAAGTGATGAATATGAAATAAAAAGTGACATAATGAGGAAAGAATCAGTGATGTAGATTACCAAATTTTATTCTGTTTTTCAAAAATTGCATTTTGGACAAAAATTGTATTCAAAATCCAGAGGTTTACTATCAAAAAGTGAAAAGAGGTATCAGAAAATTTATATAGTCACTTCCAATGATTATGACAGCTATCATTACATTGTTCAATACAATGATATGCGATTTTAGGTCAGATTGCCCAACAAATCTAGAAATGATGTATTTAGACATGAGCCCACATACCAAAAAGTATCTGTGGGAGAATTAGGGGCCCAAAATTGGCGCACTTAATATGAAGAGCTGCGCATCCTCTTAATTAATTCAAGTTTGGTTATTCCTATACAGAATTTTCCAAGGAATTCGTTGGTGCGGTCCATTTTCACGTTGGACCCCTTTTTTGTTCTGAAACAGTGCTTCAAAAATGTTCTCTCTTTTTGAGACCCTAAAAATTTGAGAAATATTTATTTCTAAAATATGTGACTCGGCTCAAAATAAAGATCTGGGAATTTGCTTTAAAATGATACTTGGAATGGACCATTCCCTTCAGTAGATCCTGAGATATTGCAAAATGAAAAGGACATAAAGATATATGCTAAATTTCCAGGTGGTCACAGAAAACAGTGCTAAACGTGTCCAGATTCTGCACCCCGTGCGTTGGTAGTACCTACTATTAGGCCTATCATTAACTAGGAGCTTCATAAATATTTATAGCCGTCATTTCCCCACTACCCCAATTACTGGGGTACAAATAACCCAGTCACGTGACCTCTTCTACCCTCAGAACCCACATCACCCCCGACAACAACCCCCTTCACCCGACATGCACCTCACTTCCGGGTAGGGGCCACGCACCACAACTCTTTGACGACCAAAAAAAGACCAAAAAAAGAAAAAGAAAAAAAAGAAAGAAAAAGAAAAAAAAGAAAGGACCACAAAATACATAGATGGTGTTAAGAGCTTTCCATTAAGTATGTACGCTCAAGGGGGAAAGGGAGTGTGAAATTTTTCGCAAATTTGCGCAGTTCTTGTACAAATGTAATGCGTGTTTTTGTCCCGAGGGGCTGGGGGCTGGGGCGGGGCGGGGGGGTCTGAGATTCTTTAAAATGTGCATACGTACTATATGGAAGGCCCCTTTTGGTATTTTGACAGTATGTGAAGAAACGTTGTAGGAAATGCGGTTGTCTCTGCTGAACTTAAAAAAGGATAGAATAGAGATAGTGAGAAAATTCCCCCCCCCCCCCCCCTTGTGGATGTTAGAATTTGCGCTGTGCGCTCTTTGCCCCGTGTTCACCTGCATATAAGTGTATGGGGGTAGGGGGATGGGGACAGGTAATGACATGATAATCACATCATGATTTGTCCCACAATGACATGCTTTGTCATGATACCCTCACTTACATGGTAAAATGGCGCGAGGGGGTTAGAGGCGCTGGGGGGGGGGGGGGGGGGGGGCTCACCCCCTATACCATGCCCCGTATACCCGCCTCAGACTAAACTCCCCGCATCTTCAGTGACATCCTTCTCAGAAACTACGTGCAGCACGAAACTAAAAACCAGCATGCGGCTAAAAACCAGCATGCGGCTGTAGAAATACTGGGGGTAGGAACCTGTGTACCCTTTGTGGAGGTGTACCGTGCAGAGATGCCATTTTTCCTACTTTTGTAGGATTTCCTACTTTTTGGTGATTTTGGATTGCTCATCTGATTTTTCCTACATTGCTGTAATATTTGTTTTAAGAGTATTTTTGTGTTAGTTGTAAGCTATTCAAGTACAAATTCAGAGTGAAATCTCTGTTCATGAAGGTTTTTTCCCTCCTAGTTCCTTCTAGTAAAAAGGAATAGGACAAGTGTTTCCTACTTTTCCTACTTTTTCATCAGTTGGGAGTGGCATCTCTGTGTACGAAAACTATGTATTCAAATAGTATTGATATTACAGTAATAGTCAAGAATGAATTTTTTTTTTTTTTTGGCCATGAATTTGTGATATGCTGATACGCAAATGCACCTTTACATTTCCCAAGAAATTCTTTTGTACTAACTAAAGTACAATCCACCAGAAAGAAATTATGAGAAGATACAGGGAGATATTCTTTTGGTTTTGTCCAGGGTTATCTCAGAAAATATTGTCACAAGGGTGTCAAATATTTGCTCCTTTTGCTTTTGGCCACACCCAAGGAATTCTCCTTATTTGGTTAGATTTGTGATCAATATTATCTCATACCACCACACTCGTTGTGAAACTTCCCAGGTTCCATAATCTTCTCACAATTTTCTCAGGCATAACCACAGTAGCCAACGTGTTGGTGGAAGATAATCTCGTCTTGTTTGTGATAGGTCACTTGCTAGACCAGCTCCGTGGGTCATTATTTATGGAACAATTTATAAGAAAATTGAAAAATAGAAAAAAAAATTGAAGAAAATGGGGGTTTGGGGGGGCGCAGCTCCTTATTTCTAACCAATATTTACTACAAATCTTCAACAAAACCTGATTTTCAGATTAGATATCGTGTCTGAAAAGTGAACTTATAACTGCCATCCAACTCTGATCCCTCGTCTTTGTGGTTGGTTGACCAGTGAATGGCAGGACATATCCCCTGGTGCCCGATTCCTACCTTGACCGATAAACCGGAAACATCCCTCTGACCGGGAGAAATCTTCCAATCGCTAAAATCCCATGGGATTTCATTCATATTTTCCCATGATTTTCCAATTCAATATCTAGAAAACCAACCCAGCTTCTTATCAGTCTCAAATCTTGTAATGAGTGCTGATTTGCTTAGGACACATCCTGCTTTTCATGCCTGCATGAACTCAAAGTGGGCACGCTAAACACGCATCCCCTAATGGGGGCTTTCGGCCACCGTAACCACCTGAAATTGGGCGTAACTAATCGGGCTTCTTGCTGGTATTGCGTTTCTTTTGTCTCAGTGTCTACAGATAAACCCTGCATATGGGAATGGTTCTTGGCAGAAGTCAAATCAAGTAAATTATCAATTTGAGAAATGTATGAAATGGAAATATATCCAGCAAAGCAAAAGAGTGATAGATTTGATAGAAATATGTGAAATAGAAATGTAACAAGAGAAAAAGTGATAAACTAAATAAAATACTTTAGAGATGATGTACAAACATTTGGCAGTTGAAGTATTAAGGGCCATACCCACTAAGTGATTTTAGTGGTGATGGGTGACCGGGATAATCGCTGGTAACATTGCTTGGCAACTCAGGATCACCCGGCATGCCCTGTGAGTATGGTGCCGATTCTGGGTGAGGGGCGGTGGGATCGGCGGTAAAATCGGCATTAAAATATCAAAATTGCCCTGCATACAATGACGGCCGTTCTCCCAGTTGCCCATCGCCTGTCGCTGGCAAGATCGCTAAGTGGGTATGGGGCTTTACAGGGCGACAGGCAGTAGACATCAAACCAACCTAATGATATTGGCAGTCATTGTGTCTTATGATCAGCACCATGTCCTGCTGCTGTGATACAATCTGACCACATCACAGAACATCCGGTGATTGTTGTCATGCCATGCACATCTCAGAAGTATGGGTCTGGACCACTAAATGGTGACATGACCGTTTCTTAAAATTGACATACGACATGGAGCCTAAATGACATGACAGATAGCTTTTAAACCTTAGTGACATGTGACATGGACATATCTTAAAATCAATGTGCGACATTGAGAAAAATAAGTCACAGCACATGCGACATTGCCGTTTTTTAAATTCGACATGCTACATTTGGACCCCCACCCCCCCCACCCCCGTCCAGAGCCCCAAAGGTGCCTCCTGAAGTAGTTCAGATCAAAGATGGGTTCATACTACCATGCATTCTGCTCTGAAGCTGTAAACAAATATTACCAGTGTTAGTCAAGATCATCAAAATGCAGGGTCCCACGTCACTGGGAGATCCTGGGAAATAGTAAAAAGAAAAAGATATTCCAGACCGGGAAAACACAGAGAACTTGCAATTTTTACCAAAACACAGAGAATTTCATTTGGTCAAGTTCTGAATTTCCTGATTCTCAAAATATTAGTTATCTGACTTCTTGTTTGGCTGTCTAAACTTTGCCTTTATGTGGAAGCTTTTCAGTTTGAACAACTTGCTGGATTTAAAGGGAGCCAAAACCAATAAATTTAATGAAATTTTCCAAACTCAAATAATCATGGAAGTCCATTCCTTGAGCCTATTCCTGGCCTATGTTAAAATTTGAACCATGAAAAATGGTTAAAAGTCATTAAAATCACGTTTTTCTTGCTCAAATCAATTAATGTGGATCCGCAAAAATAGGGTTTGTTTACAAACAAATGCAAATATAAACATCTCTTGTGGCATTCTACCTTAGTTTGACCTAGATTTCACATCTAATACTTTACCACTGACCTTAACTGGACTCATCTAACATATTTCTATACTTATCTCAGTTTTGAAAATTTTGTCAATTATATTGGTTTTGGCTCCCTTTAAACAACTTGCTGGGAAAATTGCCACGGGACAGGGAAATCTCAAGGTAAATACAGGGAATTGAAAATGTTACCAAAACACAGGGAAAACACAGAGATTTCATTTGGCCAGGTTCTGACTCTCAAAATATTAGGGATCTGACTTCTTGTTGTTGTTGGGTTGTCCAAATTTGTTCTTCATGTGAAAGATTAGATTGAAACAACTAGTTGGCTACGACACAGGTGAAAGTTGCAGCCGAACAGGAAATTCCGAGGGAAAACTCAGGGAATTTGAAAATGAAATTTGAGTGGGGACCCTGAAAATGGCAAAAGAAACCCACAAAATATTTACATTTTGTGGGAGCTCTGATTGGCAGGTCAGAGGTGTGGGAACATCCGTCCCGCACTCTGACAATATTTCCCCGTGGGCTGAGTTTGTTGGCTAAGACAACATATCTGGGGGATTAGGGAAAGAAAGGATTGTGGGGTGTGCCAAAGACAAAAGAGGGGTTATGCGTTTAGCAGGGCGAATGTTGTTGCGGGCGGATCAAATGCTACTTTGGGAGAGGTATATGTACTTAGGAATAGACCAAACTCGATGTAGACTCAAGGTACCAATGTTTAGCAGTGAGAGTGTTATGGTGGGTGCAGGTGGTGGAAAATGTTATATAAAGGTGGGGATATGTACTCAGGCAATATACCACTCTCAATGTATGCCTATTAACGGTGATATGAACACATGCAGCATATAGTGCTCAGTATTTACCTAGTAATTGAAGTATGTACTTGGATAATATACCAAACTCAATGTTTCCAGTCTTACGCTAGCCATGTTATAATTTTGGTTTCAGATCCTAGTAATTGAACTAAATTACAATTCCAGTACCAATCTAAAGCTTATTCCTTAATATATAACATATTACAAACTAAATTGAAATTTCTCCAATCTTCGGAGATATTGAGGAAAAAAGGGTGCGGCCAATGCTAAGGGATAGGCAGGAGACTGCTTGTACCCGGTGTCGCGCGCGATAGTCGCCTGTATCGGCGAACCGTAATACGAAGAATGTCATTTGCAAATGGTCTAGACTCTCGCCAGCGACAAGGACTTCTTGGAAAGCCGTGTATTAATGGTTTCAGGCTGAGTGAGCTGACAACACACGAGACAATAGGCCCAACAAATAATTAACATAAACACGTCCCATCAGAGGGACGCCCGCCTCGTTACGTCACCCGTCACGGCGTGACGTCACCGGCCCTGTCATCAGCGTCCGTCTGACCTACATTAAGGGTCTAAATCTGGGTCACTGCATAAAGAGGGGGGGGGGGGGTGTATATGACAAATGTGTATAGTTGTGGTACCATGGATATTATTATAGAGGTATAGGTCAACTGGAATTTTTGGCCTGTTTTGAAAAATAATTTTTAGTAACCTGCATGGAAAATATCTTATTTTCTTTTTTTATAACTTTTGGTTGTATTTGAGTCTGAGTGTTAAGAAAAGAATATTTAAGGTCAATGATAAACTTATTGCATATCACAAGAAATAACTAGGGCTGAGCCAGATCCAATTGTTTAAAAAGGGCTTATAGTGGGTTGTGGGATGAAAACCAAGTTCTTATTATTTATCTTTATTCCGACCAGACCGCCATTACAGCTTTCGCATTCCCCCACAAGGGGGCGTGACCCCGTGGACCCCCCGCGGCAGGCAGCCGAATTAAACAGCATTTAATAAAAACCATTCTAAAAAAGCTACCCTACAGATCTGTGCGGGTCCAGTGGGCAGGGCGGGGAGTGAAAACATGTGGGCAGACCTCCCCAGACCTACCCAGAACACCCAGGTTTTTATCAACAGCCCCTTGGAAGGCTGAAATTTTAAAAGTAATAGATAAAAATAATCTTTGTTTATACATGCATGCGCATTTTTCTTAATAAAATCAGCTCCCTAAAATGATTAGAGGACTTTTTCCGGCTGAGTGAGCTTATTTATGTTTCTTCTTTTTTTTTTTGGGTGATGATGGAGGATATTGAAATTCGCACGCTCCTTGGGTCGAAAAGAAAATGCCCGATTCAATATTGTAATCTTTAATTTACTGAAAAATGGAACTGCTAAAAGACATCAGGGTGGTCTATTACGCAAAGAAAATTGAAAATTTGAAATAAAAAAATCCCGAGAAGTTGTTTGTGAATTGAAGTACAAAACCTTGTCCTCTCACGGTGAGAATTATGTATTTGCCCGCAATCAGTTAGTCTTTATTTTCCTGAACTTGAGTCTTCGATTGGTCTTAAAGGGTTTAGAAAAAATATGTGTAAATCCTGTATAATATATGTTTTGATAGTAAGGAGTTTTAGCAAACCCGACGCATCTCGAAATATTCTCTAAACTCATCTCTTCCTCACTCAAATAGATCGACCCTAAAAATACTGCCATCGGAAGAATATTCAAATGGTTTGTAAAGGCTTGGATGACACATTAGGGGCCTTCCATTTAGTACATACACAAACTAATATTTTTAGACCCCCCCCCCATCCCCCTTTGGGTAAAATACGCATTAGATCTTTACAGGAACGTCACACATGTTTTTAAAATGTCAGGGCCCCCCACCCCTCCTTAGTGCTTGGTGCTTGCGTACTTAATGGAAGGCCCCTTACGTTTCCGATAAGTCATGCACTGGAGTTGCCAAAACTCCCTATTAATAAAACCCCTACACTTGGCTCGCTATAGGGCTATACCCCACAAAAACCATACATCTCTCAGTGTTATCTCAGGGGTTAGGTGACCACTGGGGTGGAAAGCCCCCCCCCCCCCCCCCCCCCCCCCAGCAGCTGGGCGCGTTATTATAGATCAGACTGAGAACAGTCTTGGCACAGTGTTCATACACCAGAGACCTATAATCAGTAGAGTCTGGTCACTACCCCTGTGTGACTGGAGGACCACTTCTCTAGGGGTGGTAAGGCTTAAAGGGGGCCAAAACAAATAAATTTCATCGAAATTTTCTAAACTCAAATAGTCATAGAAATCCATTCCTTGAGCCTATTTCTGACCTCTCTTAAAATCTGAATGATGAAATATGTTAGAAAAAAATAAGAGTGCCCCCTCTCCCTGTCCTGTGTCTCTTACAACCAGGACTCAGCTCAGATCAGGGGTTGGATGAGCCAAAGGTCGCTGGTCAAAAGTGCAGCCATGAGCATGTCGTCCCCCCGCCCCGCGCCAAACCTGCCAAAGGCTGCGGTGTACAGGATTCCATCCCCTATGCACCGAAATATCCCGGATTATGTTCTTCTGAAAAGAGCAGGGAGCGACCTCGCGAATGCTGGTCTGTCATCTCGACAATACATGCTAGTAAATTACTGCAGGACAATGTTGGAGACCAGCCGGACGTGCTGAACATGAAATTCCTGGTCAAGTGGTTGGCAGGGAAAAACTCCACTCAGGCCTTGTCCTCCCCTTTCACCACATGTTGTGTGGGTGTAGTTTTTGGTCAAACAATGATTAGACGTCTGTGAAATTAGCCTTAGTTGTTACTCATCGCTCTTGTTGGTCCCTGGCCGGGTGATAAAAAGGGGCGTAAATCGGGCTTGGGTGATTATAGACTGTAGTTACGTCCAGGTCCACTAGGTGCTCAAACTAGGACTGTTAACTAGCAACCATTTTAGGTGGGAATTCCACCTGCATCCCAGCATGCTTTGGGGCCGCTGGTTCATGGCAGGTAGGACCCTAAACCAGCCAGCAGCCCAACAACCATGAAAGGGGTTCCCCATGCCATTTATAGAGGGCCAATAAAAGAATTCCTTACAGATTTTAGCTGGCCACTAGTAGCCATGGACTGTTGTGGGTGTAAGGACCTATTATGCAAGAGGTGTCTAGGTCATGAAAGGACTAGGTGATTACCCGGGGGTGTCGGGGCTTTGTTCTAAGGGGGTGATTCATGCTGCACCATGAGAGGGCTTAAAATGTGTATAGTTTGGGGCTTTTTACGGTGTGTACTTAGTAATGTCAGAGGGATGGGGCGCTTATGTCTGGGTGGTATACGCGCTCTGCTTCGGGCTCCTAAAAAGGTGCCCTTTTCCTGGTATATGGCCTACAGATATAATCTCCATGTATAATCTAGGTAGTTTGGTGCTATCACAACTTCGTTTAGTCATTTTGATGTTATGACACAGGCAGTATTTCATGTTGGCAGACAAATGCAAAGGCAGAACAGGAGAAGAGTTTTTTATTGTTAAAGTCCACGTGGGGGATAATAGGGAATTTGTACAAAACGCTACCTATGAAAGCACATGTGTCCCTAGATCTTTTGTTTTCTGATTCAACAATTAAAATAGGTACAATATTGTTTTTTTGTACTTGGAAAGAATTGTTAACCTATACACTTTTCCCACGAACCTGCGTTGTCCCCCACTTTGCCTACCTTTTGAGGCTTTTGGGAGCTGGGTCACCTCATTTCTTTCGATAAACTATAGGGAAAACCGTAAAAAGTTGTTTTAAATTAATGCCCCAAGCAGTGCCACATTAATGAAAAAGATGTATATGGGTGAATATCTGTATCTGTACACTCTATATTCCCTGGATGGTAGACAGGGTGTATAAGTTAGTGTTTTAACAGTATCATACCAACATGTGCTGTATCACATACACCCTGTGTCTCGTAGTCTAGGGACACAAGAAACAACTCAAAAACCTGAACATTTTCTGTCACTTCCTGTTAGTTCGTCTGTTCCTATGTTCTTGTATGTTCACCAAAATGCAACTCAAAATGTAAAGACAATATGTGTCCTGTTAATGTACACAATTTCATAAAAAATAGCATTTATAATATCTAGCCATAACTCTTAACTATTGTTATGTCACAATAAAAGGAACACAAAATGAGTTTCTTGCTGACCAGATCTATAGTAACAGAGCGGTTTTTACTGTTTTATTAGTTAAACAATTAGAGTCGTGCACAATAGCAACATTTCATGGTGTCTGAGGCATAGTCTATTCTAGGTGGCTCTAGAAGTGACAAGCAGTGTACCCATAAAACAAAATGAAATAAACCAGAACAAACCAGAGGCAGAATAATGAGTGCATGCGCAGTTATCCTAAGGCGATATTTCTTCGCTCCCCTCATATCCGCCCACACACTACTCGGGTCACGTGGGCTGGTTATTGCGCGTCCCGGGTATATTCTACATGGCCATCCATGGGGATGATTGGGCGATAAGTATAATAAACCTGCCATAAAGCAGCTCAAATAATGAGAAAGTGAATAACCGCAACAGCAATCGGCCTTATATTGACTTTGTCCATACACCCTCCTCTAGACGACAGGGGATAGACTGCCACCATTTATATGGCCCCGTGTCTGTCTTTTACAGCAATGCAAAATCTGGTGGCATTTAATGGTAGATAATAAAAGGGGACACCTCCCAAAATTTTTCTCAATTTAATCCAATTCCAAGTCAAGTACAAGTAGCTAGATTTTCCAGTTAACAGATTCTCAAGGGTCACGAGACACCAAAATAGTGACATCAAGAGGCATGAGACACCCACTGTGACACCAAGGGACATGAGACACCCATAGCGACACCAGGAGACATGAGACACCCTGAGTGACACCAGGGGACATGAGACACCCACAGTGACACCAGGGGACATGAGACACTCATAGTGACACCAGGGGACATGGGACACTCATAGTGACACCAGGGGACATGAAACACTCACAGTGACACCAGGGGACATGAGACTCATTGACACCAGGGGACATGAGACACCCAAAGTGACAGCAGGGGACATGGGACACCCACAGTGACAGCAGGGGACATGGGACACTCATAGTGACAGCAGGGGACATGGGACACCCACAGTGACACCAGGGGACATGAGATGACCACAGTGACACCAGGGGACATGAGACACTCATAGTGACACCAGGGGACATGAGACACCAAGGTGATACCGTAGCAGTGACTGGAGGGGCAGTAATGTGAAATAGACGGGCAATGATGATAAATTCAACATGGCAACAATGACGTTTCTTAAAAACAACATGTGACACTTTGGGACATGTGTGAAAGAATTTCGTATATTCAAAGTGACATGATAACCTCTTAAAGGCGACATGGTTAAGTATCGTTTGGTGATCTCTCACTAGGTACAAGGGACTGCATAAATATTGTTGGTTTTTAAGTCCTCAGACCATAGAAAGCATGATCCAAGGTGGGTACTTAGTATGCAGGATACCGCTTGATACAGACAATAAACGAAGTTTTTATCAATATTTCCTGCGATGAAACATTCAGTACGTTACATGCATTACCCATGATGCAACACATTTCAAACACGTCCCATCATGCACCCCGGTGACAGCGTATATCTGAGTAGTCCCCCCCCCCTTTTCCCCCTTTGATGGAGACTTAAGGGCTGGCTCCACTGCCTAACGGTCGAGTTGAGTTGAGTTGGACCGAGTCCTTCAGTGGAGCTAGTGTTACGACTGGAGTTGTAGCCTTTTGCTACGACGGATCTGTCGGATCTCACATGCTGAGTTGATGAAGTTGTAAGGTTGTAAGACTCAATCGTCGGGTCTTTGGGGGGGGGGGGGGGGGTGCAGTAGAGTTGTATATCTTTTAGTATGGCCTTTAATGATGACAATCGGCTCCTAGCTTGTGGCATGGTAGAGTTATAGGCTAAGACCAGACAGTCGGAGGGTCTGGCGCCTTTTGGAGCTACGACGATCGAGTTGAGTTGGGCAGTGGAGCAAGGGCTTTAAACTTGAAAAAGAGAAAACACGTAGTTTGAATATGCACTGTTGTAGTACTTAATCTTTTGATATTTATACGGAACCCCTCTTTGTGAACTCCTGTATTGGCCCCTGACATCTCTGCGATACATCAACCTCTCCTTGTGTCAGAGCGTGCGGCTGACCTCTGACCCCGTGAAACCACGTGACCCGGGCCCAGACCTGGTGACGTCACCGGTTTATGCGTACATGTGTGGTATAGCAGAGGACCAGGGCAGAGGGCGGTACTGGTAAAAAGCCCTCTAAAGTGACACACCAAAGACTGCTGCTGGTCGGGGGGGGGGGGGGGGAGCACTGTCAATCAGCAGGCCCTGGTCCCCCCCGGGGGGGGGGGGGCACTGACTTCTTGAAGGTTACTACCCACTGCCAAACTACAAACTATAGCCCCTACTTTTTGTGACTGACCAGTCCTGAATTTTAGTTAGTTGCCCCCTATTTTTGAAGTATGCAGATCACCGCCCCCCAAAATCAGAGGGCCTTAAAACCATGAAATAGGCCAAAGTCACCAAGATTGCTAAGGAAAACTCCTGATAAAATTCCTATTGCCCCTTTATATATTGCATTATACAGAAAGAGTTCACTGCATTCCTCAGCCTCTTTTTTGGCCTAAAAGTTGGCTCACTGACCCTCAATTTCAACGTTCACCCGCACCAGTTCGAGATTCCATTTGGCAGCGGGTACCATTTTCAGGCCCATGTGCCCCCTCTCCCCAGGGGGACCTAGGTCCCCCTTGTACAGCCTGAAGCGAATGTATGTAGTTATTTATTCAGAATTTCACTGGTGTGGTTTGTAGTAGATGTTAAACAAACTCCCATATTGTCACTATAAGACCCGTGTCGTCATGTGGAACTGAAGAACTGAGGAATGAACCCTGTCCTGATGTCGAACCGAAGTACCAGCCCTGTTGTCGTAGCTTCAGATCGAACTGAAGAACTGGCCCTGTCGCCGTGTCTGTTTGAAATGCCCATATCACTCATAACTCCCCTACCACAGGCAGGCCTGCTAGTCGACCTTGTCACTTAAAAAAACAGGAAATCACCTTTTTGTGTTTGCTATAATTTACTAGGAAAATCGATGCAAATCATGGCGAAAATCATTAGCAGATAATGAACCGTGCAGAGAAATGGGCCACTTTTTTTTTATTGAAAAAACAAAACTATGAAAAAAAAATAGGAAAAATGAACCAAAGTTAAATAAATAAATAAAAAACACTTCAAAAGAGGGACGCGGGACAAACGGGCCCCACGTGACTAGACCACGTGACTAGACCACGTGACCAGACCACGTGGTCCGTCAGGTGGGAGAGGCTGATAAGACCCGTATGTTACAGTTCGTTTAACCCCCAGAAGGTGGCGCTGCAACTAGGGACTTCCGGGTGAAAAGGGCGAACTTTGTGTGCGGCTGAATAGACCATCCCATAGGGTAAAAAGGGGGTATTATCGCGCATTATATTTAATATAGCCATACTTTTCTCTTTCATTTATTTTTCTTTGGATTAGGAACACCCGGTTTTGTTTTGAGCTATACAGCCTTATAAGGCGTATCTATGGGTATTATATTTTTGTCTCTAACTTTAACCCTAAGTGATCAGGGGCAGGTAGTGTGGTATGCCAATTTTAGGCCTTATATCGCGCATATCAGCCTAATATCACGCATTTAGCATGCCTAATATCGCGTATCACACCTAAAATATGAATAAAATAAAAGTTAAATTAAAAATCTCGTAAAAAAATTGTTTTATATAAACTCAAGGTCCTTATGCGTTATAATTTTCAATTGAAACCTTTCATACTTTGTTTGATATAGTCTAGACAATCATTGATAATATGATATCTCACAAATTTATCAGAAATATCGTTTTAATTTTAAAGTAATAATAAAAATATGTATAATGCACTGTTCAAATTTTGTTCTATATTCAGAAGTTTATTAAGGAATGACCTGCGATTTTACTTTTTCATATAGAACAATGTGGGGTGCATCTGTCGAGTGTATCTAACTTTTTCTGCCTTTAACCCTTGATGCAAGTGGAATGAAATTGTAATAATTCTAATTTTTGGATTTATGTTGTGCATATCAGGCTTATATCGCGCATGTTTCATGTCTAATATCATGCTTTAAACATTGAATGAAAATAATATGAAGGTAAAAATGAAAATTTCCCCCAAAATTTGTTTTATGTAGACTCAGGGCCAATATACATTGATGTTTTCAATTAGAACTCGTTATGCAGTCGTTTAAAGGGAAAGCTATTGGTGATATTAGATCTCATAACAATTTCTTCAAAATATCAAATAGATTTCTCAGGAATATTGATTCAGGGTTGTATCGCGCACCCTGCACATGAGAGAATAAAATAATTTTCATAAGTCAGTATTCAAAGTGGTTATTAAAGAATTTCTTTGTCTAGTTCAACCATCATTGTGTGTTCCTCAATCTATTAATCATTATTTTACAGTAATTACAATTTTTTTTACATATAAAGGCAATTAACAAAAAATGCGCGATATACCACTGTGCGCGATACAACCCTGTTTTACCCTATAGTAAAGGGTAATCAGAAAAAAGACTTTTTTTTCATCAAAATAGATATTGATACAGTTTATATAGATCAGGGATTTTTTCCCCCGTACATCTTGATGATTAAGAGTCACTTTGTAGAAAATGTTGACCGAGTGAAAAAATTGAAAAACCAACAGACATAAAACTGCAGCCGTAGACCCCTGAAAACGGCCCGGAACGAGGGCATTCCATACTCCACGGGGGACATGACGTTTAATAAATTCCACATCGGCCCTTTTGACATGTCATTTCATAAATTCTACATAGCCTTGTGAAATGGGATACGACTTGATAACAAATATATATATAGTGACAAACTAAATGGCTATAGACCTTGTGCAAATAGGGTCACCAGATTATGGGGATCCCCAAGTAGGTATGTCATGAAACAGAAATCTAATTTGTAGGTGATCAGAAAAGTTGATTATGATTTCACTTGTGTCGGCCTAATGTTAGTTGATTTGGAAGACAAATATTTCCTATATATGTTTACAAATGATAAATATCAAAACTAAATTTGTCAACAATACGACGGCTAGCTAATCCGAGGAGATGTAACATCATAGGCACCACGTCTATAAATAGAACAGGGCCACTCAGTATGGACTGAATGGTGTGTAGGTCACAGGGCCACATGGGCCGTCACCATGACGACGGCCGTCACTGTGACGACAGCCACCATGACGACAACCGTCACAGTGATGACAACCATCACCATGACGACAGCCGTCACTGTGACGGTCGTCGTCACTGTGACAACGGCCGTCACCATGACGACAGCCGTCACCGTGATGACGACAGCCTTTACCATATTGACAGCAGTCACTGTGATGATGGCTGTGACCATGACGACGGCTGTGACCATGACGACGGCCGTCACCATGACGACGGCCGTCACCATGACGACGGCCGTCACCATGACGACGGCCGTCACCATGACGACGGCCGTCACCATGACGACGGCTGTCACCATGACGACGGCTGTCACCATGACACTGACTCACCATGGTGTACAATAGGAAACGTACATAGGGCTAATACATGTTATATTGAAAAGGAAATGCATGAAAAAGTGGCAATACTGTTCAGTCCTTCAGCGTGTCGTTTGTCCCCATTATTGAACGTGAAGTGACGCATGCAAACAAACGGCCGGAGAATCAAAGGGACCTTAGTGGAAACTTGTCGTAAAACGCAGAGGAATTCACACGCACTCACAATAAATAAGGCGTAAAGAGGGAACTGAAACCAGGCCTGGACCCGGCTACGGCCCTCTGATATCCCATAATAATAGGCAGCATGGTCAGGGGAAAACAAACAGCAGTAAAAGTAAAAGTTCCCTTTTTACTTTTTGTTGGTGAGTAGACTTTGAGTGGGGTCCGGTGCCATACACGTTTAAAATGACATCACATCTCACGTTTGAACCACACCTTGGGAGCTCCTCACTAGTCAACGTGTTGTAAGAGGATAATCCGGTAGTGTTTGGGTAGGACGCCGGTCCCGTGGCCGACCCGGTCGCCCACCCGCCGGGTTTGTTTGTTTAGTAGTTAAAAAGAGTGACTAGAAGTGCCAAATACGGCACCGGGTAGGGATGTTGAATAGACACACCAAAGTAGGCACCGGGGGGGGGGACCGAGCGCACCCCACCTACCCCGGCCGCCCGTACCCTACTCAAGGCGGTAGGCCCCTACCACGGCCCCCTTCCCAATCCCCTACACCCCCCCTTACATAAAGTGTAAAATGACTTTGAACCGCATCATTCTCACGCCGCGCGGTATTTTTTTTACAACCCTAAAGTGTAAAATGACTTTGAACCGCATCATTCTTACGCCGTGCGGTATTTTTTTTTACAACCCTAAAGTGTAAAATGACTTTGAACCGCAACATTTTCACGCCGCGCGGTCTTTTTTTTACAAGTTTTTGTAAAATGACTTTCTATTAAAATCATAATCCCTGAGCAAGTATATCTGAGCAAGACAACTTTTTGTGTAAGTGTTGGCCCTGAAAAGGGCCGTTTGAGAGTCATTAAACTTTACCATTTTAATGGTCGCGTGTCCAGCGTTGCTCGTGCATTCTCCTATCGTCTTGGTCTCTTTTTATCAGGTCCTTCAAAAATGTTATAAACTCGAACGATTCGTAGTATAAGAGTTCATCATGTAGAGGGCTTCTTATTGTGAAAACATCCAAGTCGTAAGTCATTCGATACTGGTACTGTGGAAGGCGCAGGGACATGTCCGGATCCAGGAGAGATCGGAAGTTCTCAAACATGGCAACCTGGAATTCTGTCCATGTACCCCAAGACGGTAGTTCGTACTGGTGGTCACGGTACTGGACCAACATGTAGAATGGATCCTCACTGGACTCTAGCACCGTGTATAGCCGACTTTGACCAACATCCCGCATGACCTTTCTTACATGAAGATCCAACGAAATGGGCATGCAGTCACGGAGAACACGGGAATTGGTCAAGAAAGACGGCACATTGCGACTTGCCATTCTCCTCGCCATGTCTCAAGTATTATAGATTAGGGTTTCAAACGGCCGCGTTCAAAATCAATTTACAATTAGCATATCGAAGGCTATCTGTTAAGCTTATAAGCAGGTATCGGTGGCTCAGGTGAGCGACGCGTGTCCGCATGAGACGTGTAAGTGCGCTCACGATAAGTAACTCTGTATGCGACATTGCCTAGGGGCAAGGGCTTCTATGGAGGTGCTCGCGTCGAATCACGGGTATGACGCCAACTACCGTTTCAGCGTGAGCGTCGTCACGACACAGGTAATTGCAAGTCATTTTACAATCTTGCGACATTCCATATGGTCAAGGGCTTCCGCGAAGGACTCGCGTTCAGTCAGTCAGTCAAGAGCACGTCAGCCGCGGCACGGTAAAGGCAGTGCGCGCCATCCTGCGGGGTCAAGGGCTTCCCTCCGCGACAGGTGAGCCCCGCCGACGATGCGGTCGGTAAGACCGCGCGCGCGGCCACTCGCGTGCTTGAAAATCATTTTACATCGCGTGTGACACCCGCGTCAGGGTAAAGGGCTTCCATTGAGGGACTTGTGTCGGTCAGTGCCAAACTACCCTCCTCCCTCCCCCCGCGAGGACATTTCCCCTTAAATATGGCACCCTTTACCACTGTTCATCATTCCATCATGGACCTACCGCATGCAATCTTTGCTGCAATTGACATTGTCAACAACGCTGAAGCTGCTAATGTACCTAAACCTGAGCTCCTGCTGGAACCTGAAGTAGCTGAAAGGCTCTTGGAACCTGAAGATGCTGCAGCAGTACCATATCCACCTGAACTTGATTTAATTCTGGAAGAGATGCCGCTCATACCCGAACTGCAGCCACAGACACCAGAAGCTGGACATCGCCTTCCTCCAGCCCCTGATCGTGGTCTTGAATTATGGCCAGCCGCCGCACGACCAAGGCGTGCCGTCCGTCGCCGGCTGATGGAAGGGCCTAACATGAACAACCAGGAAGAAATGGGCATTGACGAGCGTCACGTATTTGTCGAGGGCAAGCGTGGTAACATGATTCTGAAGTCCGGTGGTTACAAGTTCCACCGCAACGGCGTTCAAGGTGTCGGTGAAAATAGGAAACAAAAATTTATCTGCAGTCACTACCGCATCTCCAAATGTACTGCCAAGGTAACTCATTTCTTATCCCATAAATCTATGTAAGCACTACTTAACCCTGTAGCAAATCAAATTTCTCGTACACAAAACGTGTAAAATGACTTTCAAGTCCTGTGGTTATAAGTTTTGCCGCGACGGTGTTCAATGTGTGGTCGTAAAAATGAAACAACTATTGTCTCAGTTCAGTACTATGTAACAAATCAGATTAGAGATGCACGAAACTTACTAGGGTTACTCTCTCATTTCAGGCAAACTATATCGGTGATGACCAGGACAACGTCAATTTACAGGGCTGGCACAATCATCCCCCTGAGATCATAAAGAGGCAGGCTGAGGAAATCGAGGCTAGGATCCGGAAGCGGGCACGGCAGGACCTGCAGACACCGGTGAAGGCCATCTATGAGCAGGTGGCGCGGGAGGTCGTCCGCTTAGAAGACGGCCGCGAGATAGTTGATGCCCTGGCCACTGACTACAGTATGGCTGCGAGTCTCCAACGGATAAGGAAGACCCAGCAACCACCTCTACCGAGATCACTGGGTAACATCGACCTCAGCACATGCAAGGACCTGCACAGCGTCATTATTGATGATGGGGAGGAGGATCGCATCATTGTCGTGGGGGACAAGGAGAACTTTGCTCTCATGTGTGACTCTAGCAGGATCCACATGGATGGGACGTTCCGCAGTTGCCCCATACTCTTCACCCAACTATTCATAATCCACGCCGCACTTATCTGTGGCAGGATCCTACCAATGCTGTACTGCCTGTTGCCTGGCAAAAATTGTACCAAGTACACTCGTCTGTTCCGGTTGCTGAAGGAGAAGGCAGTTGAGCTTGGACTGAGGTTTAACCCTCCCACGGTGTTAGTTGACTTTGAGCGGGCAATCCACCGTAGTTTGGTGGAAGTGTTCCCTGATGTCCGCATACAGGGATGCTACTTCCACTACTGCCAGGCTGTAAGAAAACGCTTCTCTAAGCTGGGCCTTTGCCAATATGCCTTCCACCGAGGTACTGTCCGGAGTGTAAAACGTCGCATCCTTGCGCTGCCCTTCGTTCCCCTACCCAAGATCACCGAAGTCTACCGGACCTTCAGCAGCGAGAACGGATGGGATGTACTGCCTGGGTACGTGGTACGTGACATGAGGAAGTTCCTCCGGTACTTTGAACGTAACTGGCTGAACAATCACCCGGAAAGGTGGAATGTTTTTGATGCAGAGGTCCGTACAAACAATAATGTTGAGTCCTACAACAAGCAAATTAACTCACAGTTGACCGCGCATCCCAACATATTTCGCCTGCTGTCCTACCTGTCCGAACAGATCGACACATCACGACTCAAAGCACTTCAAGGGAGCGCACAAAAGAGGAAACGTCCGCAACGGCTTCAAGAACGTATTAAGAACGCGAAGATAGAAGAGGCAAAGGCAGCCTACTTGGGTGGGGAAGCCTTGATGATCTTCCTGAACAAGGTCGTCGACATCTACCACCCACCCAAGAGGACCCCAGTGAACCTTGCCGACCTTGCCGAATCTGATGACGTTGCAGGAGTGGTATCAGACGGAGAGCCAGATTATGAAGACGATATAGCCTCCATTCCTGAAGATGACTTGGATCCTGCAGAAGAAGACTTCGCCAACTTTGATGACATTCCTGAAGATGACTTGGATCCTGCAGAAGAAGACTTCGCCAACTTTGACGACTGATGACCCCACAAACCAAACCAAACGGCCCTTTCCAGTTTATAGACTGTAAAACGTTTTTGAAGTAACATACTAATATTCTGATAGACCGTCACTGTACAATGTACAATGTGTTGGAAAATATTAAAAACGATCATTCTATTGAAGCGGTAATATCGGTCCATTGGTCTAATTAAAAAACTTCAAAGTTATTTAGAAATAAACTTTCAACTTTCAACTTTCAACTTTCAACGTGTACTTGCGACGCAACTTGGAATATTACAAATTATATTAAAATGATTTTTAACGTCAGCCTAACCTATATTTCCAGGAGAATATTAAATTGTGAAACCAATGATCATTGACGGCGCCATTACCACCAGCTGTATTTGACGTGAAAATAAAATAAAAGTAATCAAATGTATGTAGCTTCGAAATTCTTTATTAATAAAGTCCTCTTGAACGCTCACCGGCGGACACAGCGTTACTAAACTGTATAAAGAGTTGAATTAATTAGATCAATTTGCACTTGTAAAATGACTTTCAAAATCAATCGGCCGACGAGTTATGTTAAGCCGGGTGTTGATATTATCTCTAGGCGCGCCGCATACCCAAACGCGTCAGGTATGATAAGGCCGGGTGGTGCCAGCCAGCCGGAAGTTGGTTTAGGTCTACAAACACCACCGCGCCTAGTTCTGACCACGGCACCGCGCCAGGTAAGATAAGGCTGGGCGGGTTGTAAGTTGGTTTTGAGGCGCCTCGCCACGGACCACCGGTCGCGCCATGGCCGACGACTGAGAGTCGGGTTGTAAGTTGGTTTTGAGGTGCCTCGCCACGGACCACCGGTCGCGCCATGGCCGACGACTGAGAGTAAGTTGGTTTTGAGTCGGCGGTATGGTCAGAGCATGGCCGGCTGTAAGTTGGTTTTGAGGCGCCGCGCGACGGGCCACCACCAGCCAGCAGGAGCACCTGTGAGTCGGTGGTACGATAAGGGGAGGCTCACCTGTGCACACGAACCTATATAAGGCCAGTAGGTACAAGAGGGGTCATTCAGATCCAAGATGCCACTCCGAATGGTCCCCTGGAAGCCTACCAAGAAAGACATTGCCATAATATTAAGCGACGTGGAGGGTCACCTGCCCACTGTCCCAGGCGAGGTGATCTGCGTCATTAAGGACGAGCATCTGACAGTGGACATCTGCTGGAAGATGCTCCTGGTGGCCTGTTCGCATGGTTGCAATAGAGACACTGTTGGTATTATTACCATGAAAGCTTTGGGAGTATGTGAGCCGACGACGCTTACATGCATGGCACTCACAGGAAACTGTGCTCAAGGACCCCCAGCTATTCAAGGAGGGCCATGGCTATTGTGTGGGGTGGCTGGAGGTCTGGGTGCCATGTCAGTTAGAGATAGGGCCTTGACCAAAGTCAGGTGGGCAAGGGATCACTTCATCCAGAACTATGGCATGCAACAGCCAGCAATCCTGCCACAAAATGTGCCCCTGTATCCGGATGGCCTGAACCAATGATTTTTTTTTCTTTCCTATAGACCCAACGGCCCTTTTCAGGGCCCCCAACTCTGAAAAGAGTTGATCCATGCTCTATATGTGTGATGACACGTTATTGTTTTAATCTGTTGAATTAATCTAACACCATTAAGCGATACTCAATGTCGTTTTACGTATACTAGGTATTCTGACGCCTTTCTATCAAATTTAGGTTTCTGCAACAATTATTTTCCAAATCCATATTCGTCGATACTCAATGTCGTTTTACGTATACTAAGTATTCTGACGCCATTCTATTAAATTTAGGTTGCTGCAACAATTAATTTCAAAATCCTTATTCGTCGATAATCAATGTCGTTTTGTACTAAGTATTCTGACGCCGTTCTATTAAATTTAGGTTTCTGCAACAATTATTTTCCAAATCCATATTCGTCGATAATCAATGTCGTTTTACGTATACTAAGTATTCTGACGCCGTTCTATTAATTTAGGTATCTGCAACAATTATTTTCCAAATCCATATTCGTCGATATTCAATGTCCATAATCAATGTCGCTTTACGTATACTAAGTATTCCGACGTAGTTGTATCTCCAAAAATTATTTTCCAAATCAATATTACTCGATACTCAATGTCGTTTTACATGTACTAAGTAATCTGACACATATCTATTTCATTAAAAGAATAATTTAGGTATATAATCCAACTTCATACTAATATCATGTTAAGATATGTTTAAGAGGGAATAGAAAACAAGATTTCAATTCAATTCAAACAAAATCTATTAATATTCCAACAAATATATACAGTCAATAAACAAGAAAAATAGCCAAGAGTACATATACATAAAAACACAACAGCAAAGTCAAAGTCAGTTCTCCTCCTGGTCGGACGGAGGTTGGGAGGGCTGCGGCTCCTCCGCTTCCGGCACCCCACCACCCAGCCGCACCATGGTCAGTGTGGCAGGTGGGGGTCGAACCTGGGCGGGTTCCACCTGTGGGGGTTGGGGGGGTGGGGCGTGGCCCCCCAGACGCACCATCGTCAGAGGTACCAAGGGCCTCATGTTGAGTTCTGACCCGAACATGTTAGCTGGGGGCTCCGCCTGAGGGTCCTCCTGGGGGTCCTGCTGCTGGTCAGAGTCATGGACCTGCTCCTGGTCCTGCTGCTGTTGAAGGTCCTCCCCCTCGGGCTGGGGATGTTCAACAGGAGGGGTGGGGGGGGGTGGTGTCAGAGGTACCAAGGGCCTCATGTTGAGTTCTGGCCCGAACTCGGGCTGGGGACGTTCAACAGGAGGGGTGGGGGGGGGTGGTGACAACCGACCAAGTCTGACCATGGTCAGGACCTGGGGCTCGGGCTCGGTCGCTGCGGCTGGTGCGTCGGGAGGGGCGGGCCCGCGCTGGAGTGCAGGAAGGGTCTGGATGGCGAAGTCAATTGTCCAAGCTGTGTGGGTCTGGAATGCCTCCTGCTCTAGACGCTGCTCCTCCTCCTGGGCCCGCCCCTCCTGCTCCTCCTCCCAGTGTCTGACCTGGGCACGCCGTGCCTCCTCCGCCTAGTTGGGACGGATGGGGTCCCCCTCGAGGGGAGGAGGGCCGTCGTCATCCTGGTCGTCCTGGTCCTGGTCATCGTCCTGGTCCTTGGCCTGGTCCTCGGCCTGGTCCCCTGGCTGGTCCTCGGCCTGGTCCCCTGGCTGGTCCTCGGCCTGGTCCCCTGGCTGGTCCTCGGCCTGGTCCCCTGGCTGGTCCTCGGCCTGGTCCCCTGGCTGGTCCTCGGCCTGGTCCCCTGGCTGGTCCTCGGCCTGGTCCCCTGGCTGGTCCTCGGCCCCGTCCTCGATCAAGAGCGGCAGCCCACCTGAAAGGTAATTAATAGAAATAAATAATCAGGAATGAAACGATAAAAGTGGGTTCCTCAAAATCATCTTACACTCCTGCTCATTTGGAAATCATCTTAACTTTCTAGAGATTAAGTCATACATTATAAAAACATACAGAAGCAAAATGAAATTGTCTACCGACACTAGCAGTCATTTTGACTGTAGTTTCATTATGTCAAATGTGAAAGACGTGTAACTTACCTTCCTGACCGGGGCGGCGCTGGGGGCGGCGGCGGTCAGGGGGGGGGACGCACGGGGGGGGCTCGTGGCCGGCAAGGGCTGCAAATGAAGGTGACCATAAAGTGAAAGGCGGAAATAACGATAGCGATGGCAATGAATGTAGAGATTTCTAATAAATGTCAGATCCTGTGGCAGAGTAAATTAGTACTGCCCTCTATCGATAGTGGCGCCACTGGTCCCCGCTTTTCCCTTCATCATGAAACCTTGCCTAAAAATATTTTCAACATCAATTTACGCATCCAGTATCTCCTTATTTCATTTGCGTGTTGGGAGTCATTTTACTATAGATGAATATCTACAATAAAATACTCACGCCTTCTGGTGAAGCGCCGGCCGGGGATCCCCGCGTCCCGCTGCCGCGCCGCCTTGGCGGTGCGTTCATGCCACCGCTTCAGCTCCCGCTCGGGCCCCTCTGGCGGCGGAGGACCGGTGTAGTATGTCTACAATAAATGAGCATAATTTAACTTACTTTCAGTACTTATTTGGTTACGAAAATTACGCCCGCCCCTCCCGCTTCCTTTGTAAACCATATTACAGAATATAAAGCTATACATCACGGCCCATGTAGAGATACTCCTAACCAAATGAACGTTTTTAGGCGACGTCAGTTATAGGTCTTACGAGAGAGATGGCTATTTATTTAGGGTATGGTACTTTTTACCTACCATAACACGCGCCGAGGCCAAACGCCTTGGACTGGCCGTTTCGGCTGCCTCCCCAGGACTAAGGGGCCGCCTTGGCCCCCGCCGACCCCGCTGCAGTGGCGGCAGTGCTAGTACCTAAGATTAATTAAGAGGAGGCGCCATTTATAAATGTATTCAAAACCATTTTACTTTGGTCAATGAATGTAACTATTGGGAAATAGAGCGCCAACCAATACGCATACCAAGCAAAATTTATCACCCCTCCCCACCCCTTCTCCTCACCCGCCGGACTTAGTCTGGCCCGCCCGCCCGCCCCTCTTCCCTGCCGCCCCCCCATACAGCGACATACAGAATTCTAACTAAGATAAATGGTGCGTTTGAAAGCCATGTTACTTAATTTTTACTTACTGTTCGAATGTGTTGTCGGGCGTTTTCCGTGACCCCCAGCACATAATCGGGCGAGCAGGGCCGGAGGGGCCGGTGAGTGGGGGGCAGCCCGGCCTGCCGCCGAGATCGTCGGTCTTGCACCTGGCCCGCGTGCGCCTGGTCCTGCGGCTGTTGAACGTCCTCCCCCTCCCCCTGGTCCTGCTCCATTGCCTCGTGCTCCTGGTCCTGCCGCTGTTGAACGTCCTCCCCCTCCATGTTAGCTGGGGGCTCCGCCTGAGGGTCCTCCTGGGGGTCCTGCTCCTGGTCAGAGTCCCGGACCTGGTCCTGGACCTGCTCCTGGTCCTGCTCCTGGTCCTGCTCCATTGCCTCGTGCTCCTGGTCCTGCCGCTGTTGAACGTCCTCCCCCTCCATGTTAGCTGGGGGCTCCGCCTGAGGGTCCTCCTGGGGGTCCTGCTGCTGGTCAGAGTCATGGACCTGCTCCTGGTCCTGCTGCTGTTGAAGGTCCTCCCCCTCCATGTTAGCTGGGGGCTCCGCCTGAGGGTCCTCCTGGGGGTCCTGCTGCTGGTCAGGGTCATGGACCTGCTCCTGGTCCTGCTGCTGTTGAAGGTCCTCCCCCTCCCCCTCCTGGAAAATCTCCTCTTCCTTTACCTCGACCATTTGAAGGTCCGCGTATTGCCCAACCCCGCCCGCCTCCGTGAAGTATCGGGTCACTCGCAGGAGAAAATCGTTGTAACTCTCCTCCGCGGGATCGAACTCGGCGGGACGTTGTTCGGAGGTCATTTTACCGGTAAATGAAGCGGAACGCCCGATTGGGGTTTTTATAAGGACCGTGCCCGGCACGCGGGAGCGTGGGCTGACGTCAGATAGTGGGAGACGTGGGAAAGTGTTAAACGTGGGAAAGACACTGAAAGTCGACGACCTATCTTTGAAATATAGCGAAACGTCACGAAGTACAGATAGCCGCCATGGGAAGGGGCCCGTGAGAACGACACTCCGGCTGTTAATTAGATGGCGTTATGAACGTTTGGTCTTTTCAATTTCATTTTACAGAAATATTTGTGTCTAGCTTTGTTCTTGGAAATCATATTACAATCCTTTAGTTGAAAGAAAGGGGGAGTGGAAGAGTGGGTAGTACCCAAGAACGCGGGATACTGACCGCCTGACCGCCTATTATTGTTTTTGGAAATCATTTTACAAACTTTTATTTGAACAAAAAAAAAAATAAAGGCGGGGTGGGAGGCGTCGAGAGCGGGGGGGGGGGGGGGCGGGGGTGTTCCCCCCGAGTAGTACAGATAGCCTCCGTGGGAAGGGGCCCATGAGAACGACCCTCGATGTCAATTAGATGGCGTTTTCCACGTTTGGTTTTTTAATTTCTTCTTACAAAAATATTTTTGTCTAGCTTTGTTCTTGCAAATCATTTTACAATCATTTAGTTGAAAAAAAGGGAATGGAAGAGGGGACAGTACTCAAAAACGCGGGATACTGACAGTCTAATATTGTTATTGGAAATCATTTTACAAACTTTTATTTGAACAAAAAAAAAAATAAAGGCGGGGCTGTAGGCGTCGAGGGCGGGGGGGGGGGGGGGGTTCGTCCCGAGTAGGGGGGGCTGGAGACTGTGCGAGGTTAACAACCACCGGGGTATGGGACCGTAAGGGTCCGTCAAAGTTGTGGCCGGGAAACCGGCACTTGAAAAGCGTTTTACGCCAAGACCCGTCCTAACACTTTGCCAACGGTGCTTGTTTTGGGAGTTCTAGTCACTCTGACTTTGTTTGTACAACGGTTTAGTGGACCGAGGGCGACCGACCCGGCGGCCTAATCCCCCCCCCCCCCCCCCCTCTCCCAGACACCTATGTTGTGATACGTTGACTAGCGAGCGGCAGCCCACACCTTGACTGTATAAACCACCCTATTACCAGTGAGGATTTTACTTGATTGCGTACAAGTGCCCATAATGTAGGAGTACAGAGGGGTAGGTACACTAGACCAATAGCCACAGGTCAGGACAGGCTCGGCACAGTTTGTCAAGTAACAGAAGATGAAAAACATCATACATGTATAACTCACTACTCTGTTATGGAGAAGAACTACGTACATAAGCTATTTGACAACATCCCTAAAATACTAACCTAATTACAATGAACCTGAGCAGAATGGCCAATTTCTGTATAATGTGTAAAGGGCCATACCCACTAGGCGATTTTACCGTCGCCCGGCGACCGGCGACTGGGAGGATTGCCGTCGTCGTCGCCCGACGACTGCCAGATCAAGCAAGTTTGATATTTTACCGGCGATTTTACCAGCGATTTTACCAGCGATCCCATCCCCGGTCGCCGGTCGCTGAGGAAACACGCTGTACCCACGGTGAATCGCCGAGCGACTGTGGTCGCCGAGCGACTGGACACAACCGATTATATAATTACCCCTCGTCGCCGGTCGCCGGGTAGATCGCCTAGTGGGTACGGGGCTTTAAGCCCCATACCCACTTGCCGACTTTACCGTCGCCGGGCGACGAGCGACGGGGATAATTGGCGTCGTCGTCGCCGGGCGACTAGGATCGCCCGGCGACGCCCTGTGGGTGTGTTGAGTATTCTGGGCAACAGGCGACGGACAATAGGATCGCCGGTAAAATCGCTGGTAAAATCGCCGGTAAAATATCAAACTTGCCTGATATTCCCGTCGCCCGGCGACGACGACGCTAATTATCCCCGTCGCTCGTCGCTCGTCGCCTGCAAGATCGCTAAGTGGGTATGGGGCTTAAGCCTCTGAATCAAAACTGGTCAGTTGTGCTCAAATTACTTTTCTGGGCCTTTGGGTACCAGCAGTAGGTTACCATGCCGGGAACTTTCTTTGTCGCTAGTTCCTGGTGAGGTACACCAATAACTCCCCCATTGCGTCAGATTCCACACTATGGAGTTTTAGCACTTCCCAACGCATCCCGTAACGCAAACGCATCGTACTCGGAGTCTCTTTACATCGTGTTTCGCTGGTTATCATACCTGTCGTGTTTCTGACCGCCGGGTTCTAGTGTATCGTTACACCCCACGCCCCAAACAACATGTAGACACATTACAACAACGTTGGCCCATAGTAAAACAACCTAGGCCCATTGTAAAACAACGTTGGTCTATAATAAAACAATGTGTACATATTGTGAAACATCATTACGTCCATATTAAAACACGACCATGCTGGACTTGTCTGAAACTCATAACACATCCAGGGAGGGGGATAGAGGATTTCTGTACTTTTTTGCCTGAACAACAAATTTGAAAAAAGTCACAAAACGATTATTGTACTTGAGTTCAGGTAACAAAATGTAGTTACTTGTATAAGAAGACCTGTGGGGTTCATCGGAGGGTGGCCGTACGACCCATAGGGGAGGGTCACGAACCAAGGGCGAAGCCCGAGGTTCATACGAGCCCCATCCACCCTCCGACGACCCCAAAGGGTCTCCTATGTGTTTTTCACCCAAACAATTTTCCTAATGTGTCTAAAATACTGTAAATGAGGAACGGTGCGTACAGCTTGTCAATACGCACTGACCCTGGTACGTACCACTTGTAAAGTACCAGGGATTTAATTAAGATTACTTTAGTTGTTTCCTAAAGTACGGAAATACAGTTTCAAGGCGCTCTGTGCATTTCATGTGTAAGGAGTGGCATTTTTGTTTTTTAGGGGGGAGGGAGGGATGATGTGGCCTTAAAAAGGTACAGATACTGTGACGTCAGAAGGGGGAGGTCACGTGATGGGGACGCGGGTGTCCGTGGTTACCGTGGGGCCCTTGATCGGGGGGTCCCCGTGTCGGATGTCGAATTTAAGAAATGGCGCTGTCTCTGTGTCGAATTTAAGAATAAGCCCTGTCGAATGTCACTAAAGGCTATGTTGCCTGTCAGTCTTAAGAATAAGCCATATCGCTGTGTCGAATTTAAGAATAGATCCCGTCACATGTCATTAAGCAAAAGATTGGCCATGTCGCCGTGTTGGATTTCGTGGTCTAGACCCATTACCGTGTTCTCGACAGGTAACGCCAACAGTTCAGTATATAAATACGGTTGTTTTTGCGCGTTGTAAATGATGTATGGTATTTAAAACATTCTGTGGACATGTGACGTCAACTACAGGGAGAATTAAGGGGAATTACGTGGTTTTTGCATATGATTACTCCTCTGTGCAATTTGTCTGAATCATTAAATGTTGAGCCGCAGACGTAAAACGTGTGTGTTCACAATAAAACTGTTGCAATGCGATATTTATAATACCTGAGAAAAAGTCAAGTTAATGTTTCAATGCTAATGGAATGTTTATCAAAACAGTCATTGACGTAACTGGCGGGGTGTATGGATTATTATGTGAGACCAGTCCGTAACTAAGTGGACATGATGATATCACTGGGAACTTTCTGACGTATTTCTGATCCCTCTCCCCCCCCCCCCCCCCCCACCACCACCAAAAAAAAAAAAAAAAAAAAAAAAAAAAGAGAAGAAGATACAAACAGTAATATTTTAGAATTCTTTCTTGGAAAATTTCCTTTAACGTTGCTCAGTATAGTCTTTCATATGATTATCCATTCATTCGTATATAATGAATACTAACGTGAAATGCCATTCATACGGCATTTGTCCGTAGGTATAGTCCTCAACTGAAGATTTGAGATTATGATCCAAATGCGTTGGGCTATTATTGTGTATTCCTGAACATCGTTTCCAATACATGCTCAACTTTTTCCCACCATGTTCTGGGTATTTTATACACTGAATGGCCGTTGCAAAATCATGTTTATTACTTTTAATTAACAATCACAAATGTTGTTTTGAACTAATGTAAGTGTTCTTTCTTCTAACAGGTGAGTGTACTCGGTTGACGTCTCGTACGGGAGGCCCTCCGACTGAAGGGAAGTACCAACACATAATGGCCTGATAATTCCCATTTGTGCTTAAAAAGGGAGTTTCACATACATCATAAGTAATGATAATTACTGGAAAATGGCCCAAAGCCAGTGGCGCCAGTGGTTTTATGATGGCGGCGGGGTATATCGGTACGATGTGCGTAATGTTTGCGGGCCCCTGATTTATACATGTGACTCTGTGACGTGTACGTTAATGAATCGGGTCGGTTTCCATGCCTCGATTCAGGACTTGGAGTATTACCTCATCACAGAATAGACTTGTGTAAGTCTCATTGTGAACATACATAAAACTGGCAGGTCTCAGACTTAGATCTAACCTTTAAATTTGAAGGGACAGTTTCCTTTGGTAGATAGAAATCTTTGATTATGAGCAGTCTAGAGCAATGGGGTCAAATTTATCAATGTTTCCGAAATATTGGAATGAAATTTGAATATTCAAACAATGGCGACACTAAAAATCCATATACTGCCTATACATGTTCGTTCTGTCTTTATTCTTCACTCCCTTTTGATAGAACGAAAACTGGTTCATCGTATAATATAATGTTGGTTTTATATGATAGCATTTCTAGTAAATGTTTGAATGTTGTCAACTTTTTCCTCTAATTTAAACTTTTGATTTCGTATTCACACTTCACTTCTTGGCTTTTGTCGATTCCTGAGGTTGCTTTATGTTGCCTAAATAACAAAAATTCTTTTCTTCTGGCTCCAATTTCTCAAATAACTACCCTGAATGTTCATCCCCATACCACCTAATAATAGGCACTGGTAGACATACCATGGTAAAGTCCCAGTCTTTAGCATCAGCTTAAAAACCCGCAATTGGCCCAGAGTACTGGCCTGGTTCATAGTAGGGCTTAGCGTGGGGTGAAGTCCCGGACATTTCGGTAACACCGACCCACCCCAAGGCATTTGAACTGACTCCAAGTTTGTGAAAGGATTGTGCGTTTACGGAGAAAAGGCTTATAATACATTAGACGGTCTGGATGTGGGTTTATGTTAGTGGTTAGCGGAGGACCGAGGGGGGGGGGGGGGTACTTGGTCTAGAAATGGGTTCCAACTGTGGTCGGACCCCCAAGGGGCCATAGCAGTCCAGCATCAAATTTGCTGAAAATGGAGGGCTGTCAAAATATCAAAGCACCTATAAGGAGAGCTGTCAATAATAGATAATATTCAGTATTAGGTTGTAAGTCAGGTGTAGGTAATTGAATTCCTTCATAATGGCTGTCAAACAAATAATCGCATTCTGAAATAAGATTGCGACCCAGAGAATCTGTTTGGTAACATTATTTTGCAGGGGCTGTTCATGAGCTGTCCTGAAAATGGGGTGCTGTTAGACTACACTAATTTTCCTGTGGGCTGTAAAATACCGCCCCCCCCCCCCCCCAAAAAAAAAAAAAAAAAAAAAAAAAAAAAGAAAAGAAAAAAAAATTATATATATATATATATAAATAAAAAAATTAAAGAAAATAAATAAATAAATAATAATAATAAAAACATTCCTGAAAAGGGGGGCTTTTAGACTTCACTATTTTTTCTGTGGGCTGTAAAGTACTCCCCCCCCCCCCCCTTCAAAAAAAAAAAAAAAAAATTGCTTGTGCAGTCGGTATCCAACTTCGTATGCTGAGTGCCCCCCGGAGTGGAGGAGACTGAGTGCCGTGTTGAGAGGCCTGGTTCAGCCGGATCCCCCGTTAGAATGAATCAATAGGCAAAGAGAACGCACCATAAAGAATATACTATTTATAAGATACAGGAATGTCAGTCCATAATAGATCAAAGGGGCAGTACAAAGTCACCCGTTTTGATTCCTTATTTCTGATTTCCTTACATATGAGCTCACGTCTGTGGTTCAAACGTGTTTCTGTTTGGGCCATGTCCAAGAAATGTTTAACGTCAATGTTATTATCAAGGGATTATTTTTATAATATGTCTGGTACTATCAACTCTCAAAGACTGAAAAAAGAGTAACTATGACAAGAGATCTGCGTGGCTAGGTTTTATAATGATGGCATTTTGCGTTGATATAGGCTTGTTTATTCACCAAAAGATATTTTCAACTCCCTCTACTGGCCCTGGTGGATTTTCAAAAATGTACCCTATTGTAGCGAAGGCCCATTCCCCGTGCCAAGTTTCTGTGTCAGGGGCTACAGTAATTGTGTTTCATGCAAAATAAAACATTCTCACACTTGCGAAATTGAGAAAACTGTCAGTCATACTGTGACGAAGTGACGTCATAATGCCCCTGTCATACACGTCATACACCATACAGTGACATGATGTATGTAATAGTGACGTCACACATGAAGTGACGTCATACATTGCATCCCGGTGTATGTGTCATAGTCTCAGGCACTCCCCTCTCCCTGATGTTAGCGTGTCCAGCCAAAAAATAGGCGGGGGTTCAGGACCCCCCTGATCCGCCTCTGCCAAAGTTTCCTTTCTTATTGATGATTATCTCGTAGTCTAGAGGTCACATCAAGGTCAACCGTTCACGATGGAAACGGCCATCTCAGGGCCAGAAAGGAACATAATAGAAACAAAATGGGTATCAAAAGGACAAGTTTAACACATCGAGAATGTATACATGGACTTAGAAACAGGTATAAAAAGGGCAAACTAAACATATCTACAATGTACACATAGACATGAGAGGTGGAGGAGATTTAACAAAGGTCTCCGCTAGGCCCAAGGTCAGCATGTCATTGTTAGGCCCTTAAGGCCCTTCATGTGACCCTCAAAGCCCTTTCTATAACCCTTAAAGCCCTTCATACGGCCCTCAGACTGTTTTCACACCCCTTAGACCCACACATAGTACAGGCTAACACTGATAGGGGGCAGCTGTGAGGTTAGACGTTTTGTCAGAATAAAGGTCATGAAATCCACTTAGAAGCCCTTTTACCAGTAGAGAGCTGATTGGTCCTAAATGTCATTAAATCCACTTATAAGCCCTTTTACCAGAAAACAGCTGATAGTTCCTAAAGGTCATTAAATCCACTTAGAAGCCCTTTTACCAGAAAACAGCTGATAGGTCCTAAAGGTCATTAAATCGACTTAGAAGCCCTTTTACCAGAAAACAGCTGTTGTTCCTAAAGGTCGTTAAATCCACTTAGAAGCCCTTTTACCAGAAAACAGCTGATAGGTCCTAAAGGTCATTAAATCCACTTATAAGCCCTTTTACGAGTAGAGAGCTGAAACAGGGATGCAAGTTTTCTGGTTTTTGTTGGATCTCCTATTTTTTTTTCTCCAGCACCCCTAAAAATAAGTTTCAAAATTTGATGTTTAGAACACATTTAACAACATTTGAAGATATAATAAGATTTTCTTATTGCTATTTCCGACATTTTCCCTGTCCCCACCTTACATCCCTGGATTACCACTTAACATTACCCCATTTCTTCCTGCTGAAAGTAATCCCTCATAACCCCCACACCCCCTACACCACCAAACGGGACAAAAGGCACACACAACAGAACAACAGAGACCTCAGAAATAGCCGCCATCTAGTACCTGTGAAGTAGGGAGGTTGGGGTCGGGCTGAGGAGGAAGTTACCCCCGGATTATTACATGAGTAGGGGTACCATTGGCCAACTCCAATAATCCACACACTTTTTTTTTTCACTTTTATATATTTCTTATATGGTTTTGTGATAATCTATATGAGAATCGTATCATAAGCTGATAGTTGAAAGTCATAGTCAGTTTTACAGTATTCTTACGTCTCATTGACCGCTTTCTACTGCATTTTCTATTGAAAAACAAAAACAAAAGCTGATTATAGCCATCACTTGAAGTTGTTCTCTCACTTGAAGTTGTAGGTTAAAACCCGTCACCCTTAGTAACAAAGGCCCAAAGCGTTACGAGGATCAGGTCCGGGGGGGGGGGGGGGGGGGGACCTGACGGGGGGGCAGTTAACACGAGATTACACGATACACGGCATATCCCGTCAGGTCCAGGGGGGTCAGTTAACACGAGTTTACACGATACACGGTGTATCCCGTCAGGTCCAGGGGGGGTCAGTTAACACGAGTTTACACGATACACGATGTATCCCGTCAGGTCCAGGGGGGGTCAGTTAACATGAGTTTACACGATGCACGATGTATCCCGTCAGGTCCAGGGGGGGGGGGGGGGGGGGTCAGTTAACACGAGTTTACACGATGCACGATGTATCCCGTCAGGTCCGGGGGGGGGGGGGGGTCAGTTAACACGAGTTTACACGATGCACGATGTATCCCGTCAGGTCCGGGGGGGGGGTCAGTTAACACGAGTTTACACGATGCACGATGTATCCCGTCAGGTCCAGGGGGGGGTCAGTTAACATGAGTTTACACGATACACGGTGTTTCCTGTCAGGTCCAGGGGGGGTCAGTTAACACGAGTTTACACGATACACGGTGTTTCCTGTCAGGTCCAGGGGGGGTCAGTTAACACGGGTTTACACGATACACGGCGTATCCCGTCAGGTCCAGGGGGGAGTCAGTTAAGACGAGTTCACACGATACACGATGTATCCCGTCAGGTCCAGGGGGGGGGGGGGTCAGTTAACACGAGTTTACACAATACACGGCGTATCCCGTCAGGTCCAGGGGGGGTCAGTTAACACGAGTTCACATGATACACGGTGTATCCCGTCAGGTCCGGGGGGTGGTGGTCAGTTCACACGAGTTTACACGATACACAATGTATCCCGTCAGGTCCAGGGGGGGGGGGGGGGTCAGTTCACACGAGTTTACACGATACACAATGTATCCCGTCAGGTCTAGTTAATTCATCAATTAAGGGATTGATTAACTTGTCAATTAAGGGCTTAAATGGCTATGGATTAACAAGCCTCACCCTTACACCCTTAAGTATATAGAGTTAGTTTTGTTTGTGTTTTTCGTCCATTCTTACACACACTGGCCACGTTCCCCACATTGTATACAGAGTTAATGAAATCCCCGCTGTCAATGTTATCCCAGGGCCAGGCCTCAGAGGGGCAGTTACAAAAAAGTGACGTGTGCAAAGGATTACGGGCATTAGAGGAGTAAAATCGCAGACTTTTCTTGATAGGAAAAGGGCGTCACCTCAGTGGTCAATGTGTTGGTGGAGGATAATCTTCTATTGTTTTGTTAGGTCAGCCGGTCAACAAGGTTTATGTCATTGTTTATGGAGCAATTGAAAAGAAAATGAGATAAAAGAAATTAAATAGGGGGTTCATTGGCACAACCCCTGATTTCTAATCAATATGTACAACAAATTTTCATAAAAAAAACAATCAATATTCCTGTATGAAAAGTGTTCTTGTAATTTTTTAGCATAAACTTTCACTGGCATTGCCAGCTGACCCTACTCCCTCGTTGTTAAGGGTGTTTTCCCATGGGTCACACAACTTGACAAGACATAGTGATTTCTGATTAAAGGGGCATTCTCGTCCTTGCGACGGAAGTGAATGGATACGTTGTAACCCCCTGACAGCCGCGCCAAATTCGCGACGTGACCAATCACGTTGCGTAATTACGTTCCAAAAGTGGAAAACACGTCGCCGGCCGTCCCGTCGTTAGCCTTACGTCGGCGTATGTAAGCCTGATAACCCACGGACGAGAATGTCGCTTTAAAGAAAGCGAGGGAAAAGAGCAACAAAACCAGGGCTCCCCCTACCCGGTCCCCAAGTGAATATTGTATCTCACCATATCAGTTTTTGTACTTGTTGTTTGTTCCCTTGCTGTTGCTGGAAACCAGTGTAAACTGACATAAAGCCAGGTTAATAAAAGATCAAGAAACTGATTTTTTTATATCTCAACTGGCATTCTGTCCCTGACTGTGGCTCACTCTGCACCCAGGCCCGTACCCAGGGTTTGCTGTGGGGGGTTGGGGGGGGGGGGGGGGGGGTTGGCGAGATTCCTTAAAGGCCGTATTCCACATACCGAAAGTGTGCTGCCGATGTACTGCCGACACACTTTCTGTACTGCCGATATACAATCTGCAGTGCTACGATAAAATGTACCAACATGTTGGTAATTTTTTCCAGCCGATTTGGGACTGGTTCCTGATATTGCAGTTTCAGCCACCAATTATGCACTTTCGGCCGCCGTTTTTGCATTTTCGGCCGCCGAAAGTGGCCCGATAGTACAGGCCACCGGTGTAGAATGTTTCCATGGAGATGGTCATTATCGGTGGCGCTCACTATTGGTATGTGGAATACGGGCTTAAGTGGAACTTTTTGTTATCATTTCAATAATTTCTGCTTAAAATGGGGGATGGCGAGGGGCCCTGAGTGGAACTTTTCAACAATTTCTTATGATTTTTATAGGGATTTTGAATGAATTTTTGAAGGAGAGGTGGAACTTTTGGAAACATTTCTTCTGCAAGTTCTGGTGGTGGTGGTGGTGGTGGGGGTACGGGCCTGGGGCCCAATGGCATATGGCATTGACCAGGTGGAGCCTTGGGAGAGGCTGGGAGGTACACATGTTGAAACGTGAACTGATTGCCTCAATACGTATGTAGGTGACGTCACGGTGTGGGCGTGACGTCATGGCGTGACGTCATGGCGTGACGTCATTTCCCGGAGCAGACGGACGTGCCCTTAGTACATACAACAGCCGCTAGATGTCAGGGCGGGGCAATCTACAAGGTCCCGGATGTATAAACAAGGTCAGGGGGACGCTAACTGCCTGTGACGTCACGATCCCCAAATCTCTGACGTCAGTACCCAGAGTACTGTGACGTCATCAGAATGTGGGCTCTATGGCGACGTTACGCGGTCACAATAAGTCTCCTCGGGATGAAATCTGAACAAACATTTTTAGTATTTACAAAGATATGTGTACCATAAAAATGTGTTTACTCTAGCCCTAGGCGTGTTATCTTAGCCTCATAATCAAGCTATTCCCATTTTGTCTTTGATTTAACCAAGGACGGCTTAGGATAGATCTTAATTGCTTTAAAAAATGAAACAAACCCCCCCAAAAAAGATGAAAATCACGTGTATTAAGATCCCGTATCTGACGGCGGGGGGGGGGGGGGGGGGGGGGGCTCTGGGGGTAACAGCCCCCAGATGGTGCGGCCCCTACTCATTAATGCACTAATTGACCCCGATTACAGCCAGTCACGTGACTACTTATAGACCACGTGACGTTTAGTGCGGGCCCTGGCCACCAGGGGGGAGATAAGGGGGCGGGGTCAGTCAGTGCACAGGGGGGGGGGGGGGCATGGGACTCGTCATGGAGTATGGGTGAAGCCCAGACCAAATGTATGTTACATTTTGATACATTCTGAACAAATTACAAGAAATATGAGTCTGGGTGTTCCACCTTTTTGGAATGACTCAGCTAGTTAAGGATGTTAAATCCATAACTAAACGTCGCCCTCCGACCGCCTTTGAATCGATTAGGTTAAAATGGGAGTGTACCCACTGGCCGTTTGTTTCTGTTTTGCAACAGGATTTTAATATACATGTATTATGGGAATAGAGCACATGTACGTTTTGGCACTGTGGTAACTTTCAGAGATGACGTTTTCCCTACTTTTTGGGGTATTCCTACCTTTTGGTGATTTTTGATTTCCCAACTCATTTTTCCTACCTCACTTAAATATCTGTTTTAATTGATACATGTGTTTTATTGAAATAGAGCACGTTGATATTTTCAACTTAGTATGTTATGCCATTTTCCTAAAATATGAAGTCAAATATGGTAAACGGGACTCTACGTTGAGGGTACCCTTTAAAAGTTCATTAACAACTATATATGCGGTGAATTTTGAATTGTATATAGGCAATGCCCCCACTCCTCCCCCTCCCCCCTCCACAAAGCTTTGCCTGTATTTGGTTTTAAAAATCTATATCAAACCCCATGATTAGAAATACATGGCACTTAATCCTAATGCAAAAAAAACTGGCAGATTCTATATAAAGTAGATATATTCATCTTTAATGGGTCTTTATTGCAAGATCAAAGTTGGTGCGATATGTCACAGTTTCGCCCCAATTTGGTGTCGTTAGACCTCTGAAGGGCGAGGTCTGTGAGCGGGTGATTATATGCAGGCTTTGATCTACCGACAGTGATGGGTTGCTGTTTCACAGTTTTATATGCTATAATTTCCCACTGTTTTTCAGGCCTTTGTTTAATCGTAGGTTTGCGAGTGACCTGAACGAAGCTTGGTTGGAAAAACTTACAGATTTATGTATATATGTTTTCTGCAACAAAGATCTATCAAACATAGGTTTTAGGGATTAAACACAAAGGCATAGAATGGTTCTATTGCAAATTGTTATACTGATTGCACAATATAGATAACAACAACTTGTAGTTCTTCTTCTGGTTGGTTGATATAGGTAACGACGTATGGGTATACAATTCACTACTTTGTCAAAACAGAAATTGCCCTAGTGCCATACACTCTTCTCAGTGTTGTATTTGCACACTTATTTACGTAAAATTAGAATACATGTACATGTTATGCATCGTTTGTTTCTCTATTCATTCTGATCAGTTTATACTTTCATTTTGATAACCTTTTATACAATGTTTTGTTTCCACTTTACAGGAATGTCTCGCAGGGGTAAGACTTCAAGCGTCACATGACCAGCGGGGTCCTCCCCAGCCCCCTCCCTGAATTTCAGATGTTGAAGAATTGCATCGACTGTTCCCTTGTTGATGCCTTTAAGTGGCTACATACACATTCAAGCCCAATGATTTCTGTACTGCCTAGAAATATTGATCAAACATTGCGAACCAAGTCAATCTTACACATGGCAATAAATTTCATATTCTACCAGATTGACCATGAAAAGATGACAAAAAAGAAAAGCAACATAGTTTGACCTGATGACTGTGAAGCCATTGATGGGTTTGAATGTGAACAAGTCAATTTCAGCATGTCGACCGGCCTGGCCTGAGAATGTCCCAATTTTACCTTTTAAGTCTGGTGCCCGCGATGCATCGTTTTATCTGCGATAGTTGGCTTGCACTATATAACTGGCTTGTGATTCTTGTACCTTGCAACAGTTGACTTGCAAGAGAACAGTGCAGTTTATTGCTTAAAGGCTTGTTGGTTCATGGGTTTCTGGCCTCCCACTGCCCCTAAAGTACCAGCCAGGTCCTCTTTTTACTGGAACATATAGCCCTAAATACTGCTGATAAACAAGCAGAACTAAATATATATAAGCAAAATTCTGTTTCAAATTCCAAATGTTCTGAATTTTTAGCCATATCTTTAAACAAAAGCCTGGAAAAGTAGTCTCAGATCAAAGGAAAAGTATTGAAAAGAACTCAGTTATCGCAAGTCAAAGATCGCAAGCTAAGAATTTACCGTGCGGACAGCCATCTTCTGCTATGTCCTAGGCAAACAAACTTGCACAGAGTCAGGTCTCTTTTTACTTAGTTCTGTTAGCCTTCTCTCCTCTCTACTTTGTCACAGACAGTGTGTGAGTTCTGCTTTGCATGTTTCAGTGAAGACTTCACCTCCCAAGGATCAGAGTCAGCCCCCAGACTCCCCTTAGACAATCTCTTCAGTCAGCCAGAGTTACCTGAACTAAAGACAAGAAATTTAAGGTTTTCTGTATCCCAAGGAGCTCAAATAAGCTAAGACCCTTATCTGCTTTGAACCACCCATAACACTTACACTCTCCTTTTATAAGAAGAAGAGACAAAGGAGGTCTCTCCCTCTTGAAGGAGTCTAATTTCTTACCCCAACCTAACAGGAGGCTCAAATGCTGAGACTTGCTCTTCAGGAGAGATGTGTGAACTGGTCTCACACAACAAAGAAGCAGGTCTCAGAATTGAGCCTAATGTTAGGTTGGGGTAAGAAATTAGACTCCCCCAGGGAGAAGAGACCTCCTTTGTCTCTACTTTTTATAGAAGGAGAGTGTAGGTGTTTTGGGTGCTTGAACACACAGTCTAAGCAGTGAATTAAAAGCCTGTGAGTGTGAGACAGGGCTGAAGGTACAGAGGGGTAAATCTGCTTAACCTAGGCCAACCAAAAAGCATGATTCTCTCTGATTAGGGTAGCTTGAAATAGTATGAATTATAAGCTTGTTTTGGGGTTTCTCTTTTGTGTGTGATTTGCTCTGGAGTTGAAGGCAGTAGAGGACATGGTTGCTACACATCTTTTTACATCAGTTTATTCAGTCATTTTACTTGAAATATAATTTATTTTTAAGAACATTTTTATCATAGTACTTAATTCAGTTATTCTTTATATTTCCTTTTTCACTTATTGAAATGCGAATTGACAGTGATCTTTCGTGTTTTGTACTAGCTCAGCAATTCATTTTAATGTTTACTTATCAATCTCATGATAAAAAAGATATTGAAGTTATACATCAAAGGTCTAGATTAACCTTAATTCCTTATTTACTTCAGGTGTCGGGAGAGAAGGTGTCCAAAATGTCGCTGGTGGATCTGGCCGGTTCGGAACGGGCACAGAAAACGGGTGCCGTGGGCGAGAGGCTGAAGGAGGGATCCAACATCAACAAGTGAGTCGACAAGTTTCAACTTGATTCATGTTTGATAAAGAGGAAATAGGGCTAGAACTACAGTGAAACAAGTAGTGGCTAAGGAAGTACCTGGAAATGTCCAGAATATCACATGGCTGACCTAGGCAAATTTTGATGAAGATATTTTTCAAACATTAATGTCTTTTTAGAACAAATGTTTGTCTCACCACACAGAAATGATGCTCCATGCGGGAATTACGCATTACAGAGCATGTTTTAAGCTTTCAAATCATACCAAGCATACCAAAATTGGATAATTTTCAAGGAAGTGACAGGCTGTTGATCACAGGAGTGTAGGTCTTCCTGAAAATCTACCCATATCTCCTTTTATATATTAGCTTTAGAGCTTAAGATTATTACCCCTTAGGAGCATCCTTTCTGTGTGTTGGCTCACATGTTTTCTTTGTGTAGGCTTAATCACCATGCATTATGAATAAGCATATCAACAGGTCCAACTCTTATCACTTATTTATTTCAAAAAGTGATACTTTTATTAGAAATAAATTGAAATGGCCCTCATCTGAATGATGTGTGATGTAGGGGCTTAAAATCACCATTAATATTTATAGCATAAATTGGCTCCTACTTATGATGATATACAGTTTATAGGAATCTTTAAGATGGAATGAATTCTAGAGAAGGCTGTTTTCTGTTGTAGTGCCTGTTTTCTGATGATGGTATAAACCCAATATAGAATGTCTGTATTTGTTTTTAAACCAACTTTTTCAAGACACATTATCGTTGAAATATAAGTCAAGTATCCACACAAATAAAGAGAAACAGATAAAGAAATCAGAAAAGAGAAAGGGGAAAAAAAACAGAAGAATGTCAGAGCAGAGGAGGGCAGACATGGGCTGTTAACACCTTCCACACTTACTTATCTCTAGTTACTCGCGGAGTATATGGCTGGATAGTCTTTCGTCGCCAGGCGATTTGTCCCATCTCTGCTTTGGGCCTTCCATTTATTACATACGCACATTGTGAAACAATCTCAGACCCCCCCATCCCCCCCGGGCAAAATACGCATAGGATATGTACTAAAATGTATGCAGTGTTCAAGACTAAAACTTTTGGCCGTCGGCCATCAGGGCTGATATTATCAAAAGATATTCAGCCCTAAAGGCTGTATTCCACGATGTGTTGCTGTCACTTGCGTCGTCAGTTTGCATTGCAACGCAAGTGAAACGCAAGTGATGAACGCAACTGAGGTATATTCCATGATGTGTTGTACTTGCGTTCATGCAACGCAAGTACAATGCAAATACAACACAAGTAAAAGACTATATTCCATGATGCATTTAGTGGCACTTGCATTGCCTAAATCATGGAAACACAAGCTTGCTTGCGGAAATTTATAAACATGTTTATAAATTTCCGCAAGCAAGCTAGCGTTTCCATGATTTAAGCAACGCAAGTGCCACTAAACGAAATAGCCTTAATAGTTTTCAGGCAGTCTAGCAAAACATAGGGAAATGACAGCTAAAAAAGTAGGGGAATGACGGCCAAAAATAGCATACATGATGGCCGAAAATGTATCAGTCATCCAGGCCAATTCAACACTACTTTTCCCATTTTTTGTCGGCCCTGATTGGAAATTGTTGGGCAGGCGTTAATCTCAAACCCTGTGTACACACATTTAAAAAAATCTCAGACCACCCCCCCCCCCCCGTTGATGCATCCATACATAATGGAAGGCCCCCTTCTGCAGTGTGCCTCTTGTCTTGAAGAAGGCTAGAAGTGACCCCACACTAAATGAGGGCCCTTGCTGAGAGCCCCTGTTACCCAAATCACCTCGGTATTGTCAGCATATATTTCGGGGTGCTTTGTTCGTTCTATGCTGCCATGGTGGGTTTTTGTTGTCGTAGACAGCCAGAAGTGACCCCATACTAAACATGACCTCTCGGTGATAGACCACATTGCCCCTGCCACCTGGGTAGTGTCAGCATATATCGGGGGTGGTTGACACAGAGTCAGGTTACCAGCAAAAGACTGGTCTCATGTATGGTGACCAACTGATCCTTCACTGGGATGTTTTATCCCTTAAAAACTGCCCATAGTTGGATGCAGGCCTTCCATTTAGTACATATGCACATTTTCGGAAATCTCAGACCCCCCTCTCCCCCTGAGGCAAAAATATGCACTAGAATTGTACAAGAAATTATGCACATTTTTAAAAACTTCAGACCCCCCTCCCCCTTTGTACATACATACTTAATAGAAGGCACCATAGAATGCTGTCTAATACTTCTAATACACCTTTAGCGATCTTTAATAGAACAGTGAGTGTAGTTTGAATGAAGATAAAAGTGACAACTAGTCACACAGGCCCACACTGACCCACAATGACCCACACTGACCCACACACTGACTCACACACTGACTCACACACTGACTCACACACTGACCCACAGAGACCCACACTGACCTACAATGACCCACACTGACCCACCCTGACCCACACAAACCACAAAGACCCACACTGACCCACACAGACCCATTAAGACCCACAGTGACTTACTCTGACCCACACTGACCCACAGATCCACACTGACCTACACAGACCCACACTGACCTACACAGACCCACACTGACCCACACAGACCATCACAGACCCACACAGACCCCTACTGACCCACGCTGACCCACACAGACACAAACAGACCCACTCTGACCCACACTGACCCACACAGACCCACACAGACCAACACTGACCCACACTGACCCACACAGACCAACACTGACCCACACTGACCCATGCTGGCCCACACTGACCCACTCAGACCCACACTGACCCACACAGACCCACACTGACCCACCCTGACCCACACACTGACCACACTGACCCACACAGACCCACACTGACCCACACTGACCCACACAGACCCACACAGACCCACACAGACCCATACTGACCCACACTGACCCACACAGACCCACATAAACCCACGCTGACCCACACTGACTCACACTGACTCACACAGACCCACACACACTGACCCACACAGACCAACACTGACGGACACTGACCCACACAGACCGACAGTGACCCACACAGACCCACACAGTCCCACACAGACCCACACAGTCCCACACTGACAAACAGACCCACATTAACCCACACAGTCCTACACTGAACTGCTGAGACCCACATTGACCCACACAGACCCATACTGACCCACACAGATTTACACAAACCCATACTGATCCTCATTGACCCATACTGATCCACACTGACCCACACCGACCCACACTGACCCACACAGACCCACACTGACCCAAGCTGACCCAAGCTGACCCACACCGATCCACAGACCCGCACTATCCTACACTGAACCACATAGACCCACACAGACCCACTCTGACCCACACAGACCCACACAGACCACACTGACCCACACTGACCCACACAGACCATCACTGACCCACACAAACCCCTACTGACCCATGCTGACCCACACACACCCACACACACCCACACTGACCCACACTGACCCACACTGACCACACTCACCCACACAGACCCACACAGACCCACACAGACCCACACAGACCCACACACACCCACACTGACCCACACAGACCCACACAGACCCACACTGACCCACACAGACCATCACAGACCCACACAGACCCCTACTGACCCATGCTGACCCACGCTGACCCACACAGACCACACTGACCCACACTGACCCACAAAACCCTCACAGACCCACAAACACCCACACAGACTCCGACTAACTTACACTGACCCACTCAGACCAACACTGACCCACACTGACCCACACAGACTAAGACTGAATTACTCCAACCAACACTGACTCTCTATAACCCAAATTCAGAAAAATTCCAAAACTATTAATGATCACTCACATGTATTCCATGTGTTATATGTAGAAAAAAAACCTAAATCATTTCTAAATCATATAATTTGTGTAATGACTCATCCATCTAAGCATAGCCGTGTGTTATGACAATGGTTTGACACATGACAAAACCCACTTTTCATGGTCATTTAGTCTGCACCAGATCTAGATGAAAGATAATGGGAAAGTGTAGATTTAGAGTGCAAAAGTTGTGTCATACTTTGTTCCCATTACAATACATGGTAACAATGTGACATAACTGATAAAGAGGTTGTATAGTCAAATGTACAACCGTAAAGCCTCAAAAAGCAAACCATTATGTAGGGTGTACACTCTTCTTCACCGTTCTAAGTATAGGATTAAACAACCCCCCAACATTACCAGGCTAACAAGGATGTCAATTTTCAGATGTTTGTCTGATATTAGGTTATTATGAAAGCAGTGAAATTGTAGGTCAAAGGCACTATAACTACAGTAAAACAACAATTAAGTAGCAGTCACATCTGAATTAGTCAGAAATCTAGTGAAGCATTGGCCAGTTCATTAGAAGCTGTTTAGACCTTCAGATAGATTTCAGATTAATTTCAGATCCCATACAAAATCTGAAACCTGTAGAAGGGTGTGAATAAATACTGCCCTCTGATTGGTTGATATTACTATGAATTGAACTTTACCGCAAGCTCGCTATCTCTCACCCTCCAAGACTCAGGGCTTGACAAATTGGGTTTCCAGACGCCCAGGACAACCAGAAAAGGGTGCCGGGCAACTAGATGCAATGGGCTAGTTGTCCGGCAGACAACCATGTTTTGCACTTGCTTTCAAAATGTTTATAAAGATTTCCATGTTGAACTGCGCATTGCGGGTACATAAATTTTGACTTTTCCTTTGTCTAGGCGTTTCTAGATAAAAAAATCTAATAATCATGATTTGTCCAACCATGCAAGTATAGACTTTAGTTTTCAGATTATTTATTCCTGTTTCTATAATACATGCCTTGTTCTCCCCCTCAGGTCGCTGACCACGCTGGGCCTGGTCATCTCAGCGCTGGCCGACCAGGCCTCGGGCAAGTCCAAGGGCAAGTTCGTACCATACCGCGACTCGGTGCTCACCTGGCTCCTCAAGGTAAGGGGGCAACTACGACAACTTCTGATACCGTCATTATTACCAACAATCTAAATTGATGTTAAAGGGAAAAATGTTTTGTAGGACTAATTTGCCTATCTCAAAATTACATAAATGTCCTGGTTTTGATTTCAGCACGCCAGGAGATATTTTTAAGCACCCAGGATAAAAAGATTAAATTACTTGATGAACATATAATTAAAAAAAAGTAAATAAAATAGTGAACACCCTTCTCTTTTTGTTGTTGACCAATCATGCCATAACATATGGAGACAATTTCTCCATTTGACATTCCCAGGTTCAACTTGATTAGGGAAGCCCTGATTTTTTCAAATTTTGGCTCACAAAAAATTTGGTTGTGTTTCCAGGATAACCTCGGGGGTAACAGTAAGACAGTGATGATCGCCACGCTTAGCCCAGCAGCCGACAACTATGAGGAGACGCTGTCAACCGTGCGTTACGCTGACCGCGCCAAGCGCATTGTCAACCACGCCGTGGTCAATGAGGACCCCAACGCACGCATCATTCGTGAACTGCGCGAGGAGGTGGACATGCTGAAAAAGATGCTGAACGAGGCCCAGGTAGGGACAGGTTTTATTGACTCTAGTGGGGGAACGTTTCAACAGGGACCTGGAAAAATCAAATATTCAAAAGAAAATGATGAAATCTGGAAAAATAGCAAAAAGTCTTGCAAAAAAAAAAAGAGTATTTTTTGTCTCAAAGTTATTTGATTGACTAGAACACGAAATAGTAAAGGAAGGTCATGAAATTTGGTGAAAAAACAAAAACTCTTGAAAAATAAAGTTTAATTTTTTCACTCCTAAGTTTTGCACGAAACCCTACTGTAACAAAATTTTCGCAAGCAAAGCAAAACTTACAATCGACCTGAATAATCAGTGACAGTCTTGGGAAAATCCTGGACCATCATCTCTGTAACCCGGGTGAAGGTCAAATCCAGAATTTGACTTTTCTGGGTGTTGAAACGTTAACCGGCACAGACCAAGCTCTTTAAGAATTGATTGTGTGGAATTGTTAGTCTTGAAGCGATGATATCTTCCATGACGCCATCGTTATTTGATACACTGTAACTCCCAAAATGTCGTTCCAAGTTCATGAGGTGACCAACAACATCTTGGCATTATGATCTGAAAACTCAAAACACCGCATCAGCGTCTACCGGTATTCCACTTGACTTAGGGCGACGTTAGCGACACATGGATGATAAGTTAGCAACACAAGGACAATACCTTCGCTTTAAATATTGAACATTTAGGAGTTCCTAGTTAAGTCTTTTATCTATTAGTGTACTGAATTGTAGATTTAGTGTGTATTCCAATTAAGCTTTGGTATTTCAAACCCAGGCGCCGGCACCCTGTGTAGGCTTCAGTGTGGTGAGGGTGGCAGACCAGGGCTCAGTTCTCGTAATGTTGTCTCAAAGACAGGGAAAGGTGTGGCCGGCCTTCAAAGTCTATAGAAATGAATAGAGACTGGAATTTCCATCTTTTACCGTTTGTGAAAAAAGTTATAGCTTAAATAAGAAAATAACCTTTACCACTGGCTTCTATGGGAGAAATGAGTTTATGTAAAATTACAAAAAACGACCTGTTCAGTTCTCACCAAACAAGTATATTCATATAAACAAATGTTGGGCGTAAATAAAAAACATTTAATGTTTGTGAGATTACTTAGAGCAAATGAATTTAAAAATGTAAGGCTTTGGGTACTATTTGCTTGGATCATTTTAGGTAATAATACTCCAGTCAAAGAAAAATTGTGTGTATTGTTCTCTCTTGAGTGTTAAAATACCTTATATAGCGTTTACATTGTTTTAAAATCAGAATATTTCTTAGTGGATCTGACATTTTTGAAATTGGGCATACGTAATTAATTGAAGGGCTCTAACTAAGATGTACATTCTATGTTTGGGTATAGTCTGGGTTTGTGTCCTACTTTGAGCCCGGCACAGAGGCGCCACTTTAACACCTGGTGGGGGGAATGTGAAACAGCAGGTCGTAGTTGAGAGTATTGACTCCAGGGGGCAGCAGTGGGCCGGGTGTGGTGGTCGGTGGCCGAGGGGTGTTGACGTGGGGGAGGCCACTATAGGTCTCACGGAACTAATTATTTTCCTGTATAGTTTAATGTAGCCTATCTTGAAAAAAAAAATATTCAGAATTTTGCGCCACCTCAAATTGACCCATATCCCAGTTGTGACCTCTTTGATACACAAAATATCAAAATTTCAGGGTAGGTTGACCATCAAAATCTAAAGCAGGGGTCCTAAATGTGGATGTACCCTCATTTTGCCAGTTCTGCAGTGGCCAAATTCACAGGATACAGAGCTCATTTAAAAATCAGACTGACACCTACCAACAAGCAGAGATCAAGGATTCATTTTTATCAAACAACTCACAAATAATAGGGGGTACCCTGTGATTTTTCATTCATTTCTGTCAGTTTTCTTTATTTCATTATCAGCCACTCAAAGTCAGTCATTCCCTTCACCTCGGGACAGAAAGGTATATGACACTACAGATGGCGCCACAATTAGTTCCGTGAGACCTATATAGAGAGCAAAGATTGCCTTTTTTCTTAATAAACCCATTTTTCCATCACTCACACCTGTTTTCAATAACAATGTCCACTTTTAGCATCATCACATTGCTTTTTCCTACAAAAGGAGGGCTTTTCCTGAACCTCCACCCATAAGAATTCACCTAGCATTTATCGCGGTATGACACCACCGTCCTCACATCACCTTCTTTTAGAGAAATATTCACAGGAAAGACATGAAAATTGGTAGAAATATTCCCACCCCATCACTGAGCAAGGAACAAGAGCCATTTAGATCATTCTGAAACAAGTTTGCGAGAAATAATGGAAACAAATGCAAAAATTGGGCGTCAAAACACAGAAAATTATAAAAATTCACTTTTTCTCCAGATTTTTTGTGGAAAGTTCTGAGAAAAAGACACTCTAAGGGAATTATTCTAGTTTCAACATATGTAAAGAGCATACCCTGCAACTTTGAGACAATTTGAACTATTTTTTTAAAGTTTCAACCTGGTTCATCCATTTTCAGTGACCAGCGCGAGGCCAAAATTAACACTTCTGGCCATTATGAACTAGCCCTAGTGAGCAAGACACAGGTCAAAGATGACATCAAATCAGTTATTTGAGGAGGAAAAAGGGTCAAAATATCTGTTTCAGGGAGATCTGGGAAAATAAGCAGATTTAATTGATTTCAGGACGAGGTTCAGTGTTGACGCCTATGTATTTGAGTGAATTCCCCGAGCTTTGCTTTAAAATGCAAAAAAAAGATCCAACAGGGAACTCCTTCCCCGAATCTTCGAATTTTAACATAAATTAGCTTAAAAGTCAGTTTTCAGAACCCAAAAAAAAGTTTTGTTAACTTTGCAATATTCCCTATAGGTCTCACGGAACTAATTATTTTCCTGTATAGTTTAATGTAGCCTATCTTGAAAAAAAAAAAATTCAGAATTTTGCGCCACCTCAAATTGACCCATATCCCAGTTGTGACCTCTTTGATACACAAAATATCAAAATTTCAGGGTAGGTTGACCATCAAAATCTAAAGCAGGGGTCCTAAATGTGGATGTACCCTCATTTTGCCAGTTCTGCAGTGGCCAAATTCACAGGATACAGAGCTCATTTAAAAATCAGACTGACACCTACCAACAAGCAGAGATCAAGGATTCATTTTTATCAAACAACTCACAAATAATAGGGGGTACCCTGTGATTTTTCATTCATTTCTGTCAGTTTTCTTTATTTCATTATCAGCCACTCAAAGTCAGTCATTCCCTTCACCTCGGGACAGAAAGGTATATGACACTACAGATGGCGCCACAATTAGTTCCGTGAGACCAGAACATTTATTACAGCGACTTGTCGGAAAGCAATGTACACTTTTACAGACAAGGATCTCTCTGAACTGCGACCACCCCCGACCACCCAGAGACCCAGAGCTCCCCTGCTGTCCCCGCTGGACGCTACCCACACTAATTGGTCGAGGTAGTGCACCATAGGAGTTGGGAAAGGAGCTCTTTTTCCACTCCTTTTAGGGATTTCCCTACAACCAGAGATACCATTTTTCCTACTTTTGTAGGATTTCCTAGCTGGACCAGAGAGAAGGCTAATACTTAGTGGTTACCATGCTAACCGCTTCTGAGTCTGACCAGTGATAGTACAGGGAGTGGGTACATAAACTTAACACCTCAGAAATGCCAATTCCTACCTTTTGGTGATTATAGATTGCACACAGGAGTGGGACGGGGTGTGTTAGAGTCACACTGTGAGAGTGTGACAGTGAAGTAAAGAGCACAAGAAGTACAGAGCCACATATTTTAGTCTAAATGAGTAATTCTGTATGATATCCCACAGGCTTAGGAAGCTCTGGCAAAGGACTAAATTGACCTTTTCCTTTGAAGCAACTTTAAGTGATTGTGCTATGAGCCTACCCCCATAAGTCCGTACCCCTCCAGCATTTCATGTAACATAAGTCATCTGACACCGATCTCTTGGGAAACTGCACACCTGCATGCGACACCAGCATCCCACGACACGCGTGCTCCCCGGTGTCGGGTCCCTGCGCACGCATGATGGTAAGAGGTTTATACCCAAAGGGGACAGCCCAGGGGACGGAGCTCTGGGATAGACAAACAGCTCATCATGTGACGGTTAGTTTCGTATTTCATACCCAGGCGCCACGCTCCCCGCACATACCGAAAAACCGTATAGCTTCATTGGCGGATTTAGGGGGGTGTATGGGGTGCTATTTTTACAGCTAGGGGGCCCCCTTTTTGGAAATCTCTGGATCCACTGCTGAGTTTCACAAAGATATGTTACTCTGTCGCTTATGGGATGTTTTCATAACTTTTTCGATAGTGGCGCCACCGATTAGGGTACGCACACACTATAACAAACACTCAACCTGCGTCTTTTTCATTTGAACAAATCCATTAAGACATAACGAAAAAGGGAAAAGTGATTGTGTGTTAACGATTTGCATGGACTCTCATAGGGAACGTCACAAATGTTTGCTTGCTAAAGGATCATTGTTGTGCTGACGTAATACTAGTGAGGTCAAACAAACAATTTAAAATGATATACATAGGACACATATAATGTTGAATCTTCAGGGATCCAAAGACTTTCAAAAACACAGGATCATTGTTGTGCTGACGTAATACTAGTGAGGTCAAACAAACAATTTAAAATGATATACATAGGACACATATAATGTTGAATCTTCAGGGATCCAAAGACTTTCAAAAAAGGAGGGGGGAGTGCCCAAATGTAAGAATTGTACATTTAAACAAATGGTTTTTTTTTTAACAAAAATAGGGTAGCCCCCACCTAGATCCGCACGTGATCTTTCACACGTGGCCTTTAAAAGTACCTCTGAAAGTCTAAGCTACATGTAAACTTACCAGTGTGAGGTGATTATTGAGACTGGAGTAGAACCAAGCACCTGGGGATCAGTGTACCGATGCCATACTCTCTGATCATTGTCAGTCAATATCTGAGACGCCATTTTTTCCTACTTTTGTAAGATTTCCTACTTTTTGGGAAAAAAAGAAAAAGTGTTAAAATCCCTACATTTTTCTATTAAACTCTAATTTGTAATGACATCAATACAACAATACTTTTTGTAGGAGCCCTCACTATACAAAGTATATGAATTTCCTACTAGAAAAGTATGAATTAGAGGGATATAGAAAGTCTTTAGCGTACCCGTAGTGGCAAAATAAAGGACTACTTTGATTAGGAAAGGAGCATGGCCACAGTTAAAGTTCCTACACAAAGTAGGAAACTTGAGATTGTATTTGTTTAGGTAATATATGGCTTCCAACTGAACATGCACCCACCAGAGGCATATGTAATGTTGTTAAAGGGTATTAATCACTTAAAATTCTAACATATACATACTTCCTATATTCCTACGTTTGACACAATATAAAGGTTTGGGGTAAAACTGCCAGTGTCAACTCAAGGTCTTGAACTACAGCCTTTAGGTCAAGGGGCCAGTTACGGTCCCACTTAACTGAACTACCCGAGCATCTAGCGTACTAAATCCATTCGGCCAATACAATGAACCGCTCACAGCGCGTTATCGACCCACACGCTTTGAGAGAATAGCCAGATAACAGGCAGCATCTTACTATTCCTAGCACGATGCCATTTGCATAATGAATGAGATCTTTGAGAACAGGAGATTTCCTGGGAATATCTCAGAAAGGATGGGATTTAGAGCAGCAATTAGTAGATTGCTGTTTCTTCTCTGACCAATGTTAGTAGGGTAGACCTGGCTTGAAGCGGTAAAGTCTTGTAAATGTACTTTATTAATGGGTGTTATGTCCTGCCTTTATGGAAAGTTTGGTTGTTCATGATGCAAATGTGTGCTTTGTTTCCAAAAGGGACCATATTGCTTTCTAACGGTGAAGAGGTTGGTTACCAGTATATAAACACCAATAATCGCTCGGCCCAGATTCCGATAAGATAATTATGTTTATGACTGAATAGTTTTGTGCAATTCTCTCAAGTTTGTTGACATTAACAAAGAAATTTTTATCCACAAATTTATGAAAACACTGATATCAGAAAATCAAGTGGTATAACAATATTTCCAGAAAGGTGGAACATGGATCGAGTAGTGGAACAATTTTTCCGGAATGGTAGAACAAAGGTTCTGTGGTGGAACACTATTTCCAGAAATGTATAACCATATTCCAAGAAAAGTAGGCCATAGGTCGAGCAGTGAAACCATATTTCTTGAAAGGTAGAACATGGGTTGACCACTGTAACAATGTTTCAGAAAAGGTAGAACATGGGTTGAGTGGCATAAATAACATAACCAGAAAGGAAGAACATGGGTTGAGCAGTCTAACGATATTCATGATATGGTCATGTTTGCATTGCACTTGACCGCTCTGAACCCACCACCCCCACCTAAGTACCCCATGCCCTTCCCCCAACTGTCCATTGACCAAATGCCCATTGGGCATGCGAGTGTAAAATATAAGATTACAAGTTCATGTATTCTAATACTCCGAATACTAGGTAAGAACATGACCTACAGTGGCTGGACTGTGACCAAAAGGGTTCAAGTACCCATTGTTCTCATTGAAAACCATCTCTGAGTATGTTTATTTGAGATACAACACAAAATTAGTCTATTTCATAAATATATATATAACAGACGTTTTTTGTACTGTATGTTGGATAAAATTCGGTAATATTTGCTGGGAGGCTTTTCAAGATCATAGAACTGTCAACTGATTCGACTGATTTAAGGTGACTGGAATGACCACTTTCAGACCACTTATTTGTATAAACAGAGGATTTAGTATTGTTGTAAGAAAATGGCTAGATTTTCCCCATTTTATCGATTCCCAGAAAAAAGTATATATATTGTCAAGGTGTAATGCAGTCGAAAGACGGGATCTACGCATTCAGTCACAATAATGTTGTCAACACATCACGGCCCACATGTTCTTGACCGATTAGGTTAATCAGGTATTTTTGTTATTAGTGTCTCATACCTAGAAATGCCATCTATCATATAAATATTGATATCATTACAAAATATTATCAAATAAGAGATGCAAATATTTTTTTGTCACAGAAAGTATAACTAAGCTGGAAACACTGATAGAGAAATACCCGTTTAGACTAATCGGGCCCAGGTGCACACAGTGACACTATTGTTACAGGCCGGTCTCACACCTGTAGGTGGAACAACATGTACCGCTGTCTTTACATTGTGACCTGAAAATACTCGTCTTACATTACATTGTGTCCTTAAAAAACATGTACCGCTGTCTTCACATTGTGACCTGAAAATACTCGTCTTACATTACATTGTCTCCTTAAAAAACATGTACCGCTGTCTTCACATTGTGACCTGAAAATACTCGTCTTACATTACATTGTCTCCTTAAAAAGACTCTGCGTGTGGTTTGGGTGAGCGGAAACCCTTCCTCACACCTCTCACGTATTCCATATGGTGACAAAGGCTTTCCACGGGGCAGGCAGCTATGTCGTTGGGCGGGCTGCGGAACACGAAGGGTGTGTTTTTTATAAGGAGGGGATGTGGTTATTAGTCGTTAGGGGAAGCCATATGGCCGTTAGCCGAGAGCACATATTGTAGGTGTTTTCTGTGAAAGGATAGGACTGAACAGATGAGTTGCACCTCCCTGTAACTGTACAGGCAGATTACAGACCACCATTTACATGTACTACTTACATATACTCAGGGCCTATGCAAGCCATTAAAATTCTGTCACCATGAAAATCATTAAATCCCATTTCTGTCACCGAATCTAAGTAAAGGGAGCCACAAAATTTGTACCGAATCTGATAATTACATAAAATGTATGTTGATTTTTATAATTAATACCTTCCCCCCAACTTCCATCCCAATCTAAAGGTTTCCGCATTTATGGCCCTGTCATCACGTGAGGCTTGACAGATGTCATGACGTCACAGCCTGACACAAACTGACTTTGTGACGTCATGACCTATGACGTGACCACTGATGGTACTTCCTGCCTCCTTCAATAAAGAGTGGCACTTCCCCACCTCCTGTAGCGGAGAGCGTCAGTTCCCTACCTCCTGTAGAGGAGAGCGGCAGTTCCCTACCTCCCGTAGAGGAGAGCGGCAGTTCCCTACCTCCCGTAGAGGAGAGCGGCAGTTCCCTACCTCCCGTAGAGGAGAGCGACAGTTCCCTACCTCCCTTGGCGGAGAGCGGCAGTTCCCTACCTCCCTTGGTGGAGAGGGGCAGTTTCCTACCTCCCTAAGAGGAGAGCGGCAGTTCCCTACCTCCCTAAGAGGAGAGCGGCAGTTCCCTATCTCCCTAAGAGGAGAGCGGCAGTTCCCTATCTCCCTAAGAGGAGAGCGGCAGTTCCCCACCTCCCTAAGAGGAGAGCGGCAGTTCCCTATCTCCCTAAGAGGAGAGTGGCAGTTCCCTATCTCCCGTAGAGGAGAGCGGCAGTTCCCTACCTCCTGTAGAGGAGAGCAGCAGTTCCCTACCTCCCTAAGAGGAGAGTGGCAGTTCCCTATCTCCCGTAGAGGAGAGCGGCAGTTCCCTATCTCCCGTAGAGGAGAGCGGCAGATCCCTATCTCCCGTAGAGGAGAGCGGCAGTTCCCTACCTCCCGTAGAGGAGATCGGCAGTTCCCTACCTCCCTTAGAGGAGAGCGGCAGTTCCCCACCTCCCGTACAGGAGAGCGAGAGTTCCCCACCTCCCGTAGAGGAGAGCGGCAGTTCCCCACCTCCCGTAGAGGAGAGCGACAGTCCCCTACCTCCCGTAGAGGAGAGCGGCAGTTCCCTACCTCCCGTAGAGGAGAGCGGCAGTTCCCTACCTCCCGTAGAGGAGAGCGACAGTTCCCTACCTCCCTTGGCGGAGAGCGGCAGTTCCCTACCTCCCTTGGTGGAGAGGGGCAGTTTCCTACCTCCCTAAGAGGAGAGCGGCAGTTCCCTACCTCCCTAAGAGGAGAGCGGCAGTTCCCTACCTCCCTAAGAGGAGAGCGGCAGTTCCCCACCTCCCGTAGAGGAGAGCGGCAGTTCCCTATCTCCCTAAGAGGAGAGCGGCAGTTCCCTATCTCCCGTAGAGGAGAGCGGCAGTTCCCTACCTCCTGTAGAGGAGAGCAGCAGTTCCCTACCTCCCTAAGAGGAGAGTGGCAGTTCCCTATCTCCCGTAGAGGAGAGCGGCAGTTCCCTATCTCCCGTAGAGGAGAGCGGCAGTTCCCTACCTCCCGTAGAGGAGAGCGGCAGTTCCCTACCTCCCTTAGAGGAGAGCGGCAGTTCCCCACCTCCCGTACAGGAGAGCGAGAGTTCCCCACCTCCCGTAGAGGAGAGCGGCAGTTCCCCACCTCCCGTAGAGGAGAGCGGCAGTTCCCCACCTCCCGTAGAGGAGAGCGGCAGTTCCCCACCTCCCGTAGAGGAGAGCGGCAGTCCCCCACCTCCCGTAGAGGAGAGCGGCAGTCCCCCACCTCCCGTAGAGGAGAGCGACAGTCCCCCACCTCCCGTAGAGGAGAGCGACAGTCCCCCACCTCCCGTAGAGGAGAGCGGCAGTTCCCCACCTCCCGTAGAGGAGAGCGGCAGTCCCCCACCTCCCGTAGAGGAGAGCGACAGTTCCCTACCTCCTGTAGAGGAGAGTGGCAGTTCCCTACCTCCGTTGGTGGAGAGCGGCAGTCCCCTACCTCCCGTAGAGGAGAGCGGCAGTTCCCTACCTCCCGTAGAGGAGAGCGGCAGTTCCCTACCTCCCGTAGAGGAGAGCGGCAGTTCCCTACCTCCCGTAGAGGAGAGCGGCAGTTCCCTACCTCCCGTAGAGGAGAGCGGCAGTTCCCTATCTCCCGTAGAGGAGAGCGGCAGTTCCCTACCTCCCGTAGAGGAGAGCGGCAGTTCCCTACCTCCCGTAGAGGAGAGCGGCAGTTCCCTACCTCCCGTAGAGGAGAGCGGCAGTTCCCTACCTCCCGTAGAGGAGAGCGGCAGTTCCCTACCTCCCGTAGAGGAGAGCGGCAGTTCCCTATCTCCCGTAGAGGAGAGCGGCAGTCCCCTACCTCCCGTAGAGGAGAGCGGCAGTTCCCTACCTCCCGTAGAGGAGAGCGGCAGTTCCCCACCTCCCGTAGAGGAGAGCGACAGTCCCCTACCTCCCGTAGAGGAGAGTGGCAGTTCCCTACCTCCCGTAGAGGAGAGGGGCAGTTCCCTACCTCCCGTAGAGGAGAGCGGCAGTTCCCTACCTCCCGTAGAGGAGAGCGGCAGTTCCCTACCTCCCGTAGAGGAGAGCGGCAGTTCCCTATCTCCCGTAGAGGAGAGCGGCAGTCCCCTATCTCCCGTAGAGGAGAGCGGCAGTCCCCTACCTCCCGTAGCGGAGAGCGGCAGTTCCCTACCTCCCTCGGCGGAGAGCGGCAGTGGGTGTCGGATGCTGGCCCAGCCCGGACAGACCCAGCGTCTACTCCGCGTTCAGCACGTGGTCGGAACGCCGGGAGGGACGCAGCAGGGAGACGCCGGGGGAGCAGGAGGCGTCTGCTCCTAGTGCTCAGTGTCCATGTAAACCTGGGTGCTGGTATCAGACACGGCTACACGATGAGGGCTGCCCCGGAGGGCTGCGGAGCAGTGTACGGCACTGTCTGTGGATAGACACACACCTATAATAGGCTATATCTAAAGAGGATATCACCTACATTTGTGTATCACGGATTACGCCACCTGTCCTACAGCCACCTGGAGCTGTTACAGCTCTGTGATCTACATGTAGTCTGCCCGGTATCCATCTAGTCTGTCCAGTCAGACTCACTGTTTCCCAAAGTGATTATGGAATAGCTAATACGGTCAGAACGGACTAGAATCTATCATGCCCTGTGGGAGCGTTATTGGAGCTACGTGAGTGGAGTACTATAGGAGGCCGACCTATTTTGTGACCCCAGTTTTGGCGGGAGTTTGGTGACAGCAGACGACAATTTCTGGTCGTCAAGGTGACTTGACGACGTCATCATCGGCAGTGGGGATTAAAGTTGAATTGGCTTACGGAAAAAAAAACACACCCCAAAATCACTACAGAGGGAAAGAGTCTACCTGAATCTTGGGGGGCACGCCAATTTAATTTGGAGATCAGTTGAAATATTAAAGGATCACTGAAAGAACAGTGTGCGTTATTTTCCACTATGTTTTCTGAAGTTGCGCCCTGAACATGTATACGGACAACTGGAGGTCATGACAAGGTCAAAGGTCATTAGGTGCTCCCGGCATCCAACAATTACATGTTTCCCAGCGAAATGTCACTTAGCATGTAACCATGGTGACATGACGTGACCCCCCACTACGTCATGATGACGTCACCTTGACGACACGCGCCCTGACGTTTGTATCAACCAGAACGTGGCCTGGTTGCCATGGTTACCACCCCCTGACGACATGACGCTCTGCCTTCAACCAGAGATGTAGTTCTTCACACAGTGACGGACTTTTAAATCCTCTTTTTTCAGTGTTTCAGTTCTTAAAGATGTTTTTCATGTGGATGTAATTCTGATACCTCCTCACAGGACCATAAGTACATAGTGCCTAATGTGATGAGAGTCGATATTAATTAAAGAGAGAGTCTTATGCCCAACGGATCGCCCGAGCGGGGTACACGGGGCTTATCGCGTGCCGCTGGCTGGATTACCGGAGTACGGCTTGTCAGAGCGATGTAGGTAAGCCGCAGCATACAGACCTACTCCACGGCTGCAAGTCAGGCCTGGCTTCCATGAGCCGAATGGTTCGCATCTATTTGCCAGCGACTAGTGTTAACCCTTTCTAACCACTTCAATTAGTGCTCCAAATACCCTCTATTCACTGCAGATGGGAAAGGCGGCACTAGGCGGCCGATGAAGTGCACGGTGGGCGATGTGGGATTATAGTGATCACCCAATCGGTGACAGCATCAACCAGTTTCTACACGCATTTTCTCCTGTTTTTTTTCTCCTTTTTCATTGCCATTCTTAATCCTAATGTATGACTTAGCCAAAAATATCCATTTGATTAAATTTTCTTTCAATATCCAGCAAAAAAGTTAGGGTGGCTTCACAAACTAGTCCCGGCTATAAATAATGCAGTTCCGGTTTCCTTGATTGGCTAAATAGGGACCCTCATGGGTTCTATTCCTTCCATCGATCCCCAAAATAGGTAATAACCAAGTCCCCTATTGGCCCACCTGGCCTATAGTTCACTCAGCTACGTGTATAGGGGCACCCAAGGTGCCAATGTGGACCGATTTTTAACCAGTTTCAGAGAAACCAGGGGCGAATGCAGGATTTTTTGGGGAGAAAAAAAAAAAGGGGGGGGGGGCATGCTATAGCTAATTTTTGCCCGGGCCGTCTGGGCGCAGGAATTTTATGTTAAAAAAATTAGAATTTGTCCTAAAATGGGGAGGGGGGTTGGGGATGGGCGTGCCCTAAATCCGCGCCTGGTTCAAACAGTTTTATAGATTGATGGACTTTGTATGAAACATGTAATTCAGGCATCTGAAAATACTTTTATCACAGAAAGGCGATCCCAAATTAATGGAGTATCTAATTATCAGGCGAATGAGAAGGTTATTGATGATGATGCATGATAAGATATATACTGAAACTGATGCTGCTGTAATTAATGATGATGATCAACGTAAAATGAGAAGTAATGTTGGCATTCGAAAGGTGGAAATTCAAAAGCCGAATTTGGATGTGTATAAGAAAGGAAGTACATATAGAGGATATACATTATGGAATTTATTACCTTATGAATTAAGGAATATAAGTTGTAAGCAGGAATTTGGAAAAATGTTGAACACGGTGGTATTGGAAAGAGTCTTGTTTAAAAAACAAGGCATTGGAGTCACTTGAATGTATAGTAGTTCTATAATAATATGTAATAATTTGAAATGAAATCTGAGATTGTGATTATGTAAATATATTGATATGTATATAGACATCGTGAAAAGCACAATTGTGACGATGATTTGTTCAATAAAAAAAAAAAAAAAAAAAAAAAAAAAATAGCAACATCCTTTTAAATACTCAAATTATGTACTTGAGAATGGAATATAAGAAACCTTGTCTCAGCATTGTTGGCATATCTGAGGCGAGAAACACGTTTTCTTTCCCACAGAATAATAATGTAATTTGAATGAATTAAAAAGGTAGTGGCATATAACGTATCTATAGACAATTGGGTTTACGTTTATGCATCATACTTCACTTGAAGTATAACAAATTGTGTCAAACCAAAATTAGAATTATTCCCAAGAAGTACAGAAAAAGATCAGCTTATATTTAATTCGTTTTTAGCCCCCAGGCTCCAGTCTAATTTCAATTCCATTAGTTATAGTGTCTACTATACCCACACGGATATACTAGTAGTTCTGTGTATAGGGTATATTTTGTTTTTATCTCTCTTGCAAAGATGGATAAGTTGGCATTGGAATCGAGCCCTCTCGTGGACCGGGATAAATCCGACAGGGATAACGGGACGGGGCGGGGCGGGTGGGTCTCATCTATCAGGCTGGGAACGGAGCCCGTAAAGGTCCTGGGAACCTCGTTGTATGCAAAAAATGAAAATACTACTGACTTTGTTCTGTTATTAATTGCTATTGGCCTATTTCACTTAGTTACATGTTATCTCTATCAAATTCATGTTACCTAGGTCCCTGGTATTACCTCTCTGCTTCTCACTGGGAGATCGAGACGAACCCTCACCTTATTACCTAATAATTCGCCCATTCCTAAACCCGATAATCCAGCATGCAGAGGAATAAGAGCCTGAGAGGATTAATGGTAGTGCTGTCCAAGACTGAATTCAGGTGCCTGAACAAAAAAAACCTAATATGTTTGACCAGTGTCCCGCCAGAAATAAGAATAGCAGAACCAAACCCCAAAGCGTCATTTGTCATTGATGTTGTGGGCCAACCAGAGGGGGTGATGGGCAATGAGGAAAAGGTGCAAAACGGACCCGCTGAAAATCCCCACCCCGTGCCCATCCCACCACCGTGTCACATGACCCATGCCCCTGGGGTCGGCCCCCGGAAATGGAAGTCTGCGGGGCCGACGTCTTTGCCACCTCCAGTGGCGGAGAGCGGATGTTTATGGCTGGTCCAAGGAGCGCTATTACCATGGTAACACGTAGAGAGATCAGTCTTTCACGGGGGATGTTAGTGTGGTCCTGTTACCATGGTAGCACACCAAGGGGTCAGCCACTCACAGGGGGTGTTAGAGTGGTCCTGTTACCATGGTAAAACACCAAGGGGTCAGCCACTCACAGGGGGTGTTAGAGTGGTCCTGTTACCATGGTAACACACCAAGGGGTCGGCCACTCACAGGGGGTGTAAGAGTGGTTACCATGGTAACACACAAAGGGGTCAGCCACTCACAAGGGGTGTTAGAGTAGTTACCATGGTAACACACCAAGGGGTCAGCCACTCACAAGGGGTGTTAGAGTAGTTACCATGGTAACACACCCAGGGGTCAGCCACTCACAGGGGGTGTTAGAGTGGTTACCATGGTAACACACCAAGGGGTCAGCCACTCACAGGGGGTGTTAGAGTGGTCCTGTTACCATGGTAAAACACCAAGGGGTCAGCCACTCACAGGGGGTGTTAGAGTAGTTACCATGGTAGCACACCAAGGGGTCAGCCACTCACAGGGGGTGTTAGAGTGGTCCTGTTACCATGGTAAAACACCAAGGGGTCAGCCACTCACAGGGGGTGTTAGAGTGGTCCTGTTACCATGGTAACACACCAAGGGGTCGGCCACTCACAGGGGGTGTAAGAGTGGTTACCATGGTAACACACCAAGGGGTCAGCCACTCACAGGGGGTGTTAGAGTGGTCCTGTTACCATGGTAACACACCCAGGGGTCAGCCACTCACACGGGGTGTTAGAGTGGTCCTGTTACCATGGTAAAACACCAAGGGGTCAGCCACTCACACGGGGTGTTAGAGTGGTCCTGTTACCATGGTAACACACCAAGGGGTCAGCCACTCACAAGGGGTGTTAGAGTGGTTACCATGGTAACACACCAAGGGGTCAGCCACTCACAAGGGGTGTTAGAGTAGTTACCATGGTAAAACACCAAGGGGTCAGCCACTCACAAGGGGTGTTAGAGTAGTTACCATGGTAACACACCCAGGGGTCAGCCACTCACAGGGGGTGTTAGAGTGGTCCTGTTACCGTGGTAAAACACCAAGGGGTCAGCCACTCACAGGGGGGTGTTAGAGTGGTCATGTCACCATGGTAACACAACAAGGGGTCAGCCACTCACAGGGGATGTTAGAGTTTTCCTGTTACCATGGTAACACACCAAGGGGTCAGCCACTCACAGGGGGTGTTAGAGTGGTCCTGTTACCATGGTAACACACCAAGGGGTCGGCCACTCACAGGGGGTGTTAGAGTAGTTACCATGGTAACACACCCAGGGGTCAGCCACTCACACGGGGTGTTAGAGTGGTCCTGTTACCATGGTAACACACCAAGGGGTCAGCCACTCACACGGGGTGTTAGAGTGGTCCTGTTACCATGGTAACACACCAAGGAGTCAGCCACTCACAAGGGGTGTTAGAGTAGTTACCATGGTAACACACCAAGGGGTCAGCCACTCACAAGGGGTGTTAGAGTAGTTACCATGGTAACACACCCAGGGGTCAGCCACTCACAGGGGGTGTTAGAGTGGTCCTGTTACCATGGTAAAACACCAAGGGGTCAGCCACTCACAGGGGGGTGTTAGAGCGGTCGTGTCACCACGGTAATACAACAAGGGGTCAGCCACTCACAAGGGGGTGTTAGAGTTGTTACCATGCTAAACCTGTCCTGTTGCTAAACTTTTTGACCTGAAAATGACCATCTTTCACCTAATGGCATTTGCTAGATTATTGAATAAAAGTCATCAAAAAAGTAGCTTGATTAGTCCATAAACTGGGCTCTGATTCATGGTGTGTATTTCAAAAAAAGCAAAGAAGGTTATCATCTTTCCATTGGGATTGCCTTGTTTTGAAAGCGTTATCAAGCACATCCATTGTGGTAGAGGACAAGCAACATGGGCTTCACTGACATATCTGAAGCTAGCATCACTGAATAATAGATAAAATTGGAATACAACTGTAATTCTGTTCAGATGGACTGGAGCGCGGTTCGGCTGGAGAGACCATAAACGTCCAGAGAACAGGGACGACAGAATGGAAATTTAATTCATGAATCAAGGACCTCGGGTTGGGGCTATACCGCAGGGTAAAAAGAGAGTGGATGAGGGATGGAGAGAGTCGGTCCAAGCCGGTGGGACGGGGAGTATTGGCCTGGTTTTTTTTCTATTTTTATTATCTTTTTTTTTTTGTAGGGGGAGGGGAGGTGGTGATCTAGAGCGTTTAGATGGAAGGCTAGGAAGAGGAGGGTGGGGAAGTAGTTTGGGTATATAAAGCAGTAGAGGTTGGTTCAGGACTGTCACGGAAAACAGAAAATTGTGGTTGACCAGGTTCTGGAATTGGGGAAGGTGAAGCATAGTGTCAAAGAGAAGGACCCGCGTCCAATTTTTACACAATTTTTTAAATATATCATAGTTTCCTACCAGAGAGGTTACGAGCATACTGCTTTGGGGGTCGATGCGTAGGATAATCTGGTCCATTCATCACCACAAAATATCCCAGATTATTGTTCTTTTTGATACAGAATGCTTTCCAAAATCTTAAATCATGAGGTTTAAATAAAGTCTTACATTCATGATTGTAGTGGAATTATTGGCTTTAAACCCCAAAATACCACCACAATTCCTGCTGTTTCAATTCATCATCAGCCTCTTTGCCATTCTGTATAAATGGCTATTGTTGATAGGATGGTGTTGGTCCTAACGCCAGCCAGCTTCCAGAGTAACACGTTAGTACCCGGGTCAGTGAAACACCGGTCTCGCCCAGAACCAGCCAGATGCAGGGTACGCCGGAAACAAGCGCAACCCTCATCACACTGAATTATGGGTAAAAGATGGCTGGTGTAAGCCCCTCCTGGCCCAGAATGCATCACTTGGACAGGAAGTAGTGTCAGTGGGCGTCTCACGCTGCACAGAATTATGGGATGTCTACCTGATGGTCTTAGTACATCATGTGGACACCAGGGGATCTTTGTGGATATTAGGTCAGCTATGCGCTGTTACTCTCTCGATGCAGCCACAAACCTTAGCTTTCTATCTTGGTCCCCAGTACTTTTTACTTTTAATTAGTTTTTTCAGTTTTGCAAACTGATTGAAAAGGACCAAAGGACATAAGATATTCATGGTTTAGGCTGCATGGGCCTATGTTCACTTTTTCACAACCTTCGCAAATGTCTGAATCAATTACCTTTCTTCTCCAACCACCAACACTCTTCTGAATATTTGATTGAGTCAGAGGTGCCTTAAATTAGGGTTATCGGTTGGCCATTACCAGGGCTGGGGGCTGCAGTGCAGAAGGAGTAGCTCGCTCAGCAGGAGCTTGGGGTATGTTACAATGCCCTGTGTCGGGGAGGAGGGCGATTAATCGGATTAATGTCGGTAATTGATTGCGGGCTGGTAGAGACTGACAGGCGTGATAGGCAGAGATCGATGCTGACGGAGCGTGCGGCGGACGGGCAGGGCGGCTTTGGACCTGGTCCCCTTACCACTCCCCGCTTTGTCTTCTACAGCTGACAATAAGTCTCAGACGGCCTCGTCACGTGCACATAGGAACATGACTTAGACTGCCTGCCCCAGTTTCCCTTGTCTGTCAGATATTGAATTGACGGGTCATTGAATACATGTTCAGGTCTCTCTCCATACTTTTGTCTCATTTTAGATTTTAGGAAAACTGTGAAATCACAGTGAAAAGGTAGTAAAGCTACAGTTAACAGTAGTTAAGTAGCAGTCAGACCTGAATTAGTCAGCATTGTAACCCAGTGAAGCATTGGCTGGTCCTCAGAAGCTGTTTAGACCTTACAGCTATACCCTGACAATATAAGCTATACAAATATAAATCTAAATGACCTAAGATGTAGGTACATTGTAATACACCCAATACTCACTGACTCCACCAAGCATTGAAACTTTAAGAAGTCTGTTCTTGGCTGTATCTCATTGTTTTTGTGACAGCGATGTGATATCTCAGTCCTGCGCTACCATGTCCTTGTTATTGGGCAGGCAGAGAGCAAAACACACACGGGTCGCATTAACGTAAAGTTGATGTCACATCTCGTGCCTCAACTATGTCACCGGTGCACCAGATCTGTTTAACTACCACTCCAAACTACTCCGAGCTGTTTGTTAGAGCCCAGGTTTCCTCCCAGAACTGCCAGGCCAGCCGTCAATGCTACCATAGCAAGCAAAGATTGATAAGTCATGACGATTCACTGTGATAGTCATGACAATAGGGCTTGCTATGAGAGTCGGTATAAACTCTTAAAATGTTTGATCAGTTTCTATTTCCTGCCATTAGAAATGCCCCTATTGTCACTCAAACTTCACTAGTATCTTTTATCATAGCCCTCAGGGAACTTCCTGGAAATAATAGGTTCTTAGCATCCCCTTGCTGATCATAAAAGGCAACCAATGGGGAGACCAGACTAGGCAGCTCAGTTCAAGTTCGTATCTCACCCAATTCAAGTCTGGGAGACCATGGGGTCTAACCCTGGCTGAGTCACACCAAAGACTTAACTATGGCAGTGGTTACTGCTGGCCTTGCACTCGGTATGAAATAAGAAACACAAAACATTTTTTTTCACCCGTGTGAATATTAAACCTTCTTCATTACTAAGAGTGGAAGGCATTACAAAACCACACATTTTTTCAGAAGAAACACAAAACATGTCTGGTCAGTCTGGTGTCAGTATAATGTGACTGGGTGGGGTATCATGTTGACGCATGATATGAATGCCACTTTTCCTACTTTTGTAGGATTTCCTACTTTTTGACGATTTTGGATTGGACAACTTATTTTCCTACATAACTTTATATCTGTTTTAGGGTATTTTTGTGTAAGTTTAAAGCTATTCAAATACAAATTCGATGTCAGCTTTCTATTTCTAAAGGTTATTTCCCTCCTACTTGGTTCTGGAGAAAAAGTAGGAAAAGTATTTCCTACTTTTCCTACTTTTTCATCAGGTGGGAGTGGCATCTCTGTATGATATCTCAGTGTGGCAGCACTATAAAGGGCATTGGGTCCAGATGCTACAAATAGGCACCTCATCTCATGGATTCGGCCATTGCCTATGTGGCATAAAACTATGTGAAAAGCATTACTTTGTGCAGTCTGGAAGGGTTGACCGGACTTTAAACTACTCAAACAATCAATTATCATAGCCCATGCTAAGAATGCCTGGATTCTCACTCAAGCTTCCCTAGTTTCTTTTACCATAGCTAATTGCTGATGCACTTAATGCATCCCTCAAGTCTATACCTTTATATATCTGGTCATCAGATTAATGTGACTAATTCATCCACTCTCTTGTCCAGATCCTTCAGTGCAGACTCCCCCCACCCCCTGCCTTCTCCCCCCACCCCCTGCCTTCTCCCCCCACCCCCTGCCTTCTCCCCCCACCCCCTGCCTTCTCCCCCCACCCCCTGCCTTCTCCCCCCACCCCCTGCCTTCTCCCCCCACCCCCTGCCTTCTCCCCCCACCCCCTGCCTTCTCCCCCCACCCCCTGCCTTCTCCCCCCACCCCCTGCCTTCTCCCCCCACCCCCTGCCTTCTCCCCCCACCCCCTGCCTTCTCCCCCCACCCCCTGCCTTCTCCCCCCACCCCCTGCCTTCTCCCCCCACCCCCTGCCTTCTCCCCCCACCCCCTGCCTTCTCCCCCCACCCCCTGCCTTCTCCCCCCACCCCCTGCCTTCTCCCCCCCCCCCCTGCCTTCTCCCCCCACCCCCTGCCTTCTCCCCCCACCCCCTGCCTTCTCCCCCCACCCTTTTCTTTGCCATCAAAGGCATTCGCCAGCCCTAAGGTTGCCAAACATCAGACGATTATTTCATAGCGGGTGATTGTAAGCGTATGAGATGTGAAGGGGGCTGCCAGGTCTTGGCCCGAGCCGCTCTCCCCGTGTTATCCACTGAATACTGCATGAGGTAGCGTGTCTGCCGGCCAACGGGCAACTGTTCTGCTGGGGGAGGGGGGGGTATAACCATAATAGTTTTAAACCTAGATCAAATAGAATGGTGTGTATCCAAACATCAATTCATCTTTCATTCAACAAAGAGGACCAGTCAAATGAACTTAGTTGACATGGCCATTAAGTGAATGCAGCATGGGATGTGGTGAACCCTACATGCACCCATACTGAAGTTGTGAATCAGGAAAGGTTAATCATTTATGTCAAAATACTCCCGTGTGTTACAGTAGGGCCCTGCCCCATTTCAGCGCCTTTTCAGTATACCTGTAGCGACCCTAGGTTGGCAGAACTCGTCCCGTTTCACCTATATAACACAGATTACTTGTCATAACCGGGCTATTCTCAGTTGGTTGGTTGGTTATTGGTTGCTTTACGCCCTAATTAACTGCCAAGGTCATATCAAGGGTGGTGATGGTTATTGAATCTATAAGAAGTTAAGAGACCCGACCCTTGCACTCTTACTGAGGCAGGTGTTCTTTAATGTGCAGGGTTCCATAGACACGCCTATTCTCGATGTATCGAGACCATCCCAGGATGCTCCTTGACTGATAAACCCATAGAACATAACTCAGCTACTTTGTGCTCCACCAGGTCCTGCTACTTGTAGTTTGTGAGTTCCCCACACCAGGTGTCGTGGTCAGGAAACCTGTGTATTCTATAGGTGAGGTGTGAGTAGTGGAGTGGGTCGGCCCTCTGTGCCAGGGTCAGGGCTCCCGGCCCGATTTGTCCAAATAGGGAAAAGTCACAGATGTAACTTTTAGACTTTTATCAGATACCCTATTTCTAACTATTTCAATTTCAAAGTGAAATTGCACAACACTTCTGTCCAATTTCGCACCAACAGATTTTCTAAAAATTGTATGTCCGAAATATTCAAATGATATAGAGTGTATAATCAGTAGTATTTCAGTAGCTAATTATTTCGGACATACTGATTTTAGAAGTGTCCCCTGCCATTTGTTCCAGACATTTCCTGATGTAAGAATAAGTACAGGGGTGAATGGGTCGGACAGCCGTTTCAGTATGGTCTGATGATAATTTTTTCTTTTTCAGTTTTTTACATGAACAGGTGACACAAAGAGTATGAGGGTGTCAGTCACAAACATTTATTGAATATTATTAATATCTTATTTACTTACGTCAGTCATTGTACCTTTGATAGATTTAGTCAGTTATTGATAAATCATCACGATTCATTGACTTATGCCCTTACTTATTCGTTGCAGAGTATGAAGGCGCCCGACCTGCGGGAGCGGCTGGAGGAGTCGGAGAAACTGATGAGGGACATGAGCAAAACATGGGAGCAGAAACTCACCGAAACAGAACGCATACACCAGGTACGAGAACTTAAGTATAACATTTATTAATGTATATTAGACCACTTGGTCTTATTAGGGACATGAGCAAAACATGGGAGCAGAAACTCACCGAAACAGAACGCATACACTAGGTATGAGAACTTGATTTTTCTTCATATGACAGTATCAGTGATGTAAGCATTCAGATTTTTGCATTTTCACAACATCCCATCAAATGATAATTTTCACAATTAATTTCTTAGATCACGTTTTATAGTATTTTAAAATAATTTCCTCTTTTAATCTTCTTTCTGGGTTTTCAGGTTTTTTCAATAATCCTAACTTACATCCCTGCAGTATCGATGGTATGTTAGATCAGATTAGTAATGTTATGTTAGATAACATAATGTTGTATGGGACATAAGCAAAACATGGGAGCTGAGACTTATCAAAACAGAATTTGTACACCAGATGTGAAGCTGCAAGTTTTTATTCCTCGGTGCTATGTGAAACAGTATAAACATCGGGCACGCTAAGTCCTTTTTAATTAGGCTCAGGTAGCAACCGCCATTGGAGCCTAATTAATATCGAACAAATCAAGGCACAGCAAAGAGTGAGCCAACCAGGGCCCTGCTAACAATGGGCCAATCAGCGCCTTGGTAACAATGGACCAATCAGGGTGTATCTAATGAACAGGGTATGATGCCTCCCATGAAAACATTCTTACTTACTCCCCAACCCATCACTAGTGATATTTTTTCAGAATTTTGTTGGAATCACAATTTTCTGCGAGTGGCCTTTAAAAGTGAAAAATGACTGCAAAGTTTTCCAAAATTAAACAGTTTTTAACTTCCTTTTGAAGGAAAAAAGAAAATAGTTGCTGAGATTTGAATAAAGATTGCCCTGACTTACATCCCTGACCAAAGTTCTCCTGGTTTTCCTTTTAAAGTCTGAAGCAATAGCGCCTGGTGCCGCACACTGATTTTACACCGAGCACTACTTTCATGACCTGAGGGTTCCATTTAATGGTCATAGTCTCTTTACAATCTGTGTTCAGCCAATCAGGGGCCGTGTTCCTTAAGCCTGGACATCTCCAACCAATCAGAGCCAAGGTTTTAAAGGTCCTTGGAGTCATGGATCTCACCTGGTTGCAACACAATGTCCTCAAAAAGTGAAAAAACAATTATTTTGGTTTAATTGATTTTCCCTATGAGTTGAAATTAAATTAGAATTATTTTTTGAATTAATGGATTAAGAAAAATGAAAATATGGTTCCTCTGAATTTGGCAGCAGTTGGTGCACCTCACGTGGTAGACATAACCAAGAGGGCAGGATGGTGTAGTGGGTAGGTGCTTCACATTGCACATGGCTGGACTGGGTTTGAGCCTGGGTTGTGCCTACCATACCACCTCGCCTTGCCATTGTTCCCACCCCCATACATTTCTGGGCAGACAATACCTACTAAGCGATCTCACCAACAACCACTTGTGGTGACATAATCGGTATTCACTGGTCACCGAGCAACTGCTCTGGATCCGCAAAATCCTGCTGGTATAGAGCACAAACTTGACGGAGCCAATGACGGAATCTCCAGTGAAATTGCCAGACAAATATCAAATTCACTTAATAATTCAGTCGCCTGACAACTTGACCAGCAATGGTCACCTGTCACCTATTACAGCTATAATTGCTTAGTCAGTTAGTGGGTATGGCCCTGTAAACTTGAACAATTAACTGTAGACATCACCCTGATAAGAGCTGGTCTGAACCTACCTCAGCACTGTATGGGGGACATACAAGACACTTGAACTCAATGTTGGATATTTCAAACCCTACAAAACCCAAAGCACATCTAACAGAGCCCAGACAAAACGCCCTTTGGTTGTAAGCAGGTAGACATCTACATCCTGTCACATTGTACTCAGAGCAGCACTCTGTACTCAGGGAAAATTGAATATAGAAACCGATGTTTTCTTGTGATCAAATAAAAGACACATGGCTTTGCTTGGGTACAACTTGTTACCAGAAGACTTGGGTAGATTTGACAGTACCCACTCGGAACCAGCAGTTACTGGATTGTCGCTGGTATTATGAAGGAAGGTCAGAGTTACCCGTACCCAAGGGTTGAAGTGACATGTTTAGACAATGTAGTTCCCCACCCTATCACATGAGTAAAGGGTAGACTATTACCCTTTTCGCCAACTTAGACTATTTGTTTTGACTCTTCCCTTTTCATGTTGGTGATTGCATCACTGCATGGCCCAATGATGAAGGCAATAAAGAAGATGGACAGCTTGTGGTGTAACATTTGAGTAAGCACTTGATCCTTACTATGACATCAATCACTTGCTGTCCATGCATTGTGAAATAAGGAGTGCCTATTAGAGGCCTGCCCATCACCAGTTGGCGATTGGAGACCTGGCGTCTTTCACGACAAGACTTTCCTTCTCTGCCGTTAGTAACCTGATGCGGTCTCTGAACGGAACTTGACGTGCCAATATGACATGACATGTACCATGAAGGCATCAGATATGGATACACCATACTCCGGGTTCCCTCGCTCCACCCGACCGCCCTGTCCCCTGTGTCCCCCCCTCCCCCGGACCTCCCTGATACCCGATCCTCCCACAGGAGGCGCTCCTTGTCTCGCACCCCTCTGGTTTCTAGACTGTACCTGCCATTTCTTTATGGTCAGGGGCATGAGAAAAACATCCATATAGACCTTGTGCAGACCCGGTCACATGATCACATTTTGGTGTTTACCATGTGGTGATCATGACCGTGTGGCCATGTGATAAATTCAAAATTTAAGTTTTAGGGGATCAGGATTGCTGATTATCAATTCCAAGCGGCCCAAATCGAAATTTATCTTCCCTGTCATAATAACCCGTGGGGGTTCCGGAATAGAATAGAAGCCCCCAGTAGCCCCTACTGATAGTATAAGGCGATGACCCTGGCTGTTGGTACAGCGTAAAACATCCATCACTCACTCACTCACTCTTCCCTGTCATAGCTTTTTGAGGAATGCTCAAAAATAACTTTGAAGCCAGCAGTTCTATAAGATGAGTAGATGATGTGTGGTATTGACCCCAGCACCTGTAGATCACAGGACCAATATTCTGAGCACTGATCTAGTCCTTTTCACAAAATCCCTCCGCACAGATTGATCATGAGCGTTTCCGGTTCAGAGAGGTTCAGTGGCCATTAAGTGCTTGGAGATCACTCCAATGGAGGCCACTGAAGCCTAAATCTGTCGAGTCAGGCTCGCTGTTTCCCAAAGTGAGTCTGTACACCAGCAACCATTTTAGGAGGGAATTCCACCCTGCATCCCAGCATGCTTTGGGACTGCTGGTGTCTGGCAAGTAGGGTCATAAATAAGCCAGCAGCCCAACAACCATCAAAGGGATTACCCATGCCATTTATAGAGGGCCAGTAAAATCGTTCTTAACAGATTTAAAGTGGCTAATGAAAGCCATGGACAGTTTTGGGTGTATGGACCCATTATGTAATAGATAATCTGGGTCAGAACGGACTACTGAGGCCTTACAGGCCCCACACTCTCCAGTCATAGTCCTCAGACATGCGAAGCCCCCATCTCCTAATGTGGGCAGGTTCACTCTCCATGGATGGGCTACGCGCGCCGTACCATGTATGTCATTTATTGGGTTCAGGAGCGGCTGGCTGCAATGACCTCAAAAGGAGTACTCTGAAGCATGGGGCATGCGCAATAACTGCTTCGACAGTCTTTGATTGCTTGAATCTAATGTTAGAGCAGTAGAATCTTTTCCATATGAGAAAAACATTTTGGCTATTTCAGGTTCTCTGAATTAGACTATTTTCATTATATGAAATAATATCAAGGCATTTACTTAGGCCTACTACAGTTGTTTTTCAAGATTGCCCTAAATTCTTACAAAGATACACAGCATGCTTTAAACTTCTAATGTTTCACAAGATCAGTGGATACATAATCTGGTAAAATAAAACACAACAGAACTTAAGGGCTTTCCTTGGCTTCTAAAGCTACATACAAAAGTATATTGATTTATTAACATTTTATGGGGATTGTACCCATAGCATTGTGGACCTGCGGTGAATATAAGGGATGAGAATGACCCTTGTTTGATCCAAATTGGGATAAAGAGTCTAAGGAAATGTATTTGAATGTGAATATACCAGGATTACTGGTCTAAGCTTAATCTGTTTGTGGTGTGTTAGACTACCATTTCAGAAAATGACTGGACCAGGATCTAGTCAAAGCTGAAAATCAAATGTGAGACTCGCATGAAAAGACATATCAGTGACTTTTGATGAAGCTTTCTCCCTTCAAAACAAGAAGAATTATAACTATAACTGTTTTGACCCATTTTAACAAAAAAAAAACTGTCGCGATACTTTTCTTGACCTACTTCACTTGTTGCGTAACGCTTTTGGCACTGCCTGACCCCTATTGCAGGGACCTCACACAGGCCTTATTGGTATGTGTGCTGTGTGTTGAGGCCAGACTTGTCCGTGATGGCCACCTCGGTTAGTTTGACCTGCCCCACCATGGGTCACGGGGTCAGGTGACCCCCCACGTGACAAGGTCATGTGACCTGTAGCAGGTCCTCCAGCAGGGGATTACCGGTCACCCCTGGAGAGGTCAAGGTCAAGGTCCGCGCTCGACCTCCCCCTCGTGTCACGCACAGAAAGTTTGATGTCTTGTTTTCCGAGTCATGTACATGATGTTTTAGCTGAAGACTCATGACTTCCAGGGAGAGTTTTTTTTGTCCCTACTTTGTACTACTAAACAGGTCAGTGAAAACCAGAGAGTGTTAACCTGTGGATACAGCTTTTTCTGTATCTAATAATTCTACATGGACTGTATATATAGTGTATTTTGTGTGACATTATTGATGTCTTTTCAGAGCATGATTTCTTATTTCATTGAACTCCCAAACCCTCTGAGGCAGTTCAAACCTTGCCATTCACTATCTTAATGGGTGTCTCTGATAAAACCTGTAGAATTTAGATTTTAATAACTGAAGATTGAACTTCAGATGATACAATTGTACCACAAATTTGGATGTTATGGCATGTGAGGACAACCTTGTAGCTTTGTCTAGTGAAGTTAATACTTTCTTCACCTTGGCCCTGACAATAGGAGGGGGGTCTTAGTTCACCCTTGTTGCTGTAGGTGGCAGTGAGGGCATTCAGGCAGCCAATCAGTGAAGGAGGGAGGGCAGTGCGTATAAATGTTTGATAAAATTACCTCATTCAACGTCGCTTCAGTTGCCTTGAAGAGAGACAGACAGGCATTAGCAAAAGGCCCAGCAGTGTCGGGCCATTTCTAGGGAGCTTGAAGAGCCTCAACTGGTTCGGATTTCTTTGCTGGAGGCGTAACAACCCATACGAAGCTCTACAAGGTTAGACAGTTAAATGGTAGTGGTCTGGTCTTTTGACTTTTTGGTTTAAAAAGGAAAGTGCCTCAAGGTTGATAGACCAAAGCCAGAAAAGTATTTTAACTTGGATCTAGACTGAGGTGTTAGGCCCATGGGCCAATACAAAAAATATGACATTTCTGAGAGAGATATAGTCAACTTAACATGACAGATTTTTTTTCAGTGGATCTTCAATTTTATTACCTCTAGCCTTGTTGTAAGTGTCAAACGCTGTAGCCTGCCATAAAGGTTGTACAGTATATGTAAGAAACATAGCATGTCTTAAAATAAATATGAATTACCTCTCTGTAGTAGTTCTTTAGTTAAAGGGATCAAACTATACAGAAAATTGTGCTTATTAGGCCCCATAACAAAAGCAACTCTTGTTCCCAGTCAGAAATTCCTGGCCATGGGGTTACATCGCTGCACTGGTTGCAAACACTTTTACAAAGATTGAGAGTCTCCAACCTAATCAGCAGAGAAGGGACCAGAGACTCATCTGTATTTAATGCATTAACAATCCCTCTGCACAAAAGGCACATCCTTGAGCTGATGCAAGTCCACTCCTTCTAAAGGCGGTTTTCCACTACACGACTTTGTGATATGGGTACGATATAATGATACTACAGACAAGTTTGCATACAGGAGTGATATAATTGTTAAAAATTGGCAATTTTGAGCAAGAGACACATATGTAACAGAATTCTATCTCTAATATTTGCAATTTCTCTGGGATACACTGTAGAGTCAAAGTCAAAGTAAGACGTAGCTGTAGTCAGAAGGGTGGTCAGGGGAGAGTGGGCTTATTTCAGTATACAGCAGTGCAAGATGTTTATTTAAGGATCAGTTCCACAACTGATTGTTTGTAGGTTTTTATCTCTGCTCCAGGTTTAAGCAGGTATCCCCCCATTTCTCTAGTTTTGGTGTTAGTAGTTCTGATGAAATATTCTCAGCATATCAAAAAAAGTGACCTGCCTGCATATAGACTTGTTGCCTGAATGAATCATGACCATACCTCAGCTGTGTCTACTGAAGATGATCAATAGACTCATATAATTTCAGTATATGAGGAATACATCCACAATTATAATAGCAATTAGATTCCTATGTTAAGGCTCTAGTCTTAAGCCCTACTGTATATATACATTAGTATCTTAATGCATTATTTGATAGCATCCAAGACAATCAGAATACTTGACTTGAAGAGGTTTGCAGTCGGACTGCACCATTAGGAAAAATGTACTTCCAGGTTCCTGTGTTTAACGATGAATAAACCACGACTGTACCCGCGAGATACAAAGAGCTTTAAGCAGGCGTTTTCCCCCATTCCTCAGGCGGGCTGTGCGTGTTCAGGGTCAAGGTGGTGTCGAGTTACGCCTCACTACTCTCAGCCTGAGAACAATGTTAGCAACAGGAAATTACTTGGAGTAGTTCCTTGAAGTAGGTAGGGCCAACATGGGTGGATGTTGGGGTGGGTGGCGGACTGCAGAGAAGGTGGGGGAGGGGGGCTAGTAAGATGTACCCAGACTCTAAGATAGATTGTATTATTTTTATAGAACCAAATTCCTCTTTAGCAAGTGGAAGTTGATTGCTATTAAGTTCAGATTATATTTTCATGCTAGAAGAGCGGGTGAGTAAGCGTTGTTCTGTAAAAGGATGCATCTGTGCTCTGCTTGATTAGTAGGAAAACATGATGCTGGTGGCCCACGGGGGAAGATGTGAGTCTGTCTGTAGATCCTACAATGATGTGCTGTAGCATTTTTTCACCCTAACTTCTAATCTAAACTGCAGAAGATGTAATAACGTATCACCCGTTGCGTGTTTGCAGGAGCGTCATGCGGCGCTGGAGAAGATGGGCATCTCGGTGCAGACGTCGGGCATCAAGGTGGAGCAGGGGAAGTACTACCTGGTGAACCTGAACGCCGACCCCTCGCTCAACGAGCTCCTCGTCTACTACCTCAAGGTGAGTTACACACGAGTTTAATCATCAGATTTGTCATCTTCAACTGGTCTAGGACATCAATAATCTTCCCTAGTGCCTTTAGTACATCACTGCTTTTGATGAGAAAATGTATAATATGAAAGCTTTAATCAGTATTTCAGACTGAATTATCATTTGTAAGAGGTCCTAGGTTGTGCAGTGGCAAAGAAATGATTATTCCCAGGATGTGCTTAGAAAGATGAGACCATCCAAAGTATTACAGACGGTTGTTTTGCCTCCCCTTAACTCACTAAGCCACTTATCTATTTTAAATCATCTTCAGCCAGTATGTATCAGGAACTGCTTCAAACCTAAGAGTCTTCTTGACAAAACTTCATTATAAAACAAAAACAACCAAAGGTCCCTGTTCCCACATCACTACAATCCCAGTCCCATCAGACAATCCCGCACCATGCATTTTATTTGCCGGCTAATGGCATCGAAGAGCAGGAACCCAAAAAGGTGTGCTTTTTATTGGTCAGTTGATAGCCTTTTAAGCCAATCCTGTATGTTTTTCCCCTTCAGATCATACTAATATAAGAACGACTGTCCTAGTTGTGGTGTCCGTCGTTGTCCCGTGGGCGCCGTCTGTCAGCACCACTGTCAGGGTTTATGATGGACCGCTATAATTAGTCGTGTAACATGATGGGTGTTCAGCATCCCCCAGGGTATGGCCTATCTGTCGCTTGGACTGACTGATTGGTAGCACCTCTTTCTGGGTACAAGAGTACATTATAAAGCACTGATTACATCAGGCCAACTGTCAAAGAAGTTTGTTTCCTTTTTACTAGCCGACTGACTATTTTAGTGCTTTTTTACAAAAAAAATGGGAAAAATTCTTCTTTTTTTTATCAGAAGTTTCAGTTATAATCTCACCCAAAAAATTTCTTTTATCAAAGACGACTGGCTATTTACCTGGTCACCCGCTGAAAAGAAACATACTTTTTAAAAACTTGGCCTAAGGGTTGTACATAGTGCACTCAGGCAATGATTCCCTTCTTGTTGGGACATTTGGATAGACACTCCTTTATTGCCAGCTGCTGCATCTTCGATCTACGATTCTAACAGTAGTGCTTGTAACTAATTCATGATATAGCTCCTTCAAAGAGTCTTGTGACATAACAACTGAGGCATTAGACCGTCATGTGCCTTCCTCGCTGACAGTCATGTGACCATCAGTAAAAGTCATGTGACTAATTGGTGACTATGCCACACCCTTAGGCGATATCCTGTTAGTCACGTGGTGACGTGGCCGGCCAATCAGCAGCCATCAGCGGCAGATTACAGCGGCCTCTGGGGGCGAGTGGGGGACGTGTCAGGGGAGATTGGTGCAGCGGTCGCTGTGATTGGGGGCTAAAGGCCAGACGAAGTCTCAGGGGGGCTCTCCAAGCACAGACTGGGTACCACTTAGACAGCACAGGCCTCCCTTGAGAAGCATGCATCTGCTTGGAGATTGCAGATTGACCTTTGGTGTCTTTCAACAATTTTGCATTTGACCTTTCCTTGAAAAAGAGCCGGACTTCTTTTTTCCATGATATGCGCTGTGCCCAGGAGAGGTTCTGAGGGTGTCTTGTAACCCCTCAGGTGTGGGTTACAATACCTCAGACAGCAAATTTGCTTTGTAATTTCCCTATATTTACTGGTAATCCATCTAATCCCTCAAGAAAGAGGGAAATAACAAGGAAAACAGGGAAATTGAGAGTGAAATTTGAGTGTTCACACTGTATTTCTTGAACAGAGATATTTTTCAGTGGATCAAGTTTCAACCGTTCAGCCAGTTTTCAACACCTTTTGCTTGAATAGCGTGCATCTATCCACTAGTTAATCTACATAGCAATTTATTTTGCCCCATATCCCATTTTTGTGCATAGGAATTCGAAGTATGGAAAGGAACCAGCCCAAAGTGACCAATATGATAAATGAGGCAAGAAAATACGTGTATCTCTCTTCAGTCCAGATGTAAAAGTCAGCAGCCTCTATGAGTTACAGCAACTTGTGTAAGAGTGAGTGCTGGTGACTATATAACCTCTTTTGTCTGTATTCAGAGAACAAAGCCTATTTTTTTGTGGGATTTTTTCCCTCCAGTTAAAGCTTTAAGCTGGTCCTGTTGCCGGTTCCCGAGGTTTGTCGCAGTCCACACACCTGGTGCCATGCTCCCCAAGTAACGACCGCCCGAGACGTGCATCGACTGTAAATCACCCCGCCTCACCCTGCCCAGCCAATCATTATGCAGACCAGGCTTTGCCACCTATGGATAAAAACAGTTGCATTCCTTGGTGTTTTTTTCTAAATATTTGGCCTCTTATGGATAAAACAGCTGCATTCCTCTGCAAGTTTTTTCTAAATATTTGGAAAATTGTTCCAGCCTAATTTTGATTTTTTAACCTCATCAATGAGCCTTGAATAATTTCTGCCGCCCCATAAGTGTGTCTTGGTAAAAAACAGATCTTTCTTTTAGCAATAATTATATTTTGAATGATCTAAAATGAGGAAGTGCCTGGCCTCAAACAGGACACTCTAGATTCTTTCCGAACTACAACGTCCCAAAGTGAGACGATGCAATCGGACACCCCTCCATGTGGTGGACGGCGACGACCGCCGGGAGGTGATAAACTCATGACTCGGGTGAGGGTCTTAACCCGGGGAAATGGGGTACTAGTGCATTTAGTTAGTTCAGGCGCAGATTTAGGGGGGGCTGCCAGGCATGCGTGCCCCCCCCCCTTTGTTTTGGGGGGGGGGGGGGGCAAATTTAGAATTTTTAATGTAAAACTCCTGCACCCAGAGGGTGCCCGCAAAAATTTTGCTATAGCACGCCCCCCCTTTTTCACAACCCTGGATAAGCCCCTGTAGTTCATGCTGCCGAGGGCACAGAGGGGGGGGGGGGGTATTGGGACCTACCCAGAATGCAAAGTGCATTACCTATATTATCAGCCTCCAGTCACTGTGGCTCTCAGTCTACACCCTGTCACTGCCTCTGGACCTCACTGAGTATCCCCAAAACATCCAAAATGAACAATTATTTTTTATGTCAACATACACAGATAGCCTACAATATGTGTCCAAATGTCCCCACATAACCCAGGATACTGAATAAAGCTCATTTATCCCTTATTTTATGAAACTGTAACTGTCTATTATGAATTGACCAGGACGATTAGAGATGCGTGTCACAGGTACCCCCTCCCCCTCCTCTTTCACTGTCCCCACCCTGACACATACCACCCGGGGTTTATGGCCTATCAAAGGGCCGCCTGGAGGAGGGGAGGGTGTAAATACTGTAACGGCAAGTGGGGGCCTACACACAGCAGTGGCGGATTTAGAGGCGGGGTGCGGGGGCGTGCCCCCCCCCCCCCCTTTTTTTTGGGCCAAATTTAGATTTTTTTAATGTAAAATTCAGCCAAAAAGTAGTTTAAATTTTTTTTCCCCAATAACACGCCCCCCCCCCCCCCCTTTTCAAATTCCTGGATCCTCCACTGACGCATCAGGCAGGCAGCGGAAATCAGTGGATATTAACTCAGATACACACTATGTATGAATGATTCTCATGCTTTTTTTTCTGAAAACCTATGGGGATCTTTGAAATTTTCCAATGGAAAATTTATTAATATATAATGTGTGTGTAGGTAGATAACCTGGGTATTTCCCTGTCTAAGTAAGAGACTCCTTTAAAAAATGTAAACAAATGTAAAAGGGTTACTATCATTTTTGTTGCCAAAATTCAATGTGCTATACAAGTAGGAAAACGGAATATGTTAACTTTCATTTCATGTAATTTATAAAATTCAAATATAGAGAAAGTTTGCTAATGATTCAGATTATGATGATATTCTTTAAAAAGACAGGATTTCGTGGCCCAACATATGTAAACACTGGGCAATTTGTGACATAGCACGTGGTCAGTAATGCCAAACCATAACAAAGAGGACGCTGGGTAGGTCCTGGTGCCACCCCTGGTGCGAGCGTAAGTGAGCAGAGTGGCCGAGGCACCATCAACTAACAGGCTTGGTGATTGATAAACCAGCTGGAGGAATAGGGTCACCCCCTCCTCACCATTAATAGTATACACCAGAAAGCAGCGATAGAAAAGGCGGTTTTGAGCCCCAGTCCCCATATCAGATTACTGGAATGACCACAGAGTCGACAGTAATGTCCTGTTAATGACATACAGGAGGAGGACCGTCTACGATCAGATAAACCCCATCTCGGTAAGACTCTAGACTGAGGATGATAAAACGGCAAAATATTCTTTAGTATCTTGAATGTGACGCCAACACATGGCTCAGTATTTTTCAAACAGACCAATATTTATGTTTATTTTGAAACAAAGTGTATGATACTGTAAATTTGGCATATATAAGACCATTTTTGTATGGTTACATTTACGGATGACTTAAAAGAACCATTCTTTCCATCTTGTATTCAAATAGGGCTGAAGTTTTGAGTCATATATGATATCAATTCTCTGTAAAAAATGTCCTTAGATTGGCCCTAGGAATAGGTCAAAGTGTAGTTCCCCTCCTCTCCCTGGGACAGAGTACTCGTGATCACGGCGGCCATCTTGGACCCGGTGATGGACGCCCCATCAGGACTGAGCCCTCTAGGGTCCCTGCGGGGTGGTAGGGCTGCCACCAGGTGGGGCTAGTGAGCAGTTAGTGGGGGCGGGGCGCTGATGGACATGGGGCAGGTGCCTTATTTACTGCGCCTCCCAACATGAGAATGACCGGGCTCAATGACCACCCGCTTAGCCTTCTTAGTCCTACATCAGACCGATCTATTCCCTAGAGTATTGCCTAAATGAAGGCTACCTATTTGGTTGTCTTGAAATTTGATACTGGGCAGGGGTCGAAATTAACCTTTCGGGCTGTCAGCCCTGGCATAGTAAAGAGTCTTGCACGTGTGAAAAATCCGGGCTGATTTTCATGTATTTATACTCAAAATTTGTCAGCCCTGATTCAAAACTATCAGCCTGGGGCTGACGGGCTGACGTTAATTTCGAACCCTGCTGGATGTGGGGTTTCAAAACTGCTCATTTCAGTGGTCAGTAATTTGATACCCTCATTATACCTGCTATATAAATAGCATTAGTCAGGCCTGCGGTTCAGGGTCACTGCTAAAGAGCTGAATGCATCAGAAAACCAAAAGTTATATTTGACTTTGAAGACCTTGATGTCTATTAAAGTGCTACTTTGTGTGTCATCAGCTTATTATACCGAACCCACCATATTTGGGCATAACCCTCAAAGGTAGGATAGACCCAAAAAGGTTGATTTTTTCCCACATATCAATAGTTTGTCTTCAGAGGCAGTTTCAGCTGACATTTCTTCTTAATAACCAACCATTCTCTCTAGGGCCAGGACTCAAAAGCAGACGTATGGTTGGTTCAAACATCATTTCTAATTGATTTCCTGTCCCCGTAAAATGAGTGGGCTTTCATATGAATCAGTACTGACCACCCTGCCTCGCCTCTGTCACGCAGAAGACCATTACAGACGGAGCCAGTCCTTTTGTTGGGTCGGTGTTTCAATATATGGCTACCCCAACTTTCACATATTGTACACCAAACTTTTGAACTAGAGTGACCCCATGAGAGAATTGGGAGAGTTGTTTTGCTTTCCCTGTGCTCCCGACAGGGTCATCAAAGGCCGGGTGTGTGGTGTCCTTTCTATGGGACATTGCACACTAAAGACCCCTTGCCACTCTTCGCAACGAGTAGGGTATTGCACCCGGTGGCGGGTTTCTCCTAAACCATATCATATATTCGGTCACCGCCCTTGTGGCGTAAAATAATCTTGTGCAGTCTGGAAAGAACCCATAAGGGTTGGCCGGACGTTAAACTACCCCAACAAACAATGTACATTTTTAACAAATAGTACAAGCACAGGATAGTAGTACTAAGAATTTGAATCAGGAAAACCAAAGAGGGCAATTGTGAAAAAAGGAAAATTGTTGATGTTCTTGATAACCTTAAGAGGTTTTTTTTCAATTTTTCTTTTTCTCTTTTGCATTGAAAGAGTTGTATAGTGTGCATTGTTAGAAGCCACTGAGACACCAGCCGTCCCACAATGCAACAGGCCGGGGGGTGGTCTAGAGGTTAGCATGCTGGCATTGCGCGCGGCCGGCCTGGGTTCAATCCTGGTAGCTGACTACTAGACGACCTTACCTTGCCGTTGTTCTCACCCCCGTAGATATGATCATAGTACTTTGTATAACCAAAAGACCTTGAGTTGATTCTTATATAGCTGAAAAACTGCTGATGGACATTAAACTCCAACAGTCATCCTCATGATGCAACGGGCCAGCTTCTCCTGCAGATGTCAGGCTGCTTCACAATGTCACGTGATCACAAACGAGATCTGGCGCAGGGATGAGGACAGAATCTGACTCTCCCCCCACCAAGCTGGTACTGAAGGGGTGTAGTGCCACTAGGGAGGTTGTGGGGGAGAGTGGAGCCCCAGCAGATGTTGTGAAGTTTGGTCACATGGTGTCACTACTGTCTTACATTAGGCTGGGCTGAATATTTCATGCCTTGGAAATGGGGCTGGGTAGAATCGGAAGGCGGCAAGGCTAGACACTATGGGAGTTGTAAAGCGAAAAGTAATTGCTTCTGGAAAAGTTGAATATTCATCAAGCGGGCATAAAGAAACAATTCTGATTTAGTTCTGTTTTTTTTAATGAACATTTGCAACTTCTGCAAATGAGTACTGTTTGTCATGTTATTCATGTGTGAGAGCGTCACATGACTGAAGGTGATCACATGACCACTTGGTCAGTCAACCAATCATCCTTTCCCCTTGACTTTACATCAGCAAGTTCCTCTTTCAGAGTTTACCTTGATTATATGCTGCACATGCACATTTGTTGTGTGGCTTTGTTGAAATTTCCAGTTTAAAAAAACAAGTATTTCCTCTGATCATGAAAACCGTGATGCCCAGTAGTGCGACGCATGCCGTGCCGAGCTCCATGTACCCCCGTAGCCTGCTAGTAAAGCACACCACCCATAGCACCAACTAACAGACCAGAAACACAATCAGCCCTTTCAGAACCAGGCTTCAGCCATTAGCCAATCACAAAGCACATGCAAAAGCTATTCGCCCTGCATACCAACAGAGCGGAACGCTGGTCAGGAAAAGATTATAGCTGGTATATTCCACAAAACGACTCCAATGAAGGGGTCTAAATGAAGTATGATATAATCATGATGCCATCTATTTTTTGTTTGCTTGCTTTAGGCTGAAAAGCCAAGACTTGACACATGATAAAAAAATGTATTTTTGGGATTTTATTTTGTACCAAAATATCAATGCCAAATTTACTTTGATAAAAAAAACCTTATGGAATGATAACATACAATAATCTTTATTTAGTTTCCATATATATAGTGACTATATATGTAGTGATTTCAAAAAGGAGTCAAATAACGACATCTGCACTAGGTCTATAGCCTTATTGGGCCGTAATCCACACCGTCCGACTGTCAGTGGCCCACCCCTCATGTCACTCCCCGCTGCTCCTGAAACCCTAACTGATGAGTCGTTAACCCCATTTCCCCTTTGGCATTAATTTGAGCTATAAATACACTCCAGCAAAAACTTGAAAGTGCTGAAATGAAAAAAAGCGAATGAAATGGAATGGCAGTTTTCCCCGATGACATATTGGATTACAACAGGCTTCAGACGTGGATTCGTGTTTTTGGGTGTTTTTAGTCAGTGAATGTGAGAACTTTTTATGATTCTCACTTTACAGGAACCCAATTGCTAAAGGGGACATTGGCTGGACATTTCGACAATCAAGAAAATATCACTTATTTTTGGATGTAATGTAGATCTATGTGATTTGACATACAGGGTAACAACCACACAGGGAAAACCGGGAAAATGGGAAAAAAAATTCCCTGACAGGGGAAACACAGGGAATTTGCAAATTTTGCCAAAACTCAGGGAAAACAAAGGGAAATTCACTTGTCCAGGTTCTGAAATTCCCGATTCTCAACATATTATGGATTTGACTTTTTGTTGTAGGGTTGTCCAATTTTTTTCTGCACTTGGAGGCTTTTAAATTTGAATAACTTGTTGGATATGACACAGGGAAAAATTGCCGTGGGACAGGGAAAACTCAGGGAAAACACTGGGAATTTGAAAACGGAATTTGGGTTGGTACCCTGGACATAGACATTACCCATTGCACCCCATGTATTACTACTCGCTCACCTGCTAATACTCCTTGTCTATTTTTTGCAGGACCACACAATGGTAGGGCGCCCGGATGCACCCAAAGAACAGGACATCCAGCTCTCTGGTCTCGGCATCGTGCCCGAGCACTGTATTGTAGACATCGAAAACTCTGATGTGTTCCTGTCACCACTAGAGGGAGCCAGGTGAGTGAACAGAGGCACTGACCTTCAGGTTAATTAACAATGACCTTGACTTCAGTTTTGGCTAGTGTAATTCAGTAAAATCAATGATCTAATTGCTTTTGTTTTTTTGATTGGCCAAAAGCACAGAGATGCAACTTTTCCTACTTTTTCTGGAATTCCTGATTTTGAACAGTTCAGTATAAAGATAAAACAGACATTTCTCTTTACCCAAATCATCCATTTCCTTTTCAAATCATTTCTAAGCTATTTAAACCATACAATGACATTTTCTAGTGACCATTTACACCCTTTTAGTTTCTAAACAGAAAATCAGGAAATGTCCTTCCTAATTTTCCAGATTTTTTATCTCTCCTGAATTGCATCTCTATAAGTAAACATATTCATGCCTTTTGCCTATACCCCTCCACCCATATGGCACTCGCATCCGATCAAATGAATGACAATCGGACAATTATTTGTTCATGACCTTCACCATGACCCTTTGCCATGAATCTGAATAGCAATTTACTTTATTTTGGTTATTCAATGGATTATTGTACTCCACTGCTGTAACTAACTCTTGTAATGACTTTGGCCCTCAGGACCTGCGTAAATGGGCGGGCTGTCACATCGAAGACACGGGTGAAACATGGCGACCGGATCCTGTGGGGAAACAACCACTTCTTCCGGATCAACTGTCCCAAGGCCAACAGTGAGTACCTATATGTAGACTGTAGAATTTGAAATGGTCCTCATTAGGAGGGCTTGGGTATGGCTGAGAGGATGTTTTCCGGCGGCATCTCTAACTGAGGAAAGTGCTGTGTGTAGACTGTAGAATTGGTATGTGTCAATGGGGCTTGGGTGTGACTGAGGAAAGTGCTGCTGGGTCATTGAATGTATCTATTGTCTTATGAACAGGTATGCTCATATATGTCTTAGATATTGAGTCCAAATATCAAAACTTAAAATTACTATCCTAGAGAGGATCTGTCTTTACACACCAAAAATACTGAGGAAAAAGATATATCTTAAGAGTTTAATTTTGAAGTTTGTAACTAATTCACTGATTGGCAGTCCACAGTGAAGTAATCCACGAGTCGCACACGCTAGACACCGATGACCACACCGATATGGCACTAGCAGGTGAGCCTTATAGCCTTTGGCAATAGGACCCCAAACTAGGACATAAGTCAGAACTAAGTTAAGAGTCATAAGGTTCTCAGTAACACTAGCTCCTAGCTTTACTAGATTATATCCATATGCTTGCTCAAATCCTACTTGATCTTGGAAATATCCTCCCATGCTTTATGAACAAGGATACATTACAGGAGTCAAAATTTAGTTTCAGAGTGGCTGCCCTTAGAGCAGGTTCATCTCCCTCAAGCTTTACCTGCCCAACCAAGGAATTTAACTGCCCAAAATTTCAAATTGTCAATCTCATCAAATATAATACAGATGTTAAATGGCAGACTAAACTCCTGCCTGTTTATTTTGGCTTTTATCTGCCTCGGGCAGGTGGTTGGGCAATCCTTAATGTCAAGCCCTGCATGATTAGCAGTTATACAAATTAAGATCTTAAATCTTCAATAAAGTCTTCTTAGTGTCAGCTGTTCCTTAATGCTAAATGTGGCCTCAGGTTTTGTATAATTTAATCTAAATTGGGTAAAAAAAATAATTCAACATTACCACCTTAAAAACTTGATTAACTGAACAGATTTAACATTAGTGAACCTTTAGTTTAACATGTTAAATGAGCTTTAAATAACATTGACACCATAATGTAAGTTTCTCTTATAGGTTTTATGATTTAAAGTAAAATTAATATCAATCCTTAAGATTACTCTTAAGATTATTATTAAAGTTTGATTAATACAGAGCCTAAGGTTGTTTGTGACGTCCCAAACTGGAGCATTGCTGAAAACTTAGTGGCAGTGTGAAGTAGGTAGATGACCTTGACCTCTGGTGTTGCATCACCTAAAGTTCATACTACTCTTTCTTGTATCCTAGTCCAAGAAAATTGGATAAGGACACTCCTTAAGAATTAAGGTTCCATTACCTAATTTAATTTAGGTGGTTTTGTTGATAGCTACCAGTTAACTAATAAGACAATAAGAAGAGCAATATGGAATAAATTACCATGAGAATTGTATGCATTTTTTGATGACCTGTTTGGCCTGCCCGTCACTGTCCCGGATACTGTAGACACACCTCGGGCTCTGCTTTCTATTTGACGCACCCAGAATAATTCATGACCTGCGTTACCTCCTAAACCAGGCCTACAGAAGACAGAATACCATGTAATATAAACAACTGACCATAACTGACAGGATGGAATAATATGGGAGTCTTCTCTGTAGGTTGTAAAGTTTAGGATTATCAGTACAGGTCAGCAGAAGGATATTACATTTAAAGACAAGGTGAAAACAAAGTACCTCTGTCTTTTCTATACCATAATAAGAATTTTCAATAATAAAACCTCCATTTTAACTTGCTTATTTTCCTCAATCAGAAATTGACAGCAAAGAGGAAAATGTCCTTATATTTGCCCCCTTCTTACCTCAACAGCTTTCTTTGCACTAAGTTTAAATTCAAGAAGTAATTCAGTAGATCTAAAGTAAGAGAAGACCTCTAAACAAACCATCAACTTTGACATCTCATGTGTGTTTCTTTCCTTAGGCTGTTCAGCAGAAACCCCTGAACAGAACATCGACTACGACGTTACATGTCTCTTTTTTTCCGTAGGCCCCTCAGCAGAAACTCCTGAAGAGAACATCGACTATGACGTTACATGTCTCTTTCTTTCCTTAGGCCCCTCAGCAGAAACCCCTGAACAGAACATCGACTATGACGTTACATGTCTCTTTTTTTCCGTAGGCCCCTCAGCAGAAACTCCTGAACAGAACATCAACTATGACGTTACATGTCTCTTTCTTTCCTTAGGCCCCTCAGCAGAAACCCCTGAACAGAACATCGACTATGACGTTACATGTCTCTTTTTTTCCGTAGGCCCCTCAGCAGAAACCCCTGAACAGAACATCGACTATGACGTTACATGTCTCTTTCTTTCCTTAGGCCCCTCAGCAGAAACCCCTGAACAGAACATCGACTATGACTTTGCGCAGCAGGAGCTGATGATGCAGGAAATGGGCGACGACCCGATCCAGGATGCCATCGAGGCCATGGAGAAACAACATGAGGAGGAAAAAGCAGGTACGTACTGCTGTACAAGGAGAAACACCTAAATTTTGTAACAATTTGTTTAACATTGGGTGCAAGTGGAAAAGAATAAATTCTACTTAGTCTTTTCCACAACACAACCTTGATCATTAAACTTAGATTTTGATGTGTCCGTAACACATCTTGCGACAAACAATTTATGATTCCGAGTTCCATATTCCCGTTGCTCAGAGGCCCTAGAGAAGCAGCGACAGATGTACGAACGTCAGATGCAGATGCTTCGGTCGCAGCTCATGTCGCCGAGCACCCCGAGCCAGCCATACCCGCCCTTCTTTGACCCCTTCAAGATGTCCACGCCTGGGTCTACCAACTCCAACATGCATCCCAAGTACCAGCAGTGGGCGCAGGAACGGTGAGTGATCGGCTCGTGCAGCATGACGGGGGGAACATAGAGTTGGCTCAATAACTGAAAGGTTGTGGACCACTTCAGGGGTGCCGTCCAAAAAGAGTCGCGAAATTCAGTGGAGGTTATCCTTACAATCACAACATTTTGTATTGTGAGATATAAGCTTTTAAGAAATCTACTGGTTTTTCATTTTGATTTTTTTTCCAGGTTTTCTAAATCCCATACTTTCAATCATCTTGCAATATACAAAAAGAAATAGAGTGTGAAACATACATATGTTGCATGTTTCCTTCACAAAATTTCATATTTACAAAATTTCTGAAAGTTTTTGAAAAAAAAACACAATCCATGAAATTTCAGCAATCTTTCCTGAGCTGGGTATGAAAGTGGGCTGGGCCAAAACTGAGACCTTTCAATTAGTAGACCAATGCTTTATCACTCACTCTCCAGGAAAAAAAAATAGGTTGTCTATTTTTCATGTTTTCTACAATGAATAGATTGTGCTTTTTCTCTGAGCATCTTTTTAGAAATATTTTCTAAAGACATGTTGTTAGTTAATGACCTCTTCCATTTGCACATTTCAAATCAGAAATACTATTTCAAAACCTGTCAATGAAGGATTAAATACAGGATAAAAACAAACTAACTAGTTAATCCATTGTTTTCTTGAGTATAGTATATATAATTAAGTAAATGGCATTTTTGATAAGTGCTATGTTTTCTAAAAGAAAAATATTTAATTTCTCAGAGACCCAAGCATCTCGTGGTTAAATATTTCTCAAAATAGTTATTAGAAAAAGAGCAGTAAATATTTATGAAACCATTTTGCTGTTGAAGGATGGGTCCTCACTGGTAAGGTTGACTTAATATTTCTATATTATACTACAACCACATTATGTACGAACCAAGTAGTTACGAATAGGGGTTATCGGGCTATTCAAGGTCGGCGACCCTTCAATGCCACCAATGTTATTTCTGTGGATTAATCAATAATATTTCTGCCTCACCTTCTTTGAACAGTGACTTATAATGTGCACTTTTGCTGTAGATGGAAAGAGAAAGGTTACATCACATCTAACCTTACCTAAATCAAGGATAAGCTTAAGGTCTTACACTATCTAACATGGATTTATCAACACCAGAATCTAGCCTACTAAGACTTCTCTCGTATCTCTCCGATTTGCAATCTCATGCTGTCAAGACACAAATTTACCTTTTGCCAATTGCTATCAAAAGGAATAACTAATATCTATTAATCCTTTTCATAGATAAGTTATATTGGTTGTAACTAAAAGATGTAGATAAGTTCAGATCCCCCATAGGATCCCTATGTTTTTGGTCATAATGATATTATTCATATAAGTCATGTGGGTAAATATCAGGGATATTTAAGTTTACCAGGATTGTACTACAATGTAATAGTCTCCTGCAATGTGCAATTGAATGATCAAGCGCTCATCTCCGTCTTATACCAAAAATATTATAGTTACACTAAGATATGTAACTCCTGTTGTCGCCGATGAGGTTTTTGTGATGTCGTCAAAGATGGTGCCCCCTATGAGAGTCTGTGCAACCAGGTACAAAAAATACAGAGGTCTGTCTCTTTCAATCATTTTCTAAATGTAAACTGATGGACTCTGATGTCACAAAAACAGCGAAACAGACAACTATTCTAACGGTTTGTGCTGAGTCTCATAGGGGTCACCACCAAAGCGACGCTCACTGCAATACGCCGTGAATTGGAACCCTTATCATAGAGGCTCATTGCTTATACCTATAAGGTTCAATTACTTATGATCACACTTATCTAACAGGAGTTTCTGACACTGAAAACTGGCATATCTGATACATATTTCTAAGTGCAGCAGACGTTTTCAAGATCTTCAGACATAAACTAAATTGGGACACAGACACTAATGAAAGCCTTCCCACAAATGATCAAAATGATCAAAACCTCTATGATTTATTCCTCCAAATTCACAAATTTTGTACTGACCCTTTCGAGGAAACTCTGGTCCATATTTCTGTCTGTTATTTATACCAATGATGAGAATAACCACAAAATGTGTCTTATCAGTTGTATCTCACGTAAAATTATTCAATCTGTAACAAAAAGTAAGAGGTACACTTGAACACAGTCCTCCTTTTTGTTTCCAATGAGATTACTTATCACAAGACAAAAATCATTACATACTGATTAGTGACCAAAAAGCTTATAGCTGATCACTTTAGAAAGATGTGCCCTGATAAATCGTAAAAGCTAGTCCTCATTGCGTGGTTGACGGTTTATTTACGTGTCTTTAGGGAGAAGCTTTTCAAGGCGAGTCTGGCCAAGCTGAAGGAGGAGGTGGTCCGCGCCAACGCGCTCGTCCGTGAGGCCAACTTCCTGGCTCAGGAGATGGGCAAAGAGACGGAGTTCTTTGTGACCCTCCAGATTCCCGCTGGCAACCTCAGCCCCAACAGAAAGGTGAGTTACACAATAAGATACATGGCAAATGGCCCGAAGAGAAAGAAGACATGCTCAACCTTAGCCCCAATTAAAACATGAGTTACGCAGTGAATCGATCAAAGAGAAAGAAAGAAAGCTCAACCTCAGCCCCAACTGAATGGACATTTTTTGGCCATTGAAGGACTCCTTAGGGTTGTTTTACTTTGTGTAAACCATTTGAACATTTGTTAGAACTCAGAGATTTTCAAGGAATCACAAACAAATTATCAGACATGTTGAATATGTAATCTCAAGTGAATATCAAGTGAAATGTGATCGAATTGCTAATAAAATTGATCCTTTACTCTCAACCATCATTAATTTTTCATTATGTCTGGAAGATCAGGGAAACCAGGGACATTTTGCATTTAAAAAAAAACAAGAAAAAAAACTAAACAACCATCAGCACCAATAGAAAGGTACACTTGTATCAAATGGAAACCCAGGTGATGAAAATCAATTCTAACCAGAAGTGAAATGATCTTGTTTAGATTGACACAATTATCAATAAAGTGATCCACATAGCTGTTGATTGACTTGAGAAGAATGCTTGTCATGGGTCTACTTGTTGTTTCAGCGCGGGGCGTTTGTCAGCGAGCCGGCAATCCTGGTCAAACGCCGGCAGAAGGGCAGTCAGATCTGGTCCATGGACAAGTTCGAGAACAAGATCTTCGACATGCGTGAGATGTACGAGGAGCGGAAGGAGAAGGGACTGCCCATGATGGTAGACGACGAACCTATTACTCCTCCACAGCCGGTCTGTGCGCATGTCTGTCTCCTTGGTTACCGCCGCTTAGCCACACCAACAGAACCAACTCTGTGGGGAGGTTTGGGGCAGATATTCTGAGGGAAGGGATGCAAAATTTTTAGATGTATGACTGGTTAATGACAGAAAGTTTAAAATCCCCCTGATTAAGATTTTTGATCTGTTAGCAATTGTATGGATTTCTTAGGAAAAAAATCTTTTCCGTCTTTTGATTTCTCTGTCAATACTGTATAAGCTGAAATTGGAAGGTTTTAAGTTGGTGTTGCTAGGCAGGTTTTACTTTAAGTTGATATTCTTTTCTCTTTATTTTTGTTTATATTCAGTTTTAATTTGTTTATGTTTTATTCCGTGTTTATGCATGAAGCTAATTGTGTGTCACTCTATACCTCAATGTGGTCTAGTTCTCAGTTACAAGTTGTACTTTGAAAATGTAAAAATATATTAACATCCCCAAAGCGCTCTTTGAAGACAAGATAAACCACTGTCTTACTCGAAAATTTGTTAATAAAGTACTTTCACAAAAAATAACCAAATCTACTAAGCATGGTTCTAAGGATCTGAAGTATTGAGAAATAAGCAAATCCGAAACCTACTTTGAGAAGAGAGCCCTCTGATTCAATGCATTACTATTGGTGACTGTGGACTGAAAACTTATCATGACACTTCTCTGTGTAGTTTAGATCTGATTTCAGTTAATTTGCATGCAATCACAAGGTTTCTGGCTCTAGTCTAGTAGATGTGTTTGGATGTCTTGATTAATGTCTGTAGAGAGCTGCACTTGTTCGTCTCACCTTACGGAATAGCGACACGTCCTATCACCCCCAACCCTCCCAGTGTGAATTTCTTACTTCACCTTCTGTGTTGTGGTTTAGATAGATTACACCAAAAATAACACAGATACTACAAGATACCCATTTCTACATGTCACCTACTGCAATACTGAATAAAACCATTAGCACAAGCTAAAACTTACCCCTTTTACGTGCCTCATAATAAACCCTTGTCCCCTTGTCAAAAGGCGATAAACCCCTTGTAGATAAACCTCTTGGTCTTGCCCTTTTAGAATGAGGGCCTCTCGTCTAAAGATGACCCATTCTTCTAATCCTACAATAAACCCTTATCCTTCCCCCCTTAGGACGAGGGCCCACCAGCTAACAATGACCCTTTGTAGAACCTCGTAATAAACCCTTGTTCTCCCCCCCCCGTAGGACGAGGGCCCACCAGCTAACAATGACCCATTGTAGAACCTCGTAATAAACCCTTATCCTTCCCCCCTTAGGACGAGGGCCCACCAGCTAACAATGACCCATTGTAGAACCTCGTAATAAACCCTTGTTCTTCCCCCCCTTAGGACGAGGGCCCACCAGCTAACAATGACCCATTGCAGAACCTCGTAATAAACCCTTGTTCTTCCCCCCTAAGGACGAGGGCCCACCAGCTAACAATGACCCATTGCAGAACCTCGTAATAAACCATTGTCCCCCCCCCCCCTTAGGACGAGGGCCCACCAGCTAACAATGACCCATTGTAGAACCTCGTAATAAACCCTTGTTCTCCCCCCCATTAGGACGAGGGCCCACCAGCTAACAATGACCCATTGTAGAACCTCGTAATAAACCCTTGTTCTCCCCCCCCCCTTAGGACGAGGGCCCACCAGCTAACAATGACCCATTGTAGAACCTTGTAATAAACCCTTGTTCTCCCCCCTTAGGACGAGGGCCCACCAGCTAACAATGACCCTTTGTAGAACCTCGTAATAAATCCTTGTCCCCCCCCCCCCTTAGGACGAGGGCCCACCAGCTAACAATGACCCAATGTAGAACCTCGTAATAAACCCTTATCCCCCCCCCCCTTAGGACGAGGGCCCACCAGCTAACAATGACCCATTGTAGAACCTCGTAATAAACCCTTGTTCTTCCCCCCTAAGGACGAGGGCCCACCAGCTAACAATGACCCATTGCAGAACCTCGTAATAAACCATTGTTCTTCCCCCCTCAGGACGAGGGCCCACCAGCTAACAATGACCCATTGTAGAACCTCGTAATAAACCCTTGTTCTCCCCCCCATTAGGACGAGGGCCCACCAGCTAACAATGACCCATTGTAGAACCTCGTAATAAACCCTTGTTCTCCCCCCCCCCCTTAGGACGAGGGCCCACCAGCTAACAATGACCCATTGTAGAACCTTGTAATAAACCCTTGTTCTCCCCCCTTAGGACGAGGGCCCACCAGCTAACAATGACCCTTTGTAGAACCTCGTAATAAATCCTTGTCCCCCCCCCCTTAGGACGAGGGCCCACCAGCTAACAATGACCCAATGTAGAACCTCGTAATAAACCCTTATCCCCCCCCCCCCTTAGGACGAGGGCCCACCAGCTAACAATGACCCATTGTAGAACCTCGTAATAAACCCTTGTTCTCCCCCCTTAGGAAGAGGGCCCACCAGCTAACAATGACCCTTTGTAGAACCTCGTAATAAATCCTTGTCCCCCCCCCCCTTAGGACGAGGGCCCACCAGCTAACAATGACCCATTGTAGAAACCTCGTAATAAACCCTTGTTCTTCCCCCCCTTAGGACGAGGGCCCGCCGGCTAAAGGCGACCCGTTTTACGAGTCGCAGGAGAACCACAACCTGATTGGAGTGGCGAACATCTTCCTGGAGGCACTCTTCTACGATGTCAAATTGGACTACCACGTACCCATCATCAGCCAACAGGGAGAGGTAGGAGTTCGTCTGAGAATTGGACGTAGAGTGAAGCCGGTGTTATGATCTGAATTGTAGCTTTTTCCTAAGACTGTAATTATCTATAAATACTTGATCTGGAAGACCAAGTGGGTTACCCCTGAAGATTATGTACAAAATAAAATAAAATAAAACGATATATATGTGATTGATCTGAAAAAAACTTACTGCAAGTCTTTGGAAAGTAGAACTCAAAATAGAGCTGAAAACCAAACCAGCCCTTTCTTGCCCTGCAGACCTATAGTTAATTTGCGTATAATTTACCAATGAGTAGTTAGGCTCTTCTTCATCACTTACAGTTCATATCTACATCTTTTGGAAGCTAAATGTATAGTGAAATTTATTTTCTGTATAACCTTGTTATATATCCTTTTGCCGTAACAATATGGTTTAAATCATCTTTATAAGAAGACTAAAGTGAATATAACTATTGGATAGCATGTAAGATTTGTTCATAAAGCTATAGAATCATAACTTGTACAGTGCAGGTTAGTGTTCCAAGGACTCTTTCATAGCAAGGTTGTTTCAGAATTTCTCTTTGGAGAAAACCAGACGCTAACTTTGTGTTTGTTGTCCAGGTGGCGGGGCGCCTACACATCGAGCTGTCGCGCGTGGCCACCAGCCTCCCAGACCGGAACATCGACCTCGAGTCACTGAACAGTGAGGACCTGGAGAACATGGACGAGGAGAACGGAGTGGCCATCGGCTCCGTCGTCGTCTGCAGGGTCAGTACCAACCTGATTCCATGACCTAGTTAGCTTATGCATGTTAGGTTCTGAGCTCACACAGTGTCCATGGCTGTGACTGGCGAGGACAAATTACGGATATTTTCATTGGCCCTCTAAATTGAGCCTGGCTGTACCCTCTGGTGGTTGCGTTACTGCTGGCTGGTTTAAAGTCCTACTTGCCGTGAACCAGCAGGAGCAATTCATGCTGGGATAGGGGATGGAATTCCCACCTAAAAATAGTAAAATGGCTGCTTATTAACAGTCCTAGTTTGAGCACCTAACGTGATATAACTATGTACAGTCTAAGCCAGGCATGAACCAACTGAAGGATTTGAAAAAAAGGTTTTGAAAAAAGAAGCCCCAATGTTTTCATTTACTTTCCGAAAAATATGTAGGTGTTATCAAGCCTACTGAACTGACTTAGATATGAGAACCGATGTTCTTGTACTTCTATGTATTGAAAAGTTCGATCATTTAATGTCTGGTAATGGTTTAAGTTTTCAGACTCCAAATATATTGTTTTGTTTTATTTTAAAGCACTCAGCATCACGACTTGACAGTGTCAGAACAGTGTCTCAATATAATGATATACATATATAATATTATAATGTGAATATAAAAATTGTGTTTTTCCTGCTATATCCTCCTATAAGAATGTCGTTGTTCCTTTGTTTCTGAAGGTGTGCATCAAAGAGGCACGCGGCCTTCCCCCGGCCCTGTCCAACTTCGTCTTCTGTCAGTTTGCGTTCTGGGGTCACCCCGACCCTATCGTCATCCCGCCCCAGGTCAATGCCGATGTCAACGGGCTCTCCCGTAAACGCAACGACAGCATGTCGTTTGTCTTCGACCACTCCAGTGTAAGTTCACACTTTGAGCAATTCCTTGACCCTCCTACCTCAGTCAGAAAATTATTTTTGTGGATTTCTGCATTTTAAAAACATTTCGGATCATTTTTGAGATCAGTCTAAATGCAACAAGAGGGACTTTGCATAAGAGGGTTCAAATGAGTTGCTGATAGATAGATAGATTTTCCAATACAAAATGGAAAAAGAATCTCGAGGTCTTAAAAAGGTCTTAAATTGGACTTGATTGAAAATGAAAATGAAATGATGGGTTCAGCAAAATGTGTCTTTTTTGCCGATACACTTATACATCAAGCATTGCGTGAAGAGATTAAGTAGGTCTTAGAAAGGTGTCAAATTGATTTTTGAAAATGCATGGCCTATAGAAAATAAGGTTTATATCCATTTTTTTGTAAATATTTTCTGCACAAATGAGTTTCAATGACTTACGTATCTGAATGTCCCCCAACAGGAGTTCACGGTGCACGTGACGGAGGAGTTCATGGAGCATTGTACCGAGGGTGCGCTCTCCATCGAGGTCTGGGGACACCGCAGCATCGGCTTCGGCCAGAACCTGGCCGCCTGGGAGATCGACCCCGTCGTGGCCAAGTCACGCTCTATCATGGACCGCTGGTCCGAGCTCACCCGCAAGATCGAGCTCTGGGTCGAGGTTCGTTGTCTATAGCCTTTAAGAGGATGTACCTATATGTTTGATCCTTCACACAAATGTTTCTTATATTTCTTTTAAAGACATAACTCACCTCAATTCATCATGTATATAATGACTAATGACATGATAATATAATGCTCTCACTAAGTCATAACGTGTTGATCCATTACATCTGTATTTTCTGATCAATATTCTAAATAACAACTGTCGATCAGTGTGTTGTACCTACAGGTCAACTTAATTCATGTAATAAATTGATATCAAACTTTATAGAACAGGAAATTGTATGTTCTTTTATTTAAAAAAAGAGTTAATAACATCCATTTTTCGCCAGGTGCACGAGATCAATGACCAGGGCGAGTACATGCCGGTGGAGGTGAACACGAAGGCGGAGGTCCTCACCGGGGGTATCGTACAACTCAGACAGGTCAGCGCGCGTACAGTTATGCCTTTTAATTTCTGCAATGCCATTTTTTTGACTTTATGATTGAAATGTAGCTTTATACTAGGTTTTTTTATGCTACCGTGTAAAAAAAAAAAAGAAAATATTCTGACTTTTTCCGGATTTCCAAATTTATTCCCACGTCAGTAGCAAAATGAAAATTACTCTTTTTACTATTTTCACATTTGAGAGCATTTCTATATCAATTTTACATCTTTTACACGCGTAATTAAACTTTTCTGGTCAATAGAGAAAATCTGGAAATGCCCTCCTACGTTTTTCTGATTGTACCTCTCTACGGGATGGTATCTGCTTATTTTTGTTTTATGAAGATCATAACCACTCAGATTTCTATTGTTAGTACTTGTAGAACGTTTAGAACTCAAATAACGTACATGGTGGCTCACAATCTGTGTAAAAGGGAAAATTGACCACGGGGCAGGGAAAACACAGGGAATTTTGTTATGAAATTTGAGTGAGAACCCAAAGTAACTATCTGATTAGGGTCCCCACAACACAGGGGAAAACAGGGAAAATAGCAGAAGAAAAAAATCCCTCACAGGAAAAACACAGGGAATTTGGTTGTGAAATTTGAGCAAAGACCCAAAGTAACTATTGAATAATACTTAAATCTTGAATTTGTCTTTTCTTCAGGGACACTCGCGTCGCATTCTGGTGCAGGTGAAACCGGTTCAGAACTCGGGAACCCTGCCCATTATCTGCGAGTCCATCACACACGTGTCGATCGGGTGTGTGTGCGCGCGCAGCAAGCTGCAGAAGGGGCTGGACTCGTACCAGGAGGAGGACCTGACGGTGCTGCGGGAGAAGTGGTCCAACGCCCTCAACAAGCGGCGCGAGTACCTGGACGAACAGCTGCAGCGCACCATGAACAAGGAGGGTGCGTACCTACTCTAACGACACTAGAGGATGGAAAGGGCTATAGATCTGAAAAGCAAGAAACCACTCAAAAGACTGAAAATCATCCTGCCATATATCTTAACTGTGTTTCTTTTCTGGGTTAATAACATTTGTACAAAACTACAAATATCAGTGAAAATATTTAATCTACAAATAATATATTTTTTGTTCATATATACAACCTGACTCTAAACATGATTATTAGAATCAAACCTAAACTCAAACAACACACAAGTCCTAACCAAAAGCACAAGAAAATGAGCTGTTTCTTGCTGCCCAGACCTATAGTGGGCCAACAAGAAAAGTTGGTCAGTGGGGTTTGTTGCCCTGTGGGGACTCCGGCTTTAGGAGCTGGAACAATACCTTGAGATAAACAAAATTCAAGATCACGCCACCTAGTGTGGAACCTAGGCCCCAAACAGTGGGATGGACAAGCTTGGGGTTCTTTTCTTTTTGGGACTATGTAATTTGCTGATACTAAACCACCCACAACTTGATGCATACAAAGTTGCAGAATTCTGTCTTTATGTATCGGTAGTACCAATCTTGGTCTTTTTCTGACACAAGCGTTGTCTGTGTAAATGCATGGTATGCAGTTTTAATTTCAGTACTAAAAGTTTCTAACCAATCGGAGAACCTCAACCAGTGCTTTTGAGCATCACGTAACAAACCACTTGACCGAGACGGCCAGGGTCTATATAAACAACTTTTGGGCTGAAGCGGGTTTGTGTCCCGGTGACTGCACCAATGAAAAGGTCCCATATTCAGGTGCAAGTTGCCTAGTTGTGTTGAGGACCAGCAAATCGCAAAAGCTGAATTGTGAAAGAATCGGGAGGTTGGGTGTGGGGAACCAGAATAGCGATCCACACTATAAAATTTTCTTTGGTGCATTTCCGAAAGGGACAACTTTTAATAGATAACTTCAATTCTCGGATTCGGGAGCCCTCCGTTGCCAGGTACTATTCCTTATCTCCGCCATGTTCTTTGGTGCAAACAACACCTTAGTTACCACTGATAAGGATAGGGGCAGGGAAGGCGGGAAACACTTTTGCAGTGAAAAAATATACTTAAACAAATCATTAAATTTTCAAAATTTCACAATATATACTTAGGTATAGAATGATGAACATATCTTTACAAGAAGGTGCAAGATTAGTCAGCATGTTGAGAAGAGGATTTCTTAACCATTGAGTCTATGGGGTTGTATTCACCAACGTTCACACCTGACTGCAGCACCACCTCCACCAAGTGCCCGGATTACCAAATCCGAGAATGGGGCAGTGCCAAGATTTTCCACTCAGTTTTTATAGCGCAAACAATATGGAAAGTTTAATCGTAGGAAAAAAACAATCAAGTTTCTATTTAAGGAGAATCCCGTGTTTCAGTTCAATAAAAATGAATCATAATGTTTTGAAATATTCAAAGACATCCTTTGGTAATGAACAGCATCTCCTGTGTTGAATATTCAAATCTCATGTAAATCACTATTTAATAAATATCCCCTCCTGCCCACAGATAAAACGGATACTGACAAGGACCGGGAGAAGTCTTTGATTGACCAGTGGGTGTGTCTGACGGAGGAGCGTAACGCGGTCCTGGTGCCCGCGGCTGGTAGCGGTATCCCCGGGGCCCCCGCAGACTGGGACCCGCTCGCGGGCATGGAGCAGCACATCCCTGTCATATTCCTCGATCTCAACGGTAAGGATAGTCTGAAGTCATTTGACTTTCAAAGTTGGTGCGCTTTTACAGTTTACTTAGTGAGAAAAGGTTTATATTGAAGAATAATGTATTGTTGTTGAACAGTAAAGGATTATCTTATATTGAGTAGATCAATGTGGCCATGACTAATATATATTTCATTAAATTTTTCTTCAAATTGTTCTGCAATTACCATTGGCCTAAAAAGCAGCCTGAACATTCCTAATCGACTCCAAATCACAAAAGTATTATCACGTGAATACAAACAAGTGAAAACGAGAAAAAGAAAAAGAAAAGAAAATGGTACAGTAACATAATCGATAGAATTTAAAAGAACAACAATAACAATAAATATGAACAAGAATTTGTACATAGAATTCTTAAAGATCTGTAAACATAAAACTGACTCTTCCTGTTGGTTTGGATGGTTAGAAGTATCTACAACTTCATCATTATAATTGATAACTTTGAACACATGAATCGTAACGTTGGCTGTTTCACAGCGGAGGACATGAGCACGCCGCAGGTGAAGGAGGGCATGCAGGCGGCCGGCGTTAACTCCATCCTGCCCAAGGAGCACGGCGCCAAGTTCTACACGCTGCCCTTCGTCAAGAACTCAGAGAAGGACGTGACCGCAGTCGTGTCGTGGGACTCATCCATCCACGACTCGGTCCACCTCAACCGGGTCACCCCAAACAACGAGCGCGTCTACCTCATACTGAAGGTACGGCTCTGGTTTACCGCCACACAGGGGGTTCTCACATTTATCAGAAAAAAATCACACAAAGGTCTTATTTCGGTACTTAACAAGGCATTATAAAGGTTTCATTTAGGTCTTATTTTGATCTCTGAAAAAGCGTGGGTACCCTGATTAGTGAAGGTTTATGGAAGCAGCATCTTTGTTTTCTCACTGATTTTGGATTGCACAAATGTTTTTCATATAAGGAATATTTTTATTAAGGGACATTTTTGGGGAGAAAAACAGCTCATGAAAATACAGAATCCCTTTTAAATGTCAATAGCAGTAATGCCATTTTTCGGACTTATCCGGATTTTCTCATTTTTGATCAGTTCAGTATAAAATAAGATCTGCTTTTCTATGTTCTAATTCACTTTTTCAACATACCCGTACTAATTGTAAGTATTTTTGATACGGAATAATAATTTTCTAATGTATAACTTCACCCATTTAGTTTACTTGAAATTAAGTTCATACAATACATTTAAAATTATTTTCAAAAATGCATTGGAACCCAGTAGCTGTAATAATCAGTTCTGTTTTTCGCTCGTCCACAGTTTCAATTCACTGTTTACGACATACATATACTAATTCTCATCATTTTGAAACGGAATTATGATTTTCTAAAATATAACTTCACCCATTTAGTGTACTTGAATTTTAATACGATATATTCTGGATTTTTCTTTGCATGCGGTCTTTAGTTCCTAATTTTTCCCAAATTTCAGTCTTAAATTGGTCTTAAAAATGTCATAAGGTTATTCTCAAAAGCGCCTGGGAACCCTGTAGCTGTAATAATCAGTTCTGTTGTCTGCTCGTCCGCAGGTGGTCGTTCGCCTGAGTCATCCCGCCTCCATGGAGCTTGTCCTACGCAAACGCATCTGTATCAACGTCTACAAGCGACAGAGCCTCACCGACAAACTGAAAAAGAGAATTGGCAAATCGGTAAGTTTTTTCCATATCTTTCTTCAAAGAACAGATCAGGTATTTATTAGATATATTTAAGCACAATTGGCAAGGTAGATATTATATTCAACCACAATTCAAAGAAGAAATCAAGTACTTGCAAATCAAATTATTTCAGCTATATAGAACCTTACATATGACCTTCAAAAATAGTGCATTAATGGTATTATTTTCTTATCAATTATCAAATAGATATTATATCTAACCACATATCAAATAGGAAAGAAAAGCACAATAGATATTGTTTGGACAGAATAGAATCTATTTCAGTCATTATTTCAACTTTGCATTCATTTAATATTATTTGTATTTTCAATAACCGAAAAAGTTCATCAGCAAGATTTACCCATTACATGCAACAGAATTTTTATTTAGATGTTAATCATATGTAATAATAAGATCTTGCATGCACTGCTTGTTGCAAATTAAGTAGTTATCTGAGACTAGGTTGTGAATGCAGATAGTTTGTGCAGTGTAGTTTCACCTTCTGACCATTAGGTTTGTTTGATTCGTTAAGGAGCATCACGCATGTCTTATAAGCAGGGTCCCAACAGCACAGGAAAAACAGGGAAACTGACAAGAAAAATTCCCTGACAGGGACAACACAGGGAATTTGCAAATTTTGCCGAAACACAGGGATTTTCATTTGGCTAGGTTCTGAAATTCCTAATTCTCAAGATATAAGGGATTTGACTTTTTGTTGTTGGCTCGTCCACATTTTTTCTGCAAGCAGAGGCTTTTAAATTTGAACAACTTGCTGGATATGACACAGGGAGTAATTGCCATGGGATAGGGAAATCTCAGGGAAAACAGGGTATTTGAAAGTGGATTTTGTGTTGGGACCTTGCTTATATGTCAAGTAATGTATGCCCTTTTGTTGTTGTTTCACCTCAGTAGGTCATCATATAGACCATTGGTCTGAAAAAACAGACCATTGAAATGAGATGGTATCTACTTTTATGTTAATTGAATTTTGTTACAAGAGTATAAGAAAGTCAAATAAATGCCATTTCCCCAAGAAAGTGATTGCAATGTCAAAGCTTTTCCCTTTCATGAAATTTCTAAGTTATCAAATGTTTTACTTAGCTGAAACTAAATTCTTAAGACATTTTCTTCTAGTAATGGCTTTGCAGAAATTAAAAATGCAATTTTCTGGTATTTAAAAAAAAGTTTTTAGTGAGATTTTGAAAATAATTCTCAACTGAAAGTTTAATGCTACAGAAAATTGTCTAAAAGATGTCAAGCCCTCCGTATTGCCGCCCCCTGATTCAACCCCTCAAAGCGCTGACCAGCCCGTGTTACCATCATGTAAGGAGATGACAATGTGAATCGTCAACTAAGTTTCCTTCTAGGTTTTTGTACATAAATAGCTATATTGCCCTTTAAAAAGGTTATTCCCCATTCACACTGTATCAATAAACACAACCTTGTACAGGCTTTTCACAATAAGATTCAGGTTTAGATATTTGATATAAAGAACATAAGAAATATATCAATTTTGCAATAGCAACAAATTTAAATCTTCAAAACAACCTCAGCTGAAGCCCGCTGTTCCAGATTAGATGGCCTTTGGACTTTCACCTTTTATTATGGAAACTAGTATCTAGGGTGATGTTCTTTTATAATTCAGTTTCATTTATAATTGTCCAACACGGAAAAATCCCAATTGCTGTCTCCCTACCCCCTCACTGGCCTACCTCATATCCCTGTCAAGAATCCCCTTATCTCATTATAGGTCACAGGACATGGTAAACATTCCTCGCTTGCCTTTCGGGCCATATACCCCTTGATGCTTTTACGTTGTTTATTTTTGTTAGGCCACACAAGAGACACGTTCCATCAACCAAGATCTGAAAAATATTGAAGAAAAATTACTCATATTCAACAATTGAAATGATTTGCTAAAATAAAGCAAAGTTCAAAGAGAAAAAAATTTAAGGACAAAAAGTGACTATTTGGAATATAATCCAATCATTCAGGCATGTAACTTTAAAAATCTAAAAATCCCAAAATAAAGTTCTAAGTTAAGAAAATAAGGAAGTATCTGTCCTGTAAAAGTGGGCATCTAGTTGATGAGGAGCGTGTGTTCTTTGCCTGGCCGTAGTCTGTGTTTAAGTTCGGCATGGTGCTCTCATGTGTTGTGTGTTGTGGTTTCTCTCCCGCCCCGCGCCCCGCCCGTCTCCAGGTGATGACCACTCTGACCGGCACTGACTATTTCCAGGACTCGGTCTTCGCAAGTGGTGTCACCTATGAGGTGGTCTCCAACATCCCTAAGGTGAGTTCACCACTGAGACAGAATATCAAGGTTTTTTTTCTCATTTTTTATTTTTTGCAATGTGAGAAAAATCTAAGAAAAATTAAGAGAAATTCCCAAATTTGTATTTTTGTACTTCTTCTCTTCTATTTTTTTTTTCCTCATGATATTTGTATGGTCTCCTACCCAGGTTTTGATGAGGTATCCCAATCCATAGTTCACAAGGCCATTAGTTGAAACTGCTAATCCACACAGTATAGTGGTTTTTAAATCTCTCTAACAGTGATCAAAAAACAGGAAAATCTATAGAAAATATACAAATATTTGCTATATATCCCTCTGTGAAGAATGATATGTTGAACCAATTCAGATGATATTAAATGTACATAGATACAAACAGGATCCTCTTCTGGAAGATCATTTTTGCATATATACTGAAAAAGAAAAATAGGAAAAAATGTTAGTCAGAAGTAGCATCTCAGCATGTGATAACAAAGCATCCATGGAGCAGGTATCTGTTATCTGTGAAACAAAACACCTGTTCCCAATTTTATCCCAGCCTGCTGTCCCCTCCCTATAAAAGTACTTGAAATAGTTTTATAATAGTTCCCAGAAATTAGGTATGCCCTCAAGTCTAAGGTTTTTTGCAAGACACAGTGTGGACAGCCTGGTTATAAGACATTTTGATAATGAATACTTGTAATAATAGAGACAGTGAATAATGTTTAACATCTTAGAACTTCTGAGAAAGTTTCCCCAACCAGTCTCTAAAATGCACTGAATCTGCAGGCTTACTTTACAGAGAACATGTTTTACACTATTTTAGGATAAATTCAGCTATTTCCAATTTTTTCACTGTCCCTTACTTACATCCCTGACTTTTAATACATACAATTGGTATGTTTAAAATAAGAAATTAAGTCATCAGTGTCCCTTCAAGTTCAAAAGAGACGCAGCTGATTCTGAATTTAAATGATATAGAGGCAGTAAGAATTCGTCTCTGAATACTGATGACCTTGGTTGACCTTCAGGCATCCGAGGACCTCGAGGACCGGGAGTCCCTGGCCCAGATGGCCGCATCAACTCACGAGATCAACGCCTCCGACGGGGAGACCTACATCGAAAAGTACATCCGTGGGGTGTCAGCTGTAGAGAGCATCCTTACTCTCGACCGTCTCAGACAAGTAAGTATATTGGATAAGATACGCAAAATTAAAGGATGTGTCATCTTTTCTTCAGAAACCAATTAACTAGTTTTAGTTGTTAATGGCAGTGTATTTCCTCAAAGCAGACTTGTCACTCACCTGTAGCCTTTTACTCAGTGGAATTCTTTTGTTTGTCCTTTTTTGACGATGCTGAAATGTGATGTTCTGAGTTATTGAGAAAACTATGAGAGAGAATATTGAGCTGAAGTAGACCAATAGGTTGTAAATATTCTGGATCTCTGGAGCTTTAATCATGTAGCCACAGGCTTTTCTAAAGAAACACTAAATACAATGATTATGAAAATGTTAATTATGAGAATTCTGTTAAATCTTCAGGAGGTAGCAATTAAAGAGTTACTTGCGGCTAGAGGGCGTCCACTTCGCAAGTCTACAAGCGTTCCCAACATTCACAATGTAAGTTCTGATTTCTTTGCTCTGGCCCTAACTGAACTGCTTTAGTTTTTTTAATCATATGTAGAACATTCACAGTACCCTGCTGCTAGGCCCTAGCCTTTTCTAACTTTGTCCTGAAAAAGACTCCCCCTTTTTGTCCACTGTCTTGTTACTAGAATGTTAACCTGTTAACTGAATGACTAGATTGAAAGGGACAAATTCATGGCTAAAGGCTTTCAGAATTGTGTGAAAGACCAGTCTTTGAGTTTGTGCTGTCTGACATGTTTCCTCTGCTCAGTCCTGCTGAAGAATGTACCCATGTGTGTCGATCGTTAAATTTCAGGCACTGATGAAAAGAGCTACAAGCGTTCCCAACATTACAGAAGTAAGCGATGCACCCAGTGTAATAACTGAAAGCCAATGAAATATGTGTTTTGATTTATTACCACACTAACCCTGAGTACAAAAGTTGATAACAGTAAGATATTTAAATAATCCAACAGGGAGATTGCCAAATTAAGTAATATTCTCTGAAAATGAATGTGCCAGTTATGGACCCGCAATAATAGTTTCCTGTCCTACCATTACCCTTTTAAAGTATTGTCAACTGTAACTTATAAACTTTTCGATATATAATTAGCAGTGAAATTTAAAAAGACCTTTCTATCCAGTTGTTAGTCTGACCTTGAGGCTTAAGGTTCTTCAGCAATCAGGGTGGTGGGGTTGTCTAGTGGTTAGCGGCTGGCGGGGTTTGACCCCTGGTGTTGACTGTTAGACCACCTCACCTTGCTGTCATTCTCAACCCCATAGATTCGGTCTTCAATACTTGGTACAAGAACACGAACATATGTTGGTGTTGATATAGCTGAAAAGTTACTGAATACACCTTTATCTGCAACAGTCATTATCATCATCATTTTCAGCAATCTCCCTTTGTAAACATAAGCCATTCCATGCTCCATGATGGAAAAACATTCATTTCACAGTTCCTTGTAGTCAAGACAATTGCTATGGCAATTCTTTTCAGAAATTAACATAGCCTTAAGATTATTTTCTTTTTATTGCCTAAGATTCCGAAAATCCAGTCGCAATGTGTTAAGATTGTTTGTGTCAGGGTGACTTTAGTTTCTATGGGGTTGACCTTGGTGTGAATCAGGGTGACCTTGGTGTGAATCAGGGTGACCTTGGTTTGTATGAGGGTGACCTTGGTTTGTATGAGGGTGACCTTGGTGTGAATCAGGGTGACCTTGGTGTGTGTGAGGGTGACCTTGGTGTGAATCAGGGTGACCTTGGTGTGAATCAGGGTGACCTTGGTGTGTATGAGGGTGGCCTTGGTGTGTATAAGGGTAGCCTTGGTTTGTATGGGGGTGAGGTAGATCTATGTGTGTTCTTTGTGGGAATTAAGGTGAACCTGGTAAAATTCTCTATCTATGTGACCGCAGTACATGGACTTTAGATAGGAAATTCTAGATCAGCAAAAGTACAATTAGAATTCAGTAAAATGAATTTAACAAAGGGGAAACACAGAGGCATTTTTTCTCAGTGTCTTGGGTTTTTGCTATGCTTATGAATTCAGGAAAGTATATCTTCCATATAGCACAACCTTTTAATTCCAACATCATAGCAGTTTGATGATATTTTGGTATCTATTTTTTTCAAATCATAACAAAGAAGAAGAAAATAAAAAAAATCCATAAAAGAGAGTTTCCTAACTGATGGGGCAAGTGTGTGAAATGCGGAAGTTAAATGTGTGTGGTCAGCACTGTGTGTTGCAAAGTGTTGTCTTTGGAGAGTTGGTGTATGCGTCTTACGTCGTTTGTCTCTGTGGTGAAGGTTCCTTTGTCTACCTGTTGTCGACTGTCTCTAATCCATGTTGTTTGAAGTACTTGTCAGAAATGTTTTGAATTGTGTGAAAACTAAAATAATCTTGGGTTTAATCATGTCAAGCTTTTTAGAAAAGGATTCAGCCCCTAAAGATTCCAGAATGATTCAAAAGAGCTGATTGTTCATAACGATTAAGTAGGACCTTGGCTATTCCCTCTCTGTACCCTCAGTGTCGGTGTCACTGTTGATGTGCGTTGTGTGGCAGTTATGTCGAAGAAATTTTGAGCAGAAACTTGAGAAGAAAATTTTCTTGAGTAAATGGTTTGGAAGGGACAGAGTTCAGAAGTCTTTGCAAGAGTGTGGTAAAGTTCCTCTTAACCTTTCCTTCAACATAAACCAGGTTTCCCCTCCCATGTCCTACTCAGGGTTCTCTCAAAAACAGTAAAACAAGTTTTTTGTCCATTGATGCCACAACGTAAAGCTTTCTTTTATATATCAACTATATTCTTTAAGAATCATCTGTTGTGCTACTATGATAAACTTGAGCTTTAATGCAAAGTGAAGATTAGGTTACCAAATTAATTCTGTCACAATAACAGACTTGTGCGATTATTTTCGTTCCAGTCCGACTTTTTCTGTACCCTTCTGCAGGTATTACTCTTGGTCTCTGAGCACCTATAAAAAACATCTAAAGAGTATATAAAGTTCCTTGAGTTGTTGTCTAAAACCATTTCTTTGAAATTCTTTGTTAGATTATGTTTTTGTTCATTTTGAGGATCATGTTTCAGTTGACTTTCCCATATTATATTTCATTACTGCAGATAGTGTGCACATGTGACTTTCGGCTATCACCAGCTTGATGTGTTGCCAGTTCCATCAGTGATAGATTTAAATTTGTAGTAATACCAAAAATCTCCTGTTGTCACTTTCAAATAAAAAGCGACACCGTCTTTGTATGAAACTCTGCTTCTAAGGATAATGCTGAGCTCATAAAATCCCTAACACAAAGGCTCTCACCTCTACCAAGTAATGCTTGTCATCTAAGTGTGTTCAGCAAGCACTCACGCTTGTATCATAGTCATATTTAGTCGTGATCACTTTACCATTTAGCATAAATTAAGAGTCAAAGCTATCTGGCTTCAAATTCAACCCATTGTCATTCAGCTGCCTTAGCCAAAGTCACATGTAAAGCTGGTCTGTAACTGAAAATTTATTGAATTTCTTCACTTACCAATAAGTCTACATATGAATAAATATCTTTAGGTGCTAAAATAATCATAATATTGTTAAAATTAAGATAAGTTCCACCTAATTGCTCTTTAGGGTTGCACTTTCTTTAAATTTCTATCATACCAGAATGTCGGAACATGATAAAAGAATTCACTTGTTCTTAAAAGGAGTGGAGCCACGAAAGTACTGCATTCGCAATACAATATAAAACAAAAATATGTTAATCATTCATACATTATCTCTTTGTTTTGCGTGTGCTTGGTGTTGCTATGCATGACGCTTTTGAATCTCTACATTTATCAAACATTCCAAGAGATAAGGATCACACGGTACAACCATTTGTATGTTCTGTGAAGTATGATGTAGGCTTTGGTAGCCTGCAGTAAGACCTAAGGGGGATGAGGGAGCAGGGTCATGATACAGTACACCTCAGGCCAGAAGGGCCTTGAAGGAGGTCAGATACACTAAAGGGCCATACGCTCTAAGCCACTTGAGCAGCAACGGGCAATCATCAGGATCGTTGGTGAAATCGCCGGGCTACCGTGATATCACGGGCAACTCCCCATGGGTATGGTGTGCCTTCTGGGCAACAGGCAACGGAATCACTGGTAAAACCGTCGTTAAAATATGTCAACAAATTTTAAACTTGCTTGGTATGCCAGTCACCAGGCCATTTCACCAGCGATTCTCCCAGATGCCCGTTGATCATCACCGGTAAAATCGCCTTAAGGGTAGGCCCTTTAGATTATGAGTTAACTGCTGTTAAGTGAGAGAGGCAAGTGTACTCTAAAATGCTTCCCTAATGTCAGATTACTTTAGCATTAATTGAAATGCTGTGCCTATAACCCATTTGAAAGTTATAATATTCAATAAATTAAAGGTACTCCTCTGTTTTATTTCTAAATAAGATCGTTATTAGAATGTGTTGAGAATATCAATCCATATTGACATTTTCTATAATAATAGTTAGAAATGGCCATAACATGAAAAAGGGATGAAATTCTGTCTTAAATCTATAAAATGACATTTTGAAAAGCTCTTGATTGAACATGTGCTATTAAATTTAAATGACATGAAACAACATACTTTAAGGGCATAGATTAACTTTCAGGAATCTAGCTTTTTCAGTAATGTGAGAAGAAACTGTTCATTCTCTATGAGCTATATCAAGAAATCCAACATTGCTTGTTCATGAAAGAGCCCCAAAAACAAAATATAGATAGTTTATTCTCAAAAAAGAGAAATATTGTTAACTGTCAATAAGCTGACTTGTGGAATACGAGACTAAGATTGTCGCTATCATCCCGGTAAAGGCGAGAGTCTAGGTTTAGTATGGCACATACACCTATTATTACCAACTCTTTTAAGATCAGTTAATTTTAATGTCAGAGGTGGAGTTCAGGGTAACCCACTAAGTTACGCTCTGCTCACTTTTACTGTCTAGATTTTCCAAGTCGTCTACATGTGGATGAAGAAGGTACCTTGTCATGTATGGTTTTTGTAGACATAAAAATGCTACATCACCTTCCTATACAGATGTGAATGGTCCAATATGCAAGCTTACCAAGAGACCCTATGGCTTCCCTTGAAAGTTATATAACTAAATAGATGTTTTTTCAGTTTTGAACATTTTGAGGTTTCTCTTGCTTTTGTAATTACAAAGCAGCTACAAATAAATTGACAAAATCCAAAAATGAAAGTCTAGAGGACAATCTCTGCTGTTCACATTAGAGGGCACATGATATATCACCTCCAATACTGGAAAAATATACTAAAAGGGAATTAAAGGTGGCTGCTTATAATCTGATAAAAACTAAAAGGAAAAATTCAGAATCCAGTGACACATGAAAATAAATTTTTAATTTGAAAACACCAATAAGTGGAGGGGGCACTTTGAAAAATAACCAACAAAATATGTGTAACGTGAACTAACATAAAGGTATTAACCGTAGATTACACTAAACTAAAGACCCACCATTGCTAGCTTGCAGACTGGCCCTGTCACAGTTTTGTCTGTTTACGGGGAGCATTTGTTATGTTTCACCATCTGGCGTGCACCCCCTCACCTCTCACTCTTCTAACCGTTACAGATACTGACTTCTCCCCGTGGGTTGGATGAACAGGTAAATGTCAGCTTGGATAACTGCATGCTCCCATGCAGTTAATGACTTTGACTTTCTGAACTCAGCAGTTAGGGAGCATTACTCCTCTTTCTTACCTTTTTTTTCACTTTTAGGAGCTTTCTTTTCACAAGGGAAATGAAAATAGTTTACTCTATGAATGTGAAATCCTTTCTGTTATGCTTTGCTGATGTTGAATAATATAAAAGGTTTACTTGGCAAAGAGCAGTTTAATTTGCTTGTGAAATATATATATATATATATGAAAACTTGAAACAAAATTGGACAGTAAGTGTAGAATACTACAATTTGAATGGGACATCAAATAGAACCCATGAAAATCTCTTTGTAATAAAATAAATGTTTGACGGTTGTCACTTTTTTCCGGCAGATGAGAACCGACAGCTTACAAGACATCTCATATGGCGGAGGGGACCGCTTCTCCTCCCTGCCCAAACAATTCCCCTTCGACATGGCCTTTAGGCACCGCAGTGGCTCTGAGGATCTGGCCAAGGAACTGATTTATGGAAAAGATGGGGCGCTTCTCCCCAACAAACCGTCAGGGCCTTTCAGCTTAGGTAGGTTTACCCTCCATGTGGGAGTATGGGTGTTCTCTCTGGTAACAACCTTTGGGTGGTCTGTACTTTCACTAAACACACTGCTTTTGAAGGTGGATAATGCCTGACTTTGTGTTTCATTATGCTGGGTTAGGGGTCCCCTAGTGTCTCCAGTCTCATGCCAGCCATGAGGGCCAAGACAATACTGCTACTCCAGTTTGCTTTTTAATACTGCAAATAATTCACTGTGAGAACACTTTGATGAACCTTTTGAGTAAAAGGGAGAATCAAAGTGCTTTCCCATATGAATTATCCATCAATATATCAACTATTGTCTTTATTTTGGTTCATGTAAAAGGCTTTACATTATTTTTAGGGACAAAGTACTATTTTAAGCTGCCCAAGTCCAGATAATCTCTAATACTTATACTCTAATATTACCCACCATCCATTTCTGTAAGTGACCAATATTACAATTCGATCTCAGGTGATGGTGATAGCAAGGAAAATTTCAATTCAACGTTTGACTTGATTACTAAGGCTGACACAACACACGCCCACCTTTCCTTCCACCATGCCCATCAAACCACAGTCGATACCTCATGTCACGCACCACTTTCGACAAAGTTCCCCTCCTTTTCACTGAACCATATCACAACAGAATGTTGGCACACCATTGGAGAATGATTTGGGTTCAACGAGCCAGCATACCCAACCAAAACACGAGTGACAGAACCTATGCACTGTACTGTATCTTTGCCTCCAAGATGGTGAGCGGAGAGGTCTTGACAAAATAAAGGAAACCAATGGTTGCTTCATGGACCTCTTAAGGCTGATTAACTTCAGGGTACCCATGCAAATCTTAAAAAGTCTTACATTTGGCTTTTCAAATTTAAGGCCTTTCAAAATTCTTATATTGGACTTGTCTATCTGTAGAGCATCCAGGACTCCAGATGACCATTTTGCAGAAAATTGCAAAAAGTGTCTAGCTGGAGAATTCACCAAGCAGAGAAGAACTAAGAAAACTTAAAGAAAAAATGTTCGAAACCCCAGGACCTCCAAGTTCTATAAACTCAGGAAATAACAGTAATTATGAAAAGGTTTTTGAATTTGTATTCAATATCTCAAAGACAGTTTGTGTTTTTCATTTCTTTTGTTTTCTCCAAACCAAATTAAGTCTATTTAGATAAAACAAGTTTTTTTTAAGCAAAAGTAGACTTTTTAAACTTAAATTGATTTGGTCACTTGAGAAAAGCCTGAAGAACATGAATTTTGGCAGGTCCACAATTAACAATAACTTCACTACTCCACCATGATGTCTGGTGACCAAGCTTAAAGTATTTGATGGATTCTTGAACCTATAGGAAACCACAGAGACCTCTCCCTTCTCACTATCTGTCGCTAATATATGGAGAAGGCATTGATACAGTGTTAAGTGTTCTTCATGAACCTGTAATTTATTGGCACTTCCCACTTGTTGATATTCTGAAATACATTATTTTACCCACATAAATCATCAGTATTCACAGTGTGTCAGAAAACAAGTCACCTGATACTGATTGTGGAAAAAGAGTACCACAGCATGTATTTAAAATAGAGGCAAAAGTATCAAGATAATACACATTTAGATATTTCAATCAATACAGGGTAGCTTTTGTAGAGACTTGGTTTAAAAGTATTTAGTCCTATTCTTCAAGTGAATATATTCAAATTGAAATTGAATTTAAACTTTCTTTTGTTAACTCCCAGAAAAAAGATAAACTATGAATCTTTAGTCAGGATGAAGAGCTGCCACCATTTTTAGGACTGTCACTGATTCCTTACAATTTTCTCATTGACTTCACTGAATAGTTACCGGTATCAGTTGATGACACTGCGGCCAGTGTTTTACAGTCACATTGAACACTTCACATTAATTGTGGCTGTCATTAAATCACTGAAGCATACTGTAGAAGTAAGGAAATGTATCCAAAGAAACACACTACTTCGATCAGGACTTGTTACCCTGGAGCTTAGACAGCGATAGCTCCTCTCCCTCTGCATGCTACCTAGTGGCAATTGCCGCAATGAAAAAAAAAGCTACAACAACATGGCATTTAATTGATATATAAACAATAAGTACCAGTAAATATGTCAGAAATAATAGCTAAATAATGTTTAACCTAAGCCTAAAATATACTGAACATCCATACTTTATTTTTTTGATGGAAGATTAAGTTTTCTAAACAACAATGATCTGAGCTCCACACTATCTTGTATTTCAGTTGAACCTTTTAAGACCTTAATCTATAGAATTGTCCAGATGTCTAGATTTTGAAAAGTTGTGGAGAGCTGGTAAAGAACCCAATATGGCAAACATGCTGGTTTTGGTTTGGGTACTGCAGCAGGGACCTTGTACTGCCAAGGAGAGTGGAGTAGAAGTGACCTGTTTTGAGTTGAAGGGGAATGCTGTTAACACATGAAGTACTTTCCCAAATAAGAGATAACTCTGCAGTAGTGTGCCCTTTAAGCAACCCCCAGACTTACCACGAACAGTTGGAAGCATGGTTAGCTAAAGCGCTTACTAGACATGTTAATACGAGAGGTTAGCTGGCCTTCACCGTAACAGTGATAATACTCTCGTCTCTCTTTGCAGCCCGTCCCACCTTCTTGAACTTGCGAACTAACATTTATAACTCCGTCACTAAGCGTATGTTATAACTTCATCAGTCAAATCTCTTATTTCTGTTTCAATAACACCGCCCCTTTTTCAAACCCTGCATGCATGCCTCACACGCCAGTAACTCCACTGTCCACATGTACTCAACACACCCCCGCCTCCCTCCTCTTATTATCACCTTCAATTTCCCCTATTTTTCTCCTTTTGCAATCATGCGTATTAGCCTTGTTCCCTTCACTCCTTTTTTTCCCGTTATCTTATTGACCGTTATCTGATTGGTCCTGCCTGCCATGTGTCATGTGACTAAGCTGTAGTCATGTGATTGGTGCTGCCTGCTGCGTGTCATGTGACTAAGCTGTAGTCATGTGATTGGTACTTCTTGCTGCAAGTCATGTGACTAAGCTGTAGTCATGTGATTGGTACTTCTTGCTGCAAGTCATGTGACTAAGCTGTAGTCATGTGATTGGTACTTCTTGCTGCAAGTCATGTGACTAACCTGTAGTCATGTGATTGGTACTGCCTGCCACGTGTCATGTGACTAAGCTGTAGTCATGTGATTGGTACTTCTTGCTGCAAGTCATGTGACTAAGCTGTAGTCATGTGATTGGTACTTCTTGCCGCAAGTCATGTGACTAACCTGTAGTCATGTGATTGGTACTACCTGCTGCAAGTTATGTGACTAAGCTGTAGCCATGTGATTGGTACTTCTTGCCTCATGTCATGTGACTAAGCTGTAGCCATGTGATGTCTTTTGACTTTGTCCTTGACCCCTGATGGGGCACCTCACAAAATCAACATGGACATTAGGAGCTGAGACGAGCTCTTGTGTACAGTTTGTGATTGTCTCCACTATAGCATTTTGTACTGTCTCAGGAGTTTATACCAAGTCTTCTCTGATAGTCTTTTGGCATATCTGTTTCAGTGAGATTGAAAGGCTCATGTCCAAATAGCCTAATGGGAACAGATCTGATGCTGACCTAGAATAGGTTATGATTTGATAACTTGATGATAATGCCCTGTGGGACATTCTGGTTGATGCTCATGGATACAGGAGGTGCAGTCAGGAAGAGGCTCCTTTGTCAATCTTTACTTTTAATGTATTGCATAGGGTTACATGATCAGAAAACAGATGAGAAGATCTATAAACAAACAAGGGTCCTTACAGGTTTTTTTCGTTTTTTTTCCCCATCTTTAGACTCCACATCCATGATTTCAAGGTTTATGGTAATACTCGAGACTGGTGTCATTTTGCGGGGGACTTCTCGTGGCAGCTTCAGTTCGGACCTCTCTCTGCTGAGGAGGCCCTAGGGAGGAGAAGCTCTAGAAATCAAAATGTCTATTAGGGTGCCCACGCAGGTATTATAAGGTCTTATATAGTCTTATTATGGTTTTCCCTTTTATAAGCCTGCTAGAAAGGTCTTTTTTGAGTCCTTTGGTCTTAAAAGGTCTTATTTTGGATCAATCTGAATTTATATTACAAGATGTTATTTTTCCTCCTGTCATTTCTATGTTTACCTCTTTTTGGTAGAATGTTTAATGCTTGAAAATGTCAAAAGATATTCTTAGAAATGTCTTGAAAAGGTCTGATTTTGGTACACAACAAGGTATTATAGAGGTCTTATTAAGGTCTTATTTTGATTTCTGAAAAAGAGTGGGCACCCTGTCTGGGGCACTAAGGGCACTAGTAAGGGAAGGTCATGCTTCAGTTTCCTTTTGAAGTTAGTGGATACAATAAAGAAGAAAACATAGGAAATTATGCAGACAGCTTATATACAAGCATGCCAGACATATATTGAATGGCACAATTCTGAATTTTTATCAAAGGTATTTCAGGTAATTTTTTAGATCTGTTCAAAGCTGTCAATGTTCTATTGTCCCTGATGATAAGATTCTAGTTGTTTTTAATGGATAGGAAATCTTTGATTGGCCAGTCTTCAATTGCTCCTATTACAGTGGGTTTTATACAGGTGTGGAGTAACATTATTCTGACTGGTCAATATCTAACAGTGTCGGGTTCTTAAGGTTATAGTCAGACTATTTTATAACGAAATAGGCCAATGTCAAAAGGAGTTTTACATAGAAAATTTTGAATTTTTGTGAAATAACTTCCAAAACTGGCATGCCTGAACCAACAGATCTATGTTCAATAGTCTAAAGGAACTGTCAGAACCCTGAGACCCTCAAGAAACTTTGAGACCATAGTGAGCCGAAAACTGCGTCCCCACTGGGCTCACCAACGTCGCTGACTCGTTTAGTCAGCGACAAACTCGCCTAACCCTTTCGAAACACTGTGATTAGAGCCCCAAACAGGCACAAGTTGCAGTTGATGACAAGGGTTAAACTAAATAAAGTAGCAGTATGTCGTTGCCAATTGGCCCAGTGGGGACACGGCTTATCTATCCACTCTATGAACTCTGCAACACAGTAGGAGCAAGCTTCTGTAAGGAAACAGCAGTGTCTTTGTCTTACATACCTGCCTACTTAGTGTTTACTCCTCATTACTTACCAAACTTAGTACTCATGAAACAACTTAGCTCTCTATGGCACACTTTAATACAGAACTTATTTGTGGAAAATAAATTTGGAGAAATCTGAATTCAATACATGACTATTGAACCTAGTATCTCTATCTTTTCTCTATTAGTGCATGTAGAATTTTTAAGAACCTATAACCTTCTAGACCTTGTTTTCATAGTAAACAAAACCAGTGAAACTTAGCAACACCAATATCATATATTACTGTGTGAAAACACTCCAAGTCCGGTTTGCAGCATGATGCTCGATCCCTCCTCCATTTCCTCATGGTGCGACCTGCATGGGGTCTGCGTACAACGGCCCACTGGCCACTGAGCCATCAGAAGTCTGATCATTTGTACGAGACATTGGCTTTTAGCTAGAGCTGCTCTGCCCCTGTCTCGTGACCACCCTCCTGTAGTGGATTACATGTGTAGTTCTCACTCCCAATGCATCCTTGTCTTTTAGTCGAACCGACGGGCAATCGGTTGTCTGTAGCACTGGACAGCTGCTACTCTTGGAGAAAAACATTAATCCAAAAGAGAAAGTAATAATTGTGAAAATTGGTAAAAAGTTGAAGATGTCAGTTGATGGAAAGAATATTAGCTGATATAAGTGTTATGAATTTCTTCCTAAGAAATTTCTGAAATATCTATAAAAACATGTCTGTTTCTGTAAGGATGGTATCACCCCTTTTAATGAAGACACCTAGAAAGTATATATTGTAGTTTCCTGGATTGCTTGAGGTACTTTCGTTATAGATAATAAGTGATAATACCTTTGAAATGTCTCTCAAGTTTGATTAAATCAATGTTGCCTTATGTTATAGCCTCCCCCAAAGCTGGCGCTAGTCCACAACCGACTAAACTGGTGAAGCCGATGAAAACGCTGGTCGAGGAGCAGCATATCCGGGAGACAAAACCCCTCCTCAACCGCACCGACACCGAAGACGTAAGTTAGAACTGTGCAAACAACAGATTTGCAAAGTATTTTGAAAAAAGAAAAAGAAAATAGTCTGTTGGCATGTAGAATGACGGGCACTTGACATATATGCCATGTCTTTTATATTTCACCTGCCATTTGCCAATCAATTTATCTTCCGTTTTGTCAAAGAAAAAAAATGTTTGACTGTATTTCTTTTTGTAAGCAACGGTAGGTGTGAGCAATTGGCATTTATTATGTATGACTCGATTAACTTGTGCATGTTATCGCTCACTAGGTTTCTGCAGTCAAAGTGGTAAGCAAACCTAGTTGTTAAGGAAATGGGAGCTATGTTAAGTTGTGGTATAGCTTATGGAATTAACAATGCCTATATAATGAATCAAAGTACTTATATGATTTTGCTGGCGTCTTGAAATTTTGAGTCATAAAATACTAGGTCAAATGACTAGCGATGTGCTTGGAAATTACCACTTCATTCCCCCTGATTTTATAAAAGTAAATTAATTCCTTAACACTGCAAAATCAAATTTCAATAATCAATGAAAATAGAATAGAAACAGTAATTACATAAACGTTTTTATCCTGATCAACTTTTCCACAGAAATAAATATGAAAGATTTTGTGTGAATAATGTTTGCTACATTGAAAGAATATGTTAAAGAATTATGTAAAATGCTCAGAATTAGAATAAGAGATTAAAAAATTAATGTGTGGGCTCAAATTTAAAAATTGTTTTCATACTGTCATCATCTTATTGTGATTTCAGTGCGAATATAAACTTATCTTTTTTAATATTAATTTAGTTTGATAAGATCACCTCGTGATGCAGCAGTTAGTATGAATCTTCACTTAATGTTTTACAGGTTCCCCCTTGGGTACACACAACCTGAGAAAGTAACTTTACAAACTTTAGCATAATTCTGACTTTTCAAAGTTTCATTTGCTTCACTAATTTGTAAGCTGTTCTCCGTTGCTGCTTACCACAGAGAATATCTGCGCTTGATCCCTAATTCTCATGTAAATGGTTAATATTTGTATTTTTTCATTAGATGTATAGTGATCTTTTCATGCATCTAAAGTGCATTTCTCACTTTGCAGTCAGACGACGATGAGTTTGCCAAACTCAAAGCATCACCAGCAAAGAAGACATCCCAGACTCAGAATGACACTGCCTATGACAGTGACGACTTCACCGAATTTGAGTCGTACCAAGAGAACCAAACATCACAGTTTCCACTTACAACAACGGAGGCTGGAAACACTCGCTCGGAAACAATGACCCACTCCTCCACCAATGAGAGCTTGACGGACATCCAGGCAGCTAAGAGCTTTACCCCGAGTATGTCATCCAGCGGATACGGCTCTCAGGCCGTCTCCACGCAGACCCTTTCCTCTGAAGACTCGGCCAGTGTCCGTAGTATGAGCATCGACGACACGCCCGACCAGGAGAACAAAGAGAAGAAACCAGTCAAGCCAACCACACTTGACGTGGAGCAGATAAAGGATCCTACACCAGAAAAAGAAGTTGCGGAACTCTCAGAATCTGCTGAGAAAGAGCCAGTGGCACCAGTGAACAAGACCCTGAAGACCAGTCTAAGTCTGATAGACATGGATGTTCCCAGCAACCTGGGCACCCCGCTGCAGCCCAGCAGTCCGCAGGAAGGGGACGAAGAGGGCGAGAAGAAAATATTAGGCCTCAATGGACATGAAGCTTCAGAGAAATCTGAACAAGAGGCAGATCCTGAGGAAATCGAAACTGTAAAGTCTGAGAAGGCTGAGGAAAGTAAGGCTGATAGTGAAGCCAAGGAGAAGGACACTAAATCTGAGGCCGACTCTTCGGAGGAGGAGGTTGTCGCTGCAAAGTCAGGCGATGGCAATGTGGACTTGTATAGTGAAACTGCCATGGATGAGCTAGAGGCTCTCGCTGAGACAGAAGTGGACGTCTCTGTGAACACAACACCCAAGGGAAAGGTGGCCCCCACCACCTCTTCTGACAAAACTCCTGCAGCCGCTCCTGCAGAACCTGCCATGGATGCCAACGCCAACCCGACAGAGGAGCAGGAGTCACGAGACAAGTTTGAGGAGACCCCGCGGCGTGGGAGTGCAGATGACAAGGTCATCAGGAGAAGGAGCTGGCATGAAAAGCTTGAGCGACGGTCAAACACTGTTGATGAGTCATCGTCCTCAAAAACAGAAGTCAAGCTGCGGAAAGGGGGAAGCATAGATGTCTCGCGCCCTGGTAGTCTGAAGAAGCTGCGGGGTGGAGAGCAGAAGACGGGAAAGGGTACGCCGTCACCGGTCAAGGCCACATACCGCCCCATGTCGATGCCCGTGGACCACCTGGTCGGGGCGATGGACGAGGACCTGGACAACAGCATGGAGGTGGATGACAATTCAGGTAAGTCTTACATTGGGAAGAACTTACAGAATGGAGGCTCAGCTAAATCAACAGCAAATAATTTATGGTTGAAAAATATAATATAAAAAAACAATATAATGTATCAAAAAAGTACAATGCAATGGCTTTATTGGATCCAAAAAACAATCCTAGGTGCAGTTGAACAAATACTGTCCCCCCCTTCCCCCTCCCACCCCTACGCAAAAAAGATATTTGAAGTTATAGACATTTTTTCAGGTAACAATAAAGTAAAGAATATATCTGTATTCATATATAGTAAGAATTTATACTTAACAGCAGACTTTATTTGTTGTCAACTTGTGCTTGCTTTCTACACTTATCTGTGCCTATGTTTACTGAGGGACTTCCTGTACTCTTTCAGATAATGATGACGGTATGAGCATCTGTTCGTTTGGCAGTCGGGCTGACCTCCACCGCCTGGGAGAGGCTCCCATTCCGTCATGGGTGCAGTGCGGAGAACCTGTCATCGTACTCTCGTCTCGGGGTGGTGCCTCCAAGACAGGCACTGTCCAATTTGTGGGAACCACAGACTTTGCCAGCGGCAATTGGGTGGGAGTGGCTCTGGATACTGCTGATGGTGAGTTGGCTTTGACATCTCTCAAGGCTCGCGGAGTCCTCTTATTGTGCTAGACAGGTTATATAAAATGGGACTTCTCATCAAGTATTCTCAATTTCACTATTACAGGAAAATTATATAATGATTTTAAGGCTCTGCAAAATAGTATATGTGTAAGAAATGAAGCTACCTATAATTTGACAAGTGTAATAATATTAGTTTAATGTTATTATGGGTATGAATATTGACTGAATGGAATGGTTGATATTGAGTTAGATACTGTTTGTAAATATTGGATGTTACTTAATGATAAGATTTCTCTTGCAGGAAAGAACGATGGCTCGGTGAAGGGCATTCGTTACTTCAAATGCCGCCAGAGGCATGGTATCTTCGTCCGTCACGACAAATTGATCATGGATAAGAAGAGGAAGGGCACCAAGATGCGCAACGTGTCTCCGTCCCTGCGGCGCAGCACAGGAAACCTGTCATCGCCTGGCAAGGACAGCAATGGTTCTCTCATGCGGGCAACAGCCGCAAGCTCTGCCAAACACAAATAAATTCCCCTTGCCTAGTCCCCAGCTAACCAGAACTCACTTTGATATTCATATCAGTTACATATAGAAAAAAAAGGTGTTCGTTGAGTATATCCCCACTTCCTTAGTCAGGGTGAAAACAATCGGCTAAACCAACTGAAACTCTAGTGTTCGTCAAGGTCATGTTTACTATATCAGGTGCAACTTTTAGTAAAAAGACAGCAATAATGTCTACTCAGTCTGTAAAAGAATATAATAACTTTACAGAAAACATTGACTCAAATCATAAAATATACAGTTGATCAGTTAAGGCAGAAGACATACTCTACAAATGTAAAAAGTTTAAATCAAATTTATTGATTTAAGGGAGTTTGATCACTTGTACATAGAATTTGCTAAGATTTTAAAAGGTCAATTTTAATATGTTATACATATTGAAGATTCTTGAAAGAACCTCTTTTAATTGCTTCATCTATCTAATTCTAACTGAACCCATGGATACAGTAGCATTAAGTGAAGCTGAACACAGCTTCTAGGTTCTATTGTTCACCAATAGAGTAAGTCCATGTCCACCTAAGTATTCAGTAAAACGTCCAAAGAGCTGTAATCCGCTATTGTAAGTAAGCAGCGCAGACATCCCGAGGTGGGTTTCTTCGTATATTGTGTGGTTTGACAGCTTTGAGTGGAAACTATATCCTTAATCTTGTACAAAGTTCACATATGATACAAGTCTTCTAGGTATTATAAGGTCCATCAGATACTAAGACTTCATAAATGGTGGTGTGGAGATGCTCCTTGGTAAAGACATCATCATGACCTGAAGGCACTTCTTAAAATTGCCTCTCAGACACTGCTAGCTCAGTTGGCAAATTGTTAGTAAGCTTGAGTTACAGTATCTGGGAGGGTTAGTGACAACTCTTTAATCTGATGAGGTTCACAGTTTTGGTTCTGTCTCCACTTGTACAGAGAAGGACCTGAAGTGCTGGCTTGGTTTTCATCGCACTCTTACAGGCGCTTACTGTGCAACTGTGCACATCATTTTTACCTTCCCATTACACAAATATTTATGTCAGTCATAAAGGTTATATATGTTAGTAAGTGAGTATAATTTCACAGAATTCCTGCAAAAGCGTCCAAATGTCCTGAGTAGAAGGATGGACTGCTTGGGTACTATCGAGGGCTATGTAAATTGGTTACAGAGCTTTGGCAGGTAGACCCATCGGATGGTGTCTTGGTATGTTTTCAGTCTATTGTTTTCTATCTATATTTTTTTCAGAAAAAGGGAAAAACATTGGCATAGCTCTGACAGAAGCATTGGCATACAGTCGGTCTCCCTATTCGGCAACTTACAAGTCTATTAATGACGGTTCACATTCTGATTTCACTCCGAGAGTGATGTCCACGTGAGGATGACCGTAACACGTCATACTGCTATACTTATACCATGTAAACTACGTCACTCCATGTGCCAACATAACTTGACGTTGTAGCTGTTTCCCCCCTCTCTTACATGAAAAGCAACATTCTAAAAAGTGATAAAGATACGTTTTCTGTATAATTGAAACAAGAGGACATTTCATTGGCTAACTTCTCACTTGTTGATGTGATTTATGCTTCAAGTCAAATAAAAGTACCATTTACTAATAGAATATTAAACATATAGAACTGACAATGAAATGGTTAGAACTGTGAAGTACAAATTATTATGGGTGAAACATTTATGTACAGACCCGACATAAATCACAACGCAAAGCAGTAATAGCCAGTGAAATGTGTCTTCCAACAGGCTTGGTCGGATGCTACTGCTATGATCAGCTGTATTATATACCACACATCTGTATCAGTATATTTATATCTGTCATTATTTGTTTGGTACTAGTCAGCCAAAATGTTGTCAGCTGTAGCTTCATCCGTGCACCACCCAACAATTGTAATAGATACTAGTGCTCAAAAGGCAAACTATAACTTGCTTTGTTATTTTAGATTTCTTAGCTTGGTGCAGACTAAAAGAAAGATTGAGAAGAGAATTTGATTGATTCGTAAGGGAAAATAGTGTAATTTCAGTTTCTATGTTTACAATTTCCCATATCTTTGTACTGTAGAAACATGTAGATGACCTACTATTCAAATTTTGGGTAGATATTTACCCTATAGCTAGTGTGTTTAGAGTAATCAAAAGAACTTTTTATTTCTGTACATTTGTGATTTAGTAAAGTAATTGAAAGTATTCTTGGCTGTAAAAAGAAAAACTCAGTTGGCTGTAAAAAGAAAAACTCAGTTTGTCAAATCATTCATTTAATAAGAATCTTTCAACATTTCTTTGAGTGATATACATAGGGATGTAAAAGTTTATGATGTAACAGTTTGGATCCATTACATGGAAATTGTCTGGAAAAAACGAATACAAATAGAATCTTTACTTCTTGTCTTCTCATCTCTCAACTTATACATGTCAGTGTATAGTTGTAACATATAATGTGAGTGTTAACCAGTCGCATGGCCTGACCTGAATGCAGAGTTCAGTGAAACTCACCTCCATCCAGGTAGACCGAGCACACTGGAGCAAGGTCTAACAGTGAAATAAGCATGCATTGTTTATCGCTCTACCTGTCGTTATGGTCACAAACTGATTGATGGTGTCTTTGGAGATGCAGAGTGAGTGTGCTTTGCTGAAGCATAGTCCCAACAGAAATTGTTCCAAACATTTTTTAACAACAACTTACATGAGTGAAAACAATTGTAATTCCTTTATGTCACTATTAACATACTTGTAAGCTAGTTTGACTGCATATAATATTATAAGTAAAATCCCATCAATTTCTCATTACCTGATCATCAGTTATCTATTCAAATCCTTCAGTCTTGTGGCAGATGAGAAAGATAGCTAAAACTCTTACAGAGGAGCATGAGTGTGTTGTGTCATGAGTTTCCATTAAGTTAGATTAATTACATAGACTGTTTTGGTCACAAATACCTTTCGGTGACCTTGACCTTAACTCTACTGAAGTAGAGGAAACAATGACCCCTCCATGACCTTGGATGTCACTCTTTTCTGCACTTCTCTGATATGAGTATTTGACATCATTTGACATAAAACAGATTGTACTTAAAAGTCAGAAACACAATTCAAGCTAGCTAAAAGCAGTGCAAAGTCCAAGGTCAAGAGGGGAATATTGTAAGGTAGATGTAGATTTGTTTCAAGATAATGTATGAGTTGTTTCTTATGAAGTTGCAAATGTGGTTTCTTTTTCATTTTCATTCATGTACATAGCATCAAGATTATTAGTAGCATTGACTGTTCTGTGATTGAAAGTGGTTTACAATTTGTATTTATAACAGTTTTATGAATATCTTTGATTAAGAGCTCTTGTACTTCTCTTAGTAGCTTAAATTATAGGCATGTGCCATCAGTTTCACCAATAGATTAAGGAAGCTTTTGCCTATTTATTGATTCGCAGTTTTATGGAATCATACATGACTATTCAATCCTGGCTACTTCTGAAAGATAGTACATTTTAGCCTGATATTTGTTTAATATTATGGTAGACTAAAATCCCTGGCTTTTGAGTTGCATACATTCCACAATCTACTTAGCAGCTTCTGCATTGGTTTCAAGTAAGTGAAGACAAATTAAATTAGTCTGTGATGCTTTCATTGTGATCTGAATTCATATGTTTGAGGCTAATCAGAAGTAGGATCTCTCAACCAAGGTTTTGTTTGTGATTCCAACATTGTAATCAATGAAATAAGGAAGAGTGAGCCTGCCTGAGGGCTTGTAGTAAGGAATAACTACTGTATACACCAAATTAGAACACTACAACTTGCCATCAAGTGGTCAGATAGAGATATTTTCCCTTTTGCAGTAAGCCGTACACAAAATCTGTAAAATGATACCTGTGGGGGTAAATAGTACAAGCTGGTGTGCTACTGTACTTTACCCATCCGAGAAACCATACCGCATTTAGTAGCATTTTAGTGAAAAATGAGAATAACAGATGGGTTTTCTTTTAAGCTTGAGGTAGATCAAGCTAATCGCATTATGAACGTGCATGGTGCACCCAAATTACATTACTGACATTGGGGGATGCTGTTTTTCACTGTGCTTACGAAGACGCAGAGTAGTCCTGCCACCAGTCATCCAATTTGTACATAGTTGGCCAATGGCTTTGTGAATGTCAAGTCTTAATTTATGATCACTATGGTAGATGTACTCATTATTGACTCGCCAGTTTGTATACTGCACATCTATATAAGCCAAACCCTCCACACGCCTGCCCTCTTACCCTGTACGTGTGTTCCCAATGGACAGAGACTAGAGACCTGTTATGACACTAGGTGGCACTGCTAAAATTGGTGCTGCCTCCAGGTGGTAATGATTTGTGAACAAAATTAGTTTAGTACATAAAAAAGTTGGTAATGACACATTTTCTTAAATTGATTTTGTACATCAAAAGCTGATACACTGGTCTACAGCTAATTTTCATGTACAAAGCTGAATTTTCTTCTACTGAATAAATTAATTTTAGACTGACTTGAAATGTACGAAACTAATTTTACAAATAGTCAGAGTGTCCAAACTAATGATGGTCAGTAGTAGACATGCAAGTATGTAATATATATGTTAGCTGATGTAAAAATAAATTAGAATCTGAGACCAGTAAAGCAGGCATTGACCCTCCAAGGAAGTATATTATACTGATCTATCTAGAAGCCGCAAATTGACACGGTGCATTATAAAACCAGTAAGGCTAACCATTACTGGTTAATCTATGTATACAAATATCTACATATTTGTCTGTGCTGTAAGAATAGACTCTTTATGTTTAGTATTGAGGTACAAAACATAAAAGAAATGCTAAAAAAAGACGAAAAAAATGTTTAATTCTTTTCCTTAGTTGGCGTAACCCCAAAGTTACAGTATTAGTGAAGAAATCGTAACCTACCATCAAGTCAACATGTGCAATATCACTTCCCTCTTGCATACCAAATGTAGGTGTTAGATTCCGTTGACATTGGTCTTGTAAAATGTACCTTTCTGCAAGTTTTAAAGTTTGTATCTTGTGTGATTGCATCACACTGGAAACTCCCATTCTCTATCGAACTCCCCTAGCAGCAGGTTTGTGTCGCATTTAATGGGAACTCTGTCGCACCAATAGCAAGTGCATACTTCAGGTCTTATTGTATCAAATTATTCATTTTTTGTGAACAACTAACATAATTCTTAATCTTACTGTAACAATGACAGTTTCTGAAGACTTTTCATTTAACAGTGTATTGAATAGGTTTGAAGATGAGAAAGAAGAAGGCGCTTGATGAAGGCTTCTAGTAGAAGGAAGTTGTTAATACGCTCTAATTAATCTGATTATCATTACCGTATCATTGTCTGCTGTGTGCCGCTCTGCTCTGTAGATGTCAAACTGGGGGTGTAGAAAAAAGAAATAAATATTTTGCCTATAATGGTGAAAACAATGCACCTGTTTTTCTTCTTTGTCTGATACTGATACTCAAGTTATTTTCATAGTCTAAGTTGTACTCTTAAAATAAATCAGTACATGTAAATACTAGAAATTATCAGTTTATTCATCTATTCAGCCAGCTAGGAACACAGGAATACACAGATGCATATTATTGATGTGCATAGACCTATTATTGTATATCTAATAAAACATGAAAAAGAAAAAGTATAGTGTGAGTGTAACAACTTTCTTTCAGATTTGTCCTACATAATGAGGCAAATGATTGCATAAATCCTATATATATATATATATATATATATATATGTTTATTACATTTGCAGAATTGTAGAAAGTATAAATGAAATGGTACATAACATACAGGTAGCCCATGGAAAGCTGATTAAATAGGTACCAGGGCAGACATACATATAACCAGCTGAGAAGGGGGTACTAGGGGGTAGCACCCCGAGACTGGACCCCGATCTCAGCCAAAGGGCAGGGCTCGCAGGGCTGCCCGCAGGCAAATATCGGGTCTTGTATTCAAGACGTTCTAGTCTTCAAAATTAAGCATCACTATCAATAATACATGATGTCTCAATTAAATGTCCTTTATATAGAATTCAGATTTTCTCAAAGATGACCCAATTGTAAGAAGTAGCCTTACTTTTAGGTTACAAACCCTACCCTAGTTTCATTTATAAAACGTGTCTTACAAATGTGAATTTAAAATGTTTTTCATGGGGGTCCATCCGGAACTATGATTCCCAAATTTTCCTTAATTGGTTTTCAGCCATAAAAAAGTGTCTTATAAATGTGATTTTATGATAATCAATATTTTCCTGTGTCATGGAGGGTTGTGAAATTCCAACACCGATCATAAAGTTATTTGATATCTATCAGGCAAAGGCACACTAATTTTCTTAATACAGTGCTCCCAACTATCCGTTAAAACCACAGGAACCTCCATTATTTCTGTAGACAGAGCTCTGTTATCCATTATTCAGGGGAAAATCTGTTATTCTGCAAGTAATCACTGAAAACCTCCGCTATTTTATGCTGAACGCTAGTTGTTATGATGTTATTTAATGATCAGGGAACTGTTCTTATTATGTTTCGTCGAATTGTCTTAATTAACTTCCTCTATGATTGCTAGACAAGTAGTAGATGGTTTCACGAGATGGGCGTTCATATCCATGACGCGAACAATGCTTGGCTGAAAGTCATGTTTATTGGTGGATATCTTAATTACGTACAATTGCCAGTGTAGTTGTAGCCTATAAGTCATAGGTTCACAATCCTATTGCTTGAGAGCAAGTTTCCTCCTTGGAGTCCGCCTGGTCTCGCGTGCAAATGTAACACAGTAGTTCTCTTATTAGTCACCAGATGTCCTTCTACGTATGGCTATTCAAACCCCCGAATCTTCAAGACTCGTATTATCCAAATGGTATCTAATAGTGTTCTCCGCTTTAACCATAGGTTCCCACCTTTATATATCAGTCTGGTTTATTGATTTTACCCCGGGCATTGGTACTCACTGGTAGATGCACCCTGTCTGCTACAGCCGAACAGGTATATTTACACCTACTAGCGGTCCATACTATATTTACACTATGTAATGTAGTGTCTCACATAATTTCGAATACTTTGTGGTATTTCCCTTACAGGCTGGTGACCGTTTCTTTATTTTATTCATATACAATTGATTATGTGCACAAGGTGTTTTACTAACTACCTTTGTGCAATGCCAAACCTCATCAAACCTCCAGTAGTGTAATGCTAATTAATGAAATTACTTAAAATTGCTTAGTAAAACACAAAAATGTTCATCGTATTTCAAAGATCCATAATTTTACCCTTTCAAAAGTTGGCAACACTGTCAATAGAAGAGATGAGTTTTAAATGCCTTATTTCCCTAGGTATTTGGATCTTTCCTGGAAAGCACTTGCACTCATTGAATTGTCGCATATACTGGTGTGTATAGGACGGTTATAGGGGTGATGGGAGGCCGTTAATTGTATCATTTTGTAATGGTTCTAATTGTTTGAACCCTGGAAAGTCAACCTGGAAAATCAGAATCGGTCATGGAAATGCCATGGAATTTGATTCTTCCAAGTCTGTGGAAACCCTGATTACATGAAAAAGTGTGATATGATTTATGGATGGTTCCCCTACAGTCAAGAGTCCTAAGCTATAAATTGTAACAAAATTGTGAATCCTGACTAATTTCATCCAAGTTATTCATCTTCTTACAAAAGAATAGGCCACTGCAAAACCACCAAAATCTGCTGTGTTTCCAAGTGGCTACAGCCGGGGTGGGGCAACTTCCCATGTGTGCCCATGGCTGCCTTGGGATTTATAGGTCTGTTATATTTTAAGTCTCATGCATTGCTTTAAATATTCCATATGCTAGTCAGTCCAAGTTACAGTTTTTGTCCCATGGACTGCAAATCACCCCCATATGTAGCTCATTCAAGTCAACAAGAACACTCACGTGAAAGGATATTTCTTTATTGTTGTTCAAAACAAGTATTATCTATCACTGATTTCCTTTTAGCATTTCACCAGTCCTAGGCTCACTCAACTAAACACTCCTAGCCAAAGTCTAACCAGTCCGCAGCGCTTCAACAAAGACCCAGCCTCTTGGCTATTGGTAAGGTCCCTACCCACCAAAAGGCTAAGCAAATTTAAGCTCTGCGTGCTTCAGGCACCCTCTTTACCCTGCAGCCGGTGGACCGAATGCACTGCACGTGATGCGCAGGTTCCCGCCTATACTTTACTATGGCCCCTTTCTTGCATGTATGATCTGAGCATGGACTGATGGGTCATCAGTACTGTTACAAATTGTTACAAATTAGGAAGATGCCAAGCACAACAAGAACGATAACATTTAGATTATATATATATATATATATATATATTTATTTTCATATCAACATCTCTCTATGTATATACAGTTCTTCTTTTTCTCCTTAAAATTCCTGTTTTACTTTGCAAACCAAAAATGTAATTAATGCAGAAGTGGAAGCACCCGCGATGTTGTTTACCCTTTACATAAAAGATAATGATAAATTTATCATTAAAACTACATCCATGGGGTCTAAAACATTTATCATAAAAAAAAATTGTATTGAATTATATAAAAGAAATGCAGGTTGCTCAGGAGCATGTGAATGGAACCATTTACCCAATGGTGCCAAACATACTCAATCTTCCATTCCCTTCAAAAACGTACAAAAGAAAGAAATGTTGAGTAAAAGGTAAATTTTGATGTTTAATAATGTATATTTAATCTTTAAAATCGTATCATATAACTTGTTAAGAAAAGTTTTGAGCCAAATTTTGTGGAAAATTCCAGACATCATATTGATATCCATGATTGTATATAATTTTGTCCTTAAACGTAGACCACTGGTTCAACAGGAGCATCAGGCCACTTTACGTCTATAAACTTGTCATTTCCAGGAAATGACAAGTTTATAGACGTAAAGTATTTTGAATACAGGAAATTCCTGTATTCTAAAAACAATTTGGTTATTTAGAGGCGTAGCCTCTATACTCGAGTCATATTGACTATTTTGCACTGGTAGCCACAATACACTAACTGAAAACGTAGGGACAAAGTGCAGATTGCCAGAAACAAGTTACTGCCTCTAGAATTGTGTTTTTTGTTTGCTGTCGGGCCATTTTTCTCAGAATTTTCACATGATAGGAGCATGAAACCTGTATGTTATGATGTCAAATGTATCAGGGAAGAATAGTCCATTTTGATTTTTCATGTTATTACTGGAATTTTTGCATAATAACCGCAAGTTTGACAAAAAATTGTTTGCCAGATTTAGGAGCTGCACCACTCAGCCCAGCTCCTAAAGCTCACTGCAACACCGGTGGCGAGCAACCAGCTGGGGCCCGGTAGACTCGTCCAACTACATTAACATAGCATTGGTGCTCAGTTTCATATCTCCTAAAACACATGGAATACCGGGCTGAATTTTGACATATGAACAGATGTACACCAGTGCCTTTGATAGTTATTACTTCTAAAAATAATTTCCTCCACTGTAAGACTTACGCCTCTCTTGGAAGCTCTGCTCCAGGCTGACATAAAGACTAGTAATTAAAAGGGAATATGCAATCGTTTTGTGATAAATATACACATTCAATTCTCCCTACCACGGATAGCTGATTTACAGTATTTTAAGCACCTGCAGGCTAATTTGGACAATTTTTGTCAACAAAACCACTGGAATCTCTATAGAAAATTAGCAAATTATTGTTATAAATCCACCTACAATGAATGAATTTTCAAACAACTCAGGAAATATTGACAGACATGGATACTGATTTAAAAAAAAAATGATGGCTAGTTTTTCACAAAATTCATCTATAAATAATGATACAATTCATGAAAATTCCTATACTAAGCCCTTGAGTTTTGTCGACATATTACCCAGCATGCAACCTGATCTAGGCTAACCTGCAGGTAAAACTCAAGAAATTGGCTATCCGTGGTCGGGAGAACTTGGTGGCTGTATCACAATGTAATCTCCATCACATTTTCAACTGCACATATATATAACACCTTGAGTTATTAATGACATTCGATAAATCAAAAACCTGGAAGAACCTGCTTATACAGTTCGAGAGGAGTATTTTCATTTGGTAGGGACGTAATGCACACTGTGGCATTGGCTGGGGACTGGGGCCCAAGGCCAGCGGGAGGCCAGTGAAAATGTAGCTGGGCCAGTGAGAAAAAAAACCTATAAAATGCTGGTCAAACTGTCTTGTTGTGACGGAATGCCAACCCCAAGGCTATGATCAACAGCACTATTACATTTCTCACATTTTTGGTTTGTACATTCGAATTTCTGTTCTGTAAACAATTACAAAGATACGATTCAATGAATTAAGGACCATAAGATTTACAGGAACATTTTTGATTAAATATGTATTGTTTGGTTTCAATTGCCTGAAACTTATCAATAACTAAATTCTTCTCGATTTTAAAACATTTATAAAGTTTATATATAACAAAATAATTGAATGAAAATACAATCTTTGTTAGATATACAACCTCTCATTTTCCTAATTCATAAAGTGTTAAGAACATCATAAGCAATATTGCTTGGATAAATATACATTTCTCTGCTAATTGTAAACCTCGTTCGCAAGCACACTTGTGATCTAAATCACTACATGATGCGTGTCAATACAGATATACAGAAAGTCTCATCTTGTGTCAAATCTAAGCACAACTGACTATCTGAAAAGCCTTCACTCATTTTTAAGGATTATACAACGTTATAATCTGCACTAGACTCAAAACTTGCTTGGGTTTCAAATATATTACATGATGTAGAGATTTTATGATGTACATGTATAATATTTCTTTGCATTCACAGAATGTGAATAAAAATAAAGTGAGGTCACAATACAGGGCCTCAACAAGTACAATTTTGGACTGGTCAATCCCCAACGTTCAATAAAAGGGATTCTCCAACTCGCAAAAATCTATAGAGAGGACTTTCAGCTTCAGTATGAAATATCTATAGTAGTCCCAATACAGTCCATTATTAACTGTATTCTGACTCACCTAAATCCATTCGATAAATTAAGAATTCCTATTTATTTTGAAAGGGAATTCCCACCATTATGACGTATCAAGAGGAGTAATGTAAGCCCAGAATTGAGGGAATTCCCCAACTTTCTTTCCTTTTTTTAATAATTGACTGGTATACCGACTTATTGCATTTTTTTCCGTCAGCCGGGTCTTTTATGCCAGTTGGCCACCATTTTATTGTTTTGCTACTTCAGTAGCCAAATTCAGACAGAAGTGGAATTCAGACACAAATCTGAAAACTGACATCCCTGCTTTAAACAAGCATTAATCTAATATATGTGGCTTGATTAAAACTCCCTGAACCTCATCAATAACAAAAGCCACTCTCTCTACAACACAGAGCTAGGTCAGGAGGTGGGCTTCTGTTTTCGGATTTCCTCGCGGGCCTGGTCGAGACACATCTGGGCTGACTTGAAGTCTGGCTGCAGGGACAGCACCCTCTGTTGGTCATCGATGGCCTCAGCGAAGCGACCTGTGGTGGGGAGAAGGGCAGAATTATCAGTAGAAATGCCACTCAGGATTGATGAAAAATCCGGAAAAGCAGGAAGGATATTTCTGAATTTTCAGTTTAGACACTAACAAGGTTGGAAATATTAGCCAGATAACGCAGATTTATGGCTTAGATGACTAAGAAAGGATATAGGAATAATTTGGAAAGGAAAATATTTGGTGACTTTTGTACAGAGAATTATAAATTGTATTCATTGACAGATACCAAAATAAGACCTTTTCTAGATATCTTTAAGATATTTTTTAATCTTTTTAAACATTAACAAATTCTTCCAAAAAGAGGTAAAGATAAGTATGACAAAAAGGAAAATTGCATCTTGTAATGAATTCAGACTCACCAAAGAAGTAAGACCTTCATAATACCATTGCACCCAAAATACAATTTTTCTAATAGACTTATGAACAACAAAACTGAAATAAGACCTTTTATGACCTAATGACACCGCCGTGGGCAATCTGAAAAAGACCTTAAAGGACTATGGGCAAGGCTGTAACAATACTAGAAAAAACCTAGTCGGGCAAATTGTGTGCAGCTGGCCTGGTGGGCTAGTGGGAAACAATGTCCTACACATAAAAGTTATGCATGACCTTGGTCCAATTGACAGGCTTTTTGGTCAGGCTAGTGAAATCTATCACGGGCTAGTGTAAAATCTTAAGCACTAGCCCGATGGACTAGTGGAAAAAAAAGTTAAGGAAAACCCCTGCAGTCTGTAGTGTTGAGTGCATAGAGGGCTAGGGGCTGGGTCAGTTGGTTAGTTGGCTATTGGTTGTTTTACGCCCTAATCAACAGCGACGGTTATATCAAGGATGGTGCCTATTTGTAGGGTCCATAGGCCCACACAATACCCCACCCAGTCCTATTATACTGACATCGGGCCAACCACTGCAGTCTGCGACATAAGCCTCTGGCCCAATGCCCGAGGCCAGTGAAATCATAGCCGGGCCAGTGGAAAATTTAATAGAAATTCAGTAAAATTTAATATATTTTGAAGGCTCATGTGCTGCCAGGCCAGTGGAAAAAATGCCCATGTTTCAGCCTGAACCAATTATTATTCCTTGGTTCTTACTTCACACTTAGGCCAAAGAAAAAAAATTGTTGTGTTCAGGTAACATAGGTCGAAAAAAATAGGGTAGGTAGGTCGAAAAAAACTTTTTTTTTTGCTTTTTTTTTTTACTTGCCAAAGAGACCTGGCCAGTGTTGGAAATAAAAAAAGATATTCCAAATATCCTCAAAAACCATTTTTAGCATCTAAAATACATGCCCTGAGCATCCATGTGCTGTTTTATGGTTTTCCATGGTACTTTAGGTCAATTCTTTGGGTTTTGAAAAAAAAAAGATTAAAAATTTCCTTAAAAGAAGTTAGGGTAGGGCCAAAAATTCAGGGTAGGTAGGGTTACCTGAACACAACAATTTTTTTTGTTTGGCCTTAACGCCAGACGAGCAGCAACCACTACCATTTTTAAAGTCTTTGGTATGACTCGCCAGGGTTTGAACCCATAACCTCCCAAACTCAAAGCAGGCACCCTACCAACTGAGCTACCAAGTCTGGTGGAGCAGGGTCATAACACTAGCCCAGTCTTTAGTGTTGAGTGTGTCGAGGGCTACCTACGGCTATTTACTTAGGCCAAAAAAAAAATTTGTTGTGTTCAGGTTACAAAGGTTGAAAAAACCAGGGTAGGTATGTTGATTTTTTTAGTTAGATTCAAAGCTAGGGAAGTGTTCAAAATCAAAAAAGATACTTCAAACATACCCTAAAACAATTTTTTTTTTATGGCCGATATATAGCATTCACAGGGGCCAAACAAATGGCGACCCTCCCATAAAAAGATTTACAATCATACCCTTAAACAACTCCCATAATCTGAAATACATGATCAGAGCATCTATTTTCTGTTCTCTGTCCTCCTTATTAATTTCTATTAGAAAAAAATGATAAAAATTTCCCTGAAAAAAGTTAGGGTAAGGTTGTGTTACCTGAGCACAACTATTTCTTAGTTTTTAGGCCTTACAAAATACTTATGTTACTATTATTTAATCTGTAATGTATGAGGGTATAGAGAGGGTCATAATGCTTACCAAGTCTGTAATGTATAAGCCCGCGGTTATAGAGGGCTACAGGTAGGCCAGGGTCATAGCGGAGAGCCTCGGTGTAGTCTACCACTGCCTCGTCAAAGTCCACCTCCAGATACTTTAAATGGCCACGGTTGTTGTAGGTCAAAGCCAACAGCTGCTTTCTGAAAAATCAAAAATTATTGATAGGTCTTTAGCCCCAATAATGACATTTGCAATAGACTTTGCAATAGACTAGTCTTTGCAACAGTTAAATTGTGAACTTAAAGATCGGTAAATTCAACATAACCTACATCTGAATTATAGAATCAAATCTCATCCCCGTCAATACCGTTGACAGTAATAAGTTCATAATTTTACCTGTCAATACACATCTTTTACCCAACCAATGAGTCCCACTGTTATTTCCTTGTTTCATATGTGTTCCGTTGCTGGTCCACTATCTTCTCTCCTCTCCCTGTCCCCACTCACTGCCCTGTCCCTGTCCCCACTCACTGCCCTGTCCCTGTCCCCACTCACTGCCCCGTCCCTGTCCCCACTCACTGCCCCGTCCCTGTCCCCACTCACTGCCCCGTCCCTGTCCCCACTCACTGCCCCGTCCCTGTCCCCACTCACTGCCCAGTCCCTGTCCCCACTCACTGCCCTGTCCACACTCACTGCCCCGTCCCTGTCCCCACTCACTGCCCCGTCCCTGTCCCCACTCACTGCCCAGTCCCTGTCCCCACTCACTGCCCTGTCCACACTCACTGCCCTGTCCCTGTCCCCACTCACTGCCCCGTCCCTGTCCCCACTCACTGCCCCGTCCCTGTCCCCACTCACTGCCCCGTCCCTGTCCCCACTCACTGCCCCGTCCCTGTCCCCACTCACTGCCCAGTCCCTGTCCCCACTCACTGCCCCGTCCCCGTCCCCACTCACTGCCCTGTCCCCACTCACTGCTCCGTCCCCGTCCCCACTCACTGCCCTGTCCCTGTCCCCACTCACTGCCCTGTCCACACTCACTGCCCCGTCCCTGTCCCCACTCACTGCCCCATCCCTGTCCCCACTCACTGCCCCGTCCCTGTCCACACTCACTGCCCCGTCTCTGTCCCCACTCCCTGCCCTGTCCCTGTCCCCACTCACTGCCCCCACTCACTGCCCCGTCCCTGTCCCCACTCACTGCCCTGTCCCTGTCCCCACTCACTGCCCCTTCCCTGTCCCCACTAACTGCCCCGTCCCTGTCCCCACTCCCTGCCCCGTCCCTGTCCCCACTCACTGCCCCGTCCCCACTCACTGCCCTGTCCACACTCACTGCCCCGTCCCTGTCCCCACTCACTGCCCCGTCCCTGTCCCCACTCACTGCCCCTTCCCTGTCCCACTAACTGCCCCGTCCCTGTCCCCACTCCCTGCCCCGTCCCTGTGCCCACTCACTGCCCTGCCCCTGTCCCCACTCACTGCCCCGTCCCTGTCCCCACTCACTGCCCCGTCCCTGTCCCCACTCACTGCCCTGTCCCTGTCCCCACTCACTGCCCCTTCCCTGTCCCCACTAACTGCCCCGTCCCCGTCCCCACTCACTGCCCTGTCCCCGTCCCCACTCACTGCCCTGTCCCTGTCCCCACTCACTGCCCTGCCCCTGTCCCCACTCACTGCCCCGTCCCTGTCCCCACTCACTGCCCCGTCCCCGTCCCCACTCACTGCCCCGTCCCCACTCACTGCCCTGTCCACACTCACTGCCCCGTCCCTGTCCCCACTCACTGCCCCGTCCCTGTCCCCACTCACTGCCCCTTCCCTGTCCCACTAACTGCCCCGTCCCTGTCCCCACTCCCTGCCCCGTCCCTGTGCCCACTCACTGCCCTGCCCCTGTCCCCACTCACTGCCCCGTCCCTGTCCCCACTCACTGCCCCGTCCCTGTCCCCACTCACTGCCCTGTCCCTGTCCCCACTCACTGCCCCTTCCCTGTCCCCACTAACTGCCCCGTCCCCGTCCCCACTCACTGCCCTGTCCCCGTCCCCACTCACTGCCCTGTCCCTGTCCCCACTCACTGCCCTGCCCCTGTCCCCACTCACTGCCCCGTCCCTGTCCCCACTCACTGCCCCGTCCCCGTCCCCACTCACTGCCCCGTCCCTGTGCCCACTCACTGCCCTGCCCCTGTCCCCACTCACTGCCCAGTCCCTGTCCCCACTCACTGCCCCTTCCCTGTCCCCACTCACTGCCCCGTCCCTGTCCCCACTCCCTGCCCCGTCCCTGTGCCCACTCACTGCCCTGCCCCTGTCCCCACTCACTGCTCCGTCCCTATCCCCACTCACTGCCCTGTCCCTGTCCCCACTCACTGCCCCTTCCCTGTCCCCACTCACTGCCCTGCCCCTGTCCCCACTCACTGCCCCGTCCCTGTCCCCACTCACTGCCCTGCCCCTGTCCCCACTCACTGCTCCGTCCCTATCCCCACTCACTGCCCTGTCCCTGTCCCCACTCACTGCCCAGTCCCTGTCCCCACTCACTGCCCCGTCCCTGTGCCCACTCACTGCCCTGCCCCTGTCCCCACTCACTGCTCCGTCCCTATCCCCACTCACTGCCCTGTCCCCACTCACTGCTCCGTCCCTCCCCACGTCAGTCTGCATCGACCCATAGATCTACTGTCAGTCCTGGTGATACTCACACTCCTCCCTGGTCGGCCCCCTCGGCCCGCCCCAGCACGGCCCGACAGCCGTCTATCACGTCAGTCTGCATCGACCTGGCCGCCTCGTGGTGTCCTAGACGGGTCTCCCTCTCTGCCTCCTCGTAAAGCAGCCGCAGGTTCTCCAAATCTGCCATTCTAGGAGCAATCTAGCCGAAAACAGGGAGTGTCTGCTCGCCCGTCTCCTCCGCTCAGACCGGAAGTAAACAGTCCCGTTGTAACGGGTTCAGGTCGCCGTGTTTTACCCTTTCCTCTGAAGCCTGAAGGTGGCGCCACTTAAAAGGTTTTCCCGCCACTCATTAGAATGTAGGACTATAGGGGGAAAGGGGATAGGGCCTATATATCACGCATTATATTTGATTATAACAAACTTCTCTTTGCCATTCATCTATTTTTGCAAATTTTTAGTGTTATATGTCGCATGTTCAATTTAAGAGTTGGCTTTGTCGCACGTCATTATCCGGTTTTACCTAGGCCTGTTGATAATGTTTTTTTGGTTTCTAGTTTCAACCCTTGTCGGGGTAGGGGGCTATATTGATTAGGGGCACATGAATTAATGAAATATTTATTGGTCTCATATCACGCATGTCAGGCTAACATCTTGCATCTAACATGCCTGATATCGGACATTATACATAGATCTAAAACAAAAATGAAATAAAGAAAAAATGAAAATCTCTTTTAAAATCTCTTTTAATTTAAACTCAAGGTGTATACGTTATTCTTTTCAATTAGACCCTCCACCATGGCTAGATGTAATTTTAACAGTTTCAACTAATAACCATTTACTGATAGGGAGTGAAAATGTAATACTCTATTTTTGGGATTAATAGGATCATGCATATCTGACTTATGTCGAGAACATCATTATGTTTTATATCGTGCATCTCATAAAAAATAGTCAGAAAATCTAAATAGGCCTAATACTTATATTTTAATAAAAAATGATTCAAACTTTTGCTTTAGGTCTACACATGTATTCATGTTTGTACTTTTCATTGATTACCTACATGGTCAGATTGACAGATTGATGGGAGATGTGAACACAGGAAATAGAGTAGAGGAGCCAGATTTCGCGCATCTCTAGTTTTCGCGCATTTTACGCATTTTTATGAACGCATTTTTCCTATTTATATCAGATATGTATTTTTTTACTCTGTGACCCAAGAGGACGTTATTATGGAATTATTCTGAAATTTTCATGATATTCCGTGAATATTTATGTATTTTAGAGCCAAAAATATGTGTAAATGTCCATATGATTGTGACATATGGCGGGACTTTCTTTTTTATGAGCAATTAACAAAAAATGTGCGATACAACCCTGTTTTACCTATATCACGGAGACTGGCCTTTTTCCATGTCAAAAAAAGGGCCATGTCCAATCAAAACTCATATATACATATAGACTAAAGGCCGTATTCCACATACCGATTGTGCGCCGCCGATTTGATGCCGATACACTTTCTGTGGCACCGATATACTTTCGGCAGCCAAGCCGATAGAATTTACCAACATGTTGGTAAATATTTCCGGCCGCCGATAACGCAATTTCGGCCGCCGATAACACAATTTCGGCCGCCGGTATAGAACGTTACCATGGTGAGGGTCATTATCGGCGGCCTGCACTTTCGGTATGTGGAATACGGCCTTAAGTATAAGCATATCAATACTTATACCCTGTTAGAAAGCTTTATTCTAGAGGAAGTAAATGATATAGGTCGCTCAAGGAATCAAAATGCCTTAAAGGTACTGTTGTTCAGGACGCCACCTGGGTCATAGAACAAGAACTACAAAAAAAATATTTTTTTAAAGTTGTTTTGAAGTACTTATAGGTTCAGTGATACTAGGGGAAGTAAAATTAAGGTGTTTCTGTTCATTTAGAATAATAAGGTATCAACTGACCATAGTATCTACCAAAAATACCTCAATTTTTAACATTTTCCAGTATAACTTCTCTCACAAACGGTTAATATTTATTTCTTTTGTTTAGACATTTGTTCTAAGGTGAATGCTATCTATTCCATAAGTTTCATGAGAATTCCATTGGTAGTTTTTTTCCTCAGAGCGAGAAAACTGATATTTCCCATTGAAATCAATGGTGAAGATCAATTTCTTTATCAGGCTCTAGCTCTTATCACAAACTGTGAAAATTGTTTATATTATTTCAATGTAATCCTCTATATAGAAGCTAAATTGCCTACAAATTTGCAGTAGAGTGCATTGGTAATAAGAATTTAAGCCAAACACACCCCCAAGTACTTTTAAGCCTGGTCCCCACGTGGCGACTATACCCCTGCAATAAGTTGTATGTAGTGGGCCAAAGTACCAAGTTTGTGCCTTGAACCCCATAGAGCACTAGTTGCCAGGGAATAGATGTACTTGGCACTTTGGGCCACCCCTTAAAACTAATCGCTGGGGTTTAGTTGGCATGTGGGGACCAGGCTTCATCACCCGCACGGCCAAGCAGCGGGCCGCACAGAGGCCCGTGCATATAAACGGGCTGTATGTACCGCTCCTTGTTATGGCTTGTATTCATGGTTTTCAACATTATTTTGAATCGTGTTTGGGTGATAAAATATAGAAGACCCTTAGGGGCCGTCCTCAGGTGGCAGGCCAGCCCTCCGGGGGCAGGACGGCCCGCGGGCTTCGCCCTTGGGCTGTCCTGCTCCCTGCGGGCCATCCTGCCACCCTTGGACAGCCCCCACGGGTCTTCTTATATCATTAGTCACAGTGGCGAATTTGCCAAGCTGTCCTCTGCTGGATGCATTAGCCACACTCACATTTGATTGGCCACCTATGTTGACTAGCTACAATATATATAAATTGAAATTTGGTTTAGTTTATTTTAGTATATAGAGGTATGTTTATTATTATTATTGATTACAAGACCTATAACAATTTCATTCTAGTAGCTTGTACTGACGCGGGTGGTCAGTCCATGCTCAGTAAGCTAAGCGTTGTGTTTACATCAGCGCACACCTTAGCTATTACTCTTTGTCAAAGGCCAAGAGTAAAGAGGAGTCTAGGTAATGACGTGTAGTGTATCATCATACATAAGGGCTGTTAAGGCCAGCACTCAGTCAGAGTAAAGCTGAACGTTGTTGTGAGTTAACCATCCTGGAAGCTTAATCCTGGAATTGGAATTGAAGCTGATAGACTGCTTAGATGGCGGGAGTGTTGGCTGAGTGTGATTGAGTGGATTCTGTCCTTGGAGCTGTTCATTGTCAATTGAGATCTTGTCATGGAAACTCAATAACACAGGAATAAATAATGAACATCCTGTCACGCGAGTGTTATGTATTACATAATACCGGAACTATTATTATGTATTGGACGACAGAAGTTGATAGAGGAGGAGACTGCCATAGGAGCTAGCCATTATCCAAAAGGCGAAACAACCGTTTGAAGTAACCTTAACATTAATGGATAAATAACCGCATATAGTTCAAGCTGATCAGATCATGAGTATTAGGATTGATGAATATATATGATTAAAGGATGTAATCACAAAATATATGATTAAAGGATGTAATCACAAAAATTAAAATATCGGCCTATGTGACCAGGGATAGATTTAGAGGGGGGCACATGGGGGTGTGTGGATAGGGGGTCCCCATGTCGCGTGTTGAATAGAGGCTTTTCCAGACCTGGCTGTCACGGTCCAGAGGTTTGTTTGTCTGGGTGTCGCTATGGTGTTATGTTATACTGATAAGCACTGATTCAGGGCACCTGATTGGCTAGAAACTTTTATCATTGAAAAATGATTTTAAGAAAAAAGAATAAAAGATAAACATTGAGATGGAAGACTTAATGGATTATTTTGGAACATTCTATCACTACAGATAGTTTTGGGGCACCCCGGATGTTTAGATGAGGGATTCGCAGTGTGGCACATCTAGGTGCTATTTGCCCTTGTCAAATTGGGTTTAGCCTCGCATTGCGAGTGTTGCGAGCAGCTAGCACAAGCCCAGGGTCACCGTTACTGCAATAATGACAAACTTTGGAAACAAGCTCAAAATTTGGCTTTTGTGTGAGTCTTATTACTAAACTGTCAGATTTTGTCACACATATTGGACATTTTATTTAAGAGGTCTTTCGCCATTCTTTTAGGCTTAATTGTTTATACATTGAGAAATAACAGGTACAGAGCTATATATGAGTATATATAACTTTCTCAGATTTTAATTGTTTTCATTGAATAAAATCGGACTGAAATTGTGCTTTTTATTGTATTTCTTAAAAGAATGCGAAAATGTACCAGAAATATTAAATACAGAAAAATTCTTAGAAAATAAATGAATTTACCAATTTAGGAGATCAAAACAAACATTCTTTTCTTTTATTATGCCCTTTCAGATGGTTATAATCCCATGAATCTGTGTTTGGTTGTTGCTTATCATATCCTTATATGGATTTACTCAGGCGCTAAGAATCATAGAAAAGAACAACAAACATAGTCTGGGGTCCGAGCCATGAAAATTCTGATTCCGTGTGCCATGAAAGGTTTATACCCGAAACTATTTTGGGGTGCTAGAGGGGTACTTTGGGCATAAGAATATGCCTGTTGTCACTCCGTAGAGGTGTGCATGAGAGTGACAGCAGCCATTTTGTTTGGCAACCCCCTTCAAAATGTAACACAATATAATACAGACTCTTTCTTTAATAGCAGACTCAATAAGTTAGCTATCCATTTCATATTAGACAAATCAATAGTGCATTAGTAGGGGAAGATGAAACATGAATAACTTTGACTTTATCCAAGGTCAAGGTCATCAAAATTAAGGTCAAACTTTGAAAAACGTCAAAAAATGAGTTTTTTTCTCCTTCCAAACTATCCTAGCCTATGAAATATGTATAAATAACATATAAAAACACTCTGGAGTGTTAGAGGGGATTATTGTTGTCACTGTGTAAAGGTATGTGCCAAAGTGACAGCAGCCATTTTGTTTGGTTACCTAATTGAAAAATGATCCAGCAAGTGATGGTCTCTTTCTCTAAAGATCTACCTAATTCTTAAGCAATTTATTTCATATTAGACAGATCAATAGTGCATTAATAGGGGTAGATAAAACATGATTGACATTGACCTTATCCAAGGTCACAGTCACCAATATTAAGGTCAAACTTTGAAAAACATCAAAGAATGAGTGTTTAATTTTTTTACAAACTGTCCTAGTCTATGAAATATGCATAAAAATATATAAAACAATTCTGGGGTGCCAAAGAGGTCCTTTGGACATAAGACTATATCTGTTGTCACTGTTTAAAGGTCTGTGCTAATGTGACAACAGCCATTTTGTTTTGGTTACATCCTGGAAAAATGACCCAGCAAACGATGGTCTCTTTCTCTAATAACCTACCCAATTCTTAAGCTATCCATTTTACATTAGACAATCAATATTGCATTAGTAGGGGAAGGTAAAGCATGAGTTACATTGACCTTATCCAAGGTCAAAGCACCAATAATAAGGGGGCGTAAAGCAACCAATAATCAACCAACCAACAAACCAATAATAAGGTCAAACTTTCAGAAACATTAAAAAATGAGTGTTTTTTTCCCTTCCAAAGTATTGTGGTCTATGAAACATGTGTAAATAATACTTGAAACTATTCTTGGGTCCTAGAGGGGTCTCATGGGCATTGGTAAATGCCCGTTGTCCCTTTGTGATGGTGTGTGTAAGAGCGACAGCATTGGTTTTGTTTGACCACCCCCTTTGAAATGTGACACAATGTGATACATTCTGTTTCTGCAATAGCCTACTCAATATATTAGCCATTCATTTCTTACTAGTTAAATGATAAGTGCATTAATGGAGAAAGATGAAACATGAGTGATTTTGACTCTATCCAAAGCCAAAATCATCAAATTAAGGTTAGACTTTGCAAAATGTTAAAATGTGATTGCTTTGCTTTTTTACAAACTCTCCTAGTCTATGGAATATACACAAATAATACCTAAGACTACCGTGGGGTGCTAGAGGAGTCCTTTTGGCATTGCCTGTGAAAATTTGTGTAATTGTGACAGCAGCCAATTTGTAAAAGAACTGTAATGTAATAGCCCATATCCAATATTCTGGCCTTTGTGGGATAGGGCCTTACAAACTGGTGGTTTGAGATTTAAGGTCAGTTTATGACTTGGTGTATTAGCATGCCTGTGTAATCACCTCCAATCCTTTTAAATGTCCCTTCCTTCTGTTAGAATTAACTCCTCTGTTATCTTACTTGTTAAACTTTTATCAACTTAGAACTTTTTCCCATGATAGAAAGGTAATCCTCAGAATACTGAAATGACTCTTTTGGAATAGGTTTTACTTCATTGATACCAAACATAATTAAGTATTTCTGCACTGGTAAGAAAAACTGTAAAAACTGTACACCCTGAATTTTGAAACTGGTAACTAATGAATGTAACTCGAAAACTTAGTATTTCTTTATTGATTCTTAACTTGTATGTCTAAACATAAAAGGGAACTATTTCTGGTAATATAAACAAAAGGGATGAAGGAAGACAGAGGAAGGTTGTTGCCTTCTGCTGTGTTTGCCTATGCTAAATCTATGAAGATTTCTGACTAGTTCTTGTTTCTATAGCTGTTTAGTCAGTAGAATGTCTGCTGTCATACTTGCACATCTTTACAGAATTATAACAGTATTTACCTATTCCCCAATGACTGCTTAAGCAACATATAATTGATTTCATTATTATTTTTACATATTTCATAGTATATAGGATAGTCTTTTTACAATGCAGCACTCGCATGTCATTGTGACATTAATTCCAATGACTTAACTTAGCTAAGGTCACAATAACCCTATTTGAATATTTTTTTCACCAATACACTTTTGATATATCTAATATGAATAAGATGTCTTGATAATTTGCATGAACCAATGAGAGATTATTCCTAATGGGGCTTTATGTATGAAGGAGAAGGGAAAAAGATTACTTCTGTCACACTTACACAAACATTCATAGAGTATCAACAGGCATTTACCAATGCTCAGGGATTTCCTATAGCATCCATAATAGTTGTAGATATTATTTCTACATATCTTATAGATTAGATAGTTTAGAAGAAAAAATATCCTGATTTTGATGGTTTTTTTTTCAGAATTTGACCTTACCTTTGATGACCTTGACCTTGGATGATGTTAATCATGTTGTATCCATGCCTACTATTAAACTTATGAATTCTCTAATTTGAAATTATTGATTTAAAAATTGAGTAAGCTTTTGTTTCTTGGTCAGATTTTCAAAATGAAAGCCCAACAAAATAGCTGCTGTCATGCATAAGCATGGATTAACAAACTGGCAACAGACATCTTTTTACCAATGCCCAAGGGACCCCTCCAGTACCCGAGGTGATTTCAGGTATTATTCATGCATATTTCATAGACTAGGATAGTTTGGAAGGAGTAAAACACTCATTGTTTGATGTTTTTGAAGTTTGACCTTAATAGTGATGACCTTTGTTACAAAGTAGCACACAACACTGATAGTTCACAGTTGTAGGTTTATTCCAATCAAGCTAGGTCTGTAAACAGGGGTACAGAGCCTAGCCACCGTAATCCACTGCCCGGAAACAAGTTGGTCTGCCGTCTCTCTGCCGTCTCTCTATCTCGCTGACTACCCCGGCCCGTTCTGCCACTGGGGACACGTGTCAATGGTTTTGTTACGCTATTGTTTGTCTGCTGACGTCAAAGACTGGGATCGGACCATAGTTTCTTAGAACTTGACGTCAGGAGACCAAACCTCACGCCATCCCCAGGGTTGCCGACGATCACACCACCCCTTCTACTAGGGATCATGTGTTCAGCCAGTTTCCGGTCAGTGGTACAAACAGTGGCATAGCTCTCATTAATTACATACTCATAGTAAAAATGACACACTGTGTTACAGTGCCACCCCCCAACAAGATTTTGTCTATCATCCATTAAAGACAAAATCATGCATTAGATGAATTGCATATATAAGGTATAACCATACAGGGTAGTACATAAACGTTGTCTCCGAAGGTAAGTATCTGGTTCTTAAAAACCATCAATATCATGAGTAATCATCATGCAAAACAGTCAAAATACACATACATAAAGTTCAATCAATTGTTAGATATTCATCTTATTCATTGACTAGGCTCCCAATGACCTAAAGGCACTTTAGGCCTACAAATAAATCAAGTTTACTTATATGGGCATGCTAAACACAAAACACACAAATGATAGAGTAGCAAATGTAGAGTATATGGAGGAATATGTTCATTAAGACTAGCATGCACATGGAAAGGTAGATATATATATGATTATATAGTTGGATCCAAAATAATGTCTTTCCAGAGAGCGTTTCCCTCTTTCTCTGTAGAGCCATCCTATGGTGGCCAGCAAAGTATTCTGTAATGATACCTGCAACAACAAATCATTATCCATAAAACAATAAGTCTATGTCACTCATTTTCACTATAACATCACTTGTCTTCACGGTGATCTCCATTGTCACTGAAATTTCACATCGAACTGGCCAGTTCTTGTTTAAGTCACATCGCTGTATGCAGTACATTCTTCGAGTACTACCTAAGACTACTTATCTCTCCGAGATAGTCGCAGTGTAGTCTTAGGCCGAGATTTTGGTCGAGCTGGAGGTCGGCTATCGCTAGCCCCCAGCTTAAAGATTGGAGCATTAGCAGTTGATAACTCCACACATATACCACTTGACAATGGAGCAGGGGCTTTGAGTTCAAGAGCATGAGCACCTAGGAGTTTCTGAGCACTGGTTTTATTAGTCTGAGCACTAGGGGGAGAGTTTTCAGCAACAATGTTTTCAGGGTCAGAGTCACTGCTTTGGGTCAAAATAGAGTTCGGGCGACTTCCTTGTTGATCCTGTTGTCTGCGCACAGTTTTATTTGAGACTTTGTTCATTGAGGATGTTGATGGAGGGTCAGCGGAGGGTGTAGACGATCTACCACTAACACCGAGAGCACCAATCACCCGCTTCACTAGAGCATGGATAACAGCATTTCTTTTCACACATAATACTATTAATATCACAATCACTATCAGTACAATACCAGCAATTATGAAATATGGTAATTTGGAATCTGGAATGTGATAACTCCCACTGTTCTTTGTAGCTTCCAACATGTCAATTAAATCTTCTATTGGTTTTGGTTCCATAGGGGGTAACTTTTTCAAGTCAATGTCAAGATCTAAATTATATTTCTGAATGGGTTGCCAAATAGGGAGAGCTGTTAAATTTCGTAAGATTGGCGTGGTAATGCGGGTTTCACGTACCACCTTGTATTCCGATTTCCCTTCAAAATATATTGGTAGCTCCAGTTTGTCAGCAAGAGCACGGCATCCAGATTCCAGAGTTATCACTTGAAAGGGAGGGGAAACTACAATATGTTCTTCAACTTCTGTTTTTACACAAAGCTTTCTGAGATAAAAGTTTTGATTGGTAGCAACTAACCACTGGCCTTCTGATATGTATTTTGCGAGAGGCAGTTTTAACTTGTTTGTAACACGAACCTTGCACATATCTTTAATTTTTCTTAAATCTCGCTGATACAAGGACAAAGTACAATACTGATGGCGGTTGGTCTCGTATACGGCAGATGACATAGCGCAAAAATTGATACCTGTTCTGCCACAGTTAATTTGATCATCTAGAGTTAATATGATATATTCTCGACCGTCTGTACTAATAGCGAAATTTTTAAACTCTAACTCATATTCGGCAGTGATATCAGACTTTCCATAAGGCACCGGTAGACTAATAGCCTCTTTAATTTTAAACTTGCGAGCTACATCAAGGAGGGGTATTTCTAGAGTAATAACTAGTTGATCTTCTAGGGCCAGTGTGTCTGTTTGCAAGATTGTATAATAGTACCATGGTTTTTCCCTCGGATCACGAGGTAACATTAAACGATTTGGTATTTCAACCTCGATAGATTTTAATATCTTTACAAGTTCAGGGGCCGGTAGTAGATTGGGTGACAATTTCTGTGAGGATAGCTTAGATAGCTTCGAATGGAGGTCAGCAATTAGAGCGGTTTCAGCAGTAACAAGATCTCTTACTGAGTTTAGATTGGCTTGGTTTTGGGCATGGGATATGACAAATCTTTGAAGTGGTTCCACACGATTTGCAAGAGCGGTAAAGCTTTTGCTCCACGTGCGCACCATTTTACCCATATCATCAATTATCCTATTTATGGTATGACGATTCTCACTCACCTCCATTCGAGTAACATTAATGAGAGACAGACTTTCTTTCAGAACATGCCTTATTACTTGTTGATTTTCTCTTAACTGGTTAACCTCACCCTTTAATTTTTGGGTTTCAAAATATGCCATACCACTAAAAATTCCTGCGGCCAAACTTAAAAATCTTTTTGGTCTAATATTTTGTCTATTTTCCCTTCTTGAATCTTCTAGTTCACTGTGTCCAACTTGTTTTAGTTCCCTAAAGTCAATCAAATTTTTAGCATGCATCTCAGACAGAGCTTCTAGTTCCCGTGATTGGCTTCTCATTATGTTGTCATAGTGACGAATCTTTGTGGCTTCTTGTGGACTTAAGGAGACCTTAGAGGCTTGAAAAACTTGTGATCTGAATAAGGGGTCGCTATGTAACCGAAAGAAATAGGTTTCTGCTTCTTGACTGACATTCCTGGCTTCTGCAATGATTTTTCCTGTATATTCAACATAACTGTCATAGAGCTTGAAGTCGATGACCAGACCCACTAACCAGCGCAATCTGGTCATGTAAATTTCATTTTTGGACCGGAAGAACACGTGCTCGATGCCCTCGGTAGGAGTCTGGGATCTCGCGGCGGCGACAAAAAGTGCCAGACACCTAAAAATTAAAAGAGACAAATTTTGACTCTTCTCTTCCCTATAACATGGATGCCAAAAGATTAAGTAGTTCTTTAACTTTACCTTGCCCATCACCTCCCTGTGATCCCTCTACTTTTGATAATATGTCATTGGCGTCTAATTTCCCTGATGTTTTTCTGTTTGACTCTGGTTTACTTACTTTCTTGTTACTAAGATTATATATTCTAGTTCTTTTTGCTGCAGATGTCTCGGTTGAGCTATCACTGGCCCGGTCTCTTTTATTTAAGGTAAGGCCGGTTGACAACTCAGACTCTGAGTCTGTACTTTCCATTTCTATGTTTTCTGCTCTATTTTGAGGTTGCTCTACCTGATGTTGTGTCTCAGGAATACCTAGCCCTAATTCTATGGTAGGCCCTACTTCACCTGAAACTACTTCGAGTTCTATTGGTTCAGCAGGAGGTGCAGTGTTAGCCCTCAGACGTTCCTGTACTCTAGCGAGAGGAAGATTGTCTTCTGTGTCAAAAGACTCATCTGAAGATAACATAGTGGCTGCACTACTAGCATTTGGTAACGGCGCTGCAAGTTGCGCCTGGCGCGGTGGGCGTTCGCCATCGGGGGGAGCAGGGATCTCCCACTCCAAATTCGCTTTTCTCAAGTGGACTACGTGCACTTTTCTTTGCGTACCGGTAACAACATTTTTCACCAGGAAATTAACTGGTGATAGCTTTTCAACAACCCTGTAATAGGGCTGCCAACGTGGATCTAGTTTGCTAGTTCTTTTATGGTTAAAAAGGTATACAGGGTCACCTACCTTTAGGTCAGCATCCTTAGCCTTTCTGTTATGGTTTCTCTCCATCCGTCTTCTCGCTTTCTGGTGATGATGATGCACTGCTATCATAGCCTGGTGGTGTCTCTGTAGTATGTTCTCGTGATTCTCTTCACCCAAATAACGTCTCCGGGGTCTTAAGAGGGTATCCAAGGGTAGAAGAGGATCACGTCCTGTCATGAGATAGAATGGGGAGTGTTTGGTGGTCTCATGTTCACAGGTTCTGAGTGCCATGAGGGCTGAGGGAACCATAAGGTCCCAGGCTCGTGGGTCACTCAATTGTTTTGAAACAATGCCTCCCCAGACTCGATGTAGTCTTTCTAGCTTCCCGTTTGATTGGGGGTGGTATGGGCTAGTTCTAATTCTATATATCTTCATGACCTCACATATCTTGGTAACAGCCTCATTTATGAATTCAGTCCCGTTGTCAGACAGCAAGATTTGTGGACACCCATGTCGAGGTATTATTTCTTCCAACAGCACTCGGGCAACTGTTTGTGCTGATTTATCTGGCACTGGATAGAACTCGGGCCAACCTGAGTACATATCGACGAAGGTAATCAGATAGCGGTTACCTTGATGGGACACAGGATAAGGACCACAAGTATCTATAGCCCACTTTTGGAGAGGAACATTGACCTCATCCATATGTTGTAATGGGGCTGTTTGTTGTTTGAGGTTTCGGGTGTTGCATTGAACACAGTTACTTACATGGTGTACCACGTCACGGTATATCCCCTTCCAGTGATACTGGTGACGGACCCGATCGTAGGTCTTATCGACACCCATATGTCCCATCTCGTCATGACAGGCTTTCAAAACTATATTCTTTAGGTGTCGTGGAACAACTAGCTTCAACCCGGCTATGGGTTCTTCAGCGATGTAGTACAGTACATTGTTTATGAGCGTGTAACGAATATCCCCAGTCAATTTTTTTAGGGTGCGATCTTTTCTTTGTTCAACCACCATGTCTAGGGGTTCATGATCAGCAGACAATACAGGTAGACTGTTGTCGTCTGTTTCTTCGTCACCATCAACACCAGTTTCGACCGGGAGTTTCCTAACAGGCACCCTGTCAGTATTGATGACGTTCATTTGTTTACCCTTTTGTCCCGGCATCCGGCTCAGAAAATCGGCTTGTACATTTTTAGGGCCAGTGATATACTCAATTGTGCAATTGTACTCAGACAATTCCATAGCCCACTTCTGTACTTTCACATTTTTAATCTCTGACCGGAATAAAAACTCAAGTGGCTTATGATCAGTTCGGACAATGAATTTCGTTCCATATAAATATGGCCGGAACTTCCTGATGGCAAAGATCATCGCGTAGGCCTCACGTTCAATGATTGGCCACCGGCTTTGAGTTGAATTGAGGGCATGCGACACGTAATGAATTGCGTGTGGACCATCTTCGTCCTCTTGGAGCAAGACAGCTCCAAGGGCAATTTCTGAAGCATCAGTATAAACTACAAAAGGTTTTGTCATATCTGGAAATCCAAGGACAGGGCGTACAGTCAATGCCTCTTTCAGGGTTTCAAAGGCCTTTTGACAATCAGAATTCCAATGGAATTCAACATTTTTCTTTGTCAACCGGCTCAGAGGTCTAGCAATGGCAGAAAACCCTGGAATATACCTTCTGTAAAACGATGTCATCCCAATATACGACCTCACTTCCTTGACAGAAGTAGGTGGTGACATCTTTTGTATTACTGAGATTTTGTCATTGCATGGAGTGATTCCATTTGGTGTCACTACATGACCCAGATATTCAATCTCATCTCTAAAAAAGCCACACTTTTTCCTTTTCAATTTCAAGTTAGCCCACCGTAGTCTGTTGAACACCGCTTGCAGGTGAACCAGGTGTTCTTCTGGAGTTTTAGACCAAATGATTATGTCATCCAAATAGGCAGTAGCAAAAGGTAGTCCCTCCAATACTTTAGACATTAATTCACTAAATATGGCAGGTGCATTTACCAAGCCAAAAGGCATTACGTTATACTCAAAAACACCCTTGTGGCATACAAATGCTGTCTTTGGTCTGTCTTCAGGGGCTACCGGGACCTGGTTATAGCCACTCCGAAGATCCAGGGTACTGAAACACTTAGAACCCCCAAGAAGTGCCAGTATGTCATCTATGTGTGGGAGGGGATAGTTATATTGGGCTGTGTGTGCATTTAACTGCCGATAGTCTACGCAAAGGCGCTGAGTGCCATCTTTTTTTCCTACTACCACAACAGGGGCAGTCCAGGGGCTTCGGCTTTGTTGAATAACACCAGCTTCCAACATTTCCTGCACTTTGTCTTCTATAAACGCTTTACGGTTTAACGGAGCACGATAGGCTTTTAATGAAATAGGTGGGTGATCCCCAACATCTATGGTCATTTCTGTCAGGTGCGTACGGCCTAACTCAAGGTCATTTTCGGCAAATAAGTCTTTGTTCTGGTCCAACAACTCATCCAAGGTCCCTGGTGTCCTTTGTCCATCTGTGACATCAATATTACTTATATGACTTACCTGTTTCTTCTGGTCTGCTTCAGTTACGTGAAGTTTGGCTTCGTCGTCCACCCGTTCTAACTTACCTATTACATTTCCTTTCTTGAATGAATAAGTACGGCCTGTGCTGTTCACTAAGGCTATGCCAAAATTTCTTCCTTTTTCTATGTAGTTTAGGGAATTTGCGAGCATCAGTCCGGGCTCATCCTTTAGGATTCCTGACTCGGCAGGCATGCATACATAATTTCCGTTCTGGTGGTGTGTATATCGTGCTCTCCTTGCCTTTATAAAAGCTGCACTCTGTGGGGCAATACACACATCCTCCACAAGCCTGACCAGAGAGGCCATTTCCTCGTCATTTTGTAGCGGTATTAAACATTCACCTACCTGTACGGTTGATTGTTCACCATTTATTATAAATCCTTCTTCTTTGATGGTGTCCCATCCAATGATCAAAGAGTGACCAATGTCGGGGGAAACTTGGAAAGTTCTAGATAACACGTAAGTCCCGATGTTTAAAGTAAGATCTACCTCACCTACCTGTTCGAGGGGCGTTTGGTCAGCTGTCACGAGTTGAATCTGGCTCTCTCTGATGGTACCTACCTGATCCATCCTTTTGATCTTATGATACAGTGCTAAAGAAATGACAGATACTTCTGCACCTGTATCCATGAGGGCCCGTGCTCGAGTGTTTCCGATCTTAATTTGTATTGATGGTTTACTGACATCAAAATAACTTACGGTTGCTACGGCCTTAATAGAAAGTTTTTGTGGGTCGAAAAGATCTTGTCTCTGTTCTTTGCCTAATTGCGTGTTATTGGATGTCTTTTCCCTCTGACATTTGTTTGTGGGTGGATTTTGAAGATGGGCCCGTCCCTCTACCAGCCGGATTGGGGCGGACCCTGTGGCCCATTTCCCTGATTTGGGCTTGAAGGTTTTTGGATCCAGCAGTCCCTCTTGTAATGTCCGGTTCTGCCACAGTTATAGCAGGCCCCTCTCATTGTCGCGACCCGGTTGGGTCTTTTACGGCATTGCATCGCTTTGTGGCCTATGTTGCCACACTGGTAACATGTCCCTTGGAACTTACCTTGCCCCGAGGGCTGGGGTACATGCGCTGTCTCTCCCGGGGTAGAGATTTCGGCTATCTCCATAGGCTCTTCTTGACGGGAGCGGGGCTGCGTGTTATCGTATCCACGATTGCGTAGGTCAAATTTGCGTGTGAGTCTTGTCTCCTGCACTGCAAGAGCTACTGCTGCCGTAAAAGTAGGAGGCCCTGTCCGCATAATTTTTCTGGCGACATAGGTTTCGCGCAGCCCGTCGACATAGATATCAATAAGTTGTTGCGCAATGAGGGGTTGTTCAAGATCGTTACCTGGAAATGCGTCAGTCGCGATGTCCAAAATGCGTTCAGCGTACCCGGTAACACTTTCGTGTGCCCCTTGTTTCGCACGACGCAGTTGTCTCATCGCGTGACTCGCATCAATATGGTCGCTGAAACGCTCAGTAAGTTCGGCTTTTAGGTCTTGCCACGTTGCATTTGGGTGGTCGGTTCGGTAGCGGAAAATGAAGTCCGCTACCACGCCTGTGGCAGACCTTGCCGCAATATTTAATTTTGAGGCATCGTCACCTCCCACCGCCTGTATGTGTCTCTCGACATCTTTGATCCAAACCTTATATTTCTTCGTCTCGCCATTGAAACGTTCGATCGTGGTCAACACCTGTGTATTAACCATATTGCCCACCAGGCGACGCAACTCTTCAACAACCTGCCCATCTTGAGCAGGTTGGGCAGCAGCAGCAGCATTGTGTGCTGCTTCTAATTGCAAAATGCGTTGTTGTGCAGCCAACAATTGTTCTTGGAGCTGACCTAATTGTGCAAGTAAATCTTCCATTTTGTTATGTAAGATATCTTCACACTATTTAACTTTCTATTTCCTCTAACTCAATCTATAACTCCTTACCTTTTGACTCTATATCCTATTGTTTCTTATTCACTAACTACCTCACAGTTTACCTACTCATAACATATACTTGAGAAACATTTACTTTTCTTATGTATCTAACTCTCTTCTTTCATTTTATTTAATCCCCAGAACAGCCTTTTCAGTCTCCTTAAGCCTTTACTTTCCTAGACTTAAAGCTCTTTCTATTGTGTGTATACCGATTCTATAGAGAAACCGCTCCTGACTTTTTTTACATTAAAGGTCATTTGTTTTGTCAGCACCCAGATAGGCACCCAGATAGGCACCCTGACTCAGGTTCACATCGGCCCACTGCCCTTTATCTGGCTCTCCCTATCAGTGCACAGACCGCGTTACCATTGGAGGGGAAGGCCCAGTATTAAAGGGGCCCAACATACAAACACACAGACGGTTGGTTCCATGAAACAATAGCAATCAGATTTCACCAGTTAAACTTGGTACTACACTCAAATTTTTGCCTATTTTTGTATTTGTTTCCCCAACAACTTTTAGTTTCATGCACTTCTAATAACAATTTTCATGAGGTAAATCTTAACAGAGTGAACTGACAATTGTACTACAATGTCTGTAATATGTGTATAGCAAGTTCCTAATCACCATTGTTATTTCACAATAACACTTTTTTTTTCACAGTTTATATATTTCATGCATGGTTGTAAGACCAATACAGCCTTCTCAAATAGTACCGGGGTTGTTGCTGTTTAAAGTGGAATAGAGTATCTTTGTAATCAGTTCACAGGATCCATATATGATGGGGGTTGTCTCAATAGTTATTAAAAAGTGCTACCAGTGCTCAGATTAAAATATGAGGTTTATGAGTGGTCCCAAAATAGTCTTTTTCGTGCTCATATGCTCAAAAGCCCTACTCACATAATGTATCGCAGCATCATCGGCTGGTCACAGGCCTGACGCCTGGATGTCGACGGTCACACGATTGTCAGCCCAGGTTGTTGTTGACAGCAGAGGGGCCGTTGAGGGAGGGCCCGCTCGGTCTGCAGGGTTGGCCGGTAACGTTACGTTGCTCCGAGCAAAGGGGATTGTTGGATAAAGTTCACAGATTTGATGGTGAAATCTGTCACCTTCCTGGTCACGGCTCCACGATCTGTGTGCTACTCTGTTACAAAGTAGCACACAACACTGATAGTTCACAGTTGTAGGTTTATTCCAATCAAGCTAGGTCTGTAAACAGGGTTACAGAGCCTAGCCACCGTAATCCACTGCCCGGAAACAAGTTGGTCTGCCGTCTCTCTGCCGTCTCTCTATCTCGCTGACTACCCCGGCCCGTTCTGCCACTGGGGACACGTGTCAATGGTTTTGTTACGCTATTGTTTGTCTGCTGACGTCAAAGACTGGGATCGGACCATAGTTTCTTAGAACTTGACGTCAGGAGACCAAACCTCACGCCATCCCCAGGGTTGCCGACGATCACACCACCCCTTCTACTAGGGATCATGTGTTCAGCCAGTTTCCGGTCAGTGGTACAAACAGTGGCATAGCTCTCATTAATTACATACTCATAGTAAAAATGACACACTGTGTTACACCTTGACCTTAGATAAAGTCAAAGTCATTCATGTTTCATCTTCCCCTACTAATGCACTATTGATTTGTCTAATATGAAATAGATTGCTTAATAATTTGAAAGGTTATTAGAGAAAGAGACCATAACTTGCTAGATCATTTTTCAAGGAGGTAACCAAACATAATGGCTGCTGTCATGTTGGCACACACCTTCACACAGTGACAACAAGCATATTCCTATGCCCAAGGGTCTCCTCTAGCACTCCAGAGTGGTTTTATATGTTATTTATATATATTTCATAGGCTAAGATAGTTTGGAAGGAGTAAAACACTCATTTTTTGACGTTTTTCAAAGTTTGACCTTAATTTTGATGACCTTGACCTTGGACAAAGTCAAAGTTATTCATGTTTCATCTTTCCCTACTAATGCACTATTGACTTGTCTAATATGGAATAAATTGCTTAATAATTTGAAAGGTTATTAGAGAAAGAGACCATAACTTGCTGGGTCATTTTTCAAGGAGGTAACCAAACATAATGGCTGCTGTCATGTTGGCACACACCTTCACACAGTGACAACAGGCATATTCCTATGCCCAAGGGTCCCCTCTAGAACTCCAGAGTGGTTTTAGATGTTATTTATACATATTTCATAGGCTAAGATAGTTTGGAAGGAGAAAAACACTCAATTTTTGACGTTTTTCAAAGTTTGACCTTAATTTTGATGACCTTGACCTTGGATAAAGTCAAAGTTATTCATGTTTCATCTTTCCCTACTAATGCACTATTGATTTGTCTAATATGAAATGGATAGCTAACTTATTGAGTCCGCTATTAAAGAAAGAGACTGTATTATATTGTGTTACATTTCGAAGGGGGTTGCCAAACAAAATGGCTGCTGTCACTCTCATGCACACCTCTACGGAGTGACAACAGGCATATTCTTATGCCCAAAGGACCCCTCTAGCACCCCAAAATAGTTTCGGGTATAAACCTTTCATGGCATACCAAATCCTTAAATAAGCTACTTTTTGGTGTTCGGACCCCAGACTAACAGGGTGCTAAGGAAATTGTTTCTTATTGTCATGGCTTTGGGAACATTTGATACCCCATACAGTGATCATTATACTGTTGAATAAACATTGGAACAGCATTGAATTTGTGATTTTTGGTTGTGATGAATCAACTTTGAGGAATAATGTTGAATCGACATTGACAGTACGGTTACAATGTTGAATCAATGTTGATTCAATTTGCAAATTCAACATTGAGAAACAATGATTCATCATTGATTGGTCAATGCAACTTGCAAATTGAACTGAAAGCTAATGATGATTCAACTTCAGTTTGCCCGGCTTAGGACTACACATTGCACTTTGGTGACGATAATTTAACGAAATGGTCCAGCCCTGATATCCATAGTCTGCTTTTCATGGGCAAAAGGCTCTTGGTCTTTTTCTTTTTGGAGATGCCATTGGTCTGTGGATACTTGTAAAGTATTAACTATGGTATTCATACTAATGATTTACCAAAACTTGTCATGATTGCTGATCCAACCTTTTGGTTTGTTGCTATAGGCTATGCATGCAATATCAAGGAATATATAACAATTGATAAAACAAATGAACAAATATTACAAGAGTTGACAAAGCAAAACTTATTTATTATCTAAATTCACATACTGATTTATAATCCAACAAAGAGTTATACAGAATTCAGTTCATTAAGAAGTATATGTGACAATATAAGGTTTCATTCTTATCCCATACCTGTGAAAAGCTCCTACGTCTAATGTATCTTTAGCACTCACATCCAAAGTGGCCCTATTCATACCATCCTTATGTAATTGACATAGTTTTATTTCCCATCCTACTTCAGATTCAATTCAAACTACCACGAATAGGGAAGTTCCTATATTTTAACCTGCAGGTTATCCTAGATCAGGATGCATGCTTGAAATATGTTGACAAATCACAAGGCTTAAGCATGTAAATTTTCATTTATCATGGCATTATTAACAGTTTAACATCATGGAAAAGTAGCATTGCATAATTTTCAGTTTGAACCTACATATACTTAATATTTTTTAAGTTGGTTTGAAAATATATTGATCACAGAGACTTATATGACAAATATTTACATATTTTTTGTAGTTTTCCTTGCTTTTTTGTCAACAAAATGAGTCCAAATTACCCGCAGGTGTTTAAAAGACTGAAAATCAGCTATCCGTGGTGGGGAGAATTATTTTATCTAACTTAGGAAAAAGTTTCAGGTGCATTTAATTCTGAAAACTATGTTGTGAGCTAAGATATTGAAGTTCTATCAAGAAACTTCCATTTAGTTAGGTAATTATTTGATAGGCAGGTATTTTATTATACATTGCCAGTGGAAATTAGCAATTGTAATTGTGTTTTTCCCTGAAATCACACTTTGTGACTTACATGCACAATAAAAATAGGCAAGGCTAAGGTTACAAACATAGCACAGAATCTTCCCTGTCTTCCCGTCTTTCTTCATACCACAGACATTGGCAAGACATCAGACTAAGTACAACAACCTCTGGAAACCTCTGACAGTCTCATCTAATCTGATAATTATTGTCATAACTTATATCTAAGGGCAAAACACAGCAGGTGACCCACTAGACTAAACTTAATCACCTTTAATGGTGTTACAAAGTGGTCAATGTCTCATAAGTAGGACACATTTTTAAGCATGCATTTAGGTTTAAGTACTATATATCTACTTATCTATCCATGCACACACACTATATGACATTTTGTGTCTTTTTGCCACCTTTGTGAGTGACACACCATTACTTTCTATTCAAGAAGTGATACATATAATATAAGAGGCTAATATATATGCTGGCTGGTCACTGTGTCAGTGGTCACTACAACAACACAGTGAGGCTACCTCTGATACTGAAACCTTAAAATCTAACAAAAATGTCTCACAATGTGTCTTTAATTGAGAAGCAATTAAAATACACTGGGAAGTACATATAGAATAGCAAATACTCTAAAGCCTGTATTCCACATGCCAATTTTGCTGCCGATTTTTAAAATCGGCAGTAGGAATAATGCTCAAATATAAAAGTGTTATACATCATTACAAAGGTCTTGCAATTCTCTTTCAAATGATATGTAGGATGTAGGGTTTCGTATCATATCCTCAGAGAAAATTAATGAAATGTAAAATCGGCAGCATCAAAATCGGTATGTGGAATACGGCCTGAACTATATAAGCATAGAATAAGAGAACTAGAACATTAGGATAATAAGAGTATATATAAGGACATTCATTAGACCATTAAGAAGTTATATAAGTGACTTTTACAATAATATCGCTTAACATATATATGGCACTATAGACTACAGCAGCAGAGTTCTTCGAGTATGACACTTAACACTAGCTTAACACGAAGTAATGGTATTAATGTAGCTACATCATTAAAGAATAGATAATAACGAATACAAATACTGAAGGAAAGTTATATTAGTCCATCCTCATATAATGTTGATACTTGTAGGCATGCAATGACCTGGCTTAAGGTAACACAGTCCATTAGTTATGGAAATATATCACCTGATATTGAGCCCCTTCCTTCAGTTTATTAAATGACAAGCAGCTTACTATTGTTGATAGACTCTCAAATGGATTCTTACTTATACATATTGGTTAACTAGCAGTGTCTTTACAAAAAATATTTTTTGAAAATAAATCCGTCACCTTTTACATGAAAAGTTCTTTTGAAGACTCAATGATACATTGTTTATACAATGATACCAAATAGGTGATATGACAATATTATGTGGATGATGCACATTTGGGCATGACATACGTACTATTCAGGACAAGAATTAGTGGTGCAGATTCTGTGCACATCAAGTAATAAACTTAGGACTATCATACATGCTACGAAGATTGGATATAGGACAGATGTAAACAGCCAAGCACCTCATGTAACATGTTAATGTAACATGCCAACATCATTAACTGCATCTTGAAAACATTTACAGACTATATTTCTAGCATGATAACCCGGCACTTCCTCTTACATTGGCTAAGCAAGATAAGTAAGAATAACATTAGGAGGGCTTCTGATTCATTTTCAGAATCTTTCTTCTAGGGCATAACAATATAAACAAACAAAAAAGGTACAGTCTGCCCAACGGAAACATACATAAATTGTTATACAGACTTTATTCTGGTAGCTCTTTTCTATCCCTCAACACATCCAATAAGACTATATATCAGCTATACCTTCAGATCATGACATACCTTTTCATTAACCTGTAGTCTAAAACTTCTCAAACTGTACTTGGAACAGTTTGTCAAGCAGAATATACATCATCATAATTGGGGTTATTTCACTCAGAAAATGTGTATTTATCTAACACATTAGTGTACTCTTGCACAAAAAAAAGACAACTCTTGGGTCAATAGAAGCATTCATGTATGAACATGTTCACTAAATTCTTTTGATGTCTTTACATTGTTTATCAACTCTGTGGGCATTTTTGTACACTTGCTACCAAACTTTTGTAGACAAAATATATCAAGCCCTCAACTTGTCACAAATACATTGCCATCTGTCAATGGCCTCGTCCACTATGCCCCTATTCTGGACCATTCTTATCGTCTTGACTCTCATTGTCTCTGCTGCCATTGCTCTTTTCTCGACCATCAGCCTCCCATTTCTGACTGTCATTCCCCTCTTCATCACTGCTTCACTTTCCTCTTCCAAAGTCATTATGAAGTAATGTATCTGTAAAAACAAAATATAGGATGAAATTAACAGGTTGCCGGTTCCCTGTGAGACTGCTTCCTCATGTTTTTTCTCTGTTGTGCTTAAATTAATCATTTTATGATTTTATCATAGTTTAATTCTGTTGATATTTGACTTAAGAAATGGCATTCTGTGAAGATCCGGCAACATAGAATTGACAATTATAAAAACCTAAATGGAGATTTATTCTTTAAAGTTTCATAATTCTGTCAAGCATGCCTCTCACGGTTACCAACAATGATGTCTAATGGTTTATTGGCATCATTAATCTGACTAATTAGTCGAGACTCGCACACATCAATGAGCTTTGGCCAAAACACAGGGAACACTTGTATAGGAAATATAATAACGCTGAAAACCAAGGAAAACTTTGGAGATAATTATGAATTAGAGCTTTTAAAGAAATTAATGAATTATTAGAGTCTGCAGCATGTGAATATACCACGTTTAGATATAAAGAGAAATTAGACTATGAAATAATATCAGATCCAGAATTCCTTTGAACATAAATTTATAGTATTGTATATGTAGACGAGTCACAATCTCAAACCATATTACATATAACACACTGACAATCCTAAGGATGGTCACATAACCCCAGCCAAGACTTCATACTGCATATTGATTGTGCCAAAAATAGACTGTCTGCATAAGAATATTTTCAGAGTGCATACGTTAAAACACTTTTAGCTGGAATCGGAGCTGTCTATATATATGCGACGTTGCCACATTCGTTTCACAATATAAGCAACATTACCACTTGGATTGATTCATATAAGTAGTCAGGTTAATTCAGATATTTTTGCACAGGGGAATAATTTGCATACCTCTTTTATGCCTATCATTTTCATAAATGATTAAGATGCAGACATTTCTCTTGAATAATATGCAGCACTCTATATCTTTACTTGCTGACTAATTTGTTAAATGATAGGAGCAATAGATACATTTGTGAGATGAGTTGGAATCTGAATTATTTTTTGATTTGTTATAATATATTAACTAAACATTATTACTACATTCACACTGCAATTTCTAGAATTGAAAATGGTATACGTGGGATGAATTTTACATGAAGAAGAAGCAGGTGTAATAAGAAAACGTTGGATTGAAACATTACAAAGGATTAGATTTTTGTGATTGTAACTAAAAGGGATAATTTTGGGAACAATCTAGGCCAAGTTTCACACACACCTGTTCTAATTTCACAAATAAAAAGCCGCAAAAAACATTTGTTCCCCACTCTTATGGGCAATATGAAACCTTATACACACTCAGTGCATTTCCTACCAGAAATCATATAGGAAATTTCAATCACAAAAATAGCAAATGTTATGTATAGAAATGCACAAAATTAGACCCCAGTAGGCGTATGATATGTTATTTCTCAGTATAACTTTAATTTGAATTCATTTATATACAGTTTCATGTACCATTATATGGTCACTCGTGCTTTGTAATGTATAGTGCGTGAAATAAAAACTGCTAAAATAAGACTATCAACAGCTGCAGGGTCTTATTTTATCTGGGAGGTCTTGGGAAATATCCCTGGCTGAGTCACACCAAAGACTTTAACAATGGCAGTGGTCACTGCTTGCTTGGCACTCAGTATAAAGTAAGAACCATGAAACATAACTGGTCGGCCCAGTGTCAGTATAATAGATCTGCATGGGGTATTGTGTGGGCCTATGACATGATATCTCAGTGAGGCAGCACTATAAAGAGGGCATTGGGTCCCATTGCTACAAATAGGCACCTCATTTCATAGATTCAGTCACCGTCCCTGTGGTGTAAAACTACCTACCATTACCTGGAAAGCTTTACCTTGTGCAGTCTGATAAAAGAACCCTAAAGGCTTGGCCAGGTGTTAAACTAACCCCACAAACATACAAACAAACAAGCTTATTACTTGAGTAGTCACCAGGCCATTTTATAAATTTCTATCTTGAAGAGTTTGGATTTTATTGAAACTTTTAATAACCATATTGGGTGTAAACATGAGGCAACTTACACAGTGCACTTATCTGTCTGTGGCATCACAGACAGAATTCAAAAAAGGTTGGAGAATATTGTTTTATATATTTCACTTAAGTGGTTTTATATTTTAAATACTTGTATGATTAAGGATAGAGAAGGATTATCAATGGCCTTTTAAGTAATATTTCGACAGTTTCCTTAATAATGATTATTTTGTATGTATAAATCAAATGAAAGGGCATATTTTTCTCTATCTAATGGGATCTATAGTTCGAATACCACCAGGACAAAATGTCATGAGGAAAATATGTTTGAAAATTCTCAGATATAGATTAGACATTCATAGAAACATATTATGACATTGCAATCACCTGTTATTATATGGCATAACACATTCTAAATTTTAAGTTTTTCAGTCCTTTCTTGGTCAGTAGACCTATAGTAAAGTGTGAAATAGAAAAAAACCTGAAACATTACATGCAGGACAAAAACTTTAATGTGGAGGGAACTATGCCTCATGTTTTTGTTATAGGTCCTGGTTTTTATTTTATTTTAAGAAATGGGTAACTTTTCAATAATTCTTTTTACATTTTTGTCATTATTTTCTATAAAAAAATTAACCAGGACTTATATGTATAAATATGTATATATGAGACACAGTTTCCTCCATAAGAATGTTTTTGATGCATATTCAAAGTTTCAACTGAGTACCCAAAGAATTAGATGAGATATCCACCTTCAAAAAATAAAAGTTAAAATGAAAAAATGTTTTCATGATACATTTACTTGGTCAAGTTTCTACAAATCAATATTTATGCAAGACCATGTAGAGAGCATATTCAAGTTTTGATATCAAAACTATTGGCCAGATATTCCTAAAAATGAATCATGCAAAGAACAATAGATGCAACTACCACAAATTACACCATGATAACCCTTGTCTATCCTTAAATGGTTTTAACAATTGTGAAATTTTAATCTTTGAAAATAATGGCTTCTATGTATAACTTCAGACAGAGACGTCCATTTTCAGCTGCAAAGTGAACCTGGGGTCCCCTCTGACAAGGTAAACTATATCTATATAGAAAACAGCTATCTAGTTGTATAGTAATTGGATTTGCCACCACACCAGCATTATATCAAAAGTATAGATGTTGTGCAGATGATGTCACACCTCTTTGAATAGGCTTGCCGCCATGTTGGTGATCAATTTAAAATCACAATTATCTACTATTCTGAAAACATTTAGAAAAACAAATTTAAATAAATTAACATGACACTAACCACATTGAATGATAATAAAGAATTTTCATAACTAGAATTTTTGAAATCTTTGATTTATTGAATAGCCACGTGGTGATCACCAAAATCTGGTCACGTGACCACGTCTGCACAAGGTCTATAAGGTCAGAATGTAAAAATGCTTGAATTTCATTGGTCCCTCTCTACAAAGCGCAAATATAGTAACATTACATAACATTGCAGATGATAAGCCAAACAAGATAAACAAGAGGGGGGAAAAGTAGATATATAAAAGTCAATAATATATAATGACCATTGCAAACACATATATATGGCGCATCAATGAAAATTAGCATTTTTCCAATGTTTTTATAGGTTTCTCCTTTTATTCTGATGAAAATTTCCAATGAAGTCTGGAAATTTTGTAATTTTCCATTAACATAGATCAATACAAACAAGTTTCTCGCTTACTGTATAACAATTAAATGGACAGCAAAAAAGTTATGACCCAATTTGTACAGAAAGTTGATAAATAGATATATCCTGCAGTTGAGTCTAGCAACGAGAGCAACGGGACCTAGCAACGTACCTAGCAATGCATAGCAACATGACCTAGATTTGTTGATACTCTCTGCTCATTGGCTGAAACTATTTTATCCCTGGAGACGCCTTTTTCTAGCTCTGGATAGATGCACGGCACCCTGGCAACAAATAAACCCCTTAGAAATACTTGTTTTCACAAGTAATTTTTTTTTTTTTACATATTTCATTTAAATATGTCATTTTAAATTCTCTTACAAAGTTTGGTGGAGATTGAGGCATTTACAATGTTTTTACAACGTTTGTTACAATTTTCGAACGTCTAGATCGGTATGTTGCTACCCCCCCAGCCGTGTTATAAAACAGATCAGAACCCCAGAGAAATAATGAGTGGAAACAATTGAGTCCTTATGAATAATGAAATTTATGAGTCCACTAGAAAGAAGAGGGAGAATACTAAACTGCATCCCCACTTGGGCAACTAATGATGGTGATTAGTGAATATTAGTAGCTTTTACCAGTGGCCAAGGAGAAAAAACTAGTCTCAGGTTGACTAACTAGTTGCTTGCCACTAAAAATCTAATCCCAAAGTTGGGACGCTCTTGCTATAAATCTGCTGGTGACTAGAGGGCACAATGGTCTTCCAACCCGGCTACAAACTGCACTAATCGCTTGCGACTAGAGAGAAATATTGAACATGTCAAATATTTTGCCAGAGAACCACTGCGACTAGTGGTTTATTCGCCATACATCAGCGCGCTAGTGTCTAGTTGGTTGCTGGGCAACTTATGATATTAGTTGCCGCCCATTTTTGTAATTTAGTTGCCCAAGTGGGGACCAAGCTTTAGGCCATAGTATTAATTACAATACTTTGTAAGGTGAACAACATTCACTACAACTGATAGACAATGGCCATGTGTTGATGATGGAAAATGTCATATGAACCAACCAGTTTTTCTCCCCAAAACAATTCAAGTCAGTGGTGGTGTGCACCCCTTGTTACTTTTGGACCAAAATCAATTTTTTTAATGTAAAACTGGTGCCTCTAGAAGGGCACCAGGACTTTTTTTTATACGTGCGTCCCCCTTCTAAAATTTATCAATCCGCCCATGCAAGTAAAAATGCTAAGATGCTTAAAGGGAGCCAAAAACAATGTAGGGTTTTTAGCAAATTATTATTCATATTCTATGGCCATAACCTAATCACGTGTTAAAATATAAACTGTGAATACAGACTTAAACTATATCAAAATACATTAAAACAAATCCCAGGTCAATTTTGGTGACCCGACAGAATTGGTCTGTTTACAAACATTGCTGTTTTCAGGCATACATGACATGAGAATTATAGAATTTAAGTAAAGTTATAGTTAGTTTTTATGATTTATACTTAAAGGAAACCTTGCACATAATTTCAGGACAGTTATTTTTCAATGAATTCAATTCAGCGGGTTATATACAACCTGCACTATCAATGTACGGAAAATCAAAAGAAAATTCCTAGTTTAAACAAAATCATTTTTTAGGGGGAAATCCCCTAATTCATGACATAGCAAGGGGAGTTCCTGGGGAATCCCATCTGCCCTTATAAGGGAATCCCCATCCCTGTAGAATTTATAATAAGGGTTATGCGGTCTTCCCCAAATTATATATATTTGGCCAAATGCACCTCATAATAAGTTAAAATAAATATCCATCTGCAACCATTTATCAATCAAAGAACCCCAAAGGAACTTTAGAAGGAATTCCCATAGCTGTGACGTAGCAAGGGGAGTACTGAGCAGCCCAACATTCAGGGGATTCCCTAAAATTGAATTTGTTTCCCAAATAATTGCCTAAAACCTCAACATTTTCACTTTTTTACTTTTGAGATATTTTTAGAATACTTATGTTGAGGTAATTACACAAAATATAGCATGTCGTGAATTTATGTGCAAGTTTTCCTTTAAAGTGGCTAAAGTTAGACTCTTAGAATGTATTTTCATAGTAATTTTAGTTTGAAAAATGTCATATTTTGACACAACATTGCTTTTGGCTCCCTTTAAAATAGACCAAGGTACTGATTTTCACTACAACAGTTAATCTTTAGCTTGCTTCTATCGGGTGCCCATGACCATCAAGCGGAAAGTCTCCACAGAACAGACTGAGCAACAAGCCAAAGCAGACATGTAAGGGGATAACAAGGTGCACAAAAATCACCTGGTTACCAGTACACCACAAGGAAGTCAGGTGGTAAAGTAAAAGTAGGCAAGGAAGGGTCAGACATCAGAAGTCACCTACTTGGGGAAATTCAAACAGAATTCACATGCTGCACGGGAAATCCGATCTCATGGTATGGTAAAACCAATTTACATAAAGCTTTTATTTCCCTTGGAACACCACATTATTAAGAAATATTATTTTGCAGGCGAAAATAAAGTTCAGTTAAAACATTTAACTTGCTTAAGCATGTTATTTTCATGTTGCCTGAAATGAACACACCTCAACTTTAGTCAGTATCAGTTACAAAATGCAATAAATATTACCACAAAGGATGAGGGACATTCACACAAGGTAAGAGACCTTGCTGGTGACTAGAACAGTGGAAATCAATGGTTTTTTTTATATATGAGCAAAATATTAAGTACGCTGACTCAGAATCACCGGCCCTTTAAGGCCTCTGTCACCAATGATGGCATGACTCACCACTCAACAAATGGTCATATGTGTGTACCCATTAAAATTCAAATTATAAGACATTGAAGCTAAGTCTGCATGAGGGGACACACACAGTGACAAAGCTATGCCACCCTGCAACAGGGGTGGCCATTTAAACAAAACATCAACTGGGCAAGGAAACTTGATGCCTCACAATCAGAAAAGTTCATCACCTCATTAGGATGCTCTTAGCAATCAAAGAAGCAGCAACAAGTGTGCCTATGCAAAATTAATTCCCTAGGATTTGCCAACAAATCTCCTCATTTATTGTAGCGAATAATCCAGCATGTAAATCACCAATGTTGGCAGTTTTTCTCTGTTGCTGAAGTAAATCACCAAGCAGCATGTTGCTGCTACTTTGATTGCAAAGAGCATCTTCCTTAATTACTTGGTTGCAGCCTGTCTACCACCCTTAAATATATGACTTCCTCGTTGCTGGACACTTTTCTGATACTCATTACCTCATAGAAGCACAGCTTTATAGCTGTTCCTCCATAGGGTGAAGAAGGCAGGGTGACAAAGGTTTATCCCCAGGCAATGAAGGGTAAAAACCAGTACCTGGGTATGATAATAATTGCACAGCTGTGGTTTTCCATTTCCCAATGAGAAGAAACTGTATCCCCTTATGTTGATGCAGTGATCAGTGGTGGACATAAGTTTAAAAATCGAACGGCCAGTCGGGCCCCTAGCTTTCCAAATCTAGGGGTCCTCAGCTAAATCTAGGGGCCCTCACATATACTAGACTTTGTTATTCATGATTTTCTAGGGGCCAGTGGGGCCCCTAGCCCAGAAAATCTAGGGGCTCAACCTGCTTTTTAAGGGCCTCAGGCCCCTGGGCACCTGGTTATGTCCACCCCTGGTAATTAAAGTGGTGACAACAAGTTTGTCACCCAGTTTGTTGGTGCCACTTTGACTTGTAATAAATCCTGCTTGTTGCTGGGATTTAGGGGTTTAGAATCAAGCAGGTCTGATTCTCCCTACCCCGCATAGCAAAATTCCTGAGATTTACTTGCAGGTTAGCTTAGATCAGTATGATTCCTGGGTAATATGTTGACAAATCACAAGGCTTTAGCATAGGAAATTTAATTACTCCTATACCATTATTTGTTATCAAACATGGGGAGAATCTAATGATCATTAATTTTCAAATTGTATACATGTTTTCTAAGTTGTTTGAAATTCATTGATTATCATGGATACATAACAATTAGTTGTTTATTTCCTATAGTTTTCACTATGTTTTTGTTGACAAAGTAAGTCCAAATTAATCTGCAGGTGCTGAAAATACTATAAATCAGCTATCCGTGGTAGGGAGAATTGGGTTAATCACAAACATTTCCAATTTCCCGTCTTGTCAAGGTTTATACCCTATTAGCTGGTGGCTTCCATGAATACCTGTCTACCACACTTGGTAATACACTGGTAGCTTCATTGGCCCCTGCAACTTTTCCTGACTTTTGTGGCCTAATGGGGGCACACTTTCTCTGAAAACCAATAAACCCTTGATGATAAAGCCATGCCCAATAAGAAAAATGTATTGCTAAATAGGCATGCTCTTACTGACCGAAAAAAGTTATGACAAAGAGCCACAAGAAGCATTGTTTTCCCATTATTTTTTGCAGGTGATGAATACCAAATATTGACAGGTTTGGTTGCTGGCATTGCTTTTTTCATCTTCTCCATTGCAGTGGTTTGGCACTGAGCAACATGTGGCTTCCATAATTACAAGGGACCAACCTGAAGACTGGAGGCCTTAGAAAGCAAGTCAGAAGTTTGAACCTCAAAGGGATTAATGATTGTCTGGTCTTTTCAAACCAGGTGGCACTATTAGTGTCAGTCACAAATTCCTTTAAGACTTGATTTTTTAACCTATTTTAGACTAACCTATAGTTGGAGTGACTAACCAAATCAGAAAGTGTCTGTTTTTTGGAACAAGAAATGCTGAGGAATTTCTGGGAAACAATCCTAGGCTGCTTGAGTGGAAGTCTAAAGGTGCGTCCCCACGGGGCAACTAAACCTCAGCGATTAACATTGGTCGCCCGCCGATTTGTGTGTGTGTGTGTGTGATATTGTGTTTATTTGCACCTTCATGAGTATAGATGTTCTTCCAGCTGCGACACAGTTTTATATATGTTTATACAAATGATGATAATGATGAGCAATGGTTAATGCTAACACTAGCCTACTCTGTCAGGTAGTTTAATATTAAAGTCCTTCTTCATTTACCGTACAGTCAGACCCGTTATTTTCTAATCAAAGACTTAAACTTAACTTTGGTGGTTGCCATTTGTTGATCAACTGACAACCTATCCCAGACCTTTGATTAAGGAGTTAAGTACGTCGTTGGACGACTAGTAATTGCCTGTGGAAAGAAAAGTTAATCGCCACTTTGGGACACTCTTCCCATCAAAATCCCAGTGATTAGAAGGACCATTAGTCATCCTGCCCGGCAATTAAATGCACAATCTCTCAAAAGCTCAGCAGACTTGGGACAACTGATAATGGAGGAAGGGTGTGTGTGTGTGGGTGTGAAGGGTTCGATAGGGTTTTCACAAACCAATATAATGGAATAAAGACTATTTGGCCTATAAAATTTGGCATTTGTGAATTTTCTTGGTCGCCACTGTGGTTGTTTTTTCTTCTTTATTTTTCTTTTAGATTTTTGTACTGCATGCAAGTTTGTTAAAAAATCATCCAAAATATGACCAGTTTTTTTTTTAATGATCAAATGAAAAGTAATTTCTTCCTATAGGCACCCATGATAAGTCTCCAAGAAACTATCTAGTTAATATACTGGATGAAAATCCATTGAAACTTTTGATTGTGCTGATCCCATTTGTCCCCTGCCTGTATAGAGTTAGTCAATGTGACTAAGGGGATAGGCAAATTGAGAATGTAACCAAATAACAAGCACTTTATCATATTAGCGTGGTACTTTGTAATCATGTTTAAAAAGGATCTACGATTGCTGGGTCAATCAATCTCTTGATTGCTATTAGGTTAGAAAATTAGTCATTGTGACTAAAAAGGTAATATCAACATAGCAATAAGCATGTTTATAGAGGTAAGACAGGCTATCCTTGACCCATTTTGGTGGTAAAAGTCAGTCTTGATTAACTTTCTTGTAAAGCCTGTATGGTGCCCATAGGCAACAAATTATAGACCAGGACCCAGTAGATAATCTGGCACCAAGGAAAAACCACAGGAACAGAGAAAAAGGCAAGGTGGGCGAGAAATCTTGATAAACATGCTGACCTGATGTCAGCTATTTTCTATGGTAAGAAATTACTTTTATTTTTCATTAAATCATTGAAAAATTGAAACATTTAAAAGATAATATCTAGTGAATGTATTACAAGGTTCATAGTTACATTTCAATCGTTTACTGTATGTAGTGTTTGTGAATATTAAAAGCGTTACATGCAAATCTTGACATGCAGTGTTCCATGACAGTTGAGTTGAGTCCTAGATCTTGAGAAGCTGAAATGTATGACTGGATGGTCGGGTCTCAGGGGATGTTTGGAGTAGATAATTATAAATATCATAATGTCTAAATGCTATGAGCGATAATGACTGTCTAGTCGCAACCTGTGGCAAGGTTGAGGTACTTTTCTAGAACTGATCTGTCAGACATACTGGGGCCATCATGTCTACAGTTGAGTTGGGGTTAGTTGGTAAGTGTGGCTGGGGATAGTGACATGTACACACACCATAAACTAGCCCTAACAGAGTGCCCACCAGACAGCTGGTATCCCCTATTTGTCCCTGGGGTTGTCCTGTTGCAGGCTGTGGTCGGCTCCAGTTTGACACTATACAGTATCAAGTTCTCACTCTCACTTTTACCAATCAGAAAACAATCAAAAGGTAATGCTATATTTGGTATTTTCATGAAAATATTATCAATAGACCTGATTAATGAAATGTGTATCCAAAGGCATATTATACCCACGGATTTTGCTTTTTCATCCTAAAGGATCTGACAAAATAAAACTGGCTTCTTACACTTTATACTTCATATGCAGGTTCTCAGCAGGACCTGTCATTGGTCTTTTGGTGCTAAGTTCAAGTGTAAATAGAAGCACACACTGACATGATGATGTAGCACTTACCACTTATTATTACAGCTTTCAAATTTCAATGTATCTAAAAAGAACAGCCATATGGGAGTACCTGTTTGAATCTATCTGATAAAGCCACTACTACATAATTTATTGCTGTCTTATATTACCGTTTATGACACCTGAATACTAAGTTATTAGATTCCCCTTGTAGACAAATCACAAGGCTTTAGTATATGAATTTTCATTAATCCTTACATTATCAGAAGTTTAACATGATGTAAAACTAGGGATAATTTGTTTCTTAATTTATATCTATACACATTTAATATTTTCTAAGTAATTCAAAATTTCATTCCTTATAAATGGATACATAACAATTATTTCTATATTTTCTATAGTTTTTCTATTGGGTTTGTCTACAAATTCAGTCAAAATAAGCCTGCAGCTGCAGGTGCTTAAAATACTGTAAATCAGCTCTCCTCGGTGAGGAGAATTGGCTAAGTGTGATAAAGCCACATGTGGATAATGTTTTGGGCTAACAATAATGCTACAATCAGGACCCCATTATCTTTGGCAATTTAGGACTGTTCAGGGGCAGATTTAGAGGAGGGGCATGGAGGTGTGCCCTCCCCTTTTTCTGGAATTTAGACATTTTTAATGTAAGATTCGGCCACAAGGTAATTAAAAAAAAGATTTTTCAACAGCGCAGCCTCCCTTTCCAAAATCCTGGATCTGATGCTGCGGTTATTGGAGGCTATGAACAGAAGACAGTGGACAGGATTTTAATGGGCAAGGTCAAAAGCTGGAAAGATTACTCAGCATTAGCAAATTAGCACAGAATATTGGTCTGAAGTTAATTCTGAGATATATCAGTGAATAATTTTATGCTGTGAAATAATGTATGTAAACTGCTACAGCAGGAGACCAGATACTTGTTCTTTGAGTTGTATGGTTATTTGAATGAATAAGACATTAAATATGTAACACCTTATGATGCACCCTCTTTCCACCACATCTCATTATTATGCACCATGGCAATGACATGTATGATAAGAAATTAAACCCACCCAGCTCCCATTAGTATTGTATTATAATGAACATAGGGGAGTGGGTGGAAGAATGGCTATGCCGAACACCGTAGACCAAATAAGATCAATTAAAAAAAATATGAAGTAAACAAAAAAGAACAACCCAAAATGGCAACTATTCTTCACAGATGCCCTCCAAGTTCAACCAGATTATCAGTTTGGAAGAGGGTTATCAAGTATTTATAGTAACATCTTTGAATAGTTAATTAAGGCCTCACAGAGTTTTTAGCATGTTGAATATTTGGCCACCTAGAAGTGAAGGATTGCTGGTAATTACTGTTTTTCAGTCATCAGGCCAATGAAGTGCTAATTTGGCTATTATCTTCTATATAAATCTGAAATGTATGATCCCAGCTTTATCATAAAACTGAACCAATAAATTAAGTAAGATCAAGTTCATGAGGAGATGAGAACAATGGTTAACTACTTTATGGAATAAATGAGGTGGTAGAACTTCTAGAATTTCTCTTGATGAATTCAAAGCAGTCACGCTGAAATCAAAGTTTACAACACACATGGTCAGAGATGATGAACTGAACAGACATATCTAACAATCTGCCACTCTGTTCCAAAGTGCTATAAAAGATTTAGTCCTGGTGGCAGAAAATTTGCCAGAAAATAGGAAAAACAAACTGCTACAACCTTACATGGCCTCTTTTATGAATATACACTATAATAAAAATTATGAAAACAATTACTATTTCCCGTTTGACAGAGGAGTATTTATATAAAATCAGCCAAGCTGATACTTAAAAAAAGTCTGAAGGAATAAATAACTGAAAATGTGAAATCTTATGTCGTAGCCTCAACTTACACCACAGAAAAGTGTGGATATTCTTTTTTGAGAATTTACATCTGGACACCCAAGACTGTAGTAATAATTATATCCAAAGTTTGACTGAAATTATTTATTTAAAGCATCTATACATTATTAGAGCACTTGATTATTCAGATCTCTATTACACTTTCATTATGGTTTTCCACATTACTTGGGTGGCTCTCATATGTGGACATCTGTTATATCTTGCCTGACATTGGTGTTACATACATGGTATTGAAACTGAAAAACAGCAAGCAAGTCTTTTGCCCATTATCATCTCTAGAATGGGTGCATTATTACAGTTTGATAAAGGCATAATGTGCATTGGGTGGCTAGTCTGTAATGCTTTTTTCCACTGATGGACTTTGATAAGTCAGGTGGAAATACGTTTTGGCAAGTTATTGTGTTGAAAAGTAATATTAAGGCTGGACCTTATTTTTGTTTTTATAGAATAGATATTTTTGCCATAAAGAAAAGTTATCATATTCCAGACGTTGACCACAGGGGGCTAAATTTTAAATTCTCAAAATCTTGTCTACACTTGGAAAAAGTTTTTGTTATTAGTTGGTGTTATTTGTTCTGGATGCACACACCATGCTCAGAGAATTGCAGTAGGAAATGTTCATTATGTATTTATGCGAAAGATTCCCTTCTCACTTGAAACTAGAACGTACAAAGAAATCTGAGAGCCGTTTCCCTCCAAATACATATTATTGATGGGCTAGTTAGGTTTGAAGGCAATATTTAACATACTAATGCAAATACACATGGAAGAAAATGAATGAATAGGTACAATCTAATATGAAAAATGTATCCAAACAAATGTTTTCACATATTACTTAGTGTGTGGCATGATACTGTATCTGATATGATACAGGTCAGACAGCAGTAATCACCCTCATCTTTCTTTTGTTTATCTTTAAGTTAAGGTTATACCTCAAAATTAATACTCACCCATTTATCACTCTAACGTGTTGAAACAGCTTCTCTTTGACAGATGAGGATGTTTCGGGCTTCAGATACCTATAAATCAAAATGGCAAAACAAAGAAACAATTACTGAATATGTTTCACTTTTGTTAATTTATACAGAGATTCTGCAGGGGGATAGGAAATTTCGAGCTGTTTCTTTTGTAGTAAAAGAAATCCCCTAAAAGGTGGGCCAGAGGACTCATCTGATCGGCCACTACCTGTCCAACGAACATGGCACATAGATCAAATATTTGAACTTGCCAGAGGTGATATTTTTGGACATTACTAGTATACTTTAAGAATTCATTTGTTAGCTTCAAGTCCTAGTGACTTAAGTGCATTTCTGAGAGACCTTATATATTTTTTCAGAGAATTGCTGCATATTGTTATAATTTTCAAAAATGTCAATGTTGCAAATATTGATATTTTCGAATAAAAGATTCGGCTATCAGCCATTAATGCTATCAAATGACCTCTTTGTACTTTGAGAATGTGAATAGAGTGCTTTATGATTTGAGATGGCAAAGGTGAGTCATGAAAGTCCCATATTATGAAATTGCTTGGCAAATCATATGAGATCATTATCATCATATTTATCATTATCATTGTATGTATGTAACTATGTAATCAACCATCTGAAGACCTTTGTATATATAGAGAGAAAAGATGGAACCAAATAAAAAAAGAATTGTTGATGGTGTATATATCTAATAAAATAGCAAGCATTGAACACAGAGTTATCTAAAGCCCTACTGGATACTTATTTTGTGTACTTTCTGAAACTGAGACAAAAGCAATAGTTATTAGGATAAGCATGGCAGACATGAGCCAGACAGACATATGAAAAGTGACATATTGATTGAGAGTTGGAACTAATTGGGTATACAGTATATCAATGAGGGCAGGCCAAAATGGTTTGTTTAGAGGGCTCTACAGTGTCCTCAGCCCTTGAATGACAAGGGAGGCCTGAGATATGCTGTGGGGTTCGGGGAGGGGGGGGGGGGGAGGACGTGGTGAGGTTCTCCAAGTGGAACTTTTGATTATATTTTAAATAATATCAACATAAAAAGGGGATGGTGAGCACTAATAAGTAGAACTGTAAATCATTTTCTTACTAATCTTAGTGCTCTTTACAATGAAGTTTCAAAGAAAAGGTGGAATTTTATTCAACAGTTTCCCCTGTGGGAGGGACCCCTCCAACAAGGGGTGCCTGGAGGTGGCATGCCCTCCCCACCATCTCCCCTGTATATGGGCCTGTATGCTATAATTTTGGCAGGCCTTCTCATCTTTTATATAATGGCTAGCAGAGGAGAGGTTAGTAAATAGGGATTTAGATTTATTTATTGACTTCTGCTATCATAGTCAATAGATATGATCTTTTACTAACCTCTATGATATTCCACGACAAAATAGCATTACATGACCATTGTTACACTGATATTGGCCAATCAGAATAGAGCATTAGGTAAACAAACAAGATGCCGGGCCTTTGACATCACCGTTTTTTCAATAAATTGATTGTTGTTCAGGCTTGTAGTGATTACATAAGATAAAGAAGATATATTTATGTCATAGTTTATGATGGCTGTATCATCCTAGGGATGTAGGTAACTGCGGGACTCTGTCATTGCCGTCGGGACTCCGGAAGTTTTTTTTCAATAAGTTGATGATTTATCAAGTTAGAATCCATTACATGAAATAAAGAAGACCCTACTATGTTGTTTTGTGGTCTGTTATATTCACTGCTGCTCTGTTTGGACCACGGCCATCAGGCTAAGGTCCAAACAGAACAGAGGTGAGTATAAAGGACCTTATACTCCATAAAAGTGTCTTCTTACTATAGTACATCGCCCCACCTCCCATGACTTAGGTTATAGGCCTAGGGGGCGGGGATTGTGAAGCAGCTTCTACAGCTTGATTCCATTATAGGTGAATAAATTTAGCCTCTTAGGATTTCCATCCTCAAAGTAGATGATAGGGTCCTTTGGAGTTACAGATGTTCATTCTTACATCCTACCATGAGGCAAAGGTGGAGGGTTCAGAGAGGGCATGGAGACTGATTGACTGGTGGTCGAGCACCTGCCGTGTTTTAATACTATCAGTCTAGACATCTGCAACAGACCTTTGTCTTGTAGGCTCAAAGTTTGCAACTGTCAATGGATCAAGGTTTCTCTGTCTGAAGAACCCTTGGGACATGAGGAGGACCATTAATACTGTTATTCTCCCCAAAAGCTGCTATGCAGGGTGTTAGGTGAATATCAGCAGGTTATTTGGTTGAGGACATATTGGATGTGGATTTCATGATCAACAGCCTAGAGGGCTTGTGCATTGACCAGAGCCATTTTTCCAAGCTATTGTAAGACATAATGCCCCTTAATACAGAGATATCATTTGATCTCATGTGAGATTTAAACCCCCACTAGTACTACTGTGAGTGATTGCATGTTTATTTTAAATCAGAGCTTCTGACTAAACATGATGCTCAAGATACAAGACGAGAGTATTTATCAAATGAGTCCTCTACATCTATTGCCTTTCATATGGTTCACATGCAGCGAATTATTTTATACAAGCTGTTGATAAAAATTGATGATTCCAGTATCAATACTGTGGATAAACGGATACAGTCTGTCTCAATGCACTACCACAACTCAAGTGTTAACAACACTGGAATGTAACCAACAGTAACCTGCAGTGTCCTAGCAACATAAGGATACTGTGACATCACAAGTGTAATGCTTGCTTCTGATTGGCTGATAGGGTGTGTTGAGACTTGTAACTGTCAATCAAGCATCTGAGTTGCTTAGTAACCCTGATGAATGGGAAATTAGCATCACATTCTCATAAATAGTTGGTATGATTGTAGTTTCGTCACTAGAGACTCATCAGGTGCGAATTTGATCAGAAAATTGAGATGGTTAATTATTCTAATTTTTCTGATGAAAAATGTTAAGGAAAACTAATCAAGTTAGTTTGTACCATTCTTAAAGAGAACTTATTTAATTAGTGGCAGGTCCCTTCAAGCGGTGAATCCGTTTGATAAATGCAGATTATATCTAGTTAAACCATTGACAATTGATTGGCAGGGTGTAGGTTAAAATGGTGGTAGGACTATGTCCATACGTTCATAAAAAACGTGTAATGTCACAGGACGACTGGGTTGTCATGTCTAGAAATATATATTGTGCACGGATTTTTGACAACTGGGTCAGCCTTGGATTAATCCATTAGGTTCAAACCCTTCGGAACTAAGGTTGCTAAGCTTTGCATCCATCTTTTTTCCTCACAGTCTCTTTCTAGTTGAGCCATGGTACTTTCTGGAGGTGATCTGATGAATGATAACACCAATATCTCCATGCCCTTAGCATAGCTCGGTTTAGTTTCGGGGCATTTATTGAAGTGGTGGGCTACAGTGGTATCATTTCGGGTTTTAATATCATAAAAACAGTATCAATACTGTGAAGATCTAGACTTCAACCACCAATGCCTTTGAACCATGTTGTCCCAGAAAGTGGCCAAGAACACCTGTCACCGTAAATACCACTGCATGAAAAATTACTTTTACTAGGCCTTTACAGTATACCTAAATGTTCCTAAAGGCCCTCTTTAATCACCTTTATATAATGTTTACTGCATCTTTGACTTTGAGGTACTTGGGGGTGTTCGGCTTAAATTCTTATTACCAATGAAATCTGCTGCAAATTTGTAGGCAAGTGAGCTTCTATATAAAGGAGTATATAGACAAAATATAAACAATTTTGACCATTTTTGTTAAGAGTTACAGCCTAATGAAAATTTTGACCATTAACATTGATTTGAATGAGAAATATCAATTTTCTTTCTCTAAAAGAAAACTACCAACGGAATTCTCATGAAACTTCTGGAATATCTAGCATTAACATGAGAGCCAATAAACAAACAAAAAAATAAATATTCACCATTCATGAGAAAAGTTGTCCTGAAAAACATTCAAAAACTGAGTTATTTTGGGTATTTATAGTATGGTAATTCAATACCCTATTATTCTAATTGAACAGAAACTGCTTTAAAAGAAAAAGATTTCTGTAGTTCTTAATCTATGGACCAGGTGGCACCCGAACAGCATCGAGTACCTTTAAAAAGTAAAGCACTTAAATGTGCAAATTTAACTGCATTTAAGTACCTAATCAAAGGTTGTAATGGCCATCATTGTCTCTGCTTTATTTGCTAATTAAATATGATTATTTTAGGTCTTTACCCATATTTACTTGGTTAAGCCTGAGGTTGACACCTTTACACATCCACCTTTTTGGTCCATTTAAGCATACTTACTCTGTTTTTGTCAGCAGCTTTAATGTTAACATTCTCCAATGCCTTTACTTACCTTTATTCATTATCTGAGGCTTTATTCACCTTTAAACAAAGAGGCTTTATGGACATTTGATAGTCATTTGGTATAAACAGCATCTTTTGTCATCTTTAGCACTGGGGCCTTGGGATTGACTAGTTATGGCTTTAAGGGGAAGGTAGGTTGGCCCAGGAGCCCACCAGGCTGCTGGGGTTTGGATAAGCCATCCCCGGAGCTTCCCAGCCCTGGAGCCCCTCAGGCCATCAGGGGAGGGGTATGCCAGCCTAGGGGCCTCTCAGGCCGTCAGGGGAGGGGTATGCCGGCCCTGGGACCCCAGGCCGTCAGAGGAGGGGTGGGCTGGCCCTGGGACCCCCAGACCTCCACTGCAGGGGTAGGCCGGCCCTGCGACCCCTCAGGCCATCAGGGGAGGGGTATGTTGGCTCTGGGGCCTCCCAGGCTGCCAGTGGGGGGGGGGGGGAATAAGTCGGCCCTGGAACCCTCAGGTCTCAGGCCGTCAGGGGAGGCGTATGCCGGCCCTGAGGCCCCTTCAGACTGTCGGGAGGGGGGTGGGGTGGTGGTCGGCCCTGTGACCCTCAGGCCGTCAGGGGAGGGGTAGCCCAGCCCTGGTGCCCCTCAGGGCGGCAGGCTGGGCTAGGCCGGCCCTGGGACCCCTCAGACCACCAGTGGAGCGGTAGATCGGCCCTAGGACCTCTCAGACCGTCAGTGTTGTTTTTCGTGGAGATGCCAAACAGATGATTTTTCTTACAAGAAATCAATGTTTTTTCCTATATTATGAATAAATTACATATTTTCAAAAGGGCACAATAATAATAGTCTAAAGGTGATGTAGGCAATACAATAATGACTAGTATATTATTTATAACCAGCCCACAAATCTAGGAAACCAAGGGCCACGTCATACAGCTGCAACACTTCTCCATACTTACCAGTAGGCACCACTCACCCTACTAAACCCACTAATATAACCCTACGAGGCCTGGAATAACTTCACAGTGTTACAAAACCTCATCTTAGCTCACCTGTGGCTCAGCAGACAGCCTACTAAAGCAAGGGCTGACTCACATTGCTTTGACACCTCTCTAGGCTCACCTGTAGCTCAGCAGTCGGCCTACTAAGGCTAAGCCCAGTGTTGCTTCACACTGCTCTAACACCACTCCAGGGCTGACCTCTCAGCAGTCAGCCGACTAAGAGTGGTAAGCCCAGGGCCACCTCACACTGCTCCAACATCTCTCTCATCAGCCGACCAGCAGTCAGCCCACTAAAGGAGCTAGGCCCAGTGCCGTCTCTAACTGTCCTAAAGGCCCTATTACACTACACGACATGAGCTGCGATATGACAATGTCGTAGAGAAATGATACATAGTATAGACAACATTCTTTGTGACACATATGTAACTAGCTCCAAATTGCCAAATTTTGATAATTATATTGCTGCTTAATGCATATTTATCTTTAATATCAACATTTTGTTTGAATGTCGCCGCTCAAGTCGTGTAGTGTAATAGGGCCTTAACACCTCTCCAGGCTCACCAGCCGGCCACCAGTCAGCCTGCTAAGGCTACTAAGCCCAGTGTCGCCTCACCTGCTACAATGCCTCTCCAGGCCCACCAGCCAACCCCCAGTCAGCTTACTAAGGCTACTAAGCCCAAGGGCTGCCACTCACTGCTCCTCCCGGCCTTAGGGCCTTGTGACTGTCTCTTACCCCCTTACCCCAGCCCTGGGCTTCCATGCTCATGATTCTACCTTTAATAGTTCAGGAAAGTCACTGACAAAATAGGGCGTGAATGACATCACATTTAATTTACCTTTAAATTTTTCCATTATCAATTGCAGTTTTAATGATGACAGTAAATACCCTTCAACGAAATAATCGACTTTACTCTTCACCTAAAGACCATGATTCTACCTTTTATAGTGTCAGTAAAAGCAATGACAAAATAATGTGTGAATGACATCACATTTAGTTTATCTTTACATTTTTCCATTATCTTTATGATAATTCTAAATGCAATTTGAATGTAAAGGTGATTATATTAACATAGATTAGACCTGTCAATCTTTATGTATTTTTACCTTACATTTAAGTGATTTGTAATGCTAAGTAAATATCAAAGTTCGTGAAGTGTACACCAAGCATGTAGATAAGTACCCTGAACATGAATATTTTCCAAAGGTTACTGGTGTAAATTAACCATTTTATCTATGCCCCAAATCCCTTTTATTAGTACCAGCTAAATTATGGAACATAGTAATGATGTTGGGAATGCCTTACATCTCAATGAATATGAATAGTTGACTAGATTTGAAAATGGGTTTAGACATCGAAAGGGGAAAGCTAGTGGCTCTGATGCTTGAAAACAAGGAGGGGTCAGTCAACATTCATGTATGATCTACTAGTGTCAATTGATGTGGAGACTGCCCTCTCAATCCCAGTGTCTAATGACATTCAGTGCCGGCTGTACTGTAGGCAATTTATGCTTGATCACTAATTTTTCCAGTTTACACTGTTCAATGTAATGTAAATGCTGTCTCAAGGTAAACTACATTTAATATAACAACATCGTATCTTGTGTAAAAACAATTAGCTTTTTACTCTTAGGTTAATAATCATGCTACATATCCTACATTGTACTAGTTAAGTTATGGATGGAGGATGGGGGAAGACTGGAGTAATCCAACCCATCACCAGGATAAATAGAACTGTTTTAAAAAATAAAGAAAAATAAAATTGAGGCTATGATGTGAGCTATGAAGACAACAATAGCAAATTTCAGCTGATTTTCATGATTTTAATACCTAAAATGACCAAAAGCAGACCTACTTAACACAATGATGCCAAATTCTGACTGATTTTCGTGATTTTAATACCTGAAATAGCATCTAACCATGATAGTTGTCAGTTAATTGGCCCACAACAAAAAGCACAAAAGATTGCAGCATTTAAAACAAACTGCATTGCTGCTGAAACATGTAGTATGCTGCACCACTTGTGGCAACATAGTTCTTGCTGAATCAACCCCATTATAATTAATTATCATTTGAAAACAATGGTAGATCTGAGCAAATATACTCAATCTAATTTCACAATTCCGTTAAAGTATAATGGACTCACCCAGATATCTTTTCTGGTTCGGCAAATCTGGTGATCTGTTTCATACAGTTTTGTTCATTTCCCATGGCAATGTATTCCCAAATAATGAGAATGACAACTCATAATCCAGGTCCTCTGACCCTATAGGGGTCAGTTTCTTATGACCCTGTCATACCTAAGTTTAGGCATGGCATATCCTCCCATTAACAATTGAAAGAATTCATCAAATCTATTATATAAAATATATTAATAATTATCGTAATTTCTATTAACATACATATTTACGTCTAAATAATAATAATCAAAATATATCATATATGCATATCAATAACTTCATTATAGAGTTTATGGTAATTAGCCAGTTAGCACTTCCCCTGCCCCTGCCCCTATTGGGCAGTTGTAATAAGGTCACTGACCAGAGGTCAGGTGGGAGGTGCAGGTATGCTGTAAGGGACACTCTGGGTCCAGCAGCAGAAGAGAGAACATGTAACCACTAAGCAACAACAGGCCTTTAGGCCTATATACTCCTGGTTCTGTAGAGAAATACATATTTTACATCAACATCAACCTCCTGCCTTCAAGTCTTCTCTTCAATTTATACCACACAAAACCCTATGTTCACAACCCTCTATAGTCATACAGAACCCTGTCCTAGTCAGCCTGGTTCTCCCTCTGGAGAGACAACCCTTAACTCCCCGTGCTTCATAGATGAAAGGTGTGTTAGCCTTGACAAGTGTTACCTGACATCCAGGAGAATAGATCACGTCAACTTCTCTTAGCCTAGCCATATGATCTTCACCATCAATTTCCAATGTAGCGCAGCAAGAGGGTCTTTCAGAGCAGACTAGTGTTTGGTTTCCCAGGTCATCATAAATCCTGTCACTCACACTCTGTAAAGTAACCCTCTCTGAAAGGTCTATCTTTTTATGGCTTTGTCAATAAATTGGCTGTTGCCACTGGATCCTTGGTCTGTTCTAGTATTGCATCCCTTTGAAGTGAACTTTGGTTTATCATAATTTCCTTGCTTCTGGTTGAGCTCTCCTCACCTTTTGCACTTATGAGCCAGGTGAGTGTATTCCCTTAATCTCCAGCTCCACTGCCTGACATCCAGTTGAGTTGTAGTCAGTCCTACATTTGAGCTGGGGTTGCTACTAGAATCATAGATGTCACCGCAACAGATTAAGGGGATCTTATATCTTAAGATGATCGAGACTCAATTGTTGTAGCTCTGCTGTGATGGCCCACATATGAGGTCAGGAGGAGGTGTAGCCATAGAGTAGTACACCATCCTCCCACAGATGTATATTCTCAAAAATATCCTTGCTAGGGCCCCCTCTAACATATTATATACACACACATGAATGTTGATTTAGTTAATGTTAATGAGGAAACCATCCATGATGTATTTGATGAAAAACTTCCACTTGTACTGTCTGGATGAACCGATTAATATGAAGTCAGTCAATAAAACATGTTAAAAATAATTAAGAGTTTTTAAGATGCTGGTGCAATATACCTGTATTTCAGATCAAACATGTTTGATCATTACCCAGCAAACACACAACGTAATGGCAACATTGCATTTAATTTGTATTTTGGTAACATTGTGAGAGTACCTACAAGCAACGTTGCTACCACCTCAAATAACAATGTTGAATCGTAATTTCTATCATGTCGTATTTACATTGCATACTCGTTCAGTTTGCATGTTGTGAGCATGTTGTGACCAAACAGCAATCTTTTGCCTGCATCTTTTATGGCAGGAAATGGTTAAATGATGTAATGGGCTGTGTGTAGAATGACTAGTAGGTCAGTAGCTTCAAAATCTCAGCAGGAGAAAGACGTAGGCCCCTACTATTGAAGCCAGGTGAGGTCTATATTTTCATTTTGTGTTGTTGCTAACCATTAATTCTACCTATGCTATATTCAAGTAATATAAATGAAAATGTTGCATTGAGTTATTATTCAAAACTTTGTGAATCAGTAAATCAGTAAATGTGTCAACATTAGTTTTTTCAATTATCTAGTTTTTAAAATCTTAAATTAAATGTGTACATTTTTTACCTCAAAGCACAAAATAGGTCCCGGTATGGCCCCTTAGTACTGTATGATTAGGCCGTGGGGCAGGCCGGGGCTCTCCACTCGCGCTGATGCACTCCCTACTCACACTGACACCTTCCCATTTGTGCTGACATTGGCCCGTGGATGTCTGGATGTGTGGATGTGAGGTGCCTCTTGGATGTGTGAGTAGAACTGCCCGTTCTTTACATTAGAATTCTAACCAGGGAAGCCAGACCCATGATAAATTAACATCTGTCAGAATGTCATAAATTCAAAAGTATTAACTTAAAGGGATTAAGGACTGTCTAGCTGGTTTCTAAATGAACCAGCATAAAGTCTTGATACTGTTTGTGAAGTTAGACCAATACTATGGGAATGAATAACCATGATAAAAATCATATGTCACCGTATCAGTTTTTAAGATAAAATGAATGGGCTTGTAAAAATTAGGTTTTACTATAGGTTTCTATGGGAAAACACTAGTTCTTCATCTCCTGAAAAGTTCAACCAGCATATATCAATCAAACATGGTTTGATATCATCTGTGGACCTGTACCAATATATTTCAGCAAAGAAAAGTGTGGGTCACCATGCTAATTAAAGAGCTACATTCCTTAGAAACAGAATAATATGCTAATTCCTGTATGTTCCCTTGTAGACAAATTATCTTTAAATGCCCCATTATCCCATTTTAAGTTAAAATCTTTGTGAAAAAGTCTGTATTTCTTTAGAAAGATATATTTTATACATAGATACAATTTCAAGCCCCTAAGATTTTTCACACCAGGTGGAGCTGGTGGGGTCAGTCCCAGATCCCATTAATAACACATCTACAATTTTGTAAGGTTTGACCTAGTTTCCAGAACCCCTTTTGGGGAAAGTATTATGGACAACCTCTGCTAGCTATAGGTGAATGGGACGGGGACAAGTTACGCGAAAAAATTACATAACTTGTGAAGTAGGTCAGAGGGAGTAGCAGGACTAGGGCTCTTATTAAAATAGGCGCATAGCCCTGCCGTTTTCTGCAACATAACCCCATTGTTTCCTGGCATATGTACATATGCAAAACTTTTTTGAAGACAAGAGCGACCTTCCTGGGGTTCAGATCATGAACAATGATTTAACTCAAGCTGAGTTTATCTCTGTAGGTATTACACAAGACTCAGAAATCAATTGCAGACTATTTCAGGCCAACCTAGAACTTCATGAGTAGAGGCAAAGTGCATTCATAACAAGATTTAGTTATCTTCTTTGAAAATGACTGCGTTCATTTGATTAATGCCACGTAGCATGTATCATAAGTAAAAGTTGTATGTACAAGTGTAAACTAATATAAAATCTTTTGAATCAATGATAAAAGACAAATGATTTTGTTGAAGCATTTCACTTGAATAAATAATTCACTTGATATTTGTTTTACATAATGTTTTCCTCCTTTAAGTTTCTTTGTAGTAAGATTAATATTTATCTCTTGTACACGTGATACAGCACCAACAGAATGAGATATGTACCTCAGATATATTATTGGCAACCTGCTAAGTCTGAAATACTGAGGGTCGACTGTACATGTCAATTGTGAATAAAGATTTTCACCTAAATGTTTCTAAATAAAGTGTTATTATTCCTCCAACTATGGACAAAGGTATTGGCACAACGTTATGAATAATGTTGTAGCAATATATCTGGGAGTCTACATTTTTACATCATGGCAACATGAATTTAGGAGATTGTGACAACGTCACATGTAACAAGTTATCACAACATGGTACATGTGACGTCACAATGTGTCAGGAAGGTGATTCACAACGCATTTCACAACGTAATTCACAACGTTGCTATAACATACCTGGGAGTCAACATTTTTATGTAGCAACAACCAACATTTGCAAAGTTGCTGCAACGAAAAAGTTATGTTGTAGCTACGTTGCAGCAACATGGTATTATTTGCTGGGTACAACAAAAGTACCTGGATTTTGAGTTATGTTTTTCAAATTGCAAAGGTTATATTTCACATAATGTTGAGCTAAGCACGTTGTTATTTTATGTTCGTTTATTTATAGGGGAGTATCGTTATTAGAGTTCGTACTTGTTCATATCCCGTACTGATTCGTTTATTCATTATTCGACTGCGTGATGTTACATCGCTTATTGATGGTATTTCGTTTGCTTGAAGATGTTAATAAAATGTGTTGTACTAAGATAATGGGGAGTTCTTAGTGATTAATCGTCGAAGTAGCTAGCTTTACCCAGATAGATGATATCCTGGATCATAGTTCAGTTCTTAGTGGTAGAGATTCTAAGTAAAGGGGCTCAATCCTATACAAAGAACACGCGCTTGGCAAGAGGTCAGTTTATTACATTCATGATAATATTCCGAAGGTACAAGTATACAGTTCTCCATCCATACAGGTCTTTCCTTTCATTTCACAATTCAAACACATCAGTAACAATCCAACCAGGTATAGCTATGGTTAAGCTTCCCCTTTCACAAGGTATATACGCTCCAACACTGTTGAGAGAGTCACCTCTCGTCTACCGGTAACAGAGACCATTGGTAGGATCTCCGTCACATCCAGCACGTAGTCCGTAAGGCTAAGCCTAAGCTGTCCCAATCCTTACTATCACCTGTTCGTTGTGGTTACTACCATCTTAACACTACCCGTGTGATCCGTATGTCAGACTATTGCTCATGTGTTCTGTTTGAACTCTATCTTGGTCTGCTCGTCTATCTCAAGTCTCACACCGCTTTTATAGCGAGAGCCAAAAAGGCTTGTCGCTATACTCATTTACACTGTTAATTAATGATATCTTATTTATCTCTCGCACTGCCCATTCTTACTTATACAAACTAATTCTACTTCTAGCTATCATATAAACTATTGTTGACGACGAAGCCTGCTGTCCTCAGTATCTTTTAGCTAGATGTTTCGATCCATAACGTACCCTTACAGGTCTCCATCGTCATTCGTCGCACCTGAGCGTACCTGCAGGACGTACGTCAGCCCGGCTGCAGTCCCTACGCCTGGGGACTTTACCACTCTCCATATACTCTAACTATGCCACTAAACAATGTCGCCGCCTGGCGTTTAGCACACGTATCAGCGTTACAAGTTCCACTATAATATTCTTGCCAATACAAATGAGTTTACAATATTTTATTATATACTATTCTAGTTTTTCTTGCACTGTACCTCAGTGCAATGTGTGTACAAAATTCTATTGAGTACAGGACAATGTCAAATGATTCTTTTTTCCATATAAAAATCACCATTGCAATTTTTCAGCCACTGGGATTTAAAACTCAGGTGGCATTATACACAAAAAAAGGTAATCCACAGTGTGAGAACATTTATCTTGACTAGTGCAGCCATTTGGATTCACTTTAATATGATTTGGTCTCAACCATCCCCTGTTTTTCAGCTCATTTCCCAACATCTGTGATTTTCCTCTTATCGCTAGTACCAAATCACATTGTCACACAGTCTTAGACAGGCATAGGACTACATCAATCTAGTTGCACAGTAGTGCTAGGGGGCAAATTTTCACATCTACTGATTGGTCTTTCCCTCAGCTCCTGTGACAATTTAGTTGAGTTCATTTGGGTGGTAGAGCAAAGCTTTAGTCCGACCACCTTCTGGTATAATTATGTAAATCTAGCTTTGAATCATCATTCCAAATGGCCCTCTCTCTTCTTATATATATATATATATATATATATATATATATATATATATATAGAAAGCATAATTTAATCCTTATTTCACAGATCAATAAAACTGACCTCAAGGTCTGCTGTATCAAAACAATATATGGAAAACACCCTGACAGACCCCCAACATTGGAAGCCACCATCTCATAATGGTTCAGGAGGAATCCTGTTGCATCATCAGACTTGTGTCCTTACATATATTCCAAGAAGGAAATGCTGTCCTTGAACTGGGTGCGGAAATCATGTTAGACTGAATCTTCTAATGGCCATAATCTTTTTTTTTTTTTTTTTTAAATTCATTTTATTTATTCTGGTTTACAATCAAGTGCATAGATTTGGTATTCTTTGTACATCCAGAGAACAGAAACTTAGAGTTTACACAGACATGTTGAAAATACATAGACCTAGTAATAAAAACTAGGTAAAAATTGAGCATTTTATTAATATCCTAAATGGTCAAGATAATTAATCGTACTAAGAAGGAGAAAAAACACGTCCACTAATCAGTCGGATCAAACAAATATTAAGTGATATGATGTGTTTAAAGTCATGTTAATACAATCCCTGAGTCATAAAGGCTATAGAAAAACCCTGTTATTCTGAACAAAAAAGTTCATCACTCAAGTCTATTAATAAACATCAACTTGGACTTGGTTTTAAAAACACTAAGTGTTGGAGAGGCTCTCATCTCACCAGGCAAATTGTTCCATGCTGTACCACCCCTAAATAAAATACTATTTTTAAAAATTTCATTATTTGGAAATGGTATTTTCAAATATGGATAGTTATGAGCTCTTGTTCTAATATCTCGGTTGTCTACATATTCATCCTTATCAGTTCTGGTGTAAGCATAATTGATAAGGTGAAGTTGTTGTCTATCCGAGAGAAAGTTGATTTTGGCAATACTATGTAGATTATCTCTGCTCATGTAGTACTTATTCTCAGTAATACCCGTTCTGAGACATGAATTTTGAAGTTTTTGTAATTTATCCATTTTTGACTGACAGCTATAGGTCTGCAGGGCAAGAAAGGGCTGGTTTTGTTTTTCAGTTCTATTTTGAGTTCTACTTTCCAAAGATCTGTAGTAAGTTTTTTTTTATATCAAATACATAAGTTTACTGGTGGGGGAGAACATGATTGATGACTTTTGGAATTTTCTAAACATATTGTGTGTGTCATTTGTGGCCATTTATCATCTGAACATAGTTTATATTTATTCCCCTTTGTTCCCATTAATTATTATATTCATTAGCAATGTCAGTTGTAACATAGGAGGACAGTGTCCGAAATTAAGCTTAAAACTTATGCACCCGCCGGGTGCACAATTCCTGAAGATATGCACCTGAAATTTGGTATATGCACCCTCCAGATATGTAGTAATGATAGAAACAATGAAAATTGTGCACATTACGGATGCATCCCTTAAAAAATCTCGCACCCGTCCATGAAAATTTGCGCGCCGGGCGGAGGGCGCAGCTTAATTTCGGACACTGGAGGATGCTCATATTTTGAAAACTTGTGCTGTCTTTGTCAGATTCTATTCCCATTTCTTTATTAAAATACTTGTGTCTGACAAACAATTTTGGTATCAAATGATAGAAAAAAATATACTGAATCTAAATATACCACTTTTATTTTTATCATAACGTTATTAACAGCGCTACGTTTTTAAGACAGGTAGAAGGACCAGATATTTCAAGTTTTTCAGTCCTTTCTTGCCCTGCAGACCAATAGCTTAGTATCTGAATAAGTTAAACTATCGAGAAGATATGTAGCCACCCCACCTCCTCTTTTACAAATATTCAAGTTATTTTTTGGATCCTGGATTTGACGATCCAATCGGATTAATGTATATCCAGGAATATTGACTAGGGCTGTAGCTGTATTTGAATTGAGCCAGGTTTCAGATAAAGTAGCACAACTGATGTCAGAGTCTGATAAAAAATGTTTAAATTCATCAATATGTGGATATAAACTCCTTATATTTAGGTGATTGAGATGAAAGCCTTTTCCTTCAACCAGTTTAACCATGATCTGTTAAATCCATATCATTGAAGGGTTTATCTAAATCAGTCATCATATCAACATTTGGATTTACTTCACCTAGGTGATAGTAAAATGGTAAATCATGGTAAATGACTTTAGGTCGTTCCATGATAACTTTGGGATGTGACAGTTGGAAATAGTAACAGACTTGTCATAGAAGTAAACATCAAAACCGATAGTAAGGGGATATGGGTACAGCGATCACATAGTTATATCAGACTCAGTTTTTTAGCCGTAAATGTAATAATATAGTAGGGAACTATAAAACTCAATTGGAGTTATATACGTTCATCTTACAGATTCTGTCTTAAATAATGTTTGTCAGAAAGTCCATAAGAGAGTAAAGGTTATATTAATCACTAGATATCCACAACTTGTGCTTTTTAACCTTTTCCTTCTGAGCATGATGTTTCTCTGGGCCAGTGGAATTTGTACCTTTCTTGTTCAGTTTACCAAGTATTTCTCTAACGTGTTTCTCCTTAGCAAGGAAATGTGACAATTTCCACTATGCACTCCTGCCTTTCTACATTGTGAAGAATGGCACCACTTCATGTTATTTTTCATTCCTGCTTGTCTCAGTGTAGGAATCTGACCTTTCTGGTGCTTGATATATCTCCTCACCAAGCATCTCTTCCTCATTGAGCCTTACTCTTGTAGGTAAAGTGCACAGCCAGGACAAATATGTCTGCATGATTTACCTTACAGGCTAGAACTGACCAAGTAAACATGTGTGAGGTATGTTGAAGGGTCCCACGGTGAGCGATGGGGATTAGGGAGTGTGACTCCTGGGGTCAACCAATACTAAGTGTGTGGTCTGTCTCTGTCCTGATAAATCTCCATTACATATTTCTGAAATACAGTCTAAATACAGACACCAACTTCAGATTCAGATTGATGGCAGAACAATCAACATTTCAAATACAGATATATATATATATGATTCTTTTACTTACATTGTCAGGGTCAGTGTAGTGTTGATATCCATGGCCTCTAGCAGAACATCGGCTCCAGATTTGTCTAGCTTGAAGTTAATTTCCAAACTGAAAGAAAACAAACCTTTATATTTGTAACCTGTTTTCTTGTGTCATAAGTTATCACTCTTTTTTGCATTTGCATAGCTACTATCATGCAAAAGTGAAATTGCATACACTCATTTACAAAACATTTTAAAACCCCATTGCAAAACAGAATAAAAGAGTTATGTGTGTACTTTTTTTTTCACACAGCAAGTCAGGATTTTGATTTGAGTTCTAAAATTCAAGATGATTACACTCAACTTTTTTTTTTAGCTATACCCTTATTCAGCCTAAACTACCTCTACCAACACATCTAGATATATGATTTTAGATATTACAGCCATTTCCCCTACATCAGAGAAGAAGGGAATACTATTCATCTTTTTTCTACCCCTCACACATCTATATATACATGAAAACCGTTTTCATCTATCAAGATCAATTGATAATGCATCTATACATATTGAGCATTGGTGGTAAGCAAGCATTTTAACTTCGTTGAGATAATTATGTCAAAATTATTATTATTTTTTTTTATTATTGAACTAAACATTATCACAATCCTGTGCTTTTCATGATGTGTTACAAACTGCTATACAATATAAATTAAAGTTGTTTTTTTGTTGTTTTTTTTAAACATTTTATTTACCCTGAGGGTGAATTGGATCGCTCCAGTTTTCTTTCACCCTCAGCTATAACTTAATCTAATACATCAAAGTGTTCCAATCCTTTTATAAAGACAGTAGTTGGTAGAATACATAGATGTTACTTTGACATACTCTATCAAAGTCTATTAGATTCAGTCATAATATATACATATAGGTGAATTCACATTAGAGTTGAATAATGATGGATGAGATGGGATGATTACATTATTAATCCTTCTTCAATATCAAATTGAAGCTACATTGTGTCTTTTTGAGGGGAATAAGTTATAGAACCATAAGCCTCTGTGTCTCTGCAGTAACATATTCCTCCATAAGTTCCTTCCGTATTGCATTCTTAAAAGTATCATGTTCAGTCAGTAGCCTAAGGGTCACAGGCAAGCTATTCCAGCATGTGCGTGCATAATAAACAGGTGACTTAGCAATTGTTTCATTAGCAGCAATGAATGTTTTAATTACAGGAGCTTGGGTTAGCCTTGTTTCTCTAACAGGGACAATAAGCTCAATACCATTTGAGCCAATCAGTCTATGCATTAGGTTCAGGAGAAAATATTTTCTTCTATATTCTAGTGGAAATAAGTTTGCACGTCTATATAAGTCTAATCGATGCATGTCCCTTGGGCTCCTGACGGAAAAGCTATTCTCAGCGCAGTATTCAATATAATATCCAGCTTGTTTTTATCTTCCATATTCTTCCCAGTGAAGTATACATTTCCCATATCAAGGTAGGGTAGGATCATTGATTTAACAATTGTTAATGCAGTGAATTCAGTAATAGAACCCCGTATTCTTCGGAGCATGAGTAATTTGTAGGAAGCAAGTTTATATGTATCAGCAAATTGAGTGTTAAAATTTAGTTGTGCATCTAAGTTTATTCCTAAATACTTAAATGTATTGACTAGTTCCACGATTTCCTGGCCCACCCTCAAATCTCTGGGAATCTGTACAGCTCTTTTCTTCAGTGAGAAGGACATGGCTTTTGTTTTTGTGACATTAATAGTAAGCTTGTGTATGTCACACCATAACTTTATGCTGTTCAGGTCGTTCTGCATCTCTTGATGTAACACATCAATATTTTTGCCAGAGGCGAATATTACAGAGTCATCTGCATATAGTAGCATGTTTGTCTTAACAATGAGAGGAAGTTCATTAATATATAGGTTGAAAAAAAGAGGACCAAGAATGGAGCCTTGTGGGACACCATGGGTAATAGGTTGTAAGTCAGATTGAGTACCATTTGCGAAGGTTCTCTGCTGCCTGTTCCTAAGATAATTTGCTATCCAGTTTTTCAAAGTAAGCGATAAATTTAGTCTGTTTATTTTATTTAGTAAAATATTAAAATTTAAAGTATCAAATGCCTTTTTGAAATCTATGAAAACTGGGATAAAAGGTTGTTTTTCATTCAAGGCATCTGTAATTGAGCTAAGTAGTTTAAAAATTGTATCCTGTGTCCCATGATGTTTCCTAAAGCCATTTTGGTTTGGCAATAGAATATTGTTATTTTCTAAGTAAGGGTATAATTTGTTGTGTATAAGTCTTTCCATTATTTTACCTGGAAGCGGTAGTAGGGTAATTGGTCGAAGGTCTGCAACTCTACTTGGGTTTGGTATTTTTGGGATTGGGATTACAGTGCCTATTTTCCACTCATTGGGAAATATTCCTGTACGTAATGATTTATTCAAAATATCCAATAATACTTCAGGAATTGACTGGAATAGGATTTTGCATAGTCGACTGGGCATGGTGGTAATACCTGACGATTTGTAGATATCAATTTATTTATTTCACTAAGAAGGTCATCAAGGGTAAATGCTTCCAGGGATAATATTGGAAAGTCCAAAAAATCTGTCCTAATATTTCTCATCAGCACCTCTGATGTTGTTTCGGGTGGAATAGGTATCTGGTCGGATAATTTCTGTCCCACTGTACTAAAATAATTGTTTATATAATTTGACGTTATGTCTTTTGACACTGCGTCACCTCGTTCAGTGTAAAGTACATAATCCTTTGAGTTTGTAACATTTGGGATTATACTTTGGATAGTCTGCCAAAACTTCTTGGGATTGTCTCTATGCGATTCGAGTTTATCTCTAATAAAATCATTTTTTGCTTGTTTAAAAGCTGATTTAGCAGTGTTTCTGAGCCTTTTTGCAAGATTGATATTATCAGGAGTTGGTTGTTTCTTCACAGTCTTTAGGGCAGTATCCCTATCCCTAGCAAGTTCTATGAGTTCATGAGTTAACCATTCCGGTCTTGATTTGTTATATCTCGATTTTACAATTGGACACATTTGATCAAAAATAGGTATTACAACAGTACAAAGCATTTCCCAACATTGGTTTGGATCGTTGCATTCGAGAATTAAGTTCCAATTCTGTTGTCGAAGAATGTCAGACATAATTTCAGGGTTGAAATTTCTGTAGGTTCTACCTGTAAACTCTGCTTTAATTGGTTTTACCCTAATCTTTTTCCTAATAACATAAATAGGTATATGGTCACTTATATTAAAATCTATTGTACCTGGGTGTGATACCTCCTTGTTATTTGTGAAAATAAGATCTACCGTATGATCACTAAAGAGGGGCCGGGTGCTGGTTGCTATTAGTTGATGCAAACCAAATCTATATTCTATGTCTTTTAAAAATTTTCGGGATTGATTATGTTTATTGTAGTCTATGTTGAAATCTCCTCCTAGATATATGTCAGCTTTTTTAGGCAATATAAGAGTTTCCAATAGGGGGGTAATGCACGTTTTAAAGGCCGGTAATGATCCATTTGATGGCCTGTATATTGCAATCACAAATATCTTTCTCAAATTTTCTATATTTAATTTAATTGTAGTCATTTCGAGATCATTAGTACTTACAGTATATATATCTGAGTCAAGGTGAGAAAATCGGATTGTATTTCTAATATAGCAGCAGATTCCCCCTCCTCTCTTTGTGATATTGTATGCGTTGCATTCTCTACGGTCAACCCTAACCTGATTGTAATTTTCCACAGTTATAAAGTTATCTGTGATTTCAGGTCGTAACCATGACTCCAGTACAACAAGAATGTCAGCATTTGTGTGTTGAAGTAAATCATTTATACAAAACATTTTGTTAACTTGACTCTGAGCATTCCAAAAAATGATTTTCAAACCCTTATTCCCCGAAACGTATTTCATTGAGTCATTCATTTAATTACACCCGACGGATAGTTTCCTACGAAGATAGGTGACTGAAGGTGAACATGGTGATATGTGGATGATGGTTGACAAAATGCGTGATATCCTATATCATATAGATCAGGCATTTATGGTACAAAAATCACATTAAACATTTCTATGTGTGCTCTGTTCATAATGTTCGTGATGAATATCATTCTTAGCAGTGCATAATTCATTTTCAGTTTATAATAAATCATGAGTGTTCCCAGGGGGTAGGTCTTTTGACCACTGCCATGGAAATAACGTTAGTCTTAATGTCAAGTAGTAATAAGTTCAACAAGTTTTCTGATGGGCTTCCAGGGGATAGGTCTTTTGACCACAGCCTAGGGAGTTCCATCAACCTTAATGTGTATTCTGTTATTTGATGTTATTACATGATCTCAGAATTTACTTGCTGCGTTCTTTAATTCTTTTCTATGGCTTTAATAAGTTCCTCTGCCCACGATTTCTTTATGGGGTCGCTGAGGTGGATTCCATCAGGTGCCAGTCTGTCATAGTGGTGTCGATACGCCCCGTGCTTCCATACGTGAACCCTGGTCGTCAGGTATGGCATCCTGCAACTACGACGTTGATTAATGTCAAGAATATGAGTATTGATGTTAGTTGTGGCATTATCAAATATTTCTTGAAGATTATCAAAATCCTTAGCTATATTGGGAATATACCTGCTCACATCTGCCCCAATAATTGGGCAGATTACAAAGGTTGTAGTTGGGAAGTAGCCGTGGAGATTCAGATCTATTTCATCAAGTATGTCACATACATGCGTTGTCAGTTCATGTTCATTTTGATGAATAAAAAGGATTTCTTTAGTTGTTTGGTCTCGTTGTGTAAAATCACAGATTCCCCCTGCTATGTATACAGTGTGTTTGGGGAAGTCCTGTAGAAAATCCATTGCAATTCCTGCTAACCTACGAAGGCCAGCGCCCTTGAAATAGTGAACAATAATTCCCTCTTTTAGGTTATTAACGTTTGCAGGCTGTATGAAATCTTGCAAACCAACTCCCCTTGAGTCAGTTAGAATAACTGAGTCATTCGGCATAGTACTAAGTACTTATATCTGTACGTTTGAAATTAATACTTAGCTTGTTATTCTTTATCTTCCTTATATTTCCTGTACTGGATTTATACTGAAGTCCAGGGGTTTATTCAGGTTGGGATCCGGTTTTGGTATATCATGAGGTGTGCCTTGCGTTTCTGTGTAGGTTTGGTCAACACGTCGTGGGCTGGCCGGCAGTGGTTGTTCTGTGGTCGGCGGCGGTCGTTCAGCGTCTGCTGCTCTATATATAGCTTCTGGTGGTGCCTTGTCACCGGCGTCCGGCTTGGGTTTGAGTACTGCTATGGTGCGCTGTATGTCCTCTCTCTTCTTCTCTAATATCAATCCTAGAGTGTTCTTGCCTTTAGGTTTGAATTTAGGTTTATACAGATCTGGGTGGGTGATCGTTATGCCTATTCCCCAGTGGAAACTTTGAGTAGCTTCTAGCAGAGGAGCTTTTTGTGTGGATGCTAGTTTGAGAGCAAGTGGTTTGTTCTGGTCGAATTTAAAGTCAACTAATCTGATCATGTAATCGTCTTGGACTTGCATCCATTCAGGTGATGATTGGATCTGGTCGCCCAACTTTTTGATCTTTAATGGGTCTGTTTCCATTAGGATCTTCTTGGCAATAGCTATCTGCTTGTGATACATAGCTTTTATATATTGTAGGGCTTACTCAAGACAGCAGAATTTCTTTTTCTCAAAGAATAGGTCGCAAGGGAAGAAGCTAGACAGGAATGCGTGTCGTGAATGGAAGGCTATTCCATGTGGTGTGTCTCTTACGTGGGCTCTTTCTAGTGAGAGGTGATCAGGTAGTTGATCCAGTGTGTTTTCATCATATGTTGTGCCGTCAATTGTGATTGTTACACCTTTTAATGTGACCGTATGGCCAAGAGATGTTGCTAGGTTTGCCAGGGTTCTGAGGTCTGCTCGTATTCTCTTGTCATTTTCTGTCAGGTCATCGTTCAACCATAGGTTGGAGCATGCTGGGTTCTTTTTAATTAAGTGTCTTCTTGCCATGATCCTGTCCCTAATATCTTGATCCTTGAATTTGACTAGGATAGGTCTTGGTGGGGCTTTGTTCTTATAGGCTCCGACTCTAACTGCTTGTTCTATGTCATTGGGTGTTATTGGGACGTCTATGTTGCTGAAAATTTCAAGAACTAGGTATTTAGCACGTTCTTCTCTACTTTCTGTAGCCCCGGAGATTAGGATATTTTTCCCTCTCATTTCGTGATCCATTTGATCAAGCTTTTGGGTGCACTGACATTTGTTATGATTTACCCTTTCTGCAGCCTGTTCTACGAGTGACATTTTGTGTTGATCACTTTTCTGTGTATTTTCAATATGTTTGATTGTGTTTTTTATGGTTGCAATTTCTGCATCGTTGAATGTCAACGAGTCTTCTATTGTTTCAATTTTGGTATTGATAGTTTGCACTTCCTGCTGGTTTTGCTTCACATCTTTTACTATTGAACTCAGTGTGGCGAAGTTTTGTTGTACAGTTGACAGTTGGTGCGCCATAGTGTTGATAGTATCTGTCAATTTGTTCATCTGTGTGATCATAAGATCTATACGATCTGGCCCTGAATCTAGGTTACTATGTTGTAAGGGTGTAATTGGATCGATCTCAGGTATGTGTTTGATAATAGGAATCGGGTTACCTTCAGGTTTTGCGTCACTCCCTGTTACTTGGGGATCTGCGTCACCTCCTTTGTCTCTAGACCTTGTAGTCGGCATAGTGTTGAAAAACCTAGTATTTTCCTCTGTATTGTCCTATAATCACGGAGATCATGTAATCCAATATGTTCAAAACACTCTTGACGTGTTCAGGGATATCCAGTATATAATTCAGCACAGTAGTTGATCTTTGACACGTTGAAAACACAGTTGATACACAGAGCACACTCGTTGCGTGTTTACCTCAAAACGGCCGCCATTCAAACCCCATTAAAGTAAATATATACAAATACAAATACACAATGACTATCAGGTAACTCATGCCTCCATTACAATAGAGATTCATAATTCAATTAATATTTTACAGACATTTATAATACATTCAATTAAATTAACATTCAAGTGATACCGGATTCATGTAATTTTTCCCAGATTCCATTCAATAACTCAGTTGTTATCTTCCTGTGAAATAACAGTTTTGGTGTATCATTCTGTACCTTTATTGGTAAATGCTTCCATATCAAGTACGCTCGGTACATCCAGTTTTTCCTGTACACCTCTAGATCTGGTTTACCCAAATTCAATTTTTTACCTGCATCACTTCTCAATCTCCTACCTTCTCCATCGTATACCAGACTCAGTGTCCATATATATTACATCATATAACTGTACTAACAATCTTTGCATACGTCTAATAACTAGTGGCTCCAACTTACATTTTTCACGCAACATCAATTCATCATCTTTTTTTATAGTTGCTCCATCTAGCAAATAATTATGTAAAATTTTCAAACCTCTAAATTGTAATTTTTGCAATCGATCAATCAGAACTTTTCTACCACTATCAATCAGAAAATCAAGATAATCAAAAAATGGTAGCACCATTTGTTTGTACACCATCAAGGCAGAATAATAGTCCAACAAGTAACGTATGTATTTTTCCAAACATATACAATTTATATGATACTTTCTTTATCACAGCCCGTAAGAAATCATCATAAGTTAGACAACTGTCAAAAATAACCCCTAAATAACAATAATTTTGTACTAGTTGTAGAGGACATTATTTTAGCGTTATAGGAACACTTGTTTCATACAGTTTTTCAATTTTTGGTTTGGTTGTAAACAGCATCTGTTTAGTTTTTGTTACATTAACAGCCAAACCATTTTCAATACACCAGGTGTCGTACCAATCCAGGCCATTTTGCAGACTGCTATTCATGATCACCTGCTTCAATTCCCTACCACCAGACACATCAGCACTGTGTCGTCTGCGTGCATAATTGTAGATAATGGTTTATTACAATTATTCTTAAGGAAAGCAAAACAATCATTTACATATATAATATAGAGCATCGGCTCTAGGGTGCTACCCTGTGGTACCCCAGAGCCCACCTCAGCCTTTCTGGAAAGAATCCCATTAAATAATGTTTCCTGTGTTCGATTTCCTAGGTAAGATTCAAACCAACGCATACATATTACACTTAGACACAAGTTGTTCAATTTTAATAGTAAGTTAGGGTGTTTTATACAATTAAATGCTTTAGAAAGGTCGATATATATATGCAACCAGAAATGTCACCCTCATTCAATTTATTTACTACATGGAAAATAAATTTTTGTATCGCCAAGTGAGTACCCTTCTCTTTTCTAAAACCAAATTGTACGTCCGATAACAATCCCTTTTTCTCTATGTATCCCATCAATTGTTTATGAACTAATTTTTCCAATATCTTTTCAGGATACTGTAATAAATTGATTGGTCTCCAATTACTCGCAATACTGATATTTTAGTTTCTAGGTATTGGTACCACTTTTCCATATTTTTCCAATCCAAAGGAAAAATTCCTGTCCCCAGAGAACAATTAAACAAGTGTGTTTCATGTCGAATCAAACATAAAAAAGCATCTTTCAAAATTTTACTGCTTATATTTTCAACAGCTGACAACTTGTTAGTTGTAAGGCTTTTTACACACTCCTTTACATCTTGTTCTCGTAGCTCAATAAAATCAAATCCTATCTCTAATACATTTTCATTAGTACGACTGTTCTCACACTGTTCAATAACATCCATACAACCTATCTTACTAAAAGAGGTATTCAAATATTCAACAGATGAAGATTCGTCCAACTTCACACCAGTTTCGCTGTCCATGATACACTGAGCTGAGTGGTTATATTTTTGATGTTAGTCTATTTATTGGGGAGTATCCCTTTTAAAGTTCGTACTTGTTCATATCCTGTGCTGATACGTTTATTCATTACTCGACTGCGTGATATTACATCACTTATCGTGGATACTTCGCTTACTTGAAGATGTTAATAAAGGTGTTATACTAAGATAATGGGGAGTTCTTAGTGATTATTCGTTGAAGTAGCTAGCTCTCTCTCCAGATTGATGTTATCCTGGATCATGATTCAGTTCTTAGTGGTAGAGATTCTAAGTAAAGGGGCTCAATCCTATACAAAGAACACGCACTTGGCAAGAGGTCAGTTTATTACATTCACGATGATATTCCGAAGGTACAGGTATACAATTCTCCATCCATACAGTTCTTTCCCTTTCATTTCACAATTCAAACACATCAGTAACAATCCAACCAGGTATAGCTTTCGTCCAGCTTCCCCTTTCGCAAGGTACATACGCTCTTACACTGTTGAGAGAGTCACCTCTCGTCTACCGGTAACGAAGACCATTGGTAGGATCTCCGTCACTTCCAGCACGCAGCCCGTAAGGCTAAGCCCAAGCTGTCCCAATCCTTACTGTCACCTGTTCTTTGTGGTTACTACCATCTTAACACTACCCGTGTGATCCGTATGTAAGACTATTGCTCCATGTGTTCTGTTCGAACTCTATCTTGGTCTGCTCGTCTACCTCAAGTCTCATACCGCTTATATAGCGACAGCCAAAAGGCTTGTCGCTATACTCATTTACACTATTACCTAACGAAGTCTTACTTATCTCTCATACTGCCCACTCTTACTTACATAAACTAATTCTATTTCTAGCTATCATATAACTAAATGTTGACGGCGAGGCCTGCTGTCCTTAATATCTTTTAGCACGATGTTTCGATCCATAACGTACCCTTACAGGTCTCCATCGTCATTTGTCACACCTGTGCGTACCTGCAGGACGTTCCTCAGCCCGGCTGCAGTCCTTACGCCTGGGGGCTTTGCCACTCTCCATATACTCTAACTATGCCACTAAACGATGTCGCCGCCTGGCGTTTAGCACACGAATCAGCGTTACAAGTTCCACTATAATATTCTTGCCAATACAAACGAGTTTACAATATTCTATTATATATTTATTCTAGTTTTTCTTGCACTGTACCTCAGTGCAACACGTAGAACCATGATTGATCCCTTTAATGTTTCCAAAGGCATTATTTATAGTTTCCCAAAATATTTTGGGATTGTATCTATTATCTTTTAATTTCCGTTGTACTATATCTGATTTAGTATTTTGAATAAGGGTTGCAGTTTTGTTTTTCTTATGTTTAAAATCTATCCAATTGTCAGTATTTTTGCATTTTCGTGCTTTAACATATGCTATCTCCTTCTGTTTTATACTCTCCAAAACCTCTAGTGTTAACCATGAAGATGTTTTATCCCCTACTCTCAATGTACGAATCTTACACATACTATCAAGACATGTCGTTATATTCGAGAGTAACTTATCCCACAACCAATTAGGGTCCATCCTATACATATAGTTCGACCAGTCACAGGACTCCAATTTATCATTAAAACTATTTACATCATAATTCTTATAACTTCTACCAGTTACATAGCGATAGATATGCTTATCCTTACTCTTTTTCTTAACTACTACAATAGGTCTGTGATTACTTATAACGTCATTTAACACTTCCACATAGTTAACGTATGTCATATTACTAAATATCAAATCTATTCTGGTGGCATGTCTTCTATCTATTCTAGTATGTTTAGTAATTAAATGTCGTAATCCTATTGTTTTTTCAAAATATTTTAGTATTTTATTTTTTTGTCTCGTATTATAGTTGATATTAAAATCCCCTATAAGCGTAACCTCTACCTCATACAAATTAATATTTTCTAGTAAATCATATAATATTTTTTCAAAATTATTAATGTTGCTTGAGGGAGACCTATATATCAGCATTATGAGTTGCTTTTTCATATGAGGGTAGCTGATATTAAGTACTAACGTCTCTTGTTGAATCCAGCAAAAGTTATATAATCTTACATATATCAGCAATCCCCCTCCTCGTTTCACAATATTTTTCTTCAACAGAACAGGAGTAGTTCTATCCTTCCTAAAACATGTAAAGTCTGGAAACGTCAGCATGTTGTCAGGTATACAATCATGCAACCAGGTTTCTGATATACAAATAATATCATATTTCAATTTGCATAAACCACATCCAGCTTATTAAAAAGACATCGTGCATTTACATGTACCACTGAAAAACCCTTAATGTTTTTTATCTCCAATATTTATCCAGTCGACTTAGTTCTGTCTGCACGTTTATTACAATACCAACTATTACTAGGGCTACCAAATAGGCAGTATATATATCCAATGTCTATTTACACATGATACAATATCAAAATAAAACAAAACATAACTAGATTTACAGTAGTGACAAAAAACAAAAGGTGATTGAGAACCCGACGCATCTTTAACATTATGGAACACCTAGACCAATATACTTATTTGAGGGCTTGGGGTGCATTCCTGATCAAGATTTTGTGGAATCTCTATGCATCTCAAAATTATCTTTTATTTTTGTACCCCAATGGGGATCCGGGGTGGGGGTTCCTTCGGGAGCCTCCTGGGAGGAATAGGTCCCCAGCAGCCCCTTGCTGTTCGTAGAAGGCGACAAATGGGGGGACCAGACTCAGTAGCTCTTTGGTAGAGTGCCTGCCCTGAGTCTGGGAGGTCTTGGGATTTATCCCCGGCTGAGTCACACCAAAGACTTTAGCAATGGTAGTGGTCACTACCTGCCTGGCACTCGGTATAAAGTAAGAACCACGAAACATAACTGGTCAGCCAGGTGTCAGTATAATGTGACTGGGTGGAGTATTGTGTGGGCCTCTGACATGATACCTCAGTGTGGCAGCACTATAAAGAGTGCATTGGGTCCCACTGCTACAAATAGGCACCTCATTTCATAGATTCGGTCACCGCCCCTGTGGCGTAAAACGAGCTGAAAGGCTTTACCTTGTGCAGTCTGGTAGAAGAACCCTGAAGGGTTGGCCGGATGTTAAACTAATCCCACAAACAAATTTATTTTTGTATACGAAATACCTTTATAGGCATAACCATTTCAACCTGTGAATAGTAGAATACTCAGTCTATAACTCCTAAATAATTCTCATTTTCAAGGTTTGTCCTTTCATTTGTCATTCAATTATCCCACAAGCACCACTTGAAGTTGGGAAAGTTACAACCACTTAAAGGGAGCCAAATGCAATGTGTCAAAACATGAATAGATTTTGCAAACTCAAATAACTATGAAATTACATTCTAGGAGTCTAACCTTAGCCATCGGTACAGTATGAGTCATGATACCTAACTATAACTTTCCGTGAATTCGGGAATACCTATGTCATTTATGCATTAAGACAGCAATGATTGTAAACAAACCAATTTTGGTGGGTCACCAAAATTGACCTGGTAGGAGTTTTAATGTATTTTAATGTAGTTTAAGTCTATATTCACAGTCCATATTTGACCACATGCCTAGGTTATGGCAATAGAATGTATTTCAATAGTTAACAAAATTTGCAAGATTTTGACCCTATATTGTTTTTGGCTCCCTAGCAAGTGTATGTCCTTAAACCTGCTAATTGCTAATGCTCTGGTAAAGTGGCCCAACCTCTGGCCCATGATCAGTGGGTCATAAATCAACCAGCCTTGAGTGAAATGGTTATTTGTAGATAGATACAGAGGCTGTGAAAACGCCTGCCTCAACCAGTCAAGAGGAAAATATGAGTTGGAAACACACCCCTTTGCCACTCAAAGTCCCTCCTGCCTATAATGTGTCAGGTCAAGACAGCATTTCCTACAATTGATATTCTTTGTAACTAAATAAAAGTTCACTTGTAACCATGCAGTATTTGAAATGTTGCTACAACCTCTCTGGAACATTGCAACAAAGCCATTCTTTTTTGAGTTGCCTGAAGGGGGAGACTGATGATGGTACCTCATTCAATCAGGTGATTAAATTTATTTCCTTTTTTTCTGGTTGTGCATTCCTAGTGACATTTTTCTTTTGTTCTGCACACCTACCATTTTGTGTGCTTGACATTACCATGGATTTATAGTGATTAGTCTGACAGGCTCTTTCCTTTTACCAACCACTTGTGGAAGTTTGTGCCTAAAGGCCCCATTAGTGCTTGGCCTGGCATACTGTCCTTTTGGAAGGACTTGTCATTTTTTCTCATGTCCTTTAGCAATAGAATTTTCTTAAACAAAGCTGCCATGTCCATATACTGGGCTTCCTTAGACCTAACTGACGGTCTATTTTTAGAGTCAGTCTCTAGTTGCTTGATACAATCAGACAGGACACTGTCTCCATTGACATGAGAATCTCTTATCCCAGACACTGTTTTCATCAGGACAGAGAGAGTCCTTGTGACAGAAGGGTCCTCAGGAGGGTTCTGATCACCAACTTTGTTTGGCTTCTGGTCGACATCACTCTTGTCGTAGAATGGGAGGTCATTTAAAGACCAATCCAGCAAACAGGGGAAAAAAGAGCACCACTCTTTAAAAAAATGGAAAAGAAACAAAACAACAGTGGCTCAAATAGAACACCAAAACAAAATGTGATACAACCAGAGCATCAAAAGGCAAATCGTTTGAGAGAGTGACTGTTTATATCATGGCCTAATGACAAGGGGGCAATAGAAATATGACCAACAAGTTGCTGCTAGATACTGAAGAGAATTTACATAAAACCACTTTTAAAAAAGAGACAAGCTTAGGTTCCAAAAGAGGACTCTCAACAAACCAGGAGAGTCTATTGATGAAGATTCCCCAACAGAAACAATATCCTCTCTCAACCTGACCCAGGAAAAGCTAGTTGGAGCAATTTTGTGAAACATTATTAACAAAAGCCTCATAAATCAGAGTTGCTGGTTTAAAGATTGAGTGACAACATTGATGACCTATTCAAACAAACCAAATTCCAGCAATTTGCAAATTGGATGGGAGAGGTTAAAACAAAACAAATACTAAATGCTGGACAAGAATGACATCTCCACCTGACAATGGAAAGAATTTTCAACTCCTTTGCCCAATAAGGGGTCAACCCCCTATTAAAGACATTTTCAAAAAGTTCCACCTTTCCTGCAAAAATTCATTATAAAATACCTCAAAAATGGCAACAAATAATGAAGAGTCCTAATTGTTATCACTCCTCTGTTTTAAGTAAACAAATTTTAAGCAAATGTTCAGCTTTGGAAACTTCATCCCCAACCTCCAGCAGAACCCCTATACAGTCCTGGCATAGTCCAATTCATCAAGTTTTTTAACCATTTAGATATAGAGACCACATAACCATTAGGCAAACATAAAGAAAACAGCTAGCTCAACAATATCTTCAATTCTTGTTGAATGAAGTCCATGGACATATTTGTCCACATACCAACATTCATGCTCATTGACAAGGTTACACTTTAGTGAGAAATTTCTCACAAAACATCAAAACACTGCATCCAAGAGCAGGCAGAAAAAACTAAAGAGAAACAAATAGGGAAAATAGAAAGCTTGAAGTCATATTAATACAAATGATCTATCATAATGATCATGTCAAAATATCAATCAAAACTGAATAATAAACTCACAGAAGCGGACCCAGACAAATTATTGGTTGCAGGAGATACATCTTTCTTAGAACATCAATTGGCATTGGACACCAAGAAACAAACAGAAAGATTATGGGGAGGTTTTCCAGTCAAGAAGATGCTGCTGCCCCTGGCCTTAGTGATGGACAAGCTGTACTCTGACCTCTGATTAAACCTTCAAAATGCTCTCGATTTACCACCCACACACAAAACTGACTTAAAATGTTATTATATAACCCTGAAAATATTTCGTAACAATTGAAGCAGGGTGATATTGAAACGCCATTTTTTAAAATTGTATTCAAACTTGATATCAGAACTAATTGAACTACTCTATTTTAATCTATATCTATTGTTTATTACAAAGTCCGCTTAGGAGCTTGAGTCATAGAATCTTTTAAGTGATCCCAGTTACGTTTCACTATATTTAAAATATAAATATTTAGATGTCTTGATTCTAGACTGTTAAACCCCAAACGTCAAAATGTCGATTTGCCTGATTTATCTTAAAGTTACTCTCTAATGAAAGGAATATTGTCCAACACATTTCTGGAGACAGGTTCAGTGTGAAAAATTTTGTTGGAATTTTTTGATCAAATATATATGCCTTTCCATATTTCTCTTGGAGTAGGAGAGAGGTCAGGGTGACTCGGCCAAACAAAAAAGTACTTGTGTTAATGTTTCCCAACTGGCCCTGTTATTTTGCCTTAACCCTAAAGTTTTTTTCACTGTAAATAATGAAAATGATTAAGATGAGACTAAAATTAGCAAATGAACATTACCTATAAATCATCATAATAATGTAATACATGTATCAAGATTTGTTACAGAAGGTGAATCAAAGAAGGTTTGAACATTGAACACCATCTGAGCTTACTATTCGAGTTTAGAACATCCACACCCACTGACAATTCTTTTGGCCTTAAGTGCGACAATATGACTCCTACTAGGTGAATATGTCATCCTGAGCTTCCAAGGAAGCAGAGGAGTCCTGCTGGATATCCGAGGCAGTAGGGGAGGAAGGCCACTTAAGGATAAAATCTGGTGCCCATTGAACCATATACCACCCTAGCCTGAGGTTCTAAGGCGGTAGGAGACAGATTGTGGATGAGAAAATATGACACCTGGAGAGCAGCTAAGCCATCTAAAGCCTCTGAGGAAGTAGGAGAGGGTGGTTTAAGTGAGATGATTGTTTATTACACCCGTTTATGGCAAGGATATAGCCCCAAAGATATATCTGGATATAATGGATATACTGCAGACTTTCCCCACAGGTGTCACTGTTGCATGGGGCAAGACATGAGGCCAGGTGGCAGATAGGCTGCCCCCTCTGCAGGGACAGTGGGGCAACAGGTCACTGCCTCACCGGACCTCACTCAGACTGGACTTGTTTATCAAAATGGCTAAAGACTTTTCATGCAGTAAGTGTTTCAGGGACCACCCAAGGCCTGTTGGCAATAGGTGTCCTTATTGGAAGGATGCCCTCGCAAAGTGTGTGAGTTTAGGGGTGCCTGAGACGGATTTTAAGCTGCATTTGGCTGAAATTGGTGAGCTACAACGTGAGGAGGCCGGTGACGGCGAGGGCAGTGACAGTGAAGAGGTAGCTAAAGAGCAGTGGCAGTTTTTGCTTAAAACTAATGCTGAAGCTGGTCAATCTTTGCAATCGCTAACTCAACAAATGTCAGTTATGTGTGAACATTTAGCAAGCCTTTCTTTGAATGTTGAAAAATCGTCATTAGGAGTGCTGGCTGTAGCAGATGGTACTGGTGAAGGTCGGCAATTAGGGGCAGTTGGCGGTGCAGTACAGAGCACAGCTGTGGTGGGAAAATCAGAATTGGTCCCCCCTCCTTGTTATCATATGGTACACAACAGCAGTCGGTTTTCACATTACCTGTTCAAACTTTTCAACCTGCACCTGCTTTGCCTATTACAATTACTTCAGTGCCTACAAGTGTTACAGCCACGGTTACCTCAACAGCGGCGGTCGTGACGACTTCCCCGAGCATAATGACAGCAGGGTCGTTGACCACATCGGTTACTTCGGCAACTTCGGGGCTGGCTACTGCCACAACTTCCACGCCGGGGCTGGTGGCAGGGCTACCGGCTCCTCCTCCTCGCTGGGCATCGTGGACTTCTCCCCCACTGCAAAATCCTTCCCTTCCCTCCCCTGCCCTGTCCTTCCCTATCCTGCCCTTCCCTGACCTGTCCTTCCCTGTCCTGCCCTCTGCTTCCCTGCCCTGCCCTCCATTCCCCTGCCCTGCCCTCCTCTCCCCTGCCCTCCACACCTCTGCTCTCATGTGCACCCCTCCTCTCCTGTGCCATGTCCTGCTCTGCTCTTCCTTCTCTCTCCTGGCCTTCTCTACCCTATCCTGCCCTGCCCTCCTCTCTGCTCCTGTCCACTCCACTCCCCTGCCCTCTGTTCCCCTAGGCCTGCCATCTCCTCCCTTGCCCTGCTCTCCTCTACCCTATGCTACTCTCCTCTCCTGCCAACGACCACCCCTACCCTCCTCTGGAGAGGGATGGGAGGGGTAGGGGACAAAAGGAGTGCAGGACAGGAGAGAAGACGAAGAGCAGGACAGGGCAGAGGAGAGGAGGGCAGAGTAGGAGGGGGAGGGCAGGAGAGGAGTGGGCAGGGGAGTGGAGGGCAGTTGAGGGGAGGGGAAAGAGGAGACAGCAGGGCAAAGGAGGCGAGACAAGGCAAGGGCAGGGCAGTAGAGTAAAGGGGAGGGGATTTAGATGTTTGATTAAGTTTAGATGTTTGTTTAAGATTTACATTTATGTACACAACAACCCTCTCCTGCCCTACTCTGCCCTGCTGTGACTTCCCCTGCCCGGCATTGCCCTCCTCTTACCTCCCCTGTGCTCAAATCCCCTACCTGCTCTCCCCTGCCCTGTCCTGCCCTGCACTACCATGCCTGCATTCCCCTGTCCTTTACTCGCCTGCCCTACCTGCCCTACCTGCCCTGCATTCCCCTCCTCTCCATCCACTCCTCTGCCTTCCTCTCTTCTCTACTCCCCTGTGCCCCTCTCCTCTGCCCTACCCTCTCCTGCTCTCCTCTTCCCTGTCCTGCCCTGTCCTGTCCTCCTCTCCCCTATCCTTCCTGTCATCCTCTGCCTTCCCCTCCCCTGCCCTCTAATGCCCTGCTCTCCTCTATCCTGCCTTCTTATTTATTGCCCCCCCCCCTGCCCTGTCCTGTCCTGCACTCCCCTGCCCCCTCCTCCCCTGCTGTCCCCTGCCATACATTCCCCTCCTCCTCCAATCCCCTGCCTTCCTCTCCTCTCCTCCCCTACAACCCTCTCCCTGACCTCTTGGTCTCTCCTGCTCTCCCTTCCCATGCCCTGGCCTGCCCTCTTCTACCTTTCCCTCCTCTCCCATGCCATCCACTCCCCTGCCCTGCTCTGTCCTGCCCTGCCCTTCATTTCCCTCTTCCTCCAATCCCCTGCCCTCCTCTCTCCTCTCCTCCCCTGCACCCCTATTCCCAGCCTCTGGCTCTCTCCTGCTCTCCCTTACCCTGCCCTGCCCTACCCTCCACTGCTCTCTTCCACCCTTCCCTCTTCTCCCCTGCCCTTCACTCCCCTGCCTTCCATTCCCCATCTCTCTCTAACCCTACCCTGCACTCCCCTTCTATGCTCTCCCTGCCCCCTTATTTCACCCCCGATACGTAGTCTCCTATCTTTTAACACTGAAGAACACCTGCGAGCCAGCCAGGGCAATACAGGGTCTGTATCGCCCTGGTGTGACGTCACACCAGGGCGATCCAGGTCGCCGCAGGGCCAGGTAAACAAAACGTAAACAAATGTCAACAACTTCGCATGAAATTCGCACAATAAGCGCATTTTCACTGTCCAAAACGCATTATTAGTAAACAAATATGTAAGAGAAGATGGAATACCAACAGATTGACAAAGATTTTTGATGTTTTCACTCTTCGCATCGATCCGAAGTTTGTTTACAATACGCTAGGTGGCGCCGTTAGTACGCCAAGGTGCGCCGTGAGTACGCTAGGTGGAGCCGTAGGTACGCTTTGTAAATAACTTCACAAATTATGTTGAAAATAACCATCAAAATGCAAAATATAGGCACAATAACTTGTAAGGAGGTGAAATAAATCCGATACTAACCTTGATTAACGCGGGACCCTGCTGCACTAGACCCCTCGATCAAATACGGCGGCCAGGATCCCAACCCGGTTAGTATCTACTTATTATCCCCTGACCTACTGTGACCTACCATGCCCTTGACCACCTTCCCTGCCGTGCTCTTCCTTCCCTTCCCTTGCCCTGCCCTGGGAGGGAGAAGAGGAAAGGGGAGGTGGTGGGAGGGAAAAGAGACATGAGGGAAGGGGGAGAGGAGGGCAAGGGAGGGCAGAGGAGAGCACGAAAGGGCAGAGGAGGGCCAGGGGGGCAGGGGAGAGGAAGAGAGGGCACGGCAGGAGAGGGAAGGGAGGGGAGGAAGAGGAGGGATTAGCAGGGCAGGGCAGGGAGAGTAGGGCAAGGCAGGGTATGACAGGGAAGTAGAGGAGAGGGCAAGGCAGAGGAGAGCAGGAAAGAGAGGGCAGGAGAGATTAGTTCAGGGCAGGGCAGTGTAGGTGAGAGGAGAGAGAGGAGAGGAAAGAAGGTCAGGGAAGAACAGGGGAGTAGTTGGCATTGGATCGGAGGACAGGAGAAAGCAGGGGAATGGAGGGCAGGGAAGAAAAGGGCAAGGGAGGAGATCACAGGGGAGGAAACGGTAGGGAAGAGAAGGGCAGGGAAGGGGAGGAGAGGGCAGGGAAGGGGAGGATACAGCAGGGGAGGAGAGGACAGGGAGACTCCTTATTTACTTATTTTCAGCCTCCTTGATACACATTTCCTGACTCAGACTATGCTTTAATACCTTTGCTACACATATACGAACGACAGCTATAGTCTCAGTCAACCCCTCACCCCCCTCACCTCACCGGTACCCCTCTTTTCCATTGCATACCAGAGCCCTGATATTTCCCCAGCCTGGACTGGTGTGACTAGAAAACCCGGTTGCCATGGTGACATATGTATATTCACCCCTATATTACACCTTATTACATCATCATGGTGATTACCCTAATGGTGATCATCTCCTGGTGATCACTCTGTGTGGTGATCACTCCCATGGTGATCACTAATGACATGATCACCCCTGCAGTGATGGCCCCTGTGGTCAATAATGACCTGATTGCATCCATGGTGATCACCCTCATGGTACTCACTAATGACCTGATCACCAAGGTGATCATTTTTGTAGTGATCCCCAATGATCTGACCACCCCTGTGGTAATCATCCCTGAGATGATCACCACTGTGGTAATCACCCCTGTGGTAATCACCAATGACCTGGTCACCCCTGTGGTAACCACCCCTTTGGTGATCACCACAGGATAATCTCCCCTGTCATAGTCATCTCTGTGGCACACCCAGCTGAATGAATCTAACTCTCCTCTTTTGTTTCAACTTTACCACATGATGATACAAGACTACTTGCCTATTCTCTTCCTATAAGAATCCCAGACCAGAAGGTAAAAAAGGTAGAAAATAGAAACTAAATGACTTACATGTACCTATAATTGAGGGTCAGGGGAAGAAACGACTCATATATTCAGGGTCACCACAGATCAACAACAGAGGTGACCCGTGGGACCACAAATGGCTCATATTACCAACACATGCTTCTCACCAGGCCAGAAAAGTTGAAGTAATCCCCATTAAAAGATAATTTGCACAGGGACCGCTGCTTTATCATGACCAACATCCAGTCCTCCTAAGACATGCAAAGACTTGGCCCTGGCACTGACCTGAAAAGATCAAAAATTAATCCAATGCCTCCCTTCAAAGTAGGAGAATGGAGGGAAAATGTTGCCTTCAGTGTACAGACTGTTTTCCCTCCAAAAACTAAGTTTCACCTGCCCGTTAGAAAAAATGTAAAGGATGCCAAAAAAAAAAGCAAAAAAAAAAGAGAATAAATAGGTGACAAGATCGATAGGGACCTTGGCAACTAGAATATTGCTAATTATCTTAGATTACGACATGTCCTTATGCATTTCAATCAGTGTCCTACAACATTTGAAATTTGCAAAAAAATTGAAATTATTATTTCATCTAACAAATACAATTATCACAAAAAAAGATATGCATTTGTGCATACCATAAGTTTTGTGTGGTCCAGATTGATGCAAACATTGGTGGAAGTCCTCATCATCTGGGACAGGCAACTTTTTGGTTATAGGGCTTTTTCTTTTCTGACACCATCTATACGGATGAATTGTAGTGCTTGGCACAGATGTGTAGCCCGTGTTGTCCCGTGAGACGTCAAAAGAGACACATATTAGCACACAGTACCAGTCTCTGGAGGTGAAATCTGTATTGAATATATACTTAGTTGACCTGTAAAGCGGCCTACTACTGGTGTCCTTCACTCTCACATGATCACATGATCACATGTCTTGTATATTTTAATACTGCATCATTAATATTCGCTGACAATCATAAGAAGTTGATCCTTCATCACAGAACAGAACAGACTAGGACTGAGAACTTTTGAGATTTGACTGAATAAAACCATAATTTATACGAAACCTTTTTAATCACAGATTTTAAAAAGCATTTATATTGCAAGCAACTATCCAATGTAACAACCAAGTAACAGTAATTATTACGAACCTTTCCAATTTTTACATAATCACAAATTTCTAGGTCCACACTCTCAGTATATATCTGATCTATTTTAGGCTGTTTCGAAAAATACATTGATTTTGTTTTTTCAAAATTGATTCTAACCATATTATTTATACATCATTCACTGTAATAATTCATACCCTTTAATAATATATCATTGACATCTGATACCTCTTTTCCTACATAAGACAGGACAGAGTCATCCGCATACATTATCTTTCGCCCAGCGCTCGGGTCGTAAACAAAACTGTCAAGTCGTTAATCAAGTCGATCGATGAAATCTTTAAAAGGGATGTGTCGTTTCAGGCCAACAGGATGGTTACCTACCTATACAAAGCAAGCTTTTTTTCGTAAACGCCGGAAAACAGTCGTTGGAAAACCATTTTGCTGGTGCCTGCCTAACAAGGTGTAATCAAAAGATTCAAGATTGTTTATTTGACTAATGCATAAGGATACATTCATGTCAACAGAAAGTTCTCAAAGTTGTCAATCAGACAGGGATAACATATTCACAATATTGTATACATCATATACAAATGCACAGATTACATTCGTTGCTTTTTCTTTAAGTTCTTTAGCACATTTAGGATTAACGTTCAAGATTTCACATACTGACAGTGCCAGAAACATGGGAACAAGCAAGAACCGGAAACCCTGGTTTTCAAGCATATATTCAGTATGCTCAAACATTCATCCAGGCCTAACCTCTGCTTGGAGAGTGTCAACATGGCGGCCATGGCGCCGAAACGCAGCTGTCTCGTCCGTGTTGGCAGAGCTAACGTCCGCTGACGCTAGTGACCGCCTTGTATGCCTTAAATTGGCATTGACACGCAATATGGAGTATATATTATGGATTATTAATATTCGGAGGTGGTCTGGGTTGATATAAAGTGAAGGATTATGTCGATATTGACGATCGGCATCGGAGAAAAGGTTCGTGTTCTCCGCGTGTAGGTGAATGATAATAGAGGCCGACTCGGTAAAAATGTCCTAGAGTAGTGGTGTGTATTATCGGCACCTTAGGCCATAAAACATCATTGTATTCGCCAGGAAGAGGTAGCCCATAATGCCTATTGTGAAAGGGGTTCCTGTTTACTTAGATCTGTTCTATAAATTAATCTATGGCATGGAATAATTTGAGTTATATTATATTTCTTATTTTGAGGGAATACAAATCAATTCAAATTTCAATACACCTATTCACGTTATACAGTTGGATAAAATGGCCATATCTGGATAGGTATTAATGGACATACATATTTCTTTTAATGATAGTTTATCAAAGCACAGTCTGAACTATACAAGTCTGGGGCTAAATGATTAAGTAAAATATGTCTTTGAATATATGTGAATCGTATTCCCAGAAAAGCAAAACATTATTTGGAATATCAGATTATGTGTCAGGGGTGCCGATGATACACCCCTGCCGATAATACATGCCATAACTCTAGTGGGTATGGCGCTTAAGACATATCAAAACATATTTTGAAATCTAACATCAATCCAATGGGCGAAATTTTCGTTTTTATCGAAGGATACCGATTCTAGCAATCCCTCAACAAACGTTCATCTTGTTAAATCTATTTCTGGTACCTTATTAGACAAAAAATAATATATACAAAGCTGGCACTAAACGGCTACCCTGTTGGAGGCCATTTACCAGTGATATTTCACTGGATAGGGTGTTGTTGAATCACCAAGTCCAAACGACAATAATTTATGTAACAATATCCGATGATTTATACAATTAAATGTCTTGGATAAATCAACATAAATACTGCAACAACACATGCCAGTATTTATTCCCTCCACTAAAATTCAAAAAATATTGTACTGCATCCTGGGTACCACAACCCTTGCGAAAACCATATTGCCGATCAGTTAATAAGTTATTATCATAAATATGTCTCATTAATTGCCCATGAACCAGTTTTTTAGGTATAGGTACAATTTTTGCTATTTTCTATTTTTCTGGAAAAATTCCAGTACCAAGAGAACAGTTAAATAAATGTGTCACATACATAATCAATGCCATATAAAAGCATCCTTCAAAATCCTTATACTAACATCATCTACAGCAGACGACTTATTTACTTTATTTTGTGGCATTTCAATGACATAAAGAAAATAGATGTTAAACTTACATTAGCTTCTGTAGTGCTGTGTTGACCTTGAAAGCTTCAGCTAAATCCTCGATTTGCTGGTCAGTCGCCACACGTAAAGTACTGCAAGTATGAACATCTTAGTAAACTTGAGGATGCTTGACAAACATTGTGGTGTGTGACGTCTGAGATTACTGCAAATGCAATACTGCAAATCACATTAACAATAATTTGTAAACAAAGGTAACACACCGCCCTTTGCCCCAATAACACTGCACGTACAGTGAAAAAAGTGCATTTAACATGGGTAACATAGGGAAATTTAATAAAATCCAGAACAGGATGCTGTTTGCAGAAGAAATATAAGCAATGGAGGAACTGTATGGACATCAAATATTACAGAAATTGCTGGTATTACGGTCCCTAAATCCTATAGTCTGGTTTAGAAATGTGGGTGGTGACCCTAGACAAATAGGAAAGAATTCCAGTTTTGTACAGCTCAGATCTAAGATTTTTTAAATAGCATAAAGTAAAATTAATGAATATTGCTAATGTGGAAATTTATGTCCAAGAAAAAGTGTATTTATTGAAAACATATTTGACAGGTTTTTGACGTCAAACTTTCTAGCTCCTGTAGTGCCGTGTTGACCCTGATAGCCTCAGTTAAGTCTTTAATTCCCTGGTAAGGGGCCTTCCATTTAGTACATACGCAATATTTCAAAAATTCTAGACCCCCCCTCAGGCTAAAATATGCATTGGATTTGTATAGGAACATATGCAAAATTCCAAAAACTTCAGATCTCCCCAACCCCCTTTGGTACGTATGTACTTAATGGAAGGCCCCTAAGTCTCCAGACATAAAGTACTTCAAGTATGAGAACCTAAAGCGCCATACCCACTTGGCGATTTTGGGAGGGAATTGGCACCGACATCGGTGCTGACGTCGGCCGACTCTGATGGACAAGCCATACCCACACATGATCGGGAAGCGCCAAACCTTATTAAACATGTTTAATAATTCTATGCTGATGTCAACACTGACGTATGGGGCTTTAGTAAACTTGAGGGTGCTTGAAAAACTTCATGATGTGTGATGTTTGATATTTTTTGAGAGATATAACCCAAAGTTTGTGTATTTCTTAAAGAATAATTATTATAATTTTTTTTTCCATTATTGTCCTTGTGAGAGTGTGAAATATAACAATATTTGAAATGTTTAACCCTTTAGACACCACAGATTGTGACTCTGAATTGCTGTATTTCAATACCATTTCCGTGGATTTCCCTCTGGAAAAAATTTACCTGGGCCTGACTTTTTGAAATAAATTTGCATAGAAATCATATTTTTCGAGATATTTCCTTAATTTCCTTATATTAAAGACAAATTTTAGATGCAGTCACATTTGGCCAATATTTGTCATCATACTCTGTACTAAAACATAGATTGTAAAAGGACAATACCTCATGAAACCATAAAACAAACTTTCATAGAATCCCAGGATGTTCAGGAACCTTATTATACGTATTTCAATCCTGTAGGTTAGATAATTCTCCCAAACACGGATAGCCAATTTCTTGAGTTGAACCTGCAGGTTAGCCTAATACAGGATGCATTCTGGGAAATGTGTCGACAAAACCAAAGGCTTAACTATACAAATTTTCATGAATTGTGTCATTATTTGAAGAAAAACATCATGAAAAATTAGCCATAATTATTTTTGAATTTGTGTCCATATACATTTAATATTTCCTAAGTCGTTTGAAAATTGAATCATTGTAGATGAATATATGATAATTATTTGATTATTTTCTATAGATTTCCCAGGGGTTTTGTCGACAAAATCAGCCAAAATTAACCTGCAGGTGCTTAAAATACTGTAAATGAGCTATCTGTGGTAGGGAGAATTGGCTTTTAATCAGCATAAAACTGTAGAAATATGGTCTTCCCAATGGGCTGGAGCCTCATTGTGGCCAAATATGGCCTTATCGGGTTGAAGGGGTTAAATTTCATTTAATTGAAAGATTTTAAATGCTCATCTACACATAGCAATAACAATTTTAGAAATCTGGTTTGAAGCATTGTATAAGGGCCTTCCATAAAGTACGTACGCACCAAGGGGGGGAGGGGGGGGTCTAGAATTTTTTAAAATTTGCGTACGTGCCTGTATAAATCCAATGCGTACTTTGACCTAAGGGGGGGTGGGGGGGGTCTGAAAATTTGCGTACGTACTTAATGGAAGGCCCCATAGGGAAATAAATAAGATTTCAAACGAGGCATTTGCAGTTTTTGTATGTTGAGGACTTATCAAAGTATTCTCATAGGAAGAATATGGAATAATTATGGATAAATCATCATTTTTCCTGGCGGCTATGGCCGGATTAGGGACTACACCCTCGAGTGGCCATGAGCAGAATGTGGTCTAAAGGGTAAACTTACGGAAACTCCTGCAGTGTTGTGTTGACCTTGATGGCTTCTGCTATCTCCTTTGATAAACTGATGCCATTAGGAAGCCTGTAGGAATATCAACAAAGAATATGATATTTTGTTCTGGAAAATGATGTCTGTCTATTAAAAGAAATAATCTGTCAAAGCTACCTAAAAGAGATTATTCATTTTAACACATTCACACATTGACCATACCACATATGAAGTCCCACTGGGGTTGGCCACTGCCTCTGTTGTTATGAAGCATGAATGAATGCTGATGGCCTGATAAGGGCCTCATAGAGGGTCCTGCTGGCAACAGGCCATATAAACATCCACACTACTCCTTTCCGATGAATTTCAAAGGTCGTTCAAGAGAGTTAGAATGGTTTCATTTATGAAATTAATGAGAAGTACTTTATGTTGTTGAAATCCTGGTTTGGTTTATTTTGAATAATATGTTATTTAATGCTACATTTTGTATTGTGAATGAGGAGTTTTTGACAGGCCTAGTGGATGGTGGCATTAGCCACGTGCATACCTGTTTATACACTATACGGAGCAAGAAAGTCTTGGGGTTGAAGGGGGAATCCCCGGCCATTTGCGCATCGTGCTGCAAAGGTCACAATGGACAGGAAAATGCTTGGGTCCTTTCCGTTGGTGGCTATGAAGAAAAGGGGAATCCCAGGATTTCTAGATCTGATAAATCCCGGAATCACATCCAAATTTGAGGACCTCCATGGCCTATATTGCTGACACTATGAAGATTGGACCAATATTTTAAAATTACAGCAAAATGACTGGTTTTCCTTCATGTATTGCCATGGTAAATAGCATCACTATTACCGATTGTGATTTCCCTAGAAAAGGACATGTGATGTCAGTTTTTGAGACCCTCATATTCAGTCCAGTGTGGACACAATTAAGGTGCTGGGTTTGAGCTGGTCGTCATTCATCAGTTAGAGATTGAAAACAGTAAAAGTGAAAACTTCTTAGAATCTAGTCAGTTGCTAGTTGGAAGAATAATGTTTCAGATATTGGGCATGAAAGTAGAAGCAAGCACACATAAAAATGAACACTGGCTGCCAAGTAAACTGCAGCCAGGTCAACCAGCCATGACAGGTGTCAACCCAGTGAGAGGTGGAATCATGAAGGTGCTCCTCTCCTGGGAATCATGCAGGGGCTTCTCTTTTGGGCAAGGTCTGAACCAGTCAAAGAGGTTAAAGCAAAAGGAGCAAAGTATTGTCCGTGTTAGATGTGTTAAATACAAACATGTGTCCTCAGGTTGCCAATGAGAGCATAATTTAGCAGATTAGTAAACTCACTCACTATCTATAAGGCTAAAAAATAGGAATTAAAGGCCATGGTTTTCCATGCTCAAGTGCTGAGGCCCATACAGTCATGTCTTCCTCAGCTATGACAGTGATGGATCCACTGGATTATGTCTACTAACCATCCTAATTGGGGATTCAGACTCCAGACCAATCCCATTGGTCTTGGGTGTTGGCAATCTTTTTCTAAATATTGATTATTTTATGCAAAATTCTCAGCACAGAGGAGCTGCTGGAATATTTAATATTTTTCTTTGCTTGAATAAGCCCAAATATAATCAAGTCATATGGCTGAGGCTTTTTGTTGTTGTTGAAATGTTATCAACGTCTTCATTTTGCTCACATGTTCTACCAGAATAGTTGATAGGGAAGCTATATGGTTAAGTAATAAGGATTAGGAAACAACAAGTGGCGAATTCAGAGTAGGGGGGAGGGCTGGGGGCATGCCCCCCTTTTTTTCTGACCAACTTTTGATATTTTTAATGTAAACTTTGTCCAAAAGGAATTGTTTTTTATCCAAAAGCACACACACCCTTTTTCAAAATCCTGGATCCAGCATTGACAACCATCAGGTGGTTATGCCTGGATAGGGGTTTAAAGGGTTAACTTGTCAATGAGACATCTGATGCACACCTTCTGCAAGCATTAATACAGTCAGTGCATTCTGAATGAAAACAGGGTTAATGGGAGGACTGCCATCAAAATTACTAGCCCAAATAAAAAATCATGAACATAAATCTCATTTCTATCTTCTACTTCTTTCTGAGGTGCCTTTATGATAGAGCAGGCCGGCCTTGGGGCCTCCAGGGGGTCTGGGAGAGGGGTCAGGCCAGCCCTATGGGGCTGGAACAGTAAATATGGAAAGATTAAGAGGGGGCTGGAACAGGGGGCAGGGATAGGGAATAGCCCGCCCTCAGGCCTCAGGCCTCCAGGGTGCTGGGGCAGGGGATAGGCTAGCACTAGATCCTCCAGGGCGCCACGATAGGGCATGCTGCCAGAAGAATGAGGCTACTTGAAAGGAAATGACACATGAGTCTGTTTATCTGAAAAAATTCATTGAAGAAGTTGAATTGGTTATCAATAATCCTAGATTTTACCAACGACTGCTTGAACATCAACACTAATAATATGGAGATGAATAATTTATGGACTAATGAAACATCAATTTGTATTTAGTCTTCACTTTTACGAACGAATTATGACATGTGAATACATGATACAGAAACATCTCACCAGTCACTACAGTTATTCTGCTAACTCAGCCGACTTAGGTTATGGGGCCAAGGGCCGACCCCATGACCTAGATACCTCACTTTGCGAAACAGCTTTGGGGGATCTGACTGGACAGACTAGGCCGACTCATGGCTAGAACACCTCTCCAGGCTCACCAACTAACCCCAATCAGTCTACAAAGGCTACTAGGCCCAGGGCCAACACCTCTCTCAGCTCATCAGCTGGCCACCAGTCAGCCCACTAAGGGTGCTAGACCCAGGGCCACCCCACACTGCTACAACATCTCTACCTAGCTCACCAGCCGGCCCCCAGTCAGCTTACTAAGGCTACTAAGCCCAGGGCTGCCCCACACTGCCCCACACTGCCCTACACTGCTCCTCTGCCTGGCTAAGCAGCCACCAAGCTGTCAGCCCATTCACCAAGGTCCACCTCCTGGGCATTCCTTCCCCTTCTATATCCCCATTGGGCCCAATAAGGAAACTGATCTTTACTGGTATTAAAGATGGAGTAAACCGGATAACAGCTTCACTGAAAAATCTAAGACAATTGCATCAATTTAGGTGAAAATGTAAAGTGAAAGACACTATAAGTAAACTTTGCTGAAAGTACTAAATGTCATCATATCATATTTTCTTAAAATAGTATAGAATATGCCTGTCTTGCACCATATTTAATGTGATTCAAATAATTATTCATGACCTTTAATCACATACTAAATATAACTATACAGTAAATCGAAGTAAAGTATAGATGGTGGAAGTAAAATATTGACAGATAAATTACAAAACTTACAATACAGGGGCTTCAAAGTGGTGTGTGATTATATGTATGAGGGAAGGCATATAACTCAGGCTGATGAGCAGGATATACATAGTTAGTGTAGTATTGAAATTTTGTATATACGGCGTATCAGATGGTTGTTGCTCATTATGCTTAATATTGTATAAGAGGAGGGTGTCAGAAATATTGACAATACAAGAATGCTATTGTGTAGTGATAGAGGTAAAAAGATATGTATTAATAAGCTTGATATTAAGGTATTTAGGAGAGGTATACGTTATACGGTGTACTGATATTGGAGACCGGGATTGGAGACTATTGCCACATAATATTCAAAATGTTACAAATAGGGACGATTTTGAGAAATTTTCTAACTAGAGATCTGCTGACAGAACTTTATGTAAGAAGTGAAAAAAATTGTTGTACCTGAAAACTTTTTTTCTTTTTTATTTGATGTGTTTTGTGCAGAATTGTAACTGTATTGATGGTATAATTGTGATAATTTTGAAGATGTGTAAGTTGTAAATTTTAATTTTCAACTTATTTGTATTATCAGGAAAAGCACACAACTGTATGTGATGATGGTCTCAGAAATAAAAGAAGAAAAAAAGGTGATGGAATATAGGGGGAGATTTAAATATGAGTTTTAAAAAAAGGTATATTCTCTAGTTATTGTTGTAATTTTGTCCTCCATACTAAAATGACAACATTGTCTATGATGTTCAAGTGGAAACTGGCCTTTGGTCTCTCTCTTCTTGTCAGAAAGCTGTTGACCAGCTACACCATCATTACCCATGAAGTCATCAGCCCAATGCTGCTGCTGACCCATTGGCAGAATGGGTCCCACTGCTACTGTGGTGACTACCAGAGCCCCATACAACTCTTCACAATCCCCACCCACTGCCAGTCGAACAGGATCAACCTCCCACAGGCCCGGCCCACAGGTAACCATCCAGTGGGAGGCAAACCTGACAATGTATTACTTTAACTAACTAGAGTATGTCCTCATGAAAATTTCTTAAAGCAAGCCTTTAAATCAAAAATCCTGCTTTGAAACATATATATATTCACTTTTGGTGTGGAAGGCACATTGTTCTATGGCTTGACAAGCACACATCAACCCTGTCATAATCATGGTAACAGGTGCCAATTAAGCAGTCAGGCAGTTTGTTGAATAAGCTCACCCAACTGAGTCTGAGTCTCCTCATTCCGGCTGCACTATTGATGATTATGTCTTAAACAGCAGCATCTGCAATTGATAAGGCAAATCCATGGTACTGACAAGCATTTCCATGTCATATACCCAAGCTCACTAACTCACCTTTTTCTGGCAAATAATTAAATTCCTTGTAATTGCCGAATCCAGAATTGATAATCACAGGTGTGACATATTTAGCTAAATAGGTTTCTTCTGTCTATAAATCAAATGCCGTGTATATCTACATATAGTTCATATAAATATATCTATTTATAGAAATATAAATATGTTAAGGGGCACATCAGACCTCAACTGTATGAACACTGCCCCTGGTGTCTTTTGTTAGTTCATTATACCAACCACTAGAGGCTCTTGTATAATCAGGGATGTATGTCAGCCCAAGTGAAAAAGTCTGAAATAATTTGATGATCTAAAACTTGGATAAATCTTGATATATTATGTGATTTAATGTATGTTTAATACAACATGCTATTTCAGCCTGGAATGGTCCCTGCTTCAGGGATAGTTGTGTGAATGCCCACTGACAAGTTAGTCTCTACCACCCTGTGTGCAGCTCTGGGCCCTAGGATGCCCCACCATGTAGTCCTGCTGCTGTGATATAGGTCATGACCCAACAAATAGGTCAGGCAGGACCAGAAGGACCAATGGGAATTAAGCATTTATTTAGCTCATACATTTTTGGCCAATGAGCTGCAAACATTTTATTTTCCCTTAAAATTTGAAGCTGTCAGCTGATGGAAGCTTTGAGTCTCTGACTGAGGAGAAGAGTAGTGCAGGCTACTGCACAGGGTGTGGGGGGAGGTAGAGGAGTGTGTCAGAGGGGTAACATCGGGTAACTCCTGCATGGTGTAAGCATAAAATCAGAATCAGAGTCATACGTATAATCTTTAGTAGAATTCTTTAATTCTCTGAAATCAGCAGAAACTCTGTAAACTTACATCCCTGTGTATTACCCTCTGAGCCCTGGTGCCCACCACTTGACATGCCTATATGTTTTGAGGATTATAGTTGGAAAATACAGTAAAAAGGCCTCATTTTATGGAGTATGCATGCTGAAGGGTAGGTTCATCAACGGTTTGGCATGCAAAGGTTATTTTCCAGGGCATGGTGGTAGATATTGTACATATTTTCACCTGGAACACAGTGGTCAAAACCTTGGCATGTTGGACGTAACCTGGATGCACCAGAGTGGGGTTCAGAGGAGTATGAGTTGTACCTTGTAACTAAAATTGAAATTGAGGAGGCTCATCTGAAACATGTCTGTATAAGAACTCGCTTCACCCCATCCAGGAAGGCCCATCAACACGCTCTACCCTGAGTCTGCGTTCAAAGAAGGAAAGAGAGCTGTTGAGGAAGCTGAAACCCTTGTCTTATTTTCCTGAGACTAAGCCTGCTGATAATGTGACTTATCGAGACTTTATCCTGGGGATGACTCAGGTTCTTCAGTTTATTCAGTAATGGGGCTGAAGTCCTGCTAACTATATAAATCATATGTGCTTCATTGTTGCAAAAAGAGCTACAAATATATTTCTCACATATGCTTTAAGAAGTACAAGGCAGCAGTGACTGAGTGAGTTATACCAGGTCTGTACCAAGATTGGGTAGCCACAGATCCTGAGTGTGTCACTATGTTTTTTGGGGGGTTAACCAACATATCTTGTTTGAGGAGTTGGCTGAAGGTGGAATTGGTCAACCTCGGGCCCTTATGAAAAGGGTTCCTATCACTACGTTTTGCCACACCACCCTGGTGATTATTTAAGGAACAATCTGAGCAGTAGAGTGTCCTATGATATTTTATTATAATAGAGACACTAAAATTGGTAGGAGAATAGAATTGTAATTTTTGAGTTTATATAAGAGAAATAATGTAGTTAAGGCTTAAATACATGACATAAGAAATGAAATGAAAGAACTGAATGTGTGGGATGGTGTGCTGAGGAATGCGGTGAGAGAGTGAGGAAATGGTTTATGTAGCAGGGATACATGGTATGTTGGTACCTGTGTATTGTGGAATTGTATATAATATATTTGGGTGAATGTAGAACTGAAGGGGCGACAAATGAATTGCAATACCAACTTCAGACATGACACACAACTTTCTTAAGCCTAATAATGGACTGCAGTTAGGAACAGCACATTTTTACAATAACAGTTCAGAGTAAACATGGACATGGCAGATATATCAGCTAGTTAACCAATACATGTATAGCACGTCATCTACTTCTTCACAAAATCACTATTCGGTCTTTAATAGTCCTTATTCATTATTATTGAGGCCCACTTGTTACAGGTCATACTAGCATAAACAATTCAATGAAATAATGGCTAAAATTAGTGGGTTCAGTGGAACTATGTTATGGTCATCAGAACAGCCTCACAGAAAAATGAGAAAGGATGTGGTGATTTCAGAAAATTAGGTACTTACTGTAGAGACCGCAGTGTCTTGTTGATCCTGATGACTTCTGCCAACGACCTTTGACTTGTGAACGGACTTGGAACCACTAGCCTGCAAAGATTTACATCAGTACTTAACATGTCAGTGTACAAATCAACTTTCTATCCATTCACATGGTGGTCATGAAGCTAATTCTTTTCATAGAAGAGTGAGATTGTAATTCATTGCCAACTTTAGTCTTTTAAGTATATTCTATAAATTGTAACATGCGTATCATATGCTTGGTAGGCTAAATTAACCTTTATATTTAACACTTACCCAGGCAGGCAGCGACATAACAAGAATGTTCTGTGACTGTACTTTTTTAAAGTTAATCTGAAACCTATCCAATTGTCATGTAACAATAACATTATTTTAGGTATAGTTACAACTTATCAAAAAAGAATGTTATAATAACTTTATATATTGGTCCAGTTGTGACCTAACTTATAAAGAAAGCTATAATAACATTATTATAATGTGAAAGAACATTACAAGAACGTCACAATAACATTATATTGCGACGTCGCAATGTTAGGTTCTAAAGACATCTTTGGATACCATCAAAATAACGTAACAAGAACCAAAACGTAACTCACCAGAACTATAATTATGTTATTATAACGTCATATTCTTGCTTGGGTATTCTTTAAACTTTGAAATTCATGATGAAACATTGAGGCACTATGCTACCTGTGTTCTGGTTGTTTCCAATAATTATGAAAATATAATTAGCAAGTTGGGGATTGAATTGTATCCCTGCACTTTCCTTGCATCAGCTCATGCTTTCTTGCTAGTGTTTGACTCAAGGGCCTAGTTATAAGTATCATGACAGCATTGATGTTTTCTATCTTGACTTTCTATAATAGAGTTTGTTACTAAAGCAAAACAGATATTTAATTCAATTAACCAAAATGTTTATACCACATGGGATATTGCTTAAAGAGTATCTTGAACCAATGGTTGAAATTACATTACTGCAGGAATAACATCCAGTACCTCATCTGTTAAACAATCGATGAACCACACTGAACAGTCAAACCACAGAAGTGCTTTAAATCATAAGGCATTTTTAAGACAAAATTTAAGTTTCCTATTGGTTCAGAAATGGTTCAAATATGGTTCAAAGTTAAGCCACATTTGAGGGTGTTTCAGATTCAGGATGGTGAGAACTTAATAGGAGATGTTACCGCATTTCAAAAGGACCATGTCTAATCTCATAACCATAATTATTCAACCATCATATATTCATAATTATGTCCATGTTATGTTCATAACTATATCCAAGATGTCGTCAAGATTGTTTAAACATAAAAAGGGATGTTGGCACATGTGAAAAAAAGACCTTGTTTTAGTTTCATGTCATATTTAAACATCATCCAATAAAGCAAATAAAGATAGATTCACAGGTATTGGTGAACAACTGTTGTGTTTATGTTATGTTGACTGTAGTATATGGGGAATAAGCAGAATTATTTTCCTAATTTCTGAATTACTGCGTAAATGATTAGGTATGCTAGCTCCTATTAGATTTAAATATCCTTCACTAAGGGTGTTTAAATCCAAATAAAGACACTCGCTTGCAGAGGAATAAATTTGTATTAATAAAGATCCTTCGAGCCTGGAGAATACACCATCATTTGCTAGTGGTATAGGGTGGTGACCACCATTTTCTTTTAGCTCTGCTTCCGACTATCTTGGTAATTCTAACAATGATGATAGGGATTAAAGTAAATCATTCTGTCCACCTAGCTGAATAGCAGACTAATCTACAATTAAAAAGTGTTGCACTACCCTCTGTTGAAAAGCAGCGTAACTATTATTAGCACAGCATTATGCAAAAAGTTGCCAACCTAAGTGCATTAGTTCAACCTTGGCATTTATTAAAAATATGGATCAAGGCTTTACATCCCACTATATTTTATACATGGTTATAAGACTCAGAACATCATAAGATCATATTATACTATTTCATATTCAAGAGATGCACTTTTGATTTTTTTATGTGAAACTTAGCCTTATTCCTTATCACGTAATCTAAATCTCAAAAAACATATTTGGAACCATAATAGAGTTATTTAGATTATCAACCATCAGGTCAATGTCCTGTTGTATGTATAGTTTGTCTCTCAAGACTAACCTGTTTGTTGAGGTTCAGTTACAGGAAAAACAAGTGTTACACACTACACATCCTAGATCTTTTGCATTAAAACACCAACTATGGCATTCCAAACTCCTCTGGCTATAGGGAAAACTATGAAAAGTGGGGGTAGCCTCCTACTGGTCAATCGGAGTGGTTGGCCAAAGGTGAGGTAGTCAGTGCATCATTATAGGAAAACTACATGAGGAGGTGGTGTAGTTGCTTCCTGCAGTTTACGTACAAATAATGTGTCTTTATTTTTCTCACTATGTCCAATAGACATATCTAGTGTACATACACATCATGGATAAATACATAGCATAAATATTATCTAAATTTAAAGATATTGAAAGTACCCAACACGACGACAGTGTTGAAGAATGATTGGTTGGTTTATCAATAATCAAAAGGTTGGAGAAATTAAAGGAAAATGCTGACTCATTGATAGTGAAATGTGGCTGAGAAGAGTCATCCGACCTTCTATTTGGTCACCACACTTTCCATGTTGATGTTTACATATTTAACTGTGTTTAAAAGCTTCACAATAATAATTATTATTTGGAGTAATAATGCCCCACATGCATGGTTACAGGACATTCATGCAACCAGTGGTAACACTGTAAAAGGGAGATTCACTTGTACACCTTTAAGTGCTTGTCTTCATGCTAGGAGCAAGCTTAAGTCATTATTACGCAAACTCATCATGCTTTTATAATATCAGATGGCCCATTACAGTTCACAGAACCATAAAATGACTTTTTTTATAGTATATTTCTCTTTTATCCTTCTTAGTCTCTGAAGTTGAAGGGTCATTTTCCAAACCTGACAATAGACATTAAAATAGAGGCTTGCAGTGGATGATTTATTCAATATGAACATGAATGATTTGATGGCTAGATCAATTGTTCAACAATTGAACTGTCAGGTTGATGTTATATAGTTAAAAATCTATAGTTTTGATTTCTGGAGTTTGAAACTATGATGTGGAAAGTTATAATCTAGGCAGTGTTTTGAAGTTTAAATATAAAGGAAGGAAATAAAAAACACTCCCCAATATACCAGTTAGTAAAGTCTGTAGTGGGGGTAAAATAGTTAAACATCTACAAATTCTTTTCTAACAATAACAAATACAGAGGCATTACCACACAGATCCTAAAAGAAAGAAATAATAAATTTACAAGAGAAGTTTGTTTGCAACACTCCCAAATAACTATCAAAAGTCTGGAGTACAAGTAGTAGTGTAGCATATTTGAAGATGGGGTTTCTGGCCTGCAGCACCTGTAATAGTAGGAGCTTCCCCATTACTGCACTGTTGCCTGGGAGAATCTCTTCTATTTGTGAACCCACCAAGGTAGGGTTGGTGGGTGTTGTTTGCCAGGATGTAGGCAGTGACCGTCAGGGTGTGGACAGTGGAAGTCGGGGGTGGTGATTCTATGGCTGATGACATGCTCGCATACTCCGATGTTTGAATTCACTTCTTAATTCAGACAGAAAATAAGTGTTACACTTGTTTCCATTTAATGTTACATAGAATATTATTTGTTATAGCTGTAAGAGGGCAAGGAGTGTTGGATATGGGGGTTTCCATAACCTGGGTAAAAGATCCTGAGAGTTTAGGCGACAGGATATCCCTTGAAGAAGTAGCTGCTGGTGAAGACAAAGTTCTTTTAGAAATGGCAAGGTTCTGGTTTTATCATCTGTGTTGGGTCTTGTCATCAATGGTGTTGATGCATTGGGTGGTAGAGGGGGCTTGATGGGGAAATTGTTGAAGATCAAGACCAAAGTCTCTATCAGGAGCAAAACTATTGTAGGATTTGATATCAAGAACTGTAACAGATTCAATGAATCTCCAGTGTTGAGTTTGACAGTTTGTCACAGTGGCTAGTCACCTTATCTCTGGTACTGTGAATGTAGTAGTCATGTTGAAAAGGATAGTTCACAATGATCCAGATGATGTAGTAGATTGTAATCATGGATCTTCATACTAAACATTGGTTGAGTCATTATGTGAACCAATCATGGCTGTTCAATTGCCTGAAGTAGTTGACTTGATGATCAAAGGGCTGGAGAATTAGTGGGTCATTTAGCTTGGAGAAGGGGGGGCAGGGATTGTAGTGCCCTCATCTGTTAAAGATCCGGTCAGGTTGGCATGTAAATTAATATTGGAGGTAAAAGAGCTACAACCTTCTTAACATGTTTGTCTATTCGTATCTGAGTTTGTTATTGCTTGGCTCAGTTTCACAGGAATATGCAATCTACTCTGAGTGATGCCCTAAGGTGCAATGATGCCTCTTGGTCTTGAGACTTTTAAATTTGTATCAGGCCATACACTTGTGTTCAATCTTGTCAATTTTGTGTTGTTAAACAGAAATGATCCAAAAGCTGATTGGAAGATCCCAATCACGTGATCCAGACTGTTGGCCGGATCGTATAGGTGATGAACAAGAACTTGTTGATGGTGAAATTAGTTCCTTTATTTTCCAGGTTCTCCAGTACCTCAGTCTGATGTTATAGTACACTGCCCCACACTGGGCTATGCTGGTGAGTGACACTGCTGCTGCACCTCTGCCCATCCAGAGACGGGACCCGGCAAGTAGAGGGACGCTAGGTCATGTGGGGTTCCCTTATTAATATTCATGCACAGATCCCCACACAGCAGTTATATGGAGCTAATAAAAAGTAATATTAAAGTACACAATAAAACATACACCGTGAAACAAGACCTTGGCCTCTCATTGGAGGTGCAGATTAATTTTGACTGATCTTTGCCAACATGATCAACATGGTCTGCATGTCCTGTGAGTTGTAGTGCAGAGAGATGCTTGATTGAATTTGGGCTCTGTGTGTCTCTAGGGTGTTTGTCAAAACTTGTGTTGATATAGTCTGAAGTCTGGCTTATATATTGAACAGTGCTTCACTTGCACTGGATGAAATGTATCACATCATCAGTTTGGTTGTTTGCGTTCAGTCCATGCTAGGTTAACTGCTGTCAAGTCATTGCCTGCCAAAGCTTTGGCATAGAATACTCGGTTAATGAAAGGCCTTTCCCAGAAAAAAAGATCATAATAAAGTGTTTTTCAAATGAAAAATTAAAGCTAATAAGAATACATATATTGTAAGTGTAATTTTTCAGTGAATGTTTTAATACATTTCTGTTTCTGACAAACTTTATCTGGACATGCAAGGCCAAAGTAAGTCCGCAACTTGAGAATGCCGCAGTATTAGGTTCACTTCACCAACTCAGAGTTAACCATTCCCAAAGTTGAACACTTTTTGTGCTCATTCTTTGAGAATGTCATTTAAGACCATCTAAATCAATATGTGGGTCAGAAGAAAAGCTGTGATAGACCTGGGTGTTAAGCCTTAGTCTACCAGATGGCACGTGTGAAGCCAATCTACCCTTTTGGGATTTTACAACTGCCCACCCTTTATGTTGATTATCAGGAGTGAAGACAGGAGGTAAGACCGTTTATCAATTTTAAAGAAGCATGATTAAGGTTTATCTTAAGGACATATTTACTTATGAGAATGATATTTGCAATGACCTCCAATTTTGTTACACTGCAGTCTGTGAGTGCTCCCAAACTGGGGTTCCTTTAGCTTATATGTCCCATGGTCATATAGCAATATTACTACTTCTTGTTTTTGTAAAATCTTGATGATCATGCTTGAAAAAGTGATAAACACATATCCATTTTTTGAAATAAAATAGAAACCTAATGCTTGAACCAAATATCATAACACAGAAAATATTGAGTCTTGGAGGGGGGGGGGGTATAGGGAGAGTACAGCTGCTATACGGCCAACCGTGAGCACTTTGCCTCATAATGAGATGTGCATGATGATGGTGGGACCCCATCTCCATGCAAATAGTGAATTCTCCCTACCATGGATAGCCAATTTCCTCTATTTTATCTGCAGGTTAGCCTTGCTCAAGGTTCCTGCTGGGTAATATGTCGACTAGTCACAAGGCTTAAGTATAGACATTTTCATAAATTGTGCCATTATTTAGAGATTAATATTCAATAAAACTAGACATCATTATTTTTCAAATAAGTACCCATATACTTTTACATTTCCTGAGTTGTATGAAAATTCATCCATTATTGATGGATAAATAGCAATTATTTCTTCATTTTCTATAGTTTGTGTAGGGTTTTTGTCGACAAAATCAGCCCAAATTAGCCTGCAGGTCCTTAAAATACTGTAAATCAGCTATCTGTGGTAGGGAGAATTAGATGTGACTTCAATAGCTTTGATGTTACAGGTGAAGGGGCGGGTTGGACATCTAGGTTTCTTAAAGAGAGGGGCCAGTGAAATTTTGATTATGCATATGGTTCTCTTACACTTTATATGTTAGAATGCATGCTTGTATAGAAGTATGCAAAGTTCCTATGCCAATAATTGAATTGTTCATGTGATAACATGTGCTTAACTTTAGGGAACATCTGAGTCCGAAGATCCTCAGGAAAACACAAATCTGTGTGTGACGTTGAACGCTAGTGGTTGTTTATGAGTGTTATTTAAATATGGGGAAACTATAGTTAATCGTTACTCAAGACTGCCTAGTATCGTCTCAGTTAATGTCACTAGTCAAGTGGTAGACTACATCCGTGAAATGGGCGTTCATATCAACAACACAAATCTCGCTTGGCTGAGAGGAAGTTTATTGGTGTTTAATCCAAGGCATACAATGGCTGGTGCGTTATAGCCCTCGTTCAACACTGCCCAAGGCTAGCTTCGTCCTCAGAGTCTGCTTGTCTTAATGCAGCAGCACAATGGTAAACTCCTATCCAAGTCACACAATGTCTGCGTACATGGCTAAAACCAAACCCCGAATCGTATAGATTCGTATTGATCCAAACAGGTAGTGTTCTCTGGCTTTGTTTGCCGGCTCAGCCCCTTATATATGCTATCCAATTATCGATTTTACCCAGGCAGCACTACTTACTGGGAGGTGCTTTGCACCTGCTGTGGTTATACAGGTATATCACCTACCAGCAGCATCTGCCATTCACATACTTATATAATTTTGAATATTCTTTACAATTCTTTTATAATTTCCTTCTCATCAGGTGACTTTTCCTTTTTGTCTAAATTCTCAAGCAGAATGTATTATACATAAAAGGATTCTACTAATATTTCCTATGCACAATGTTTTTTGTGCAACGTCATGCAAAAAACGTTTTTTTCAAATTTATAAATTAAAATATTCTTTAAAAGTCATTAATGTTGCAAATTTTTACCATGAATAATTCTTTTTCATAGTTATAAATGTTTTTGGATTAAAAAAAATATATTTATGATAATCAGATTCTGTTATTTCTTCATTTCTAAAATTTTATCTGTTCTGTACGTGACATCACACACAGACAGATGCCCTGTGCAAGGTGCATCAGCTGCACACAGGAACCAGTCTGTAATATTTACAAAAACATTCATAAAAAAGAAAATAATATTATAGGCATACATGTAAAAATTGGTATGACAACTCCCTTGGCGTAAAGGATCATAAAAATATATTATTTTATAGTCACTGGCCCCTCCCTTTAAAGTGACAAGTAGTTTAACATTTTTCATCAGTGGTTTGTCATTGTCCAGAAGGTTTTCCATGGTGTTCAAATGTGATGTAGGCTGGCATTGAAGGTTACTATCAAAGGTATCAGTCCTTGTGAAAAGCCACATCTGAGCCTAGCTCTTCCACTTTACTATCAAAGGTATGTTTACATCTGTGTTGGGTGTAGTGAACGGTTGGATGAGGAGTGACTGGAAATCAAGGCAACCAAGACATGCAGCTTGTGCTTCTAACAGTAGTTGTATATGGGGTTCACATGATATCATTCTATCTATCATGTTGTCAGTGAATTTATATTAGTCTTTCTTGTTTGTGCAAATGAAGCTTGCTCATGCAAACTCACTGTAAGACCTTTGTCTGAAGGTTGGGGTGGGCTGGCACATACTAGCATAGATGTCTGTAGATGTCTGTGGGTTTGCGATGTAGAATGGTGTCAAGTTGATTCTTTGGAAACCATAAAACTTTGACATTAATTTTAGGATATATACTGTGTTGCTAGAGATATTAGCTGTGAATTTTATGGTTGGATGTCATTGGTTTGGTCTGATGGTTGCATAGAATATCTGCTTTGAGATCGCCACACTACTGATCTGGTAATAGATGTTTCCATTAGATTAAAAAAAGTCAGGGTGATGATGAATCAAAGCAGTGTAGTTATCAGCCAGGTGTTTGATGGTCTTATCATATAGTTTGTCCCAACAGGCAGTAATGCCCTCATTTTATGATGTTGATTTTATAATGCCCTCATTTTATGATGTTGATATAAAGGGAGGAGATGCTTAATGGTAAGAATGACGTGGTGAGGTGTTGAGAAAGTCTGATATCTTTCACATAGCTTGGTAGTGGGGGTTTAAGTTGTTTACGGGCTGTGTGTACAAATGCTCTCCTCAGTTGGTTGCGATGAAAGTACAGCAGAAGATTCCTCCTTTGGAATAGGTGAAGGGTTGGTAGGTGTGGAAACTTATGTGTGAGTTTCAGATATGCAGTGATTACATATATGAAAGCCATAGGCTGTTAATTATAATTTTGTAATAAAGTGTAATATATGAAGCCCATCTGGATCCTTTTGTTGATGTGCCACAGTCTTCTGCTATCTGGATCTGTGTGACTAGACCAGGAATGATCATTAGAAGACTGGGATGTACTCATCCAAGAAATTGCACAAATCCTATACTTACAATGAGACCTGATAAGTTGTAAAGTTGATGTTACCTGCCTTTGTTTAATTGTCTCTAACTACTTCTTGTCGTCAGGAAACCCTGTGACTGGGAAGGAGAATTTATATTTATCCCTCCCTGGCCTAGACCAAGGACTGCACACCCTCACATCCTCCCTACTGATCAACTACGGTCCTCCTGTAGATGCCTTCATGAAAACCCTCAAACGGGCATCTAGTTATGTTGTTTACGATATGGGTATGACATCTCAAATCATTTTGATTGCTGTAACAGCACGATCAAGCAAACAGAAACAGATTTTGGGGAGCAGAGCTCCCTATTGAGGTGGTCTGGTTTAACAATATATGTGACATATGAGCCAACAGGGTTATATATATATATATATGTATATATATAAATGACCAGGAACCCAGCAGGGGGCAGCACCTCCACATTGGTTCTAGTGTTCCTGGCGGGCGGACGTTTCAAATTACCCTGAGACGATGTCTTCAATTCCTAGAGAAGATTACACTGCTCATGCGAGAAGGCACAGGAGACTTACAACTCCCAATGCCGTTACATGAAACTAGCACTGAAAAGTGCATGGAATTATACATTTCTATGGGAGACTATTGCCTCTATCAGGATTAGACGAGGAATGGGGACACACTGGTGCTGCAGGTACCACAGGTAGCGACAACAATGAGGATGATAGTTCCAACAAAGATGACAACACTCAATTTCAACAAGAAATGACTTTCAAAGTGGAACCACTGCTACCCAGACTGAATTACAGTAGTGTCGGATTTACGAGCTTCTGTTAATGCTTTGCATATTGACCAGGCCACAGGTGTTTTGCTTCCAGCGGTGACTTCCAACCATGTTGGAGTGACCACGACCAGTCTATTTACAGCTCCAATGACCTTTGGAGTAGGTAAAGGGTTGGTAGGTGTGGAAACTTATGTGTAATGTTCAGATGTGCAGTGATTATATATGTGAAAGTGATAGGTTGTTGATAATTATTCTGTAATAGATGAAACTGAAGTGTAATATATGAGGTGCATCTGGCTCCTATTATTAATGTACCGCAGCTGTCTGCCATTTAGATATATAGGGCGCTAAAGTCTCACACATATGCAAGTGGAGAATCTCAAAATATAAAGGGAGGAGACGCTGATGGTGAGATCAGCAATGGAAACGCTATGAGGAATTTTTGCCAATTTCAATCTGGAGCCTTCCCCTAGACTACCAGTGACTGTAACTAGATTTTTGGCTTACCTTGGAGACAAAATCAAATATTCTATAATTAACAATTATGTCTCTGCCCTCAACTCCTTCTCTAAATTATCCCTGAACTGATAAACCAAAATATTTTCTATCATCAGGATGAATAGCTATAGAGCGGTAAATAGATTGTATATCAACCATACACATATATATGGGCCATAGTTTATAGATGTCACAACGTCGTCAATAGTATTGTAAAAAAAGCTAGAAAATACTTCATTCATATAATTATTGACTGACAATTTATTTGGACGACTACAATCAGTGATGGGACAAATATAAAACTCAGAGTTTTCTGGAAAGAAATACCTGGAGACTGGTTGACACAATGCGAGCAGAATTCTCCTGTATAATGGGTTAGGCACCTAGCACAATTTGGTATAGCCAAATAAAATGTCAGCCACAAAAACCAACAAATTTTCATGTTTTATCTGAAGGTATCTGGTGGGCCACTGTAATAGGGTTAGTTAACAATACAAGGTAGGTGGCGACACTGGGTCTGATCTAAGAGATCTCTAGGTATCTATATTCATATAACCAACACTGATATGACACATTGGAATACTTTGGAATAACTATCTGGTCACCCTCCAAAATAATACTATTTTTAACATCAGTCCATCTTGGTATGACCAGTATAGAGTTAGTGAAGGGCTTGCCTCTGGCACTCTAGGCAGCTGCTAATGATGATATGGGTCAGCTGAATTATAATTTGATCCTTAGCTGATGCAGTTTGGAGTTTTATGATTTTATCAGTGGAAAACTGTATGATGATTGAGAAATCCTGTCACCTCAATGAGACTGTTAGGGAGGATTTTAAAGAACCTGGGATATACCTAATAATCATTTCATACACTTGACGTCTTAGTCACATCATAAAAAGTCTAAGAAGAATGCCTTTGAGATTTCTGTGTGATAACAACAAATCATAGGCTTGCAATAAGTTCTATTTTTCTGAATGCAGACCCCTGGTAAGCACTCAGACACTGCATCTTGTTTGAGAATCTTATGCAGGGGAGATGTGGTTGCTGAGGTCGTAAATAAATGGTCCCATGTACATTACCATACTAGGGAATTCTTTCTGCTTGATAACAAAGTTAGGACCATTGGCCTTTATATCTTTTGCGGGATCTGGCTGAGTGCCCTTCTTGCGTAAGATGATTCTGAAGAGACAATCTTTTTCTGACTGAGCACAAAGAGTAGTCAAAGATACAGCCTTCATTATTTTTCCTGAATAGTAGTTTCAGTTTAGGGTGGGGCACAAGTTTAACATATTTGTTAAGGTAACAGGTTACTCACGATTGAAGATGCTGATCCGATCAAATTGTTCTGTGTAAATCTTGGTTAAGTCCTTCATACTCCATACAGGTTATGCTGCACCAGAAGTTTGGTAGATCTAGGATCCCCAGTCCTCCTATGTTGAAGATGTAGAAGCCCATGTTTTTACATGGTCCATTGCCATACCGGCAAAGTTTGATGACATACTCCTACAGATTTTGATATCATCTTTGGGTAAGATAGACATCATTGGTGATCCACATGTGAAGCACATTATCCTTGAGTGTCTCTGTCCAATTTGTCCTTAAGGTCCACCGGAAATCTCCATTTTAGTTTGGATTTGAGGATGATGAATTCCTTTAACTATTTGCTACAACACTGTCAATGCAATCTTTAGTAAAACTGAAGTGCTTATAATCTTCTGAATTGTTCATTGTTTCCGTTCAAAAGGATGTGACTATTTTCAAGAGGCGCTTTATACTTTTCCCCTTAAATGGCTTTATGAGCGATGTCCCAAATGTGATGTCTCTTACATTACTACCTTTATGTGAGGGACTATTGCTCATAGAAGAAGTGTTGTATAAGCTACATTGCTCATACAGTTAACTGATTGACAGTTTAGCTTCTGCCACTTACAACAGTAAGAGTTGAACTCGTGCCTTGGTTAAGTTGATTCAAAGGTTATGTTATGAAGTTTACACCTGATGTCAACCTAGTGTGACCCTTCAATCTCACACTACCCTAGCTCTATGACCCCCCCCCCCCCCCCACCATCCTGCCCCTGCACGTTCTGCTCCTCCACCTCCAGCCCTAGGCCTATCCCTCCACCTCCACCTCTCTCCCCCTCCTGCCTGCTCCCCCTCAACTCCCCCCACTCTATCTCCCACTCCTGCCCCCTCTACTGCTAACCCTTCCTGCCACTCTCCCCCTATGAGTCCCCTTCCCTCCCGTCCCTCCTGCCTCCCACCTCTCTCCCCCTCCTGCCCTTTCCCCTCCCACCCTCTCCACCTCCTATGCCTCTCCTGTTCCTGCCCACCTCTCCCTCCAAACCCCTCCATCTCCCTTCCACCTCCCCCTCCTGGACAGTCCCCCTCCTGCCCCACTCTATCCACTACCTTCAATTCCTGTCCCCCTCCATGCCTCCCTCCACCTTCCAACCCCCTCCTGCCCTCCACTCCCACACCTTTTCCCACCCTGCCCTCCTCCCACTTCCACCCCTGTCTCCATCTCACTCCCCTCTCTCTCCTGTCCTCTCCACCTCCCCCGTGGGAATCCGGGGTGGGGGTTCCCTCGGGAGCCTCCTGGGAAGAATAGGTCCCCAGCAGCCCCTTGCTGTTTGTAGAAGGCGACAAATGGGGGGACCAGACACAGTAGCTCTTTGGTAGAGTGCCCGTCCTGAGTCTGGGAGGTCTTGGGATTTATCCCTGGCCGAGTTACACCAAAGACTTTAACAATGGGTCGGTCTCTGCTTGCCTGGCACTCGGTATAAAGTAAGAACCACGAAACATCACTGGTCGGCCTGGTGTCAGTATAATGTGACTGGGTGGTATATTGTGTGGGCCTATGACACGATATCTCAGTGTGGCAGTACTATAAAGAGGGCATTGGGTCCCACTGCTACAAATAGGCACCTCATTTCATATTCGGTCACCGCCTCTGTGGCGTAAAACTAGCTGAAAGGCTTTACCTTGTGCAGTCTGGTAAAAGAACCCTGAAGGGTTGGCCGGACGTTAAACTAATCCCACAAACAAACCCTCCACCTCCCACCCCTTTCAACCCCTCTCCCTCTGCCTTCACGCTGCCTGAACCTTCTGCCCCTCTCCCACTGCTGGCCCCCTCCTCCAAATCTCCACCTCCAACACCGCCCCTCCACCTCACACCAATCTCCCTCCTGACCCCTCCCCTCCCACCCTGTTCCATGTCTTGGCCCCCTCCTCCTTTAATGCCCTCTCACTCCCACCCCTTCCATCTATCCCTCTCCCCCTCCCGCCCCCTTTTCTCTCCCGCCCTCCTCCACCACCTGTCCCTTCCCCCACTGCTGATCCCCTCCTCCTCTAAAAACCCTCCCCTTCCTGCCCACTTCCATGGCCAGCTCCCCTTCCTGCCCTTCTCCCCCTTGTATACCCCTCCCATCTTCCACTCCTGCCCCCTCAACCTTCCACCCCTTCCACCTCACTGCCCCATCTCACTCCCACCCTCTTCCTCTCCAGGCCCCTTCTCCTCCCACTGTCTCCACCTCCCACCCATTGCACCTGCCACCCCTCCCACTCCAACCCCTATCACTCTATCGCCCTTTCTTCCTCCCACCCTCCCCTACCTCCTACCCTTCTCCTCTCTAGTCCCCCTTCCCTCCCAACAGATCCACCTTCTACCCCACTCCATCACCCACCCACTCTTCCTGCCCCTAAATCTCCTGCTGCCCTCCTTCTCCCTCCCCCTCCTGTCCCCCCTCTCCCATCCCCCTCTTCCACCCATTTTACTTCTACTTACCCCCTACCTCCTCCCCCTCCCTACCCCTTACCCCTATTCCCCTCCCCCTCCCACCTCCTACCACCTCCTCATTCTCCTACCACCTCTCACCCCCTCTTCCCCTCCCCTCCCACCCCCTCCTCCCCTCCCCCTCCCAACACCTCCTCCCACTCCCACCCCCTCGTCCCCTCCCCCTCCAACCACATCCTCCTCCTCCCTTCCTGCCAATGAACAGGTGGGACAAGCACAGCATTTGTATGGCCCATGCTTTCTCTGAAATGATAGTTGACACTTTTGTAAATGGATGTCAACTCGCATACACTCATCTCCTTGGCGAACACTTGTCATAACTAATGTAATTTATTATCATGCTTTCATCACATAAAATGCTCAATAGGTCATCTTTTGGAGCCCTTGATGTCAATCATATGAAAAGTTCATGTCACATGCCACTTAACTCTCCATGTGCCATGTCATCTCTAAGCACCCTCATGTCCCATGTCAAATTTATGAAATAGACTATTTCACATTGTTTATTCTTTCTTCTTGTCATTTAGGCCCATATATATGTCACATGTCATTTTCAAGAAGTGATGCTGCCGCAATGTCAAATTTAGGGGTCTAGGGCCATCTGTTTCTGGGTAAGAATGCATCAAATTGTACATTTCACTTTTCTTGGCAGATGCTCCCTCAAATACCTTTACCATCGTTTTTTTGAAATGTTTTACTGCATAAACAGCATATAATGCTGAAACGTTTTATTTCAGAATTAAAATGTCTGGGGGAAAAGCTTCACATATATCTCGTAGTAAACAAGATGTATTAATGCAATAAACTTGTATAAAAAAAGAATGAAAACAATTAAGTTACTGCTATAAAGAGGGGGATGTTACCACATAAACTGGCAACTCAAGGAAAAAGGCAAATCTTAATAACTATTATTATAACTTGTTTATTACGAGATTTGTTTGACAAATTCCTGTTACCATTTACATATTGACATCTAAGTTACGGAGTTAAAAAAGCCAGAACAGGCCCGCAATCAGCTTTTCTCAGAGGTGGTTTCGTTTTTTTACCAAAAGGGTTCGTTTTGAATGAAAGTGCTAAATTATATATTTTTTTGATTTAGTGTTATATTTTACATTAAAAATTAGAGGGGGGATCATCCTATGGGGGGGTCATATGAACCCCTGAACCCCACCTCCCCTGGCTACGGGCCTGCAGACATACATCATTATTGCCCCAAAAGTTGCAGTGAAGTTATTGTCTCAATCAGTACTAATACATGGGTAGCCTTTGTCTCCCATGAACCCTATAAGGGAGTGTCATGTAGGAATACCACAACATGGCCGCGCCCAGGGCAAAAGTCCTGTAGGTAGATAGGTCTGTGGAGTGACTAGAGATAATTAATGTGACTCCAATTTGCATATATGAATATTCTGTAGATTTTAACTAAAATACGAATTCCCCACCAGATAATTTCGTGTTCATATGAGTTTAGGGCCTCTAAGATTTAATTTTCCTGCTAAATTTATGTATGTATTTGTTAAACCATGCTAACAGAGAATATATCTTGTTATTCTGCTTATGGAGATATATAGATCCCAGCAACATAGAGGTATCAGTTCTATGTACAGGTGTTGCTGAAGTACAGATACTGCTGCCACCTATAGACTCAATCTGGCAGGTCAGGTGACAATTGCCAATGGCAGGCAACCTTCAGAGTATCCCTGGCACCACCCCGGCTCGGACAGATAAAACAATGTTTTTCATGATTAAATTCATAATAACCATGCTAACAGAGAATGAACATTCTGCCTCCCCCTTGCAGTAGTCATCCAGATCAAATTAATTCTCTTTGCTGAATTAATTATATGACAAACTATTCCTATCAGATAACTGGAAATACGATGTATTTGATGAGTTAAAACCCCAAGGAAGTTCCAATGAGCCCAAGGAATCCCTTGACCTTCAGAGCTTCATAGGGAATTTAACTTCTCAACTACAACCTTGATGGACCGTCTTATTATGACATGGTATATTTTAAAACAAGTCAGAGTGTACATATTTCTTCATCTGTTTAGTAAACAATGCAACAAAAGTGAAAATATCTACCTCATTGAAATATGTACACAGTGAAAATGAATACATCACAAGTATAGTTATATAGATACATATGCAAAGGTAGAACAAGCATGTGTTATTGAATGTAAGTGTACTTGATCACCTACGTAAGAGTCTCCAATGAATGATTGTTCAGCACCGACTCCAACAAGACATCAACGCATTCTGCATCAAACTCGCGGTCCTGTATGCTGCAAGTGGAAGTAAACATATGAGTCGAACATAAATTAAGTTTATTTACTATGTACCAGGCAAACATAAGGAGGTGATCACTGATATTTACTTTATATTGATAGAAACAGGTCACACTCATTTGATCATGGGCGGTGGCATGCAATGTTGATATACAATGAATTACCTAAGTTAAACTGACCATCTTTTCTTTAGAAACAGCAAACCTGAAAATGCTCCCTAGATATCTGACATTGCGTTTATGATACATTTCGTCATTAGTATAAAAATGAATTACCAACCAGCTACCAAAATTATTGTACAAAGAGAGCCATCTATGAATTTGTCTTGGGAGAATGCTGTGACTGTAAGAAGTGAATGGAAAGTGAAATGTGGAAAAGTGGACATTCTGGATCAGTGCACTGCTGCTCCTGACACAATATATGTGTTATGTATGTCCTTCTTTTATTATCTGTGCCTCTGGAGATTGTACTATAATTAGCATGTTTTGGTGCTAATATTGGTGCACACTAAATCTAATATGTTGTTCAAAATTGATGAAGACAACTCTAACCACTATGATGTTATTCATAACTTGTCAAGATTGACAACCTTATAACAATCACAATAGAAAATGCATATTTATATGCAGAAGTTCACAATTCAAAATAATCCATAAAAACTTCTGTAGTCCCTGAGACTTCATGCTTTCCTTACACAACCCATGTCAGTGATTGAAAAATATTGTTTCAGAGGAAGATTTTTCTCTGAATACACCAGAAGAAAATCAGAAAGGATCCCCTTAGAGAGGTTTTAGTCCAGAAGGAAACCAAACTTCTAGAGTTTATAATAAGGAAAAACTTCTTTATAAAGTTATGATAGTGTTCTTAACTACTGATTGAGTTCTAATCCCAACTTTTAGTAGTAGCTGCTAATGCATCATAATGGTAACAACATACCTGCTCCTACATTAACTATACCCTGGGACCTATGCTCCATTGTCCTTATATAGTTCATATGTATCCTCGCAAATATCTTACTGGTATGGGGTGAAAACCACTGGGATACATATGAGGAGGTGGAATGATATCTGTGATGCCAACTGCTTGAGTCTCATAAATAATTTGTTTACTGTTAAGTGTTCTAAAAGTCTCTTGATCAAATTCTAACTTTTCTAATATTGTCATTCCTTTTAGCTATTCAATTCTAATGGATGTCATGAATCCATTTATAATGAATGAATTCTAAAACAACACACAAAATATTAAATGCATATTGATACTAATTTAATAAAATGAAGTCTAGTTTTTAGGTATTTCCATTTCAGTGGGTTTTCTCTCCCTCCTGTGTCTTCTGTATGTTCATTGGGATTTGCTTTCCCCTTTAATGCTTCCTTTAGAATTAATCCCCCTCACTTGCCCATTCCTTCTTTGATCTGGTTACATCAAGAAACCAAGGAACTTGGAAGGGAAAAGCAGGATATACAGGGTACAGGGATGTAAGTATTCAGATTTTAATCTGATTTCAGATTTTTTCATATCATCACCTCAAATAATGTTTTTCAAACTGAATTCCTTACATGACGTTTTGTGGCATTTAAAGATTATTCTAAATTTTCTCTCTGGGGTTTCAGATTTTTTCATTAACCCTGACTTACATCCCTGAGGGTATAGGGACAATCTGCTTGACCAAGGGACAAGCATTGTTCTATCGCCAGAGGCTGTTCACCTTGGAGACCTGCTGCGGACAAACATAGGGACAAACTGCCTTGGTCAATTGGTTGGTACTATGACCTGATGTGGCTTCTGGTTGGCTGACCCAATCACAATGACCAGCTAAGGTTTTATTTTGCCCTCCCTTACCTCTACTGCGTGTACCATGTTGCCTCTGACTTAGTTTTGGCATCCAGTGATAATCTAACCATATCTTTTGTCCAAAGATTCAATCCCCAAGGTATATGACTTCTTAGTCTTTGGATCCAATGGAATTCTATCATGTTGCAGAGCAATTGTACTCTCTTTGTGTCTGAATGTTTACATATAAGGTGTAGGGTATGACATTGTATCAACATGTCCTGATCTCCATAGTGTCCATCTCAATTGAAGTGGATTTGGACATCTATATGTATTCTTGTAGTCTCTCTTTAATTTGTTGCTTTTGTCCCGCACATTTTGTGCTGAATACTTTGCACAATATGCAGTAGATCAGGTTGAAGGTATTGCAAGGTATGTTGTGTTTGTGCAGAAAATTTGGCTGCTTTCATCTTCTGATATTTTATCATCCCGGATAATAATTTGCAGTATTTGCAGTTTTTGGTGTTACAAATGTTTTTGTTGGTGGTTTTGTTTATTTTTGGTCATGTGGAATTTCACAATGATAATCAGACTTTGCCTTACTAGATAGCTCTTCTATTCTTTGTTTTTTCCTAGCTTGCTTTTGGTAGTAGCTTGCGGCAATACACTCTTTTGCCATTTTAGATCTCTGTGGGAGATTGCAGTTTTTCTTTAATCCGCTTGTAAGACTCTCAGCTCGTATTGTCTTGTATGCCTAGTTTAGGTAGTTTGTGAGTTTTTGTTTCCTTTGCTCCCAGATGAATAAGATGTCTCCTATGTATCTTGGATAAACTTGACCACTTCAAGGTTCCTGTCTGAGGAGGAAGGATCATATGTTTATCACGTATCTTGGGTAAACAGTTGGTTGATTGTTTATCTAGAAACCTTGCATGTAATGGGACAAATTTGGTACCTATCACTGTCCCCCCTATTAGCAAGAATTGTGTCCTATTCAAGTGAAAATTGTTTTTCTTTGATATAATGTCTAAAGGTTGTACTACTGTATTCTTTTCAGGACTCTCCTGTAGGGTGAGTTCCATTTTAGGAATATTTAGAGCAGCCACTGGCCTTTAATTTCCTCATATTGATATAGTGAGGTGGCGTCTAAGCTGCAATTTTCTCCATTTTTCCATTGTATTGACAAAATCTATGGTGAATTTTATTCTATTTGATGTATAATAGGATTTCTTTTTCTTGGTCAGTTGCTTTTGAAAGACATCTACAAAGGCTGATAAGGCATTTTGGCCTTCCCACAGGGGCATTAATTTCTGTGTGCCCTTTTAGTAGGAAATAAATGTTTGAGGTTCTGCCCTTTTTAAGTCTAGGGATCAAAGCCAGTGTTTTAGTGTTTCAGTATTTTCTATCATTTTGTCTAAGGTAATGTTCATTATGTTTGTCAGTAAGATTCTTTTCTTTGGCAGGTGTTAGATCATCTTTGGCCCATTGCACAATGAATTTCGTAACAATGAATGCGTTTGTAACATAGAAAGCATTCCGTGTCCACTTTTGTCACTGTTGGGCTGATCCAGACACCAAAAATAGTTGTTTAGAAAGTTTTTAATGAGTTGTTATCTTTAGAGAGTATGACCCTGCACTGAAAACACAAAGTCGTCAGAGAGCCACTGCAAAGTTGTCAAAGGGTTGTCACAGGTCACTTTTGGGCTCTCATAAGTGACTTTTGGGTCACCACAGGGCTCATTTCAGGCCAATAATGCTGTGTGACTATCTTGTGACAATCCTTTGACAATTCTGGGGTGGTCAGAGGGTTGTCATTGTGAATTTTGAGGCTGGATGACAACCCAAAGGTAGTCATTTTCTCCCGACTACTTTGGGCCAAAAAGGTTGTCAGAGAAGCAAAAATGAAGATTTGGTTGTCATAGGGTTGTCACAGAAGAAAATGAGAAGTCCTGCCTGACTACCCTAGGGTTGTAAGTGAATGGTGCCTAAAACGACAGCCCAAGGTTGTCATGGCCTCTGTCTATATCAACCCAGTGTTGTAAGTGAATGGTGTCAAAACCATACAACTCATAGGCCTCATATGTGTAATGGCCATACCTAATAACTTGCAATAACATAATAGGAAGCCATTATAATGACTATGATATCTACAATATGAAAATATTCATAAATAAGATTTTTTGTCTTACAGACACAGACACAGCCTTTGACAACCTTAAGCTTGGGTTGTTGTTTTTGGCACCACTTTTGACAACTCTGTGTTTTCAGTGTGTGGTGCCCCTTCATCTATCAATTTCAAAGATTTCTATTTGACCCGGTAGAAAAAAAGATGTAGGCTTTTCATAAGTAAGATATTGTAACAACAATGTCATTGTTAATCACATGTGTTTAAAGTGATCTGAAAAGTTGTCGTTATTATAAACGGTCATTGTGGAATGGGTCACTGTTTTTTCTGCTTCTTTTATGTACTTACAATGTTCTGTATGCCTATTGCAGCCCTTTTGTGTGCCAGTTTTATGTGAAAGGATTTTTCTCTGGATGAATCCTTAACTGACTATCTTTAGTGATGTTTTGTGGTTGCTATTTTTGCGCTGGAATAGTTTCTATTTGTATTTCTCTAAAACTTATAAAAGTGTTTAATGCAGTCGACCTGGTAGGAGGCCATAAATAGAGGAAGCCAAAATAATGTCTTGAGAGCTGGCACCCATGCCTTCCTCAGATAACTGGATGTTAAAGGGTTCCTTGCACATAAATTTGCAAGTTTCCATTTTTTGTGTGTTGCACAAAGGTAGAGAGTAAATCACTTTGTGCATGAAATTAGTTGTATAGAAATACAATGAAGAGAACGTCACGAGATGTAAATAAGGGATTAAAGAAAGTATTCCAAATTACAGGAATTGTTATATCATCTAGTAAAAAGGTAGCATAAGCTGCTGGTAGGTGTAAATATACCTGTCGCGCAATGGCAGAAAGGGTGCATCTCCCAGTGAGCGTTGATGCTTGGGGAAAATCAATAACAGACTGCTATATATAGAGTTAAACCTCTGGGAATGGCAGAGAGCACTATTACGTTTGGACATACACAAGTCTTGAGGATTCGAAGGGGTTTAAATAGCTATAGGTAGAAAGGACATCTGGTGACTGTTGGAGGATATACTGTGTTGAGAACGGATGAAAGAACAGGCGAACTCTTAGGAGAAAGCCTACTCTTCATCGATTGGACTTGTGACTCTAGGAACGTTAACCATTATTGCACTGGCTCTGTGTGCATACAAGTGATCCACCGAATAAACCTGACTTACAGCCAAGCGTTGTTCGCGTTGTGGAAATGAGCGCCCATCTCGTGAACTTACCTACCACCTGACTAGCATATACGAAAGCGAGTAACAAAGGCAGAAACGTTAAACATCATAAACAACTCCCCATTTATTAATCAACCATAAAACAACGACTAGCGTTCAGTGATTCACTTCAGTAATGTATCATAAAAATGATACAAGTAAAAACAAGACAAAATGTCAGATGTCAGACAATAATTCAGGAAAAAAAGTCTAATTTGGGAATTCCCTAACTTCTGGGCTTTCATTGTTGTGCTTGGTATTTCATGATTATGGGAACCCCCTCGAAAAATAACTTGGGAATCCCAGATTATTGAATAAATTTAGATTAATCAAAAATGAAATTGAAAATAGACTGTATGGGGCTAAATAAAAATATTCTATTTTAAAGAACGCACAATTTCTGTAGTATACAGCTCTGAGGGTGGGGGATTCCCTTTTGTTGAGAGATGGAGATTACCAATAAGTGTCCTTCTGACGTCACAGATTTGAGGATATCCCTTGAAATATTGAAAAAAGTAACAATTCTTAATGTCTTATCATTACTGCCCAACCCGGTGCAAATAAAAATAGAGGCAGCAATTAGGGAAAAATAATTAATTTTATTGTGAATAAAATTAAGTTGTTTGAAGTGAATTGGTATAAATTATTTTTCTATGTAAATTTCATGTGTATATGGGCCTGAAAACTTTTTCCTATGAACTGCTGTTCAACCAGAACATCAAACAGATCAGATCCCTCTACATTATCTGCATATGTACATTGCCCAAATAAATAATTGAATAATTGACAAACATTGTCTTTTATTTACTATAGAATCCATATTCTATTTTATCTATATATTTTTGTCAGGCTGACCACAGTCTAAAAATATCTAGATACCCCATCCCTCATAATTCTATATTATGAGAACCGTTTTTGTTGAGACACTGAGTTTATGTAACTTGCATTTTCTCATACTCAACTTTATTAAAATACAGCTTGAAAATTACCATGTATGAAACCGCCAATAGCAGTAACCCCCCTAGGGGTTAATGCCAATACTATGAACCCCTATTATCATCAACTTGATGATGTCACAAGTCATAGGCTGGAAACATAACATGTTACCATGTAAACATGACATGTAACCACACTGTAACCATGGGCACTCCTGATCTGTCATAGAAGGCTGTGACATCATCAACTGTCACTTCTCAAGCGGTTGCTGTTGAGGTAACACCTAGCCACGTCCCACCTATCATTTATCTTACTAAACTGTTACCAGACCACAACCTAGGCATCTACATACCTGACGACTATCATCAGAACACACACTAAGCTAAACAACATGTCAGATCGCAGTGAAAAAAACGTACCGGGAGAACCTGGAGCCGCCGCTGGCGACGAAATTCCACCTCCCGAAACGGCTGTCGATACGGAAACAGAAAATCCCGTCATCCCACCACCAGGGCCATTGCCCACACAGGTAAACTATTCCCAAAGCCTAACCCAACTATTAGGCCAATTTGATGACAATGAAACGTTTCATTCAACATCTGCTAGCCTGGCAAACGTTTCGAACAATTCTGAAACGGCCTTGGAAACGCCCGGCACTGCTTCCGGTGTCCCACGAAATGAGGCAATTCGAAAACTTTCAGTCACCCTGGCCGAAATGAATTCTCAAGCCCATAAAAAACGTAAAAAAGATGGAATATCTCCTCCAGATAGTGATGAAGGTTCTCAATCTGATTTATCTATCATAGTTCATTTGTTAGAGATGAGCCAATTCCTCTCTGATAATGTTCGGGAACATTTTCGTACAAAAGATTCAAACTCTATTATTTCGCGCGACACCGATGTCGCCGATCTTGATAAACAAGGCGCCGCGCTTGATAAACAAGGTGCTGCGCTTGATAAACACCCAAATTTACCTGACAAAAACCCCCTAAAAAGGTCGGCCACATTGTTAGTAACACCAAATCTGTTTCATTCTCTTCCCAGCCTGAGGTGAACAAACCCACCCGGCGTCTGGAAATGTCGGAAGACGCAGAACGTATCTGGCGTCTGGCAAGGAACTCTCAGTTATGTGCCAATAGAGCCCTGACACGCTCTATGTGGCTCAGAGAACTGTCCAGCCTCGATATCCTGACCCCGTGGGCTCTAGGCCTTGAGCCCATGCCTTCCTACGCCAATGATGACAGCTTGACCCCAGCCATAGCTGAAATCCGCCATCAGAGTGGCCGAAATCTACAAGAACTAGTGGCCTCAAGCCTCACCCAGAAGGCCTCTGCCCACCAAGCCTCGGCGAATTTAATGATGGACACTGTCCGACGCCTTCTAGAACAAGAAGGCTCTGATGATTATGAGCGTGCACGCTCTAAGATTGAGGAGTTTGTAGGCGGCGAGGCCGCCAACTTAGAAAATCAGTTAACCAAGCGTAGAGACTACCTAATTAACAGGCAACCTAATGCCCAACAATTAGCCGGTTCCAGAACTACCTTAGGTGAGGTGGATCGCAGTCCGAGTGACAACCAGTCCCCTGAGACCAATATCCCCACTAACCAAAACCAACCCAAACCAGGGCCCTCCAACTCGGGTAATAACCAAGGTATGCCCCCCACTACCAGCACTGGCAGACCCAATCTCCAACCGTCCTCTGACTATCAGGGCCAATCCCAAGTAGGTAATAGACGACAGGCCCCACAGGCCGGTCCTTCAAACCTCCACAGTAGTTCTATCCAACCCAACTGGAGGAACTCTCGTCGGTCCAATGCCAACCGGTTTGATGAACTTATGAATTTCCTTCTTGATCCGGCGGAATTTCCGCCCCTAGATCGCCCCACTGATTATGTGACCCCCCGTGAGGCGCTCATTAGGGAACGTAACCGTTATCGCAACCCAAACAAAAGGTCCCGGTCAAAGGCCCCACAAGGACAGGGTAATCAGAAACGATCCCGGTCAAACTCTCCGGCTGCACCACGCAACCAGGGTAGCAACCCGGATTTTGCTCAGCCCCGCCGACAGGCTGGCCCCAGTGCCCAGCCACAGGTCGGGGCTTGGCAGACGGTTGGCCGACAACCTCGCATCACCCCCCGAAACCAGCAGAGGGTTCCCCAAGTCACTGCCCCCCCAGTGAGACCAACCCCCCAGGGAACCCAGAATGGGGCGAACCCAAGCCGCAGCGCCAGTCGGCCCGCGCTAACAATAGAGGACGTCCAGAGGGCCATCCAATCAGCCCTCCAGAGAGAACACCAGTAACCAGCCCCACTAACATAGTCACTGCGGTCGCTCCACCCGTGCACGATACCCAATATATCGACCAAAATTCTAACAATCACAACAATGAACATTCACTGCTATATGATTACAAAAATAAAATCAGCACACCTTTGGTTAATGAACCACCTGTTGTTCTTAATCTGTCCAATCATACTCTCACTGATGATGAACTGTCATTATTGGAGAGAGGTCTCAATTTCTGCCCCACACCTGGTGAACCCCACTTAGGGGACCTACGTAGGGACTTAGATGATTTCCATCGTAGACTGAAAATCAAAGCCTTTTTTGATCCAACAAATCGTGAAACTGGTCTCCACAGGCCAGCTGGAAACGGTCAAAATTCTGATAACAGTTCAGATAGTGAAAGCGATGAAGATAACCTTACCCCCAGTAATGACAGTCCCATTGACTACGCCATAAAACGCTCCAAGGTTATTAAAAGTGATCACTCTTGCTAACCCTCTGTTGCCCCAGTTCCACTTTTTTTTTTTTTTTTTTTATTAACATTTGATTAAACTGGTCAAATCTCGGAAAATAATCCGGTATTCATCATTGCACCAGTGTGCTAACATTCATTGTGAAAATTATACAATAATATGTTATTGATAATAACAATAATGTGAACATTTAAATATATCAAGAGTAGTATTAATGCGTGTCTATAACAGTAATTTTTAAGTGAGGCTTTTAATGATAAAAAATATCAATCAATGTCCAATTCTTGTAAATTACAAATTTGTTGTTTAACTATTAATCAAAGATAAATTTTCTAATTACATATGGTATTCTTAATTATCAGATTACAATCATTCACATGCATTTACATGTACGAATTTAACATCATAGACTTTTGAAACCTTTTAAATTCTTTAACACTAGAACATTTTCTAATAGAAGGATCTAATTCATTCCATTCTTTTGCTCCCGAGTAAAATACATTTTGTTTAAATGCTTCACATTTCGGTTTTATTAAATTAAATTTAGGACCATCATTTGACCTTGTATTTACGACTGGTTCTATCATTGTACATCGAGATTTAATTTTGAATAAATAATTATTCAAATGATTAGTTCTTCTAGAGTTCAGGCTTGATATACTACATTCTTTGAATAAAACCAAATCATCACATTTACCTTTTGTTTTTTGACAAATTCTTAAACCCCTTACATGTAAATTGTCTAGTTTTTTAAGTTGTGCCTGTTTTGAGTGAGCAAAAATAACATCACAATAGTCAAAATATGGTAAGATCATTGTTTTATACACTAATAGCGCACATTCATAGCTCATTAGATGTCTCATTTTACTGAATAATAATAGCTTGTATGAAATTGCACTTACCATTTTTTCAAGGTGATTTTTGAAGTTTAACGTTTGATCAAGATGCACACCCAGGTATTTGAATGTAGGAACATTATTAATGACTTCATTATTGATTTTCATGTTTGCTTTTGATGCCTTTTTAACTTTATTCCTACTGCCAAATATCATTGTTTTAGTTTTTTTAGTGTTAATGGTAAGTGCATTTTCTGAACACCATTTTGCAAATTTATCTAAATTCAATTGAAGTAAATGCTCAGCTTCTAAATGATTTTCATGCGAGCAATAAATAACTGTATCATCCGCATATAATTGGTATGACTTTTCATCCAATATATTATATAAGTCATTAACAAACACTATGAAAAATAATGGTCCTAAAATTGAGCCTTGTGGTACACCACAGCTGATTGACTTGAGATTTGACAGACTTTGATTGGCAATAGTTCTTTGAGATCTATTAGTTAAATAGTTTTCAATCCATTTCAAAGTAAGTCCTTTTATTCCAAGAAGATTAAGTTTTTTGATTAAGATTGAGTGATTCACGGTATCAAAAGCTTTCTTTAGGTCTATGAAAGTAGCAATAGTTGTTATTTTATTGTTCATAGATTTAAAAATATTGTCTGTCAAATTAGCAATTGAGTCAACAGTTGATAATCCTTTTCTAAATCCGTATTGGTTACTATTCAATATATCATTGTTTTCAAGGAAATTCATAATATGTTTATGAAAAAGTTTTTCTAATAATTTCCCAGGAATTGGCAATAGTGAGACTGGTCTATAATTACTTATACATTGTTTGTTACTACCTTTATGTAACGGTACAACAGTTGCAATTTTCCAGTCATCAGGAAATATACCAGATTTGATTGACAATTCAAAAATGTGTGTTAATTGAGGGATAAGAACCAAAAGTGCATCTTTGAGACATTTTGATGAAATTTTATCAATGCCTGAAGATTTTGTAATATCAATTTCTTTGACCAAATCCTTTACCATTTCCTTATTAATTATAAGGTCGGAAATGTCATCATCAGTAGGTAAAATATTGTGAGTCCATTCATTATTAAAGTTTTTAGCTAATTCTGGTCCAATATTTGTAAAATAAGTGTTTATATAATCAGATGTTTTATCTGGTTTTATAGTTTGACCATTATCATTTATGAAACTCATTATTTCAGATTTGTTTTTATTTTTTGGAATTATATTGTAGATATTTCTCCAAAATCTTTTTGGTTCATTTTTTGAAGAGATGAACTCATCTTCTAAAAAATTTCTTTTTGCTTTAATGATGATTTTTCCAACTTCATTTCTTATTTTTCTTGCTAAAGATAAATCTTCAGGGTCCTTCGATTTTTTTGCTCTTTTTAGTAACTTATCCTTGTCAATTATCATTTCCATTAAGTCCTTATTCATCCAGTCTTCTTGATAAGCTTTGATTTTGAAATTTTTCTCTGGACAGATTGAATCTAATATGCTAATGATATTATCAATCACAAATTTCCAACAATCATTCAGATTATCCAAACCAAAAAATGGTACCCAATCAATTAATCTTAGCTTCTCTTGAAATAGTTCAGTGTTGTAGTCTCTGTATGACCTACCAGTGAAATCCATAGAGTTATGATAATTTCTGATTTTCTTTTTTGTTACAAAAATAGCTTGGTGATCACTATAATTTAAATTCAATGTACCAGAATTACTGATATATTTTGCATTAGTAAAAATCAGATCAATACATGTATTGTTACCATATCTAGTTATTTCATTTATTAATTGTTTTAGTCCATAACCATTCATAGAGTAAATAAGATCTTTACATTCTTTTGAGTCTTTTTTCAATAAGTCAATGTTGAAATCGCCCAACAGAAATAAGTCCTTATTTTCTAGTTGTGAAACATCATTGAGAATTGATTGCAATCTTTCATTAAACACTGTTTGATTTCCTTGAGGTGGTCTATAAAGATTACCTAAAATAATATCTTTTTGTTTTTCAAATTTAATACTCAACCATTGAACTTCAATGTCTTTTGTACTTAGATTATATTTCGAAAATTCATATTCTGAATACACTAAATGATCTTTGATATAGATACATAATCCACCTCCTTTTTTTGGATTAACCTTATCAACATCAGACCAATTTCTATCAAGACGGACAATATTATAGCCTTTAATTTCGACAAGCTTATATAATTGCTAATGAATCCGATCTCAACAAAACATTTGTTAAATCACCTCATTCGCATAACATAACCCGTGCTGAAAAATCCGCCTTGCTAGATCTTTCTCATAACCCCCATATTGTTATCAAAAAAGCAGACAAGAGCGGTACGGTTGTAATTCAAAATCGATGGGATTACATCATTGAAGGTGAGAGACAACTCTCAGATAAGGTATTTTATAAATCGGTCTCTGAAGACTTGACCAGCAAACATAATGATGAAATCAACCAGACTTTAGATGACCTAACCACAAATGGTCAACTCAGTAAAAGCCTCAATCATAAATTGAAGACTAAATCTCCAAAAACTTCACAACTATACCTACTACCTAAAATTCATAAAGGTAAGGTACCGCCACCTGGAAGACCCATCGTCTCCGCTAACGGTTGCCCTACTGAGAAGATATCGGCCCTAGTCGATATCTACCTCAGACCATATCTCCCAAAAGTGAGATCTTATCTGAGAGACACTATGGATCTCTTAAATAAACTTGAAGACTTGGGCCCTATACCCCCTGATTGTATACTAGGCACCTTGGATGTTACTTCTCTATATACCAACATCCCCAACACGGAAGGTTGTTTAGCTATTTACAACCTCCTGCAATCCACCCAACAACCTACCTCTCAACAACTCTCAAATACCAGTATTTGTTGGCTGTTGTGGGCAGTGTTGACCAAAAATAATTTCCAGTTTAATGGCAATCATTATCTGCAAGTTAGTGGCACAGCCATGGGTACTAGAGTGGCACCCACATATGCCAATCTGTTTATGTCTAACTTTGAAGACAAGTATGTGTACACCTATGATAAACAACCCCTCCTATGGCTACGTTTCATAGACGACATCCTATTCATCTGGCCACACGGCCATGGTGAATTGGAGAAATTTGTGGACCATCTTAATGGCTCACATAAAACCATCAAATTCACTTCTGAGACCTCCACTACTAAGGTGAATTTCTTAGACCTCACTATCACGGTCAGAGATGACAACACGCTCAAAACGAGCCTCTTTGTCAAACCCACTGATAGTGCCAGCTATTTGCCCTATGACTCTGCTCACCCTAGGCATTATATAAGAGGCATCCCCTATGGGCAGTTCCTCCGAATTCGGAGGATATGCTCTGATGACGAAGACCTTGTCACACATTGTGTAACAAAGGGCAAACACTTCGTCCGCAGAGGGTATCCAATACCCTTTGTAGGCGAAGCCTTCCTGAAGGCCTATCGCCAAGAACGTAAGTCCTTACTGGCCCCTAAAGATATAGTCCAGTCAGAAGTAAGCCCCAACATCTTGGTCACCACATACAACCCAGGCTTCCAAGGCCTGAAAAATGTGGTGAATAAGAACTGGGATCTTCTCGGTAAGTCTTGTACAACACGTGCGATCTACAGAGAAAAAGTACTGGGTGCTTTCAGACGTCCTAAAAGTCTGAGAGACCACCTGATGAAGGCCAAACTCAGACCTGCGGAGCCCATGGCTCCGAAGAATGAGTCCAACCGGTGCTTAAGACCCAATACTTGCCGGTATTGCCCGAAACTAAACACTGATGGCCAGATTCTGTGTTCGGCATCGGGGCGCACGTATATCAGCACGTAGTACAATGTATGCTGCAGTAGCTCCAATTTAATCTACTGCATGACATGCAAACGTTGTGGCATACAATATGTAGACCAAACTAAATGCGAACTCAAGGTCCGCTTCTCAGCTCATTTTCTCAAAATCAGTAAAAATGACCCTGATAGTGAAATAGCACGGCATTTCAACTCGGCCAATCACACGGGCCTAGATGATGTCTCTATCCACATTGTGGATTTTATTTATGCAGCTCCTGAGTCTGCAAGAGCCAAATATCTGAGAGACCTCCTAGAGTTCAATTGGATACAGAGGCTCCACACAAATGCTCCAGTGGGGCTAAATGTGATGGACCTACTAAGGTCCTAAACAACCCTTCGATGCCACCCATTATACACTTGATATAGCCACGTCAAAAAAAATTTCTATCTAAATTTCATGTGTATATGGGCCTGTAAACTTTTTCCTATGAACTGCTGTTCAACCAGAACATCAAACAGATGTGAATAATTGACAAACATTGTCTTTTATTTACTATAGAATCCATATTCTATTTTATCTATATATTTTTGCCAGGCTGACCACAGTCTAAAAATATCTTGATACCCCCTCCCTCATAATTCTATATTATGAGAACTGTTTTTGTTGAGACACTGAGTTTATGTAACTTGCATTTTCTCATACTCAACTTTATTAAAATACAGCTTGAAAATTACCATGTATGAAACCGCCAATAGCAGTAACCCCCCTAGGGGTTAATGCCAATACTATGAACCCCTAACATCATCAACTTGATGATGTCACAAGTCATAGGCTGGTAACATAACATGTTACCATTTGAACATGACATGTAACCACACTGTAACCATGGGCGCCCCTGATCTGTCATAGAAGGCTGTGACATCATCAACTGTCACTTCTCAAGCGGTTGCTGTTGAGGTAACACCTAGCCACGTCCCACATATAAAATTGGTATAAATTAATGCCAAAAACTGCCAATGTTTTTGTAGGGATGGGATAGGGGGTGGTGTTGGGGGTATAGGGGAAGGAATAATAAAATGTTTAAGAGTGAGTTTTAAGAATTAGCGGCCGACCGGGCAAGAGCGTCTGTTACATGACCAATTTGGGTGTCGATATACCGCTTGTAGGCGTTTGACCGCCACCCCCCGTGTCTCTGTATCTCTACCTCCGAGCATCCCTGCATATGGGCCTCGTGACAGAGTGTTGTTGATCGATGCTGGCGCTACGTACTCCAAGTATGCACACACCATCCCGGTGGCGCGTGCCCCAAGTTGTCGCGCCTGTGCCCTGACCATGAGCATCTCCACTGCTGGGTCTGGGGGAGAAGATGTGAGAGTGATTAGCATTGAAGAAGAGGCAGGGTTCGACACATGTAAGGGTATAATGATCAACGAGGGAGGCTGCCAGCGACGCGTCGTGGGGGGTAAGGTGGGCGCGGCTAAGTGCGTCGGCGACTATGTTTTCTCTCCCCGGGATATGGTGGTAGGACAAGCGTACGTCCATGCGCGAGCACACTCCTGCAGTACTGGATTTCTGGCAGGACCCGACTGGAGGGCCTGGACTGCCGCCAGATTGTTGCATCTAATGAGGGGCCCCGTGGGGGTCCGGGTAAGAATAAGCCCTCAGTAGCCCCTGCTGATCATACAAGGCGACTATAGGGGGGACCCTGCACTGACCAAGTGGTTCTTGGGTTCAATTCCCGGTCAGTGCTTGGTTCGCTAAGGGATGAGGTACAGCAAAAATGATCGCTGGGTTTTGATCCCCTGCTGTTTGCCGCCCTGTCACCTTCATAGATTCTATCACCAAAGACAGAATTCGTCCCAACTAGTTTTCGCCGTGAAAATGACCCTGGCTGTCGGTACGGCGTAAAACACCCAACACTCACTCACTCACTCTAACGAGGACGTGAGATCCCCAGTCCCTTTCAGTGAGGAACGTGTGCATAGGCACGATAACGTTCGCCGCCTCCCACTCCGTGATGTTGACGCCTTGTGACTCCACCCGGGCCGTCTGCTGGCCGTATGCCAGGTGCCCGTCTGTGGCACCCACCCAGCTAAGGCAGGTGTCCATGAGGATTACCTTAGATGGTTCCGCGGGGGGAATAATGGCCCGTCCATTCCATTGCTCGCAGAACTGGATGAACCACTTTATATCGGCTCTCATCTTGGGGTCAACCTCCACCCTGGCCCCTCTAGCGGACCTCAGCCCGTTTAGGAGGCGGGATACGAAGGCTCGAGCGGGGGCGACGCACTTAGCAACAAAGAGTAAGAGACCGAGGAGGGACTGGAGCTCCTTCCTCGTTACACTGGTCCTACGGTGTAATGCCGTGACCCAATCCAGGACCCGTGTCACCTTATCCAGAGGGATAGACAGGGTCATATTTTCAGCATCCACCGCCACGCCCAGCCACTTGAGGGCTCTGGCTGGGGGCTGGGCCTTATCCTCCGCCTCGGGGAGGCCCAACTCACGGATGATGCGCCGGGCGATCCGATTGTGTGTACTCATCAGGCGCGACGAAGATTAAATCGTCGAGATACATCAATGCGTCTATGCCGTACAGGGCCATGATGTCCACCACGCAGTCCGCCACCTGCTGCATATGATAGGATGATGGCCCCGAAAGGCATTGACAAATCACAAAAGTGCCGACCCCCCCATGCGAAGCAGAGCAAGGGCCAGTCAAGGGGGTCGGACACAAAGTTCTTATATGCCCTCTCAATATCGATGGTCGCCAGATGTGTCGAGGGGCCCATTACCCGAAGTCGCTCAACCAAGTGCTCCACTGTAGGGAGGGTGTGATCACACTCCACCCTATACATCCCGTTCTTAACGATGAAGGCGTTGATCGAGTGGTCCTCTGGGAATGTCATGTCAGTGATGACCCTGTGTTTAGACGGGTCCGCCTTCTCCCTCTTCATCAAGGGGGAGATATGGCACCAAGGTTCAAAGATTGGTGCTTGCTGTGGGCCAATGACTCCATGCTTTCCAGACTCGGTCCTAAGAAATTCCTCTATGTGCTCGGAGAACTGTTCGGCGCTGAGATGATTTGGTATGTCCTTCATATCGGAAACCGGCCCCACATAGCCAAGGGGGAACCCGAATCTCATGAAGTCCAACAGGTCTCCCCTACCCCCCAGGATGTCGATGTAATGTTGCCAAACGGGGATGTTGAGTGTTGTAGGGATGGGGATCCTGGCCCCCTGTGCATTTGGAAGTCCAGTGTCCCTCACTACGCTATAGATATGAACCAGGGCTGGGTCGGCCCTACCCCCGACCATTTGTGGCCAGTTGGCGCGCCTATGCTCCGCCACCACCTGCGGGCGGAGGTCGGCAGGGCGGCCGAACGGGAGGGGGCCCTGGCAGGCCCTGCGCATCCTGTCAAAGTCCAGCCCAGCCCGTTCTGCGACGCGGTTGGCCGCCGGACGACTGACCCCCAGAGAGGGGTTGCCCCTCTTGTCCTTGGATATTTTAGGCACCACTGCCTCGTCGTCGTGCAGGGCGCAGGTCTGCGGGGGCTGGCCATAGTAGCCACCGTGCTGGTTGTATGCCGCAGGCGCCTGCCTGGCAGAGGGCTGTGTGGGTGGCTGCTGCTGCAGCTTCCTAACACGGCCGTGGACGTTGTGGCCTGGACACTGGCGGCCCACGGAGTTGCAGAAAGCACAGAAATTGTGACATATAACCTCGCGGAGCCCTGGTGCCTTTACCTTCATCGCCACCTGGGCCTGGGGCTGCGGGCGCCCTCCTCCCGTCATGGCTATGCAGATCCGACGGTTCTGTATTTCTTGAACATCGGCCCAGGAGAGAGTCCCCTTCTCCACCCCATCCCAGATGGACTGGGACCAATGCCTGACACCCTCCCATGGGCGCTCCATTGCGTCATGGGTTACATCCTGCAAATGTCTCATAATACAATCATGATCCTGTGCGCCATATGCACACGTATCCCGTAACAGGGTTACCATTGCATTTACGTATTCCATCGGCCCCAGCAAACACCGCGCGTCGAGCCTGTTTTAGCGTTTGGCAGCTCTCCCTCATGATATACATATAAGGCTTAGGGATGTCCCCCTCCGTAAATATATCAGAAATGCGTGCCTTACCCCGTACATGTGGGCGGTCGAACTCCTCCATGTCGAGCATGTCGTCCAAGTACCCTGCTGCATTCTCCTGTTGTCTGAGCTGCGCCGGCCTCGGGAGCGGGAGTCCCGGTCGTCTAGGTGCAAGCCTGTCGCGGTCCTGCCGTGGGGCCGCCTGGCGTCTGGTGGGGTGCTGGTGTTCGCACTGCTGGGGATAGAGTTTACAAGTAATAGATCGAGTTTTGCATTCATGCTTGCCACTTCAGACCTCACCTGGCCTAGGTCGCCCTCCAGTCCCCTTATGCACCCCATACACTGACCGTAGGCCACCGAGGCCGCCATAGACGTGCTGCCCGACTCGACCGACATGTCCTCTGCCCGCGACTCCTCCGTGGTCGTGTCGTCGGCCTCGTACCTTGGGTGGAATGAGATGACATCCTCCTCCTCCTCATGGATGCTCTCCCTCATAAGAACCTCGGCCCTCTTCTGGGCCGCCCGGGTCCTGGGACGACTCATGCCGTGCAACAAAAAGAACAATTTTAGTCAATCTGAGTATTTTCGTTCACTTATCTGAGCTCCGTGGCGAAGACCGGGTGCCTGGTGGCAGACCGAAGGTTGTGTTACGGTGTTGGAGAAATATTCAGGGAGATGTCATGGGATATTAAATTTAGGTGAAATGGAGGTGTGATATCAATGGCGGTTGAAACGGTATTTATAGAGGTAGGAGGGGATTGTGGGAAGGGGTGTATAGTGTATAAAATAATAGATAGGTGGGGGTATGGTGGTATACACCAGGTGGCAGCAATGAACCCCCCATTCAGCTATAGGCTGTATGGGGAGGCAATTCAGTCTTAACTTGGAATATCATTAAGAAATTTCTAACATTATTAGTTCTTCATGCAAAGGCCAGGCTCAGAGAATTTCAATAGAAAATATACATCCTCTGCTTATGTGCAAGGTTTCCTGTAATGATCCATGTTTCCATTGTCCATGAATCCATGAATGCACCTACTGGACCTGCTAAGCGGGGATGCATAATGGATGAGGCAGGTAACACCACAGAAGAGGTATCAGTTGATTGCTAAAGAGAAGAATTCTCAAATTGGGCTGCTATTTTTGGTTTGTCAGGCTAACAGGACAAGACAGGAACACCCCTGAAATGTTTAAAAGTGCTTTTCCGTAGACTTTACTTTGAGACACCTTTTTATAAGACCTACTGGTCAGCTGCATTAGGTCTTGAACTATGACCAGTTAGATTTGGGCCATATATAAGATATAACACATCAGAAGGTTTTGTTGTTTGATATCATTTATCTAAATTTGCCTATCCTATAATATTTTCTCCACTATTACAACCTACAGGCAGTCTGTTTTACAATGATTTACTTCCTCAATAAATACCATTCTCTGCCAATACTTCAGATAATTTGTCTTTAAGTTAATATTATCATTCCGACTCAGTATGGCTTCGTGAGATCTAAATCAACGATTGATGCCATCTTTGATCTCACTAAATTTATAACCGAGAATATTAACAATGAACAATGTGTCGGGGCATTGTATATAGATTTGGCCAAAGCCTTCGATTGTGTGAACCATGAAATACTCTTAGGAAAACTAGAATCCCTTGGAATTGGTAGAAAACTGCGAAAATGGCTTACGAGCTATCTGGGAAACCGGAAAATTCGAACAAAAGTGAATGGTAAAATATCGAGTACTGCTAATTTGTCCTTAGGAGTACCACAAGGTTCTGTTTTGGGACCTCTCCTCTTTATTATTTACATAAATGACCTCGGCACCATAATTACAGAGAATAATGCCAAACTTATACTGTATGCGGATGATGCGGTGATCAGTTATACCCATGAAGACATTGCTTGCTTACATCGTGTTCTTCAAAATATAGGTAAACAACTGGCAAAATGGTGTGTTAATAACAGGCTCTCTGTGAATTATAAAAAATCACAAGTTTGCATTTATGGTAAACGCTCAAAATTGAAGAGTATAACTTTTCCACCAATAATAATATCCACATATACCATAAAGAATTGTTTATCTTACAACTATCTAGGTGTGGTACTAGATGAATGTTTAACACTTAATCAACATTTAAGTCTTTTGAAGCGAAATTTTTATCAAAGAATTTTCAAACTAAATAAACTTAAAAATAATTTAAGTATTAGAAGTAGAATTAATGTCTACAAGCAAGTAGTACTTCCTGTAGTTGAGTATGCCGATTTTCTGTTAACTCTATGTACTCAGCATGAGTTAAAAAAATTACAAACTATGCAAAATACCGCCCTGAGAATCTGTCTAAATATCCATAATCCAAGGGATATATCTGTAGAGGACTTACATTTGAATGTGAGACTTGACTACTTGAACATTCGTAGGTTGAGCCATTTATTGATGATTATGTATAAGAACAAATTAAATTACTCTTGGACCCATAAAAGGAACCAAGCTAATATATGTACACGAGGTAATATAGTTTGTAAATTCCTAAGAGAAATTCCAAAGGTCACTGTCTACTATAAGAGTCCCTATTTTCAGGGATCGAAGATTTGGGATGATATACCAAATGAGATTAAATCATTTGAACAAAAGGAGGACTTTAAAAAAGGAATAAAGTCTTGGTTGTATATATATATGACTTAGACTACATGATGCCGACTTAACTTAGTCGTCTAAACTAAACTAATAATTAATAGGTGTGGACTATAGCCTGAAATGTCCTGATGATTATTGAACTGATTATTGAAAATGTATGTGTATACTTACTGATTGGATAACTTAACTTAGTTATCTAACTATTTTGCATATACATTAATACTGCCTTTATGATAACTTAACTTAGTTATCATCCATTTACCCATCTGTGCATCTATCACTGTTTACATTTGCTATCCCATGCCATTATGTGCCAGAGATTAGATTATATAGTATCACTTATCCTGCTCTCCTTAACTTAGGATGCATCGATTCCATTATACCTGATTATATTATGTAATATGTTCACTTACATGGAAGATCATCATTGATGAATGTGGTTTAATAAATAAAAAAAAGAAAAAAAAAAGTTCAACATTGATCATAAAGTTTATTTGTATTTTCATATCCATGGTCCAATGGTTTGACGTTTTGGGTATACTAGGTAGAACAGAAAATTCATGTGCTTTAAATATAATTTTTTATTTGGGCCTACATCTCCCAACTCAGTAACTTTTATGACATTCAGGTAAAATTCAATGGAAAGTTATTTCATGTGCTGAACAGGCATTTCAGTATGAAAGGGCTAAAGTGTGTGAAGCAATTGAGATAATGGAAAAGATCTATAAGTGTACCACGACGAGAGGGGCGAAGAGGTTGGGAGGTCAGTTTAAGGTGAAGGAAAGGTGGATGGAGCTGGAGGAAAGCAGAATGAAGGAAATACTCTTAGCCAAATTCATGCAGAATGCAAAGGAGAAGGCATTACTTACTACTAATTATTTGAGTAACAGAACACAGGCTACTCGGGTAGGAAATATTATCTCATCACCTTGGAATGTGGGGTCTATCAAGGGAGCCCTCTAGGGCCATTATTGTTTATAATTTATATTAATGATGTGAGTAATATTGTTGACAACATCTACTGTAACATGTATGCTGATGACTGTGATTGTGTTAGTAATGGAAGGGATCAATAGGAGGCAGTTAAAAACAGTGTGTATAACCTGCAAAAGGTGTGGGGATGGTGTAATAAAAACAAAATCACACTTAATAAATTAAAGACGGAGCATTATGATTACTGGTCCTAGAAATATTACAAAGGAGTTTAACATCTGTCTAACTATGAATGATTGTATAGTTCATAATGATGGTCAGTATCATTATCTTGGAATGTGTATAGATCGTGGCCTGGTTTTCGAAAAACTGATTTCTATGGTAATGGCAAAGGTAAATAATAGTTTAATTACACTGATGAAATTATGACAATTTATTGATAAACCAACATCTTTATTACTGTACAAACAGATGATTTTGCTCCTACTTGATTACATAGGCTTTGCATATGATACAAGCACACAGAAAAAAATGGCGAAGTTGCAATCGTTACAGAATAGGGCCATTAAGATAATATTGTTACATAATGGATATATATCTACTGTTGAAATGGCTGAGTTACATAGTGAGTTATCCTTGAGTATGTTGTAGAAAATTGGTTCTGCTAAAAATGATGTATAAATTGTGGCAGCTAAATTATTATAAAGTGGAAACAAACAACTGAGTGGCTGATACCGGCGTCAGAAACGACTGCCTAGAAAAACAATTTTATTGAATGGCATTCTGGTAATAATTCCAGCAGCACAACGGGAGGTGTCTGACCAGTAGACTGGATGAGTGGTAACTAACAACAGGTCTGCTTGGCAGTTAAGAGGTGGCTAAACAGTGGCACCACCTGGGGAAATAACACCTCCCTAATCTACACTCATATTTGAATAAATATCTCACATATAAACTGAGTAGATATAGCTCAAATGTAGAGAGAAGGACAGTAGGTAAGGTACTGCGTAATAGAAAAATACATTTCAAATTGATTTCACTAATAAAGATAAGGTATATAGAAGCCCTTATTACCAAGGTGTTAGATTATGGAATGAACTGAGTGATTCTGTACAAATTGTTGATAATTTAGAGATATGTTAAAGGATGATTAAAATGGTGATATAATTCATTGAAATATTAGTGTATAGAAAGGACTGTCTGATTTATGATACCACATATTTCCTTTATTGTATGTATTTATTATCATAATTGTTTATTACTTTGATCATCTTTAATAGTCAACTACATTGGAAGAATTTCTTGTGCTGAAGAGATGTTTAAATGGGAAATAAAATTAAAAACTCAGAAAGTTAAGCCTGCCGCTGCTGCTCCCATCTGCTGAGACAAGCTCAGTGCGTTTTTTTTTTTAACTTATCATATTCCTAGCATTATTGGCTCCCGAGTCCACCCCCCTGCAGATGTAAGTAGCCTCTTTGTATATACCAGCCTGTGTGTAGCAATACCTACAGATGTGTAGGGAGTGGGAGGAGGGTTTCTGTATATTGGTTCCATGCCCTGTTTAAACTCCCCACATGGAATGACTCTCTCATCCTTAGGGGCATTCACAGTCCATAGTCATACCCAAAGAGGGTTTATCTGGTCATGGATGGTCCTGCTCATACATCTCCCTCGCAGAACATTAGTGTCAACTCTGTGGTCATTCCAGTAATCTGATATGGGGGCTGGGACTCCAAACCGCCTGTTCCAAGGCTGCTGTGGGCTGTATACTATAAATGAGGGGAAGGGGGTGACACATTTCCTCCAGCTGGTTTATCACACTGGCTGTCCATTTCTTTCCCTCTGCACCTCTGACCAGGTCAGTGTGTGAGTACACTTACATTGAGCAACGAGTATAGACTTTCTATAACACTAGAAAAGCTCCCGGGAGCACACATTCCAAACCTATGCACCCGGCGGATGCACAATTTCAAACCTTAATATCGGACACTGCCTAATACTGTGATAGTAATGTGTTCATAATATTATAATGGTTTTATCATAATTATTGTGAAAGCTTTCAACACTGGTTCCTATGGGAAGAATTAACATTTATTTTTCAATCAATCATGAAAAGTCTTTAAGACGTGAAACATTTGATATGTGGATCCACTCCACAACGTTCCTAAAGTACATTTTACTTGCTTAAAATGTTTGTTGATTCATTTAATATTCCACAAGGTCTAAGGTGGATCATATAGATTACAGTATGGTTTGGAAACCGAAAAACTCTGGGCTATTCGTCTTTATTTTGTGTATGATAGTAAACAGATTAATCAAATATGGAGTATAGAAAAGGAAAATTATCGGACAAATTATCAGTTGAATTTAACAAAAGGATTTGGATGCCACTGCAAGTCCTGCCATCCCCAATTATTGTCCGCGGACACTAAGACAGTACTAACCTTGCTTTTGATGCCAATCGTGAACATTGACATAATTCTTGATTTTATATCGCCCAGACCAGCTCTGAATATTAACAAGTCATAATGTCTGTCCTGGAGCGTAGCTTCCATAAGAGGCGAAATAGTCTTAGGAATTTGTCATTAAGTATGAATAGAACTATGTGAAAACGTCTATCACTGTTGCTGGGTGCCTCAAAGTGCCAAAGACCAACTTTGACCTTTTAGGTGCCGGTATTTTTCAACTTGTACCAACACTATTTGAAAGCACCATAACTTGGCAAAAATCGAATTTTTTCATCATTTTCAAACTTCAAAATGTCACTTTTGTAGGATGTTTTTGAGAAAAAATGGAATGGACTGTTCTTCCCCAGATCTGGAACATTCACCAGGATGTATTCATTTCTCTGTAAAAGTTCACATTTCTGAGAAAAAAGGGCGGACAGGACAAGTAAAATCTGAAAATCACAAATCTTCAGTAGTTAACTTGTTCCCAGCGAGACATACACATTTCCTATGTCTAAAGTATCACTCTCCAGGTACAAGCGTCTTTTTATCATTATTGGAGTACAGAGACGAAATGTCATTTCGCCTCTAAATAATCCATTATAATTATGTATTCCATAATGCCTGTCTATGCCGATTTAAGGTGTACAAAGCGCTGAAACATGGAGGATGGAGCCTGCCATACTGGCAAGGACCATGCCATGTGGCAAGCGCTGTGGTTTGACAGCGTGAAAGAGTGGTCTGTGATCCACCCCTGAAGGGAATGCGATGAAAAAGAATGCAAAGAATAGCGTGAATATCAGGCTTTATATCGATTTATTTTGCTAAAACAGGTCGCCAACATCAATAAGATATCAACATTAACCTGTCTTCTGATTTAAATTGAGTGAAACACATGGAAAATAAATGAAATACCGGCTCATCCCCAACTGAGTTTCAGGAAAGAGCACCAGCGCCCACCATGCTCACCGTCTTCACCCTAATCATCATATTCATAAGCTCAAACGTATAGGTTTTCTAGTTGGTGGAGAAGATGTAAGACAGGTTGACCGCTGTCTTTACTATCTCCAAGCACAGTCGATTTTTGAAATATTGCTTTTACACTCATCCACCTAGCCCTCCCCTTTTCTATCCCCTACAACTGGAATCAGATCGAAAATCCATCGCTTCTTCCGGCATTTCCAGATATAGTTTAATGGCGTCATCAGCCTAAATGACCAACTTATCACCTCTGGGTGAGCATTTGAATTGATTGATTATATTTAGAAAAACCCAAGCGTCAGTGATGCCCGCAGAAAAAGTTACAAGGAGACTACCCCCTCCCCTCCCCCCCCCCCCAAAAAAAAAAAGAAAAAAAATGTTGATGGTGTATTCACATGCCTGTCAGGTCAGCATGGTGACTTGCCCCAAGCTGGAGCCGGGCCTATGTAGTCTTCTGGTCTCTAGGTTCGCATTGGGTATCAATACCCCAAAATCAGCATATTGCCTTGTCTTTCCCTGATTAATAAAGGTTAAAGCTATCAACCACAAAATGATATCAACAGATAGGTCTCATACACTTGTATGTCGTAAAATAAGATTTGGAAGTCAACTTGCAAAAATTGAGATGTGAGAGACAAAATTCAGGGCTCATGAAATTAAATGTGTGATGTACCCCAATATAGGCTACTCAATATTATTTTTCTTTAGATATAGGACCTTCTATATAGATCTTGTGCAGATATTGTCACGTGATCACTCTTTGGTGATCACCACGTGGTGATCATGACCATATGGTTGAGAACAAATAAGAAATGTATCAATTCTAACTGATACTAATTGTTGATTTTGATTCAGTGAGATTGTCTTAAGTAAATATGGCATAATTAATAATTTTCTCTAAATTCATGAAAATTGCAAATAATACTGATCACCAATATGGCGGCCAGCTCATTTTGAGAGATGTGACGTCATCTGCACAATGTCTATATAGCAAGGGACCTACACCTATCATTAACATTATCACGACGAAAATCTAATACTTGACTTACATGACTGTGATGAATTAGGGGGTAATTAGGGTATTCTCGTCCACCTAATGCGTGAAATAGGGCTTGTAGTAAATTTAGCATCTATATGACTAATGTCTTTTCCTTTTTTAATCATTTGTGAAAATGTTAGGTCTCAAAGACGTATGCTGTATGAAATTAGACACCTGTGAAAAAATACCCTTACTACCCCTATGTTTCGAATTTTAGAATTTTTTCAAAATTATATAGGGACAAATAAAGCCTGTATTCCACATGCCGATAAAGTTCAAATAAACATAAGAAAGCTCTTACAGTTCTCTTTCATGTATGGTTTCATGTCATATTCTCAAAGAAAATCAACCAAATGCAAAATCAGCAGCATCAAATACGGTATGTGGAATACGACCTTATTTAGGGTGTAATTACCGAAGTAAGATATCTTATGACTTTTTACAATTCGTGGTTAGGAAAGAAAGAAAAGGGTAAAGGACAGACTTCTCTGATGAGGGTCTCAACCCAGAGAAGTCTGTCCTTACCCCGGCGGTCGTCCCCAGCCACCACATGGAGGGGTATCAGATTGCAGTGTCTCACTTTGGGACGTTGAAGTCCGGAACGGAGCTAGGCTGTTCACACCATCATTCATTTTGGAATTGGGATCACTAGAAAGTCTCATTCACCAAATTTGCCATCATCATGTCCAGTACAGTCCCAATCCCTGGTCATGGTATGCTCTGCCAAGTGTTGGGGTGTAATGAACATTGAGGAGCTCAGGCCCGTACCCAGGGTGTGCGGTGGGGGGGGGGGGGGGGCAACTTCTGACTATATTTTCAATAATTTTAACTTGAAAAGGGGGGTGGCAAGGTTCCACAAGTGGAAATTTTCAATATTTTCCTACTAATTTGAGGGGTTTTTACTTTTCATTTTGGAAGGGAAGGTGGAACTTTTGGAAAAATTTCCTTAGGCCCCCCCCCTGGTTACAGGCCTGGAGCTGATTACCCCTAGGGTCACGCAGCATATTAATTAATGTAATATGTATTCATTAAAATACAACGTGGCCCTTGCATCTATGTTTTTCTATAGTTTTAAGGCCTGGCTGGATAGTTCCCTATCTGTTGTCTACCCCGATGGCCATTAACTCCTACCTGTGTAGCTGGTCAGCCATGTAGTAGTCATAGTGGTTCCCCCCTCCCCCAATGTCTTCTGCCATAGAGAGCTGGCAGGAAGGGTAGGGCCTCTGGCTCATAGCCTTGTATGCAGGCTGGGTCATGTACAGTGCAGGCATGTGGTAGCCTTCCGGCTCTGCCCAAGGTTGCCCCCATCATTCTCACAGATCCACTGTTGCTATCGAATTCAAGAGACTGTCTGTGGGTATTAATTCTAAGTAGCCCATGAAACATTTTTAACCCATCTTTACCACAAATGGCTGATTTAAGTGCCAAAATTAAAGTCCTTGGTTCAGTATTTGTAACAACCCTATCCTTGCTAGAGGTGTAGATGGAGTCCTTGTCAGACCACTCTTGAGGGTGTATAGAACTATCTGGGTTGCTGCCATTATCAGTATGTAGTGGGCCATCAAGGTTGGCTATCAAGGTGGGCCTGAAGGTCAGCCTGTGCCTGCGGACTGCTGTTATCTCACTGTGAGGGCTTGTAACAAGGTGCTTAGAGAGAGGTCTGTGTAAATGCAGCAGAGACGTCTGAGCAACGTGACTGGAAGTGGCTGGTACTTGTATGTCATGGCCTGAACTCTGGCTATAGACCTTTTGCAGATGTGGTCATTTGACCCGTTAGACCTCACATATATAACATTCATCAAATGCTTGACATCCCCAGGATTTCCATTGATTTCCCTCTGGAATTCCCAAATTTCTTGTAATTGAGGAGCTTCAAATAATTACCCACCCCTTTCAATTAACATCATCATAATGGGTTTTGTAGCATTGGTTAGAGAATTAGATCAGCTTTCAAATGATATATTATTCATTCCTATACATTAGATATTTATAAAATTGTTCTCTTTGGAATAATTTGGAAATTCTATTGAAAATTTTCATTTTTCCAGTTCAGTTGGAAAGGGGAAACTACCCATGGGCGGCCATGGCCGGATTGAGGTCTAAATGGTTAATGAATTCTAAATTATGCACAATGTCTTTAGCCCATAGTCTCTACCATTGGAAAGCAAATACAGGTAAAAGTTAAGCAAAAGTGTGGCTTGACTTACTATAGTGTCTTCAAGGTGGTAGTCTCTTGAATGTATCCAGCAAGTTCTTTAACTGAGATGAGATCCAGACCACAACTGGACAACCTGTAAGTAAAAAGCATAAGAAGTAATTCCAGATGATTTTAGATTTTAATTCTCACTCTTATTTATTTGACACATGCAGTTATGTCTCAGGTTTCGAGAAATGTCCTACTAGGGCAGGGGTTCACAGGGGTCCCAGAATGATGAGTTGGGGAGCCCAGCACCAGAACCAAAGAGCTTGTTTCTACAAAGAATAATTATTTGTCTAAAGCTAGAACATTACATTTTGAATAAAAAGGTTTGTCACATTTAGAGCCACAAAACCTCAAAACATAATATCTTTTAAAATTTGCAGTAAATTATTAACAATTTTCCCCCCAGCTAGGGGGCCCTCTAGACTCCTAAGCAGTGTAAAGTGGGACCCCAGGACACTAAAGAGGGTGCTCTGGACCCCAAGGCACCAAATTTGTTGAAGCCTGTGTCTCATACAATTTTAGAAACAGTTAAGATATGTTAAAAAATGCCCTGTCTTCGTATACACTCTTCCCTTAGATGTCTTTTTGAATTTTTCTTTAATTTTATCTATTACATACCACCAATAAAGATAAGAAGGTACCTTGAAAAATATTGAAAAATACAAAATGCACTCTTTTACTAGAAACATAAACAAATACCCTGAATACATCAATATGTTACAGCAACAGTTGGTTTTAGCCTTAAATACATGATTAGCCTTAATTACATAAACACTATCTTGTATGACGGATGTCAATGTTATTGACAATATGAGGTTGTTATGTTCTACATCATTGTCAAATCTTGCAGTGGAGGTATATCATACTATGACAATATTGTTTATGTCAATACTATCACTTTAGGCACACTTCTAAATGTAATAACGTTTGTGCTGTCCTTTGCTGCATTACAAAATGTATACATAAATAAAGAATTCAATAATTGGAGTAATTATTCTATCAAACTTTGATGAATTTCTATTGTATGGTTACTAAGCTTGCATAAATTTGTGCTTATTTAGAACATATTTTTGATTTATAAGACTTCTGCATTTGCAACAGTTGTAGTATGTAACCATTTGTGGTGTAAACAAGCCAAATTAACCTTACATGTATTTTTGTGCCTATTTAACACATATCCTCTTACATTTAATAGTGTTTTCTTTTGATTTAAGCTGGACGAAGATGTATTTATGAATAAACATATATTATTCAACTCTTTTTCAACATATATTATTCAACTTTTTGGGGAAAATTAGAAAATACGATATGTGTTGCATTATTGAAGGCATTATGTATTGTCTGGAGAACTATCATTCAGACACCAATATAACCCTTCAATTACCATCTAGGACTGGATTCTTTATCACTCTTCCACTCTTTCAGGTTCAGTAGTTCATAAAAGCCTATTGACCCTATTGTTTGTGGACAGCCCAGTTTTGATTCTGGATGGGGAACCACTTTATGTTCCCCTTGTGATAACAACATCAAATGTCTTATGCCACTATCTGTTGTGTGTCTGGCCCTTTCTATGATGGCAGGCACAACATCTGCCTCGGTAAAAGTGTAGGACTATGGTCACTAGATTTGATCATCCTGGAGCAAAGTGAAACATCTAGTGCTCAAGAACCACTCAGTCTGGTGGTTCAAACCAACAAAGGACAACAGGGGTGGGGTGATGAAGTGGTTCTGGCATTCACCTGACATGCAGGCCACCGGGGTTCTCTCCTGGGCTTTGCTACTATTATACAGGATTATCTAAGGCTTATAGAGAGCCAGCAGCTGTTTTGTTTATGGCCTGTCTATGGGACCATCCATATTAAAGATCACCTGCCTTGGTAAAAGTTTAGAGTACGATCTCACCTACACATCTAGATTTGATCATCCAGGAGCAAGAGTCAAACAAGCCAGTGCTCCAGAACCACTGAGTCTGGTGTTTTAAACCCAACAAATGTATACCACCCTCACTCTTTCCAGGCCTATGGACCACCTAAAGAGTCTCCACAGTATGTTAAAAGTCATCTGTATATACCTGTGTAGTGCTTGTTTAGACCACCACCCACCACCTATGAGTGAGAACTGTCCGTTTGTCAAACATGAATTTTCAAAACAAGAGGTAAATGAATAACATGACCTGGAAGCTGGTACATGGTAGTACCAGAAACAAAAAAGAACCCTAAGATGGTGCACTTGCTAAAAAGGTGTCACACATTGCTGGTGGTACTGCCCTAGTAGTGAGAGTGTGCAGAGCTACAAGACTGATTCACTACCATGTGGGATGGCAATGATCTAAAAGTGTTTATTTCACTCATATATGGTGAGATACATGGCAACATACATGTATAAAGTATTATCGAGGGAACTAAGAGTGACTGATATGACTTCTCCCTCATTGGTTTTGAGAGGTGTGGAGGGGACAAGTGATGACATACATGACTTCAGTCTTTCATATGTGGAAGGGAGAGGTTTGGAAGGGACAGGTAATGACTAACATGACTTGATCGTGACTGTATGTTGCCAGCTGCAGGAGAGGCGTGGAGGGGACAGGTAATGACTAACATGACGTCTCTCTTTGACATGTGGCCGGGAGAGGTGTGGAGGGGACAGGTAAAACTAACATGACTTCTCTCTTTGATATGTTGCCAGCTGCAGGAGAGGTGTGGAGGGGACAGGTAATGACTAGCATGACGTCTCTCTAACATGGCCAGAAGGGTGCGTTGACATGTGGGTGACTAACAGAACCTCCCTTTTGATGTGTGGCTTGGTAAGTCACTTAGATGACAGGGATAGACTAGCCTATTTATAACATTAATGTGTATCCTAGTAGGATACACATTAATGTAAGATTAGGGGGACTAGTACTGAATTCCTGAAAAGCTTTATGGAGCCATATTTATGCAACAATGTTTGTTTTACATAGGTAAATACCAGGTCATGAGTGTTTAAACAAAGGAAACACTACGAAAATGCAATATTGCATCCCTAATTTAAGATAATTCACAGCTATTAATTATCTTTCTATCAGAAATTTAAAGGTCTCTTAGGGTAATCATAACCTGTATTTACATTGAAATAAACAGAAAATCGTAAGTAAAGTTGTAATTTCTTTATTACATTTTCTGTTTTTGGAATCTGTTCCCTATTTTCATAATAGATCTGGGCCCATTTCTTCTTAACTGATTTTAGGAAATTAGGCTAATCAGGTAAAATTTGATTACTGTTTCATAATGTCTGATTCTGTCTTTTCTCTAAAAGAAGTGATGTCATTTGAAAATAACCTTGAAAGGAATTGTTAAGTCTAGTAACTTTAAAAACAATATGAATGAGACATTAATCGAATTTCATGCGATTAGCCTAATCACTGAAATCAGTAATTACCAATACATTTTAGGGACACTATTACATACATACAGAAGACAGGCAGTCTACTTGTACTACATTATTTGTTATAAATTGTAATTACGTTTTTCTCACTTCATATTAGCAATACTCGACTAAATACTCCATATTTTAAAGGTATCAATACATATCTATATATCTATATAAAATCCAAGAAGGGACTTGAGAGCATTAACAGTTCTAGGTGTCACCACTTCAACAACCAACCACTAGGTGGTGATCTACACTCTGTTCACTTCCCAGTCAGAGCCTGAAGAGAACACATATACATGACTATCCCAGAATTTATGATGCTGTCACAAGTCCATAGACAGCTGTCTTTCACATCCGGGATATTTATTGCTTGCAATTGTACAAGCCCAGCATTATGTCTACTTTCCGGCAAGAGTGGCTTTCTCCTGGTCAGGATTTTCAAGTTAAGACTAACCTACATTATGTGGAATACTTGGAAGACCAGGTTTTGTTTTTATCTATTTATTAAATCAACTTCACATACAGTAACGTTTATATTCTTCCAGTTGATAGGTATGATGGTATGATAATGGATAATATTTTAAACAACATTGATAATGAATAGGATGAATACAACAAATAAATAGAGCAAGATGCCCCAAAGAGGATAGACATAGCTGGGTAGTTTCTATGAACGTCATCCATATCAATAAGACATTAGTAGATATAATTAGCAGTGTTGGGTCAGCAACAGGTCAGTCTGTTGATTTTAATGCCGCTTTAAACCTTACTTTGGTAGTTGATTTTTGGACTTGTTCAGAGAGCATTTCCCATAGTTTACTACCCCGATAGTAAGGACTATTTTGGACCTTAGACAATTTAGTTTTAGGTACTAGGAATTTATTCTTATTAGTGCTTCTCAAATTAACATTTGGCCTAGTCACATCTATCCTTTCTGGGAGCTTACTTTGTCTATACACCAACGATAACGTATGCTCATCCCGTCTAACATCGAGGGGGCATATACCATAATTGTGAGGACCATGATGGTGTGAGTACGTGTTGAGTCGGCGCTCCAAGTAGATTGGTGAATTACTAACGACAAACGGGAAAACTGGAAAATTATTCATCGTCAGTACCTCCATGAACATTCTTAGCTGTGGAGTGTGTGGAAAACTAACGTAAAAAATGTCGAAAGAAGGAAAAATGATACTCAGAAGTCACAGTCCGAGTACCTTACCACCAGAAAAGGCTGAACCTCCAACAATCACAGATATCTACAACTTATTACGATCCACAAAGGAGGACAATGAGAAGAATTTCTCAAGAATGGACATGAACTTCCAGAAAGTTAATGCGAACCTTGAGACAATGAGAGGAGATGTCAAGGATAACAGAAAGGATATAGACGAACAGAAAGAAGAAATGAGAGAACAAACAGGGAAAATTGGTAAGCTACGAACCGATTTTACTGGCCTAGAGGACGCCCTGAACGACCAGGTAAAAATATCAACTGCCCTCCAGTCAGAGCTAATTGAAGCTAGACATGCACTATCCTACCTTCAAACAAAAGTAGTAAGGGAGGAACGAGAGTAGAAAAGGTCAAATATTCTGATCCACGGCCTGAAAGAAGAGCCAAATACCACTATAAGGATAACCATCAAAGATCTATTAGCACATATGAAATCGCCAATCCGTGTGGAAGACTGCAAAGCCATTTGCAGGTTAGGCCAATTTGACGCTGACAAGAAAACACCTCGACCAGTACTTATAGTGTTACTTAGTCCTACATCCAAGGGAGACATTTACAAGAATATTAAGAACCTCAAGGACATTATGAGTTGGAAATCAGTCAATATTGTGGACGACCTAACCCCAGAACAGCTAAATCAAAAGAGAGACTTGCAATTCGGCTGTGGTTATAGACTACATCAAATCCATTTAATAGACAAAGACTGCCCCGGGAAAAACGTTTTTGGCCTGATACTGATGGAAATACGCTAGGAATTACGTAAAATATAAATTCACTGGCTCCTTCTGACTGCCCTGTGACGAGACACTTCTAAGACTAAATTCTTTGGTCTGGCCTAACTTGGGTTATACATAGTACAATGTGACGGTGCCTGCTGGTAGTAGATTCGAGAGGCCGGGATCTCCTAGGGGACATTGACAATTACTGCGAGGTAAATAGTGTTGATTGCTGTTTTGAAACAGATGTGAACCCGGGTGCGGACATTGATCGCCTGACTAACCGTGCGGTGGATATATTATCTAAGAATAAATATGATAAGGTTGTGTTCTCAGGAGGTGTGAATAACTTAACTGAAAAACATTTGTCCAGCCAAATCACTCCTATTTTTACAGAAGTTGGTAATTTAGTTGAGGTCTTAACGACCAAATTTGAGTCCACAAAAGATAGAATAAAAGAGTTAACAGACCAGGTTATTATATGCCAAGTAGTAGGATTGAACATAAACAAATAAAATTTGTTAACATCACATCTACGAACTGATTACAATGAACAACAACAGGTGATCAACGAAGCATTGATTCATTTAAATAGAGCTATTGTATCGATAAATATGGACTCAACATGTGCCAACACCGTGGATCAACAACACTATACATAAAAGAACAAACGGCCGTTTGGTGCATAGATACAATCTACTTTATGATGGTATAAATTTGAACGAAGAGGTTAGACCAAATTGGGCCAAAAAAATAGTCAAAGCCATTAATATATAATATGCATAACTTCCAAATGATTAAGGACGAATAAGATCTGTTTTGATCCCGGAACTGTGCTCTAAAAGCCTCTGCCTTGTTGAAGACGGGGTAAACTAGGGAATGGTTCTGTGGGTTATTACTTTATTATCAGTACTTTAAGGATAAACTACTGATGACTATAAATCTGGCCTTATATTTACATTGATAATACCTGACACATTTGATTTGAACTGATGTTATGGCTGAGGACCAACAGGCTAATATCGTTCGACATATAGTTGTAAATTCAATTGAATATTTTTATAATTAACTTAATTTGATTTCATCTGATGATGTAATAATTTGGAGCGTTGATTCTACTTGCTTCACACTATGAATTGATTGCAATATATGTGTTGTCTTTGTTCATTGTTTGGAGGAAGCATTGTTTGCATAACCTCCTTTGAATCAATACATGATATTTGTTTGACTTGCCATGATATGCCATGCGTGGTACCTATCTTTGATATTTTAGATACGCTGGCTTTGTTTAGGTATGGTTAATTTTTCAGATTTGAAGGGGTTAATAAATATGCACACAAATACTAGAAGCCTATTAGATAAAAAAGATCAGGTTGAATGCTATTTATATATGAACAATATTGATGTTTTTACCATGATTAAAACTTGGCTTAATGAAAATATACCCAATAGCATTGTGAATATCCCTGGCTATCAAATCATTAGGAATGATAGGTCAATTACAGGTATTGATGGTGGAAGTAAAGTTGGAGGTGGTGTCGGTATGTATATAAGAAATGATATTGATGTGAAAATAGATCATTTAAGAAATTTAAATAGATGCAATGGACACATTGAATCGATTTGGGCTCTAGTAAAACTGAAAAATAATAAACCTATTTATATCTGTTCACTATAGCGCCCTCCTAAAGGCAATATTAAGAACTTTATTGAAACAATTTGTGCCGATGTTGAACACCTACTTAGTATAGATGATAGGGAAATTTTTATATTAGGAGATATCAATATAAATATGTTAAAAACTAGGGAAAAAAATTCTAAAAACTTTAAGAATTCTATGTTGGAACTTGGTTTGAAACAATATATTACTGTACCAACACGTTATACTACCAATAATACTAGCTCATTATTGGATGTTGTCTGTACTAACTCTAATATCATCCAACAATCAGGAATTGCAGGTTGGAGTGTCAGAGATCATGAATCTATTTTTGTACACAGGAAAAAGTGCAGTGCTCCCAAATTACAAACATATTTTTATGGAAGGATTGGATATCTAATGAGCTTTTAGAACAAATTAAAAATAAGGACAAATTATTAGCCAAAGCTAAGAGATCCAATACAGATAGGGACTGGATTCAAACTAGGATGGCTAGAAATAATGTTAGCAAATTGGTGAAGAGGGCCAAGGGTGACTATAATAGGGAAAAATTGACGGACAATGCACAAGATCATAAAAAATTCTGGCAAAATATTAAAACAGTTCTCCCTGATAATAAAAAATCAGATGGTACTTCGATTAATTTAATACATGAAGGATACAATATAGATTCAAATGCGACCACTGATTATATAAATGATTATTTTCTGAATATAGCAACCAAATTGGCTGTTAATCAGAAAGGAGCCTTGATACCAACAACATCAAAAAGACCTGCACTTTTTAGACTAAAACCAATCGAGTTGGATGATGTTAGAAAAGAGATAGCAACAATTGATACTGCTAAATCATCAGCAATACCATTATTATCTTCTTATGCTGAAGATTGTTTTTCAAACTATCCCTGATTGTCTGCTACATATATGTAATCTTTCAATTAAGACTGGAATTTTCCTAGATACATGGAAGAATACTATGGTAATTCCACTTGATAAAGGTGGCAATAAGAATGATGTTAGTAACTTGAGACCTGTGTCATAACTACCATTATCAGGGAAAATTTTGGAACGATTTATTCACACTCAAACACTACAATACTTAGATGAAAACAAAATTTTGACTAAATACCAGGGGGGATTCAGACCAGGTCATTCTACTATTTCAAAAGTCTTTGAATTATGCAATCTAATAACTGACAATACCGAAAACAATAAATTATCTTTAGCCTGCTTTGTGGACTTTTCCAAAGCATTTGACACTATTAACCATGACATTTTTAATGAAAAAATCATACATTTGGGATTTGATATTAATTACAAGTATGAACAAGTTATCTAACTCACAGGTCTCGAGTTGTAGTTGCTAATAGTAAAACTTCACTACCTAAACATATAAGGAATGGCGTGCCCCAAGGTAGCATAATTGGGCCATTAGCATTTTTAATCTATATAAATGACATGGTAGACAATTTAGTACACTGTAGGGCATTGTTATATGCCAATGATACCGTTCTTCTATCCTCCCACAGAGACTTTTCGATTGCAGAACAAAATCTCCAGGAAGATATAAATAAAATGTCCTTATGGTACGAACACAATAGATTGACTACAAATAGTAAGAAAATAAATTTAATGATTTTTGGTAGCAAAAACAAAATTAAAAAGTTACAGGATCCGGATATACTACTCAATAGGGAAAAGCTAATATCTGTGGATAACTATAAATATTTGGGTATGACTCTGGATCCTGAACTAAATTTTGGATTGCACCTATCAAATGTATTAAATAAAATTACTTACAAAAGTTATATATTACGGAAGATAAGGAAATATTTAACGGCAAATGCCAGCCTGCATATATTCAAAGCCATGATATTACCATACATGGAGTATGGGGATATTCTCTTTAGACATAGTAATGTTCAGAAACTAAAAAAGATGCAAATTATACAAAATCAGAATTTAAAACTTTGTTTGAATCTGATGCCTAGACATAACAATAAGGATACTCATATCCTGGCCAACCTAAATTTGTCGGAGGATGGAGAAATTCACATTTAATGAATTTTATGTATTCACTATCAAGGGATCCTGAATACCGGGATTTAAGGCTACTACCATTAAGGAAATATGATGCCCCATTAATCAAGATACCTGATTATGCTAAAAGTAAATCTCAAAAAATGGCATTGTACTCAGGGACTTCAGAATGGAATGAATTAGATGTAGAGACTAGAAATTCCCCTTCACTAGAAAATTTTAAAAGTAGACAAAAGGCTGCGTTAAAAATGTTATTATATAATTAATGTGGTAATTGGTACAACATGGCTATTTTCATGAACTTGTCACACTATTGTTAATTGAATGGAGCAATGCTCTATGATAGTCAGATTATCTCTACTACATTTGTTGTGTTACTGTTTAGATATACTACTAAAGACATGTTTGGATTGCTGGAGTTTGATGAAAACCGATTGTAAATCGAGATAACCCAGGATAAATAAAGAGAATTAAAAAATAAAATAAAATAAAATAATACAGAAATAACAAATCATCTGTCGAGGCATGAGAGTGTATGTTATTGTCTATAGTTTTTGCAGCCCTCTTTTGAAGCATGTATTTGAAGATCCTACCATAAAATCGCTGTAGTCCATGATTGGTAGAATACAAGTCTTGTAAATTCTATTTGCAACATTATTAGAAATGAACTGCCTAATCTTCTTTAAAAATATACAATTTACGATTCGCCTTATTAAAGGTAGAATCAATAAACCTATCAAACTGCAGAGATTTGTCAATATCCGCACCCATTAGTTAGCACAGGCAAGTTTAATGGCTGGGAAGGCTGACCACCCTGGGTCAAATATCCAGGATATCATAACCAGACTGAATAGGTTGGAATTGTCTACTGGTATCTTCTGGTAACCTGTAGGGGGAGCCTGAATTGGATTTCAACCTGGCGAAAATTTGAAACCAGGTGTCATTCCCACCACCAAACCAATGGGTGCTCAACAACCTATTCGCACCTGCTCAAGTCTGGTGGAGATGGATCAGGCTACTTAGACCATTTTGTGTTTGTTGCAAAGCAGGCTCACTTGAACTGTTCCACTGACTCTGCCTTACTCTCGTATGACCAAAGTGTTGTAAACAAGGTTATCCGGCTTGACCTCCCCACCTTTGTTCCTGCCAATACTGTCATTGCTGCATGTTGTTTTCATGCTGGAATATATTACAGGGTTAGCAGGACCAGTAATCTACAAAGAGTACCAAAGGTTTCAAAGGGAAAGGTTGTAATGATCCTCAAGGCATGGAAACAGGTGATAGGGATTATTCTTCAACAGAATAATTCCCAATAAACCTGTGTTTCAATTTCAATTCTCGATGTAATGGGAATTGTTCTGAGCTTCACCTGTGCCAATTCTCCCTACCACGGATAGCTGAATAAAAGTAGAAAATAAACAAATAATTTTTATATTGTTATATTTCCGTCTCTGATAAATGAATATTCAAACAACTTTGAAAATATTAAACATATATGTATACTAATTGATAAATAGTGATCATTAGTTATTCACCATAGTTAAGAGCAAATAATGACGTTATTTATGAAAATTGATACGGTAAAGCCTTAGGGTTTGTCGACATATTACCCAGAATGCATCCTGATCAAGGCTAACCTGCAGGTAACACTACAAAATTTGGCTATCCGTGGTTGGGAGAATTGTGCAGATGAAAGCACAAGGCCTTGACTTGTCATGAGAAGAAGTGACTGATCTTCCCTGCCCTTCCACTTTAATTTATGCTTCAATGAATCCATTACTGTTGCATAATAGTGTTGCTGTTTTGTGAAACATTGGTCCGAGTTCAGAATGTGAAATAACTTGCTCTAATACCAATATCCATACATTTTCCTATAATGATGTAGACTATCACACAAGTGACCATATGGATATCCTTTTGGACAATGATATGTGTGATGCTAATGAATCAATTCAGTGTTTTGAGGCAGGTACCCTTCAACCAGCACGTGATGTATTGTGTAGGCACTTGCCCGATGATAATTTATAAGATTATCAGTGTGAGTAGTATCTTCTTAAAGGAGTTTTCTCCTGGTTCATCTTATCCTGATTGTTTGCATTCCTACTATGTTCTATTAACAACTTTATGTTTTCGACATGTAATGTGTTCTCTTATTCTTCATTCGATGATGTTACTGAATCCATGTCTCCAGGATGTTAAATGGCAGCTTCTGACACCTTGTCAGCCTATAGATCAATTAGTGTCCATCCCTCTGATTGCACCTATCTAGGTATTTTATGGTCATTACCTGGTAGTGAGGAGTTCCTCATGGATACAAGGTTGTGTTTCGGTTTGAAATGTGTACTGTTTATCTTTACACAGGTTAGTAACTTTTTCAAATCAACCATGTTCAGGTTGGGGTACACCTATGTAATAATCTCTTTAGATGACTTCATTGTCTTTGGGAAGGATTTCATGGAATGTATTGCACAAAAGTCATTGTGCATATAAAATATTAGTGAAAGTTCTTTTATGTGAAATATATTTTGTTTTATGAATGAGAATTTAGATGAAAGATAAAAGTCACCAGATGAGAGAGAAAATTATAAAAGGAATTATAAAGAATATTCAAAATTACATAAACATGAAAATGGCAGACGCTGCTGGTGGGTGATATACCCGTACAACCATTGCAGATGAGAGGCATATCCCAGTAAGCAGTGCTGTCTGGGTAAAAATCAATAATTGGGACAGTATATATTGGGCTGAGCCGGCAGGTGAAGAGAGAGAACACTACCTGTTTGGATCGATATGAATCTATAGGATTCGGGTTTGGTTTGAGCAATGTATGCAGACATTGGGTGACTTGGATAGGAGTTTACCATTGTACTGCTGCGCTAGGACAAGCGGACTCTAAGGACGAAGCTAGCCTTGGGCAGTTTTGAACAAGGGCCCGATATGTGGGCCATAACGCACCAGCCACTGTATGCCTTTGGAATGAACACCAATAAACTTCCTCTCAACCAAGCGGGATCGTTTTGTGGATATGAACGCCCATTTCACGGATGTAGTCTACCACATGACTAGCGACACTAACAGAGACTATACTAAACAGTCTGAGTAATGATTAACTGTAGCTTCTCCATATCAAGAAGTAACACCCATAATAAACCACTAGCGTTCAGTATAATGCATAGGTTACCCTAGTCACCCTTTTGGGCCAATTGGGCTTTCAGGTTTTCTGAAAGAAGTGTCCCACCCCTTCACAAGTGACTCAATACCTTGGTTCGATATTTGACTCTGTGAACATGAAGGCTGAGTTGCCTCATGATAAGATGTCAAAGCTATTTTCGCCAAAGGGCAACCAAATGTCAGCTCCAGAAATTGTGTGGTGTCCTATCATACTGTGCTACATTGATTAATGGTGCTTATACTTTTTCTCGAAGAATAATTGGTTTGTTGAAAGGCTTTCCAGATGGCAACCCAAGGATTAGACTGACACCAGCTTTCCAAACGGATCTGCTGTGGTGGCAGAGATGTGCTGAACGTTTCAATGGCAAAGAGTATATTATACAACGAAATATGGGTGGTGGTTCCATGTATTCATACTCTACTGATTTGTCATTATCGGGTTATGGATTAATCCACGGATCCAATTGGATGGGTGAATATTTCAATGACACTGACATTTTGTCATATGTTAAAGTGATAACACCCAGGTCAAATCCATGGTTAGTAAGAGTTTCAGTGTGAACCATTCTGCAATGTCACTGGTACTGTACAGGGATATGTTCCGGATAAGAGTGGTCAATAACATTCATCTCAAGGCTCGACACATCCCTAGTGATGAAAACATCAGGGGCAGATCTAAAGTCAGTCGTCTAGGAGGGGGGGCAACCCAACCCCCCTTTTAACAAGAAATGCAAAGGGTTTGCTGGAAAAAAAGCGATCCTTGCTGAGCGCAAAACATTAGTTTTACTAGCTAGTCCACGTCTGTAGACTCTCTACGGCAGGCTCATAGCACCATCAGTTTATCAGCATACGAGAAGCTGGCTATACGTCGGACTATAGTTTTACCGGCGCAGAGGTATGCACTTTCCGAGGGCTGCCTCCCGAAGTAGCATTATCTGTCCACCATCGTGATTTGTCACTACAGTGACGTTGCCATTATGATGGCGACGTCGTCGTCGCTACGACGACGTCGCCATCGCGACGATGACGTCATAATATCAAAAGGGCCAATCAGATCAAAGCTTGCAAATGGGTTTTGGCATCATGATTTCAAATCGAGGCATACTTAACTAGAAGCAATACCTTATGGGATACATTTATCAGGTGATGTGAGACCTAATTCTAGCAATAGTTGTAGATCTTTTATTGACTTATGAACTTAGAACAGCTATGTTAATTCGCATATATTTTTCATCTCATTTATCTAAAATATGGTATCATGGTTTAGAGGTTTTCTTTGCAAAGAATAGGTAATAAGTTATGAGCATTTACATTCAGGGTTGTGAGACCTGAAGATTCTCCTTCCCCATGGATTTTGAACAGGGGGTAAAGCGATCACGTCGCTACGCTCCGTTGCGCCTACGGCGCGGATCGCTTTAAAAAAGTGAAAAAATGTAAGATTTGTCGGATCAACAAACATATTGCCCCTTTTTCCCCGCTGGAGCCGCCACTGAACATACTTCCTGATTACATATCAATATTGTCTCATTTTGATGACTTGTCTTATTTCCCTTCTATATTATATCTCTATATTATGAGGAGATATCATTGACTGTTGTTCAGGCCTGGGCATCAAATACTCTCAGAACTAGGAATTCTCAGTGGAAGAAATATCTTCAATTCTGTGTGGATATGGGATTGCCTGCACTACCAGCGGATCTATTTACAGTGGCACATTTCCTGGTTTTTCTAGCCAGAACATGCAAGTATACCACTATTATCAATTACTTATCTTCAATTGTATCCTTACATAAATTTTATGGATATTCTGTTGATTTCAGGAACTATCAGTTGATTCAGTTGATTCTCAACGGACTGAAGCAACAACTTGGAACATCAGTGTCACCATCAAAGCCTGTCACTAAGGATGAGCAATCAAGGATGTTTTCATTTATTGACTTATCTTCTAAGATGGATTTATCACGCTGATATGCTCATTAAGGACACTGTTGCAAAAATCTAATGCCGTCCCTATATCATAATTATGGTGACTATAACCATGTTGTGCGATACAGAGACATTGATTTTAAGGATTGGGGCATGATTGTTCATGTCCGTTCTTCTAAAACTGTTCAGTACCGTGAATGTACGCTAGACATCCCGGTGTGTTCTGTTACAAACAAAGTTTTCTGTGCAGTTTCATCACTTGAACATTTCTCAAAGGCGCTAACAGATGATCTTCTTGAAAGGATAAGGATAGCGCCCTAAGTAAGGCCAAATGTAGCAGGAAGGAAGATCTTCATATTGCTCATACTATGTGTAATCAGGTCACAAAGTATATCGGAAATGCAAAAGCTGACTATGAATTGAAGCTGAATGAGTTAAATCACTCAGAAGGTGTGTCTAAACGCTTTTGGAAATCAATTTACAAAATCATTCCAAATTCAAAACTTAGTGATCAAAACACTATCACTCTAAATGATAATGGAGAAATTTTAGAGGATGATAAATGTGCTGATTTCCTTAATACTTATTTTACTGGTATAGGTCCTAAGCTAGCGAAAAATATGAATGAAGAACGGAGTTATGATGGACCTGAGATATTGAATGAATTAGATCCTTTCAGAGCCACTGAAGAGGAAATAAGTGAGATCATTGATGAAAATAGATATTTCTAAATCATCTGCAATCACAGGCATTTCAAGCAAAATTTTAAAACTTGCTTTGAAATGTTCTGTTACTAGATTTACTGCTTTGGTTAACAAGTCACTAACATCGGGATATTTTCCCGCAGCATGGAAAATAGGGAAAGTTGTCCCCTTGCCCAAAGATGGAGATCCAACTAATGTATTGAATTATAAGCCTATATTGTCACTACCTCTTCCAGGGAAAATAATCGAGAAAATATTTCACAAAAATGTACTGCAATATTCAGATGTGAATGAATTAATGGACAAAAACCAAGGTGGATTAAGACCAGACCACTCAACGATAAGCACCGCAGCCAAACGGTGAACGCTAGAAGTTGTTATGGGGTATTACTTATTAATGGGAACTGTTCTCGCTTATTAGTCGAATCGTCTTAGTTACTTTCCTCTATATTTGCTAATCAAGTGGTAGATGGTTCTCCGAATGGGTGCTTATATCCATGATGCAAACAACGCTTGGCTGAGAGTCAAGTTTATTGGTGGATATATCAGTTGCGTACAATTGCCAGTGTAGTTGTAGCCTCTATAATCCTAGGTTCACAATCACATTACATGAAGACAAGCTTCCTCCATAGAGTCCACTCAGCTTCTCACATCCGTATAACAGTATAGTCATTTCACTAGTCATCAGATGTCCGTATACATATGGCTAACCAAACCCCTGAATCCTCAAGACTCATACTGTTCCAAATGGTAGTAGTAATGTTCTCCGCTTTAACCATTGGTTCTCACCTTTATATATAAGTCTGGTTATTGATTTATCCCAAGCAGTGGTGCTCGCTGGGAGATGCCACCTGTCTACAGGTATATTTACACATCCCGGGAGCCCATACCATATTTACACTATATGATGTAATAGCCTTATAATTTCGAATATCTTTTATAATATTTCTTCTGCAATCTGGTGACTGTTTCTTTACCTTATTCGTATACAACTGATTATATGCACAAGTTGTTTTACTAGCTTCCTTTGTGCAATGGCATTTATTCAGGGATAAATAGTAGTAAGTTTTCAATTGCAACATTCATCAACTTTCGTAAGGCATTTGATACTGTAAACCATGGGATACTATTAAGTAAATTGGGCAAACTTGGAATCAAGGGAATTATGAATGACTGGATTAGCAGTTATTTAACTGGAAGGTCACAAGTGACTTTGGTTAATGATCATGAATCAAGTAGTGAGCCTATCATTTGTGGTGTCCCCCATGGAAGTATTCTTGGGCCACTGTTGTTCCTAATGTTTATCAATGATCTCACTCAAGTCTTAGATGGTATAGATGCATTTTTGTACGCAGATGACACTGTTCTGGTGTCATCAGGTAACAATATTATTGATGTGTGTGAAAGAGTGCAAACCAATATTGATCAAGTATCAAAATGGTGCTGCAAGAACAAACTCTCAATAAATGTACAAAAATACAAATCTATGATGTTCGGCAGCCATCACATGGTCAAGAATATCATTCCAATACCCATATTTTGAAAAGTAAGTTTTGAAAAGCATATCAACAGTTGTATAAAGAATGTGTCATATAAGGCCCATGTCCTAGGTAAGATCCGAAAATATATAAACAAAACTGGACGAGTATGGAGCACGAGTACTGATCTGCTTCCAGCCTCAGGTGATCTGGCAATCTGTATCTCAATACAAGTCCGGTTTTGTATTTATTATACTTTCACGGAATTGTGATGCTTAAGGATAGAAACCAGTGGTTGGGGGCCGATTCAGCAAATAATCAATGACTATTTAACTAGGGCTCTAATCCTAACGTGCTATACATCATTGAAAAGCTTTTATTTTTCTCTATCAGTTGCTGTGAATGAAATTAGTAAGGAACTAGAAATGCCAGGTTTATCAAATACAAATTGATTTTTTTACTTTTATTTTTTGAACATCAATTTCTCAGTAAATATTCAATTCCCATAAACAAGATTTTACACACACCTTAAGAACATCCATATGCAGGAAGTGTCTCTCAGTTTTTTGATTAAGGACTTAGATTTGATTTTATGGTCAAAAACGGCAAAAAACGGGATTTTTTTTTACCATTTTTGAAAAATTGATTTTCTACATTTCATAAAATGAGAACTAGGACTTAAATCATAGTTCTGAGACATTCTTCCCTGCTTCTATATGTCCAAAAGATGTACTAAAAGTTTCAAAGCATTAGATTAAATACTAAGTGAGATATTGATGTTCAAAAAAATAAGTTTGAATATCATGATTTTAAGTATTTCAACCCCCTTGCACAGCCATTTTCCCATCTATTTCTATATAGTTTATATGGTTATGTATGGTTAATTCTTGGCTATTTAATGATAATATATATTAAGGTAGGCCATAAGGAACAAATCTTGTGAGTGTGGTTAAAGAGAGCCGTGTCATCCACCCCTCAACCACTGGTGTCTATCCTTAAATGATGTATAGTTGAGAAGATTTGGTGTTTTTGATGTATACATCTCTTTGATCAGGCCATTTCATTGAGAATTATTTGCGCGGCAGACTACCTGTTGCTATGTGTAGTGGGTGTGGGTGTGGCTTAAGCCGGGTCCCCACTGGGCCGTTGACATAGGCCTGCTCCACTCGCTCCACTCGCAGACTTCGCCGCCTGCCGTTGTTAGCACTAGTACTGATCTGCTTCCCGCCTTCGGTGATCTGGCAATCTGTATCTCCGTACGCGTCCAGTCTTGTTTATTTATAATCGCATTGATTCTTTGAGAACTTTGTTTTATCAAGTGGTGCAGCAGACTCATTGGTCAAGTTCGCCATGTCAAAAATGGTCTCTGATTGGTCCAAAAACTAGGTCGAACTGATCTAGAGTCTACTGATACGGAATCCATATCACCACAGTCCACTCTGTCACTGTATACCTATTTACCAATTCTGGAAAAGTATAATAAATTACTGAACTGGCCAGTATCACTATATACAAGTCAACCCAGGTATCAGAGGCACATGTTGTGCACGTTGGAATCTCAGGATCCATGAAGTCAAGCACGTGATTTAGACTCGAGTACAACTCGGGATTCTGTGGACCTCATTTCTGGTGTTCCCAACGTGTTTTGAACACGAGTTTTGAACACGAGTTTTGACATGCAAAACTCGTGTTTTCTAGCCCATAGGATAAGAAAACAGGGGAGACTCGAACTGGAGACCTCTCACAGATGGTGCCAGTGCTCTACCACTGAGCTATTGAGAATTGAGACAGCAAATGAGATATGACAGCTGTATATAAATTGTATAGCACTTTGGTATAAAGTAAAAAAAAAAAATTCTCAGGTTAATTAAGAAAATTGGCCAGTCATATCTAAGGTAAAATTCAGGTAATATTAGTGGAATACACATGCGTTTACACTAAGTCTACACATGTCTTAAACTGGTGTCCCAGGTTGAGGCTTTTCTCAGAGAATTCACAGGTTTTAACACAACATCAGTATTACATGTAAATAACACGTGTTAAAACTAGTGTTATACACATTGTTTACTTAGGGATTATCACTACACCAGAATTTCCTGAGAATGACACAAGAATGTAAAAATATTGATACAACCTTGATGATATGTAATTTAATGTAGAATAATGGATTTTACCAGAGAACATAAATAAAATTGGATTTTAAAAAGAAAATAACACAGGTGGGTTTCTATGTATAAACTACCAGTAAAACTTTGTAATGCAATAGCATTACTCTCAGATTTCAACAACACCAGTATTACACAAATTTAACACGGGTTAAACTAGGTAAAACACGTGTCCTGTTTACTGGGAATGATCTTGACCTACCTTGACTATGGGGATATAATATATGATGGGGCAACAACCACAAATCTCCAGAAGCTCCAAAAAATACAAAATAACTGCCTACGAATATGTGCAGATAGTATTGAAATGCTTCCTGTAATAGCACTACATCGTAGGTTTGATGTGAGAAATTTAAAGGCTCAAAGGCAGGTACATCTAAAAAATGTCATGTATAAGCTTCAAAATGATAATACTCTGGTGGATGTAAGAAATATCAGAAATAGAGCACATGATGCAACATTGTACCATGTTAGGATACCTCATAAACAAAAATATACATGCAGTGTGCTTTACAAAGGAGCCTTATTATGGAACAACTTGCCAGTGAATATTAGAAATATCCCTTCTCACTCTTCCTTTAAGTTACGATCTAAAAAAGGTGATGTTAGAAGCAAATGATATATGATTGTATGATGTTGTGAGTACTTTTTGTGTGTACTTCACTGAAATGTCCACTACAAAGTAATGGTAACCAACAATTTAAACATATTTGTATATATTATGTACTGTAATATATGTTATCTATAACTATGAAAGTTGTAACACTGGATATCCAACTGATAGTTGATTAAAACCGACTATGTAGCCGACAATTATCAGTATAAATAAACAAATTTTTTAAAAAAAGGTAACCGGTGGGCCTGATGATTTGCTATTTCTCAACCCAAATAGTCATAGCATATATTGTACTCTGATCTTCTTGACTTTATACAACAAGGGCTGGCTTTATCAATGGGACTATGAGGTAAATAAGGATGCCATTCCCCATGCCATTCTGGTGCCACCTTCTTGCATCTGAATGACATTCCACTTGAAGTCCATAGGCGATTGGCAATCTTGTCAGTATTAGCAGTATTGACTTTTTATCAGAACCCATGTGTAGCAAGTTGGACATTCAGTAGAATATTACTGCTTCCTTGTCTTAGATTGGGCATTGGTGGTTGATCTGTCATCGGCTTTGCAGCCCAAATTGTATTTACTGTTATTATTTTACTCGTTGGACTTACAGAGTTTGGTTGCATTTCACACCACTGAAATCGTAAATGCGTTTCTCATATCTTAAATTCAAAGGTAAGAAGTTTTAGCTGTCAATAATCTTAACCTGATATAATATATAGCTAACAACAGGAACATAAGATCGGAATTATGGAACACAACAATAACAATGTAAAAATATCTTACATAAAAATACGATCTTAGAGTTACGACCAGTGTGAAACACCCCCTTTATGTACATCATCCACAAGAAATACAGAGAATTATGTTTCAAAATTGTAATTATTGGTCTGGGTATTCATTATATTTGATTTAGAAAAATAACAAAATTATACTGTAAAACCTCTTTTTCTGTGCAAGACCTATGCACATTTTCACATTTCAACTACATTTCCAGGCAATTCAGATTTTTTCTAGGTAGTTCGTATCCAATAAGAAAAGATGAAAGCTTTCCATAACTCAGTAGCACAAATGAGTAGTTCCATTTCCCAACTTACAGGGAAATTAAGAAGGTTAAGGTGAAGATTGCTGGGTAACAAACAAAAACTAACCCCCCTTATTGAGTCGTTCAGACCTAAAACATATCTACGTGTCTGTACATTATTGAGCCTTGATGATTTACTTAACTTATGTTTTAGGTGTGTTATATTAACGTGTTTTTGCTGTTTGCTAAGAAAACACCATTTCACCTTATCACTGATGAATCCCACCAAGTCTTCATTCTCTACAGATGGGGTGCTATGGTGGAGGTTGCAAAAACAAACCCATACAATATTGAAGCATGGTCTTACGGTTTCTTGCTGCATCTAGACCTTTATGTGCATTTGGCCCAACATATTACACTAAAAAATTGTTTATTCAGTAGGCATTGTCAGTGCAGACATTGCCTCTACTCATGCAGTCCTTCTTATATTTATATTCTCTTATAAAGTATCATGCCAGAAAATAATGATATACCTTAACATCCCATTTTTAAGTAGGGGATTTTTTTTAGCTCAAATTTAAAGTGAAGGTGCACTTTATAAAAGGGTTTTCTTAAAAGGTAAACATATGGACAGGTTAAATAGTTATTTGATAATATCCCAAATATTGATAAACTTGAATTGGTTCATTGAACTGAAGTATACCAACAATAATCAAAATATATCAGGTATGTTTTAACTACTTAAAATGCTTGTATCAAATGTGCATTAAGATGATCATACAATTTTGCCAAATACAGGCTGCAGCTTGAAACATAAGAATGGTGGCCGCTGGTGAAGGTGAATACCATAATATGGCATTAGGTGCGTGATATAATGTACATATCCCCAATACATTATATAAGGGGAATTTGCCTTATATTGCGCACCTAATGTGTGATTCAACCTCATACATAATGCAACATGTAGAATTAAAGTTATATGGTTGGTTGGTTGGTTATTGGGGTTTAATGCCATAGCAACATCTAAGGTCATATCACGGCGAGAACAAGGATTGACAATTATGTCGTTAATGATCATATCTATGGAATGAATGAATCTATGAGAAGATAGAGACCATACCCCTACACATTTACCGAGACAGGTGTTCTTTATTGTGCAGGGTCCCATAGGCAGGGCCCTACACACAACAGCCGATGGCCCACTAGGAGCCTTTGATAACCCTGTTGTTGTCACAGGGAGATTAAAGTTATATGTATACACTTGATTTTGCAATAGTTGATAAATAAACTAACAAAACCTAGATATAATTATCGAAATAATATAGTTGTTATTTTATTGAAAAAAATGGGTAAATTTTGAAATGTATTTTAACATTTTCTTTAATGATTTTCTAAAAAGATTAACAAGGACCTATACCAACATTTTGGCCTGAATGGCGGGCTAAGGCAGTGGTGCACGTAAGACGCGCGTTGAAAAAATGCCTCTACTGTAAGAACTATAACAGATACAGGAACTGATCTTGTCATACATTGTGATCAACACCTTGTGCTATGATCGGACTGCATTTGACGCATATTAGGAGACGATCACGGACTTATAGGTAAAAATCATACTTTGTTTACCGTCCCGGGACGGTTACACTGACAGAATGGCGGACGAAGACTCAGCCAAGCGGAAAAAACCTGAATATACACCTGAGAAGTCTCCCGAGGCAAAGAAAAATAAAGAAGACTCTGCTGAATCAGAAGATGATGACTATGGAGATGACGAATACGATACCACTGATGAACATAACGTGAGTTTGGATTCGAATAGTCCACTTATAATGTATACAACATCAAGACCCGTGACTGACAAGTCGGTAACAACATTCGACCAAGGTAAACAGACCGTGACGAGTGGACCAGTGGGTCAAGTTGATCAAGAAACGACACCTAGTACTTCAACCGGTACCGAAGATATAATAGACCTACTCCAATCGATTAAACGAACAATGGTAACAAAGGATGTGCTAGAGGATACGTTAGGATCAATTGAGAAGGTGATCACTTCTAAGGTAAATAAAGTAGAAGTACGTGTCCAGTCTCTCGAAGATGAGCAAGTCAAATGCGAAGAAAGGTTCGTAAAACTTGAACAAGAAAACACGAAACTACGTGAAAAGTGTATAAAACTGGAGAAGAAGGTTGACTTAGATAGGAAGAGTTTCGAGAAAGATATGTGCGAGTCTATCAGGAAGATGAATATCGAGTTAAAACATGAATTAGAAGAACACAAGGCGTCCCAGGCAGGCCGTACTGAGGATAACAAGGTGACCAAAACCCTAGCAGCTGACCGTTATAGTGAACGATCGATCATCATCGACGGAGCACGCACATCCCAACGAGTGACTGATGAGGAACTCATCATCAATATAGGAGCTGCGATTGGAGTGAATCTACGCTTATGTGATATTGCAGTCACTGAAAGGATGGGAAAAGGTAACATACAACCTATTACAGTCACGTTTGTTACACAGTATATTATGAAGAGATTCTACAGGAACCGAAACAAACTGAAAAATAGCAAGTACTCTACCCTTTGGATTAATCCATATGAAACCAAAATGATGCGTGAGCAAAAACGACAGATGAGGTCGATTGCCAAAATTGCAAAGGAGAAAGGAGCTCGTGTGGACTTAAGGGATTACAGTGTCCGTATCGATGGTATTCAATACCCAGTGTGCGATATCCGTTTCATTCCTGAAAAGTACAAAAGTTCACCTGAAGAAAGTACGATACCCATGGGTGTCACACTACAGCACAAACCCGAAGTGACCGAGGATGACGAAAACAAGGGAAAAGAAATGGTAGATCAGCCGTCCAACGATGCCGTAATGGAGGACTACACACGCGAACTTAACCCTAAAGAAGTGGAGGAAAACCAAGTAAAACCGACAAAAATCTACCACTATGATCCAAAATTAAATCGCAACTTGATCGAAAAATTCACCAGGGTGACTGATAATGGTATTGCCTTTTGCAGCCGATACTCGTACCTTAGTAATTTTTACAACATTGATGTAAAGTTTAATGGTATTGTATATTGTAGTAACGAACAGGCCTACCAGCACACCAAAGCAAAATATTGCAAAGACACAGTAGCTGCCGAGAAGATCCTGAAGACAACAGACTCCAAGGAGATCAAGGCCATTGGTGGACGTATTGCATATAACCCATTATGGGAAAGCATTAAAGTACAAAAAATGCGTGAAATACTACGAGCGAAATTCACACAACATCAAGAACTGCGTCAGAAACTAATCGACTCCCACCCATATGCTCTTATAGAATGTACGAGTAACCTCTTCTGGGCCTGTGGGCTAGTAATCGGAGACCCTAAACTGTTAACTAAACAGCAACTACCTGGGAAAAACGTTATGGGCAAGTGTCTAGAGGATCTCCGAGAAGATCTGATCAGAGAGGAACGCACTAAACAATTAAAATGAACGATGTAATCACCTATGTAACGATACCAAATTATCAAGTGAACTTTTATTTCTACCGCTTAGTATATATTTTGTCTAGTCCTGTATCTTTGTTTATTCTTTAAATTCAAGGTATAAATCATAATGAAAATAGCGCGCAACTTAACTTAATACCGTAAATTGACCAACAATGTGCTCACTTAAGTTTACCAAACGGCTAGGTAATTGTGATCTGGTCAGGAGATCAGCCCGAAGCTTTAAACGCACTGGATCTCCACACACCCTTAAGGGAGCACCGACTTTAGTTCTGTTCCGGATATGCCCCCGTCGACATTGGCACATTGGTATAGTTGTACATATGTTAAGTTCTAATAATGTTCCTTTCATAGGGAACATTTTGATGGCTAAGTTGGTTAAACCCAGTAATGGATAAACCTAAAGGAATGTCTGTATTGCATCTGAATGTAAGGAGCCTACTTCCAAAAATAGACGAAGTCTTTGTTTTGTATGGTAATTATGATATAATTTGTATAACTGAAACTTGGTTACATGAGAAAATTCCCGACGGTGTGTTGTTACAAGATGATTTTAAATTTTTCAGATCTGATAGAACCATAGTAGATATTAATAAAGGAAATCTAGTTAAAAGAGGTGGTGGTATCATAGTTTATGTGAGAAACAAATATACTAAATACGTCAGTCATATTATAAATAAATCACCATCAATAAAGGACATTGAATGTCTATATCTGATTATTAAATATCCTTTTATGAAAACACAACATATAGCTACTATTTATCGACCACCGTCAGGAAATATATGTACATTTGAAAAGGAACTTTATAACATCACGGATGAAGTGAATTTATCGAAGGATGAATTAACTCTTATTGGAGATTTTAACATTAACTATAACGCACGACAAACTAAAGGTTTTAAACTATTGAAAAATTTTGAGAAATCGAAGGGGCTATGTCAATTGATTCATGACAACACTAGGCTCGATAAGAAAAGGAAGAGTTGTATTGATCTGATCGTAACTAACATGCAACATATTAACGAAGTTTCTGTTTTAGAAATGCTTATCAGTGATCATTGTCCGATACGTATAGTAAGGAAAAAGGCAAAGGAAAGACGTATTAAGAAATGTGTTTGGGGAAGAAGTTATAGAAATTATAATGCTGATCAGTATAAGGAGTTACTAAACAAGTATGACTGGACTGTATTATTTAAGGAATCTGACCCAAATTTGTTATGGAGTATGATATATGGTAATATATTAGACTGTTTAGATTTTATATGTCCTTTGGGATATTTAACTGTTGAAGACAGTAAGCCTGAGTGGTTGAATGCTGAAATACTTGAGTTAATTTGTGAAAAGAAACTGGCTTTTCGCAAATATAAAAGGTCTGATTCTAACGAGGATTGGGAGCATTATAAGCGACTCAGGAAAATGACTTCTAAATGTATTCGGAAGAGCAAAGCGTCTTTAATAAAAACTAAATTAACAGCAAACAAAGAAAATCCAAAAAAATTTTGGGAAATAATTAATAACTGTTTTGGAAATTTGAAAGGTAGAAATGACGACATAACATTACTTGAAGATGAAAATACAAAATTAAGTAGGTTGGGACAGACTGACCCCACCCAAGTAGATACCACTATCGAGACTAATAATATGCATGGTATAAGCGGTAATCATTTTGAATTTAGTTCTGTAACTGAAGCTGAGGTAAAGGATATTATCTCGGATATGGTTGTGAGTAAATCATCTGCATTAGATAATATAAATAGTCGTGTTCTAAAGGATGCTTTTATTAGTTTAATTTCGGTTATTACTCATTTATTTAACTGTTCCTTAGGCACAGGAGTTTTTCCTATTGAATGGAAAAGAGGTAAAATATTACCCATTCCGAAATGTAAAGATCTTAAACATGCCAAAAATTGGAGGCCGATCAGTTTATTACCTTTTCCTGAAAAAGTATTAGAAAAATTAGTTCACAAACAGCTAAGTAACTATATTGAAATGAATGAATTATTTGCTGGTAATCAATATGGTTTCAGGCGAGGTAAAAGTACTTGCCTTGCAATTCAAAGGTTTATAGATTATATAACTGACAATATCAATAAAGGAAATTTAGTGGGGTGTGTTTATGTCGATCTATCTAAAGCATTCAATTGTTTACAACATGAAAAGTTGATCTGTAAATTAAAAACTTTTGGACTTGGGGAAATTGAAATCCAATGGTTTCGGTCATATCTGACGGGGCGAACTCAACAGACTTTATTTAATAATATTATTTCGACTCAAAAAACAGTAATGACTGGCGTACCCCAAGGTAGCAGTCTCGGGCCTTTGCTCTATATTATTTATGTCAATGATTGTTTTAACTTTATGAAAAATGTTGAATCAAATGTTGTTGAAATGGTCATGTACGCAGATGACACTGTGTTACTAACTAGCGGTGGACGAGCGCACTATGTAAGTGATCAGCTACAATCTGGTCTATCTAGGTACGACACCTGGTGTATTGACAATGATTTATATATTAATCAACATAAGACTCAGCTTATGTTCTTTACTACGTTACCAAAAATAGAGGATATTTATAAAAATAGTAAAAGTATTAAGGTTAAAAATGTTGAACTGAAATTGGTAAGGAACTATTGTTATTTGGGTGTCGACTTCGATAGCTGTCTCACATATGATCGTTTTTTGAATGCAATAATTAAAAAGGTTTCGTATAAGTTATTTATGTTTGCAAAGATTCGCTATATGTTAACATTTAATGCATCCTTGCTTGTTTTCAAACAAATGATACTGCCTTTCTTTGATTATTTGGATATATTGATAGATGGTGGACATAAATATTTGATTGATAGGTTACAGCGACTTCAGTTTCGTGCACTAAAAATTGTAAATAATTATGTCTTGGATAATAATATAATCACCAGAAAAGATGAAGTAAATGTACATAATTTCTGTAAAGTGGAACTGCTTGTAATTAGAAGAATTAGGAGACTATTAATGATGTTGTATATTTATTTACATAACATGAATATACCAGTCATAGCACCGGAAAGTATGGCCCGTCACCTACGTAGTGACGATGGTATAAAACTAGATTTAGATAAACCAGTATTGGAAATTTATAGAAAAAATTGGAAATATAGAGCATATTCGTATTGGAAAATGTTACCAGTAACAATTCAAACCATAGACTCCTTACATGAATTTAAAAAGATGTTAACACTCGAAATACTTGAAAATATCTGGAAGAAAAAACATGAAATCGGAATAACTTGAATTATAGATTTTGTTACTATGTATATATTTGACTGTTATTGTAAATAATTTGATTACATGTATGTTAGTATTCTCTCATCATGAAAAGCACTGTAAAGTGATGATGCTTCGATCAATAAAAAAAAAAAAAAAAAAACATTCTGAGACACTGTACCCTGAAAAAGAATAGTTCAAATGCATACCCAAACGTTCAATGGATTACCTTGAAGATCAAGTGAGATATGAACCTTCAAAAATTAAAAACTAAAAAACTCATTTTTGTTTTCAGTCAATTTTTAACAAACTGATATATATTTTATAATTCTATGCAGAGGGCATGTTCAAGTTTCAAAGTCAAAACTAATGGGAAGATATTTCTATGAATTAATTATGAAAAGAACAATAGATGCAGCTGTTGCAAATAACATCAGTATAACACCTCTCTATCCTTAAGGGCAATGGCGCCATTATAGATCTAAAGTTGAGATTTGGTTGAAACTCAGAGAATTGCTAGATAAATATGTTTTGAGCCCAAAAATGGAAAAAAATTAGGGGGTCACCGCGCTAACTTTTTAACTACAAGAGGAATAATATGTGCATAATTCCCTCAAAACTAAGGTTTTGTAGAGCAATATTCACGGGTACAGTTTTCGTGACTACTTTCATACTAATCCTCAACTCAACAATCTAATCACTAAAATCTAAAGCTAAGACACATGTTCGCAGACTTTATGCATGGCCTAGAAAAAAAATTGTTGTTTTCACTGCATTTCAGTCCATTTTCCTTAAAAATCAATTTCTTAAAAAAATCAAATTTCTGACAAGAAATTCCACACAAAAAAAATCAAAGTTGAAAAATCAATAAAAATAACATATAATGTGCATTGGACTGTTAGCTTTCATTTTCAAAAAAGAAAACATGGGGTCACCGCATGAATTTAGCCAGAAAAATTGATTATCTACCTGAAGGTCTGGAATTAACCCACCAGGTCTATTTGTTTTAGTGGTCCCTAAACATATCAAAATACAAAATATCTTGAATTATTGTAATGGAATATTGTTCCCAACATCATAAGAATTGTATTACTGCTTACTGTGTGCAGATTGGATATATATTAACAAAGTTATACCCATTATTGCACTGCCCCCTCCCCCAGACCAGCTGGCCTCTTCAGCTTGCCACTGGTCGTCACGCTCCACTGCACACCCATACCTGCAGGCTGCGCGGCCGGCATGCGCAGTAACAAACGGCGCTATTGTCTTTAAAACCAATGTAATTTTGTTGTACCTCACATAATATTATGGTTGTTGTCTCATGTAGGATAAAACAGTTCAGACACAAGTATCTATAAACACTTTATTTTAGACATTCTTGTAAACACATGTACGCTAAGAAATATGATGTTATAATCAAATTATATAAAAGAACACATAATATGTAATAACAACATTTGTGGTAATTTAGAGTAATATGATGCCTAAGTATATATTGTTACATAACTATCACTTTATGTTGTAGGTGCAACCACTCACGTACAGGTCCTCTCTTTCTTTTATGAGCCACCACTCACCTGCAGGTCCTCTCATCACTTCCTGGCCACCCCCTTCTTTTTACAGAGATGCCATTTTACCTTCTTTTTGTGAGTTCAGTATAAAATAAGAAATTTTCTATTTACTGAAGTCACCAATTCTCCCAGACGCGATTCTCTGATTTGTTGCATTTTGGCCTACCTGCAGGCTAAATCAAGGTGCATTGTGGGAAATATGTTGACATGTCCATTTCCTGTTATAAGCCTTAAGCATATCATAAATAACTTTTTGTGACATTATCTTTTGTTTTTAGATAATAGACAGGTAAATTTAGTTACTGTTTCTTTTTGTTACATTATGTACTTCATATTTCTGAAGTTAATTTCTAAATATTTTCATTAGATATTTTTATATTGCCATAAGATGGATTATTTCTATTGGCTTTCTCATGTTTTTGTCAACAAAATACGCCAAAATTAGCCTGCAGGTGCATAAACTAAAGGGGAAATTGGAATTGCGTCTGCCTGAATTTTGCTTCTCAATTTGTTCCTTTGCTGTTTATAGGTTATTCATTTATAAATTTACCTTTCCTAGTGAATATTTCAACACTTTTATATCTAAAACTAAAAATTCGGAAATGTCCTTCCTCTTTTACCAGATTTTTCATCTTCCTGAGTGACATCTCTGTTTGTTCAAAGTGTGGCCACCATCTACCATGTCCTCCCAATATGTCCCATTCTTAGCATATTCTGGCCGTTGGTGAGGGGTTTTGTGGCTATTTGGGACCTTAAAGTGTGGCCGTTTTGTGGCCGTATGTCAGAGGTGGCTGCTCATGAGGGTGGCCACACATAGGGGGACCACTTTATTGAATTAGGAATTGATAACTCAAAAGATAAGATGTGGCTTATGCATGCAGGGATTTGAACACTGTATCCACAAGAACATCTGCTTGTATAACCTGATCAGCCCATCATATGATGTATGACGCGCAATCATATGGCTATGGTAGTGTCACACACTACCCTGCATGCAATGCATTGTTCCAAAGCCCTTTGTTTATCCTGGATTTCAATAATAGAATTCCATAGATAAGGTGCAGAGGTATTTTCAAGCCTTAAGCCCTCAACTGGATGACAAAATACTAGAAAAGGGATGGCCTTAGTCACTAGACATGCTGACACCAAGTAATTATGGAAGCCCCCATGTTATTGCCCATAAAACCCGTTGACAGACAACAAAACAGCACTGTGGGCAATAAACCTGATCAAACATGCTTTATATGGTGCCAAAAAGCCTCAGCTACAAATGAGATTCATCATCAGACAGGAGGGTACCAGCAGCATGGGTAATAAACCCTGTTTTGGTAAGTTAATTGCTGTCACTCTGGTTGCCAAGTACACCCCAATGAGGCAGTAAACGATTTGCTCACAGAGCAGTCTATTTCAATCACCCATTACCATATTTTTGTTGCCTCGCACCACATTTCCCCAGTTGCCAGGCAAAATAAGTTCGTTGCCAAGATATGTAGCTTACTGCCTTGTAGAGAAATGACTTAAAAGTTAACCCCAGTATTGCATTGTTCTTCTGTATCTTGTATACAAACAGCAATGGCAAACAGTAATGACAATTAAAATACATGTACATTTCCCAGCAAACAGGACACGTGTATTTACCAGTTTACAAGATGTTAATTTCGTGATTTTCTGGTGTTGTGTTAATCTCTGTGCAATATCAGCATCTTTGTAGGTTTAACTAGGAATTTTCACAGAGTAAAACACCTTTGTTAATTTCATGCATACAACATTACCTATGTGAGTGACGTGACCATATTTAGCAACTCTAATTTAAACTTATGCTATTGGTATGAATGTTTATTAATTTTGGTGTTATTTTAGTAACATTTTGGTGTTGTGACAATTTCCGTGTAAAACACGTATATCACATGAGTTGTAACATGTGTTATCATCATGTAATACTGGTGTCATGTAAAACTAGGAGTATAACATGGGAAAACCCTCTTTCCCTGACACCAGTTTTCATCACATGTATACTCAGAGTAAAACATGTATTTTCAAGAGGTTTTCTCTGGGTTTTCCCTGAGTTTTCATCAAAATATTATGTGGAAAACCTTTGGAATTTGATATCTTTACACCAGAATTTCACCATGTAAACTCTTTAAAAACTGGCATGATTTTCTTTTATGAATTTTAATGACTTAAGAGTATTGTCATAACGTGAATAGATATAAATTAAGATAAAAGAATATATGAGTTGAAGGTTGAACCATAAATACCAATGTTCCATAATATTCAAATAGACAGGAAGTGTCACTGCATCCAAGCTCATTTGGTATAGCTCAGTGGTAGAGCGCGGGCATTGTCTGTTAGAAGTCCAGGGTTTGAATCCCCACTATTTTTGTTAATTCAGAGAACTGGAATCACGAGTTTTACATGTCAAATCTCGTGTCAAAATCTCGTGTTAAAATCACGTGGGAAACACCAGAAATGAGGTCCATAGAATATGGAATACTTGAGTTTAAAACACGTGTATGACACCCTGGATCCCAAGCTATGAACGTGGAAAAACAAGTTTCCTTGTTACCTGGGTTATAAGACCCATATGACATCTTTCTTCCTAACTGTTTAGCCTTTTTGATAGTGAACAAGAGGGATCCTCTTACAACTTTGGGTTCTTTGGACGACCATTTTTTTTAAATCCAAATGAACACAACCGAATGGTGAAGATCTTAACTTCTGAATGTTACCATTATTCAACTTGTCTTTATTACTTTATTAATCAACCTGGGTCACATGCTTGATGTTAGCTTACATGGCATCTGGGACCCTACCAAATGCTTCTCTCATTCAGTTTGTTGTCATTATGATTAGAGGCATACTCTGGGCATGTTTGTATGGAATCTTGGATGTCTGAGAGTATCTAGTGGAAGAGATTTTATTATATTTCTGTTTGAATTAAAGTAGACATACTCACGTTATGGTGTGTGTAGAGGGATGATGTCTGTGAAGGAAGGTGATGGCCATCACGTCAACCACTGTCAGTTTGGTGTGACGAAGATAAACTTGTTCAGGGAACTTGGCTTGTCCAACTGCCTGTGCCACCTCCGCTGACTGGCTTTCATGAGTGATCTGAAGAGCCTGAAGTTTATCTGATACGCCCTGGTATAATAGAAACAAATCTTCAGGTTCATGATGAAGATATTGTTGAAAGTATTGGTGACACCCCAAATTATGTTTCTTTAGCCTGGAAACCAACAAAGTATCTTTTTCTAAAGTAAATATATTCACTTGTTTGCTCTATTTAAGTCTTTGAAAGGATGAATAATAATGAGCCTGCATAACTGCATAGTCGCCTATCAGAGTAGAGAACTCTAAGGAAATGAATAATACTAAGAATTTCTAATGTATTGAAAATGTTCATCTGTAATCTCCTGAATTTAGGATGCTTGAGGGGAATATCTAGCAAGGAAAGCATAAATTAACAGAATTATGAACAATTAATCTGAAATAATCAGTTAGTCTCAAATCTTTCAAATAAAATCTCTATAGAATGGTAAAAAAAACAGGCATATTGAGCATATAGGCCTGTTTAAAAAGACATCCAAGTACTGTGATTTGGCGCAACACCCAATATACTGCACAGATGCATGTGATAAGGTTCTTGAATGGTGGGCTAGGAGGTGATTGCACATACGTGACGCTCTCGGTATTTACATGATTTGGGGACCACTGGTCAGCTAATTATCTAAACATATCTTTAATTGTTATATAATTGTTCAGGGGTTCCAGTGCCTTACAATCATGCCACCAAAAGGTGCCGAAAAGAAGCAAAAACCACCATCTAAATTCAAAAACACCAGCACACAGAAGGAAAACAATGCTGACGAACCAAAGGTGAACAGTGCTAACAAACCAATAGAGGTAAATCCTCTAAATGATATAGCCAGTGAATCCAGCAGTGGCTCAGACAGTGATAATAATGAAGTCCTGAGCACACAAGATATGCTTAAATCGCTATGTAAGAGTATGAAGGAGATGTCAAATAGTATGGCCAGTATGAAAAATGAAATCCTGGAGGTTAATCAATCAATCAAAAATAACTATAACAAGCTCAGTGATAAGCGTCAGGAATACATACAACAGAATGCCAACTTTGAAGACAAATTGGAAGCAACAAATGATAAAATTGATGCTATCAATGAATGCTACAAAGGCATGATCTAACAGCCGACCAACTGTTAATCTACAAAGAGGTACATTGTAAGGTAAATCACCTAATCTATCCTTTGTGTAAATTTTTCTGTCAATTTCTATGGCTGTGCCCTTAACTTTGGATTTGGCATTTCGTATTTGCAAGACAGTGGCATGGATAACCTGTACCTCTTTGTAGATTAACAGTTGGTCGGCTGTTAGATCATGCCTTTGTAGCATTCATTGATAGCATCAATTTTATCATTTGTTAGAGATAGTGGTTGTGTTGGCCAGATTCACAACCACTATCTCTAATAAAGAAGCAGGTGCAGGGCCGTGCCCAGGGTTGGCAGCAGGGTGGTGGTGAGTTCCAAAAAGTGGAACTCTTCTATATTTTTTGGGAAGGAATATTGGGAAAATACTTCATAAGTTCCATGTACAATTTTATTGTATAAATGGGAGTAGAGCATGTCCCATGTATACATAGTCATAAAAATGTGCATCAAGCAATAAGGGGAGAAGTCAAAATTCTCCACAGCAGGTCGCAGCCAATAGTCAGTGACTTGATAGCATATAGCCACCATTCAGGGTACAGAGTGTTGCGACCTGCTGTTATTTGGCTGCAGCCTGATAGGGAGGGGGTTCAGACATTATCTTAATGACCCTAAATGACCTCATTAACTCATTAATTAATTAACTAATTAGCCCTAATGAGGTGATTAAGATATGTAACATATACAAACATAAAAGGAAAGTTCCATTATATCTTTTTCCTAAATAATATACTGATAAAAGGCTGGGGCTGGCACCCTTAATGACAACTTAATGGGGGTTTGGAATGCTGCAGCCACTCAGTGAGGTATAGACATTTAACCAATATTCTGTCACAGCCTGCCACAGCATTTCAGGGTCGCAGCCTGTGAATTTTGACGTCACCCCTAATTATTTAGATTGGAATATGAAAATGGTGGGGCAACCCCAATGGCAATAGTGGGGGATGTATATTTATGTAACGTCATGATTATTCCATTTTTCAAAATACAAAACTAGGACCAAGGTTGATGATTTTATCATAACAGTATAAGTGTACTGAATCATGTGGTTAATTAAATCAGCTTTTCTTTAGTACACATATATACTTTAGGGCTGATTGGGGCTCTTGACTGTTGAATTTACCAGCTGGTATCTTGGTGACATAACAAAGGTTATTGAAAAGGAAAAGAATATTTTAGTTTCAGTGTTTCAGTGGAACCTTTCCTCTAATTTTTGAATATAAAGGATTTTGAAGAAGGAAACATTTCCACCTGGGTGGAACTAATTATGACTTGTGCACTGTTGTGGGTAGCCCACCACCCCCACCTCCCCCCCTGGGTACGGGCCTGCAGGTGTATGCTTTGCAAGTCACTGTTCACCACCGAGTAATATGTCCTCATGTAAAATTAATGAGGATGGGATTGAATTCACTTCAGCTGAGCAGATGATCAAGTACTCAATTGCTGTCATTAGTAAAGACCAGATTAGTGCATGGAATATCCTGAGTGGACACAATCCTTACAAAATAAAGGAACTGAGCAAAAAAAAACCCCACCTACCAAAGAAGCCAAAAAAAACAAGAAAAGGCCATTGTCGAAAAATGAGCTGATTAATAGCAAGGCATCACAATCTAACGAGGCAACAAATGACGTGGTACAGGGCTCAAGCTTCAGCATTTTAGAGACCATTTGCAGAATCACAGCACTGAAGCTTAAGCCCGGCTGTCAGAACCACATGGGGAGTGTCATTACGAAATTAAAGGCAAAATTCGTAAAAGAAGCACAGGATTACAAGTAACACTGTTTTTAATTACACCCTTGCCTGAAAATCATTAGAAACATTTTAATTATCACTAACTCCAGGAGTTTTATAGATCAAGCGGTCTCAAAGGCTATTGAGGATATGGGGAGGAATGTGTATGAGTGGATCTACTTAATGGCAGGTGTGAACAATCTCTCTCAATACCATGGATCTTATAATATAACTCCTAGGTACTCCAACTGGGCATTTCTAGTCCATGATCTGATGGAGCAGTATTATACTGAAAGAATTTGCCTACTGTCAAATGCAGGGTGTGTTGTTATTTGTGAACTAATGTGGTTTAACATTTTTCTGTATAACTTCTCACAAGGCAACCCTTTTGTTGTTAAACAAGCAATGATAAATAGGGGAGTTCTGCATGTAAATGAGTATATTGCAGAAATGAACGCAATGCATTCAACATATAGTCCTGCCTTGGCTGACTACATCCACAAGAAAATAGGCAGCAAGAAGATATACCATAGATACAGAGCTTGTATGACGGACTGCACTGTTGAGAAAATCATTGATCGATTCATGATAGATTTCTGCCAGCAATTATTCAATTGAATACCACCCTGTAATACATACATATAGCCAACTGAGCAGGTGGTACAAGGGGGGTTAGCACACCTCAGCTGGACCCTGATATCAGCCTAAGGACAGGCCCCGCAGGCTGATATTGGGCTCCAGCCGAGCGGTGCTCCCCGAGGACCCCCTTCGAGGTTGGTTATGGATTTATTATACCTTTTCTGTTAGATTTGAGCTCCTAAGGAAGGACACACAGCAATAGGAGGTGGTGGGACAGTGATGCTGCACACATTTTGACGCTTTTTCATATAACTTTTTTAATATTCATCAAATCCACAAACAGTAAGCAAGTAAAATGTAGTTAGGAATGTTGTACAGATAATGCATATGTTAGATTTTTTATTTCTTAATGATTTCATTTTTTTATGAATTATTGAAAATATAAGTTTCTGTATCACCCTCCAGGGTGATACAAGGCTGATTATCACCCAGGTTTGATACGGCATGCATTAAACTCTTAACTACTCTACCTGTATCACATTAAGGGGCATGGGAATGGGAATTGGTATCATACCCATGATTTCTTGTAATTGAACTTGTGTTCACCACAATAATCCAGTTTATTAAGGTTATGGTGCATTAATGTCAACTATGGGAAATGGTACACATACCCATAATACTGAAATATGTACTGAAAGTGTTAACTGACAGTTACAAATCCAATTAGAAATGATTATGGGAAATAGTTTACATACCCATAATAATTATATTGACGAATAAGTTAAAATCATTTCGCTTGGAAATAGCCTGACACATACATTATTATTATCATTATTATAAAATATTTGTGTCAATATATCATTCAAGATATATTGATATAAATCCAGAGTGCAGCAGGACATAACACCAGGGGTCACCACTGACTGTGGTAGACTTCCACCTCTAGGGGGTGTATTCCCCTTCTCACTTCTCAGCTAGCTTTGGAAGGATCCACCTGTCTGTCCTGCGTTTCAGTAATGGTGACTTGCAAGTTCCTGCTTTTATGGACTTTTGTCCTTTTCACCTACTACTACATTGTCATTTGGAGTTCAGTGGATATTTCCAGGAAATTTTCAGTCGTGGAGATGGCCAGTTATAGGGAACCTGACCCTTTTTCACCGGACACTTTTCACGGTAAGGACGACCCAAATTATGTGAGTTACCTAGAGGACCAGTTATCACGTGCATCCCTTTTAGCTGAGAAGCATGAGCGTACAGACGCATACCTACATCAAATTCTTTCTAGAATTGATAAACTTGAATTGTCTCAGGGTGTTGCTAAGGGTTCTACTAACCCGTGGGGAGAACCCCAAATTGATTTTTCTTTGAGGAAGCCAGGTACCGTGCCGGTAAACATGCCACCACCACCACCACCACCAGGCCCACCGGCGTCGGGACCACCTGCCCCGTTGGGACCAGCACCACCTCCCCCACCAGCACCACCCGGTGTGGCCGGCCGAGCGGCAGCTGCCGAGGTTCTTAGTGCTCCACTCACACAGGCCTTGACGGACTTGTCTGAAGCAATCAACCCGGGACCTATTGGCTACAAAAAAGGTATTCAATTTAGACCTGAATATTATGTGCAACATTTGTTGGATTGTAAACCTATCAAATCTCTTGACCATTCCAAAATGAGCTACAAAGACTTATTCTATGGGATGACCCAGGTCCTCCAGCATTTATCAAGATCAGGTGGTGATGTCAATGGATATATAGACCATTTATCTTTCATTGCCAAGCAATCGCAGTTAAACTGCTTCACTGATTCAGCCTTAGTTAGCTACGATCGTAGTGTTGTTGATAAAGTTATTAGGTCTGAGCTACCTACCTTTGTTCCTGCCGACACTGTCAGTGTAGCATGTAGCTTTCATGCTGGTAATATCCAACCCAAACGTGATCAAACACCAGCAAAACGTGGTAAAGGTGGTTATTCACGAGGTATTGGTCGGCAGAATGTCCAGTCTGTATCCGATCACACTGACCGGGAGGGGTCACAACAGGAGCCTTTCCCAACCGACCTTTGCTACAACTTCAATTACCGTAAGTGTAATGGTAATTGCGCCAAACTGCACTTATGCCGATCTTGCAGGGGCAAACATAAGGCACTTGGTTGCCACGAAAAACAATGACTTCATACGACATTATCTACTCCTGTAGGCAAATTATTCATTAAATCTGATCCTATATCACTTTCTCACGAAGTTGCTGATTATACTATTGGTAAGAGTTCATAATGTGCGTATACTTGCTCTGAAACCAAACATGATTCATCTTTTGATGTTAACTCGACTTCAGATGTGAACTCTTGTATTCTAGTGAATGATTACTTATGTGATTCTACTGGTTCAGTTGAATATGCCTGTACAGGTTATGATCCACGTCATCCGGCTGACTACACTCAGGATACTGTTACCACAGGTAATGGTTATATTCCGGGGTTACAGTTCCCTGTTTGTAAGGATTCGTATTATGATGATACCGATGCAATCCCTATTTGTCCTAATCAGGTCCGGCTACAAGGTAGAGGAGATATCGGTGGTATTTCCTCCCAAATGAACTCATTTGCTTGGGATTATTACTTGAATTACGAATTGAATGACTCTCTCTGTACATATTTACAGGATGGCATACATCAGGGTTTCCGTATCGTAGACACTGATGCTCCGGTACTACCTTACAAGTGTGACAATTATTTGTCCATCTTTAAAGGTGACGCTCATGATTATATTAGTAGCCTTATCATGACTGAAATAGCCGAAGGTAAATATATACGAGCTGACTTTGTGCCTGATTGCATCCATGCGTTGGGCGCGGTTCCTAAACCGGACTCTACATTTAGGCCCATCACAGACTGTAAACGGCCTATTGGCGCTTCTATTAATAACTTTATGTTTTCTACCTGTGAGTCTTTTTCTTATGCTACGGTTGATGATGTTACTGCTAATATTAGGCCTGGTTGTTTTATGGCCTCTGTTGACATTGCTTCTGCATACAGATCGGTGTCCATACATCCGGATGATTGGACACATCAAGGTATATCATGGAAATTACCCGATGGTGAGCAATTATATATCGATACTAGGCTGTGCTTTGGCCTTAAATGTGCCCCCTTCATCTTTACTAATATCAGTAACTTTGTCACTGCCACTATGGATCGTCTTGGTTATCATTGTGTTGTTAACTACCTTGACGACTTCCTAGTTTTTGGCATGGATTATCAGGAATGTCAGCGCGCCCAGATTACATTAACGACCCTTTTGGGTCAGTTAGGTTTCTTCGTTTCATGGAAAAAATGCTCTACTCCGTCGCAATGTGTAAGATATCTCGGCCTTCTGTTTGATTCTATTAATATGAGAATCTCTTTGCCTGATGATAAGTTTCGTAAATTATCTTCTGAGATTAAATTCTTTGAGAATAAGAGAAGAGCTACTAAGAGACAACTACAACGTCTCTGTGGAATACTGTCATATTCTTCAAAAGTTATCAAAGGAGCTCGCACTTTTTCTAGGAGACTACTGGATCTTCTCAAGGATTTGCCTGATGGTAATCCTCGGATTCACCTGACTACTGAATTTCAGCAAGATATTTTGTGGTGGAAGCACTGCGCATCACAATTCAATGGAATGGAATATATCATCAGGAGGAACGCTGGCTTGCCCGAAGATCCATGTTATTACACTGACTCGTCACTCACAGGCTATGGCATTGTTTGTGGTAATGACTGGTTGGGTGGACAATTTAACCAAACTTCTTCGCCTGAATTTTCTTGCCCTACCTGTATTGACTACCATTGGTTCAATGTAGACGTCGCGCCTGATTCCAGTATTAATTTTCTCGAACTGATACCTGTTTATATTGGATTACAGCGATATGCATCTACCTGGAGCAATAAGCATATTGTCTGTTATACTGACAATACGCAGGTAGTGTCCATGGTCAACAAAGGTAGCAGCTCAAGTAAGCCAGCTATGGCTTTATTACGCGGTATGTTCTGGTTAGCGGTCACCCACAATATACATCTTACGGCCCGCCACATTTCTGGAAAAGACAATGTTACTGCTGATTATATTTCCAGAATGTTTGTTAACAAAGTTTTTGCTGATTGTCCTTTTGACTTGTGTTGCAGCGGAGGCCTTAGCAGAACTGGATAAGGAGGTTTCTGCTACGGTTGGTCAAGCCTGGGCCACCAACACATTAAAAACTAGGAATTCCCAGTGGTCAAAATTCTTCAAATTTTGCATTGACATGGGTTTAGTAGCTTTGCCAGCTGAACCTTCCACTGTGGCTCGGTTTTTAGTTTTCATGGCCAGGACTTGTAAGTTTTCAACAGTCAATAATTATTTGTCCGCCGTGATATCTTTACATCGTTTCTATGGACATGATATTGACTACAGGAACTGTTATCTAATCCAGCTTATTATCAAAGGATTAAAACGGCAACTGGGAACTACATTGTCACAATCTAAGCCATTTTCCAAGGATCAGCTGTTAGAGATGTACTCTACTATTGACTTATCTTCGTCTTGGGACTTATCATTATGGTCTGCTTTAATATTTTCATTCAGGACCTTACTACGTAAATCTAATGTAGTCCCTGATACTCCACGAATGTTGAATCATGTGGTTCGTCGCGCAGATATTGAATTTAAAGACTGGGGGATGATGGTTCACGTACGTTCAACGAAAACCATACAACATCGTCAATATGTACTGGACATACCTGTGTATTATGTACCTAATAAGGTCTTCTGTGCTGTGTCAGCGTTGGAATATCACTTTTCTCAAGTTTTAGGAGGACCTGATCTGCCTTTATTTATGAACCCCCTCAAGCCGGACACTCCCATCCTCTACCGTGACTTATTATCATTCATCAAAAAGTTGTCTTCAAATATTGGTATGTCACAGGACAAAGTTGGCTGTCACTCCTTACGTAGATCGGGAGCAGCTTTTTTGCACTCGATGGGTGTGCCCTTAGAGGACATTATGGCTATGGGTGATTGGCGATCTATGGCAGTTCTTGCGTACTTATCGACTCCTATTGATCGGAAAATTAAAGCACAGAAGGACATGGCTATTTTTCTTTCTTGAATTGGAGCTTGGCGGTTTGAACTGCTGCCGGCTTTTGCAGCCCACACACTTGCCTTGTTACTTACTTACTTATATTACTTGTGGGAGCGAGTGTATTTATGTGTCAATATATCATTCAAGATATATTGATATAAATCCAGAGTGCAGCAGGACATAACACCAGGGGTCACCACTGACTGTGGTAGACTTCCACCTCTAGGGGGTGTATTCCCCTTCTCACTTCTCAGCTAGCTTTGGAAGGATCCACCTGTCTGTCCTGCGTTTCAGTAATAAAATTTTTCTTTTGTTGGGCGGTTTGAACTGCTGCCGGCTTTTGCAGCCCACACACTTGCCTTGTTACTTACTTACTTATATTACTTGTGGGAGCGAGTGTATTTATAAGCAAATTGTAAAACCAAATTCATCTCTTTTGTATCGGACACTGTATAATGCTCTGGCATGTAATGAAAACTAGTGCAATTGTACTAATACTTAGCCAGAATAAACAACATTTATATAAAAAAAAAATAATATTCAGTTGTGATAAATCATGGGGAATGGGAGACATACTAATTATGATAATAACATTATCTAAATATTCAACATTCAATATTTGTTGTATGGTCTTAAATTGTGCATGTCCAATATTAGAGTTAAAATTCAGTTTAATTTATGGATTGATATAATAGCTGAGTCTTTGATGTAATGTTTATGTGGGTGATTTTAAACTAACTTGTTAGTGTTATAATTTTATATTTTGGTTCCGAGAGCAATCACCATTCTAATTTGTTCGTTTTCGAATTAGCTTATACTTTTGATATGCTTTGATATTTCTTTTTGAATCTAATTTAACATTTTCAAAAAATGTGTCTTGTACAGGATGCACAAAGGTAGAAATTAACTCATTTACTTTGCGCATATCAATTGAAATAGTGTAAAGGTCACCAGTTGAACACAGGGAGATAATAAGAATTCTTTCAAATTACTTAGCTTATGATGATACACAGTATAAATATGACAGGTGTCACTGGTAGGTGTAAATATACCTGATGGCAATGTTCAGCAGGGTACACCTCCCAGCAGGCATTGATGCTTGGGTAAAAATCAATACCAGACTGCTATAAGAAGCGAGAACGCAGTGTAAGGGCAGAGAGAAATTCATTAACGTTTGGACAATTCGGATCGAGAGATTCAAGGGGTTTAGATAGCTACGCAAACCACAGGGACATCTGGTGACTTACACGGGTATTACTGCACTACGGCTGGAGGTGAGATTAGGCGGACTCCGAGGAGAAAGCTTACTCCACACTGGATTGGAATTGTAACACCTAGGAACTTATCATCTATTCACCGGCAATTGTACGCATCACCGTATCCACCAATAAACTTAACCTACTGCCAAGCGTTGTTCATGTTATGGATTGAGCGCCCATCTCGTGGACTCACTTACCACTCGACTAGCACCCATTAGGAATAATAATATTAACGACAGTGATTAACTCGGACAATTCGCAATAACTACGATTAACCATAAACTTACAATAGCGTTCAAGGCATTATATGCTTTTTGTCATATTTAGTTTTTTTCTTATCTATCTTTGTAAGTTAGTATTCAGGGTCAGTTTTCATAATTTGGTTTGTATAATTGTTGTTTGGACTGGACATGCTAACAAAATGTACAGACCAAGGATGAGTTACTTTACGTTAAATGACTAGTTTGCCGACAACCTTGAAGGGACATTTGAATCTCCAGAGCCTATGTAATGAATTTGAACTTTTCAAAATTCTGTTAAATGAATTAAATTTTGACATTTTTAATTTTAGTGAATCGCGGCTACATGACAACATCACTGATCAGATGATTGTTGTTCCTGGCTACAATCAGATAAGGCAAGACAGGAGTTGGGGAAAGTATAATAAAAGAGAAAAGAATGTATCTTTTTTCAATAACTGCTCTTAAATAATACAATTATAGTTACTCCTATATTAAAAGTACATGGATCTGTATCTGTTGGGAGAAATCAAAAGATAATTATTGTCATAGGAATTGTCTACAGACCACAAAGTGGTGGTGTGAAATTATTTTGTGAATATTCAACTGATACTGTTAAAAACATTGATCTCTCGTACAGCCGTGAGGCAAAAGGGGGATTCATTGCTGCCATCTGGTGTGCGTCCCCCAACTCTCCCTCTCACCTCAATACCACACTATTCATACCTTACCCTCAATCCCTCTACCCTTTATCCGCTCACACGTTAGGGGTAAGAGCACACAGGCTTCTGATATCTTTGCTGAGGGTGAAATTCCAAAACCTTGTATTTCATAAGGGAGAGCTGTCAGACCATGAAGCAGAGGCTGGAGGTGCGCTGCTTGTGAGGCCCACTCGTGTATATCAATGCTGCTCAGGGATGCCAGGGGCTATGACCAGGGGGACCATGATCATATTATGAGACATTTGCAGGACCTCACCCATGATGCCGTGAAACGACCATAGGACGACGTCCAGTGCTGGTCGCAGTCAGTATGGGATGCTGTAGAGAAAGGCACACTGGCCTGGGCCGACGACCGGGGTATACAAAATAGCAGGATCAGGATTGACTGGTGGCGGGGGCGCCCAGCAGTTTTAGTACTGACCAATGGCCATCAGCAGTGCGGGAGGTCATCTGCCACAGCTTCAACAGTAAGGCAGGCTGCAGTCACCAGGCTCACCATGAGGAGGCAGGTATTAAGTTCTGTCATTATTGTGCATTTTGTGACTCTGTCAGTCACCAATGCTCAGGCCACAACGTTCAGGGATGTGTCAGGAAACTCCAACAGGCTGGGGCCCCGCAACAGCAGCCACGCCAGTCAGGCCTGTCATACAACTACAAGGCTGGATACTACGGGCACCACGGGCATGAACTCTCTAGATGGCGCTACCCCTGTCTCATAGCTACTTATAATACTGTCAGGGTAAGAACCTAAAACTGTACCCTGCAGTTTGCACTGACATATCTTTTGGATTTATGCCTTAACTATATGTTTTTTTATGAAATAAGCAATGGTTTGTATTTCAGACAAATGATATAAACCAATTGGTTGTCATGTTTTATTGATATTTATGCTCAATAAATGGCAATTGACAGGTTTATTGAAATAAATGAAACCCCACCCAGCATTGCAGCATACCATATATAGCAATGCCCTTATTTGGAAAGGACTTTATGAATGGAGGTCACATGACCAACCACATAGGGCAATGTGCATATATGCCAATTGGTAATTATAGGCAATGTACAATTGTAATTATAACTCCTATGTGTGTTAAAACCTATATTTGACCATAGTTTTCTAGTTATTGTAAAATGTGCAATACTTTTTCCTTCAAACAGGTTAATTAGGACATGGGAGGGTAGGGGAATCCCCTGTGACATTACAATATTAGTTATACAAGAGGTCCCCAGATGGGGGTTCTGAACAAAAGACTCCATGATTTACATAAAACAGTACCCTCATAGGCATTTGTGCATCTAACTTCACAGTAACCAGTGGCTTAGTGGCTAAGGTGCTGAACTTCAAATCAGGAGGTCGGAGGTTCAAATCCCTGTTGTTCATTGTATAAGTTATTTTTCAATTTCTATCATTTTAACCATTTATATTACATGTATTCATACCCAGAGAAACATATATATGAATTACCCTGGGATAATTACAAATATAAATTATAGCTTTATTTTGCAAGAAGGGTACCGCTATATAAATAGCATAAAATAATACTGTTTGCACTTAGAAATAATTCAGTATTATGTATATGATAAATGTATGTATAAATAAGTGTAACTGTAAAGAAGGTAGGAAGGTAGGTACATATGGCCTAATGGTTAGAGAGATCATCTGCAAACATAAAGGTTAAGAGTTCAAATCAGGATGAAACCTTTTTGTATTATAATATACTGTAAACTGAAAATAACATTTGTATGATAAATACAATAATTATAACTTGCAGATAAACCAGCACTTACATTGATATGATTTCAAAAGTTCTGGTTTATATTTTACAAGAATAGGTATTCCTAAAATGACTTTATCTGTAAAAGAAAAAGTGCTTGACTAGCCTTGGGTGGGACTTGAACCACCAACTTTCAGATTTGAAGCTCTAAGCTCTAGGCACTGGGCTAGTTTGGCTGATAGTAAAGAGGGTGTTCATGAATGGTATGAGCATAATTATAGTTTCTAACTTGCTTCTTGTGATTACTGGACAGAATGTTTAAAGAAGTTTGGGGAAACCCTTTTAGCACTATAAATAACTGACCAACCCAGTCAATGAGTTGCATTCTGACCAGTAAAGGGGCAGTGAAGGGGGAAAGTGTATATACATCTACATTTACCTGTAAAATAGGCCACACAATAATACAAAACAAACTGTAATAATTATGATTTATTTAAATACAAATTAGACAAATATGATAAGTTAAGATATGTTTTTCCTATTTAAATTACAACTAAAACTAGGTCATTTACTGTGGTCTTGTGTGAATCCTACCAGTCTGCTGGTCATCAGCTTATAGGTTTTGACAGACACCAACTAAAAACAAAATGGCGAGTGTGTTACCCTTTCTATTCTTATAGTTCTAATCAGGAACCCTGGTGCCATCTAGAGGGTTCATGCCCGTGACAGGCACCTGCCACAGGCACTGTAGACGCCCCCCGACAAGGGGCAATGGTGACAGCCAGGCCCCTAGCTTCCCGCTCATCAGGCATCTAAAAAATGGGAATCCAAAAAATGGACAGTAGGCATCCCACCCTCAGGTAGGGTGGTGGCGCCTACAACAGAAGAGATGGATGCATACCTCCGACATCTGTACAAAACCTGGGCACATCTCGTCTCACCACCAGCGGCCACGCCTGCCCACACACAGGGCATAGTGGCTGAGTACAGACAGGCATGTTGACTGATCCCGTCCTGGTCCACATATATTCTGCTGTATGGCACCGGGCCTCCCAAACACTTTTGGGACTCTGGTGTCCATCCCTACTACACTCAATGTTCCAGCATAGGAGTATTATGCCAAAATTCTTGAAAGTAGGGATGACCTCAACGATTTCATCGAAGTATGGGTTCCCACTCGGGTATGTTGTCCTCGTTTCCAATATCAGAAATGTCACCAACCACCCTAGTGCAAAGCACTTCCCCGCCCACATTGAGGACTTTGTACAAATGGAGTCCTGCATGCATGGGTTGATAGGACTTCAGGATGCTCCTATCTTTGAGCCGTGGTGTCACATTTCCCCACTCATAACTAGGGAAAAGTCTGACCCGTCCAAGTGACGATCCATTATGGATATACCGTTCCCAGATGACCATTTGGTGAATGCATATATCGTTAAAAACATCGCTGTGAAAATGACCCTGGCTGTCGGTACGGTGTAAACACCCAACACTCACTCACTCACTCACTCACTAGTTAAAAACAGGGTGCTTGGCCTAGAATATGATCACATTCTCCCAACCATAGAGGACCTGGCCACGCATCTGCATAGGATTAGCCCTACAGCATATCTGGCTACCACTGCCATCTCTAGGGCTTACAAAAACGTTATGTCAGATCCCATTGATTGGCCCTTTCTGTGCTTTGCGTGGCAGGGGGCTTCTTCTGTGATCTGTATTTGGGTCCCGGGCGTCATCCTTTCACATGCAGTTGGTGGTGAATGCATCATGGATATTATGGCCCTTCATGGCATTACAAGCCTGATGTACCTGGATGATCTCATCATCGTAGTGCCTGACAAAGATATGGCTGATCGTCACTACCACATCGCTTGCCGGTTGGTTGACAACCTGGGGTTACCCGAAGCGGAAGATAAGGCCCAGCCCCCTGCCCGGGAGGATAAGTGGCTGGGGGTGAGGGTCGATGCGAGCACCATGACCTTCTCCATACCCCCGGAAAAGGTGGCCGAGGTACTGGATAATGTCAGGGCTTTTCACGCTAAAGACTTCGTCACAAAGAAATCCCTTCAATTACTCTTGGGCAAATGTGACAAAGTGAGTCCTGAGGGCAAAGAGGACGCGACCCATGGATATGCTTGCGGTGGCGATCCTAGCCCTCCCCAGGACATTACAGGGCTGAGCTGTGAATTCGACGGTGGCCGTGCTAACTGTTCTATGGTGCAATCCACCAGTTGAAGGTGGCGCCAGCATCACTAAATACATTTGTCCCTGAATGCCATCCGACTCACGCCGACCTGACATGGACACAAGCCAAGGCAGTGCTCTTCATCAAATGGGCAAAAAATCTGCAGAAGCCAGGGCAACCCCGCACCGTCACTCTCCCCGAAGTGCCGAACACAGACATGTGCCCCATGCTGGCCATCCAGGCGCATATGAGGGATGTACGGCTCATATCCCCTGAGGATCCACTATTTATGCCCCACCCACATGCCCCTTCCGGTGTCCCTTATAAAGAAACTCTTGGACAGGGAGGCCAGCTACGACATTGCTCCCTCCACATCATCCAGAAGGAGGCCGCCTCCCAGGCCCACGCACGTGGAGGCACAGTGGAGGAGATCCAACTACACAGGGGGTAGGGGGTGAGCCCAATGGCTCAAATGCATACAAGCGTTATATAGACACTGAAACTTGGTGCGTGATTGATTGGTGTGATCATTATAGACTGACAGTTAATAGTGCGAAGTCCAAAATGATGCTATTTGGTACTAACTCAATGTTGAAAAAGGCTGAATTATATGAAGTTGAAAATATAAATCAGCAACTGGACTATGTCAATGCATTTGTATATCTGGGAGTCAAGCTTGATTTAAGGATTGTTTTTGAGTCGCATGCCAAAGAATGTATTAAAAAAGTGGTATATAAATTGCATAACTTTTCAAAGAAAAGGAACTATACTTCTACTTATCAAGCTTTGACAATTTATAAAAGCAAAATCCTTCCATATTTTGATTACGGAGACCTATTTCTGTTAAAAAAATATCTGCTAGAACTACTGACAAGCTACAGAAATTACAGAACACAGAATGGAACTGTTTATTTTTGCGTAATTGCTTCTATTTAAAACCATAACCTGGCTATGGATTGGTTACATAACATCACATGGTCACTTTGAGTCGAGGTCACTTCCAGTCACTTCCAGTCAGTGATACATCAATAATTACGACTTCGTGTTTATACATTTTCGTGCAACTCTTACTGTACGAGCTCTTACCACATGATCTTGTGTACTTTGTGATCGTGTCCCAAAACACAACTTTGCTCATATCTTTAACAGAGAACATTACTTGCCTTTTTACCTTTATAATTATTGTACGAACTCGTGTCGCCATATTGAATTGATTACTATAATTCATCACATATGTTCATTATATTGATTCTATCATGTGGATTTCCCCCTCATTCTTATATTTTAACTGATGATAATATTTGTTACTCTTGAGTTTTATTTTTCTTGTATTGTTTGTATTTAGTTAGTTTCTCTAAATTGTCATAATGTTAATCTCAGTTTGTATTAATACTTAATGGAATATCTATGGAAATGAATATCATTATATATTGGTGCAATGAATTACTTTGTTTGCCAAATAATTAATAACATTGTTGAGACATTCATGAATACAATATGGAGATCAATGAAAACTAGCAACTGCTAACTGTATTCTTCAAAATAAAATTACCTAAAAAAATATAAGCAAACATGGCATCTGACAGATTTTCTCAGTGTCCTTTACTCATTATGCCTGCAAAGACCCTGAATTTTGAAAGCTCAGAATCATCATGATTGAGAATACTAGAGCATGGAATACTCCGGATGAAGTAACATCCACATCATACTTATACAGGACTACTATGAAATCCTGAAAATGTATTAATATGGAGGATAGGAGCATTTGAAAAAGTAACCGTACTGGTATTCAAAGAGAAGTACTTAACATGCATGAGAAGATAACTTAAAGTGACCATAGATGATAAAAAGAAAGTCAATTGAAGCACACCAGGGGGTGCTGCATGGGCAGCTGACCTTTATCTTTAATTGACCCATGGCATAGCAAGCAAATTAAAACTGATTTAATATCCAAAATGGATGCTAGCTCTCTACATGAACAATAATTATGAATGACCAAATGCTATCTTTTAAATCAAAAAAATTGATATGCAGACAAATTCTCTTTTGTTCTCAATTCAAGTGAAGCACACTCTATAGTCAATTTATTAAGGTTTGACATGAGCAGTTGGGGCGCCAATTCCAGCTTTGTTGCTTCTTTCTTAAAGCATCTATCCCAGTGGGTAGGTTTGATATGCATAGCTCAGCTTCTTAGATTATGCATCATCTCATGCTATAGAATACAAGTTAAAATGTTTAAGTTCCCAGGGTATGATCACAGAAACCAAGTTTATTTTTTCACCTTTAATTTTTGAACAATAATTACTCAGTAACCCTAAAGAATAGGGCTTTAAAATGACAGATACATGTTCTAAAAATGTTAATGAAGCGACAAACATCTCACAATTTCCAGTTCTATCCTTAGTTTTTGAATAAGAAAATTAGATGTGAACATTAAAAACATCTTTTCCAAAAGTCCACAACTTTTTTGACAAAATCAAAAAGAGGCTTATATAAAGAACAGGAAACCCCTTTTCAGCTTTTTGACAGTGACGAACATGCATGAAGAAAGATTAGCTTAGTTGCTTTCTTATTTGCTGAGTAACTATTCTTAAAAAGCTAGAAGTGGAAAAATAGGTATATCGTTTATAATTTTACCAAAATTATGAGATTTTCAAATTATATATTTGCGTGAATAAAGACAAATCTGACCAGTCGTATGATGTTTTCTATATAATCCTACCTAAAATTGGTGCAGGGGCTATGCAGAAACTTTAATTGCGCCCTGATTAAGTCTAAATAGAGTTTTGTTGTGTAGTTGATTATTTATCCTATCTCAACCATTAGGTCATGCTCTAGATATATTTCACAAGGGCTTGGAGATGGGATGTTTACTATCACTTTAACATGGATTGAAATGATGGTAACAATGTATTTTAATTGCATATTCTTCAATAGCAAAATATTGGGGTTATTGCTGTTTTCTCTAAATCAAAACTAAATTTGTCAGGACAGCTGGAAACTCTGAATATGTGTAATTTAAAGATTTTACTTTGCACCCGTGGAATAATGCAAAAAGAAATTATTTTATCCCATGCTTGCCCTAATCTACTTATTACTTACTGTGACATCCTTAAGAAGGACTTTCTGTAGTTTTTGTCTTGGCAGTCCTCCAGCAGCAGCAGTCTGCACTATTTCATTGTCATTGTCGAAGCCAGTCCATACAGAAAGAGCAAGGCCATGTTGAACTGCCCAGACCTGGATAAGTGTGACACAGTTTGTCTGATCTGGTCAGGGTGTTTGTTGAGGAGCCCCATCATGGCCAGGAGCTCCTGAATTGTCAGGTGTACAAACTGACTGAGGATCTGGTTGTCTGCACCCCCTTCTGGATCTGGGACCTCAGTCTGCATCAGCAGCCCAGATCTCCTCATATTTTGCACTGAAAAAAAACCCCTATATTATTCGAACCCTACGGTTGACTACACTTAACCTTTTGACTCAAGTACCTTATTGTGAAGGTCATAGATCTTCAAGTTAACTAAGTTTTCCATATACTTAATTTCAGTTTTTCAGCTTCTAAATCATGATAAAATGCCATACCCACTAGCCAACTTTGCATAAATCGGCGTACAAACTGGTGTACGTGTTGGTACACACATCGGTGTACACGTCAGCCGACCCTGATAATCAGGCCATACCCACATACAATTGGCACTGCCGTCAGCATTGACGTGGGCCATCAGTGCTGATGACCGCGCCAATCCATAATTAAGCATGTCTGATAATTTAACGCCGACGCCCGCGGCCGACACCAACTGCCGTTGGCCGGTGGTTAATTGCATGCTGGTTATGGGGCTTAAGATGCACTGAGTTTGGTTCCAGGTTATTGCATGTCATATTATGCACTTACTTAAGGATAGAGAGTGGTGATTTTGGCGTTTTTTGCAGTAGCTGCATCTTTGACTTATCAATGATTCAATTTTTGAAATATCTGCTTAATATTTCTCATATCTACACTTGAATATGTCCTCTACATAAAGTCATATGAAATAAGATTGTTCAATGAAAATTGACTGAGTAAATGACCGATAAAAGTGGAAATTTGATTTTTAACTTTTATTTTTTGAAGGTCAATACCCAACTTAATATTGAAGGTACTTATTGGACACTTTGGATATATATTTAAGACATTCTAATGCAGGGAACTGTATCTCAGATTTTTGATGTAGGTCCTAGTTAAATTTTAAGAAAATATTGAAAATAAATGTGAACAAAATATTAAAAAGTAACACATTTTTTTAATAAAAATAAAAAGTAGGACCTAAAACAAAAATCTGAGACACAGATGTGTAGTTCATATATTCCTCTTGTATACTTTGATGTGAGGCAAAAATAAATCCACTATCAAGCAGACAGACACCATTAGATCTCAAATTTAAATAGCAATTTATTAAATCAATATGATACAACGGGCCTTCCTCCCATCAAGGCCCTACAAACAATATGATGTTACACTCAAAAGAACAATGCTTATTATACTTTTTTGGAATTTCTGAATAGGCATACAGTGACGGCCTCGACTGTGGTAATATTTTTTCTGTATTACCACAGTGTGGTAATACAGGAAAGTAGTGCGACCTAGTTACAGAACCAATGAAAACGACCGTAACTAGGTCGCGACACCCTCGCGACCTAGTTAAATCCACTCGCGACCTAGTTAAATCTATACCAAAACAAACCCTTTACCAGATGATTTTTATTGTTTTCCTGCCAAATTAGACAATCCTGTAATGTCAAGATGTTATTCAGACCTTCAAAAAAACATTTTAGACAAAAAAAAACCTTTCCCGACGCCCCCGAGGCCCTTTAAACCAATGAAATTGCATCTAAGAACCCACGTGACGTCAACAAACGCTGACGGCCGCCGTTTACAAATTCGCGGACGTCTGAAACTTGCAGAAAACGCGACTAAAAGGTCTACAAAATCATCTTAAAGTACAGACAATCCGGTAAAGGTGATGTAAAAGAATCATGGAAACATTTTGCATCGATCTGACAGACATGGACATCCGTGCTATGCTGATGTTTGACTCAGACAGCTCAGAAACAGACCTCACCAATGCTTTGGACACTTTTGAAGTTTGCCAGTTGTTTGATCACCCAGACACAGAGCCTACCTTTCCCATAACTGACCAGCAAAGGGATGAAAATCAACAGCAAAGGTATGAAAATCATCAGGAAAGGGCTGAAAATCATCAGGAAAGGGCTGAAAATCATCAGGAAAGGGCTGAAAATCATCAGGAAAGGGACGAAAATGTGCCGCGGACGCCAGAAAACGTGCCGCTGACGCCCGTGAATGTGCCGCCGACCTACGACACCATCTCCGAAGACGGAGGGAACATTTCAGGAATGGATTGTATGGATTTTGAGGACCCCCCTTACATTCCAGAGGATACTGACAGTGAAGATGGGTATGAGGAGGACCTGGAGGAGGAGGAGGAGGGCCCTGAGGATGAACAACAGGATCAGGAGCACCAGGACATCACTGAGAACGACATAGACAATTACATAAAATCAGGAAAAAACAAGAACACCACAAAGAAGACCCAACAAGTTGTGAAAAGGTTCACAGAATACTGTAAAGGTCAGGGCTCAGAGGAGTTTGTAAAGTTGCCCCCTGGGAACTTGAATGTACTGGTAAGTGCCTTCATCATGACAGTAAAAAAAAAAGATGGGGGTGAATATGAGCCAGATACACTCACAGGGATGTTTGGGGCCATAGACAGGCACCTCAAGGGCAACAAGTATGGCTACAGCATGAAGGAAAGCCCTGAATTTGAGTCCAGCAGGGATGTGCTGGCCACAAAAAGAAAGGAACTGAAAGGGAAAGGATATGGGAACAAGTCCAATAGGTCAGACCCCCTTACAGCAGAACATGTCAACCTTTTCTGGGAAAAAGGGGCAATTTCCATGGACAAACCAGAACCATTACAGAGGGGCCTATTCCTGTACATGGTGGAATGCTTTGGCCTCAGAGGTATCCATGAGGGAAGGCAACTCTGCTGGGATGACATAGTAAAGGTCTCTGATGAAAATGGGTATGTGTACCTGACCTTTAATGAGCGTTTCTCCAAGACACGCCAGGATGGGGGGGATTGTCGCAAGTTTGTGCCGAAACTGTTCGCAAATGAAAGGCACCCAGAGCGGTGTGCCATCAAGATGTACGACATCTTTAAGGCACACAGGCCCCCCAAGATGGCCAACCCCAATGACCCTTTCTTCTTGGCCATTAACAAGTCAAAAAGGGCAACTACGTGGTACAAGGCCCAACCCCTGGGAATCCACAACCTCAGCCAAATTGTCAAGAAAATGGCGAAGCAGTGCAACATCACCGGTGTGAAGCTGACAAATCACAGCATCCGCAAGAAAACCTGCACGGATCTCCTTCACAGCGGGGTGAATCCCACTGTGATCTGTCAGCTCACAGGACACAACAACACAGCATCTCTAAACAACTATGCAACTGCAGACATGGCGATGCAGTACGAGATGTTTGACCTTCTCACCAGTGATGAGGAGAGGGCCAGACTCTCCAAAAAAAGGGCCCTACCTTCTGCCCTCCATCGCAGTGGTGTCTCCATGGCCCTTCAGCATCCAGGGTTCGTGTCCGGTGCCCCAAAGAGAAGGCATGTGTCCTGTGCCCTTGGTGCCCCTCCTCCTGCCCCCAACCAAGGTGAACAATGCGCAACTCCTCCAGGAGGGCCAGCAATTGAAGCACCAAGGCCTACCACCTCTCCTATGAGGCAGGGTGCCACGCCCCCTCCCCCACAACACAGTATAAATCCTCCAAGGCAGGCGGCCACTCCTCCAGGGCAGGCGGCCACTCCTCCAGGGCAGGCGGCCATCACCCAAGGTCCGGCGATGATAGCCCAAGGTCCGGCGATGATAGCCCAAGGTCCGGCGATGATAGCCCAAGGTCCGGCGACTCCTCCAGGGTGGGCACAGGTCACTCCAGGTCCGGCGGGGGTTGCTCCAGGTCCGGCGGGGGTTGCTCCAGGTCCGGCGGGGGTTGCTCCAGGTCCGGCGGGGGTTGCTCCAGGTCCGGCGGGGGTTGCTCCAGGTCCGGCTGCACCATCCATGAACATCGTCCCAGCTGCAGCTGGATCAGCTGCCTTGTTCCAGTCGTCATCCTCCAGCCTCTCCCAAGCATCTGCACTGCTGAGTGGGGCAGTCTTCCAAGGATCTGTGAACATAAACTTCAATTATTACAGTAACAGTGGGAACAATCAGCCTATGTAAAATCCGGGCAAAATCTGAAAAAAAGATCAACATAAGTGAAATCCGGGCGAAATCCGGGCAAATCCGAGAAATCCGGGCAAAATCTGACGAAGTTTAAAAAATATTCCAAGTAATCCGGGAGAAATCTGAAGAAGTTTTAAAAATATTCCATGTTTGATGATATGTATAAGATTCCGGGCATTCCTGTCCTTGTTGAAGATGTAAATATCAATCTATATAAGAATCTGGAAAGTTGTACTGACCTTTGACCCAGCCGCTGTTGCAGGGAAGAACTGCGTCGTTGCAGGACCGAGGGGCGCGGTTGCAGGCCCTGGAATGAAATAATAGTGAAAATAATTCAAAGTCATTTTTTCAAACTTGTAAAATATTCTAAGGTAAAATCGAGCATTCCACGTTGTTATAATTGTATATTTGTTAGATATTTTATAGCAAATAAGTATCTAATGTCAATATTTAGTAGGTTTTCTCCGAGTTGAAGTTGTAAAATTCAATCTATATAAGAATTCAGAAAGTTGCGCTGACCTTTGACCCGACCCGACCTGACCCGAGGAGGTCGCTTGTACTTGCACTGTTGCCGGGCGCCTGTTGCAGGGCCATGTTGCAGACTCCTTAGAATACAATAAATGCTCAATGTCACGCACTGCCACTGATCCACGTTGTTCTCCACGCATTTTTCCACGCATATAATGCATTCTTCACGTAGATATGTAATATTTTGAAGCAATTCTGGCGGGTGGAAGAGGAGGGTTCTCGGGGTAGCACCGGCCAGCATGGCGGCGGGCGCGCGAGCTGGCGAGTAAAATACCCAATCTTCTTGGTCGAATAATTCCATATTCAGGCGATGACACGTACATTTCACACGTCCTCGTACATCCCGGGTATGTTATTCACGTGCAGCAACCAGGAATTGCTCGTAGATTGCCGATTTCCAGCGTAAAATGAAGAAATCCCGGAGATCAAATTCGCCTCTTCGCGCCATAACCACCGGCTTGTTCAAACGAAAAGTAGGTCATTCAGCCCCATCACTCCGGTCAATTGTAGTCCGCCGCGAACATAGTTCCAAATGAAATACTTTGGTCGAATAATTTTAAGGGCTAATAATTAAAAACAATTATGTAGTATGTTTCTCTGACACTATAAAATGGTGATAAACTATATGAATTACCAAACTATTCATCAATTTTCAAAGACAAAGCCTTTTCACCGGCGGGAACACGCGTAAGAATATCAGAAAGGCTGAAGTCGCGGCGAAGTCGGTCAAATGGCCTCTGCGCCTTCGTCAAACGTAGTCCGCCGCGCATATAGTTCCAAATGAATCGGGGTGGTCGAATAAATTTATGGTGAAAATAGGCTTGCAACATCTTCTATAAGATCATTTAACCTTCTCAATTCCAAAAAAGTATAATAAATACACAACCCTACTCGTATGTGTATCCGGTTAGCAGGATAGGACTCGGCGGAAGAATTTCTGGACTCAGCCTTCGGCTTCGTCCAGAAATCCTTCCCACCGAGTCCTATCCTGCTAACCGGATACACATACTCGTAGGGTTTTGTCTATTTATTCCAGCAAAGATCAACATTCATTTAGTTCTTAGATTGCCTTTTTTGTACTCACACTCAATCATCTGCAGTCCAAGCCTTTTCAAGTCCTCTTCATCGAATGTCAACCTGGCCAAACCTCCAGGTCCTGTGTTGACAAGACCCTCAAAGGCCAGTTTTGAGAGCGGCTCAAGAGTTGTTTCCATGTCCTCAGATCCTGGCTCTTTTAGAGAGCGGCGCATGAACACCTGTTAGAGAAATATCTCTTGAATTTCTAACTGTAGAAATGAACCCATCCTTTGTGAATTACATTCTGATAACTGCATCATAATGAATATAGATTTATTTTTATTTATCAATCTGACATATATCCTTAGCACAACCGGAATGTTCTGAAACGAATGAGAAAAACAGCTCTCCAAATGCCAGCGCTACCTGAATACAAGTCCCCAGAATGTTCTGATGTATCATAGTAAAATAGATACTCCAGATGCCAGCAAACTATTAAGTGAAAAGACCCTGGAATGGAATTCTCTTCCTAACCTAGATTTTTTATGGAAAATAACAACTGGAGAATTTTGATTGTGAACAGTATTTCTAAGTCACCTGGTACATCTTAATCACTCTAAATTCAGCTGAGTTTACATACATTGAAGAAATAAGAGTTGCATTTTATATTGATGAAAGTAGAGATACACCTTGTAATACACTTTGAAACATTCTGGCCCACAGCAAATGGCTGTTGAGTTAGATATTAGATGTATAAAAATAGGGTTTAATATGCATATGCTCTGGCATCTTTAGTTAGTATTAATTTCCTTTGCCTAAGTAGTTAACTTCTCCTTCCATTTAATATCGGGGTAGTTTGCCTTCTATTGAACATTTAGTGCATTTAACTCTTGAAAATGATACATAATTAATTCCTTTTATCTACAAACACATTTTACAGAATTCCTTTTAGCTACAAATATATTCTAAACATTTTATACAAAACAAAATAGCAAATTGATGTTTAATTGCATTTATAAATGCATTGGCTCTAATTGAATATTTCTAAACATGGAAAAAGTCATTTTTAAGTTGAGTAAATTGCAGTGTTAATAATTGTCATGGTGTATTATCTATTTTCATAATTTTTGTTTAATCATGTATTAAGTGAGCTTATTAATACATTTTGATTGACCAAAATATAAAATAATGTGATGAATTGTCCATTCATCTGTTTTAGAGGTACAAACTAGTATGAATTATGTGAAATAACCAAATAATGTGTAAAGAATGTCAAACAATAGAAAAGATGCAAGGTACGAATCAGGTACGAAAGTAGATCGAGTATTGCATGAAAGCACAAAAGTACAAAACCATATTGTAACCAGATGTGATGTCAGAATAGTCACGTTATTGAAGTGACCAATCAGAAGTGAGTAACAGAGTATAAATAGGGGCGTGAAGGCGCGAAATAAACAGTTCCTTCTTGGTACTCACTGTGTCCACGTGTCTCTTCTTTAAGAAACCTAGCCCTCAAATTGGCGAAGATATGCCTTATTAGAAGTAAATGAGCCAATCGAATTCAAGTAAATGATCTAAGTGACACTAGGAATTCTGATATGAACGTGGCACTCGTACATATGCAGCATGATCTAAATAATTTAGATAGTTGGTGTTCTGAGAATAAGATTTCAATTAATTGTAAAAAGTCGAAATTTTGTATCTATGGTATGAGGTCTTGCGTCAAGAAAAGCAAAAACACAAATTGTATATTATCCCTGAGTAATAAGAGACTTGAATGGGTCTGCTCATATAAATATTTGGGTTTTGTGCTTGATGAACACCTGAACTTTAATAGACATATAGAGGAGTTGTGTAAACTTGTTAGTCATAAATTATATTTATTATCATGTATGAGGAAATATCTTACTACATAGGCAAGTATAATGGTATTCAAAACAATGATATTATCATTGATTGAATATGGTGATCTTATATATATAACAGTACTTCGAATCAGAATATAGGTAAAATAAATAGGCTTTTTTATCGGAGATTGCGAATATGCAATGGTAGTAGAAATATAGCCGTTCCTAAAGTGGATCTATGCCAACAGTGTAAGATAGCCAGTTTGGATGTAAGAATTAATATTCATCTGCTTCTATTTATGCATAAGTACAGAAATGATCCAATGATGCTAAAGAAAAAAGTGCATGAGACTAGACTGCATGCAGCTCCTGTATTTGACTTATATAAACCTAATAGTGAGAAAACCAAACTAAATGTATTTTACTGTGGTGCTATGGCTTGGATTGATCTGCTCCCTGATTTAAGAAACATGGACCCTAAGCATTTTAAGGCACATCTTAATAAGATTATGAAAGATACCTATGTGTAAAATTAATTGTTTTTGCAGTTTTTTCTACGTAAAAGTTTTATGGGTGAAGTTATTTCTTCTGCTATGTTTTATATTGATGTACAATAATTATTATAAAGTTTTAACTTTCGTGTTATATTTGATTCCCACCATGTTAAGGTCGTTTTATACAAACTATTTGTCATAAGTTATATTAATATGTATAACATTTATCAGATTGTACCAAGCTTATATATGGTTTTAATATTTGCTAATATAATATGTGGAGCATGTTAAATATGCTGACAGGCATGTAATGTAAACAAGTGCTTTTGCACTTATTTCTGTATAAATAAAGGATTTTTTTTAAAGTGTTACATCCTGGAGGATCAACACTTTCCATGTCTAAAATACAAAAGGCCCGTTCATTGAGATCAGTCCCATTAACCAACAGGATTTTTCAGTTGGCTATTACTGCACTAGTGTTAAATCCAGAATGATCAACACTGTCTACAAATGAAACAAAAATCCCATTCATTGGAATTGAATGCACTCATCCAAAAACAGTTTGCTTGTCTCATGTAGTCTTAAGGGCCATACCCATTAAGGGACTTTGGCAGCAACCAGTGACCCGCGACCATCAGGTTTGCCAGCAAAGTTGCTGGGCGACTTGATTATTTTAACAGCAATTTATACTGGCGATTTTACTCATGATCCTGCTCCATTGTGCCCATTGTCCGGAAAGCACACTTTTAACCAAGGGGAATTGCCTGGCAACTTTGATCATGATTATGCCAGTGATTTGTCTTTTGTGCAGTTGCCCTTTGCCACTTAGTTGTTCAGTGGGTATGGCACTTTAGAACAAAGATCAGTTGGGTCTAAAATGAAATCCATAATGAAGGCCAAGTCAGCCTAATATAAATTGATTTTAATTTTGAATTTGAAGTGCCAGAGTGTAGCAATGCATAATGATTTGCTACTAAACTGATATTACTTTATTGTGTAAGAATAGTTAGTTGAACATTCTAACAAGTACTATATTGGTATTAAATTGTTCTGAATTATTCTGTTCTAAATGCATTCAGCAAGTACAGGTGTAGTTCCCACATTAATTCAATCTGTCTTGAATGTTTTGGTAAAGAGAAATACCCAGACATTTTAAGCTGTTTAAATATTGATATCACCACTGCAAAATGTGCAATGATATGAAATGGATAAGTGGAATAAGCCAATCCCAGTTTACACCACCATTAGTGTTTACTTTAATATATTTCCAAAATTGCCTCCACACTTATTCCCTGAAGACAGTGATATAATAAAAATTAACCAAAACAATTTGGTTGCCAGACTGCTTCTCAAATTTATAAAATTCAGCTTTATATGTTGGCCTTTTCCCCATAGGAACTAATGTTAAAGCCTGTCAGGCCAGCCTATAATGTCCAACACTTTCTTCCCTAAAATACGGTATTTTGATTGGCTGGCATTTAAAATTTTAGAAATTACAATATTCATGCAATACTTCAGGATAAAGAAAAACGTAATTCCTACATATTTCAGCAACCCCAACTCTTGGAAACAAAAATGGCTTATACAGTTATTTTGTCCAACCCTTGTCCAACCCTAGGATATTCCCAATGTGGGATGGGCTTATTACATCAAAGATAGAGAAGAAAAGCAATCTTCATTACAGATTTGTACAACTGGCTGTCCATGAATTGAAAAGTTCATTACTCATAAAAATGTAATGTTTTGGTTATGCATTGACTGGCATTTGAGAATACACTTTTTCATATTTCAGGGCATTTTGGTTACTCCCCTACTAAAAGGGCTGGCAATGCTATTAAGTACATCTAATAATAAGGTTTGGCAACTTTTGGGTTTAAGAAACATTTCAATATTAACAACAACTGTCAAATCATCCTGCTTACCTGCATGATATACACAGTGATCTGTGTATAGGTGCTTAGCTTGATAGCAGATGAACCAATCTGACCCAACACCTGACAAAGTGCTGCACAATAGAATGTGATGGCAGAGACAGAGAGCAGGATAGGGTTCCTGATCAATGTTTCCTTGACAAATGTGCGTTTGCCTTCATGAACATTCTTGTCAACATATTTCATAACACGTTCTCGAGTCAGCCCCATCAGTTCAACCAACATGGTTTTTTGTTTTTTTGAATCCAATAGTCGTCGTGGTATTTCCATCAGATCTGCAAATGGCCTAAAAAAAAGCAAGTGCAGTTACTCAATGGGTGAAGGAGATCAAATTTGTTGTTAGAAAAGGTTACGATTCTACTTGATTTATTCCAAACTCACTTTGTGCATGAATGATAATCCTACTGAAATCCTAAATGCTTTTGCGCACTGAATATATTATATAATTGACAATCAATTAATTACATTTTGAAATAATGTCCAAAAACATAAGATATACATTAATAAAGATGTCAATGGTGTTGTTTGAAACTCGAAATTTTAAATGGCAGCGAATCAATAATATCATGTTTTGACTTGTGAGGGCCTTCATCAGGATTAAATAAATGCCACAAGTAGGGTAGGTATGAAAATTCACAGTGTTGAATTAACACATTACTTTAACTGGTAGATATGGGGAATCGACAGTTGGTTATCATGCAAAACTAAATAATGGGTAGTTTGATATAGTTTGCTAGTAAAAATACCTTGCGTATATGGTACAATTGATGAATATTTATGTCTTGCTCCATAATTTCTACATAATCATTGACCATATAATAAAAGCTTCAATAAACAGAAAGAGATAACATCCATTTCTTAAAGTGAGGAGCCAGTGACTATAACCGCACACAGCATCGGAAACCTTGCTACCAAATGAGTAATCGTCTCAATCATTATGCTTTTATCTAACATAGTTATGATTTTATGGTCAATCTTCTAATTGCTAGTGAGTGATGCCTGCAGCCACCTGCTGCACCATGCACGGTGCATTTTACTGTGTGTGATGTCACAAACCGTAGATATGGATAATAGAAAACTGAAAAAAATATCAATTCAATTTTTGTTGGCTCTTTTACTTAGTCCTCACGTCCTTATTGTAATAAAATTGTATGATCTAGAATTAAATTTGCATTTTTAGGTTTTATTTTAGATTTATGAATTTTGAAATTTGAAAATAACATATATTTATATATTGTGACCAATCATGGCAATTGGTGTCCTAGAGGGGGAAGGTTAGAATCAGAGCTTACAATCCTACCTTTTAAACAATGCAAACTATTTTGAGATATTCCCACTATGGCTCGAGATATGGGAGTTTGAAATTCCCCACTTGGTTAGCAGCAACACACCCCTGTTTTACCATCTATGCGCCATTTCCATATTATAGCTCCTTGAACCAAACCATATTTTGTTAAAAAAATAGACAAATTTCTTAATTATCACAATTATTCAAAATGGGAAAAGTAAATGAGGGACGTTCCTTTCTAAATTACTAATAATGTAACTTTCATAAATAAATAGAATGTTTTTGTGCTCATAATATTGATCTCTGGAAAATTCTGTCCCAAAAATATTTCTTTGGAAAATTTGCATCTTTATCTTCTTTTCATTAGTAACTTACTTAATAATGAATCGAGAGCTAAATGAATAATATCCCAATGTGACACACAGACTTTCCTTGTGTGTGAGGCATTTCAGGAAAACAGAATGTATTTTACATTTTTATATTTCAATGGTCAATATGAAAATACTCTAAATCACTATCTAAACTAACAAATGCAATGTGAAATGAGACAAAGTGAAATTTCACTGGCCCCCTACCTTCATAGTTGAATATATAATAGTAGCCAAAATCTAGGGAATGAACCTAAACATGAATACAAAACTTAATGCTACTATAATATTTGGGGAATACAATTTGATCTCAGCTATATTACTTTCAGATAGTATTTTCATCATACCTTGAAGTAATGATGACAGTTGATGCTTCAAGACATTTGCGTCTCATCAGGGCAAAGCACCAGTCAAGAGGAACAGCCCATTCCTCAATATTATTCAGCTGAGTGCCAGCCCTCCATCTCTCAGCAAAACCAGGAATCTCATCAATTCCATCTGGTAACACAGAATTATTTGAATTAGCATCTAGATTAGTACATCTGGAAGGTTTTAGAAATAATATGATTCAAGTTGGGTAAATACTTAATAGACTTAATTCTGGTTGTGACAGAAATATACAAAGAGATAGTTAGGCACAAACACCTTATCCAGGTTTGCACACAAAGGAAGAGCAGGGGCTGCTCACCACCCTGCCCCCCCCTCCCCTCCAAACAAAGACTTTTTTTTTGAGTTCCTTTTCCTCAAAAATTCTATGTCAGCCCTAAAAAAATGAAAGAAAAAATCTGTTGAAAGTTCCACTTGGTGAGCCTCACCACCTCTCTTTTTAGGTTAAAATTATTGAAGTTTTGAGCAAGGGTTCCACCTAAGGAACCTCGCCCACAGTGGAACCAGTGTATGGGCCTGTGATCAATATTCTTACCAAAAATGAAACCGACAGCTCCTTGGTTTCCCCTCAACCATTCAGAGGTCATTACATCATCATCAGTTGCTTTGCGCAGGTTGTAGTCAGGGTATAAACGTAGAAAACGAGGTAATTCCATTTCTGTGGTTTTTGTAATGAGAGTCCTCAAATTCAATAGAAAAATCACTCTAAACATATTAGCCCATTGGTTATTCGCCCATTTCCAGAGCAGTCGTTGAACCAATGTTGATTTCCCAATACCTGCACGGCCACGGATCAGGACATACTTTTGGAACTCTCCATCTCTAACTAGCTCTTCATCATCTACTTCATCACCATGATATTTTTCCAGGGCAGCCTGATAACGATGTGGCTGCTCCAGTTCATCTCGCTGCATTTTACCCATGGATTCAGTAGAAAGGAGCTTCAGCCTGACATACTGTGTTTCAAGGTCAATCTGTCTATCAGGATTTTTCTCTGTAAGATGCTTCTTGCAATAGATGTCTGACACAAGGGTATGTTTCATTTTCCCTGAAACAGATTTTATCAAAAATAGGCATCCACAATCAGCCTGAATCTTAAATTCAACAATAAGGGAAAATTCTATGCATAGTTCAGAAGACCACAGCTGCTGACATATGATGTAGACAACAGCCATAATATTTTAAACTGTTTTAAATAAATTAAAGTTGAACCATCTGTGAACCATACTCTTTGTAAAATGGGTCAAACCTTGATAAAAACAGTTCGAGTTGTACTTCTCAAACAAATATCTTGACTCAGAAACATGTCAAATATGCTTCGAAGATGGTCAATATATGAATGGGGTATATTCTGTACATAAATAGGGACTGATGTTATCATTATATTTGACTATTTGTATCTAATGTGAACAAAGATGAAGACTCTTAATTAAGCATGTGTTCAATAAATGCTTAACTTGTTGAAATATATTTTTAATTGGTCCAAATAGATCCATTTTGTTTCAAATGTGAAAGGTTAAAAATGGTTAATAAAGAATAGAGTTCAAGAGATGTTCTTTCATTTTGTTTTAAAAAGTTGGGCAATGATGTAGACTAGACTTGGAATACAGCATCATTACAATGCAACATACGTTATCTTCATTCCGATATCCTTTTTGATTTCTCAACTTACGTTAACAGGTATGTTTCATATGAAAGATCGGGCTTTGCTTTAAAATTCTACTTTCAGCAATACCATTCTGCTGTTTTTATGATATTAAATATACAAATTTGATGTGTACCTCTGAACTGGATAGTCTCATTCAGTACGTGGTAGGTAACTTTATTCCCTGCCTGGCGGCCTCTGACATTCGCATTAGAAATTGCATGAGAAAGACGCTTTTCTTCCAGAGGATGGGATGACATGACAGCAAGAAAAATTGTACTGGTCCTCTGGCTAAAAAAACAGAAATGAGGCTATGCTATATATTTCCTTACAGGAATTAATATGATATTGAAATAATCATTATACTTGGGTATATTATGAACCACATTTGGTGCAATGTTTTATAAAAGATATGTAATACAACATGTACTTCTAATAGTGTATGTGGGAAAAGTAGGAATAGATCTTGTCTTTAGTTAAATAATATATCAATGATTAAGCAGAGCAATTTGTTCTTCAGATGATGCAACAACTTTCCGAGTATGAGTTTGCTTTTTTTTAAATGATCTTTTTATAGCTACACACTCCATTAACAGAGAAATCATATTCTAAATGTAATGCTACTCTTTTCTTGAAAGTGTATATTTCAGTGTGAATTCTGCAGACAAGGTCAAATATCAACTCATGTTTATCATCTACTTGGTGAACACTTACCATAAAAAGTTGATGGTTACATCTGATTTGACTCCGCATTCACTGTCAACAGCTGTTTTGACCTGATTGAGGGCAACATTATAGTGTTGTTATAAATATTGCATTTTACTACTCACTAGGCAATTTTCACAAAGTAGGCTTTAGTGCTGATCAGCCTACTTTGTGAAAATTGCCTAGTGAGTAGTAAACTGCAATATTTATAACAACACTATAATCCAATTTCATACAAAGAGATTGGTAGATTTTTGTGCTGAATAATACCAAGCATCAATCTGAACCACAATCAGCTATGTGAAAATAAAATCTGTGGCTGACATTATGCACCTTCTCCAAGGTTACGTCAGAAAGTTGATGTGAGTCTAAAACAGTCATAGATTTGTTCATATGACCATGGCAATCACATAATAATATGCATATGATAGCCATCTCTATTAAAGTGTAATTGCTCCATAGAAATTAAGCAACACACCCCTTATCCACACGTTCTCTTCTTCTCCTAGAAGAAACCTAGCTCAGAGTGTTTTCTTCTTGAAGAGCAATGCCAGAGAATTCCTCTGTTCTCTGGTAGTTTTAGATAATGAGAATTCCTCGCTCTTAAAGAGTCTCAAATTCTCTACTTTCATGGAGAAAGAGTTTTCATTCTATGTTCTCAGAGAAGAAAGAATTCTCATTGTCGTTGTCTTAGAGAAAGAAAATTCCTTGATGATTAAGAAGACAGGCTTAGAGAATTTTTTGTTAGAGAAGAAGAGAATGTGTGGATGAGGTGATATAATCCACACAAAATATCTTCAACTAAGGCTTTTACTTCATTTCCCTAAACAATTTATCTTCATTAAACATTCAGCAATACACCATTATGTTCATATGGATAGATCAGAGTACTTACAGCTTTTTTGATGTCAGATGCAAATGATTCATAATCGCCTGAAGATGTTTCTTTAAATTCACATTTATAATCCTTTTCCATTTTGAAGGAGATGTACCATTCTGAAGTTGTTATTGAAGAAATAAATGAGATATATCTGCATTAAACTGTTTCAATAAATTATTTCTGGATTCATTATTTCTGGATTTTGGTCCTATGACTTTAAAGTTCACCCGAAATACTTTCATTATGATTTCTACTAAGGATGAGAATTTGACTAAAATGACCCAATAAACACTATGTATAAGCAGTAGCCATTCATTATACTTTGCGTTGCTGTAATTAGCCTTTTGTTTAAGGTGAGAGGCCACACTAACACCTGAGTTCCCAAACTTGGGAATATGCCAAATTTAAATTACTGACGTCATCGGTGTCACTGCTGTGCGGGAATCTAAGTATATTCAGGCTACAGTGGTGAGCAGTCACATTATGCACCATGGAATTAGTGTCCGAAATTTGCATCCTTAGGAGGCTGACTATACTCCATTAGGGCTGACAATTATGTGGGAAAAATGCATACAAGTTTCCAGATAGGAAAAAACTAAAAATCTTTATAATTTTACTTTAGTTTTGGACAATTTGGGCAAACTAAGGCTTCTGGTAATCGGGCTTAAATTATGGATGTTTATTTGTGATGTTAAGAATAGGGCTGCCAAAAGACAGGACTTGAAAATCGTTGTAGACATCAATTTAATAGTTTCCTATTTCTGTGCACTTTGTTGTCAGTGAGGGCGTATTAAGCTTTAATTTACCCATAACAGGGATTCCTAACTGTGGGATCATGGTTGCAAAATGATGGTTGTTACGAAAATATTAACAACGAAAATGTTCGTTAATAATATTATTTTCATTGCTAAGAAAACATTGTGCATTGGGCCACAGAAGTCTCCTTGTTGATAGGAGATAATCCCCTATTGTTTCTCATAGGTTGTTCATTATTTATTGGTCAATTTATGAGAAAATATAAAACCAAAAGAAAAAGGGGGGTCGGGGATATGGAAAAGGGCTAATGACCAAAATTTGAAAAAAGGCCAAAAAGGGTCAAAATATGGATGGTCGCTCTATACTCTCGCCCACAGCCCCCAGTTTCTAACCAGTAGCTACCAAAAAATATTTTAGAAATTCCATTATCAAATGAATACTTTTTGTCTGGAAAGTATTTTCCTGACTCTTGTAAACACCTTGACCGGCACTGCCACTCAATACCCTGTGTTAGCAGATGGCACCTCTAACAGCACTGCAACCAGTGACACTGATGACGTCACAGCCAGATAAGTCACGTGACTGTTGTTGTGTCCAGTGCCTGATTTCGCTCATGGAGAAATCAAGAGGACTTTTTCTGTTCTTTTGACAATTACAACTCTGACAAGAATCCCTTTGTCATTAACATATTAACAGATATAAAAAGAGCATTATCATCTATTTAGAATTGCCATTTCGGGTGAACTTTAAAGGGAGGGGCCAGTGATCATAAATTAACATACTGTCATGATCTATAGCATGATGAGAATTACCATAGCAAATTTTATGCTTTTATCTCTAATAGTTTTTGTTTTATTCACATTTTGTCTCTTTACTAATCTGAGTTCCCCTGCCTGCATCTGGCACTGCATGCACAGATCAATTATCTGTATGTAACGTCACAAGCCGAACAGTTGAAAAATTTTAAAACTGAAATAATTGCAATAAGAAATATGTTAAATGTTCTTTATAAGTCCAAAAGAGGTTAAAATAACCAAATTAAATGATTTATAAAAGAAAATGTGCAAAAATATAATTTTTATGGAATATAGTAATTTGAAATTTGAATATAACTGTCATTTTGTGTGACGTCACATACAGATATGTGTTTACCTGTGGATCACAGGAATAAGAGGTATATTAAAGTTAAAGCCAATTTTTAATATGAAAGAGTAAATTATTTGCATTGAAACTTTTCATACCTTTATATAAGGATTAGATCCAATGTATAAAGTGAAAAATAACAAGAATCGAAATTTCACTGGCTCCTCTCTTTAATGTGCATGATATTATCTTGAAAGTACAGTTACAAACCTTGGAGTCAGTCTTGACCAAAATATGAAACTATTGCACATTTATTAAATGTGTGCCAAAACGTTTTGCACAGTTACCTATTAAGCAAATTTAGGAAATATAACCAGACTGTTATCAGAATTGACAAAACTATAATTATGCCATACTTGGATTACATTGATATCATTTACTCAGTAGTTATAATAAGGTCTAGATAATTTACTGTAAAACAGATGGTTAAAAACATGTCTGTAATAAGAAATGAGATCAGAGACCGTTTGAGTCCATAAGCAATCTCAGGTAGTTTATCTAGAAGTCTAGCTTTAACCCAAATGTTAAACTTGATATGTTTTAGAAAGAACAAAGAAAATCTCATTGTTCCCACTACCTACTATCTTCATATAAGCAAACATAAACCTTGAAAGCTATAAAGAAAGTGCTAACTATGTTGGTTCCAGCCTCTGGAACAAATTATCCAAAGAAAGTAGTGATTAGGACTCCTTAACATATATCAAATCATATCATTTTTAGTACTCTTTGTAAACTAGTCATAGCTAGTCTTTACCATACGGTAACAGGTGAAATCAGCCATGGAGAGGTCACACCACAGTGAACTCTGCCCCCCGGTGAAGTCAGCCCAAGAGTGAACTTGACCCCATGGTGATTTCGCACCAGGGATAAGTTGGCCTCCCTGATTAAATCAGCCCCATGGTTAAGTCGGCCCCCTGGTTAAATCAGCCCCATGGTTAAGTCGGCCCCCTGGTTAAATCAGCCCCATGGTTAAGTCGGCCCCCTGGTTAAATCAGCCCCATGGTTAAGTCAGCCCCCTGGTTAAATCAGCCCCATGGTTAAGTCAGCCCCTGGTTAAATCAGCCCCATGGTTAAGTCGGCCCCCTGGTTAAATCAGCCCCATGGTTAAGTCGGCCCCCTGGTTAAATCAGCCCCCTGGTTAAATCAGCCCCATGGTTAAGTCGGCCCCCTGGTTAAATCAGCCCCATGGTTAAGTCAGCCCCCTGGTTAAATCAGCCCCCTGGTTAAGTCAGCCCCCTGGTTAAATCAGCCCCATGGTTAAGTCAGCCCCCTGGTTAAATCAGCCCCATGGTTAAGTCAGCCCCTGGTTAAATCAGCCCCATGGTTAAGTCAGCCCCCTGGTTAAATCAGCCCCATGGTTAAGTCAGCCCCTGGTTAAATCAGCCCCATGGTTAAGTCGGCCCCCTGGTTAAATCAGCCCCATGGTTATGTCGGCCCCCTGGTTAAATCAGCCCCCTGGTTAAATCAGCCCCATGTTTAAGTCGGCCCCATGGTTAAATCGGCCCCTGGTTAAATCAGCACTATGGTTAAGTCGCGCCCCTGGTTAAGTCGGCCCCCTGGTTCAGTTGGCCCACTAGAGAAGCTGTCTGTCCCCTCCAAGTGATGATAGGCCCATAATAAAGTTCAAAGTAGAGAACCTGCCCCCTATCCCCATAGCAGAAATGATATGATATACAGATTCTGCCATGGGGGTGGGGGCCAGGTTATCTACTTTGAACTTATGCTTACATATTTTTACAAATTTGACCTTAAACAGTGGGGTAGCGAGCAGAAGAAGTGTAACTCTTCATGATAAACAACCTCTACAGCTGGAGCGCGGGGCGGTGAAGTGGTTACAGTGTTCGCTTGGCATGCGGGAGTCCCGGGTTCGATCCTAGGAAGGGCCAGGGTAGCTGCTATACCTCTCTGCGTTTCCCCCTGTGACAACAACAGGGTTATCAAAGGTCCCCAGGGACCACCACCCGTTGTGTGTAGGGCCCTGTCTATGGGACCTTGCACATTAAAGAACACCTACCTCGGTAAAAGTGTAGGGGTATGGTCTCTACCTTCTCATAGATTCGATCACCATCACCACCCTTGATATGACCCTGGCAGTTAATTAGGGTGTAAAGCAACCAATAACCAACCAACCAACCGCTACAGCTGGAACCCATCATTGGGTGGCCATCTCTTTGCCAAAGCCATTCAGAAGTCCTCTAGACGTCATAGAAGCAACATCTACACTGGAGAGGGCATGCACACAAGAATGTATCACAAGTTTATCCCAAGATAATAAGGAAAGTATAATGAATGGTTTTTGATCATATAAAATTATATTCTAACAGAATTAAAGTAATTTATTAATCCTTGAATGTTTAAATGTTTTTGAAAGGAACATTATAACTTAGAATTTGATATTCACATGTATTATTTTGTATACTGTACTCCAACATCTTAAATTTTCCAGGGACGACTGAGGGCTGCCAGGGATGACTGAGGACCACTAGGGATGACTGAGAGCTGTTAGGGATGACTGATCATGAGGGCTGCCAGGGACAACTGAGGGCCTTCAAGATTGATTGATGGCTTTCAAGATAGAGTGGCAGCCATCATATTTTAAGGACAGCCCCTAAGAGGAGATGCAAAGAAAGAAGATGCCAATCCAAACAAAGATAAAAAACAAGAAATTTCCATAATACCCTAAATAATATTTAAGCCCAAAGGGGACCTAGTTGAATACTGCTGTATAGCCCAGTCAAAACCTATATGGGGCCTGACTCGGCCCCAGTCTGGGCCCGGGCCCCAGTCGGTTGGCCCAAGTTGGGCCCAGTTCCCAGCCAACCTGGGCCCCATATGGGACCCACATGGGAATGTTGCCTGGGCATGGGGCCGAGTTCACTTGGATTCTTTCATACAACCACTCGGTTACTCATGTTAAGGACGAGTATATCTTATATATTAAGTCAGATATTTGTGTTAAAACAAATAAAGTGAAAAGGCGTTTTTCAATTTTCCTATCTCATCAGGCGTACCATTTAAAAACCTACCTTAAAATGGTTTATATCATTAGTTGAAGTGCTAACCTGGCTATACAGTTATATATTTTGTAACTACGTGTCAGAAGCAATAGATAATACATCTGGTGTTAATAAGACTACTATGGGTCTCTTAACTGGCCCTTAACTGCTGTTGTCTGCCCTTAACTCAATTTATTTGTATTCTTACAAAAAGAATGGCTTAATAATACAAAAAGACAACAGACTCTGGTAACAACATGGAATCACTCTGTATACCAACCATGTAAATTTCAACTCTACCTATTCACTGTAGCTTAGTTTTAGACTAAGAAGCCCAACATGATGTAAAAGTCTCAGCAATTATGGGATACATGAGAGTAAAAAGAGAGTAAACTGAACGCTATTGTATGTTTATGGTTAATTATAGTTATAGTGAATTGTCCAAGATAATCACTGTCATTAATATTATTCCTAATGGGTGCTAGTCGAGTGGTAAGTGAGTCCACGAGATGGGCACTCAATCCATAACATGGACAACGCTTGGCAGTAGGGTAAGTTTATTGGTGGATACGGTGATGCGTACAATTGCCAGTGAAGAGATGCTAAGTTCCTAGGTGTTACAATTCCAGTTCAGTGTAGAGTAAGCTTTCTCCTCGGAGTCCGCCTAATATCACCTCCAGCCGTAGTGCAGTAGTACCGTGTAAGTCACCGGATGTCCCCGTGATTTGCATAGCTATCTAAACCCCTTGAATCTCTCGATCCGTATTGTCCAAACATTAATGAATTACTCTCTGCTCTTACACTGCGTCTCGCTTTTTATAGCAGTCTGGTATTGATTTTTACCCCAGGCATTGACGCCTGTTGGGAGGTGTACCCTGCTGAACATTGCCATCAGGTATATTTACACCTACCAGCAGCACCTGCCATATTTATACTGTGTATTATCATAAGCTAAGTAATTTGAAAGAATTCTTATTGTATTCAACTGGTGACCTTTACACTATTTCGATTATCACGCGCAAAGTAAATAAGTTAATTTCTACCTTTGTGCAAAACAGTGCTAGACCAGGATGACCAAAAAACTACAGATAATTTTGAAACGGAAAGGAAACGCCCACCTGAGGGAACAGGAAAATGAAAAACTCAATTCACTGTTCCTTTGTTAACATTCATATATATAAATCTATAGATATATACAACCCTAAAAAGTATATGAAAGATATATATTAAACTTGTTCGACATGAGCAAGCATGATTGTTTCATGATGAATCTTTAAGAAATAGCATTTTGTGGATAATTTCATTTAGTGTTTATATCTTTATTGAGGTTGTAGCCCATAGAGCCAATCAACCAAAATTGTCATTTCGATCAGTTCTGGTCACTTTGTTCTGGTTCAAACAACCTGAAAAGGTGATCCCATTGAGTGATATGACCAGAAATATATCAAAAAATGATCAGTCTTTTGTAAAATATTAACGATATTGGACATTAGTCACTAACAAATTCTAATTTGACCAGAATCTTAGTCATATTGTTTAGTTGGTTCTTCCAACCTTTGAGAAACAGAAAAAAATCAGAGAAAAGTTATTTGCTTATAATGTTATTCCCATACTACACCAAATATATATATTCCTAAAGTATATTACATCATAAATCAAATGTAGCAGACAATGACCTTTTGAGGCATGTTGGGGATGATGTTCTGGCATCTCTGTCTGACGATCTGTCTGTGCAGGAGGAGATGCGATATATTTGGTACTGGATTCCTGGAAATAATAGAAGCAGAACATGTCTTTAATTAAAATCTGTTTCTACAATGGAATGTAGAATGTTGGTGTCCACAAATAGGGACTCCTATTTAAGCTGTTGTGATACAGCTGGGTGTGTTTGTATGACTGGTATACACATTGGAAGACAGACACTTTGGGTCTATAGAGAAATAGCATGCACTTGTTCGCCCAAGTGCATCACCAATTGGATATATTTCACAAAGTATATTTTTGAATTAAATTGTTTTATTCATCAAATGCATGATCAATGTCTCTCCCACTAAGGTGTATGAAATTCCCTCCTCAAAGGTGGGTCTATACTATAAAATGAGCTCGATACAAACTAGATAGGGAATTTGACATCATTATGTTGTAAGATGAAAGAAATAAAGTGTGACCCTAACACCCACACCCATAATTAACAAATCTGGTTTCAGCGTATGATTAAATCAAAATGTACATTGCATTAAATTTACCTAAAAATGTTGGATGTCAAAAAAGGTTGATACATAAAACCTTTCAAATAAACAATTATGGCCGAAGGCAAACTGTTCCCAAGTGAACTGTTACGAAATTTACAACCCAATGTTATTAACAATCAGTTTCTGAACCTAAGAACTCACTTTCTTAAATATATCATCCACAGCTCTTGAATACTTTTGTACACTATCACAAAATGCTACTTTTTAAAAGTATCACTACCTAGTGCTGTAAGGACATATTTACCTGCATATGTGTGTGCCCTGGCTGAGGAGAAATGGTTGCATTCCTCTCTTCATCTTGATATAAGAGAGAGTACATTTAACAGCTGAAGACTGTGACCTTTTACTAGTGATTCCTACACATGATGTGATATTTTGAATTATCATACCTTGGGGTGATACAGGTTCAGTAGTTACGGACAGACAGAAATTGAAAAGGGCAGTTTTTGTATTATTTGACATTACTCACTGAGTATAAAAGATAGACTATCATACTATTATCAAATGAAAGGTAATTTTTATTTCTCTACCAGTTGATATATTTTAATAAGTGTTATTATGAGATTTCTGGAATTTGTTTGCAAAATGCCCACTCTTTATTTTTTCAAACACTTCCCTACTACTACTAGCATTCAAATATATTTCATATTTTATATAGGGATGAAAACAATCATTTGTAAAGACTTCTGTCTGAATTTTTTGTATCTAGGTCTGGGTTTTTATTCTATGTCAAAAAGTGGGAAACTTTTGGTACTATATTTTAACTAGATTTCATAAAACAAAAATGGGGACCAATGACCTAGCCATATCAACAATTCTGAGAGACAGTTCATTCGTTATCAAAGTTTTTTATGTATTCGAAAACATTTAAAACTGCACCTAATTATTAAGTATGATGTTCGTGTCCAGAAAATAAAAGTAAAAATGTAGACTTTCTTTTTTTCCTATCACTTCAGGCAGGTATATCATCTTTTATCTCTAAATGATTTACATCAATAACTACAATCCTTATTTGATTATTTAATGACATGTTCTCTATTTACATTTCCTAGGGAATGATTAAGTAAATCCCTGTTAAAGGGAGTGATGTGAATTGCCACCTCACGACTGCTTTCCATCCATGACAACCCAGAAAGGGGGTATTTGTCGCATTATTAACAGTAGCAGTTTATGTCATCCCCTCTCCTGGTTGTATCTAATGCCAATGATTTATCAATAACAAAAAAATGTATAGTTAGGTTCCAGTTTAATAAGTGCTTTGATATAACAAATTTCCTATTATCTTTCAATAATTATTGAAGATAGACAAAGTTAACTGATTTCTATACTTTCTTTGTAATTATCCTTTTAAGTATGTTTGACAAACTTTTGTAAAACATGATGTGAATGGAAATGATTATGTGATATTGTCATACTAGCTATCAAACTGATTAGATCAGTCTTCTCATCAGGCTGTATACCAACCTAATTGAGCACAGATGTCCTCAATTTTTACACCTAGATCTTCCAGTATCTGTGTACGCCCATCTTCATGCATGATCCTGCAGAACAGCAGGAATCTGTGGACCAGACCACATTTTAAATGGTCCAGTAAGATTGTAATCTCATCATGTGGTGTGAGTCCACGAGCCTAACCAGTAAAATAGAGTAACATTTACATGTTATAAAGGAAGTAGCACATCCTCAACTGGTTTAGCCAAGTATAGATAAGAGGCCTTCAATTTAGTATGTATGCACAAGAAATTTGAAACCCCCCACCTTATTTTGAGAGGGAGTGCCCGAATAAGTCGGGAAATGGACAGTCGCCATCGCAGTAGGCGCAGGGCCCGCTCCGGGAGCAGCAAGAGAGGTACAAAGCACAAGGGACTCTATGTGGCCGTGATGGTGAGACAAAACACTGTTGCCGTGGGGTCCATAATAAGCCTGTTTGTCAGCCCAAGACTGGAGAGGATGGGGGCATGGCAAGGGTCATACGCGCAGGCGTCAGCCGAGGAAGTTATATAGCATTTTTTACATTTTTTCTCATATATAGGCTTATACATGATATTGATTAAATGAATATTTGGAATGTAATTATTCAAATACCTTAGTGCTGCTTAATTGCCTCTGTAGCCTAACTGGTAGGGCATTGGACTCCCATGCAAAGGGTCCAGTGATCAAATCCCAACAGAACCAAGTGCTTTTTTTTCTCTTGGATGTAAATAATTTATCTTTACGCCAAATAATTTATCTCTTCACCAAACGTACACTAAAATAATGTAGAGTAATGTAGAATGTGTGAAACGTTATATTAATTATTGAGGAGGCTCAATTACTTAGGGTTGTAGAGTTCAAGTTGATTTATCATGGCATTGCCCATCAGTCTGGTGTAACCCAGGTGCAAAAATAAGGTAGTGGTTAGCCTCTTGGATTGTTTATCTGAAGGTTTAGGTTTCGAATCTGGGCAGGGTTGTGATTTGTTTTTACATTTTGGAAAAGAACATGGAAAACGTTGTTAACTATTTTTTACACACAAATCACATCTTTTTTCTTTAAACAATGTATGTTATGTAAAAAATAGAAATGTTTTAATGTGAAATGTGAATTAGATTTTCCAGACGTCTGATAAAACATATATATATGCTGCATCAGGGGAAAACACCTGCCTGAATAGGGTAGTGGTTAGCCTGTGGGATTGTATTTGAGAGGGTCCTTGGTTCGATCCTTGACTGTGCCAAACTTGAAATAAAACTTTTCAAAAATTCAAAATTGGTAATTAAAATTGTGTAAGTTTCTCATAACCTCCTCCGGGGGTTATATCTGGATAACCCCCTCCGGAGGTTTACCAAATAAACTACAAAATAAACCTCCTCTGGAGCTTAGAACCAGTCTCAATTGTAGGTTACAGCCAGAAACCTCCTCTGAGAACAATAGAGGTACGGATCGGGAGTAATATAAATACATATAACCAACCTCAAAGGGAGTATGAGGGCAGTTATCATCCAGAGCCGGGACCCTGATATCAGCCTGAGACCAGGGCCTGAAGGGCCGGCTGAGGTTTGATATCAGGGTCTGAGTGAGGGGTGATGAGTGCCAGAGTACCCCCTTCGAGGTTGGTTATTGATTTATTATACCTTGTTTATGCAGTGGCATTGGCTTGTGAAGCACTTACCAAACAAAAATTTGGTAAGTGCAAATGTACTGCGCCAGGTGCTGACTCCAAGGTCCGTTCTCCCAATGTCACAGTGGGGCTGTGATGCAGCACATATTTTTACATGTTTTTGTATAACTTTTTTATTGTCTATAGGGTGATACAAGGCTGGTTACAACCTGAGCTTGATACAGCATGCGTTAAACTTTGAACTATCAAACCTGTATCCCCCTTAGGTATAATAAATGCAGAAATCCATATGCGGTGTGAAGTCTGCATACACAGATCTGCTTACATCCGCGGATGTTGTGACCGCATATACAAGTAGTGTGATATACGAGGATGTACCTCCTTTTTTCATCATAACATCATTTGTGAATCTGGTGCTAAGCCCCCGAACCCACTTTTTCTTTTCTTTTCCTATGTTTTATCTAGTTTCTGCACATATATGATTTTGAGAATACAGTACGGCCCACATTACCTTAGGTCTATGTATGTTGTCAGATCTACATGAGCGGAGTTTGTGTCTGCATGGGTAGGAAATTCTATATATGCTATGTACGCATGTGCGATTGTTGCGTGTATAGCCCCCCCCCCCTTGGGTAAAATATGCATTGAATATGTACTAGAGAGTATGCAAAGTTCAACAATTTTGGATCCCCCTGCCCCCTTAATGTGTACATACTTAATGGAAGGCCCCTTATCATTTCTGGGGTGTGTTCGTTCAAGATCCAAAAACAAAACAAAATTCATTGTATGTGTCGTGATATGTGTTCTTATTCAGCTTGCCGATATTGTAGGGATTATACTGACTATCGAGCCTAAGCTACTAATCCATCACAGACTTCCAAAATGGGTTTAAATGTCAGTCTAGAACACAGAAACACATAAAAGCACTTAATTTTGCCATAATGCTTGACAAAGGCAAACCAAGCCAAGGACAACGTTCTGATAACATTGCAAGAATGTTCTGGATTGCTCAGGGCGGGTTTCACACTAGGACAGATGGTTTCTCACATTTCACAATTTAAGATAAGATGTTTCTAAAAGTCAATAATCTTAACACTAAATAATATATAGTTAACAACAGGAACATAGAATTAGAACTCAATCATGGAAAAGTGAAAATATCTTAAAGGGAGGCAAAAGCAATGTTATTTCAAAATATGACAAAAATTTGCAAACTCAAATAACTGTGAAAACACATTCTAAGAGTCTAACTTTAGCCATTGGTACAGTTTAAATCATGATAATTAGCTCCAAATTTGCACAATTTTGACCCTACATTGCTTTTGGCTCCCTTTAACTAAAACTATAATCTTAAAGTTACAACCAGTGTGAAACAACCCCGAATTCTTGTTACATTGCATTGATATTTCAACTTGTTACATTGGGACATTCTGGTAACATTTATGTAACATTATTATAAGGTTAATATTGTTAGAATGTCACAATAGCATTCTGTTTAGGTTCGGTTGAGACCATCCCTGTGCCGCGTCGCATAACCAAACGCTCGAAACAGCGAGCGATTAAGGATGGTTTAGTTTTTCTCTCCTTGTTATGCACCATTTTTGAAGACAATTAATTGACATATAAAGACATTTCTGCCACTGACCTCCTATATATATCATAAGATGAAGGACGTTACTATCATTTGCTGGAAAAAGAATATTAAAATCCACATCCCAAAATGTCCCCCTGGCACATCAAAAACACTCGATTTTAAACAAGGACAGGTCTTTTGAAATGTGCCAATCCTCGTAACAGCGAGACCCGTTATGCGATACAGCACTGTGGCCCATCGCATAATGGCTACAGCGAAGATTGGCACACCACTATCGCAACAAGGACGTCCCTGTTGCAATGGGTCCCCCTGTTCATTTGTGGCTGTTCTGCTGAACCGATTTTAATTCTGTAAAAAGTTCTGGAAACTAGACATTTAGATCTTATATCTCTGAAATTTTCATCCCGGGAAATTGATTAGAAATGGGTGAAAATTTATGGCGAATTTCGCATATAACAGCGAGACTTTGTAAAACGCCCCCGATTCTCTCCCTACAGCGAGCGTTTGATTAAGCGACGGGCCACTGGTCAGCAGGTCACAACAATGTTCCCAACAATGTCCTGTTTAAGTGGGGCCTGTGGTCCGTCGCATAAGCCCCCTCTCTGTTGCGAGGGTTGTCCACTACAGCGAGACCTCTCCCTGTTCAACAGCGAGTGGATCCAACTTTCCTCCCTGTTGCGAGGGTTGGCACACCCCAGTTTTCAATGTATTGGGAGGGCATTTTGGGGTTGGAATCTTTATATTCTGCTTTCACTTCATGTTAGATGTGTCCATTGGCTTATGAAATGTATAGGAGGCAAGTGGCGGAAATGTATTTGTCAATAAATTAACCGTGTTCAAAGTTTGTACAAAACCATCGCTGTTGCGAGGGTTGGCACATTGAAAACCTTAAGGATATCCCTGTTGCGAGACTTAAATCTAAACCCTCGCTGTGCTCTTGCTGTTGCGAGGGTTTGGTTATGCGACGGAGCACTGTGGTCCGTTGCATAATGAGTTTTGTAACAACGAAAATAATGAAAACAGTGAAACATTTCGTTGTTGCTTTTACCATAACAACAATTGTGTTGACTGATTTATAAAGTGATACTGTAGGTCTAAATACTGTAAAGATTACAGAATATTAACATCATTCTACTTAGGGTCTTTGACTGGGGACAAGTGTCCTAATAATGATCAAGGAGGACAAATTGTTACAAACTGTACGGTTGGGGAGGGCTTAATTATAGGTGTATATGGGAACTTGACATTTTGTTAAGATCAATCCTTCTGAGAAGGCCTAAAATCTAACACAGGCTCACATACTCTGCTTCACAAGACCATAACATTATATTATTGTGAATTAACTTACACTCAATGAATTTTTCACAGCTACTGTGATGACGCCCTCAGCTTCTAGTTTGCTGACTATCAAAGGGTCCAATTCTGCAAAAGAAATATTTCTTTTTACAAATTGTAATGAAGGCCATCATATGCCATCAAATTATTCTCAAAAGCAATTCCACAAAGTCATGTTTTTGGCAGCACCTTAAGCCCTAGCATGAACAATGACAACAAACAGCCTCATAAAATACTTGTTTCTTCAATTTATGCTTTTGTGTCAACTTACTAAGATGCTTCAAAAGATCTGGTGCTGCTTTGGTTATACATTCACGGACGTCCTCCCGAGAGCTAACCATATCCAAACCTGTTGGAAAAATCATATGAAAAGTATTTACTTGTATTGACTTATGTTTCTTTATTGCACTCATAATTTTATGTCACCTATGTAGTTTAAGGCCTGACCATAAGCGACCTACCTTCCTTCCCCTTAACCCTTTGATTTTTATGATATTGTTTATGAGGGAAAATCAATGATTAGTCCTAACAATACATTTGAAAGACCTATTGTCGAGAAGAGAGAAGACTGAATAAAAACAGAATATTTTCATATTTAGAACATGAATATAACATCTTGATTTAGAAAATATAAGTTTCTACTTCCATTTGGTTGCGATGGAAACTAATGTCCATATAATTTAAATAGGAAAGAACCAAATGTGAGAAATGATTTCACCAGGTTATGAACAGTTCAAGTAGAATGAAAAACATTTCTTGGTAAAAAAATAAAATACACTGTAAAAAGTTAATGTAATTTTACAGCAAATTGTACAGTTGATTTACAGCAATGTTTGCTGTTGGAAAATAAACAGTTAAACTTGCTGCAGGATTACAAGATTCGTACTGTAAATCTGAAATTACATGATGAGACTGTATTTTCACAGTATATCTTACTATAAAATACAGTGACCACCAGGAGTGCAAAAGTAAAAAATAAAAAAAACTTTTTTGGCATAATACCTTTAAACCATATTTCCAGATGAATTAATTACATTTAATGATGTCAAAGAGTAAACACCATACTCATAAAATGAACTGGTATCTTAAGCTATTGAAATGCATATTAATAATTGTGATTATTATGAGATAATTATAAACTATATACATAGACACCTTTTTGGTGTAAAGTTTAATTTATAGGTAAGTAATGATCTCTCAAACATGCTGCAACATCACCCAATGCATGTATGTGCTAGTAAATCTAGCATAATTACATCCCACAACTTCTATACATTGGTTTGTGGTTGGGAATTAACATTTTTGTTTAATTTATGGGGAATAGTTGGTTGGTTATTGGTTGCTTTACACCCTAATTAAATGGGGTATATTTTATGTTAAATTGATGTTATAAGGCTTTTGATTAAAAGTGCTGTAAAATAACAATGTACTGTAAATTTACAGTAAACATTGCTGGAAACTTTGCTGCCAGCAAAGTTTACTGTAAATTTACAGTACTTAGTTTGCTGTTTATTTGCAGCACTGTTTACTGTAAGACATCTACAGTACCATGTACTGTACAATTTACAGTATATTGTGTACTGTAATTGTATAGCACTATTTGCTGTAAAACACAGACAGTATCATGCACTGTACCATTACAGTACATCGCATGCTGTCATTGAACAGCAAAGTTTACTGTAAATTTACAGCATTTACTTTTTACAGTGTAGGGTTTGTGCTGCAATTTCCTTAACCATTCTCATCAGCATGTACTTTTTATGAAATCCAACTAATATATGATATATATGAATTTTAATATCCTCGTATGTCTTGACTGTTATGCGTTTAATTAGGTATAATTGGATGTGTTTTTAGTGTGTATAATGACTGTATCGATCTACTAAGTAATACAGACAAATATTATAAATAAATGGTGTGTGATATGATAATATGTCTCAAACTTTGTATCAAAAGGCATTTTGAGAAACCATATGAAATCTGGAGATAATACGAATAATCAAAACAATCATATCCAAAGTCAATAAGACAGTTTTATTTATTGATCTGATTATTTAGTTAAGGTGTACCTTTGAGATAATACATACATAGATACAGTATACAGTAAATGTTTCTTGTCTAAGTAGAATATAAAAGCACCGCACAGAATAACCAAAAATTAACACATTATCTTTTAGAAGCCATAATCCCAAACAGTAACTAGTTTCTTTATTCCCTTGCAAAGATGCTGATTAAGTGAAAACTTATGGTGTTTATACTTGCTTTTAAACGCTGGAATGCTCACGGCTGGTGTCATTTCAGATGTTCTAGTTTCCGCTATATCAGTGTCAGTGACTGAACTGGTTTCTGAATCTCCATGGTTTGGAACTTCTTTCCGAATTTTTTTTAACTATGTTTTTAACTATGTTTTTAACCATTTTTAAACTAATATTTGCTGCACAGGGTTCTTACTGGTCAGATTTTCAGTGTCACCATCACCACTCTCTACAATTGCAACCTGTCTACACACTTGGTGACTCAAATGCATCTTCTAATTCTCCTTTACTATAAGGGCTACTAGGTGTAGCATGGTGAACAAAAGGACAGTTCTTACCCGGAGGAGGTGGGTCACGGTCCAGACAGGCGCAACACAAATATTTACTCATGGTTGAGCCTGACGCACCTTGCTGGTTTGGTCTGTCACTGTCGTTGCTGGTTCGTGGTTCAGGAAAGACTACCTGGTGGTTGGCTCCCTTACTCAATGGTTAACCCCTCATCATTGGCACCTAGCTTGGGTGAAGATATATGCATAAATATAAATATATTTGTTTTTGTACCTGTAGTAACTTTTGATAATGTTGCATACACATTGTGCACTCATTGCATGACATCCTTATTCTATGAGAGGAAATGATTACATAACTTCATTTGAAGTGGCTATGTTGGCGTACATCAAGGAAATTACATTTACGGGCCTGACCCTGAGAAGTACAGGATAGGCCCTGCATAAGATTTCTATGGCAATTAGTACCCCTAGGGTTAGCAAGGGGGTCTAATTGTTATAGTACACAGGGGAGTCTTGACTGGACTTGTTTAGAGACATGGGTCATTAAACCTCAGGGGAGAGGTATGTTAGGGTGAGGATGTCCAGGGCTGGTCATTCAGTTTGAGACACTATGGAGGAAAGAACTGCTACTAAAATATCCACAGCATTGGAACTTTACTATCAGTGTTTTCATTAAGGGGATTTTATTGTTTTCATTCAGGTTTTCAATTTGTATATGATTCTTTTGATGTTTGATAGTATTTTCATTTAAACTATAGGATCTTTATATCCTTTTGTCTTTCTTCTATGATTTTCCTATATGATAATGACTGTGTTTATTTAATTTAGACTTGCCTATCAGGGCTCCACCTCCTTCCATCTTTTCTGAATCCCATCCCCTGCCCTTGTCCTATCCTACTTCCAGACCCCTGAAGCCCACCACAGTCCCTCCCCACTCCTTACTTCCTCCACACCCACCCACCCGAGAGGAAGGAGTAGAGAGGAGGTCTTGGATGGAAAAGAGGAGAAGGACGAGACTTGAAATGTGAAGGGAGCGGGCAGGCTCATTGGTAGGGGATGGTTCTAGTGCAGCCCCCTTAGCCAGTAGTAGGTTAGTTAATTGCTACAGGGAGGACATTTTTGAGAGCATACTCAACTTGTGTCATACAGGCAAGCATTCTTAATATTCTTTTTCAAGTCAATTGGTTGTCAATGAAATGCATATGGTGCATGTATCATATAATTACAATATCAAATTTTAACTATTTCATGCTGTTTAGCACTATTTATTGAATCTTACTAAGAATACAAACTTCTAAGAAAATTGAATGAGGTTATCACTTTTATATTTACTGATCATTTTGGACGAGGAAGCTGCAGAGTTTGTAAATTGAACCAACAATTGTAGGTTGTATTCTATGAAATGTACCAAGAAGAAGAAATGGCCAGAGTATGGCATCAAAGGTAGCGAGGGTATGTTATGGGCCAAATGGGGAAAAGCAGGGGTAACAGATCATTTTTTCACTAAAATCATGTGAGACAATATTGCAGTGAAGTCGTATTTGTTGTATTTGTCACACATCTTCCTCAAATGTTTCTAATGGAACTTCTTACTCAGGGCTTCAAGAGTTAGTTTTGACTCATAGTTTACTTATTATGGGAGTCGTAAATGTTTCAATTTGTTCAAATTGCTCCAGTTGGCATAAAAACCCTGTAAAATGATTCTTTCTTACTCAGTTAAGAGACTGGGGGCATTGAGTGGAGGCAGGGATTTGAGTAAAATGACTTCCATGAAAGAGGAAAGTTTGAGGGCTTGGACTGGAGACCAGGAAATATGTAAAATGACTTCTATCAAAGAGTGGAGGGCAGGGGCTGGGAGTGGAGGCCAGGAAAACAGGAACATGATTTTTTTCAAGAAGGAAAGGCCAGGGATGTGGAGTGAAAGCCAGGAAATGTCTAAAATGATTTCCATCAAAGAAGGGAAATTCTTGGCATTAGGTTGGCCTAATTATCATTTATGGAACGTTTCAGCAAGATTTTCCGGGTAAAAACATGGTAAAATCCTCTGTAAATTTCTTGAAAATATTGTACTTGGCACACATTTTCCTGACAGGTAAACAACGGTCATTATTACTTGGCAAGATAACCTAAGAGTCAGTTTTGACTCCTGTTTGACTCATTATAGGAGTCATAAATTGGAGATTTCTTAAAATGCTCAAATCAGCGTAGAATCCCAATTAAACGATTCTCTCCTATCACAAATCATCTGATCTTTTCAACCTGAGAATATCAAGGGACTAGGAGCAACCATTTTTAGAGGAGAGGCTGAGGGTCTGGAGGACAAGCCATGGGCATCGATTGTAGGCTGGGAAATGAGTAAAATGACTTCCATGAAAGAAGATAGGTCCGGGTGTGGAGTGGATGCCGGGAAATATGTAAAATTACTTATATCAAAGAGGGGAGGGCAAGGGTACGGAGTGGAGGCAGGGAAATATGTAAAATCATTTTTATCAAAGAGGGGATATTTTTTATTTAGATGGGCCTATTATGCAACACTTCAGCAAAATCTATTTGTTGAGTCCTTTTATTGTAAGTTTTCACCTGACGACCTCAGCCATTTATGAAAGTCCTTCCAGTCACGCCCTGACCTATCCACTCACTTGACAACCTGAGCCCTATTATTGTAATTCTTCCAGTCAGCCCCCACCTCCCAATCTATCCACTCACCTGCCAGCCCCAGCCCCTTCATTGGAAGTCCTTCTTCTCAACCGCGATCTAAGGTGGGTTGAAGGGGTTAATTAAGCAGGCACAAAGCTACAGAAGGGGCCAGGGTATATACAGCAATCCAAGTGGATGGATGGTAGTCCAGGCCAGGGATGGGAGACGTTATGACATTAACAGTGCACTCACCAGGCAATGCGTTCTTACAGGCTGGATGATGTGTTGTGCAGGGCGAAGTGGCTTAAGGCGAGTTGTTGACAGGCAAAGCTAGATGAGCTTCAGTGCGTCTGGGCCACTCTAACAAGCAAGGGTGGTTGACAGTGCTCTAGGCTGGTGTCCTTGACTCCAGGGCTTCCTGCCAGTCACTCTTATCACAAATCATCTGATCTTTGTCACTCTTATCACACATCATCTGATCTTTGTCACTTGGGCAGTCACAGTTGGCACTAGAACATTTTACGTCAGAGTCGTTGGAGGCAGCAGCACAGGCATCTGAGAGTGGTCTCTGTGAGCAGTATGCAGTCTGGGCAGGGCAGTTGGATAGGCAGTTGACAATAGTCTCTGCAAGCAGCGTGAGGTCTTTGGACCTCTGGACAACTGGGCAACTGGACAACTCTTGGCGTCTAGGTGTCTAGGCGTCTCAGAATCTCGGCAGTAGTGTTGATCTGCAGTAGTATTACTGTGTGTCAAAGCTGGGCAGAGGGTAAGGCTAATGATGGTCTCAATGGGTGTCTTGATGTCTCAGTTGGGCAGTGAGAGAGGAAGGGCGTCTGGGCGTCCCGGCGTCCTAGAGTCCTGGCTTCCTGGCGTCCTGGAGTCCTGGCTTCCTGGCGTCCTGGCGTCCCGGAGTCCTGGCTTCCTGGCGTCCTGGCGTCCTGCCTTCCTGGCGTCCTGGTGTCCTGGAGTCCTGGAGTCCTGGTGTCCTGGCGTCCTGGCGTCCTGGAGTCCTGGCGTCCTGGAGTCCTGGGGTCCTGGTGTCCTGACGTCCTGGAGTCCTGGCTTCCTGGCGTCCTGGCTTCCTGGCGTCCTGGGGTCCTGGCTTCCTGGCGTCCTGGAGTCCTGGTGTCCTGGCGTCCTGGCGTCCTGGAGTCCTGGCGTCCTGGAGTCCTGGCTTCCTGGCGTCCTGGGGTCCTGGGGTCCTGGAGTCCTGGTGTCCTGGAGTCCTGGCGTCCTGGAGTCCTGGCGTCCTGGAGTCCTGGCGTCCTGGAGTCCTGGCTTCCTGGGGTCCTGGCGTCCTGGCGTCCTGGCGTCCTGGCGTCCTGGCGTCCTGGCGTCCTGGCGTCCTGGCGTCCTGGCGTCCTGGAATCCTGGGGTCCCGGAATCCTGGAGTCCTGGCTTCCTGGGGTCCTGGAGTCCTGGCGTACTGGAGTCCTGGCGTCCTGGAGTCCTGGCTTCCTGGCGTCCTGGAGTCCTGGCTTCCTGGCGTCCTGGAGTCCTGGCTTCCTGGCGTCCTGGCGTCCTGGTGTCCTGGTGTCCTGGTGTCCCGGAGTCCCAGAGTCCTGGCGTCCTGGTATCCTGGTGTCCCGGAGTCCCGGAGTCCTGGAGTCCTGGCTTCCTGGCGTCCCGGAGTCCTGGCTTCCTGGCGTCCTGGAGTCCTGGTGTCCTGGGGTCCTGGCGTCCTGGAGTCCTGGCGTCCTGGAGTCCTGGCTTCCTGGCGTCCTGGCGACCTGGCGTCCTGGCGTCCTGGCGTCCTGGCGTCCTGGCGTCCTGGCCTCCTGGCGTCCTGGCCTCCTGGGGTCCCAGCGTCCTGGTGTCCTGGAGTCCTGGTGTCCTGGTGTCCTGGCGTCCTGGAGTCCTGGCGTCCTGGTGTCCTGGTGTCCTGGTGTCCCGGAGTCCCAGAGTCCTGGTGTCCTGGTATCCTGGTGTCCCGGAGTCCCGGAGTCCTGGCGTCCTGGAGTCCTGGCGTCCTGGAGTCCTGGCGTCCTGGAGTCCTGGCTTCCTGGCGTTCTGGTGTCCTGGCGTCCTGGCGTCCTGGCGTCCCGGAGTCCTGGCGTCTTGGGGTCCTGGCGTCCTGGCGTCCTGGCGTCCCAGCGTCCTGGTGTCCTGGCGTCCTGGCGTCTTGGTGTCTACGACTAAGATCAGGTTAAAGTAGAGGTGATCTGTAAACAAAGAATATATTCGATCAGTTGCAGCAGGGATGTAAGATAGCCAACAAATTAAGGTCTTGTCCTGTCTGCAGTCAATTGCCAGCTATAATAAAGCATCTAGACATGAACTTTTACAAAGAAAAATCACAAACAGCTACATAAATTTGATCTGTCCAAAGCAAATCTATTCTTATGATAGGTTAGTCAATTATGAATCAAGTTATTTCATATTACTAATGCTAACAGAGTTAACTAAGAATATTTCCAAGGTCAAACAACTTTGACTTGGATGAGTTTCAAGTTATCAATTTTGAAATTGGGATTTGAAAAACAGACTGTCTAGCTATACAAAGTATGATTCAGTTTAAAAGAATATGTCTATCAAATAATAGTTTACCCTCTTAATACTCTGAAAAGCAAATAACTGCTTAGATGTAGAATTCGGGAACAGAAGTTGGATATTCTATGAGACCAATTATGATAATCTGAAGTTCCAAAATAATAAGTAAAATTATTTTTCTCTTAATTGAGTTGTCAGCCTTCATTTCTACTAGGTGCATAGCTATGTATCGTTATAGTTATTATATGAGCAGCGTATCTTGACCCTACCAACCCAGCCGGAGTGCGACCATACTTTTTTGGTTAGTCTGTTACTTACTAAAGTAGCACGTAACCATTACGTTATTTATTCTGAGAGGTTGAGACCTAACCAAAACATAATGTTATCATAACGTTCAATGAAGTAATGTAAGACCAAATCCAAACAGAACGTTATAGTGACGTTCTGATTAGGTGAGGTTGATACCTCACTTAAAAAGAACATTATTTTAACTTCCTCACCAGGGTAGGTCTCAACCTAACCTAAACAAAATGTTATTGTGATGTTCTGATTAGGTCACGTCTTAACCTTACTTTAACAGAACGTAACTATGATTATTTGATTAGGTCAGGTGTAAACGTAACCTAAACAGAACGTTATTGTGACATTCCATTTTAGTTAGGTCTCAACCCCACATAAACAGAACATTATTGTGACATTCTTGCTGGGTAAGGTCCCAATAATAACCTCATGATAACTTGGCAAGAAAGCTACCAGAATGTCACAATATAACGTCGCAACAGTTGGTTGCAGCGACGTTATTGGGAGTCGCTGCAACATTGCAATGTAACGTAACAAAGACCAAACCAGAACGTTGCTGCAACGTTATTATAACGTCACACCTCCGGCTGGGAAGGTCCAAGTCATCAAATTGTATGGCCTACAAGTATGATCCTCATAAACAAGGTGCTGAATATCAAAGATTTTATGCCAATCACTTTGTCTTGGTGACTAAGTAATTCTGGTGACGCCAAGAATATGGAAATCTGAATAAAAACACATATGGGCATTTATTGTAATGATGTGTATTAAAACAGCAGAAACTCCATTAAAGTCTTCTCTTCCCTCATCTCTCCTATGGTGTCAAAGTTTCGTGGCTCCCCCATATCCTGTTTTTCTTATATTTCTTACCCCCCCCCCCCCACCCAACCTTCTGCATAGAATATGGATGTATAATGCTACTTTTATGATAATTATTTAAACCTCACTACTAGTGCAATTACCGCTTTCATTAGACTAATCTTAGATATAATTTGTCCTTATTTTTCTTTTGATAAGTATTATTCATAAATTAGCTTTATTACTTACTTAAGTTAATTTACTTTGAAGATCAGTTGTCAGTTCATTGTCAGTTCTTAATGAAATCAGACCAAAAGAATATTGTTGGTCTTATGTGTTAAGGCCCGGTCACATATAGAGACTGAACTCAACTCAACAGTTGAGTTGAGTTGGGTCTCTGATAGTTTTGATATGTGACATAGGGTTAAAACTGGAGTTTTAGGTTTTCTCAAGACTGATCAGTCTGGTCTCTAATCTTGAGATGTTGAAGATTTAAAACTGGATAGTCTTGAGTCTTTGGCAGTCTTAAGACCCAGTCTCAATATGTGACTGGCCTTAAGACTGGATAGTCTCCAGTCTCAAGCAGTTTTAAGGCCCAGTCCCTATATGTGACATAGTTTAAGACTCAACTCAACTGTCTTGAGTCCATTATCCAATCATATAAAGGCAAATAGACACACTGGTTTGTCTGCAACTGTTCAGTCTCAAGTCCTTAAGGATAGACCCCAGTGATGGGCGGCCAATTCAGGAAAGCATTGATACCTTTCCTACTATTGTTCTGATCATCAAGTGTTATATATCATGATAACAATCTGATTTTTCTCTATCTATTGATACATGTAAAATTAATAATGTATTTGGAATTCCATATTTTATCAAATAAATATTGATTTTTTTACTTTTATTTTTTGAACATCAATATCTTGGTTAATATTTGACTGGCAAGTATAATACTTTACACACATCTTAACAACATTCATATGCAGGGAACCATGTCTCAGATTTTTGATTAAGGCATTAGATTTCATTTTATGATAAAAAACGGCAAAAAACGGGAAACTTTTTGAGATTTTTTTTTTACACTAAATTCAACATTTCATAGAAATAGAACTAGGTCCTAAATCAAAAATCTGAGACACAGTTCCCTGCATATATATCCAGAGAAGATATACCAAAGATTTCAGGGTTCTAAGTTAAAGATTGAGATATTAATGTTCAAAAATTAAATTTCAATATCACGAATTTTTCATTTGCAACACATTTACAGAGCTATTATCTCATGGATTTTTATATAAGTTATATCAATAGATAATGTTATCCATTGGCTATCTAATGATGTTTTCTGTTTTATAATACTTTGAGGAACAAATATAATGGTCACAGTTAAAGACAGCCACGTCATTCACACTCCCATCACTGGGGTCTATCCTTAAGACTGTTGAGTTGAGTTGAGTCTCTATATGTGACCGGGCCTTTATATAGCATTTTGTCAAATCAGTACTGGAAGGAACTCTTAAAGATAATCCAACTAACATGCTACGTTGTTGTTGGTATTAACAGAATGGTTGCTATTATGATAATCGTGTTTATTTGGACATATCAGGCAATCATTTATAAGCATTGATAACATTCAGTTGAACAATGTTGGCGGCAAAGTATTGTGAAGAAATCAATGCACTTAGATACTGGTGTTTATCATTGGAGAGGGGGCCCACGTGTCGAGGATCTGATGTCATCTTTGATGTACAGATAAGCACAAGATATTGCTAGACTACCTTTGATACAAGTGGTACCACCTCTGTAGTGTGTTGACAAGTTAAGTGTTTCCTGAAGAAAGCTTAGATACCGTTCTTTATTCACCCCGCCGCGCAGCGGCCCACAGCCGTCGGGGCCATGGTTGGGGGTGGTTATGCCGTAGTCACTATCCATAGTCCATTACAGCAGATGTCAGCAATTTGCTATTTCAAATATTTAATAGATAATCATAGATCTAATGATAATTTTCTAAGGATGTAACTGAATTATCTTTTGATCAATTTACACCCTGTTATTGCTAGATAAAGAGAATCTTTTGTGCTAAGGTTGTCGCAATATGAAAGCACAAGCTTTGTTAGCTTCGTTCCGGCGCAGTGCCAGATAATGTAGCAACACTTGGCCCAAACCACCCGTCTCCATGACGTCCGTTACCCTGACACCTGTCGCTCTGACGATGCTGTGAAGACGTCCGTCATGAACTTATTGACAGTATGGTGCCCGTAATATAAGTTGTGTAGAAATGGCAATTATGCTATGGACCGGCAAAGGGGATTAGTGGTGATTATAAAATAGGGGCATTTTGAACTACATACTGCCTAAGATGCAAATCCGAAAAGCAAAGGCTGCTTTGACGGAATGACGGCTGCGTCATCATAGAGACATCATGGCGAAGATGGTTAGCAAACAAGATGACAACATTGCCGTTGACTGTTGTGATGATGTCATCATTGTCAGTACTACAATATATTGCCATTTTTTTCAATAATTTGATTTATGATTCAGGTTGGTCCACTCTACTTTTAACAACGCATGTCAATTGACAAAACCCTGTTTGTTATGAAAATTATAACTGTTATAATTAGTCCAAAACTGTAATTTTCACGATCGTTTTTCACGATGATTAAATCTTTACCAGGGATAGTGCCTCATTTCCTTGTAACTGTGATCGACCTTATCGGATATTTGATGTATTGTAAATCTAGCATTTCTTGTTCACCTTCTGAATTAAATTAATAAATTACATTATGTTCTTATATATCAACATTGCTCTATATTTCTTTAATCATGTTTATGTTGAATTTGTATCCATTGTAGGGATAATCAGACATACAATCAAAACTGGTGAGTGCTGACAACAACTAACATGGCCAACAAGAGAAATGCAGTACAAGTAGGTATGTAATGAGAATTGAAGATACATTGAATAATAATGCAATGCATACGGATTATTATAAAAATTGAGAAAGTCCATACCTATTCCTAATGGAATCTTCCAGTCTCATCTAAATGAGCCCCACATTCAGTTCTGTTGTAAACCAGGTAGGATCTTTGTTTGTCATTGACTGATAAGGTATACCATCTAGGCACTTACTCCATGGCAGCGGCAAACACTAAATTTTGTACTTTAAACTACCCTTACAGACACCATCAGGAGTTCTTATAAAAATAGTTAAACTAAAGTAGCTACACGTCAGCTGATATCCTCACTTCTCTCAGCGAATGTATCTACCACATTTTTATCTGTATATAGATAAGCTTCTGGTACACAGGCAGATTATGAAGCAATTAATTGCATGATCAAAATAGGAAGATGACAGTAAGTAAATCATATTGATAAGATACAGGATCCAGGTCTGGTCTCATACCTGTTTTTCTTCCAAAACCGTCATAATGAAAACATAAAAACACAAAACAGGTGGTCAATAATATAATTGACTTGTCAGTTCTTTTCACTGGGTGAATCCAGGCCTTCAATATATTTAGTTTCTATATGTGTGATTTATTCACGTAGTAAATAAAATTAATCATATGAACCTTGAAAGCTGTTGCAATATTGACAGTCCTGAGAGCAGTTGTAGTCTATTCATAATTTGGTAAATATGGTTCACACTTTGGGAGACACCTATTTACAAGATGCTATAATCACCTCAAACCAAGGCAGCGTCACCTCCATGACCTGCGCCCCGATGTGTGCTCTTACTAAGCCTTCGGTAGCTACTGCTGGTCCACTGGGGTATTTATGATTAGCCCTACTAAAGCAGCCCACACCCCACATACACGCCTGTCCTCACTGCCAGCCTCCATTTATCCTACCCAGGGGGTCACCGCCTCCCCCACTCCCCCACCTCCATCCTCGCGGCCGGCCTCTGGCACATCCCGGAAGGGCTATACAGTATTATGTCCACTTAGTGGCGCTGCGCTCGCCGCAATACCCGTTGCAACGACGAAGGTTTCTGACTACTTTTTACTGTTTCTAGATAAATGCTGCACGCTACATCCCCCCAAGTCGACGGCCACGTTGTTTATTGTACCTAATCAAACTTCACAAGTTGAGGTAAACAAACATGAAGATATAACATACAGGAGACGTCGACTGGGCAGTATCATGGCCAGGGTCACCAGGGGGGAGTTGCGTAACTTTTCCACTAAATTGTTTTTTTGACCCTCTCAGTTAATGAACCATTATAGACTGATCTCACAGGTTTGCATAAGTCTAAGTACCAGATCCGTTAAAGAATACCTTCTATGATATTAGTGGAAATTATCAGAAATATGCCCTACAATCCCCCCTCCAGTGGGAATTTCTTAATGGATTTTGCAATACCTTGGTCTCCATTATTCTATTTGCAACACTCGATCTCCGTTACACATCCTCCCCCACTGTAGAGTGAAATTTTACAGGCGACTATTTTGTATTAGATATAAATTAGATCTAATGATCATAGTCATAAACATTTATGATCTAGCAGGTCGCCTGTACAAGTAACCCTTTCTACATTCAACACTAATACTAGTAGTAGAGGGTTGCCTGTGTATCTTTATACAGGCGACCTCATTTGGGTAAGGGTCATAAGTAAGGGTGTCAGTTTTGGGTTGCCTGAAGAGTGAAATTCTGTACAGGCAACCCTGCCATTTTGTATTGGATATAAATTGGATCTAATATGTATACATTGGTAATTTAGAAGATTGCCTGTACAAGGATGTCATTACACAGGCAACCTTTCACTTTCAACGGTTACAATAATGTGTGGTAAATAGATGTATTACAGATGCAGGAGGGTCACTTGTGCAATATTTATGTGTACAGGCAACAGTGGAAACCTCTGTACATTCTTCACTCTATAAACATTCACCACTACCTGTGGCGCAAAGTCTGACTTGGCTCCTGTGATTTCACACAGGAATCTTGACATCCTACCAATGGAAACATGAAATTGAATTCACAGATTCGTCAGTGAGTGTGGGTACTCAAGGTCATTTTGTTTGGTGCTGGTGATCTGCCCATATTGTATACTGGCAGGTAGGAGTTGATAATTATACCAGCATTTATCTGGTTCTGACCAGCATTTATCTGGTTCCTACTTTTGTTCACCCACAGCCCCAATAATGCCTTGGTCTGAACTGTTAAGGCTTGAGTAACAATTGGAGATTATCACATTTTCACTCCCTACCCATAACAAGTTAAAAGTATCATTGTGCAACCTGTCTACTAGATTAATAAATATTATCAAGTCGTCCATCCATCTGTGCTTGTCGAGTTTGGTATCTACTCCACACTTTTAATTCCCCAAGTTAAAAGTAGAAAATGTTGAATATCTCTAGCACAGATACACCAAATATGGATCAAGATGGACAAATAAAATCGGAGGTCCCTCCTGAAGAGGCTACTACATTTATCTTTAAATTGGACCGTATAAAATATAAATTTATCAACATTACTATGAAATCAAAACTATATTTTGCAGACCTTTTGTTGACCTACCATTTCACCAATGGTTATCTACCATATGAAACAACGTGTGGAGGGTCGTAATCAAAAATCCTTTAAAGAGATTTTAACTTTAACCTTAATATGATTTTTATTTTATGTATAATGCGCGGTATTAAGCAAGATAAATGTAAAGCAAGATGATCCAAATCCTAAAATTAGTATATTACATTATGTGCTGCTGGGCACTCAGGGTTAAGACTAAAAATAAAAAAAAACATGATTGAAAGCTATGCAATATAGGCCTGTATATCTCAAAACAAAACCCTGTCTTCTTACTCCAAATCCTCATAAGTGTAACAGAAAAGCGTGCTTGCATTACATATAAATCACTCCATAAACAAAAATCACAACTATGACATAAGATGGATTTGGACGTCGGCGGCAAATATCGTCCGCCCTTTATTTTTTTTTCCCCTTTTATTTAGTGGAAAAAACCATGCACATGGAGTGAGTAAAGGACAGGTACTGAATATAGTAGTGGCTATGCATAGCTAAGGAAACACCCAACACTAGGTGGCAGCAGCCTATGTACCTGTCCTAATTTATATCACCAGTAATAAGTAAATTAATGGTTAAACATAAATCACTCCATAAACAAAAAACACAACTATGACATAAGATGGATTTGGACGTTGGCGGCAAATGTCGTCCGCCAAAAACTCCACATCAAATTGATAAATAAGTAGAAATATAATGTTGAATGTCTCTTTTTCGATGAAGGGGAGTAACTAAGTAGTCCAAAACTGACATAGAATGCCAGTCTCCCATTGACATAATGTCCTGCAGAGGAATGTTCAGTTGATGCATGAAAGCAGCTCCACTCCTTCTCAACGAATGGCATCCATATTTAGATGGATCCAAGCCAATAACAGAGGCCATTATTTTGATGAAAGTCAATAGGTCTTTGTAAGTAACTGGTACCTGACCTTGTTCAGTTTTTTTCAAGAACAAAACACTGGAAGGTGGTGCTGGGAAAAACAAAAAATGTTCATATATCAAGGTAGCGGCACAAAACCTTTTGTCCGATACATAATGAATCGGAATTTCAAGAACATATTCCGAATGTTGTAAGGTTTTAGTTGATCCAACATTCAACATAACTCCCCAGTCCGAAAATGTCACATCCTGGCGTGTTAACACGTGTTGCTTGTCATTACTAGTGGTAGGCACAAGGTTCGATTTACGAAGTAGTGACCTGAACGATGTCATCAATATGCACCACAGAGTTTTGTCACTTTGTGAGGTAGACAAGTACGAATGCATGGAGATTAAATGATCCAGAGTGAACGGTTGCATTTGTGATACAGTGTTCCCTAAGCGGACTTGTAAACCTTTAAGAACCATTTTCATCATAAATGATTCTCTGAATTCCGGAGCATAGGCGTATAATTTGTGTAATGACATAATTGAAGATAAATAATTATTTATCGTAGAATATTTACACGAGCGAGCCAACCATACCAAAAATCTAGCAACAGTTTCTTGTGATGCTGGAAGAGCGGTTGCACAAATGTCTTTGCAAAAGTCAATAAACTTCTTCCACTGGGAGTTCCGTACTGACAAGGTATTTGCTGACCAAGCAGCTGAAATAGTAGCAGACAACTCATGATCCAACTCCGAAACGTTCACTGCAACAAAGTGAAAACTCCTGTAAATTCTCCAGTGAATCAGAGTATGTTATGCGTGACAAACGATCTGTTACAACATTGTACACACCAGGAACATGTCGGGCACATAAATAAATGTTATACAGTACACATTTCCAGAAAATTAGTCGTAAGACAATCATTGTTGAAGCGTTAACACTAGTACCATTGTTGATAGCAGAAACCACTTGTGTGTTGTCAGTCATACAAAGTACATGGGAGTTGGACCACGCAGGACCCAATCGTTCAACAGCCATCAAAATTGGGATTAACTCAAGATAACTTATATGACTACCAGTCAATGCCGAGGTATTAACCCAGTGATTATGAGATGAATCACATTTTTCGAGGGCAATAGGTACAATAGCCGAATTAAAAAATCCAGCTTGCCAGTCAGAATCACATGATAAACCATAACCTTGTTGGCATGAATCAGTGTACAGAACGGGCCCATTCTCGAAATTGGGAAAAATTATTTTTTCCATGCCATTAAAGACTGCAGAGAAATCAATCCACCATTGTATATCCAATTGGAAATCTTCCGATAACCTTATTCTAGGATTACCATCTCTCAAATTTGACAAAAGGTCAATCAAACGACGAGAGAAAATACGACCCCCTCTAACAACCTTTGAACAATGCGCAATTAAACCACATAAACGCTGGAGTTGGCATTTGGTTGCGCGAGTTCTGTCCTTGAAAAATGCAAGTTCATTGTGTAACTTGATCATCTTGTCAGCAGGAAGACTCAATGTCAAATGTTCAGAGTCAAAATCTATACCAAGGTACCTGACATATTTGGAAGGAGGTGTACATTTTTTCCAGGATACATTGAATCCTAAATCACCTAGTACAGTGACCAAAGTTGTTTGGGCCTGGAGACATTCTTGCTCTGATTCGCCAAATACAATGAAATCATCAATGTACCCACAAACGTGGGAGAAGCCTAATCTATGCATGGTCCGAACAACAAAAATGGTTATACAAGTAAACAAAAATGGCGCACATTTCAGACCAAAACACAAGCGTGTATCCTTAAGGTAACAATCTACACCGGAGATAGGCCAATTAACACCCTGGTATGTCCAATGATCTTCCCGTACAGGTACTGTTCTGTAGGCAGAGGAGATATCTACCGTGGCCATATAATAGTTAAGAGAAAGGTTAGAGGCCACTTGATCAATGGTAACATAATTAAATGGACGATGAGTAGTTTCCATAAAATTATTAATTGAAACATACAATGGTTGGCGACAATCAGATATCGGACGGAAAGAACCGTCAGGTTTAGGTACAGCACCTAGTGAGTGAACACATTTTGGAACATCTTCAGAGTACACATATTTACCCTGTGCTAACTCATTTCGTATAATACTATCCACACAATCAAAAGCTTCGCCTTGCAGTACTGATTTATAGTTAGAACAATTATACAATTGAATATTAGCGTATTCATCTACTATAGCAAAACCATATTTTACACCATCATGTAGATAACGAGCAATATCTAAATCGTCCTCGAAGGACAAGTAATGTTCCCAACAATTAATGTTCAAATCAGAAGTAACTCCACCAATCGTATGACGAGGCTGGAGGCGGAGAGACAGTGAACATACTCCAGGAATCACAGGCGTGACCCGGTACAGGCTGACAAATTGAGGAACTGATTCAAAGTTAGAAAATGTTAACTGATCAGATACAAACTCCGGATCAGAATTATCCAGTAAGTAATGATCTGTGCCGCTGGCACTGATTGATGAACACAAATAATTGGAATTTCCAAAACCGCTGGTATGGACAGAATCATCATCCAAAACATTTTGTGGAAAAATTTTTTGTGGTAAATCATTACAATGGAAATCATTTTCAGAATCAGCACAAAACCGCTGGCTTACACTTGTCAATGAATCAATTTGTTGGTACTCATGGTCTGTCGATTGAACGGTATACAACCAATCAGGAACAATAACCGATTCTGAGTCGCCTACGCTGTAGGACTCGGTCAGTAGGTCGTTAACAACAGCCTTACGTAATGCAGATGCACAACAATTAGGTGACCTATTAAAGGTAAATATGGGAATTCACTGCAGCGCCACCTGGTGTTAATAGTTTTACATTTCTCAAACTCTTTAAAATGTTACCAAAATGTGATCTAATTATCATAAACTCAAAATATTTACAATAATTTGCCCAAAAGATATATTGTTGTTAATTTTGTAAACAAGTATAGGCTATTTTTGTGGGTTTTGGGGGTCAATTTTTGGTATTTTCAGGGATAAGTTTTGATTTTTGACGGTGACCCCATGTTTTTTTAATCTTAAAATGTGTATCCTGTTCCTGTCTAAAAATTTGGAGCTTTTGATGTCAAAAATTATGGATATTTATTTTTTGATGGGAAAAAAATTGATTTTTCCCATTGAAGCCAATGATGAACTATCATTTTTTCAAATGCTAATATCTCTTAAATGGATACGGTGACATATGGTTTTTAAAATTTTATTACAGTCCCTATGCATTCTTCTAACAGCTGTGTGAGTTTCATGATTTTATTATGGTTATCAAGAAACCATGTTGAATACCCATATTTACCTTTAAGTGAACTTGATTCAGATAGTCACTGTTTTCTATCTGGACACTCGATGGCCCGATGGGATTTTTTACAGGACCGACATGTGTGTGACTTACCACATTTCCGTGAGCACGAACGGTAGTTATAATTATAACAAACCTCTTCAGGGAACCCTTCTGGCATACTGGTTTTGTCAGTCTCGACATTTGTTTTAGACCTGTTTCGGTAATTGACATAACCACGCCCCCTTCCTCGAACACTAGTGGATCTATTTGCAAAATAATTGCCCGCATGAAAATGGCTAGCAACAGCTAACGGGTCTCCCGCAATAAAAGTAGGAGACTCACCCCAGACAACCTGATCCACAATACATTTATCATAGCCAACAAATGCTTGATCGACAAATTGGTGACGAGCCGCTTGAGACATGACAAAGTTGAAATGCTTAAGGTACGACAAACTATCTCCACCCACAGAAACTAAATACTGTAAAACACGGCCCATGCCAGAAACTAACTCTTTGTAGGTTAATTTAGAGTGGTCAAGATTTTTTACAGCAACACCCTTATCTAAATGTTGTATGTTGTATTCTGGTCAGCAAATCAAACCTTTTGTCATCGTGGTGGGGGTAGGATCTATAGCCAATGAAAGTTGTTGAAGGGCTGCAGTGAGAGGCCCCGAAACATAATCAGCTGCCGCAGAAGGATTTGGTTGGAACCCCTGTTGTACAGGTGTAGGCGCAGTACCCTGTGTATGCCCTATGCCAGCACCTGCCGGTGTAGAGAATGGAGGAAAACCGCCACCAAACGATCCGTGAGAAGCATGTGAAATTCCACTGGAAACTCCCTGAGAAACTCCTTGAGATAATGTTGAAGGTCCCAGTGAAATTCCCGATGAAATTCCATGAGAAATTCCAGATGAAAAACCACCTGGTTGCTGTTGACCAGAAGTTGTAGGGGCAGATAATCCCAAATTTTTTGGACGAGCACCAATACCAATTTGACCGGGTACATGTTGTAATGGCGGCGAAGGCACGGCTTGCCCGGTGTGGTCCGAGGCAGCCTCAATGCGTTCTAGACGAGAAATGAAATCCCTGTTGGTACTTTCCCTGGTAGCATCCCGTTTGTCCATAAGGTCTAACCTGTCCATAATGCGTTGTAAAGCATTATCATGAGTCAATTTAAACTGCATTGACTTGAGTATCTCCTGCTCCATATAACCAACATAAGCCGGGTCGTCCTTGTCAGGTTTCTCGGCCGCCATGGCAGCACCAAGGAGATCAGATGGAACAGCAGTAGACTCCATGGCTTTTTTAGCCAACACAAACTTGCAACGGATTCCAAAAGGTGGTGGGTGATTCAAACCACATCCAGACCTGCAGTTCTTGATCATAATAACCAGTATGATCACCAGAAGAACACAGCTTCTTATGAATAACTTGAACATATCAGAGGTAGTGGAAAAAACTGTGCACATGGAGTGAGTAAAGGACAGGTACTGAATATAGTAGTGGCTATGCATAGCTAAGGAAACACCCAACACTAGGTGGCAGCAGCCTATGTACCTGTCCTAATTTATATCACCAGTAATAAGTAAATTAATGGTTAAACATATATCGCATGATTTACCTCCTTTTTAACCCTATAATGCTTTTCTGGTCAATTCTTTCGGATTCAAAAAAAAGTAGGTGGGGTTACGTGAAGGTAAACCTCCACAGGGAAGGAGGTTATGTTACATAACCTCCGTGGGCACATTTAAAACCTCTGAGCCCGAAGGGTGAGGAGGTCATGTGGCCTAGGAGGTTACAAAGCAGGGGCGGATCCAGAGTCAGTCATCTAGGGGGGGCATCTAGGGGGGGCAAACCACCACCCATTATAAAAAAGTCCAAAAAATAATGTCAGATTCGTACAAATCAACAAATTTAGATTATTCAGAAAAAAACTCCACTCAGTCTAGGGGGTGGGGGGTGGCAGTTGCCCCTTTTGTCCCCCCCCCCCCGAATCCGCCACTGCATAGCAGAACCCTCTCCAAGGAGGTTTATGACCTTTTTATACTACGTCCCATAACTTCAATAAAGTTAATGATATATATATATAATACACATATATGTATGTATACATATGATAACCAAGGTAGTGTTAACCACAGGGGTAATCAGTAGATTAGTAGTAGGTAGTTTCCGTAGTCAAGTGGTCATGGTGTTAAACTTCTTTGCAGAAGACCCTTGGATCGAATCCCATATTAACCTCATGGGACATACATTTTAGTAATAATATATCTATAGCTGGCTTTATGTAAGCTGAAGTTCCATTAATGGTTTTCATCAATACATCATTGGTAAAATAATTTACCATGTGATTTCGCATTCATATGTTATTATAATAATTATGGAGAGAAAACAAGTAATTTGAACTAATATGCATTAAAAATTTGATATGCACAGACTATTCTAGTTTGAAAGAGTGACACCTGTGGCAAATGGGGATAAATTATTTGTGTTCATCAAAAATGCACAGGAGGTAGAGCTTAATTTGAATAATACAATTTCTTGCAATTGGAAAATGACCCCACTTTCAACATGCAGGAAAGGGTGTGGAGGGGAGGGTCTAGGGAACTGTCTTACTTTCACTCGGGCCAATGACCAGGTGTATGAGTTGGTTGATTCCATTAAGCGACATCATGAACATTTAAAAAAGATATGATCTATTATTTGTTTTCCAAATGATTTATCGAAGTATCTCAAGAAATAATGCATTGCTAAGCCCTAAACATGCAGTGAACAAGGTCTAACCACCAAAAATTCATACTGAGCACCAATTGAATCCTGATGAATTTTGCCAGCGAAAACTGCCCCACTTTTTAACTACACTGCTTTCTGCTTTACTTGTTTGGTTTTTTTAATATATAAAAGAGAACAAGGCCCGGAATAAACTGTTTTCCCATGGTATTCTGATTGTCTCCAGGTTACTCCATATTTCAAATCAAAACAAACAAGATATATCCTTTTCTAAGTGGTTTAGCTAGAAGACAACTAGGATAATTATTTGGTATAAATAAAAGTGGCCTCTATTTTTTTAAATAGCTTCACTGTAAATCTTGCCTCATTGTGACATTATACGTAGAGATGCAGAGGCTGCTGATTGGCTGGCTCAGAGTCCCATACCAGGGCCAAGACCAACAGGTGGCTGGGGTACCAGGGTAGGCCCAAAATGGCGTGGAGAAACAAGCAGCCTGACAGATTTTGAAATTTATTGACCAAATGTTTTCACCTAAATGCCTTACGAAATACAGCATTCCTGTAGGCCCCAAATTTACCTAAATGATTCCTGATACCCATTAAATCAGAAAAACAACCAAGTGGATCACAAAAATCATTAAATATGCCTTTTTATACATGCTTTGCTAACCCACCATTCACCTTGCCCTCAGTACTATACATAATCATAGAAAGTAGCTTCTGAATCCTAAAAATTAGTAAATGCGGCTAATTTTGAGGAATGTAGCCCAGCATAACTGCACACATTGTCATTGGTTGTGCCTGCTGTGTTTACACTTATGTACGTTTCTACCTCCCCTCTGCACCACTAACTGGTTCTGTACCAGCACTGGGTTTCAAAGCTAACTGGTCCCTGATCCAAGTCAGTAGTTAACAGGGCCTCTTTTACCTCTTATTCTAGTAGGTTTATACGTACCTTGCTAAATGGCGTTGACAAAATCTGCCTTTATTATCTGGCTAATATGTAGCCTAAGATGTCTGGATAGCAGTGTTCTGTCTAGGTCAGACCTTGTCCCCAGTTCGTTTGAAGTATGCCTGATGTACACCGCTATCCAACAATGCACCACAAGAATATCTTTCAACATTGGCTTCCGGATCCATTTACTGGGCTGGTACACTGATATCAAACACACTAAGGAGTTTAAGTCATATCTCCTTTGACTTTGATGTCTTAGATAAGAAAGAAACAGACTTTGAGCCTTGACATATATATATATATATATATATATATATATACACATAATGCAGCACACCTGTTAGATCTAGATGATTCAAGAACACTGCCCGCAATAGGATGGTGATATGTCTCGGCATGATGTACTTTTTTATTATTTTTTTATTTTTTTATAAATTGGTTTTATTGGGTCAACAAGGTTCGGCGTTGCCCATCTTCCACCCGCTCCCTTTTGTTATACAATATACTCAGTATTTGGGAGCAGGTGGGTATAATATAACTAACTATATACAATTCTTTGCCATAAAAATGGCATTTGGGTGGGTATATGGGATGAGGTGAGACTTATACTTATACTTATCAAACATTATTGAAATAAGATTTGTGAAAGAGGGGCAATGTCATGTAACAATTACCAGCACTCCTTCTATTGGCTTATATTAATATATCTTTATATGATTTTTATCTATACTGAAATGCTTTTGACCAAGGGCAATTTTCATAAGGTTTAATGATGATTGTGTAGAAAGCATGAACATACACTCTAACACACAGGTTAGATGTCTTAAGTGCCTCATACACAGCAACAGAAACATCATGTACATCACTATCCTAGTACGCAATTGTTATACACTTTATGTTGACATGTAAACAGTACTTTCCATCTGTCTTTTAAGAAACCACATAAATTTTCTATTATATTATCACAATATTATTATGTTTTATATCTTACCATGCATTTAATAGTCCTGTACAGTAGCAGATTTATGGGGGGAAGGGGAGGGAGGCATGTCAGCTGCATGTTCCTGACAATATGCATCATTCTTCAGGGATCTTTTTGTTTAAATTGGTTTGTTTTAGGCATTCCCAAAAAATATCAAATATGCTTATTAATTTGTTAGGATGTTTGTCAGGATAAAACTGTGAAAAAGTATATATTGTCATTGCTACATTTTGTATGATAAACTCAAAGATTTAATTGTTTAATTTGTTTTATTCCCGTGTGCGAGGGCCTTTAACTATGTGACAATGATAGCGATTTATATCTAAAGCAAATACTAGTCTCCTACAAGTGTTAAGCTCCAATTAGATGGACCTAAACTGTTCGAGATTCCAGACCAAATTCAGTGTGTTTTTAGCATACATGGATTTATTCAACATCCACACCTTCTATGTTACAAAGAAGATATTTGGCACAAATCAAAGGGGCAGCTTATAACCTATCCCTGCATAGAGTTACATTACTCCCAGTAACTGTTGACATACTTGACCTGACAGATATCCAAAGTCAACAATTGATAAACTGATTTTAAGATACACTCACCTACACAGGACACCGAGGTCATTTCACAGATTTGTCATTCCATCTGAGACAACTACATGTCTTTTCTTATTTTAATGCCATCAAAGGCTTACTTTACTCTAACAGTTTTCAAAACAAATGGAGCTTGTCAACATCAGTTTTATACTATAATAGTACTTAAAGGGGTTTTCTCGTCCTGAGACGGGACATGAATTGATATGTTGTAACCATTGCAGATTGGTGCCAAATTTGTGATGTGACCAATAACCTCGCCGGATTATGTTCCAAAAGTAGAAAACACGTCGCCAACCCACCCGTCGTTAGGTTAACGTCGGCGGATATATCTCTTTGAACTCACGGACGAGAATGTCCCTTTATATATGTAATATTTTGGGGTCCGATCTCTGAATTTTGGTGAAACCGGCTGGGGAAGCGGTTAACAGGTAGAAAGGTTTCTAGTCACCAGTGAGAGGACGGTTACGAAGATTCGCGGGGAATGGCAGGCGAAACTGCAAAAATAGGCATGCCACCCCTACGGGGAAAAAGCACAAGGCTGCACAGTCTATGGGTGTGCAATTGAAGGAGCAGCAGGGTACAGCCCAAGGCATTTCCGAGATGCGCCTGAAGGGAGAAAAGGTGTTCACCGAGCAAGGTGCGAGGATCGGGAAACTGGAGAAGACGGTCACAAGAATGTCGGAGAATATTGAGATCCTCGTCAAGGCTGCGACGGCTGGAGGTAACAAAGGGACGGCCAGCAAGATGACTCAACTGTCATCTGATGAAGGATCCTCTTCAGAATGGGAGGACGTCAAGCCGAGACGGCAGAAAAGACGGCAGGCGAAGAAAATGGTATCGTTACACAGTTCAAGCTCCTCCTCGTCCGACAGCGAGTCCACGTCGAGAAAGCTGATCCATTGCCAGTTGTTAAGCATTTGAAGGTGTTAACAGGGAAAGCTAAAATGTACACTTTTGATACTTTTAACAAATATGACAGGGCGCGGGCAAACCGCTTAGGTGTAACACAGTTTGCTGCAGTAGATCAAGAGGAAATTTTTTCTCACTTCAGCTTTGAAAATACATTCAAGGCTAGCTCTGGTAAGACATCCTGTAGGGACAACAAAAGTCGCCATAACACCAGTACAGGCGGAGGCGAAAAAAACTGTTTTAGGTTCAATTCAGATCAGGGGTGCCAGGGAAAATGTATATGTCCCATATTTGCATTATCTGTGAGGTGAAGATTGCTACCATAATGGCCTGAAAAAAGATCAGAAATAGGAGGGGGAATTTAAATCTGGCTTGCAAATTGTGAACTGCGTAACACAGGAGACTTATCTAAAAGCGATGACGTCACGGCCCGGGGGTCAGCAAGCCAGTCGTGTCCAGGCTTTCAATACCGTAAAGATCCTCCTCCTACGGTGAAAGTATAACACCGTAGCCCCGATACGGTAATCCTAGGTGTTCTTGATAGTAAAGTCAACATTGTTAATCGGCTATATTTTGAAGATGCGAGTAGTAACGCATCAAAATGCGCCTCCGCAAACGCCTGCTGTAGTCCGCCTGACCCATTTTGCGCAGCCAATGCCGGTACTGAAACCGATGACGTCACGGAAAGCGGGGCGGAAAGTACGCCGGCGGATGCGGAGAGCGCGAGTGAAAATTCATTTTGCAGTAATCTTTTTCGTGAAAAAGGTAGCGATTTCGCTAAAATCCATGTTTCTAACAGTGATAATCTTGTAGAAGATATCACACTGGTTCCAGATCTTTTTATTATTCAGGAAAAATTCTATTCTCAGTCACCTCAGAAACCGGAATGTTAGTATGGGTCCGTGAGGAATGCGCGCAAGGCATCTGCCAGTGCAAATTCCTTATTGATGATGCATTAACCCAACTAAAGCCATGTCTTTTTCACTATATATTGTCTTTGGGATCTAATGAACGCAAAGAAAAGTATAATTCTATGGTTAACTCTGTAACCGACAGGTTTGAAATTGTAGATGATAACGCTCTAAAGACCAGGTTAATCTATGACTGCAATAACTACAAGTCTGTATACGAGGGTTCAAATTGGTGTAGAGAATGTACTTGCAATGTTACAGGAGGGAGACTATATGGGTGTGGTAGACAAGTCAGCTTACAGAGCAGTACCCATTTTTCCAGGGTTCGAGATGGGAAATAGATGGGGAGGAGGTCTATATCCAAGTTAATAGACTGGCTTTTGGTCTATGCCTAGGACCTATGTATTTCAATCAAATTTCAGAATTTGTGTATAACATATTAACAGATATCTATAATTTACAAGTGGTTAATTACTTAGATGATTTTATTGTAGTAGCATCTTCTTATGAAGAGGCCGAAAAAGCTCAGAGATTAGTGATACAAACCCTATGATATTTAGGGTTCTATATCTTGTGGGGTAAGGTAACCCCACCCTCTCAAATATGTAGATATCTAGGCTTAGATATTGATTCCCTAGAAATGGAGCTTAGATTACCATCAGATAAACCTGAAAAAGCTTAAATGTCTTTTAGATAAACATTCAGAAAAGGCTACTATTGCAAAGAAGGAATTGGAAAGTCTAGGTGGTTTACTATCACATTGCGCTCACGTGGTCTCAGGGGGAAACGTATATTGCAGAAGAATATTTAATTTGTACAAAGTCCTCTTAAATATTAATTTAAATGCATCAAAATTTGGCAGGCAGCTAGGGATGACCTAAAATGGTTGAGAAATTTCTGCGAAAATTTCAATGGTCTGAGAAAAATAATTTATAAAGAGTATCCTTTACCACTAGTCTCAGATTCATCTCTCAAAGGCTATGCCATTTACAAGGGCCAGGCATGGATTGCCGGTGCCTGGGAGGAGCAAATCATCTTGAATAGTAAAAAATGGTCTCATATTATGGGACCTCCTACCTGTGATGTTTACGATAAAACGAATATTAATGAGCTGGAATTGTGGCCAATTTTAGTGGGTTTAAGGTGTTGGTTAGGAGACTTAAAGGGTCACAGTGTAAACATTTTCACAGATAACATGCACAAAGGTAGAAATTAACATTTGCTTTGTGCATGCCTACTGAATTAGTGTAAGAGCCACCAGATGAATATACATGATGGGAATTCTTCCAAATTACTTAGTTTATGAAAATATATAGTAATGGCCAGTGCCGCTGGTAAGTGTTGATATACCCGACGATAATGATCATCGGGACACACTTCCCCGCAAGCGCTGAGGCCCTGGGAAAAATCGATATCAGACTGGTTTATAAACGAGAGTGTAGGAGAGTCAAGGGGGAGAGAACAGTAGCACTTGGATCATACGGATCGGGAGATTCGGAAGGGGTTTTAGATAGCCATACAATCGCAGGGACATCTGGTGACTTATACAACGTCGTTACGAGACGGCCGGAGGCGAGAACAAGCGGACTCTACGTAGGAAGCTTACTTCCCCTCAAACTGAACTGTAATACCTTCGATTCATTGCCTTCACGAGCAGCTGTACGCATCACTATAACCACCAATAAACTTACCGCACTGCCAAACGTTGTTCATGTTATGGATTGAGCGCCCATACCGTGGACTCGCTCACCACTCGACTAGCACTCCCATTAGAGACAATACCAACCGTAATAATTATATCGGACAATGCACGGAAATGATAATCAATACAAAACTAAACAATAGCGATCAAACACACAGGTATCTTTTATGATCAGAAGGGGGTAAGCACAAACCCTACGTGCATGGCATGGCTGAGAGAGATAATCTGGATCTGCAGAATACACAAAATCGACCTTGTTCCCCATTACATCAACACTATAAATAATTTAGTAGCTGATACTTTATCCAGATTGTTATATGTAAAATCTGAGGGAGATGCCAGAAAATGTCTGGAAGGTTCAGATTTATGTTGCCTTAACAATATTTTTGAATTTTGCAGAGAAAGTGGCCTTAAAAATGAGGGCAAAGGTGCTGAAAAAAGCTGCAGTGTCAACAAATACTCTAAAATTGAGGAGGAAACAATGGTCCTGCTACAAGAAGGTCTGTAAAAAAATTAATTTGCCTATCTATAATATTAGTTCAAAGCAGGCTTGTCATTATAAAACTTATTTATCATCACACATGAAATCTTCCTCTATCATTAACTATTATCAAACGGTTATCATTTTTCACCATGTCAAAGGCCTACCTGTACCGGATTAGTCTGATAAGCACCGAAAAATTACTTTAAAGGGTATCAAAAATACAGAGCATGTTAAATTGGATATTAAAGATCCAATCAAGGTCATTTAGATTTTATGTATAGGAAGGTTAACTTCTCGTTAGAAAAGTGGATGTTGGTATGGATAATAATTATTTTCTTATTCAATACATTGTTTAGGGTGGGACATGCTGTTAAGTCCCCTCACATGTTACTACGTAAACATATAACATTAATTTTACAAAATGGGGCATGGTGGTCACAGTTAATTCTTCAAAAACCACAAAAGATGTGTCTCATACTATTCCAGTAAACAGGAGTAGGAATGAGACCTTATGCCCGGTGTACTGGTCGGAGGTGTTGTGTAGAACCCAACCAGGAATGGAAAATAATCCTTTGTTTTCAACAAAAAATCAATCATATCTGAGTTATTCAGATTTAAATAAATCATTTAAAAAACTCTTAATTAAATCAAAAATTAAGGGAAATTTTTCAACACACTCTCTTGGAGGGGTGGTACTACACACTTACATAATTAAGAGGCTCCTATAACTTTTATTAAGGAGCGAGGTCATGCAATGGGCCTCAGATGGTATATATAAATACATTAAGCCTTCAGTGTCTCAAAACGCAGTTCAACAAAAATGTGATTTTTTTTTCTTTTTAAACATTTTTTTTTATCTATGTCCAAACTTAATCACTTGCTACTTGTTATTTCCTATTCATAGCAAAATTATTAATCACGAGGTCGAACCGGTAAATACATTGGTGATGAAAAACACAAACATCCCTCAGTAAATACACTGTGTTCAGACAATGTTTGTGCAACATTACCTTTTCACAATGTTTTAATAAAAAACAATTAGCAGCAACTTTGGTACAACCGAATATGTGATGCTGTGTTGCAACATACACATATAATTACAACAAACATTGTGACAAAGTCATTTTTATAAGTTGTCAAAACATAAAATTCACAATTTTGTCACGACAATGTATTTCCAACATTCAGATACAAAAGTAAATTTCTTGTTAACATGATTGTGTGGCATTCAAGATTGATTTGTATACTAACGCTTAACACTGTATTTGTGTATGTAAATAATATAGCATTACATGATATAGCTCTGTTCATTATTATCTATAAATAATTGACAATATTATTTTCCTGCATAACACATAGGTATTCTGAATTTATTTATCTACCCCTAAAACAAAAGATATCTTATCAGATTGGTTGGTACGGCCTAAGATGAATGTTAAGTGAAAAGATTTGCAAAAAGAAATCTTGCTATACACATCAACAGGGTTTATTACATGGGTGCCGAAACTACAATCCAGTTCATGTATATGGCATGTATTACCGGCAGGGTTATTATCAGCTGTAATGTTAGGCTGCAATATATAGAGTTGGGGCTGAAAAACAAATTTATGATAAAGAATTTAGAGAAAAGAAGTCTGGCAACGTGCTACAGAGTGACTATTTATTCATAGCATCCCTACTACAATTTAACATAAATAAGAACAAACCGATTATAAATGTCCATGAATACCTAAGGAATAAGGTAACACAGAAAACATTTTATTTTTATTTTTAGTTCTTAGGTGCTTAAATTTTCCATAATCAAGTCCAATGTTTGACTCTAAAAGATTTTGGGTGCTTAGTAAACATGGTGAATAAAGTTTTTAATAAAAATGTCAATTCATTTAGTTCAACCTAAAAGTATTGATTATTTACATAATAGGGTGCAGATATGCAAGACAGGTGCTGATAATACACTTAAAAAAACATTAAAAAAACTGATATTTTCCTTATTCATTTCTGAAAATTGTATTCTATATAATGAGGGGGTTTAACTATGTAAAGACTTTCCCATGGAACATGTTTTCATGTTTTCATTACTGCAACATTGTGCAACACTCATTTATACAACATCCAAGTCACATAACTGTTTGAAAGGCCCATGATTGCCCCTTTTGCCCCCTCCCCCCTGGATCCGCCACTGACTACCCATGGCCCCCACACACTACCCACGGCCTCCACACACTAACCACAGCCCACACCTCCACACACTACCCACAGCCCACACACACTACTCACAGCCCACACACACTACCCACAGCCCATACACACTACCCACAACCCACACACACTACTCACAGCCCACACACACTACCCATAGTCCTAGCACACTACTCACAGCCCACACACACTACCCACATCCCATCCACACTACCCACAACCCACACACACTACCCACAACCCACACACACTACTCACAGCCCACACACACTACCCACAACCCACACACACTACCCACAACCCACACACACTACCCACAACCCACAAACACTACCCACAACCCACACACACTACCCACAACCCACAAACACTACCCACAGTCCTAGCACACTACCGCCAACCCACACACACTACTCACAGCCCACACACACTACCCATAACCCACACACACTACCCACAGCCCACAAACAGTACCCACAGCCCTAGTACACTACCCACAACCAACACACACTACCCACAACCCACACACACTACCCACAGCCCACAAACACAACCCACAACCCACACACACTACCCACAACCCACACACACTACCCACAGCCTACACACACTACCCACAGCCCTAGCACACTACCCACAACCCGCACACACTACCCACAGCCCACACACACTACCCACAGCCCACATACACTACCCACAACCCACACACACTACCCATAACCCACATACACTACCCACAGCCCACAAACACTACCCACAACCCACACACACTACCCACAGCCCACAAACACAACCCACAACCCACACACACTACCCACAACCCACACACACTACCCACAACCCACACACACTACCCATAGCCCACACACACTACTCACAGCCCACATACACTACCCACAACCCACACACACTACCCACAACCCACACAGCCCTAGCACACTACCCACACACACTACCCACAGCCCTAGCACACTACCCACAACGAACACACACTACCCACAGCCCACACACACTACCCACAGCCCACACACACTACCCACAGCCCTAGCACACTACCCACAACCAACACACACTACCCACAACCCACAAACACTACCCACAGTCCTAGCACACTACCCACAACCCACACACACTACCCACAACCCACACACACTACCCACAGCCCTAGCACACTACCCACAACCAACACACACTACCCACAACCCACAAACACTACCCACAGTCCTAGCACACTACCCACAACCAACACACACTACCCACAACCCACACACACTACCCACAACCCACACACACTACCCACAACCCACACACACTACCCAAAACCAACACACACTACCCACAACCCACACACACTACCCACAACCCACACACACTACCCACAGCCCTAGCACACTACCCACAACCAACACACACTACCCACAACCCACACACACTACGCACAACCCACAAACACTACCCATAACCCACACACACTACCCACAACCCACACACACTACCCACAACCCACACACACTATCCACAACCCACACACACTACCCATAGCCCTAGCACACTACCCACAACCCACACACACTACCCACAACCCACACACACTACCCACAACCCACACACACTACCCACAACCCACACAGCCCTAGCACACTACCCACAACCAACACTACCAATAGCCTAGCACACTACCCACAGCCCACACACACTTCCCACAGCTCACACACACTACCCACCGCCCACACACACTACCCATAGCCCTAGCACACTACCCACAACCCACAACCAACACACACTACCCACAACCCACACACACTACGCACAGCCCACAAACACTACCCATAACCCACACACACTACCCACAACCCACACACACTACCCACAACCCACACACACTATCCACAACCCACACACACTACCCACAACCCACAAACACTACCCACAGTCCTAGCACACTACCCACAACCAACACACACTACCCACAACCCACACACACTACCCACAACCCACACACACTACCCACAACCCACACACACTACCCAAAACCAACACACACTACCCACAACCCACACACACTACCCACAACCCACACACACTACCCATAGCCCTAGCACACTACCCACAACCCACAACCAACACACACTACCCACAACCCACACACACTACGCACAGCCCACAAACACTACCCATAACCCACACACACTACCCACAACCCACACACACTACCCACAACCCACACACACTATCCACAACCCACACACACTACCCATAGCCCTAGCACACTACCCACAACCCACACACACTACCCACAACCCACACACACTACCCACAACCCACACACACTACCCACAACCCACACAGCCCTAGCACACTACCCACAACCAACACTACCAATAGCCTAGCACACTACCCACAGCCCACACACACTTCCCACAGCTCACACACACTACCCACCGCCCACACACACTACCCATAGCCCTAGCACACTACCCACAACCCACACACACTACCCACAGCCCACAGACACTACCCACGACCCACACACACTACCCACGACCAACACACACTACCCACAACCTACACACACTACCCACAGCCCTAGCACACTACCCACGACCAACACACACTACCCACAACCCACACACACTGCCCACAGGCCACACACACTACCCACAGCCCGCACACACTACCTATAGCCCTAGCACACTACCCACGACCAACACACAGTACCCACATCCCATCCACACTACCCACAGCCCCCACACAGTACCCACGACCCCCACACAATTCCCATGACTCCCAACTACTTATGGTCTAAACACACTGACCATGGCTCCTGCACACTATCCATGGCACCCACATCTCGTGCCTACAGCCATGGCACATTACCTATTGCTCCCACACATGCTCCATAATTATATATGACTGACCGCAACCACATACGACCGCCTTCTACACACTTACCACAACCCTGGCACAGCCAAGGGTGGGAAAAATAACTCAAATTGTGCTTGGGAATTAAAGGATATGGTTGGTGATTCAGGTGGGTGTAAAGGGAAAGCTTGTCTGGTGCCTGGCCGAAGTCTATGTGCGGTTGGCTTGGCGCTCCGTTTACAGACAGGCACCTACCACCATCTTGGCTGTGCTGGTTATGCCAAAAATATATGAATTCTTAAGTGAACACCAAAAAATTGCATTGTATTATGATCTTTACTACCTAATGGACATATACAGTCAAAATAAGTAAATTGATAACATACTTGAAAACGAACATCACCTTAAAGCAAATGCGACACTCTCCATCGAGTGCACCACTGCCTCTTGTGTTCTGATGAGAGGGTTACTGTGCAGAGTAGTCCCAATAGCCGTAGTACAGGAGGCCAAGGTGAAGGTCATCAGTGTTTTTTTTTTCTGTGGAAGCTCGACTGGCTGCCGGTCTAAGGGAATGCCAGTCATCTTTATGACAATCGCAAATGTTTCCAGATTGATTGCTTTCTTTTTCTGATTCTAAGCTATGGTGTTGGAAACATCCAGAAAGTATCCAGATCATTGGTAGCTGTTCTCTGAACTGTACTTCACCCCTACCCCCCTGCCAACTGCCTGTTACGTCTCAAGGTGCAGGGGGAGAGATATCAATAGATTGAACAACTCTATAGCACGAACACTAGCTATAGGGTCCTGTTGGTCAATACAGGATCAACTTTAAATATTATTGAAAATAGAACGCAAAACTCTTTTGTACAAGTGAAGTTTCTGTAGATATATATATATATATATGCAGAACATTATTATACATCTAATGTAATCTTAATTACATATGCCATGTATGCAATATGTGAACTGTAAATAGCCCTTGAAGCCCCATCCCTAGGGTGTTCTTCATTTTAATTCACCAGTTCCAGTTGCAAGAATAACGTGTTTATGTTATTTTTTGGTGAATTATTGTTGCAGAAAGACGTCATTAATGTTCATATTTCTAAACCTGTCGCGGGAGGTATATTGATGGTTAAAACCCCATCTGGCTGAGCAGGTCTGTTTACCCACATAATTCCCGCTGGCATAGATATAATCTCTCCTTAGTGTTTTAGTGTGGAAATTAAGATGAGTGGTCCCAATGTCCCAGGTCAAATATAAAAATGGTCACGTCACATTGTTGCTATTGTCTCATTCAAACTTAAGTATTGGCCACATCCCCTGCTACTATCTTTTTAGCCCTCCTGCTGCATATCACTAGGTCTCATGTCCCATATCAAATAATATATTATCAGAAATTACAGAGTCACTCTCTCAATTTTGTAGCTGTATTGACCAACACCAGGGGTGAATCCAGATATTTTCAAAAGGGCAGGGTGCGCCTTATTGTAAAAATTTCTCCTGGACCCTCCAGGTCCAAGAATTTCACATTAAAAAATATTAATATTTGTCCAAAAATGGGGGAGGGGGTGTATGCGTCCCCTGCGCCCCTCTCTAAACCTTCCACTTGGCGCTACTGCTGAAGTGAATGGTTTATCCCTTTTGGTAATACCACGTGGGACCCTGATGTCTGATTTGTGTGCATCATTGTCATGTCACTTTTATTTATTTATTTATTTATTTATTTTTTGATTGTCATGTCACTTTGGACTCTCCCAAAGCCCTTTTTCTGATAGGGGGAACGGTGTCTTTGGTGTGGTCCCCTCCCTTAGGCGTATGTAACAGAATGCTGTGAGCGTTTCCCACAAGGGGGCCTTCCCGTACTAGAGGGAGACCACTATACACCTTTCTCATTAAAGTGGGGCCCCCTCCTTCATGAAAACTCTGGAAAAGAATTTTGATTCATGTTGTTATTGAAAATGTTTATCTACAGAGCCCAAAATTGGAGCAGAAGAAAGACTTGTATGTTTTATCATGAAATAAAATGAGCACTGCTCTTTATATAATAATTTATATAAAAAAGAACCCCCTGTGACCCGTTGCACAATGGATTGTTGTTGTTTCACGTTAAGATCATTTTCTTAACAGTGAAATGTTTCGTTGTAACGAAAATCCGAAAAACTCCGTTTCTAATGAATAAAATTAAATTCTGGAAATTGATATATGAGAGGAAAAAATATTTTAAAAATCTGAAAAAATTATAGTTCTTTGAGGGCATGCTAAATAGATTGTTTTCAATGTCAAAACGATTGTTGTTACAATAAAAGTATCAACAAAATGTTTCACTGTTTAATAGATTTTTGTTGTTTCAATCTGTATTGTGCAATGGGCCGACACTGCTGCATCACATAACGGGTCTCCCTGTTGCGAGGATTGGCACATTTTAAAAGACCTCTCCCTGTTTAAAATTGAGTGTTTTGATGTGCTGGAGGGACATTTTGGGGTGTGAATTTTAATAGTCTTTTTTCAGCAAATGATAGCGATGTCCTTCAGCTTATGACATATATAGGAGGTGAGTGGCGGAAATGTCTTTATGTGTCAATTAAATGTGTTCAAAATATGTGCATAACAGGGAGAGAAACTAAACCATTTTTAATGTCTCCCTGTTGCGACCATTTGGTTATGCAACGCGATGCTGGTGAATTACATTTGAAACAATTTGTTTGGGGTTTCCCTATAGTTGACATACATTAAGTGAGATGACCCCAAAAGGTATTGATGAAGCATTTCGTGATAAGTGGTTTCGGGGTATTGTCACATCAGGCACCATTCTTTGCAAGGATACTGGTTTAGTGTATTTTTGCTCTGCCATCTTTTTATTGTAAAAATGCATCTTTCATAAATCTATTATCCCCATGGTCACTCCAGTGTTGGTCTGGATAGTCTCACAATATGGGGTCATAAGTACAAACTAATTTTCTCCATGGGACAAATAGGATGCTTGATGAACAAAAAAATCACCAAGAGACCCATTGGTCCCATGGAGGAAATTATATTGTATTTATGTCCACACCAATAATGTAAAGCTTTCAGTTGCACAAAACATGATAAATTAATAGGGAAACTGCATGGCCTAGGGATGCGCGAGACTGTGATAGACTGATTTGAATTACATTTATATGACAGAACACAGCAAACCTTATTTAATGGGATCCTTTCAAGTAAGGAATATGCAACAAATCTGGTACCACCAGGAAGCAGTATCAGGCCTTTGCTCTATATAATATATGTTAATCATTGTTTTAAATGTTATAGTAATAAGGTAAATCAATGTATACTGATGACTATGTATGCTGATGATACAGTGCTGCAGACTTGTAGAGAACATGTTCATAGCCTGACAAATACTTCACAACAGGGACTCGAGCCGTACGACACCTGGTGACAAAGAAATGACCTAACTATTGAGGAATCAAAAACGAGTTGTGTATCGCTTATGCTGGTGATCCACGTTGCGACATTTTCTAAACCGATGAGATAAGTAGGAGCAAACCGATTTAAGGACCGAGGGTTTTTTGTCGGTTGAGAATCGGTTTGGCAATTAAACCTTTTGATCATAAAATTGGTCCAAAATCGGTCCATAATCGGCCCTATACCCATGATCCACAGTGAAGTACAAAACTGATTATTTCCTTAAATCCTGGATCACAAATTGATAGGAAAACAGTAAAAAAAAAATCGGTTTACTAAATTATCAAAGTTTTCTAAATATTTTCACATTTGTTGTCTAAATATGGTTATTAGGACCAGAAATATATATTATTAAATCTGTTAAATTAATAAAAAGTAAAATAGTAAAATACTTGTTGAAAATCATTAAAAAATATATCATGTGAAAGAGAATTCATTTTGATATCTTTTGGTAACATTTTCGTTCTATTATTTCAAAAACTGAATGAAATAACCTTGAAAATTCATAGATATAATAAAATCGGTCCAAAATCGGTCCAAAATCGGTCCAAAAATATTAAACAGGTCTAATAATTTTGTCTGACCATCGTCGCTTGGAAATCGGTTGGAAATTGGTTGGAAAAATTTACTCTCATATGTCGTTTGGATATCGGTTGGAAAAAATCGGTTGACATGATCCACGTTGCGATATTTTCAAAAGTAAACCGATTTTGGACCGATTTTGGACCGATTTTGGACTGATTTTGGACTGATTTTGGACCGATTTTGGTCCGATTTTGGACCGATTTTGGACATAGAAAATATTTTGAAAATCGGTCCAAAATCGGTTCAGTTTTGTCGCAACGTGGATCACCGCCTTTACCACTCAACCAAAGTTAGAGGAGACATGTAGTTTGTCGGATAGATTTAAATTTGATGATCTTTCATTATCTCTGGCAAAATCATACTGTTATTTAGGAGTAATATTTTACAGTTGTTTAAGAAAGGACCCCATTGATGGCTGGCCAATTCAGTAAAGCATTAATTTCCTTCTTATTACTGCTCTGAACACCGCTTAACTATACACCATGTTAAAGCTAAGATTTTTCTCCATCTATTGATATATATAAATTTATAATCTATTTTGAATTCCAGCTTTTATCGAATAAAAACTGATTTTTTTACTTTTATTTTTTGAACGTCAGTATCTCGATTAATATTTGATTCACATGTATAATATTTTGCACACACCTTCATAACATTGATATGCAGGGAACAGTGTCTCAGATTTTTTATTAAGGCCCTAGATTTAATCTAATGACCCAAAACGGCAAAAAACGGGTAACTTATTCGAATTCTTTTGTTACACCACATTCTACATTTCATAAAAATAGAACTCAGGCCTATATGAAAAAAATCCAAGACATAGTTCCCTCCATATATATCTGGACAAGCTATCCTGAAAATTTCAAAGCTCTAAGTTGAAAATTAACCAAGATATTCATGTTCAAAAATGAAATTTGAATATAATAATTTTCAGGTTTGCAACTCACATACAGAACTATTGCCCTCTACATTTCTATATAAATTATATCAATAGATAATGTAAACTATTGGCTATCTAATTATGTTTTATGTTTTATGAAACCTTCAGAAACAAATGTAAGGATCATGATTAAAGGCAGCCACGCCATTAACACTCCTATCACTGGGGTCTACCCTTAACATATGATTTATTTTTTGAAATTTTGAAATTTTGAAATTTTGAAATTTTGAAATTTTGAAATTTTGAAATTTTGAAATTGATTATAAGTTATATGATATTGCACTGAGGTACAGTGCAAGAAAAACTAGAATAAATATATAATAGAATATTGTAAACTCGTTTGTATTGGCAAGGATATTATAGTGGAACTTGTAACGCTGATTCGTGTGCTAAACGCCAGGCGGCGACATCGTTTAGTGGCATAGTTAGAGTATATGGAGAGTGGCAAAGTCCCCAGGCGTAGGGACTGCAGCCGGGCTGAGGCACGTCCTGCAGGTACGCACAGGTGTGACAAATGACAATGGAGACCTGTAAGGGTACGTTATGGATCGAAACATCTAGCTAAAAGATATTAAGGACAGCAGGCCTCGCCGTCAACATTAGTTTATATGATAGCTAGAAATAGAATTAGTTTATGTGAGTAAGAGTGGGCAGTATGAGAGATAAGTAAGACTTCGTTAAGTAATAGTGTAAATGAGTATAGCGACAAGCATTTTGGCTGTCGCTATATAAGCGGTATGAGACTTGAGATAGACGAGCAGACCAAGATAGAGTTCGAACAGAACACATGGAGCAATAGTCTTACATACGGATCACACGGGTAGTGTTAAGATGGTAGTAACCACAAAAGAACAGGTGATAGTAAGGATTGGGACAGCTTAGGCTTAGCCTTACGGACTGCGTGCTGGAAGTGACGGAGATCCTACCAATGGTCTTCGTTATTGGTAGACGAGAGGTGACTCTCTCAACAGTGTAAGAGCGTATATACCTTGCGAAAGGGGAAGCTTGACCAAAGCTATACCTGGTTGGATTGTTACTGATGTGTTTGAATTGTGAAATGAAAGGAAAGAACTGGATGGATGGAGAACTGTATACTTGTACCTTCGGAATATCATCATGAATGTAATAAACTGACCTCTTGCCAAGTGCGTGTTCTTTGTATAGGATTGAGCCCCTTTACTTAGAATCTCTACCACTAAGAACTGAATCATGATCCAGGATAACATCAATCTGGAGAGAACTATAGCCAAACAGGTAGCAATACTGAACCCAGACACCTTCGACGTGGCGGTGCAAGCTGCCACTCGTTTGGAGTCTTTAGAGAGGGGTAAGAAAGGAGGATTGAAGGTGTCCCTAGCCAACATACAGACACAGGACACCTCACCACGTAGTGTAGAGGAAATTGAGGAAGAAGAAAGAATGTTAGTAAGTAAGTTCGATAACCTGTTAGCTGCTCTTAATCAATCTAGGAGTTGGAAATTTGATGATAGAAAGGAAGGAGAAAGAATAAAGGATTTAGGAATTGAAGAGAAACAAGGTACTGGTGTAGCTAGTCCCGAACCGCAGAAAGGTAGACCGAGCCGTCGCTACTCATCCAGCTCCGCACCAGATCTCAGATCAAAAAGCCCAGTGGGTAGAGAGACTCGTAGGGTAACATTTGATGACGATAGAGAGGAGGTAGAGTCCTCCGTAGCATACGACCAACCCATGGGCTCACCTTTGGGTAACCCGTTTCATTTTGGAAACGTGGGAGATAGAAGAATGCGCGGACAGCCACCTTTGTTCCGAGACAGATACTGCGCGGTACACGAATCGAGATCACATAATACAGATAGTTGCTTGTGGTTGAGAGCTAAGCTCCAGGAGCTAAGGGACAAGGCTCTCCGGGATAAATTTAGAGCACTTGTTCCGGGAAAGAAATGGGGTAATACTAAGCCGGGAAACTGGTCAGCAGGTCCGCCACGCCAATAAAGTTAGAGCTTTGTCTGGCGGACGGACCGGAGAAAATTGATAGAGGAAATGGACCTATCTTGCTTGAGGTAAAGGTAGGAAATCAAACGGTCAGAGCATTGGTAGATACAGGAGCTAGTGATTGCTTTATTTCAGGCAAATTTAGAAAGACCATAGCTAAGTCGGCAATACACGACATCATTCCTGTAGTAGAGAAGAAAGTTAATTTAGCTAATAATACTGTTCAGATCATATTAGAGACAATAAGGCTCTAGATTAAAATTAAAGATTCTAGAGTGTTCTACGATTTCCATGTGGTGGAATCCCTTTGTCATGATATGGTAATTGGCCGTAATCTGTTAGCAGCCGTGCGGTCGGACCTGTCGTTGCCGGGGCCCTACTTGGATGTTTTTTGTGGACACCTGATATTTAGTAGAAGTTAAACCACACACCGAACAAATAATACCAGTCACCATCTGGAAAAAGCACCCAGTCACCCACAATAACGCCGTTTTTTGTGCCCCATCGGTAACCGCACCAGTAGTGGTAGAAGCGGGAGTGAATCAGTGTGGTAGACAATGGTGGATGAAGATTTTGAATCCGCTAGAAAGACCTTTATATGTGCTACCTACAGATGTATTGGGTTTCTGTGAAATGGGTCGAATCCCCTTTAACCATCGAAAGCAGATACCCGAATTTATTAATAAACTAAAATTGATTAGAACGGGAACCCCGAAGGGCATTGTTGGCTTTGCCATAGAAACCCTCGAGGGGAGCGTTGTGACGGGTGAGAATCATTCGCGGAAGGCCGCGTCCCGCGAGCAGGACGACATTGACCGTATAGATCTGTCAGAGTCGTGCCTCAGTGGGGACCAGAAACAAATGTTTCAGAAAATGCTTAGACGAAATAGAGGTAGTTTGGCTTTCTCAATGGCGGAGTTAGGCCAATGCGAGATTGCCCCTATGGATATTAAAATTGATAGTAAAGCGGGAATAATCTCATCACGACCATATCGATATTCACCTCAAAAGATGGATATCATTGATGAACAAGTTACTGAGAGGGTGAGCTCCTCGACGGTAGCTTGTAACAGGTGGCAGTGGGCTCGCGAGAGTCCGGGGTCACGATAAACTTCATCTTCAGTGCAGGGGAGTGTTTGGTCAACAACTGAAGGCCCCCGTGACTAACGAAGGGTGAATGAACACCCTACTGTGGTACCGTCCAGTCGGCGCGCATATCGGGCTGCCGGACTTTTTACCAGTTTCCCACCGGTAAGTGGTATGTGCGTGGTACGGGGTCGACAGACCTCACCTAAGCTTCTGACAGTAGTAAACATCACTCAGAAGTGAACAGGCAAGGCCAGTGAAAACGGTCAAAGTTCAGTGTGGGTTGGCAAAATTCACCTGGATCAGACCGTCGGTGACCGACCGGGTTTACCCCGGGAGCTGGTAATCGCTATCGACTGGGTCGCTGGCCGGTCGTCTCTGACGCCTCGAGGATTTCTTTGTCCTGCTTTGCCTCGAAATAGTGGTAAAGAGACGGCTCAATGTACAGTCAGGCCATGGTAAAGCTAAACACGCCTATTCAAGACTTCACTTCTTGAATAGTGTAGGTTACGGTTGAGCCATGCTCTCTGTGATCAGAAAACATCAGGTTTGAAAAGAACATTCTGGGAAGCAGAGTGAGCCATTAGGGCTGGAAAGGATCCTAGCTCAGGTTGCACTCCACTATGTCTGATGACATAAGGGAAGACCAAAGGGATCAAGCGGAAACAACTGATAGAGTTAGGAGTAATCGAACCTAGCGAGTCTGCCTGGCGCAGTCCCTTGGTAGTGGTACAGAAAAAGGACGGAAAACCACGTCTCTGTACAGATTTCAGAATGTTAAACATGATAACGTTCAAAGATAAATTCCCAATGCCCACGGCCCGATCATTGTTTTTGTACATGGCCTATAAACGACCAACCATTTGGTCGGCCCTGGACTTGCTGAGCGGCTACCACCAATGTGTTATAGAACCCGCGTCGCGGAAATACACTGCCTTCGAGACACCCATGGGAGTGTACCACTATAAGAGGGTACCTTTCGGGCTAGTTGGGGCTCCTTGGCAATTTACTAGGGTTATGGCCATAGCTTTGAAAGGGCTAGTTCCAAGAGTATGCTTAGCATACCTGGACGACGTGATCGTATATGATTCTACGTTCGAAGAACACCTACATAGCGTAGAACTAGTACTGCAGGCACTACAGCGTGCAGGGCTGAAGCTGAAGCCGTCCAAGTGCGAGTGGTGCCGCGCTGAAATAAATTTCCTCGGTCATAGAGTCAACGCCGAGGGTTTGCGGACGCAACCACAGATAGTGGAAAGAGTGAAAGCGTTCCGCCGACCACACATTGTTAAAACAGTCAAATCATTTTTGGGTCTTTGCAACTATTATAGGGCATTTGTTCCTAATTTTGCATCCCTTAGTATCCCTCTGAATCAATTGTTGAAAATAAAAACCGTTTTTGAATGGACAGAAGAATGTGAGAAAGCTTTTCAGGCTATAAAGGAGCGCTTAACGACTCCTCCCCTACTGATACATCCAGAAATCAGCGGACATTTCTATGTGTTGACAGACGCGTCAGACACAGCGTGTGGTGCTGCTATATGCCACCTACAAGAAGGAATGTACCGACCTATAGCGTTTTGGGGAACTGCACTTAGGGAAGCTGAGTTGAACTACACAGTTACTGAGAAAGAAGCGCTTGCAGTGGTAAAAGCATTAAAAAATTATGAAGATATGTTACAAGGCGCTAAGGTTACCATCATTACGGACCACAAGCCCTTGATACCACTGCTACAGAACGCTTATAAGGCACCATCCTCTCGATTGAAGAGATGGGCGTTAGCACTGACTGACTTTGATTTTGATATAAAACACGAGCCAGGAGCAACGCATTACTTGCCAGATTACTTATCAAGAGTCCAACCAGACGATGAAGAAAAAGACGAGATCACCGAATCCCATAAGGAATTCGAACCAGAAGTGGGTTGTGAGCTCTTGTCGGCTAGCCTCAACAGTAAAAGATTTACCGGTAATAGTGACTATGAATTGATGGCGGCATACCCTGTCCAAACTGATATAGATCTCTCAATCTTTATTGCTCAACAAGCTAAAGATGAGGGCTGTAGTGCGTTAATTGAATACATAAGAAATGACAAACTCCCAGAGGATCCGGACAAGGCGCGAGTCATAGTAGCCCGAGCAGAAACGCTGGGACTAGTACCGCCTGGGATCCTATGTAAATTCACGATACCTCATGGGAAGCATAAACCGAAGAATACCAAATTGACCCCAAGAATCATGGTGCCCCCATGCCTTATTGAATTTTAAAGCTACTACACGATAGCATTTTGGCAGGCGGTCATATAGGCACCGAGGCCCTAACACAGAAAGTTACATCTAAATTTTATTGGTTGGGCATGCATAAAGACATTGCCGAATATATTAAGTCATGTCGAGTATGCGCTCTGCGGAAAAGAGCACCACACTTTAAAGCACTAGCAAAATCCTGGGATAGACCTAGATATCCTTGGCAATGGGTACAATGTGACTTTATTGGTCCTATTAAATGAGCTAAGGATGGCTCCAGGTACATAATGACGTTTATAGATTTGTTCACGGGTTGGCCAGAGGCCTTCCCCACCAAGGACTCTACAGCAGCAACCGCGGCTAAGGTGTTCCTACAAGAGCTGGTGTGCAGGTATGGTAGGATTGAGAGATTACACTCTGATAGGGGTGCTACGCTTTTGTCTGATTTCTTCAAAGAAGTCACGCGTAGAGTCGGGTGTACGCAAACGTTCACCACTGGCCGAATGCCAACAGGAAACGCTAGAGTAGAAAGGATGCACAAAAGCCTTGAGGACATTATGGCTTGCTATGTGTCGGACGACCATACTACATGGCCAGATCTGATACCGATCGCTCTGTGGACGTTGCGTTCAACGGTCAGTGTGCGCTCGGGCTTCGCGCCATACACACTACTGTATGGACGAGACCCAGTGAGCATGGGAATGCCTGAACACAATCAAATTCCCATATCACTTAATGATAATGAAGCATTCTTAGAAATAAAGGATAACATCGCTTTGTTTAGACATATGGCTGAGGATGTTGTTGAGAAATATGAAAGTGAATTGAGGGCTCGTATCGATGAAAGAGCAAACCCCACTGTCTTTTATGCAGGAGACTTAGTTTATATGTACGACCCCTTATGCGCAGGGAATCTCTAAATTTTCAAATAGGTATCGGGGACCCTTTAGGATAGAAGAAGTGAAAGGGGATCATGTAGTTGGGTTAACCTCATTAGCAGACGGAAGGGAAATCCCTCATTTAGTCAACGTATCGAAGCTCAAACGTGCTTATGTGCCCTGGAATCCCGTACAAAACAAGCCAGTCGCTCCAGAATATGTGCTTCAAGATAAGCCTGATCAGCAGTCGAACCAAGCCCAGGAAGACCCAGTAACAGAGGAACGTATACCTGTTGCTGGTGGGTCCCGTGACGAGGGAGACTCCCCGAAAGCCGGCCGAGAGTCGTTGGTAACAAGCCAGAAAACAAATGACCGTGAAAACGTTCACGAGGACGTTACAGGTAACGATACAGTTACGCGTCCGAATGACACTACTACACATGCTGGGGAAACAAATGTACCAGCCGAGTGTAAAGAAAACGTTCGCACGGATAGTAGCGAATTTGGGAATAAAAAGGAACTAATTGGCGAAACGACCAATCTATTGCGCTCTCACTCGCTTCCGGAGGATAGCAGCAAGGAGCCCGAAGGAAGCGAGTTAACTGCTGATCAGCATCCGTCGGGAAGAGCGACCAGTACAGCCTCCCGAGACCCTCCATCGCCTGAAACGCCTGAAATCTCCGGGGAGATGCCTAAAAAGAACACTACCCACGATCCACTATTGCTCCTTAGGACCCCCAAGGAGACAGGCAGGGCCCCACGCAAATGCGGGCGACCACGTAAGAACTGGGCACCGGATGGGTCCCGTAGCGATACGGTGGATTCAATAAAAGAACGGCCTCTCAACGTTGAGAAGGTTTCTTCCGTTGACTCGTCGGGTAAACGTACCCTTCAACAAAAACCTCACTATAATTTAAGGAACGTCCAACGAAAGGACTACCGTGAAATAGCAGAAAACAGACCGTCAACGGACAGGGATGCATAGGGCTGGCCATGTATCACCTAAATGCAATCCTTTGTAACTAAAAAAAAAATGAATTAAATAAAGTTACGTTACTAATTAAAAGGAGGCATTCATATAAGGGACACAATTCCACTAACCCTACAATCCGGGGACGTGAAGACACCTTAAGAAAGCAAAAACATTAATAAAAACCCATTTCGGGGTAGAGGTCTAAGTCAAAATTCTGATCGAACCACTCTTATAAGGGAGAAATTAATGGTAGATTGGGACGGACCTGAACAGGAAAGGTCAACCTGCTAAGAGAAGTAAAAGGAACCTGAACTTTGTTTGAAATAAAAGTCCTGAGAAATATTAAAGCTATCGGTAAAAGTAAAATCGGTGAATCGATATATTGAAACAAAGGCCATTGTGTTTCGCGAAAGTCGCTGGAGAGAGACGCGACTATTTAAAAAACTGCCATGACGTAAGGATGCCAAATGGTGAGCAACTGGGGGATGGTATCGGACCATGAGTCATACGTGGTCTGGACGCCCTTACCTGACGATAATTTATTCTGAATTGATTTAGTATTGAGACCTGAGATATAAGGACCTGAGACACCTCGCTCATCTTTTCGCTGACCGATAACCAGACGACACAAAGGAGTTGCGGCGACACCGGGAGTTGAGACCCTACGACCGGACGCAGTGGATTACGCACGGCAACATTCCCTCCCTACCATGTTGGAAGAGGGACCGAGAGCATGGGACGACCATGTTTGGTCGCAATCTCGGAACGGCGGAACATTGTTTCTTTCCCAGTAACGATAGGGAACCGACGCTGGGAAAGTCACTAACAGTTTGTCCTTTTGTTGAACATTACGTACTCAAGGAAAACCTACATGTGGTGTATATACCTGTTGTTGAGCAGGACGCCCAGTTCTATCGAGCCGTCTCTGGGACGCCGAACCTAAGACTGAGGGTTGAGGCACTGCAGGGGGACGTTCTGGCGATGCCCTATACGCCACGGCTGCATAACGGACACCGTTACATGGAACGCCCGAACGGACACTGCTGCTGCCCAACGTGTTTGCAGGACATGCTGAGTACGATGAATCTTCGATCGTGTGGAGAAGTAAAGAACGCTGTAATTACTAGTTTCGCCCTGGGCGAATTGCCCGCACCTATTACGTATCGGAGACCGGAAATACTGTTCCAATCATGGGACAGTGCCTTTCCGCCTGCTTTGAACAGCCCCAAAACTACCAACCCATGTTCCAACTAGGACCCGATGGAAGGTGCATTACGCAATTGAAAAGGGACAGGAGTTCCATTCAAAAGACAAAACCACCCGCCGGAGGGGAACATTTTACCTCTCTAAAAAAAAAAAAAAAAAAAAAAAAAAAAATAGTACTGTACTATAACTCACGTGAAATACTGAGTCACACAACACGGACAAATCTATAGTAGAAGTGTATCAAAAGCTACGAACTATTTTATTCTCTACTCTGAGTAAATGAGGGTAAAAGTCTACAGCCAGTCCGGCAGAGAGGGAGCGTTTGGCCAGCGCTGGACGAGCCGACGTACCTCCCGGTACAGCAGCACAAGGTCCCTGATAAAGTCCACACTGGACGCCGGGAGAACAAGGGCGGCCGGCGCAGAAGGCGCGACCGCAGGAGACGCGGCTGCTGGAGGAAGCGGTGCTGTAGGAACAGGTGCAAGACCCAGTGACGCGTCTAGGGACGAACCCACCTGCTCTGCAAGATCCCGGGCTATCGCTCGGATCTGCTCAATCTCCCGGGGTGATAATGGCTCCGACGTGGACTGCACCGGGGCTCCACTATTGTTACCAGAAATCATGGGGGAAGATGAGTCTTTGCTAGAAGCAATAGTAAGGGAGTGCGAGAGAGAGGCAGCCGCCCTAGGAGCGGACGCCCTCTCGGACATGTTGCGTGCCTGCGAGCAGGGATTCAAATCGGAGGGAGTGATGGACATGGCATCGGAGGTTTTTGATATGCCAACAGGTACTCCGGTGTTTCCAGTAACGCCACGCTCGCCTTCACCCCCATTGGTTTTGCCCGAGTCGCCAGGAGCACCCATAGTTGATGTCGATCCTTCCCACATTGAGGGCGCAGGAGCTAGGAGATCAAGGTCAAACTGATCCCATTGGGCTGACTCAGGCTCCGACGCGTCCCATGTCGGGAGTGCAGAAGACCGACGGGGGCGCTTATTGGGCGGGGGACTTGCCATACTTTCGGTCGAAGGTACGTAGTCAATCGGGGGAGACCGCGCTGGATGTGGATGAATGGAACCGTCACCGTGAACGTGTGGAACAGGAGGGGGCACCTCTAAACCAGGGGGGAGATCCCTGGTGGTCCAAGACAGAAAGGCCTGCCCTGGAAACGTACTTGAAGAGACGCCGAGAACTACTTCTGTTAAGGTTTCCACGGATATTGTATCCGGTCCGAGTTCCGGCGCCGGATTCTCCTCCTGCCCAGCGTGACTTTGCGGTGTTCCGACAGCCGCTGAATTATCCTCGGCGTCCGAAGGTACCGAGAACGGTGGAAGAACTACAGCAGGAGGAGGGGAGCCGTCGTCAGGCGACGAATCCTCCGGCAAAGAAACCACAGCCGGAGAAGCCTCTGCCTCGGCGACCGGTGACCCTTCCTGTTAGGGGACAGGCGCGACTTCGGCCGGTGTTGATGGTGAAGCCGGTTCGCTGCCGCCCTGTCCTGCCGAAGTTGGACTTCTCCCAACTACCCCCACGGGGACCGACGGTGGGTCCGACCGGGCACGCGCAGCGGATCGTCGTGGCCCCCGGCTCCGCAGGAAATAACGGGGTCCAGGTGACGAAGGCGAGCCAGCAGGGAGGTCCACGCTTGGCGACACGCAGCCCAAACCCCGCTCCACCTGCTCCCTAAGGAGGGGATCAGGAAGTAGACCCTCAGGGGGTGGCGAGAAGATACCCACGGGGTCCAAGGACAGTGGTGAAGGGGACGTACCATATGATTGACTGAAATACCCGATGGAGGCCATAGCCTCAGCTAGCAGGTCAGTGGGAGGATCAGTCGGGGGCTGTACGGCAGTGTCGAGGCCCTCGGTGTGATCGGAGCTTGCCGCCTTGGACTCATCAGCCACGGACTTGGTTGGACCGTCCGGGCTGAGGCTTGCGGTATAGGCGCCGTCGTCCGTTGAGGGGACGGCCGCAGGAGCAGGCGGAGGTGATCCATCAGACACACGGGAGCACCCGGCCTTAGAGACATCTGTGGACGGAGCCTCCTTCTTTGGGGCAGAGACTTGACCGTTGGTTGATGCAGCCGGTGCAACCGTAGGTGACCACAGCGAGTCACCATCTCTGGACGACAATGGAAGATGCCTTAGCGTCGCTTGTGCAAAGAATGGCGCTAGGTAGGACACAGCTACCGCTGACTAAAAAGCATAAGGGTATACAGGCTTTTGTTAATACTAAAGACAAAACAGTGCAAACAGACTATACGGTTCCGGAGATTCGGGGATCATAAGATAGAAAAGACAGAGGAATATCAGACACTACCACCTCTAGTACTTACAGAGGGGTCACAATTTCTCTAACCGAACTGTGCATTTATGGGACGGATGAGTCTCTCAACGCCATCAAAGAAATTATGAGAAAGGACGAAGCAGTGAAATTTCATGTTCTAGTGGCGGCCAAGATAGGAGACACAGAACCTCAAGATATAGCCATGGGTCACCCACCTGTGGTAAGTCAGAAGCGGATGAGCCGTCAGTCGGGACGCCTGGGCTGATAGCCTCATAGGTTGCTCCCAAGGCCGACGTGGATGGTTGCGGAGCGCTGTCTTGGCGACTTAGGAGGTGCGTGGCGCGCACCTCTGAGCCGGGAACGGTGCCCACCACAACGGCCCGACTCCGTACTGAGCGAGTAATAATTGAGTGAGATTGGAAATCTCGAACTCTAACAAAGTTACTGCGACCAGCGGTTAAATCGCCGGGTTCTAAATAAACCCTGGCTCCGTTGGGAAGAGTGAAGAAAATGTGTGAATAACTTTCGTCGGACGCCATATCTTTTAGAAAACCTAAAGAAGGTAAAGGCGGAGGAGACTCGGGACAAAGTGAAGCGATTCGCTCCGAGCAACACAGGGTAAACTGTGTGAGGGACTCAACAACAATCATAGTTCTTAAATAGTACGATAAATCCGTGGACTCAATGAAAAAACTACGAGTGTTTCCAAAAACAACGGAGATAACACGGGCGAAAACGCGCGCGAAAATCACTAGACACATAAGAACTGGCGTGGTAATGAGAATTTGATCTCTACACGCGTTGTGTCATGCCCTTTGTGACAAGCAGTGATAACCCTAAGTGAAAACACCGACGAAATCAGAAAATTGCTGTAGTCTAAACTTAATTAAGGAAAAGACTGAAAAATGACAATGATTTGGCCGGTATTGGTGATGTGGGCCCTCTGGTCGGCCGTGGCCAGAGGTGAGACCACTGAGGAAGCAAGGATAGCCAGAGCAATTCTTGGAGACGCGATGCACGCTGAGACTTTGAGTCGCGAGACTTACGGCGTGGTACTGAAGCCAGGCAAACTGATGTCCACACGTCACACACCTGTTGCAAGGATTTCACGTGGTAGTTCCTTATGTGGAACCCCAGGTGTATCGGTCACTGAATGCAACAGAATGGTGTTGGATTAGCGCCAACAACCAAGGGAGAGAACTTGATCGCGACACATGCTTCAGGCTTGAAGCAATGAACCATTGGTTGAACTTTACGGCAAAAGCGTTGGCGAAGGTCCAGAGGGAAACCTTAAGAGACGCTCTAGAGGCCCTCCCAAAGGTGGACGACGCCAACTGGATTAATCCAGTATCATTTCCAAATAGGACAAAACGGTCATTTCGGTGGTTTTTCAACGCTATGGTTGACCAGGCGAATGATGAAGCTCCGGTGGCCACCTTACACCCTGAAGCGGACAATGAAACCTCCAACATGGGAGCTCTTGAGACCCTGCATGGCTTCTTGGAACGCAATGTACCTGGATTCGCGATGGCTCAGGAAATGGCCCGAATGGTCAAAGAAAACAATCCTGGAGCAAAACCGAATAATGGTACGAACGAAACGATGCCAGAGATCAACGTTAATTCCACCATTACGCCCGAAACAGAGACATTGATGATGAGATACAAACGCGGTTTGTTGAACTTTATCGGCAAACTTAGTTACCACCTGTTTGGAACTGCCACTGTGGAGGACATGGAGACCAATCGAGGCATGATCGAGGTCGTTACTGAAACGATGTATGACTACGACAACGATGCCGCGGAGATCGCGCAAGCAGTACAGGAGGCGTTCCGCCAGGTGGGAAAGATGAACGAAGAGTTGGGGGCGTTGGAGGAGGATTTCGAAGAGGCTAAGAACTATCTGCAGGAACGTCTAGGGGTACATGCCGATCACATTCCTGCTGTAAGGCTGTACCAGATATATAGCGCAATGCTCGAGGAGGACAAGAAGGGTGTGATCCTGTATTACCAAAACCTGATTTGAAGAACACAAGCATTCTGACAAGGGACACAACAATTACTACAGGGAAAGCTCTCGGTAGAGTTAGTTCCACCAAAGGCCATACGAGAAGCTCTGAAAGGAGTGGATGAATACGTCAGGCAGGCGTTTCCGCGCTTTGCGGTAGCGTTCAGGGACCCCGCATTCTACTATGACAACGCACGCCCGATGTTCGTGAGGGGGAACCTCAAACGGGGCGGATTCGTGAAGACGCTCAAGATATACATCAGAATCCTGCTGGTCTCGGACGAACATATGTTCCGCATTTACACCGTTAGAACATTTCCAGTACCAGTACCAATCAAGGGTACCGTGGAACGAGATGCGCTACAAATAGTGGGGTTGCCAGATCAGATCGCAGTGTCGGTCAGCGGCAACTACTACATTCCGATGCAGACAGCGAACTTGGTAGGATGCTATGGAGAGACAGTTATACTGTGCAAGGATGTACCCTACATGAAACGAGTGTCAGAAACCACCTGCATCGCGGCGTTGCTGCGCGACGACCCTGACACTATTAAAAGCAAGTGTGAACTGGATTACGTGCTTAATCCTGACTTTGGCGAAATGGCCATATACTTGGATGATGGACAACTACTGATCGTGAGTGCGGAGGCAGAAGGACAATTGATTTGTGGTAACCGGCCTCCAATACAAGATCGAACATTTCGCGAAGTTGCGACTCGGGTGCGACTGTGCCTTCCAGACATGGGGGGCGTGGGTGCCTTATAGCCTGAGAAACTGTAATCGCGAGATTAAGGAATATTCGGTGCAGTACCCATCCAGCGGTCTCTTGAAAGCAAGGCTGCGGGTACAGACTTGGAAACTGACCGAAATGGAGGACCGGATTCTTGATGGACCCCTCATGATCTCGGAGGACCCATTACCAGCAGAACTACGATCACGGCTGAAACGACAAGCGGAAGGATACGCTTACAAAATACCCCTGACAGAGCTCATGGGACGTATCAACGACAGGAGGGACAGATTGGCGCACGGTGCTCGGACAGCAAGAGCACAATGGGCTGCAGCGAATAGTTGGCCCGCGTATTTGGCCTTGGCGATAGTGGTGGTGATCATCATAGTGCTCATCGGATGTGCCTTAAAACTGAAGGGACCCTTAGCAGCCGTCTACCTGGCGATCCGAAGCCCCGCTGGGGCATCGGCCCTGAGGGTGAAACCCTACTGCCCACCAACCCCTCCACCATGCCCGGTAACGTCGACGGTGTCCAACATGACATCGGCCACCTTGGTGCTGTCGATCGCGTCGCTGGCGCTGTTCATCGCTGTGATGTGGTGGAGGAGGCACCACAAGCGGACGAAAGCCGGCGGGGATGGGGTGTATTTGGAGATAGCGGCCCCGTCACATCGCGAAATGATCTTCCTGGGGGAGATTATGATACCCAACACGCATGTCTTCACGGAAGGAGACACCCTAATCGAGGACATCGTGGTAAATCGCTTGTTCATGAAACACCGGGTGTCGATGAAGTGGGGACAAAAGGTGATGGGGGCGGCAACCAGGCGAGGCGAACATCCGACAACGATCCCACTACCTCCGACGCTGGAAATTTCAGAAAAACTGTCCAACATGATGATGGGTCCGGCCAAACAGGTGTCAATGGCTCGGCTCATGATTAGTCTTAACAAAACCGCGTATCCTGTCCCTAAAAACATGCCATGTTTGTTCGATGGATCTTGGAGTAAGATCGGTGGTAAGATAAAGAGACAGGCACCGTTGCCACCGGTCAACCCAAACCTGGAAATGGACTTAGCAAATAAATTGAACGACGATCGCACCAGGTTCAATCACCAACTTTCCGATCAACTCAGGCAACTGCCAGACCAAGAAGACAGACGCGGCACAGGCGCCATATACGAACCACTACGACCAGAGTCCTCCTTTGGAGGGAACCTGCTAGCAGATATAAGCTCAAAGACTGGTTAATTAAAAACAATCTCTACTAAAATAAATCAAACACGAGTTGGGGTAGGCAGGGCGAACTCAGGGTGACGATTCTGGGCGAGCCTCACCGGGTGTTTTCTGCGCAACGGTGCCCCGTAATGCTTAGCGTAGGACCTTTAGTTGTTAAAATTTCTTGAAGCTAATATGATCTAATTATGATCACCTTTGGAACACTAAAATTTTGAAAGTTATATTTTATTTTTCCCAAGATAGATTGGGACAGTTTTCGTGGACTGGAGGGGAGCACTCCACATATTTCGTAGATAGAATCGGGGTATTGTTCCCAATAGGAAGCGAGAACATAATTCATTTTACACCGGGCGTTGTGGTAGTCCAATAGGGTATTACTATTGGTACTTCCGCCACACCCTGATAACTGTATATTCCTATGTTAGTAAGCCAGAATGTGTACTGCCATTCGGGGGGCATGATGTCGGAGCGTCGGGCGGCAGCCGAGTGTTGAGGGGGTATCGTATGGCGACAGCATGAGACCTCAGCAACATTCTTTAAAAAGGCACCGGGGTGGACGCCTACCGCAGCAGTGCGAGCCGGTATCATGCGGGATGTATTGGCACTTGCTAGAAGAAAAACGATAGAAAGTGGCGACATTGATCTCATAATGTATATACAATACTAGTCAGATTACTGATTGTATCACGTACGTGCCGAAATAATGTTATCTAATGATGGTGTCAGTTTGACACCGGAAAAACAACATACAAAACATTCCAACGAACTTTGTACTGAGTAACCGCTTTTTGTATCGCTTACTGTAATACTATTGTTTACTATTCTATTGATAGTAGGTCAGATGTTGTCAGTTGTGGGGTAACGCACCATGTATAATCACTGTATTTTGTTTAATTGGATGGAACATCCATATAATCTCATAAAATTAAATGTATAGCTTGCTTTTTAGCAGCTGGTATCATAGCTCCGTATACACGCTGTGATTCAAGAGGACCACCTGCTCGCTCGTGTCCAACATATCATGATGGGGTAATACTCCTTGAGGTATTTGGGCCTCACTACGTGTCTTTTGGCATGGATGGAACGGCTTGAATTGCTCCATTCGGTATAATTGTGATTAGGATGTTTTTAGGATTAGATTATGTAAGTTTCTTTAGGGACGTATGCCGTATGAGATTTCAGCATTCTACTTGATCTTACTTCCCATAAGAATGGGGCCCAGATAGGTTATTTTTCGGGATGGAAATTTCGACCCGGGTACAAAACCAGAGGAATCATGGGTGAAAAGAAACTAACATCTAGAGAGAACAGATCATGGGATAGCTAAATAATTGATATTGTTAAGGTAGGAAGGTAACAGATAGAAAGCACACTAGAACTGACATAGAATAGTGTAGGGGCACAAAGCTTTAGAAAGAATTAAGTAAGTTTGGCTAGATAAAAGAGAGAAAGAATTGTGATGCTAAAGATGCAGAAAGTTTCATCAAATTAATGATGTCAAAACGCTAAAAGCACCATCACAAATGAGCAGGAAGACTCTATTGCTTGATTTGCCTTATTGCGTTGCAGGGTTTAGGATGTCAGAACCGTCTCGGGACGTCCTGGGGTAAGACTTCACGCGATGAACCACCCCTATTTGCTTTTGGTCACCAGTTCTCCGGAAATGGAGACTGGTGGAAGAGTGTAGGTCGATCCATGGGCAGAGACTATGGATGAACTGATATACTTTCGAAGAAATTTTGAGTCGCTCAGCCAGGAGAGGGGACTTTACCAAGTTTCCCGAGTATAGCCTAGAGAGAGAGAACACAGAACTACCTCAAACAACGGAAAGCTGATTTCAGAACCACCGACAACTACGTTGCAGGTGTCTCTGATCTTAAGCGCCGTCGACTGCACTGAGGTACAGTGCAAGAAAAACTAGAATAAATATATAATAGAATATTGTAAACTCGTTTGTATTGGCAAGGATATTATAGTGGAACTTGTAACGCTGATTCGTGTGCTAAACGCCAGGCGGCGACATCGTTTAGTGGCATAGTTAGAGTATATGGAGAGTGGCAAAGTCCCCAGGCGTAGGGACTGCAGCCGGGCTGAGGCACGTCCTGCAGGTACGCACAGGTGTGACAAATGACAATGGAGACCTGTAAGGGTACGTTATGGATCGAAACATCTAGCTAAAAGATATTAAGGACAGCAGGCCTCGCCGTCAACATTAGTTTATATGATAGCTAGATATAGAATTAGTTTATGTGAGTAAGAGTGGGCAGTATGAGAGATAAGTAAGACTTCGTTAAGTAATAGTGTAAATGAGTATAGCGACAAGCCTTTTGGCTGTCGCTATATAAGCGGTATGAGACTTGAGATAGACGAGCAGACCAAGATAGAGTTCGAACAGAACACATGGAGCAATAGTCTTACATACGGATCACACGGGTAGTGTTAAGATGGTAGTAACCACAAAAGAACAGTTGATAGTAAGGATTGGGACAGCTTAGGCTTAGCCTTACGGACTGCGTGCTGGAAGTGACGGAGATCCTACCAATGGTCTTCGTTATTGGTAGACGAGAGGTGACTCTCTCAACAGTGTAAGAGCGTATATACCTTGCGAAAGGGGAAGCTTGACCAAAGCTATACCTGGTTGGATTGTTACTGATGTGTTTGAATTGTGAAATGAAAGGAAAGAACTGGATGGATGGAGAACTGTATACTTGTACCTTCGGAATATCATCATGAATGTAATAAACTGACCTCTTGCCAAGTGCGTGTTCTTTGTATAGGATTGAGCCCCTTTACTTAGAATCTCTACCACTAAGAACTGAATCATGATCCAGGATAACATCAATCTGGAGAGAGCTAGCTACTTCAACGAATAATCACTAAGAACTCCCCATTATCTTAGTATAACACCTTTATTAACATCTTCAAGTAAGCGAAGTATCCACGATAAGCGAGATAATATCACGCAGTCGAGTAATGAATAAACGAATCAGTACAGGATATGAACAAGTACGAACTTTAATAGTGATACTCCCCAATAAATAGACTAACATCAAAAATATAACCACTCAGCTCAATATGTTTAGTAAGATTCGATATATGTTGACTTGTTATGCCTCTTTTCTTGTTTACAAACAAATGATATTTCCCTCTTTTTATTAGTACCGGACTCAACGGTACCCTACCGATGGTCCTGGGCGAAGGTAGACGGGAGGTGACTCTCCCAATAGCTGTTGGAGTTATAGACCTTCGAAAGGGGAAGCTTAACCATAGCTATACCTGGTTGAAACGCTACTGATGTTGTTAGCTCATGAGATGGATGGCATGAATTGCATGGATGAACAACTATTTACTTGATATTTGGAATGTCTCAATGGATAATAAACATACCTCTTGCCAAGTGCGTGTTCTCTGTATAGGAATGAGCCCCTTTACTTAGAATCTCTACCACTGATGGACTATATATGATTACCTGAAATAAAACTCATTCGGATTAGTGATGAAGAGCTAGCCTGTGTAATGAATAATGATAAAGAACTCCCCTAATTTCTATCACAATCATCTTTATCAAATTATCCCCAACTTACGAGTGAGCAGAGGATCCGCAGTTAACATCGCGTAGTCTGACAATACGTCAAAGATATAGCTAATGAATACCAACAAGATGAAGTATTATATTCTTTAACTAATGTATATTAGGCGAAGGCTTGAAATAACACCACATAAGCTCAATTTTATGAAACATTGATATAAGTGATGGAAGTTGATAATTGATAAGTCTCGAAGGTGCAGTAATTATAAGTTTCAGATTCGCTAACTTTGAGACTTAAGGACCCCACAAGGTTTTGAGTCTCAGTGTGTCTCTAAGCCTCAGAGACATTTCTGCCAGGTGGAGTTGTGTTTATATCTCTGTTATTATGGCATAATACTCTAAGATTCGCTCAAAGTTGCATATTCAGCTGTTGGAGAATCCATTAATTGATGATTTTGTATGTCTAAAGTCTTGACAGATTTACTAAACAGAACATCTGCTAAAATTCACACCTGATTTTATATAACATTTAGGACCTGTTGGAAATTGAAATGCTACCTATTGAAAAGGTCTTCAGGATTATAGGTGGCAGACTCTTCAGAAAAAAGAGTAATAAGAACTGAGGTTATCACCATCTATGCACACATACCCACTTTCCCATAAATGTTATGGGGAATAAGCTATTACTGCTATTACCGGTAATACAACAAATTTGTATTGTATGTTAATATTTTCACAATCATCAAAACAATTGGAAAACATTCATCTCTGGATGTTATCATGATATTCTTGTGACCTTTCCTTTTGTTTATAGATACAAGTAATCAATCTGTGAGTTTCATATTTCATATACGTTGCACTTTTTGACAAATGCAATTTTCTTTTCTAATAAAAGGAGTGACAGCAAATAGACAAAACAATGATGATAATTTAATAAGAATTGTGATGGATTATGAAGGTATTTAATTGTAGAATTATCAAATTAAGAACTGGTTTGCTTTGGTATGCTGGTCTGAGGAATTGCTCTGGGTAGGTGGATGTCTAGGCAAAAAGGAGATGTGAAATAAAATTAAAGAGTTTACTGAAATAATATAAAACAACAATGATGGTTCTCTGATGATAAACAAGAGTATACCCCTGAACTATTGTTGGTTTATTTATGTATTATGCTCAAGTATCGAATAGAACACTCTTTGACAGAGGTTAAATACGCTTATTCATTTCCAATAGACATACACAAATGATCCTCGTCATTCCTACTTCCATAACATCCACAATAGTATATCAATCGTTACTGTGTTGTACATAACCATTAAGTTATTCAATCTCATTCCTACTAGTCCAACTCAAACTTAGCACTCCATGATGTAAGCTTTACTTTATTTCACCTGGGAGCGTATCTCCACAAAGTCCACAAAGGACCTATACTTCGTTTTCTCCATCTGTAGGTAGTGTTGTCATAAGAAAGAAAGCACACACATCACTATCAGTGTGGTGTTCATAAAAAATATCTGTCTTTAATGAAATGAAAATGAATTACCAAGTGGTAAAAAAGTATTGCTTTAATTCTTATAATTTCAAGTCTACAGGTAATATTTTAAGGTTATGAAAAGGTTGTAAAAAGTTTACACACCAATGTTGTACACAATGTGCTATAACTTTTCTAGGAGTCCACATCTTTATGTCATAACAAAGTAAATTCGCAATGTTATTACAACCAAAGTGCAATGTTTTAACAACGTTGTAGCAACGTGAAATTGATAGCTGGGACATAATGTCCCCAGAGTGATGACTCGCTTGTTTTGCCTGCTATTTATCTTATGGTTTCGGCTCAATCTCTACTTGATTCTCGCAGCATCCACTCGGGGGTGCCACTAATCAGTGCTTTTCTATGTTTACCATGCTCACTGCTGCTACCTGGAGCGCTTATGACACATTTAAATTTATATTCACTATGTACCCTTATCTTAACCCAAACAGTTCTATTTACAGTATTTTGCACTTGACTTCAGTACAGGGGCACATGGGTATGTATGTGGATTGGGGGTCCCATGTCGCATGTTGAATTTAAGAATTGACTCTGTCGCACGTCATAATATTTCTACAAGCTTTGTTGTTTGTTACTAATGGCTATTTGGCTTGCCAATTTTAAGAATTGGCCCTGTTGCAATGTCATATTTAACAACATCCCTGTCGCATGTCATGAGGCCAAAAAAAACCCAGCTGTGTCACTGTGTCAAATTTAGGGGTCTAGACCAATACATGGGGCAGCCCCCCCCTTTTTTTTCTGACCAAATCTAAATTGTTTTATGTAAAATTCAAGCCATCAGAGGGATGGCCTGGACCTTTTTTTATTTGAGTGCTCCCCTCTTTCAAAATTACAGGTTTCGTCCCTGGTAATTAATATTCATTTACATAATTATAATAATTCAGCATCAGTGTGCCAGCCCTAGACCTACATGTTACACTTTAGTGATGATAATTCAACAAAATGGTGTGGCCCTGTGCCCTTTAACGTCTCCTTCAAAAATGGAAAAAAATGGCTCTTCCAATTGACTTATTATTATTGGAGATGGGTCTGTGCATACCTGTATGGTATTCATGCTATTGATTTAACAAAACTTGTCATGATTGCTGATTCCATTTTATGGTTTGTTGCTATAGGCTATGCATGCAATATCAAGGAGTAAATAAGAATTGACAAAACAAATGAATAAAGACTAAAAAAGGAGTAGATAAAGCAAAACTTATTTATCAAATTAATTCACATCCTGATTTATAATCAAGCAAACAGTCTCACACAACTCATTTGGTTAAGAAGTATGTGACAATATAAGGTTTCATTCTTATCCCATACACAGTTTAATTTCCCGTCCTACTTCAGATTCAAACACAAAGTCTACAATATAAGAAACCATTTTAGGTGCATTTACATCTGAAAATTATGTTTTCATCAGATTTGTAGGCTTGCATATTGAAGTTCTGTTTAAAAACTTCCATTTAGTTAGGGTATGATTTGGTTTGTAGGTTTTCTATCATACATCCTCAGCAGAAAGTAGCAATTGTAACTGTTTCTTCTGGAAATCACACTCTGTGACCTACATGCATAATAATAGGCAAGGCTAAGGTTACAAATGTAGCACTGAGGCAGTTGTCATCCCTTTCATCATGTCTCTCTTCATACAGCAGACATTGGCAAGATGTCAGACTAAGTACTACAACCTCTGGAAACATCTGACAATCTCATCAAATCTAATATTGTTGTAATTTATATGTAAGCACAATACATTACGGCTGACCCACTAGACCAAACTTAACCACCAATAATTGCATCAGAAATGAATCATTGCCAGCAAGAGTAAAGTTCTTGTGTATATCTCATCATTATCACTAGTAGAACTGATGCTTTGAAGCCTGCATTTGGGTTTAAGCATAATCTGTCTAACTATCTATGCACACATAAGATATAACATTTTGTGGTTTTTGACACCTTTGTGGGTGATGCACCATTACTTTCTGTCTATGAAGTGATACATACACTATAAGAGGCTGATATATTTGCTACCTGATCACTGTGTCTGTGGCCACTACAACAAAGTGAGGCTATCTTTGATATTGAAACCTTAAAATCTAACAAAAATGTCTTACAATGTGTTTTTGAATTAAGAATCAATTAAAACACACTGCGAAGTATTTATATAACTTATAGAATAGCAAATGCTCTAACTTTGTAAGCATACACTAAGAGAACTTTGTGAAGATGTTTTAATAGCCACAATGAGTCGACTCTCATAAAGAAATTTCATGGAAAGGCTTATACAATTCACTTCCTTAAGCAGTAATATGTGACGATATCATGTTCCATTCTTATCCTATACCTGTGAATAGCTCCTATATCTAATCTGTCTTTAACACCAAAGTAGCCATATTTACCATCTTAATGAAATTAATACAGTTTATTTCCCATCCTATTTCAGATTCAGTATAATATAGTATTTTATAGTTAGACTCTATATTAAAGTGTCTAACTTAAGAAACAGTTTTAAGTGCATTCAAATCTGAAAGTTACATGTTTTCATCAGATTTGCATGCTAAGATAATGAAGTTCTGTTTAAATTCTGTTTAAAAACATTCATTTACTTCAAAATTATTTGATTTGTAGGTTCTTTTATACATCCGCAGTAGAAATTAACAATTGTAATTGTTTTTTCCTAAAATTGCAGTCTGTGACCTATATGCATAATAATTGGCAAGGCTAAGGTTACAAACATGGCACGGAGACAGTTGTCTTCCTTGTATTCCTGTCTTTCTTTCTACCACAGATATTGACAAGACATCAGACTAAGTACAACAACCTCTGGAAAGAGCTGACAGTCTTATCAAATCTAATATTGTTGTAATTTATATGTAAGCATAACACATTGTGGCTGACCCACTAGACAAACCATAACCACCACAGATAGTCTTACAAAGTACATAGTGTTACACATTATATTCGGGAATTCGTATTATACTATTCATCTTTTCATGCCAGTCCACATCAACTAACATATTGGGTCAATCTTGAAAACCAGTCTTTTCTGATGGAAGCATACCCAGGGTAGAAACTATTGAATATATATATATATATATATATATAAAGTGGTCAATGTCAACAAGAGGTAAGTTCTTGTGTATATCTCAGCATTCACATAAGTAGGACACATTTTTAAGCATGTGTTTAGGTTTAAGCATAATCTATCTAGGTATCTATCTATGCACACACAATATATAACATTTTGTGTCTTTTTGCCACCATTGTGAGTGACACACTTTAATTTTCTATTCTGGACACTACAACAACACAGTAAGGCTACCTTTAATACTGAAACCTTAAAATCTAACAAAAATGTCTCACAACGTGATTTTGAACTGAGAATCAATTAAACACTAGTAACTGAATGGAATTTACTACCAACTTTTATAAGGAATATAGAATCAAGTGTAATGTACAAAAAATCAGTTCAGTTGTACTTTGATAATCCCTACGTATGATGTGTTCTTTGCTTTGGTATATTGATTAGTATGTTGCATATATGAGTATGGACTTTCATCTTTATCACCCACTCATTAATGGTTTTCATAATGGCTTTCATAATGTTATCTCACCTTATGTCAACTGAGAAAATACCTTTGGAACTATTGTTATGATCGTACCAAGATGTATATTTTGCTTTAGAGGGAGGGGAATTAAAATCGTCTATGACGATCCCTGCACCCTAAATAAAAATTAATTTAAAAAAAACACTGTGAAGTATGTATAAAATAGCAAATGATGTAACTATGTAAACATAGATGAAGAAAACTAGAACATTAGGATAATTAAAGTGTGTTCAAAGACTATATGGACTATAAAGAAGTTACTTCAATGGCTATTACAATAATTCTGCATAACATATAGCATAAAAGACTGCAGCAGCAGAGTTCTTCGAGTACGACACTTAACACTAGCTTAACACAACCTAATGTTAATAACATAGCTACATCATTAAAGAATAGATGAGGACAAATACAAAATGTAATGAAGGGAGTTATAGCAGGCCAACCTGACACTTGTAGGCATTCAATGACCTGAAGGTTGAACCATCAGTTGCTGAACCTGGCTGAAGGCAACAAAGTCCATTAGTTGTGGTAAGATATCATATAATATTCAGCCCCTCCCTTCAGTTAATTTAATCACAAGCAGCTTACTTTTGTTGATAGTCTCATATGGATTCTTACTTATATACTGGTTTACTAACAAGGTTATTATAAAAAAGAACTTTTCTTGAAAAATAAATCCATCATCTTTTACATGAAAAGTTCTTCTGAAGACTCGTTGACACATTGTTTATACAATGAAAGCAAAATATGTGACATGACTATATGCTGATTAGGCATATTTGGGCTTGACATGGTCCTTTCCCCTTAGGCTCCTTAACAAAAACTTACTAATCATTAAGATAATTAGTGGTGCGGATTCTGCTCAGGTCATGTGACTATCACACATGCTACAAATATTTGGATATAGTTTATAAAGCAGAATATATACATCATCATAATCGGGGTTATTTTACTGAGAAATCCTGTATTTCCCCAACACACATAGTACTGTTGGACATGGAAACACTTCTTAAGTATTGATGCAAACATCTAAGTATAAACATCAAATCTATTGATGTTTTTGTAATGTTCATCAACTCGGTTGGCGTTTTTGTTCACTTGATACCAAACATTTGTATATAAAAGAAATCGAGCCCTCAACTTGTCACAAATACTTTGTGATCCCTCAATGGCTGTGTCCATTATGCTCCCATTCTGCACCTTTTTTACTTTATTGACTCTCATTTTATGAACCGTCATCCCTCTTTTCCTGACCATCAGCCTCTCATTTCTGACTGTCATCCTCCTCTTAGTCACTGACATCCTCCTCTTCGCCACTGTCGAAGAAAAGTTATGAGATCAAGTTAAAAGTAATCTTATTCTTTATGAAGCAGGAACAATCCTTCCTCTCGTTATTTTCTCTGTTCTGCTTAAAATAATCTTTTCAACTTTTACTATAGTCTCGTAAATGGTTATCTCATTTTGGTGATGTTAGATCTGAAAGCGGCATTTGGTGAAATTCCAGTAATAGGCCATAGTATTGACAATGATTAAAATCTGAATGGTGATATATTTTGTCGTATATAATATTTCTGTTAACCATCTCAGGGGTAACAACAATGATGACTAATGGTTACTTGTCGACTTGTCAAGAGTGTTGAGCTTTGGCTAAAGCTCAGAGAATACTATGTCTACTAACCAAGGAAAGCCATAAAGATTAATACAAATAAGAGCCTTAAAAAAAAAGAATTACATAGTTTGCAACATGTACATATTAACCACATTTTAATATACAAGAAATTAGGTAATGATATAAAACTAAAATAAGGTCATCTAAATGGAATTCCTTTGGTGCAATAGTTTATGAGGCTTTCTGAGGTATTAACAATAAATTGATAGTACTGTTTATATACCATGAGTCATAATCTAAGTCACAATATTATATAAAAGACATAAGCAAGGACAAAGAATGGCCTAGAGATGGTTACAGACTTCAAGTTGTTTTTTTTAAAATGACTTTCGCATAGCAAATATGCATACACTTAGGAAGAGCTTGATACTGGATCTCCTGTAACTCACATAGTATTGATAGTGATGAAAATAGACTGATCTGGCATGAGAGCATATCCAGAGCACATTATGGTAAATCACTTTTAGTTGAAAACGATGCTGTTTCTATAATAAATGCAAGGTCACCTAAATTCATTTCACAATATGTGGAACAATATTGCATGGATTGATTATATCATATACACAACATGATAACAGTGTATTGACATGCTCTGAGGCAATAACAGATCTAGATTGTTGATAAACTGGTTTCTGAGAGGGCAGAACAATGGTGATCGTACATAGGTTGTAATCCTAATATAGAGTAAACATAGGCAAACAAGGGTCGGACATCAGAGATGAGCATCTAGAAATCATCAACTATGAGAAATTCACTCAGGATCCATATGCTGCAAAGGAAATCCAAGCTTAGGGTATCGTAAAATAATCTAATATTAAGTTTTCATTTCCCTTGGTACAGCACAAAAACATTATTTTGCAGGTATAACTAGTTCAGGTAAGGCATTTTCTTGAAGAAAGTTATTTTCATGTTGCATGAAATGACCATACCTCAAATCAAGTCAGCATTCCATACAAAATGCAAAAGACTTTAACAATGGCAGTGGTCACTGCTTGCCTGGCACTCGGTTTAAAGTAAGAACCATGAATCATGACTGGTCGGCCTTGTGTCAGTATGATAGGACTGGGTGGGGTATTGTGTGGGCCTATGACATGATATCTCAGTGTGGCAGCACTATGAAAAAGGCATTGGGTCCCACTGCTACAAATAGGCACCTCATCCTATAGATTCAGTCACAGCCCCTGTGGCGTGAAACCAGCTGCAAAGCTTTACCTTGTGCAGTCTGGTAAAAGAACCCTAAAAGGTTGGCCAGACATCAAACTAACCCAACAAACAAACTGAAAAGCATGAAGGACATTCACACAAGGTAAGAGATCTTGCTCATAAGTAGAAGAATCAATATTTTTTAATAATTCAATCCTGATGGTCCTTACAGGTTAAAACATGTTGATTCGCTGCATTAAAGAACAAACCAGTCTGCAAAAATGTCGTTGGGATCAATGTGTCATAATGTTTTGTTTTTTTTATACATCAGCAAATTTTTTTATAATTATACATCAGCAAAATATTAAAAATGCTGACTCAGAATCACTGGCCCTTTCAGGCCTCCTGTCACCAATGATGGTATGACACACCAGTCAACAATCACAAGAAATTCAAATTACAGGACATTGAGGCTATGTCTCCATGAGGAGACACATGCACAGTGACAAAGCTATGCCACCCTGCAACAGGGTGGCCATTTAAACAAAACATTCAGCGGGGCATGGAAACTTGATGCCTCATAATCAGAAAAGTTCATCACCTCATTAGGATGCTCTTAGCAATCAAAGTAGCAGCAATAAGTGTCCCTTGTGTTGTGAGAATGAAAGGAAGGCCATAAAAGATTTGTCAAAAAATAGAGAAATCACTATCAAACCAGCTGATAAAGGTGGTGCTATAGTGATAATGAACACTGTAGACTACATACAAGAAGCACATCGTCAGTTAAGTGATAAAATCACATACACCAAAACAGAGTCAGATCTGACATCCTCTCACAATGATGAAGTTAACAAACTTATAGGAGACATGGTAAAAAATGGGGACATAACTCAAGACATAGCAAAATTCCTACACAATGGGAAACCCAGAACACCCCAAATATACTTTCTACCAAAGATACACAAAGCCGTCACACCACCCCCAGGTCGCCAAATAGTTTCCGCTAACGGGTGCCCTACTGAAAAAAATCTCGGCCTTTGTGGACCATTTCCTAAACCCGATGATAAGGGAAATGAAATCATGTGTCGAAGATACTTAAGATTTTTTACGGAAAATCCAAGAATTCCAAGAAGTACCCACGGGCAGTATAATAGGGACACTAGATGTGTCTTCCCTATATACCAATATCCCAAATGATGAAGGGATAGAATGCATCCATGACCTGTTAACTAGCAAAAGAAACAGGCTGGAAAAACCGAGCAACGATTCAGCTGTTGCTTTATCAAGAGCAGTCTTGACAAAAAACAATTTCCAGTTCAATGGAGACAACTTCATACAAATTGGTGGCACTGCAATGGGCACTAAGGTAGCGCCCACACTGGCCAACCTATTCATGGGAAGTCTAGAAGACAAAATGCTTAAGTCCTATAAAAAAACAACCATCTTTATGGTTATGATACATTGATGACATCTTCTACATCTAGGAACATGGCGAAGATAAACTAAACCACTGGCTAAATCACCTGAACAAATATCATAAAAGCGTAAAATTCACCAATGAATGGTCACACCAAGAAATATGCTTTTTAGATACCAAGGTCAAAATAGACCAAAATGGAAAGCTGTATACTGACCTATATGTCAAACCAACGGATACAAATAGTTATCTGAACTACACTTCGGCTCACCCGCCTAATTGCAAGAACAGCCTCCCATATAGTCAACTCTTAAGAATCAAATGTATCTGCACTAGAGAGGAAGACTTTACAAAAAACACAGATAAGAAAATACAGGAATTCAAAGCTAAGAATTATTCTGGAATAATCCTGAGGAATGCCCTTCATGAGGTGAACAAACTCATTGGAATGACCTGATACAGAAAAAAGACTAACAAACAAAAGAAACAAATGATGCAAATGTCTATTTGACATAGACACTTAGGCCAAACTACCAAAAGGTACCTTGAATTATCAGAAAAAACTGGGACATACTGGCCAGGTCGGCCAGGACAAAAGACACCCATAGGAAAAACCTAAAAATCGGCTACAGACGACCCAAAAATATGAGACATGCTAGTAAGAGCCAAAACAGATTACCATCCTAATCTGGATAAGAAGGACTCGAAAATCAAGGCAAAAAATTGCCAAACCAAGAACTTGTGCAAAAAAAGTCAACTGCAAATACTGCAAGAAACTAGATAAAATCTGGAAAAATCTAAATAGAATCACGCACTACTGAAACTAATGTGACGTGACATGCAACAGTTCCAACATCATCTACTGCATTGAATGCAAAAAATGTGAAATGAGATATGTTGGACAAACCAAATGCAAACTGAAAGACTGGATCCACCGCCTGAAAACACAGGCCCCAAAAGGGCTGAACATTCTGATATGGATAGATCTCAATGAACGCCACATCAATTTTTTTTTTCAAAATCCACTGGTAATCCTGAAAATGCTCAGTGCATCAAGTACCATGGAGATGAATTAAATTTGTTTCATTATGCACCCTACCCCGTAGATCTATCCAGACGACGACTGAAGTGAAAAATTAGGGCCGACTCCAAATGAATGATAAAGTGTGAAAGTGTATTTTCACATAAATTTGGTTTCCATAAAAAATGTTCCACGAAAAAAAGTGCAACATAAAATAACCTATTCTGTGACAAACCAAGAATGGTGCCAGGGATGAGGAATGATACCCGAAACCGCTCATGAAACCAAGTAAGATTTATGGACCACCCAAAACCAAACCACTAAGACCTTTTTGGTCCTCAGCAGTGGAGTGACATATCAACAGTAGGGCCCCCTTCAGGGAAAAACCAACACTAGATTCCACAACTACCTGCCACCCCCCATAAGGGAGTGGACCCAACCAGTAGACACCCCTCAACCAATGAAATGAGGGCATCAGGGAGAGTCCATGCTTACTAAGCAACCTGTAAACACAAACAGGACCTTGGATACAAGGTCCCTTAGGTCTTTGGGAAGACCAAACACTTCACTTCAGCGGTTGCACCGGTCAACACAGCAACGTCTACCACACAAATAGCAGTAATAAGTGTGTCTATGCAAAATTAATTGCCTAGGATTCAGCAAAATCACCTCGTTTATTGGTAGGACTTTGAAGTAAATGATCCAGCATGTATATCACCAATGTTGGCAGTTTTTCTCTGTTGCTGAAGTTAATCACCAAGCAGCATGTTGCTGCTACTTTGATTGCTAAGAGCATCTCCCATAATTAATTTGTTGCAGCCTGTCTACCACCCTATAATATGTGACTTCCTCGTTGCTGGACACTTTTCTGATACTCATTACCTCATAGAAGCACAGCTATATAGCTGACCGTCAATAGGGTGAAGAAGGCAGGGTGACAAGGGTTTATCCCCAGGAAATGAAGGGTAAAAACCAGTACCTGGGTATGATAATAATTGCACAGCTGTGCTTTTCCATTTCCCAATGAGAAAAAACCTGCATCCCCTCATGTTGATGCAGTGATCAGTGAAAATCTAGGGGCCCGACCTTCTTTTTAAGGGCCTCGGGCCCCTGGGCACCTGGTGATTAAAGTGGTGACAACAAGTTTGTCACCTAATTTATTGGTGCCATTTTGGCTTGTAACAAATCCTGCTTGTTGCTGGGATTTAGGGGTTTTGAGTCAAGCAGGTCTGATTCTCCCTACCACAGATAGCCAAATTCCTGCGGTTTACTTGCAGGTTAGCTTAGATCAGGATGATTGCTGGGTAATATGCTGACAAATCACAAGGCTTTAGCACAGGGATTTTTTTCATTACTCCTACCATTATTTGTTATCAAACATGGGAAGAAACTAATGATCATTAATTTTCTAATTGTATACATGTTTTCTAGGTTGTTTGAACATTCATTCATTATCTATGAATACATAACAATTATTTTTTTATTTCCTATAGTTTTCGCTATGTTTTTGTTGACAAAGTAAGTCCAAATTAATCGGCAGTTGCTGAAAATACTATAAATCAGCTATCTGTGCTAGGGAGAATTGGGTTCATCACAAGCATTTCTAATTTCCCCTCTTGCAAAGGTTTATTCCCTATTAACTTGTGAATACCTGTCTACCACACTTGGTAATAAACTGGTGGCTTCATTGGCCCCTGCGACTTTTCCTGACTTTTGTGGCCTAATGGGGGCACACTTTCTCTGAAAGCCAATAAACCCTTGATGATAAAGCCATGCCCAATAAGAAAAATGTATTGCCAAATTTAATAGGCATGCTCTTACTGACTGAAAAAAGTTATGACAAACAGCAACAAGAACCATTCTTTTCCAATTTTTTTTTGCTTGTGAAATGTTTTACAGGTTTGGTTGCTGGCATTGCTTTTTTCATCTTCTCCATTGCTGTGGTTTGTCACTGAGCAACAAATGGCTTCCATAATTACAAGGGACCAACCTGAAGAAAGTAAGCCTTAGAAGTAAGTCAGAAGTTTGAACCTTAAAGGGATTAAAGACTGTCTGGTTTTTTCAAACCAGGTGGCACTATTGTTGTCAGTCACAAATTCTTTTAAGACTTCTGATGGTGCATTTTTGTCTGAACTTTTTAACCTCTTTTAGGTGGAATGACTAACCAAATCAGAAAAAGTCTGTTTTTTTTTAAACAAGAATTGCTGAGGAATTTCTGGGAAACAATCCTAGGCTGCTTGAGTCTAGCCAAGGTCCCCCCTTTTATACACCAAGATCCGCCAATCACACTCTCTCAAAAGCTCAGCACACCTAGGATAACTGAAAATGAAAGAAAGGGGAGGAGGGGATGGTGTGAATGTGGATGGGTGTGTAGGGTTTGATAGGGTCTTTCACAAACCAATATAAAGGAATTAAGACTATTTGGCCTATAAAATTTGGCATTTTTTAGTTTTCTTGGTCGCTACTCTGGTTGTTTCTTCTTCTTTATTTTTCTTTTAGATTTTTGCAATGCATGCAAGTTTTTAAACAATTCATTCATATAGAGACCCATGTTAAGTATCCACAAAACTGTCTATTTCATATACTGGATGTAAATCCATTATAACTTATGATTGTGCTGATCCCATTCCTCCTCTACAGGTAAAGAGTTAGTCAATGCTACTAAGAGGATAATCAAAATGAAAATGTAACCAAATAATAACCACTTTATCATAAAACTAGCGTGGTACTTGATCTATGATCTATGATTGCTGGGTCAATTAATCTCTTGATTGCTATTAGGTTACAAAGTTAGTTATTGTGACTACAAGGGTAGTATCAACATAGCAATAAGCATGTGGAGAGAGGTAAGACAGACTATCCGTGACCAACCCACTATTTTGATGGTAAAAGTCAGTCTTGAATAACTTTCTTGTAAAGCCTGTACGGTGCCCACGGGCAACAAATTTTAGGCCAGGACCCAGTAGACAATCTGACACCAAGGAAAAACACAGGAACAGAGAAAAAAGCAAGTTGGGCCAGAAATTTTAATAAACATGCTTGATTATTTATCAAATGGGGGGAGTTGGTGACCTTAGTCCTGTCCTGACCTGATGTCAGTTTTTTTCTATGGGAAGAAATTACTTTTATTTTTCATTAAATCATGAAAAATTGAAATGTTTAAAACATAATATCTAGTGAATGTATTACAAGGTTCATAGCCACATTTACTGTATGTAGTTTTAGTGAATATTAAAAGCGTTACATCCAAAGTGTAAAAAAGTTGTAATTGAGTTGGGGACAGTTCTTCATATGACATGCCTCTATGACTGCAGTCTTAGGTGTTTTCATGATAGTTGAGTTGAGTCCTAGATCTAGAAGTTGAAATGTATACTGGATAGTTGGGTCTTAGGGGGGATGTAGAGTAGATAAGTATAAATATCATATTGTCTAAATGTTATGACTGTCTAGTCGCACCCTGTGGCAAGGTTGAGGTACTTTTCTAGAACTGGTCCGTCAGGCATACTGGGGCCATTATTTCTGCGGTTGAGTTGGCTGGGGCTGGTGACATGTACACACACCATACACTAGCCCTAACAGAGTGCCCACCAGACAGCTGGTATCCCCTATATGTCACTGGGGTAGTCCTGTTGCAGGCTGTGGTCAGACTCCAGTTATGGACACTATGCAGTATCAAATTCTCAAATTGACTTTTACCAATTTGAAAACAATCAAAGGGTAATGCTATATTTTGTATTTTCATGAAAACATTATCAATAGCCCTTATTAATGAAATGTGTATCCAAAGGCATGTTGTGCCCATGGATTTTGCTTTTTCATCCTAACTGATCTGACAAAATAAAATAGGCTTCTTATACTTTATACTTCATACAAAGGATCTCAGCAGGACCTGTTATTGGACTTTTGGCGCCAAGTTCAAGTGTAAATAGAAGCACTCACTCACATGATGATGTAGCACTTACCACTTATTATTACAGCTTTCAAATTTCAATGTATCTAAAAAGAACAGCCATATGGGAGTACCTGTTTGAATCTATCTGATAAAGCCACTACTACATAATTTATTGTTGTCTTATATTACCGTTTATGACACCTGAATACTAAGTTATTAGATTTCCCTTGGGCCTGCCTCCCAATGGTAAGTGTAATTCGGCCATGAATTCATCTTATAGTCCGCAAATTTCTGATGTCATGCACCCGTCCTGCCCAACCTATTGGGCCTTATTTAACCCTTTATGACTGGTGTGGAACCCTTCCCCCTCCAAACCCTGGGTTTAGAGCCTCTCCTCAGGGCAACAACCAGTGCCAATTACATGGAGGGGTCTCAGGTTCCAATTTCCTGAGCGGGGGACTTCCCTCCCTCTCTGACTACTAACTAAACATGTCACACACGTAATTATGGAAGCCTCATGTTCCTTGGTGACAAACCCAGGAGCAGAGAAAAACTAGACAAATCTGATCAGACCTATGTATTAATTTTTTCACTCTTTTTGGTTGGGTGTCTGTAGTTGACCCATTACTTGTTAAGAGTTTTTGAAAAAATCAGACCTGTTTGATTTCACCCCCATAAATGTTGGCATCAGACAGAATAGTGCCAGCATCCTTGACAATATACCCAATTGTTGCTGTTGTTTAATTAGCCAGGAGTCTACAAAATAGACCAGGTCAAACTTGACAGGTCATTTTGGACAAGAAATTTTTGCATACACATAGGGCCCAGAAACAAAACTATAAGTGCGGTTTTGTCATCCATGTCAGAAAGACCTTTTGCCATGTCGGGATGCTTAAGGCTGCAAAGTTATCATTACTCGATATTTGCACACAAACACATTCATTGTCCAGGATACCTGCACCATTCTGTCTGACAACAAATCCTATTTGTTCCTAGGGTTCTGTAGAGAAAATCTGAACTTTTTGATATGGTTTTGTCTATAATCACTTGGTCCCAGTCTGCAGGCCTCACCAATAATCTGATTATGTTGCTTCGATGTTGACTATGTAATCAGCTATTTCTTATGCGCCCAACTTGGCTGTACACTGGGTGGCATTTTTAGTGTTATCATGCTTGAACACACTGCTTAATATGCTTCAATAAGCCCAACCACGGATAGCCAGTTCATCAAGTTTTGCCTGCAGGTAAGTCTAGGTTGTCATGCATACTTATCAGAAGTTTAACATGATGTAAAACTAGGGATAATTTGTTTCTTAATTTATATCCATACACATTTAATATTTTCTAAGTAATTCAAAATTTCATTCCTTATAAATGGATACATAACAATTATTTCTTTATTTTCTATAGTTTTTCTATTGGTTTTCTCTACAAATTCAGTCAAAATAAGCCTGCAGCTGCAGGTGCTTAAAATGCTGTAAATCAGCTCTCCGTGGTGAGGAGAATTGGCTTAGTGTGATAAAGCCACATGTGGATAATGTTGTTGGCTAACAATAATGCTACACTCAGGACCCCATTATCTTTGGCATTTAGGACGGTTCAGTGGCAGATTTAGAGGAGGGGCATGGAGGTGTGCCCTCCCCTTTTTCTGGAATTTAAGATTCGGCCACAAGGTAATTAAAAAAAAGATTTTTCAACAGTGCAGCCTCCCTTTTCAAAATCCTGGATCTGACGCTATGGTTATTGGAGGCTATGAACAGAAAACAGTGGACAGGATTTTAATGGGCAAGGTAAAAAGCTGGAAAGATTACTCAGCATTAGCAAATTAACACAGAATATTGGTCTGAAGTTAATTCTGAGATATATCAGTGAATAATTTTATGCTGTGAAATAATTTATGTAAACTGCTACAGCAGGACACCAGATACTTGTTCTTTGAGTTGTATGGTTATTTAAATGAATAAGACATTAAATATGTAACACCTCATGATGCACCCTCATTCCATCACATCTCATTATTATGCATCAAATGCCATTCTCATGGCAATGACATGTATGATAAGAAATTAAACCCACCCTGCTCCCATTAGTATTGTATTATAATGAACATAGGGGAGTGGGTGGAAGAATGGCTATGCCGAACACCGTAGACCCAATAAGATCAATTTTTAAAAAAATGAAGTGAACAAAAAAAAACAACCCAAAATGGCAACTATTCTTCACAGATGCCCTCCAAGTTCAACCAGATTATCAGTTTGGAAGAGGGTTATCAAGTATTTATAGTAAAATCTTTGAATAGTTAATTAAGGCCTCACAGAGTTGGTGACTTAGCATGTTGAATATTTGGCCACCTAGAAGTGAAGGATTGCTGGTAATTACTGTTTTTCAGTCATCAGGACAATGAAGTGCTAATTTGGCTATTATATTCTATATAAGTCTGAAATGTATGATCCCAGCTTTATCATAAAACTGAACCAATAAATTAAGTAAGATCAGGTTCATGAGAAGATGAGAAAAATGGTCAGCTACTTTATGAAATAAATGAGGTGGTAGGACTTCTAGAATTTCTCTTGATGAATTCAAAGCAGTCACGCTGAAATCAAAGTTTACAACACACATGGTTAGAGATGATGAACTAAACAGACATGTCTAACAATCTGCCACTCTGTTCCAAAGTGCTATAAAAGGTTTAGTCCTGGTGGCAGAAAATTTGCCAGAAAATAGGAAAAACAAACTGCTACAACCTTACATGGCCTCTTTTATGAATATACACTATAATAAAATTATGAAAACAATTACTATTTCCCGTTTGACAGAGGAGTATTTAAATAAAATCAGCCAAGCTGATACTTAAAAAACAGACTGAAGAAATAAATAATTGAAAATGTGAAATCTTATGTCCTAGCCTCAACTTACACCACAGAAAAGTGTGAATATTCTTTTTTGAGAATTTACATCTTGACACCCAAGACTGTAGTAATAATTATATCCAAAGTTTGACTGAAATTATGGATTTAAAGCATCTATACATTATTAGAGCAGTTGATTATTCAGATCTCTATTACACTTTCATTATGGTTTTCCACATTACTTGGGTGGCTCCCATATGTGGACATCTGTTATATCTTGCCTGACATTGGTGTTACATACATGGTATTGAAACTGAAAAACAGCAAGCAAGTCTTTTGCCCATTATCATCTCTAGAATGGGTGCATAATTACAGTTTGATAAAGGCATAATGTGCATTGGGTGGCTAGTCTGTAATGCTTTTTTTCACTGATGGACTTTGATAAGTCAGGTGGAAATTCGTTGTGGCAAGTTATTGTGTTGAAAAGTAATATTAAGGCTGGACCTTATTTTTGTTTTTATAGAATAGATATTTTTGCCATAAAGACAAGTTATCATATTCCAAATGTTGACCACAGGGGGCTAAATTTTAAATTCTCAAAACCTTGTCTACACTTGGAAAAAGTTTTTGTTATTAGTTGGTGTTATTTGTTCTGGATGCACACACCATGCTCAGAGAATTGCAGTAGGAAATGCTCATTATGTATTTATGCGAAAGATTCCCTTCTCACTTGAAACTAGAACGTACAAAGAAATCTGAGAGCCGTTTCCCTCCAATACATATTATTGATGGGCTAGTTAGGTTTGAAGGCAATATTTAACATACTAATGCAAATACACATGGACGAAAATGAATGAATAGGTACAATCTAACATGAAAAATGTATCCAAACTCTAAATGTATCTAATTTTCACATATATGTGGCATGATACTGTATCTGATATGATACAGGTCAGACAGCAGTAATCACCCTCATCTTTCTTTTGCTTATCTTTAAGTTAAGGTTATACCTCAAAATTATTACTCACCCATCTTTCACTCTAACATGTTGAAACAGCTTCTTTTCGACCGTTGGGGACATTTGGACCAACGAAATTCTATAAATCAAAATGTCAAAACAAAGAAACAATCAATGAATATGTTTAATTTGTTAGCTTATACAGAGATTCTGCAAGGGGATAGGAAAATTTTGAGCTGTTTCCTTTGTAGTAAAAGAAATCCCCAAAAAGGTGGGCCAGAGGACTCATCTGATCGGCCATTACCTGTCCAACAAACATTGCACATAGATACAATACTTGAACTTGCCAGAGGTGATATTTGTTGGACATTACAAATATACTTCAAGAATTCATTTGTTAGCTTCAAGTCCTAGTGACTTAAGTGCATTTCTGAGAGACCTTATATATTTTTTCAGAGAATTGCTGCACATTGTTATAATTTTCAAAAATGTCAACGTTGCAAATATTTATATATTTTTTTAATAAAAGATTCGGCTTTCAGCCATTAATGCTATCAAATTACCTCTTTGTACTTTGAGAATGTGAATAGAGTGCTTTATGATTTGAGATGGCAAAGGTGAGTCATGAAAGTCCCATATTATAAAATTGCTTGGCAAATCATATGAGATCAATATCATCATATTTATCATTATCATTGTATGTATGTAACTATGTAATCAATCATCTGAAGACCTTTGTATATATATAAAGAAAAGATGGAACCAAATAAAAAAAGAATTGTGGATGGTGTATATATCTAATAAATTAGCAAGCATTGAATACAGAGTTATCTAAAGCCCTACTGGATACTTATTTTGTGTACTATCTGAAACTGAGACAAAAGCACTGAGATAAACCATAGTAAATTAATAGGAATGATATATCTAGACGTAGCTAAAGCTTTTGATTGTATTAGCCATAACCTACTAATTAATAAATTAAGATCTTGTGGCCTTTCAGAAATATTATTAAAATGGTTTAAATCATATTTTAACAGAACTCAACTAGTAAATGTCAATGGTTTGAAATCAAATGAATTGATTATGCGTTCTGGAATAGCCCAAGGCAGTGTCCTAGGGCCGACTGCATTTATATTATATATAAATGACCTACCTGAAGTGATTAATTACTGTAAAATAGGAATGTATGCAGATGACTGTGTATTGTATTTTTCTGGAAATAGCTGGTCAAACATACGATGTAAAATGCAACGCGATTTAGATAATGTGGTAAGTTGGTGTTCTGTAAATAAACTGTCTTTAAATATTGATAAGATTAAAGTGATGATGATAGGTAACAGGAGTAAAATCAATCGTCAGATTGATAATGTACCCCTAACTATAAAAGGTGAGAATGTATCTTTTGTTAATAATTATAATTATCTGGGTGTACTTATTGATACTGAATTAAACTTTGAATCTTATTCAAAGAAGGTTAAGAGTATTACAAGTAATAAACCATATAGCCTGAGCAAAATACGGCGATATATTACAACTGATACTGCGGTTAAAATATATAAACAAGCTATTCTTCCATATTTTGATTATATGGGTTTTATCCTAATAAGTTTATCTAGTACAATACGTAGGGAACTCCAAATTATTCAGAATGATTGTTTACGGATTTGTTTGAAATTAAATTGGGATGATTTTATGAATTTATGTGATATCCACAGTAAGGTACGTTTGTTAAGCCTAGAGCAGAGACGTCAAATTCAATTGTTAAAATTGATGTACCTACATAGGCAAAGTGAGAATGTTCAGAGACAATGTGTTCGTCAGACCAGAAATGCTGGAAAATTTATTTTTAAAATTGAAAAGTTTAATGGAGGAAAATATGATAAATCACCTTTTTATAAAGGAACTGTTTTATGGAATCAATTGTCGAGAGAAATTCAAGATAGTGATGATTGTCATATTTTTAAAGGACAGTTAAAACCATTGTATCGTACATATACGGATGTAATATTATAAATACTGACTTTCTAAAGTATGACTGTATAAACTGATTGTGTTGGATACAATGTATGTGAATTTAATCATTATATAGATATATATATATATTATACTTAATCTGGAAGACCAGTGTACTACTCTGAAGATTGCTTAAAATAAATAAATAAATAAATAAAAAGCAATAGTTATTAGGATAAGCATGGCAGACATGAGCCAGACAGACATCTGAAAAGTGACATATTGATTGAGAGTTGGAACTAATTGGGTATACAGTTCTACAATATCCTGAGTCCTTGAATGACAAGGGAGGCCTGAGATATGCTGTTGGGTTGGGGGGGGGAGGAGTACGTGGCGAGGTTCTCCAAGTGGAACTATTGATTATATTTTAAATAATATCAACATAAAAAGGGGATGGTGAGCACTAATAAGTAGAACTGTTAATCATTTTCTTACTATTCTTAGTGCCCTTTACAATGAAGTTTCAAAGAAAAGGTGGAATTTTATTCAACAGTTTCCCCTGTGAGAGGGGCCCCTGCAACAAGGGGGTGGCCTGTAGGTGGCATGCCCTCCTCACCATCTCCCCTGTATATGGGCCTGTATGCTATAATTTTGGCAGGCCTTCTTATCTTTTATATAATGGCTAGCAGAGGAGAGGTAAGTAAATAGGGATTTAGATTCATTTATTGACTTCTGCTAACATAGTCAATAGATATGATCTTTTACTAACCTCTATGATATTCCAAGACAAAATAGCATAACATGACCGTTGTTACACTGATATTGGCCAATCAGAATAGAGCATTAGGTAAACAACCAAGATGCCGGGCCTTTGACATCACCGTTTTTTCAATAAATTGATTGTTGTTCAGGTTTGTAGTGATTAAAGATGAAGAAGACATTTATGTCATAGTTTATGATGGCTGTATCATCCTAGGGATGTAGGTAACTGCGGGACTCTGTCATTGCCGCCGGGACTCCGGAAGTTTTTTTCAATAAGTTGATGATTTATCAAGTTAGAATCCATTACATGAAATAAAGGAGACCCTATTATGTTGTATTATGGTCTGTTATATTCACTGCTGCTCTGTTTGGACCACGGCCATCAGGCTAAGGTCCAAACAGAACAGAGGTGAGTATAAAGGACCTTATACTCCATAAAAGTGTCTTCTTACTATAGTACATCCCCCCCCACCTCCCATGACTTAGATTATGGAATGACTAGGCCTAGGGGACAGGGGATTGTGAAGCAGCTTCTACAGCTTGATTCCATTATAGGTGAATAAATTTAGCCTCTTAGGATTTCCATCCTCAAAGAAGATGATAGGGTCCTTTGGAGTTACAGACGTTCAGTCTTACATTCTACCACAGGGCAAAGGTGGAGGGTTCAGAGAGGGCATGGAGACTGATTGACTGGTGGTTGAGCACCTGCTGCATTTTAATGTACCAACCAGCAGTCTAGACATCTGCAGCAGAACTTTGTCTTGTAGGCTTAAAAGTTGCAGCTGTCAATGGATCAAGGTTTCTCTGTCTGAAGAACCCTTGGGACATGAGGAGGACCATTAATACTGTTATTCTCCCCAAAAGCCGCTATGCAATGTGTTAGGTGAATATCAGCAGGTTATTTGGCTGAGGACATATTGGATGTGGATTTCATGATCAACAGCCTAGAGGGCTTGTGCATTGACCAGAGCCATTTTTCCAAGCTATTGTAAGACATAATGCCCCTTAATACAGAGATATCATTTGATCTCATGTGAGATTTAAACCCCCACTACTGTGAGTGTTTGCATGTTTATTTTAAATCAGAGCTTCTGAATAAACATAATGCTCAAGATACAAGATGAGAGTATTTATCAAATGAGTCCTCTACATCTATTGCCTTTCATAAGGTTCACACGCAGCAAATTATTTTATACAGGCTGTTGACAGAAATTGATGATACCAGTATCAATACTGTGAAGATCTAGACTTTAACCACCAATATGCTTGAGCCATGTTGTCCCAGAAAGTGGCCAAGAACACCTGTCACCGAAAATACCACTGCATGACAAATTACTTTTACTAGGCCTTTACAGTAAGCCTAAATGTGCCTAAAGGCCCTCTTTAATCACCTTTATATAATGTTTACTGGATCTTTGACTTAAAGGTATTTGGAGGTGTTCGGCTTAAATTCTTATTACCAATGAAATCTGATGCAAATTTGTAGGCAAGTTAGCTTCTATATAAAGGAGTATATAGAAAAAATATAAACAATTTTGACCATTTTTATTAAGAGTTACAGCCTTATGAAAATTTTAACCATTAACATTGATTTGAATGAGAAATATCAATTTTCTTTCTTTAAAAGAAAACTAACAATGGAATTCTCATGAAACTTCTGGAATATCTAGCCTTAACATGAGAGCCAATAAACAAACAAAAAATAAATGTTCACCATTCATGAGAAAAGTTATGCTGAAAAACATTCAAAAACTGCATTATTTTGGGTATTTATAGTATGGTAATTCCATACCCTATTATTCTAATTGAACAGAAACTGCTTTAAAAGAAAAAGATTTCTGTAGTTCTTAATCTATGGACCAGGTGGCGCCCTGAACAGCATCGAGTACCTTTAAAAATTAAAGCACTTGAATGTGCAAATTTAACTGCATTTAAGTACTTAATCAAAGGTTGTAATGGCCATCATTGTCTCTGCTTTACTTGCTAATTGGAAGAGGAATTGACCCCCTGGTCAATTGCCGGCCATTAGGACTCCTTGGACACATGATTGCATAAACAATCAGGTTGCTAGGGGTTACAGCGCATGCGCAACCCAAGGCACATGCATACCTCCCGCCATTCTCTACCGGTATGCTGGACTAAATGGACGCAATTTATTACCGGAGAGGATGACTGAGAGGTCTATGAGAAAGAGTACGCAGGACTTACGCCGTTTATACTCGAGAGATCAGTCTAAGAGGAGGAATAAGTCTGTGCAAGATAGGAGCGCTACGAAGCGCACCAATAACTCTGACTCTACGGACAGTACGACGCCGAAGCGTAGTACAATGGCGGACAACCCGACCGCAAAGGACAAAGGGCCGGAGGCCCCCCTACAGAAGGACGATGGGGCCGAGCCCCCGAAAACGCCAGAGAATGGCGAACCCGGGCAGGTCGACCCCCCAAACACTCCCAGACAGGATATGGAAGCGATTGAGAAGAGACTCAAGCTCCTCGAACGGTATTACAACGAACGGGAGAGCAAGGCCGCCACCCCCAGGGAACCGTCAAGTCCCCGCCGGTCATATAGCCGGAGGTCGAGCCGCCATGACAGGTCGCACTCTAGACGTCGTACGAGGTCCCGGTCTCCCAGACGAGTGAGATCTACATCAAGACGGTATGGCTATTCACCCACGAGCCAGAAAAGACGCAGCCCGCATAGATCAAGGAGGTCAACGGGCAGATCTACGAGGAGCCGCACCCGATCACGGTCAAGGAGGAGCAGGAGATCGAGGGGACGCTACAGGTCCAGGACTCGCTCAAGCTCCAGGACCCCGCGCCGCAGGACGCGGTCGAGCACACGCAGTAAGGACAGACGTCGCCGATCGACACACAGATCAAGTCGGACCAACAGGCCACGAGGCGACATCGACGCGATCATCTCATCACAGTACCCGACGATGGGCACGTCACAAGGTAAAGCATTGCCAACTCATAGTCTCACCCTTGAACCCTATCGTAATCTTCCCCCAGATATGAAAAAGAGGGCGAGGGCCCGAAAGTCACGCAGGGATCTAACCTTCCAAGAACACATGTGTGGATATATGTTTATGCTACTCAAGTCCCTAATACCAGGAACTGAGATATATGCAGCGGTGGAACATGCTGCACACATGGCCCAGGACGCAGCAACAATAAGGTGGCCTGCGGTGCGAGACTGGACACAGGCCTGCCTCGCTCATATCGAGGATGGGACTGCGTCATGGTTGGACGCAGACCTCCTCGATAAGGAGCGTACCCGACTGTCATGGATCAAAGGCAGGGGCCAAGAAACAGAGATCCCATGCCATGATTTCAATGTCAAGACATGTAGCGAGCCAGCCGACCATGCCTCTGAGGGCATTAACCACTCCCACATATGCATAGTGTGTTTTTATGGACTTGGAGACCGTAATACCAACCACGCCGCAGGAAAGTGTAGGAAGAAGCCGGGCCTTAAACTGATCCAGGACGAGCAGAAGGATCACAGGCGCAAGCCCGCCCAGCAGCAAAAGAGGGACGGCAAGCCTGAAGCCCAGGCGCGACCAAAAAACTAGACCCTGGCCTGGCAACTGGCAATCAACGAGCCTTTGATTGCCAGGCCACTACTAACTGCTGTGAAGGCACAGCAGTTCCCCCGGCCATAGCTGACATGCCAACGGGCAAGGAGGGTCAACAGGGCGACCCCATGGCTGTGGCCATCGAGTGGGACTTGCCCCTAGGTGCGTGTGACGAGCCTGTCAACGAGGCGGCAGGCGGGACCAGAGCAAGCTGCCACAAGGCGGGCCACTCCACCGAGGGGCTGAAGGAGGGCGACGACCACGGCCCTAATTATCATGACCCAGCGGTCATAAGAACACAGGCAACAGCGATAACTACTGGTAAACGGGGTCAACAGGGCGACCCGGACCGGGCTGCGCTGGCCCCTGCGACACGCCCCCGTGCTACTCAGGTGGACGGGGGCCCGACTGAGGAGCGGTGGAGTGCACACACTGGGGCACTAGGTCAAGCGGTCAACACGGCGACCGCGAGCCCGGCCCCCCTTCCCGCCCCCCGCGGACCCGCGGACACTCGCGCTCTCTGGAGCAGCCGCACGGATCAGCATGGGACAACCAGCGGCCCTGGACCCTGCTGGGCAATCGCCCCCTCGTACCGCCGGAAGCTGGAAGGCCCACTTACGGGGAATGGCGAGCAGGAGTGTGACCCACCCCAGGAGGGGAGCTTACCGTGTGGTCACCCCTCACTCCCCGCAGAGCCTAAACCCCCCATCCCGGAGGTTGCGGCCGGCGATGCCACCCAGGGGTATGCTGGCGCCCAGGCGCCCCCCGATGCAACAGCCTCCCCCTCACTGGTGGACATGGCTGCATGGCCACGACCGGCCCCTTCGCTTAAAGAAAACATGGCACTAATATATGACGCGGCCAGGCGCGCGTGCGTCAATGGGACGGAACCCCCAACCATATGTGATCAGGCGGGTTTGAGAGTGGAAGTGTGGGATCGGGAGGCCACGGGACACCCTACTGATAGCATCGTGTTGTTGGGGCTGCGGTATGGCTTTCCGCTACAGTATGATGGTCCACCGCGTTACGCTCCACCTACTCACTACAACCACTCCTCGGCCCAGGCCCACCCAGCACATGTGGATGTGTATGTTGAGAAGGAGGTCCACCTCGGGGCACTAGTAGGACCATTCCACACACCACCCTTCGTCCCCTGGTTCGTATCTAGTCCCCTGATGACTAGGGAGAAGTCGGAACCGGGGGAGAGGAGGGTCATAGTGGACCTCTCATTCCCGGACGGGGGGGTCAACCAGTTCATACCAGCTCACATCTACAATGGAAGGGATGCCATCCACAATCTCCCAACGGTGGAATCGGCGATGACCTCGATAGCAGAGAAGTGCCCGGGGGACATTACACTGGCGGTAGTGGACTTGTCACGGGCTTATCGCCACTTCTCGGTGACTCCCCTCGACTGGCCCCTCCTGGGCATATCTTGGAAAGGGGTGTGGTATTACGACAGGCGCCTACCATTTGGCGCACGTATGTCCTCATACATTATGCAGACTGTGGCAGAATTTATAGTTCGAGCCCTGGCCAACAAGGGCATCACATCGCATATGTATTTGGACGACATTGTCCTCATCAGTGCCACCCGATCCATCGCCGACCGAGACTACCGCAACACGCTGGCTCTCCTCAAGGACATGGGACTGGAGGTGGCGGAGGCCAAGCTCCAGCCCCCCGCCCCTGCCGTCACATGGCTCGGGATCAGGATAGACATGGCGGCAAACCGAATATCGATACCCACCAAGAAGCTAGACCAGATCAAACGTTGCATGGCTGTAGCCTCTAGGAGTGCAGTCATCAGCAAGAAGCAGCTCCAGAGCCTTATCGGTCTAGCCAACCACCTTGCCAAGGTGGTTCGGGCAGCTAGGGTGTTCATTGGACGACTCCTCGCTGCCCTTAGGGCTGCTACAACGGACGTCATCATCGTCACGCGCCACATTCGCGCGGATCTGGCATGGTTCGACAGATTCCTGGAAGGGGCCAATGGGAAGGCCATAATCCCAAACCACTGCGTTGTTAGGCGCATATGGGCAGACGCCTGCCTCAAGGGCGCAGGCGCCTCCGACGGCAGACGCGCCTACGAGTTCATATTCCCACACGAAATGGCTGAGTCCCATCACATATCCCAACTCGAGGCCATAAACTGCCTCGCAGCGGTACGGACACTGGTCAACACCGAGGACGCGGGAGGCACTGTCAGGGTATATTGCGATAACAAGGCGGCCGTGGATGCCTTCACGGCCGGGAGGGCCAGAGATGTGGCCCTAGCTGCGTGCACCCGCGCACTCTGGTACCATGCTGCCAAGATGGACGTAGACATCAAGTTCGAACACGCCCCTGGCGAGGGCATGTCCCTCCCGGATGCCCTCAGCCGCGCATCCCTCAACCAAACAAGCAGGGAGATCGCAGACCAGTTGCTGGCGTCCCTCCACCTCGAGATGATCAGCGTCCATCCAGATGCATTCGCTTATAGTGCTTTTATTTGATTCCAGACCCTCGTCTCAACCAGCTGGCCGAGAAAGCTACAGTACGACAGGCCCACGCACACAGGCCAGGCACCGTGGCAGGAAGGAAGTCAGCTGTCGCCGCATGGATTACATTCTGTAACAAAGCGAACATTGACTATAGGAGACCCTCACATGTCCACATATGCTGGTATATAGAGCAGTTGGTGGACAGGGGATTGTCTCCTGGAGCTGTGTCAAACACAGTATCGCATCTACGGACATTTTATAAACTGGCACATATGGACGACGCCCCACTTCAACACTACAGGGTAGGCCTGGCTCTGCGCGCGGTAGCTATCACAGTGCGCCGCCCCCCTACACCGAAGTTGCCAGTCACGCCAGACATACTCAGGAGGATCATTGCGGCCCTCCCAAAGGGCTCCCTATTCTTGCCAGTTAGACTTGCCCTTCTTATCATGTTCTTAGGTTTCCTTCGACAAAGCTCTGTTGTACCACGTACAGTGGCCGCCTTTGATGCCTCCCGCCACCTCACCAGGGCGGATGCGTGGAAAACTTCAAAGGGCTTGGCTGTCAGACTCAAATGGTCCAAGACAGTGCAGCGGTCATCGGATCCCAAGGTTCTCCTCCTCCCCCCTACCAATGACTCTCAGTTGTGTCCCGTCAAGGCGTATAGTGACTATATCACCGCCTCGCCTACTAACTCACAGCAACAGCCACTCCTTGCGTTTACAGACGGCAACCCTATAACTCTTACCACTATACACCGTCAGTGGTCGGAGGCCATCAGGAACATCCGCCTCCAGCCGTCTCAATACTCACTCCACAGTCTAAGGAGAGGCGGGGCCTCTTACGCATACAACGAGGGTGGAGCGGATTTAAACGATGTGATGCAACAAGGAACTTGGAGAACTCTGGCCGTCCGTGACTACATTAAACCGGGCGACATGGATTTCAATACAGTCCACGCAGCCCTATCAAAACTGTAGGACCTTACGGTTTGGCCAATGAACTACTACAGACTTCTTAAGCCCTGAGCGTCGGAGTCACATATTACACTCCCCTACGGATCTAATTACACTCCTAAGTGTTACAAGTTGTGTTCAATTATATAGAAACTTCCACATAATAAATATTCAATTTTATATGTTGTCCTCGTCTATATTAACCTAATGGGAAGAGGAATTGACCCCCTGGTCAATTGCCGGCCATTAGGACTCCTTGGACACATGATTGCATAAACAATCAGGTTGCTAGGGGTTACAGCGCATGCGCAACCCAAGGCACATGCATACCTCCCGCCATTCTCTACCGGTATGCTGGACTAAATGGACGCAATTTATTACCCGCCCACCACGCCCTTAAGGTGGTTACCTTTATAACACTTATAGCTTACTATATAGGGCCAATGAACTACTACAGACTTCTTAAGCCCTGAGCGTCGGAGTCACATATTACACTCCCCTACGGATCTAATTACACTCCTAAGTGTTACAAGTTGTGTTCAATTATATAGAAACTTCCACATAATAAATATTCAATTTTATATGTTGTCCTCGTCTATATTAACCTAATGAAATATGATTATTTTAGGTCTTTACCCATATTTACTTGGTTTAGCCTGAGGTTGACACCTTTACACATCCACCTTTTTGGTCCATTTAAGCATACTCTGTTTTTGTCAGCAGCTTTAATGTTAACATTCTCCAATGCCTTTCAGTACCTTTATTCGTTATCTGAGGCTTTATTCACCTTTAAAGAGAGGAGCCAGTGAAAAATGAAATGTGCTTTATCCCACTGTTATATAGTAAATTGAATGCTAATATGACAGAACCTAAAATTCTGGTTTCCACTATTAACTTTTTGAGGTCAAATCTGATTGGTAAAATGACAATGTCATTATTCTGCTTTCACAGGCAGCAGACGTATTTGCCTGTGACGTCACAGGCAGATGACAGTTGAATTCAAATTTTGAAATTTAAATGGTGCAAGGGAGCCTTTAATTTTCCCAAACCTGTTGTGAATCTGTGTTATTTGTCAAATCTAGCACTGTAATTCTCATTAAAAGTGATTAGGAAAACTATATTTGGATATTTCTGTATTTTCCTATTTTTCAATCTGTGACGTCACAGACAGACTAATGCACTTCGCAAGCTACAGCAGGTACAGAAAGGAAAGTGGAGGGGTGTAAAGAAAAATCTGAATAAAACCTGATTTTTTTGGAGTAGAGAGCTAAAAATTTGCACACTGCTTACCTGAGCGGTATGCATTATGACACTATAAGAATTTACTTTCACTGGCCCCTCCCTTTAAACCAAGAGGCTTTATTGACATTTAATAGTCATTTGGTATAAACATCATCTTTTGTCATCTTTAGTACTGGGGCCTTGGGATTGACTAGCTATGGCTTTAAGGGGAAAGTAGGCCAGCTCAGGAGCCCACCAGGCTGCTAGGGTTTGGGTAAGCCATCCACGGAGCTCCCCAGCCTAGGGGCCCCTCAGGCCGTCAGGGGAGGGGTATGCCAGCCTAGGGGCCCCTCAGGCCGTCAGGGGAGGGGTATGCCAGCCTAGGGGCCCCTCAGGCCGTCAGGGGAGGGGTATGCCAGCCTAGGGGCCCCTCAGGCCGTCAGGGGAGGGGTATGCCAGCCTAGGGGCCCCTCAGGCCGTCAGGGGAGGGGTATGTCGGCTCTGGGGCCTCCCAGGCTGCCAGGGGGTGGGGAGGGATAAGTCGGCCCTGGGACCCTCAGGTCTCAGGCCGTCAGGGGAGGCGTATGCCGGCCCTGGGACTCTCAGGCCGTCAGGGGAGGGGTAGCCAGGCCCTGGTGCCCCTCAGACCACCAGTGGAGGGGTAGATCGGCCCTAGGACCCCTCAGGCCGTCAGTGTGGCTTTTCGTGGGGATGCCAAACAGATAATTTTTCTTACAAGAAATCAATGTTTTTTTCCTATATGAATAAATTACATATTTTCAAAAGGGCACAATTATAATAGTCTAAAAGTTATGTAGGCAATACAATAATGACTAGTATATTATTTATAACCAGCCCACAAATCTAGGAAACCAAGGGCCACGTCATACAGCTGCAACACTTCTCCATACTCACCAGTAGGCAACCACTCACCCTACTAAACCCACTAACCCTACGAGGCCTGGAATAACTTCACAGTGTTACAAAACCTCATCTTAGCTCACCTGTAGCTCAGCAGACAGCCTACTAAAGGAAGGGCTGACTCACATTGCTTTGACACCTCTCTAGGCTCACCTGTAGCTCAGCAGTCAGCCTACTAAGGCTAACTAAGCCGAGTGTTGCTTCACACTGCTCTAACACCACTCCAGGGCTGACCTCTCAGCAGTCAGCCTACTAAGAGTAGTAAGCCCAGGGCCACCTCACACTGCTCCAACATCTCTCTCATCAGCCGACCAGCAGTCAGCCCACTAAAGGAGCTAGGCCCAGTGCCGTCTCTCACTGTCCTAACACCTCTACAGGCTCACCAGTCGGCCACCAGTCAGCCTGCTAAGGCTACTAAGCCCAGTGGCGCCTCACCTGTTACAATGCCTCTCCAGGCCCACCAGCCAACCCCCAGTCAGCTTACTAAAGCCCCATACCCACTAGGCGATTTTACCGGCGACGAGCGACGGGCCACGTGGAGAGTCAGCCGATTCTTATGATCACCTGTAACCATAGCATATTGAAATGTGCATGTCTTATCTGAAAATTGGCCGACTCTACCAGAGGAGTCGGCCGATTTTTGCACTGATGAGTTGGCCGATTGTGTAAAAATCGCCTAGTGGGTATGGGGCTTTAGGCTACTAAGCCCAAGGGCCGCCACTCACTGCTCCTTCCGACCTTAGGGCCTTGTGACTGGTGTCCCCTGTCTCTTACCCCCTTACCCCAGCCCCCAAGCTAACAATTTTATGTTGCTACAATGTTGCTACAACTTTGCAGTTAGGTTGTAACAACGTTGCAAATTTAAGTTGTTACAACTTAAATTTGTGGACACCCAGAAAGGTTGCAGCAACGTTATTCCCAACGTTGTACTGTTACCATTTCACAACCTTTTTACAACTTTCTTATTTTTGTCATATCAATGATAATTTTAGTATTCATGAATATCATTTTGATTGTGTAATACATTAGGGCTGACATCTTCATATTTCATGGCCATATTTTGCCATTCCCCTAAACCATTGAAGAAATTATTAATAATAAATCATTAATATCATAAACGACTCTAGAAATTTTTTTTTTTTTTTTTTTTTTAATTTCTTTATTTATACTGAACCTACATCAGTGGGTACTGGTTTTCATTGTAGATACAGTGTAGATACATAGTTATGAAATCATATTATAGTACAAATAACATGTTAAATCAGATCGCAGAATTTGGTGTTATATAACAATTATGTCAATAGTACATGGACATCATAAGGCTATACATCTGTTCACTCTTTTGGCATTGATATAAAAATCATATTTATACAAAATCTGTGTACAACAGAAATACTGATTACAAACAAGTTAAGTCAGTGATAAAGGGAATACTTCCATCACAGTCATCAGTTCAATTAAGTAAACATTGTCTTTTTCTGAAGATTTTTGAAGGTAAGATAGGAGTCTATATTTCTCACTTCAGCAGGTAAAGAGTTCCATAAGACAGCTCCATGGTATAATACATTTTGTTTGAATTTTTCTAATTTAGGTGCCTCCACTTTAAATAAAACAGCATCGTGTGCTCTGGTGTTTATAGGTCTTCTATCTATTAAGTCAACATCGTTGGATCTTTTATACATGAAATTTAAAACATGAGCAGTTTGACGTTTGTGTAGCAATGCAACATTTGAAACACTACGTAAAATATCTAAAGGTTGATAAGGTAAATTTGCATAGCATATTTTCAAAGCTCTATTTTGCAACCGTTGTAATTTATCAAGCATATTTTGTGAGACCTTTGCAAATAACACATCACCATAATCTAAATAAGGCAGGATCATTGACTTATAGATACACAATTTTGCAGGTAGAGACAAATACTGACCAACCTTAGCAAACATACTTAATTTGTGGGATACAGTGCCAATCACAGTATTTAAATGCTTAGAATAAGAAAGATGTGAATCAAGTATAATACCCAAATATTTGTAGTGATTTACAAAATCTAAAGGTAAGTTGTCTATATATAATCTTGAACATTTGGTATGCTTCAGTCGGTGACGAGAGCCAAATAACATAGTTTTGGTTTTCTTTACATTCAGAGATAGTTTGTTTCTCCTACACCAAAGTATGATATTATTGAGATCTACTTGTAGAAGATTTCTAGAGTTGTTAATACAATGTGAGGAGATAGAAATGGCAGTGTCGTCTGCATACAGAAATACATTACAAAATTCACATGATTTAACTAGATCATTAATATAGATCAAAAATAAGGTCGGGCCTAAAATCGACCCTTGTGGGACACCACAAAACACATTTCTAACATTGGAAGTAGTATTATTTAGAAGAGTACATTGCTTTCTATTTAACAAATAATTTTTAAACCAAATTAGGTTCTGACCAGAAAGTCCAACATATTCTAATTTCTGTAATAAAATTTGGTGATTGACAGTGTCAAAGGCCTTCTGGAAGTCCAGATATGCCACTAATCCTACTTGTTTATTGTTAAGTGAATCATACAGTGTATTTGTAAATTTTACCAAAGAGTTAACAGTAGAATTATTTTTCCTAAACCCACCCTGAAATTTATTCAAAATTTTGTTTACTTCAAGGTACTCCATTAATCTTTTGTTTACAATTTTTTCAGCAATTTTACCTGGTAAAGGGAGTAGTGATATGGGACGATAGTTTGAAACCATGGATAAATCACCAGATTTTGGAAGAGGTATCACAGTTGCGCATTTCCATGAGTCAGGAAAGATACCAGTGGATAATGATTTGTTCAGTAGAAATGTAAACTCTGTAATAAGAATACTAAGAGCATCCTTCAAAATTCTAGATGACAAGCCAGTTATTGCAGATGATTTGTGTATCTTAATTTCTTTAATAAACTCCAAAATTTCTTCTTCGTTAGTTTGCATATCGTCTAAATTTGATTAATTTATAGCATTAAGACAAATTATATGAAATATATAGGCAATCTTGATTGATGATCAAATAATTTTGATTTCAGAGCTAATTTTGCATCTAGAAACCAGCATAATGATCATGTATGTTAGATCATATCAGGTTAATGACCTGGTGCATGTACAATCCAAAACTCAAGATACTGAAAAACCTGTACCATACTGACAAGATACGTAAAAGGTGTTTTCCTTAACATTTGTTTCAATACCCATCCATGTATCATAATATTTCATAGCATTAAGACCTAATTTATAGCATTAAGACCCAATTTAATTAATTAAGATACCTTATCTGTGAATTTTATTTGAAAACAAAATATCAAATTACTGTTCCAAATGGCATATAATAGAAAACGTTTTTTTAGATAGGGTACTTTTTAGACAGTGGTGCCACCTGTATGCTAATTTTATGTTGTTCTACAACGTTGTGGCAACGTTGTGTCAAAGTTATGGAAGTAATGTTGTCATAAAGTTGTGTAAATGACGTTTTTACAACGTCATATTGAAATGTTGCAAGTATGTTTCAAGAAAACGTTGTTAAATATGTTGTGACAACGTTGCTGCCATGTTTCCCTTGAATGTTGTGAAAAAGTAATGTTGCACAACATTGTCTAGCCGTTGTGTCTTTGCTGGGCAGGTTATATGTTGCCTGCTGGTAAATCACAATGTGCACACATTGTGAAAATCAAACGTTCATACAATGTGATAGAAAAAACGTGCAAACAACGTGATATTATAACATTGCTATCATGTTGTGATGTAACATTGTACTTTGAGGTTGTGGCAACGTTTCTGGGAGGTACTACCACAACATTACCAAAATACAACTTAACTGCAACGTTGCATTTACGTTGTGTGTTTGCTGGGCCTTGGCCTCCAGGCAGGTGTCAACTTTACATGTCATCTAAAGCTCATGATTCTACCTTAATAGTTCAGGAAAGTCACTGACAAAATAGGGCGTGGATGGCATCACATTTTATTTACCTTTAAATTTTTCCATTATCAATTGCAGTTTTAATGATGACAGTAAATACCCTTCAACGAAATAATTGACTTTTCTCTTCACCTAAAGACCATGATTCTGCCTTTTATAGTGTCAGGAAAAGCAATGACAAAATAATGTGTGAATGACATCACATTTAGTTTATCTTTACATTTTTCCATTATCTTTATGACAATTCTAAATGCAATTTGAATGTAAAGGTGATTATATGAACTTAGATTAGACCAGTCAATCTTTATTTATTTTTCCTAACATTTAAGTGATTTGTAATGCTAAGTAAATATCAAAGTTCGTGCAGTGTACACTCAACCAAGCCCCAGCATGTAGATAAGTACCCTGAACATGAGATAGAGACGAATATGTTCCAAAGGTTACTGGTGTATATCAATCATCTGATCTATGTCCCATATCTCTCTTACTGGTACCAGTTAAATTATGGAACACAGTAATGATGATGGGAATGCCGTACATCTCAATGACTATGAGTAGCATGATGGAGTCGCTGGCGTGCATAGTCAATGCTACTAAGTAGGTCAGTAGGTCACTACAACCGAGTTTAGGTCTTAAATAGGTTCATAGACTAATAGAGAGTTTGAATAATTAAGTCATTACGACCTACTTTTAAAATTAGGTCACGAGAGGTCAGAGGTTATTTAGCTATTTATAATTAGGTCAGAGGTCAGAGGTTAGAGAATATATGTCAGAAATATTAGAAATCAGGGGCACTGAGAAAACATGTCATGGGAAGAGAGCGTGGAACGACGTGGAGACCGGAGGCGGTAAGGCCGGAGGTGTGCACGTCATTCCTCAACACTCTCTTCCCATGACATGAGGTCTCCACCTCATTCCAAAACAGTCCTCCCATGGGTTGCGCGCACCGCCCCTTTGCAATTTTTATCACTTCTATTATTACTATTCAATTCGATTATATCTACTTTATGTCTATGTATTCGCTTTAATATGATTTTTGATAGAGTTTTGTGTTCATATTCATTAAATGATATTCGTATAGAAAACACAACATATAAAATTCATTTACAAGTTTTATTCATTAGAAACATATAGAAACATATTTACATTGTCACAGATACATGGTGTAATCTTTTATTTACATTGAAACTGTTCACAAAGTGGTGATGCAGTATATAATACAAATCATTTACATTGTTGGCATAAGAAAACTTTGTTTCCATTACCTGGGAGTAAACAAATTAAATAATGGGAACAGTTCCGGGCAAGCGTCCTTATCTTTGGCTGTTTCAATTTCTCTTTGTTCCATGTGTGAGTGTATACATATGTGTGCTGTGGATTTCTGACAGATTTGGCAATGGTAGGGTGAAAGAGAGACTGTGCTTTGAAAAAGTTACAGTCTACTTCAGTCGCTAACACATTGTGACCGAAAACAGGATTCATTTGTACCTGGTATGAAAAGAAATTTTCAATGGCCTGAATGTAAATTGATTTTAGCTCGCAATGTAGTTGTATACATGTAAAACAGAACAAAGGACCAACAAAAGTGAGATCGGAATCACGGGTTCGACATTTACAAAAGGCCTGTGAAACGGCTGTCACTTTATGTTGCTCAATGAAAACCATAAGTGTTTTTACACTGTTGACGGTGTACCTTGTAGTAACTCTGAAACATGAGTCCTGATGGTGCTGATACACCGCCAAACAGTAGTCCTTGTGGTTATCGCCGTTGATAAGCTGGCTCGTTGCGATGTTATATCCATCCCACATAGCTTCTGTAAAAGTGGGACAGGATCGCATCGTACCAGTGGTGTGGTCTACAGTACTAACATGGTGTGGTTTCAGATAAAAGTCGCTGTACTGTGCGGGGATAATCTCCCAAAAGAAATATACACTACATCCGCAAAGTACAGCGACTTTATAATTTTTTGGCATAAGGCGAAAGTTAATGTCTGCTGATGGGTAGTGAGAGTCGACAGTACTATCCGGAGATTCAGGTCGTGACTCAGCAATATTGAGGAATGATAAATCGAGACCCCAACTAAGTGTGGCCTCGTTATCATTAATTTTGTTGATGAAACATTGCTTGCCAAATCGATTAAAAAATCCGAATAGTTGCTGTCACTCATATTGAAAGCTGTAATATAGTACTTGAACTATGTAATATACGTTTTTACACTGGCTACACTAAGCAACTAGTTGAATAAAATATGGGCATCCAGTTCTTTTTGTAGTATTTACTATTTAGTATGTACTAAGAAAATAACTGGTAGTGGGTAGACACCTGAAATTTCTCTGTGATTCGCTGAGATTTTCGCTGGCGGGAGTTCTACCCTAGATAAAGCCATGCATAAAGCCATGCATTTTTTTTGTCTCTATGTGACATATTGTATAATTTTTTATTTTTTTTATTTTTTTTTTTTAACTTTTTAAGTTTTTTTTATTTTTCTTAGACAATTATTTTGCTTTTTTATATTTCAAGCATTTTTTCCTGTCTCTATGTGAGATTTTTTATGATTTCATTTTTTTACTTTTATTATAATTTTTTAAAAGTTTTTTCTTTTTCTTAGACAACTATTTTCTTTTTTTATATTTCAACTTTTAAATATTTTTTTTTAAAGCAGTTACATAAAATGATATGTACAGGCTTAATTGTTCTTTATTTTTTATATATTTTTTATATTTTATATTTTATATTTTTTTTTTGGAGTATTTTACATCATAAATGATATATTTCATAGTTATAAGTCTGTTATATTTTCAGAATTAAAGAATATTTACAACATGATTGCCGAATTCCTAGATATCTAAGGGTATCGTGCTCACACCGTCTTCACAAGTTTTTCTTTTTATATATTGATAACTTAATCCTGTCTTTTTCTGTTTGTATGTTATTATATCATGATCTACAACTTTGAATCCAGTGTTAACGGCGTCCATTGTGATTTGTGATTCGAGTACGGTGTTAAAGGATTCCATGTCAAGTATGTTTTGTTTCTGTATGACACCTTTACAGCTAGTTTTCTTTTCTTTTCCATGACCGCTATAACATTTTGAATTTAGTGAAGTCATTTCATCCCCTTCCCCTACAATTTTGAATAGTCCTGGGGTCCGTTTGTTGTATTTTTCTCTTTCTTTACAGCATGGTTGTGCTAGCCATGGTAGGTTATTTGTTTTCGCTATTATATATTGTTCTCTGTGATGTTCATTATCACAAGATTCTGATGGTAACCATAAGTGCCGTTCTCTATAATAGGCTTCTCTTTTTTCTGGAATTATTAATTCATCTAAAGTCTGTGCGCTGAGTGCAAAATACAGACTGTCTGTATCCATTTCACAGAGTTCAAAGTCAGATTCTTCGATGTATTTTGATAAGAAGTCGTAGTAAAATTGTAACATTTTCTGTTTGGCATATTGATATACCATGAAACTTATTTGAACTGGAAGGTCGTATATTATTGACGTAGGGAGTGATGAGACTTCACATGTATCTTCACATAAGTCTTGGACATCTTGTACTGTCCAGTGAAGAGCTATTCTAGCGGCTTTTTCTGGTGACATATATTGAGTGTTTGTGAAGTTTTGTTTGTTACAAATCGTTTTTCCATATGAACTGTTTCCTAGGAGTTTGTAGAGGTCAGAGAGAATTTTACAGTCAGGGTTTTTGTCTCCTTTTCTACGTGCCTCTCTTACTTGATCAACAAATGAGAGAAATGATTTCTGTGGTATGTATTCAACTAGTATGTGAACTTTTGTTACGATTAAGCCGTTTTCTAAATACCATTTAAGTAGTGGTGAACCTAATAAAATATTTTTTGCAAAATAACTCCCCATCAATTGACGTTGTGGTCTTTTCACTCTATCGTTCTTTAATAGATGTTGTTTCATGTGTTCTCCTACATCATCTCTTGACACCATTGTATTTTTGAAAATGGGTGTCATTTCTTCAAACTTAAAATTAAGGTGATCAGGTGTGTGTATGTCCACCGATACTAATCCAAAAATAGTTCCATTTTTTACGCCGTTTATTATATCTATTTCAGAAAGGTTATTGTGTGTGTTTGGAATCGGTATGCTCCACAGTGATTTACATGCTATAACACTGTTGTTGTTATTCTTGTCTTTGTTCCAGTCACACTCGTATTTCTCAATGACAGTATAACCTATTAGTTCTAGATACAGTGTTGTTTTAAGAGTTTGTCAACATCTTTCTGACATTAGTTTACAACATTTATCAGTAGAGAGAGTGTTTTTATTCATGTGACACGCGTGCCCGTGCCAGTAGCAACCGTGAAATTGATACACGTTTTTTGTATCTGGAACCAGACCGTCCACTCGAACTCTTGTTGTACCCACACAAACTTCCCCATGGTTATAAGCATGTAGTATTTTAACTTTGTCTGTAATCTCTCAAAACCACAACCATTCTGTTGCAGCGCGACTGACTTTTTGAGATTGTTCAGGTTTGTAATTGTTATTACTTCTGCGGACTACAAAGTACCCAGTACAGTGTTCTTCACCCATACATTTAAGGTAAAGACTGTTTGCATCTACTCCTATGATATGACGGCACACTTTACTTAATGGACCGAATGATCTTCCTCGTATTCGTGTCACCCCTGCTTTTTGATGTCTATGAAATATAATCCATGGACCACCTACCAAATCGCTTCTAACTAATTTGTGTACATCTTTGTCTTCCTCTGAGAATATAATGTAAGGAAGAGTGTTTGATGGTGTGTTATCAAATAGAAATTTTAGCATAAGTCCTGGAAGAGTCAGACCATCTTTGAACATATCTATTCCTCTTTCACTGAAAAATTTCATGTGTTGGTTTATAGCTTTGACAAAAGGTTCTACATCTTTGTTATTGTAATATATTAGGTAATCTCTGAAAGTTGTCATTCTATTATCTTTCCACACTTTCTTGCACTTGGCATAGTCTTCCGCTGATATGGAAGTACCCGTAAGTGAACTATAGAAAGCTGAGCGAGGCGGAAGTTTTAAGTTCCCTAGTTTTCTAGTTGATGTCATCCACTCATATGGAAAGAACCCTTTACTTTCATCTTGTAGGAAAGCTTTTAAATAGCTAGCATAGGAGTATCCGGGAGCTAGATAATTTAACATGTCTAAATAAACACAGTTTTCTGTGTAGACAACTATGTATTGATTGCTCCTTTTTATGGTTTTCATCTCAGCTGTTTGCTTCTTGGCATAGAAGGAATGGAAATCTCTCTTTATTAGATTTAAGTCATAGCGACCAGAATTGAAACCAATGACAGGTACTCTGTAAATACAGTTCATAAGACGAATTTTGATTTTATCTATTCTGTGTGAGGTTTTATTACTACCCTTTTTTCCTATGCTTTTCATTAGTGATTTAGGCACTTTTTTTCCTTCAGCAATCTCGTTTTTCTTTTGTTTTATCATGTCAGAGAAACGTGTTTCTACAAGAGGTCCTATTTTTTTTAGCTAAATTTTGTATGTAATCCAGTATGTCGTGAACTATTTCATCATTTTCTCCATCACTTTTTTCTTATGAAACAAACTGGGTTTTCCCACTCTGGAAAGTCACTTGCTACACTAGATGAAAGTGGTACATGATGTGATTCGACTACCGTGTTAGTTGTCTGAACATCACCTTTTGTTTTGTGAGAAAATTAACTTTCGAAATCATACACAATTTTGTATGGATATATTCGAAGTTCAGCTGGTACTTTTATACCTAACTCCTCCAGTCTATCAAATACAGATGGTTTGTTTTTGTAAATACCACCTTTGTAGATGAATTTAACTTGAGTACAGTTGCTTTTAATGTTAGTGTGTTGCCTAAGATTATACTCTGTTTCAAAGAGTCTTCTACACTTATGACACATGTGGAACTGGGAATATTTATTTAGGTCGTTTACTAGACTGAAGTGATGGTCGTATAGATTTAGTGTCATAACTTTAGACTCATCTTCAACACTCATTAAATTTCCCTTTATACATTTTAATGTACAAGGTGTTCCCCTTTTGATTTTTCTTTTCTTGGAAGTGGTACCCTTTTTAGGAATGAGTGAAAACACTCTTATCATAATGTTGTATTTGGCTTCTATCTCGGTCAGTGCCTTAATTGAAATGCCTCTGAATGTTACTTTAGTTTCATCAGGAAAACATTCTTGAAGTAGTCTTTCACAATGAGATGTGTTTTTGAAAAGAAAATACAACAGACATCTAAAAAAACACAGATAGTCTTTGTACACCCGTTTGCCCTTTGCATTACGATGGAAATGATGTAACCCCCGTCTACGTAGGAAATTCGGAATTGTATCCAATTGACCTATTAATCCATCCTCTCTACCTTGAACTCTTACTATGTGGATGTTTGCATTTACATTACCCACTAGTCTCCAATTTGTGTCAGCTCTATTGACACTCCATTATTTATCCCGTAAAAAACTTATTACATCTTGCAAGTCAGAATAATTTTTAATATGTCTGTAATTGCTTTGTTGTTCGTGCTCTAACCAAAATAAAGAGGAGTTATTCACTGAAGGATGATAATACATAACTTCTCGATCTTCTGTATAAATCTTACCTCCAAAACATCCCGTATCACTGGGACAAGATGGCGGACTAGGTTGTAGGTGAGCAGGGGGGCTCCACCTAAAACTTCTGTGTATCCCGTATTATCAGTGCCTATGTGTACCAAAAAGGATTTCCAACTAACTATGAACAATCGTGGATTTGGATTTACGGACTGACGTGCACAGTAAAACTCTGGATACTGTGTTAGACCAGAAGAATAGTATCATGACGGGGAACAAAAGAAAACGCGGTAAGACCAAGGCGTTGGGCCCATCGGTAAGCACTCGTGCAAGTTCACAACAACAAACAAAGGTAGGACAAGCTTCATCTCCTACTAATGAACTGATCGTCACACCTGTATCACCTACAAGTATGACTCAATCACAGAACACGTCATTCTGTTTTGATGATAGTAGTTCTTTGTCTTCATCTGACAGATCACCAGACCTCAAAAAAGCCAGGAGCATGAACGATATTGATAAACATGTTGCTTTGTTGGGCCTTGATGACACTAACCGCTCCCATTCAATGAATGTTCTTGATAATGTACAAAGTGATACGGCGCCTAAAGGCATGAGTAACGATCTGAGTACCGTCCAAAGCACCCTATTATTGTTGACACACTCAATGCAATCATTATCTAGCAATGTCAGTGACATAAACAACAACATGGTAAAGAAGTCGGATCTGAATGCTCTCCAATCACAAATCGACTTGAATAAGGCCGAGATCGGCATAGTCAAGCACAACACACATAAACGAATCGAAGGTGTTATCAAGACTGTTGCCAGTAATGTGCAAAAGCTACATGCGTTGATCAATGATCTGCAAGCCAAACTGGAAAAACAGCAGGCAGAAATAAACCAAATAAAATCCACATGTGCCAACTCACTCCCGAGAAGTGAAGCTTCCAAGTTATCTTATGCAGGAGCTCTCAATACGACCAACAAAACCCAACCAACCAAGGCCCATGTGAATGATATGAGCTCAAAAAGAAAAGATCGACACACACCGATGAGAAATAATCTCATTATCGAAGGTCTGCATGATGAGGGTGATGACAACCTGATGATGCAGGTAATAAGCATCTTTTCGCACATTGGCATCTTCTTCATCGAAGAAGACTTTGCAGCAATATACAGGATCCAGCGAAGAGACCCTGACAGTATGAACCCTGGCCCAATAAAAGTTTGTTTCAACGATTTCCGGGCAAGAGATGAGGCACTCAAAATCAAAGGTCGGCTGCGACTATATGAAGAAACTAGTGAGATCTGGATAAACCAAGACGAACCCATTGAAACAAGGAGATCCAAAGGGAAGGCGAGAATTATAATCTCATACGCCCGAAAGCAAGGAGCCACTGCTTTCCTAACTCATAATGGGGTTAAAATAAATGATTTATCCTACACTTTCGACCAACTTGAGGATGTACCTGCTCACCTCAGACCCCCGCCGTCCCTACGATTACCTGTTAGAGTGCCCGTGTCAGCTGTGGCGGATCAACAGAATCAAACAGAACGACACACCCCTGGCCACTCAAACAATCAACCATCCGAGACGGCCAGTGCCACTATGGGTGTACCCGTCTCTATAGACCCTGTTCAAATGAAGGCACGCAAGGGCCCATATAATAAGCAAAATCCCAAGGTATGCACAACCACTTGTGGCCTAATATTCAGTGGCCCAACGGCAATCTACTCCAATCTGTATAGAAGGAAAGTCGTATATAAAGGGAAGACATATAATTCCAATGAGCAAGCCATCATGCATTGCAAAGCCACTGTCTCAAACCGCCCAGATGTAGCAGAACTAGTAATGAAAGAAACTGATACATATAAGATCAAACGCCTTGGTGACAGCATCCAACACTCAAAGGAATGGAACCAAATAAGAGATCACACTGTGGCTGAGATAAACTATGAAAAATATCGGCAACACGATGACCTAATGGAGGAATTATTGTCCACGGGAGATATTCCCATCATCGAGGCTTCCACGAGTTCCCATTGGGGTGGAGGTGAACGCTACGAGTCGGTTGTGTACGATCTAAATACCCAGAAAGGTGGTAAAAAAATGGGATTCATATTAGAAGACATTCGTCAAAATGCACGAAGCCTCCTTAAATGGAGACGCTAAACGTCTTGGCGTTGCTATTGGAATCGGGCCTATTGTATTCTGGCACGACTCAGTTAGCTGGCACGCGCACTGCTGCTCTAGCCGGCAACACGAGGGGACGTGTCACTGTCCACTGAAAATGGCCCGAGAAATAATCATTCTTACTGACTCACGTGGTCGAAACTTGAAGCATTACTTCCAAGATGACATGAAGGCCATCATTGAGGTACGTTTTTACCCTGGAGCTACCCTGTCTGTTATCAAGCAAAAGTTGTACGATCTTGCTAGCTGTCCCCCTGCTGAATCAATCTATATCATGGCGGGGATCAATAACATAACCCGCCTTGACCAATCTTCACGTGCAGTGTATCTCAGGTTTTTTGACCTTGAAACCATAGTTGATGATCTACTATCACAAATATGGAATCTTAACGACGTGTGCAGATGCCTTTTTCCTAACACACCAATTGTGTTCTGCCAAATTTATGGCTTGGATGTCGGTGTGTACAACGGCTATGATTCCCAATACTGGTATCAACCATTGCTTGACACTGCTATTCGGTATATTAATGAGGGAATTAACGAGCTGAACTTGCTCAATGGCCTCTTCACTCCTAGAACAGCAAACCCAATACACCGATACGTCAAGAAGAGGAGGGAGTACTACCCGCTATATCACAGACTGGTTGATGGGTGCCATCCGTCTGAAGAAACCCAACATCACGTGGCCCACTGTCTGCAGAAGACGATGAGAAGCAATAGGGAAGTGAACTATTATTATTATTATCATTGAATGATCCCTGCCTAAACGTGAACTGAAACTATATGTATTTGACAGGCTAAACTCAGTACTGTCAATACTAGCAACTTATACTTGAATTATAAACGGGACAGACTAAACTCAGATCTGTCTCTTTTTTTTTTTTTTTTTTTTCCTCTCGTTTTTTGTTTTGGTGGATGCCCCCCTCAATCCACCCTACTTGATATACTTAATCTATCGTTCTTTTGCTTGTGTGCACCTTTGGCCTGTGGCCTGGACATGTTGTAACTATCAAATATGGTAGTGTTACTTGTCCGCTGAGTAATCCGTGTCAAAACGTATTATCCAGTATTGCACTTTGGTTTGAGTTACTGTCACTTAGTTTAGGTGTTTTTTTTTGTGTGTTTTTTTTTGTGTTTTTCTTTGCGTGTGTGTTATGTGTTATGTGATATGTGAATCAATTCTCATTACATATACTGTGCATAACCATGTCCTTGACAGCTGAAGATTTGAACTTCATAAAGGGGTTTAAAATTGTGCATATTAATGTTTGTAGTCTCTATCCTAAATTAACACAAATTCATTATTTGTTTAATAATGTTGATATTTTGGCATGCACAGAAAGCTGGCTTCACGAACTGTATACAGATGATATGATCAACATTCCAAACATGACGCACTTTAGATTGGACCGCAGTGCAGGCCATGTAAATGGTCAGTGCAAACGGAGAGGGGGAGGCATTATTTGTTATGTGAAATCGCACATGGCAACACAATATGGCCTTGTTTCAGACTTTACATTCGTAAACAGACACATTGAAATTTTGATGTTACAATCTAAATTTGAGATTAAATTAAGAAACATGATAATTTGTGTTGTATATCGACCTCCTGATGGTGACGTTGATGAGTTCTTTAAGGTACTTTACGACTTAAATGATTCTGCCTTTGTCTTGGATAAAGAAGTATGGATTCTTGGTGATACTAATATCAATCTCTTAAAGCGAGGTAGTCCTAACACCAAATCCCTCTTTGATTTCAGTAGGTACACATGTCTGAAACAAGTCATCCAAGACCGCACTCGATTTAATAATCGCACAGAGAGCTGCATTGATCATATATTTACTAATACATCATACCTTATGGCGAGTGGTGTTATACTGGACACGATCAGTGATCACTCACCTGTCTTTGCACTTAGAAAGAAAGCACGTCAAGTAAGGACCTTTGTGAAATCCAAGGGTAGAACTTATAAGAATTATGATAAATTGACTTTGCAGAATCTGCTTATCCACAAAAACTGGATTTCTTTCTTTAATACTGATAACGTTAATACTAAATGGCAGATTATCTTTGACTACATTAAGGCTGAAATCGATATCATGTGTCCTATTAAAATTATTAAAATCCGACAAGAAACTGCGCCCTGGGTTTCACAAGAAATTCTTGAGTTAATCATGGATCGTAGTAATTTGTATCGCCAAGCTCGGTCAAGTGGTGACAATGAGGACTGGCTTGCCGCACATTCTCTAAAAAATAGAATTAATCGCATGGTCAACTGCACAAAAGAGGAATATGTTAAACAACTTTTGAAAGATACATCGGGTGATCATAAAAAGTTCTGGAGGAAATTAAACGATTTCAGGAAAGGTGTTAATAGTGATGCTAACTTAAATGTCAAAATTGATTTAGAGAATTGTGATTATGATGAAGGTCTTTCAGATGCTGATAGGTTAAACTCTTACTTTGCCAATATAGGCATGCAAATACAAAATTTGTGTCCGATAACTCCATGTGCATTGCACGTACCAAGATTTGAACCAGAGTCTGAAATTACAGCCAACGACTTGTTAATCACCAGACGTGAACTGAAAGAACTTGTTTCAGACATTGATGTACACAAGGGTTCTGGAATTAATGAAATCCCGACCTTTATATTACGTGACAGCTTTGCTGTATTAGAAGACCAGCTATTAGACTTGTTTAACACTTCAATTAGTACAGGGGTTTTCCCGGATAATTGGGCAGTAGCATGCATTGTGCCAATACCAAAAAACGGAGATTTAAGCAGGGCAACTAACTGGCGACCTATTTCGATCTTACCGTTACCAGGTAAGTTATTGGAGAAACACATCTGTAAGGTCTTCACTGCATTTGTAGAAAATAATAATTATATTTCATCACGCCAGTTTGGGTTCCGACGTGATAGTTCAACTGTGGATGCTGTAATGCAACTTATCAAATTTATCACAGAAGAGATTAACGAGCATAAATTTGTAAGTGCAGTATATATAGATATGGCCAAGGCATTCGATTCCGTTAATCATTCGTTATTACTTGGCAAACTCGAAGCGTTGGGGACAAATAGGAAGCTCCTGAAGTGGCTTGACAGCTACCTTGGAAACCGCAAGATTATGACTAGATTCCATAATCACATCTCTGATCCCAAGCCTCTTAGATCTGGTGTGCCTCAAGGGTCTGTCTTAGGACCCCTGTTGTTTAATTTATATATAAATGAAATCATCACTTGCACCATCAGTGGCACTAGCAACATGGTGTTATATGCTGACGATGTAGTTATCTACTCGTCGGGATATGATATGACTACTACGTCACTAGCATTGCAATCAACTGTTGATTTAGTTACTAACTGGTGTAATTCAAATAAACTGCGTGTTAACCCTCTGAAGTCCAAGGTATGCACTTATGGCACTCGTTCTATGTTAAATGGTGCTCGAGTAAACCAACTAGTAATCTCTATAGGGCAAGATGTGCTCCCAAATTGTAGTACTTATACGTACCTGGGAGTAATCCTGGATGAGTGTTTATCTATGAAGCAGCATGTCAACTCAATTACTAAAAGGTTTGCACAAAGGATTTTCAAACTTGCTAAACTGCGAAAGCATCTTGATAAGTCCACTCGTATCTGTTTGTATAAACAAACTATCCTGCCGATTGTGGAATATGCTGACATTGCCCTATATCTCTGCAATAATCATGATTTAGACAAATTACAGAGACTGCAAAACCGAGCACTGAGAATATCATTAGGTTATGCTAATCCACTAGAGATTTCGACCGAAAATCTGCATCTTGAGGCCAAATTAGATCTATTGAAAACGCGTCGAATGCAACACTTGCTCACTGTCATGTATAATCAAAAGGGCAAATATGCCTATCAGCTGTCATCATTAAATCACAATACCAGATCCTCCGACACACCGCGTTTTATGGTAAACAAACCCAACCTTCGAATCTACCAACATAGCCCTTATTATATTGGAGCTGAGCTTTGGTTGAAAGCTCCGCACCAATTGAAAAAAACAGAGGATAAAAACACCTTCAAAAAGGGAATAAAGTTCTGGACCAGGTCATTGCATGTATAGCTGGCTAAGGCATATGCATTCCTATCAGCCATATTTTATGTTCAACTCATTCTGTATGTGATACTCGTTGGCAGCATAACCTCATGACTGCCAACCCTCGAGGTCAGGGCCCAATATAGTTTACCCTGCTACTCATGTCATAATATTTATATACATTATATGTTGGCAGCATAACCTCATGACTGCCTGCTGTTATGATTAGTTATCCACTTATTTAGCCTTGTAATTAGTTGCGCTGAAACCGCAATGAAGCAATTATATTTGTATGGCAGCATAATCTCATGTGAGCCATTATTGGTATTGATATTCATATACTGCAGTTATGTCACTGTTGACTTCACCGTGAATTTGTTTGTTGTTAAATACCTACATGGAAGATCACTCATGTGAATGTGGTTTAATAAATAAAAAAAAAACAAAAAAAAAACAAAAAAAAAAACACCTCCAAAAACAAAAGCAGTCACCATCAGAAGGGATCACCTATCCCCGATAACCAGACAGAATCGATTTGGTGTACTAGCAGACCCTAAGGGGATGACAGTGCTACAAAAACAGACAAAGAAAAAATGAATAACACTCAAACAATCATACAGTGGAATTGCAGAGGCATCAGGGCCAACAGGGAAGATTTGGAGCTGCTCTGCACCGAAGTCCGACCTGTAGCCCTATGCTTGCAAGAAATAAAAACAACAAACCATGACCACTTAAAAATGAAACAATACCATCATTACTCAAAAATTCCCGAAGAACATGTCCCTGCCGGAGGAGTAGCCATAATGGCCGAAAGAAACTTCCCTCAACAAGAGGTTTCCTTGGACACAACCCTCCAGGTAGTGGTTGTTCGAATAACAATAAACAAACCACTTACACTGTGCTCTGTCTACATACCACCAAGACAGAAAGTCACATATAATGATCTTTCAGCACTGATCTCTCAGCTGCCTCCTCCGTTTGTAATCATGGGTGACCTCAATCCTCATAACCAGATATGGGGGTCCCACAAAATAGATGTGAGAGGCAGAGCAATTGAAAGAATCATAGATCGGAAATCCCTCTGCTTGTTCAATACCAAAGTTCCAACATACCACCATCCTGGAAGTGGAACTTACTCGTCCATTGATTTAACACTCTGTCATCATTCCATCTTTGCAGAGTTTCAATGGACAGTACATGAGGACTTATGTTGAAGCGACCACTTTCCCATCCTCCTGCAGACAAGAAAAATGAAAATAGAGACAGGATCCCAGTGTGGAAGACACATAAAGCAGATTGGGATTGCTATCAAAACCTCTGTAAAGTGTCCTTCCTACCCTGGGAACTGGCATGCGAGAAAGAAGATCCAGTGCAATACTTCACAGAGACATTGCTAGAAGTAAGTGCGCTGTCTATACCAAAAACATCAAAACATCCCCCAAAAAAGTCTCAACCATGGTATGATGATGAATGCCAAAAGGCTAGAAAGGAGAGAAAGAGAGCACTGAGAAAGTTTAATAGTAACATCAGCGCTGAAAATATGCATGCATATTTACAAGCCCGTGCTAAAACAAAATTAACATATAAGACTGCTAAACGAGAGTCCTTCCGAAACTTCATCAACTCTCTTTCCAGATCTACCCCAATGAGGAAAGTATGGAAAGTGGTGAAGAAGATGAATGGTCACTCTACCTCAACAGTCCACCAGTTGAAGGTCGGAAACGAAACAAAAGAAACCAAGGAGGAAATAGCAAACACCTTAGCTGCATATTTCTCCACAGTCTCCTCTGAGGAGAACTGTAGCGAAACTTTCCTCCGACACAAAAAGAAGAAGGAAAACACTGAACTTGACTTCACATCCACCAACAGGGAGAAATACAACAGCATCTTCTCCCTTGAGGAGCTGAAACATGCCCTCCATCAGTCAAAGTCTTCTTCTCCTGGACCTGACACTGTTCACTATGACATGCTGAAAAAACTACCAGAAGAACAACTCAAACTACTACTAGAGTTGTACAACAACATATGGGTAAACAGAGATTATCCGAGCTCTTGGGCTGAAGATACTGTGGTCCCTATCCTGAAAAATGGGAAAACCAAGAGTGATCCCCAGAGCTACAGACCTATTGCTATGACTACCTGCCTTTCCAAAACCATGGAAAGAATGGTCAACAACAGGCTGACTTGGTATCTGGAATCTAATGATCTCCTAAACACCTACCAGTCAGGTTTCCGCCAACTGACCACCTTGTTAGGCTAGAAAGCTATATAAGAGAAGGATTCGCCAACAAAGAACATGTGGTGGCTGTCTTTTTTGACCTCGAAAAGGCATACGACACGACATAGAAACATGGCATCTTACAAAATCTGCAGGAAATGGGACTGCCTGGCAGACTGCCCACATTCATTTCCAATTTCCTTGCCAACCGAACATTTAGCGTACGTCTTGGTACCAAACTGTCGCGGAGAGTCGACCAGGAAATGGGTGTTCCCCAAGGCTGTGTCCTCTCTGTGACATTGTTTGGTGTACAAATTAACAGCATTACAAAGTCCCTGCAGAAAGACCTTAACTGCTGTCTCTATGTGGATGACTTTGTCATATGCCACCGATCGAGACAAATGACAACTATAGAAAGAAAACTACAACAGGCAGTGAATCTCCTTGACAGATGGAGTACTGAAAATGGTTTCAAGTTTTCCACCACCAAACTACATGCGTTCACTTCTGTCGTAGAAGGGTGTGTGTGGAAAACCTGGCACTCTGCCTCAAGGACACTGAACTGCCTATAGGGGAGGAGGTGACGTTCTTCAAACCTCACATTGAATATTTGATGAGAAAATGCCTAAAGGCCATGAATCTCCTGAAAGTACTGTCCAACACAGAATGGGGTGCTGACTGAGAGATCCTGCTGACCCTGTACAAAGCATACATCCAGTCAAGGCTGGATTATGGTTCTTTGATATACCAGTCAGCAGGGAAATCCTACTTGGACAGACTAAACCCCATTCAAAACCAGGGCCTACGAATATGTCTTGGCGCTTTCAGAACATCACCAGCCAAAAGCCTACACGTGGAGGGCAATGTTCTACCTTTACATTTAAGGAGGGAAAAATTGTCCTTACAATATGCAATAAAGGTCAAAGGTGACAAGAGAAACCCAACACATGATACCATATTCTGCACACATAACAGCGAGTTGTTCCGGGTATATCCAAGGGTGGCCAAACCATTTTCTACCTCTGCTAAATCTGTGATCAGAGAAGCAGAGATACCCTTGAACATCATCAGAGAAATAAGACCACCCAAGAACCCACCATGGTCCCAGAGTAAACCTGTGGTCATCCTGGAACTATGCAATAACAAGAAGAACGAAACCAACCCCTCTGCTTTCAGGAATGAATATGGAGCCCTGAAAGACCAATACAGTGATCATTTCCCCATCTTCACTGATGGCTCTAAAGAAGGAAATAGAGTGGGTTATGCAGTACATACAGAGTATGGGGACCTGACCGGTGCCCTTCACGGCCAAGCCAGCAATTTAACTGCTGAAGCACGTGCTCTGGCGCGTGCACTAGACTGGATCAAAGTATCAGGACACAGAAAGTTTATCATCTTCTCAGACTCAAAGTCCTGTTTACAAACTATCCTACAACATCAGCCTAACTATCCCATAATCAGAGATATCCAGCAAAGTCACACCAACCTGAAATCGGTTGGCAAAGAAGTGATTTTCTGGTGGCTACCTAGCCACATTGGAATGTCTGGTAATGAAAATGCAGACCAAGCAGCCAAGGGGGCCTTGGCCCTAGATCCTGAGGTTGCTAGAATCCCACACACAGACTTACTGCCACTAAGCAAAACACATTTGCGGTCTAAGTGGCAAAGCGACTAGAACAAACAGGAGAACAATCTTCTACACTCTGTCCAACCCAAATTAGAAGAGAAAAGTGACAAAAGCAAAAGAGAGTGCCTGACAAGGTCAGAACAGGTGAAACTGGCCCATCTTAGGATGGGCCACACCAGGCTGACACATGAACACCTGTTGAAAGGTGAAGTTGCTCCTATTTGTCAACAGTGTAACACCAAACTAACGGTGGAGCACATCATATTGAAGTGTAAGAAGACGGATGATAGTCGCAAGCGGCATCTCCAAAACAGAACATCGATGAAGGACGTGTTTAACAACAACGGAAGTAAAAAGATCCTGCAATTCCTTCGAGAATGCCAACTGATAGATAAAATCTAAGAAAGGATCCAAGAGTCTGGGATCCAGGGGCCACCCTGTGCTCCCAACAGGGTCATCAAAGGCCGGGTGTGTGGTGTCCTTTCTATGGGACATTGCACACTAAAGACCCCTTGCCACTCTTCGCAACGAGTAGGGTATTGCACCCGGTGGCGGGTTTCTCCTAAACCATATCATATATTCGGTCACCGCCCTTGTGGTGTAAAATAAGCTGAAAAGTATTACCTTGTGCAGTCTGGGAAGAACCCATAAGGGTTGGCCGGACGTTAAACTACCCCAACAAACAAACGTTCCTCCATTAAGTCTTTCAAGTAATGCACCTAAAGATATAGCTAGTCTATATTCGAAAACTTGGTTCTGATGTATTTTGTTAATAGCCTCTATTATCTCTTCAACTGCTTCTTTCATGTTCAGAGTTGAGAGTCTGACATTGAAAATTGATTGAACGCTTCCTAGGAGAACTAACCCGTTTGCTATTGACTTAAAGTTTTTAACATAAGTGTCGTGATACCACCAATAACTCCCTATAGTTGACGGCATTACTGTTGTTTCTATATCATACTGTTCTCTGATGCATGTAGGTGAAGAACAGATCACCTTTCCAGAATGTAAAGAAAAATTGCGAGGACGACGTGGCACGTTACACATCGGACAATTTATATTCTGATTCATTTTTCTTATTTTCTACTTAATGACTATATAAAATATTCACTTATGACCTAGCTAGTTATGTAAAAGCTGACTAAATATATTTTGTTTGAAGCTAACTATGTCTTACACTAACTATGAGCTAGGTGATTATATAAAAGCTGACTAAATATTTTTCTTTGAAGCTAGCTAACACAATATCTACAGCTGACCAAGTTGAAGAACAGTGCAGATGGTACGGTGTGCCCCTGGTCTTTCAGAGATGTGTTGTGCACCCCGCCCGAGTTGACCCGTTTCTCCAGCTGTTCCACGTAGTGGCGGGAGCCCAGATGGATCTTGGCCCTCCCCTGGTAGGTGGTGATGATGACCGAAATGTTGTGCGTCTTGTTGATCTGCTGGACGTAAGGCTTAATAGTCGGGATGCCCTGTTCCGCTTCACCTGAGGCACGTTCGTACTGCTGGATGATCGTTTTTGAGGCGTCGAGAAGGTTCTGGAAACCTTTCCTGGTCAGGTTGATCCGCAGTTCGTAGGCTCGCTGAGAGTACTGAATTATGGCGACCTGAAAAATATAAGCACAATTTTGTTTTGAGTTATATGTATAAATTTGCGATCTCTCTCTTTCTCTCATTCTATTTCTATTAACACGCTTATGTATTTAGCTCTGTACTTCTATTCACATTAAATAATTACGATGAAAGTTAACTGTAAATGAAGTACATGTTACCTGAAATAAAAATAATGTTTCTATAATTTAAAATCTTACTTACCCCTACGGGATCAGGTGGTCCATACACGTGGATGCAGGTGTTGTTGTTGCCGTTGAGGAAATACACCTTCTTAGCTTGTGTGATGTAACCGTCCTTGTATTCGGCGTCCAAATCCAGTGGCACGTCTTAGCCTACATCTGTCATATAGCCAGATTGAGTGTCCATGGACGAATCTGTCACGTACCCCCCAACTTCACCAACAACTTAACCGGCGTCTTCTCTCGATGGAAATACTCGGTACTAATCAAAGAATTCATCAATGACCGAATTCCCAGGAGGTGCCTGCTTTAGAAGTCCCCCCTGAGCGGAGGAAGCAGCAGAAGATGTTGAGGTCTTTGAACGAGCAGTCAAACTTCAAGCGTCCCATCATGAGAGTGTTGAGAAGACTCCATCCCATCAGTCTTTTATACAAAAGTTTACTATCAACGTCAATCAAACGTAGGACGGTTTTTCCAATTTTCACAAAGTTTTTGATGAGCGTCGTCCGTTATTTTATTCGTATTTTGTTTTGTTCCCGATAAGCAGATATCACTGAGTACATGGTTCCATTAGTGACGCGACGCGAGAGTCTGACACGTGCACTCCATAACAATTATTCAAAAATTTACATGTATCGGTTTCATTGGAGATACGAATTGTGGTCGTTAACAAAAATGATAATATACGCTCTCAGAGACCCTCTGAGATTCATTTCTAGACTTGTCGCCAATCGCACCAGTCTCACCATGTACATGATCGCACAACCCTCGGTTCAACACCGTGTACCGCTGGCACCCCGCATTGGGAGACCATCTCATTTTCGAAATGAGGTGGTCAATGTGTAATGGTTCTATATTTTCTAGGATAAGCTTCAACTAGTAATATTCAACCAAAGGCAGAAATTTGTCTGAGATCCAGTTTTATTTAACCAAGGTTCACTATAACAAATCTCTTCAAACCAACAAGATAGCCTGACCTGACTCACCAGAGTAGGTGAAGATGGTAAAACACACTCAGGGTTTTGCTAAAAGAAAGTCATAACCATAGAGGTGTTTTACAGGTGTTGTAAAGTAATGCCACTTTGTGGCTTAAAGTACAAAACTTAGGTATGAAATAACATTACATGATTATACAGTATAACAAGTTACACATTTTGATGCGAAAATGAAGATACCCCATGTCATATTTAGAATAATATTAACGAAACACACCCATAATAGATAGTCCAGGAGCCAAATCCTGAAATCAGTCAAAATAAGGATTTACCCTCCGCGGTGAGCCCCCTGGATTTTTTGGATTTTTTTCATCTTATAGCATCCTAGGGACCATGAATCAAGACGGTTCCGAAGAATTTAGGTATGCGAACACTGTCTAATTACGTGATTTGTGCTTAATTAGCAAAAAATGAAAAACGCGTTATTTCTAAATTTCTCTGGAACTATGTAAGATATGATAACATGCTATATGTCATCTGAAGGTAATTTTTTTCCTGATTTTTTGATAAATTGTTTGCTATTGTCATTAATCATGGCAATGAGTAATTAAAGAAAAACTGTTGTTTCAGTCAAAATCATTAGAACTTAAGGATCCATGGTTAAACTCTGGAATTGATAAACCAAGTCCTAGGTATACTTAAAGGGGATCTTTAGGCAGTTTTTAAAGAAGGTTGCATCTGATTTCATTGGAAATATAATATAGAAATCATTTTATGCTGATTAAATTCTAACCGACTACAGGCTCATTCTGCCCTTATAATTCAAAAGGAGAGATGATATCATGAAAATAACACAATATATCCTAAAGAGATGTGGAAATGATAATCACTATCTCCGTAGGCTGGTATTTCAGTGCTTTCACAGCCATTTGGGCACATGTATATAATATGGTAGCTGTTTGGAGAGCATTTTGGATCACAGTGAAAGATGTGTCACAATAAAACTATGGTTTGAGTAAGATTTCTTTCTTCAGTATAATACCATGATAATGTTTCAATTGATTACAAACCGTCTTATTAGGGCCCTTGCATTAAGTTTGTATGCATCAAGGGGGGGAGGGAGGTATGAAAATGTCTGTACGTTCTAGTACAAATCCAATGCATATTTATGAGCAAAGGGGGGTGGGGATCTGAGATTTTTGAAAATGTGTGTACTTATTAAATGGAAGACCCCTTATAGTTCCCTCTATTTCTTGTCTACATAAAGACAAGAATAGCTTGTAGCAGACTCACCCATTACCTGACCCCAATCCAGATTTCTGAGGGTATGCTACTTTAAAGAAGAGATGAATCCCAAAAAGTATGCTGTCATATATCAAAGGTTCTGAATTTAGAAAAGAGTCCTTGTATCAATATGCTAACTGCAAAAAGACCAAGTGTGCTATTTGTTAAACTTGTAAACTTGATAGGTGTGCTACCTCTGCCAAATTGTTGGTTTTAATGAATTACTAGATTACACTCTTGGATTCTAGACCCATGTGCTTATATAAATTAGTAACTTACCTTGACCATACACAAAATGGATATCTTATATGTTATTCTATATATGGATTACTGGTATTAGCAATTTGATATTAAATTATGATCATGGTCACAGTTCATTTCTAAGAGCCAAACTTCCAATCCTCTCAAATTACCAATACAAGTTATGACCAGCCTTTGGTCATGCTTCACTGAGAGTCATCCTATCAATCATATATCCAATTTTTATTAGGAAGTGTACCAGAGGAACTGAGACCTCTGCGTGTGTAAATACATATCAATATCATTGGCGAGACCTTAAACAAATATCAAAACCTAAAACAATACAGAAGTTCCTGATATATCTTTCTATTTCAAAATTACAAATTTTTGGTATAGCCATTACTGGTTTCCCAATACCATCTAGTAGCATTACTACATTGAGCAGCATGTGCACAGTACCCTTGCTGTGGGACCATAACCAAGGCAGTACGGTATTCGGAGAATGTACAAGAGCAACAAATTGCTGTGATTCTGGTTGTAATCTCAAACTTTCTGTTATATAAATCTCAGAAACAACATTATGCCCTTATCAAAATATAACTGACCATTTTCATTTCTCAACTACTATGAACAAGGATCCAGTTTCCCTAACCAACAGCAAGAGACAGCTTATAGTTAGATACTAAGGGAAATGTCAATATGGTAAATGCTCAGAGACCCAAAACTAAGGGAGTCATTATTCAAATATATGAATAATCCTCTAGTTTATGATCAGTTCTTATAATACAACACTGAATACTTAGTCTATAATACAAAAGGGTATAAAGCTAAGTGAGCAATGAACCCATACAGCCTGGAACTGTAAACCCTCTAGTAGCAAAAGGGTAACAAAGTTTAATTTGGCAGATTGGTGGTAGGATGTTAACAAAAGTACAGCAGGTGGTCAGCAATCCCACAGTTTATGGTACACTATATATAGGCCTGCAGTGTGCTGCACCATGGGAGGCTGCCCTTATTACCCAGTTCAGGTCGCTCAGGGCAAAGGCTAGACCTCTCCACCACTGATAAGGTTCTGAAGATCCACTACCTTCATTTTACTGCTGGAAGGCAACATTATCTAAACAGTTAACTTTATCATTTTATCTAACCAGCTGCAGTGATGAACCCCATGATCCTTGTGGAATTATGTGATAAAATTGAATAATAAGACAGTCATAAGTAGCCAAAATTTAAGCCTGCCCCTCTCTCTGAGGGAACCTTTATTAGATTGTAAGCACAGTGTCTTACCAATGGGTTAACTCACACAACAGGGAGATAAGAACCCTAGTCTGCCATCTTTATCATTCCTCTGGCTCTCCAGGCCTCAGGCCTCAGGCCTGTTGTCAGGGTGAGGTAAACATTAGATATTGGGGCCAGCAATTAAAAGAGTATTTAAAAGAGTATTACAGCCTACAACTCCCACTCTCCCTATAGGAACATGCTTTTTAAAGATCGGTGGGTACAGGGGTATGTAATAGAAATTTGCTGCATATTGTCAATGTGTGAATCTTTGGCAATAATTATAAGGAGCCATCCATACCATTTTGAGTAAATAAATCAATGACTATACTAGTTTGATCAGGCAACAAAGATGAGCTTGTCTACAAATTACATGGACACATATTTCTTATTGTAGTGATTTACTTATTTTACAGCTCCAATGTTGTATACAATGGACTAAATGGCTCAAAAAACATTGAAATACCAGCTTAGGGAGACAGTGATAATCATTTACCCATCTCTTTAGGATATATTGTGTTATTTTCATGATATCATCTCTCCTTTTCAAATATAAGTGCAAAATGAGCCTGTAGTCGGTTAGAATTTAATCAGCATAAAATGATTTCTACATTATATTTCAAATGAAATCAAATGCAACCTTCTTTAAAAACTGCCTAAAGATCCCCTTTAAGTATACCTAGGACTTGGTTTATCAATTCCAGAGTTTAACCATAGATCCTTAAGTTCTAATGATTTTGACTGAAACAACAGTTTTTCTTTAATTACTCATTGCCATGATTAATGACAATAGCAAACAATTTATCAAAAAATCAGGAAAAAAATTACCTTTCAGATGACATATAGCATGTTATCATATCTTACATAGTTCCAGAGAAATTTAGAAATAACGCATTTTTCATTTTTTGCTAATTAAGCACAATTCGCGTAATTAGACAGTGTTCGCATACCTAAATTCTTCGGAACCTTCTTGATTCATGGTCCCTAGGATGCTATAAGATGAAAAAAATCATAAAAATCCAGGGGGCTCACCGCGGAGGGTAAATCAGGATTTTCAGATTTGGCTCCTGGACTAAGATGTGAAAAACACTCAAAATGAGTTTCTCCCAAATAACACCAGGGGGAGTCGGTCGCAACACAGTTTTGCACCAAATTTAGAGTAACTAGCAACAACAATACCTAAATAGAAGTACAAACATTTAGATACACATAGGTGGCATAGTTTGGCATAATAAACATGTGTATTAATGCCACAGAAATAGTCTAAAAAGCACTCCAACACCTGCCACATGGCACAGTTTGAATGTGAGTGGGAATTGCATTCCCCAAAACAAGTGTGAGTGTGAGTCACTTTTCACAAAGTGAATGTGAATGTGAATTGCACTCACAGAAGTGAAAGTGAATGCAAGTCACTTTTCACAAAGTGAATGTGAATGTGAATTGCACTCACAGAAGTGAAAGTGAATGCAAGTCACACTCACCAAAGTGAATGTGAATGTGAATTGCACTCACAGAATGAATGTGAAATGTGATTCACATTACTCAAAACTATGTCTATTACACTTCTCCCCTCCCAGAGAAAGATTTTAGCTGGGGAGGCGAAAATCATATGATTAACACAGTGAAACAAAGTTCAGTAACATACATAATTACCACTGAAAATACAAAATAAGTGAATGACATGGTATGAGATAAGCAATATATGATAACAAAAACATAGAAAAATGATAACAGAACGACACAGAACATGTTATGTCACAATAATGATATTACACAATATATTAGGACGCACACACAGTCAGATAACAAGTAATATTAATGCACTCGGGCATCTCTCCTAACGAATCCAATATCAGTCTTTTGATATGGGGTCCACCTCCCCAATGCAGATTACTGCCCTGGAGTTGAGTCTGAGATTGCCTTATCCTGTACTTTGATGGAGTTGCCCTTAGTCATCTGGTCCATAGTAGTGGAATCCAATCCTTTAGGGGAGTGGCCTCTGCCATCCTTTCCTCCGATGTGAATCCTGTCCTGCAGCGGAGTGGCCTCTGCCATCCTTTCCTCCAATGCGGCATCCCGTCCTGAAGCGGAGTGGCCTCTGCCATCCATTCCTCCAATGCAGCATCCCGTCCTGAAGTGGAGTGGCCTCTGCCATCCTTTTCTCCATTGTGACATCCCGTCCTGAAGCGAAGTTGCCATGTCATTGTCAGACACAGCATGTTATGCTTTTGGTGAGCAATGTTGCCAGGATCTTTTTTTTTTTTTTCCTTATCCAATCAAGTCAAACTTAATCCTATTTCCAGATCTCAGAAACAACTTAATCTGATTTCCTCATGTATTCTCCTTGCACTTTGTACAGCAAAACCAAATATCAATCTATCACATTCAACTTTTTCTCAAGTCAGTCATTTATCCAACAAAATCAGTTATTCATAGCCTCATATTCATTTTTTTTATGGCATTCACTCATATATTCTCAGTGCATTCAGGCTTTCCTTCACCTTTTATTCAGGTAGATCTACCACAGTTCATATTTCATTCATACTTTACTGCACAGCATTTATTCTGGCCAAAATTGCCCTTGAAATATCTTGTGTATTTCCTAGCCTCCCATCATACTGCACAGTACGTGTTCAGATATCAAACTTGAGATACCACACCTCTATAGCGGACACTACTGGAGTGAATAGGCCCACTTTAAAAACTTTCACAAAGTATCATGAGTTGAAATCCAGCCTCAGAATAAACACATGAGGCAAATCTGACAAAATTCATCCCATACTTAGGCTTAATTTCTTAACTCCTAATTCCTAAATCTAACAGGAGGTCTTATGATTCTGGTCCGAGTTCTCACAACTTTTGGTGTCACTATTTTCTGTTCACTCTCGGGCTCTTTATCATTTCCACTCACTTTTTTAGGTCTTCCCCTTTTCTTTTTAGGTACCTTCTTCAGCTTTTTCTGTACCCGGTCTAGGCCTCCTCGGGCAACAACCTGTGGAGTTTGCTGTAGTCTTTCCACATTGCGCACTCCATGTTTACCTCCAAGTGGCACTAGTTGATCAACATGCCACTTTATTTCTCTCCCTGCACTATCCCGGATTCAATATGTCATCTTCCCGACATGCTCAACCACTGTCCATGGTCCGTCATATTCTCCTAGGCCTTTTATGTGTGCATTGGGCACATAGTATCTCATTACCAAAGCCCCAGGCTGATAGACCCTTGCACATAAACCGGTGTCATAATACCTTTTCTGGTAAATAGCAGCCTTTCCAAGACTTTGCCGTGCATACTCATGCGCTTTGTGAAGATTGCGTCTTATCCCCTCAACATACACATGTTCACAGGGTATATCCACTGAATTTGGCTGTACTCCATACACCATGTCTGGAGCCATAACCTTCTCCTGTCCATGTAACATGACATCTGGGCTCATGTGTGTACTGGCATGTTCAGTTCCTCTGTAGGCACTGGCTATGAACTCTGCCATGTCATCCCAGTTTGTTCTATTGTCATCCATGAAAGCTTTCAGGGAATTGACCAAGGTAGAGTTGAATTTCTCCACCATTCCATCGCTTTGAGGTCTGTATGGGTTTGTGTGTGTTTTTTCAATGCCAAGCCGTCGGCATAATTCAGACCACAATTTCGATTCGAAGTTCGGTCCCTGATCAGTATGGATGATACGGGGTGTTCCCCATATGAGTATCCATCTTTTCAGTAAGGCCTCAGCACATGTAGCCGCAGTCTGGTCTGGTATTGGTAATACAACTACCCATTTCGAAAAGTAGTCCTGGATCACCATTAGATAGCGCTTTCCACGGTCCGTGGTCTGTAGCCCTCCAAGTATATCAATGGCAATCCTGCCAAAGCAGACTCCAGTCAGCTCCTGGTTTAAAGGTGACTTTCCCTGTGGAGGTTTTTTTGTTCTCTGACAAGTCTCACATTCGGCCATCCAACGATCTAAATCTCGCCGCTGACCAGGCCAATAGCACCTTCTTCTAATACTAAACATGGTCTTCATTCGCCCAAAGTGGCCACCTGTGGGATGGAGATGAATAAGCTCGAATAGCTTAAATCTCAGACTCATCGGCATCACTGGAACCAACTTTTTGCTTAATGTGCCCTTGTTCTGTCTTCTCACACACAGGATACCCTCTTTCACCTCCAAGTCTTCCCATTGGGAACATAACATCCTGAATTCTTTTGACTCTGCAGAGATATCTGGTCTCTCTGGTGCCTCTTTCCCTTCTTTCTTGAGTTTAACCAAGCGACTGATATCCCTATCCAACTGCTGTTCTTTCAACACCACTGAAATACTGGTAGCTTCTAGATCATTGTTGCAGACTACTTCAGCTATGACCGCTTGGTGCATTCCACAGTCTACACCCTCAGTTCGATTGCATTTGGCAAGAGGTTTCCTGGATAACGCGTCAGCATTAGAGTGTTTCCTTCCTGCCCTGTGTTCAATGGTTTCTGCTGTTATCCCGAACTCAGAGAGGATAGAGATCCACCTTGCCAGCATCCCATTTGCATCCTTGAAATTCATCAGCCACTTGAGTGAAGCATGGTCAGTCCTCACAATGAAGTCTGTTCCCCAAAGATAGTTGCTAAATTTCTTAGCATTCACCACTATAGCTAACAACTCTCTATGGGTGGCACAGTAGTTGCGCTGGGACTTGTTCATGCTATTGCTCGAGTATGCTATAACAACCTCATTTCCATTCTGCATTTGTGAAAGCACTGCTGAAATTGATTCACCACTAGCATCTGTATCTAGGATGTATTGACCCGTGTCAGTTGGAAAACCCAGGACTGGTGGTGTCACGAGGGACTCTTTCAACCTTTCAAAAGCAACTTGGCATGCCTCATTCCAGTAGAATTTTGGCTTGTTGCCTCGCAACATGTCTGTGAGAGCGACTGCAATTCCTGAGAAATCCTTCACATATTGCCTGTAATATCCAGCTAGACCAATGAAACCCCTCACTTGATTGATGGTCTCTGGCACTGGCCAGTTTTGTACAGCCTCCGTCTTTTCAGGATCAGTTGCTATGCCATCCTTGCTGACTATCCTCCCCAGGAATTTCACTGATTTCTGGAACAGTTTGCACTTGGACGGCTCGAGTCTCAGAGAATACTCGCGAATTCTTTCTAACACAGCGCATAGATTATCCTCACATTGACTCAATGTTTTTCCAAACACAATTATATCGTCTAGATATACCAAGCACTTGGTCCATCTCAATTCACCCAGCATTTCTTCCATCATACATTGAAAGGTAGCTGGCGCATTGCAGAGGCCAAAAGGCATGACCTTGAACTGGAATAACCCCAACTGAGTAGCAAAAGCAGTCATGGATTTTGATTTGTCGTCCATGGCGATTTGCCAATACCCGGACTGCAAGTCTAGCGTGCAAAAGTATTCATTGCTGCCCAAGGCATCCAGACAATCATCAATCCGTGGGATGGGAAATGCATCTTTCTCTGTGATGTCATTAAGTTTCCTAAAGTCAACACAGAATCGAATACTCCCATCTTTCTTTCTAGCCAGGACCACTGGAGAACTCCAGCTGGAGTGTGATGGTTCAATAACATTGTTCTTCCACATGTCTCTGACTGCTTCCTCTATGATGGATCTTCTTCCAGGTGCAACACGTCTCAATGTACATCGTAACGGTCCTGGTTTGAGTAGTTTGATCATGTGTTTGACCTTCTCAGTCAGACCTGTTTTTGCCTCTCCTGGTGGAACAAACAAATCAACAAATTTGTTCAGTTTCTCTCTACTTTTTCCATGTGTGAAAGTAGGAGACTCGGCTTCTTCCAGTAACTTCTCCATGAATTCAGGCCAACTGTTCTCTTCCTTATCTTCTAAATTTTCCAACATATGTACAAAGTAGGTTGAAACCTCTTCCTCAATTTCCATGTTTTCAAGGTCCAGGTAGTTCGTGTCATGTACATACGCAACTTGCATTTCCTTATTCAAGGGGACTGATCTCCCTGTCATATTTATAACAGGAATCAGACTTTTCTGTTTCTCAGAAGAGACTAAAGCCGGTAGTGCTAACACCCCCAACTCAATCTCATAGTCAGGTAGAAGTAACGTGTCTCCTTTTTGATTCGTCTCCCACCCAACTTCTACCCATGTCATGCTGTAAGGCCTTAACCTTATGTTTCGTTCCATCACTGCAATGCCTGAGTAGTCCTTGAAACTACAGGGGTATTGTACACCCTGAAGTCTGTAATGACCAGATCCTTGATCTAGGCAACCATTGAAAACCTGTCCAAAATCAGCGCCTATGATTCCCTCATGGCTATTAAGTTCCATTACCAAAAATGGCCACTTAAAATCTTTAGCACCAATTTGGAATGACAGCATCACCTTCCCGTAAACTTTCATTGCCTGGCTGTTAGCCGCATTCACCCTTATCGCTGAGGCTAGCAATTTAGGTGGATGTTCAAGCCGTTCATAGACAGAGATATCTAAAGCACAGCATGTCGCGCCTGAGTCTATTAGAAAGTCTGCCTCCCTACCAGCCAAACCCACAGGAAGGTACCACCGTAGATCATTATCTACTCTAACTGAATGCACTTCAGCATAGCCTATGCTCTCCCATAGTTCCCATAACTTTTCTATAGTATGAGGACCAGGCTCATCTGCTGCTTCTGGGGCGGTGATTGCTACCCGTATCCGTTCCGCATTGACATTCCCTGGACACAAAGCTTCCTCCAGCACTTGTTCCAAGGAATGGCAGATTTCACCTTCACGATCACTAGTTTCTCCAACCAGTAACTTAGTGGAGCAGTGCACAGTGGTACTGGTGTCTGTCTTCTCTCCTTCTATCAACTTAAAGGTTTCTCTATCATTGTCCGGTTCACTTTCCATGTCCTGCATCTCTTCTTCATTGTTCTCTATTTCCTGGGCTGCCACTGTGCCTCTCAGTACAGCCCTTCCGGGTTTTCCTGTAACTCATGTATTACCCTTGGTGAACTGACAGACAACTTTTTGTTCTCCTTCTCTTTGCGGTATTCGTCTTTCTTTCTTGCCCATGCAGGACAATTCCTTGAAAAGTGTCCCACCTCTTCACAAAACCAGCACTTTCCAGTTTTTTCATCCACCGGAGTACGACTCCTCTGATAAGCCCATAACTCCTCTGATATATCACCTTCAACTGGTTCAACCGACTCTTCAAGCTCTGACACTTGATCTTTACGGGCTCGAGACCAGTTATTCCTGGAACGAAATGAACTGGAGTTGGTTTCCCTGGCTAGTTCAGTCATATTTTTCTTTTCAGAGCCTAGGATATCTCGGCAGTTCTCTTCCTGACCAAGATAATCCAACAGATCTTTAAAAGATTTTGGTTTTCTCAAATAGATGTGCCTTGCCATCTCCTTATCACGTAGGCCAATCAGTATTGTCCTAATGAGGTCGCTAATGTCCCTTGCAGTCTTCAAACCAGGTCTGGCCCAGGTAAAAAGAGCAAAAACATTATGGGCAAACATCGTGGCAGATTCCCCAAATTTCTGAATGCGTTTTGAGAAAGCCATCTCCCTAGCTTCAGAGGTTCCCCCATTAAACGCCCGAGCCAACATATTGACAAGCTCGTCATATGTTTGCGTTTCTATATCAAAGCTGATCACCACTGTGGCTGATGGCCCTTTCTGTGCTGCTAACAGCTGTCTCTTTCTATCTTCTCCTCCCCATCCATTGGCATCAGCCACATTTTCAAACTTGAGAAGATAAGTAAGAAAATCTCCGCCATCAAACACAGGAGCGGGCACAGGTTTGGGTTCTCTTCCCCAAGTTTTGCGCCTAACCCCATCATCCAGCAGTTTCAATTCCCCAACAGAATCATCAATCTCCTGCATATAAACACATGCAGATCGCCGTCGCCTTGAATCAACATTGGCTTCATCATTGTAAGGAGTTGAGGATCGTGGGGCATGAAACTGTTGCTCCTTATTCCAAGGACTTTCCCCATTTCTGTTTTTTCCACCATTAAAGCTTCCTCTGTGGCCACCTCTTCTGCTCTCATAGCGTGGTAGTCGTCCACGACCTCTCCCATATCCAAAAGAACTATCACTGTCAGGTTGCTGATAGTTGTTGCCAGAATGTTGTACCTGCTTAACCACTGGAGTAGATCGGCCCCTCCCAGATGGGAACAAACCAGTATCCACCTCTGCCCACGCAGAAGTTTGTCGGACATCAAAGCTGTCTTTTGGAACATTTTTGTTCTGTGACTGCTGTGTTGCTGTCACGAGATCTACATGTTCTTTGGCCATAGATCGTTTTTCTTCTCTCACTTTTTCCATCTCTGACAGCAAACGAGCCATCTCTGCAGCTTGGTTTTCATTTCTGGTCTGCAGATCTTTAATCCTCTGATCAAGTAAGTCCTTACTATGATCATCCTTTTCCTGATTTTGAGGTTCTTGAACATCGTTCACCTCTATTATTCCCCCAGCAGTCTCAGTCAAATTCATGTCTGATTGATTCTCGGTTGCATGGATTTGTACACCATCCTGGTATCTGTCCTCACATGGTCTGGTGTCAGACAAGACAGGGACAGTCACTTGTTTACCAGATATAGCACAACCACAGTCTTTGTACCAATCATTTCAGGAAGATCAGAACCCCTTTTCCGGCGGACAGTGACAAATTCATCTGATCTAATCTCATCAGGATCTTGGTCTTCGTCCTCTTGTAGCTCAATACCGGCATGACCTTGGTTGGTATCATCCACTTGGTATTGATATGAGTCTACAAAGTTATCCTGATCAGGCTCACTCTCCCTTCCTGTCTCTGTACGGCCTGCAAGCCTACTGAGAAAGCTAGCAAAACTGTCCATTACTCCCTTCCGTGACTTGTCCAACCAGTCCATGGTATATCAAAATCTAGGAGAACTTTCACAATAAAGGAAATTCCTTCTACACAGCAAGGAGAAAAAGGCAATTTTTTTTTTTTTTTTTTTTTTTTTTTAAACCCTCCCTTCCCTCCTTTTTTTTTTTTTTTTTTGAGGCAAAGAAATTGCTAGAAGACCACTACTGGAAACCAAGACATATCAAACCAACCTGTACTTTTTTGTAAGGCATTTCTGTCTCTCATACTCTTTTTTTTTTCAGGCCAGTCTGTACAAAAAATAAAACAAAACCAGGAATCTCCTATTTCTGTCAACCCTTTTCCATGGTAGAATGAATTAAAAGTATCCTCTCATCCTAGAACTGGTCACGGCACCACTGTAATGGTTCTATATTTTCTAGGATAAGCTTCAACTAATAATATTCAACCAAAGGCAGAAATTTGTCTGAGATCCAGTTTTATTTAACCAAGGTTCACTATAACAAATCTCTTCAAACCAACAAGATAGCCTGACCTGACTCACCAGAGTAGGTGAAGATGTTTTTTTTTTTTTTTTTTTTTTTTTTTTTTTAGGTTTGTGGTTGCAACCACTGGAATTTAGGGTTTTAGTTACCCTTAATCCTGAAAGTATGGGAGAAAAGAGACTTCTCATCCTTAGATAGAGAAGGTTTTTTGATGGTGCCTGAAGGATAGGATCTTCAGACACCCGTGTTTTTAATGAGCCACGTTTGCTCAAGGGGGGTACTGTAGGTAACTAATAAAAGTAATCATACAAGCAGATTTGTACTCTATGTATATGGGATAATTCGAATAAATTCTGCTAGGTTTTGATATTGTTTTGTACTTTGATCATTTAAAATGCTAACTGCAAGGTCTGATGCAGGTAAGTTTCTCATGTGAGCTGGGAGGTTTTTAATGAGGAGTTCATGTCTAATATCTGCTGTGCCAGTGCATTGAGCCAGGTAATGTATGTGTTGATGTCTGGGTACCTCAAAACAGTGATGACAACCATATCCTCCTAAAGCTCCAGTGAAAACCGGGCTTGCCAGACGTAATCTGAAGATTTGTTTTTGTATATAACGTGGAAGCTGGAGAATAGCAAGTTTTGATTCTTGTGAGTGAGATAAATTGAGGTTCCATCTTAGGTTAGATGTGGGACTGTCATTATTGTCATTTTTGGTGGTAGCAATATCTGCCGCAGTTCGTCTAATTGCACTGACGACATTCCTCCTGCTGGGTTGTATAATGACATCCACATCAGCTTTTCTTGTAGCTAAGCCTGCAGCCCTATCTGCCATTTCATTACCCCAGATCCCAACATGACTTGGTACCCAGTTTATGATCGGACGTTGGTCTAAGATGGTTGATGTTTCTAATATTTCATTAATAATGTAATTATTGTCTGGAGATTTTTGTTGTATTGCTTGAATGCTTGACATTGAATCTGTATGTATAACTATTGGTGAAGATGGTAAAACACACTCAGGGTTTTGCTAAAAGAATGTCATAACCATAGAGGTGTTTTACAGGTGTTGCAAAGTAATGCCACTTTGTGGCTTAAAGTACAAAACTTAGGTATGAAATAACATTACATGATCATACAGTATAACAAGTTACACATTTTGATGCGAAAATGAAGATACCACATGTCATATTTAGAATAATATTAACGAAACACACCCATAATAGATGTGAAAAACACTCAAAATGAGTTTCTCCCAAATAACACCAGGGGGAGTCGGTCGCAACACAGTTTTGCACCAAATTTAGAGTAACTAGCAACAACAATACCTAAATAGAAGTACAAACATTTAGATACACATAGGTGGCATAGTTTGGCATAATAAACATGTGTATTAATGCCACAGAAATAGTCTAAAAAGCACTCCAACACCTGCCACATGGCACAGTTTGAATGTGAGTGGGAATTGCATTCCCCAAAACAAGTGTGAGTGTGAGTCACTTTTCACAAAGTGAATGTGAATGTGAATTGCACTCACAGAAGTGAAAGTGAATGCAAGTCACTTTTCACAAAGTGAATGTGAATGTGAATTGCACTCACAGAAGTGAAAGTGAATGCAAGTCACTTTTCACAAAGTGAATGTGAATTGCACTCACAGAAGTGAAAGTGAATGCAAGTCACACTCACCAAAGTGAATGTGAATGTGAATTGCACTCACAGAATGAATGTGAAATGTGATTCACATTACTCAAAACTATGTCTATTACAAATGTGCCTTTTGCGCGAGCATCAGGCATCTATGGAGAGTATCATTGGGTGAAATACATCTGTCCGAGAGACGGAATGTATCAAATTGAGAGTGAAATTCATCCAAACATTTTATTTCAAAATTGCAAACTTCTGAAAAACATTCAGTTGACACAACAACCAAATCTAATGCTCAAAGATATGATCAGCAAGAAACCTTGTGTTGTCGGTTTACCCACAACACAAGCCATCTTGAGTCACATTTTTGCGCGACACTCTGTTTAGGAAACAGTTCAGAGACGTTTTTGGTGTAAATCAGAAGCGGATCCTGATGGGAAACCTTCTATATTTCTGCACGCTGACATTGTTATTCCCCTTATCAACGCAACTGTCCGATACCCTGACAAAATAGTCAACACCCTTGACAACAACAAATTCTTCTATGAAAAGGAGTTCGATACAGAAATCGGACATGGTCAGGAGGGGTGTGACCATATTGTCAGGGTTGTCGGAAGGAACGGTGAAGAGGGATCAAGTCTCGTGACGGCTTATTCTATTCCTAGATTTACTCCTACTCCTACCACCCTTCAACCAACCTCTTTCATTCTCACACTTATAACGTAAAGACGTCCGTTTATTTACTATACAGGACTATAAATCATGTCATTATTTATGTTGCCATTGAAACAAAACGTTTACTTAGTGTGATAAATTAGACGCGAGTTAGGTTTATCTACTGTGACATACGAGCTGATAATCAAGTTGATACTTTCAAGCTTGTAATTCTAACCGTACGTTAACGGTTACAACCACTTAACGCCATTAATCAAAATATAAAACACAATTGCCTCAAACGGCGTTCAACGCTTTTCTTGAAAAGAGAAAAGAGGGTGCATAAAAGTGCACCCCTTTTCTCTTTCAAGAAAAAACAAATGCGCTCCGCTCCACTCGCGGGTGATCTGCGTGGTGGGTGCGGTTCGGCGGTCGGTGCATTTTGGGTGGGAGGGTGCATTTTTGTACCTGACGTCCAGGGGCTGTCCCATAACAAAGACAGTTCAATTAAAAACCAAAACGTATGGGGACCGTTTATGGTTCGGTTTCAATAATTTGTTATTCTTTTGTTTTGTGAAAGAGAAAAACCCATGTTATCACAGTTTCCACTTTTAATTTGGTATTCTTTTGTTTCGTTCCACATAAAATATTGTTATGATGCCATCTCTTTTCATTTGTCATTATTTTATTTCGTTCCACATAAAATGATGTTATGATGCCATCTCTTTTCATTTGTCATTATTTTATTTTGTTACAGGAAAAACACTCTTATGTTTTCGAAACCAAACAAAAAGGATTGTTTTTCATTAAAAGTGACATTCAGTACATTAACCTTCGACCGGGTAAGACGTGTTATAGATTCATTAAATAGAAAAAATGGAAAGTGTAAAGGAAATTGCATTTGACCCAAGATTACAAGGACCTTTCACATGTCTTATCGCCGGACCTTCAGGATGTGGTAAAACTCAATTAGTGTTTGAGAAAAGGCGAAAGCTCTAATAAATCCACCAGTCGATGAGATTATATATTGCTATGGACAATGGCAAGACGTTTTCAAGAAGTATCAAGGAAAAGTGAAATTCAACGAAGGTCTGCTTTCAAGAGAAGAACATTTAGATGAAAAAAAAGATTTATCTAAACATTCTCTACTTATAATAGACGATCTGTTAGATAAAGAAGATGCGCCTCTTATAAGAGATCTATTCATAAAAGGTTCTCACCATAGAAATATGAGTGTTATATTCATAACGCAAAATTTATTTCTTCCTAATAAGGGTTTCAGAACACTTAGTCTGAACTCTCATTACATGATAATTTTCAAAAATTCAAGAGATATGAGTCAAATTCACTCTTTATCACGTCAAGTGTTTCCAACTCATCCTCGTTTTCTTACTAACGTATATAACGAAGAAACATCGGAGAGACACTCATATCTATTGCTGGAGTTCAAGCAGACAACACCCAACACGCTAAGAGTGCGTAACAGCATGCCTACACCTCTCAAGACAACTGTATTCATTCCTACTACACGGAAACAATGAAGTCTAAACAACTCGCGCTCATAAAGAAACACCTTCCTCTATTGAGACATCTCTCTAAATGCACTGGTAAGGAGTGTAAACTTATAATGATGGGAATGTCTAATGAGGTGATAAGGTTGATAGCACAAATAGGTGTGAATATTATGAATAAAAACTTGCACATCTCCAATAAACAAGCAGTCGGTCGTCTATTGAGGTACAAGAAACAACTCAAAGGTCTTACCAAGCCTTCAACTACAGTAGGACACAAACGTAAGATTCTTGAACAAGAAGGTGGTTTTATTGGTACTCTATTGGGATTAACTGTTCCACTCATATCCAGTCTTATCGGAGGCCTTACAAGACATCATTAGGTGAAAATGACAAGCTACAAACGAATGCTGCTCGTTCATTCAGATGTGTTGCAAAGTTCTAACAAAGTGGAAATGGAGAGTTCAGCTGTTTCTGGCAAAGTTGATTCTCCGCCTCCTGCCAAACAAAGTGACAGGGATTCCTTTTTCGAAAGGTCAATGGTAAAAGAAAAACTTGAACCTACAGCGTCTACCGTGGAGGTGTTAGCTCGTTTACAAAAATAAATGGGTCGTGTATTGAACGATCCAACGATGAGCAGAAAAAAGGAAACTAGCCACATACAATGACCTCATGACTAGGTCCTCCATCCTTTCCTCTAAAGCTAAAAGTATGTTGTTTTCAACATCACACCTTTCACGTTCTCCTTCACCCTCTCCTCCACCTTCCTCGACTATTATGAAACCTAAAAGGGTTTCTTCAAAACCGAGAGGATAACTTATGCCGAAGGTACTACCACATAAGATGGAAAAAGCACTAGAAAAAGTTCCGGGTTCTTACCATAACTCTGTGCGTAATCTATACAAGACCTTGGCCAAATCACGAAAACAGTTTACAAAGGACGGCCGTCTCATTCTAGGAGACACACCTATAGATGAAACTCATTTGATGAACCTTCTTTCGAGTGCAGTGCGACCGACTACTAAGAAGCGAGCCAGCTTACCGGGTCAGAAACAATTTGTCCAGATTGTTAAGAAGCTAAATCCGAAAATGAAATATATAAGGAACTACAACATGAAGGTTTCTAACAGTGAAGAGGAGCATGAAGAGGCGGAAACACCGGAAAGAGAAGACTCCTCAACAAGAAGGTCACGGTAGAAGTAAGAGACATCGACACTTTACACCATTTGTAAAATGGTCTACAAGGCTCTGAAGAAAGATGTGATTAAGCACTTCACTGATCCTAAACAGCCAGCAAGCTTCACAAGTGCATCCAAAATAAAGAAACACTATTTCAAAAACACTGACATCAAGCATATTGAAGATGCACTTGAATCTGTGGATGCTTATACTAAGCACAAACCATTCAAGAGACGCTTTCCTAGGCGTAAAACACAGACTTTTGGAATAGATAAACAATGGCAAATGGACTTGATAGATATGCAACAGCTCAAAAGGTATAATAAAGGTAATTCATATATAATGGTTGCCATAGATGTCTTCTCCAGATTTGGATTTGCACAAGCTATAAAGAGTAAAAAAGCCACAGATGTTACGGAAGCTTTCAAATTTATGACAGTTAAAAGATGTCCTAAATACCTTCAAACAGATAAAGGTAAAGAGTTACCGAACAAAACTTTTCAGGATTACTTGAAAGAGACAGGTGTATCTTTTTTCACTGGAGAAAATGATGACATAAAATGCTCTTACACCTTACAACAGAAAATGTTGCAATACTTCACTCACATGAAAACATACACATACATAGATGTACTTCAAGATCTAGTGCATTCTTACAACCATACCTTTCATTCTACCATAGGAGGCTGACCGGTCGACGTTAATATAGATAACGCCGACCGATTGTTCTATCATTTGTACGAAAGAGTGAGAGATAAAGATTTGAAGAAGAAAAGGAAACCTTTAATGAAAAGTGGTGATAGAGCACGAATTCTAAGAAAAAAGAAAACCTTTAATCGTGAATATGAACCAAATTGGTGCGAAGAAATATTCACTGTAAAGAACCCAAACTATATTAAAGGGTATGGAATCAAAGATGCCCTTCAAAAAGGAATAAAGGGGTGGTTTTATCCTCAAGAGGTTCAGAAGGTGAAAGTTACTCCGAGGAAGCAGTACACTGTTGAGAGCATCCTTAAATATAGAGGAAAAGGTACTAAAAGAGAAGCACTCATTAAGTGGAAAGGGTACGGAGACAAATTCAACAGTTGGGAACCAGTCAAAGACATACAAAAATGGATGCAACCTGCAATCTCCCTAGTAATTCCTCTACTAAGACCTTTCCAGACAACACTCTGAGCACTTACAGAGTTCTTTTACAGAAGTATATGGTACTACCAGCTGACACAGACTGTGCATTATCTGAAATAACGCTTCCAGTAAAATGGTACAATGTGCGGAAATCAACTTTCTACCTTCTCAGCGCAGAAGCACCGATAGAAAAGAAGAAACAGAACACCGCACCAACTAAGGCAAGAACTTCCCGCGGTTCCGATGAAGATCCTTCTTCTCCTGGTACTTCCACAACTACACCTGGAACTGCAGCTGCTTCAATTGAAACACCGACCCTACCAGACCCTGACGAGTCTTCTGGAGGGTTTATTTCAGATGCAGTGTCAGCTGTAAGGACAGTTAGTGAGAGTATATCTCCATATACTGCTTCAAACTCTCTCCGACACCAAGTTCTCACACTTCCGACGGACCTACGCCTCCTAAGAAACCTAGAGAAGGAATTACTCCATTGCAATCACCTCCGACAAGGTGCGTTGAAGCTATCACTCGACTAAAGCGTGAAATAGAGAGCAGTAGGAAAAAATGTGACAGAGAACCGTTCCTAACAGACATGTTTAATACTGATTTGGTGACCCACATGCATGAAACACCCCCTAAAACAAAGCTAGAAGTTGAAATGGAGGGAGCTGAAAAAGAAGAAAACGATGACAATGACGATGAACCAGAGCCCTCAGAAGTATTCGAAGAAGCTGATGCTGATGACCCAAAAAAGCTTCCTCCCACATTGAGTTACATCGATTCATTAGCAAGGAAGCACTTTCCAGGAAAACGGTCTTACGCTCGTTTCTCAATGGAAAGTGGACGAGTGGAAACCAACAAAGATCTCATCAAACTCCTGAATAAAATAATGAAGAAAAATATACCAAAAGTGATCAAGAAAATGAAAGAAGAAAAGGGAAAAAATAAAGGAAACGGTCCAGATGAAATTTTCTCTTATAACGAATTCACAATGAAAACGCTTATTGCACTGCCTTCCAACACAATGCTCGTCATACCAGAAAACCTTTCTTATCAACTTGGTTTCGAAGGAAAAATATACATGGGTAGGCGCACACGAGCAAAACAAATAACAGATGTCAACTTCAGAAACCATACAGTCTATGTCTACTCTGACATTATTCACAATGGGGTGGTAGGAGATACTGAAGCACCACTTCTTCGATGTATGGCAGTAAACAACTACTCTCAAAAAACAATGGACACAATAAACTTTCCCAATTTGATTTTCCATCCTCTGCGAATAACACATTTCAAAGAGATCGGAGTGTACTTAAGAGACAGTGCAGGCGAACCTATACCATTTGAGCACGGGGAAGTGTCGGTAGTACTGACCTTTAGAGCTCTCTCCCATCCCTATAGTACATTAGTGTAAGGAAGACATTGGAAAAAACGTGCCACCCTTGTACTCACCACCAAGAGGTGAATACGGACAATATTATAAACGCTCGCAATTTGGAAGTGGACAATCACCTGCTTTCGGTGGAGCTAAAAGACAATGTGGCCACGGAATATTCGGAAGTATAATGAGATCGGCTCTTCCCATGATAAAGAAGCTCGGTGCGTCAGCATTTAAAGCAACGGTCCCCACCATCGTCAAAACAGGAAAAGGAGTTTTTGACGATGGTGTGGCAGGAAAAAACTTTAAGAAGAGCATCGTAAAAAGGTCAAAGAGTGCAGGAAGTGCATTAATGGACACAGCCTTCAGTGCAGCCAGAAGGTACTTAAACACTGACGACGATGGACCTCCAGCCAAACGACGCCGAGCAACTCAAGGTGCAAGACGTGGTAACGGAAAGAAGAAGAGTGTAGGTAGACGTAAGTCTACCCTTTTCTAAAGGTGTCGAAATGAGTCTCATTCACCCCTGTGCTGCAACTTGTGCCGTAGGTGAATTGGATTTACACGCGCTACCTATATCACAGAAAGACATTCTCTGAAGTCAATTCATCAAAAAAACAACAAACAACGCTCTCACTGACACCACAACTTGTTTTGACTTCACCTTCGAACCGAGCAATCTTTACACAGACCTCAGCAAAGCTGAACTCTACCTAGAGTATTTGGTCCAAGGAAACGACGAAGCCGCCTTAACCATGGCACACAATGCAGCTCTTTTCAGCAGCGTGCAGCTTCTCATCAATGGTGAGAAGGTAACTTCCAACAATGAAGAGTACTCCTACAAGTCCTATCTCATCGACCTCTTGACGACGGAGGATGGCGCCAGAAAGTGTCGCCTCCAAGGTTGCCAGAACTGGTTCAAGGACACCCCGGAAAAAATGGACACCAGAGGTGCAGCCAACGCAGGTTGGAACTCACGACGATTAGTCCATGTCGGAGGAGTTAAGTCTATGGTGGCAAGACCACACCTCAATTTGTTTACTCAGTGTAAACTCCTACCCTCTCACTGAGAGATCAAACTTGTGTTCGAACGTCAGCCCGCCAGCTTCTACATGCACATGGCCACTAACGAGAGTTACAACGTCGTCATCAAGAAGGCCGAAATGACCATGCGCCAAATTCACATCAGGGATGAGGTGGTGGAGGTACACAATAAAAGTGTATGCGACCCCAAGATGGGACCATTCAACTACCTGATCACCAGGGGCAAGGTCACAAAGCACACCCTCACGCAAGGCTCATCGGAGTACACGTGGACCGTGCCCGACACAACGCAGATCCCCACGGGGGTGATTATTGGCTTCGTCAAACAGTCTGCCAGCTCAGGGAGCAAGACGGAGAACCCGTTCAACTTCAAGCACTACGACGTAACAGAAGTAGCCTTGCAGTTTGACGATCAGAAGTTCCACGTGAAGACAGACTTTGAGAACAGAAACGTTAGCAGAGCGTACAGTCAACTCTTCGAGGAGACTGGACTCTTAGCTTCGGGTCACGACTGCGGCATTCAGATACAACATTTTAAGAACGGGTACACGTTGTTTGCTTTCGACCTGACCCCCGACAGAACTCCGGAGGACGCCCGCATCAAAATACTGCGACAGGGAAAGCTTTCGGTGTCCCTGAAGTTTGCTGAAGCGCTGGGCCACGTGGTTTCAGTAATTATGCTGAGCACTTACGACAGCTTGATCCAGCTAACAGCCGACAGATTGCTGGTCACTGTCTACGCCATGGTGTAGAAGATGGTTCTCAAAACCTCAGAACTGAACAAAATTCTACGTAACCATCCCCACACAAATAGATATTTCCTTGGAACTTTTCCCTCTGATAGAATACCAAAAAAACCACGACCCTTCACTTGTTTCATTAGCAACACAGATCCTCACAATAAACCAGGGGAACATTGGGTAGCATTTTGGGTATCACCACAAGGGAAAACTTTCTATTTTGACTCATTCGGGTTACCACCAATAGCTATAAAGCACATCTCATTCTGCCAACGTTCGTCATACGGTATCTGGGAGTATAACCGACAACAACTACAAGCACTCACAAGCACCACCTGCGGAGCGCACTGTGTTCGATTTCTCATAGAAACATGTCGCACTCTCAACCCCTACATCGCACTGTCAGCGCTAGGTACCCCAGCCATGACAAACCTAATGGACAAGACAGTTCTTACTTACATGAACTTTAACTGGTGGAAATGGAGAAGAAGGAAACACCAGATCTTGAAACGATAGAAATGTGGTTATCTACAGATACAGAGGAAAAAGGAGGAGAGTCATCAGAAGAAGAAGATGTAATACTGGACATGCCTAAGAGACGTCCCATATCACTAGGGCGCATGCAACGTGATCTGGAGAACACCATCGACTGTGTGGAGGCCCTGTCGGCTAATGTCGACCGACTGCTGTTCGCGGTTACCAACTTGCAAAGTAAGCTGGAAGAACTCACAGAACGTTCAGCGCAATCTAGAGGCTGTGGTTTCTCATGCAATTCCTTCGCCCTTTAAGAAAAAATGACTGACCAAGGACAATGAACTATAGCTAAAAAAAACTGAAACATTGTCACTGTATAGGAAATGTATGAAAAAACAAAAAAAGTATAAAATATAGAAAAATCAGAAAAAAAACATAAAATATTTACCAATTTGTAAATCTAAAAGAAACGCGTTGTATAAATGAATTATAATCTGCTTTTTATGATTTTAATAAAAAATAAATAAAAAAAATGTTGTTTTGTTTTATTTATTATATGTAATGAACAATAAATTACATAAACGTATACAAACTATATACAAAAAAAATGTAAAAATAACGAAAATCATAAAATGTCCGGTAAAATTATCCGGTAAAATATACGTGGGAAGTGTATATAAAAAAAAATGAAAAAATAACGAAATAACATACATTCCTTAAACGTATTTTAAAAGTAGGTCATGAAAGTAGGTCGTAATGACCTAATTATTCAAAGTCTCTATTAGTCTATGAACCTATTTATCCCCGATGCTCACTTGTACTGACCTAGTGACCTAATTAGTAGCATTGACTATGCGCGCCAGCGACTCCATTATACTACTACTATGAATACTTGATTAGATTTGAAAACAGGCACTTCCAAAGAGGACAGCTAGTGGCTCTGATACTTGAAAACAAGGAGGGGTCCGTCAACATTCATGTATGATCTGCTAGTGTCAATCGATGTCGAGACTGCCCTCTCAATAACAGTGTCTGATGACAACAGTCAGTGCCTGCTGTACTGTAGGCAATTTATCCTTCGTCACTAATTTTTCCTGTTTGCAATGTTCAATTTCAGGCTATGATGTGAGCCATACTCATAGGGAGATGCAACAATAAGAAAAGAAGCATGGTGTCATTTATTAATCTCTGGCAGGGTGTTCACCTGATATGGGAGAATCTTGAGAATTGTCCAGCATTTATTATACTTTAGTGGAATTTCTGAATAGGTGTACAGTGAAAGCACAGACTGTACTTATATTACATGGATTCTATATCAGTAGACTCTACTGATATAGACCTTACTCTAATGATATGGAAAAGTAACCCACCCTAGTTTTCGAACTGATCAATGGCCTCCATTTGGACAGTGTGAATCTTAACCTCAAAACAACCAAATTAAGACAATAGCAAATTTCAGCTGATTTTCATTATTTTAACACCTAAAATTACCAAAGGCAGACCTACCTAGCACAATGACACCAAATTCTAACTGATTTTCATGATTTTAATATCTGAAATAGCATCTAACCATGATAATTGTCAGTTAATCGGCCCACAACAAAAGGCACAAAAGATTGCAGAATTTAAAACAAACTGTATTGCTGATGAAACATGTAGTACGCTGCACCACTTGTTGCAACATAGTTCTTGTAGAATCAACCCTGTTATAATTAATTATCATTTCAAAAGAAATGGTAAATATAAGTAAATATGTGTAATATAATTATTTATATCATTATATTTACATATAATTTTGGAAACATGTTTGAATTGTATTGGAGGCAGTCTAATTAATAATCATGAGCTATATGTAGTCACATTTTAGTTTTGGCGGCAATCATTGTTCCTTGTGTCGCCATTAGCCTCACATGTTCCCATCTCTTTCAGAATTGTTTTATACATTTATTTTGTTATTATTAAAGGGGCCGACTTATTATTTATCTTCCTGATTTGGCAATTACAGGCAATATATGTCATTGTTTCCTACTTCAAATATATATATGACTTAATCTTCACAATTCCATTAGAGTATAATAGACCCATCCAGATATCTTTTCTGGCTCGGCAAATCTGGTGATCTGTATCTCCAGACTCATACAGTTTTGTTTATTTCCCATGGCAATTAATGTATTCCCCAAAAAGGGGGATGACAACTTATAATCCAATCCCTCTGACCCTACAGGGGTCAGTTTCTTACCCTCTATAATCTCACAGAAGTCTGTCCTAGTTAGCCTGGTTCTCCCTCTGGAGAGACAACCCGTAACCCCCTGTGCTTCATAGATGAAAGGTGTATTAGCCTTGACAAGTGTTACCTGACATCCAGGAGAATAGATCACATCAACTTCTCTTAGCCTAGCCATATGATCTTCATCATCGATTTCCAATGTAGCACAGCAAGAGGGTCTTTCAGAGCAGACTAGTGTTTGGTTTCCCAGGTCATCATAAATCCTCTCACTCACACTCTGTAAAGTAACCCTCTCTGAAAGGTCTATCTTTTTATGGCTTTGTCAATAAATTGGCTGTTGCCACTGGATCCTTGGTCTGTTCTAGTATTGCATCCCTTTGAAGTGAACTTTGGTTTATCATAATTTCCTTGCTTCTGGTTGAGCTCTCCTCACCTTTTGCACTTATGAGCCATGGCCAGGTGAGTGCATTCCCTTAATCTCCAGCTCCACTGCCTGACAGTCCAGTTGAGTTGTAGTCAGTCCTACATTTGAGCTGGGGTTACTACTAGAATCATAGATGTCACCACGACAGATTAAGGGGATCTTATATCTTAAGATGATCGAGACTCAATTGTTGTAGCTCTGCTGTGATAGCCCACATATGAGGTCAGGAGGAGGTGTAGCCATAGAGTAGTACACCATCCTCCCACAGATGTATATTCTCAAAAGTATCCTTGCTAGGTCCCCCTCTAACATATTATACACACACACCTGAATGTTGATTTAGTTAATGTTAATGAGGAAACCATCCATAATGTATTCGATGAAAAACTTCCACTTGTACTGTCTGGAAGAACAGATTAATATGAAGTCAGTCAATAAAACCTGTTAAAAATAATGAAGAGTTTTTAAGATGCTGATGCAATATACCTGTATTTCAGATCAAACATGTTTGATCATTACCCAGCAAACACACAACGTAATGGCAACATTGCATTTAAGTTGTATTTTGGTAACATTGTGAGAGTACCTACAAGCAACGTTGCTACTACCTCAAATTACAATGTTGTATCATAATTTCTATCACGTTGTATTTACATTGCATACTCATTCAGTTTGCATGTTGTGAGCATGTTGTGACTTTACCAAACAGCAACCTTTGACTTGCATCTTTTATAAATCTGAAATTTAATGCGTACATTTTTTAAAATCTGAAATTTAATGTGTACATTTTTTTCTCAAAGCACAAAAAGAGTCCCGGTATGGCCCCTTAGTACTGTATGATTGGGCCGTGGGGCAGGCCGGGGCTCTCCACTCACGCTGATGCGCTCCTTACTCACACTGACACACTCCCCATTCGCGCTGACGCTGGCCCTTGGATGTGTGGATGCGTGGATGTGATGTGCCTCGTGGATGTGTAAGTAGAACTGCCCGTTCTTTACATTAGAATTCTAACCAGGGAAGCCAGACCCATGATAAATTAACATTTGTCAGAATGTCATAAATTCAAAAGTATTAACTTAAAGGGATTATGGGAAAACTCTAGTTCTTCATCTGTGGACCTGTACCAATATATTTCAGCAAAGAAGAATTCGGGTCACCGTGCTAATTAAAGAGCTACAGTCCTTAGAAACAGAATAATATGGTAATTCCTGTATATTCCTATGTAGACAAATTCTCTTTAAATGTCCCATTATCCCATTTTAAGTTTAAATCTTTGTGGAAAAGTTTGTATTTCTTTAGAAATAAACAATATTTTATACATAGATACAATTTCAAGCCCCTAAGATTTTCACACCAGGTGGAGCTGGTGGGGTCAGTCCCAAATCCCTTTAATAACACATCTACAATTTTGTAAGGTTTGACCTAGTTTATCAAGAACCCCTTTTAGGGAAAGTATTATGGACAACCTCTGCTAGCTATAGGTGAATGGGATGGGGACAAGTTGCACAAAATAATTACATATCTTGTGAAGTAGGTCAGGGGGAGTAGTGGGACTAGGGCTCTTATTAAGATAGGCACGTTTTCTGCAACATAACCCCATTGTTTCCTGGCATATGTACATATAATAATTTCCGGCATTATTTTTTCATTCCTATTTTATATTCCATTGCTGGTTTTGAAAGTATTCTTGGAGACCATGAAAACATTAACATGGATAACTTCATGCAACATACAGTTTGAGCCATCCTTGTATGTTGACTACTACTACAGCAAGAAGGCCTGGATGATAGGGGATCTCTCATAAACTCTAGAGCTAAAGCAAGAGGCCGCCATTATCACATCCTTTGAGACAATGCAGGACCTCATCGATCAGATGGTCCCTTCCCACATCTAACCATCAAATATCTCCCTCCAAACACCACAAGCCACATTCAGTCCATGGATGGGGGCATTATTGCCTCATTCAAGGCTCACTACAGGAGGAGAATGATCAGGCACATCTTACTTTGCATTGCCAGTCCGTCCACCAAGCAATCAGCATGTTGCGATCAGCCTGGGATGAGGTGACACCTAAGACAATCCAGCGTGTCTGGAGGCACGTTGACATCCTCCCTGACGTAACAACAGACCCAACTGACCCGGATGAAGATGACATCCCTCTGGCAGAGATCCAAACACTACTATGATCACTGCCTCAAACTGAGGAAAGCATTCTTTCTGCTGAGGAGTACTTGGCCATAGACGACAACCTTGAAACTGGGAAGGAGCTTGTGGACTCTTAGATTTGGTCTGTGGAAATGCTCAAACACAGTCTGAAACAATATCTGATTGTCAGAGTGAAGGGAAACCTGATGAAGAGATAGGAGATCCTCCTCGTCCTACATTGAGTTTGGCAGAGGCAAGAAAAGCAATAATCCAGCTGCAAAGCATTTTTGAAAACAAGAGCGACCTTCCTAGGGTTCAGAACATAAACAATGATTTAACTCAAGCTGAGCTTATCTCTGCAGGTAACAAGACTCAGAAATAAATTGCGGACTATTTCAGGCCAACCTAGAACTTCGTGAGTAGAGGCAAAGTACATTTGTAACAAGTTTTAGTTATCTTCTTTAAATATGACTGTGTTCATTTGATTAAAGGAAAGCTAGCACATAACTGCAGGATGGTCATTTTTCATTGAATTCAATTCAGTACGTTATTCACAACTTGCAGTATCAATGTTAGCAAAATGGAAGGAAAATATTTAGTTTACACACAGTTATGGGACATTACTAAACTTGTATTTTATCACATTTTTAAGGGAAATCCAACCAATCTATGACGTAGCAAGGGGAGTTCTTGGGTAATCCCATGTTCCCTTAGAAGGGAATCCCCATCCCTGTAGAATTTCTAATAAGGGTTATGCTCTCTAACCCAAATTTTATGTATGTGGCCCAAGGCAACTCAAAATAAATTAAAATATATATTAATCTACAAGCATTCATTAATCAGGGAATCCCAGATTTACTTCAGAGGGAATTCCCATAGCTGTGACGTAGCAAGGGGAGTACTGAGTAGCTCAACATTCAGGGAATTCCCCAAAATAAATTCTTTTCCTGAATAACTCCCTTAGACCTCAACATTTTCAAATTTTTACTTTTGACATATTTTCAGAATACTTATGTCAAGGTTATTACACAAAAAATAGCACTTCATGAATTTATGTGCAAGTTTTCCTTTAATGTCACGTAGCATGTATCATGAGGAAAGTTGTATACATGTGTAAACTAATATAAAATCTTTTGAATCAATGATAAAAAACAAATGATTTTGTTAAAGCATTTCACTTGAATAAATAATTCACTTGATTTCACAGCATCCTCCTTTAAGTTTCTTTGTAGTAAGATTAATATTTATCTCTGATACACATGATACAGCATCAGCAGAATGAGATATGTAATTAGCAAAAAATTCTTTAACAATTGGAATATACAAGGCCCCCCCAAACTTCAGACCCTTCAGTACCTCAGATATATTATTGACAACCTGCTAAGTCTGAAGTAATGAGGGTCGACTGTACATGTCAATTGTGATAAAGATTTTCACCTAAATGTTTCTAAATAAAGTGTTATTATTCCTCAAACTATGGACAAAGGTATTGGCACAACGTTATGAATAATGTTGTAGCAATGTATCTGGGATTCTACATTTTTACATCATGGCAACATGTGACAACGTCACATGTACCAAGTTGTCACAACATGGTACATGTGAAGTTGTCACAACGTGCCAGGAAGGTGATTCACAACGCATTTCACAACGCATTTCACAACGTTGCTATAACATACCTGGGAGTCTAAATTTTTATGTATCAACAACCAACATTTGCAAAGTTGCTGCAACAAAAAAGTGATGTTGTAGCTACGTTGCGGCAATATGATTTGGTCTCAACCCATCCCCTGTTTTTCACCTCATTTCCCAACATCTGTGATTTTCCTCTTATTGCTAGTACCAAATCACATTGTCACACAGTCTTAGACAGGCCTAGGACTACATCAATCTAGTTGCACAGTAGTGCAAGGGAGCAAATTTTCACAACTACTGATTGGTCCTACCCTCAGCTTCTGTGACAGTTTAGTTGAGTTCAGTTGGGTGGTAGAGCAAAGCTTTAGTCTGACCTTTTTCTGGCATAATTATATAAATCTAGCTTTGAATCATCGTTCCAAATGGCCCTCTCTCTTCTTACATGTATATATATTGAAAGCATAATTCAATCCTTATTTCACAGATCAATAAAACTGACCTCAAAGTGATCTTCCTGCAATCTGCTGTATCAAAACAATATATGGAGAACACCCTGACAGACTCCCAACATTGGAAGCCACCATCTCATAATGGTTCAGCAGGAATCCTGTTGCATCATCAGACTTGTGTCCTTACATATATTCCATGAAGGAAATGCTGTCCTTAGCAGTCTCTTGAACTGGGTGTGGAAGATCATGTTAGACTGAATCTTCTAATGGCCATCATCTTAATCACTAAATATCCACAACTTGTGCTTCTTAGCCCTTTCCTTCTGAGCATGATGTTTCTCTGGGCCACTGCAATTTGTACCTTTCTTGTTCAGTATACCAAGTATTTTTCTAACGTTTTTCTCCTTAGCTAGAAAATGTCACTCTCTGTACTCCCCAGTTCTAAGTTGTGAACAGTGACAGTGTATTCATCCCAGTTTGTCTCAGTGTTGGAGTCTGACCTTCCTGGTGCTTAGTATATCTCCATGTTAACCGTCATTTGTTCCAACTTCCTACCTAACTGACTCTCTTAGGCAGAGGTAAAATGTGTGGGCACAAAAAATACATCTGCATGGTATACCATACAGGCTAGAATTGACCAAGTAAGCAAGTGTGGGGGATGCTGGAGGGGTTCCATGGTGAGTAAGGAAAGAGGGTAGGGAGTGTGACCCCTGGCACCCTATACACCTACACTCTCCTTCTATAGGAAGTAGAGACAAAGGAGGTCTCTACTTCTTGAAGGAATCTAATTTCTTACCCCAACCTAACATGAGGCTCTAATGCTGAGACCTGCTTCTTCGAGGAGAGACAGGTGAACTGGTCTCACACAACGAAGAAGCAGGTCTCAGTATTGAACCTCATGTTAGGTTGGGGTAAGAAATTAGATTCCTTCAAGAAGTAGAGACCTCCTTTGTCTCTTCTTCTTATAGAAGGAGAGTGTAGGTGTATAGGGTGCACCTGCACCTGGAGTTAACCAGTACTGAGTGTGTGGTCTGTCTCTGTCCTCATAAATCCTCATTACATATTAGTTACAGGTGTGCAGTCTTAATACAGAAATCCACTTCAGACTCAGATTGATGACAGAACAACCAACATTTTGAATAAGTATATAAACATGATTCTTTTACTTACATTTTCAGGGTCAATGTAGTGTTGACATCCATGGCCTCTAGCAGCACATCGGCTCCAGATTCGTCTAACTCAACCTTGATTCTCAAACTGAAAGGAAACAAACCATTATGATATTATGTGTAACCTGTTTTCTTGTGTCATAAGTTATTACTCTTTTTTGCATTTGCATAGCTATTGTGACGTTCTCTGGTAAGTCGGGGTTGCCGATTCTTACAGCAGAGGAACGTGGGGATTGTTCGGGTCTTGGGGCGGACGGGGAATCCGGGCCAAGAACCGAGATGTGTTTTTAGAGTCGTGCCTCGCGCACGAGGGGGGGGGCTGAGCGAATCGGTCTGGAATCGGCGCTCGATGTCAAACGGAGGACTGCGGGGAAGGGAAATTATGGTAGGGGTACGGGTCGGCCGGGGTTCGTCTCGCTCTATCTCCCAGACCAGCATTCACCCCTACCGGGCGGTCCACCCCGTGGTTCCGGTCCGCGGGGCCGTCGGGCCGACGGTCGCCTATTGTTTGCCTATTGCCTGCCGGGCCCTCGTCCCCGCGGACTTCGTTCCTTCGTTCCGCCCTTCATGCTTTCGTGCCATGCTGCGCCTACACTTCCGGGACGGTTTCGGGCCTTCGTGCCCTACTTCGGTCCCCCGTTCCTCGTTCCTCGGGCCGTCGGGCCCCTACCCTAAGTTTCTCCTATTTATCTCGAACTTCGGCTGTTTTATCCTAACTTCTGGTTAATTGCTCGGATCGGCTCATCTTAGCGGTTGTTTCAGGAAAGAAGACACGTCTGGACACAAGGAGAACTGTTAAAGAACTCTGTTTATTCGGGCCTCACCGCCCCTTTATATACCCTAGAGGTCAGCCCTGATTGGCTGCTTTCAGTCACGTGATCTACAACTGACGTCACTTCCGGTTTACATTCTCGTTTCCGGTTTACATATCACTTCCGGTTTACATCTTTCCGGGTCTCGTTCCTTTACATATTCGTTCCTTTACACTTTCGTTCCTTTACATATTCGTGCCTCTTTTTCGGGCTTTTTACACTTTCGTTCATTTTTACATATTTCGTTCTTTTACACTTTCGTTCCTTTTCGAACATATATACCTTTTATAATATTACCTTATTTTCTCTTATTTTGATCTCTACATATTTGGATGAATAGGCATTCATCACACTATTATCATGCAAAACTGAAAGTGCATAACTTAATTTTCAAAAAGATTTACAGCCCTATTACAAAAAAGAATAAAAGAGTTATGTGTGAACTTTTTTTTTTCACACAGTATGTCTCGATTTGGAGTTGAGTTCTAAGATTTAAGATGAATACACTCAACATTATTTTAGCTATACCCTATTCAGCCTAAACTTCTTTTACCAAAACATCCAGACATATGATTTTAGATATTACAGCCATTTCCCCTACATCAAAGAAGAAGGAAATACGATTAATCTTTTTTCTACACCTCGCACATCTGTGTGCCCTTATACAAAGGAGGTGAAAAGGAGGAAATCTCAAATCACAGGCCAGTCTCATTGCTACCAGTTCGGGGTCAGATTTTAGAGAAAGTAGTACATGAACACTTTAAGAATTTTTTTGGCTCTTAGTAAGTTCCAAGGTGGTTTTTGCAAAGGTCACTCAACTATGGGCACAGTGGCATTGTTGACTTATGACCTTTATGAAGCAATCAAAAACAAAAAAATAATCAATAGCTGCGTTTATTGACTTAAAATAGGCATTTGATAAGGTCAATCACCAAATTTTGATTAAAAAAAACAAAAAACTAAACAAACTGGGGAATTGCAGCCCATTTTTAACATGGGTAAGAAGCTAATTCGATGAAAGGACTCCAATGGTCTACTGTCAGATTTTGCCAAAATCACTTGTGGTGTACGGTAGGGTTCCATTCTAGGGCCACTCTTCCTCTTAGTTTATGTTAATGATGTGCATTACATAGCAGGTGATACCAGCATACAGCTCTATGCAGGTGATACAGTACTATACTGATCAGATGAATATTCTGAAACAGCCACTCTGAAACTTCAGGAAACCCTGAATAGATTTGTATCTTGGTGCGCTGAAAATAAGCTTACTTTGAATGGCAAGAAGACTAAGTTCTTTGGGACAAATCACAAAATCAAGGCCATAAGCAAACTGAAACCGTTATATCTGTAACCTGTTTTCTTGCATGATAAGTTATTACTCCTTTTTGCATTTGCATAGCTAATTTAGGACTATCAGAATATTATTTTCACTCATTTCAATCTTGATTTGCTATAAAATTATGTCTCTTAATTGATTTTAAAAAGTGTCCACAAATTTGAGTAACCTCTTTCAGGATTTTACATAGGGTACCCTTCAAAAATATAAGCTCATCAATTTATCAACTGTGATACAGGAAATATGATATCTATAATACCAGAAAAAAACATTAAGTTTAAAAAGTTATCCCCCTTGATTTAAAAGCATCACACACAATTCAAATATATTTGTCTTTGCATAATTTTAAGAAAGTGAACGCTATTGTTCATTTACTGGTTGATTAATAATTGGGGAACTTTTTATGATATTCACTTTCTCTGCTATTACTATTCCTTCAGTCGTTGCTAGTCAAGTGGTGAGTAAGTTCACGAGATGGGCGCTCAATCCATAACATGAACAACGCTTGGCTGTAAGTCAGGTTTATTTTGTGGATACGGTGATGCGTACATTTGCCGGTGAGATGATGATAAGTCTCCTAAATTTCACAATTCCAATCTGATGGAGGGTAAACTTTCCCCTAAGAGTCCGCCTAGTCTCACATTCAACAGTAACACAGTAGTTCTTCTATCAGTCACCAGATGTCCCTTTGTCAATGTATAGCTATCCAAAACCCCTCGAATCTCTCGATCTGTATTGTCCAAACGGTAAATGGTTCTCTCTCTCCTTACCATAGGCTCTTGCTCATTATATAGCAGTCTGATATTGATTTTCTCCAAGCATCGATGTTCACTGGGAGGTGGGCCCTGTCTGCTACCGCCCGACAGATATATTTACACCTACCAGTGGCTCATGCTATATTTATACTATGTGATCTGATGATTTATATAATTTGGAAGACTTCTTGTTACTTCCTTATGTACATCTGGTAACATTCTTTTCGTTTCATTCTCATACAATTGGTTATAAGCACAAAGTGAATGAGTTACTTTCTACCTTTGTGCAAGAGTAACCTCTGTCAGGATCCCAATTTCTTTAGATAGAGTTTGAAATTATCTTTTCCATAATCCTATGATAGAATCATGTAGTTAAAGTTGATTTAAGATATCAAAATCAAGTAGTAACCTCCGTCAGAGTAACCTCTGTCAGGATAACCTCCGTCAGGATATATAGCCTTTATCAGGAAGTATCTTGTCCTCACTGCTTCTTTTCTTTTATATTCAATATAACTCTGATTTATTACGATTGTATCAAGTGAAAATGGACAAAACTATAATAATAAAGGTTGATTTTTATATATTAATAGAATTTGCCTGAAAAACTGACGGAGGTTACTTTTTAATATAAGGGTATTGAGTGTTTTAATACAAATGGCTATATTTTGTTAAATAATATCAGCTATGTAAAAAATTTTGGGAAAGGAAAGTCTATGATGATGGTATTGAAATAGGCTATTAAATTAATTCAAAATTTGGTATAATTTTTTTCCATATTCTACATGTGAAATGCAAGACTTAACGTGGATTGTGCCAAAGATCAATTGATAATGCATCTATACATATTGAGCATTTATGCTAAAAACCTAAAACCTATGCTAAACACCTGGACCAACGTACTTATTTGAGGGCTGGAGGTGCATTCCTGACCAAGAATTTCTGGAATCTGTAGTATCTCAAAAAATTTTTTTGTGTATATGAAATACCTTTATAGGTATAACTATTTCATCCTGTGAATAGTAGAATACCGTGTCTATGTTGGAAGATGATGAAATAATGGTGCTTCCAATTTCTTATTATTTATTAATGGAATTTGTTGAAATTACATCTCATAATCTCTGTTCTTACATAACTCTTACATAATTCTCATTTTCAAGGTTTGTGCTTTCATTTGTAGCTGTATTGCACCACAAGTGCCACTTGAAGTTGGGAAAGTTACAACCACTTAAAGCAGGTGTATGTCCTTAAACCTGCTAATTGCTAATGTTGTGGTAAAGGGGTCCAACCTCTGGCCCATGATCAGTGGGTCATAAATCAACCAGCCTTGAATCAAATGGTTATTTGTAGATAGATACGAATGCTGTGAAAACTCATGCCTTGTGAATTCAACTCAACCAGTCAAGGGGAAATTATGAGTTGGAAACACAACCCTTTGCCACACAAAGTCCCTTCTGCCTATAATGTGTCAGGTCAAGACAGCATTTCCTACAATTGATATTCTTTGTAACTAAATAAAAGTTCACTGTAAAGGTTGGAAAATATCATTTAGACAAAATAAAAAAGCAGTGGCAGTAAGGAAGAATATGAAGAATAGCAATTATTTGTCAATAAATAAAGTATTGTTGAAGGAACATCATTGGTAAGAATGGTTTGCTTGTCTTCTTTGTTGTTGCAGGGGAAACAACTTCTGTTAGAGGCTGACAAACACAAGTATAGGTAGGCCTCCTCAGCTGATGTACCACTACATAGGTGTTTTAAGTCCTTAAGTGTTAAAGAGGCATTAAGTCTCAAATTCAAAACTTTGAGACTTAAGGACCCCACAATGCATCTCAAATTGTCCTTAAGTCTCAAAGTTTCTGCCTCAAAGTGGCAATTATCTAAATAATGACCTAATTCCTCACTGATTACTCAATGAGATATTGATAATTTGGTTGTCTTTGTTTATTCATTAGATGTCACTTTTAAGATAATCTAATTGTTGATTTTTGAATTTAGTAGAGTAGATAAAAAAATTATTTTATACTTATATCTAATATGATATAACTCATTATTGTAGTAATTTGTTATGACATTAATCATATTATACTTTACGCTTCAATTACCCTATTCAATATAATTAATTCAATCAATAATCATTTGATTCTCATTATTTATTCTTTTGTATCCATTCATTATTGCTTTTTTTTATCTAGACTCCTGTTAATCATGTTTGAACATTATACATTAACATTATCATTATAGTTTAAGATTATAGTATTTATTTAACATTTATCACTATCATTTCTTTTTATCCTTTTTGGTCAAATCACCCAGCAACTGTGATTGCTGGGTGATTGTGCTGGGTGATTCCCTGTTGGTATGGATTGTTCAAGGCAATAGGTGACAGAATTGCTGGTAAAATCACCTGACATATATTAAACTCGTTTGATATGCCAGTTTCCTGACAATTTCGCCAAGGATCCTCAAGGTCGAGGGTTGCCGATGGCTGCTAAAGTCAGGGCCTTTACTACCCTTCTGAAAGATAATGTTCTAACAATAATACCTATTTTCTAGTTTTTTCAAATGGTTTCCAGGACAATCCTGATGGGGGCAACTTCAGTTCAGACCAAGACCACCCTGATGGGGGCAACAGCAGCAGCTGGGGCAACGGCAGTATGGCCAGGAACCAAAGTCAATGATATTCAAATACTTGTGAGTTCTCCATACTTGCTGCTTGGGGCATCTCAACAGGATACAGATACCATGCCGATGTGAGAAAGACCAACAACACCCATCCTCTCATTGATGCACCATGGTGAAGTGTAAGTTGACCTTTTATGACTTGGGAGTGCACATGAGATATACCAGTTAAGCTAGTCTTACTCTCGTTGATGTTATTGTGGATATTGTGGATAGTGGAACTAATGGAACCAATGCTTAGACAAAGGTTAGATTGCACAGGCTACATTAGGCACATCAGGTTCCTTGGAGAAATATCAAAGACCATCTGACCAAAATCACACAAGCTACTAACAGTTAAAAACAAAGCAAATATTATAAGGTAGTCTCAGCTATACTTACTGTTGCTAATATCATACAGTGGGTTTCCTTAGATGAGATAGGTGTCCAGGGCTCATCATTACCAACTCAGACCCCGACTTGATCCCAGTGGTTGTGACTCATAGGTGTTTGCTACAAACACCCTTGCATTCTATCCAATTGAAACTTTGTGCCATTTTTGATTTTTTTTTTTGATTTTTTTTTTTGATTTTTTAAAAAAAATATTTTATTTATCCTGGGAAAAATACAATTTGGTGAAGCGCCATTTTTCGTTGCAACCCAGCTTTCATATAATTAGTGAATAACATGTACTTGAGTGAAGGAATATGAGATACAGAGAATACTACTCAGAGAATAGGTTAACCAGTACAACACAAAGGTACATCAAAACATTAGGGAGAGTACATAAACACACTCATTACATAATTGTAACACAATAAGAATAACAAAAAAGATGATAAAATAATAATAATAATAACAATAATAATAATAAAAAATATATATACATAACTTATGTACAAAAAAAAGAGAAAATGAAAATGTGAAATAATGGATTTATTGAAGAATGGGGTTGTCAGAAGGGGCTTAAACCCTCCAAGTTGGAGGCAGACTGCGGTAATGGTTTAACCTACGGAAGAAAATATACAACTACATGTATATGACCAACATTCAAGCAAATTACTGAGCAATGATAGATTGCATGAGCTTATGTTTTTGCCTTTTCTTGAACGAGTCATATATAATTCAGTATATTCCTTTCCTCAACTGTTAGTGAATTCCACAGGATTAATGCATTTGTCACCTGTCTGGTGTAGATGCATATGCTGCCTACATATTTATTGGTATTAAGGATGACTTTGACATAGTAGATGGTGACTTCTCAGGATCATATTATTGTAGTAATTACCAATCTGTTCTAGATGACGAATTCAAATCCCAGATCGATAGTACTATAGCCAGTGAGTTAGCTCAGGGTAAAGGATCTCTTGTTTCTGACCACCCGGAATGGGCACATGCTTTAAGCACTGTTAGCAAGACTAGTAGTAAGCTCAGGCCAATTACTGACTGTTGTAGACCAGAAGGTGTGAGTATTAACAACTTCTTAAAACTAGACCAAGAGGCAGATTACATGGAAGAGAACTGCTCGTTTGCAGTCATAGACATGCAATCAGCACACTATTCTGTTCACATTACCCCCAGGAAACATACTCATCAAGCTTTTGTATGGGAATTTAATTAGAGCAATGTTTTTTCCAAGATAATTACTTGCGCTTCAACCTTAGATGTACTCTGTTATTTTTTTCCCACTTCACTGATTTTATAGTATGAGGGATGGAGCACTGAGGGTCTGACAGTGTCTTTGGATATCTTGACAACTTTCTTCTAGTTGAAACTCTAAGGATTTGACTTCTGATACATCTCAGGTACAGGATAGCTTGGGATAAGGTGATGTCCCCTTCACAGATAGTCACTTTCTTACACTGATAATCCTATGATTTCAAAAGTTAGTCAGGAGTGGCTCACTTATGTTAGTCATTTTAATGCTTAGTCTTTTTGACTAACCTTTTGATAATGTGTCAGTCATTATGGGACTATTTTGTTAGTCAAAATGACTAACAGGTCACATGACCACATGAGTCAACAGATTGGTAAGTTTATCCATTGTCATCCTTAGCTTCCAGGGTGCATCAAAGTTTTGAAACTATTGAATGTAAAAGTATAGATATCAAAGATGCTTTTTATACTCTTTTAGATGAAAAAAATAGCTTATTTAATTGAAAATTGATTAACAAATTTGGGCATATACATAGACACTGAAATGTCTAAGAAAGTTAGCCAATCATGACTAACCTTTTTACCACTGAGATTATTGATTGGTCATATAGGAAAGCACAATGAACATCCATAGAATGGTTGTATTTTGAGGAGATCCTGACTGGGAGTGTACCCTGACAATGGGTAGTGAACCCTGACAGCCAGGAGGGGACCATGATCAGGCCCATACCCAGCTGTTTTGAGAGGGGAGTTCGTTTTGTAAGGCTCAAATATTTTCTGTGGCTTTGCAGGGGCAGGATACTACATCTGAAAATAACTTGTAGAATAGAAGTAAGAGTAGTCTAATATATTTTTAATATTTTCATAAATAATTCATTTCATCCAAGAGGGGGGTGGTGGATATTTTAGAAGGGAAGTCATTCCAATCACCCCCTGACCTATCCACGACCCTATAGGTTGGGGCCCCCGGGCCACAAGGCAGTGGCCACTCCTTTTGTCAGTTGTGACTGTATGTTCACTGAAAAAACACTGTGAAGTTCAGTCATAACTGTAAAACCACTGGGAAAATGACTGACTATTCACTGCAAAATCCAGTGAATGATCAGTGATGACTAATAGTTGGCTGAAATTACCTCATATATATCTAAAACCACTGAATGGTGACTGAAATCCCTTTTATCTAGCATACAATCACTGATTTGTGACTGAATTGTCACAGTCGTCCTGGGGCTGAGATTAAGCTGCCTTGTGTGCAACTGAATCGTAGCTGATTATATCATGATCCATTTTTATTTGGGTTACCAGACACATTACCCTCTAGAAAACAACATTCTGGCGGGATATGGCACTCACCCTAACAGTTTTGGATATGGAGTATGCATATAATACAGATTTTCAACATAATACACCTTTAAAAGGCAGTGTCCGAAATTAAGGTCTAAATGTGCACACCCGCCGGATGCAAAGCTTTTAAAAGTTTGCATCCAGGAGCTGGCCTGTGCACCCTCAGTGATATAAGGCTATTTATTCTATCACAAATATGTGAATCTGCCAGATGCACAGTTTCGAATATCATGCACCTGGCTGCCAAAACATGCACCTCGGTTGCAGGGTGCACCCTTAATTTCGGACACTGAAAGGATATGTTTATGGCAGTATCATGTACCTATGGTATCGTGACCAAGGGGACCTCTTCAGAAGAGAGTAGAAGCAGCAGTTGGTAGGTTTATTCTCTATTTTCAAACCATCGAAGTACACAATGGCCTAGCTTATTAGTGACTTTGCATGAAGATGGATACAGATGATGACACAGGTGGTTCCACACTCAAGGGCTGGGTTTCATAACGAGGACTGGCCACTGACAACAAGGTCGGAGGAGGGTAAGAATTTCAAAACATATCACTGATTATCTTTTTTTCCGAGAGGAGAGGCCAGGGTAGTGGAGGGAAGGTAGGGACATATGTAAAATGATTTCCATCAAAATACGGGACATTTTTGGCATTAGATGGGCCTAATTATCATTTATAGAAGGTTTTAGCGAAATCTATTGGTTGAGTCTTTCAGTATAAAAGAAATGGCAAAAACAGTTCAAATTTTCTAGATAATGTTGTAATCATCACAGAATTTTCTGACATGAAAATAATGGACATTCTCACTCGGGGCTACAACCTCAGAGTTAGTTTTGACTCATAGTAGTTGACTCATACTGGAAGTCATAAATGTTTCAAATTTGAAAAATTTTCAAAGTGCTCAAATTGGCATAAAACCCTATTAAATGATTCTTTTCTTCCACATGTCATCTGTGCCTATACTTGCCCCCAGAGGCATGCTAGCCAGTCTAGGCCTTTACTAACACCTCTGGTCAGACATAGAAAGAGGGGTGTAGATTGGGGGTCCCTATGTCACATGTCGAATTTAAGAAATGGACATGTCGCCTGTCTAGGGCTCATTATAGATTTCCACTGCAGTTCTTAGTGTGTCTGGCCCTATTCACTTATAGCTCTGTAATAAAAGCTTTCAGAGCCTTACTTAGATTAGTCACTACTGGCTATATCAATTAGTCAAAGGAACTAAGACATTAGTCAACATTTTCCAGGAAATCTAAAACACTTTAGTCTTTTTGACCAACCCTTAGACATAATTATCTAACCTCTTAGTCAATATCACTATCCTAGAATAGTTAAACTGACTAATGTTGTAGTAGCCATGACTAATTCCTTAGTCATCATACTGCACATTTAACACATCTTTCCTAGAAAAGATTTGACTCATGTGTTTAGTCAGAGATGACTACCCTGGCTAACGCAAAGTTGGGCATATACGTAGCTACTGTAATGTCTAAGGAAGTTAGCCAATCATGACTAACCTTTTTACTACTGAGATTATCAGTGTAGGGGATCAAGTTAGACAATGTAAAGATGGAGTTCCGACCTCCATAACAACTTTTTGTGCCACCATACAGCAAAAAAAAGGAACAAGTACTAGCAGGTTATCTTTCACATGCAAGTATGGTAGTCAGAGGCGATTCCTAAAAGTATGGGATAAATCGGGATTGGACCACTCCTTTATTCCAGATCACCATTGGGTTGGTCCTCCGTTAGAGTACACAGACTCAGTGGACATGAACATACTAGAGCCATGGCCTGTACTTATCACCATTAAAAGATGGGGTTCCCTGTGGTCAGGCAGGAAAGTGATAGTACTAACTGATAACACACAGTTATTCCATATGATAAATTCTGGCAGAAGTACTAGCGTATGTTGCATGTTCTGGATCTGGAAATTGTTTTGGGTATGTGTTTCTAACAACATTCACATCGTAGCTATTCATATAAGTACCTATGAAAACATACTTCCAGACCACTTATCCCATTATTTTGGATGTGAAGAATCCAACATACCCTCCTGATCAACAGACTGGACCAGTCTAGCTGTTCTCCAATACATCACCAAATCCTTGGAGTAAAGGACAGACTTGGATATATGAATGTGTGTAGCTTTATTTGAATTGCCTTGATATCTGACTTGCTTGGTTGGGCGTTTTGGCAGTGTTTGTGGTTTCCGCCACCTTTGTCATACTAATAAACAAACTATTACTACTGGGGTAAACCAGTTGGAATGATACCAGAGGTGGATCAGTGTGTGTCGGACCTTTGGTCCGATTGCACTGATTGATATTGATTACTTGAACAAAATTTTTTTTTCTTGTTGCAGCTTTTGTGGTTTCCCCCAGCTTGGTTATAGTAATAAACAAACTATTACTGCTGGGGTAAACCAGCCACCCAACCTAAACCTCGAATGTTCATTTATTGTGTATGTGATTGATAACTATTGACCCAAGGATGCATACATTGATACAGACAAATTAAAACATAAAAGTGGTATAATAGGGATAAATTTATTTCTTCCATGTTTTCTGGCCCACTGGGGGTAGGGGCATAGAAATTGATGTTCTGGACGGGTGTAACTCACTCACATACATAAAAGTGGTATAATTGTTAAAAACCCGCCTTTTGGAGCATGTAACATATGTCAAACAAAGAAGATTATCTCTATTATGACATTGTGTTGTTTCACTGCAACATCATTATATTGCAGCTCAAGTCATGGAATGTAATAGGGGCTTTAGGGTTTTGCCAGAAGACGACATGCCAGCTGAATAACTTTCATATCTTTGATCAATGCTGCTTCATACACCCTTTATCCATGTGTGAGCGTCATCATTTCATGAAGAGACAATTCTGTATTTTACTGATTCTTCTGATTCTTGAATCTACCAGACGATGTGAAGCTACAGGACAAATCATTTCACAAATTTACTTATACCAATTATCAATTTGTAATTCCATAATTAATTAATATGTATTTACACTGAGATTGTAAAGGTTGTCATTTTGTAACCATGCAGTATTTGAAATGTTGCTACAACCTTTCTGCAACATTGCAACTAAGCCATTCTTTTTTGAGTTGCCTGAAGGGGGAGAATGATGATGGTACCTCATTCAATCAGGTGATTAAATTTATTCCCTTTTTTTTCTGGTTGTGCATTCCTAGTGACATTTTTCTTTTGTTCTGCACACCTACCATTTTGTAGTGATTTATAGTGATTAGTCTGACAGGCTCTTTCTTTTTACCAACCACTTGTGGAAGTTTGTGCCAAAAGGCCCCATTAATGCTTGGCCTGGCATACTGTCCTTTTGGAAGGACTTGTCATCTTTTTTCTCATGTCCTTTAGCAATAGAATTTTCTTAAACAAAGCTGCCATGTGCAAATACTTGGCTACCTTAGACCTAACTGGCAGTCTATTTTTGGAGTCAGTCTCTAGTTGCTTGATACAATCAGACAGGACACTGTCTCTGTTGACATGAGAATCTCTTATCCCAGACACTGTTTTCATCAGGACAGAGAGAGTCCTTGTGGCAGAATGGTCCTCAGGAGGGTTCTGATCACCAACTTTGTTTGGCTTCTGGTTGACATCACTCTTGTCATAGAATGGGAGGTCATTTAAAGACCAATCCAGCAAATAGAGAAAAAAAGAGCACCACTCTTTAATAGAAATGGAAAAGAAACAAAACAATAGTGGCTCAAATAGAACACCAAAACAAAATGTAATACAACCAGAACATCAAAAGGCAAATCGTTTGAGAGAGTGACTGTTTATATCATGGCCTAATGACAAGGGGGCACTAGAAATATAACCAATAAGTTGCTCCTAGATACTGAAGAGAATTTACATAAAACCACTTTTAAAAAAGAGACAAGCTTAGGTTCCAAAAGAGGACTCTAAACAAACCAGGAGAGTCTATTGAAGAAGATTCCTCAACAGAAACAATATCCTCACTCAACCTGAGCCAGTAAAAGCTAGTTGGAGCAATTTTGTAAAACATTATTAACAAAAGCCTCATAAATCAGATTTGTTGGTTTAAAGATTGACTGACAACATTGATGACCTATTCAAACAAACCAAATTCCAGCAATATGCAAATTGGATGGGAGAGGTTAAAACAAAACAAATACTAAATGCTGGACAAGAATGACATCTCCACCTGACAATAGAAAGAATTTTCAACTCCTTTGCCCAATAAGGGGTCAACCCCCTATTAAAGACATTTTCAAAAATGTCCACTTTCCTCCAAAAATTCATTATAAAATACCCCAAAAATGGCAACAAATATTGAAAAAACCTAATTGTTATTACTCATCTGTTTTAAGTAAACAAATTTTAAGCAAATGATCCACTTCAGAAACTTCATCCCCAACCTCCAGCAGAACCCCTATACAGTCCTAGCATAGTCCAATTCATCAAGTTTTTTTAAACCATTTAGATATAGAGACCAAATAACCATTAGGCAAACATAAAGAAAACAGCTAGCTCAACAATATCTTCAATTCTTGTTGAATGAAGTTCATGGACATATTTGTCCACATACCAACATTATGATCATGCTTATTGACAAGGTTACACTTTACTGAGAAATTTCTCACAAAACATCCAAACACTGCATCCAAGAGCAGGCGGAAAAACCTAAAGAGAAACAAATAGGGAAAATAGAAAGCTTAAAGTCATATTAATCCAAATGATCTATCATAATGATCATGTCAAAATATCAATCAAAACTGAATAATAAACTCACGGAAGCAGACCCAGACAAATTATTGGTTGCAGGAGACATATCTTTCTTAGAACATCAAAAGGCATTGGACACCAAGAAACAAACAGAAAAATTATGAGGAGGTTTTCCAGTCAAGAAGATGCTGCTGCCCATGGCCTTAGTGATGAACAAGCTGCACTCTGACCTCTGATTAAACCTTCAAAATGCTCCCGATTTACCATCCACACACAAAACTGACTTTACATGTTATTATATAACCCTGAAAATATTTCATAACAATTGAAGCAGGGTGATATTGAAACCCCATTTTTAGAAATTTTATTCAAACCTGATATCAGAACTAATTGAACTACTCTATTCTAATCTATATCGATTGTTTATTACAAAGTCCGCTTAGGAGCTTGAGTCACAGAATCTGTCAATTGATCCCAGTTACGTTTCACTATGTTTAAAATATAAGTATTTAGATGTCTTGATTCTAGACTGTTAAACCCCAAACGTCAAAATGTCGATTTGCCTGATTTATCTTAAAGTTACTCTCTAATGAAAGGAATATTGTCCAACACATTTTTGGAGACAGGTTCAGTGTGAAACATTTTGTTGGAATTTTTTGATCCAATATATGTTCCTTTCCATATTTCTCTGGGAATAAGAGTGAGGTCAGGGTGACTCGGCCAAACAAAAAAGTACTTGTATTGATGTTTCCCAACTGGGCCTGTTATTTTGCCTTAACCCTAAAGTTTTTTCACAATAAATAATGAAAATGGTTAAGATGAGACTAAAATTAGCAAATGAACATTACCTATAAATCATCATAATATGTAATACATGTATCAATGTTTGTTACAGAAGGTGAATCAAAGAAGGTTTGAACATTGAACACCATCTGAGCTTACTATTCAAGTTTAGAACATCCAAACCCACCGACAATTCTTTTGGCCTTAAACGAGATATCATGACCCCTGGTGAGCACCCATGATGCCCTGGGCTTCTGAGGCAATGGAGGGAGGGCTACTTAAGTGATACAATGTGACTCCTGCTGAGCGTATATGTCGTCCTGAGCTTCCAAGGAAGCAGAGGAGTGGGAGGGGCAACAATTAGGTAAGGTACAATAACACCTGGTGAGTGCCTAGGCTGTCCTGGGCATCTGAGGCAGAAGGGGAGGAAAGCCATCTAAGTGAGACAATATGACTCCTACTAGGTGGATATGTCATCCTGAGCATCTATGGAAGCAGAGGAGTTGTGCTGGGCATCCGAGGCAGTAGGGGAGCAAGGCCAGTTAAGGGTAAGATCTGGTGCCTATTAAACCATATACCACCAGTAGGAGACAGGTTGTGGATGAGAAAATATGACACCTGGGGAGCAGCCAAGCCATCTAGAGCTTCTGAGGAAGTAGGAGAGGGTGGTTTAAGTGAGATAATTGTTTATTACACCTGTTTATAGCTGTATCATCCTGAGCCGCAGGAGAAGAAAATGAGGAGAGGGGAGAACATAGGCAAGACTCTCCTCCCCTGCCCTCCTCTCCCCTTCCCTGTCCTGCCCTCTCCTTCCCTGCCCTGCCCTCCACTCCCCTGCCCTGCCCTCCTCTCCCCTGCTCTCCCCATTTCTGCTCTCATGTGCACCCTCTACTCTCTTCTCCTGTCCACTCCACTCCACTGCCCTCAATTCCCTTAGGCCTGCCCTGCCCTAGAAGGGAGAAGAGGAAAGGGGAGGGAAAGGAGAGATGAGGGGAGGGGGAGAGGAGGGGAGGGGATGGCAGAGGCGGGCCAGGGAGGGCAGGGGAGAGCAAGAGAGGGCACGGCAGCAGAGGGAGGGGAGGGGAGAAAGAGGAGTGGTTAGCAGGGTAGGCAAGGCAGGGAGAATAGGACAGGGCAGGGGATGACAGGGAAGTAGAGGAGAGGGCAGGGCAGGGGAGTGGAGTGTTGGGGAGGGGAGGGCCGGAGAGATTTGTTCAGGGGACTGGGGGGCAGGTGAGAGGAGAGAGAGGAGGGGAAGGCAGGGCAGGGAAGAGCAGGGGAGTAGTGGGCAGTGGATCAGAGCACAGGAGAAAGCAGGGGAATAGAGGGCAGGGAAGAAGAGGGCAAGGGGGGGAGCACTGAGGAGGAAAGGGCAGGGGAGAGGAGGGCAGGTCAGGGGAGGAGAGGGCAGGTCAGGGAAGACAGAGGAGGAAACCACAGGATAGGAGAAGGCAGGAGAGAGCAGGGGAGGAGAGTCAGGGGAAGAGACGGCTCATATGTTCTTGCCATTCAGAACTACCCCAGATCAGCAATCATTGGAACTGCAAATGGCTTCACATATTCTTCTTACCAGGCCAGAAAAGTCAAAATGATCTCCTTTAAAAGATAATTTGCAAAGGAGACCTGTGCCTTATGATAACCCACATCTAGACAAAACAGACTCGCAAATACTTGGCCCTGGCACTAACCTAAATATACGCACATCAAAAGTAATCCAACACCTCCTTTCAAAGAAGGGAAGTGGAGGAAAAATGTTGCCTTCAGTTTTCAGAGATTTTCCCTCCAAAAAGTTTCACCTGCCTGTTAGAAAATCTAAGGGGAAAAAAAAGAAAGAATAAATGTTAAAATTGATGGGGACTAGAATATTGCTAAACATCTTAGAATATCACATACCCATAACATTTGAAATATGCAAAAATTTAAAATTAACATTTCATGTAACAAATAAAATTTTCACAAAAAAAGACATGAATTTTTGCATACAATAATAATTTTTGCATGGTCCACATTGATGCAAACATTGGTGGAAGTCCTCATCATCCGGGACAGGTAACTTTTGTGTTATAGGGCTTTTTCATTTCTTACGCCATCTATTCAGATGAATTGCACCAGTTGTACAAAAAGGAGCCAAAAAAGGTTTCCCAACACATATTAACACATAATATATAAATGAAAAAATATATTCCCAAATCACCGAAGAATAACCTAATCCAAATATTGCACTGAGGTACAGTGCAAGAAGAACTAGAATAGTATATAATAAAATATTGTAAACTCGTTTGTATTGGCAAGAATATTATAGTGAAACTTGTAACGCTGATATGAGTGCTAAATGCCAGGCGGTGACATCGTTTAGTGGCATAGTTAGATTATGTGGAGAGTGATAGAGTCCCAGGCATAAGGACTGCAACTGGGCTGACGCACGTCCTGCAGGTACGAACAGGTACGGCGAATGGCGATGGAGACCTGTAAGGGTACGTTATGGATCGAAACATCTAGCTAAAAGATACTGAGGACAAGCAGGCTTTGCCGTCAACATTAGCTTATATGATAGATAGAAGTAGAACTAGTTTATATAAGTAAGAATGGGCAGTATGAGAGATGAGTAAGACATTATTAAGTGTTAGGGTAAATGAGTATAGCGACAAGCCTTTTGGGCTGTCGCTATATAAGCGGTATGAGACTTGAGACAGACGAGCAGACCAAGTTAGAGTTCGATCAGAACGCATGGAGCAATAGTCTGACATACAGATCACATGGGTAGTGTTAAGATGGTAGTAACCACAGTGAGCAGGTGATAGTAAGGATTGGGACAGCTTAGGCTTAGCCTTACAGACTGCGTACTGGATGTGACGGAAATCCTACCAATGGTCTCCGTCACTGGTAGTCGAGAGGTGACTCTCTCAACAGTGTTGGAGCATATATACCTTGTGAAAGGGGAAGCTTAACCATAGCTATACCTGGTTGGATTGTTACTGATGTGTTAGAATTGTGAAATGAAAGGAAAGACCTGTGTGGATGGAGAACTGTATACTTGTACCTTCGGAATGTCATCATGAATGTAATAAACTGACCTCTTGCCAAGCGCGTGTTCTTTGTATGGGACTGAGCCCCTTTACTTAGAATCTCTACCACTAAGAACCGAACTATGATCCAGGGTAACATCTATCTGGATAAAGCTAGCTACTTCGACGATTAATCACTAAAGAACTCCCCATTATCATCGTACAACACATTTTATTAACATCTTCTAACAAACAAAGTACTTTGGATAAGCGATACAATGCCACGCAGTCGAATAATGAATAACGAATCAGTACAGGATATGAACAAGTACGAACTTTAATAATGATACTCCCCTATAAATAAACGAAGACAAATTACAACCAATCTAGCTCAATTGGTGGAGAAAATCCCGAAAAAGAACGATCTGGAGGTACGGTAGAAACTCTCGCCTACATGAGTGCCGGCCTACGGCCTGGAATTGGACCGCCCAAGGGAGCCGAGCCAACGCTCAGCGACACGGACTCCGAGAGGGACGCATGGTGGTCTGATCAGCCACTGGGCGCCACTGGGGGTGCCGAACCCAATTGGCCGGAAAGACATCAGCTAAGAAATAAGGGATCATATATACCGTATAAAATTGGAATAAGAGGAGAATTAGAGGAAGACAAAGGCTTCTTCGCTCAACCTCTTTTGTTTAAGAAAGTACAAAGTCCAACATCACCTAGAGGGACAAGGAGTGACACAAATCGCTCCCGCTCTGAACGGGAATCGGGATCCCCGTTTGCGTCTCCATTGAGGCTGCGGGCCGGGAGATCGCTGCGACAGGAATCTCGAGAGCTACAGGAGGAAACTGCAGAACACTCCAACAACCCAACCCTTCTCCATTACTCAGCGGCCAGTGAGTCGGAGGATGAGCTAACCTCCACGATACTAGAGGGAAACCGCTCGCACGCGGTAAAACCGACACCTCTAAATCGTGATACAGTAAGAACCGAGCAAGTCAGTGGGGCATCCTTGCCGACCACCTCTACTCCCGCCGCCGTGGGCGCAACTTCCACGCCCATAGGAAGACATTTTCCGCAAATCGTGAAAGGTGGTATTAGTGAGGTAAAACACACAAAGAAAAAATACGGGACTGTAGAGAAAGACTTGACTCGAACCCCACCTGAACCAGAATCTTCAGAAAATGAGCACGAGCACGGGCACGAAGAAGAAGAGAGCACAGATACCGGAGGTGTAGCTAGGCAACTATTCAGAATGGCAGATAGAGGGGGACCTAGCCTAAAACTCCCAGAGTTTTCAGGAAAACCAAATGAAAGGGTAGACCAATATTTTAGTGAGTTAGAGAATATGTCAAAGATCTATGGATGGGACCAGGACAAAGCATTAGCGATGGCCTTGCATGGTCTTAAGGATAGGGCACGCGATTGGGTTAACACCCTCTCGCCGAATAAGAGAGACTCGCCGGATCACCTGAAGGAAGTCATGGTAGCTATCTTCGGAGACAGACGTCCTTCGTGGCAGCGATACAAAGATATCGTTAACATGAAACAAACGTCAGATCAGTCGGTGATTGAGTTCGCTGGAGGTTTGAGACAGCAACAGGTTAGAACAGGTATCGAGGAAAGTGTAATATTGGCAGTCTTTATAGATGGCTTGTTACCAACTATAGCCAAGTAGGTAGCGATACTGAACCCGGACACCTTCGACGTGGCGGTGCAAGCCGCCACTCGTTTGGAGTCTCTAGAAAGGGGTAAGAAAGGAGGATTGAAGGTATCCCTGGCCAACATACAGACACAGGATACCCTAACACGTAGTGTAGAAGAAGTTGAGGAAGAAGAGAGAATGTTAGTAAGTAAGTTCGATAACCTGTTAGCTGCCCTTAATCAGTCTAGGAGTTGGAAAGTTGATGATAGAAAGGAGGGAGAAAGAATAAAAGACTTCCTCTGTATCGTACGACCAACCCATGGGTTCACCCTTAGGGAACCCGTTTCACTTTGGAAACGTGGGAGATAGAAGAATGCGCGGACAACCACTTTTTCGTTGCAAAACAGATATTGCGCGGTACACGAATCAAGATCACATAATACAGATAGTTGCTTGTGGTTGAGAGCAAAGCTCCAGGAGCTGAGGGAAGAAGCCCTTCGGGATAAATTTAGAGCAATTAGCCCGGGAAAGAAATGGGGTACTAAGCCGGGAAACTGGTCAGCAGGTCCGCCACGCCAATAAAGTTAGAGCTTTGTCTGACGGACGGACCGGAGAAAATTGATATAGGAAATGGAACTATCTTACTTGAAGTAAAGGTGGGAAAACAATCAGTTAGAGCATTGGTAGACACTGGAGCTAGTGATTGCTTCCTTTCGGGAAAATTTAGAAAAACTATAGCTAAGTCAGCAATACACGACATCATTCCTGTGGTAGGAAAGGAAGTTAATTTAGCTAATAACACCGTTCAGATAATATTAGAGACAGTAAGACTCGAGATTAAAATTAAAGATTCTAGAGTGTTCTATGATTTCCATGTGGTGGAATCCCTTTGTTATGACATGGTGATTGGCCGTAACCTGTTAGCAGCCTTGCGGTCGGATCTGTCATTGCCGGGGCCCCACTTGGACGTTTTTTGCGGACACCCGATATTTAGTCTAGAAAAAGTAGAAGTTAAACCGCACACTGAACAAATAATCCCAGTCACCATCTGGAAAAAGCACCCAGTCACACACAATAACGCTGTTTTTTGCGCCCCATCGGTAACCGCACCAGTAGTGGTAGAAGCGGGAGTGAATCAGTGTGGTAGACAATGGTGGATGAAGATTTTGAATCCGCTAGAAAGACCCTTGCATGTGTTACCCACAGATGTATTGGGCTTTTGTGAAATGGGCCGAATTCCCTTTAACCATCGAAAACAAATCCCTGAATTTATTAATAAACAAAAATTGATTAGAACGGGGACCCCAAAGGGCATTGTTGGCTTTGCCATAGAAACCCTTGAGGGGAGCGTTGTGACGGGTGAGAATCATTCGCGAAGGGCCGCGCCTCGCGAGCAGGACGAAATTGACCGCATAGATCTGTCGGAGTCATGCCTCAGTGGGGACCAAAAACAAATGTTTAAGAAAATGCTCCGATGAAACAGAGGTAGTTTGGCCTTTTCAATGGCGGAGTTAGGTCAATGTGAGATAGCCCCTATGGATATTAAAATTGATAGTAAAGCAGGAATAATCTCATCGCGACCATATCGATATTCACCTCAAAAGATGGATATTATTGATGAACAAGTTACTGAGAGGGTTGAGCTCCTCGACGGTAGCTTGCAACAGGCGGCAGTGGGCTCGCGAGAGTCCAGGGTCACGTTAAACTTCATCTATAGTGCTGGGGAGTTGAACAACAACTGAAGGCCCCCGTGACTAACGAAGGATGAATGGACATCCTACTGTGGTACCGTCTAGTCGGCGCGCATATCGGGCTGCCGGACTTTTTGCCAGTTTCCCACCGGTAAGTGGTATGTGCGTGGTACGGGGTTGACAGACCTCACCTAAGCTCCTGACAGTAGTAACATCACTCAGGAGTGAACAGGCAAGGCCGGTGAAAACGGTCAAAGTTCAGTGTGGGTTGGCAAGATTCACCTGGATCAGACCGTCAGTGACCGACCGGGTTTACCCCGGGAACTGGTAATCGCTATCGACTGGGTCACCGGCCGGTCGTCTCTGACGCCTCGAGGATTTCTTTGCCCTGCTTTACCTCGACAAAAATGGTAAAGAGACGGCTCAATGTACAGTCAGGCCATGGTAAAGCTAAACACGCCTATTCAAGACCTCATTTCTTGAATTAGTGTAGGTTATGGTTGAGCCATGCTCTCTGTGATCAGAAGACATCAGGTTTGAAAAGAACATTCTGGGAAGCAGAGTGAGCCATTAGGGCTGGAAAGGATCCTGGCTCAGGTTGCACTCCACTATGTCTGATGACATAAGGGAAGACCAAAGGGATCAAGCGGAAACAACTGATAGAGTTAGGAGTGATCGAACCCAGCGAGTCTGCATGGCGCAGTCCCTTAGTAGTAGTACAGAAAAAGGACGGAAAACCACATCTCTGTACTGATTTTAGAATGTTAAACATGATAACGTTCAAAGATAAATTCCCAATGCCCACCGCCCGATCACTGTTTCTGTACATAGCTTACAAACGACCGACCATTTGGTCGGCCCTAGATTTGCTGAGTGGTTACCATCAATGTGTTATAGAACCCGCATCGCGGAAATACACTGCTTTCGAGACACCCATGGGAGTGTACCACTATAAGAGGGTACCTTTTGGGCTAGTCGGGGCTCCTTGGCAATTTACTAGGGTTATGGCCATAGCTTTGAAAGGGCTAGTTCCAAGGGTATGCTTAGCATACCTGGACGATGTGATCGTATATGATTCTACGTTTGAAGAACACCTACATAGCGTAGAACTAGTACTACAGGCACTACAGCGCGCAGCGCTGAAACTGAAGCCGTCCAAGTGCGAGTGGTGCCGCGCTGAAATAAATTTCCTCGGTCATAGAGTCAACGCCGAGGGTCTGCGGACGCAGCCACAGATAGTGGAAAGAGTGAAACCGTTCTGCCGACCACACAATGTTAAGACAGTCAAATCATTTCTGGGTTTTTGCAACTATTATAGGGCATTTGTTCCTAATTTTGCATCCCTTAGTATCCCTCTGAATCAGTTATTGAAAATAAAGAACGTCTTTGAATGGACAGAAGAATGTGAGAAAGCTTTTCAGGCTATTAAGGAGCGCCTAAAGACTCCTCCCCTACTGATACATCCAGAGATCAGCGGACATTTCTATGTGCTAACGGACGCGTCAGACACAGCGTGTGGTGCTGCTATATGCCATCTACGAGAAGGAATGTACCGACCTATAGCGTTTTGGGGAACGGCACTTAGAGAAGCTGAATTAAACTACACAGTCACTAAGAAAGAAGCGCTTGCAGTGGTAAAGGCACTAAAGAACTATGAAGATATGTTACAAGGCGCTAAGGTTACCATCATTACGGACCACAAGCCCTTGATCCCGCTGTTACAAAACGCTTATAAAGCACCATCCTCTCGACTGAAGAGATGGGCGTTAGTGCTGACTGACTTTGATTTCGATATAAAACACGAGCCAGGGGCAACGCATTACTTGCCAGATTACTTATCAAGAGTCCAACCAGACGAGGAAGAAAAAGACGAGATCACTGAATCCCACAAGGAATTCGAACCAGAAGTGGGTTGTGAGCTCTTGTCAGCTAGCCTCAACAGTAAAAGACTTACCGGTAAAAATGACTATGAGTTGATGGCGGTATACCCTGTCCAAACTGATATAGATCTCTCATTCTTTATTGCTCAACAAGCAAAAGATGGGGACTGTAGAGCGTTAATCGAATACATACGAAATGACAAACTCCCAGAGGATCCGGATAAGGCGCGCATTATAGTAGCTCGAGCGGAAACGTTAGGGCTGGTGCCGCCTGGGATCCTATGTAAATTTACTATACCTCATGGGAAACATAAACCAAAGAATACCAAACTAACCCCGAGAATTGTGGTACCCCCATGCCTTTTTGAACCAATTTTAAAGTTACTACATGATAGCATTTTGGCAGGTGGTCATATAGGTACAGAGGCCCTAACACAGAAAGTTACATCTAAATTTTATTGGTTGGGTATGCATAGGGACATAGCCGAATATATTAAATCATGTCGGGTATGCGCCCTACGGAAAAAAGCACCGCATTTTAAAGCATTAGCAAAATCCTGGGATAGGCCTAGATATCCTTGGCAATGGGTACAATGTGACTTTATTGGCCCTATAAAACGCACTAAGGATGGCTCCAGGTACATAATGACGTTTATAGATTTGCTCACGGGTTGGCCGGAGGCCTTCCCCACCAAGGACTCCACAGCAGCAACAGCGGCTAGGGTGTTCCTACAAGAGCTGGTGTGCAGGTATGGTAGAATTGAGCGATTACACTCTGATAGGGGTGCTACGTTCTTGTCCGATTTCTTCAAAGAAGTCACGCGTCGTGTCGGGTGTACACAAACGTTCACCACCGGCCGGATGCCGACAGGAAACGCTAGAGTAGAAAGGTTGCACAAAAGCCTTGAGGACATTATGGCTTGCTATGTGTCGGATGACCATACTACATGGCCAGACCTGATACTGATCGCTCTGTGGACGTTGCGATCAACGGTCAGTGTGCGCTCGGGCTTCGCACCGTACACACTACTGTATGGACGAGACCCGGTGAGCATGGGAATGCCTGAACACAATGAAATTCCCATATCACTTAATGATAATGAAGCATTCTTAGAAATAAAGGATAACATTGCTTTGTTTAGACATATGGCTGAAGATGTTGTTGAGAAATATGAAAGTGAATTAAGGGCCCGTATCGATGAGAGAGCAAACCCCGCTGTCTTTTATGCAGGAGACTTAGTTTATATGTACGACCCATTATGTGCAGGGAATAGAGTCTCTAAATTTTCAAATAGGTACTGGGGACCATTTAGGATAGAAGAAGTGAAAGGGGATCATGTAGTTCGATTAACCTCATTAGCAGACGGAAGGGAAATTCCCCATTTAGTCAACATATCGAAGCTCAAACGTGCTTATGTGCCCTGGAATCCCGTACAAAACAAGCCAGTCGCTCCAGAATATGTGCCCCAAGATAAGCCTGATCAGCAGTCGAACCAAGCCCAGGAAGACCCAGTAACAGAGGAACGTATACCTGTTGCTGGTGGGTCCCGTGACGAGGGAGACTCTCCGAAAGCCGGCGGAGAGTCGTTGGTAACAAGCCAGCAAACAAAAGATCGTGAAAACGTTCACGAGGACGTTACAGGTAACCGTACAGTTACGCGTCCGAATGACATTGGCACACATGCTGGGGAAACAAATGTACCAGCCGAGTGTAAAGAAAACGTTCGCACGGACAGTCGCAAATTTGGGAATAAAAAGGAACTTATTGGCGAAACGACCAATCTATTGCGCTCTCACTCGCTTCCGGAGGATAGCAGCAAGGAGCCTGAAGGAAGCGAGCTAACTGCTGATCAGCATCGGTCGGAAAAGGCGACCAGTACAGCCTCCCGAGACCCTCCACCGCCTGAAACGCCTGAAATCTCCGGGGAGATGCCTAAAAAGAACACTACCCACGATCCACTATTGCTCCCTAGGACCCCCAAGGAGACAGGCAGGGCCCCATGCAAACGCGGGCGACCACGTAAGAACTCGGCACCGGATGGGTCCCGTAGCGATATGGTGGATTCAATAAAAGAACGGCCTCTCAGCGTTGAGAAGGTTTCTTCCGTTGACTCGTCGGGTAAACGTACCCTTCAACAAAAACCTCACTACAATTTAAGGAACGTCTAACGAAAGGACTACCGCGAAATAGCAGAAAATAGACCGTCAACGGACAGGGATGCATAGGGCTGGCCATGTATCACCTAAATGCAATCCTTTGTAACTAAAATGAATTAATAAAGTTACGATATGTGTTGAAAGGAGGCATTCATATAAGGGACACAATTCCACTATCCCTAAAATACAGCCGGGAGAAGTGAAGACACCTTGAGAAAAACAAATTGTTAACAAACCCATCTTGGGGTAAAGGTCTAAGTCAAATTTCAATCGAACCGTTCAAATAAATGAGAAATTAACGGTAAGTCGAGACGGACCTAAACGAGAAAGGTCTACCTGCTAAGGAAAGTGAAAGGAGCCTGAAATTTGCTCGAAAGAAAGTCCTGAGAAATATTAAAACTATCGGTAAAAGTGAAACGGGTGAATCAAAATATTGAAACAAAGGCCATTGTGTTTTTGTTTGGTGTTGAGACCCGAGATATAAGGACCTGAGATACCTTTGTTAGGTCCAGTCTGAGATGAACCACCGAGGGAAATGGTCATAACCACCTCGCTCGTCTTTTTCTGGCCTATAAACAAGTGACACAAAGGAGTTGCGACGACACCAGGAGTTGAGACCCTAAAACCGGACGGAGTGAATTACGCACGGCAACATTCCCTTCCTACCATGTTGGAAGAGGGACCGAGAGCATGGGACAACCATGTTTGGTCGCAATCTCGGAGCGGCAGAACATTGCTTCTTTCCCAGCAACGATAGGGAACCAACGCTGCGAAAATCCCTGACAGTTTGTCCTTTTGTCGAACATTACGTACTCAAGGAAAACTTACATGTGGTGTATATACCTGTTGTTGAGCAGGACGCTCAGTTCTATCGAGGCGTCTCTGGGACACCGAACCTAAGACTGAGGGTTGAGGCACTGCAGGGGGACGTTCTCGCGATGCCCTATACGCCGCGGTTGCATAACGGACACCGTTACATGGAAGGCCTGAACGGACACTGCTGTTGCCCAACATGTTTGCAGGACATGCTGAGTACGATGAATCTTCGATCGTGCGGAGAGGTAAAGAAATACTGGTTCAATCATGGGACAGTGCCTTTCCGCCTGCTTTGAACAACCCCAGAACTACCAACCCATGCTCCAGTTAGGACCCCATGGAAGGTGCATTACGCAATTGAAAAGGGACAGGAGTTCCATTCAAAAGACTAAACCACCCGCCGGAGGGGATTATCTGAACATTTTACCTCTCTAAGAGAGTGCTGTGCTATAACCCACGTAGAATATTAAAGTCACAAAACACGGACAGATCTGGAGTAAGAGTGCATCAAAACTACGAACTGTTTTATTTTTCCACTCTAAATAAATGAGGGTGAAAGTCTACAGCCAGTCCGGTAGAGAGGGAGCGTTTGGCCAACGCTGGACGAGCCGACGTACCTCCCGGTACAACAGCACGAGGTCCCTGATAAAGTCCACACTGGACGCCGGGAGAACAAGGGCGGCCGGCGCAGAAGGCGCGGCTGCAGAGGACGCGGCTGCAGGAGGAAGCAGTACTGTAGGAGCAGGCGCAAGGCGTCCAGAGAGGAACCCACTTGTTCTGCAAGATCCCGAGCAATTGCCCGGATCTGTTCGATCTCCCGGGGTGACAATGGATCCGACGTGGACTGCACCGGGGCTCCACTATCAATACCAGAGATTATGGGTGAAGACGAATCATTGTTAGAGGCCATAGTGAGAGAGTGTGAGAGAGAGGCGGCTGCCCTGGGAGCAGATGCCCTCTCGGACATATTGCGTGCCTGCGAGCAGGGATTTAGATCAGAGGGAGTGATGGACATGGCATCGGAGGTTTTTGATATGCCAACAGGTACTCTGGTGTTTCCAGTGACGCCACGCTCACCTTCACCCCCATTGGTTATGCCCGAATCGCCAGGAGCACCCATAGTTGATGTCGATCCTTCCCACATTGAGGGCGCAGGAGCTAGGAGATCAAGGTCGAATTGATCCCACTGGACTGATTCAGGCTCCGGCGCGTCCCATGTCGGGAGTACAGAAGACCGACGGGGGCGCTTATTGGGCGGGGGACCTGCCATACTTTCGGTCGAGGGTACATAATCAGTTGAAGGAAGCCGCGCTGGACGTGGATGAATGGAACCGTCATCGTGAACGAGTGGAGCAGGAGGGGGCACGTCTGAACCAGGGGGGAGATCCCTGGTGGTCCAAGACAGAAAGGCCTGCCCTGGAAGCGTACTTGAAGAGACGCCGAGAACTGCTTCTGCTAAGGTTTCCTCGGATATTGTATCCGATCCGTGTCCCGGCGCCGGATTCTCCCCCGGCCCAACGTGACTTTGCGGTGTTCCGACGGCCGCTGAATTATCCTCGGCGCCCAAAGGTACCGAAAACGGTGGAAGAACTACAGCAGGAGGAGGGAGCCGTCGTCAGGCGACGAATCCTCCGGCAAAGAAACCGCAGCCGGGGAGGGCTCGGCATCGACGACCGGTGACCCTTCCTGAACGGGGACAGGCGCGGATTCGGCCGGTGTTGGTGGTGAAGCCGGTGCGCTACCGCCCTGTCCTGCCGAAGTTGGACTTCTCCCAATTACCCCCACGGGGACCGACGGTGGGTCCGGCCGGTCACGCACAGCGGATCGTCGTGGTCCCCGGCTCCGCAGGAAATAACGGGGCCCAGGCAACAAAGGCGAGTCAGCAGAGGGTTCCACGCTCGGCGACACGCAGCCCAAGCCCCGCTCCACCTGCTCCCTGAGGAGGGGATCAGGAAGCAGACCCTCAGGTGGAGGCGAGAAGCCACCCACGGGGTCCAAGGACAATGGTGAGGGAGACGTACCGTATGATTGACTGAAATACCCGATGGAGGCCATGGCCTCAGCCAACAGATCAGTGGGAGGATCAGTCGGGGGCTGTACGGCGGTGTTGGGGCCCTCGGTGTGATCGGAGCTTGCCACCTTGGACTCATCGGCCCTGGATCTGGTCGGACCATCCGGGCTGAGGCTTGTGGTATAGGCGCCGTCGTCCGCTGAGGAGGCGACCACGGGAGTCGGCGGGGGTGTTCCGTCGGACACGCGGGGGCACCCGGCCTTAGAAACATCCACGGACGGAACCTCCTTCTTGGGGGTAGAGACTTGACCGTCGGTTGATGTAGCTGGTGCCACCGTAGGTGACCATAGCGGGTCACCATCCCCAGACGACAATGGAAGATGCCTTAGCGTCGCTTGTGCGAAGAATGGAGCTAGGTAAGGCACAGCTACCGCTGACTAAAAAGCATAAGGGTATACAGGCATTTGTTAATACCAAGGAAAAGACAGTGCAAACAGACTATACGATTCCAGAGATTCGGGGATCGCAAGATAGAAAAGACAGAGGGATATCAGACACTACCACCTCTAGTACTTACAGAGGGGTTACAATTTCTCTAACAGAACTGTGTATTTATGGGACAGATGAATCTCTTGACGCCATCAAGGAAATTATGAGAAGAGACGAGACAGTAAAATTTCATGTTCTGGTGGCGGCCAAAATAGGAGACACAGAACCTCAGGATATAGCCATGGGTAACCCACCTGTGGTAAGTCAGAAGCGGACGAACCGTCAGCCGGGATGCCTGGGCTGATGGCCTCATAGGTTGCTCCCAAGGCCGACGTGGAGGGTTGTGGGGCGCTGTCTTGACGACTTAGTAGGTGCGAGGCGCGCACCTCTGAGCCGGGAACGGTGCCCACCACAACGGCCCGACTTCGTATTGAACGAGTGATGATTGAGTGAGATTGGAAATCTCGAACTCTAACAAAGTAACTGCGACCAGCGGTGAAATCGCCGGGTTCTAAATAAACCCTGGCTCCGTTGGGAAGAGTGAAGGAAATGTGTGAATAACTTTCGTCGGACGCCATATCTTTTAGAAGAACCAAAGAAGGTAAAGGCGGAGAAGACTCGGGACAAAGTGAAGCGATTCGCTCCGAGCAACACACGGTAAACTGTGTGAAGGACTCAACAACAGTCATAGTTCTTAAATAGTACGATAAATCCGTGGACTCAATGAAAAAACTGAGTGTTTCCAAAAACAACGGAGATAACACGGGTGTAGACGCGCGCGAAAATCACTAGACACATAAGAACTAACGTGATCTCTACACGCGTTGTGTCATGCCCTTGGTGACAAGCAGTGATAACCCTAAGTGAAAACACCGACAAAATCAGAAAAGCGCTGTAGTTTAAACTTAATTGAGGGAAAGACTGAAAAGCAAAAATGATCTGGCCAATAATAATGATGTGGGCCCTCTGGTCAGCCACGACCAGAGGGGAAACCGCCGAGGAGGCGAGGATGGCCAGAGCAATCCTTGGAGACGCAATGCACGCTGAGACTTTGAGTCGCGAGACTTACGGCGTGGTACTGAAGCCCGGCAAACTAATGTCCACAGCGGACGTCACGCACCTGTTGCAAGGATTTCACGTGGTGGTTCCTTATGTGGAGCCCCAGGTGTATCAGTCGCTAAATGCAACAGACTGGTGTTGGATTAGCGCCAACAACCGAGGAAGAGAACTTGATCGCGATACGTGCTTCAGGCTTGAAGCAATGAACAGTTGGTTGAATTCCACAGCAAAAGCATTGGCGCGGGTCCAAAGGGAAATTTTGAGAGACGCCCTAGAGGCCCTTCCAAAGGTGGACGACGCCAACTGGATTAACCCCGTAACATTCCCGAACAGGACAAAACGATCATTTCGGTGGTTCTTCAACGCTATGGTTGACCAGGGGAATGATGAAACCCCGGTGGCCACCTTGCACCCTGAAGCAGAAAATGAAACCTCCAGCATGGGAGCTCTCGAGACCCTACATACTTTCTTGGAACGCAACATACCTGGATTTGCGATGGCCCAGGAAGTGGCGCGGATGGTCAGGAAGAATGGTCACGAAGCAGAGCCGAGTAACCGAACGAACGAGACAATGCCAGACACCAGCACCAATTCCACCATCGTGCCTGAAACAGAGACATTGATGATGAGGTACAAACGTGGTCTGCTGAATTTTATCGGCAAACTTAGCTACCACCTGTTTGGAACAGCCACTGCAGAGGACGTAGAGACAAACCGAGGCATGATCGAAGTCCTTACTGAAACAATGTACGACTATGATAGCGATGCCGCGGAAATCGCGCAGGCAGTGCAGGAGGCGTTTCGCCAGGTAGGAAAGATGAATGAGGAAATGGGGGCGTTGGAAGATGACTTCGAAGAGGCTAGGAAGTATCTGCAAGAACGTCCAGGGGTGCATGCCGACCACATTCGTGCAGTAAGACTATACCAGATATATAGCGCGATGCTCGAGGAGGATAAGAAAGGTGTGATCATGTATTATCAAAACCTGATTCGAAGAACACAAGCGTTCCGACAGGGGACACAACAATTACTACAGGGAAAGCTCGCAGTAGAGTTAGTTCCACCAATTGCAAAGGCCATACGAGAAGCTCTGAAAGAAGTGGATGAATACATCAGGCAGGCGTTTCCGCGCTTTGCGGTAGCGTTCAGGGACCCCGCATTCTACTATGACAACGCGCGCCCGATGTTTGTAAGGGGAAACCTCAAACAGGGTGAATTTGTGAAGACGCTCAAGGTGTACATCAGGATTCCGCTAGTCTCGGATGAACATATGTTCCGCATCTACACCGTTAGAACATTTCCGGTGCCGGTACCAATTAAGGGTACCATTGAGCGAGATGCGCTGCAAATTGTGGGCCTGCCTGATCAGATCGCAGTGTCGGTAAGCGGCAACTACTATATTCCGATGCAGACGGCGAACTTGGTGGGATGCTATGGAAAGACGGTCATACTGTGCAAGGATGTACCTTACATGAAACGAGTGTCAGAAACCACCTGCATCGCGGCGTTGCTGCGCGACGACCCTGACACTATCAAAAGCAAGTGTGAGCTGGATTACGTGCTTAACCCTGACTTTGGCGAGATGGCCATATACTTGGATGATGGACAACTATTGATCGTGAGTGCGGAGGCAGAAGGACAATTAATTTGTGGTAACCGGCCTCCAATACAAAAGAAGATCGAACATTTCGCGAAGTTGAGACTTGGGTGCGACTGCGCCTTCCAGACACGGGGGGCGTGGGTGCCTTATAGTCTGAGGAACTGTAATCGCGAGATTAAAGAATATTCGGTGCAGTACCCATCCAGCGGTCTTTTGAAAGCGAGGCTGCGGGTACAAACTTGGAAACTGACCGAAATGGAGGATTGGATCCTTGACGCGCCCCTCATGATCTCGGAGGATCCATTACCAGCAGAACTACGATCACGGCTGAAACGGCAAGCGGAAAGATACGCTTACAAAATACCCCTGACAGAGCTAATGGGACGTATCAATGATAGGAAAGACAGACTGGCGCACAGTGCTCGGACAGTAAGAGGACAATGGGCTGCGGCGAACAGCTGGCCTGCGTATCTGGCCTTGGCGATAGTAGTGGTGATCATCATAGTACTCATTGGATGTGCCTTAAAACTAAAGGGACCCTTGGCAGCCGTCTATATGGCAATCCGAAGCCCCGTGGGGGCATCGGCCCTGAGGGTGAAACCCTACTGCCCACCAACCCCTCCACCATGCCCGGTAACGTCAACAGTATCCAACATGACATCAGCCACTTTGGTGCTGTCTATCGCATCGCTGGCTCTGTTCATCGCTGTGATGTGGTGGAGGAGGCACCGCAAGCGGGCGAAGGCCAGTGGAGACGGGTTGTATCTGGAAATAGCTGCCCCATCACATCGCGAAATGATCTTCCTGGGGGAGATCATGATACCCAACACGCATGTCTTCACGGAAGGAGACACCCTAAAGGAGGACATTGTGGTGAACCGCCTGTTCATGAAACACCGGGTGTCGATGAAGTGGGGACAAAAGGTGATGGGGGCGGCAACCAGGCGAGGCGAACATCCGACGACGATCCCACTGCCCCCAACGCTGGAAATTTCAGAAAAACTGTCTAACATGATGATGGGCCCGGCCAAGCAGGTGTCAATGGCTCGGCTCATGATTAGTCTTAATAAGACCGCGTATCCGGTCCCTAAGAACATGCCGTGTTTGTTCGATGGATCTTGGACTAAGATCGGTGGTAAAATAAAGAGACAGGCACCGTCACCACCAGTCAACCCGAACCTGGAAATCGACTCAGCGAACAAACTAAACGACGACCGCACCAGGTTCAATCACCAGCTCGCCGATAGACTCAGGCAACTGCCAGACTAAGAAGACAGACGCGGCACGGGTGCCGTATATGAACCGTTACGACCGGAATCCTCCTTCGGAGGGAACTTGCTGGCAGATATCAGTTCAAAGACTGGCTGATTAAGAACAATCTATACTAAGTGACTGTGAAAAACAAAGAGTAGGGGTAGGCAGGGTGAACTCAGGGTGACGATCCTGGGCGAGCCTCACCGGGTGTTTTCTGTGCAACGGTGCCCCGTAATGCTTAGTGTAGGAGCTTTAGTTGTTAAAATCTCTCAAAATTAATAATTATGATCTAAATGATGATCACTTTAGGACACTAAATTTTTGAAAGTTATGTTTTTTTTTTCCCAAGATGCTTTGGGATGGTTGTCGTGGACTGGAAGGGAGCACTCCGCCTATTTCGTAGATAGAACCGGGGTATTATTCCCAATAGGAAGCAAGAACATAATTCATTTTACACCGGGCGTTGTGGTAGTCCAATAGGAAATTACTATTGGTACTTCTGCCACGCCCTGATAACTGTATATTTCTATGTTAGCAAGCCAGAGTGTGTACTGCCATTTGGGAGGCATGATGTCGGAGCGTCGGGTGGCAGCCGAGTGTTGAGGGGGTATCGTATGGCGACAGCATGAGACCTCAGCAACATTCTTTAAAAAGGCACCGGGGTGGACGCCTACCGCAGCAGTCAATTTAAGCCCTTAACGGGCTGCCCTGCGAGCCGGTATCATGCGGGATGTATTGGCACTTGCTAGAAGAAAATAGATAGAAAGTGGCGAACTTGATCTCATAATGTATATATAGTACTAGTCAGATTACTGATTGTATCACGTACGTGCCAACATAATGTTATCTAATGATGGTGTCAGTTTGACACCGGAGAAACAACATACAAAACATTCCAACGAACTTTGTACTGAGTAACCGCTTTTTGTATCGCTTACTGTAATACTATTGTTTACTATTTCATTGATAGTAGCTTAAAATGTTGTCATTTGTGGGATAACGCACCATGTCATAATCGCTATATTTTGTTTAGGCTGGATGGAATATCCATATAATCTCGTATAATTAAAATGTATCGCTTGCTTTTTAGCAGCTGGTATCATGGCTCTATATACACGCTGTGATTAAAGAGGACCACCTGCTCGCTCGTGTCCAACATATCATGATGGGGTAATGCTCCTTGAGGTACTTGGGCCTCACTGTCTTTTGGGCATGGACGGTACAGCCTGAATTGCTCCATTCGGTATAATTGTGATTAGAATGTTTTAGACGTGCTTGTGGTGTAGAGATGTGCTTGTGGACTAAATTTTGTACGTTTCTTTAGGGACGGATGCCGTAGGAGATTACAGCATGTTACTTGATCTTACTCTTCATAGAATTAGACCCGGGTACAAAACCAAAGGAATCGTGGGTGAAAGGAAACTAACATCTGGAGAGAACAGATCATGGGATAGTTAAATATTCGATATTGTTAAGGTAGAAAGGTAACAGATAGGAAGCACATTAGTACCGACATAGAATAATGTAGGGGCACAAGCTTTAGAAAGAATTAAGTAAGTTTGGCTAGATAAAATTAGAAGAAAGAATTGTGATGCTAAAGATGCAGAAAGTTTCATCAAAATTAATGATGTTAAAATACTAAAAGCACCATCACAAATGAGCAGGAAGACTCTATCGCTTGATTTGCCTTATTGCGTTGCAGGGTTTAGGATGTCAGAACCGTCTCGGGACGTCCTGGGGTAAGACTTCACACGAGGAACCACCCCTATTTGCTTTTGGTCATCAGTCCTCCGGAAATGGAGACTGGTGGAAGAGTGTAGGCCGATCCATGGGCTGGGACCATAGATAGACTGATATACCTTCGAAGAAATTATGAGTCGCTCAGCCAGGAGAGGGGACTTTACTAAGTTTCCCGAGTATAGCTTAGAGAGAGAACACAGAACTACCTCAAAAACAATGGAAAGCTGATTTCAGAACCACCGACAACTACGTTGCAGGTGTCTCTGATCTTAAGCGCCGTCAACTGCACTGAGGTACAGTGCAAGAAGAACTAGAATAGTATATAATAAAATATTGTAAACTCGTTTGTATTGGCAAGAATATTATAGTGAAACTTGTAACGCTGATACGTGTGCTAAACGCCAGGCGGCGACATCGTTTAGTGGCATAGTTAGAATATGTGGAGAGTGATAGAGTCCCAGGCGTAAGGACTGCAACTGGGCTGACGCACGTCATGTAGGTACGCACAGGTACGGCGAATGTCGATGGAGACCTGTAAGGGTACGTTATGGATCGAAACATCTAGCTAAAAGATTCTGAGGACAAGCGGGCTTTGCCGTCAACATTAGCTTATATGATAGATAGAAGTAGAACTAGTTTATATAAGTAAGAATGGGCAGTATGAGAGATGAGTAAGACATTATTAAGTGTTAGGGTAAATGAGTATAGCGACAAGCCTTTTGGGCTGTCGCTATATAAGTGGTATGAGACTTGAGACAGACGAGCAGACCAAGTTAGAGTTCGATCAGAACGCATGGAGCAATAGTCTGACATACAGATCACACGGGTAGTGTTAAGATGGTAGTTACCACAGTGAGCAGGTGATAGTAAGGATTGGGACAGCTTGGGCTTAGCCTTACAGACTGCGTACTGGATGTGACGGAAATCATACCAATGGTCGTTACTGGTAGTCGAGAGGTGACTCTCTCAACAGTGTTGGAGCATATATACCTTGTGAAAGGGGAAGCTTAACCATAGCTATACCTGGTTGGATTGTTACTGATGTGTTAGAATTGTGAAATGAAAGGAAAGACCTGTGTGGATGGAGAACTGTATACTTGTACCTTCGGAATGTCATCATGAATGTAATAAACTGACCTCTTGCCAAGCGCGTGTTCTTTGTATGGGACTGAGCCCCTTTACTTAGAATCTCTACCACTAAGAACCGAACTATGATCCAGGGTAACATCTATCTGGATAAAGCTAGCTACTTCGACGATTAATCACTAAAGAACTCCCCATTATCATCGTACAACACATTTTATTAACATCTTCTAACAAACAAAGTACTTTGGATAAGCGATACAATGCCACGCAGTCGAATAATGAATAACGAATCAGTACAGGATATGAACAAGTACGAACTTTAATAATGATACTCCCCTATAAATAAACGAAGACAAATTACAACCAGTCTAGCTCAATATATCACATTTCTTTATGCATATAGAATAAGCAATTTGTAAAATTTGCAAATCATTTAGGGTGTTAAACAGGTTTTGAAGATCCTTACACTTGATGCATTAACGCATCAGGTGTCCTTTCTATGGTGATTAATGCATCTGGGTCAGGAAAGGGTTAAAAAAAACTACACTTTTTGGGTAACTTTGCCCCGAGAAATCATAGTGAATTTATCAGACTAATAAAAAAAAATCCTAATATATCGATGTTACATTTCTGGAGGTAAAATCTGTATTGAATATACATAGGTGACCTGTAAGGAGGCCTACTACCAGTGTCCTACACTCTCACAGGATTCTGTAGGAAGCCAGATATGATGACATATCTTGTATGTTTCAAGGCTGTATCCCCAGTACTTGCTGACCATCCATAAGAAGTTGATAAACCCATTCCCCAGTCTAAGCCCACACCAGACTATAGGACTAAGAACTGTTATTAATACAGTGTATTCTTTATGTTTCCTAACACAGGATAGAGACGTTTATAGATATATAAATCTAATAGTTTATTCCCACTGTGATCAATATTTAAAATATTATTAAAATACCACAAATATCTTATAAATAATTAATTTGTAAACAAAGGTAACCCATAACCCTTGGTTCCAATAAATCTTTATGCACAGGAAAAAGGAAGTTGAAGTTACCTAGGTAAATGTAAAAAACAAAACAAAAAAACAGGACGCTGTTTGCAGAAGAATTGCTAACAAGGGAGGAATTGCATGGTGATCAAGTATATATACACCTGATTGTATATCACTAATACAGTAATCACTGATATCATATGGTCTGGTTTAAAATCTCAATGTAAGGTGGTGCAAGTCTATTTGCAAGGAAAAATGATAAAAATAGTTTTGCATAGCTTTGATCTAAGCTTTCTAAATGGCATGAAGTCAAATCAATTGATATTGCTAATGTGGAAATCTATTTGCAAGGAAAAGTGTATTTATTGAAAACACAGATATTTGACAGGTTTTTTATGTCAAACTTACTGTAGCCTCTGTAGTGCTTTGTTGACCTTAATGGCTTCGGCTAAGTCCTCAATTCCCTGGTTTGTCGTCAAATATAAGTATCTGCAAGTACAATAACCTTAGTAAACTTGAACATGCTGAACAAACATTGCAAGGTGTAATGTATGATATTTTTTACCATCAGTAAGAAGAATATGGTCCTCAAAGTAGAATGTTTATTAGAAATAAAAAACAACTTTTCCTATTTCTCTATGAATGATCATTTATATTATTCTTTTTTGTTACTGTCCTTGCAAAGTATGAAAAATAATAATATTTGAGATGTTTAACTTACCCAAACTCCTGCAGGGTTGTGTTGACCTTGATGGCTTCCATCACCTCCTTCGATTCACCAATGCCTGTGCTGCAGGAATAACAAAATTCCATGGGGAATTAAGGTAATTGAACAGAATTGATAGATAGGATATTTATTCTTAAATATAATTCTGAACCATATGCTAGTTCACGTTGCTTTTTTGATCATAGTAAGTTGTGTTGACATGTATAGTAGGCTGTGGTGTTGACTACCTGCACACCTGTATATACACTATAGGGATGTAGTCCAGTGTGGATGTGATTACGCTGCCTGTGCGACCAACACTAAATCTCTTGAACCTGTCATCATTCATCAGTTGAACATTGTAAGCACAGATTGTGAGAGTATGGTCAGTTGCCAGTTGAAAGAAAAATATCAGTTATTGGACATGAAAATAGAAGAAAGCACACATCAAAATAAACAGGGGCTGCAGAGTATATAGCAGCCAGGCCTCGGTCCACCTGGCTGTGACAGGTGCCAGCTGGGTGAGAGGTGGACTCATTTAGGAGCTCCTCTTCCAGGCAAGGTCTGAGCCCAGTTAAAGAGGACAGAGCTTAAATAGCAAATGATTGTCCTTGTTGTAAGTGTTAAATACAAACATGTGTGCTCAAGTTACCAATCGGAGCATAAATTGGCAGATTATCAAAATTAATTAAGAGTACACTGTAAAAAATAACTGTATAATATACAGTACACTACCGTTTTATGTGACGGTAATTTACCGTTTTCTAAACTACTGTGAAAATCCGTATAATCAATGCAATCTACGGTATATTTCTGTGAGTAAGACTGTAAATGTAAATTACCGTAAAGTACCGTAACATCCACTGACCTACTTACACACAAAGGGACGCCATGGAGGAGGAATGATGTAGCAGGATCACTGGAATATACTCCAACTTTACCTCATTTATAGTACCAGAGACTTATCAACACCATGTACGTATGAATAAATCATTATTGGTTATACACACACTTTTATTCTATTTGAGTAGAACCATCAAAACCTACCTTACCAATCTTGTGAAAATTGGATATATACCACTGAACACCCACCTACATCTCACCTACAAATCACCACGCCTACCAACCTTGTACCTACTACCCAAAGTCCACAAACCAGGCAATCCTGGATGCCCGATCATCTCAGCATGTGTAGGACCCACTGAGAAGATATCAGCATTCGTAGACCACGTCCTGAAACCATTTGTGAGTGAATTACCCAGCTATGTTAAGGACACCACTGACTTTCTGAACAAAATCACCAACTTGAAAGTCCCCACCAACCACACTTTGCTAACCATAGATGTGTCTTCCCTGTACACGAACATTCCTCACAATGAGGGGCTTAACACCTGCAAGGAGAAACTCTTAACTCGTACTGTGGAAGACCCACCCACTAGGTTGGTCTTAACCCTGTTGAGATTCATCCTAACGTTGAACTACTTCAGTTTCAATGGAAAAATCTACCGTCAGGTCAGTGGAACAGCCATGGGCACTAAAATGGCTCCCAACCACGCGAATATCTTCATGGGTCGTCTTGAAACCACGCTTCTGAACTCCTACCCCGTGAAGCATACCTTGTGACTTAAGTACATAGATGACATTTTCTGCATTTTCCCAGGTGATGTAGACGAGGCCCAACGATTCATTCATCATCTGAATCAGATGCATCAGACCATCAAATTCACAGCTGAGTGTTTCCCCCCACACCGTGAACTTCTTGAATGTCACAGTGTTGGTCAACGCCAACAGAGGCATTGACGCAACCCTCTACAGGAAACCAACTGATACCGCTACTTGCACTACAAATCTTACCATCCTGTACATCAAAAGCGCTCCATCCCCTACAGCCAATTCCTACGAGTGCGTAGAATTTGCACCTCAAAAGCTGATTTCTTCAAATTCACCACCGACATGATCAGCTACCTTCTGACCCGTGACTACCCGATGAAACTCCTGTTAGATTCACAGAGCAAGCCACTTGCCTAGACAGGTCTGAACTCCTGCACCCACCAACCACGCCCACCACTGACAGCAATGTCCCACTTATTGTGACCTTTGACCCATCGCACCAACACATCACTGAAGGGATCCTACGCTCTAAATTCCTACTGGACAACGTTAAACCACCGTTAACTGACAAGAAGATCCTAGTCACCTATCGACGAAATAGGAACTGGAGAGACATTCTAATACAATCTTCCTTGAACCCAGACCAACCACCCCGTGGATGCCACCCATATGGTAGACCATGCTGTCAAACCTGTAAACACATCAGGACAGTTGACACTGTCACATTCACCTCCAATGGGAGATCCTTCCGAGTCACTGTCAATTCACATTGCACCACCCACCACCTGATTTACCTGATCGAGTGCACCAAATGCCAAATCCAGTATGTTGGCCAAACATCCAACTCATTGAATGTGAGATTTTTGCAACATCTATGAGACACCAACAACCGCGACGAGTTCAAAAGCGTTCGAGTCCATTTTAACACACCCGACCACTCGGTTGCCCATATTTCCCTGACAGCGGTCAACCGCGCGACAGCGCTCAACACGCGTCTCCAATTGGAGGACGCGTGAATCATGTGCCTAGGCACCTACCAACCGGCAGGTTTGAACTTGCGCTTCTAACTAGGTCACTATGTCAGACAGTGAGGATGACAAGCCCATCGTCTGCACGGAGTGCGGCCAGATTTTTAACGACACTTTACCATGGAACACAACAAGGAACTTCTGATGTACGATTGTGACTGGTGTAAACGTGTCTACGCGTCCACTTCGTCGTTGAAAAGACAAGTGGAAGAAAAGCATCCCGACATGACCATCAACATTCCACATAATGTGAAGCTACCATCGGCATCCGTAAAACCGCCGGCGATAAAGCCCACCAAACGCCACCTCATCAACGATCCCACCAAGGTAAAGTTCAAGACAGTGAAACGTGGTGAACCTTTACCAGGTACTTCTCATGAACATTGCGGACTCGTCTACAAGCCGATAACGCCCCCCCCCCCCCCTCCCACTTGTTGGTAGACAAACTCACGCGGTGGCCGGCCATGTCCTAACCACGTCCAGTGACCCAGTTATGGGATGCGCCTGCCTACCCAACGGTGATGGAGTGGATACCAACTTCAACCTGTCGCAGTTCCTACAAACCCCCAGACAAGCGTCGTTCCGCCCAACTTCTACTCAGCAACCATCACTTCAGAGTACCCCTTTCAGGCCGTGGTTCTCCACGCCCTTCCCTGACCTGGATCTACCACTGTTCGACCGCCTGTCCTCACGCCCACACCGAAGACCACGCCCAGTGACCCCGACCCGGCCGCCATGATGCCCCCCCACCAGCTGTCAACACAGATCCTCACGACCCGGTGATGACTGCGTTATCCCCGAACTGTATTAATCAACCAGTTTTCCATCCTTTGAGTCCCCGGGGACTCCTCTTCTAGACAAACTGGACCCACGTCAACCGGACCTCAGGGATGGGAGTGTGAACACACCGAAAGTTGTTTTTGTTGATTCCGGATTTACCGAAGCTACCACACAGAATACCGGACCCCTGGAGGAAACCACGCCCCTCCCAGCTGACACCGTGGAAGCATAGTCTACCGCTCCCGGTGAAACCTTGGACGAGGCCACCCCTCCACCACTGCCCACCACAGGGAATCAACCAGAGACTGTCTTCCATGCTACAGTTCACGCTGAAGGGGCAGAATTAACGCAAAAAATCAACCTTGTCTCTAACCTAGTTGATGACATTATCCCGGCCTTGGACCGGTTATAGTGGAATTTGTACTTTTCCAATACCTGGTTAACAAACAAGTGAACCCCCCGTCAACACCCACCTCAGAGTAGCTGCATTGTTATGAACTTTACACAGATTTGTTATTGTATAACCTAGAAAATTTTTGAAGCATAGGACTGCCACGGACATTGTGTTTTGTATTTGTTGTAGGAATCTCATTTCGCCTTTTAGCAGGATTTTCCAGACTTTTCAAAGACTTTCTACCTGAAAATTGTTTTAACTCGTGATAATTTCACCATTTATCTTCATTTAACACTTGTGAAGATCTTGATACTTCGAAACTATAATTGTTTTTGACTTTATACGAAGAAAAGTGTACTTTTAAAATTTAACACTGTTAATTATTTCCAACCTGTTGATTTTCAACTGGTTAAGATTTTCACCCTGTTAAAATTCACACTGTTGATTATTGATATACCCCCTAATTACACAGTTCCAATCAATTCTGATGAAGGATGTAACTATCCGAAACATGTAAATTGACCACTTTTGAATGTCTATAATAAATTTCAAAGTCTACAACAAGCCATCTTTGAGTTAGATGTTCTCCACAATATTTTACACTTTTATTCTGCTGTAATAGACGTTTTTGATGTTGTATAATGCTACCCATATGTATTTCCTTTATCTCTTTCGCACGTGGTCGGAAGAGCCCAATACTGACAGCCCAGACTGTCTGCTGCCGGGCCCTGCCCCTGTGGAGTCTGCCAGCCTCCCCATGCAGCAAAAACCGCCAAATTTAGTAGTGGGGGTCTGACAGCCAGTTCGCACGTGGTTTGGGGGACCAATGCCACAGACACGGACACCTACTACCAGGACCAGTGGAGTCAGCCAGCCTCCCCTTAGGGCCGGGATTGGGTGCCAAGAGGAGATGGAAGGACGAGGAAACACACCCAACATGCTCCTGGCATTAACAGCAGTGCTGGGCCGGCCCTGGAGGACAGGACAGGCCGCCCTATGGAGGGGGGAAATGAGGGAACAAACCCAGCATCTTCCCGGCACTGACAGTGGTGCTGGGCTGGCCCTGGAGGAGGGGAGAGGCCGCCCTGAGGAGGGCGAGGCCCGGCAACGGCTGTGTTTGAAAATCTTGGTATATATAAACTAAAAGCCTGGCAACATTGACCAACTCAAAAACCTAGTCATACATCTCTGACAGCTGAAGATAATAATTTGATTATAAACCATTTACAGTAATGAAAGGACCACAAAGTAACTGCAAATTAAGATAGACAAATGAAATCAAGATATGTAATTTTTGAAAACTTTTGTGATATTAAATTTTGCTCTTTTCTTTTAGGCAACTCAGAGGTGTCAATGGAATCAATACAAACAGTGGATAAAGAAATAGATGCGAGTTTTTTTTGTGTACAGTGTATGCTCATTGGCAGACCCTATAGGGCTAAGAAATAGGAATAAGAGGTCATGGTTCCATGCTCAGGGAATGAGGCCCATATGGTCATGTCTTCCTCAGCTATGGGAGAGATGGGTTCACAGGATTATGCTCTATTAACCATTCTAATTGGGAATTCAAACCCCAGCTATTCCCGCTGGTCTTGGATGCTTGCAGTTTTTTCTTAATATCAATTTTTTAATGTAGAATTCTCAGCTTAAAGCAACCCACAACCAATGTTTCCTCTTAGTGTGACAAAATATTGCAAGTTCCATTAACTGTTGGAATACATTGTAGTGGAATAGTCGAAGTCTTTGGAAAAGTATAAAGAGTGAAATCGAGCTCAAACCTCATTAAAACAGTTAATATGATAGGATTCCCCCCACCAACCACTTTAATCCAGTTCACACTATGCACACTTTGTATTTATTTCAAACAGGGTTCTCTCCAAGTTTTCTAGTAGATTAATACCATAGGATTACTAATTAATTTGTCTACACTACCAATAAGGTTATTGAAGAAATTTCTCTAATAAGGTATGTTATTAGAATGGGATGCATCTTTAATATGCCAGGAGTTCATCTAGTGTGAGTGTAGCCATAGTTCAGGCTCCACCAGTGAAATGTACATGACACTGTGGTCAACCATGTACATTTCACTTGACCCAGTTCCGGCTCAGTGCACATTGCAATTAACTCAAGACCAGCCCATTGATGGCAGGGGAGTACTCATGAATCAATGCACTTGAGTGGCCTTCTTTCTTTAGTAATGTATCATTAAAATGCTTCATTCACTTTAATAGATTATTTCTGGAATATGCTGTATTTGTGTGGTGGAGAAGGTCTTCTAAACTACAGAAGTTTTGTAAACCATATTTATAAAATACAACCCACTACCCCCTTCTCTTAAAATGAGTATGTCCTGCAAGTACTTTGTCAAATGACATCATCATTTTGTGGGTATAACTGATCACATGGGGTATTTCCCAGAAGTATTTTAGTCACTGAACAAACCAAAACAAACCCAAAACTTTGAAAGCATTTCTATCTATCACAATGCTTCTTATGTGTTTATACATTTTCATGAATTTGAGACAATTTATGTAGTTGGATTGGTTGTGGGTTGCTTTAAAGGAGCCGCTGGAAGATTTTATGAGAGGGTAACCCCTCTTTTATTTTGGAAATCCATGGATCCGCCCTTTCTTCCTATTTTCCGCCACCTATCCTAGGTGGTAAAAGCCCAACCATTTCTGCGGATATGTCACTAAGTAGAATCTAGACTTATGGGCATCATATGATGTTAATAACATGACTAGTGATCATAATGGTGAGATGTTGCCCTTATGTTGACTAATGAAAACGGTCATTGCTATGGTCATTGATGATAATCTTTGTATTTCATGTCACATTTCTGATATATGCAGACATTTTTCATTGTGTGAATATACCCCAATATGACCAAGTCATATGGCTGAGGATTTCATGTTTCCCACAAATTCTTTCAGACGTCAGTTGATAGGGAATCTATAATATTATGATAAAGTAATAAGGATTAGATATACAATCAGGATGATAATGAGTACAGGTGAGACCTGATAAAACAGTCTAATTGATATTCCCTGCCTTTGATGATGGCTGATTCGTCTGCCCACGTTGCCTGTTGTGTGGGGACAGTATCTAAAATTAGCTCCACTAAAGAAGTGTCACCTCCAAGGCCCAGGCCGGGAGGTAATGTAATGACCCTGTATGGCATGAACCATGGCCATAGCTATAGTATTGAGGCAATTTGAACCTTGGATACTTCACAACACATCAAAAAAACTTATTAAAGTGCATAGAAAAAGATGTAGCCAGGATCATCATTGATGGCTACATCATGATTTTATAGTTTGAAAACTTGCTATATAATAAGTATTAAGCAAAATATGCAAAAGCCTGTATCACAGTACAGGAGGATAAATCACCCCAACCCATTTCCCTATGGTAACCCAAACCTAATAAGGTGTCAGTTTCTCTTTACCAATACACTACCCAGGTAACACAGTAACGTTTTTAGAACATCTAAAACACGTTAGCCTAAATGTTTTTAAAACTTCCAAAATGAAAGTTTCCTACTTAGTATAGAACCAGTTTTTTTGTAGGTTTTCAGAACGTTATTGCAGAACGTCTTTCAAACGTTTTTATGAAACGTCATCTGTAAAACGTTATATTTTGAATAATGGAAAACGTTTTATACACATCTCAAATGAAAGTTTTATACTCAACATATAACTAGTTTTAAAAACGTTTTTTTCTTTGCTTAGTGAAAACATTTGAATTTGTTGTTAAATGAAAGTTTTATCCTTATCACATAACCAGTTTTAATGTCAATTTGGTAATCCAGTTTGCAACCAGTTTACAACCAGACTATAACCAGTTTTTTTAACCAGATTACAACCAGTTTTGAACCAGCTTGCAACCAGTTTGAAACCAGTATTGTTTTGTTGTATAGCTCAAATATGATCAATTTATTCCTAAAGGAATAAAGCTACATATTATCCACACCAAGAGCACATGATGTTATAGCCAAGTCATACTTGTTCCATTCACCATGTGTATAGTGTATAGCAGGTGAGCTTTGGCAAGACTCTGCTTTGGTCTTGAAGTCCCTATTCCTTGTCATATACAAGAAAGGTGTCTACTCATGACAATATTGCATCTTTCATTGAAAGAAATACATCAGCAATGTTTACCTTTGTTAAATGTATTTTACTTACTTTTCCTCAGACTCTAAAATATATTGGACCATTTAAAACTATATATCATAGTTAATAATGGGTAATTCAAGTAATTGTTTTCTAAAATTCTCTGATTTAGTAGAGTGGGGCCACCTAGTGCTTTACCCTGCTGCCCTCTAGTGTAACAAAGTACAGGTAAATGTTTTAAAAACGTTATAAATTAGACGTTATGAAAACGTTTTTCATTGATTGTCAAAAAAACTTGTCATCAAAATGGTTAGTGCCAAAAAGACATACTGAGATGGAGGTTCTTAAAACGTTTGCAAGTGGTTGTGATAAAACGTTTGAATAAAAACATGTATATGACGTTTTTAAAACATTGTAGTTAAAATGTTATAAAAACATTTCACTACGACGTTTTGAAAACATAATTATTGACTCAGGTAGAAAACGTTACATGAGGGATGTTATAAAAACGTTGTCAACTGGTATATAACGTTATAACCAGATGGGAACCAAATAAAACGTTTTTAGAACATTGTGTGTTACCTGGGTAGGTCGCTATTTCTCTTTTTATCCCTTTTCTTTTCCCCTTTTTATCCATTGACTCAATTAAAATATTAACTGGAATAACAATTTCAACCTGCCATTTACACAATTTAGCACATCCTACATACAAAAGGCAACACAATTACGTTAAATGAATATTCAATAATATAAACCCAAAAATGGAAACAGTGGAAATCAGCCTATGATTAAACATGTGATTTCATTCACATATCCTCTCGCTTCTGTGGCTGAAGAAAACTTATATAATGACAAAATTATACATGTTTCTCCCGTTATTAACCAAACCAAAGAGATAAAAATCCACCCCCTGCTATGGGAGGATTATGTAATCCCCCATGCCTCCACCAGGGGGAGACAAAGGGAGATTTTCATAAATTGATCTGTAGTTAACAACCCTTTTTTGCTTTTCACTGTTTCACTGTTTTATCATTTTGGAATGAGGGAAACAGAGTGAGATAAGGATGGTTTAAATAGAATTATTCAATGCAAGTATGGTTTGAATATAAAAGAGAAAGACAAAAAGAGGAAAAAGTGGGAGAAGAAAAGGGAATAAAGTAGACATATGGTAGAATATAGGAATGTTAATATAGTAAGTTTATTAGACTTAAGACCTTTTACTAGGAGGCATGTGGGTCAACATTTTAATATAACAAAATCAAACCCTGTAAAATGTGTACATAATCTGATAGTGAAAACATTAAGGATAGACAACACCTCTCAGCAGCAAATGGCGGGACTCTCTTTAAACAGGCATATATTTTTTAGCATTTATGGCATTTATATGAGTATCATATCATCAAATACCTTTTTAATGACCTTATCTATACATATAAATAGAATTTTGATGTGTAGATATAGGCCTTTGTGAGCATTTCGGGAAAACTAAAAACGCATTTTTCACTTTTATTTTTTGAACATGAATATCCCGCATGATATTTTATAGAAAGGCTTGAAACTTTCACATCATATAGACAATATTCATTTGGAGGGAAAAGTGTCTTAGACTTTTTATTTAGGTCTTTGTTTTTGTTTTATACAATCTAGAAAGTAATGCAGTAAAAATTAAAAAAAAATTTCCTGTTTTTTGGCATAAAATGAAAAGCAGGTCATCAATTAAAAATCCGAGACAATAATCCATACAAATGCTATTTACAATCTCCCCCAATTTTGTGAGAATCCATTGAGTGGTAGAAGAGATATGATTAAAAAATAGGAAATTATAATAAGGCTTAACCACTGCTATAAATCCTAAAAGTCTGCGTTGCTGGCAGAAGTCATCAGGATCAACACGACGTGAACAATGTTGCTGTAACCTTTCTGGGAGTTTTTATGTTGTAACAATGTAATTTTGCAACATTGTTATAACCAAAGAGCTGCAAGCATTTATTTTGCCCTTAAAATGTGAAGCTGTCAGCTGATGGAAGCTTTGAGTCTGTGACTGAGAAGAAGAGTGGTGCAGGCTGCTGCACAGAGTGTGGGGGGAGGTAGGATAGGGCTTCAGAGGGGCTTCAAAGACAGGCCCCTGTATACATAAAAACAGAGAATCAGAATGATATGTATAGTCTTTTGTAGAATTCTTCAATTCTCTGAAATCAGCTGAAACTCTGTAAACTTACATCAAGGAGCAAAGAAATATTTACTTGGTCTTTGCTAACATCCCTGTGTATTAGCCTCTGAGCCTTGGTGCCCACAACTTGGCATGCCTATATGTTTTGAGGATTATAGTTGGAAAATACAGTAAAAAGCCTCATTGTATGGGGTATGCATATTGAAGGGTAGGTCCATCAACTGATTGTCATGCAAAGGCTGTCATCCAGGGCATGGTGGTAGACATTGTACATATTTACACCTGGAACACAGTGGTGAAAACCTCACCATGCTGGATGAAGACCCGGATGCACCAGGGCGGGTTCAGAGGAGTACAAGTCGTACCTTGTAGCTAAAATTGAAGTTGAGGAGGCTCATCTGAAACAGGTTGGTATAAGAAATCGCTTCACCCCAAGAGAGTGCATTGGGAGGACTAGCCGTACCAGAGTTGACAGACATGGAGGTTGCAGCCTGAGTATAGGCAGGAGGGATGGCTGTATCATTGGCTGGAATGGGACTGCCAGGCCTGTACATACACGCTCTGCCCTGAATCCATACTCAAAGGAGAAAAGAGAGCTGTTGAGGAAGCTGAAACCCTTGTCTTATTTTCCTGAGACTAAGCCTGCTGATAATGTGACTTGTTGAGACTTTATCCTGGGGATGACTCTGGTTCTTGAATTTATTCAGTAATTTAGCCACAGTCCTGCTAACTACATAAATCATATATGCTTCATTGCCACAATATGAGCTACAAGTATATTTCTCACATAGACTTCAATTAGGTAAAAGGCAGCCGTGACTGAGTGGGTTATATCAAGTCTGTACCAAGATTGGGTAGCCACAGATCCTGAGTGTGTCACCATGTTTTTTTTCTTGTTTTTTTTTGGGGGGGAGGGGGGGTGTGGAGGGGTAGCAAAAATATCTATAAGGAGTTGGCCGACGTAGAATTGGTCAACCTCGGGTCCTTGTGAAAAGTGTTCCTATCACTACTTTTTGCCACACCACCCTGGTGATGATGTAAGGAACAATTTGAGCAGGATATTGTCCTATGCTATTTTATTATAACAGAGACATTAAAATTGGTAAGGGATTAAACTTTTAAAAGTTGAGTTTATATAAGAGAAATAATGAATTTATGGCTAAAAAGCATGACATAAGAAATGAGATGAAAGAACTTGATGTGTGGGATGGTGGGTTAAGTAATGCCATGAGAGAGTGAGGAAATGGTTTATATAGCAGGAGTACCAGGTATGTTGGTACCTGTGTAATGCTAAGTTGTATATATTATTATATGTCGGTGCACACATCCTAAGCGACCATCCCTTGTTACGCATGATTTGGTATGTAAGTGTGTACCGCACGGCCTGGAGTGCATTCTCTCTGAGGCCTCCCCATTTCGCGCGGATGGGCCGGGAGCCGGGACAGAATGGTCTGAGAATGGGCTTACTACGACATCCGCGCTGTAACCAAGGTGAAGGTCGGGCAGCGAATGTCGATCATTGGAAGTTGTTTACTTTATAATTTTGGCAATTTACAATGGATTTACATGATTCTTTTTTCAATGTAAGGTAAAAGGGTCATTCCAGTTCGTCTAATGCACACTAGATTGACAAGAATGCATATTAATTCACCATTTTTGGCAATTACTTTGACTTGAAGCACAACAATAAGCCCAGTGAGTATTTTTCATCCCACACGGTGCTAAGCAGCAGTACAAGTAGCCCGTTGAGTATTTTCTGATACCAGTACACTATCAAAATTTATCATGCACGAGCATGAAGGGTGAGTGCAGGATAAATTGTTATCCCCAGTGAGTATCCTGCCTTATCCCACATCCTCATGTAGTTTTCCTATGAGGTATTAGGGTGAATGTAGATCTGAAGGGAGGCACTAGAGGGGACGAGGAATGAACTACAATATCAACTCCAGACATGACACACAGATTTCTTAAGCCAGATAAAGGATTACAGTTATGAAGAACACATTGTTACAATATCTGAGGTTCAGAATGAATATAGATATGTCAGATATATCAGCTAGTTCACCAATACATGTATAGCATGTCATCTACTGCTTCACAAAATCACTATTCTGTCTTTATTAGTCCTTATTCATTATTATTGAGGCCCACTTGTTACAGATCATACTAGCATAAATGATTCAATGAAATAGTGGCTAAAATTAGTGGGTTTAGTGAAACTATGTTATGGTCATCAGAACGGCCTCACAGAAAAATGAGAAAGGATGTGGCGATTTCAGAAAATTAGGTACTTACTGTAGAGACTGCAGGGTCTTTTTGATCCTGATGACTTCTGCCAGCAGCCTACCACTAATGAGCTCTTTCGAAACCACTAGCCTGCAAAGATTTGCATCAGTACATAACATGTCAGTGTTCAAATTAACTTTCTATGCATTCAAATGGTGGTCATGAAGCTAATTCTTTTCATAGAAGAGTAAGGTTGTAATTCATTGCCAACTTTAGTGTTTTGATTATATTCTATACATTGTTGCACATGTATCATGTGCTTGGTAGGCTAAATTAACATTTATATATAACCATTAGTGGGCATATTCGTTAAACATTGAAATTCATGATGAAACAGTGAGACACTATGCTACCCATGTTCTGGTTAGTTACAATTCGCTACTTCCAACCTAGCCAAAGTGGGCGGGGCTAAGGGCTCTGGGGCTGGTTCCCAGCCCGTTCTGAGGGCTTAGGGTAGGGCAACTCCTGTAGCTTAAGTATAGCTGAATGAGGTTATTAGGCAAAAATTGGTATCTAAACTACTTACTTCTGATTCAAAATTTGACAGCATGTTTATCTATATATTATCATTCAACACCTAGAATTAATAAATTAAAAACATTAGGAATCTTGAGGTAAAATTGCAAAATATAAGAAGAAATTGCCCTCCAGAACAGCTGTTTCTTTGATCTGACCACCCCCTGGGCCCCTGCTGTGCTGAAAGGGGTGGCTCTATGTACATTAATTACTTTCACACATGCTTTACTAATTAATATCCAACCACAGGCCATCTATAGGGAGTGGATCACCATATGCATTTGAATTAGATTAGCACCAGGGGGGACATATAAGATAACACTTTTATGACCAGGAACAAATAAACTCCTGTCCCCTCCTTGGCCATTAATTGGTCCCAGAGACTCCCTGATTTGCCCCCCAAACTCCACGCTAAATCTGCCCTCATTTCCTGCCCTCAGACCCTCTTAAGGGAGCGTTCTCACTGGTTGATGGGCTGTTTCAGAAACTGCGTATTATGAAAATATAATGAGCAATAATTTATTGTGGGGACCCAGCTAACAATTTCACATTGTTACAACGTTGCTACATTTCACTTTGGTTGTAACAACGTTGCAAATTTACGTTGTCACAACGTAAAAATGTGGACTCCCAGAAAGGTTGTAGCAACGTTATGTATAATGTTGTATAGTAACCATTTTACAACCTTCTCACAACCTTAACATATTTATGGGTGTGCACCTGGAATTTTCATAGAAAAGCATAATATTTTTAACACTTCGGATTCTATTTATACTTTTTTTCAAGAGGTACCAACCCCATCCTTGATCTATTGGGAATCTACATTTTGAATCACAAAATCATTTTATAACAAAAAATAAATATCCTATTCTGATAATTCATCAAAAATCAGCTTTATTTATAATCATGTTTTCTTCTTTCCAAGGTGTATTTACACCCAGAAAAACAACCTTAATTTGCTTAAAGTTAGATAATGTCAGGTTAATGACCTGTTGCATTTACAATCATTCTTGCAATGCTACAGAGGGTCTGTTGAGTTAAGGAACTATGAAAAAGGTGTGTAACCAGAACAACTGTTTGAATTCCACTCCTAACAATAGTGCTTTGTTACATCTTTAATAGGAAACTAATGAACAGATTCAGAGTAGTTAATTAATTCATTTAAACTGAAGACTGTTTCTAAACATTCATCCAAAATAACTTATTTCAAAAAACGTTTTTGAAACATGTAACATTTTAAACAGTGCTGCCACCTCTATGTTGTATTTATAGTAGGGCATCAAGTGTAATTCCGTGGGACATTTGTGAAGAAAGCAAGAGACCCACCAAGATATCTTAGGGAGGCCCTAAGGTACAAGAAAATGTTTGGTGGCAGTCTGGGATTTTGCTCTGGTTGCCATGGCAACCATTTTAAGTAAAAAATAAGGGAAAATCAGGAAAAAGGTATTTTCAATTTTTTCAGATATATAATTAGATTAAAGCAAGAATCTAACTTTGGAATCATATAGGGGCACTGGGGCTCTAACATACAACATGGTTTCCGTTTGAATTTGAAGGTCATCTCAAGGTCAAAACCCAAGGTCAAGGTCATTTTTTAGCCTTTTTTTGTCTTAGACTTGAAAACATTCCATTCCACAGAGAGGGATATGAATTCAAAAGAACATATCACAGTAAAAATGAAAGCTAAGGTCCAGACCTTTAATTTGATGCCCTAATGATGTCCCTAGCTCTAGTAGAAGTATCAGAATATTTACTGCTAAAAATAGATGACCCCACTTTACTGAGCTCTTTAGAGGTCAATGACCTTGGTAACCATACTGTATGATTGCCATGAAGCAGTAGAGGTTTTAATGTCATATCTCTGGGAATAACTAAGATAGAAATGCAACCAAGGTGTCAAATTGAAGCATTTAATTAGTGCTATTGGCTGGAAATGTTACATTGTGTAGAGGATGATTCGGTTGCCATGGTAACCAGAATACCTATAAAATATGGCTATTTTTCCCCATTTTCCTTCTGAATGTACCATATCTTCACTGGTAGTTAAGATAGAAACTTATGTAAGGTGTCAAATTGAAGTATTCCAATAGTGTGTTTATATGGAAGTGCTTAATATCATGTTAGAGTGATTTGGTTGCCATGGTTACCAGATTTCTTGTTAAAAATAGTCATTTTTCCCTATTTTCCTTCTGAACGTACCAGATATTCACTACTAATTCAGATAAAAAATACAAGTATGGTGTCACATTGAAGTATTCAGATAGTGGTATCATACTGAATTGCTAAATTTGATTTTAGAGTGAGTTGGTTGCCATGGTTACCATAGTTTTTGTCAAAAATTGTCATTTTCCCCATATTTTCCTCCCGAATGCATTATATCTTCACTGATAATTGACACAGAAATGTAACCAGGATGTCCAATTGAAGAATTCAGTTGGAACTATTATATGGAAATGGTAAATTTGATTTTAGGGTGAGTTGGTTGCCATGGTTACCAAAATCTTTGTCAAAAATTGCCATTTTCTCTCATATTTTCCTCCTGAATGCACTATATCTTCACTGCTGATTAAGATAGAAAACTAACTAAGGTGTCAAATTGAAGCATTCACTCAGTCCTTTAGTATTGAATAGCTAAATCTGGTCTCAGAGTGAGTTGGTTGCCATGGTTGCCATGATTACCATAATCTTTGTCAAAATTTGCTTTAAGTTATTGTCATATCTATATAGTTTTGTAGCTCTTGGTTGGGACTCAATCAGTCATGTCTTTAGTCACTTGATTCTCTTTGTTCTTAATGACCAGTTACACAATGTCATGTTCAGCTTTTAATGGGTATTGTGCCACAATTGTTGTTAGAATCAGGCAGTGGGTGAAGTAAGAAGTGGGTTTCATAACCACTGCCTTTGCTAAACTGTCCTTACCCTTTCACACGAGGACATCCACCGTCATCTGCAAGTTGGCAGGTCTAGGTGGGTGAGGGAACTGTAATTTTTTAGTATGAACAGTATCTGAGCACTATTTCAACAATATTTTTTCCAAAAGGTGTCAAATGAGTCTCATGACAGTAAAATTTAGAATAAACTTCATGGTGAACATGATAAATAATCATCCCCAAAGATCGACAATATGTTTTTATAAGAATTAAAAGTAATGAGCTAGACTGATGTTATTTGTCTTTAGTTAATTCCAAGGATGTTTTGTTATTAAAGTTCGTATCTGATAGTATCCCATATCGGTCGTCTCATTGTTATTCGACTGTGTAATGTTTTACCATTATTTTATGTTTCATTTACTCGAAGATATTAATAAATGTTTGATATATTGAAGTAAAGGGCCCCAGTGCCCCTATATGATTCCAAAGTTAGATTCTTGCTTTAATCTAATTATATATCTGAAAAAATTGAAAATACCGTTTTCCTGATTTTTCCTTATTTTTTACTTAAAATGGTTGCCATGGCAACCAGAGCAAAATCCTAGACTGCCACCAAACATTTTCTTGTACCTTAGGGCCTCCCTAAGATATCTGGGTGGGTCTCTTGCTTTCTTCACAAAATTCCCACGGAATCAGATTTTGGACATCTTGATACCTGACTATTAGGTTATTTCACAATATTGCTGCAACGTTGTGAATATAACTTTGTGATCACAACGTTTTTACAACTTTATTTCACAACGATGTTGCAATGTTGCAACACAATGTTATTTTATTGGTTGTGGCAACATTCTTGCAACGTTTTCCTTCCAATGTTGTAAGAAGGTAATGTTGCACAACATTGTCTGAACGTTGTGTGTTTGCTGGGGAATGAATTGTATCCCTGCACTGTCCTTACAACAGTTCATGCTTCCTTGCAAGTGTTTGACTCAAGGGCCTAGTTATTAGTATCATGACAGCATTTTTGTTTTCGATCTTGACTTTCTATAATAGAGTTTGTTACTAAATCAAAAAAAGAGATATAATTTAATTAACCAAATTGTTTATACCACATCGGATATTGCTTAAAGAGTGTTTTGAATCAGTGGTTGAAATTACATTACTGCAGGGTTGAAACTATAATTATTTCTGCAGGGATAACATCCAGTACCTCATCTGTTAAACAATCGCTGAACCACACTTAACAGTCAAACCACAGAAGTGGTTTAAATCATAAGGCATTGTTAAGACAAAATTTAAGTTTCTTATTGGTTCAGAAATGGTTCAAATGTGGTTCAAAGTTAAGCCACATTTGAGGTTTTTTTTTAGATAGATTCAGGATGGTAAGAACTTGAAACGAGATGTTGCCGCATTTCAAAAGGCCCTTGTCTAATTTCATAACCATAATTATTTAACCATCATATATTCATTATTATATCCATGTTATGTTCATAACTATATCCAAGATATCTTCAAGATTGTTTAAACATAAAAAGGAATATTTGCACATGTGGAAAAAAAGACCTTGTTTTAGTTTCATGTCATATTTAATCATTATCCAATAAAGCAAATACAGATATATTCAAAGGTATTGGTGAACAACTGTCGTGTTTATGTTATGTTGAGTTATTTTCCTATTGATGAATTACTGCGTTAATAATTAGGCATGCTATCTCCTATTAGATTTAGATATCCTTCACTAAGGGTGTTCAAATCCAAATAAAGACACTCGCTTGCAGAGGAACAACTTTGTATAAGAAAGATCCTTCGAGCATGGAGAATACACCATCATTTGCTAGTGGTATAGCGTGGTGACCACCATTTTTTTAAAGCTCTGCTTCCGACTATCTTTGTAATTCTAACAATGATGATAGGGATTAAAGTAAATCATTCTGTCCACCTAGCTAAATAGCAGACTAATCTATGATTAAAGAGTATAGCACTAACTGCTGAAAAACAGCGTAACTATTATTAGCACACCATTGTGCAAAAGGTTGCCAACCTCAGTGCATTGGTTCAGCCTTGGCATTTATAAAAAATATGGATCAAGGCTTTACATCCCACTATATTTTATGCATAGTTATAAGACTCAGAACATCATAAGATCATATTGTACTATTTCGTTTTCAAGAGATGCACTTTCGATTTTCTTATGTGAAACTTACCCTTATTCCTTATCACGTAATCTAAATCTCAAAAAGCATATTTGGAACCATAATAGAGTCATTTAGATTATCAACTATCAGGTCAATGTCCTGTTGTATGTATAGTTTGCCTCTCAAGACTAACCTGTTTGTTGAGGTTCAGTTACAGGAAAAACAAGTGTTACACACTACACATCCTAGATCTTTTGCATTGAAACACCAACTATGGCATTCCAAACTCCTCTGGCTATAGGGGAAACTATGAAAAGTGGGGGTAGCCTCCTACTGGTCAATCAAAGTGGCTGGCCAAAGGTGAGGTAGTCAGGGCATCCTTATAGGAAAACTACATGAGGAGGTGGTGTAGGTGCTTCCTGCAGTTTACGTACAAATAACATGTCTTTATTTTTCTCACTATGTCCAATAGACATATCTAGTGTACATACATATCATGGATAAATATATAGCATAAATATTATCTAAATTTAAAGATATTGAAAATACCCAACACGATGACACTGTTGAAGAATGATTGGTTGGTCTATCAATAATCAAAAGGTTGGAGAAATTAAAGGAAAATGCTGACTCATTGATAGTGAAATGTGGCTGAGAAGAGTCATCCGACCTTCTATTTGGTCACCACACTTTCCATAGTGATGTTTACATATTTAACTGTGTTTACAAGCTTCACAATAATTATTTGGAGTAATAATGCCCCACATGCATGGTTACAGGACATTCATGCAACCAGTGGTAACACTGTAAAAGGGAGATTCGCTGGTACACCTTTAAGTGCTAGAAGCAAGCTTAAGTCATTATTACTCAAACTCATCATGCTTTTATAATATCAGATGACCCAATACAGCTCACAGAACCATAAATTGACTTCTTTATAGTATATTTCTCTTTTATCCTTCTTACTTTCTGAAGTTGAAGGGGTCATTTCCCAAACCTGACAATAGGCATTGAAATAGAGGCTTGAGGTGGATGATTTATTCAATATGAACATGAATAATTTGATGGCTAGATCAATTGTTCAACAATTGAACAAATTGTCAGATTGATGATTGATATATAGTTAGAAATCTATAGTTTTGATTTCTGGAGTTTAAAACTAAGATGTGGAAAGTTATAATCTAGGCAGTGTTTTGAAGTTTTGAATATAAAGTTAAGAAATAAAAAACACTCCCCAATATATCAGTTAGTAAAGTCTGTAGTGGGGGTAAAATAGTCAAACATCTACAAATTCTTTTCTAACAATAACAAATACAGAGACATTACCACACAGATCCTAAAAGAGAGAAATAATAAATTTACAAGAGAAGTTTGTTTGCAACACTCCCAAATAACTATCAAAAGTCTGGAGTACAAGTAGTAGCTAGTGTAGCATATTTGAAGATGGGGTTTCTGGCCTGCAGCACCTGTAATAGTAGGAGCTTCCCCATTACTGCACTGTCGCCTGGGAGAATCTCTTCTATTTGTGAAGCCAACAAGGTAGGGTTGGTGGGTGTTGTTTGCTAGGATGTAGGCAGTGACCGTCAGGGTATGGCCAGTGGAAGTCGGGGGTGGTGATTCTATGGCTGATGACATGCTTGCATACTCCAATGTTTGACAGGGGCGGATCCAGGGGCGGGGGGAGGGGGTGGACGGGCCTTGCCCCCCCCCCCCCCCTCTCCCCTGTTAAATCATGTTTGATGGGGGGCCCCTCCCCCGTACATTAATGTTTTTGGGACCCCCCTCTAGAAATTCCTGGATCCGCCCCTGTTTGAATTCACTTCTTAGTTCAGACAAAAAATAAGTATTACACTTGTTTCCATTTAATGTTACATAGAATATTATTTGTTATAGCTGTAAGAGGGCAAGGAGTGTAGGATATGGGGGTTTCCATAATCTGGGTAAAAGATCCTGAGAGTTTAGGCGTCGGGATAGCCTTTGAAGTAGTGGCTGCTGGTGAGGACACAGTTCTTTTAGAAACGGCAAGGTTCTGGTTTATCATCTGTGTTGGATCTTGTCATCAATGGTGTTGATGTGTGGGGTGGTAGATTGGGAAATTGTTGAAGGTCAAGACCAAAGTCCCTATCACGGGCAAAACTATTGTAGGATCTGCTATCAAGAACTGTAACAGATTCAATGAATCTCCAGTGTTGAGTTTGATAGTGTGTTAAAGTGGCTAGTCACCTTATCTCTGGTACCGTGAATGTAGTAGTCATGTTGAAAAGGATGGTTCGCAATGATCCAGATGATGTAGTAGATTGTAATCAAGTATCATCATACTAAACATTGGTTGAGTCATTTTGTGAACCAATCATGGCTGTTCAATTGCCTGAAGTAGTTGATTTGATGATCCAAGGGCTGGAGAGTTAGTGGGTCTTTTAGCTTGGAGAAGGGAGGGGCAGGGATTGTAGTGCCCTCATTTGTTAAAGATCTGGTCAGGTTGTCTGTGTTCATTAATATTGGAGGTAGAAGAGCTACAACCTTTTTAACATGTTTGTCTATTCGTATCTGAGTTTGTTATTGCTTGGCTCAGTTTCACAGGAATAGGCAATCTACTCTGAGTGATGCTCTAAGGTGCAATGATGCCTCTTGGTCTTGAGACTTTTAAATTTGTATCAGGCCATACACTTGTGATCAATGATTTTGTGTTGTTAAACAGAAATGATCCAAAAGCTGATTGGAAGATCCCAATCACGTGATCCAGACTGTTGGCTGGATCGTAAGGTGATGAACAAAAACTTGTTGATGGTGAAATTAGTTCCTTTATTTTCCAGGTTCTCCAGTACCTCAGTCTGATGTTATAGTACACTGCCCCATACTGGGCTATGCTGGTGAGTGCACCTCTGCCCATCCAGAGATGGGACCCGGCAAGTAGAGGGACGCTAGGTCATGTGGGGATCCCTAATCAATATTCATGCATGGATTCCCACGCCCCAGTCATATTGAGCTAATAAAAAGTAATAATAAAGTACACAATAAAACATATACCGTGTAACAAGACCTTGGCCTCCCATTGGAGGTGCAAATCAATTTGACTGATCTTTGCCAACCTGATCAACATGGTCTGTGTGTGCTGTGAGTTGTAGTGCAGAGAGGGTTGGTTGAATTTGGGCTGTGTGTGTCTCTAGGGTGTTCATCAAAACTTGTGTTGATATAGTCTGAAGTCTGGCTTATATATTGAACATTACTTCACTTGCACTGGATGAAATGTATCACACCATCAGTTTGATAGTTTGAGTTCAGTCCATGCTAGGTTAACTGCTGTCAAGTCATTGACTGCCAAAGCGTTGGCATGGAATACTCATTTAATGAAAGGCCTTTCCCAGAAAAAATCATAATCAAGTGTCTTTTTAAAATGAAAAGTTAAAGCTAATAAGAATACATATATTGTAAGTGTAATTTCTTTATGAATGTTTTAATACATTTTTGTTCCTGACAAACTTTATCTGGACATGCAAGGCCAAAGCAAGTCAACAACTTGAGAATGCCGCAGTATTAGGTTCACTTCACCACCTCAGAGTTAACCATTCCCAAAGTAGAACGCTTTTTGGCCTCATTCTTTGAGAATGTCATTTAAGACCATCTAAATCAATATGTGGGTCAGAAGAAAAGCTGTGATAGACTCAGGTGTTAAGCCTTAGTCTACCAGATGGCATGTGTGAAGCCAATCTACCCTTTTGGGGTTATTACCTAAGGAAGCCCCTAACTTCCCACCCTTTATGTTGATTATCAAAGTGAAGACAGGAGGTTGGACCTTTTATCAATTTTGAAAGAAGCATGATTAAGGATTATCTTTAGGACATATTTACCTATGAGAATGGTATTTGCAATGATCCAAACTGGGTGCCTTAAGCTTTTATGTCCCATGGTCATATATCAATGTTACTACTTCTTGTTTTTGTAAAATCTTGATAATCATGCTTGAAAAAGTGATAAACATATATCCATTTTTTGAAATAAAATAAAAACCTAATGCTTGAACTAAATATCATAACACAGGAAAGATTGAGTCTTGGGGGGGGGGGGGGGGTACGGAGAGATTACAGCTGTTATACAGCCAACCCAGAGCACTTTGCCTCATAATAAGATGTGCATGATGGTGGTGGGACCCCATCTCCATGCAAATAGTGAATTCTCCCTACCACGGATAGCCAATTTCCTCTATTTTACCTGCAGGTTAGCCTTGCTCAAGGTGCCTGCTGGGTAATATGTAGACAAGTCACAAGGCTTAAGTATAGAAATTTTCATGAATTGTGCCATTATTTAGAGATTAATATTGCATAAAACTAGACATCATTATTTTTCAAATAAGTACCCATATACTTTTACATTTCCTGAGTTGTATGAAAATTCATCCATTATGGATGGATAAATAGCAATTATTTGTTCATTTTCTATAGTTTTTGTAGGGTTTTTGTCGACAAAATCAGCCCAAATTAGCCTGCAGGTCCTTAAAATACTGTAAATCAGCTATCTGTGCTAGGGAGAATTGGATGTGCCTTCAATAGCTTGGATGTTACAGGTGAAGGGGCGGGTTGGACATCTAGGTTTCTTAAAAAGAGGAGCCAGTAAAATTTTGATTATGCATATGGTTCTCTTACACTTTATATGTTAGAATGCATGCGTGTATAGAAGTATGCAAAGTTTCTATGCCATTAATTGAATTATTCATGTGATAACATGTGCTTAACTTTAGGGAACATCTGAGTCCTAAGATCCTCAGGAAAACACAAATCTGTGTGTGACGTTGAACGCTAGTGGTTGTTTATGAGTGTTATTTAAATATGGGGAAACTATAGTTAATCGTTACTCAAGACTGCCTAGTATCGTCTCAGTTAATGTCGCTAGTCAAGTGGTAGACTACATCCGTGAAATGGGCATTCATATCCACAACACGAATCTCGCTTGGCTGAGAGGAAGTTTATTGGTGTTTAATCCAAGGCATACAATGGCTGGTGCGTTATGGCCTAAGTATCCTGCCCTCGTTCAACACTGCCCAAGGCTAGCTTCGTCCTCAGAGTCCGCTTGTCTTAGTGCAGCAGCACAATGGTAAACTCCTATCCAAGTCACATGATGTCTGCGTACATGGTTAAAACCAAACCCCGAATCGTATAGATTCGTATTGATCCAAACAGGTAGTGTTCTCTGGCTTCGTTTGCCGGCTCAGCCCCTTATATATGCTATCCAATTATCGATTTTACCCAGGCAGCACTACTTACTGGGAGGTGCTTTGCACCTGCCGTGGTTATACAGGTATATCACCTACCAGCAGCATCTGCCATTCACATAATTATATAATTTTGAATATTCTTTACAATTCTTTTATAATTTCCTTCTCATGAGGTGACTTTTCCTTTTCGTCTAAATTCTCAAGCAGAATGTATTATACATAAAAGGATTCTACTAATATTTCCTATGCACAATGACTTTTGTGCAACGTCACGCAAAAAACGTTATTTTAAAATTTATAAATTAAAATATTCTTTAAAAGTCATTAATGTTGCAAATTTTTGCCATGAATAATTCTTTTTCATAGTTATAAATGTTTTTGGATTAAAAAAATATAGTTATGATAATCAGATTCTGTTATTTCTTCATTTCTAAAATTGTATCTGTTCTGTTTGTGACGTCACACACAGACAGATGCCCTGTTCAAGGTGCATCAGCTGCACACAGGAACCAGTCTGTAATATTTACAAAAACATTCATAAAAAAGAAAATAATATTATAGGCACACATGTAAAAATTGGTATGACAACTCCCTTGGTGTTAAGGATCATAAAAATATATTATTTTATAGTCACTGGCCCCTCCCTTTAAAGTGACAAGTAGTTTAACATTTTTCATCAGTGGTTTGTCATTGTCCAGAAAGTTTTCCACGATGTTCAAATGTGATGTAGGCTGGCATTGAAGGTTACTATCAAAGGTATCAGTCCTTGTGGAAAGCCACATCTGAGCCTAGCTCTTCCACTTTACTATCAAAGGTATGTTTACATCTGTGTTGGGTGTAGTCAACAGTTGGATGAGGAGTGACTGGAAATCAAGGCAACCAAGACATGCAGCTTGTGCTTCTAACAGTAGTTGTATATGGTGTTCACATGATATCATTCTATCTATCATGTTGTCAGTGAATTTATATTAGTCTTTCTTGTTTGTGCAAATGAAGCTTGCTCATGCAAACTCACTGTAAGACCTTTGTCTGAAGGTTGGGGTGGGCTGGTTCATAGTATAGATGTCTGTAGATGTCTGTGGGTTTGCAATGTAGAATGGTGTCAAGTTGATTCTTTGGAAACCATAAAACTTTGACATTAATTTTAGGATATATACTGTGTTGCTGGAGATATTAGGAGTGAATTTTATGGTTGGATGTCATTGGTTTGGTCTGATGGTTGCATAGAATATCTGCTTTGAGATCGCCACACTACTGATCTGGTGGTAGATGTTTCCATTAGATTGAAAATAGTTCAGGGTGATGATGAATCAAAGCAGTGTAGTTATCAGCCAGTTGGTTGATGGTCTTATCATATAGTTTGTCCCAACAGGCAGTAATGCCCTCATTTTATGATGTTGATTTTATAATGCCCTCATTTTATGATGTTGATATAAAGGGAGGAGACGCTTAATGGTGAGAATGACGTGGTGAGGTGTTGAGAAAGTCTGATATCTCTCACATAGCTTGGTAATGGGGGTTTAAGTGGTTTACGGGCTGTGTGTTCAAATGCTCTCCTCAGTTGGTTGAGATGAAAGTACAACAAAAGATTCCTCCTTTGGAATAGGTGAAGGGTTGGTAGGTATGGAAACTTATGTGTGAGTTTCAGATATGCAGTGATTACATATATGAAAGCCATAGGCTGTTAATTATAATTTTGTAATGAATTAAAATAAAGTGTAATATATGAAGCCCATCTGGATCCTTTTGTTGATGTGCCACAGTCTTCTGCTATCTGGATCTGTGTGACTAGACCAGGAATGATTATTAGAAGACTGGGATGTACTCACCCAAGAAATTGCACAAATCCTATACTTCCAGTGAGACCTGATAAGTTGTAAAGTTGATGTTACCTGCCTTTGTTTAATTGTCTCTAACTACTTCTTGTTGTCAGGAAACCCTGTGACTGGGAAGGAAAATTTATATTTATCCCTCCCTGGCCTAGACCAAGGACTGCACACCCTCACATCCTCCCTACTGATCACCTACGGTCCTCCTGTAGATGCCTTCATGAAAACCCTCAAACAGGCATCTAGTTATGTTGTTTACGATATGGGTATGACATCCCAAATCATTTTGATTGCTGAAACAGTATGAGCAATCAAACAGAAACAGATTTTGGGGAGCAGAGCTCCCTATTGAGGTGGTCTGGTCTAACAATATATGTGACATATGAGCCAACAGAGTTATATATATATATGTTTATATATAAATGACCAGGAACCCAGCAGGGGGCAGCACCTATGGCTGCCTCCCTCCACATTGGTTCTAGTGTTCCTGGCGGGCAGACGTTTCAAATTACCCTGAGACGATGTCTTCAATTCCTAGAGAAGATTACACTGCTCATGCGAGAAGGCACAGGAGACTTACAACTCCCTATGCCGTTACATGAAACTAGCACTGAAAAGTGAATGGAATTACGCATTTCTATGGGAGACTACTGCCTCTATCAGGATTAGACGAGGAATGGGGACACATTGGTGCTGCAGGTACCACAGGTAGCGACAACAATGAGGATGATAGTTCCAACAAAGATGACAACACTCAATTTCAACAAGAAATGACTTTCAAAGTGGAACCACCGCTACCCAGACTGAATTACAGTAGTGTCAGATTTACTAGCTTCTGTCAATGGTATGCATATTGACCAGGCCGCAGGTGTTGGGTTTCCAGCGGTGACTTCCAACCATGTTGGAGTGACCACGACCAGTCTATTTACAGCTCCGGTTACTTTTGGAGTAGGTAAAGGGTTGATAGGTGTGGAAATTTGTGAGTAATGTTCAGATGTGCAGTGATTATATATGTGAAAGTGATAGGTTGTTAATGATTATTCTGTAATAGATGAAACTAAAGTGTAATATATGAGGCCCATCTGGCTCCTTTTGTTGATGTGCCACAGCTGTCTGCCATCCGGATCTATAGGGTGCTAAAGTCTTAGGCATATGCAAGTGGAAAATCTCAAAATGTAAAGGAAGAAGATGCTGATGGTGAGATCAGCAATGGAAATGCTATGAGGAATTCTTGCCAATTTCAATCTGCAGCCTTCCCCTATACTACCAGTAACTGTATGTAGATGTTTGGTTTACCTTGGAGACAAAATCAAACATTCTACAATTAACAATTATGTCTCTGCCCTCAACTCCTTCTCTAAATTATCCCTGAACTGATAAACCAAAATATTTTCTATCGTCAGGATGAATAGCTATAGAGCGGTAAGCAGATTGTATATGAACCACATGCATATATGAGCCATAGTTTATAGATGTCATGACGTCCATCGATGAGGTGCCAGTTTGATATATTGTTGCATTTAATAGCCAAGTCAACAAAATCCTTCTCTGTGATAACAGGTGATGCCGATGCATTAGGATAGCCAGTGAGCGTTCATTTACTAGATTTTGAATTTTTACTATCGGAACCTGTAGCAGGTACTGGTTGTGTTTTGACAATTTGTTGACAATCCTTTGCCACATAATCCTTTCCTCGGCATTTCGTACAAATGTGCAGCCTGTTGCAGTGGTCTAGGTTATACTGGCGGCTGTTAAATAACCAGCAAATATCTTTTGGCCAGGAGGATAAATCACCACTCACTGAGTTCCTGAATGAACCCTTGCCGTGAGTGCCAGCCTAGCGTGACTTGCCCTGAATATCATAGGCAGGATCTACCCCTAAAAATAGAGCCATAGATTCAGGGTCTGCTGGTACCCAATTGACAATTTCCTCAGAGAATACTTCGTCGGTTACTGCTATATCTTATTTAATCAAGGCATCTGTTAAATATACATTGGTAGCTGCCTTGCTAGCGAAGAAACGCATGTGACTGGCATATCCTTTTGCATCATGACCACAGTTAATTATACGTGACAAAACTTAGGTCATGCCACTCATAAATTTTCTGTAGGCTGTACGTTCAGGCCCTCTATTGTCAGTTAGATAGGATAATGGTCGGAACTTACTGAGTGCTGCCTCCTCCTCTTTTGTTTTCCGGCGGGGCTCAGACGTGTTTCCTCCTTGAATGAGAATGGTGGCAGTGGTCTGACCTCGGAAACCACCCTTGTCACCTGTACTGGCGCCAGTTTCCTCCTGAGATAATTGGAGATTGAGGTCCTTCAATTGATTTTTCCAGACACATTATCTTCTTGTATCATGGATTTCTCCCGTTGAGACTGTTTTTTGCTTTCAAGGAGGGATAGGTACTCCGCCGAGCCATGTTTTGGCAGGCCAGAGTCGTCTGGGAATAATCCACTCTCAGTCATGCTGCTGTTTTATAACTCAGAGTTTTCCGGAAAGAAATACCTGGAGCCTGGTTGACACATTGCGAGCAGAATTCTCCTGTATAATGGGTTAGGCACCTAGCACAATTTGGCATAGCCAAATAAAATGTCAGCCACAAAAAAAAACAAATTTTCATGTTTTTTTCTGAAGGTATCTGGTGGGCCACTGTAATAGGGTTAGTTAACAATACAAGGTAGGTGGCGACACTGGGTCTGATCTCAGAGATCTCTACGTATCTATATTCATATAACCAACACTGATATGACACATTGGAATACTTTGGAATAACTATCTGGTTACCCTCCAAAATAATACTATTTTTAACATCAGTCCATCTTGGTATAACCAGTATAGAGTTAGTGAAGGGCTTGCCTCTGGTACTCTAGGCAGCTGCTAATGATGATATTGGTCAGCTGAATTATGATTTGATCCTTAGCTGATGCAGTTTGGAGTTTTATGATTTTATCAGTGGAAAACTGCATGATGATTGATAAATTCTGTCACCTCAAAGAGATTGTTAGGGAGGATTTTTAAGACCCTGGGATATACCTAATACTCATTTCATACATTTGATGTCTTAGTCACATCATAAAAAGTCTAAGAAGAATGCCTTTGAGATTTCTGTGTGATAACAACAAATCATAGGCCTGCAATAAGTTCTATTTTTCTGAATGCAGACCCCTGGTAAGCACTCAGACACTGCATCTTGTTTGAGAATCTTATGCAGGGGAGATGTGGTTGCTGAGGTCGTAAATAAATGGTCCCATGTACATTACCATACTGGGAAATTCTTTTTGCTTGGTAACAAATTTAGGACCATTGGCCCTTATGTCTTTTGTGGGATCTGGCTTAATGCCCTTCTTGCTTAAAATGATTCGAATAGACAATCTGACTGAACAAAAAGAGTAGTCAAAGGTACAGCCTTCATTATTTTTCCTGAATAGTAGTTTCGGTTTGGGGTGGGGCACAGGTTAAACATCTTTGCCAAGGTAACAGGTTACTCACAATTGCTGATCCAATCAAATTGTTCTGTGTAAATCATGGTTAAGTCCTTCATACTCCCTACAGGTTATGCTACACCAGAAGTTTGGTAGATCTAGGATCCCCAGTCCTCCAATGTTGAAGATGTAGAAGCCCATGTTTCTACATGGTCTGTTGCCATACCAGCAAAGTTTGATGACATACTCCTGCAGATTTTGATACTATCTTTGGGTAAGATAGACATCATTGGTGATCCACATGAAGCACATTATCCTTGAGTGTCTCTGTCCAATTTGACCTTAAGGTCCACCGGAAATCTCCATTTTAGTTTGGATTTGAGGATAATGAATTCCTTTGACTATTTGCAATGCAATCTTTAGTAAAACTGAAGTGCTTATAATCTTCAGAATTGTTTATTGTTTCCATTCAAAAGGATGTGACTATTTTCAAGAGGTGCTTTATACTTTCCCCCATAAATGGCTATATGAGCGATGTCCCAAATGTAATGTCTCTTATATTACTAACTTTACGTGAGGGACTATTGCTCATAGAAGAAGTGTTGTAAAAGCTACATTGCTCATACAGTTAATTGACTGACAGTTTAGCTTCTGCCACTCATAACAGTAGGAGTTGAACTCTTGCCTTGGTTAAGTTGATCCAAAGGTTATGTTATGAAGTTGACACCTGATGTCAACCTAGTGTGACCCTGAATCTCACACTACCCTAGCTCTATAACCCCGCCCCCCCCCCCCCACCCACATCCTGCCCCTGCACGTTCTGCTCCTCCACCTCCAGCCCCAGCTCCCACCCCTCCACCTCCACCTCTCTCCCCCTCCTGCCTGCTCCCCCTCAACCTCCCCCTACTCCATCTTCCACTCCCGCCCCCTCTACTCTTAACCCTGCCACACACCCCCTATGAGTCCCTTCCCTCCTGTCCCTTCTGCCTCTCATCTCTCTCCCCCTCCTGCCCTTTCCCCTCCCACCCCCTCCACCTCCTATGCCTCTCCTGCTCCTGCCCACCTCTCCCTCCAAACCCCTCCACTTCCTTCCCACGCCATCCAAACCACTCCACCTCCCTTCCACCTCCCCCTCCTGGCCAGTCCCCTTCCTGCCCCACTCTACCCACAACGCCTCCCTCCACCTTCCAATCCCCTCCTGCCCACCACTCCCACACCTTTCCCCACCCTGCCCCCCACCACTCCCACCCCTGTCATCTTCCCTCTCCCCTCTCCCTCCTGTCCCCTCCACTTCCCACCTCCTTCAACCCTTCTCCCTCTGCCACCTCCTTCCACTTCACACCCCCTCAACCTTCTGCCCCTCTCCCATTGCTGGCCCCCTCCTTCCTGCCCACTTCCATGGCCACCTCCACTTCCTGCCCTTCTCCCTCTCCCATACCCCTCCCCTCTTCCACCTCCTGCCCCTCTCCCCACCCATCTTACCTCCCTCCATCACCTACCCCTCCACCTCCTGCCACTTTGCATCTCCTGCCCCCTCCTACTCTCACCCCTCTCCCTCTCCTGCCCCCTTAACCTCCCACCCCTCCCCCTCACCGCCCCCTTTTACTCCCATCCTCTCCCCCTCCAGGCCCCTTCTCCACCCACTGTCACCACCTGCCACCCTTTGCACCTGCCACCCCTCCCACTCCAACCCCTATCACTGTACTGCCCCACCCCTCCCTCCCCGTCTACCTCCTACCCCACTCCATCACCCACTCACTCTTCCTGCCCCTAAATCTCCCGCCTCCCTCCTTCTCCCTCCCCCTCCTGTCTTCCCTCTTGCTTCCTCTTCTTCCACCCATTCTACTTCTACATACCCCCTCCCTCCTCCCCTTCCATACCCCTTACCCCTTTTCCCCTCACCCTACCACCTCCTCATTCTCCTGCCCCTCCCAACCCCTCTTCCCTCTCCCTCTCCCACCTCCTCCTCCCCTCGTCTCCCAGTGGCAACAACTGGGTTATCAAAGGTCTCTGGTAGACCACCGGCTGTTGTGTGTATGGCCCTGTCTATGGGACCAGGCACATTAAAGAACACCTACCCCGGTAAATGTGTAGGGGTATGGTCTCTATCTTCTCATAGATTCGATCATTCCATAGATACGATCATCCCAGACAGAATTGTCAAACTCTGTTCTCGCTGTGATATGACCTTAGAGGTTGCTACAGCGTTAAACCCCAATAACCAACCAACCAATCCTCCTCCCCTCCTCGTTCTACTGTACCCGCCCAACCCCTCTTCCCCCTCCCCTCCCCTCCCCTCCTCCCCCTTCCCCTCCCCCTTCCCCTCCCATCCCCCCTCCCCCCCCCTCCTACACCCTCCTGCTCCTCCCTCGTCCCCTCCCCCTCCCACTCCCTGCTCCAACTCCCTTCCTGCCAATGACCCTGGACCATGAAGCTGCATAAAAGGTAGGGTGTGCACAGAGGTCAAACATGGAGTGGTGAGTAGTAATGCTTTCCCCCTTAGGAGAAGTGTCATCAATGATCAGCCTGTCATCAAATGGTCCCTGTGTAATCAATCCAGTCACAGACCCGTGACTGGATTTGGGTGTGAACCGCTGACGCCGATCAGCTGATTGACAACTATGTGGTTGACCCACATCTGCTTATCTGATCAATACTGACCTTTCACCAACCCCTGCACCCTCCGCATCCTATGCTCGTTTACCAGTCTCCGTACACTTTGAATAAATGTGGTCCTGATGGTAGTGAGCACAGATATGCTTACGTTGGCATTCTTGCTTGTCACATTTTTCCTGGTTCCATTTGAGGCACACATCATTTGGGCAACGAAACCAAGGTAATTTGTCAGACTTTTTACCTGTGGTTGACGTCGTTGATGATTTGAAGGCCACAATATTCTCAGCACTAAGGTGAGTATAAACCGCTTCATGCTCTGCTGGAATGTGGACTGGCAGTAACCCGGCCAACACTTTAGAGGTTACCAGATACTCATACTTAGCCAACGCTTCTGAGGTGAAACTTGGAGCCAACCCTTTCATAGCCACGAATTTAACATGCTCCAAATAATTCAGCACTGGGAAATTGGGCATGTTGTAACGGGCCATACACTCTGCCACAGAAATCATGCCAAACATCAACTCTCTGAATGAAAGCTCATTATACCTCTTATCAGTGGGGATATAAAAATCATGCCGAATCCAGTGTTTGGAAGGCTTACTTTTGTTAACAGCAGACTTTTCCTGGAACCAATCTTAATGTAGCAATGACTGAGGAAGAAGAGTGGGCGGCACCAAGGGAAAGCCAACCTGACCGGAGGTCCCCTGTTGTGGACCCCATCCCGGCCACCCCTGGCTCCCCGACGCAGACGGGTTGAGAGGTGCAGGCTGGCCCCCCTCTGAGGTCCCAAGTTGCGTGGCGTTGCCCTGGGCGGTCCCACTGTAGTTCCAGATCGGTTTCGCCACTCCCAAGCCTGCCGGCACATCGGTCATGTAGTTTCCCGGCAGGTAGGGGGGGCTGTTGTTGGAATGCACCTGTTCCCAGTGGCCGCAGACGTGGTGATTGGGGCTGAAAATAACCCCGTAGTAGTACACGCCGGTGTTGTAGTCTGGTTGGTCGTATTTGCAGCTGTGGTGGGTGCGGATAGTGTAACTCCTGCCACCTCGTCAATGCGCAATGCATTAATAGAAGCCAATAAATCAGACATTTGTTCGCCAATGCGATGTATCTCAGCCTTGGCAGATTGAAGTTCATTTTTCGTTGCAACATTATTTTGAAGCAGTTGTTGTAGACTTACTGCCTCATCCTCGTCGTGACCTGGGTCGGGCTCACCCTGCTCCCATTCTGGGTCAAGGTCAGGGAGGTACAGCCGGTAGTCTGCTGTGGAAATGCGCAAATCTGTGCATTTGTCCATGGCCAGCTTCATATAACGACACCTTGACTTGTATGGTCTCCTGTGTCACCTAGCACAAGCTGTAAAGTCCTCCTTTGGTATCCCTGACATTGTAATTGGTAAGAGTTAATGTCCCAATAAATGAACGTCTGACCACCAGGCAGCATGTATATGAAGTGCCAGCAATGGGCACAGTCCACCAGAGGTGATACGTAGTGCTGCCATCTAGTAGTGTGGTTGTTAATATATATATAAACCTACGTTCTATATAACCCATAAAAAAAGATTTAAAAACTTAAGTTACTGCTATGAAGAGGGGGATGTTACCACACAAACTGGCAACTCAAGGAAAATGGCAAATTTTGATATGATTTTAACTTGTTTGTTATGAGGTTTGTTTGACAAATTCCTGTTATTGTTAACATATTGATATCTAAGGTACACAGTTTAAAAAAAGGCAAGACAGGTATGTAGCCAGCTTTTCTTTGAGGAGGGGAAGTTTTTTGACTAGTAGTCTTTTTTTCCAGGGGTCGTTCGTTTTTTGAATAAGAGTGCTAAAATACATATCTTTTTGTTTAGTGTCATATTAATTTTACACTAAAAATTAGAGGGGCGATCCTCCTAGGGTGGGTTCATACAAATCCCCCAAATCCCCCCTGGCTGCGGGCCTGCAGGAATACATCATTATTGCCCCAAAAGTTGCAGTAAAGTTATTCCCTCAATCGGTAATAATACATGGGTAGCCTTTGTCCCCCATGAACCCTATTAGGGAGTGTCATGTAGGAATACCACAACATGGCCGTATCCAGGGCAAAACTCCCGTAGGTAGATAGGTCTGTGGAGTGACTAGAGATAATTAATGTGCCTTCATTTTGCATATGAGTTTGTATTGATGTATGCATTGATAGAAAAATATGAGTCTAGTAGTGGAAGTACTGCCACCTGGTGCTACTAGATGACACCAGGTGTAACTGCCATTCATTATGTGTGCAGAAGCTCTAGACCAAGAACTGTCAGAGTAAAGTCTGTATTCCACAAACCGAAAGTACCTGCTGCCTATAATGAGCATCTATACCGGCAACCCATACTTTCAGTGCAATTTCTGCAGCCGAAAGTGAGATAACGGCAGCCAAAACTGAGATATCTGCAGACAACACAAAATCTGCAGGGAAAGTTTACCAACATGTTGGTAAATTTTATCTGTAGTACTAACTATTATGTATTGGCGGTAGCGAAAATGTATGCGTGAAATCGGCGTGTATTTTGGGTATGTGGAATGCGGCCTTAAGTATACGTGAAACATACAATTTGCATTCTAATCAGACCAATGATTGTGGGACTATTCAACTAATCAGCCAGATAGACACCGACTCAAATATGGTGTCAGATTATGAGAACTGTGACGATCTGGAATATCTCAAGAGCATGGAGGAAGAATTGGTCAAGTCTCGTCAGGCCAAAGAAAAAGAAACCAAAATTCTTAACTGGTTACTCAATTAGCGGCACTGGAGGCAAGGTCAATGCAAGTGGCACCGTCGACGGCACCAATCATTGCAGGCAGGGGCATACTTCACACTCCGGTGAAAACTGGGGACCTGCCACCATCTCTGCCGGGGCTCGACTGGGGCACCCTTGACATGTTCCCGTCACGGACCCCGGATGACAACGGTTATTTCCCAGCCCCTGCAGATGTTATCAACGAACCTTTAACTTCAGTTCTTAAACAGCTGTCCATCGCCATTGACCCGACGCCGCAATCTTCATCCAAAGGTTTGTGGCTGAGGCCCCAATACTATGTTCAACACAAAGGTAAAGGGACCTCGGTTAAAATCCTGGACCACTCAAAGTTAATTAGCGGTATGGGTAGAGTAATGCTACACTTATCCAAAACCGGAGGCGATCTGCCCAGCTCCTTAGAGTATTTCAGCTTCCTGTCATGTAAAGCTGGTGCCCATACCTTCGTAGATTCAGCTTATGTGATAGGCATGTAGTAGATCAGAACATAAATGGTGAAACGATGGCTTGGGATCTCTTTGCCATTGCTCTTCATTTTCATGCTGGCAATCTATCTCCAGTCAAGCCAATGTCCATGGCAGGTCGGCGGTTCTATGGCAGAGGTCGGGGAGATTGTCAATTCTGCTGGCAGAATTTGGGACGTGATAAGCAGAAGGATCAAGATACAAACGCGGCGCTGGAAGGGTTCCTGGATGATGTGTGTTATAATTTTAATTATGGGAAATGTGCGAAATCACATGTATGCAGGCTTTGCCAGGGAGCTCACAAAGCATCGTCTGGCCAGTGCACTTCCACAAAAAAATGAGATTCTACTTGTGATAATTCTCATGAATCTTCTATGTCCAATGGCGATCATGATAGTTCTATACATGTAGGTTCTGATATACAGTATCAACAGTCCCGTGATGCATCCATCAATAGATGATATTTTGGGCCAGGGGTCAAAATATATGCACTCAATGCATTTAGCCACAGCTACCAATTTTACGGGTGGTATTCAATCCAGCGGTCAGGAATTACACAATGGCTATTCGGAGTGTTGTGGTTTGGGATTGGCCAGCAGTCGTTTGGATGGCACAGTGGTGAATTTCGAGGATCAGAGTAATGATTGTGTGGTGGTGGATAACCATGCCAATTCGGGCCGGGGTGGCCAACGTCGTTGAGGCGTTGATACCACTTGTTGGCATTGGCCCTTCATGGGTTCGAGTCCCATGCATATGGAGTGCAGCATGCGTGGAAAAAGGACATTTGGATGACCCCTGCATGGAATTGTGCCCAGATGGTCCACAGGACCCAAATGGTCCACAGGACTGCAGTGGAAGAGCATTTGATAAAGTGAACTCAGCCTGTATAAAAATAGAATAATCTTTTTTTTATTCACACTGGGTCAGTCAGCTGTCAGCTGATGGTGACAAGTTCTAGGAGTTGGTCTATACCATACACCACCGAGTATACTACAGACGTGCCCATTGTAAATTAGATTGAGTGATCATCACACAATTAGAGGCATAAGTTCTCAAATGAATTTGAGTGCATGGAATTATTACTTCAGCTATGAAACCTGCCAAACAACCAAAGAATTTCTTGGTCAAGATATACAAGAAGGTTTTCCAATAGTTGATTATCAAAGATCCATTGAATCGTACTTTTGTGATAATTATTCCTCAGTTCTTACTGGAGAGTCTTTTGATTACATGAATAAATTGATCTTATCAGAATTATCTGAAGGGAAATACGTGAAAGCAACTGACATGCTGCATTATAGCCACTCTCTCAGCACGATACCCAAACAGGATGGTTCATTTAGGCCTATCACAGATAGTCAGAGGCCAGGAGGTAGTTCTAGCAATAACCACATGAACGACACGTTCCAGCGTTCAATTCACCCTACCACAGATAGCTGGTTTACAGTATTTCAAGCACCTGCAGGCTAATTTGGGCTGATTTTGTCGACAAAACCTCTGTAAAATCTATAGAAAATAAACAAATAATTGTTATAAATTAACCAATGATAAGTACATTTTCAAACAATTTAGAAATTATTAAGTGTAAGTGAATACACTTTTAGAAAAATAAGTATGCAAATTTTTCATTACGTTTAACTACAAGTAATAATCAAATTTTGAAAATCTCTATACTAAAGCCTTGGGTTTTGTCGACATATTACCCAGCATGCAACCTGATCTAAGCTAACCTGCAGGTATAACCAAAGAAATTTGGTATCTGTAGTTGGGAGAATTACATGACTATTGACCAAGTCGCATCTAACGTCACTCCATTTTGTTATGTGGCTACAGTGGAAATTTCGGCAGCCTACCGTTGTAGCTTGGTTATGTTAAAAGTGACATTTTTACAACGTTGTAGCAAGATTTAGATGTACAGTGCAATCTAACATACTGAAAACATTGCATAAAAATGTAGTTAAAACGTGGTAAATCCCCACCTATAAAATGTTATGCTGGAAACGTAATCACATTGCAAACACGTTGTCACTACTGAGGGTAACACTTGTGTGGTGGACAAGAGTTCCCACATTGCCGGGCTAGTAGAGTCAACAGTTGACAAGCTTCAAAATTGTACCATTGTCAAAAATGACGTCGGGGCCAAAGTTGACTGTATCAGTGTACTCATAAATGGCATCGATGTGAAGAAGTGGGTCCCATTAACACAGGAGAACAAAGAGATTCATCAAATGCATCTGCGAACATTATAAGCTCTCTATTTTAGCCTAAGATGATATAATATTGTACAAATAAATATTTTAGGATGATTGTCCGTTGGGATTTTATGCAGACACAAAATTGATTAAGCTATCTTACTTAGAAATTCTGAACCATCAGACAGTAAGGATACAGAGTGTTATCAGAGTGTTCTGCTTCAGTGCACACATCTCCAGTCACACTCTGCATACTGAGTGTACACTGTAAATAACTCAGAATCTGTACCCAGAGATTGCACATAATACAGAGTGACTACAATACCATTTATATCTACCGTTTCATTCGGCACATTTGTACCACTGCAAAAAGGGCCTCGCATACGGCCAATTCTCACGCACCAATGAATATATGCAGTAGGCATAGCGATTTAATCTCCAACTGTGCAAAAAAGGCTGCCCTTCTGATCAAGAAGGAATATCCAGAAAAACTACTAGTAGAAGCCTTCAATAGGGCTAATAAGGTAGATAGATTGATACTCCTCAATAAGATGGCAACGAAGAAACAGTTCGAACCCCTTACCAACCCCAGAAGTTGGCGGGAACAGATATGAATATTGATGACATATTGATGACCACAACTAACCAATCAGGTGAGCCGCTAGGCAGAGTGCAGTGTTGAACAGTGGGGAGTCCCCCACTACACGGTTGTCGTTCAAGGGGAGAGGACCTTTTCATACGATACCATTTATAGTATCGACCTGGTTTATGACAATAACAGCAAAATAGAATCGTATCCCTAACCTGGTTGCTAAGGAACCACCCAGCCCAATTGGGACCTACATTGATATCGGCGCAGTGGTGACCTAAATTGCCAAGACCGACTTGGCATTTCAACCCTGACATTATGAGGGAGAGGATGTGTACGTCCTAGGTGAATTTAATAAGTATGTGTTCAACTAAATTCATAGCACATCTCTCTATAATATTTCCCAGAAATGGTAGATTAGATGTGAATGTAGCTTATTAGGTTCACAATCTATTATCAATACTTATTTGTAATTTCAATCGGTTATTGAAGGTTGTTGCAAACGTTAACACTTTGTCACAGTATGATTCCTTGCGCGGCCATTTCTTTATTTACACATGTACATATATATATATATATAGAATTAATTGTATACTAATTTATATTTTACAGACCTACAGCCCCTAGGACTGGTGGCCCATACCTCTCCTGAGCCGTCCTGCTGTCCTCTCATCTAAGAAAGAGGCACTGGTAATGGTCCCCATCCCTATTAAACAGAGTAGAATTCCCGTGTGCATGTTTTAGGCTGCATAACTATGAGAGATGGTTGATTTTAAATGAAAAATGCACTGTTTCAATAGAATTAGTGGTTTTGGAACTTACATTAGGTCTAAGTAATACCCACGTTTCCCAGATTTTCAGAAAGAAAGTAGCTTTAGATTAAGTGGATATCAACATTAATTCTTGCAAAGTAGCATTACCCTGTGACATACACTCTTTGACTAAGTTCCCAAAGAGCCAGTTACGGGAATGGAGACAGGTGACAGTACACCTTTTTATAGTGTGCCAGCTACAACTTTATGGTGCATTGCTTGGGTCATCTATCATAATAAATATGTAGAAACTGGAATTTGTGTGCTTATTTATTTTCAAACAACAGGTCTACTCTTCTGCTACTTTGTTGGGAAACAATGTCTTAGTAAAGTATTTTTGCAACATTGTGGCACCATCATATTGTGATGTTGTAGCAACGGTATTTTATGACCGATTTACAACCTTTGATGGAAGTTGTCATCAAGTTGCCAATGTTGTTTTACAACTTTGCAGGCAACGTTGTAGCAACCCTTCTTTGAGTCCACATTTTTATGTTGTGTCCACTTTATTCTACAACTTTGTTGCAACGAACATAAAACGAACATGTCAAAACATAATTTTTTTAGCTGGGTATCCATCAAAAAGGACCATTGGACTTCCAAGGGAATCATGTGGCCTATCAATGATATGTTAATCCCTTTGTGGGATGCCAGGTTATCCTTTGTACTAAGGTGTGTGCCTTATTACACACCGAGATCAGCAATTGTGTGGCCCGTTGCATGGAACGTTTGGACTTTTAGTGTGTAGCCATTTACCTGGATGATTTTCTACTTTTCGGTAGCTCCTTTGAAGACTGTCAGAATGCCCAGATGAACCTCATCTCTCTATTATAGATGATCTTGGGTTTTCAGTTTCTTGGAAAAAATGTTCTTCACCCTGAACTTGTGTTCGTTACTTGGGTATTATCATAGACTCGAAAAATTTATCATTAAGTTAACCTACAGACAAGTTGATCAAACTAAATCATGAATTAGATTTTTTCAGGAATCATGTGAGAGCTACTGAACATTAAATCCAAAGGTTATGTGGAATTATCGCTCACTGTTTCAAAGTCATTAAGGGAGGTAGGACATTCTCTCACAGGATTATAGACCTTTTGTCCAGGAGGACCATCCTTGGATCCGTTTGTCGACTTAATTCAAGATGGATCTTGAGTGGTGGATCCAGTTTGCTAATCAGTTCAATGGAAAAGAGTACATTATAACATCTTCCACTGACTCAGGTTTAACGGGTTCTGGACTAGTTTCAGATGAGGATTGGCAGGCTGGCTATTTTAATTCAGCAAATGTTCACGTAGGAGTAAAGGCCATATTACACTATGTGTCGGCTAGCTCGTGTTTGGGTAATTTTGCCCCAACGTGAGTACCCGAAGCATGCTGGGGCATCCAACGCGTAGTGTAATATAGAAAAATTGATATAAGACCCCCAACGCCTGCCAAAACGCTTAGTGTAATATATTTTGTGTTGGGTACAACACTTAGTGTAATATAGCCTTTCAACTCGAATTGTTGGTGTTGGGCAACAGCACCCAACGCGACCCTAGACCTGATGTGTAGTGTAATTAGAGCTTAACTTACTCTGATCCTTCCCACGGTCACTGGTTGAATATTGACGTTCCGGACATTTCAAATATCAATTATTTGAAACTTGTACCAATTTACTTGGCATTATTACATTATAGTGTTGAGTGGAAGAATTCACATGTGTTATGTTTTACAGATGTTGTGTAATGGTTGCAGCTTAAACAAACAATGTATGGTTTTATTGAGATGTATATTTTGGTTGTGTGCTACAAATAACATATGTTTCAACTAGACATATCGCTGGGCGTCTTAATATTGTGCCTGATAAATTGTCTCATTTACATTTCACCAATGATTTGTCAGACATAGCCTCTTGTTCTATATGTTGCAGTGAACGTTTCTGAGCTAGATGAAGCAGTATCTGCAGCAGTAGGAGCAGCATGGCCTACAAATACATTGTCTAGTCGTAATTCACAGTGGAGGAAATACCTGGCGTTCTGTGCGGACATCAACCAAGCTCCTTTGCTGGTCGACACACAAACAGTTGCACGGTACTTAGTATTCCTGGCAAGGGATTGCAAATACAGTACTATAAATAACTATTTATCAGCAGTCATATCTATACACAAGTTCTATGGGTATGCAGTATCATTCAGAAATTGTTTTCTAGTGAGACTTGTCTCAAAGCACAGCTGGATAATCAGACAGTACAGATGCAGCCTCTCACTGTTTCTCAGTTGTGCAGGATTCATGACTGCCTGGAAAGGAGTGTCATCAACAACATACTTTGGGATGTTGTCATTTTGTCATTCAGATCGTTGCTTCTAAAATCGAACATTGTACCTGATTCCCCCACCAACCTTCGTCACGTAATTCTCCGCAGGGACATTACTTGACATGATTGGGGTATCATGATTCATGTACACTCGACCAAGACTCTTCAGACACAGGAGTACGTATTGGAAATACCAATCCATTATGTCTAGGACAAGGTTTTCTCCGCAGCCATGTCATCACACGAACACTTCACCTCAACTCCTCAACGGCCGGATGGTCCGTTATTCCTAGTTCAGAAAAAAGGACAATGGGTTCCGGTTCTGTACAAAGATGTGTTGTCCTTTCTCAAGAGGTGTGTTACCTCTCCAATACCATTGGACTTCCCCAACAGGAGTATGAGTATTCTCTCAGGCGTTCTGGAGCAGCGTTCCTCCTTGGCATTGGCATTCCCCTGGATGACATTATGTCAATTTCTTGGCTGTCCTGGATTACCTCATTAGGCCAGCAGGAAAATAGATATACAGACACAACCTATCGTAATGGGGTGTTTCATTAAGCACGTGATCAGTCTATGAACATTTGGATACATTGTTTTATTTTATTAGCAGTAATCAAACTACATAATTTGGTTCATCCAATTATTGCTGCTGTTTCCTTTTTAGCATGAGTTTAGACTACTACTTATTGGGATTTTGGCGGACTTTCTGGCGCCGGCTCCATGCCAACTGTACTTAATTGTTTGTGTTCAATTATTATTTAATTAGATGTACTGTAATGAACTTTGGGTTATATGAATATTGTGTAGATTTTAACCAAAATACAAATTCCCCACCAGATAATTTCATGTTCATATGAGTTTAGGGCCTCTAAGATTTGATTTTCCTGCTAAATGTATGTATGTATTTGTTAAACCATGCTAACAGAGAATGTATCTTGTTATTCTGCTTATGGAGATCCCAACAACATAGAGGTATCAGTTCTATGTACAGGTGTTCCCTGGCTGGGTTTATACACGCGGTCATAGGGCCGAGGTCCGCGCGGAGAGAGTTACCTGTATACATGGGTGAAAGGTCCACATAAACAGATCTGCTTATATACATGGATGCTGTGACCATATATACATACACAGTAATAAACGCGGACGTAGCTCCTTTTTCCATCATTATATTATTTGTAAATCGGGGGCTAAGCCCCAGAACCCCCCTTTTCTTTTCTTATTTCTTTTTTCTCTCTTAGTTCTGTACATACAAGGTTTTGGAAATACAATACAAGTCACTTTACCTTATGTCCGCCTATGGTAGCAGATCTATTTGCGCTGACTTTGGGTCCGCATGTGTAAGAAGTTCTATAAATGCTATGGCCGCATATGCGATTGTTGCACGTATAATCAATCCCCAGATACTGCTGGCCCCTATAGACTCAACCTGGCAGGTCAGGTGACAATTGCTAATGGCAGGCAGCCTTCAGAGTATCCCTGCCACCACCCCGGCTGGGACAGATAAAAAAATGTTTTTGATGATTAAATCTATATAACCATGCTAACAGAGAATGAACAATGTCATTCTGCCTCCCCCTCGCAGAAGTCATCCTGATCAAATTCATTCTCTTTGCTGAATTAATCATATGACAAACTATTCCTATCAGATAACTAGAAATACGATATATTTGATGAGTTAAAACCCCAAGGGAGGTCCAATGAGCCCAAGGAAGCCCTTGACATTCGGAGCTTCATAGGGAATTTAACTACTCAATTAAAACCTTGATGGACCGTCTTGTTATGACATGGTATATTTGAAAACAAGTCAGAGTGTACATATTTCTTCATCCGTTAAGTAAATGCAACAAAAGTGAAAATATCTACCTCATTGAAATATGTACAGAGTGAAAATGAATACATCACAAGTATGTTTATAAAGATACATATGCAAAGGTAGAACAAGCATGTGTTATTGAATGTAAGTGTACTTGATAACCTACTCAAGAGTCTCCAATGAATGATTGTTCAGCACCGAATGCAATACGACATCGACGCATTCTGCATCTAACCCTCCATCGGTTATGCTGAAAGTGGAAGTAAACATATGAATCAAACATAGATAAGGTTAAATTTACAATGTACCAGGCAAACATAAGGAGGTGATCACTGATATTTACTTTATATTGGTAGAAGCAGGTCACACTCATTTGATTATTGGCAGTGGCATGCAATGTTGATATACAATGACCTACCTAAGTTAAACTGACCATCTTTTCTTTAGAAAGAGCAAAGCTGAAAATGCTCCCACCTAGATATCTGATATTGAGTTTATGATACATTTCGTCAGTAAGGATTAGTATGCAAAATAAATTACCAACCAGCTACCAAAGTTATAATAAAAAAAGAGCCATGTATGAATTTGTCTTGGGAGAAATGTGGTAAAGTGGATATTCTGGATCAGTGCACTGGTGCTCCTGACGTATAATATGTGTTATGTACATCCTCCTTTAATTGCAACTATGACTCTGGATATTTAATTATAATTAGCATGTTAAGGTGCCATACTTTTTCTTACTAGTGTTAGAAAACAGTGAAACCCTAAATCTAATAATTATGCTATTCAAAATGATAAAGGCAACTCTTGTCACTATGATATTATTCATAACTTGTTACATACATAAAAATACCAGTTATGAGATGCCCTTTTAAATTTTAAATCAATTTTATATTAAGATAAACCGAAGTCCCAGCAATGTGTTTTAATCATATTTCAATTCTACCAAGTTGTAGTGATGAATGCAACAATATCTAGTAATAAGACAAGACAATGTGTAGTAGACTGATGTAATAGCTTTACAAATGATAAGGAGCCTAGCATCAGAAGGTATTTCAGCATCATCAATTTTGTTCTTAACAGAAATACTTTGTCATTACCTGAAGTTTTTATATAATTATTTAGCCCTTATTCCATAGTTTATAATGATGGTTATTTATTTTTAACTTATTTACATGATATAAGGCTATGCTGTTCTCCAAGTGTTAACTTTAAACATATACGCCTTACTCTTTTTTTCCAGCAAGGCTTAGTCTATCTTTTTGTCAATGCAAATATTGGGCTCCACCATGTACTAGGCAAAATCAGAGGTACAGTTACACATCTTTATCGATCTATATACAACAGTTACAACAGTCCAGGAATATGTCTTCAATATTCAGCTTCACTATGACAACCTTATAACAACCACAAAATAATATATAATTGTATGCAGAAGTTCACACCTAAACATAATCCATAAAAAACATTCTGTAGTCTGAGTTTTATGGGAAAACTTCTGCAAATGCACAAGAAAAAAAAATCATAAAGGGTCCCCTCAGAGAGGTATTAGTCCAGATGGAAACCAAACTTGTAGAGCTTATAAGAAGGAAAAACTTCTTATATAGTTACGATAGTGTTTTTAATTATTGATTGAGTTCTAACTTTTAGTGATAGCTACTAATGCATCACAATGGTAACAACAGACCGGCTCCTACATTAACTATGCCCTGAGACCTATGCTCCATTGTCCTTATATAGTTCATACTGGTAGGGGTGAGAACCAGTGGGATATATATGAGGTGGACTGACATCTGCGATGCCAATTGCTTGAGTCTCATAGATAATTAGTTTATTGTTAAATGTTCTAAACGTCTCTTGATCAAATTTTTCTAATATTGTCATTCCTTTTAGCCATTTAAATCTAATGGACGTTTTGTATCCATTTATGATGAATGAATTTTAAAACAACTCACGAAATATTAAATGTATATTGATACTAATCTAATAAAATGAAGTCTGGTTTTTCACTGTGTTAGACTACAAATAATGTTATAATTCTTTATGCTTTATATAGTAAAGCTTTGTGTTTTGTCAACATATTACTCAGCATGCATTGTGTTCTAGGTGAACCTGCAGGTAAAGCTCAAGAAACTTGGCTATCCGTGTTTGGGAGAATTTATATTTTCTAGTTTGTGCAAGTGAATATATGGATCATTTTAAAACAATTTTACTCTTGATTTTTTAAAGTTACTTTTTGTCCATTGTTATTACAGGTGGCAATTTAAACCATTCACCAAAAAGATCTACTAGCACATATTTAGATTTTCCCGTATTTCCATTTCAATGTGTTTTCTATCTCTCCTGGATTTCCTGCATGTTCATTGGGATTTACCTTCCCCTCCCCTTTAATGGTTCCTTTAAAACTGAACCCCCTCACTTGCCCTTCCTTCTTTGATCTGGTTATATCAAGAAACCAAGGAACTTGGAAGGGGAAAGCAGGATATGCAGGGTATAGGTCTTTGTATAGGGACAAACTGCATCGGTCAATTGGTTGGTACTAGGACTTAATGTTTCTTTGTGTTGCCTAGCACAACCACAACGACCAGGTAAGGTTTCATTTTCCCCTCCCTTACCTCTATTGTGTGTACCATGTAGCCTCTGATGTATTTGTTACATTTGGTGATAGTCTAACCATATTTTTTGTCCAAAAGTTCAATCCCCAAGGTCTTGCACAATATGCAGTAGATCAGGTTGAAGTTATTACAAATACAAGGTATGTTGTGTTCGTCCAGAAGGTTTGGCTGCTTTTACATTCAGATATTTTATCATCCTTAGATAACATTTTGCAGTATTCGCAATTTTTTGTGTTACAAATGTTTTTGTTGGAGGCTTGGTTTTTTTTGTCATGTGAAATTTCACAATGATGGTCAGTCTTTGTCTTTACTAGATAGCTCTCCTATTCTTTGGTTTTTCCTAGCTTATGTTTGGTAGTAATTTGCTGCAATACACTCGTTTTTAATTTTAGATCTCTGTGGGAGATTGCAGTTTTTCTTAAATACGCTTGTAAGACTCTTAGATCTTATTGTCTTGTGTGCCTAATTTAGATAGTTGGTGAGTTTTTGTTCACTGTGTTCCCAGACGAACAAGATGTCTCTATGTATCTTGGGTAAACGGTTGGTTTATTGTTTATCCATGTCTCTCATGGAAAGGGTTTGCATGTAATGGGACAAATTTGGTGCCTATCACTGTATCCCCTATTATCAAGAAATGTGTCCCATTCAAGTAAAAATTGTTTTTCTTTGATATAATGTCTAAAGGTTGCACTATTGTAATCTTGTCAGGACTCTCCTGTTTGGTGATTTTAAGGATATTCATCATTGTGCAATGGGCCACCGTTTTTTCCTGCTTCTCTTATGTACTGTACGCCTGTTGCAGGCCTTTTGTGTGCCAGTTTTATGTGAAAGGATTTCCTTTGGATGACTCCTTAACTGACTGATGTTTTGTGGTTGTTATTTTTTTGCGCTGGAACATTTTCTATTTGTATTTCACCTACAAAGTTTTTAATGCAGTTGACTCAGTAGCATGACCTCCCCAACTACTGTTACCAGGCAGGTCTGAGTGTTTCTCATAGGCATGATGATCAGGATTATGTGCTGCCAATGCAGTTGTAAGTTCTTTGCCCATTTCATCCTGATTGCCAATGTCTTGTCCAGATCAACATCCCTACAAGTCAGGTGGCACTTGGGGTTAAACCTGACAGCGGCCATTGGGACGATGTATCTCATTGTCCTGAAGTATATCATATTAGTAAAGCAGCCCACAGCATCACTGGCTCTTCCCCCTCCATCATATGCTGAACAGTCTTTTGCAAAGGTCCACTGGTACTGCCCCCTTTACATTTGAGGTGAAGCCTTCCATCTGGATAGGGTATCAAGTGTTTGTGATACCTTGTATAAACTATAGTGTGTTAGCAAAATGTTTAAAAGTCCTTTTCTGTAAACTTTACTTTGCAACACCTCCTTATAAAACTTACTGGTCAGCTTTATAGATTGTACTATAATAATTTTCCCAGGACTGTCCTGTTTGGTGAATTCCATTTATAGTCCAGAGGCTTGTGTAATATTTTACTTTTTTCAAATAAAAGCTCCCTACCAAAAATAATCCTGTTCTATGGAATGCTGTGAATAAGAAAAGTTTTTGTGGCATTTTTTCTTTTGACCTTGAAGATGATTTCAAGGTCATTGACGAAAAAAAGTATGAAATTACTTTAAAAATCAATTTTAAGAAGGTCTTTTGAAAAAATATGAAAATAAGATGAGCTTTAAATGACCTTGAGCATGCACTTATTATACAAAAGAACAGCCATATAAGAAAGTTCAAACGGTCATTTGTATTTTACATAGTAATTAGGCAGCTAATGTCTCAGATAAGACATTCATAAACATGCTATGTACCCATTAAGCATTGTGGATAGTAGTAAAGAGTATATCCTTGAGTAAAAGATTGGGGTAGATACTGAACTAAAATTTGACCTTGAAGGACACTTTCAAGGTCACAAAGGTCAATTTTTTTTTTGAAATTTCCATTGTAATGTCAAATTCCATTCAGGAAAACTTATATATATGACATTGTGATAAACTATTTCTCATCTACAGGCACTTAAACTTTCAAAATAAACATAAATGAACAGTAAATCTAAATTGTATTTGCTGTTTCCTCAGTTCACCTCAGTTCACCTCAGAATGCATAAGCTAAAGCCTCCAGTCATCAGCCATTCTCTACAATAGAATATTTCATATTAATGCAAATCAGGAATTCAGAGTATTGAATGCAGGAAAAGACCATGGACGATATCCCTCAAAGTTATGACCTTTAAGGTCAATTTCAAGGTCATAAAGGTCAAATTCATTTTTTCTCATGATTTTGAATCCACTATGTCATATTTCAGAAAGACCATTGTTTATTGGATTTCACTGAACTGTTTGCTGTTTGGAGGCATTTTAAATTCCTATTCAAACATGTTTATATAGTAATACCTGATGCAAAGTACCATTTACCTCAGTTTAACTTAAAATGGGAAATTTTATGTTTATAAGTGATGAGCAGTTAACTGAGAAACTATTACAGTTCTATGGCACTTAAATGATTAACACAGAAGTCATTGCATACTTTGAAACAAATTTCAAGGTTATTGATAGGTGTGCTACACAACTGTTATGAAGCTAAATTATTACAACTTTGCTTTTGTTAAAATCACAGCGGTTTTGCCTTCACTACAACTGACAAGGATTGGTAAAAATTTGAGACCTGCTATCAAATGTGGGATTAATGGCTACAAATTATCACCAAGGTGGATGACCTCACTGAGGATCATGTCACTAATGATAGCAAAGCCAAGAGACATAACATAACTGAGCATGATATCAGCAAGAATCATGTCACAAAGATTTAACCACAGAAACAATATTGTCTGTCTTGATCTCATATGGCCTTATGTTAGCAAGCATACCATTGTCTTAATGACATCATCTTGGAGAACATCATGAATGGATAATGTTAATGAGGATGACATAACCAGCAATGAAGACATTCCCTATTATGTCACAAAGAGATATGTGACCAAGAGTTACATATACACCAAACACAAAAGGTTTCATTGTGCATAACAGCACTGAAATAGCCTCATTGAATATGATGTCATGATATGTAACCTCTTTGAATATGTTGTCATGATACATAACCTCATGGAATATGATGTAATGAGCAATGACATCAAAACTAATGTAGCTAGCAGTAACTCCACTAAGGGCAACCTTACCAAGGATAATGTCAACATACATAACATAACTAGGAATTACATCACCGAGGATGACATAATCAGGATTACATCACTGTGTATGATATTACTGAGGTTGCCATAAATAGTAAAGAAATCAAAATAATGTCATTGTGGATGACTACACAGAGAGGTACAAACGTGTCTGTGTATGATGTTATCAGTGATAATGACATCAATGGCAAGGCAAATACTGTGCATAACAAAACTGAGAATGACATCGATGATGATAACATCATATAGGCATGATGTTACCAAGGATGTATACAATGTCATAGAGGATGTCATTGATGGAGGCCATCAAGGAATGTTATATATTGATGGTTTTTACTGATACATTGAGTACATAGCTTATGTGTTTGAACCTCATTATTTTGGATTTTTAGCATTCATAATGAGGTAAATTATGTCGCAAACTTTGAGAATATATCCAGGAACATCTAAGAGTATGCATACAACTTGCATATATATGGTGAAATAATCTATATCACTCTTAATCACTTTATAATTCTAAGATGCACTGAACTCATAGTTCAAGATATCATTGTTTTTCTGTTTATATTGATTAAATTAAGTATTTTATATTATGTAAATGACCTTGACCTACTTTAAGGTCATACTTTTTAAAAAGTTGTGTAATTGGATTATTTGCTGAACTTTATTTGGAAAGATACACGAGACTGAAGTATTTTCTGTAATTTATGGATTATTTCTTTTTTTAATCATTGGTTGTTCGATGGTACATTAATCACAATGCACCAAGTAGTCTTGTTATAATTTATAGTTAACATTCATATCTATCATTTCCATTAAGAATTTGCTTTGTTGCATGTATACAATTGGAAGAAAAAAGAACTGTACATAATATTTTTCATTTTCCTACCTATTTTCATCTATTAAACATTAATCAAATGACCTTGACCTTCACATTTAGGGGTAAAAGTGATTTGAAAAAATGTCTAGCCATAAAATGCTGCTTTGTACAAGTTTTCTTGATGATTGAAGCTTGATCATACAGTTTGACATGTTAATATAGCAAAACAATCGATTTTCTACTTTGTGACCTTGAGAGGTGAAAAAATGACCCTAATATCTAAAAGAAAAAATGCCACCAAAAGTTTTCTAAATCAGCAGGACCTGAGGAACATATTTTTGTATGATTGGAAGCATTTTGAATCCAAAAGAGCATTTGCTCAAATTCTGACACATGCCTCTGGACTATTAAAAGATATTTAGAGGAGCAGCTAGCCTTTTTTTGTCAAGTGAAGGCAATGCACCTCCATTGTCGGTCAGTTTATATATGATCTCATTGTGTTGTACCATCCATTTGCTGTATTAGCTATAGATTTATCTAGTACATATAATGATTTAAATAATGGGGAAGGGATTTAGGATTGTACACAATGACATCTGTAGTGTGTTAAAGAATCACAATGAGTTTTTTTGTTCGATTAGAAGGTTATGAAATTATTGCTTTAACAGAAACATGGTTGCACACGAATATTGATAGTGATCTGTTAAAAAGAAAGGGATACACTGTATTTAGACAGGACAGTGATAGCTTTACAGAAAAGGGGTGGAGGTATATTATGCTGTATGTGAAGAATAATATTGCACCTTATATTAGGATATATGATTCATTAAGTTATGTAAGTGAGGATATAGTGAGGAGATGTGGTTATGTCTAGATCGACCAGGAAAGAAACAACTGGGCTTGTCTGTGATATAAAGACCCTCTCAGGGAAATATTAACGTGTTCTTAGAACATATAAGTAGAAGTATGGGTTGTTTTATGGATCTGGTGAATGGCGATCATGTGGTCAGCTTGATCTGATATTTTCTGACATGTGTAATGTTGTGGATTCAGGTGTGTACATGATAAATATCAGTGATCATCTGCCTATTTGTATGGTTAAGAAAAAGGTTAGAGAGAGGAAGAGTTATGAATATACGGAATCTAGATCGTATAGGAATTTCCCCCCGAAATTTGAGAGAGTATAAATTCTGGTTTGTTGATGAATCAGTCAATGATTTATGGTCAACACTGTATGGTATATGATTTGATGCTGTAAATATATTATGTCCCTTTATAAAGAGAAGGATACAGGTTGATAGACCTGAATGAATTTACCAAACAGTGCTTGAATTAATTGCTGAAAAGAATCAGTTATAAAACAGCAGTGTTCAATCGAGGTGACTCTGATTGGGAATGATATAAAAGAAAGAAGGGTGATATTGGTAGGTTAATTGATAAGTAAAAAGATGATTTGATAAGAAATAATTCAGAGGTTAATAAGAAAATTCCAAAATCATTCTGGAGGATTGTAAGGTCTTAGGAAAAGACAATGATGTAAATATAGAAGGTAACATTCCATGGGATTTTTGGGTTTAATGACATAGATGATGAATGTCTCAAAATTTCTATGAATAAAAACAGCTTTAGAAAATTCCAAGTAGAAACTGAGATATTGCTTTCTGAATATGACACCATAAATCCATCAAAAATAGATGACAAAGAGTACCAAACAAGATACAAAGGGTTAAATATAGAGCAAAATGCAAATAGTATGACACATAACTAGAACAAAACACTATTTTTTTTTCTAATTAAGATATCTTGAAGCTGTTTTTTGGACAATGTAACTTGATCATCCTTTTTTTCTGTTTCCCTAATTTTAGAATTGTTGTCACATGACCTGGTTTCCATGGCAACCAATTTGTTCATCTTAGCACCATATTGAACGTTAGTGGTTGTTTATGGGTGTTATTTAAATATGGGGAAACTACTGTTAATCTTTACTCAAGACTGATTAGTATCGTCTCAGTCAATGTCGCTAGTCAAGTGATAGACTACATCCGTGAAATGGGCGTTCATATCCACAACACGAATCTCACTTAGCTGAGAGGAAGTTTATTGGTGTTTAATCCAAGGCATACAATGGCTGGTGCGTTATGGCCTAAGTATCCGGCCCTCGTTCAACACTGCCCAAGGCTAGCTTCGTCCTCAGAGTCTGCTTGTCTTAGTGCAGCAGCACAATGGTAAACTCCTATCCAAGTCACCTCATGTCTGTGTACATGGCTAAAACCAAACCCCGAATCATATAGATTCATATTGATCCAAACAGGTAGTGTTCTCTGGCTTCGTTTGCCAGCTCAGCCCCTTATATAAGCTATCCAATTATCGATTTTACCCAGGCAGCACTACTTACTGGGAGGTGCTTTGCCCCTGCCGTGGTTATACAGGTATATCACCTACCAGCAGCGTCTGCCATTCTTATACTTATATAATTTTGAATATTCTTTGTAATTCTTTTATAATTTCCCTCTCATCCGGTGACTTTTCCCTTTCGTCTAAATTCTCAAGCAAATGTATTATACATAAAAGGATTCTACTAATATTTCCTATGCACAATGACTTTTGTGCAATATGTACGTTTTGACATTTTTTCAACATCCTGGTAACCATGGCAAATAAATCAAAAATTTCATTTTTAGTCTATTTTTGGTCATTTTCTATGTAAATATTGACTGTAGACCTATCAAAGTATATGTCAATAAGCTTGGAATTCCCATGGAATGTCACTGTTGATGATAATGGGAATATTCTTGAAGGAATTACTGCTGCAAATTATATGAATAATCATCATGCATGTATTGGGGAAACATTGCATGGTGATTTTGATTATGATTGGTCAGAATGTCATATGAATTTACATGAAAAACTGAATTCAGGAATGTTTTTCAATGTTATTGAACAACGAGAGGTGAAAGATTTAACATAGGATACATATCTGGGTAATATGTCTATGTATACAGGAGTTTCCCAAAGGAATGGAAGAGTAGTATAATAATGCCAATGCCAAATTAAGATGATGGTAACTAATTAATTTAACTAACTAATTTATGTCTGATGGGTAAATTATTGGGAAAATGTGTTTATAGGCAACTGTCATTTTACTTTGAGAAAAATGGACTGTTACCAAAGAGACAACATGGCTTCAAAAGGGAAAAGGAACAGATAGTGCTGTTGTGGATGTACTCAGATATAAATAATATTTCAAGTTGTCTATTCCTTGACTGTTCTAAACCTGTCAATACGGTTGATCATAAAATACTATTACAGAAATTAAGAGTGTATGGATTAGAAGAAATGTGTCTTAGTTGGTTCATGAATTATTTGAGTAAAAGAACACTGGTCACCAGGTTAGGAAATATTATCTCATCACCTAGGAATGAGAATTGTGGCGTCTATCAAGGGAGCCCTCTAGGGCCATTATTGTTTATAATTTATATTAATGATGTGAATAATATTGTTGACAACATCTACAGTAACAAGTATGCTGATGATACGATGTTAGTTAGTAGTGGAAGGGATCAGTTGGAGACAGTTACAAACAGTGTGTATAACCTTCAAAAGGTGTGGGAATGGTGTAATAAGCTTAAGAACAAGATCACACTTCATAAATCAATGAACAAGCATATCATTACTGTCCACATAAAAATATTACAAAGGAGTATAACATCTGTATAACTATGAATGACTATAATTCATAATGAGGATCAGTATCATTATCTTGGGATGTGTATAGATCATTGCCAGGTTTTCGAAAAACTGATTTTTGCGGTAATGGCAAAGGTAAATAATAGATTAATTACACTGGTGAAATTATGACAATTTATTGATAAACCAACATCTTTATTACTGTACAAACAGATGATTTTGCCCCTACTTGATTACATAGGCTTTGTATATGATACAAGCACATAGAAAAAAATGGCGAAGTTGCAACCGTTACAGAATAGGGCCATTAAGATAATATTGTTACATAATGGATATATATCTACTATTGAAATGGCTGAATTACAAAGTGAGTTATCCTTGAGTATGTTGGAGAAAATTGGTTCTGCTAAAAATGATGTATAAATTGTGGCAGCTAAATTATTACAAAGTGGAAACAAACAACTGAGTGGCTGATGCCAGCGTCAGAAACGACTGCCTAGAAGAAAAAGATTATCCAATGGCATTCTGGTAATAATTCCAGCAGCACAACAGGAGGTGTCTGACCAGTAGACTGGATAAGTGGTAACTAACAACAGGTCTGCTTGGCAGTTACCAGGTGGCTAAACAGTGGCGCCACCTGGGGAAATAACACCTCCCTAATCTACACTCATATTTGAATAAATATCTCACATATAAACTGAGTAGATATAGCTCAAATGTAGAGAAAAGGACAGTAGGTAAGGTACTGCATAATAGTGAGAAAATGAAGTTTCAAATTGATTTCACTAATAAGAATAGGCTATATAGAAGCCCTTATTATTGAGGTGTTAGATCATGGAATAAACTGAGTGATTCTGTACAAATTGTTGATAATTTAGGGATATTTTAAAGGATGATTAAAATGGTGATATAATTCATTGAAATATTAGTGTTTCGAAAGGACTGTCTGATTTATGATACCACATATTTCCTTTATTGTATGTATTTATTATCATAATTGTTTATTACTTTGATCATCTTTAATAGTCAACTACATTGGAAGAACTTCTTGTACTGAAGAGATGTTTAAATGGAAAAAAAATTAAAAACTCAGAAAGTTAAGCCTGCCACTGCTGCTCCCATCTGCTGAGACAAGCTCAGTGCGTTTTTTTTTAACTTATCATATAACTAGTATTATTGGCTCCCGAGTCCACCCCCCTGCAGATGTAAGTAGCCTGTTTGTATATACCAGCCTGTGTGAAACAATACATACAGATGTGTAGGGGGTGGGATGAAAGGTTTCTGTTTATTGGTTCCATGCCCTGTTTAAACTCCCCACATGGAATGACCCTCTCATCCTTTGTGGCATTCACACTATCATTCGTTTTGGAAATGGGATCACTAGAAAGTCTCGGTCACCAAATTTGCCATCATCATGCCCATCACAGTCCCAATCCCTGGTCATGGTATGCTCTGCCAAGTGTTGGGGTGTAATGAACTTTGTGGAGCTCAGGCCCATACCCAGGGTGTGCGGTGGGTGGGGGGGCAACTTCTGATTATATTTTCAATTATTTTAACTTGAAAAGGGGGGTGGCAAGGTTCCACAAGTCGAACTTTTCAATATTTTCCTACTAATTTGAGGGGTTTTTACTTTTCATTTTGGAAGGGTAGGTGGAACTTTTGGAAAAAATTCCTTTGGGGGGGGGGGGGGGAGGTGCCCACCACACCCACCACACCCGCCACTCCCGCCCCCCCTGGTTACAGGCCTGGAGCTGATTACCCCTAGGGTCACGCAGCATATTAATTAATGTACTGTGTATTCAGTAAAAGACAATGTGGCCCTTGCATCTATGTTTTTCTATAGTTTTAAGGCCTGGCTGGATAATTCCCTATCTGTTGTCTACCCCCATGGCCATTAACTCCTACCTGTGTAGCTGGTCAGCCATGTGGTAGTCATAGTGGTCCCCCCCTCCCCCAATGTCTTCTGCCATAGAGAGCTGGCAGGAAGGGGAGGGCCTCTGGCTCATAGCCTTGTATGCAGGCTGGGTCATGTACAGTGCAGGCATGTGGCAGCCTTCCGGCTCTGCCCAATGTTGCCCCCATCATTCTCCCAGATCCACTGTTGCTATAGAATTCAAGAGACTGTCTGAGGGTATAAATTCTAAGTAGCCTATGACAATTTTTTAACACATCTTTACCACGAATAGCTGAATTAAGGGCAGAAATTCAAGTCCTTGGTCCAGTATTTGCAACACCCCTATCCTTGCTAGAGGTGTAGATGGAGTCCTTGTCAGACCAGTCTTGAGGGTGTATAGAACTATCTGGGTTGCTGCCATTATCAGTATGTATTTTAATTTTTTCAGTTCAGTTGAAAAGGGGAAACTACCCATGGGCGGCCATGGCCGGATTGAGGTCTAAAGGGTTAATGAATTCTAAATTATGCACAATGTCTTTAGCCCATAGTCTCTACCATTGGAAAGCAAATAAAGGTAAAACTTAAGAAAATGTGTGGTTTGACTTACTCTAGTTTGTTCAAGGTGGTAGTCTCTTGAATGTATCCAGCAAGTTCTTTAACTGAGATGAGATCCAGACCACAACTGGACAACCTGTAAGTAAAAAGCATAAGAAGTTATCCCAGATGATTTTAGATTTTAATTCTCACTCTTATTTATTTGATTTGACACATGCAGTTAGGTCTCAGGTTTCGAGAAATGTCTTACTAGGGCAGGGGTTCACAGGGGTCCCAGAATGATGAGTTGGGGAGCCCAGCACCAGAAGCCCTGTAGACTCCTAAGCAGTGTAAAGTGGGACCCCAGGACATAAAAGAGGATGCTCTGGACCCCAAGGCACCAAATTTGTTTAAGCCTGTGTCTCATACAATTTTAGAAACAGTTACGATATGTTAAAAAATGCCCTGTCTTTGGATACACTCTTCCCTTAGATGTCTTTGTGAATTTTTCTTTAATTTGATCTATTACATACCACCAATAAAGATAAGAAGGTACCTTGAAAAATATTGAAAAATACAAAATGCACTCTTTCACTTGAAACATAAACAAATACCCTGAATACATTAATATGTTACAGCAACAGTTGGTTTTAGTACATGATTAGCCTTAATTACATAATCACTATCTTGTATGACAGATGTCAATGTTTTTGACAATATGAGGTTGTTATGTTCTACATCATTGTCAAATCTTGCAGTGCAGGTATATCATGCTATGACAATATTGTTTATGTCAGTACTATCACTTTAGGCACACTTCTAAATGTAATAACGTTTGTGCTGTCCTTTGCTGAATTACAAAATATATACATAAATAAAGAATTCAATAATTGGAGTAATTATTATATCAAACTTTGATGAATTTCTATTGTATGGTTACTAAGCTTGCAAAAAATAGTGCTTATTTAGAATGTATTATTTTTGATTTATAAGACTTCTGCATTTGTAACAGTTGTAGTATGTAACCATTTCTGGTGTAAACAAGCAGTGTTTTCTTTTGATTTAAGCTGGACGTAGATGTATTTATGAATAAACATATATTATTCAACTTTTTTTCAACATATATTATTCAACTTTTTGGGGAAAATTAGAAAATACGATACGTGTTGCATTATTGAAGGCATTATGTCTTGTCTGGAGAACTATCATTCAGACACCAATATAACCCTTCAATTACCCTCTAGGACTGGAGTCTTTATCACTCTTCCACTCTTCCACTCGTTCAGGTTCAGTAGTTCATAAAAGCCTATTGACCCTATTGCTTGTGGACAGCCCAGTTTTGATTCTGGATGGGGAACCACTTTATGTTCCCCTTGTGATAACAACATCAAATGTCTTATGCCACTATCTGTTGTGTGTCTGGCCTTTTTTATGGTGGCAGGCACAACACCTGCCTCGGTAAAAGTGTAGGACTATGGTCTCTAGATTTGATCATCCAGGAGCAAAGTGAAACATCTAGTGCTCAAGAACCACTCAGTCTGGTGGTTCAAACCCACAAACAACAACAGGGATGGGATGATGAAGTGGTTCTGGCATTCACCTGGCATGCAGGCCACCGGGGTTCTCTCCTAGGCTTTGCTACTATGCCCCTCTGTGTTTCCTCCTTTTGACAACAACAGGATTATCTAAGGCTCATAGAGAGTCAGCAGCTGTTTTGTTTATGGCCTGTCTATGGGACCATCCATATTAAAGATCACCTGCCTTGGTAAAAGTTTAGAGTATGATCTCACCTACACATCTAGACTTGATCATCCAGGAGCAAGAGTCAAATAACCCAGGGCTCCAGAACCACTGAGTCTGGTGTTTTAAATACAAACGTATACCACCCTCACTCTTTCCAGGCCTATGGACCACCTAAAGAGTCTCCACAGTATGTTAAATGTCATCTGTATATACCTGTGTAGTGCTTGTTTAGACCACCACCCACCACCTATGAGTGAGACCGTCTGTTTGTCAAACATGAATTTTCAAAACAAGAGGTAAATGAACAGCATGACCTGGAAACTGGTACATGGTAGTACCAGAAACAAAAAAGAACCCTAAGATGGTGCACTTGCTAAAAAGGTGTCACATGTCGCTGGTGGTACTGCCCTAGTAGTGAGAGTGTGCAGAGCTACAAGACTGATTCACCACCATGTTGGATGGCAATGATCTAAAAGTGTTTATTTCACTCATATATGGTGAGATACATGGCAACATACATGTATAAAGTATTATTGAGGAAACTAAGAGTGACTGATATGACTTCTCCCTCATTGGTTTTGAGAGGTGTGGAGGGGACAGGTGATGACATACATGACTTCAGTCTTTTATATGTGGAAGGGACAGGTTTGGAAGGGACAGGTAATGACTAACATGACTTGATCATGACTCGATCATGACTGTATGTTACCAGCTACAGGAGAGGTGTGGAGGGGACAGGTAATGACTAACATGACATCTCTGTTTGACATGTGGCTGGGAGAGGTGTGGAGGGGACAGGTAAAACTAACATGACTTCCCTTTTTGATATGTTGCCAGCTGCAGTAGAGGCATGGAGGGGACAGGTAATGACTAACATGACGTCTCTCTAACATGGCCAGAAAGGGTGTGGGGACATGTGGGTGACAGACAGAACCTCTCTTTTGATGTGTGGCTTGGTAAGCCACCTAGATGACAGGGATAGACTAGCCTATTCATAACATTAATGTGTATCCTTCGTTGACATTGGAAAACCTGTCGTTGACGATGGAAATCCATTATTGTTCGTTGGGACACAATCAACGACCAAAATACCGACAATAAAGAGGTCTTTATCGTCCAGTAAAAGGTGCCATGATGTCTGACGATGAACCTGCTTATAAACCTGCTTATCGTCAGTCTTTTCCACTGAAATATCATGCCTGTTTAATATGTTTATCGTTGACGACAATGGGGCTATTCTTGTCGGCCGATTTTAAAGTCAGAAAAAGATGTAGCTTCCTTAATTACTTGGTGCCAGTCTATCACTGTCTGGCTTCACCAATGACAAACTCCAGTTTATCGTTAAGAGTTTATTGTCGACATTTTTGACCCGTGGGGACAGGGCTTTAGGGTAATCATAACCTGTATTTATATTGAAATAAAAAGAAAATTGTAAGTAAAGTTGTAATTTCTTTATTACATTTTCTACTTTTGGAATCTGTTCCCTATTTTCATAATAGATCTGGGCCCATATCTTCTTAACTGATTTTAGGAAATTAGGCTAATCAGGTAAAAGTTGATTAGCTGGTGATCTACTCTCTGCTCACTTCCCAGCCAGAGCCTGAAGAGAACACATGTACATAACTATCCCGGAATTTATGATGCTGTTACAAGTCCACATATCATGGACAGTTGTCTTTCACATCCTGGATAGTTATTGCTTGCAATTGTACAAGCCCAGCATTATGTCTACTTTCCGGCAAGAGTGGCTTTCTCCTGGTCGGGATTTTCAAGGTAAGACTGACCTACACTACGTGGAATACTTGGAAGACCAGTTAGCACAGGCAGGTTTAATGGCTGGGAAGGCTGACCACCCTGGGGCAAATATCCAGGATATTATAACCAGACTGAATAGGTTGGAATTGTCTACTGGTATCTTCCGGTAACCTGTAGGGGGAGCCTGAATTGGATTTCAACCTGGCGAGAATTTGAAACCAGGTGTCATTCCCACCACCAATCCAATGGGTGCTCAACAACTAATTCGCACCTGCTCAAGTCTGGTGGAGATGGATCAGGCTACTTAGACCATTTTGCGTCTGTTGCAAAACAGGCCCACTTGAACTGTTCCACTGACTCTGCCTTACTCTCGTATGACCAAAGTGTTGTAAACAAGGTTATCCGGCTTGACCTCCCCACCTTTGTTCCTGCCAATACTGTCATTGCTGCATGTTGTTTTCATGCCGGAATATATTACAGGTAAGCAGGACCAGCAATCTACAAAGAGTACCAAAGGTTTCAAAGGGAAAGGTCGTAATGATCCTCAAGGCACGGAAACAGTAGATGGGGATTATTCTTCAACAGAATAATTCCCAATAAACCTGTGTTTCAATTTCAATTCTTGATGGAATGGGAATTGTTCCGAGCTTCACCTGTGCCAATTCTCCCTACCACAGATAGCTAAATAAAAGTATTTTATGCACCTGCAGGCTAATTTGGACTAATTCTGTCAACAAAACCCATTGAAAAACTGTAGAAAATAAACAAATAATTGTTATATTTCCATCTCTGATAAATGAATATTCAAACAACTTTGAAAATATTAAACATATATGTATACTAATTGAAAAATAGTGATCATTAGTTATTCACCATAGTTAAGAGCAAATAATGACATTATTTATGAAAATTGATATGGTAAAGCCTTAGGGTTTGTCGACATATTACCCAGAATGCATCCTGATCAAGGCTAACCTGCAGGTAACACTAAACAATTTTGCTATCTGTGGTTGAGAGAATTGTGCAGATGAAAGCACAAGGCCTTGACTTGTCATGAGAAGAAGTGACTGATCTTCCCTGCCCTTCCACTGTAATTTATGATTCAATGAATCTATTACTGTTGCATAATAGTGTTGCTGTCTCGTCAAACATTGGTCCGAGTTCAGAATGTGAAAAAACTTGCTCTAATACCAATGTCCATACATCTTCCTGTAATGATGTAGACTATCACAAAAGTGACCACATTGATATCCTTTTGGACAATGATATATGTGATGCTAATGAATCAATTCAGTGTTTTGGTGCAGGTACCCTTCAACCAGCACGTGATGTATTGTGTAGGCGTTTGCCAGATGATAATTTACAAGATAATCAGTGTGAGTAGTATCTTCCTAAAGGAGTTTTCTGCTGGTTCATCTTATCCGGATTTTTTTGCATTCCTACTAAATTCTATTAACAACTTTATGTTTTCGACATGTAATGTGTTCTCTTATTGTTCATTCGATGATGTTGCTGACTGCATGGATGCTACATGGCAGCTACTGACATCTTGTCAGCCTACAGATCAATTAGTGTCCATCCCTCTGATTGCACCTATCAAGGTATTTTATGGTCATTACCTGGTGGTGAGCAGTTCCTCATGGATACAAGGTTGTGTTATGTTTGAAATGTGTACCGGTTTTGGGTCAATTGGGCTTTCAGGTTTCCTGAAAGAAGTGTCCCACCCCTTCACAAGTGACTCAATACCGTGGTTTGATATTTGACTCTGTGAACATGAAGGCTGAATTGCCTCATGATAAGATGTCAAACCTATTTTCAGAATTCTTTAGGGATCGTAGAAGGGCAACCAAATGTCAGCTCCAGAAATTGTGCGGTGTCCTATCATACTGTGCTACATTGATTAATTGTGCTTGTACTTTTTCTCGAAGAATAATTGGTTTGTTGAAAGGCCTTCCAGATGGCGACCCAAGGATAAGACTGGCAACAGCTTTCCAAAAGGATCTGCTGTGGTGGCAGAATATTTTTTTTTTTAATTCCTTTATTTATCCAGACAATAAATAAGTGCAAAAGCACTTGTTTACATTTAATGCCTGCGTAGCATGTATATCATGCTTAGAAATTATGTTGAGTAAATAATACATCACAAAAGTGATTAGCACAATTAAAAGTACATGATTATATAAATGCTCATGACAAAGTAATTAAGAACAATATAAGCTGGGACTAGATTAATAGCTATAGTAACATCATTTGAGTAGATCAAGACTACAATAGAAGACATGGACAAGAGAAACATGTCAAACAAATTTAAAAACCTAGGAGGAAATGAATATATCAACAATCATCCTATAATACCTTTCATAGACTTATTAATATACAATTTAAAATCAGTAAAATTCATATTTCTTTTATCAGAAGGTAGATCATTCCATAGAATAGCACCACGATATAATGTGTTCAATTTAGCTCTTTCATTGTTAGGTTTATAATAATTAAAAACTGGTGCATCATGCAACCTGGTATTTCGAGTTTTTTTCTTAAGTAAGGTACTTTCATCTTTCAATTTATGCATGAACAATAAAAATTGATTCTTATTTCTGATATCAAGTGATGCAATGTTACATTCTCTACATAAGTCAATTTTACTACGATATATACCATCACCCAAACATATACGTAGTCCTCTATAATACAATCTTAAAATCTTATCAAGATTTTTAGATGTGGTACCAGTGTAAATTACATCCCCCTACTTTATTAATGATAAAAGCATTGATTTGAAAATCATGATACTAGCTGCCTTAGTCAGATATTTCCGCATACAGGAAAGTAGATATAATTTATGATTTACAATTTTACAAAGCTCAGATATATGCTTATCAAAATCAAGATGCTTGTCAAGTATAAAACCCAGATATTTATATGAGCAGACCCTTTCAAGCCTCTTATTACTCAGGGATAATATACAATCTGTGTTCTTACTTTTCTTGACAATCAATCTCATTCCATAAATACAATATTTGTTTTTTTTACTATTAATTGTTATTTTGTTTTTAGAGCACCATATATCCAGCTGATTCAGATCTATCTGCATTTGTCTTAATGCCTCATGCAAGTCAGTATGACGCATAAATAAAACAGTATCATCTGCATAAAGTGAAATATCAGTATGATGTATTGCTGCACATAAATCATTTATATAAATTAAGAAGAGCAGTGGCCCACACACACTACCCTGTGGCACACCAGATTTTATTAATTTCATCTCAGAAATATTATCATTTGCTTTGACACATTGATGTGCTGAACATTCCAACGACCAAGAGTATATTATACAACGAAATATGGGTGGTGGTTCCATGTATTCATACTCTACTGATTTGTCATTATCGGGTTATGGATTAATCCACGGATCGAATTGGATGGGTGGATATTTCAATGACACTGACATTTTGTCATATGTCAGATTTTTTTTTTTAAATCCACTCAGTCTGGGGGGTGGGAGGGACAATTGCCCCTTTTGTCCCGCTGGAGCCGCCCCTGAACATACTTCCTAATTACATATCAACATTGTCTCATTTTGATGACTTGTCTAATTTCCCTTCTATATCATATCTCTATATTATGAGGAGATCTCATTGACTGTTGGTCAGGCCTGGGCATCAAATACTCTCAGAACTAGGAATTCTCAGTGGAAGAAATATCTCTGTGTGGATATGGGATTGCCTGCACTACCAGCGGACCTATTTACAGTGGCACATTTCCTTGTTTTTCTAGCCAGAACATGCAAGTATACCACTATTATCAATAACTTATCTTCAATTGTATCCTTACATAAATTTTTCTGGATATTCTGTCGATTTCAGGAACTATCAGTTGATTCAGTTGATTCTCAAAGGACTGAAGCGACAACCTGGAACATCAGTGTCACCATCAAAACCTGTCACTAAGGATGAGCAATCAAGGATGTTTTCATTTATTGACTTATCTTCTAAGATGGATTTATCACTATGGTGTGCGATGATATTCTCATTAAGGACACTGTTGCAAAAATCTGATGTCGTCTCTACATCACATGGTGACTATAACCATGTTGTGTGCCACAGAGACATTGATTTCAAGGATTGAGGCATGATTGTTCATGTTCGTTCTTCTAAAACCGTTCAGTGCCGTGAATGTACACTAGACATCCCGGTGTGTTCTGTTCCGAACAAAGTTTTCTGTTCAGTTTCATCACTTGAACGTTTCTCAAAGGTGCTAACAGATGATCTTCTTGAATTAATAAAGGATAAGGATAGAGCCCTAAGTAAGGCCAAACGTAGCAGGAAGGAAGAAGATTGCTTGCTCATACTATGCGTAATCAGGTCACAAAGTATATCAGAAATGCAAAAGCTGACTATGAATTGAAGCTGAATGAGTTAAATCACTCAGAAGGTGATTCTAAATGCTTTTGGAAATCAATTTACAAAATCATTCCAAATTCAAAACTTAGTGGTCGAAACACTATCACTCTAAATGATAATGGAGAAATTTTAGAGGGTGATAAATGTGCTGATTTCCTTAATACTTATTTTACTGGTATAGGTCCTAAGCTAGCAAAAATATGAATGAAGAATGGAGTTATGATGGACCTGAGATATTGAATGAATTAGATCCTTTCATAGCCAATGAAGAGGAAATAAGTGAGATCATTGATGAAATAGATATTTCTAAATCATCTGCAATCACAGGCATTTCAAGCAAAATTCTAAAACTTGCTTTGAAATGTTCGGTTTACTGCTTGGGTTAACAAGTCATTAACATTGGGATATTTTCCCGCAGCATGGAAAATAGGGAAAGTTGTCCCCTTGCCCAAAGATGGAGATCTAACCAATGTATCAAATTATAAGCCTATATTGTTACTACCTCTTCAAGGGAAAATAATCGAGAAAATATTTCACAAAAATATACTGCAATATTTAGATGTGAATGAATTAATGGACAAAAACCAAGGGAGATTAAGACCAGGCCACTCAACGATAAGCACCACAACCAAAATCCTTAATGGTGAACGCTAGTAGTTGTTATGGGGTATTACTTATTAATGGGAACTGCTCTCGCTTATTAGTCGAATCGTCTTAGTTAGTTTCCTCTATATTTGCTAATCAAGTGGTAGACGGTTCTACGAAATGGGTCCTCATATCCAAACAAGGCTTGGCTGAGAGTCAAGTTTATTGGTGGATATATCAATTGCGTACAATTGCCAATGTAGTTGTAGCCCCTATAATCCTAGGTTCACAATCACATTACATGAAGACAACCTTCGTCCATAGAGTCCACTCAGCTTCTCACATCCATGTAACAGTATAGTTATTTCACTATTCATCAGATGTCCGTATAAGTATGGCTAACCAAACCCTTGAATCCTCAAGACTCGTATTGTTCCAAATGGTAGTAGTAATGTTCTCCGCCTTAACCATTGGTTCTCGCCTTTATATATAAGTCTGGTTATTGATTTATCCCAAGCAGTGGTGCTCGCTGGGAGATGCCACCTGTCTAAAGGTATATTTACACATCCTGGAAACCCAAGCCATATTCATAATATATGATGTAATAGCCTTATAATTTCGAATATCTTTTATAATATTTCTTCTGCAATCTGGTGACTATTTCTTTACCTTATTCATATACAACTGATTATAAGCACAAGGTGTTTTACTAGCTACCTTTGTGCAATGGCATTTATTCAGGGATAAATAGTAGTTTTCAATTGCAACATTCATCAACTTTCGTAAGGCATTTGATATTGTAAACCACGGGATACTATTACGTAAATTAGGCAAACTTGGAATCAAGGGAATTATGAATGACTGGATTCGCAGTTATTTAAATGGAAGGTCTCAAGTGACTTTGGTTAATGATCATAAATCAAGTAGTGAGCCTATCATTTGTGGTGTCCCCCAGGGAAGTATTCTTGGGCCACTGTTGTTCCAAATGTTTATCAATGATCTCGCTAAAGTCTTAGGTGGTATAGATACATTTTTGTATGCAGATGATACTGTTCTGGTGTCATCATGTAACAATATTAATGATGTGTGTGAAAGAGTGCAAACCAATATTGATCAAGTATCAAAATGGTGCTGCAAGAACAAACTCTCAATAAATGTACAAAAAAACGAATCTATGATGTTCAGCAGCCATCACATGGTTAAGAATATCATTCCAATACCCATTCTGTTAAATGGTCAGGCTTTACAATATGTTAAATCATATAAGTATCTGGGTATCATATTAGACCAAACACTAAGTTTTGAAAAGCATATCAACAGTTGTATAAAGAATGTTTCGTATAAGGCCCATATCCTAGGTAAGATCCGAAAATATATTACTGAACTGGCCAGTATCACTATATACAAGTCAATGATCTTGACCTGCCTTGACTATGGGGATACAATATATGATGGGGCAACAACCACAAATCTCCAGAAGCTCAAAAAAATACAAAATAACTGCCTACGAATATGTGCAGATAGTATTGAAATGCTTCCTGTAATAGCAGTACATCGTAGGTTTGATGTGAGAAATTCAAAGGCTCAAAGGCAGGCACATCTAAAAAATTTCATGTATAAGCTTCAAAATGACAATACTCTGGTGGATGTAAGAAATATCAGAAATAGAGCACATGATGCAACATTGTACCATGTTAGGGTACCTCGTAAACAAAAATATACATGCAGTGTGCTTTACAAAGGAGCCTTATTATGGAACAACTTGCCAGTGATTATGAGAAATATCGCTTCTTACTCTTCCTTTAAGTTATGATCTAAAAAGGTGATGTTAGAAGCAAATGATATATGATTGTATGATGTTGTGAGTACTTTTTGAATGTACTTCATTGAAATGTCCACTACAAAGTAATCATAACGAACAATTTAAACAAATTTGTATATATTATGTACTGTAATATATGTTATCTATAACTATGAAAGTTGTAACACTGGATATCCAACTGATAGTTGATTAAAACCGACTATGTAGCTGACAATTATCAGTATAAATAAACAAATTAAAAAAAAAGAAAAGGTAACCGGTGGGCCTGATGATTTGCTATTTCTCAATCGAAATAGCTTCTTGACTTTATAAAAAAGGGCTGGCTTTATCCTTGGGACTATCAGTCAAATAAGGATGCCATTCCCCACGCCATTCTGGTGCCACCTTCTTGCATCTGAATGACATTCCGCTTGATGTCCATAGGTGATTGGCAATCTTGACAGTATTAGCAGTATTGACTTTTTATTAGAACCCATGTGTAGGAAGTTAGACATTCAGGAGAATATTACTGCTTCCTTGTCTTAGATTGGACATTGGTGGTTGACCTGCCACCTACCCCCTTATTGAGTTGTTCAGACTTAAAACATATCTACACATTATTGAGCCTTGATGATTTACTTAACTTATGTTTTAGGTGTGTTATATTAACGTGTTTTTGCTGTTTGCCAAGAAAACACCATTTCACCTTATCACTGATGAATCCAAGTCATCATCTCTACAGATGGGGTGCTATGGTGGAGGTTGCAAAAACAAACCCATACAATATTGAAGTATGGTCTTACAGTTTCCTGCTGCATTTCGACCTATATGTGCATTTGGCCCAACATATTACACTAAGAAATTGTTTAGGGCAGACATTGCCTCTACTCATGCAGTCCTTCTTATATTTATATTCTCTTATAAAGTATCATGCCAGAAAATAATGATATACCTTAACATCCCATTTTTAAGTAGGGGCTTTATTTTTAGCTCAAATTTAAAGTGAAGGTGCATTTTATAAAAGGGTTTTCTTAAAAGGTAAACATTTGGACAGGTTAAATAGTCATTTGATAATATCCCAAATATTGATAAACTTGAATTGGTTCATTGAATTGAAGTATACCAACAATAATCAAAATATATCAAGATATATTTTTAACTACTTAAAATGCTTGTATCAAATGTGTATTAAGATCATCATACAATTTTGCCAAATACAGGGTGCAGCTTGAAATATAAGAATGGTGGCCGCTGGTGAAGGTGAATACCATAATATGGCATTAGGTGCGTGATATAATGTACATATCCCCAATACATTATATAAGGGGAATGTGCCTTATATTGCGCACCTAATTTGTGATTCAACCTCATACATAATGCAACATGTAGAATTAAAGTTATACGTATACACTCGATTTTGCAATATTAATTTTGGTAAATAATTAACAAAAACTAGATATAATTATTGAAATAACAACTCTTGTAACACATTACTGGCATGCACACATGCGTGTGAAATGGCCAGTAAAAGCCTAGGGTTAAAAGGAAAATATCAACTTTGACTCAATATGACAAGAACAATTAAGGATAGAGAGGTGTTATTGATGGGCTTCTCAGTAAAATTTCAACAGTTTTGTTAATAATGCCTACTGTTCAATGAATCATATATCAAATGAAAAGGCAGCTTTCTGTGTATCTAGTGGAATACATAGCCTTTTAATCAAAGGTAAATTAGAAAAAAAGAATTATTAAGAGGTCATTTTTTCACTTTTATTTTCTAAATGTTGGAATCTTTATAAATAATTTCTTTAGGGCTCTGATACTACACAGGCAGTAAAAGCACCTTACAATGGAGGGTACCATATCTCAGTTTTTTGTTTTAGAACGTATTTGTTATTTTATTGAAAAAAAACGGGTAAATTTTGAAATGTATTTTATCAATTTCTTTAATGATTTTCTAAAAAGATTAACAAGGACCTATATCAAAATTCTGAGACACTGTACCCTGAATAAGAATAGTTTAAATGCATACCCAAACGTTCAATGGATTACCTTGAAGATCAAGTGAGATATGAACCTTCAAAAACTAAAAACTAAAAAAACTCATTTTTGTTTTCAGTCAATTTTTAACAAACTGATATATATTATATAATTCTATGTAGAGGGCATATTCAAGTTTCAAAATCAAAACTAATATGTAATTACAACATTTGTGGTAATTCAGGGTAATATGATGCCTAAGTATATGTTGTTACATAACTATCACCTTATGTTCTAGGTGCAACCACTCACATACAGGACCTCTCAACACCTCCTTGCCTCACCCTGTTTGTTCTATGTATAGACATTCCCCTTCTAGTCCCCTCAACACCTCCTGGCCGCCCCCTCTTTCTTTTATGTGCCACCACTCACCTGCAGGTCCTCTCATCACTTCCTGGCCACCCCCTTCTTTTTCCAGAGATGCCATTTTACCTTCTTTTTGTGAGTTCAGTATTGGCCTACCTGCAGGCTAAATCAAGATGCATTGTGGGAAATATGTTGACATGTCCATTTCCTGTTATATGCCTTAAGCATATTATAAATAACTTTTTTATGACATTATCTTTTGTTTTTAGATAATAGACACGTAAATTTAGTTACTGCTTCTTTTTGTTACATTATGTACTTCATATTTCTGAAGTTAATTTACCAATATTTTCATTAGATATTTTTATATTGCCATAAGATGGATTATTTCTATTGGCTTTCTCATGTTTTTGTCAACAAAATACGCCAAAATTAGCCTGCAGGTGCATAAAATACAGGAAAACTGGGAACTGTGTCTGCCTGAATTTGCAGGGCATTAACATGATATGTTGTTTTAGCTACATGCCCCCAGAGGCCATCAATGTGGTTGTCTACAGGGCAATATTGTGTCATAAAGGGTAATATTATGTATTGAATACTTAATATAAGTTAAAGAGAAACTTGGAATTGTGTCTGCCTGAATTTTGCTTTTCAATTTGTTCACTTGCTGTTTATAGGTTATTGATTTTATAAATTTACCTTTCCTAGTGAATATTTCAACACTTTTGTATCTAGAACTAAAAATTCGGAAATGTCCTTCCTTTTTTACCAGATTTTTCATCTTTCCTGAGTGATATCTCTGTTTGTTCAAAGTGTGGCCACCATCTACCATGTCCTCCCAATATGTCCCATTCTTAGCATATTCTGGCTGTTGGTGAGGGGTTTTGTGGCCATTTGGGACCTTAAAGTGTGGCTGTTTTGTGGCCGTATGTCAGAGGTGGCTGCTCATGAGGGTGGTCACACATAGGGGGACCACTTTATTGAATTAGGAATTGATAACTCAAAAGATAAGATGTGGCTTATGCATGCAGGGATTTGAACACTGTATCCACAAGAGCATCTGCTCGTATAACCTGATCAGCCCATCATATGATGTATTGAACGCTATTGTATTGTTTATGGTTAATTATAATTATAGTGCATTGTCCGAGATAACTACTGTTGTTAATGTTGTTTCTTATGGGTGCTAGTCGAGCAGTGAGTAAGTCCACGAGATGGGCGCTCAATCCATGACATGGACAACGCTTGGCAGTACGGTAAGTTTATTGATGGATATGGTGATGCGTACAGTTGCTCGTGATGGTAATAAGTTCCAAGGTATAACAGTTCCAGTTAGGGTAGAGTAAGCTTCCTCCTTAGAGTCCGCCTAGTCTCACCTCCAGCCGTAGTGCGATAGTACCATGTAAGTCACCAGATGTCCCTGCAGTTGCGTAGCTATCTAAACCCCTCCGAATCTCCCGATCTGTATGATCCAAACGCTAATGATGTCTCTCTCCCTCTTACACTGCGCTCTTGCTTTTAAAGCAGTCTGATATTGATTTTACCCCAGGCGTCGGCGCTTGCTGGGAGGTGTACCCCAGTGAGCATTGTCATCAGGTATATTTACACCTACCAGCGGCACCTGCCATATCTATGCTAGGTATTCTCATAAACTAAGCAATTTGGAGGAATTCTTATTATTTTGTATTCAACTGGTGACCTTTGCACTAATTCAATGATCATGCACAAAGTAAATGATTTAATCTCTACCTTTGTGCAGTATGACACGCAATCATATGGCTATGGTTGTGTCACACACTACCCTGCATGCAATGCATGGTTCCGAAGCCCATTATTTATCCTGGATTTCAATAATATAATTCCATAGATAAGGTGCAGAGGTATTTTCAAGCCTTAAGCCCTCAACTGGGTGACAAAATACTAGAAAAAGGATTGGCGAAGTGAAGCCAAATGATGGCCTTAGTCACTAGACATGCTGACACCAAGTAATTATGGAAGCCACATGCTACTGGCCGATAAAGCCCGTTGACAGACAACAAAACAGCACTGTGGGCAATAAACCTGATCAAACATGCTTAATATGGTGCTGATGAGCCTTGGCTACAAATGAGATTCATCATCAGACAGGATGGTACCAGCATCATGGGTGATAAACCCTGTTTTGGTGAGTTTATTGCTGTCACTCTGGTTGCCAAGTATACCCCAATGAGGTAGTAAACGATTTGCTCACAGAGCAGTCTATTTCACTCATACATTACCATATTTTTGTTGCCTGGCACCACATTTCCCCAGTTGCCAGGCAAAGGTTGCCAGGATATGTAGCTTACCGCCTTGTAGAGAAATGGCTTAAAATTTAACCCCAGTATTGCACTGTTCTTCTGTATCTTGTATACAAACAGCAATGACAAACAGTAATGACACATAAAATACATGTACATTCATAAGACCCATATGACATCTTTCTTCCTAACTGTTTAGCCTTTTAGATATAAGCAGAAGTGAACAAGAGGGATACTCTTACAACGTTAACTTTGGGTTCTTTGGACTACCATTTTTTTAAATCCAAATCTTAACTTCTAAATGTTACCATTATTCAACTTGTCTTAATTACTTTATTAATCAACCTGGGTCACATGCTTAATGTTAGCTTATATGGCATCTGGGACCCTATCATCATTCAGTTTGTTGTCATTCTGTTTAGTGGCATACTCTGGGCATGTTTGTATGGAATCTTGGATGTCTGAGAGTATCTAGTGGAAGAGATTTTATTATATTTCTGTTTGAGTTAAGGTAGACATACTCACTTTATGGTGTGTGTAGAGGGATGATGTCGGAGAAGGAAGGTGATGGCCATCACATCAACCACTGTCAGTTTGGTTCCATGAAGGAAAACCTCTTCAGGGAACTTGGCTCGTCCTACTGCCTGTGCCACCTCCGCTGACTGGCTTTCATGAGTGATCTGAAGAGCCTGAAGGTCATCTGATACTCCCTGGTATAATAGAAACAAATCTTCAGGTTCATGATGAAGATATTGTTGAAAGTATTGGTGACACCCCAAATTATGTTTCTTTAGCCTGGAAACCAACAAAGTATCTTTTTCTAAAGTAGATATATTCAATTGTTTGCTCTAATTAAGTCTTTGAAAGGATGAATAATAATGAGGCTGCATAACTGCATAGTCGCCTATCAGAGTAGAGAACTCTAAGGAAATGAATAATACTAAGAATTTCTAATGTATTGAAAATGTTCATCTGTAATCTTCTGAATTTAGGATGCTTGAGGGGAATATCTAGCAAGGAAAGCATAAATTAACAGAATTATGAACAAACAATCTGAATTAATCAGTTAGTCTCAAATCTTTCAAATAAAATCTCTATAGAATGGTATAAAAACAGTTATATTAAGCATATAGGCCTGTTTAAAAAGACATCCAAATACTGTGATTTGGTGCAACACCCAATATACTGCACAGATGCATGTGATAAGGTTCTTGAATGGTGGGCTAGGAGGTGATTGCACATACATGACACTCTCGGTATTTACATGATTTGGGGGGACCACAGGTCAGCTAATTATCTAATCATATCTTAAATTGTCATATAATTGTTCAGGGGTTCCAGTGCCTTACAAAAGGTGCCGAAAAGAAGCAAAAATCACCATCTAAATTCAAAAACACCAGCACACAAAAGGAAAACAATGCCAACGAACCAAAGGTAAACAGTACTAACAAACCAATAGATGTAAATCCTCTAAATGATGTAGCCAGTCAATCTAGCAGTGACTCAGACAATGATGATAATGAAGACCCAAGCACACAAGATATGCTTAAATCGCTATGTAATATAAATGAAATCCCGGAGGAAAAGGCAAAAAATGACCCCCCAAAAAAAGCAAATTGTATGAACGAGTTATTTACGGCAGCTGAATGCGCGTTCCCTCACACGTTAACCAACAGTGCTGTAAAACTGGGCAGAAAGCCAACAAGTGAAGCAGAATAAGCCGGTCTTGAAAATACTAAACCTAACTAGCCTAGGTCAAGGCCTATTAAGTTGTATTGTGTGAGCCGCCTACAGAAGGCAGAGCTGTTCAGGAGTGTTCCAAATATACAACAAGTACCTAAGTTTGCCAATGTGTTATTTTCCAATGATCTAACAGCCAACCAACTGTTAATCTACAAAGAGATACAGATTATCCATGCCACTGTCTTGCAAATACGAAATGCCAAATCCAAAGTTAAGGGCACAGCCATAGAAATTGACAGAAAAATTTACACAAAGGATAAATGGGATGATTTACCTTACAATGTGAATATGGCCAACACAACCACTATCTCTTGAAAGGAGATGTGGGCTTTGCAAGTCACTGTTCGCCACTGAGTAATATGCCCTAATGTAAAATTAATGAGTGTGGGATTGGATTCACTTTGGCTGAGCAGATGATCAAGTCCTCAATTGCTATCATTAGTAAAGACCAGAATAGTGCATTGAATATCCTGAGTGAACACAATCCCTACAAAAGGAACTGAGCAAAAAAAAAACACCTAACCAAAGAAGCCAAAAAAACAAGAAAAGGCCATTGTCAAAAAATATGTGTTGACACAAAAAATAACCAAAATCCAGACCTGAAACACAAGCTGATTAATAGTACAGTTTTACGAGGCAACACATGGCATGATATAAGGCTCAGGCTTCAGCATTTAGAGGCCATTTGCAGAATCACAGCACCGAAGCCCAGCTGTAAAACCATATTGGGAGTGTTTTAAGAAATTAAAGACGAAATTCGTTAAAGAAGCACACGATAACACATAAGACTGTTTTTAATTACACTCTAAAACCCTTGAGAATCATGAGAAACATTTTAATTACTCCAGGGGTTTTGCCCTTGAAAGTCAACTGTCTAAAATGGACTTACTGGGTTGTGATATTGCATTGACTGTCCATGCTGACATAGAGCAAGTGGTCTCAGAGGCTATTGAGGATATCAGGAGGAATGTGTATAATTGAATCTATCTAATGGCAGGTGTGAACAATCTCTCTCAATACCATGGATCTCGTAATATAAGTCCTAGGTACTCCGATTCGGCATTTCTAATCCGTGATCTGATGGTGTTATACTGCAATAATTTGCCTACTGTCATATGCAGGGCATGTTGTTATTTGTGAGCTAATCGGGCTTGATATTTTTCTGTACAACTTCTCACAAGGCAACCCTTTTGTCGTTGAACAAGCGATGATGAACAGGGGAGTTCTGCGTGTAAATGAGTAAATTGTATAAATAAACACAATGCATTCAACATACAGTACTAGTCTTGCCTTGGCTGACTAAATCCACAAGAAAATAGGCAGCAAAAAAGGTATATCATAGATACAGAGCTACCTTGCATGACCGACTGCACTGTTACAGCTGAGAAAATCATTGATCGATTCATGATTTCATGATAAGTATCTGCCAACAATTATTCCATAGAATACCACCCTGTAATACATTTGGGAATCGATATACATACCCATGATGTTTTTTCCTATGATTGAACTTGTGGTGCCACAATAATCCAATTTATTTAGATTATGGTGCATTAATGTCAACTATGGGAAATGGTACACATACCCATAATACCTATATTTGTACTGAAAGTGTTAACTGACAGTTATGAATCTACTTAGAAATGATAATGGGAAATGGTATACATACCCATAATGCCAAAATAAGTACTGAAAGTGTTACCTGACAGTTATAAATCTACTTAGAAATGCATATGGGAAATGGTACACATATCGATAATACTAAAATATGTACTAAAAGTGTTAACTGACAGTTATGAATCTACTTAGAAATGATTATGGAAAATGATATACATACCCATTATAATCATATTGATGAATAAGTTTTGCTCTGAAATAGCCTAACACATTATTCAGTTGCAATAAATAATGGTGAATGGTGGACATACCCATTGTGATAGTAACAGTATCTAAATATTCAACATTCAATATTTGTTGTATGGTCTTCTAATTGTTAATGTCTGATATTACAGTTAAAATTCAATTCAATTCATGGATTGATATAATAGCTGTGTCTGATGTGATGTTTTTGCATGTTTATGAGGGTGATTCCAGTTGGTGTTATAATTTTATATTTTGATTCCGAGAGCAATCACCTTTGTAATTTCTTCGTTTTCTAATTAGCTTATACTTTTGATATGCTTTGATATTTCTTTTTCAATCTAATTTTGCATATTTGAGAATTTTGTCTTCTACAGTGATGACCATGCATTATGTGTTTTTGTCATATTTACTTTTTTTCTTACCTATTTTTGTAAGTTAGTATGTAGGTTCAGTTTTCATAATTTGGTTTTTATAATTGTTGTTTGTAATGGACATGCTAACAAATTGTACACCAATTATGAGTTACTTTACGTTAAATGACTAGGTTGCTGACACAATACAATCTCCAGAGCCTATGTAATAAATTTGAACTTTTCAAAATTCTATTAAATAAATTAAATTTTGACATTTTTACCTTAAGTGACGGGGCTACATGACAACATCCCTGATCAGATGATTGCCATTCCTGGCTACAATCTGATTAGGTTGGACAAGAGTTGGGGAGACTATAATAATGGTAATTATAAAATAGTAGGAGGAGTAGGTACTTTTATTGAAGAGAATATGAATTTTTCAATAACTGCTCTTAAACAATACAATTATAGTTACTCCTATATTAAATGTACATGGATCCGTATATTTCAGGAGAAGTCAAAAGATATCAATTATTGTCATAGGAATTGTCTACAGACCACAAAGCGGGGGTGTCAAATTATTTTGTGAATATTTAACTGATACGGTTAATATCATTGGTCTCTCATACAGTCCTCGTGGCTCAAGGGGGATTCATTGCTGTCACCTGGTGTGTGTCACTCTCACCTCAATACCACTCTATTCACACCTTATCCTCAATCCCTCTACCCTGCTTCCTCAATCACATTCACAATGCCGTTGAGATCACAATACTCCTTTTCAACTTAAACACCATATATCTGCCATTCCAGGCTGCTACAATACACTGGGAAGGGCTCCGGGTATGCATGCATGTACCAGATAAGTGAAAAATTCTATCGTCAGCTAACTTTTCACCCCCTCTTGACACTATAGGCAATAGCCACGACATCACCACCTCGACAAGGGATGAAGCGCAGTCTTTTGGTGCCAGTAAAAATGAGACGGGTCACGATCCAGACCATTGCTTGGACCGCATACATTGGTTGGAGGGGGACGTGAGCCAGGTAAAGAATGACATTGATAGTACAAACACCAAACTTGACCTGTTGCTTACTAACTCTATTCCCAGCAAGACCATCCAAACGAGTATGCCACCACCTCCACAGATGGCACTACGGACTCATGATGACTGACCCGGGGCTGACCCCCAGGGGACAGGCCAACCCCCACCTGGGATGCTTTGCGGCCAGAATAATCAACACAGTTTGGTGGATGACATACTGGAGAGGGAGAAATTTGTCTGCCCACACGTTAGGGGTAAAAGCACACAGGTTTCTGATATCTTTGCCAAGGGTGAAATTCCGAAACCTTACATGTATTTTACAAGGGAGAGCTGTCTGACCATGAAGCTGAGGCTGGAGGTGCGCTACTCATTAGGCCTACTCGAGGATATTAATGCGACGGTGTTGCTGCTTAAGAATGCCAGGGCCTATGACCAGGGGGACCATGATCATATTGTGAGACATTTGCAGGACTTCACCCATGATGCCATGGAACAACCATGGGATGGTGTCAAGCACAGGTCGCAGTCGGTGTGGGATGCTGTGGCGAAAGGCACACTTGCCTAGGCCGATGACCGGGGTATACAGAATAGCCGGATCAGGATCACCATGACTGGCGGTGGGCACGCCCAGCAGTTTTAGTACCGACCAATGGCCATCGGCAGTGCAGGAGGTCATCTGCCGCAGCTTCAACATTAAGGCAGGCTGCCGTCACCAGGCACACCATGAGGAGGCAGGTATTAAGATCTGTCAATATTGTGCATTTTGTGACAAAAATGGGAATCCAAAAAATGGACAGTAGGCGCCCCACCCCCAGTGGTGGTGGCGCCTACAGCAGAAGAGATGGGTCCCATACCTCCCACCGCTACCGGAGTGGGCACGTCTCGCCTCACCACCAGCGGCCATGCTTGCCCACGCACAGGTCATACTACAGTAATCCCCAATTTTGATCTGATAGATGGGGCTTGTGAGGGCAAGGTTCCATTCAGCTGGGCACTTAACCTATGCCCACAAGTGGTGGCTGAATACAGACAGACTTGTTGGCTGATCCCGACCTGGTCCACATATATTCTGCTGTACGGGACACGGGCCTCCCAAATGCTTTGGGCGCCCAGGTGCCCATCCCTACTTCACTCAATTTTCCAGCATGGGAGTATTATGCCAACATTCTTGGGGGTAGGGATGACCTCAACGATTTCATCGAAGTATGAGCTGTGGTGTCACATCCCCCCCCCCCCCCCTCATAACTAAGGAAAAGTCTGACCCGTCCAAGTAACGAGTCATTACGGATATGACGTTCATAGACGACCATTCGGTGAATGCATGCATATATCATTGGAAATGTCACCATGAAAATGACCTTGGCTGTCCGTACGGTGTACAACACTCACTCACTCGTTAAAAACGGGGTGTTTGGCCTGGAATATGAGCACATTCTCCCAACCATGGGGGGGGGGGGGGTGAGGCCAATGGTTCAAATGCATACAAGCTTTAGACATAAGAAACTGGGTGCGTGACCGCGGCCCTGGATGGTCAGCCGCTGGCCCTAATTAGACTCAGACTCTTTATTTATTTATTACATGTTCTTTTACTTCCCCCTTTTCCCATAATTTCCCATCCCACCTCCCCATACTACTCATCAAATTCTGCTTTGGCAACTTACTTTATTTATTTTCCTACTACTACAACATTAATTCAATTCTATGACCAATAAAATCTTTTATTTCCCCAACTACTGCCTCAATTGTTTTGTTCACCGGGTTGTGCAGTAATGACAATTAATATCACTGAGAATTTTGTACTTGGTGATTTTAATATCAACTATTAACCGCATAGATTACTTACATTGTTTGAGGACCTCATTGGTCTAAAACAATTCATTGATCAACCAACTCGAAAAAATAGCTGTATTGATCTAATCTATATTAATTCAGATGACGTATCTAACTCTGGTATGCTGGATATTTTATTGAGTGATCATGATTATTATTTTTGTTATTAAGAAAAAGGCAAAAGTAAAAATCACAAAAGTATTTTTCATGGGAAATTGTATAGGAAATATAATTGTCAAATCTTTCAACAGTTGCTTCCGCAACATGATTGGAATGAATATTTGGAATTCAACTGTCCACAACGTTGCTGGAATTATATTGCTAATACTATTGAGTACTATATAGATAGGATGCATCCACTAAACAAGTGTTATGTAAAGAGTGTAAAAGAAGACTGGATAACAAATGAAACACTATTCATGATAAGGACCTAGCCTGGAAACAAGAATAATCAGAATTATGATGATATCATTTATGCTAAGAGACTAAGAAAAGATACTTTAAAAATAGTTAGAAATTTTTTTATTTTTTTTATTTCAGAGCGTCATCTTACAGAGTAAGTTTTTCATGTAGTTGTTATAGTAATAATGAAACAAAAGCAAACATATATATATATATATTTATATATATATATATATATATACATACACTGATACTATTTACATACAGTTTTCATATCTATGCAATCTTGACAATCTAAATGCAGCAATAAGCATCGCATACATCTATATATAATTGTTATTTCTTATACAATTTTTAAAATCGTGCTTTGTGTTCAAATTTTGAACATTTACAGGTAACATGTTCCATATTTTTACACCTCTGTACCAAGGACTACGCAAAACTTTGGTTAGTTTAAATGCAAAAAGGGATTTTATTCAATAATTTCTTGTTAATAATGAACCCCCTCCTAAGAGGTTTTGGGAAAAAATAAACCTCTTAGACCAAAATGATGATATTTGGTACTAACTCAATGTTGAAAAAGGCTGAATTATATGAAGTTGAAAATAAAAATCAGCAACAGGACTATGTCAATACATTTGTATATCTGGGAGTCAAGCTTGATTCAAGGATGACCTTTGAGTCGCATGTCAAAGAATGTATTAAAAAAAGTAGTTAATAAATTGCATAACTTTTCGAAGAAAAGGAACTGTACTTCTACTTATCAAGCCTTGACAATTTATAAAAGCAAAATCCTTCCATATTTTGATTATGGAAGGATTCTGTTAGAAATATCTGCTAGAAGTACTGACAAGCTGTCAATATAGCTTAATCCCGAATTATAATAAGACTTATCTGCAAACGCAAGTCAATAGTTATATATTATATGGCTTCTATCACATGCATTTCCCCCTCATTCTTACCTGGTAATAATACTTGTTACTCATGAGTTTTACTTTTCTTGTATTGTTTGTATTGTCTGAATTTACTCGTTATGTCTGCAAAGACCCTGAATTTTGAAAGCTCAGAATCATCATGTTGGAGAATACTAGAGCATGGAATACTCGGGATGAAGTGACATAAAGCCAAATCCACATCATACTTATACAGGACTACTATGAAATTCTGTAAATGTATTAATGTGGAGTATAGGAGCATTTGAAAAACTAACCGTACTGGTATTCAAAGAGAAATACTTAACATGCATGAGTAGAACCATATAAGCAATACTAGAAGCCAAAGGTAACTTAAGGTGACCATAGATGATAAAAAGAAAGTAAATTGAAGCATGTGAGAGGGTGCTGCATGGGCAGCTGACTTTTATCTTTGATTGACCCATAGCATAGCAAACAAATTAAAACTGATTTGATATGCAAAATAGATGCCAGCTCTCTACATGCACAATCTTATGGTATGAATGACTGAATGCTATCTTTTAAATTAAAAAAAATGATATGTAGACAAATTCTCTTTTGTTCTCAATTCATGTGAAGCACACTCTATAGTCAATTTATTGACGATTGACACCAGTACATGGGGCACCAATTCCAGCTTTATAGCATCTTTCTTGAAGTATCTCTCCGAGTGGGTAGGTGTGTTATGCAAAGCTTAGCTTCTTAGATTGTGTATCATATCCTGCTATAGAATACAAGTTACAATGTTTAAGTTCCCAGGGTATGATCACAGAGATCAAGTATACTTTTTCAGTTTTAGTTTTTGAACAATAGTTACTCAGTAACCCTGAAAAACAGGGTTTTAAAATGACAGATACATGTTCTAAAAACATAAATGAAGCAAAAGCGAAAATTGGAAAAATAGGTATGTCATTTATACCTTTACCAAATTTATCGGATCTTCACATGATATATATGTGTGAATAAAAACAAATCTAACCATTCATGTGATGTATTCTATATATTAAATCCTACCTAAAATTGGTGCAGAGGTCAACACAGAAATTTGAATTACAGCCTGACCTAAGTCTAAATAAAGCTTTATAGGGTAATTGATTATTTATCTTATCTCCACCCTCAGCTCATGGCCTAAATAAAGTTCACAGGGGCTTGGAGATGGGGTGTTTACTATCAGTTTAACATAGATTGAAAATGGTAACGATGTATTTGAATTGCATATTCTTCAATAACAAAACATTGAGGTTATTGCTGTTTTTTCTAAATCAAAACTAAATTTGTCAGGACAGCTGGAAGTTCTGAATATGTGTAATTTAAAAATTTTACTTTGCACGCATGGAATAATGCAAAAAGAAATGATTTTCTCCCATGCTTGCCCTAATCTACTTATTACTTACTGTGACCTCCTTAAGAAGGACTTTCTGTAGCTTTTTTCTTGGCAGTCCACCAGCAGCAGTAGTATTCACTATTTGATTGTCAGTGTCGAATGCCAGCCCATACAGGAAAAGTAAGGCCATGTTGAACTGCCCAGACCTGGATAGGCGTGACACAGTTTGTCTGACCTGGTCAGGGTGTTTGTTGAGGAGCCCCATCATGGCCAGGAGCTCCTGAATTGTCAGGTGTACAAACTGACTGAGGACCTGGTTGTCAGTTCCCCCTTCTGGATCTGGGACCTCAGTCTGCATCAGCAGCCCAGATCTCCTCATATTTTGCACTGAAAACAAAAACTTATATCATTGGAACCCTATGGTTGACTACCCTTAACCTCTTGAACCCAAGTACCTCATTGTTTAGCCCTTAAATCTTCAAGTTTTCTTTATGCTTAATCTCAGGTTTTTCAGCTTTGTAATCATCATAAGATGCACCAAGTCTGGTTCCAGACTATCTACATGTCATACACTACACTTGCTAAAGCATCCTGTTTGTGTACTTCATATACTCCTCTTGTATATTTTGATGTGGTGAGGCAAAAATAAATCCACTATCAAGCAAACAGACACCATTAGATCCCAAATTTGAATAGCAATTTATCAAATCAATATGATACAATGGACCACCCTCCCATTAAGGTCCTACAAACAATATTATGCTACACTACACAGAACAATGCCTATTCCAGCAAAGATCAGTATTCATTTAATTTTTAGATTGCCTCATTTGAACTCACACTCATTCATCTGCAGTCCAAGCTTTTGGGAGTCCTTTTCATCGAATGTCAACCTGGCCAAACCTCCGGGTCCTGTGTTGACAAGACCCTCAAAGGCCAGTTTTGAGAGTGGCTTAAGAGTTGTTTCCATGTCCTCAGATCCTGGCTCTTTCAGAGAACGTCGTATGAACATCTGTTAGAGAAATATCTCTTGAATTTCTAACTGGAGGAGTTAACCCATCCTTTGTTAATTATGTTCTGATAACTGCATCATAATGAATATAGATTTATTTCCATTTATCAATACGGCATATATCCCTAGCACAACCAGAATGTTTTGAAAAGAATAGGAAAAACAGCTCTCCAAATGCCAGCACTACCTGAATACAAGTCCCCAGAATGTTTTGATTTATATAGGAAAATAGACACTCCAGATGCCAGCAAACTGTTTAGTGAAAAGACCCTGAAATGGAATTCTCTTCCTAACCTAGATTTTTAATGGTAAATTACATCTAGAGAATTCAGATTTCGAACAGTATTTCTAAGTCAGCTGGTATTTTCTATTTTGGTCAATCAAAATGCATTTATATGCTCACTTGATACATGATAAAACAAACATTATGACAGTAGATAATACGCTATGACATTGATTAACACTGCAACAATTTTGGAAATATCATGGAGTTAAATAGATCATTTTATGTAATTTAGATTCTAATGAGAATACAAGTAACATTGAGGTCATATAGATATAATTGTATTACATATATTGAAGAAATGAGAGTTGCATTTTATATTAAGTAGAGATATATACCTTGCAATACCTTTTGAAACATTCTGGCCCACAGCAAATGGCTGTTCAGCTATATATTAGATGTATACATTCAAAGGTTTAATATGCTTTGGCATCTTTAGTTAGTACTCAAGATATCAAAAATCTTAAATTTCTTTGCCCAAGTAGTTCACTATTCTTTCCATGTAATATTGGGGTAATTTGCCTGCTATCAAACATTTAGTGCATTTAACTCTGGAAAGTGATACATAATTCCTTTTATCTACAAATATATTCTATATAATTCCTTCTTATCTACAAATCTGTTTTAAACATTCTATAAAAAATAAAAAAAGTAAATTGATGTTTAATTGCATTTATAAATGCATTGGCTCTTATCAAATAGTTTTAAACATGGAAATAGTCATTTCTAAGCTGAGTAAATTGCAGTGTTCATCAATGTCTTAGTGTATTATCTACTGTCATGATTTTTGTTTTATTATTTATTAAGTGAGCATAAATGCATTTTGATTGACCAAAATAGAAAATAATACAATACATGCTGCCTATTTAAGAATACAAGTAAATAAGTGGATAGCTCTATTTTCATTTACAGGCACCACTAATCTTTTTACCATTCTGAATTCCTGATTTCTATTACTGACTGCCTGAATTCAATATAAGATATTAACTTAATTTTCACTATGAACAGAATATGCCTGGGGAACCTTTTATTTAGAAAGTGATTTGTAGTATAACCACCCAAGTCCAAGGAGAGGTCAACTCATAGATCAAACACAAAGAGTCCCATTCATAGGGATCAGTCCCATTAACCCACAGGACCTTTAATGTTGGGTATCAGTAAAGTAGTGTTACATCCTGGATGAACAACACTTTCCATGTCTAAAACACCAAAAACACATACATTGAGATCAGTCCCGTTAACCAACAGGATCTCTTTGGTTGGCACAACACTGTCTACAACTAAAAACAAAGATCCCATTGTTGAAAATGAAAAGCTCCTACATAATCCAAACGGATAAAAACAAAGATATCCCATTCATTTGAATTGGATGTACTCATCCATAAGAGAAGGTTTGTTAGTCTCATGTATTCTCTGAACAAAAGTCAGTTGGGTTTAAATAAAATCCAAAATGAAGGCCAAGTTGCCTAATATGTATTGCTTTTACATCTTGAATTTGAAGTGTCAAAGTACATCAATGTGTAATGAGTTCAGAATGGTACAAAAGAACCAAAATGTTTAGAAATGTTTAACTCTTAAAAGCATCACTGTTAATGTGTTATCATGTGAAATGGATATGTGGAGTTAAATCAAAAATAGAGGGAATAAATCATTACACACTGGCACCACTGGCTGTCATTTGATTGAAAAGTTCATTATTCATAAAAAAATGTTTGGTTATGCATTGCGTTGCATTGCGTTGAACATGCTGGAATTTGGGATCCCATTTTTTACATTTCACAACATTTGGTTACTCCCTTACTAAAAAGGCTGGCAACGCTAAGGATATGTAATAATAGTTTTGGCAACTTTTAAGTTTTAGAAATACTTCAATACAGACATCATCCTGCTTACCTGCATTAAATACACAGTGATCTGTGTATAGGTTTTGAGTTTGATAGACGATATACCAAACTCACCCAACACTTGACAAAGCGCTGCACAATAGAATGTGATTGTAGAGACAGAGAGCAGGATAGGATTCCCATTCAATGTTTCCTTGATAAAAGTACGTCTGCCTTCAATGGCATTCTTATTAACATATGTCATTACACGTTCTTGAGTCAGCCCCATCAGTTCGACCAACATGATTGGTTGTGAACGGTCCCTCAGTTGTTGTTGTATACTCATCAGGTCTGCAAATGGCCTGAAGAAAAGAAGAGCGCAGTTTGTCAATGGGTCATGGAAATAAACAATGGTGTTAGAAACAGATATCATTCTACTTGATTTTTTCCAAAAACACTTTTAACAAGAATGGTAATCCTACTGAAATCTTAAATGCATCCTCGCACTGAATATATACTCAGATATTTGACAATCCATCAATTACATTTTTTTTAAAAACATAGAATATATATGTACATTCAAAACAAGAAATAAAGTACCTGCCCATCATGTGAAACAAAACTTTCAGTTTGACATAGTTTGCAAAATACCCAGAGTATATGGTACAGTAGATGAACACTTATTTCTCTTTCTTAGAGTACAGTAATGTCATACCAACAGTATCAATCATTGAAGTTGAATTAAGAGAATCAATAAACAGAAAAAAATATAACAATAAAGTACAATAATACCCAAATTTAGGGAATGAACCTCAATCTGAATACAAACCATGCCATTACCTCAGTATCTGGCTGATAAAATTTGATTTGAGCTCTTTTACTTTCCTGTAGTATTTTCATCATACCTTGAAGTAATGATGACAGTTGACCCTGCAAAACATTCACGTCTCATCAGGGCAAAACACCATTCAAGAGGTACAGCAACACTCTCAACACCAATCAGCTGAGTGCTAGCCTTCCACTTCTCAGCAAAACCCTGAATCTCATCGATGCCATCTGGTAACATAGAATTATTTAAATTAGTACTCAGATTAGTGCCGCTGGAAGGTTTTAGATATGATATAATTCTAGTGATGTAAAAGCTGATTTGACTTAATTCCAATACACCCTATTGATATTCTTACCAAAAATGAATCCGACAGCTCTTTCATTTTCCTTCAACCATTCAGAGTTTATCACATCAGTTGCTTTGCACAGGTTGTAAATTGGGTAGAAACGTAGTAAATGGGATAGATCCATTTCTCTGGTCGCTTTAATAAGAGTTCTCAAATTCAAAAGAAAAATCACTTTCAACATATTAGCCCATAAGTTATTTGCCCATTTCCAAAGCAGCCGTTGGACCAATGTTGATTTCCCAATTCCTGCACGACCACGGATCAGGACATACTTTTGGAACTCTCCATCTTTAACCAAATCTTCATCCTCTACATCATTTCCATGAAGCTTTCCCAGTACAGCCTGATATTGATGTGGGTGCTCCAGTTCATCTCGTTGCATTACATCCATGGATTTGTTAGAAAGGAGCTTCAGCCTGACATACTGTGTGTCAAGGTCAATCTGTCTATCAGGTGAATTTTTCTCTGTAAGATGCCTCTTGCAATATATGTCTGTGACAAGGGTATGTTTCATTTTCCCTGAAATAGATTTTATCACAAATAAGCATCAACACAGACAGATCCTGTATCTAACAATGAGAGAAAATTTAATGCATAGCTCTAGAGAACACAGCTACTAACATATTATGTAGAAAACAGCAATGATATTCTAAATTGTTTTGAACAAAAATTGAACCATCCGTGAAACAGTTTCAAACCCTGGATAACCATTTAGATGGTATATTTTAAACAAACATTTTGAATCAAAAACATTAACGGGGATATTCTGTACATTAAAAGGGTCAGATATTACCATAATATTTTACTATTTGTAAGTTACACAAATGAAGATAAACACCATCAATTAAGCATGCGTTCAATAACTAATCCAATTGTTGAAATGGATTTTAGTTAGGTTCAAAATCATTTAAGCATTCATTTTAAAAGATGTTCTTTTCTTTCTGTTTTAGAAAATTGAGCAAAGATAAAGATCATACTTGGATTACAGCATTATTATAATGCAGCATCCATTATCATCATTCCAATTTCATTTTGATCTCTCATCTTATGTCAATGAGTATGATTCATCTGAAAGATTGGTCTATGGTTTTAGATTCTAGTTTCAGTTATGCTATTATGTTAGAATTTTTATGATATTCTATAAAAAAAAACTAATTTGATAAGTACCTCTGAACTGTATAGTCTCACGCACTATGTGGTAAGTATCTTGATTCCCCACCTGGCGGCTTTTGACAACTGCCTTAGAAATGGCTTCTGAAAGAAGACCTTTCTTCAGCTTACAAGGTGATAGGACAGCAAGAAATACTGTGCTGGTCCTCCTGCTGAGAAACAGAAATGAGGCAATGGTATATCCTTACAGAAACTATAACACTGGAATAATGAATGTTTAAACATGTACACCACAACCCATATTAAATACATAGCTCTAGAGAACACAGCTATAGATTAACTGAATCCTACAAATCATTTAAAAGAAAGCAGAAACAACTATCAAAAAGTCTGTTGTTGGTATGATTTATGTGTATTATCGATAGTTCCTGAAGATCATGCTCTTATGTACACATATTATATCATATTCTATAGTAATGGCAAAGTTCTATGTATTTTGTTGTGGCAGAACATCATGAACTGCCGAAGATGTTATTTTTTTGTTGATTCTATACCCCAATCTGTGAAATACTTGTTTGCTGGAACCTAATGAAAACCGAAATGTATTTCGAGAAGGACCAGGATAAATAAATTGAAATAATAGAAAAAAATATATTTGGTTCCATGTTTATAAAAAATATCTAATTCAAAGTGTACTTTTAATAGTGCCCATAGTAAACTTTCATTGATCACATAATAAAACAATAATAAGGCATAGCAATTCGTTCTATGTGATGATGCAACCACGTTCTGAGTATAAGTGCTTTTTTACCATTTATTTTGCCACTACTTAGTTGAACAGAGTAATCATATTCTAGAAGAAATACTACTCTCTTCTTGAGAGACTTGACGGTCTATGGGATTTCCAGCCTAATGGATATACATATTCATAGAGCTTTTATTTAGCTTAGGAGTCATACAAATAAGCTACATTAGTGTTACATGCGAAATTTTCCATACTTCCCAGTAATGGTGAAAAAATTTGAATTTGTTAATATTCTGTTGCCATGGTAACCAGAATGTTGATAGAGTACATTGTAATACTACTGCTATGCAAATAAGTGTTTCTATGAAATAAAAATAAAATTACAAAAGTAGAAATTCTGGATGAATGGATTCCTTGGCGAGGTTATACAAAATCAGATTGCGAATATCTCAAATAGGAAAAAAAAGGCAGTATGTTTCATGAAATAGTATTCAGCATTCCATTTTTTTTTGTCTCAGATTATCTACATCATATCTTCATGAATACCAAAGACTGGTCACTTTTATTGTATTTAGTGTATCTGAACTTTATGACTTCAAATTAATCAAAATTTTACCTAATTAGAATTTATTCATAATTCTTTCAGTGTTGGAATCTCTAAGGCATCTTCCATGTTCAATATTTCAGGCCATTTATTAACTAGTAGGTGAACACTTACCACAAAAAGGTGACAGTTACATCAGAGTTGATTCCACATTCATTGTCAACAGCTTTTGTAACCTGATTTCAGAAAATGTGGTAGTGTTTTCATCAATATTGCAGTTTATTACCTACTAGGCATTGTTTACAAAGTAGGCTGATCAGCACTAAAATCTGCCAAATCCATACAAAAGATTGGTCAATTTTCAGGCCTATTCATACCAATCATCAATAACCATGGGGACTTAAGGATAGACCCCAGTGATGGACGGCCAATTTAGGAAAGCATTAATGATTTTCTTATTAAAGCTCTGATCATAACGTGCTATACATCATTTTAATGCTAAGAATTTTCTCTATCTATTGATATATATGAAATCATGATGAACCTTGAATTGAAATTTTATCAAATAAAAACTGATTTTTTTTACTTTTATTTTTTGAACGTCGATATCTCACTTAATATTAACCTGACAAGTATAAAATGTTACACACATCTTCACAACATTCATTAGCAGGGAATAATATCTCAGATTTTTTATTAAGGTCTCAGATTTTATTTTATGACCAAAAACAGCAAAAAACGGGTAACTTTTTGAGATTTATTTGTAATACCTTTTTCTACATTTCATAAAAATGAGACTAAGGCATATATCAAATTTCTGAGACACAGTTCCCCCCATATATATCTCAAGAATATCTACTGAAATTTCAAAGCTTTACATAGGTAATTAAATGAGATATTATGGCTCAAAAAATAGATTTGAATATTATGATTTTCATGTTTGCAGCCCACTTACTGAGCTACTGTTCTGTGCATTTTAATATAAGTTATATCAATAGAAAATGTCATGTATTGACTACCCAATGATGTTTTCTATTTGATTATAATATAAGAAGCAAGTGTATGTTGAAAACGAAAAGCTTCTACATCCTCCAAACGGCAACCGTGAAATCAAGTGTAATGATCCTAATTGAAGGCAGTCCCACCATTCACACTCCCATCAGTGGGGTCTATCCTTAAGAGCCGTACCCACTAAGTGACTAAGCAGCTAGCAACAGCCAGTCACCGGTGAAATTGTTGGGGAACTGAAACCGTGGGGAGACTCCCTGGGGGTATGGAATGCATTCTGGGTGACGATAGGCAGCAGAATAGCTGGTCAAATTGCTAGTAAAATCAGTGGACTTATACTGATAATCCAATCACCCAATGTCTTTAGTGGCAATCCTGATGGTCGCCCATTGCCCATCACCACTTTAATCGCTTAGCTGGTATAGCCCTTTAGGGTTCCTCTTGGTACAGGGTGAAAGGGCACATCTTGTTTCCCTGAGATATAGCCAATTGAGGAGGTAACAATAGTTTCAGGATCGTTTCTCATCTAATTAAACTATAGAAAATGTGTGGTTAATATCATTCACCTCTTACAGGGTTATGACAGAAAGCTACTGTGATTCCTACATTTTCTAATGTGACCATGGCAATTACATATGCATGTAGCTGCCATATCTTTTAAAAGATAACTGCTGATGTTAGCTCCATAGATATTAAGCAATAAGTTACAGTTTCATGCTCTCATAGTATCAGTTGTAAAACAAGCTGTCCAGATTATTTCCTGGTTTATGTTATGTCACTACAAAAAATATCCTTATGCTAAGCCTTTATTTTATCCACCTAAACAATTTATCTTCATCCTTATATTCAGCAATATACCAGTATGTTAAAGTTGATACATTAGAGTACTTACAGCTTCCTTGATGTCAGATGCAAACGATTCATAATCAGGTGAAGATGTTTCTTCAAATTCACATCTAAAATCCTGCGCTATTTTGAAGGAGATGTAGCGTTCTGAATATTCTGAAAAATATTGTTATTCAAGAAGCAAGTGAGACATATTTGCATTAGTTATGTTTTTCAAGCATGTACACAACTTTTTTTTTATCAAATATTTCTGGGTTTATTGTTTCTCTATTTTGGTCCTATGAAAATTCTCATGTGTGCAATATAATCTAGAAAGTACAATTACCAACCTAAGTATGATTGTAAAAGTTTCGGCAATTGTGTGTTATGTAAAATTGCTGCTAACTTGACAATGAAAAAAGGTACAACCAATGCTAAACAGGATAATCACATGTTTGAAAAAAAGTAAAGATAATTTTGAGATAGATATCCCACCTAAGGAAAAGATAACACATAGACCCACACCACACATCATATATATGTATATATACATACATACATACATACATAGGAGTAAGAAGAGTAAGCACCATACGTACTCAACATACATACATATATATTCTTAATATATATTACATCATAATATGGAATGAAGTAGACAATGACCTTTTGAGGCATGTTGGGGAAAATGTTTGGGCATCTTTGTTGGCTGAATATTCTGTGCAGGAGGAGATGCAGTAGATTTGGTGCTGGATTTCTGGAAATTATGGAAGCAGAGCATGTATTTAACTACAATCTTTCTCTACAATAGAATGTAGAATGTTGGTGGCCACAAAAAGGGACTCCTATTAAAAGTGTTGTGAGACAGCTGTGTATCTTATGTACAGCTGGTATACACTTTGGAAGAGAGGAATTATAGTTTGATAGAATACTGTCGTGCACTTGTTTAGTAATGTATGCTCAAACACATCATCAATCCAAATACATTTCCCAAAGTATATTATAGAATTAAATGGTTATATTTGCAGCAAACTGCATGATCAATGTCTCTCCCACCAAGTTGTATAACATTCCCTCCTCAAAGGTGGGTCAATCGCCAGGGGAGGGGGCGGGGCAGAGGTGGAGGAGGGGGGGGGCGTGTGGGACAGGAAATGAGTAAAATAACTTCCACTAAAGAGGGGAGGCCGGGGCATTGAGTGGAGGCCGGAAAATGAGTAAAGTGACTTCAGCCTGGTCCCTGAGGCTCTGGGCCGGCCACTCGGATGGGAGTGTTATGTAACCTGGTGCGTCTGGCCGCAGTCCTTAACTGGTAGGTCAGGGGTGACTGGAAGGACTCTCAATAAAAGGGATGAGACTGACATGATTTCTCCTCTTGATAAGGGGCACATGTACTCAGCCCCGGAGTTGGGATGCTGATAATTTGATGCCAAGATATTCAACAAGGTTTTTAGCTTTGAATAGGCATAATATCATGTATGCAAGTTTTTAGCAAAATCCATCAGTTGGGTTTTTCAGGGTAAGAATTAAGGTACAATTCTTTGTAAATTTCTAGGAAATGTGATTGTCACACAATTTCCTGACTTGAAAATAATAGTCAGTCTTACTCGGGGCTGCAACCTCAAAGCCAGTTTTGACCCATAGTTGACCAAATATGGGAGCCAAAAATAATTCAAATTTGGAAATTGTCCAAAGTACTCAAAACAGCATAAAAACCATCTCAAACACTTCTCTTTTGACTCATAGCTGACTCATACTGGGAGTCATAAATGTTTATAATTTGTCAAAGTACCCAAATCGGCATACTAAATGATTCTTTTCTTCTACAACTCATCTGTGCCGGGAAATGAGTAAAATGATTTCAACAGAAGGCCTTGGCCACCCTGGACACCTCAGGGGCCAAGGAAGGGCCCACATATCGGGCCTACTGCTGATGACAGCTTTACTAAAGGCCTTGGATAATTATAGATACTCCCAGCTGCCTGCTCAGTGGGCTGGGGTGGGCAGGGGGTGGGGGGGCTCTATTAAACCTGTGGACATTTCTCTCCTCGGCCTCCACAACCCCAACCCCAGCATCCCCTACACACCCCCGGCCTCCCCGTGCGTGGTTGTAGGGTGCTGATGGGAATAGGATGATTAGTGGTTGGCCCTGGCCGGGAGGGGTGAGGGGGGTAGCTACCAGCTGCCCTCAGCCACCTACTGGGCCGGCTCACGGCCGGCGACCAGCTCAGGGCAGGGGTGGGCGGGGATGGGCAGGGGATGGATGTTATGTAACCTGGCCCTGTGACTGCTGCTCTGTAACAAAAGTGTGATGAATTGTCTGTTCATCTTTGTAAAAGGAACGAAATATGAAGCCTAGAAATCGGGTATTATCAATTGTCAATGTGAAATGATTGAATAATGTGCAATATGTAATGGAACAAAAAAGGTATGAAAATAAACCAAAACTTGTAATCAGGTACGAAAGACCGAAAGACCAGGGTAACCGGATGTGACATCAAAATGATCACGTGGTTGAGATTGACTAATCAGCATTGACTTGTAGACTATAAAAGGAGGCACTTTGACCCAAAATAAACAGTCCCTTCTTGGTACTCTTGGTCTCTTCTTTGCAATGCCCGATCTCCTAACTGGCCCGAATTAAAGATATGCAGAAGTCATAGCGAACAAGTAAGAAGAACTTGAGGAAAAGAGCCTAGATGAGAGGTTAACTAAGTTAGGAACTTGACACCCGAAGATGGGCCGTAAGCCCGAAACGACCCGAGAAGCGACCCGAGCCCGAAAGACTGGCCAAGTACGAAAGTCTGAAATAGTCAGCAGCCAACCTAGTGTTACCAGGACGAACTTAGCACAACTTAGACTGTTCCAAACCAGTCCCTTGTTTGGACGTTGTCTTAGGCTTGAGATTGGAGCGACCCGAAAGTCTCTTCATCGCGGAGCTTGGGAACCTCGAATCCCCGAGGAGCATCACAATAGTAATGACCCCCTGCAGGCACCAGTCACACTGCTGTATTGGGCCGGGGCATAGCTAAACCTTGCCTGCTGTATGGCGTCAATAGTAATGCACCCCTTCATGCACTAATCATACTGATGCACAATTGCTCGAATATTACTGACACTTACTAACACCCAGACCGGTCGATTGTACCCAGCCACAGCAGGTCAGGGACAAAATTGTTACCTGATTCCATGATAGCGAATTTTTTTGTATTTGCTTGTCAGACCACCTTTAAATACTATACCCATACCAAGTGAGCTATTTTTGAAATTTATAACCCTATGTTATCAAAAGTCACTCTATGAACCTATGAACTCAATTTCTTAAATATATATATCATCAGCTCTTGAATACTTTTGTCAAATGCTACTTATTTTTAAAGTATTGATAACCATTGCAAAAGGAGACATAATTACCTTTGCTCGTGACGGCCCTGCTTGAGGAGAAATACTTGCACTCCTCTCTTCATCTACATATAAAAGAGGGTACATTTAACAGCTGACGACTGTGACCTTTTACTAGCAGTTCCGAAACTTTATTTGATATTCTTATCATACCCTAGGGTGATACAGGCTCAGCAGTTAAGAGTTAGATGCATCACAGATGCAGGCAGGGGAAAAACCAAAATAGTGTCACCTGGATGGTGATAAAGGAAAGTAGTTCCACTTTTCCAGTTAGTCTTAGCACTTTTATATTTTTCAAGGGTATGATAAATCCTTAGCGAAATGGGAAGGGGGCACTAGGTTTTCAACACCTGGTATGCTAGGGATATCAGCCTTATGTCATACTTCCATCCAGGTTGTAACTTATGCCCCTGATTTATCAATAACAAATAAATGTAGAGTTAAGTTCAATTTTAATAAAAGTGCTCTAATGTTTGAAATTTTCTATCATCTTTCAATACTTATTGAAGTTCACTTTCTTCACAACCGTGGTAGGATTGACCTTCTGCCAGGATTCGTCTACCGGGCGCGATTACAGTGAGGAGTAAGGATGAGTTTGCCATTTAGGTATAAATCTTAGTGATGTAAAAGATGAGAGGGATATAATTTAGTTTGCTACCAATTACAACTTCACTGGCATGAATGACAGAACATACCCTGAGACTATCTGTGACTCATTGAACATGTGCCTGTTAGCGCTTGGTAGACAAATCCTGGCTGGTACACTAATCCACTAGATCAGTTTTATCATCAGGCCATATACAGCAAGTATCATACCAACCTAATTGAGAATTGATATCCTCAATTTTTACACCTAGATCTTCCAGTATCTGTGTACGCCCATCTTCATGCATAATCCTGCAGAACAGCAGAAAAATGCGGACTGGACCACGTCTTAAATGGTCCAGTAAGATGTTGATCCTCTGATGTTGTGTGAGTCCAACGGGCTATCCAGTAGAAAGAGTAACTTTTGTATGTCATTACACAGAAAAAAAAACATACATTAGATATGGTTAGAAAATGAGGCTTTTGCCATATAAAATGAGGGTTAGACATGGCCACTCTAACTTTCTAACTCCCTTTCTGAGACCCAATGTCTAACACCCAATTGCAAGTCAAATAAGTTTCTATCTTCAGGGCTAGTCAAAAAACAATCTCTCACATTATCCACTAGGTGACACTCTTAATCAATATGACAGTTTTAGAAGAGTTAAATTCCCAAATTCTGATTAAATTATTATTGTTATGATTTTTATATTATTATTTTTGTAGCCGATGTCTCCAGTAAAACCATTTTGGGATTTCTGGCTTGAATGATACCTCACTCGGGTGGTAATCGCTGTGAAGGCGGGGACCTGACTTCTCTCTTCAGAAAAGCCTCCATACCCACAGATAAGGCTCTGAACTGCAGCCTGATTTATTTACTCCTACGCCTGAATAATTCTTGTTGATGACCATAAACCTTTAAATCTCAAAAGATTTGTATATGAATTGAATTTACTCATATAGGGATATAGTGATTTATGTACGTAACAATATACCAATGCCTTATACATATATTTACTCGCTTTAATTGCACATTACCTTCAGTTCATTATACCACAAATGGTTAGTCACAGTAATCAATAGATAGTCAAAATGCCTCTGCCTTAATCACAAAAAGATTAGAAAGTTCAGACAAAAAGGCACAGTTAACAGGCACAGCTAGCGTTTTTCCAAAAAGTTAGGACTTTTGACTTACATTCTAACCATTATTTTGTTCAGCGTAAGAAAGTATCACTTCCTAGGTTTAACCATATATATGGCTATTATTTCTAGGGTCTATGAGTTCAAGATCCAAAAACAAACGAAAATAATTTATGTGTGGTGATCCACGTGCCTATACAAAAATATGTATTTGAGTTTCAGATAATGTATGGCAAGGCAAAAGGTTCTTTATGGGAATCTGTGGGAACCTGAAATTATTTGTAAAAATCAATAGTTCTTGAAAGGCCCAAAACCTATTACAGGCCCACTAGTTTTCATGAAATTGTTCAGGGGAACCATAACAAAATTTGAAAAAAAAATAACTGAGGGTTGCTGGTGAAATGAATCTATCAGAGCAGGAATTGGAAAAGCCATTATGAACAAACACCGGTTCACATGATTGCTCTTTATTGACAGGGCCTGAAGAAGACATGATCGTAAGATTCAAATTTATTGTTCCACAGTGCTTAAATATAGACAACACCTATTGGCACTTCATTTGCATTTATCATCATAGTGCCATGATTTATAGAGATAGGATGAAACAATATATACCAAATGACAATATTTTTGTTCATATCGTGATGTAAAATATGTTATCATCACTCTGCAGTTTGAGAAAATATGGGTGAAAAAACTAGTTTTTGTCTTTTAATTATTTAACATCGATATCTGTGCAACCATTGATTAGATTTTCATGAAGCAGATAACATGTATATGGAAGAAAAAAGTATCATTTTTGTATGTTTTCTCCTCCTTATAAGCAAAATGCAATTTCATTATATTATTGTTTATCAACTTACTCTCCATGAATCTTTCACAGCTGTTGTGATGATGTTGTCAGCTTGTAGTTTACTGCATATCAACGGATCCAATTCTGCCAAAAGAAATATTTCTTTTTACAAATTGTAATTTTAGCCATCTATATGAAACCTAACCATCAAATCAATTCAACAAAGTCATTTTGCTGACAGCATCTTAAGCCCTAGCTTGAGAACTTTTCCCCGCTTAGGTTGCTTTCTTTTTGGTAGTTGGGTTCAGCACAGCTGATCTTCCACTTGCGCCTAATGTACATGTAAACTTCTAATTTCAGTCGGGTGGGTAAAGGCCATATTCCACATTGCGGCGTTTTACTTGTGGTGGGCACTTTACTAGTGGTGATTGGCCCCACCGCAAGTAAATTTGGTCACCACAAGGTGGAATATAGACATTACTTGCAGTGGTACTTGCGGTGAGTCACAGCAAGCACCACTGCAAATGATTTGATCTTCTTTTCTATGATTTTTTTTTGACTTTTTAAAAATGATATTATGATTTTTATGAATTTTTTTATTTATATTCTATAATTTGTTTATAAAGTTTTCTTTTGAGTGCTTGCGGTGGCAGAAACGAACATGTTTGTTTTCTTACTGCAAATAGCTTGCAGTGGAAGCTTAGCGCACCGCAAGTACAACCCCACCACAAAGTGGAATATGGCCTTAATACAACATCAATTCACACTATTCTTTCCTAGCCAGAATCATGGCATGATGAATGAGATGAGATGGGATAAAATGGGGTGAAATGTATCATTCAGGTGGGTAAGATAAAAACAATAAAAGTGTCCTAGCTACAATACCTTTACATATTGATTTTCCAAAGTATTCTTTAGACAGTCCTTAAATTAAGTTTTTTTCTTCTATTAGTTTGATAGGTGCTGACAATTTATTTTAATCTATCATAGCTCTGTGACACTGACAGCAATCGGCCTCATAATCATTATGAAAAATAGTTATTTCTTCAATATACGCCCTTGTGTGAACTTACCAAGATGTTCTAAAAGATCTGGTGCTGCTTCATCTATAAGTTGACGGATATCATCCAGATCATAAACCATTTTCAAACCTGTTGAAAATCAAATTAAACATTGAATAATATTTTCTTATTGCAATCTTAACTTCATATAATCCAACTAATATAGTACACAACGTTTTCTGTCCTCTTCATGTAATTTAAGGCCCAACCACATGGGAACTACACCTCCTCTCCGCTCCCCCTCCCCCTTTAAGATTATAGAATACAAATCATAAATACTGATATATGCAGCCTAGTCCAGGGTACACGTCCCTTACCTTCCTCCTATTCCATAATTGTATTGATTATCCTCCTTTCTAAAAAGGTGCGGGCCTTTCAATCTCCCCTGCAGATTCTTGGTCAATAGTGGAGCCATAGGAGAAGGCAATGCGTGGAGATTGTCAGTTCCGGTTTCAGAACATGATGCCGCTCACGAGTTTGGGCCTGGCTGCACGGAGGTGTGCCGTTCACGACTACGGAGATAGGCCTACAGATCACCGGATCAGGCTGCACACTCGGCCTGATATCATTCCTGTTATAGATGAGGTTATATAAACCTTAAGTTCATGATATGATGGGCAGTCTGGACGTCGCACGTGGAGATCGGCAGTGCGGTCTCCTAGAACATGATGCCGCTCACGAAGTTCAGGCACGCAGCGTGGAGATGCTGCCGTCCGCGAGTCGACGCATTTCCCGAGTCCTAACAAATCCCGTCTGGCCTGATCCGTAGCCTGGGCCCACAGCCTCAATATGAACTGTTCGTTGGCCCGTGGTACCAGGCTAGCCTAGGGCTGACAACCGTCACGGATTTTCCGGGACAGTCCCGATTTTAACCCCTGTGCCTGACGTCCTTGGAAGAGACACAACTGTCCCGGAAAATGAGGAATTCAACGTTGTATTAACATTTGAAAAAAAATGTTATTTATCCTCCTAAAATCCTTAAAAGGCGACCATACATACTAAATTTCTCAAATTTTGTTTCTATTTTCTAGAATGGGAGAGCATAATGCATATAGATAAGCTTGATCATGGAAACGTGTCAATTTCTTTATAAATTTACTCAAATACGTGAATCTTACAACAAGATTCCCAAACTGAAAAAAATATTTAGAGCCCTAATTTTAGGTGTCACGGATTTTGACCATCAGAGGTTGGCAGGCCTGCTAGCCTGATCTGGTGATCTGTGTCTCCATACTCATACAGTTTTGTTTATTTAGGTATTATTTTGATATTTGTTTTTACACTCCAAGCGCCGAAGGCGCTTGTAACTAAATAATAAGGTAATCCTTTTTTGCATGTTTCTTACTATCAAAACATCATATTTTAGCTGATTTTGATTGTTAAATGATACCTTAAATCAATTATATGGATGTACATAGATCTTTAAACTTAAGGACATATTACACTATGCGTTGGGCCTGTTACGTAACGTCGCCCAATGCAAAAGATTCACATTATTTCACAGACATTTTTGTTAATCTAACGCAATTTACCAATGAAAATAATTTTTATTTATATAAGTATTGTACAGTGAGCCATCCAATAAAAATATAATTCTATCTTAATTAATTGAATAATAGTAAAATAATGCCAATGTGAATCTAGTGCTGAACACGTGACCAACATGAATACCAACGCAAATAATGTTACAATGTCACATCGCAACAGTTGATTGTAGGAACATTATTGGGAGTCACCAAAAGAATGTCACTGTAACCTAACAGAGTACCATAATAAGAATCACTCCAGAACGTTGCTGCAATGTTATTAGAATATCATATCCTTGGCTGGGTAAACATACATGTTCGATACATCAATTGAAAGCTAATTTCATACTTGTCCTGATGATGTAAATTATTAAACATTCTATTAGGACTTGAAGATGTGGTCAGAAACTTTACTCCAGAAAGATTTACTAGATACATTTGAGTGAGAGAAATTGTAATCAAAATCATATTATTCTAATGCAATTTAGTTCAGACTAGGACTCGTATAGTTGCCCGGGGCAGGTACAACTTGTGGTGGGGCAGGTACATTTCAAGGTCTACCTGGCCTTTTGGCAGGTAAGTTTCCCAACATATAAGGCAAAAAAATAGTTGTGTCAGGTCACATAGGTCGAAAAAGTTAGGGTAGTTAGGTTGATGTAATCTTTTCTTTTACAATTTTGTTGACTTGCCCAGATAGACTCCAGCATTCCTGAGAATTCAGAAATCACACCAGATACCCTCCACAACAATTTGTTACTGCTAAAATGCATCTTTTGATCAAATATATATACCATTCCCTGTCATCTTGGTCATTTCTATTGGTTCGTTTCATATGTTTTAGGAATAGAATTATCAAAAAACTTAAAAGTAGGTTATAAAAATAGGGTTGGTTACCTGAACACAACAGTTTTTTAGGCCTTATTAGTTGTGGGTAGGTAATACTTGACAATCACCTGTCCAACGGGCAGCAATATTAAACACCTTAATGTAGAGTCCTGCATTCAGACACATAAATTCTAGTCTAACATATTTCAAACACAGATATGTTTTTCATTCTACCTTTCACTAGCATACTTCTATAATTTAAGCTCTGATGACAAGATATTACGTAATTTTTTTTTTCCAAATTATTTCCAATATCAACTTTGGGGTTTCCCCTGATCTTCCAGAAGATAGTATTTTATATAATGGTTAAAAAGATTAAAAGGGCAATTCTATAACCTCACATAATAACTGGTCACCACTTCGTCGGGTATTATTTTTGCAATTCTTTATCAAAATTAATGTATATAGGCATTTTTGTACATTTATCAGCCTGATAATTTAACTAATGAAATACCCCTGTCGATGATACATGCCATATATACCCTTCCCTTAATGTGTCCCATACCCCTGCTGCCTTTGACGCCTCAATGACATGGTCCTCTTTGCTGTACACTGAAAACACAAAGTCGTCATAGAGCCACAAGAAGGTTGTCAAAGGGTCGTCATATGGGTTTAAATGACTACTTTTGGGTAGTCATGGGTAGTCATAGGTCTATACAATCAGATTCAATGCTATGTGACGACCCTAAGACGACCCTGGAAGGTAGTCACAAGGTCGTCATTGGATATTTTGTGCTTAAATGACAACCCTAGAGTTGTCACTGCCGAGTGACAACTTTGGGCAAAAAAGCTCGTCATAGGAGTTTGTATGGATTTCATTATAATATTTCTTAATGTCATCACTCAAGTTTATAATTATCTTGTATTTTATGAAGCTTTATGTCATATAGTTTATATCATATACATTTTTAAGGAACTCCAAATTCAATATGTTCAAGCCAAGCAGTTTTGAGGAGACTTAACATAATTTGGGAATATTTCACTTTTAATCTTCATAAAGTGACAGTGTACATCTGAATCTTGCTCATCACCACCCCCAGGCACAGATTTTTAAAATATTGATGTTTTTTTATCTTTTAATGATTTAATTAAGATAAAAAGCATTTTCTCCCCATCAGCTCTCATGTTAAAAGGTTTCATTTTCAAACCCTTATGTCTCAGCTAATAATCGGCACGTCAATAATCTATACCCTAACCCACTTTCGTCTGCTTAACTATTATGCCCATGGACCATGCATGGCTAGGCAGAGTAGAAATCGGGTTATAGACCTTGTACAGACGTGGTCATGCGATCAGATTTTGGTGATCACCACGTGGTTCTTCAAACCACATTGCTATAAAAAGAATGGAAATTGATAACATCTAAATTATCAAAATTGTTGATAATAATTCTCTGAGTGATAATAATTTTTCTAAAATATATCTTCTGTTTTACTTAAAAATTGTAAGCACATAAGATTTAAATCTGATCCGCAATATTGCGGCCAGTCTTTTCTGAGAGGTATCACGTCATCTGCACAACATCTATACACATGGGCAAGGCATGTTAATCCCACACACATACATGCAGGAATGACATCAGCTTATATTCATAACCTTGTATAGACAGGCATATTATAAAGCCCCATTTGCCCCGGGCAATTTTTCGTTGCAACATTTTATTTTATTAAGACATCTCTTTAATATACATAAAGTTCTTCCGATGCTATGATTGGTGATTGACAAACAAAGATGCATACAAATGAACGAATTAAGATGTTGTTTGATATGATCATACAATCTAATTTGTCATATACAGTTCATCTAATACTATCTTTAGATACAGTCACATTTTTCGATTTCTGTACAATTTCATCAAGTTCATTCCATATTTTTATACCACGATAGAAATGGCTCCTTAGGACCCTCTCTTTAACAGTAACATCATATTCTAATGATATGACATGATAATTATATTGTTACAATATTCTTGTACTTAGAATTATTATTCTTCGAAACAATTTTGTAGTTTACAAAGGAGCTATTAATGTTTTAGGTTTTTGGATTATTTCGTCACAATAATAGTTTTTCTTGCTTGCCTTTTTAAGATTGTAGTGAACAATTGCTGAGGGCAAATGGGGCTTAACGCAGTAAATGTCCCCATGGCTCAGGGCGTTAGTGTCCAGATCACAAATGCATCGAATCTCAGTGGGTTCGAATCTCCGCCAGGCTAACGAAAATTGATGTCTTCCATGACAACCCTGGTTGTCACCATGGTATGTGACAACATTGATGATGTTTTTGACGACCCATGGCTGTCATTTTTGACACCATTCACTGACGACCCTGAGGTTGTCAGAAGACCCCCTCAAGGTTGTCAGAGGGTTGTCGGTTTTGACACCAATAAGTCGTCACCCTGATGACTCTGTGTTTTCAGTGTAGGGGTGGTTTGCGGCAGGGACGCAAGCAAGTGACACATAGTGGATTATAACCTATTCTCTTGCCGTTTCCTTGCAAAAATCCTGGCCATTCCTTGATACATCCCCTGCCATTTCCCAGAACAAACCCTTGTTGGTTTGATGTACAAAGCCTGCTGTTTCCTTGTCCAAAATGACTTGTATTTAACCAGTGATGAACCACAAGCCTGGCAACTGAGCTGTGGTTGGAGCAGATTTGGATTAACATTATCACACCTATGATAGAAAGGGCCTGTGTGCTACACCAACTGTCCAAGAATATATTGCCAATGATCAGACCCTGGTCATGGTTGACTGGTTTGGTTCTAACCTGCCACCAGAGGAATGGTCCCATAGAGACATAGATGAGCTTTCCAGTCTCAATATATCTATGTAATATACAAGGTCTCTGCCAGTACATATAAAAAAGGACACCAAGGTTTACAGTGGACCTCATTCAATTTTCTTAAAACTAATATTTGATATTGGAATTATATGATTCATGTACTACATGCATTTCATTGACAACTAATTAGACTTTGTATAAAGAACTGTGGGAATCAAGAGGTGGGAAGTGTGCAAAAATCTCCCAAAGACTTACCAAAGTCGCCTAGCCTGAACAGATGCTCAAATGGGCCTAACTGACTCTCCCATCTGTGCACTACAAGCACACTTTGAAGGGTTAATGACTTATGCAATGCATCATTAGCATTTCCTTAATTTTACTTTACTTATGATTTCCTATTTAGACAGTTAAAAAGCAAATCATTTTATTTATTTTCAAGAGGTCAGGGAACCACAAAATACTGCATTCTGATTGGCTGATGTACCACATGCAGGGTGGTCTCTGTTATACTGAATGTTAGGCACATCCTCCAATATACTGCAATCTGATTGGCTGATGTACCACATGCAGGGTGGTCTCTGTTACACTGAATGTTAGGCACATCCCCCAAAATACTGCAATCTGATTGGCTGATGTACCACATGCAGGGTGGTCTCTGTTACACTGAATGTGAGACACATCTCCCAAAATACTGCAATCTGATTGGCTGATGTACCACATGCAGGGTGCAAACTCCTTTCTCGCTTCAGATTCCCATGTAATCATCGCTCTGACTATAGCATTCTGGGAAGTGCCGGGACTACTTTTTACTGGTGCTAATTACCTGCCTGACTTAACAGTTTCTCTAAGAACTACATTCTCGCGGAGGGCCACTTGCGTGATGCGGTTGCGCAGTACTACAATAAAATTGCTTAATGAAAAAATGTTATAGTCGGAGCAAGTATTACATGTGGAATCCGACGCGACTAAGGAGTATGATGCAGGGTTACACTGAATCTTAGGCACATTCCACAAAATGCCGTAATCTGATTGGCTGATGTGCTACATGCAGGTTGGTCTCTCTTACACTGAATGTTAGGCCCATCCTACAAAATGTGATTGGCTGATATTTTTGTAGAGAGGGAGCATTTTTTCATTTTTATGAATGACAGTACTTATGTCCTTTTACATATGAATGGACAGACCGGGTGCCGGAGGTACTTGTTGAATTATAAAAGAATATTGATAATACTTGACTGTATGATACAAGTAGGCTCTCAAAAATGTCCCCCTATTTAGTACAGCCTCCAAATAACTGACCTACTACTGGCTCAGGGTGTTCCCCTTGACCCATCGCCTAAGATACGTAAGACATCGTAAGATACAGGGTCAAAATTGATAAAGACCATGGTGTGTTATGGTATCATGCATTTTGTTATTATATTGCATGCTATTCTATCAGATTTCATTCTGGCCAAAACTTTCGCCAGTCTAGCAAATTTAAGAGCTCATTTGACAATATTTTCCCACCAGTTTGAATTCAAATTTGCCCCATGCCTAGAAACTGACTTGCACAAGTATTTGTTCAGCAAACTACATTGCAGCTATACCAAACAATTAGGCAATACAGTAATAATGATTCAGATTTGATTATTAGAATACATTCTAATCATATTATTGAATTAGATGCATTAAAATGCAGAGCTATGCTTCTGCACTGATAAAAACCAAAAACGTTGCTATATGACAATACAGCTTTGAAGCAAGATATTAAATGGTGCCTGATATTTCACTGTTGTTATTTTCAAGAGTCTGCTCTAAACATGAAGAAAGTGATCATTTTCTTGTACAAATTGTTTCTAAAACGTGGGATGTGCCCCGAACCACCAATTTTCTCCCCCCCCCCTTGTTATTTATTATTATCAAGATTAGAGAATTTTATTGGGTAACTTTTTGACAATTTCTAAGCATTTATATAACCGAACACAACAAGAGAACTAAGCCCTTGATCATAAATCTGAGACACACTTCCCTCATAAAGATTCTCATGAAAGAAAAGATATCAGCTTATTAAATGTGGAGCCAACTTAATCAAGGGGCCGACTTAATCAAAGGGATGACTTGCTATTCTTTTACCTAGGCCCCTTGCCCCTGGGGAACCCCTGACTGGGTAGTATGCATGTTGCCTTATCTTTAACCTGGAGGCCGATCCACGGACATTTTATGTAGCATTTGTTCTTCAAACAGGGAACATTTATGATGCATAAAGGTGACTTTTCTATGACTCTTAAATTTTACAAATCATCAAAAGTGCATCGTAAATGCTAAAATATACGATCACAAATATTGGGATAATAAATTTCCAGTTGTCTAAATTATACAAAGATACTCTTCAAAAATGATAGAAACATCATTTAGTTATTTTGTATAGTGTATATCAAGCCATAATCATGAGACCTAAACTTATTTATTTAATTTTTTTAATTTTGCAAATTATGATTCGTAAATTTACAATGTATTTATAACACATTTGTAATTTACAAAGCATTTTCTTCAGAATATTTACAAATTTGGGCTCTCCCTGGTTGAGAAATCTTAGAATATTTGAATTGTATATTTGAAATGCAAAGCAGTTCTTAAATTGTCTGTGGATTGCCACCCAGGTTTGAGTGTTAACGTTATTTTAGGAGGTTAGCATAAGACAATACTTCCTCAGTGGGTGCAATTTAACGCATACTTAGTACCAGTTGTCCACTTATAATCATTGATCATTTCCCTAGCAACTGGTAATTAAGAGATTATATGTGTTGTCAGAATATCGGTCTGTTAAACCTATCCAGCCACCCATAGGCTGTCACTATTATGACACAGCCATCACTACAAATGACAGGGCCATTGCTATGATGACATCGCACTTGCTACATTAACAACAAAAATCGTTAACAACAAAAATAAATTAAACAACGATACAGGCCTTTGTTACTTCTATCGTAACAACTATGGTTTTGACACAATCTTTTTCTATATTTAGAATGCCCTCAAAGAGCTGTAACTTTTACTGATTTCTTTCTAATTTCTTCCCTTCATAATTATGTCAATTTACAGAATTTAATTTCATTCATTAGAACCAGAGATTTTACTATTTTCGTATCAATGAAAATTTCGCTGTTAAGCAAATGTTCGTTATGCTATCTTAACTTGATCCTAACAACGAAATTCCATTGTACATTGGGTAAAATTTCTAATAGGATTATGTTTGAGGCCAGAATCTAGAATATATCAACAACTATACAACATTATCCGACATGACTAAAATGAAAATAGTCCTTAATTCACAACTAACTCGTGCAGATGAATCTCTAGAAGAAACCATTGAATGTATTTGTATTTAGATAAATAAAATGTATGAGATTGTGCAGACAACACCTGACCTAATTGTGACATGAATGCACTGCTTTACATTAGCCAATAAAATATTTGTATTCGTATTGCTCAAAGAATATGGATGATGAATTCATGTAGAAATTCTTAGAGTTGAAGACAGTCTATATATATAGTAAATAGTAAAATACCTCTTACTTTTTCAGCAACCTCAACTCAGGAATTTTGTTCTTTTTTAATTTCAAATATTTCAATTTACCCTTGGCCGATTTTTTGGTTCGTATTTTGAAACTGGTCTTCGGATCAACTTGTTTGCCTCCCCTCTGTGCTACTATGGCTCCATATTTTGACTTGGCGTTATAGGCTTTTTTTAAAATTCTTCCAGGGGCCATCCATAAATAATGTCACACACAAAGAGGTGGCTGGGTCACTGTCTGAAAACGGGCATTATTTTCATCTTTAAAATCTTTAAAATAAGTGTGACAAGGAGGTTGGGGGGGGGCCCTCATAAAAGTACCCTAAAAAAGTAGACATCATTTATGGACGGCCTCTCAGGGTGACATGAATCCTAGACATAAAAACAGTATGGGTCTTAAAAATTAAGTGACAGGGGACATTAGTATTTCTGAAATCTAAAACATGACAATGGGACCCCCCAGCAATGGCCCCTCTTATAACTGGTATCCCTCTGTTCTAGGGATTCAGCGCTAACTGGTCCCTGTTCCAAGTAAGTAGTCAAGTGGATGGGTTTTATACCTACTTCGAAAAAGGTAAGACGTACCTTGATAAATGTGGTTGAAATACTGTCTTTATCATCCAGCTAATACTGAGTCTAGATCTCAGTCGTCACCAGGTTATCCTCCGCTTCAAAGGCGAGCCATGTTTCCAAGTCATCACAAACCTGGCTACCACTATCAGGAAGTAGAGTTACAATGGCAACAGGGGCCTTGACTCCCGGATGTGTGCCAGTGGCCAAGGAGTGTGACCCATTTACTGTTTGTTTTTATGTCTCTCGCTGTCCCTGTGAGGTGCAAAAAGCAGTAGTCTGTTCTGACCCAGATAACTTCATATGTATGAAGTAGGGGATCACTGGGGCGGAAAGCCCGCCTCCGTATACGGTCCATGTAGGCCTAGTACTTTCATGACCTAAATATGTAATCTCTATGTGAAGATTGTTGCTTATCTAGTTTCTCTATTTTTGTGTGTTTAAATTATGGGAGTTTTAAGAGGCAATCTATAACCAAACACAAGCAGATAGGTTTAAGACACCATTCAATAGCTGTGACCACCACCAATGCTTGACTATTAGAATAAAGGTAATTTGGGATATATTTCTAAGATACTAATTTGGATACCTATACTGGCAGAGGACTGGATAAACTCCATATTACCTTCAAAGTTTGTGCCTGGAGTGTCAGTTTCACGGCAGGACCTATCGGTCTCTCAGCCAGTGGTGGCATGGTGGCTTGTGTGGCCACCCAACCGTAGCTGAGGGAGGGGGAGGTTTGACGTCAGAATACCTTGGAGTTTCTACCATAAACTCTTTAATGTAAATCCCTTAATAAAATATCCCTATTGATTTAACAGATACTGCTTGCATGATAGCTCCTTACACCCACAGTAGTCCATGGCTAAAATTGGCTAAGGTTTTTTTAAATTGTCCTTTATCTATAGCATGGGTAACCCCTTTAATGTTTGTTAAGCTGCTGGCTGGTTTATGGTCCTACCTGCCATAAGCCAGTGGCCCCTATTGCAAATCATGGTTGGATCTGTCTCCTGGTGTGCTGCAGGCCGCGCATTGTGGGACATAAACAGGGGCACCATAAGGCTCATCCACTGCTGCTGCCGTCTACTGAGTACATTCCACACTATCTTAACTACAATACTCGACTATACAGTATAACCTCTATTATACTACTCCTGGCTTGTCCCTCTATTGTTTCTCAGTAGGTTTCTGGTCGTAACCTACTGTTTCTTACCATGAAAATCTCCTGAGGAGGTTTATTTGGTTAACCAGATAACCTCCTCAGGAGGTTATTGGGGAAATAGAAGGATAGAATTCAGAATTTTTGAAAAGTTTTAGTTTTAGTTTTGCATAGCCCAGGATCGAACCATAGACATTTTAATAAAGAGTCCAAGAGCCTAACCACTACCCTATCGAGGCAGGTGTTCTGACACAAGTGCCTAGCTTGACATACCTGTGCTTTATAAAAGGTGGAGGAAAATACAGTTATTCTCTTAGCTGTTTTTACTTAGAATAAAAGATAAAAGAACAACATAAAGATAAGTATGACAACGTTTTTATGTTTATGTGGTTTTGTCTAGACTATGTGCATTTGTGTAAAACATAAAAAGAATTTTGTCAGGTCCCAAGGGATTAGAACCCAGAGCCTCTTGCATGAGAGGCGTACTCTCTAACCACTATACTACTGAAATCCTTATTCAGAAGCCATGCAGAAGTTATATTTTATGCATAAGACATACACATACAGTCAAGGGTATATATATATATATATATATATATATATATATATATTGCTCTGTTTGTATAAATAATCTATATTTTGTTACCCATAAAGTTTCTGACCACCTCAAAGCATGTATCCTATGGTTAGGGGACATAGTATAAGCTCATAAACCGTTTACTATCACCTAGTAAGTTATGAATATAAACTGATGTATAGGTAATACATACTTTGCCCATACATAGGTTAGATATAAATAGCACATCACTTTATTTACCAATCAGCATTGAAGATTATGTAAGCAAACAATAATTATGTTATCGCAATAATGGCATCAATGTTGGCACTATCACATAGCCATAACTGGTATTTGAATAAAGTTGGAATTTATCGACCTTTAATCCATTACATAAAATATAGAAAAACTTTGTGGGTAATTCAGATATTTGTGGGTATTTTGGCCATGTGTCTAATTTCAGGCAACTTATATCTTTTAGGTCTGTAATTCTTATTAGACTTTGAAACCTATAACTTGATTAAATCTAAAAAATGCATCCATAAATATGCATGAAATGCACGAAACCTAGCAATGCCTCTACTCCAGCCTCCAGCACCTACACTCTATATATTAGTGTTTTCAGGTTTTGTGCATTCCTAGTTTTTGCACATTTTAGCCATTTTCATGGATGCATATTTTCTGTATTATGTCAAACAGATCCTATTGTCGTCATATTTTGATAAATAATTTACCATGGGGAAAAGGTACAACTTATGAAGATTGGTGGACATTTGATTCAATGCAAAATCCAAAGAAAAATGAACTGCTTCAAAAAGTATTACCCGTGCTCTGTTCAAAATAAGGCTTCCCGTTTTAATTGCACGAAAGATAACATTAAATTTTGTCAACCACGGAAAGCTACAATTTTTAGATTAATATTGTCAAACACTAGCCATCATTGCTTTTTAAATAAGTGTCCGTATACATATATATACTATTACTATATTATGTTTTATAGTATAAAGGGTCTCCTCAATTGTATTGGTATGAATTATAAAGTATCATTACTATTGATAGAAAAAATGTTCATACATAGAATAATTCAGGAAATATCAAATTTTCTAGTCTTTCAACCGTTAATCAAATGTTTGAACCCCTTATCCTTACCTCTAACGTGTACAGATAAAATCACTCATCTCTAGGAGGGTGTTTTGCTTTCCTTTACCTACATACCTATATATACATGTATATATATATATATATCAAATATATATATTGAATTTAATTACCACCCCTCACATCATCCCCAACTAGTTCTGGCACCTCAAATTTGCAACGTGACCAATAACAAGCATCAAATGCGTAAAAATAGACTACAATGCTTGAAAACTAGCTACCCAACCTTTGGAAGTACTAATGGTGTTATTATGAAAATGTTTCCCATGGTCACAATATTTTTCCATGATTATGTTTTGGGCTTTATCTAATTTAGTAGATGTGTATTTCTCAGAATATTTATTAACATTTTAGATGTTTATTCCTCTATTTTGGCATATTAATGTATATCATTAGACTCACTCACCCTCACAATCCCCTCACTACAAAACACACTACCTCAGTTACCCACACACCACCCACACATCACCCATGGCCCCTACAATCCCCTATTTTCTTGAAGGATGCTCAGTGGCCCGTTGCACAATACCAATCGTAACAACAACAACCAATTAAACAACAAAACCTTTTGTTGTTACTTTTTTCATAACAACAATCGTTTTGACATTTAAAAAAAAACTTATTTAGAGTAATCTCAAAGGTCTGTAATTTTTACTGATTTTTAAATATTTTCCCCTTCAAATATCAATTTACATAATTTAATTTAATTCATTAGAAACAGTGTTTTTAGGATTTTTGTAACAACGAAACATTTCGCTGTTAAGCAAATGATCTCACAGTCATTGTAACGACAAAAATCCATTGTGCAACGGGCCACAGGGCACGACAAGGGCCAAACTGTCCTTGGAGAGTGAGATAATGGCAGTAAGCATTACCTCTGCACTGGCATGAGCGGCCTTGCATGATAGAACCTATTCACAGGCTCCAGTGGCATGACAGGACCCACTGCTCCTGCCACCTACTGAGTATTCTGAACACTAATTTTTGAATGTTATGGGAAAGACAGGGGTACGTGTAGTCATATAATAGACACCGTGGTGCCATTATAAACCATGTACCAGTTAAGCTCTATGCTGTCACTTAGGGCTATACATAGACCTATGGGCTGTATGGTGCCACTCAGAGGTGTACCTGTAGCGCTAGCCTCTATTGTGCCACTTAGACATGTAGAGAGGCCTATAGGCTCTAGGGTGCCACTATGAGGTGTGCATAGGCCTATAGGTTCTATCGTTTAACTAAGAGTTCAACATAGGCCTATAGGCTCTTTCATACCACTTAGAGGTACACATTGGCCAATACCCAGCCAAGGTGTGACGTAACGGTCACATTATGCAACCATACTTTTTTGGTTTGTCCCTCACTTGCTAAAATGTCACCTAACTGTTACACTATTTTTCTGTGAGGTTGAGACCTAACCAAAACAGAATGTTATCATAACGTTCTGGTGAGGTTAGGTCAAGATCAACTTAAAATAGAATGTCATCCTGTTATTCTGATTAGGTGAGATCTAGACCTGACATAAACAGAATGTTGTTGTGACCTCCTGATCAGGGGAGGTCCCAACCTTACCAAAACAGAACGTTATTGTGATGTTGTGATTAGGTCAGGTCTTAACCTTACCTAAACAGAATATAACTGCAACCACCTTATTAGGTTAGGTGTCACCCTAGCCTAAACAGAACTTTATTGTGACATCCTCATTCAGTGAGATCTCAACCACACCTAAACAGAATGTTATTGTGACATTCTTATACAGTCTCAGCCTCATAAATAAGGTAACAAGAATGTTAGAATGTCACAATGTCACATTGCAACAGTTGGTTACAGCGTCGTAATTGGGAGTCATCAAAAGAATGTCACTGTAACCTAACAAAGAATCAATCCACAACATTGCTGCAACCTTGTTAGAATGTCATATCCTTGGTTGGGTACCCAGGCAAGCATGTGACGTTATTATAACGTTGCAGCAACGTTCTGTTTGGTTCTGTAATGGTTCTTGTTATGTTATTTTGATGGCTTCCAATAACGTTGCTGCAACATACTGTTGTGACGGGGCACTGTGACATTATTATAACGTTCTGGTACATTCTTCAACCTAATCAAGACGTTCTTATAACATTCTGTTTTGGTTTCGTCCTAACCTCACCAAATAATAACATAATAACGTTCTGATTTGGTGAGGTTTCATCCTCACCAGCAATAACGTAATTGTTACGTGCCATCTTAGTAAGTAACATACTGACTAAAAAAGTATGGTTGCAGAATGTTTCTGTTACGTCGCAGCTTGGCTGAGTAGGCTCTATATATGTGGTATATAGAATGTATATATATATATATATATATATATATATATATCAACAGGTTAGACCTACACCTAGCTCACTATGAGTGACAGCCAATACTACCATACCCGCTCTGTCCTCTCACTGTGGGGACGTGGTCAAAGATTGTCCCTGATATATATTGTCATTCCCTGGATTAACCATGTCGGACTTTCCGAGTGAGGAGTGTACAGTTTGCAGCCGCAGACACAAATGTCCTTACAACTCAAGGTGCCAATACATGAAGCTGGCAATGGCTAAATGTGTTGGAGTCTAATCGTTCTGAGATACGTCAGTTAAATATTCAAATGACTCTCTACATCTAGACCAGGCAGTGGGTATCAATGTGAACCATGGGGACAGTGTAACACCGGTACTGACTACAGCAACCCCCCCCCAGCTACTACGACAACGGTGACATCAAGTGCTTCTACTGGACCTTCACAGGAATCCACACTACTTCCAGTCCACCTATTAGGACTACAGGAGAAAAGATTGGAGGTGGCGTGAGGTTGGAACACCTACCGTGACTGCTTTTACTCGCTTCATGATCTATGTGCACGCCCTACCCCCTATCCAGCACTGTGGTGCCAAGATACACAGCATTATATAGATGTTTTTTTTCTCCTCTGAAACCATCTGCTTGGAGGGAGATGTTGGTCTGTGGTGACAGGGACCCAGGGGTCACAACAGGCTTTAAGCGAGTTAATCCTGCCGCTCATATCCAGCCATAGTTTGTGTCTAATTATTACTCAGCGGAGGTGTCTTCCAAGGAAGAAGTTTATTGGATTATTACATCCGAACTAGAGCAGGGGAAATTTTCCATTGCAACTCAGGAGACCCACGCCCTGGGGGCAACCCCTAAGGCGACAGGGGGGATCAGGAATATCACAGACTGCTCTAGACGTGGTGCCTAGCGTCTATCTATCAATAACTTCATGAATGAAACTTTTTCGACGTTTCATTACAAATCAATGGACGATGTGACATCCTTTTTGACTCCAGGTTCATTCATGGCGGTGACAGACATTTCCAATGCCTCTAGGGCAAGCCCCATAAGACCTGAGGATCGTACCTTTCAAGGACTTCAATGAGAGATTGATGGTGGACTGAGATACATCAGAGATAATTTCCTATCGTTTGGCACCCGTATGACGCCCTTTGCATTTTCTAGGATATCTGATGCAATTGCACGTCATCTGCTGGCAAAGGGAATACGGGTAGTCAATTACCTTGACGACTTCATTGTATTTGGGGAAGACTATGATTCTTGCAGACAGGCTCAGCTGGAGCTGCATGCCTTGTTAAGACGTTTGGGTTTTTATATAGCCTATCATAAAGTTATTTCCCCAAATACCAGTGTGACATACTTGGGCATCGAGATAGACTCTCAACATATGGAACTACGTTTGCCATCAAGCAAAGTTGCAAAACGTCACAACGAATTGGCCTTCTTTAAAGATAAAAAGCGGGCCACTATCAAACAACTCTAGCGTCTTGCTGGAGTATTGGGCCACTGTGCTATGTTGGTTGGCGGCGGTCGCATTTTTTCTCATCGTGTGATTTCTCTACTGAAAGGTCTTAATCAGGGAAGCGTTATATATCCCTGGATAGTGGCTTTCACCTGCACCTGACATGGTGGAGGGAGTTCGCCAGAACATTTAATGGTGTGACTCCCATCGCTGATGACTCACCTGAGGCTACGATATCATTCCCATGTGATTCTTCATTTTCATGGTTATGGTGTAACATGTGCACTTGATTGGATTTGTGGTGAATGGAAAGAAAACTTGGCCTCACTCCTGGATCACCATGATCATTATGGTGTCAGACCTAGCCCCTATCCAAGCGGGGAATATAAGTGTCCTGGAACTCTACCCCATATATGGGGCCCTCCAACGCTGGGGTCCTGCTTGGGTCAACCGTCGTGTAACATGTTACACAGATAACACTCAAGTAGTATGGGGAGTCAATAAAGCACGCAGTACAAATCCAGTCTCAATGGCTCTACTCAGGAAGATTTTCTGGCTGATGATACAATACAACTGTCACTTGGTAGGTAATCATATCAAGGGGGGATTCAACACGGTCCCTGACTACCTATCTCGGTTGTGCTCCCCAAACTGTCCGACTGTAACTTTACTGTCACTCAGCTTCATAAACTTTATGGATACGATACTTCATTCTCAGACAACTATTTGATGGAATGCCCCCTGTCTGGCATAAGATGGGTACTGGGTGATGCTCTCCCATCGAGACCCACCCTGCACATCACAGACTTACTTGCCATGTATTGGCACGTTCAGCTATCTGATCCTAATGAGCAGGTGATGTGGGTGTGCATAGTGTTGGGCTTTAGAAACCTCTTGAGGAAAAGCAACTTGGTGGTGTCTCACTCATCGGACAAACATTTCATGAGACGTAGTTTTGTGAACTTCTTCCCTTGGGAAATATTATTGACAATTTCAAGCACGAAGACTGTTCAGTTCAGTCAACGAACTATAACCTTGCCCATCACCTACTCAGTGGGCTCTCTGTTGTGTGCAGTGTCACGGTTACAGAGACACATAATGGACGTTCCTTCTCTGGATGACATCTCCCCGCTTTTTCTAATGAAGTAGGGTAACCAACAGTGTCCAATGACTAATCCAGTTTTACTTGCCTACCTCAAGCAACTCCTCGCCGAGCTGGACTGGACTCCTCCAGGGTGGACTTCACTCATTACGGTGCTCAGGGACGTGCTACATGCACTCAATTGGACTGTCCATTGAGGACATCAGACAAACAGGAGACTGGCTGAGTCTTGCCGCCCTCATCTATCTGGCCAAACCTCTCCAGGGCCGTATTGAGACCGACGGGCGTGTTTCTGATTCCCTTTGATCAATTTCAGTGGTCTGATTTATAACTTTGACTTCACCTTGACCACATATTCTTTCCTTTTTTCCTGTGGCCGTGGTTTCATACATACATACATACATACATACATAAATACAGGTTAGACCTACAGGTGGCGCCCCAACCTGGCTCACTAAGAGTGGCAGCCAATACTAATACTACCATACCCGCTCTGTCCTCTCAGTGTGGGGACGTGGTCATTGATTGTTCCTGATATATATATTGTCATTAACTCATTTACGATTTGTTTTAACCTCTCCTTTAATTATTTGCCTTAGTCTATTTGTTTGCTTATCATTTTGTTCATATATATAGCCTGTTAAATAAAAGGCAGACTTCAGTCTGCGGTTTCAGCCACTCTCTTGTCATTATGAGTTAATAATGCCACTTAGAGGTTTACATAGACCTATAGCCTTTATGGTGTCACTAAAAGGTATATAAGGGCATATAGGCTCTATGGTGACACGAGGAGGTACCCAGCAAACATGCAACATTTACACAACGACGAACAACATTACCTGTCTGCAACATTCTAAAATAAATGTTGTAGCAATGTTGCCACAATGTTATATTAGAACATTATGTTGCAATGTTTCTACAATGTTGTTATAAAATGTTATAGAAACATTGTATATGACAATGTTATTTTAAAATATTGAAGCAACATGGTTGGAAAACCAAAAAGCAACTTACATGTGGCACTACTGTTTAAAAGGTAACATAAATATTGCACTAAGGTCAACACCTCAGGCATGGTACAGTCAGTAGAGGGTTTGAGTGCAGAGACACAGGATAGTGCAGCTAGATTTAAATCTCAGTAGTAACATAGATTGCTTACAATAAGGCTTTTGTAAGTATAAGAGGAGGATGGCCACCAGACTGCAGTGAAAATAAATAAAAGGATTTCAAAATAAAGACAAAAGGAATTCAAAAGTGAAATAGTAAGAGCAAAGAAGGGGCAGCATCAAGGTAAGATGAGATGGCTACCAAAACATAAGCCTGGAGAGCAGTCTCACCTCCGGTGGCAGCGCTGTACCAGGGTTACATAAATAAAATCAATAATAGCTGGTATATAAACGCACAACAGTCATGGAGAGGGGGGAGATAGAGCAACACATAAGGACTTGGATAATGTACTTGGGAGGTGGGTTAGATATACTGGAGTGGGTACGATGGCGTTATCTGGTGGCCATAAACTGAACTACCATTAACTTCAGGGCATAGGAACTACAATAGGTTAGACTTATCGATAAGGAAACCTATCGGAGTTAGACTTAAGTAACTGTAGCACTACTACAAAACTAGTAGTAAATATTGAACTATTGTAGTGCTACAGTTACTTAAGTCTCATGCGTATGATTTATTTAACTTAGTTGTATTATTGCAAGCCAAGGGTAGAGGTACATTCATGTTAAATAACATTTAATGCCATTTAACATGAATGTATTTGCATAATTTTAGGCAATATGTATTAAAAAGGCATTGTTTGTTAGCTATAGTTAGTATTGTTCCCAGTCAATATCTAATGACATATTAATATATTAAATGGAATTAAACCAAATACTTGTAGTTGGAGACCTTTGTTGTCTTTGCTTAACATGATAGACCATTTTGAGTCGTCAGAGACCAATCGTAAATGCAACAGTTCATTAACCTGACATGACCCCAGTAAATACACTAATGTTGACTCAATATTGAATCAATGCTTGCCATCAGTATTGAATCAACGTTTTATATCGGTTGATATTGGAAGTTTTTTCAACTATGAAAAGCTAAAGTTCAATCAATGTCAATTTTCAATATTGATACAATGTTGAAATCTGACATTGAATCAACATTATCGATAAAATTTGTTTTAAATATGAGGCATAGATGCTAAATCATCATTCAGATTTGCGAAGATATTCATTTGCTGTTCTTGAAACTTCCCTTCTATAAATAAAGGGAAAGGTGAAATGATGGTTCACAATATTTAAAAAGTAAAATCCTGCCCCTCAACTAAATTATTCTTATATTATAATAATTTATTGAACCTTTCTTGGTCAAATACCAAGATTAAGGCCATCTATTAATATTTCCCCTACCAAAATCTTTGTACGGATGGGTAGCATTAATGTCAGGTGGTCTGACAATGCATGGGAAGAGATACAAGGGAACTCCAGTGGTTCAAACCTGTATGTTATTGCTTTTTGACGAAAAAGGTGTTTTTACACAACACACTTCAAAAATTGCAAAATTACAAAAAACTTAACAAATGTGTGTCAATTCTTTTCATGTGATAGAATTTGTTAAGTTAAACATAGTCTAAGATACCAATAGTTGTTTCTGAATTATTCGGACAATTATGACTCTGGTTCCTTTTCAGGTTAGGGACGTGACGTTGTTCTTGCACTGATGCAGGATTGTGCAACGATGCATGATATATGACAACGTTGTTAATTTGCCCTCAGACTTGTTTAATTACCTTTTTAATGCCTTTATTAACTCACAGTTTTTTAAAAAATAATATTATACTTTATATTTACCCCAACATATTTCAAAATATACCTTTAACATAAGAGAATGTGTAAAAATGCTCTAAAATGAGTAATGAATCATCAAAAAAATGCGCCATCTTGCTTACATTTGTTTATATCATGTGGTATAAATACTGTAACCCTATTGGTCAAAAATGATTAAACAAATGTTCTAGAAAATCTGTATGGTAAAAATTTGTCTAATAACCAAATATTATCTCAATGTAACTGTTCTTTGTTTGCATACATTTGTTATAATTTGGCAACAAAGATTAAGTGATTTTTTTCAATATTTATACATTTGTTTACATCACGTGGTATAAATACTGCAACACTATTGGTCAGTAATGCTTAAACAAAGATTCTAGAAAATCTAGACGGTAAAAAATATGTCTTTTCATCAAATATCATCTAAATAATATCATTCTTTATTTGCAAACATTTGTTAGAATTCGGCAACAAATATTAGATGAATTATTTCAATTAGAACTTAAAATGCCTGCAGCGATGCAAGATAAAAATACACCTGCGATGCAAGATCTAGCAGCGATGCAAGATATGGCCATGTTGCTAGTTTCAGTCTTGTCCCGAACCTGCTTTTTATATTGAAATACCCAACATTTTGACAAAGTTGGCAGACAGTGCCCCCTGGTGGTGGATTGATGTGCAATTGAAAATCTAATATTGCTTTAACACTGATCTCTCAATTGCAAATCAATGTAAAAAAGGATTGATTCAGGATTGATAATCAAATATCTAGGCAATGCTAGCATAAAGGCATTGGATCGACATTAAATTCTTCAATATTGATAACTCAACATTGAATCAACATCAGTTGCCAGTATTGAATCACTATTGGGAAATCAACATTTGGCCAGCATTTAGATATGATTGATTGCTGGTTCAATCCACGTTCAATATTGATTCAACACTGGGTGTTTACTTGGACATAACCTCAAAGAACATGAGGTTAGTTTCTGGGTGCAAATTATGCAAACTGGAAACAAATTGGTTTTAAATGGTTGCAGATAGCGTTGTGTACGAAAAGGTACAGAAACTCATTAATACCTTGGTGGTGATCATGAAAATATTTAGGGTTGCAAATAGGGTGTAAAAAACTTAACCCAATACAACATTGTTCACAATGTTGGTACAACCTTTTTTGGAAGACCATATTTTTGCATTTGATTACCTAATTTGACAATGTTGCTACAACCAAAGTGCAACATTGTAGCAACGTTGCAACAACATAGAATGGTTAGCTGGGTATAGGCCTAGAGAAATGACGTCATACTATTTTTTACCATTGCTGACACTCCCTAGACTGTGCCTGGAGAGTATTCACCACAGCAGACTGACGTCTCACTCCAATATGGTGAGACCCAAGGTCAAAGTGGAATGTACGTAGGTTTTTGTGGATTGGCGCTTCGTGCTTCCGGCCGCTTCTGGCAGAGGAAAACCTAAACAAAGTTGTCAAAACTGATTCACCAGAAGCTGTACCATGATTATTTCCCTCAGATATGACGTTACATAGCGATGGTGATGTCATCGTTGCAGCAGATAAAGAGAATAAGGATAGATGTAAGGGGTGGACAAAACCACTGGCCTGGGGCCCGAAGCCCTTGAATACCAGGTCGGGCCTCTAGATTTCCTGATATATGGTCATTACTGCCCCTGTGTATACCCCCATCCCAATCACCAAAAAGTACAAAAATAAAAGATATATTTGAGAAAATTGTTTCTAAGCTTCAGCAAATTTGACATTTGGCAAATGGTATGTTACAATTTAGACTCCACAGTAAAGGCCCCTTGATTTGGAGAAGGCCTGCCCAAAATTTCAAAAGCTATATAGGGGCTTGACTGGCCCCATCATGTTAAGACTTATGTCCACCACTTCACCAACCAAGACATTGTGTGACATCAGTTTACCATCATCGCAGTGCCCAGGAACAAGGTGGAATACATTTAGGGTTTTCCTTGGCAGCGCTTCATGCCTCCTGGGGAGGGGGTAACCAAAACAAAATTAACAAAATATAGATTTAGCTCTTGTATCTCTAGCATTCTGTGCATGGACCTATATTTAAATATTGGATACTGGGCATTGTATAATCATTCAAAGAATGCTGTAATGTCATTTATGTAATCACTAGGAGGAGTAACAGTGTGTGTAAGGTCATTTGGAATGAAGTACATACTGCTGGAGGTGCGGTAAATATCCATATTTATACAAACCTCTGCAGAATTTCAACCAAATGTCAGCATAGGTTAGGATAGGTCTGATTATATTCACCAATTTAGTAGAGCTATTATAACATGCAAAATAGTCTTAAACTGATCGGTACTATCCCCATGCATCATAATAATGTCATTGTGCATAACATTCCCAGAAGCATGTTAATATCCTATTTTTTTCTAGTTTTTATGGTGATTTAGGTATTCTAGGGGCAAAAATTGGTTTTGGAATACAATTTTTTCAGCAATATGGTATGACACTTATACATTTCTTTGGATATGCTCGGGGGTTATACAGGGTCATATAATTATCAGAATCCTTGATATTAAAGCATATCTTATAAACTAGACCCTGCCATAAAACTTTAACCATAAAAAATCAGGCAGTTCCCATATTTTAAGCATTTGTATCACAAAATTTCCTTATATTTCACAAAATGTGCATACCATTAAAAAGTAGGCTTGTACACTTTTATCACACTTTCCCAAATGTATGGTATCCCAAAATTCAATCTATATTAAATTTTTTTGGTGATATTCTTTAAGGAATCAGGGTTTTCTGTTCTCCTAAATGTAAAGGGTTTGATTTTCGATAATGGTCCGACCAAGTCTTCAGCATGAGAGACTGTATGATTGAGAGTCATGCCTTGCACTTGAGGGTGAACGGATTTGGGACTTGCCCATGGGGCTTCTTGCTGGTGTGTGTTCCGGGAGAGAGCTGAATGTGCAACAGAGGGGTTTCGGTGTTTCGAACTATTCTTGGTCTCGGTCGCTCTAGTCTACTCTAGGTCGATCTTGGAGTCAGGGAAGTTGGGCTGTCATTCGCAATTAAAGGGTGCTAGTGTATTGCCGAACGGTTCATGCTTTATCCCTGGATTTGTGCCTACTGCCTATGGTTCTCAGGCTGTCATGCCGCCATTTTTGTGCCACCCCGCCTATTCTTCAACTAAGATTCTACTGGATCAAATTAAATTCTGTAAATTGATGTAAAAAGAGGAGAAAATATAAAAAATTCCCATAAAGATTAAAGCTCATTACAATAATTCTATATGGGTGAGGCTCACGAAATGGGCACCATTAGCTAAAAAGGGTGTCCATTGCTCAGCATTTGCTCCAGTTTATCCTTAGCTTAATGAAACCTACATAAATAGATAGATCTCATCGATATGGATGCAGACATATATACTTTTTTATAATATCATGTCAGATCGATATTTCCCATGAAAATCTGGTCCAAAAGGGGAAAAATTGGCCAAATAGGCCATTTTGGCCATGTCCAATTGGCATTATCTAATTAACAATCCTTAATTAACACATTTTAAATTATTTTGTACCTTACAAGTCTTTTGTTTTGGGTAACTGTTTATATTTGTGCTTCCTATAATTGAAATGATTAAAGTCTATACATAATTTTGATTTTTTGGGGAATTAAAAACAAATGTCCAATTGGAGGGCATGACCTACGTTATCTGCAAATATGTACTTATTAGTAAAATAAAAATACTTAAGGATAGACCCAAGTGATGGGAGTGTGAATGGCGGGGCTATCTTTACTTGTGATTTTTATGATTGTTTTTTAAACAGAAAACATCATTAGATACCCAATAAATAATGCTATCTATTGATATAAATTATATAAAAATGTATAGAACAATAGCTCTGTGCGTGATTCGCAAACCTGAAAATCATTATATTCAACTTTATTTTTTGAACATGACTTTCTCACTTAAGTCTTTTCTTACAGCTATTAAATTTTTAGTACATCTTCTTGAGATATATATATAGGGAGGGAACCGTGTCTCAGAATTTTGATATAGGTCCTAGTTTTATTTTTATAAAATGTAGCAAATGGTACTATAAATTTTTTTTATCATAAAATTAGATCTAAGCCCTTAATCAAAAATCTGAGACACTGTTCCCTGCATATTAATCTTATGAAGGTGTGTGTAAAATCTTATTTCTGCAAGATGAATATTAAGCGAGATATCAATGTTCAAAAAATAAAAGTAAAAAAATCTATTTTTATTTGATTAAATTCGCAATTCAAAATACATTGTTATCCTATCTATATCAATGGGTAGAGAAAAATTAGAGCTTTCAAATGATATATAACACACCATGATCAAGCTATTGGTAAGTCAGGCATTGATGCTTTCCTTAATTGGCCGCCCATCACTGGGGCCTATCCTTAAGATATTTATTACAAACCTTTCATCATAAAGCCCATACGTGTAGGTATTCAATTCAGCAATTTTTTTTTGTATAATAGTGCCTTCTGGCCACCGTAGATGAAGGAACTTGTAAAAAAGGACAGTCCTCGTTAAGGAATGTCACCTACGTTATCTGGTTTTGACCTAATATAGATACATATAGTCTTAGTGATATGTTTTAGAATTTAAAGCATGTTATAAGAATGAGAACAAAACATCCCAAAGTAAAATCCATGATTAATTGACAGAGTTACAAATTGAAATGTGACCCGATCCGACAAAATGAGTCGCAAGTTGCACGCGGTGAAACTGAGATATGGGCCTCTGAAGTCGGAAATCGGCCCCAACATCGAAAATGACTTTTTTGCATTTTCTTAATCTTTTATATCAGGACTATCATTTCCCAAAACATTTTGATGAAATTAATATTCTAAGTATGCTATAATGGCCCCCAAAGTCGTTCTTCTGCTTCAGTGAGTTAGAACAAAAGGCTCCTGAGACACCGATTTTTATCAACTTTGCCGACTTGCGAGCCACTTTTAGGAGTCGACAACCCAAGAACTTTAGGTACCGCCAAAAAGCGCGGGACCTCCTCTAGCCAATCGCATCGTCAGATTTTGAATTGGGACGGGGATGGACCAATCAGAAGGCGGATCGCGAAAGCCGTCGCCGTAAACAATTGTCATCAAGGAGGTCACGTGTTGCGATCTGAGCGTTCTGATTGGCTTAGACACCCTTGGCGTGCCGGAAGCGCGACTGTTTGTGAAATTTAAAGGTCCGACCGACAGAAGCAGGTGCGTGTTCAATGAGGCCTAACGTGTTAATTAGCATGTTATTGTTTGAACTGCAAGTGCAGTTTGGATCCCAAGATTGTTAGGATTTGATGGCTACCCCCATGGAGCGTGAGGAGGCTGTGGCAGCAGCGCTAAATACAATAATCTTCATGGCGGCGCCAACGACAATCAATGGCGAGAACTCGTGGAGGATTACTTCGTCTTTGCCGAGGACGATGGGGACTTATGGGAGGGGGAGGAGGATGCTACCCTGTCTGAAAAGGACATAGAGGATTTGGAGGGGCCTGAGGATGCACTGCAGGACGAGGATGAGCCCCTGGTTATCACTGATCTGACGGACCAACTGCTGCGGGAGGAGACTGACAGTTACCAGAAATTTAGGTAGGCCATGCTTGTTTGCGACTTGCGATCGAAATTGCCCAAGTTGTGTAGTTTGAAAATTCTTATAAATACCAAACCGTTAGACCTGTCCGGCCATCAGAAGTTGCCCAAACATGTTTTCTAAGATATACCGTAATTATTTTCATGTTTCTATCTGTCTTTATGTTCAAAATCGACAATAACTGAAAGTATGCCGCCGTGACCTACTTAATGGCGTCTCGCACTTGAACGATGGACGGCCTTGACTGTTATGCTCTCTCAGGCCTAATTAAAAGTTCTTAGCGGCCATCTAATGAACCTAATTCAATCTATAGGGGTGCCCTCACATATCTTTGACATTAATGTCAACTTTCATCATGTTTAGGTGCTCGTGTAAGTACCACAACAACGGCTCATGTTCTGTCCAGTTCTCAACGGCGGAGCGTCTGGACAAACGGCAGGAGGTCACCCAGCTGACTCCAGGTGCGGCCAATAACCATGCTATTAACCGTCTTAAATAAAGATAGTTTGTCATCTATAAAACCTGTATGACCGCCTGGAGGCTGTAACTTTTCCTCTGTAGCATTGACATAAGATTTTAGGCCAAGTAACCTCAGTGACCTCGGGGGTAGACCCGGCTGAGAGTAATGTTCTTAAACTTTCTTAAACTGTTTTTTGTTTCACAAAGTCGGTCGCTCGTACATCACTAAAGTTCTGTGTCGGATTTCCATTCCAAGGGAGAAGGACATGCTCCTGTTGGGCGTTACAAGTGCCTGTACTGACACCTCGGCACAGCTGTCGACCTGGAAGAAGGGAAAAAAGGGCAAGGGTGCCAGGCAGCACCAACGGAGCCACTACACCGTCGGGGGCAGGAAGGTCTGCCGGGACACCCTGCTCTTTCTCTACAGGTAATTATTCATCTCTGCAGCTAACATTCTCTGTCTAAGTAGTTCCTAAACCTGTGTCCTGCTGTAACTTATTAACATGTACATAATATTTTATGTAACCAAACATAATATTTTTATGTAACCGAACCTGCCATGTCCAACATTATTCCATTTCCAATTGTAAGTTGTGTGTTCTTGTTTTTCAGCTGCAGTATCAACAAGATGACCGCCCTCAGCCAGTGGTATCAGGAGAACGGGGTCGTACCCTGTACTAAGAAGTCAGGCGGACGCAAGGCCAACACCCACTCCCTCGACTTCATCAACTCCTATGCCGAACCTATGCCCTCGTCCTCCCCGGCTGAGTCTCCACGCACAAACGCAATGACATTCTCCTCCTCCCCTCCAGCACAAGGAAGGTAGATGTGCATAAACTTTATCTAAAGGCCATCGGGGATGCCCACCGTCAGGTTGCCTGACGGTTCTCGCCCCATGACTGACCTGTGCTGGGAGTGTCAGAGGAAAAACCGTGACATCTCCTACTCCTCTAACCTCCCCGAAGTAGTTAAGCAGGCAAAGTTAAAGAAGCAGCAGAAGCACCTGGATGTGGTGGCCAAGGAACGGGAGTTCTACCAGGAACTGACTACCGCTGCCAAGCAGGCGTATGCCAAGGCAGGCCGCCTGGCGCTCGGGCCACACACTCCCTGTTCCTCTGACATCCTGGTGCATGTATCTTTCGACTACGCACAGCAGGTCCACCTCCCCTCCTCCCCCATGCAGCCAGGGCCCCTCTACTTCCTCGTCCCACGCAAAGTAGGCATCTTTGGCGTGTGTGCTGAAGCCATCCCCGTCAAGTAAACTATCTTATTGATGAGTCCCACTGTGGCAGCAAGGGTTCAAACACTGTTATCTCCTACCTCCACCACTACTTTGCCACCTACTCCCTTGGTGAACGCCTCCTTGACCTCCACTGTGACAACTGCAGTTGGCAAAACAAGAACAAGTACGTGATTGGCTATCTCATGTGGCGGGTCCTGACTGGTCTGCATAAGCAGATCACTTTGAACTTTCTCATAACCGGCCACACCAAGTTTGCCCCCGACTGGTGCTTCGGTCTCCTCAAGCAGCGGTTCCGCCGTGCTGAGGTGTCCTGCCTTGCTGACCTGGCCAAGACGGTTCGGGACAGCACCCAAAAAGAAGTCAACATCCCTCAGCTGTGTGGGTCAGAAGATGGGGCCGTCTTTGTCCCAACCTATAACTGGCAAGCCTTCCTGACCCCGTTCACCCGGCCAATAAAAGGGATCAAGCAGTATCACCACTTTATCTTCTCATCAAACAGCCCCGGGAAGGTAACCGTCTGACAGTACATTGACTTTGAGCCGGAGGAAGTGGATGTGCTCACTGTGGACCCTGGAGCTGTCCCAAAGGTCCCACCACCGGTCACACCTTCCCCTGGGCTTCCCCTTTGTCGGCAGTGGTACCTCTTCAAAAACATCAGAGACTTCTGCACAGAGGAAACCAAAGACATTATGTGCCCCAAGCCCACGGAACCTGAGCCTACAGCAGAGGCACCAAGGCGGCGGGGCCCATTGCCAGATCCAGGTCCAGGGCCCTCAGGAGCAGGTGGAGGTGGAGATGCAGGGGAGGAGGAGGAGGAGGAGGTTGGAGGACGGGGACGTGGTAGAGGAAGGGGGCGAGGTCGGAGGCGAGGCCGAGGTCGAGGTTGAGGTTGGGGTCGAGGTCAGGGTCAGGGTCGAGAAAAAAACCCTGACTCGGGCTCAGAGGACTCAGACACAGAGACAGCAGCCCAAATGCGACGTGAAATGGAAACAGACTCAGACTCAGACACTTCCCCAGAGATCACTCCCCCACCCAAACGTAAACGCAGCCAAAGTCAGGGGCAGGGGCGTGGTCGGTCTACATCCTCTAGCAACTAGAATCATAGACTAGAATACCTGTATATAGTTCGAATTTTAATATTTTATAGGTACTTTTGTGCCTTTTGAGTTGTTTTAGACTCACAGTTTACTGACAAAGACGTTTTGTGATCTTTCAACTTTATGGAACTTTTATCCAATTTACCTGGAACTATGACACTTATTATTATATGTCAAAACAGGCTAAAATACACTTGAACATTCCCATAGACTCTTTAAAAGTCGTTGTGACTTCAATTCAGCCTTCTAGAACAGGTATTGTGACTGTTTGAGCTTGCCCTCTTGCTTCAGTTTTTCATTTTCAGATGCAGATTTACAGGAATTGTACTCTATCTTTACAAGGCCGGCACGATTAAAGTTTCCATTTCTAAAGCATGATTTCAGAGTATTTTGTAGTTCCACTAGTCTAGAATGTATATTCCAAGTCTCAAGTTGGTGGGAGACAAACTTCTAGTGGTATCCAAGGAATTCCGACCGGGTGTAACCAAAACCGCACATAAAAACTTCAAACGCGTTTTTCTCAGAATCAAGTTTCCAGCCTACCGCGTATAGGGAAAAACCTAACTTTGGCCCTAATCATTGTACAAATACAATCTTGGTATCAAAATGAAGCTCTTTTTGAGGTGAGGAACATATCTTACTAACTCAAATTCGTATCTCCGCGACTTGCGACTCATTATGTCAGATCGGGTCACAAATGTGGAAGACATGTGACTTACGTTATCCGTGACCTACGTTATCCATTTAATTGCAATGAGTATGTGTCACTCACCATTGCAGTCATTCTGGGTTTTATGCATTGTAGTTTTGTACCAACACTTCCACTGCAATGTATGATGCTAAGAAATATCGTTTGCTACATAATTCTTAGGAAATTTTCATTGAAGGTGAGAAAACCCATCAAATGTGACCTACGGTTATCCAGTTTTTACTAAAAATAAAAATATCAAGTCTAAATAATATTTCTTATGATGCTAAGTATGACTGACTGAAATGTGGAATATGTGACCTATGTTATCTGTGACCTACATTATCTGTTTCATTGCAATGAGTTTAAATCATTCATCATTGTAGTTGGTCTGCATTTTATGCATAGTACTTTTGGACAAACACTTCCCCTTCACTTTGGGATGCCAAGGAGCACAATTAATTATGTAATTATTGGGAATTTTCTGTTAAAGGTAATACCTGGATAACATAGGTAACATTCATATTGATTATTGAATGAAAGCAGTGTTTCTGAATAGTTTTGCATACATGATTTGATTACTTTTGGGCTGAGTATTATGTGCCAAATACTTTTTTATATTAGCATGTTGTTTCTTGCAAGCTTTTTATCAAAAACCATATAACGTAAGTCACATAAAATTTGACATTACATATTTAACTACACTTTAACATGTATTTACCACTTCTTTTATATTTCTTTATTCCTAAAATTAGTCTCAAAACCACCGATAACGTAGGTCATATTTTGGGGTATTTTCACATTTATTTTACCAACCAGTTTCATGGTAATTGTCATTTGCTCACCTTGCATAGAGATACCATCTATTTCTAACATATTGTTTTTGTAATGTTCCCCTCCTAAGATAGAGTGAGCAGTGAATCAAAGATATTCAGTATTGACTGTTAAAGCGTTACCTATGTTATACCACTAGATTACATTAAGTTTCATTTTTCATGTTCAAAATTATTATAAGCCACCCCTCTGTACCTTACAACTCAGATAAAATATACATGTGAAATACACATATATAAGTTATTTGAGTAAACCTAGATTATATTGCACTGTTATGTTACCTACATTTTCCGAGTATAGCCTGTAGGAGAAACTCTATGGCTCTGGGTTTGTCGGGGATAGGGGCCTGAGATTCATACTGTGTAGAGAGAAGACATCCCTTTAGATGATGAAAAAGCTTATTAAGCTACGTTACAGAGCTTTTCTTTTTTAACAAGGAACAGCAGGGAGAATTATTTTAGAAATTGTAGGTAGGGACTGCACGCAAAATATACCTTAACTTCGGGGTGCCACCCACATTGATAAAAAACATAGCAGAATATTTTTGTATATTTTTTTCCATGAACCATATTGCTTTACTATTTATATCAACAATAAAAACAGGTATACAATACATTTATACATGGTTGGAGAATGGAATGGTACATGTGTACTGGTGGATAATGTAGGTAACAGGTCAAATCGGGTCCTTGAGAGACCCAACCTTGACGGATCACCAAGCAAAAACGAAAAAAGATTAGGTCGCACGGTTATTTTTCCCAGAAACACCAACACCTGTAGTATATAAAACAAACTTAAATTACACATGGGATTCCGTGGTAACTACCGCATTTCTTGTTTGAGTGTCAAAACATGCGTTGTTATGATCAAAGTAACAGAGAATTATTGTGCTGTTTTGTTATTTTCGTTGTTATGAAATCCATTATGAAACAGACCAATGGATATTTACATCCTGTAGAGGGGACATGATATGACACTGAATATCCAGAATTTGTAGTGTTCCCTGTTCGAGGCCCAGTGTAATTAGCAGTTCCTGTCATTGCAACACCTAAACTATAACTGCTCAGGTGGTTGGGGAAGGTAGACGGAAGTAATCCATTGGACGGCATATTAGTTGTCAACGAGGTGGGCACACACTGACCTATGCTTGTCCCACCCAGCCCTGACCCGGTGGTTGAGGTGGACAAACACTGACCCACGCTTGTCCCACCCAGTCCTGACCCAGTGGTTGAGATGGGCACACACTGACCCACGCTTGTCCCACACAGCCCTGACCAGATGGTTGAGGTGGACCCACACTGACCCACGCTTGTCGCACCCAGCCCTGACCCGGTGGTTGAGGTGGACACACACTGACCCACGCTTGTCCCACACAGCCCTGACCAGGTGGTTGAGGTGGGCACACACTGACCTACGCTTGTCCCACACAGCTCTGACCCGGTGGTTGAGGTGGACACACACTGACCCACGCTTGTCCCACTTGACGGTGACCCGGTGGTTGAGGTGGACACACACTGACCCACGCTTGTCCCACTTGACGGTGACCCGGTGGTTGAGGTGGACACACACTGACCCATGCTTGTCCCACACAGCCCTGACCCAGTGGTTGAGGTGGACACACACTGACCCACGCTTGTCACACCCAGCCCTGACCAGGTGGTTGAGGTAGACACACACTGACCCACGCTTGTCCCACACAGCCCTGACCAGGTGGTTGAGGTGGACACACACTGACCCACGCTTGTCCCACCCAGCACTGACCCAGTGGTTGCGGTGGACACACACTGACCCACGCTTGTCCCACCCAGCCCTGATCCGGTGGTTGAGGTGGCCACACACTGACCCACGCTTGTTCCACCCAGCACTGACCCAGTGGTTGAGGTGGACACACACTGACCCACGCTTGTCCCACACAGCCCTGACCCGGTGGTTGAGGTGGAAACACACTGACCCACGCTTGTCCCACCCAGCCCTGACCCAGTGGTTGAGGTGGACACACACTAACCCACACTTGTCCCACCCAGCCCTGACCAGGTGGTTGAGGTGGACACACACTCACCCACGCTTGTCCCACACAGCCCTGACCAGGTGGTTGAGGTGGACACACACTGACCAACGCTTGTCCCACACAGCCCTGACCAGGTGGTTGAGGTGGACACACACTGACCCACGCTTGTCCCACCCAGCCCTGACCAGGTGGTTGAGGTGGACACACACTGACCCACGCTTGTCCCATGCTTGTCACACCCACCCCTGACCCGGTGGTTGAGGTGGACACACACTGACCCACGCTTGACCCATGCTTGTCCCACACAGCCCTGACCAGGTGGTTGAGGTGGACCCACATTAACCCAGGCTTGTCCCACCCAGCCCTGACCCGGTGGTTGAGGTGGGCACACACTGACCCACGCTTGTCCCACCCAGACCCTGACCAGGTGGTTGAGGTGGACACACACTGACCCACGCTTGTCCCACACAGCCCTGACCCGGTGGTTGAGGTGGACACACACTGACCCACGCTTGTCCCACCCAGCCCTGACCAGGTGGTTGAGGTGGACACACACTGACCCACGCTTGTCCCACCCAGACCCTGACCAGGTGGTTGAGGTGGACACACACTGACCCACACTTGTCCAACCCAGCCCTGACCCGGTGGTTGAGGTGGACACACACTGACCCACGCTTGTCCCACCCAGACCCTGACCAGGTGGTTGCGGTGGACACACACTGACCTACGCTTGTCCCACCCAGCCCTGACCAGGTGGTTGAGGTGGACACACACTGACCCACGCTTGTCCCACCCAGACCCTGACCAGTTTTCCCAGCAGACTGGTCAATCCGTAAAGCATTCACTGCCAAAGTTAATTCAGTCAATTCATCAGTCATGAATTGAATTGCTGACCTGGCTTCATGAATTTCCTTGCGATAGTAGGCCTACTTGTTTATATGCAGTAAATCCTGTACCGATTCTGGCAGTTGGTCTTCCTCCTCCTTGTGGTTAGACTCAGCTTTTTCCCATTATCGATTCAAGTTAGGTAAGTAGAATCAGAAATCCGCCGTGTCAGCCCCCATATTCATGCATTTATCTATTGCCACCTTCTTATAGTGGCACCTACAGTTGTAAGACCGTTTCTAGTGCCTCCTTACGCATGCTTGGCAATCACCCCTCGTGGACTGAGACATTGTATCATTGCTCTTGATTTGATACTGCTTTTGATAGTTAAAGTTATGTATCGTCTGCATGTAGTTTATACTTACAATGCCTTGGAATCATTAGATCATGTGTGTCTGATTAAACATTATTTACTGAGGTTTTCTGCATCCTATTTGATATGTAGCTATCAAACCATCCATATATCTTGTTTGTATAGTTATTGAGTAGATATTTATTTTGGTTTATTAAGTGGAATTCCTTTGAAAAGTCAAGAAGATACCGGTAGTTGAAAGTTCCGATTGTTTAGATAAATATCATCCAAAAGTTCAGCTATTATAAGCTTTGAGTTGTCTTTTTCCTAAACACGTTTGGTGTGTACTTAGTATATTTTTCCCTCTAGCTAGGCCATTGTCTGCTGTGAATAACTCCTGTAAGAATAATCATTTCCTGGAATTCTCCCAACCATGGATAGCCAACCTCTTGAGTTTTACCTGCAGCTTAGCCTGGAACAAGATGGCTGATATGTCAACAAATCTCTAGGCTTTAGCATAGGAATTTTCATCAATCATGTCATCATAATAATTTAATTAGGTTATTCTTTAATGTAGTGAGAAACTAGTGATCATTATTAATTTCTTTAATTTGTATACATTTATATCTTATATTTTCTAAGTTGTTCATTAATTATAGATCAATATAACAATAACTTGATTATTTTCTATAGGTTTTCCGATCGTTTAATAGAAAAATTAGTCCAAATTATCCTGCAGGTACACAAAATACTGTAAATCAGGGGTTATTGTAGGTCTCTGTGATCTGCAGACATTGGAAACGTTGGATTATTGTGGCAAAAACTTTCAACATGTTGAATATTTTCATAGAGAATGCTGAAATGATTCCAAGGGACTTCAATTCTCAGTATGAATGTTATACATTCAATTTTGCAAGCTTGCGATCATTTTGTTACAACTGAGATTATTTGCGAATATCTAAGGTTTTTTCACAGGTCCGGGCCTGGAACTTGAACTTGAATCGGGATGGCTGATAGGACATGGACTGGTGCTGCCCATCCCATCCTCCTCGTTTGGTCCGACATATGCATCTCTTTTTCAAATGCACTAAGACCTCTCACTGCCCGTGCACTTTGATCGAATCAGAAGTTCCGACCTCATTTGCCTCTGTCCTTGGCTGGGGGGACCCCTAAAAAAGACAAGGTGACACAGCTGTTTTGGGGGATTAGTGACATGTGACATTGCCATTTTCATTAATTCAACTGGGTGACATCATCATTTCTTATAATTAACTAAACAGAATCCCCTAATACTTCCCAAATTTTCTTATCTTTAAAAAAGTTCCCATTCTCTATAGATATTAACATATTGGCTTTTTATATAAGTGAACTCATAAATTACCTGAACATTTTATGATACTTATTTAGGAATCAATGAATAAAGACTTGATGTTGAATAATATAACAATTTAAGTAAGTTCTTGTACTTTTTATTTAAAAGTTTCCACGGAAACCCCATATTTTTCAGCGTTTCTAGTATCTATAATATTTTAAATTTATCCTTTATTTGAACTTTGAAACAATAATGGTTATTGAAACAACATTGAATTTTTGTTGATTGTTGCTGAATATTGAAAAAAGTTGAATCAATGTTGATAACGTTGTATAAATGTTGATTCCTAACATTATTTCAACTTAGAAATCAAATATTGAATTAATGTTGAACTAACATTGATTGGTTGTATCAAGAACCACCTCACAATGTAACATCACATTGATGTGCCAAGCAGGGCGCAATTCTAGTAGAAGTCCATTGCGTATTGTCTCCAAGAAGGGCTGGGGGGATCTTTGATTTTTTATTTTATTTTCTTGCTCCAGTTGTTGACATCACTTGTGTTAATTTCACCTAATACCCTGCTGAAGAAAGGCAAGGTCCTGATTTAAAATACTGCTTTTGGAATGTCCTTGTCTCTGATTTATTTTTTAAAGTAACCATACACGAAAAATCACACATTATGGGTTGTATGGAGAACTCAACTTCTGAAACATGCTGGAATATGTAATCAATAATTACCAGGCTCAGCAGCAAGTCTGGCTCCACAGGGTTCTTAGGGTCACTGGCTCTTCAGTCCCCTCAGGTAGTCTTAATCTTACTACTTTGTAGGATTATTTGAATATAGGTATTCAGTAAAGAGAAATTGCAAGTCTCTTTGTGTTTTCTCTAGTTTCCTGTGGTTGGGGGAATAATTAAGGGGTAAAGAACAACTCATAAAATAAATGAACAAATATTACAAAGAGTTGACAAAGCAAAACTTATTTATTAGCTAAAATCATGATTTTGATTTATGATCCAGCAAACAGTTTTACAGAATTTATTTCATGAAGAAGTATGTGACAATTTCAGGCTTCATTCTTATCCCATACCTGTGAATAGCTCGTAAATCTAATTTATCTTAAACACTCACATCTAAGTAGGCCTATTTACCATCCTTATATAATTGACACAATCTTATTTCCCATCCTAGTTTATGCTTAATTATTTCATCTAACATAAGAAACAGTTTTAGGTGCATTAAAATCTTAAAATTACACGTTTTCATCAGATTTGTAGGCTTAAATAATGAAGTTCTGTTTAAACCCTTTCATTTAGTTAGGAAATGATTTGGTTTGTAGGTTTTCTATCATACATCGTCAGCACAAACGAGAAATTGTTACTGTTTTGTCCTGAAATCACACTCTGTGACCTACATGCATAATAGTAGGCAAGGCTAAGGTTAAAAACATGGCCCAGAGACAGTTGTCTTCCCTGTCATCTGACAGTCTCATCAAATCATTGATATAGTCATAACTTATATCTAAGGGCAAAACACAGCAGCTGACCCACTAGACTAAACTTAATCACCATTGATAGTGTTACAAAGTTGTCAATGTAAGCAAGAGTTAAGTTCTTGTGTATATCCCACCATTCTCATAAGTATGACACATTTTTGAGCATGCATTTAGGTTTAAGCATAATCTATCTAGGTACCTACCTATGCATACACAAAATATAACATTTTGTGTCTTTTTGTCACCTTTATGGGTGACACAACATTATTTTCTATTCAAGAAGTGATACATACAATATAAGAGGCTGATATATATGCTGGCTGGTCACTGTGTCTGTGGCCACTACGACAACACAGTAAGGCTACCTTTGATACTGAAACCTTAAAATCTAACAAAAATGTCGCACAACATGATTTTGAATTGAGAATCAATTAAAACACACTGTGAAGTATATAAGATAGCAAATGCTCTAACTATGTTAACACAGATGAAGAAAACTAGAACATTCAGATAATAAGAGTGTTTAAAGACAGTCAATGGACTATAAAGAAGTTACATCAATGGCTATTACAATGATTCTGCATAATATATAGCATAAAAGACTGCAGCAGCAGAGCTCTTAGAGTATGACACTTAACACTAGCTAAACACAACGTAATGTTATTAATGTAGCTACATCATTAAAGAATAGATGAGGACGAAAACAAAATTTATTGAAAGTAGTTATAGCAGGCCAGCCTTGTATATGTTGACACTTGTAGGAATTCAATGACCTGAAGGTTGAACAATCAGTTGCTTAACCTGGCTGAAGGCAACACAGTCCATTGGTTATGGTAACATATCACCTCATACTCAGCCCCTCCCTTCATATATGGACTCTGACTAATATATATATACTCATAAACAAACAGTGTTATTATAAAAAAGAACTTTAAAAAAAAAATCCATCATTATTTACATGAAAAGTTCTTCTGAAGACCTACTGATACATTGTTTCTAAAATGATAGCAAATAGGTGATATAACAATTTGCCGATGATGCACATTCAAGCTTAACATGACACTTTCCTCTTAGGTTCTTGAACAAAAACTTACTATTCATTAAAAGGAATACCTTCCTGAGGAGTTTTCTGTAGGCACTAGAATCTTTAAACTTCAGCAAATTCACATCAATCTGCATTATATGATCATAAAATACAATAGGACAAGAACTAGCCCTTCCGGTCTGCCCACCAAGATAATAAACGTAGGATTTATCATCATTCAGAATTTTTACTCCAAAATATGCCCCTATTTTTGGAAAATGCTGACTTCGTATGGCTATTAATTACCCTTTTTTTCTCAAAAACACCTAGATTCAAGGAGACAATGATCCTTTTTCTATGTACCAGGGATATTTTGCTGGAAAATGTACAGTTTTTTCTCAAAACACGGACATGTGAAGTATTAAAAAATAGACCTAAAATAATAAATTTTAAAAATGCGTACCTTTTTACACTGTGAGTGGACTGACCGAGCTATTGTGCAGATTCTACACAGGTCATGCATTAAACCTAGGACTATCATACATCCTACAAAGATTTGGATATAAGATGCATATAAACTGCAAAGCACCATAATATTTTTTCTAACATATTAACATGACACTTCCTCTTTCATTGGCTCAGGATCATAAGTAAGAATAATATTTATACAGGCATGAGGGCTGCTGATTCTGTTCTCAGAACAGGTCTCAGCCATTAAGTAAAAATATCAAACAATTATATACAATCTTTCTGCCAGGGCATAACAGTATTAACCAATAAAAAAAACACAGTCTATACAAACAGATACGTATATACATAGATGGTTATACAGACTTTATTCTGGTTTCATCTATTCCTAAAACACATTAAATAGAACATCAGCCACCTTCTCATTACACTCTAAAACATATAAAGATTTGTTTTGAACAGTTTGAAAAGCAGAATATGTATCATTGTTATTGGGGCTATTTCACTCACAAAATGTGTACTTATCTAACACATATACATGTACTCTAGCAGACAAAAACTATCCTTTGGTATCAATACAAACATTCAAGTATGAACATGTTCAATACAATTTTTTGAAGTTTTAGTACTTTTCATCAACTCTGTTGGCATTTTTGTACACTTGAAACCGAACGTTTGTATATAGAATAAATCAAGCCCTCAACATGTCACAAATACTTGCTATTCCTCAATGGCTTTGTCCACTATGCTCCAATTCTGGATCATGATCATTCTTATCTTCTTAACTCTCATTGTATCTGCTGCCATTGCTCTTTTCTCGACCATCAGTCTCCCATTTCTGACTGTCATCACTGCTTCTTTACTTTCCTCTTCCCATGTTGGAATGGACTAAGACTGTAAAACCAAAATATAGGATGAATTAACAGGTTTCCCGTTCCTTGTGAGGCAGAAATAATGCTTCCTCATATTTTTTCTTTGTTGTGTTTGAAATAATCATTTTATGATTTTGTCTTAGTTTAGTAAACCTAATGCTTTTGATGTTTGACCTGAAAATGGCATTCTGTGAAGATCTAGTAATAGATCAAAGAATTGACAATCATAAAAATCTAAATGGAGACATTCTATTATGTATCATAATTCTGTCAAGCATGCATTTCAGAGGTACCAACAAAGATGTCTAATGGTTAATTGGCATGATTACTCTAACTCATTAGTCAAGACACGCATCATTGAGCTTTGGCCGAAACACAGGGAACACTTTGAATCGGAAATACAGTTATTGTTATAACTCTGAAAACCAAGGAAAACTTTGGAGTATGTTATGAATCAGAGCTTTTAAAAAAATTAATGAATAAATGAGTCTGCAGCATCGAAATATACCACGTTTACATATAAAGAGAAATTAGACTATGAAATAATATCAGATCCAGAATTCCTTTAATACAATAGGTTATGAGGCTTTTTTAGGTATTGAACAAATTTATAGTATTGTATATGTAGATGAGTCACAATCTCAAACCATATTACATATAACACACTGACAATCCTAGGGATGGTCACATAACCCCAGCCAAGACTTCATACTACATATTGATTGTGCCAAAAATAGACTGTCTGCATAAGAATATTTTCAGAGTGCATACGTTAAAACACTTTTAGCTGGAATCGGAGCTGTCTATATATATGCAATGTTGCCAAATTTGTTTCACAATATAAGCAACATTACCATTTGGATTGATTCATATAAGTAGTAAGGTTAATTCAGATATTTTTGCACAGGGGTATAATTTGCATACCTCTTTTATGCCTATAATTTCCATAAATGATTAAGATGAAGACATTTCTCTTGAATAATATGCAGCACTCTATATTTTTACCTGCTGACTAATTTGTTAAATGATAGGAGCAGTAGATACATTTGTGAGATGAGTTGGAAGTCTATCTGAATAATTTTTTGATTTGTTATAATTTATTAACTATACATTATTACTACATTCACACTGCAATTTCTAGAATTGAAAACAGTATATGTGGGATGAATTTTACATGAAGAAGAAGAGGGTGTAATAAGAAAACGTTGGATTGAAACATTACAAAGGATTACATTTTTGTGATTGTAACTAAAAGGGATAATTTGGGGAACAATTTAGGCCAAGTTTCACACACACCTGTACTAATTTCACGAATAAAAAAGCAGTGAAAAACATTTGTTCCCCACTCTTATGGACAATATGAAACTGTATACACACTTAGTGCATTTCCTACCAGAAATCATAAAGGAGAGGAAATTTCAATCACAAAAATAGCCAATGGGCATTGGGTCCCATTGCTACAAATAGGCACCTCATTTCATAGATTTAGTCACCATCCCTGTGGTATAAAACCACCTACCACTACCTGGAAAGCTTTACCTTGTGCAGTCTGGTAAAAGCACCCTAAAGGCTTGGCCGGACATTAAACTAACCCCACAAACATACAAACAAATAAGCTTTTGTAGTCACCAGGCCATTTTATATATTTCTATCTTAAAGAGTTTGGATTTTATTTATAAACATGATACGCCTTACACAGTGCACTTATCTGTCTGTGGCATCACAGACAGAATTCAAGAAAGGTTGGAGAATATTGTTTTATATATTCCTCTTAAGTGGTCTTATATTTTAAAATACTTTTATGATTAAGGATAGAGAAGGGTTATCAATGGCCTTTTAAGTAAAATTTCGACAGTTTCCTTAATAATGATTATTTTTTATGTATAAATCAAATGAAAGGGCATATTTTTCTAATGGGATCCATAGTTCGAATAACACCAGGACAAAATGGCAAATATGTTTGAAAATTCTCAGATATAGATTAGACATTCAGAGAAATATATTATGACATTGCAATCAGCTTTTATTATAGGGCATAACACATTCTAAATTTTAAGTTTTTCAGTCCTTTCTTGGTCAGCAGACCTATAGTAAAGTTTGAAATAGAAAAAAAAAGTTATCAAAAATTGAATTTTTCACTTTTATTTTTTGAATGTCAATATCTAATTACTCCTTAGCCCTGAAACATTACATGCAGGACAAAAACTTTAATGTGGAGGGAACTGTGCCTCACTTTTTTGTTATAGGTCCTGGTTTTTATTTTATTTTTAAGAATGGGTAACATTTCAATAATTCTTTTTACATTTTTGTCATTATTTTCTAAATAAAATTACCCAGGACTTATCTGTATAAATATGTATATATGAGACACAGTTCCCTCCATAAGAATGTTTTGGATGCATATTCAAAGTTTCAACTGAGTACCCAAAGAATTAGATGAGATATCCACCTTCAAAAAATAAAAGTTAAAATGAAAAAATGTTTTCATAATATATTTACTTGGTCAAGTTTCTACAAATCAATATACATTATGCAAGACCATGTAGAGAGCATATTCAAGTTTAGATATCAAAACTATTGGCCAGATATTCCTAAAAATGAATCATGCAAAGAACAATAGATGCAACTACCACAAATTACACCATGATAACCCTTGTCTATCCTGAAATGGTTTTAACAATTGTGAAATTTTAATCTTTGAAATTAATGGCTTCTATGTATAACTTCAGACAAAGACGTCCATTTTCAGCTGCAAAGTGAACCTGGGGTCCCCTCTGACAAGTTAAACTATATCTCTATAGAAAACAGCTATCTAGTTGTGTGCACTTCCATGTTTAGTGGATGTGTAATCATCTGCTGCCACCTGCAGTCCCTCCCCTCCATTACACACCTATTACTACTCCCTCTGTGGTCTACTAGTACCACTAACTATACAATATCCCTACACATAGGAGCATGCTCAGACAACACCTGCCCTCTGCACATGCTCAGTCCCTCCTTCCTCTTCCTTCTCTCATATCCCTCCATTCTCACCATTGTCCATCACCTGTCAACACCCACCATCCCATACAATTTTACCCACCCACCCACACCTTTTATATATATAATTTTATCTTTTACTGCTATTTTATCTACTCTATTTTACCACCCCAAATTATTTATTGCAATGAAGCTTTTACGGCCAAACCTGTGTTTCTCACTCGTACTTTCTGTGGTATGCGCAGATGGTATAGTAATTGTTTTGCCACCACACCAGCATTTTGTCAAAAGTATAGACGTTGTGCAGATGACGTCACACCTCTTTAAATAGGCTTGCCACCATGTTGGTGATCAATTTAAGATCACAATTATCTACTATTTTAAAAAAATTAGAAAAACTAATTTAAATAAATTAACATGACACTAACCACATGATAATAAAGAATTTCCATAACTAGAATTTTTAAAATCTTTGATTTATTGAATAGCCACGTGGTTGTAAGAACCACGTGGTGATCACCAAAATCTGGTCACGTGACCAGGTCTGCACAAGGTCTACAAGGTCAGAATGTAAAAATGCTTGAATTTTATTGGTCCCTCTCTACAAAGCGCATGTATGGTAACATTATATAACATTGCAGATGATAAGCCAAACAAGATAAACAAGAGGGCGGAAAAGTAGAAGTAAGACGAGCAGAATCACCAAAGATAAATCACAAACAATTAATAAAAGAATGTAATTATTTGACAAGTAAATGAAAACTTCAAAATTGAAACTCAGTTGATTAGACTTTCTCAGAACAACAGTAATGTATCATCAACCTTCAAGCAAAACTAAATAGAGCCATCAAAAAGAAATAAAAATTGCAACATGATTTGGGGAACAAGAAGACGGAATCTTCAGCTAGGATAACCCAAAACAACAATGTAAACAAGATTTAGATAATAAGTTGTCACTGCCCAACATGATCTGGTTACATTTACTGATGAAATGTCAGAGAACACATCTTCTACAACAGATCAGAACCCCAGAGAAATAATGAGTGGAAACAATTGAGTCCTTATGAATAATGAAATTTATGAGTCCACCAGAAAGAAGAGGGAGAATACTAAACTGCATCCCCACTTGGGCAACTAATGATGGTGATTAGTGAATATTTGTGGCTTTTACCAGTGTTCAAGGAGAAAAAACTAGTCTCAGGGTGACTAACTAGTTGCTTGCCACTAAAAATCTAATCCCCAAGTTGGGACGCTCTTGCTATAAATCTGCTGGTGACTAGAGGGCGCAATGGTCTCCCAGCCCGGCTACTAACTGCACTAATCGTTTGCGACTAGAGAGAAATATTAAACATGTCAAATATTTTGCCAGAGAACCACTGCGACTAGTGGTTTATTCGCCAGACATCAGCGCGCTAGTGTCTAGTCGGTTGCTGGGCAACTAATGATATTAGTTGCCGCCCATTTTTGTAATCTAGTTGCCCAAGTGGTGACCAAGCTTTAGGCCATAGTATTAATTACATTACTTTGTAAGGTGAACAACATTCACTACAACTGATAGACAATGGCCACATGTTGATAATGGAAAATGTCATATGAACCAACCAGATTTTCTCTCCAAAACAATTCAAGTCAGTGGTGGTGTGCAGCCCTTGTTACTTTTGGACCAAAATCAATTTTTTTAATGTAAAACTGGTGCTTCCAGAAGGCCACCAGGACTTTTTTTAATATGTGCGCCCCCCCTTCTAAAATTTCTTAATCTGCCCCTGCAAGTAAAAATGCTAAGATGCTTAAAGGGAGCCAAAAACAATGTAGGGTCAAAATTTTTGCAAATTCTGTTAACTGTTGATCCATATTCTATGGCCATAACCTAATCACGTGTTAAAATATAAACTGTGAATACAGACTTAAACTACATCAAAATACATTAAAACAAATCCCAGGTCAATTTTGGTGACCCACCAAAATTGGTTTGTTTACAAACATTGCTGTTTTCAGGCATACATGACATGAGAATTATAGAATTTAAGTAAAGTTATAGTTAGTTTTCATGATTTATACTTTAAGTGGCTAAAGTTAGACTCTTAGAATGTATTTTCATAGTAATTTTAGTTTGAAAAATGTCATATTTTGACACAATGTTGCTTTTGGCTCCCTTTAAAACAGACCACGGTACTGATTTTCACTACAACAGTTAATCTTTAGCTTGCTTCTGTCGGGTGCCCATGACCACCAAGCGGAAAGTCTCCACAGAACCGACTGAGCAACAAGCCAAAGCAAACATGTAAGGGGATAACAAGGTGCACAAAAAGCACCTGATTACCAGTACACCACAAAGAAGTCAGGTGGTAAAGTAAAAGTAGGCAAGGAAGGGTCAGACATCAGAAGTCACCTACTTGGGGAAATTCAAACAGAATTCACATGCTGCATGGGAAATCTGAGCTCATGGTATGGTAAAACCAATTTACATAAAGCTTTTATTTCACTTGGAACACCATGTAACAAAGTGCCCTTTGTTAAAGGTTTTGATTACACCTTGTTTGTAAGAACTCGGTCTGGGCCTCCCAAAATACCAATGGCGTGAGGGTGGCGTGATCATAGCCTGATCTGGGATAGACGTCACTGTGACGTCTGTGATCACGCCACTCTTTAGAAAGGGGTATATTAACACGCCTGGAGGCTCAGGCTGGGTAGATGGGAGAGGGGGGGCTGACAGACGGCAACCCGAGGAGCGAGAGATGTAACACAACGAGACAAATAAAAAAGTCATCAAACTTAGTCATTAGTCGATTATGCAACATGACTAATTTGGTGTCCGTGACCCGGATGACATCCTGAAGAGAACCGCTCCTTGACTTCCCATATTACGATCATCAGTCTACAAATTAGGCCATCTTCACACCACCTGACTCCACTCACCTGCTCCAACTCTAATCCACCAGACATCACCATGGGCATCCAAAGGTTGGTAGTACTGTTTCTGACAGTTTGGCAGATCATGAGAAACCCTGACAAGTTTTAAAATGTTTTAGCAACTGTTTTAAATGTTTAATTCTGAAGTCGAAACTGTGAGAATTGTATAATGTGTACTGATCATGTACTAGCGAGTCCCTCAAGAGACCGGGAAAGGGAGCACGTGTGTTAACACCAGTGAATTAAAGCAGATAGGGTAAAGTGGCTTTACAGCATACCGCCGACATGTGTAAGATAAGCCTTGAGCCCGTTAGGTCAGATAGCCAACAGTCAACCCAATGTTAACCTAAGTCAGTCTATATGGTAAAAGGAGTTTTGACAAGATATGAACAAATTATCGAAGTTATGAATATTCTGTTCGATTACATCTCCCCCATTCATCAATTGACGAATTACTAAAAGGTTTTAATTGCTCTGTATTGTTAATTAAGAAACTTGTTAGTTAAATATACTAAAAGTTCATGTGATATTATTAGTTGTTATTGTTTATATTAACACCCACTACATTTTGGTTATACCTGATAAGCTTAAACAGCTTAATCACTGCAAAATTGCATGAAAAAGAATAGGTCTTTTATGTAGTCCCTATACCTTAGCATGCGGAGCGTATTTTAGACATGGCAAAGGAGGCATTTCCGGGCCAGGATTTGGCCCAAGCTGTTGTCAGCAGACAACTTATAGAGATTTTTATCGACGGGATCCGTGCCTCTGGAGTGGCACGGAAGATATTGTGCGATAACCCACAAACTCTTGAAGCAGCCGTGACCATCGCTAGTACAGAGCATAATCTGTACGAAAAGTTCAAACTCCGCCACCGTGATGAGACCCCGATGGAGGTAGGTGTAGTCAACAAGGGGTTAGCGGACCAAGGTAACACCAACCAGCTGCAGTCAGGTCAGTTCAAAGGGACCTGTTATAATTGTGATAAATACGGTCACCGTAAAGCAGATTGTCGAATGCCCAAGAAGCGTTTTAAGGGCACTTGTCACAATTACGAGAAATATGGCCATATGGCCAGGGATTGTAGAATTCCAAAAAAGGATTCACAAAATCCGGGAAACGCCACAAGCAGCCCGACACAGAGATAAGTGATCAGGCTGCAAAGATAGAGACAAACCAGGCAATGGTTAACGTAGTGACAGCAAAATGCCAACGATATGGCAAGACTCAAAAGAAAGTGAAAAGAAAGGTAGGCAATAAGGTAGGCAAAAGACATGAAAAGGAAGGGAATGGGACTAGTCAAAAGCATCAAAAGAATGATTTTAAAAGTGAAAGTATCAAAAGGGGAAAGGCTACGCTAAACGTAATCACTGCAGAGAAGCCAACATGCAAGGTCAAAGTAGGAAATAATCACTTCAGATGTTTGATTGATTGTGGCGCTGATGTATCAGTTATCTCATATGAAACCCTAAAAGCAATTAAAAAACAGCTAAACATTGAAGTAGAGACATCACAAATAGATTTAATCACAGCATCAGGATCAAAAATTCAAAATTTGGGAGAAGTTAAACTTCCCCTCAAAATTGGGAGAACAAAAATTAACTGGACTTTTCTAGTAGCTGAGGGCATAGCTCATTCAATCATCTTAGGATGGGATACCATTCAAGAAGAAGGATTTGTCATAGATGGAAAGAAAAAGGAACTGCAAGTAGGCACTGACAAGATTCCTTTAGATAGTGACGGATATATGAGATCATTAGTAAGACTAAACGAAGACGTTACCATAGAACCCCAGTCATCAGTCTTTTGTATGGCAAAAAAAGCGAAAGGTAAGTTAATAGAAAAAGGTACTTTCATGATAAATCAAATAGACACTGGATTCATTAGCAGAGAGCCAGGTATGATGGTAATGAGATCCGATAGGAATAGTGAACAATACATCAAAAACCTTTTCTCTGAAAGCAGGAAATGTTGTCGCCAGTGTGTTGCCAGTCTCAAACATTGAGGTAAGTGAAGCGAGTTTTTACATGGAACGAGACGATGTGTCTGATAACAATGGGGAAACACCATTTACCATTAACACTGAAGCAGAGATTGACTCTGGTCCTACTGACGTCACCACCGATAGTGATCCCACTCATGGATCCTTTTGTTTAGACGAGTCGCATAGCATGTCGAAACACATTTTTACTCTCGAAGCTGAAACTTCCTCCAATGAACATCAAGAAAAATTATCAGAGGACCTTCAGAAAAAATTAGATAAATTTTTAGCTGATAACTCAGGCCTCTTTGCTGCCACAGATTTGGAATTAGGCCAAACCAACATAGCAGAAATGAATGTAGATACTGGAAATAGTCCTCCTATTGCCTCTAAGCCCTATCGAACGCCACTAGCCAAAAGACAAGTAGTTGAAACCAAGGTCTCTGAAATGTTAGAAGCTGGGATTATTAGACCAAGTAGAAGCCCATGGGCAAGCCCTGTGGTGATTGTCTCCAAGAAAGATGGTGGGGATCGCTTTTGTGTCGACTACAGAAAATTAAATGACATTACAACAAAGTTTAATTGGCCTTTGCCACACTTAGATGATCTTCTTGGAGCCCTTCATGGTGGAAAATGTTTTTCGACACTCGATTTACGTGCCGGTTTCTGGCAGGTACCGTTAAAAGAAAGTGACAAAAGCAAGAGTGCTTTTGTCTGTCATGCTGGACTCTTTGAATTCAATGTGATGCCATTTGGCATGTCCAATTCGCCTAGTATTTTTAACGAATTGATAACGAACGTGCTCGAGGGAATTAATGGTAAGTTTGCAGCTGCCTACATGGACGATGTTATCATCTGGTCCAAAACACCTGAAGAACATCTTGAGCACTTGCATCAGGTTTTTAAACGGTTGGATAACGCAGGCCTGAAGTTGAAACGTTCAAAGTGTAAGTTTTTCCAAAAAGAGCTCGATTATTTAGGACACATCATTAGTGCTGATGGAGTACTACCAAACCCTGAGAAAACACGGGTCATAGCTGATCTAAGTCCACCACAAACTGTCAAAGAAATCAGGTCGTTTATCGGCATGTGCAGTTTTTATAGAAGATATATTCCACATTTTTCTGAAATAGTAGAACCTCTAAATGCACTCACGAAAAAGCATGCTGAATTTAAGTGGAGCAACACATGCCAAAGAGCTTTCGAAAGTCTCAAAGAAAAATTATGCCATCCACCTGTGCTTGCATTTCCAAAATTATCTCAAAATTACCTAGTATATACTGATGCCTCAGACACCTGTATTGGAGCAGTTTTAGCCCAAGAAACAGAAGATGGAGAGAGACCCATACAGTACCTCTCACACCATCTGAGTTCATCACAATGTAAATGGCCTATAATAGAAAAGGAAATGTTTGCCATAGTCTATGCCGTTCAAAAGTTTCGACCCTTCCTCTATGGAAACAAATTCATTGTTAGAACAGATCACAAACCTCTCAAATTTCTTTTTATATGTGAAATGAAGAACGTTAAATTACAAAAATGGGCTATGCAGTTGTCAGAACACGACATTACAGTGGAATATATCAAAGGAAAGGATAACACCAGAGCCGATATGCTCAGTAGAATTCCTAAACCAGGTGAGACGCTGGACATAAATGTCCTTAATACTAACCGCCTAGGTAGTGGCTCTCGCCTAGAAACTGACAGTACTTCTGTGGAAGACACAAAAGAGTCTCCTTCAGAGCTAGAACTCCCTGATTTAGATGAATTAGGTAACATAGATATGCATGCTGAACAGCAGAAGGATAAAAGCCTAGCTGCCTTAGTATCCAATGCTCAGTACGTCATCATAGACGATATTATCTTCTTCATATCAGAAGATCCTTATCCAAGGCTAAAGCTCGTAATCCCAAAACATTTAATCCCGCTTATGCTTTCTGAATACCATGACGGTCTTGGCCACATGGGCATAGAAAAGACCTATCAGAGATTGAGAGAAAAGTATCATTGGCGAAATATATACAAGGAAACTGTTCAACATGTAGCCCAATGTATAAGTTGTAAATCACGTAATCTGAAAAAGGGGAAAGTTCCTCTTCAAGACATGGACGAAGTATGGATCCCATTTGAGAAGATAGCAATTGATACATGCGGTCCATACCCAGTTTCTCATAGGGGAAACAAGTATTTACCTGTCTGTCATAGACATGTACTCGGGATGGCCCGAGCTATTTCCCATCCCAGACAAATCAGCAGAGACTGTCGCGAATATCATTATTAATGAAATAATACCGCGACATTCCTGTCCAAGAGTTTTATTATCAGACAATGGGACAGAGTTTGTCAATGAAACTGTTGATTATATTTGTAAACATTATAACATCGCTCATATACGGACAAGTAAGTATCACCCCTCTTCTAATGGTAAAGTGGAAAGGATCCATCGGGTGTGGAATGATATTGTTGCAAAACATATAGAAAGTGACCCCCGTGCGTGGGATGACGTTGTTCCTTCCGCACTTCTAGCCCTTAGAACATGTATCCATGATACTACCAAGCACTCGGCTTTTTATCTTCTGATGGGGAGGGACCCTGTCCTACCCTTGGATACATTGCTTCTCCCAAGGTACAAATATATGGGGGAAGAGCACCACAAGTTAGCTCTAGAACGACATCACCAAGCTATGGGGACAGTTTAAAAAAACGTCCGAAAGGCCCGAGCGCGAATGAAACGTTACCATGATGCAGGTGTAAAAGTTATTAAATATGAAGTAGGTGATCCAGTATTTCTACATAATAATGCACGGACAAACAAACTTGATATGAAATGGAAACCTTACTACCGAATCTTATCGCAGAAGGGTCCCGTGAATTACTTGGTAAAGAACCAGTTAAATGGCGACGTGCAAGCGGTGCACGCCGAACACCTCAGACCAGCGAGTCTGGAGTGGAAGATCCCTCACGATAAGGAGACAGGTAGGCCAGGTAGGGCAGCCAGGTATGCTGCTGGGCCTCCAGTCTCATCAACCAACAGTGATGAGAACCAAAGTGGTTCAAGTTCTGAAGAGGAAGAGGCAAGGCCTCTGCACTTTTCAGAGAGGAAGATATCCTCCTCATCATCTTCGAGCGACTCGTACCCTCTCGTCGATCATATACCTCTGGCTAGGTTGAGAGAACGATGGGCTCGGTCAGAATCTGATGGAAGGACGCAGGTAGAAATGGCATCACCTGTAGCTCCTCCTACAGAGACTGACAAGAGACATCTCAGTCTGGACAGTGAAACAGCTGTACAGTCATCAAAATATGCCAGAGCTGGGTACAGTACCTATGACGGGGAAAAACGCCCAATCAGCTCCTCTAGTGATGAGGAATGGGGCCTACCTGACAAGGTACGACGCCTCAACCGCATAAAACGCAAACTGAAGCCAGTTACCGACAAGTCGAAAAAAGTTAAAACCATTCTGACCCTTCTGGCAGATCTACTTTGAAAAAAAAAAAAAAAAAAAAAAAAAAGAAGGGAAGGGAAGGTTTTATCCAAACGTTTTTTTTTAAGATTTCTTTTTAAAATTTTACATATATTTTTTTGTTTTTTTCCTAGGATATGGCTCGTTGTCATCACCACAGCTCTATTAACCCTTTGTGCAGCCGACCCAGTGGAACATGTGTTCTTCCATGAGAAAGCTGAAATATATACCACGAGATCAAAGTGGTTGGTTGGATTTGTGCTCGATCTTCAGGCCTATAAGAGTTACATTGACCACGTCACAGAAAATTTAGATCGCCTCGATAACAATATACTTAAAGGCTTAAGTAAGATAAAAGAAACTCCGAACATTCAGCCACAGTATACCACTTTAGTCCTTTCTCTTTCGGATATGGTTGATGACCTGAAAAAGCTCCACAAATTCAATATAGATAGTTTTCAAGACGCTACTCATCTGGGGAAATCATTTAAGTTAACCCGATCCAAGAGAGATATTCGTAAGAAAAGACAGCTTGCTTTAATTGGAGTAGCTTTATCTGGACTTTTTAGTGGAATCTCTCTTATTGAAACACATTTATTGAGGAAAGAGGTCAACCAACTCCATGCTAACCAAGAAATGATAAGACATGTTGTAGAGAAAAGTTTGACCATCATAAATATCACTAGGTTCGAAGTTCAAGAAAATAGAAATACCATTAACCAATTAATGAATATCACGTCGGCTTTAGGCGATAAAGTCGCAGCAAATGATTTCTATATCCAAACGTTCCTCTTGCCAATGCAACGATTCCTATTAATGTATTCCCAAATGACAACAAATGTTGAAAAGATAAGAACGGTACTTGAAATTGAAACTACTCTTGTTGAAAATCTTAAACAAAAAATCAGCCATTTAACATTAAATCGATTGTCACCAATAATTCTTCCTGTAGAAGAGTTGAAAGAAATATTAATCGCAATTGAAGATGAAATCCCCGAGCATCTTAGGTTACCACATGACCCAAATGAAAAAGCATGGTATTACTATACAATTTTGTCCAGTACAACGATTGCCTTTGATGATAAAATGGTAATCACAGTCAATATACCTCTCCTAGATGCCAGTCAAGCTTTTACAGTAGTTGAAGCAATTAATCTTCCTGTTCCTTTTCCACCTTCTAATGTCACAGCGACGTATGAGCTAGAATTTGAACACTTTTCTGTTAGTTCTGACAAGAAGCAATATACTATCATGACCGTAGAAGATAGGATAAGATGTAGACAGCCAGGTCTCAATTTCTGTCCACTTACATCAGCAGTGTATGAAACAAATCAACATGAGTATTGTATCTTATCTCTTTATCGAAAGAATGTGCATGAAATTAAGAAATTTTGCAAAACCTCTGTATCAAATAGACTAAAGCTACCCTTAGCCAGGTACTTTACCAGCGGAAAATGGTTAGTCGTGACAGACAAGGCAGTTGTACTTACAGTTATATGTGTCAATCAAACGAAAAATCATGATGTTAAAATAGAGCCACCTTTTAATCTGATTAACTTAGAATCAGGATGTAGGGCAGTGTCAGATAAGTTGTCGCTTCCAATATACTTCCAACGCTCCTCTACCCACACAATGAAAGAAGTGCCTCTGATTTTCCCACCAGGTATCAAAATAAAAGACCTGCTAATTTGGGATCCTGTGATCCCTCACCTCAATGACTCTAGCATTAATCTGCAGACACTGCCCTCAATTGAAGATATTCCTATCACCGACTTAGTTAGTATGATTGATCGCCAGCGGCATGTGACCTCAAGAGTATCACAGTGGTTACTTTACACCTTGCCTCCTATCTTTACAATTGTGCTTATTGTTGCATGTTTTGTTTGTGTAAAGAAAACTAAATGTTTAAGAGATATTATGGTCAGGTTGCGTCAGGTTTCTCATGATGATGTTAATCGCCATCCTGTTGGTTATAGTGCTATTACCTTTTCACCAGCCAAGGAGGAGAACTTTGGCAGTGAGTTGGAGAGTGGTGGCACAGTGACTATTTTGAGTGACTCGGCGGGAGTCCCTCCAAGCAAAGCCACCAAAGAGCAGTGCCGCACCAAAACCACGTTGAAGCTCAGCAGTGCTTAGGGTGTGCATAGTATGTGAAGTGTTCTGTTGGGAGCCGGCCATGCAGTGAGCATGACCCAACATTTCCAGTTTTCTGGGGTCACCCAGATATGCATCCCAGACATGATGCAGACTTATGGTTATACCAGACTACTATCACTGACTCCTATCATCCTAATATATATATCTTATTCCATTATTCTATAAGGATGCAGTGACTTTTGCGGTGGACTGTTCATCAAAGGATCCAAAATCTATTGTGTTCTTCAGTTACACCCAGTGACTATTATATTCTGCAAGTTACACCCAAGAACTATTGTGTGTCCTTCAAAGACTATTGTGTTTTCTTCAGTACACCTAAGACTGTACCTTCAAGGACGGAGACTGCCCTTATAGACTAACCTCATCATAATGTCATTAAAGATGAGACTTATGAACTTTACCAAAGAGACTATAATCACATTATCATAAATTGTTTTATATTCATAAAAAGTTAAACAAAGGGAGGGATGTAACAAAGTGCCCTTTGTTAAAGGTTTTGATTACACCTTGTTTGTAAGAACTCGGTCTGGGCCTCCCAAAATACCAATGGCGTGAGGGTGGCGTGATCATAGCCTGATCTGGGATAGACGTCACTGTGACGTCTGTGATCACGCCACTCTTTAGAAAGGGGTATATTAACACGCCCGGAGGCTCAGGCTGGGTAGACGGGAGACGGGGGGCTGACAGACGGCAACCCGAGGAGCGAGAGATGTAACACAACGAGACAAATAAAAAAGTCATCAAACTTAGTCATTAGTCGATTATGCAACAACCACATTATTTAGAAATATTATTTTGCAGGCGAAATTATAGTTCAGTTAAAACATTTAAGTTGCTTAAGCATGTTATTTTCATGTTGCCTGAAATGAACACACCTCAACTTTAGTCAGTATCAGTTACAAAATGCAATAAATATCACCACAAAGGATGAAGGACATTCACACAAGGTGAGAGACCTTGCTGGTGACTAGAACAGTGGGAATCAATGTTTTTTTTATATATGAGCAAAATATTAAGTACGCTGACTCAGAATCACTAGCCCTTTAAGGCCTCTGTCACCAATGATGGCATGACTCACCACTCAACAAATGGTCATATGTGTGTACCCATTAAAATTCAAATTATTGGACATTGACATTGACATTAAAGTCTGCATGAGGGGACATACATACAGTGACAAAGCTATGCCACCCTGCAACAGGGCTGGCCATTAAACAAAAGATACAACTGGGCAATGAAACTTGATGCCTCACAATCAGAAAAGTTTAACACCTCATTAGGATGCTCTTAGCAATCAAAGTAACAGCAACAAGTGTGCCTATGCAAAAATAATTGCCAAGGATTTGGCAACAGATCTCCTCATTTATTGGTAGGACTTTGTAGCGAATAATCACCAATGTTGGCAGTTTTTCTCTGTTGCTAAAGTAAATTACCAAGCAGCATGTTGCTGCTACTTTGATTGCTAAGAGCATCTTCCATAATTACTTGGTTACAGCCTTTCTACCACCCTATAATATGTGACTTCCTTGGTGCTGGCCACTTTTCTGATACTCATTACCTCATAGAGGCACAGCTATATAGCTGTCCCTCCATAGGGTGAAGAAGGCAGGGTGACAAAGGTTTATCCCCAGGCAATGAAGGGTAAGAACCATTACCCTGGTATGATAATAATTGCACAGCTGTGCTTTTCCATTTCCCAATGAGAAAAAACCTGTATCCCCTCATGTTGATGCGGTAATTAAAGTGGTGACAACAAGTGGGCCTGAACAAGTTTGTCACCCAGTTTATTGGTGCCATTTTGGCTTGTAACAAATCCTGCTTGTTGCTGGGATTTAGGGGTTTAGAATCAAGCAGGTCTGATTCTCCCTACCACGGATAGCCAAATTCCTGCGATTTACTTGCAGGTTAGCTTAGATCAGGTTGATTGCTCATATATTGACAAATCACAAGTCTTTAGCATAGGAATTTTCATTACTCCTACCATTATTTATTATCAAAAATGGGGAGAAACTAATGATCATTAATTTTCAAAATGTATACATGTATTCTAAGTTGTTTGAAAATTCATTCATTATCTATGGATATATAACAATTATTTTTCTATTTCCTATAGTTTCGCCATGTTTTTGTTGACAAAGTAAGTACAAATTAATCTGCAGGTGCTGAAAATACTATAAATCAGCTATCTGTGGTAGGGAGAATTGGGTTCATCACAAACATTTCCAATTTCCCGTCTTGTCAAAGTTTATTCCCTATTAGCTTGTGGCTTCCATGAATACCTGTCTACCACACTTGGCAATACACTGGTAGCTTCATTGGCCCCTGCAACTTTTCCTGACTTTTGTGGCCTAATGGGGGCACGTATTCTCTGAAAGCCAATAAACCCTTGATGATAAAGCCATGCCCAATAAAAAAATGTATTGCTAAATAGGCATGCTCTTACTGACCGAAAAAAGTTATGACAAAGAACCACAAGAAGCATTGTTTTCCCATTTTTTTTTGCAGGTGATGAATACCAAATGTTGACAGGTTTGGTTGCTGGAATTGCTTTTTCATCTTCTCCATTGCAGTGGTTTGGCACTGAGCAACATGTGGCTTCCATAATTACAAGAGACCAACCTGAAGATAGGAGGCCTTAGAAAGCAAGTCAGAAGTTTGAACCTCAAAGGGATTAACGATTGTCTGGTCTTTTCAAACCAGGTGGCACTATTAGTGTCAGTCACAAATTCCTTTAAGACTTGATTTTTTAACCTATTTTAGACTAACCTATAGTTGGAATGACTAACCGAATCAGAAAGTGTCTGTTTTTTGGAACAAGAAATGCTGAGGAATTTCTGGGAAACAATCCTAGGCTGCTTGAGTGGAAGTCTAAAGGTGCATCCCCACGGGGCAACTAAACCTCAGCGATTTGTGTGTGTGTGTGTGTGTGATATTGTGTTTATTTGCACCTTCATGAGTATACATGTTCTTCCAGCTGTGACACAATTTTATATATGTTTATACAAATGATGATAATGATGAGCAATGGTTAATGCTAACACTAGCCTACTCTGTCAGGTAGTTTAATATTTCAGTCCTTCTTCATTTACCGTACAGTCAGACCCGTTATTTTCTAATCAAAGACTTAAATTTAACTAATTCAAAATTTCATTCCTTATAAATGGATACATAACAATTATTTCTATATTTTCTATAGTTTTTCTATTGGTTTTGTCTACAAATTCAGTCAAAATAAGCCTGCAGCTGCAGGTGCTTAAAATACTGTAAATCAGCTCTCCTCGGTGAGGAGAATTGGCTTAGTGTGATAAAGCCACATGCAGATAATGTTGTGGGCTACAATAATGTTAACCTCAGGACCCCATTATCTTCGGCAATTTAGGAAGGTTCAGTGGCAGATTTAGAGGAGGGGCATGGAGGTGTGCCCTCCCCTTTTTCTGGAATTTAGACGTCTTTAATGTTACATTCGGCCACAAGATAATTAAAAAAAAAAGATTTTCAACAGTGCAGTCTCCCTTTTCAAAATCCTGGATCTGACGCTGCGGTTATTGGAGGCTATGAAAAGAAGACAGTGGACAGGATTTTAATGGGCAAGGTAAAAAGCTGGAAAGATTACTCAGCATTAGCAAATTAGCACAGAATATTGGTCTGAAGTTAATTCTGAGATATATCAGTGAATAATTTTATGCTTTGAAATAATGTATGTAAACTGCTAAAGCAGGAGACCAGATACTTGTTCTTTGAGTTGTATGGTTATTTGAATGAATAAGATATTAAATATGTAACACCTCATGATGCACCCTCATTCCATCACATCTCATTATTATGCACCAAATGCCGTTTTCATGGCAATGACATGTATGATAAGAAATTAAACCCACCCTGCTCCCATTAGTATTGTATTATAATGAACATAGGGGAGTGGGTGGAAGAATGGCTATGCCGAACACCGTAGACCCAATAAGATCAATTTAAAAAAAATGAAGTGAACAAAAAAAACAACCCAAAATGGCAACTATTCTTCACAGATGCCCTCCAAGTTCAACCAGATTATCAGTTTGGAAGAGGGTTATCAAGTATTTATAGTAAAATCTTTGAATAGTTAATTAAGGCCTCACAGAGTTGGTGATATAGATTTAGCATGTTGAATATTTGGCCATCTAGAAGTGAAGGATTGCTGGTAATTACTGTTTTTCAGTCATCAGGTCAATGAAGTGCTAATTTGGCTATAATCTTCTATATAAATCTGAAATGTATGATCCCAGCTTTATCATAAAACTGAACCAATAAATTAAGTAAGATCAAGTTCATGAGCAGATGAGAAAAATGGTCAACTACTTTATGGAATAAATGAGGTGGTAGAACTTCTAGAATTGCTTTTGATGAATTCAAAGCAGTCACGCTGAAATCAAAGTTTACAACACACATGGTTAGAGATGATGAACTGAACAGACATATCTAACAATCTGCCACTCTGTTCAAAAGTGCTATAAAAAATCTAGTCCTGGTGAAAGAACATTTGCCAGAAAATAGGAAAAACAAACTGCTACAACCTTACAACGCCTCTTTTATGAATATACACTATAATAAAAATTATGAAAACAATTACTATTTCCCGTTTGACAGAGGAGTATTTAGATAAAATCAGCCAAGCTGATACTTAAAAAAAGACTGAAGGAATAAATAACTGAAAATGTGAAATTTTATGTCGTAGCCTCAACTTACACCACAGAAAAGTGTGGATATTCTTTTTTCAGAATTTACATCTTGACACCCAAGACTGTAGTAATAATTATATCCAAAGTTTGACTGAAATTATGCATTTAAAGCATCTATTCATTATTAGAGCAGTTGATTATTCAGATCTCTATTACACTTTCATTATGGTTTTCCACATTACTTGGGTGGCTCCCATTATATCTTGTCTGACATTGGTGTTACATACATGGTATTGAAACTGAAAAACAGCAAGCAAGTCTTTTGCCCATTATCATCTCTAGAATGGGTGCATAATTATAGTTTAATAAAGGCATAATGTGCATTGGGTGGCTAATGCTTTTTTTCACTGATGGACTTTGATAAGTCAGGTGGAAATACATTTTGGCAAGTTATTGTATTAAAAAGTAATATTAAGGCTGGCCCTTATTTTTGTTTTTATAGAATAGATATTTTTTGCCATAAAGAAAAGTTATCAAATTCCAAATGTTGACCACAGGGGGCTAAATCTTAAATTCTCAAAACCTTGTCTAGACTTGGAAAAAGTTGTTGTTATTAGTTGGTGTTATTAGTTCTTGATACACACACCATGCTCAGAGAATTGCAGTAGGAAATATTCATTATGTATTTATGCGAAAGATTCCCTTCTCACTTGAAACTAGAACGTACAAAGAAATCTGAGAGCCATTTCCCTCCAAATACATATTATTGATGGGCTAGTTAGGTTTGAAGGCAATATTTTACATACTAATGCAAATACACATGGAAGAAAATGAATGAATAGGTACAATCTAACATGGAAAATGTATCCAAACTCTAAATGTATCTAATTTTCACATATTACTTAGTATGTGGCATGATACTGTATCTGATATGATACAGGTCAGACAGCAGTAATCACCCTCATCTTTCTTTTGCTCATCTTAAGGTGAAAGGTTATACCTCAAATACTTACACTTCTTTCACTCTAACGTGTTGAAACAGCATCTTTTTCACAGATGAGGACATTTCGGTCACCAATTCTCTATAAATCAAAATGTCAAAACAAAGAAACAATTAATAAATATGTGTAATCTTTGTTAACTTTTACAGAGATTCTGCAAGGGGATAGGAAATTTCGAGCTGTTTCCTTTGTAGTAAAAGAAATCCCCAAAAAGGTTGGCCAGAGGACTCATCTGATGGGCCACTACCTGTCCAACAAACATGGCACATAGATACAATACTTGAAGTTGCCAGAGGTGATATTTGTTGGACATTACAAATATACTTTAAGAATTCATTTGTTAGCTTCAAGTCCTAGTGACTTAAGTGCATTTCTGAGAAACCTTATATATTTTTTCAGAGAATCGCTGCACATTGTTATAATTTTCAAAAATGTCAATGTTGCAAATATTGATATTTTCGAATAAAAGATTCGGCTATCAGCCATTAATGCTATCAAATTACCTCTTCGTACTTTGAGAATGTGAATAGAGTGCTTTATGATTTGAGATGGCAAAGGTGAGTCATGAAAGTCCCATATTATGAAATTGCTTGGCAAATCATATGAGATCATTATCGTCATATTTATCATTATCATTGTATGTATGTAACTATGTAATCAACCATCTGAAGACCTTTGTATATGTATAGAGAGAAAAGATGGAACCAAATAAAAAAAGAATTGTTGATGGTGTAAATATCTAATGAAATAGCAAGCATTGAATACAGAGTTATCTAAAGCCCTACTGGATACTTATTTTGTGTACTTTCTGAAACTGAGACAAAAGCAATAGTTATTAGGATATGCATGGCAGACATGAGCCAGACAGACATATGAAAAGTGACATATTGATTGAGAGTTGGAACTAATTGGGTATACAATATATCAATGAGGGCAGGCCAAAATGGTTTGTTTAGAGGGCTCTACAGTGTCCTGAGTCCTTGAATGACAAGGGAAGCCTGGAGGTGGCATGCCCTCCCCACCATCTCCCCTGTATATGGGCCTGTATGCTATAATTTTGGCAGGCCTTCTTATCTTTTATATAATGGCTAGCAGAGGAGAGGTTAGTAAATAGGGATTTAGATTCAATTATTGACTTTTGCTAACATAGTCAATAGATATGATCTTTTACTAACCTCTATGATATTCCAAGACAAAATAGCACTGCATGACCGTTGTTACACTGATATTGGCCAATCAGATTAGAGCATTAGGTAAACAAACCAGATGCTGGGCCTTTGACATCACCGTTTTTTCAATAAATTGATTGTTGTTCAGGCTTGTAGTGATTACATAAGATAAAGAAGACATTTATGTCATAGTTTATGATGGCTGTATCATCCTAGGGATGTAGGTAACTGCGGGACACGGCCAAGCCAGCATTTTTACTGCTGAAGCACGTGCTCTGGCGCATGCACTAGACTGGATCAAAGTAACAGGACACAGAAAGTTTATCATCTTCTCAGACTCAAAGTCCTGTTTACAAACTATCCTACAACATCAGCCTAACAATCCCATAATCAGAGATATCCAGCAAAGTCACACCAACCTGAAATCGGTTGGCAAAGAAGTGATTTTCTGCTGGCTACCTAGCCACATTGGAATCTCTGGTAATGAAAAGGCAGACCAAGCAGCCAAGGGGGCCTTGGCCCTAGATCCTGAGGTTGCTAGAATCCCACACACAGACTTACTGCCACTAAGCAAAACACATTTGCGGTCTAAGTGGCAAAGCGACTGGAACAAACAGGAGAACAATCTTCTACACTCTGTCCAACCCAAATTAGAAGAGAAAAGTGACAAAAGCAAAAGAGAGTGCCTGACAAGGTCAGAACAGGTGAAACTGGCCCGTCTTCTGATGGGCCACGCCAGGCTGACACATGAACACCTGTTGAAAGGTGAAGGTGCTCCTATTTGTCAACAGTGTAACACCAAACTAACAGTGGAGCACATCATATTGAAGTGTAAGAAGACGGATGATAGTCGCAAGCGGCATCTCCAAAACAGAACATCGATGAAGGACGTGTTTAACAACAACGGAAGTAAAAAGATCCTGCAATTACTTCGAGAATGCCAACTGATAGATAAAATCTAAGAAAGGATCCAAGAGTCTGGGATCCAGGGGCCACCCTGTGCTCCCAACAGGGTCATCAAAGGCCGGGTGTGTGGTGTCCTTTCTATGGGACATTGCACACTAAAGACCCCTTGCCACTCTTCGCAACGAATAGGGTATCGCACCCGGTGGCGGGTTTCTCCTAAACCATATCATATATTCCGTCACCGCCCTTGTGGCGTAAAATAAGCTGAAAAGTATTACCTTGTGCAGTCTGGAAAGAACCCATAAGGGTTGGCCGGACGTTAAACTACCCCAACAAACAAACAAACTGTCATTGCCGTCGGGACTCCGGAAGTTTTTTTTTTCAATAAGTTGAATCAGTCAAGTTAGAATCCATTACATGAAATAAAGAAGACCCTATTATGTTGTATTATGGTCTGTTATATTCACTGCTGCTCTGTTTGGACCACGGCCATCAGGCTAAGGTCCAAACAGAACAGAGGTGAGTATAAAGAACCTTATACTCCATAAAAGTGTCTTCTTACTATAGTACATCCCCCCACCTCCCATGACTTAGGTTATGGAATGACTAGGCCTAGGGGACGGGGGATTGTGAAGCAGCTTCTACAGCTTGATTCCATTATAGGTGAATAAATTTAGCCTCTTAGGATTTCCATCCTCAAAGAAGATGATAGGGTCCTTTGGAGTTACAGACGTTCAGTCTTACATTCTACCACAGGGCAAAGGTTGAGGGTTCAGAGAGGGCATGGAGACTGATTGACTGGTGGTCGAGCATCTGCTGTATTTTAATGTACCAACCATCAGTTTAGATATCTGCAGCAGACCTTTGTCTTGTAGGCTTAAACGTTGCAACTGTCAATGGATCAAGGTTTCTCTGTCTAGAGAACCCTTGGGACATGAGGAGGACCATTAATACTGTTATTCTCCCCAAAAGCTGCTATGCAATGTGTTAGGTGAATTTCAGCAGGTTATTTGGTTGATGACATAATTTATTGGATGTGGATCAGATCAACAGCCTAGAGGGCTTGTGCATTGACCAGAGCCATTTTTCCAAGCTATTGTAAGACATAATGCCCCTTAATACAGAGAGATCATTTGATTCCATGTGAGATTTAAACCCCCATGCACTACTGTGAGTGTTTGCATGTTTATTTTAAATCAGAGCTTCTGACTAAACATGATGCTTAAGATACAAGATGAGAGTATTTATCAAATGAGTCCTCTACAATTATTGCCTTTCATAAGGTTCACACGCAGCAAATTATTTTATACAGGCTGTTGACAAAAATTGACGATTCCAATATCAATACTGTGAAGATCTAGACTTCAACCACCAATGCCTTTGAACCATGTTGTCCCAGAAAGTGGCCAAGAACACCTGTCACCATAAATACCACTGCATGACAAATGACTTTTACTAGGCCTTTACAGTAAGCCTTATGTGCCTAAAGGCCCTCTTTTATCACCTTTATATAATGTTTACTGGATCTTTGACTTAAAGGTACTTGGGGGTGTTCGGCTTAAATTCTTATTACCAATGAAATCTGCTGCAAATTTGTAGGCAAGTTAGCTTCTATATAAAGGAGTATATAGAAAAAATATAAACAATTTTGACCACTTTTGTTAAGAGTTACAGTCTAATGAAAATTTTGACCATTAACATTGATTTGAATGAGAAATATCAATTTTCTTTCTTTAAAAGAAAACTACCAATGGAATTCTCATGAAACTTCTGGAATATCTAGCATAAACATGAGAGCCAATAACCAAACAGAAAAATAAATATTCACCACTCATGAGAAAAGTTATCCTGAAAAATATTCAAAAACTTAGTTATTTTGGGTATTTATAGTATGGTAATTCAATACCCTATTATTCTAATTGAACAGAAACTGCTTTAAAAGAAAAAGATTTCTGTAGTTCTTAATCTATGGACCAGGTGGCGCCCTGAACAGCATCGAGTACCTTTAAAAAATAAAGCACTTAAATGTGCAAATTTAACTGCGTTTAAGTACTTAATCAAAGGTTGTAATGGCCATCATTGTCTCTGCTTTACTTGCTAATTAAATATGATTATTTTAGGTCTTTACCCTTGTTTACTTGGTTTAGCCTGATGTTGATACCTTTACACATCCACCTTTTTGGTCCATTTAAGCATACTTACTCTGTTTTTGTCAGCAGCTTTAATGTTAACATTCTCCAATGCCTTTCAGTACCTTTATTCATTATCTGAGGCTTTATTCACCTTTAAACAAAGAGGCTTTATGGACATTTAATAGTCATTTGGTATAAACATCATCTTTTGTCATCTTTAGTACTGGGGCCTTGGGATTGACTAGTTTTAGCTTTAAGGGGAAGGTAGGCCGGCTCAGGAGCCCACCAGGCTGCTGGGGTTTGGGTAAGCCATCCCCGGAGCTTCCCAGCCCTGGAGCCCCCCAGGCCATCAGGGGAGAGGTATGCCAGCCTAGGGGCCCCTCAGGCCGTCAGGGGAGGGGCATGCCGGCCTTGGGACCCCTCAGACCGTCAGGGGAGGGGTAGGCTGACCCTGGGACCCCTCAGACCATCAGGGGAGGGGTAGGCCAGCCCTAGAGCCCCTCAGGCTATCAGGGGAGGGGTAGGCCGGCCCTAGAGCCCCTCAGGCCATCAGGGGAGGGGTAGGCCGGCCCTGGGACCCCTCAGGCCGTCAGGGGGAGGGGGGGGGGGGTATGCCGGCCCTGGGACCCCTCAGGCCTTCAGGGGAGGGGTAGGCCAGCCATGGGACCCCTCAGGCCATCAGGGGAGGAGTAGGCCGGCCCTGGGACCGCTTAGACCATCAGGGGAGGGGTAGGCCGGCCCTGGGGCCCATCAGGCCGTCAGGGGAGGGGTAGGCTGTCCCTGGGACCCCTCGGCCATCAGGGGAGGGGTAGGCTGGCCCTGGAGCCCCTCAGGCCATCAGGGAAGGGGTAGGCCGGCCCTGGGACCCCTCAGACCGTCAGGGGAGGGGTATGCCGGCCATGGGACCCTCAGGCCATCAGGGGAGTGGTAGGCCGGCCCTGGGACCCCTCAGACCGTCAGGGTTGGGTATGTCGGCTATGGGGCCTCCCAGGCTTCCAGGGGGTGGGGGATAAGTCGGCCCTGGGACCCTCAGGCCGTCAGGGGAGGGGTAGCCCGGCCCTGTTGCCCCTCAGGGCGCCAGGGGAGGGGTAGGCAGGCCCTGGTGCCCCCCAGGCAGCCAGGGGAGGGGTAGCCAGGCCCTGGAGCCCCTCAGGATGCCAGGGCCAGGCTAGGCCGGCCCTGGCACCCCTCAGATCACCAGTGGAGGGGTAGATCGGCCCTGGGACCCCTCAGAGCGTCAGTGTGGCCTTGTGAAGATGCCAAACAGATACTTTTTCTTACAAGAAATCAATGTATTTTCTTATATGAATAAATTACATATTTTCAAAAGGGCACAATTATAATAGTCTAAAAGTTATGTAGGCAATACAATAATGACTAGTATATTATATATAACCAGCCCATAAATGTAGGAAACCAAGGGCCACGTCATACAGCTGGAACACTTCTCCATACTCACCAGTAGGCACCACTCACCCTTCTAAACCCACTCACCCTACGAGGCCTGGAATAACTTCACAGTGTTACAAAACCTCATCTTAGCTCACCTGTAGCTCAGCAGACAGCCTACTAAAGCAAGGGCTGACTCACATTGCTTTGACACCTGTCTAGGCTCACCTGTAGCTCAGCAGTCGGCCTACTAAGGCTACCAGTGTAGCTTCACACTGCTCTAACACCACTCCAGGGCTGACCTCTCAGCAGTCAGCCTACTAAGAGTAGTAAGCCCAGGGCCACCTCACACTCAACATCTCTCTCATCAGCTGACCAGCAGTCAGCCCACTAAAGGAGCTAGGCCCAGTGCCGTCTCGCACTGTCCTAACACCTCTACAGGCTCACCAGCCGGCCACTAGTCAGCCTAATAAGGCTACTAAGCCCAGTGGCGCCTCACCTGCTACAATGCCTCTCCAGGCCCACCAGCCAACCCCCAGTCAGCTTACTAAAGCCCCATACCCACTAGGCGATTTTACCGGCGACGAGCGACGGGCCACGTGGAGAGTCAGCCGATTCTTATGATCACCTGTAACCATAGCATATTGAAATGTGCATGTCTTATCTGAAAATTGGCCGACTCTACCAGAGGAGTCGGCCGATTTTTGCACTGATGAGTTGGCCGATTGTGTAAAAATCGCCTAGTGGGTATGGGGCTTTAGGCTACTAAGCCCAAGGGCCGCCACTCACTGCTCCTTCCGACCTTAGGGCCTTGTGACTGGTGTCCCCTGTCTCTTACCCCCTTACCCCAGCCCCCCAGCTAACAATTTTATGTTGCTACAATGTTGCTACAACTTTGCAGTTAGGTTGTAACAACGTTGCAAATTTAAGTTGTTACAACTAAAATTTGTGGACACCCAGAAAGGTTGCAGCAACGTTATTCCCAACGTTGTACTGTTACCATTTCACAACCTTTTTACAACTTTCTTATTTTTGTCATATCAATGATAATTTTAGTATTCATGAATATCATTTTGATTGTGTAATACATTAGGGCTGACATCTTCATATTTCATGGCCATATTTTGCCATTCCCCTAAACCATTGAAGAAATTATTAATAATAAATCATTAATATCATAAACGACTCTAGAAATTATATGAAATATATAGGCAATCTTGATTGATGACCACATAATTTTGATTTCAGAGCTAATTTTGCATCTAGAAACCAGCATAATGATCATGTATGTTAGATCATATCAGGTTAATGACCTGGTGCATGTACAATCCAAAACTCAAGATACTGAAAAACCTGTACCATACTGACAAGATACGTAAAAGGTGTTTTCCTTAACATTTGTTTCAATACCCATCCATGTATCATAATATTTCATAGCATTAAGACCTAATTTATAGCAGTAAGACCCAATTTAATTAATTAAGATACCTTATCTGTGAATTTTATTTGAAAACAAAATATCAAATTACTGTTCCAAATGGCATATAATAGAAAACGTTTTTTTAGATAGGGTACTTTTTAGACAGTGGTGCCACCTGTATGCTAATTTTATGTTGTTCTACAATGTTGTGGCAACGTTGTGTCAAAGTTATGGAAGTAATGTTGTCATAAAGTTGTGTAAATGACGTTTTTACAACGTCATATTGAAATGTTGCAAGTATGTTTCAAGAAAACGTTGTTAAATATGTTGTGACAACGTTGCTGCCATGTTTTCCCTTGAATGTTGTGAAAAAGTAATGTTGCACAACATTGTCTAGCCGTTGTGTCTTTGCTGGGCAGGTTATATGTTGCCTGCTGGTAAATCACAATGTGCACACATCGTGAAAATCAAACGTTCATACAACGTGATAGAAAAAACGTGCAAACAACGTGATATTATAACATTGCTATCATGTTGTGATGTAACATTGTACTTTGAGGTTGTGGCAACGTTTCTGGGAGGTACTACCACAACATTACCAAAATACAACTTAACTGCAACGTTGCATTTACGTTGTGTGTTTGCTGGGCCTTGGCCTCCAGGCAGGTGTCAACTTTACATGTCATCTAAAGCTCATGATTCTACCTTAATAGTTCAAGAAAGTCACTGACAAAATAGGGCGTGGATGACATCACATTTTATTTACCTTTAAATTTTTCCATTATCAATTGCAGTTTTAATTATGACAGTAAATACCCTTCAACGAAATAATTGACTTTTCTCTTCACCTAAAGACCATGATTCTGCCTTTTATAGTGTCAGGAAAAGCAATGACAAAATAATGTGTGAATGACATCACATTTAGTTTATCTTTACATTTTTCCATTATCTTTATGACAATTCTAAATGCAATTTGAATGTAAAGGTGATTATATGAACTTAGATTAGACCAGTCAATCTTTATTTATTTTTCCTAACATTTAAGTGATTTGTAATGCTAAGTAAATATCAAAGTTCATGCAGTGTACACTCAACCAAGCCCCAGCATGTAGATAAGTACCCTGAACATGAGATAGAGACGAATATGTTCCAAAGGTTACTGGTGTATATCAATCATCTGATCTATGTCCCATATCTCTCTTACTGGTACCAGTTAAATTATGGAACACAGTAATGATGATGGGAATGCCGTACATCTCAATGACTATGAGTAGTATGATGGAGTCGCTGGCGTGCATAGTCAATGCTACTAAGTAGGTCAGTAGGTCACTACAACCGAGTTTAGGTCTTAAATAGGTTCATAGACTAATAGAGAGTTTGAATAATTAAGTCATTACGACCTACTTTTAAAATTAGGTCACGAGAGGTCAGAGGTTATTTAGCTATTTATAATTAGGTCAGAGGTCAGAGGTTAGAGAATATATGTCAGAAATATTAGAAATCAGGGGCACTGAGAAAACATGTCATGGAAAGAGAGCGTGGAACGACGTGGAGACCGGAGGCGGTAAGGCCGGAGGTGTGCACGTCATTCCTCAACACTCTCTTCCCATGACATGAGGTCTCCACCTCATTCCAAAACAGTCCTCCCATGGGTTGCGCGCACCGCCCCTTTGCAATTTTTATCACTTCTATTATTACTATTCAATTCGATTTTATCTACTTTATGTCTATGTATTCGCTTTAATATGATTTTTGATAGAGTTTTGTGTTCATATTCATTAAATGATATTCGTATAGAAAACACAACATATAAAATTCATTTACAAGTTTTATTCATTAGAAACATATAGAAACATATTTACATTGTCACAGATACATGGTGTAATCTTTTATTTACATTGAAACTGTTCACAAAGTGGTGATGCAGTATATAATACAAATCATTTACATTGTTGGCATAAGAAAACTTTGTTTCCAATACCTGGGAGTAAACAAATTAAATAATGGGAACAGTTCCGGGCAAGCGTCCTTATCTTTGGCTGTTTCAATTTCTCTTTGTTCCATGTGTGAGTGTATACATATGTGTGCTGTGGATTTCTGACGGATTTGGCAATGGTAGGGTGACAGAGAGACTGTGCTTTGAAAAAGTTACAGTCTACTTCAGTCGCTAACACATTGTGACCGAAAACAGGATTCATTTGTACCCGGTATGAAAAGAAATTTTCGATGCCCTGAATGTAAATTGATTTTAGCTCGCAATGTAGTTGTATACATGTAAAACAGAACAAAGGACCAACAAAAGTGAGATCGGAATCACGGGTTCGACATTTACAAAAGGCCTGTGAAACGGCTGTCACTTTATGTTGCTCAATGAAAACCATAAGTGTTTTTACACTGTTGACGGTGTACCTTGTAGTAACTCTGAAACATGAGTCCTGATGGTGCTGATACACCGCCAAACAGTAGTCCTTGTGGTTATTGCCGTTGATAAGCTGGCTCCTTGCGATGTTATATCCATCCCACATAGCTTCTGTAAAAGTGGGACAGGATCGCATAGTACCAGTGGTGTGGTCTACAGTACTAACATGGTGTGGTTTCAGATAAAAGTCGCTGTACTGTGCGGGGATAATCTCCCAAAAGAAATATCCACTACATCCGCAAAGTACAGCGACTTTATCATTTTTTGGCATAAGGCGAAAGTTAATGTCTGCTGATGGGTAGTGAGAGTCGAGAGTACTATCCGGAGATTCAGGTCGTGACTCAGCAATATTGAGGAATGATAAATCGAGACCCCAACTAAGTGTGGCCTCGTTATCATTAATTTTTTTGATGAATCATTGCTTGCCAAATCGATTAAAAAATCCGAATAGTTGCTGTCACTCATATTGAAAGCTGTAATATAGTACTTGAACTATGTAATATACGTTTTTACACTGGCTACACTAAGCAACTAGTTGAATAAAATATGGGCATCCAGTTCTTTTTGTATTATTTACTATTTGTGACCCGTTTTGGCGAAATGAGTCGGATGTCGCAGAAAGTCGAACTGAGATATGGGGCTCTGAAGTCGCATTTCGCATTTTTTATCGAAAATGGGTTTTTTCTTTTATTCATATCTCCTATATCAGAAGTCTTCCCAAAAAAAATTTTAGGTCCCAAAGCCATCTCTTAGTCCCTCTAAATAGGCCCCAAAGACGCGCAACGCCTCAGTGATCTGAAACAAAAGACCCTCGATTCACGCCATTTTCCCCTAACTTCGCGGCTTGCCTGTTGGTCTGGATCCCATCCCAGCCCCATGTTCCGGGTACCTGCTGAAAGGGCGCGAAGTGAACTGGCCAATGACAGCCTCGGATTTTGAATTCGCGCCGGCAAGGACCAATCAGAACGTGTTTCCCCGATCGTCGTCCTGTAAACAATCGTCGTCAAGGAGGTCACGTGTGCGGAATGCGGCGCGCTGATTGGCTGAGAGGCCTCGCGTGCCTTCCGGTTTCAGTTGTTGTGGAAATTTAAAGGGACGCATGGCGAGCAGGACGAACGTGCGACATCACTTCTCCGACGGATTTAGCTGTTTTAATCCTGGATCACTGCTGGATTTTGATGTGGATTACCTCCCAACATCGTCGGGAAGGACATGGATAGCGAGGAGGCTGTCGCGGATGCCCTGAATACGATAAATCGGGCAAATTTACGTGGTGTAGCCGAGGCACAGCAATGGCGGACTTTGGTCGACGAGTACTTTCTCTTCGCCGACGGGGAGGAGGGGCAAGACGATCCCCCCGAGGAAGAAGAAGATGTTCAGGAGGATCTAGGGGAACCGGAGGATGCTGAGGACGATGAGGATGAGCCACTAGTCATCCCTAACCCCACGGACGACCTTCTACAGGCGGAGTGGGACGACTGCGAACGCTTCATGTGAGTTTTGAAAAACTTTATAATGGCCGACATGCGGTCGGTTGCCCTATCTCTGAAACAAGTACGCAAAGTGCCTAAATCCCTTTCAATGTTGATGAAACTGCCTACGATTGTGCCCTAGTATGTATTCTAACTGCCTAACTAGTTTTTATCAAGTTTCAAAGTTGATTTCATGACATAAACAGGGATGATCCGTCGGGGTTGTCCGGTGACCTACTTAATGGCGTCAGCTGATCCGGCCGGCCTGTAACGGTTATCAATCATGTCTCATGCCATTGTGGCCCTCAGGAAGGTGAACTAAGTCTAATATCATGTATGTTGTTGTCTTTAGATGTTCCTGCAAGCACTACAAAGACAAGGAGTGCAGTAAACAGTTCACGACGTCGGAGCTGGTCGCGCGTCGGCAGGAGGTCTTTCAGCTGTCCTCAGGTAAGTTTTTCATGAGATACATGTTATGCAAACCTGTCGCCACGACCATGTAGCTATGTCGTTCTTGCTCAAAACTATCCCATAATCCATGACAACGTCTTGAAGTATAACAGACAACTATTAACACTCAACCAGACCGTTTTTAAGTTAGTATTTAGGGTGTGTTAACCTAGTTCATGGGTCAATCCAGAAACCTCATTCCTTGAGTCACATGCATATCATGTACAGATTGTTATTATCCTAATCTACTTTGTTTTCTAGGCGAGAAGGACATGTTGCTACTGGGCATCGCCAGTACCTGCACAGACAATAGCAGCAGGCTGTCCACCTGGAAGAAGGGGATTAAGGGGAGAGGGGAGAGGCAGCACCAAAGAAGCCACTACCTCGTCGGTTCTCGGCCAGTCTGCAGGGACACTTTCAAGTTCATGTACGCGTGAGTAGCTTTGATATTCAACTTCTTTGCTCAACTAAGGTCTACCTAGATATCCCTACTATTATTGTACTACTTGAGGTAAATTACAAGATGAACTGTAATGAATCATAACAGAATCTGATCATGGCACTTACCATCACAAATCGTCCATATTAATATTACAATACTTACCTGTACTTGTTGCCTGTGTCCAATAATTATTGGCCTAATGTAACTCTTACCTTGTGACCTTTCCAGCATCAGCCAGAACAAGCTGACGTCCATCATCAAGTGGTACAAGTGCTACGGGGTGGTGACCAGGCAAAAGAAGTCTGGCGGGCGACAGGCGACTGCAAGGATCCTCCAACTGGAGGACATCAGGCGGGTTGTGGACTTCATCAACTCCTATGCCGAGACCAACGCCCTCGTCCTGCCTGGTCGTGTGTCTTCCCACAAACGGGATGACATCCTCCTCCTCCCCTCCTCTTCCACAAAGGCCGACATCTACAGGTTTTACAGCAACGCCATGGAGGAGGCTAACTTCAGGTGTGTGGCTGACTCAACCTTTAGAAACCTGTGGCTCCAACTCCTCCCTCGCATAGTGTGTTCCCGCCCTATGACTGACCTCTGCTGGGAATGCCAGCGCAACAACAGGGATATCTCTGCCTCTAGTAACCTACCTGACATTGTGAAACAGGCCAAGCTGAAAAAGCAACAAGTTCACCTGGAGGTGGTGGCTCGGGAGAGGGGCTTTTATCAGGACATGGTCAAGTCTGCCAAGGCTGCCTACAAGGAAGCAGAGTCCCCTCCCCTTGGCCCCAACCCCCCTTGTTCTTCTGACACGAAGGTCCACATCAGTTTTGATTATGCCCAGCAGGTCCACCTTCCCTCCTTTCCTATGCAGCCTGGCCCATTGTATTTCCTTGTCCCCCGCAAGGTTGGCATTTTCGGTGTCTGTGCCGAGGCCATCCCCCAACAGGTGAACTATTTGATCGACGAAAGCCATTGCGGTAGTAAGGGGTCAAATGCTGTTATTTCATACCTGCACCACTATTTTGAAAAGTATTCCCTGGGGGAGAAGGCGGTGGACATGCACTGTGACAACTGTAGTGGTCAGAACAAGAACAAGTTTGTGCTAGCGTATCTTCTCTGGCGGGTCCTGACTGGCCGGCACCAGTCCATTTCCTTAAACTTTTTGATCACAGGGCACACCAAGTTTGCCCCGGACTGGTGCTTTGGTTTGCTTAAACAAAGGTTTCGTCGTGAGCCTGTCTCGAGCCTCTCGGAGATGGAGGCGACTGTGGTGAAGAGTACCCAAGAAGGTGTCAACATTGCCCAACTTGTGGGGGACGAGAATGGGAAGGTGTTTGTCGAGTCGTATGACTGGCAATCTTTTTTGACCCCTTTCATCAAGCCACTCAAGGGCATTAAGCAGTATCATCACTTTGTATTCTCTGACCAGAACAAGGGCCACGTCACCTTCCGGCAGTATGCCGACTCGGCCCCCGAGACCTTCAAGATGCTGACTGTCCCCCAGGAAGCTGTCCCCCAGGAAGGCCCTCAGCCCACCGAATCCCCTGGCCTCCCGGCCAAAAGACAGTGGTATCTCTTCAAGAACATTCGGGATTTTTGTACTGAGGACACGAAGGACATCATGTGCCCTAAGCCCTCTGTACCAGAACCAGCACCCGGCCCAGGCCCCCGTGCCGTACCTCCGCCGGAACCAGATGCGGAATCAGAGCCAGAGGCTGGCGAGGGGGATGGGCCAGGCAGGGGCAGGGGCAGGGGCAGGGGCAGAGGCAGAGGTAGAGGTAGAGGCAGAGGCAGAGGCAGGGGCAGAGGCAGAGGCAGAGGACAGACTCCAGACACATCATCAGGATCGGAGGGGGAGGAGGAGGAGTTGGTCAGACAGCTGGAGAGGGAATCAAAATCTTCATCTGACTCAGAGGAGGAAGGCCCCCCACCCCCACCTAGGGGCAGGGGCCGTCCTAGTAAACGTGCTAAACGTGGTCGTGGCAGGCCCAGGACCACCTGAGAACTATTAAGAATCCGTTTTGAACATTGTTAACTTATTTTTAGTTGTTAAGACTTTTTCTGATTTTAAGATTTTTACCTCGGTGGCTTTTCACTATTTTAACGACCAAAGACAATCATGAACATTCCAAGAACTTTTATAGACACATTATGGATACCCAGGGTACATAGGGTCATCACAGAGTCGTTTTTAAGAAGCCAAGATGAGGTATTGTGATCCTTTATGCTTGCCGTTCTAGGTTAAGTTGTTGTTTCAGATCCGGATTTTTGTCACTTTTTGCAGCGCCGGCATGAATAAAAGTTTTGTATATAAACGCATGAATTACTGGTATTTATTAGCTAGAATAGTGTAGAATGACTATGTAAAGTTTCAGGACCAAGGATTGATTACAAGTGTACGTTGCTAGGGCTTTATCGGAGGACCGCGGTAGCGCGCGGTAAGAAAAACTTTCAACTCATTTATCTCTGTTTCTTATACCCGCATAGGCGCGGTTCTTTTTATTCTCGTCGCAACTTATCTCAGGCCCTAGATATCGGACCTAGACATGCTATACCTCGTTTTAAAGCTAAGAATTAGTATTTTCTGATGGTATACCTAACTAAAAATCTTCCCCGTGCGACATCCGACTCACTTCGTCAAAACGGGTCACATTTAGTATGTACTAAGAAAATAACTGGTAGTGGGTAGACACCTGAAATTTCTCTGTGATTCGCTGAGATTTTCGCTGGTGGGAGTTCTACCCTAGATAAAGCCATGCATAAAGCCATGCATTTTTTTTGTCTCTATGTGACATATTGTATAATTTTTTTTTTTTTTTTTTTTTTTTTAACTTTTTAAGTTTTTTTCTTTTTCTTAGACAATTATTTTGCTTTTTTATATTTTAAGCATTTTTTTCTGTCTCTATGTGAGATTTTTTATGATTTTATTTTTTTACTTTTATTATAATTTTTTTAAAGTTTTTTCTTTTTCTTAGACAATTATTTTCTTTTTTTATATTTCAACTTTTAAACATTTTTTTTTAAAGCAGTTACATAAAATGATATGCACAGGCTTAATTGTTCTTTATTTTTTATATATTTTTTATATTTTATATTTTTTTTTTTTTTTTTTGGAGTATTTTACATCATAAATGATATATTTCATAGTTATAAGTCTGTTATATTTTCAGAATTAAAGAATATTTACAACATGATTGCCGAATTCCTAGATATCTAAGGGTATCGTGCTCACACCGTCTTCACAAGTTTTTCTTTTTATATATTGATAACTTAATCCTGTCTTTTTCTGTTTGTATGTTATTATATCATGATCTACAACTTTGAATCCAGTGTTAACGGCGTCCATTGTGATTTGTGATTCGAGTACGGTGTTAAAGGATTCCATGTCAAGTATGTTTTGTTTCTGTATGACACCTTTACAGCTAGTTTTCTTTTCTTTTCCATGACCGATATAACATTTTGAATTTAGTGAAGTCATTTCATCCCCTTCCCCTTCAATTTTGAATAGTCCTGGGGTCCGTTTGTTGTATTTTTCTCTTTCTTTACAGCATGGTTGTGCTAGCCATGGTAGGTTATTTGTTTTCGCTATTATATATTGTGGTAACCATAAGTGCCGTTCTCTATAATAGGCTTCTCTTTTTTCTGGAATTATTAATTCATCTAAAGTCTGTGCGCTGAGTGCAAAATACAGACTGTCTGTATCCATTTCACAGAGTTCAAAGTCAGATTCTTCGATGTATTTTGATAAGAAGTCGTAGTAAAATTGTAACATTTTCTGTTTGGCATATTGATATACCATGAAACCTATTTGAACTGGAAGGTCGTATGTTATTGACGTAGGGAGTGATGAGACTTCACATGTATCTTCACATAAGTCTTGGACATTTTGTACTGTCCAGTGAAGAGCTATCCTAGCGGCTTTTTCTGGTGACATATATTGAGTGTTTGTGAAGTTTTGTTTGTTACAAATCGTTTTTCCATATGAACTGTTTCCTAGGAGTTTGTAGAGGTCAGAGAGAATTTTACAGTCAGGGTTTTTGTCTCCTTTTCTACGTGCCTCTCTTACTTGATCAACAAATGAGAGAAATGATTTCTGTGGTATGTATTCAACTAGTATGTGAACTTTTGTTACGATTAAGCCGTTTTCTAAATACCATTTAAGTAGTGGTGAACCTAATAAAATATTTTTTGCAAAATAACTCCCCGTCAATTGACGTTGTGGTCTTTTCATTCTATCGTTCTTTAATAGATGTTGTTTCATGTGTTCTCCTACATCATCTCTTGACACCATTGTATTTTTGAAAATGGGTGTCATTTCTTCAAACTTAAAATTAAGGTGATCAGGTGTGTGTATGTCCACCGATACTAATCCAAAAATAGTTCCATTTTTTACGCCGTTTATTATATCTATTTCAGAAAGGTTATTGTGTGTGTTTGGAATCGGTATGCTCCACAGTGATTTACATGCTATAACACTGTTGTTGTTATTCTTGTCTTTGTTCCAGTCACACTCGTATTTCTCAATGACAGTATAACCTATTAGTTCTAGATACAGTGTTGTTTTAAGAGTTTGTCAACATCTTTCTGACATGAGTTTACAACATTTATCAGTAGAGAGAGTGTTTTTATTCATGTGACACGCGTGCCCGTGCCAGTAGCAACCGTGAAATTGATACACGTTTTTTGTATCTGGAACCAGACCATCCACTCGAACTCTTGTTGTACCCACACAAACTTCCCCATGGTTATAAGCATGTAGTATTTTAACTTTGTCTGTAATCTCTCAAAACCACAACCATTCTGTTGCAGCGCGACTGACTTTTTGAGATTGTTCAGGTTTGTAATTGTTATTACTTCTGCGGACTACAAAGTACCCAGTACAGTGTTCTTCACCCATACATTTAAGGTAAAGACTGTTTGCATCTACTCCTATGATATGACGGCACACTTTACTTAATGGACCGAATGATCTTCCTCGTATTCGTGTCACCCCTGCTTTTTGATGTCTATGAAATATAATCCATGGACCACCTACCAAATCGCTTCTAACTAATTTGTGTACATCTTTGTCTTCCTCTGAGAATATAATGTAAGGAAGAGTGTTTGATGGTGTGTTATCAAATAGAAATTATAGCGTAAGTCCTGGAAGAGTCAGACCATCTTTGAACATATCTATTCCTCTTTCACTGAAAAATTTCATGTGTTGGTTTATAGCTTTGACAAAAGGTTCTACATCTTTGTTATTGTAATATATTAGGTAATCTCTGAAAGTTGTCATTCTATTATCTTTCCACACTTTCTTGCACTTGGCATAGTCTTCCGCTGATATGGAAGTACCCGTAAGTGAACTATAGAAAGCTGAGCGAGGCGGAAGTTTTAAGTTCCCTAGTTTTCTAGTTGATGTCATCCACTCATATGGAAAGAACCCTTTACTTTCATTTTGTAGGAAAGCTTTTAAATAGCTAGCATAGGAGTATCCGGGAGCTAGATAATTTAACATGTCTAAATAAACACAGTTTTCTGTGTAGACAACTATGTATTGATTACTCCTTTTTATGGTTTTCATCTCAGCTGTTTGCTTCTTGGCATAGAAGGAATGGAAATCTCTCTTTATTAGATTTAAGTCATAGCGACCAGAATTGAAACCAATGACAGGTACTCTGTAAATACAGTTCATGAGACGAATTTTGATTTTATCTATTCTGTGTGAGGTTTTATTACTACCCTTTTTTCCTATGCTTTTCATTAGTGATTTAGGCACTTTTTTTCCTTCAGCAATCTCGTTTTTCCTATACTTTTCAAGTTGTTTTATCATGTCAGAGAAAAGTGTTTCTACAAGAGGTCCTATTTTTTTTAGCTAAATTTTGTATGTAATCCAGTATGTCGTGAACTATTTCATCATTTTCTCCATCACTTTTTTCTTATGAAACAAACTGGGTTTTCCCACTCTGGAAAGTCACTTGCTACACTAGATGAAAGTGGTACATGATGTGATTCGACTACCGTGTTAGTTGTCTGAACAACACCTTTTGTTTTGTGAGAAAATTAACTTTCGAAATCATACACAATTTTGTATGGATATATTCGAAGTTCAGCTGGTACTTTTATACCTAACTCCTCCAGTCTATCAAATACAGATGGTTTGTTTTTGTAAATACCACCTTTGTAGATGAATTTAACTTGAGTACAGTTGCTTTTAATGTTATTGTGTCGTCTAAGATTATACTCTGTTTCAAAGAGTCTTCTACACTTACGACACATGTGGAACTGGGAATATTTATTTAGGTTGTTTACTAGACTGAAGTGATGGTCGTATAGATTTAGTGTCATAACTTTAGACTCATCTTCAACACTCATTAAATTTCCCTTTATACATTTTAATGTACAAGGTGTTCCCCTTTTGATTTTTCTTTTCTTGGAAGTGGTACCCTTTTTAGGAATGAGTGAAAACACTCTTATCATAATGTTGTATTTGGCTTCTATCTCGGTCAGTGCCTTAATTGAAATGCCTCTGAATGTTACTTTAGTTTCATCAGGAAAACATTCTTGAAGTAGTCTTTCGCAATGAGATGTGTTTTTGAAAAGAAAATACAACAGACATCTAAAAAAACACAGATAGTCTTTGTACACCCGTTTGCCCTTTGCATTACGATGGAAATGATGTAACCCCCGTCTACGTAGGAAATTCGGAATTGTATCCAATCGACCTATTAATCCATCCTCTCTACCTTGAACTCTTACTATGTGGATGTTTGCATTTACATTACCCACTAGTCTCCAATTTGTGTCAGCTCTATTGACACTCCATTATTTATCCCGTAAAAAACTTATTACATCTTGCAAGTCAGAATAATTTTTAATATGTCTGTAATTGCTTTGTTGTTCGTGCTCTAACCAAAATAAAGAGGAGTTATTCACTGAAGGATGATAATACATAACTTCTCGATCTTCTGTATAAATCTTACCTCCAAAACAAACACCTCCAAAAACAAAAGCAGTCACCATCAGAAGGGATCACCTATCCCCGATAACCAGACAGAATCGATTTGGTGTACTAGCAGACCCTAAGGGGATGACAGTGCTACAAAAACAGACAAAGAAAAAATGAATAACACTCAAACAATCATACAGTGGAATTGCAGAGGCATCAGGGCCAACAGGGAAGATTTGGAGCTGCTCTGCACCGAAGTCCGACCTGTAGCCCTATGCTTGCAAGAAATAAAAACAACAAACCATGACCACTTAAAAATGAAACAATACCATCATTACTCAAAAATTCCCGAAGAACATGTCCCTGCCGGAGGAGTAGCCATAATGGCCGAAAGAAACTTCCCTCAACAAGAGGTTTCCTTGGACACAACCCTCCAGGTAGTGGTTGTTCGAATAACAATAAACAAACCACTTACACTGTGCTCTGTCTACATACCACCAAGACAGAAAGTCACATATAATGATCTTTCAGCACTGATCTCTCAGCTGCCTCCTCCGTTTGTAATCATGGGTGACCTCAATGCTCATAACCAGATATGGGGGTCCCACAAAATAGATGTGAGAGGCAGAGCAATTGAAAGAATCATAGATCGGAAATCCCTCTGCTTGTTCAATACCAAAGTTCCAACATACCACCATCCTGGAAGTGGAACTTACTCGTCCATTGATTTAACACTCTGTCATCATTCCATCTTTGCAGAGTTTCAATGGACAGTACATGAGGACTTATGTTGAAGCGACCACTTTCCCATCCTCCTGCAGACAAGAAAAATGAAAATAGAGACAGGATCCCAGTGTGGAAGACACATAAAGCAGATTGGGATTGCTATCAAAACCTCTGTAAAGTGTCCTTCCTACCCTGGGAACTGGCATGCGAGAAAGAAGATCCAGTGCAATACTTCACAGAGACATTGCTAGAAGTAAGTGCGCTGTCTATACCAAAAACATCAAAACATCCCCCAAAAAAGTCTCAACCATGGTATGATGATGAATGCCAAAAGGCTAGAAAGGAGAGAAAGAGAGCACTGAGAAAGTTTAATAGTAACATCAGCGCTGAAAATATGCATGCATATTTACAAGCTCGTGCTAAAACAAAATTAAGATATAAGACTGCTAAACGAGAGTCCTTCTGAAACTTCATCAACTCTCTTTCCAGATCTACCCCAATGAGGAAAGTATGGAAAGTGGTGAAGAAGATGAATGGTCACTCTACCTCAACAGTCCACCAGTTGAAGGTCGGAAACGAAACAAAAGAAACCAAGGAGGAAATAGCAAACACCTTAGCTACATATTTCTCCAAAGTCTCCTCTGAGGAGAACTGTAGCAAAACTTTCCTCCGACACAAAAAGAAGAAGGAAAACACTGAACTTGACTTCACATCCACCAACAGGGAGATATACAACAGCATCTTCTCCCTTGAGGAGCTGAAACATGCCCTCCATCAGTCAAAGTCTTCTTCTCCTGGACCTGACACTGTTCACTATGACATGCTGAAAAAACTACCAGAAGAACAACTCAAACTACTACTAGAGTTGTACAACAACATATGGGTAAACAGAGATTATCCGAGCTCTTGGGCTGAAGATACTGTGGTCCCTATCCTGAAAAATGGGAAAACCAAGAGTGATCCCCAGAGCTACAGACCTATTGCTATGACTAGCTGCCTTTCCAAAACCATGGAAAGAATGGTCAACAACAGGCTGACTTGGTATCTGGAATCTAATGATCTCCTAAACACCTACCAGTCAGGTTTCCGCCAACTGACCACCTTGTTAGGCTAGAAAGCTACATAAGAGAAGGATTCGCCAACAAAGAACATGTGGTGGCTGTCTTTTTTGACCTCGAAAAGGCATACGACACGACATAGAAACATGGCATCTTACAAAATCTGCAGGAAATGGGACTGCCTGGCAGACTGCCCACATTCATTTCCAATTTCCTTGCCAACCGAACATTTAGCGTACGTCTTGGTACCAAACTGTCGCGGAGAGTCGACCAGGAAATGGGTGTTCCCCAAGGCTGTGTCCTCTCTGTGACATTGTTTGGTGTACAAATTAACAGCATTACAAAGTCCCTGCAGAAAGACCTTAACTGCTGTCTCTATGTGGATGACTTTGTCATATGCCACCGATCGAGACAAATGACAACTATAGAAAGAAAACTACAACAGGCAGTGAATCTCCTTGACAGATGGAGTACTGAAAATGGTTTCAAGTTTTCCACCACCAAACTACATGCGTTCACTTCTGTCGTAGAAGGGTGTGTGTGGAAAACCTGGCACTCTGCCTCAAGGACACTGAACTGCCTATAGGGGAGGAGGTGACGTTCTTCAAACCTCACATTGAATATTTGATGAGAAAATGCCTAAAGGCCATGAATCTCCTGAAAGTACTGTCCAACACAGAATGGGGTGCTGACCGAGAGATCCTGCTGACCCTGTACAAAGCATACATCCAGTCAAGGCTGGATTATGGTTCTTTGATATACCAGTCAGCAGGGAAATCCTACTTGGACAGACTAAACCCCATTCAAAACCAGGGCCTACGAATATGTCTTGGCGCTTTCAGAACATCACCAGCCAAAAGCCTACACGTGGAGGGCAATGTTCTACCTTTACATTTAAGGAGGGAAAAATTGTCCTTACAATATGCAATAAAGGTCAAAGCTGACAAGAGAAACCCAACACATGATACCATATTCCGCACACATAACAGCGAGTTGTTCCGGGTATATCCAAGGGTGGCCAAACCATTTTCTACCTCTGCTAAATCTGTGATCAGAGAAGCAGAGATACCCTTGAACATCATCAGAGAAATAAGACCACCCAAGAACCCACCATGGTCCCAGAGTAAACCTGTGGTCATCCTGGAACTATGCAATAACAAGAAGAACGAAACCAACCCCTCTGCTTTCAGGAATGAATATGGAGCCCTGAAAGACCAATACAGTGATCATTTCCCCATCTTCACTGATGGCTCTAAAGAAGGAAATAGAGTGGGTTATGCAGTACATACAGAGTATGGGGACCTGACCGGTGCCCTTCACGGCCAAGCCAGCATTTTAACTGCTGAAGCACATGCTCTGGCGCGTGCACTAGACTGGATCAAAGTATCAGGACACAGAAAGTTTATCATCTTCTCAGACTCAAAGTCCTGTTTACAAACTATCCTACAACATCAGCCTAACTATCCCATAATCAGAGATATCCAGCAAAGTCACACCAACCTGAAATCGGTTGGCAAAGAAGTGATTTTCTGGTGGCTACCTAGCCACATTGGAATGTCTGGTAATGAAAATGCAGACCAAGCAGCCAAGGGGGCCTTGGCCCTAGATCCTGAGGTTGCTAGAATCCCACACAAAGACTTACTGCCACTAAGCAAAACACATTTGCGGTCTAAGTGGCAAAGCGACTAGAACAAACAGAAGAACAATCTTCTACACTCTGTCCAACCCAAATTAGAAGAGAAAAGTGACAAAAGCAAAAGAGAGTGCCTGACAAGGTCAGAACAGGTGAAACTGGCCCATCTTAGGATGGGCCACACCAGGCTGACACATGAACACCTGTTGAAAGGTGAAGTTGCTCCTATTTGTCAACAGTGTAACACCAAACTAACGGTGGAGCACATCATATTGAAGTGTAAGAAGACGGATGATAGTCGCAAGCGGCATCTCCAAAACAGAACATCGATGAAGAACGTGTTTAACAACAACGGAAGTAAAAAGATCCTGCAATTCCTTCGAGAATGCCAACTGATAGATAAAATCTAAGAAAGGATCCAAGAGTCTGGGATCCAGGGGCCACCCTGTGCTCCCGACAGGGTCATCAAAGGCCGGGAATGTGGTGTCCTTTCTATGGGACATTGCACACTAAAGACCCCTTGCCACTCTTCGCAACGAGTAGGGTATTGCACCCGGTGGCGGGTTTCTCCTAAACCATATCATATATTCGGTCACCGCCCTTGTGGTGTAAAATAAGCTGAAAAGTATTACCTTGTGCAGTCTGGGAAGAACCCATAAGGGTTGGCCGGACGTTAAACTACTCCAACAAACAAACGTTCCTCCATTAAGTCTTTCAAGTAATGCACCTAAAGATATAGCTAGTCTATATTCGAAAACTTGGTTCTGATGTATTTTGTTAATAGCCTCTATTATCTCTTCAACTGCTTCTTTCATGTTCAGAGTTGAGAGTCTGACATTGAAAATTGATTGAACGCTTCCTAGGAGAACTAACCCGTTTGCTATTGACTTAAAGTTTTTAACATAAGTGTCGTGATACCACCAATAACTCCCTATAGTTGACGGCATTACTGTTGTTTCTATATCATACTGTTCTCTGATGCATGTAGGTGAAGAACAGATCACCTTTCCAGAATGTAAAGAAAAATTGCGAGGACGACGTGGCACGTTACACATTGGACAATTTATATTCTGATTCATTTTTCTTATTTTCTACTTAATGACTATATAAAATATTCACTTATGACCTAGCTAGTTATGTAAAAGCTGACTAAATATATTTTGTTTGAAGCTAACTATGTCTTACACTAACTATGAGCTAGGTGATTATATAAAAGCTGACTAAATATTTTTCTTTGAAGCTAGCTAACACAATATCTACAGCTGACCAAGTCGAAGAACAGTGCAGATGGTACGGTGTGCCCCTGGTCTTTCAGAGATGCGTTGTGCACCCCGCCCGAGTTGACCCGTTTCTCCAGCTGTTCCACGTAGTGGCGGGAGCCCAGATGGATCTTGGCCCTCCCCTGGTAGGTGGTGATGATGACCGAAATGTTGTGCGTCTTGTTGATCTGCTGGACGTAAGGCTTAATAGTCGGGATGCCCTGTTCCGCTTCACCTGAGGCACGTTCGTACTGCTGGATGATCGTTTTTGAGGCGTCGAGAAGGTTCTGGAAACCTTTCCTGGTCAGGTTGATCCGCCGTTCGTAGGCTCGCTGAGAGTACTGAATTATGGCGACCTGAAAAATATAAGCACAATTTTGTTTTGAGTTATATGTATAAATTTGCGATCTCTCTCTTTCTCTCATTCTATTTCTATTAACACGCTTATGTATTTAGCTCTGTACTTCTATTCACATTAAATAATTACGATGAAAGTTAACTGTAAATAAAGTACATGTTACCTGAAATAAAAATAATGTTTCTATAATTTAAAATCTTACTTACCCCTACGGGATCAGGTGGTCCATACACGTGGATGCAGGTGTTGTTGTTGCCGTTGAGGAAATACACCTTCTTAGTTTGCGTGATGTAACCGTCATTGTATTCGGCGTCCAAATCCAGTGGCCAGAACAGTCCGGTCAGGTTCAATATAGGAGAGAGGGGGGAGTCTTTATTCTGCTGCGCCTGTAGCTCCTTCAAGACAGCGTCAGCATACTGCTTGGCTAGTTCAATGTCCACTGCTACAGGTTTACCTTTCTTTGCACGAGGTTTCCGTTCACCAGCAGGCTTCCATTTTCTTGGCGGTGACTTGGAGGGTGGCGGCGTCGGCGTCGGCGACGGCGACGGTGGTGGCGGCGGTGTCGGCGGCGGTGACTGTGGCTGTGACAACATCAGTCAAAGGTTGAAGAGGCTCGGGATTCCACAGATCAGAAATATCGTTGTATTTTTCAAGAAGGCCGACATCAATAACGTTGACGTGCATGGACACGTCTTAGCCTACATCTGTCATATAGCCAGATTGAGTGTCCATGGACGAATCTGTCACGTACCCCCCAACTTCACCAACAACTTAACCGGCGTCTTCTCTCAATGGAAATACTCGGTACTGATCAAAGAATTCATCAATGACCGAATTCCCAGGAGGTGCCTGCTTTAGAAGTCCCCCCTGAGCGGAGGAAGCAGCAGAAGATGTTGAGGTCTTTGAACGAGCAGTCAAACTTCAAGCGTCCCATCATGAGAGTGTTGAGAAGACTCCATCCCATCAGTCTTTTATACAAAAGTTTACTATCAACGTCAATCAAACGTAGGACGGTTTTTCCAATTTTCACAAAGTTTTTGATGAGCGTCGTCCGTTATTTTATTCGTATTTTGTTTTGTTCCTGATAAGCAGATATCACTGAGTACATGGTTCCATTAGTGACGCGACGCAAGAGTCTGACACGTGCACACCATAACAATTATTCAAAAATTTACATGTATCGGTTTCATTGGAGATACGAATTGTGGTCGTTAACAAAAATGATAATATACGCTCTCAGAGACCCTCTGAGATTCATTTCTAGACTTGTCGCCAATCGCACCAGTCTCACCATGTACATGATCGCACAACCCTCGGTTCAACACCGTGAACCGCTGGCACCCCGCATTGGGAGACCATCTCATTTTCGAAATGAGGTGGTCAATGTGTAATGGTTCTATATTTTCTAGGATAAGCTTCAACTAATAATATTCAACCAAAGGCAGAGATTTGTCTGAGATCCAGTTTTATTTAACCAAGGTTCACTATAACAAATCTCTTCAAACCAACAAGATAGCCTGACCTGACTCACCAGAGTAGGTGAAGATGGTAAAACACACTCAGGGTTTTGCTAAAAGAATGTCATAACCATAGAGGTGTTTTACAGGTGTTGTAAAGTAATGCCACTTTGTGGCTTAAAGTACAAAACTTAGGTATGAAATAACATTACATGATCATACAGTATAACAAGTTACACATTTTGATGCGAAAATGAAGATACCACATGTCATATTTAGAATAATATTAACGAAACACACCCATAATAGATGTGAAAAACACTCAAAATGAGTTTCTCCCAAATAACACCAGGGGGAGTCGGTCGCAACACAGTTTTGCACCAAATTTAGAGTAACTAGCAACAACAATACCTAAATAGAAGTACAAACATTTAGATACACATAGGTGGCATAGTTTGGCATAATAAACATGTGTATTAATGCCACAGAAATAGTCTAAAAAGCACTCCAACACCTGCCACATGGCACAGTTTGAATGTGAGTGGGAATTGCATTCCCCAAAACAAGTGTGAGTGTGAGTCACTTTTCACAAAGTGAATGTGAATGTGAATTGCACTCACAGAAGTGAAAGTGAATGCAAGTCACTTTTCACAAAGTGAATGTGAATGTGAATTGCGCTCACAGAAGTGAAAGTGAATGCAAGTCACACTCACCAAAGTGAATGTGAATGTGAATTGCACTCACAGAATGAATGTGAAATGTGATTACTCAAAACTATGTCTATTACACTTCTCCCCTCCCAGAGAAAGATTTTAGCTGGGGAGGCGAAAATCATATGATTAACACAGTGAAACAAAGTTCAGTAACATACATAATTACCACTGAAAATACAAAATAAGTGAATGACATGGTATGACATAAGCAATATATGATAACAAAAACATAGAAAAATGATAACAGAACGACACAGAACATGTTATGTCACAATAATGATATTACACAATATATTATCTGGTCATCTGGTCCATAGTAGTGGAATCCAATCCTTTAGGGGAGTGGCCTCTGCCATCCTTTCCTCCGATGTGAATCCTGTCCTGCAGCGGAGTGGCCTCTGCCATCCTTTCCTCCAATGCGGCATCCCGTCCTGAAGCGGAGTGGCCTCTGCCATCCATTCCTCCAATGCAGCATCCCGTCCTGAAGTGGAGTGGCCTCTGCCATCCTTTTCTCCATTGTGACATCCCATCCTGAAGCGAAGTTGCCATGTCATTGTCAGACACAGCATATTATGCTTTTGGTGAGCAATGTTGCCAGGATCTTTTTTTTTTTTTTTCCTTATCCAATCAAGTCAATCTTAATCCTATTTCCAGATCTCAGAAACAACTTAATCTGATTTCCTCATGTATTCTCCTTGCACTTTGTACAGCAAAACCAAATATCAATCTATCACATTCAACTTTTTCTCAAGTCAGTCATTTATCCAACAAAATCAGTTATTCATAGCCTCGTATTCATTTTTTTTATGGCATTCACTCATATATTCTCAGTGCATTCAGGCTTTCCTTCACCTTTTATTCAGGTAGATCTACCACAGTTCATATTTCATTCATACTTTACTGCACAGCATTTATTCTGGCCAAAATTGCCCTTGAAATATCTTGTGTATTTCCTAGCCTCCCATCATACTGCACAGTACGTGTTCAGATATCAAACTTTAGATACCACGCCTCCATAGCGGACACTACTGGAGTGAATAGGCCTACTTTAAAAACTTTCACAAAGTATCATGAGTTGAAATCCAGCCTCAGAATCAACACATGAGGCAAATCTGACATCATTCATTCCATACTTAGGCTTAATTTCTTAACTCCTAATTCCTAAATCTAACAGGAGGTCTTATGATTCTGGTCCGAGTTCTCACAACTTTTGGTGTCACTATTTTCTGTTCACCCTCGGGCTCTTTATCATTTCCAGTCACTTTTTTAGGTCTTCCCCTTTTCTTTTTAGGTACCTTCTTCAGCTTTTTCTGTACCCGGTCTAGGCCTCCTCCGGCAACAACCTGTGGAGTTTGCTGTAGTCTTTCCACATTGCGCACTCCATGTTTACCTCCAAGTGGCACTAGTTGATCAACATGCCACTTTATTTCTCTCCCTGCACTATCCCGGATTCGATATGTCATCTTCCCGTCATATTCTCCTAGGCCTTTTATGTGTGCATTGGGCACATAGTATCTCATTACCAAAGCCCCAGGCTGATAGACCCTTGCACATAAACCGGTGTCATAATACCTTTTCTGGTAAATAGCAGCCTTTCCAAGACTTTGCCGTGCATACTCATGCGCTTTGTGAAGATTGCGTCTTATCCCCTCAACATACACATGTTCACAGGGTATATCCACTGAATTTGGCTGTACTCCATACACCATGTCTGGAGCCATAACCTTCTCCTGTCCATGTAACATGACATCTGGGCTCATGTGTGTACTGGCATGTTCAGTTCCTCTGTAGGCACTGGCTATGAACTCTGCCATGTCATCCCAGTTTGTTCTATTTTCATCCATGAAAGCTTTCAGGGAATTGACCAAGGTAGAGTTGAATTTCTCCACCATTCCATCGCTTTGAGGTCTGTATGGGTTTGTGTGTGTTTTTTCAATGCCAAGCCGTCGGCATAATTCAGACCACAATTTCGATTCGAAGTTCGGTCCCTGATCAGTATGGATGATACGGGGTGTTCCCCATATGAGTATCCATCTTTTCAGTAAGGCCTCAGCACATGTAGCCGCAGTCTGGTCTGGTATTGGTAATACAACTACCCATTTCGAAAAGTAGTCCTGGATCACCATTAGATAGCGATTTCCACGGTCCGTGGTCTGTAGCCCTCCAAGTATATCAATGGCAATCCTGCCAAAGCAGACTCCAGTCAGCTCCTGGTTTAAAGGTGACTTTCCCTGTGGAGGTTTGCTTTTTGTTCTCTGACAAGTCTCACATTCGGCCATCCAACGATCTAAATCTCGCCGCTGACCAGGCCAATAGCACCTTCTTCTAATACTAAACATGGTCTTCATTCGCCCAAAGTGGCCACCTGTGGGATGGAGATGAATAAGCTCGAATAGCTTAAATCTCAGACTCATCGGCATCACTGGAACCAACTTTTTGCTTAATGTGCCCTTGTTCTGTCTTCTCACACACAGGATACCCTCTTTCACCTCCAAGTCTTCCCATTGGGAACATAACATCCTGAATTCTTTTGACTCTGCAGAGATATCTGGTCTCTCTGGTGCCTCTTTCCCTTCTTTCTTGAGTTTAACCAAGCGACTGATATCCCTATCCAACTGCTGTTCTTTCAACACCACTGAAATACTGGTAGCTTCTAGATCATTGTTGCAGACTACTTCAGCTATGACCGCTTGGTGCATTCCACAGTCTTCACACTCAGTTCGATTGCATTTGGCAAGAGGTTTCCTGGATAACGCATCAGCATTAGAGTGTTTCCTTCCTGCCCTGTGTTCAATGGTTTCTGCTGTTATCCCGAACTCAGAGAGGATAGAGATCCACCTTGCCAGCATCCCATTTGCATCCTTGAAATTCATCAGCCACTTGAGTGAAGCATGGTCAGTCCTCACAATGAAGTCTGTTCCCCAAAGATAGTTGCTAAATTTCTTAGCATTCACCACTATAGCTAACAACTCTCTATGGGTGGCACAGTAGTTGCGCTGGGACTTGTTCATGCCATTGCTCGAGTATGCTATAACAACCTCATTTCCATTCTGCATTTGTGAAAACACTGCTGAAATTGATTCACCACTAGCATCTGTATCTAGGATGTATTGACCCGTGTCAGTTGGAAAACCCAGGACTGGTGGTGTCACGAGGGACTCTTTCAACCTTTCAAAAGCAACTTGGCATGCCTCATTCCAGTAGAATTTTGGCTTGTTGCCTCGCAACATGTCTGTGAGAGCGACTGCAATTCCTGAGAAATCCTTCACATATTGCCTGTAATATCCAGCTAGACCAATGAAACCCCTCACTTGTTTGATGGTCTCTGGCACTGGCCAGTTTTGTACAGCCTCCGTCTTTTCAGGATCAGTTGCTATGCCATCCTTGCTGACTATCCTCCCCAGGAATTTCACTGATTTCTGGAACAGTTTGCACTTGGACGGCTTGAGTCTTAGAGAATACTCGCGAATTCTTTCTAACACAGCGCATAGATTATCCTCACATTGACTCAATGTTTTTCCAAACACAATTATATCGTCTAGATATACCAAGCACTTGGTCCATCTCAATTCACCCAGCATTTCTTCCATCATACGTTGAAAGGTAGCTGGCGCATTGCAGAGGCCAAAAGGCATGACCTTGAACTAGAATAACCCCAACTGAGTAGCAAAAGCAGTCATGGATTTTGATTTGTCGTCCATGGCGATTTGCCAATACCCGGACTGCAAGTCTAGCGTGCAAAAGTATTCATTGCCGCCCAAGGCATCCAGACAATCATCAATCCGTGGGATGGGAAATGCATCTTTCTCTGTGATGTCATTAAGTTTCCTAAAGTCAACACAGAATCGAATACTCCCATCTTTCTTTCTAGCCAGGACCACTGGAGAACTCCAGCTGGAGTGTGATGGTTCAATAACATTGTTCTTCCACATGTCTCTGACTGCTTCCTCTATGATGGATCTTCTTCCAGGTGCAACACGTCTCAATGTACATCGTACCGGTCCTGGTTTGAGTAGTTTGATCATGTGTTTGACCTTCTCAGTCAGACCTGTTTTTGCCTCTCCTGGTGGAACAAACAAATCAACAAATTTGTTCAGTTTCTCTCTACTTTTTCCATGTGTGAAAGTAGGAGACTCGGCTTCTTCCAGTAACTTCTCCATGAATTCAGGCCAACTGTTCTCTTCCTTATCTTCTAAATTTTTCAACATATGTACAAAGTAGGTTGAAACCTCTTCCTCAATTTCCATGTTTTCAAGGTCCAGGTAGTTCGCGTCATGTACATACGCAACTTGCATTTCCTTATTCAAGGGGACTGATCTCCCTGTCATATTTATAACAGGAATCAGACTTTTCTGTTTCTCAGAAGAGACTAAAGCCGGTAGTGCTAACACCCCCAACTCAATCTCATAGTCAGGTAGAAGTAACGTGTCTCCTTTTTGATTTGTCTCCCACCCAACTTCTACCCATGTCATGCTGTAAGGCCTTAACCTTATGTTTCGTTCCATCACTGCAATGCCTGAGTAGTCCTTGAAACTACAGGGGTATTGTACACCCTGAAGTCTGTAATGACCAGATCCTTGATCTAGGCAACCATTGAAAACCTGTCCAAAATCAGCGCCTATGATTCCCTCATGGCTATTAAGTTAAATTACCAAAAATGGCCACTTAAAATCTTTAGCACCAATTTGGAATGACAGCATCACCTTCCCGTAAACTTTCATTGCCTGGCTGTTAGCCGCATTCACCCTTATCGCTGAGGCTAGCAATTTAGGTGGATGTTCAAGTCATTCATAGACAGAGATATCTAAAGCACAGCATGTCGCGCCTGAGTCTATTAGAAAGTCTGCCTCCCTACCAGCCAAACCCACAGGAAGGTACCACTGTAGATCATTATCTACTCTAACTGAATGCACTTCAGCATAGCCTATGCTCTCCCATAGTTCCCATAACTTTTCTATAGTATGAGGACCAGGCTCATCTGCTGCTTCTGGGGCGGTGATTGCTACCCGTATCCGTTCCGCATTGACATTCCCTGGACACAAAGCTTCCTCCAGCACTTGTTCCAAGGAATGGCAGATTTCACCTTCACGATCACTAGTTTCTCCAACCAGTAACTTAGTGGAGCAGTGCACAGTGGTACTGGTGTCTGTCTTCTCTCCTTCTATCAACTTAAAGGTTTCTCTATCATTGTCCGGTTCACTTTCCATGTCCTGCATCTCTTCTTCATTGTTCTCTATTTCCTGGGCTGCCACTGTACCTCTCAGCACAGCCCTTCTGGGTTTTCCTGTAACTCATGTATTACCCTTGGTGAACTGACAGACAACTTTTTGTTCTCCTTCTCTTTGCGGTATTCGTCTTTCTTTCTTGCCAATACAGGACAATTCCTTGAAAAGTGTCCCACCTCTTCACAAAACCAGCACTTTGCAGTTTTTTCATCCACCGGAGTACAACTCCTCTGATAAGCCCATAACTCCTCTGATATCCCACCTTCAACTGGTTCAACCGACTCTTCAAGCTCTGACACTTGATCTTTACGGGCTCGAGACCAGTTATTCCTGGAACGAAATGAACTGGAGTTGGTTTCCCTGGCTAGTTCAGTCATATTTTTCTTTTCAGAGCCTAGGATATGTCGGCAGTTCTCTTCCTGACCAAGATAATCCAACAGATCTTTAAAAGATTTTGGTTTTCTCAAATAGATGTGCCTTGCCATCTCCTTATCACGTAGGCCAATCAGTATTGTCCTAATAAGGTCGCTAATGTCCCTTGCAGTCTTCAAACCAGGTCTGGCCCAGGTAAAAAGAGCAAAAACATTATGGGCAAACATCGTGGCAGATTCCCCAAATTTCTGAATGCGTTTTGAGAAAGCCATCTCCCTAGCTTCAGGGGTTCCCCCATTAAACGCCCGAGCCAACATATTGACAAGCTCGTCATATGTTTGCGTTTCTATATCAAAGCTGATCACCACTGTGGCTGATGGCCCTTTCTGTGCTGCTAACAGCTGTCTCTTTCTATCTTCTCCTCCCCATCCATTGGCATCAGCCACATTTTCAAACTTGAGAAGATAAGTAAGAAAATCTCCGCCATCAAACACAGGAGCGGGCACAGGTTTGGGTTCTCTTCCCCAAGTTTTGCGCCTAACCCCATCATCCAGCAGTTTCAATTCCCCAACAGAATCATCAATCTCCTGCATATAAACACATGCAGATCGCCGTCGCCTTGAATCAACATTGGCTTCATCATTGTAAAGAGTTGAGGATCGTGGGGCATGAAACTGTTGCTCCTTATTCCAAGGACTTTCCCCATTTCTGTTTTTTCCACCATTAAAGCTTCCTCTGTGGCCACCTCTTCTGCTCTCATAGCGTGGTAGTCATCCACGACCTCTCCCATATCCAAAAGAACTATCACTGTCAGGGTGCTGATAGTTGTTGCCAGAATGTTGTACCTGCTTAACCACTGGAGTAGATCGGCCCCTCCCAGATGGGAACAAACCAGTATCCACCTCTGCCCACGCAGAAGTTTGTCGGACATCAAAGCTGTCTTTTGGAACATTTTTGTTCTGTGACTGCTGTGTTGCTGTCACGAGATCTACATGTTCTTTGGCCATAGATCGTTTTTCTTCTCTCACTTTTTCCATCTCCGACAGCAAACGAGCCATCTCTGCAGCTTGGTTTTCATTTCTGGTCTGCAGATCTTTAATCCTCTGATCAAGTAAGTCCTTACTATGATCATCCTTTTCCTGATTTTGAGGTTCTTGAACATCGTTCACCTCTATTATTCCCCCAGCAGTCTCAGTCAAATTCATGTCTGACTGATTCTCGGTTGCATGGATTTGTACACCATCCTGGTATCTGTCCTCACATGGTCTGGTGTCAGACAAGACAGGGACAGTCACTTGTTTACCAGTTATAGCACCAACCACAGTCTTTGTACCAATCATTTCAGGAAGATCAGAACCCCTTTTCCGGCGGACAGTGACAAATTCATCTGATCTAATCTCATCAGGATCTTGGTCTTCGTCCTCTTGTAGCTCAATACCGGCATGACCTTGGTTGGTATCATCCACTTGGTATTGATATGAGTCTACAAAGTTATCCTGATCAGGCTCACTCTCCCTTCCTGTCTCCGTACGGCCTGCAAGCCTACTGAGAAAGCTAGCAAAACTGTCCATTACTCCCTTCCGTGACTTGTCCAACCAGTCCATGGTATATCAAAATCTAGGAGAACTTTCACAATAAAGGAAATTCCTTCTACACAGCTAGGAGAAAAAGGCAATTTTTTTTTTTTTTTTTTTTAAACCCTTCCTTCCCTCCTTTTTTTTTTTTTTTTTTTTTTGAGGCAAAGAAATTGCTAGAAGACCACTACTGGAAACCAAGACATATCAAACCAACCTGTACTTTTTTGTAAGGCATTTCTGTCTCTCATACTCTTTTTTTTTCAGGCCAGTCTTTACAAAAAATAAAACAAAACCAGGAATCTCCTATTTCTGTCAACCCTTTTCCATGGTAGAATGAATTAAAAGTATCCTCTCATCCTAGAACTGGTCACGGCACCACTGTAATGGTTCTATATTTTCTAGGATAAGCTTCAACTAATAATATTCAACCAAAGGCAGAAATTTGTCTGAGATCCAGTTTTATTTAACCAAGGTTCACTATAACAAATCTCTTCAAACCAACAAGATAGCCTGACCTGACTCACCAGAGTAGGTGAAGATGGTAAAACACACTCAGGGTTTTGCTAAAAGAATGTCATAACCATAGAGGTGTTTTACAGGTGTTGTAAAGTAATGCCACTTTGTGGCTTAAAGTACAAAACTTAGGTATGAAATAACATTACATGATCATACAGTATAACAAGTTACACATTTTGATGCGAAAATGAAGATACCACATGTCATATTTAGAATAATATTAACGAAACACACCCATAATAGATGTGAAAAACACTCAAAATGAGTTTCTCCCAAATAACACCAGGGGGAGTCGGTCGCAACACAGTTTTGCACCAAATTTAGAGTAACTAGCAACAACAATACCTAAATAGAAGTACAAACATTTAGATACACATAGGTGGCATAGTTTGGCATAATAAACATGTGTATTAATGCCACAGAAATAGTCTAAAAAGCACTCCAACACCTGCCACATGGCACAGTTTGAATGTGAGTGGGAATTGCATTCCCCAAAACAAGTGTGAGTGTGAGTCACTTTTCACAAAGTGAATGTGAATGTGAATTGCACTCACAGAAGTGAAAGTGAATGCAAGTCACTTTTCACAAAGTGAATGTGAATGTGAATTGCACTCACAGAAGTGAAAGTGAATGCAAGTCACTTTTCACAAAGTGAATGTGAATGTGAATTGCACTCACAGAAGTGAAAGTGAATGCAAGTCACACTCACCAAAGTGAATGTGAATGTGAATTGCACTCACAGAATGAATGTGAAATGTGATTCACATTACTCAAAACTATGTCAGGCATCTATGGAGAGTATCATTGGGTGAAATACATCTGTCCGAGAGACGGAATGTATCAAATTGAGAGTGAAATTCATCCAAACATTTTATTTCAAAATTGCAAACTTCTGAAAAACATTCAGTTGACACAACAACCAAATCTAATGCTCAAAGATATGATCAGCAAGAAACCTTGTGTTGTCGGTTTACCCACAACACAAGCCATCTTGAGTCACATTTTTGCGCGACACTCTGTTTAGGAAACAGTTCAGAGACGTTTTTGGTGTAAATCAGAAGCGGATCCTGATGGGAAACCTTCTATATTTCTGCACGCTGACATTGTTATTCCCCTTATCAACGCAACTGTCCGATACCCTGACAAAATAGTCAACACCCTTGACAACAACAAATTCTTCTATGAAAAGGAGTTCGATACAGAAATAGGACATGGTCAGGAGGGGTGTGACCATATTGTCAGGGTTGTCGGAAGGAACGGTGAAGAGGGATCAAGTCTCGTGACGGCTTATTCTATTCCTAGATTTACTCCTACTCCCACTCCTCAATATTAAAAAGCAATAAAGACCCTTTTATGCTCCTCCAGACTATTCGGTTTTCTACCAAAAGGTAGAAAACCACCCTTCAACCAACCTCTTTCATTCTCACACTTATAACGTAAAGACGTCCGTTTATTTACTATACAGGACTATAAATCATGTCATTATTTATGTTGCCATTGAAACAAAACGTTTACGTAGTGTGATAAATTAGACGCAAGTTAGGTTTATCTACTGTGACATACGAGCTGATAATCAAGTTGATACTTTCAAGCTTGTAATTCTAACCGTACGTTAACGGTTACAACCACTTAACGCCATTAATCAAAATATAAAACACAATTGCCTCAAACGGCGTTCAACGCTTTTCTTGAAAAGAGAAAAGAGGGTGCATAAAATTGCACCCCTTTTCTCTTTCAAGAAAAAACAAATGCGCTCCGCTCCACTCGCGGGTGATCTGCGTGGTGGGTGCGGTTCGGCGGTCGGTGCATTTTGGGTGGGAGGGTGCATTTTTGTACCCGACGTCCAGGGGCTGTCCCATAACAAAGACAGTTCAATTAAAAACCAAAACGTATGGGGACCGTTTATGGTTCGGTTTCAATAATTTGTTATTCTTTTGTTTTGTGAAAGAGAAAAACCCATGTTATCACAGTTTCCACTTTTAATTTGGTATTCTTTTGTTTCGTTCCACATAAAATATTGTTATGATGCCATCTCTTTTCATTTGTCATTATTTTATTTCGTTCCACATAAAATGATGTTATGATGCCATCTCTTTTCATTTGTCATTATTTTATTTTGTTAAAGGAAAAACACTCTTATGTTTTCGAAACCAAACAAAAGGGATTGTTTTTCATTAAAAGTGACATTCAGTACATTAACCTTCGACCGGGTAAGACGTGTTATAGATTCATTAAATAGAAAAAATGGAAAGTGTAAAGGAAATTGCATTTGACTCAAGATTACAAGGACCTTTCACATGTCTTATCGCCGGACCTTCAGGATGTGGTAAAACTCAATTAGTGTTTGAGAAAAGGCGAAAGCTCTAATAAATCCACCAGTCGATGAGATTATATATTGCTATGGACAATGGCAAGACGTTTTCAAGAAGTATCAAGGAAAAGTGAAATTCAACGAAGGTCTGCTTTCAAGAGAAGAACATTTAGATGAAAAAAAAGAGTTATCTAAACATTCTCTACTTATAATAGACGATCTGTTAGATAAAGAAGATGCGCCTCTTATAAGAGATCTATTCATAAAAGGTTCTCACCATAGAAATATGAGTGTTATATTCATAACGCAAAATTTATTTCTTCCTAATAAGGATTTCAGAACACTTAGTCTGAACTCTCATTACATGATAATTTTCAAAAATTCAAGAGATATGAGTCAAATTCACTCTTTATCACGTCAAGTGTTTCCAACTCATCCTCGTTTTCTTACTAACGTATATAACGAAGAAACATCGGAGAGACACTCATATCTATTGCTGGAGTTCAAGCAGACAACACCCAACACGCTAAGAGTGTGTAACAGCATGCCTACACCTCTCAAGACAACTGTATTCATTCCTACTACACGGAAACAATGAAGTCTAAACAACTCGCGCTCATAAAGAAACACCTTCCTCTATTGAGACATCTCTCTAAATGCGCTGGTAAGGAGTGTAAACTTATAATGATGGGAATGTCTAATGAGGTGATAAGGTTGATAGCACAAATAGGTGTGAATATTATGAATAAAAACTTGCACATCTCCAATAAACAAGCAGTCGGACGTCTATTGAGGTACAAGAAACAACTCAAAGGTCTTACCAAGCCTTCAACTACAGTAGGACACAAACGTAAGATTCTTGAACAAGAAGGTGGTTTTATTGGTACTCTATTGGGATTAGCTGTTCCACTCATATCCAGTCTTATCGGAGGCCTTACAAGACATCATTAGGTGAAAATGACAAGGTACAAACGAATGCTGCTCGTTCATTCAGATGTGTTGCAAAGTTCTAACAAAGTGGAAATGGAGAGTTCAGCTGTTTCTGGCAAAGTTGATTCTCCGCCTCGTGCCAAACAAAGTGACAGGGATTCCTTTTTCGAAAGGTCAATGGTAAAAGAAAAACTTGAACCTACAGCGTCTACCGTGGAGGTGTTAGCTCGTTTACAAAAAGAAATGGGTCGTGTATTGAACGATCCAACGATGAGCAGAAAAGAGAAACTAGCCACATACAATGACCTCATGACTAGGTCCTCCATCCTTTCCTCTAAAGCTAAAAGTATGTTGTTTTCAACATCACACCTTTCACGTTCTCCTTCACCCTCTCCTCCACCTTCCTCGACTATTATGAAACCTAAAAGGGTTTCTTCAAAACCGAGAGGATAACTTATGCCGAAGGTACTACCACATAAGATGGAAAAAGCACTAGAAAAAGTTCCGGGTTCTTACCATAACTCTGTGCGTAATCTCTACAAGACCTTGGCCAAATCACGAAAACAGTTTACAAAGGACGGCCGTCTCATTCTAGGAGACACACCTATAGATGAAACTCATTTGATGAACCTTCTTTCGAGTGCAGTGCGACCGACTACTAAGAAGCGAGCCAGCTTACCGGGTCAGAAACAATTTGTCCAGATTGTTAAGAAGCTAAATCCGAAAATGAAATATATAAGGAACTACAAGAAGGTTTCTAACAGTGAAGAGGAGCATGAAGAGGCGGAAACACCTAGGCGGAAAGAGAAGACTCCTCAACAAGAAGGTCACGGTAGAAGTAAGAGACATCGACACTTTACACCATTTGTAAAATGGTCTACAAGGCTCTGAAGAAAGATGTGATTAAGCACTTCACTGATCCTAAACAGCCAGCAAGCTTCACAAGTGCATCCAAAATAAAGAAACACTATTTCAAAAACACTGACATCAAGCATATTGAAGATGCACTTGAATCTGTGGATGCTTATACTAAGCACAAACCATTCAAGAGACGCTTTCCTAGGCGTAAAACACAGACTTTTGGAATAGATAAACAATGGCAAATGGACTTGATAGATATGCAACAGCTCAAAAGGTATAATAAAGGTAATTCATATATAATGGTTGCCATAGATGTCTTCTCCAGATTTGGATTTGCACAAGCTATAAAGAGTAAAAAAGCCACAGATGTTACGGAAGCTTTCAAAGTTATGACAGTTAAAAGATGTCCTAAATACCTTCAAACAGATAAAGGTAAAGAGTTCCCGAACAAAACTTTTCAGGATTACTTGAAAGAGACAGGTGTATCTTTTTTCACTGGAGAAAATGATGACATAAAATGCTCTATAGCAGAAAGGTTCAACGGCACCTAACAACAGAAAATGTTGCAATACTTCACTCACATGAAAACATACACATACATAGATGTACTTCAAGATCTAGTGCATTCTTACAACCACACCTTTCATTCTACCATAGGAGGCTGACCAGTCGACGTTAATATAGATAACGCCGACCGATTGTTCTTTCATTTGTACGTTAAAGATTTGAAGAAGAAAAGGAAACCTTTAATGAAAAGTGGTGATAGAGCACGAATTCTAAGAAAAAAGAAAACCTTTAATAAAGAAATATTCACTGTAAAGAACCCAAACTATATTAAAGGGTATGGAATCGAAGATGCCCTTCAAAAAGGAATAAAGGGGTGGTTTTATCCTGAAGAGGTTCAGAAGGTGAAAGTTACTCCGAGGAAGCAGTACACTGTTGAGAGCATCCTTAAATATAGAGGAAAAGGTACTAAAAGAGAAGCACTCATTAAGTGGAAAGGGTACGGAGACAAATTCAACAGTTGGGAACCAGTCAAAGACATACAAAAATGGATGCAACCTGCAATCTCCCTAGTAATTCCTCTACTAAGACCTTTCCAGACAACACTCTGAGCACTTACAGAGTTCTTTTACAGAAGTATATGGTACTACCAGCTGACACAGACTGTGCATTATCTGAAATAACGCTTCCAGTAAAATGGTACAATGTGCGGAAATCAACTTTCTACCTTCTCAGCGCAGAAGCACCGATAGAAAAGAAGAAACAGAACACCGCACCAACTGAGGCAAGAACTTCCCGCGGTTCCGATGAAGATCCTTCTTCTCCTGGTACTTCCACAACTACACCTGGAACTGCAGCTGCTTCAATTGAAACACCGACCCTACCAGACCCTGACGAGTCTTCTGGAGGGTTTATTTCAGATGCAGTGTCAGCTGTAAGGACAGTTAGTGAGAGTATATCTCCATATACTGCTTCAAACTCTCTCCGACACCAAGTTCTCACACTTCCGACGGACCTACGCCTCCTAAGAAACCTAGAGAAGGAATTACTCCATTGCAATCACCTCCGACAAGGCGCGTTGAAGCTATCACTCGACTAAAGCGTAAAATATAGAGCAGTAGGAAAAAATGTGACAGAGAACCGTTCCTAACAGACATGTTTAATACTGATTTGGTGACCCACATGCATGAAACACCCCCTAAAACAAAGCTAGAAGTTGAAATGGAGGGAGCTGAAAAAGAAGAAAGCAATGACAATGACGATGAACCAGAGCCCTCAGAAGTATTCGAAGAAGCTGATGCTGATGACCCAAAAAAGCTTCCTCCCACATTGAGTTACATCGATTCATTAGCAAGGAAGCACTTTCCAGGAAAACGGTCTTACGCTCGTTTCTCAATGGAAAGTGGACGAGTGGAAACCAACAAAACTCATCAAACTCCTGAATAAAATAATGAAGAAAAATATACCAAAAGTGATCAAGAAAATGAAAGAAGAAAAGGGAAAAAATAAAGGAAACGGTCCAGATGAAATTTTCTCTTATAACGAATTCACAATGAAAACGCTTATTGCACTGCCTTCCAACACAATGCTCGTCATACCAGAAAACCTTTCTTATCAACTTGGTTTCGAAGGAAAAATATACATGGGTAGGCGCACACGAGCAAAACAAATAACAGATGTCAACTTCAGAAACCATACAGTCTATGTCTACTCTGGCATTATTCACAATGGGGTGGTAGGAGATACTGAAGCACCACTTCTTCGATGTATGGCAGTAAACAACTACTCTCAAAAAACAATGGACACAATAAACTTTCCCAATTTGATTTTCCATCCTCTGTGAATAACACATTTCAAAGAGATCGGAGTGTACTTACGAGACAGTGCAGGCGAACCTATACCATTTGAGCATGGGGAAGTGTCGGTAGTACTGACCTTTAGAGCTCTCTCCCATCCCTATAGTACATTAGTGTAAGGAAGACATTGGAAAAAACGTGCCACCCTTGTACTCACCACCAAGAGGTGAATACGGACAATATTATAAACGCTCGCAATTTGGAAGTGGACAATTACCTGCTTTCGGTGGAGCTACAAGACAATGTGGCCACGGAATATTCGGAAGTATAATGAGATCGGCTCTTCCCATGATAAAGAAGCTCGGTGCGTCAGCATTTAAAGCAACGGTCCCCACCATCGTCAAAACAGGAAAAGGAGTTTTTGACGTTGTGGTGGCAGGGAAAAACCTTTAAGAAGAGCATCGTAAAAAGGTCAAAGAGTGCAGGAAGTGCATTAATGGACACAGCCTTCAGTGCAGCCAGAAGGTACTTAAACACTGACGACGATGGACCTCCAGCCAAACGTCGCCGAGCAACTCAAGGTGCAAGACGTGGTAACGGAAAGAAGAAGAGTGTAGGTAGACGTAAGTCTACCCTTTTCTAAAGGTGTCGAAATGAGTCTCATTCACCCCTGTGCTGCAACTTGTGCCGTAGGTGAATTGGATTTACACGCGCTACCTATATCACAGAAAGACATTTTCCGAAGTCAATTCATCAAAAAAACAACAAACAACGCTCTCACTGACACCACAACTTGTTTTGACTTCACTTTTGAACCGAGCAATCTTTACACAGACCTCAGCAAAGCTGAACTCTACCTAGAGTATTTGGTCCAAGGAAACGACGAAGCCGCCTTAACCATGGCACACAATGCAGCTCCAGTCAACAACTTATTTCATTCACTTTTCAGCATCGTGCAGCTTCTCATCAACGGTGAGAAGGTAACTTCCAACAATGAAGAGTACTCCTACAAGTCCTATCTCATCGACCTCTTGACGACGGAGGATGGCGCCAGAAAGTGTCGCCTCCAAGGTTGCCAGAACTGGTTCAAGGACACCCCGGAAAAAATGGACACCAGAGGTGCAGCCAACGCAGGTTGGAACTCACGACGATTAGTCCATGTCGGAGGAGTTAAGTCTATGGTGGCAAGACCACACCTCAATTTTTTTACTCAGTGTAAACTCCTACCCTCTCACTGAGAGATCAAACTCGTGTTCGAACGTCAGCCCGCCAGCTGCTACATGCACATGGCCACTAACGAGAGTTACAAAGTCGTCATCAAGAAGGCTGAAATGACCATGCGCCAAGTTCACGTCAGGGATGAGGTGGTGGAGGTACACAATAAAAGTGTACGCGACCCCAAGATGGGACCATTCAACTACCTGATCACCAGGAGCAAGGTCACAAAGCACACCCTCACGCAAGGCTCATCGGAGTACACGTGGACCGTGCTCGACACAATGCAGATCCCCACGGGGGTGATTATTGGCTTCGTCAAACAGTCTGCCAGCTCAGGGAGCAAGACGGAGAACCCGTTCAACTTCAAGCACTACGACGTAACAGAAGTAGCCTTGCAGTTTGACGATCAGAAGTTCCACGTGAAGACAGACTTTGAGAACAGAAACGTTAGCAGAGCGTACAGTTAACTCTTCGAGGAGACTGGACTCTTAGCTTCGGGTCACGACTGTGGCATTCAGATACATCATTTTAAGAACGGGTACACGTTGTTTGCTTTCGACCTGACCCCCGACCGAACTCCGGAGGACGCCCGCATCAAAATGCTGCGACAGGGAAAGCTGTCGGTGTCCCTGAAGTTTGCTGAAGCGCTGGGCCACGTGGTTTCAGTAATTATGCTGAGCACTTACTACAGCTTGATCCAGCTAACAGCCGACAGATTGCTGGTCACTGTCTACGCCATGGTGTAGAAGATGGTTCTCAAAACCTCAGAACTGAACAAAATTCTACGTAACCATCCCCACACAAATAGATATTTCCTTGGAACTTTTCCCTCTGATAGAATACCAAAAAAACCACGACCCTTCACTTGTTTCATTAGCAACACAGATCCTCACAATAAACCAGGGGAACATTGGGTAGCATTTTGGGTATCACCACAAGGGAAAACTTTCTATTTTGACTCATTCGGGTTACCACCAATAGCTATAAAGCACATCTCATTCTGCCAACGTTCGTCATACGGTATCTGGGAGTATAACCGACAACAATTACAAGCACTCACAAGCACCACCTGCGGAGCGCACTGTGTTCGATTTCTCATAGAAACATGTCGCACTCTCAACCCCTACGTCGCACTGTCAGCGCTAGGTACCCCAGCCATGACAAACCTAATGGACAAGACAGTTCTTACTTACATGAACTTTAACTGGTGGAAATGGAGAACAAGGAAACACCAGATCTTGAAACGATAGAAATGTGGTTATCTACAGATACAGAGGAAAAAGGAGGAGAGTCATCAGAAGAAGAAGATGTAATACTGGACATGCCTAAGAGACGTCCCATATCACTAGGGTGCATGCAACGTGATCTGGAGAACACCATCGACTGTGTGGAGGCCCTGTCGGCTAATGTCGACCGACTGCTGTTCGCGGTTACCAACTTGCAAAGTAAGCTGGAAGAACTCACAGAACGTTCAGCGCAATCTAGAGGCTGTGGTTTCTCATGCAATTCCTTCGCCCTTTAAGAAAAAATGACTGACCAAGGACAATGAACTATAGCTAAAAAAACTGAAACATTGTCACTGTATAGGAAATGTATGAAAAAACAAAAAAAGTATAAAATATAGAAAAATCAGAAAAAAACCATAAAATATTTACCAATTTTTAAATCTAAAAGAAACGCGTTGTATAAATGAATTATAATCTGCTTTTTATGATTTTAATAAAAAATAAATAAAAAAAATGTTGTTTTGTTTTATTTATTATATGTAATGAACAATAAATGACATAAACGTATACAAACTATATACAAAAAAAATGTAAAAATAACGAAAATCATAAAATGTCCGGTAAAATTATCCGGTAAAATATACGTAGGAAGTGTATATAAAAAAAAATGAAAAAATAACGAAATAACATACATTCCTTAAACGTATTTTAAAAGTAGGTCACGAAAGTAGGTCGTACTGACCTAATTATTCAAAGTCTCTATTAGTCTATGAACCTATTTATCCCCGATGCTCACTTGTACTGACCTAGTGACCTAATTAGTAGCATTGACTATGCGCGCCAGCGACTCCATTATACTACTACTATGAATACTTGATTAGATTTGAAAACAGGCACTTCCAAAGAGGACAGCTAGTGGCTCTGATACTTGAAAACAAGGAGGGGTCCGTCAACATTCATGTATGATCTGCTAGTGTCAATCGATGTCGAGACTGCCCTCTCAATCCCAGTGTCTAATGACAACATTCAGTGCCCGCTGCACCGTAGGCAATTTGTGCTTAGTCACTAATTTTTCCTGATTACAATGTTCAATTTGAGGCTATGATGTGAGCCAACATTATCATGGCACATCACACTCATAGGGAGATGCAACAATAAGAAAAGAAGCATGGTGTCATTTATTAATCTCTGGCAGGGTGTTTACCTGATATGGGAGAATCTTGAGAATTGTCCAGCATTTATTATACTTTAGTGGAATTTCTGAATAGGTGTACAGTGAAAGCACAGACTGTACTTATATTATATGGATTCTATATCAGTAGACTCTACTGATATAGACCTTACTCTAATGATATGGAAAAGTAACCCACCCTAGTTTTCGAACTGATCAATGGCCTCCATTTGGACAGTGTGAATCTTAACCTCAAAACAACCAAATTAAGACAATAGCAAATTTCAGCTGATTTTCATTATTTTAACACCTAAAATGACCAAAGGCAGACCTACCTAGCACAATGACACCAAATTCTAACTGATTTTCATGATTTTAATATCTGAAATAGCATCTAACCATAATAATTGTCAGTTAATCGGCCCACAACAAAAGGCACAAAAGATTGCAGAATTTAAAACAAACTGTATTGCTGATGAAACATGTAGTACGCTGCACCACTTGTTGCAACATAGTTCTTGTAGAATCAACCCTGTTATAATTAATTATCATTTCAAAAGAAATGGTAAATATAAGTAAATATGTGTAATATAATTATTTATATCATTATATTTATATATAATTTTGGAAACATGTTTGAATTGTATTGGAGGCAGTCTAATTAATAATCATGAGCTATATGTAGTCACATGTTAGTTTTGGCGGCAATCATTGTTCCTTGTGTCGCCATTAGCCTCACATGTTCCCATCTCTTTCAGAATTGTTTTATACATTTATTTTGTTATTATTAAAGGGGCCGACTTATTATTTATCTTCCTGATTTGGCAATTACAGGCAATATATGTCATTGTTTCCTACTTCAAATATATATATGACTTAATCTTCACAATTCCATTAAAGTATAATGGACCCATCCAGATATCTTTTCTGGCTCGGCAAATCTGGTGATCTGTATCTCCAGACTCATACAGTTTTGTTTATTTCCCATGGCAATTAATGTGTTCCCCAAAAATGGGGATGACAACTTATAATCCAATCCCTCTGACCCTACAGGAGTCAGTTTCTTACCCTCTATAATCTCACAGAAGTCTGTCCTAGTTAGCCTGGTTCTCCCTCTGGAGAGACAACCCGTAACCCCCTGTGCTTCATAGATGAAAGGTGTATTAGCCTTGACAAGTGTTACCTGACATCCAGGAGAATAGATCACGTCAACTTCTCTTAGCCTAGCCATATGATCTTCATCATCGATTTCCAATGTAGCACAGCAAGAGGGTCTTTCAGAGCAGACTAGTGTTTGGTTTCCCAGGTCATCATAAATCCTCTCACTCACACTCTGTAAAGTAACCCTCTCTGAAAGGTCTATCTTTTTATGGCTTTGTCAATAAATTGGCTGTTGCCACTGGATCCTTGGTCTGTTCTAGTATTGCATCCCTTTGAAGTGAACTTTGGTTTATCATAATTTCCTTGCTTCTGGTTGAGCTCTCCTCACCTTTTGCACTTATGAGCCATGGCCAGGTGAGTGCATTCCCTTAATCTCCAGCTCCACTGCCTGACAGTCCAGTTGAGTTGTAGTCAGTCCTACATTTGAGCTGGGGTTACTACTAGAATCATAGATGTCACCGCGACAGATTAAGGGGATCTTATATCTTAAGATGATCGAGACTCAATTGTTGTAGCTCTGCTGTGATAGCCCACATATGAGGTCAGGAGGAGGTGTAGCCATAGAGTAGTACACCATCCTCCCACAGATGTATATTCTCAAAAGTACCCTTGCTAGGGCCCCCTCTAACATATTATATACACACACCTGAATATTGATTTAGTTAATGTTAATGAGGAAACCATCCATGATGTATTTGATGAAAAACTTCCACTTGTACTGTCTGGAAGAATCGATTAATATGAAGTCAGTCAATAAAACATGTTAAAAATAATTAAGAGTTTTTAAGATGCTGATGCAATATACCTGTATTTCAGATCAAACATGTTTGATCATTACCCAGCAAACACACAATGTAATGGCAACATTGCATTTAAGTTGTATTTTGGTAACATTGTGAGAGTACCTACCAGCAACATTGCTACAACCTCAAATAACAATGTTGTACGGTAATTTCTATCACATTGTATTTACGTTCAGTTTGCATGTTGTGAGCCATTGTGACTTTACCAAACAGCAACCTTTGACCTGCATCTTTTATGGCAGGAAATGGTTAAATAATGTAATGTGTCTGTGTGTAGAATGACTAGTAGGTCAGTAGCTTCAAAATCTCAGCAGGAGAAACACATAGGCCCCTTCTAGTGAAGCCAGGCCCCGTATTCTAAGTGCCAATTTGAACTTTGGCTCTTCTTTGTTTCAAGAAATGATCAGTTGATCTTTGGTTCAAATCATAATTCTAAGACAAATTTGAACCTTTTTCATTTGAACCACCTTGAACCGATTTGAACCACCTTGAACCACTTTTTAGAAAGTTGAACCAACTCCGAACCAAAACATTGCAGTTTAGGTTCAAGCCCCGAAAATCACTTTTTGTTAATCTAAGTATTTCACATTATTTTAATAAGTGGAAAATGCTTAGATTTGATAATAAAACTATAATTTGAGCCATTTAACACGTAGCAAAATTTATTTACATGGTTTGACCATGTTGAACCCCCTTGAACCACTCACTGAGGGTGGTTTATTAAACTTTGAACCAAATTTGAACTATATTTGAACTAATCCTTTGTCTTAGAACCGGGATTTGAACCGTTTGGTATGGTTTGATCCTTCTTGAACGGAAAATAGGTTCAATGTTGGTTCAAGGATGGTTCAAAATAACTTAGAATATGGGGCCAGCTGGTGAGGTATCTTTTCATTTTGTGTTGTTGATAACCATTAATTCTTCCTATGTTATATTCAAGTAATATAAATGTAAACGTTTTATTATTCAAAACTTTGTGAATCAGTAAATCATTAAATGTGTCAAAATTAGTTTTTTCAATTATCTAGTTTTTAAAATCTGAAATTAAATGTGTACATTTTTTTCTCAAAGCACAAAATAAGTGCCGGTATGGCCCCTTAGTACTGTATGATTAAGCCGTGGGGCAGGCTGGGGCTCTCCACTCGCGCTGATACACTCCCTATACTCACACTGACACGCTTCCCATTCGCGCTGACGCTGGCCCGTGGATGTGTGGATGTGAGGTGCCTCATGGATGTGTGAGTAGAACTGCCCATTCTTTACATTAGAATTCTAACCAGGGAAGCCAGACCCATGATAAATTAACATCTGTCAGAATGTCATAAATTCAAAAGTATTAACTTAAAGGGGTTAAGAACTGTTTAGCTGGTTTCTAAATGAATAAACATAAAGTCTTGATACTGTTTGTGAGGTTAGACCAATACTATGGGAATGAATAACCATGATAAAAATCATATGTCACCGTATTCGTTTTTAAGATAAATGGGCTTGTAAAAATTAGGTTTTACTATAGGTTTCTATGGGAAAACACTAGTTCTTCATCTCCTAAAAAATTCAACCAGCGTATATCAATCAAACATGGTTTGATATCATCTGTGGACCTGTACCAATATATTTCAGCAAAGAAAAGTGGGGGTCACTCTGCTAATTAAAGAGCTACAGTCCTTAGAAACAGAATAATATGGTAATTCCTGTATATTCCTATGTAGACAAATTCTCTTTAAATGTCTCATTATCCCATTTTAACTTTAAATCTTTGTGGAAAAGTTTGTATTTCTTTAGAAATAAAAAATATTTTATACATAGATACAATTTCAAGCTCCTAAGATTTTCACACCAGGTGGAGCTGGTGGGGTCAGTCCCAAATCCCTTTAATAACACATCTACAATTTTGTAAGGTTTGACCTAGTTTATCCAGAACCCCTTTTGGGCAAAGTATTATGGACAACCTCTACTAGCTATAGGTGAATGGGACGGGGACAAGTTGCACGAAAAAATTACATAACTTGTGAAGTAGGTCAGGGGGAGTAGCGGGACTAGGGCTCTTATTAAAATAGGCATATAGCCCCGCCGTTTTCTGCAACATAACCCTATTGTTTCCTGGCATATGTACAATTCTGTCAAATTATGTACAAATTTTTCATTCCTATTTTATATTCCATTGCCGGTTTTGAAAGTATTCTTGGAGACCATGAAAACATTAACATGGATAACTTCATGCAACATACAGTTTGAGCCATCCTTGTATGTTGACTACTACTACAACAACAAGGCCTGGATGACAGGGGATCTGTGGATGAGATTCCTTACTCTCATGAACTCTAGAGCTAAAGCAAGAGGCCACCATTATCACATCCTTTGAGACAATGCAGGACCTCATAGTCCAAGAGATGCGCACTTTTATTTAGGCCGACTGAGGCCGAAAGGTTTGAAGGTGGTTTCCTAACCCAAATTTTCCATAGAATTTATAAATTCATTTCTTAGTTGCCAAAGCCTCTGGGTTTTGGGTGAAAAATGACGTTTTCCGATCAAAAATAGCATTTTCTGAGCAAAAAGACAATCCCAGTATTTCCTCCCCAGCTACCCTTAAAACAATGTTGGAAACTTGTGTAAGCAATCAAATTGAAGGTTAGGACCTAATGAACATGGGGAATGAGCACAACCAAAACAATTGATTGGTTACCATGGTAGCAAGTGACGGTTTTGGTGGAAAATAGTCAAAAAATGATTAAATCTTTTTTCCCGTTACCTATGGTGACCACAAAATGCAAGTTTTTAGTCTAAATCTTCTTTGGTACACTTAATAACATCCAATTCTAAATGAATATAGCAAAACACGGCAAATTTTTGAACTCATACATTAAACAGACTCGGCCGTGTCTGAATCCACTTGCTCTAAACCGTGTCAAGGAGTGTAAGTCTTACTCCACCATTATCCCTGAAAAAGCAAAGTATCATTATACCACCCATAGCAGTGGGCGTGTTAGGTAATATTTTTGCGCCCACCTCAAAGTTTCCCTTTCCCTTCTGGCGTGTATATAAGTGTAAGTCAGGGGGTGTTAACTATATTGTGTCACAATAGTCCCGTCCGCTCATAGTTCTCTTAACACGCCCAACCTTCTCGGCATCTTAACGTACCTACCCTCCATTCAGGCACCAATATAATTGCCAGCAGTGGCGTACCCAGCCCCCGCCCCCTCAGGGCGGGAGTGGGGGGGGGGGAGGGGTTCCCATGTTGTGTGGACCCCCCTCAGATTTCTCAAATTTTACGCAATTAAACTACCAATAAAGGGAATTATCCAAATTAGGGGTCTCTGGAACCCCCTCAGATTTAGCAAAGTTTGTATGCCTATATAGGGGGAATGTGGGTTGTATCCCGCAAGTGGGTTGTATCACGCATCTACACTTTAATGCTTATGAAATAGCTTCGATTAATTCGATCATCATAATTTTCATAATTTTTGCAATTATCACATGGGACAAAATGTCATTCATCTAAAATTCAATCATGACTTCATTTTTTTGTTGCTAATATCTATTCTGACGATTGGATTAAGCAATTTGGCTCCACAATCTGAAAATTTCGTTTGGAATTTCTTATTAGATTACTTCACATGTTTCTATCAAAAATGAGCCCAGAAAAATCCGCCATACAAAGTTTACATGCGCGACATAACAACCGACCGTTCATTTTTATTCATATAAATACGAATTTACCTTTAAAAAGGGCAACTTCAGGGCTACACTATTATTTATCTACACCGGCCTTCCCACATTTGCATCATATAATTTATAAACGCAGGTTGATATGGGTTTCCAAGCTCAACAAAAATACTACTGAGTTTCCTGACCTAATAAGAATAGAAGAGGCTGAAGCGCAGAAGGAGTAGCCTATAGTGTGCACACAACTAGGGTAAAACAGGGTTGTATCGCTCACATTGGTATATCATTAGCGCATTTAGTTTTAATAGCCCTTACATATAGAAACAAAAGTTATATAAAATCAAAAATAATTCATAATAATTAATCAAATGCGTAAAAACAGCAATAAAGCGTGATTTAACTTTATAACCTCTATGATTACTTAATAATGAAACAATTGTCTTCCCATGATGTTGGGTACAACCCTTATCATGAAATGAAAGTAATATTTTTGAGAAATCTTATCACATATCATATCAATAATGGTTTTCCATCCCATGAAAGTAATGTCCAATAGGCCTATTTCTAAAAAAAAATAGGGTTAGTTCAACCAAACTTGTAGCTAAAAGTTTTAAGAGCGTATTTCCAAAAAGCAAATATGGTTTAAGCCTGTTTTAAACCAGATTTCTTAAACTCGCTTGTGAGACTCGTGTAAGCATTATAAGGCAAAAATAATTTGGTCCCAATGTTAACCTTTCCCAACCTAGCTACTGAACTCAGTAACAGAATAAAACCTGTCTAACTAATACAATTCACAAGTTATAGCCTCATAAACCTATTCTAAATTTGTATTTCGCCTAATTTATTGTTTACCATTTCAACTAGGACTCTCCACCTTAACTTTGTTTTAAGGTCCTTCAGGGGCAGATCCAGGGGGGGGGGGGGCAGACGGGCCTTGCCCCCCCCCCCCCTCCCCTGTTAAATCATGTTTGATGGGGGGCCCACCCCCCCGTACATTCATGTTTTTGGCCCCCCCCCTCTACAAATTCCTGGGTCCACCCCTGTCCCTTAGATACAGTACTAGTTTAACTAAAACAGGTAGAAATATAGCATTTTTAAAACAGATTTTACCAGGCTGCCTAAACCAGATTCTTAAACTTCTTGGAAATACAGGGTGAAAGGCCTGAAAGCGCAAATGGTCTTCACTGAAAATGATAATATTAAATAACCTTGATTACACATAAAACTATTATTTTGTGTGATTTCAAGTTTTTACCCTTATTTAACTCTCGACATAAGAAATGATAAATGCGCTATATTAGCCTGACGGGCCATGCCCCCCCTCCCCCCTCCCCTGTTAAATCATGTCGTTTAAAAAGGGGCCCCTCCCACATAGATTAATGCCTTGCCCCCCCCCCCCCTCTACAAATTCCTGGGTCCACCCCTGCATCCCCCCGGACCGGCCCGTGGGCCATCCGGTCATTTTAACACCATTATTACAAATAAAACTTCCGAAAAAAATGAAAATTTAGAGTGGTAGGAGCTAATCGAGTGCATCAAGTTCGATTAGATCCTACCACCCAGGTCTGGCGAACTCATCTGTGCCATTCAGTTCATTGCATTTCATCGTAGGTTGCACAACCAGACCCAATCACCTGTAGAGTTTGCGACATATATATACCGTGGGTGTAATCGGGGCAACGAGAAAGGTGTTTACCAAAAAGAGAAACTTTGTAGTTTCGGTCGTTGTGTTTCAGTGGGTTTTCCGATTTGGAAAACAAGCAATACCACAAGTTATTAATTTTGATCGCCCTCGATTGTCACTGATGTGTCTCTTTCGGCGGAAAGGCAAGTTTATCAACTTCAATTTACATCGCCCATCATCGTTTTCCCCAACGTAGTTTCGACGTATTTGGTCCTGCGACCGGAAGGACCTCTAGACGGCTTTCGCTGGTTTCCGACGTCATCGTATTATTCGACCCAGTGGATCTTTGGGTACCAGCTAACTCGGTCGGACCCCGGTTCGAGTCCCCTTCATGCCCTACGTTTTTCGTTCATTTAATTTCAATTTTGCAATGACGATCATCAGGGTTTTTGCCGACGAGAGGGCCATGGACCTGCAGGCTCAGGTGGACAAGCTGAACCTTTCGGACTCGCAGATAGACGTGTCACACTTGCCGGATGCAACGGTAAATAACCTGGTTTCACTAGCGTGGATCCATGCAACCACCCACCCTCACGATCTAGTAGTAGTTATGGGAGGTCCGTTTGATTTCCTTCTTTGGGACAACATTGTCAAGAAGTATCACTTCACAAGGGAGTCCGCCGATCAGGCTGTCGACCGTATCCTGGGACATTTAAACGACGCTGACATTGCCTTCCATAGGAACTGCCCGACAGCCAACATCTTGTTCGCGGACTTTACCGGGTGTAACCTGAGCCGTTGTCCGTTCGTCCAAGACACAGACCCACAACACCAGGGAACTCTTAACGCTGCCATTATAAAACTGAATCAGGAGATTACAGCCATCAACAAACGCAACTGGCTACCGTCCTTGTTCCTAGGAAAATGGGTTCACAAACTGAGGCGTACCAAACGTGGGCGGAGCCACTTTTGGTCGCACAGGTACCAGCTGCTAGCCGACGGCTTCCGTCATAGTCCCCAACTCTTGGAAAAGTGGGCGAAGCAACTTTCCCACCTGGGCCACCAATGCTCGTAAACACCCCCACACAAGAACTTTTTCTTCTTATATTACTCACCTAATTACCTGTAACCTAATGTTTGAATAACCTAGGACAAGTTTTTGGGAACATTACAGTGGCTGCTGGGCCTGGTAAATTCCCCCTTTTAAGCGTTGACTAGCTTGTGATTTAAACACATAACTTATAGCCTCTGCTGGTATCTTGCAGACCTCCGGTTCTCCTAGTCAGTTCCAAAACTTTATATGGACCCTCTGATTAACGTTTGTTAAATCTAAACATAGCTCAGGTACTGCAATTCAGTGGTTTCAAAATTTTCTGTCTACCCCAAATATTAAAAAAAGGTATGAGATTTGGAGATGTCACATTGAGATTTCCTTGATTTCCGGATGTCTTTATTTGGCTGTGGCTATGATATAGTACTTCAATACGGAGAAAATAATTAAGGTATAGGATGCAAGACTGACTAAAATAGTTTATAGAAATCATGTACTTTTTATTATTTCATTAGTTTAACCAATTTAAGAGGTTTGATGAAAATAACCTAAAATGCACTCGGTCCCCTACGGGTCATCATTTAACAGGTATTGTAGCACAAGGCCAACCTAAAAAAAAAAATTGTTTCCTGTCCAGCGGGTGACCAGATAAATACGCAGTCGGGAGGTCGGACAATCTGTTTTTTTTCCAAATTTTTTTTTGTTGGTAAGGCTTTAACTGAAAACTTTGATAAAAAAAAAATAATTCAAAAAATGATAAAAAAAGTTTCCAGTCGGCCCTAAAATAGTCACTCGGGCGGTAAACAGGAAACAAACATTATTTTAAGGCTGGGCCAGGCCAAGTGCACTCAAGAACTGCAGCCTTAAGCTTACTATAGACCAGTACTAGTATAGGAACCTCATGAACATGTTTCAGTCCACTGATTCCTTGAGTTGAGAGTTAATACCGTTCTGTTCACATTGTTATTACATTGTTACTACCTCATGTAAATGTAATCTCATGTAGAATCATCTTGTGCCTTACTAGAGTTGACCTATGTTTATTTAAACATAATATATTGTGAATACTACTCAACATCGATGTAGAACACCGGGTATAGTGGCCAACAAATGCAATTTTTTTAGTTTCCTTGGCTTCTTGCGATGCCCTAACCATGCATCCTGCTATACGGAAGCCCTATAGCTAACCTGTTTCCTAGTTTGCCCAAGAAGTACGTACCTGTTATATTTCCTTGAGATAAATATACATTAGTTCATATCATTTGACTACCTTAGATAACTCAATAACATTAACTGTAACTGATGTATATTCAGCTAGTGTCTCATACTATGTTGTTACCTGGTGGATTTGTTTAGGCTTTGTAAGCCCACAGTTTAGTGTCATACCTACCTAACCTATTATATCCCAGAATGATCTCACTACTATGTACAGAAAACTTGGATTTGTTAAATTATCCTGTAAGTGTCCCTCCGTACGTCTTGTTTCTTTTTAAGTATTCTTGAATTGCGCGAATGTTAATTCATCCATCTAGATCATGTTCATATGTTTAACTTTAATTAAAAGTGACTTTTTTTACCCGCACCCTATGAAGAAGCGTCTGTTGTATGTAACAGTATTCCCTCAATTTAATGATAAGGATAGGACTACTCTCAACCCTAATCGTCATGTCAAGAGAGGAGGTTGATTGTTAACTTATTTTAAACAGGATCGGGACGTTACGCTTTTTACAGAACTCTCCATTTGTAATCAAAAAGTTGTTAAATCAAAAAGACCCTAAAAAAAATTGGAAAATTATAAAAGAAACCTGCTTGAACCCGCCCTCTCCTCAACTACTACTTTTAAACATGATAGTCCTAATGGTAATGAGACTGATCCGGCTGAAATTCCGAATATTATAAATTTATTATATATACTTCTTGCAAACATTCTAAATAACCTTCTTTCCCGATCTTAGCATCTGAATAAACAGGAGACACTGGGCATCACACTTCATTTAAATTAATTGTCTCAGTTAGATATGACCATTAGTGAACAAGTTCCATGTACTTTTTAAGTAACATGACAGAAAGCATTTTCGCGATTCTGCAGCAATCCCTCGCTCCAATGTTCCCTTGTGCATAACATTTCATAATAAATCAGGTCCATTCCTAACGGCGGCAAAGTTTCAAAGCGTCCATCATGGCCGGCCTTAATCCATTAACACCCATAAGTACCCGGAAGCACCCCATCTAATCTGTACCCCCCTCTGACATCTGACAAGGGCAGGGGCACAGTCTTGGTAATCACATAACTCACCCAAACCGACTCAAGAGCGACACAGCTCTCATGCTGGGTGTCATCTGAAGGACTCCCCGCCATTATCAGGGGTTAGTTATCGAGTTAACACGGGCCAGAGTTGCCCCAGGGAACCTGCTGGGTCGGGCACTTCCATACCCAGCCTATGTTCGCCTGCAAAGCACATGTAGCTAAATCTTTGACAGGCCTATTTCACCCTACCATCCATCGCCCCTCCCACCCGGAAAACCATTTACCCTTACCATCCATAGATGGAGTATTAAAAGTGTTTGAAATTAACTTCTTTTGAAGTCATCCGTGAGGGATGAGAGTCATTAAAAATTCATTAAACATTTTCTGTATGGATAAAAGGTACCTCCCGGCCTATATAACTACCCTAAATAATTCACCTTAAACTGGGTCTAAGCTGGTTAGATATATAGCCGACCTTAAGGTTTGAGACTAATTTCAGCCAGTGCATGACTTAAATCGGCCTGAACTCCATATAAACCACCTGCAAATAAAACCTATAAATATCGGGCAGTAATGGCATTTACAGGCTTTCTCACTTCTCATCCACAAGTTAAGGAACCCCATGCCAACAATTCATTTTGAAGTCTGCCTTCCAATTCAATTAGAACAAGCCGACACCCTAACCAACGAAAGCTTACTAGCACGCATACGCCTAAGCTTATACTCTTCGCACGGCTTTTCTTTTGGCATTAACGTAAGGTTTCTGCACGGAGGTCGAAACCTTTAGATCCCAGGTGCACGTGGCCACTGTCTGTCTACTCCTTCCCGTGACTGGGAAAAAGTAATAAAAGACTTGAGCGGTCTCTAGCCTGCATCAGACATGGCTCCAACAGTATCCGTACTGCTCCTTCGTGGACTCTTTATCTTGGGCACTGTCTCAGCTAAGCCATGCCTATGCACCAGTACAGTAAACCGTTTTCGTACCAACTATGGTGTAGTATTCGAGAGGAAACCGTCCATCCACATAGGTAATGAGTACTTCACTACCGAAGTCGATATCATTTTACCACTTCCTCCTTCTCCCAAACAGGCAGCCGCACTAAATTGTAGACACGGCGCTACCCTGGCAGCCGGTTCAATGGAACAGTGTCGAAAAATCCAACTTATGTTGAATAACATAACATCTATTGGGAAGACTATAGCAGCGAAGGTCACCAACGGACTCCGGGAAGTGCAATCAATTTTGGAATCGACGGCCCAGCCAACACCTCCATCAGCCAAATCCAGGAAGCAGCGGGCTCTGATTCCAGAAATCGGCAAGTTCTCCGAGACTTTATTTGGAACGGCCACACTCGATGACTTGAAGCAACAGACTCGTGCTGACCAGGTAAATGCCGATGAAATCGGCTTCCTCGATGGCAAAATAAATGCAGTCCTAAAGTTAGTTGACTCCACTTTGGAAATCCAACTCCAGGCCATCATAGAGAACACTCATTCCATATACAATTTGTCCCGAGGACTCCAGGCTTACATTAGTAACGGGGAATTGATGGTCAGGTTGATGCAAGATTTGCAAGAATTGCGTCTACTGGATTTTAAACTGGACTATTCCCTTGATGTCTTGCTACAGGCTATTCGCGACCTAACGGAGAACAGGCTGAGTAACTCTTTGATATCGGAGACTGATATGAGGAAGATTCGGTACCTTTTCCTTTCCAAGTCCAATCGTTCAAATATTTATATTCCAAACACTTGCGACATGTATAGAAGTGTAACTGTTTTAGTCCCCCCGGTTTTACAGCGAAATGTTCTGAAAACTATTTTGAAGATTCCCGTTATTTCCTTAGACAAAATATTTACGGTTCTAAAAGTGAACACCTTCCCTCTAGCCTTCCATGGGCATTATACTCGCCTCTCCAACACACCGGCTTATTTATTGGTGTCCGCAACCCAATACACGGTATCCTCCAACCCAGATCTAGATAATTGCCATTCTCTGTTTTGTCATTATGACCTACCAATTCGCAGGCTTTCTCCCTCGTCGTGCCTCATTTCTATCTATCTACGTGATCATGAGTCTGTCAAACGTTATTGTGATTTCAAAATACTCATTCAGTCTAATTTCAGAAGGTCGAACATCCAAGTCATTGCAACAGGGACCTATTTGTTCTCTCACATAGACGAGGTCGTTGTGCGCTGCCCCAACCGAACAACAACCCGTCCTGGATGTGAATCGTGCGTTCGTGCCTTTGAATGTGGTTGTTCTGTGTCCGCCAAAGAATGGGAAATTCCCGTCTCAAGTGTTAACTGTTTGCCTTCTACAGCAGGCCCCTTAAGAACAGTTTTCCCCGTCAACCTTGCTAGTCTTCAACACCTCAACCTGTCACTTAGCCGACTTGTGAACCTGGATTTTTCGTACGATAAACCATTCCCAATTTTACCTCTTAGCCCGCAAATGCGAGTCCGCCAAGAGGATATTTTTAAGCGAGCAAAAGACAATTTCCTTTCCCTCCGTACATACATGAAAGAGATTCGACTGAATGAGGTCAAATACAAGAAACTTCGTGGTGACTTGCATCTTCACCACGTACCATTCCTCCCCCCCAGTGTGCACGGTACTGTTTACCTGTTGAACATTGGACTTACTTTTATAATGGTACCAGCACTTTTTGTTTTCATCTCAATTCTGTATTTCAGACAACGTAGGATTCAAAGCGCATGCAGACGCTTGACTTTAAATTGAGTTGGTTATATATACATTAGCTATTAACTCTTCCTTTTATTGCAGCTCAAAAGTTATCAGTTCTCATTCATGTTCGATTTTTGTTGTTTAGAATATATACTCGCCCTCATAATTTCGTCACACAGCAGCAATTCATTTCCCATTATCAAAATTCGTTAAGGACCAGTTCCAATTTCATTGTCGCCCTCATGAATTCCCATTTAGTCACAGCCACATAAGACTACACACGTTCATGATATCAAAATGTTTTATTGTTATGCATGCGGAAAAGGTTTTAGGATGTCCACGTGTCAACGTTTCGCCTATTTTCCCATAATTGTATTTACTGAACATACACTAATGTACATATGTAACTCGAAAGCTTCGTGAACATATGCATTTCACAATTAACATTTTCCCATATATACTTCAAACATATCGTACACTTTTATATAACTGTTCATCACACCCAAGAGTCTACATCAGGCATGCAGCCCAGTTTTTCGGCTGGGAGTAGTTCTTGGGCCATGTTGTTCCTGTTGTTTATCAGGCAAACGCTCGCTCTACAAAGTCTGTGCCTGAAAGATTTGTTCAGGCGCACGCGCTCCGTACGAGGAATCTTGACTTCTTGCGGGAGTTCCAACGTCAAGGGTTCGTCACTGCCATTCAGATGGACCGTGAGTGGGCCCGACCAGGCGACGGTCAGGGCCTTGGACAGGATGCTCGGTCTTTGGATGATCATTCGTGGGCAGGCAGCACTTCCTACGGCTTCCATTTCGGCGGGAATGGGAGCCAGTGGAAATAGGAGCGTTTCCCATCGGCAGTAGATTCTCAGACAGCACTGCACTGTAGCCCTCCGACGTTGACCCTGCGCCAACGAGCGACAGCCTGCTGCCAATTTCCAGAAGATACCAATAAATTTCCACCCCAGGTATATCACTAACAAGAGAAGCAGCCACTGATGGTCGGATTGGTCCGCGGGTTGGAGGTGACTAGGTCTCACCACTGGCCTTTCCTCCCGAACAAGACGCAGACGCAGACTTGCGTTTAACAGTCGCTCGATGTCCATGGCCATCAAGTGGCTGTTCTGAACCAGTGTCTAGTACAGGCACATACTTATACCCCCCACCCCCTACGACATCACAACCCCCCAGGTACTGTAAGGGCTTCGTCTAGTCTTTAGCGAAAAGTTAACCCTCGGTCGACAACTTAAACGCTAGGTAAGGTACAACTAAAACGACTTCTTCTAGCCGGGGGCTTCACAAGTTTTTACACTGGGTAGCGCGAAGCACGTCTAATAGGCCGCTATTTTCTTCAGAGAGCCGATCGACAGGGGGTTCATCTGAAATGACTTCTGTCGCGTTTGACACCGGGACACGCGTCTATGATGACCGCGTCCAGCTGTTGGCCATCTGAGGCGGCGCATGTCAACTAGCTTCTGTGTCAGGTCCCTCACAGGAGTACCGCGGCACGCGGCCCGCGGGGTAGTCTTAACACTTCTTGACACGTAACAGGCCTCACAAGGGGCGGCGGTGAGGGTGTCGCTGATACCCCATGTACTCCCCGTCACAGCTAGCACGTAACTTATGGTAAAAGTCTCTCTTACCCCGTCCACACCCCGTCACGTCTACCACGTAACTTATGTTCAAAGTCTTGCCTCATCGATAAAAGATCGCTTTCGCCAGATCATGTGTCCACAGGGGGGCCTGCCGGGGATGAATAAATACGGCGTGGCATATGGCTATATAGATCACTTGAAAACTTGCTGCCACCATGAACGGATCAACTGACTATAGTGACTCTGTCCTGTCAAACCCGTCTACGAGCTCATGCAGGATCTTGACCAGCATCCCAAAATCGGGTGGCGCGCAAATAACAGATCATGATTCATCAGCAGGCGTAGGTACCCTGATGTTGGATATGTCTGAGGATGCGCGTCAGTATGGGTCTCAGAATGTGTTTCAGGATCTCTCTGCGGATCAGTCTCTTCAGGACTCCCTGTACGCGGACGAAGGATCCACCCTCAATGACGTGAAGCTTAGCCTTGGTGGTTCCCAAGGCGGTACTGCATCTGCATCCTCGTCCACGCCCTCCACGCCCTCCACGCCCTCCGGATCCATGCCCTGGGGGATGACGCCCTCCACGTCTCAAACCCATCCATGGTTCCCCACCTCCACGTCCAGAACGTCGTCCACGCCCGGGCCCTTGACGTCTCAAACGTCGTTCACGTCGACCTTGTCCCAAAAGTCGTCCACGCCCGGGCCCTTGACATCGCAAGGGTCGTTCTCGTCGACGATGTCCCAAAGGTCGTTCACGCCCGAAAACTCGTCCTTGTCCGGCCCCTCCACGTCTACAGCTGAACCGTCCATGGCCGATTTGCTGGCCAGGATGGAGGAGCTGGAGAAGAAGTGCCGAAGGGTGGAGGCTGAAGCGGCTGCGGCAAAGGCCCAGGTGGAGGTGCTCGTGAACCAAGCAAAGCCAGCTGACAAACGACCCAAACTGCACCCACGCAAAGATATATGTGTAAGTTCTAAAGTTTGTTTTTACAGCTTATAATTAACTAATAATCTCACCTTGAAAACGTTACCGTTTAATATAGTTCTCGGTTTGTTTAGAAATGATCTCATTCCTAGTATAGCCCTGATGTTCTTCTCTTTTGCCGCGCCAGGGAACATCCCGGAAAACAACGAAAATCCGTAATGATTTCGTACACTGACATATAGTTAGAAGTCCACTATTAATTCTTGGCTTATTATATTGTTTGTAGGCACTCGTTCGTTCTGCCTACAAGGCCAGGAGAGGTGAGCCTGATTGGGGATTCAACCTGAACCGTGGGTAAGTTGATTACGTCATTACAACATGAATAGTACAGAAAATAATATTGTTTTTAAGTAAGCAATGGGTAATGTGTTCCTGAACACCAGAAGCTGCAGCTGAATATAAGTTTTGCCGTTTTTTCTCATGTTAATAGAGTCATAGAGCACTTGACGTGATGCCGATGAATTGAACAATATAAATATATTCCAACATTCAGGGCGGGGATCAAACACCCAGATAACGTTGCGATCATCAAGGCCATTGTTGACAACGTGTGCCTGGGGCCACATACCCCCAGAGAAGAGGTGTTAGGTAAGTCCCATAGGTAGCAAGTTTCTTTGTTAACTAACCTGCAGCTGTACATTTCATGCATCTAATGTCCATGATTCCAAAGTTTTGGTCCTTCAATTAACACAAAATTTAACAGGCTTGAAATGCTGGAAATCTGTTTTTAGTGTCTAAATAGGCTCCACTTACATTAGAAATTGTTACTTTTATAAATTAAGTTATCCTCCCAGTCATCTGAAAAAAACTTAAGTTCGATTATCTGGACAAAGAAATATAATACCGGTGTAATGATGGTTTTAATTCCTGAATAATATGTTGACCTCACTTTGCATTTTTAACATGTATTCCCTTGCTTTATTGCCTTTATATTGCCTTTGTCTACTTAATGGCTCCAGTTTTAAGCATACTTCATGTCCTTCCTTTTTTTCTAGCTGCTGCCAACACCTACTTCAAGACCCTCCAAAGCAGGGCCAGCACCATCCGGAACGACAGAATCAAGCAAAACAATGAAAAGTCTATCATCCGTCACCACGTCAACGAGGTAAATAAATATTTGTTACAGACTTCCTCTATTGTTCTCAACATTGTTGACGTAGTTCGATTCAGGCAGGCCGAAATTTTACACTTTTCAAACATATTCCGTTAATTTTTTTTTTCTGGAAAAGTGCAAAGCCGAGGAGAAAGAGTAATGTCTATGGTATAGGGGGTGTGACTTCCCGGGGACCCACTCGGTTCAAAAAAGGGTATACGTACGAACTGCGGTCGAAACTATACCGGGGGCTGTAGCTGTGAATCGCCAATTTGGCTTAAAACAGGGGGCTGTGAAATGATCATGGGGAGCTTTCAATAATGTATTGTCCATTATATTATATCAACAGTTTATTTTATGTCATTCAACCACGTCAATTCATAATGCTTCTTAATCAACTTTTTAGTACCAAAATCAAATAATGGCCACTAAATTTGTCAACAAATGCCTTTTTGGAGGCCTGAAAAGGGGGGGCTGTCAGACTTGATCTATACGTATTCAAAAAAAGTATCTACCTTCAAACAGTGAGTGCCCCCCCCCTCCGGGTGTGCCTTATGGTTGTAACACTGAAACTTGGAAAACAATTATCATTTTTTTACATTATGAATTTATATAGAGCACTGTAACCTTACTTGCTTCCTTGGACAATAATCTTGACATACAATTAGAATGGATATGACACAATTAAGAAAAAGTGCCTGTATGTTATAGAGACCAAGGATAGAGCAACGCTTTTGAAATTAACTGCAGTGACCAGCTTTTAAATTAAGGCAACTGAAATATTGAAAAACTTGTTTGTGTTTATTTGATGTTCTTGACTAAGTATGTCGTAACTGTATTAAAATAAAAAGTGTCTTTTTAACTTTGCAGAAGCTCAAAAGACGGATAGTGGGGGTGGAAAGAATCGTCACAACGTGGGACGAAACTCGTAAGAGTTCCGTGAGGCGCCTCCTCACCCCCGACTACACGAGCGACGAGGAGCTCGGACTTTATTTTCCGGTCGACAAAGACGGGAAGACCACCGAGCGATACCACCGCCTCGTCAAACCGCTCGTGTGGGAGAGCGACGAGCTGAGTGCCTACAAAGCCCACCTGGACGAAATTGAGTTTAAAGCAATTAGCAGCCGTCAGCAGGGCGTTAGATTGGCAAAGAAGCGGAAAGAAGTCCCCGACGATAATCCAACACGCCAACAGCCTCCTCCCAACACCCCAGACTGGGCGGTGAAGCCCGCGTATCGGTCGGGTATCGCCGATGCACAGCCAATTTAACTTATTTCTAAAAGGTCTGTTTAATGCTCTATGTTATGTGATGTTAATGTTTATCATCTTTATGTTTTCTTTACACTACGTTTAATTGTATGGTCTGTGTCACGCTGTATGTTAGGTCTTTGTACTTTCTTCAATTGTATAGTCGTTTTATAAACTTTTATCAAAGAACTTTGCGCTTCTTGTTTTGATTGTGGCATGCTCGATAAGCAGGGAAGTATTTATATAGATATGTTGGTTGCCTAAGACTTGCCTTATATTAGTCTAAAACCGTACGCGTTATCCAGGTCCTTCTAATAAGTGAATCTTAAATTTATGAATACTTTTTATTTACGATACGAAACGCATTTAACTATAATGACGTGTCATTTTGTTGAAAACCCGAATGTGCTATTTCTTGAAGATAGACCACGAACTTGAAATCGATTACAATACAACACTTTTTTGATGAGTGTTATGGTACAAGGTCTCTACCATTAGAAGAGCAATGGAATGACACCTAGGCCTGTTATCAATAATAGCATAAATCACTCATAAAAAGTGTATTTTAAACAAACATAAGCTCGATATAAGATTTTTAAAATGATGCAACATCAATCATCTCTTCGTACTTATTTCGCAGTCATCAAAAAATAATGTTGACATGAAGCCGGTTTTAAGAACTGTTACTTCTTTTCTAGTGGATCCTTTTTAGTTAGATTTCATGCAGTAAGTTGCAAAAGTAATTTTTCAGAAATTTTATTATGATCAAATACATCGCTGCCAGTAGGACCTATAAAAATTTACACGTGACCATGTAGTCTCCTGATGAACCCGAAATACTTTCTAGGATTTGTATGACACGGTGACCTATATTCTTTCTGTGAGAGAATAAAAAAACCTCCTGCATATTGTAACCCTTTAAAGTGGGAGTTCTCCTGGAGTTATGTATTGGTAACTTGGAGCTTCTGTGTCATTGCAAAATTAATAATTTAAAAAACGAACAAGTCGATTTAGGTGTCGAGATTTATTAAGGGACGATAGCTTAATTAGCTATAGCCATAATTTCGGTTGGAGCCCGATAGCCAGATTGTGGCTTTAGCCACATTTAATTCCACTACTAGTTTAGGTTGCAGACCTAGTTTAGCCTCAGGCCCCTAACTTAGGGGCCTGTCTCACAGATTACATAAGGGGTTGACCCTATCCCGAGCCAGAGTAAAAGGGCTCTTGTCAGCGTCATACTGCTCTTTCCAAAACCGAAATTTTATTTAGCTACAAATTCAATTTATGACCATAACACTTGTATCGATTGCACGCACGTTCGGCAGCATATTGGTAGTAAACACACAAAAATACAACATTTTTCACACAAGACTTAATCAAGGTCAACACGGCTTAAGTCGACTGAAGTATTAGTACTAATTGCAAGCTCACCGGGCCGGTATTTCCCCAAAAGAACAGGCTCTCCTATGCCTATACCCATGGTAACCAACTGGTAGCGTATAATGTCCTTAGTCATCAATCTTGTCAACATGATGTCCTTCAGTTTATTAACCTTTAAATGTGTGGGCAGTCGTGTCGATGTGCCGGTATAGCAGTCGGTTATTTGGATGACACAGTTAAATGTGTATCGTGCGCCTAGGCATATATTTTCGGCTTTAGTCAGTGTGATAGGATTGTCTGTTTGAAAGATATAATCTCCAAAATGTCCAGGGAACGTGCCTATTTTAAGCCATACACTGTGATTGCCCGAGACAAGCAAGTATACACGAAAACGAGCGTCTGCGAAGATGCGATTAATTCCGGAGCAAACAAAGAATATGCTGATAATTATGGCTACGGCGAGGATAACAAGAAGAGTGTACGAAGAGAGAAGTACCACAGTTGGGAATTCTTTAATGTTTCCGTCTCCTGGGTTGGCTTCAGATCCAGTGTCAGTTACGGTATGGTCCTGGTCCAACAAGGCTTGCAAGGTGTCATGAAAGGTGAGGCCGGTCATCGCATCGTGTTTTGGTGGAGGGTGACCGGTAATTGGAGCAGTGAGGTTGACCAACCGGGTACGGGTTACTCCAGGCTTATTGTGAACGACCCTAGGCCAGTATCCGCCACTGGCAGCTCGAACAAATTCCACGCATGATACAAGAACCAAGTACGCGGCAGCTATATATTGAAAAAAAAGAAAGAAGAGAACATGAAGGTTGTCATCTCAACTTTAAACAAACACCTTCCTTCCAAATTACCATGGCCAGGCTATTCAAACAGACAGAATAAACTATAACTGCCATATGGCCACACCCTAGAATTCAGAAAACTGGCCATATTAATTAATTAGGAAGGGCGACCCCCAGAATGAATACATATGTTTTACCTATTTTGAATAATTTGGAAAGTCGGCCATCGACTCGTATCACTTGTAGAACAAAAGTAATTAAGAAGATTCTCACCAAGGGTGGCACTCAGGATTTTGACACTCATGATATTCACGTAGCCGTACACCAAACGCACTATATAACGAAATAAGCTGGCCCTAAGTAGTAGCAGAAAGCTTAAGGTTTGACCTTCGAGCTCGGTTTTCAAGGCAGATGAAATCCTATCACCAGTCGACCTGACGGCGGCCGATGCGTTTCGGAAGCTGAGGAAACTTCACCGCCCTTTAATGGGTAGACCCTAGGTTTTAATGGCAGGTGTCATGCCCTCACCAGTCCAGACGGCGGACGATGCGTTTCGGACGGTCAGGCTGGAGGCGACAGTAATCTCCTGGTAATACTGTGGCAGCTGTTCTCGCCTTTAATTTCACACGGGTGTCTGAGGTTAGGAGCTCGAGTGCAGCTACCCCTGGGTCGGGGCTGTGGCATGTCGCGGCAATTCGCGGCTTTCAGCTGGTGGGACCATAGGCGTCGGTCTGTACCATATATAAATACTTGGGTCGCGGTCGCAAATGGGGAAGGTTCATCGCCCTGAAGTGCTGCTGTCTAACTCAAGTTCGCCATGGCCTCGTGCTGTTTCAAGGGTCTGACCAGTGACCAGGCAGAAACCAGAAGAAATATGGACACTAGCCGAAACCGATGGTGTGACACATGTAAACGTCCAGTTTCAAAAAGTACATATAACAGGAAGCATCGTATGGAGCATGGTGAGTACCAGATAAATAGTATAACTAGGATACAGTCACTTTCACCTGAAATCGATATCCTTCAAAACCTTCCTAGCTAGCTTGCGCGCATAGATATTATTTTCAAATACCTCCTATACTCTTAATGATCAGTTAGTGTTTGGAAAATTATCGGCAGCCTAAATCTTTTCTTGACAATTAAACAATTGTTCAAATAATGAATGACTTAAACAATGGACGTTATATATATGTATCCCTCCATGCATCTTTCTATCATAACTTTTGAGTCAGAGAAACAACATTGGGTGGGATAGTCTGTACTCTGAAACCCTACTGTACATTTAATTTATTCTTATACATGTGTCTTGCAGAACCACCCCCATTTGGTTTACCTCAACACGCTGGCAATCAGGCAGAAGTGGGTCTTGAGGCCGAAGCTGCAGATATTCAGGCTGAGGCAGGTAACCAGGCTGAAGCAGGTTTTCAGGCTGAGGCAGTTAACCAGGCTGAAGCAGGTTTTCAGGCTGAGGCAGTTAACCAGGCTGAAGCAGGTTTTCAGGCTGAGGCAGGTAACCAGACTGAAGCAGGTTTTCAGGCTGAGGCAGGTAACCAGGCTGAAGCAGGTTTTCAGGCTGAGGCAGGTAACCAGGCTGAAGCGGGTATTGAGGCTGAAGGTGGTATGCAGGTTGAAGCGGGTATTCGGGCTGAAGGTGGTATCCAGGTTGGAGCTGGTATTCGGGCGGAAGCTGCAGCTGCTAATCAGCGGCAGGCTGAAGTCGGGAATCCGGGAGAAGCAGACAGTCAGCCTGTGGGTCGCAATCAGCCTGTTGAAGAGGCTGTACCCATGGAAGCCGATGAGGAGTCAGGTGATGATATGGAAGACTATTACGGTACCATGGAAGATTCCCAAGAATCGGATGAAAATGATAAGCTTGATCCAGAGGCAGTCAAGATTCGCAACAGGGCCATCCGTCACTTAAAAGTGGTTTTCGGTGACGGGACGGGTCTTCCTAGCCCATTGTCAAGGCTTGTTAGTGGTACCCCTAATAAGAATATCCAAAGCCTATTTTCATGGGTTCTGTTTTTTCTTTTGCAGTGGCAGATCCACGCCTTCACCAGTGATACGCAAATGGCTAAAGTTATGTGCTTCATTTGTGAATTATTGACGGTAGCAGGTAATGACCGGGTTTCACAAGCAGCGGAGGCAGTATTCCCCAAAATGATGCGGATGATGTACAAATGGTTGGGTACAGACCTAACGATGACTAATTACTCTACGAGTGTATGCTGCCCGACCTGTTATACGTTGTCGCATTCTGTGTTGTCCACCACTGAGCGTGTGCGAGGTCGAGGCTTTTACACGGATCGTAATGGTATTCAGCAACCCATTAGGTGCACAACCGTCGGTGATGATTTAAAACGTTGCAACTGCAAATTGTTTTCTGAGGCCAAGATTAGTGGGGAAATTACCTTCCTTCCAGTCAGGACATTCTGTTACCAGTCGCTCGAGAAGAGTTTGCAGGTTATGATGAAACGTCCAGGTTTTGAGCTGAAATGTATAGAATGGAAGGGAAGGAGGATACCCGACAGAGTGTATGCTGACATTTACGACGGTTCGGTATGGAAAGACTTTAACACGAACAACGAGGGTTTTCTTGATAATGAAAACAACTTGGCTCTTCAGATGAATATCGATTGGTTTCAACCATTCTCTCGGAAAGCTTCGATGTCAGTAGGGGGCATTTACCTAACAATACTTAACCTACCCAGAAATGAGCGGTACAGACTTGAGAACGTCATACTATACGGTATCATTCCAAACTTAAGTAAAGAACCTGCCGACCTTACCAGTTTTCTGAGGCCCCTAGTCAACGAACTCAAGGAATTCTGGAATCGGGGAAAAAGGCTTATAACCAACAATTGCCCAAATGGCAAGACCGTTAAGTTGGCGCTTTTGAACGTTGCTGCCGACCTGCCTGCAGGGAGGAAGACCTGCGGTTTCCTGCTACCTAATGCTATCATGGGTTGTTCAAAATGTCTGAAGGAATTCAAGAATTCAAACCGTGGAGGATTCAACATGGCGAATTGGACACCTCGTACTCTGGACCAACACAAGGAGAGAGTGAGTGAGATTACAGCTGCATCCACCCCGAGAGAGAAAAGTAAACTTGAGAAACAGTATGGAGCTCGTTCCTGTGTCCTCCTAGAATTGCCCTACTTCAATCCCATCAAGTAAGTTCAATCTCCAGGCCGAACAACTTTAAAGGCCAAACTTACACAGAATTATACCAAAATATTAAAAATTTTAATTTGACATTTGAATAAACATTAATAAAAATGTTTCCATTAGCAGTAACTATATTATATGTTTTTACTTAGACGCTTGACATTCATTAATAAAAATGTTTCCATTAGCAGTAACTATATTATATGTTTTTACTTAGACGCTTGACATTCATTTTTTCAGGTTCCTCTCGATCGATGTGATGCATAATGTACTGTTGGGTAAGTGTTGAAGCTTGACCTAACGTTAATTAATGTTTAGCACTGATAATGTGTTTGAAATGGAACTTGCATTTGCCTTTAATTTGGACTATTAAGTTCATTGGGGTTTCAATACCGATTTCACATATGTGCTTTTATTATTGGGATTCAGGGACTGCCAAGCGAATGTGGAAGAGGTGGACCGACAAAGAGTTGTCAAAGAAGAAGAAGAATTCAACAGATGACGTTGTACTAAGCGCTAATCAGGTGTTGACTATTGATGCTCGTCTGAATCAGTTTAAAGAGGGACTACCGGATGACTGCGTGGTAACTAACATCAAATCGAACGCTGGGATGTGGACGGCAAAGGAGTGGAAGAATTGGGTTACAGTCTCGTCTGGATACTGCCTCCAGGGCCTTTTGCCGGATAATATGCTTCATAGCTGGCAGCGTTTCGTAGAAGCCACTCGACTTCTGTGCAAGCCTTGTATTACATACCACGAGATAGAACAGGCACACAGGAAACTATTGTACTTTTGCAGGAGGACAGAGGTCCAGTTCGGTTCTGATTTCATTACCCCAAACATGCATCTACATCTCCATTTAAAGGAGTGTCTCCGGGAGTATGGTCCAGCTCCCAGTACTTGGCTGTTCAGTTTTGAGCGGTATAATGGTTACTTGGGGGATGTGCCGACTAACAATCGCCAGATAGAGAAACAATTGTTTGAGAGGTTTCACCGGATGAGTCGTGTCAGTCAGGCGCGCGCCGAAATGCCGTCCAAACACGAGGGGAAATTTGGCAAACACTGCCAGCTGGGAGAAGGAGAGAAGAAAGCAAGAACGGTCCTGGAAACACTCGATGTACCCAATGAGCGAGATTTGGCGCAGTGCGAGAGCCTATGGAGTCTCCCCGACGGCTTCGAGACATTTAGAGAAGAAAAGGTGTGGCTCGACTCGGACGATCTTGAGCTGCTCAAAGAAACATACAAAAAGATGTACCCCACAGAACAGGAGATCCTAGAGAAGTCATTTCTGCCTTCATTTTACGTGCAGTCTAAAGTTGTAAAATATGGCCCCATGACTTATTCCAGCACAAATTCCAGCAGTGGTAAAAAGTTGTCTAGACTAATGGCCAATTGGTACAAAGACGAACAGAATGACCCCCGGGAGCGACCGTGCATCGCCACCCACTACATGAAACATTACGTACAATGTAATGCAACCGGGAAGAAGAGGCAACATCTGTTTGCAGCTGTGAAGTGGTACCAACACAGCACCGTCGAATCCAGATACATAAGTCCTTATACAATGTGGCACAAGGCAAAGTTCGAGCAACCTTCATGGGCATCTTTCCTGCCTGTTATGCGGATAAGTGGACATTTTGGATATGTGGTTGAAAAAGAAAATATGATCGTATGTCCCCTTCGGAGCCACGACTTCTTGTAGATCTAGAGGACCTATAGATATATCGAACTCGTGCAAGTGGTGTCCGCAATTAAGCTGAAAACGTATGCAGAATTAATGAGATTGTGCACCACAAATTTTGGATATGCACCCCCCGATATATGGGAATGAAAAAATTCCATGAGAAGTGTGCACATGTATAAAAAAAAGTGCAAAACTTAAAAATAGCGCACCTGGCCGTGAGTGTGCAGAATCACGAGTGTGAGTGTGCAGACTCACGAGTGTGAGTGTGCACCCCGGGTGCAGGCCTATAGGCCCGGCCTATAGGGCGCCGCAGCTTAATTTCGGACACTGTCCGGTGTTTTATATGCATTGTTAGGATTATGTGTTTTAGACGCTTTTGCCAACAAAAGCAACATTTTTTTATTAAAAATTCGTCTTTAAGTAGTGTATTCATGGGAGGAATAATTATATTACGCCCTAAACCTTATAATGTGACTACTTTCAAATTTAAAATAAAAGGTAGGAAATTACTTCACAAGGTTACGGTGCCAGGATGTGCGACTTTGAGGTACGTTTTCTGAAGTTATTTCACAGGCTGGGGGTGTGGGGCTGTGTGCATTTACGGGTGGTTTCTTGAGTCAGGTGTCAGGACGTGCACCTCCTGCCAGGGCTGCGCTGCGCGAGCGACACCTTATGTAACACCTGACACCGGTCGCTCAGGCTGCTCGGCTGACCTAGATCGCCCCTCATTACCTGCCCCCGGGGGGGGGGGGGGGGGGGGGGCACCAGCTTTATAAGGAGGTGCCCACCACGTGCACACACACAGTCCCGCGCCAGCCTCACGACCATAAAAGACGTACGCAGAAGTTTGCTGATATTAAACGCAAGCGCCACATTTTGAACAATGGCGACCGCGCAGAAAACCCGGTAGGTGAATGAGATAACTTGCCTATAATTTGATAAGATAACATGCCTATATAGAGAAGTAGTGTTTTTTAAGGCTTTGCGGGAGAATGACTTGGGGGTTACACTTCCATATATAGAGTGTTTGTTAACAAATGTATAAGGGTGTGGATAATAGCTGTTACGTTTGGTACATATTTTCCATTTTTTTTCGTTTTCTCCCCATACACATAGATAACCAATTCCAGACACTTAAAGGTTGTTTTTTGGCTCATTCAAGCAACCATGTGCTGTCGGAGGAGGAAGAGGAATCCCAGGCATGGACACCGCGTGAGGAGAAAAATATTGAAGAGGAGGAAACGATCTGGACGGAACCCCAATGGACCAAGTGGGCGCCCCTGTTCACCCCTAAGTAGGTTTAAATTGTTCAACACTGTTGATGGACAGGGATAGAAGAGAAGCATGGAAAGAAAATTATTAACTTACTATCTGGTAGGATGACTGTCTTCATGCCAAATAATGCACACTGTCTAAAACCCGACGACGGACTCGCGATCGGACATAGTTGTGGTCGCTCGAATTCATGTAACATGCTGAAACAACAGGCTCTTTTTTTGACAATTTAAAAATTGCAAATTTATCAGACTGGCACAATAACATGAAACAGAGATTGGATGAGAAAAATTGAGATGCCGATGATTTGGTAGTTTCGACCACCTATGTTGAAATGATGGACGGTGTGATGATTTTTGAATTTTTTTCCAGGACGCACGACCAACAGCAGCTCCCGGACGGCCCATCAGAGTGGACGTGCGTCTACTGTTCGGAGGATCCGACCCAGGTTGGTACATTTGTATTTACACGATGAAGCTAAGGGGGAAATAAAACATGTAAGCGTATGAAGGGAAATATGTATAAACAAAACAAAATGATGAGTGGGGCGATTTCACGAGTACAATTGTTCTGAAATTTGCCAATATTACGAGGGACACGCTGGTATGTAGTAAGTGCAAAATTGACTTTTGCACATTTAACTATAACCACACAATTTTTTTCAGGAGCAGGAGGAGTACTTAACGGACCAAAGGTGGAAGGCAATGGAAACGTTTGCCGAAGACCAACACGCCACACAACCGCAGGCCATATTCTTGGATGGCAACTACAGGTACGCCGTTTTTTTTTTCATAATAAATAATATTATATAGCGGCAATGATTTTCGATGATGCTACTAGGCAAAAAATAACGAGGGCATAGAATCTTAATGTTGACGTTGGAGTGAACGCCGAATTTCGTACAGTTACTAAAGATTGTGATTGATGATGGTCCGATTAGTTCGTGCACAAAATTTAAACAAATGTGTATTTAAACATGCCTCCGTAATATTTCAGAATGTACTTGGTCTGCAACTACTGCGGCCGGTGCTACCACGCCGACTGTGAGGGGGGCGAGCCTGCCAGCATCATGTGCTCCGAGGTGTTGTGTGAGTGGTGCGCCGAGGATAAAGATTAATATAATCGATTCAGCAATAAAATAGTACACTAGATTTTAACTACACTTTGTGTCAAATGTCCTTTTATTTTTATTTTGATATAGTAACACTAGTTAACCTCGGGAGCATGATAGCTATAGGTTAGAATTTACCTTAAATCACAGCTTCACGCTAAACTATGTTTTGTGTGTACCTGGCAGTCTACGGCCGATCGTACAGAGTATTGAACAGATAATGTGAGTCATAATATATGTTTCATCCAAATTTACAAATATACTAGATCAGAGTGAAACACAGTCTTTTAATGTCTAACTAACTTCTAAGTACAGTGAGAGTAGAACACTGGTAAAGCGCGGCCATCAAATACAACCCACATTCCCCCTATATAGGCATACAAACTTTGCTAAATCTGAGGGGGTTCCAGAGACCCCTAATTTGGATAATTCCCTTTATTGGTAGTTTAATTGCGTAAAATTTGAGAAATCTGAGGGGGGTCCACACAACATGGGAACCCCTCCCCCCCCCCCCCACTCCCGCCCTGAGGGGGGGGGGGGCTGGGTACGCCACTGCTGGCAATTATATTGGTGCCTGAATGGAGGGTAGGTACGTTAAGACGCCGAGAAGGTTGGGCGTGTTAAGAGAACTATGAGCGGACGGGACTATTGTGACACAATATAGTTAACACCCCCTGACTTACACTTATATACACGCCAGAAGGGGAAGGGAAACTTTGAGGTGGGCGCAAAAATATTACCTAACACGCCCACTGCTATGGGTGGTATAATGATACTTTGCTGTTTCAGGGATAATGGTGGAGTAAGACTTACACTCCTTGACACGGTTTAGAGCAAGTGGATTCAGACACGGCCGAGTCTGTTTAATGTATGAGTTCAAAAATTTGCCGTGAAATTGATGAACTATATTGAATAAATTGGGTCTAAATTGACGTAATCTGCCAATAAGTGCGATTTTCATGAAAATTACATTGGAATATACCGAAAAAATGATGGTTTAAAGTCACATAAAAGCATCACAGGTGCTTAATTACCAATTCTGTATTGGGAATTACATAGACAAATCAAAAGAAGCCAGGCAGGTGTCAAAAACCAACATGGCTTCCTCTTGTTGGAAGTAGGCTTGTATCTTATCTTCTAGAATGGATAGAAAGACATGGTTGGTGTCTATATCATGAGATTCAAGGTCTGGGAATCTAAATTTCAATATGTTTTGACTCTGTGGAAGAAGCCAAAATCCAAGATGGCTGACTAGTATTGAATATTACCACTAAAGGCCATATTCCACTTTGCCTTCGCGTCCACCCGAGAAAACACAAAACACCGAGAAAACACAAGCAAACGGCCACTATTTGCGGCCAGTGCTAGTGGCCCCAGCTGTTTTAAGGCTATATTCCACTTGTTAGCGGTCACCAGACGCAAGCAAACGGCCACAAATGAGTTTGTGGTGGCCGCAAACGTGTTTGTGTTAGGGTTCTGCAAGGTGGAATTTTTCCGGCCTCCGTTTCCGCCCTCCATTTGCGGCCTCCATTTGCGTCACCTACTCAGGGATACCAACATGTTGGTATCTGGGCCGCAAACTGCTTGCAGCCGCCTTAAATAGAGGCCGCAAACGTACCCTACCGCATAGTGGAATATGGCCTTAACTTGACCACATAAAGAATGTACATAAATGGGAATGTTTTTAGTATCTGTGGTTATCGGTATAAATAGGATCCCAAGTTGTGAGTTCAAGATGGCGTAGATTGCAAGGTGGCTGTCATACTGTGAAAGGTCTTTATTCATCAGCACTTCTACAACAAATTCAGTTTTGTAGAATTCATGAGAAGAATGTAATAATGCACAATTTACACAAAAACTTCTCTATTATTCTTCATATGCCTGGCTCTGCATAGATCATAGAGATAGTAACCTACCCAAGTAACAGATACATCCTTCTTTATTGAATTCATAGGTTATTTCCTAGATGGATCAAACATTAAAGGCAGCAGTTGGGTATTGGTTGGCTTGAAGACCAAGTGGACTACATTATTGTATGCAATGTTGAGGTCTTGAAAATTACTGCCTGTCCCTGAATTTAGGTAAATGTCCAGTACGCTCCCCCCTGCAATCTCAAGAAAAGATTGGGAAGGAACCACCACCCTGGATCCCCACGGGCCCCCAGGGTGGTTGTTCCTTCAGGAACCTCCTGAGAAGAATGTGTCCCCAGCAGCCCCTAGCTGTTTGTAGAAGGTGACAAATGGGGAGACCAGACTCAGTAGCTCAATTGGTAGAATGCCTGCTTCAAGTCTGAGAGGTCTTGGGATTTATCCCTGGCTGAGTCACACCAAAGACTTTAACAATGACAGTGGTCACTGCTTGCCTGGCACTCAGTATAAAGTAAGAACCACAAAACATGACTGGTCATCCCTATGTCACTATGATAAAACTGTGGGGGGTATTGTTTGGGCCTATGACATGATCTATCTCAGTGTGGCAGACCTATAAAAAGGGCATTGGGTCCCACTGCTACAAATAAGCACCTCATTTCATAGATTTAGTCATCGCCCCTGTAAAGTAAAACTAGCTGCAAAGCTTTACCTTTAGTCTGGTAAGAGAACCCTAAAACATTGGCCGGATGTTAAACTAACCCAACAAACAAACAAATGCGGGAGGGGGAGAGCTTTCCCATTTCAGCTACTGATTTAGGTGTGTATCTACTGTGTGTACACTTGTATTGTGTATGAATTGTGTGTTTTCCTTGGTGATTGGATTATTGGCCCCAGTTCTGCTATCTTGTGCTTATAATTGTGAGGTTGTTTTTCCTCTGAAACAGCCCATTCTGAGAGTCAACATAACTATCTTGGTAGATGATAAAAGGTAAAAGATGTCAAATGACTGGTAGAGACCTGACCAGTGATCAAGGTGAGAGTAAATTATTGAGATATGATCTGCTTGGGACTATTTTGTGTCTACCAATATTGGTAAGACAAATTTATTTAACATTTTGAATAAGGATGTTAAAAGACATAAATACCTGCAGCTCTAGAATATGATTGTTTTTTACTCATGGAAATCATAAGAAGTGTGTTTTATATGACTGATTTCCTCAAAGAATTATTTTTGTAACATTGAAAACTCCTAAATTGACCTTTTATACTTGTGTATATGTCTCAAAATGGATATGGGGAGACAACAGATCTCTTTGATTAGCTGCAATAGGCCTTCACCTAAATGCTACATTTCCCATCCTCCAGCTTTTGATGGTCTGCTCTGAGGGTTCAAGTGTTGATAACATTAGTTAGGGTGACATGGGGGATATTATCATCTCTTAGATAGTTTGAATTGTTACAATAGTTGCCAATTGATGCTAGACACTAACAAATGTAGTGGGATCTTGAACTCATTCATTTGATGTTGATATATATTGGTCATTGCTTTAATTGTAATACCAGGAAGATCACACTTCATGAACTATAATTATGTCATTTATAACAGGAAAACTAGATATATGGCAAATGATCCATTACAGATTCCTGTGATTCACAGAACCCCACATATCCCTTAAGTTAAAAGGATCAATACAGCCTATCTGCCAACAGGACCGACTATGCCAAGATATTGTCGACCCTGATAGCTTTCTGTTGGCACTGATTTTTACTCCATAGGAAAGGGTCCCAAATATGTCAGTCTCCATTTTACGGGTTAAACTCTTAAAATGATCAGAAAATACAGAAAAACATGTCAAAAATTACTTGCCCTATTTGGCTCTAATTCTGGTGAAAATTGTCGGCCCTGATCTTAAATTGTTGGCCATTGGCCTAGAGGCCAGTGTTATTGGTAAACACTGTAGGGTTCTATTTTTTCTTCTTCAGTGGATGTTTATGATTCTTACTAAAACGCCAAAAGAATAAGCTGAATTGCCTGGCATTAATGTACAATCGAAGATAAGACCGCTTTTACTTGTCATTTCAGCTGCTATCCTACTAGTCTACATAGTCTTGATGGTCCAGAATAAATTAAAGAACCAATTGCTCTTAAGTTTGCATTCCCTAAAAATGAAGGTGTTTCCCTTTTCATATTTGGAGACAACAAGGTCCATAATTATGACAAAATTAATCATGAACCTGACTCTTCATTGTAATTATCATTATTATTCATGAATCATGAATCCCTTGGACCTATCACAGCCACATTGCACAACCTTACGCTACCTTAGGCAATCTTGGGACTGTATTCATACAGAAAACTACAGATACTAAAACCGTTCCCATTTATGTACATTCTTTATGTGGTCAAGTTAGTGGTAATATTCAATACTAGTCAGCCATCTTGGATTTTGGCTTCTTCCACAGAGTCAAAACATTGAAATTTTGATTCCCAGACCTTGAATCTCATGATATAGACACCAATCATGTCTTTCTATCCATTCTAGAAGATAAGATACAAGCCTATTTCCAACAAGAGGCAGCCATGTTGGTTTATGACACCTGCCTGGCTTCTTTTGATTTGTCTATGTAATTCCCATTACAGAATTGGTAATTAAGCACCTGTGATGCTTTTATGTGGCTTTAAACCATCATTTTGTCGGTATATTCCAATGTTGTAATTTTCATGAAAATCACACTTATTGGCAGATTACGTCAATTTAGACCCAATTTATTCAATATAGTTCATCATTTTTGCTATATTCATTTAGAATTGGATGTTATTAAGTGTACCAAAGAAGATTTAGACTAAAAACTTGCATTTTGTGGTCACCATAGGTAACGGGAAAAAAGATTTAATCATTTTTTGACTATTTTCCACCAAAACCGTCACTTGTTACCATGGTAACCAATCAATTTTTTTTGGTTTTGCTCATTCCCCATGTTCATCAGGTCCTAACCTTCAATTTGATTGCTCACACAAGTTTCCAACATTGTTTTAAGGGTAGCTGTGGAGGAAATACTGGGATTGTCTTTTTGCTCAGAAAATGCTATTTTTGATCGGAAAACGTCATTTTTCACCCAAAACCCGGAGGCTTTGGCAACTAAGAAATGGATTTTTGAATTCTATGGAAAATTTGGATTAGGAAACCACCTTCAAACCTTTCGGCCTCAGTCACATAAATAAAAGTGCCGCATCTCTTGGACTATCATCGGTCAGGTGGTCACTTACCACATCTAACCATCAAGTACCTCCCTCCAAACACCACAAGCCACATTCAGCCCATGGATTGGGGCATTATTGCCTAATTCAAGGCTCACTACAAGAGGAGAATGATTAGGCACATCTTACGTTGCATTAAAGATGACCTGCCACAGAACCCACCTTTAGTCCACGAAGCAATCAGCATGTTGCGATCAGCCTGGGATGAGGTGACACCTAAGACAGTCCAGCGTGTCTGGAGGCACGTTGACATCCTCCCTGACATAACTACAGACCCAACTGACCTGGATGAAGACGACATCCCTCTGGCAGAGATCCAAACACTACTACGATCCCTGCCTCAAACTGAGGAAAGCATTCTTTCTGCTGAGGAGTACTTGCCATTGACAATAACCTTGAAACTGGGAAGGAGCTTGAGGACTGAGATCTTAGAGTTGGTCCGTGGAAATGCTCAAACACAGTATGAAACAGTGTCTGATTGTCAGAGCGAAGGGAAAACTGATGAGGAGATAGAAGATCCTCCTTGTCCTACATTGAGTTTGGCAGAGGCAAGAAAAGCAATAATGCAGCTGCAAAACATTTTTGAAGACAAGAGCGACCTTCCTGGGGTTCAGATCATGAACAATGATTTAACTCAAGCTGAGTTTATCTCTGCAGGTAACAAGACTCAGAAATCAATTGCGGACTATTTCAGGCCAACCTAGAACTTCATGAGTAGAGGCAAAGTGCATTCGTAACAAGATTTAGTTATCTTCTTTGGATATGACTGTGTTCATTTGATTATTGTCACGTAGCATGTATCATGAGAAAAGTTGTATACATGTGTAAACTAATATAAAATCTTTGAATCAATGATAAAAAACAAATGATTTTGTTAAAGCATTTCACTTGAATAAATAATTCACTTGATATGTGTTTCACAGTATCTTTTCCTCCTTTAAGTTTCTTTGTAGTAAGATTAATATTTATCTCTGATATACATGACACAGCATCAACAGAATGAGATATGTAATTCGCAAAAATTAAAAAGTTGGAATATACAAGGCCCCCCAACTTCAGACCCTTCAGTACCTCAGATATATTATTGACAACCTGCTAAGTCTGAAGTAATGAGGGTTGACTGTACATGTCAATTGTGAATAAAGATTTTCACCTAAATGTTTCTAAATAAAGTGTTATTATTCCTCAAACTATGGACAAAGGTATTGGCACAACGTTATGAATAATGTTGTAGCAATGTATCTGGGAGTCTACATTTTTATATCATGGCAACATGAATTTAGGACATTGTGACAACGTCACATGTACCAAGTTGTCACAACATGGTACATGTGATGTTGTCACAACATGTCAGGAAGGTGATTCACAGCGCATTTCACAACGTAATTCACAACGTTGCTATAACATACCTGGGAGTCTACATTTTTACTTAGCAACAACAAACATTTGCAAAGTTGCTGCAACAAAAAAGTAATGTTGTAGCTATGTTGTGGCAACATGATTTTGTTTGCTGGGTACAACAAACGTACCTGGATTTTGAGTTATGTTTTTCAAGTTGCAAAGGTTATTTCACATAATGTGTGTACAAAAATTCTCTTGAGTACAGGACAATGTCAAATAATTCTTTTTTTCATATAAAAATCACCATTGCAATTTTTCAGCCATTGGGATTTAAAACTCAGGTGGCATTATAGACAAAAAATCCACAGTGTGAGAACATTTATCTTGATTAGTGCAGCCATTTGGATTCACTTTAATATGATTTGGTCTCAACCCATCCCCCGTTTTTTACCTCATTTCCCAACATCTGTGATTTTCCTATTATCGCTGGTACCAAATCACATTGTCACAGTTTTAGACAGGCCTAGGGCTACATCAATCTAGTTGCACAGTAGTGCTAGGGAGCAAATTTTCAACTACTGGTTGGTCCTACCCTCAGCTTCTGTGGCAATTTAGTTGAGTTTAGTTGGGTGGTGGAGCAAAGCTTTAGCCCCACCACCTTCTGGCATAATTATTATGAGGCGGGGGCACTTTTCAGATCAAAGAGACCTTTTACCCTTAGAACCGGCACCGCCGAGTTTATACATATAGAGATCTGTCTACCATTTGTGGCCGGGGTGGCACATTTGTCAGAGCGGCCGGCGGAGCGAGTGTTTGCGACATAGCAGCCGTTCTAGGTAACCGTTGAAATGAGGTAGAAACTTTCTCTGCTGCTTACTTTCATGTAATGAAGTGTCTAAACATACCTGACGTATTAAAAGAAAATCAATTTATCGTCAACTTATCAATTTTGTGGGGAAATGAGTGTCGCAAAAGAGGTTTTCCGTGTAAACCTTGTATTATCGCTCATACGTTTTGATGTGTGAAACAGAAACTACGTAAATAATGAAAAAACTAATCCGGTACGAGTCTTGAACTCTTATCGGTTAATGCTCCTGACGAAAGATTTTGTGCTGAAACATGTTTTATTGTGTGATAACGGGAAATAGTTTGCGCTCGATCACGATGTTTCCGGAAGCCGATGCGGCCATTTTGTTTTGGAAAAGTTGAACCCGTCAAGCACATGTGCGATGGAAGACTGACGGACGTTGTTGACAAGAGAGCGATTGACATTTACAGCTTCAAATCGTGAGTATAAGAGTAGTGTTGAACTGAAACTTGTCATTACACCTTGTGAAACATTGAATCAATACAACCACAAAACTATAAATCATGTGACTCGTTGAAACTGTGCGACTTAAGCGAGACTGTGAAACTTGAACAACTGTGCTCTGGTGTTCCGTGCGTGAGACGTTGTTTCTGGAATTATCGCCCACGTTTTTGTTACTATATTCGATGTAATACATTGAAACTGTGAATCCTTGTGAAACTGTGAATCAATGAATCATCATATCAAATATAACTCATTGTCATAAATCAAAGGATCAAGTTCAGAATACATCTATTTGGATAATTCTTATGAGATGTAGAGACGTGTCTCTAGTCTGATAAGTGATGTCCAATCTGACCAATTGAATCTGATTTGATAAAAAAAAACAATCAGTGACTACGAAAAAAGTTAAAGCTGACCTGCATGAAATTGAAAGTGACACTTTGTCTAACACGAAATTACATGCAACTTATTTCTATTTTGTGTATTTGTTTCCGCAGTTGTTTCCGCAGTGTTTGGGTATTGTTATTTGGTAAAAGTTAAAGAAATCATGAGTAATCACGTTCAAGTGACACTTGGGTCGCGAGCTCAGACACATGAGATGTATGGCTTCTCAGCAGGGAAACAATGTACAGGTATGGCTCTTAGTTTTGCAATCTATAGTCATTTAAAGGCTACTGAGAAGATTAATCGACATGATATTGATTGTATACTTGACTTGGGTAATCAAGTATATATGCAGTGTAGTGCATTTCATGAAAAAGAACTGTTAGCTCCTGAAGAGATACCGACAGAAGTCACCTACAACGGTTTGAGGTATGTGTTAGGTGTTGGCCAGTTTCGATACGGGTTCATTTCTGATCTGAGAAAGTTGACATACAACTTGACAAATGCATTTTGTATGTATAAGTTGGTGTTCTTTGCTTGCCAGGGAAAAACATGTATGATCAAATTCTGTGCTGGGTATTACTTTGTGTTTGATTCATATAAGAAAAACAAACACGGGAAGGTAGATCCAGATGGCAAGGCTTTTTTTTTTTTTTTTTTTTTTTTTTATTGAAACATCTCTTCGTTACAAAGTTCTTCCGATGTAGGTGATATCATATTTACATAATGAGCGCCGTATACAACATGATGAACATTATATGAGTAATCAACAATAGTACCATTTATAACTGCTTTTCAAAAAAGAACAGTGACATGTTTTATACAACAATACAATTTAACATAATAATACATACTAAGCATAAATATTGATGTGACCCTTAAACCACTTTATATCTCTCGCATGTTGTAATCCAGCAGGCAGAGCATTCCACAACTGTACCCCTCTATAATATGGGCTTTTTAGAACCCTTTCCTTTACTGAAAACCTAGTAAACAGTTTGAGATGATTATCGCTACGCAAATTTTTTTCTGACCTTTTTACCATAACATTACTCTCCTCCCTACTTAACTTATACATCATTTTCAAGAGGATTATTCGTCTCCTTTTATCTAACAACTCAAGGGATAATTCACTATGAAGACCCCCCATTTCCAACGTTGATATATACATATTCCTCATTAGTATAGTTTTTACTGCTCTGTTTTGCAAAGGTTGAAGTCGCGCTATTTTCCTCTTGTTGCCAGAATCACATATGAAACTAGTATAGTCAAGCAATGGTAATATCATCTGTTTGTACAACAGTAAAGCCGTTTTCTTGTCAATAAACTTACGTATCTTCGCCAGTGTTATCAACCTATTATTCACTTTAGAAATAACATCAGAAATCAACCTTTCATACGAGAGTTGTTTATCTATATACATCCCTAGATACTTATAACAATCTACGTTATGTACTATACACCCATTCATCGTAATACATATATCATATTCCTTAACCAATCCTCTTGGCCCAGTTAACATATGTTTCGTTTTTGCAGTATTTAGTGTTATTTTATTATGATCACACCATTCCCAGACACATCTATATACTTCATTGATAAAATTTAGCCATTGATAAAATTTAGCCAGTTCTATGAGATGGTAGGATATTTGTCACATACATTTCAGAGTACTCGTCAAGAGCACTCGTCCACTGGCAGTGTCTCCCGAGACAGTAAAAACAGGAACTCGTGATGAGGTGAAGTGCATTTTCAGGAGAAAAAAAGCAAATCCTTTAAATGTGTATGAGTCAGATCTTCTGTCAATTGGCATCGTACCGAACGAAACTGATGTAAGTGCAGAAAATCCAAACAGTTCGGTTGGATATACAAAGTTAGAAAGTCGAAAAAGAAAACTGAAAACAACATATGGTGAATTGTTTGACAAGGAGATGGAAATAGCAAAAATGTATAAGAAAGATGCAAGTACACGCACTTTGGGTAGACATACTTCTGTGATACATATAGATGGAGATGTGGTGAATAGAAATAGTGATTCAGACCGAAGTATGGGCAGTCAGACACGACAAAGAGTGCAGAAGAACATAGTACAACTGAAAAAAATCCAAGGTGAATGGGAAGTCCAAATTTCAAAAGGCAAACTACCTCAGCAGCCTTTGAGCAAAAACGACAAAGAAGAAATAAAAAAAATGTGTAAGTCAGTTGAAGAAGAGAATGATATTATTTTAAATTTCGAGAAAATCGATGGTGTGTGGCAATTGAGAAGTAGAAAAAAAACAAAAGAATGTTCGTTCAACATGAAAGTAATTCTGATCAAGTGTACAGTGAATCGGATTCAGACATGACGTCACTAAACAGTGTTGACAAGGGATTGGAACACAAACACAGGAACAAACGAAAATGTACAGCAGAAGAAACAAATTCAGAAAATATGAACAGTGGAACAGATTCAGATACAAAGTCGAGAAATAAAAGAGATCCTTCCAAAGATTGGAGAAACAAGAAAAAAGAAATATTGAAAGAAAATCCTGGCATATCACACGAAGAACTAGACTTGTTGAAAAAGGAACATGACAAAGAGAAAAAAAGGTCTTACAGAAAAAAAGTAAAAATTGACTCTGTTAAACCTGTACAAGATGTGCCGAGATACATGAATACCCATTATGGAAATCCATGTGTAAACATCACTCAACATTCTCATGTCAATCAATTCGATAATTTAGAGGTAGACATGGACAGAAATAACAATGAAAATGTGGAACAGCAATCAAGTTCTGATACGTGTGGTTTCAGTGGAGCACCTGGAAATAAAGTAAAAGCAAAGAAACGAGATCCAACAAAGGATTGGAGAAATATAAAAAACAGAAATACTATCAAGCAATCCAGACATATCTGCTGACCAACTAAACTTTTTGAAAAAAGAACATGACCGTGAGAAAAGGTGTCAGAAACAAAAAGATTATAGGTTAAGCAAAAAAGTTATCATTGAACCAACGATATGTGAAGAAGATGTACCGTCATACATGAATTCACAAAATGGAAATGATGTTTTCACAGAATCCACATGTCCGGACAGAAATCTTGAACAAGAAATCAGTTCAGAAGCATATAGTGGCAACGCAGAATCATACAATGTAAGAAATATATATGATGTTGCAGATGAAGAACTTTTTGCAGATATACCAGATGTAAGGGGTAACGCGGATATGGCTTTCACAGAAAACATTGTTAGGGCTGAAGAAATTTATGATCACGAAAATGAAGACCCAGATGATGATTTTAGTGAGGATTCTGAACTCAGAGACAGAGATTTCAATTTCATTGAACCTGAAAATGATGCGCTTCAAGCAGATGCTATAACTATAACACTTGCAAAAATAAATAAACTAAATGAAACTATAGATTATATATGCAAGATGTGTACAAAACTTTGTTTCGTAGAACAAGGAGTAGTTATGTCGCAAATGCAAATAACAAAATATAGACCTTTCTTAGGAGAAATTGAACATAACGAAAAAATATTTGTCTGTTCATCATGCAAGACACAACTTAATGAATTCAGAAACCCCAAAATGAGTAAAAGTAATGGGGTTTGTTTCCCAGAATATTTGGCAGAATTAGATTTAACACCACCAGAGGAGAGACTTGTTTCTCTACGAATACCATTTATGCACATCAGAATTTTACCAACTGGTGGACAACAATCTTTAAGAGGTAACGTAATCAATGTGCCAGCAGACATAAATGAGACTATTCATCTTTTACCTCGTTATTTAAATGAGAGTGGGACAGTAACTGTAAAGCTAAAACGTAAATTACAATACACTAGTGTATATGAACAATCAAATGTCCAACCAATCAAAGTACTACGTGCATTACAATGGTTGAAGAGGAATAGTACTTATTACCAGACACGTGAAATTGGAATAGCACATGACTGGTTACAAACTACTATACAGCAGTTGGAAAACAATTCAAATTTTGCATACAGTAACGAGAATCAATCAAATGGCTCTCAAAATGAAAACCCTGTTGAATTAAATATAGTACAACAAAACCCAGACGCAGGACAAGAAAATACAAATAAAGATGATGAAGACGTCGAGGACAATTTTTCTGAAATAGATAACAGTGAAGTTCCAGAAATACATGATACTTTACTTGATATAATACCAAATGAAAATCCACTCAATGTAGCACCAGGTCAAGGAAGCAGTCCATTAAACATATTGTATGACAAAAATGTCGAAGAAATGTGCTTTCCAAGTATATATTGTGGAAAATCAATACAAGATATTTTCCCTCGTTCTGTGAATTGGTTGACTAGGACTAGATGGGAATTAACAAGCTCAGATAGAAGAGTTGCACGAAAAACTGAATTGATATTTTTAAAATATAAAAAATACCAAATGGACTATGTGCGGAGTCAATCTCAATTTGCAATGAGATTTGTTCTACAAGCTACACCTTATACAGCCAAAGATGTTCGTACTGAAGATGATAGAAAGAAAATTGCCACGGTAGATAACGGATTTTTTTTCTTTAGAAAATTGAGGAACAGCCCACAATATTTACAACATAAAAAAAGAGAACTTTTTGCAACTATTCGACAACTAGGTATACCTACATTTTTTGTTTCTTTATCAGCAGCAGACACACGTTGGCCATTTCTCTTGAAATGTTTAGGTCACATTGTAGACAACAAGTCTTACTCAAATGAAGAAATCATGAATATGAGTTATCAAAATAGAACTAGGTTTTTTAATAAATGCAGACCCTGTGACCTGTGCTCGATTTTTTGATAGTTCTTTTTGAAACATATAATTTGCAAACCTCCTTTTCCTTTAGGAGAAATATCACATTATTTCTATAGAGTGGAATTTCAGCACCGAGGTAGCCCTCATATACATATGATTCTTTTCTCAGATACCGCCCCTAAATACAAAAAAAATGGAAATAACAACGACGTAGCAAAATACATAGATAAGTATATTTCTTGTTCTCTTGAAGAAGAAAATGGAAATGGAGAATATATCAAATTCCAATTGCATAAACATTCTAAAACTTGTAGGAAAGGAGGCAAACCAGAATGTAGGTTTCATTACCCACTACCACCTTTCAATTCCACAGTCATTTTGAAACCAAATCCACAAAAGACAACAGAAGAAACAGAACTGTATACTAAAATACAAGAGTATTTAGATTCAGAAGCTATAAAAGACACCACTACATTGGATGACATTCTCGTTCATTTTGACATTGACTATGACAAATATGTACTGGCTGTTCGATCAAAATTGAAACATGAACAGGTTTTTCTCAAAAGAAAGCCAAACGAAGCCCGTGTTAACATGTACATCCGGAACTTGTTGCATATTTGGGAAGCAAACATGGATTGCCAATTTTGTCTTGACCCTTACAGTGTTGTTAATTATATAGTTAATTATATAAACAAAGAAAATAGAGGTTTAAGTCTTAATTTACAACAAATGACGAAACAGCGTGAAAAAGAAAAAAGGAGCATCCGAGAAACTGTAAAAAGACTCGGTAATGTTTTTGTAAATACAAGTGAAGTCTGTGTCCAAGAATGTATTTATGTGCTTTTAGGAATTCCATTGGCTTATCAAAGCATTGATGTAATAAGTGTAAATACTTCCCTTCCTGAAAAAAGAACAAAAATTCTGAAATCAGATAAAGAGCTCAGAGAACAGGCAAACAATAGCACAGATATATACAAAATGTCAGTATATGATACATATGTAGCACGCCCACAATATTTTGAAAATTATACTTTTGCAGATTATTTGTCACGAGTTAAAATCTGTCCAAGGACTCCAACATCTATTCAAAAACAAAGAACTGGATATTATAAACTAAAAAATAGTGAATATTATTTAGATGCAGAAAAACGATACACCATAGGTAGACGTAGAATTTTAAGTTATGTGTGTCCTCCCAAAGATCAGGAAAAAGAAGAATATTATAGAATTCAACTACTCCTTTTTTTACCTTGGAGAAATGAACCTCTATTGAATAATCCAGGTATTTCATTTGAAAATAGATATAATAACCTTGACGCAAGACAGAAGAACAATATGCAACAAAATAGTAAACTGTACAACAGGCAAAAGCTGGATGAATTATTCGACATATACACAAATTTAACGAATGACGCTTTAAACCTGATTTTACAGCCAAACACAGATATGCAAAACGAACGTGATTTAGCCTTAGGATCTGTTAGCTTAAACGGAGGATCTTTTTTCACACCAACCACTAGACAAGCACTACAAGAAGCAAGTTTAGACAATCAAGAGAGTCATATTAATATAAACCAGACGATACGAAACATAAATCAACTCTGGCCCCTAGATAAACTTTGTGACAATGTAGAAACATTGAATACAGATCAGCGACAACTGTTTGACCATGTTATGAAAAATATTTCGACAATTAACAAACGAATGTACATTTTTTGTACTGGAGGTGCAGGAGCCGGAAAAACAGTACTTCTTCAAGCACTTTATCAAAGTATGTCAAGATTCTACAATGTCTTGCCAGATAATACTCCGAACTTAAAATGTGTTTTGAAACTAGCTAGTACAGGGAAAGCTGCATACCTTATCAAAGGCCAAACAATACATGCAGGCTTGGGTATACGACCTCAAGGCACCTATGTACAATATGAGAAATTACCAGCTGATAGATTAAACACTTTACATGTTAAATTTCTTCAGACTAAAGCTATTTTGTTTGATGAAATTTCGCTCGTTGGAACAAATATGTTTAGATTTATTGATCTCAGATTACAAGAAATATTTGGAAATAATGAACCGTTTGGTGGATTACATATAATTTGCTTTGGCGATTTATACCAGCTTCCTCCTGTCAAAGATAAATGGATCTATGAAAATAACCGACATGGTCTAACAAGCTTGGCTGTAAATCAATGGACAGATTTATTTATGATTTACGAGTTACATCAGATAATGAGACAACGAGATGAATTAGACTTTGCTAGACTCCTGAACCGTATGCGTGTAGATGCTTTAACTGATGAAGATAAACAAGAATTACAAAAACTAGTATTACGAACAGATCAATATAATGACAACTTAACATGCTTACATGTTTTCTCTACAAATGATGCTATGAAAGACTATAACCGGGTATGTTATGAAAGAGCTAACACAGAAAAACTTGTAGTTGAGTCTGTAGATACTGAAGCCGAAACAGCATTAGAAAATGGATCAGACAAAAATTCAACTGTTAGATATTTAAAACTAGGAATAGGTTTAACGTATGAAATCACTTACAATATCAATGTTGAAGATGGCTTGGCCAATGGAACTTCTGGCATTTTAAAATATATTCAACACAAAGAAGCTTTTAACAAGCCTATAGCTCTATGGTTTTTACTTGAAGAACCCGAGATAGGACAAGTACAGAGACAGATATATAGCCACTACCGAACAAGAAATATAGATAAATCTTGGACACCTATTTTTGCAATATGCCAAGAATTCAGATTATCTAAACCGGTTGCTGGAGTACGACGTAAACAGTTCCCTGTAACACAATCTACTGGAAAAACTGTCCATAAATCTCAAGGGTGTACTGTCCCTGAAATAGCAGTAGCCTTGAATGATTTTGTATTTAGAAATGCATTTTACGTAGCATGTAGTAGAGTTCCAAGCATTTCAAAATTACATCTTATAAACTTTTCTTCAAACCAAATTAAGACAGACAGTAAAACGACTGAAGAAATGGAACGCATGCGTACAGAAAAAAAACTAGAAATGAATTTCTCTGTTTTTCCAAGAGATAGGGTCTGTTTCAAGATTTATTATGCAAATATACAGTCCCTATATTCCCATTTTAAATACCTATCGACTGACTACATTGTCAAACAATCTGAAATTATTATGCTTAACGAATCTCATTTAACAGAACAAGATTCAGACGACCTTATAAAATTGACAGGGTTTCAAGTAATACGATTTGATGCTCCAATTCCAGAAAATCGGCAAAGACCTTCAAACGGATTAATATTTTATGTTCAAGAGCACTGTAAATTTAATGTAATTGCGTCAGGACGTTCAAACTGTTTTGAATATCTAATTGTCGATATAGAAAATGATTGGGATATATTTTCTGCAGTTCTTTTATATGTAAAGCCCAACACATCCAAACAGCACATTTCACAGATGTGGTCGGACATAACTGAAGTTGTAGCTGAGAAACAAAAAGTAATTGTTCTAGGAGATTTTAACATTAACATTCAAGATCAACAGAATCTTGATTATATTTTAAATATTTCTGAACCACACAATTTTAAGTTGATAAAAAGTGGACCTACAACAAGAAATAATACAGAAATTGACCTTTGTATCTGTTCTGAAAATGTTGAAACGAATACACACTTTTTGCCATGGTCTTACCATTTTGCCATAACAATACAACTCTAATATTTTCGGAGTAATATTATCTATTGCAACAAACCATTACCAATGTTTTGTGTCCTTACGTACAAACAGGCCTAACGCACAAGCCAAATTTCAAAAACGTACCCGCCCCCAGCAACAGAGCACATGCCGATCTATAAATAGACCACGCACGCGTTCACAGTCTCGCACCGCGCATGACCCCGTTTCGAAAACTATGTCACGCATAATTTATGCATAATTAATTTCCGTTATCTACAGTTTCGAAACCCCGTGCCTTCTCGACCGACGCTATCAGATTCTTCGTCTTGGGGATCTTCCGCACAGCGCTTCCAAGAGTTGAAATCATTCTCGCTGCAAAACATCAGAACAACACAAACGACACAATCATGCAAAAAGACAATCGGCCGAAAGGCCCAGGAGACAGTTTAAAGAAACAAGGATCTGTAGAATCACAAGTTGAATCAATGGACACGACGGAACATACACCGAAAACAACCATGCCGCCGCCCGTCCAGCCCGCAAAGAAATCGACTCCAGTCAAAGCTAGCCCGACCAAAGGCAAGCGCCGTCAGGGAATGTTAGATGACAAAGGTAACACGATAATATGATCTTCATAAATGATTTATGATTGACCTCGAGCTTCAGAAGATGTTTACTATTACTATTGTTTCGGAAATTATTAACGCCATGTTTCGATTTCTTCGGTTGAAAAGACTGATCAATATCTTGCGCTGACCTAGTTTCTCATATATAGGTCATGATGTTGTTTACAGATTTTACATCGGGCATCGACATGGCGAATCGTCGCTCGTCAGTAACAATAAACATAGTTATCAGTTATCCTTATCAATGGTTAAACCTTATGAAACGTATAAGTTTCATGATGTAACAACTTTGGGACAACTTCTACGACATAATGTACTTGATCATTTCGGATTTCGCTCAACGACTTACAAAATTCTGGCCCAGTTTTCAAAATGTCCAGAGGACGACTGATCTAGTTAATAATTTCTACAGCAATTTAAAAGTGTTGCAACGTTTTTAACCTGTAACTTCACGTCATGAACTTTCTTAGCACAAAATATTTTTCTCATGACATGTTTAGTAGTATTGACATGTTTCCAAGTTACCAATATCTCTAAAAATAGATGCCACAAAGTCTGGTGAACAACACAACGAAAGTTTGAACCATTATATTTCGAAAAGAATATAACGTATACCCATTTATATGATTTCTGTAAAATATATGACTAAAAACATTTTGAGGCATAACTTTTAAACAAAGGTCTGTATCTTTCTGTATTAGACGTTCAAATTGTTAGCAATTTCCCTATTTCATCATGTTTCAGGGAGTCCAGCCAAAATCAAGCCAGCTGATCACGGTGATAAAACTCAAAAGTCTAAAGTTCCAGATACAGACATTACAACTTCGACCTTCGAAGCTTTTACACTTAACTCGCCAGTCAAACAGAAAGAAGTTCAGTCTCAGACCCATGTGAAACAAAGCAACAGTACTACTGGTCCAGAGAATCGACCTCAAAGTTCAGATCAACAGACACCAGTTACATCACAGACACATGCAACCACACAGACCCAGTCACAAGGTACACCGACACACAATGTCAATAACCAGTCTACACGTGTAACACATCCTATGCCGACTGCCGCAATCGGGGCTCTGCCACATCGTCAAAATGACCAGCTTGTCGATCTCACAACTGATGTGTACAACCCACCCATCATTTCCATACCACTACCTGAAGGCCCAACCACAACACCATCAACAAGCCAGTCAGTACCCAGATCAACTCGAACTAGGAGACAACTGGCCCAAGCCTTCGATGATAATGATGCATATCCAAACCATCCACTGTTCTATGCCGATGACCCGCCATCATACAACAAAGTGATGTCTCAGAGTAACTGTGGAAATTCAACAATGTCACTGCCAACACAATCCCCTCCATCCTATGGAGACATCGCCTCTCAACAGGTACGAACTCAACCAATGTCTCTGCCAAGTACCTTTGACCAGTCCATGAACCAACAACAAACAAGTGACTGGACACCAAGACATCAGGGGTATAGTGAACCACCTCCACCATACAGTGCCTGTGAAAACCAGTCTTACAGTCCACGACACTAGGCCACCCATAGTGCGCCAACAACACCTGCTGGCTCACCAAACTATGCTACACCTACGGGAGGAACAAGGCAGTATGGTAGATCCGTGTACCTCAACCCACCACTGGTCCAATTCAGATCGCCTCTGCAAAAACCAAACCAGACACTCCACAGACCAGAACACTTACGCTACTACATATAGCGTACCTTGCCAACCTATTCAAGCACAACCGAGACACCACGTTGCACAATCAGCAACACCTCCTCCACAACAGGTGCAACGACAACCAGATACACCTCGACATGCTCCAAATGACAATGCCAAAGCTGCATATCCATATGCAGCACAAGCTCATCAGGACCACCAGGGGCCTGATCACCAGCAGAACGTTCAGCAGAACGTTCTCGCTCCACCTCAAGGTCAGCAGAATGTACATGGCCAAGCACCACTTCAGCACGCAGCTTCTGTGCAAACTACTCAAGCACAGGTTCAAGCTCCTATTCATCACGCTGCTGCGCCAAATATTGCTGCACAAGCACAAGGACACATTCAACAAGTGCCTGCTCCACCTAACATGCAAGGACACATCCAACGATTTCAATTCCCTGACATGGACAATATTGACCCAGACGACCTGATCACCTGTAACGAGTGCAACCAGTTCCCGGGTGAAGAACCAATCAAAAAAGTTTGTGTGTGCGTGGTAGTAGAACTTGAGGAAGAACATCCGAAGAACCCACTCGTTAAGAAGATCAGAAGAAAGCTGGCTGTAGCTGATCACACAGGCTGTATGGTCGGCTTCATTAAGAGAGCTGACCCAGTTCACTTTGAGAAAGGTGACACTATCCGGCTGAAGAAGTTCACAATGCAGAATCACAAACTCTGCATCCATTTAGGCACCAATACTCCAAGGTACAATTAATAAAAAGTTCTTAGATTTTGACTTCAACTAAGGACAGCTTCCCAAATATTCATCTGAATATTTAAACTACAATTATGTTTTAATCAAATTAACATCATCTAATTACCTTACATGACTCGTAGTGTTAGCAACTATATCTCGCAAGGTATACCAACCCCTGATAACATTCTCTCAGCCCTCATTTTCACGAAATAGAATAAAGTCTCAAAGATATCACTTAACAAGGTCAAATAATCCAAATGAACATGCTAAATTACATGTTAACTATCATAGCCTTTACCAAACCAATTTTGCAGATATTTATCGGCCCTTTTATCAGATTTTTCGCTGTAGGCCTACAGATCACCGTAACTTGCTAACACTGTTTAGCTAACACATCACTAAACTTGATATATCATGCACGATTTTATCTTTCAAGTAACAACAACTATTACTTTTTAGTGCCAATGACATGCCGATCCCTGACCACATCCGTGCCCTGGCAAAACGGGAATATAGACGACCTGATTATCCAATCACTCCACTCTACACAGTCCTACAACAGGCAGTCGGGTACATGTGCTCAGTTAAAGGAACAGTGATCACTGTAAGTTCAAAGCTTTGATACAATATGATTAAATTTCATGCTAAAGAATGTTTTATCCCACAAAATTTTCAACTTAATAAATAAACAAGAGATATTATTTTAAAAGTTACTTGCAATGTAGTTATTCAGATTTACAGTTCAATTTGTTACTTGTGCAAAATCTTAATTTTTTTTAGCCAGTTGCTACTGGTCACTGGAAAATCAGAAAAACAGTTTCTTCTTCTCAAAGTCATCAAAAAGTCTGGCAATTTGTCTAGCTAAAGTCTAAGAAATCTCGGCGAATTTTTACATCTCTCATTACTACCAACCCTGTTTTACTAATTATGCCCTGACATTTTAAATCAATCAAAAAATACTCACTCTCACCATTTTTATGTCCCTATCAGACTGAACAACCACGAATCGTCGGCCCAAACAAAGACACTCTCATCAAAGAAATCACACTCAGAGACGCAACCGGTGAGATGAAAGCATCTTTATGGGGTCCCGCTGCCGCAAACTCCGTCATATCACTTGTTGAACAAGTGACCCTTGCTGACTGCAAAAGCTACTACGATCGCAAACATCGCGCAACGTTGCTCAGCGTCAGCAACTTTGACCAAATAACAGTAAGTGTTGCAAGACTTCTGTCAATTTCTGTACATCTCACGTTTCTAAAATCATAAGTTAAGATCAAATATGAATAATCAGATCAAAGATTAAACAGTAACACCTGCAATCTATTCATTTCATTCATGATTACTTTACCAATGAACATCACGCACAAATCACATTTTTCTCTATATTGTTTCTATTAAAAAAAAAAAAAAAAAATTCTGTTTCAGATTAATTTCTTTTTGAATTTTCCATACCCTTCTTATGTTACTTTCTTTTCACAGGTCGGTGCGCCACAGGACATAGATGAGACGATCAAGGTCTATGGCGTTGAACAAACAGAAAAGTACCCAACTCTCATCTTAGATGTCTACAAAGGAAAGATGAACAAACAGCTTACCATCGACCGGTTCTACCTCACCACAGTGCTTGGTCTTCAATCTACAGTCACCATCAGACAGCTCCTAAACTACTTCCCTTTCACAGCAAATGTCCACATAACAGGACAAAAAATAACACGTATGGACGTCGCAACAGTACCTGCGCACGCTGTGAACATTCCTGCTCTCCAGCAACAACAACAACAGATCCAACAGCAACATGCGTTTCAACAGCAACAAAACCAACCTGTCCAACCTGTTCAACCCTTACATGCTGAGCAGCAGGCCAATCTGCAACAGCCACAGCAGCCCATGGCACAACAGGGGCGCCACACCATGCCACAACAAGTCCGCCACACCATGCCACAACAGATGCAGCAGACTAGACCACAAAATATGCAACAGAGCCATTAGCCTATGGTACCGGCTCACTCACAACCTGTTTCGATCTCACAACAGGTACCCCAACAGGGCACTGGTATCATAAACCAAAGCCCATCTCAGCAGCATCAAATGCAACAGCAGACACTCAACCCAATGCCAACAGACTACAATGGCCAACAACAACAAAGCAATGGGTCTTCACGTAACGAGTCTCCTTCAAACCAGGAAAACGTTAACATGACCTCTTCCCAGGCCATGAAAGACCACCAAATTCTAAACGATTCCGATGAAAGTCTCTAAAGATACTACTGACTAGCTAGATATCTCTACTGAACTATGCTAGAATGACGCATTTGTGTTTGCGGTGCTAAAAATCACAGTTGACTTACTTCTTTAAGACTTTGCGTTCAACGACTTCATTTGATGTTGCTTACATACATGTTGATAACATTTACTTCTTCATGTAGACGTGCCAAATATCTTTCAACAGGGTTTAACATGTATATTTTTTGGCACAAGTTTTTTTGTACGAAGTTCACTGGTACAAACACATGCTCAAAGACATGTTCGTGCAAGACTATATATTTCAAAAGGATTGATATTTTGACACTTACTTTGTACTCAAACATATTTACACAACCAATGTTATATACCACTGTATTTCATATTTTCAAACGAGTCCGACACGACTTTATAGAATTTCTTGTCTTTTTGTTTTACTGCGTTTACATTCAGGAGACATTACATACATGACTCGATGTTGTCATTGGACACTTTATATGCTGATCTCGTTCTTTCATATTTACCAGATGCGGGGATCCAGGGTGGGGGTTCCTTTGGGAGCCTCCTGGGAAGAATAGGTCCCCAGCAGCCCCTTGCTGTTCGTAGGAGGCGACAAATGGGGAGACCAGAGTCAGTAGCTCTTTAGTAGAGTGCCCGCTCTGAGTCTGGGAGGTCTTGGGATTTATCCCTGGCCGAGTCACACCAAAGACTTTAACAATGGTAGTGGTCACTGCTTGCCTGGCACTCGGTATAAAGTAAGAACCACGAAACATGACTGGTCGGCCTGGTGTCAGTATAATGTGACTGGGTGGGGTATTGTGTGGGCCTATGACATGATATCTCAGTGTGGCAGCACTATAAAGAGGGCATTGGGTCCCGCTGCTACAAATAGGCACCTCATTTCATATATTATTCGGTCACCGCCCCTGTGGCGTAAAACTAGCTGAGGGGCTTTACCTTGTGCAGTCTGGTAAAAGAACCCTGAAGGGTTGGCCGGACGTTAAACTAATCCCACAAACAAACAAACAAACAAACAAACCAGATGCGACTTTCACATACTATACATGTTTTTCATGTTTGCTCAGGAAAGTAATATTATAGCGTTTTATATTCCGGTTCATGCTTATCGGACAAAGATATGACATACTTATGTTTGCTGTGCTGAAAATCATAAGCGTCTTAGACCAAGATTTTATGGTTCATGTATATCAGAGAAAGATATGCATGCATTGTACGTTTTGTATACTTACCATGTATGCTAACTGGCAAGTCTTTTCATGCACAGATTTTGCAGAGTTCTTTACATACCCAGGTTTTAGAACTATCTCATGATGCTCAAAAGTGAGACGTTTATTAGGCTCAAGTTTTACAGACCTAATTACAAACATGTCCACACACATGTTATTATGCTCTAACATCAGGTAACGATTTAGCCTTTTTTTTCTTTTTTAAATCGATTTCCAACCTGAACAAACAGAATGTTACAAAAGTTTTGTAATTTCTGTTCAACTGTTTTTTCTGCGCCAATTCTTGTGATACTTAACTAGATTAAAGACAATCTAGAAACAACCACTACATAGTGTTGTCAACAACGGCATATGATCATGATACTAACATGACTGACAATCACTGACAATTTTGACAAGTACGTGAAATATTATATAAGTTTCAACCGTCCATAATTTTGCCTTTTTTCTTGTCTATGTACACATGTCAAAGTTTCTGATGTCATGATTACAGTTACATGATTGACTTTTCAGTCATTCTACTTCTGATATACAACTTTTATGACTTTGACATCATTTTGTTTCATTCCTAAGATACTTCGTTTCTATAATCCTTGTCTTATACTACGTTGACTAAACATCTACAACGGCTGATTATCGATGATTCCAACTTGGTTTGTTGTTCAGTTATAAAAAGGTCATTTGAAGAAGGACCAATGCTGCTTACACCTGCCGCAAACACATCCAGGATTGATTCCCTGGAACTTTGATTTCTTGAATAAACCTTCTGACCCAAAAGTCATGTCTCCTTTATTTTTTAGTATATATTTTGCTAGAGCCTAATTTCTTTCAAATCTTATGCCCTAACTTCTCTCTCCTTTCGAACTTATTCGCGTCTCCCGTTTTCATGACTTAGAATTTCCTATGACAATTTCTTAAATTTTATATTGACTCGAAACTTTGACACACTTTTCCAACAATTACTTCTACCGTCTACACGGACATCTACTTTCGAGAACTACCAATACATGTTACTGTCTCTACATTCAAACATTAGTTTGTAGTACAAAAAAATCTCCAAAATTTTCCTAGATCCTAAGATCCCCCGCCTCATGGGTACCCGGGGGTACCAACATAGAACTATGAAATGCTGTACTGTTGGTCTGGTATAAATCTAGCTTTGAATCATCGTTCGAAATGGCCCTCTTTCTTCTCATATATATATATATATATATATATATATATATATATTGAAAGCATAATTTAATCCTTATTTCACAGATCAATAAAACTGACCTCAAGGTGATCTTCCTGCAATCTGCTAATCTGCTGTATCAAAACAATATATGGAGAATACCCTGACAGACTCCCAACATTGGAAGCCACCATCTCATAATGGTTCAGGAGGAATCTTGTTGCATCATCAGATTTGTGTCCTTACATATATTCCAAGAAGGAAATGCTGTCCTTAGCAGTCTCTTGAACTGGGTGTGGAAGATCATGTTAGACTGAATCTTCTAATGGCCATAATCTTAATCACTAGATATCCACAATTTGTGCTTCTTAACCCTTTCCTTCTGAGCATGATGTTTCTCTGGGCCACTGCAATTTGTACCTTTCTTGTTCAGTATACCAGGTATTTTTCTAATGTTTTTCTCCTTAGCTAGAAAATGTCATATTTCACTCTCTGCACTCCCCAGTTCTACGTTGTGAACAGTGACAGTGTATTCATCCCAGTTTGTCTCAGTGTTGGAGTCTGACCTTCCCGGTGCTTAGTATATCTCCATGTTAATCGTCATTTGTTCCAACTTCCTACCTAACTGACTCTCTTAGGCAGAGGTAAAATGTGCGGGCACAAAAAATACATCTGCATGGTATACCATACAGGCTAGAATTGACCAAGTAAGCAAGTGTGGGAGAGGCTGGAGGGGTTCCATGGTGAGTAAGGAAAGAGGGTAGGGAGTGTGACCCCTGGAGTTAACCAGTACTGAGTGCATGGTCTGTCTCTGTCCTCATAAATCCTCATTACATATTACTGGTGTGCAGTCTTAATACAGAAATCCACTTCAGACTCAGATTGATGACAGAACAACCAACATTTTAAATAAGTATATAAACATGATTCTTTTACTTACATTTTCAGGGTCAATGTTGTGTGGACATCCATGGCCTCTAGCAGGACATCGGCTCCAGATTCGTCTAGCTCAAAATCGATTCTCAAACTGAAAGGAAACAAACCATTATAATATTATGTGTAACCTGTTTTCTTGTGTCATAAGTTATTGTATTTGCATAGCTATTATCATGCAAAACCGAAAGTGCATAACCTAATTTTCAAAACATTTTACAGCCCTATTACAAAAAAGAATAAAAGAGTTATGTGTGAACACTTTTTTTTTCACACAGCATGTCTGGATTTGGAGTTGAGTTCTAAGATTTAAGATGAATACACTCAACATTATTTTAGCTATACACTATTCAGCCTAAACTTCTTTTACCAAAACATCTAGACATATGATTTTAGATATTACAGCAATTTCCCCTACATCAAAGAAGGGAATACGATTAATCTTTTTTCTACCCCTCACACATCCGTGTGCCCTTATACAAAGGAGGTGGAAAGGAGGAAATCTCAAATCACAGGCCAGTCTCATTGCTACCAGTTCGGGGTAAGATTTTAGAGAAAGTAGTGCATGAACACTTTACGAAGTTTTTTTGGCTCTTAGCGAGTTCCAAGGTGGTTTTTGCAAAGGTCACTCAACCATGGGCACAGTGGCATTGTTGACTGATGACCTTTATGAAGCAATCAGAAACAAAAAAAATTATCAATAGCTGCCTTTATTGACTTAAAATAGGCATTTGATAAGGTCAACCACCAAATTTTGATAAAAAAAAAAAACTAAACAAACTAGGGATTTGCAGCCCATTTTTAACATGGGTAAGTAGCTTATTGGATGAAAGAACTCCAATGGTCTACTGTCAGATTTTGCCAAAACCACTTGTGGTGTACCGCAGGGTTCCATTCTAGGGCCACTCTTCCTCTTAGTTTATGTTAATGATGTGCATTACATAGCAGGTGATACCAGCATACAGCTCTATGCAGGTGATACAGTACTATACTGATCAGATGAATATTGTGAAACGGCCACTCTGAAACTTCAGGAAACCCTGAATAGATTTGTATCTTGGCACGCTAAAAATAAGCTTACTTTGAATAGCAAGAAGACTAAGTTCTTTGGGACAAATCACAAAATCAAGGCCATAAGCAAACTGAAAGGAAACAAACCATTATATGTGTAACCTGTTTTCTTGCATGATAAGTTATTACTCTTTTTTGCATTTGCATAGCTAATTTAGGACTATCAGAATATTATTTTCACTCTTTTCAATTTTGATTTGCCATGAAATTATGTCTCTTAATTGATTTTAAAAATTGTCCACAAATTTGAGTAACCCCTTTCAGGATTTTACATAGGGTACCCTTGAAAAATATAAGCTCATCAATTTCCTAGTCTCACATCCAACAGTAACACAGTAGTTCTTCTATTAGTGACCAGATGTCCCTTTGTCAATGTATAGCTATCCAAAACCCCTCGAATCTCTTGATCCGTATTGTCCAAATGGTAAATGGTTCTCTCTCTCCTTACCATAGGCTCTTGCTCATTATATAGCAGTCTGATATTGATTTTCCCCAAGCATCGACGTTCGCTGGGAGGTGGGCCCTGTCTGCTACCGCCCGACAGGTATCTTTACACCTACCAGTGGCTCATGCTATATTTATACTATGTGATCTGATGATTTATATAATTTGGAAGACTTCTTGTTACTTCCTTATGTACATCTGGTAACATTCTTTTCATTTCATTCTCATACAATTGGTTATATGCGCAAAGTGAATGAGTTACTTTCTACCTTTGTGCAAGAGTAACCTCTGTCAGGATCCCAATTTCTTTATATAGAGGTTGAAATTATCTTTTCCATAATCCTATGATAGAATCATGTAGCTAAAGTTGATTTAAGATATCAAAATCAAGTAGTAACCTCCGTCAGAGTAACCTCTGTCAGGATAACCCCCATCAGGATAGCCTTTATCAGGCAGTATCTTGTCCTCACTGCTTCCTTTCTTTTATATTCAATATAGCTCTGATTTATTACGATTGTATCAAGTGAAAATGGACAAACCTATAATAATAAAGGTTGATTTTTATATATTAATAGAATTTGCCTGAAAAACTGATGGAGGTTACTTTTTAATATAAGGGTATTTTGAGGGATTTTAATACAAATGGCTATATTTTGTTAAATAATATCAACTATGTAAAAAAATTTGGGAAAGGAAAGTCTATGATGATAGTATTGAAATAGGCTATTGAATTAATTCAAAATTTGGTATAATTTCTTTTCCATTTTCTACATGTGAAATGCAAGACTTAACATGGATTGTACCAAATATCAATTGATAATGCATCTATACATATTGAGCATTTATGCTAAAAACCTAAAACCTATGCTAAACACCTAGACCAACATACTTATTTGAGGGCCGGAGGTGCATTCCTGACCAAGAATTTCTGGAATCTGTATGTATCTCAAAAGAATTTTTTGTGTATATGAAATACCTTTATAGGTATAACTATTTCATCCTGCGAATAGTAGAATACTGTGTCTATGTTGGAAGATGATGAAATAATGGTGCTTCCAATTTCTTATTATTTATTAATGGAATTGTTGAAATTACATCTCATAATCTCTGTTCTTACATAACTCTTACATAATTCTCATTTTCAAGGTTTGTGCTTTCATTTGTAGCTGTATTGCACCACAAGTGCCACTTGAAGTTGGGAAAGTTACAACCACTTAAAGCAGATGTATTCCCTTAAACCTGCTAATTGCTAATGTTGTGGTAAAGTGGTCCAACATCTGGCCCATGATCAGTGGGTCATAAATCAACCAGCCTTGAATCAAATGGCTATTTGTAGATAGATATGAATGCTGTGAAAACTCCTGCCTTGTGAATTCAACTCAACCAGTCAAGGGGAAATTACGAGTTGGAAACACACCCCTTTGCCACACAAAGGCCCTTCTGCCTATAATGTGTCAGGTCAAGACAGCATTTCCTACAATTGATATTCTTTGTAACTAAATAAAAGTTCACTTTAAAGATTGGAAAATATCATTTAGACAAAAATAAAAAGCAGTGGCAGTAAGGAAGAATAAGAAGAATAGCAATTATTTGTCAATAAATAAAGTATTGTTGAAGGAACATCATTGGTAAGAATGATTTGCTTGTCTTCTTGGTTGTTGCAGGGGAAACAACTTCTGTTAGAGGCTGACAAACACAAGTTTAGGTAGGCCTCCTCAGCTGATGTACCACTACATAGGTGATTTAAGTCCTTAAGTGTTAAAGAGGCATTAAGTCTCAAATTCAAAGTTTTGAGACTTAAGGACCCCTCAGTGCATCTCAAATTGCCCTTAAGTCTCAAAGTTTCTGTCTCAAAGTGGCAATTATCTAAATAATGACATAATTCCTCACTGATTACTCAATGAGATATTGATAATTTGGTTGTCTTTGTTGATTCATTAGATGTCACTTTTAAGATAATTTAATAGTTGAATTTAGTAGAGTAAATAAATAATTTATTTTATATTTATATGTAATATGATATAACTCATTATTGTAGTAATTTGTTATGACATTAATCATATTATACTTTACGCTTCAATTACCCTATTCAATATAATTAATTCAATCAATAATTATTTGATTCTCATTATTTATTCTTTTGTATCCATTCATTATTGTTTTTTTATTTAGAGTCCTGTTAATTATGGTTGAACATTATACATTAACATTATCATCATAGTTTAAGATTATAGTTTTTATTTAACTTTTATCACTATCATGGACATTTCTTTTTATCCTTTTTGGTCAAATCATCCAGCAATCACAGTTGCTGGGTGATTGTGCTGGGTGATTTCCTGTTGGTATGGATTATTCAAGGCAATAGGTGACAGAATTGCTGGTAAAATCGCCTGACATATATTAAACTCGTTTAATATGCCAGTTTCCTGACAATTTCACCGATGATCATTATGGTTGAGGGTCGCAGATGGCTGCTAAAGTCAGGGCCTTTAGTACCCTTCTGAAAGATAGTGTTCTAACAATAATACCTATTCTCTAGTTTTTTCAAATGGTTTCCAGGACAATCTTGATGGGAGCAAATTCAGTTCAGACAGAGATTACCCTGGTAGGAGCAATAGCAGCAGCTGGGGCAACGGCAGTATGGCCAGGAACCAAAGACAACAATATTCAAATACTTGTGAGTCCTTCATACTTGCTGCTCGGGGCATCTCAACAGGATACAGATACCATACCGATGTGAGAAAGACCAACAACACCCATCCTCTCATTGATGCACCATGGTGAAGTGTAAGTTGACCTTTTATGACTTGGGAGTGCACATGAGATATGCCAGTTAAGCTAGTGTTACTCTCGATGATGTTATTGCAGGTAGCTTATCACTAATGGAACCCATGCTCAGACAAAGAGTAGATTGCACAGGCTACATTATGCACATTAGAGTCCTGGTGAAAATCAAAGACATACATTGCGTCATCACTGATAAAGTATGATACTGAAATGAGAGAACATGCAGAATATTTTTAACCCAGTGTTTTTGGGTACGGTGATCATGATCCTTTCTCACAGGTTACTAAGGGTAGACGCCTTAAAGACCGGTAAGGCTAAATAAAAAAAGACACTCAAATATAGTAGTTGTTGGGGATGGAATGAAGGCAAAGGATGCAGATCTAACCCTTGTAAATTCAAGCATATCTGCTTGGGTTGCCAGGGAGATCACAACATTTCAGACTGTCCGACCAAAATCACAAAAGCTACTAACAGTCAAAAACTAAGCAAATAGCATAGGGTAGCCTCACCTATACTAACTGAGGCTTATATCATACTATTGGTTTCCTTAGATGAGATAGGTGTTCAGGGTTCAGAAGGGGGACTCGGACCCTGACTTAATCTCAGTGGTTGTGACTGACATTTCACAGTCTGAGTTCACTCCTTTGGAGGATATTACCCCTATCCTGCCAGAGGCCTTAGTTAGCCAGGTTGATCATGCCTTAACCAATCAGGAAAATACTTCAAGTTTAGAAGTTGTATACTCAGCTTCAGATACTGCAAAGTTTTTGAATGCTGCTTAATCACTGATAGATGGTGATGACTTAGGTATTTCGTCAGACCTATACAATCATGATACTGTGGTGTCCAGTATTTGTTTGCTCAAAGGTGTTTGCTACAACCAGCCTTGCACTGTAGGAGGCTGTTCAGGTTCCTGCTCACTGGAAGGCTCAGGCCAATTACCGACTGTTGTAGACCAAAACAACTTGTCAGGAATTCACCTTCTTAAAACAAGACCAAGAGGCAGATTACATGGAAGACAACTGTTCATTTGCAGTCTTAGACTTGCAAACAGCAAACTGTTCGCATTGCCCCCAGGAAATGTACTCATCAAGGTTTTGTATGGGAATTTAATGGGAGTGTGACGTTCTCTGGTAAGTCGGGGTTGCCGATTCCTACAGCAGAGGAATGTGGGAATTGTTCGGGTCTCGGGCGGACGGGGAATCCGGGCCAAGAACCGAGATGTGTTTTTAGAGGCGTGCCTCGCGCACGAGGGGGGCTGAGCGAATCGGTCGGGAATCGGTACTCGATGTCAAACGGAGGACTGCGGGGAAGGGAAATTATGGTAGGGGTAAGGGGAGGCCGTGGTTCGTCTCGCTCTATCTCCCAGGCCGGTATTCACCTCAACAGGGCGGTCCACCCCGGATTCCGGTCCGCGGGGCCGTCGGGCCGACGGTCGCCTATTGTTTGGTAGCGTGGGGCCGAGCCTGCCGCGCCGTCGTCCCCGCGGACTTCGGGTCTTCGTTCCGTGTTCCGGGCCTTCGTGCCATGCTGCGCCTACACTTCCGGGACCCCATCCGGGACGGTTTCGGGCCTTCGTGCCCTACCTCGGTCCTTCGTTCCTCGTTCCCGTTCCTCGGGCCGTCGGGCCCCTATCCTAAGTCTCGCCTATTTATCTCGAACTTCTACTATTTTACTCTAACTTCTGGTTAATTAACTCGTATCGGCTCATCTCAGCGGTTGTTTAAGGGAAGAAGACACGTCTGGACACAAGGAGAACTGTTAAAGAACTCTGTTTATTCGGGCCTCACCGCCCCTTTATATACCCTAGAGGTCAGCCCTGATTGGCTGCTTTTGGTCACGTGATCTACAACTGACGTCACTTCCGGTTTACATTCTCGTTTCCGGTTTACATATCACTTCCGGTTTACATCTTTCCGGGTTTCGTTCCTTTACATAGTCGTTCCTTTACACTTTCGTTCCTTTTACATATTCGGGCCTCTTTTTCGGGCTTTTTACACTTTCGTTCCTTTTACACATTTCGTTCCTTTACACTTTCGTTCCTTTTACGAACATACATACCTTTTGTCATATTACCTTATTTTCACTTATTTGGTCTCTACGTATTTGGATGAATAGGCATTCATCACAGGAGCAATGTTCTTTCCAAGATAATTGCTTGCGCTTCAACCTTAGACGTGCTCCATTAATTTTTCCCACCTCACTGACTTTATAGTATGAGGGATAGAGCACCAAGGTTATGAAGGTGTCTTTTGATATCTTGACGACTTTCTCCTAGTTGAAACTCTCATTATTTGACTTCTGATACATCTCAGTACAGGATAGCTTGGGATAAGGTGATGTCCCCTTCACAGATAGTCACTTTCTTATGGGATCAAGTTGGACAATGTAAAGATGGAGTTCCGACCTCCATAACAACTTTTTGTGGCCACCATACAGCAAAAAAAAAAAGGAACAAGTACTAGCAGGTTATCTTTCACATGCAAGTATGGTAGTCAGAGGTGATTCCTAAAAGTATGGTATAAATCAGGATTGGACCACTCCTTTATTCCAGATCACCATTGGGTTGATCCTCCGTTAGAATACACAGACTCAGTGTACATGAACATACTAGAGCCATGGCCTGTGCGTATCACCATTAAAAGATGGGGTCCGCTGTGATCAGGCAGGAAAGTGATAGTACTAACTGATAACACACAGGTACTCCAGATGATAAATTCCTGCAGAAGTAGAGTATGTTGCATGTTCTGGATCTGGAAATTGTTTTGGGTATGTGTTTCTAGCAACATTCACATCGTAGCTATTCATATAAGTACCTATGAAAACATACTTCCGGACCACTTATCCCATTATTTTGGATGTGAAGAATCTAACATACCCTCCTGATCAACAGACTGGACCAGTCTAGCTGTTCTCCAATACATCACCAAATCCTTGAAGTAAAGGACAGACTTGGATATATGAATGTGTGTAGCTTTATTTGAATTGCCTTGATAACTGACTTGCTTGGTTGGGTGTTTTGGCAGTTTTTGTGGTTTCTGCCACCTTTGTAATACTATTAAACAAACTATTACTACTGGGGTAAACCAGCTGCCCGACCAAAGCCTCGTATGTTCATTTATTGCGTGTGTGATAGATAATGGTTGGTCAAAGAATGCAAACATTGATGGGATAATAAACAAGGCAGGCTTTAAAGTATCAAAGGACAAGTCCAACGGCATCTAACCACGAACTGGTGCTCCCATCTGAGGACCTCTGCCTCACAATGATGGAGGGCTCTGCTCATTTGCAGTTGGTATGATACCAGATGTGGATCAGTGTGTGTCGGACCTTTGGTCATTTATTGTGTATGTGATTGATAACTATTGACCCAAGGATGCATACATTAATACAAACAAATTCAAACATAAAAGTGATATAATCGTTAAAAACCCTGTTTTTGGAGCATGTAACATATGTCAAAGAATTTTATCTCTATTATGTGTTGTTTCACTACAACATCATTATATCGCAGCTCAAGTCATGTAGTGTAACAAGGCCTTTAGGGTTTTCCAGCTGATTAACTCTTATATCTTTGATAAATGCTGCTTCATATATCATTTATCTAGGCATCTCTAAAGAGACAATGTTTGAAACCTTTCTGGAATTTATATTTTGTGACAACAGAATATTACTATATCATTGATAACAAAAAGCAATGTAATCCCAACATTGCAACAAAGCCTTTTATTTTTAGTTGTCTAAAGGGGGAGAATGACAATGGTATCTCATTCAAATAGGTGATAATATTTTATTTCCTTTTTGTCTGGTTGTGCATTGCTCTTTCCTTTTATGCACCACTTGTGGAAGCTTGTGCCGAAAGGCCCCATTAATTCTGGGCCTGGCATACTGTCCTTTTGGAAGGACTTGTAATTTTTTCTCATGTCCTTTAGCAAAAGAATTTTCTTAAACAAAGCTGCGATATGCACATACTGGGCTACTTGAGACCTAACTGGCTGTCCATTTTTGGAGTCAGTTTCTAGTTGCCTGATGTAATCAGACAGGATGTTGTATCCATTTACATGAGAATCTCTTATCCCAGACACTGTTTTCATCAGGACAGAGAGAGTCCTTGTGGGAGAATGGTCCTCAGGAGGGTTCTGATTGCCAACTTTGTTTGGCTTCTGGTTGACATCACTTGACCCAGCAAACAGGGGAAAAAAGAGCACCGCTCTTTAATAAAAATGGAAAAGAAACAAAACAATAGTGGCTCAAATAGAAAACCAAAACAAAATGTGATACAACCAGAGCATCAAAAGGCAAATTGTTTTAGACAGTAACTGTTTATATCATGGCCTAATGACAAGGGGGCACTAGAAATATGACCAACAAGTTGCTCCTAGATGCTGAAGAGAATTTACATAAAACCACTTTTGAAAAAAGCTCTCCGTTCCTCTGCCCTGGCCTGCCCTCTTCTACTCTATGTACTCCACCCCTAATACCTTATTACATCATCATGGTGATTACCCCGATGGTGATCATCCCCCTAGTGATCATTCTGTGTTGTGATCACTCCCATGGTGATCACTAATGACATGATCACCCCTGCAGTGATCATCCCTGTGATCACTAATGATCTGATTACATCTGTGGTGGTCACCCTCATAGTACTCACTATATAATAACCTGATCACCAAGCTGATCATTTCTGTCATGATCACCAATAATCTGATCACCCCTGTGGTAATCATTCCTGAGATGATCACCTCTGAGATGATCACCCCTGTGGTAATCACCAATGACTTGGTCACAGAGGCAACCAGTGGGACCGCAAATGGCTTCACATATTACCAACACACGCCTCTAACCAGGTCAGAAAAGTCAAAGTGATCTCCATTAAAAGATAATTTGCAAAGGAGACCTGTGCCTTATGATAACCAACATCTAGACAAAACAGACTTGCAAAGACTTGGCCCTGGCACTGACCTAAATATATACACATCAAAAGTAATCCAACACCTCCTTTCAAATTAGGGAAGTAGAGGGAAAATGTTGCCTTCAGTTTTCAGAGATTTCCCCCAAAAAAACTAAGTTTCACCTGCCTGTTAGAAAATCTAAGGGAAAAAAAAGAGAGAACAAATGAGTGTTAAGATTGATGGGGACTAGAATATTGCTAAACATCTTGGAATACCACATGCCCATAACATTTGAAATATACAAAAATTTGAAATTAACATTTCATGTAACAAATAAAATTTTCACAAAAAAAGACATGAATTTGTGCATACAATAATAATTTTTGCATGGTCCACATTGATGCAAACGTTGGTGGAAGTCCTCATCATCTGGGACAGGTAACTTTTGGGTTATAGGTTTTTTTCTTTTCTTACGCCATCTATTTAGATGAATTGCACCAGTTGTACAAAAAGGAGCCTTTATGCATATAGAATAAGCAATTTGTAAAATTTGCAAATCATTTAGGGTGTTAAACAGGTTTTGAAGATCCTTATATTTGATGCATTAACGCTTCTGGTGTCCTTTCTATGGTGATTAATGCATCTGGGTCAGGGAAGGGTTTAAAAAAAACAACACTTTTTGGGTAACTTTGCCCCTGAGAAATCATAGTGAATTTATCAGACTTATAAAAAAAAAAATCCTAATATATCGATGTTACATTTCTGGAGGTAAAATCTGTATTGAATATACATAGCTGACCTGTAAGGAGGCCTACTATCGGTGTCCTTCACTCTCACAGGATTCTGTAGGAAGCCAGATATGATGACATATCTTGTATGTTTCAAGGCTGTATCCCCAGTACTTGCTGACCATCCATAAGAAGTTGATAAACCCATTCCCCAGTCTAGGCCCACATCAGACTAGGACTCAGAACTGTTATTAATACCGTGTATTCTTTATGTTTCCTAACACAGGATAGAGACATTTATAGATATATAAATCTAATAGTTTATCCCCACTGTGATCAATATATAAAAGATTATTACAATTCCACAAATATCTTATAAATAAATAATTTGTAAACAAAGGTAACCCATAACCCTTGGTTCCAATAAATCTTTATGCACAGGGAAAAAAAAAAAACAGGACGCTGTTTGCAGAGGAATTGCTAGCAAGGGAGGAATTGCATGGTGATCAATTATATATATATACATGACTGTATATCACTATAGAGTAATCACTGATATCATATGGTCTGGTTTTAAATCTCAATGTAGGTGGTGCAAATCTATTTGCAAGGAAAAATGATAAAAATAGTTTTGCATGGCTTTGATCTAAGCTTTCTAAATGGCATGAAGTCAAATCAATTGATGTTGCTAATGTGGAAATCTATTTGTAAGGAAAAGTGTATTTATTGAAAACACGTATATTTGACAGGTTTTGTATGTCAAACTTACCTTAGCACCTGTAGTGCTTTGTTGACCTTGATGGCTTCAGCTAAGTCCTCAATTCCCTGGTTTGTTGTAAAAAATAAGTTTCTGCAAGTACAAAAACCTTAGTAAACTTGAATGCTGAACAAACATTGCAAGGTGTAATGTACGATATTTTTTACCATCAGTAAGAAGAATATGGTCTTTAAAGTAGAATTTGTTATAAGAAATAAAACACAAATTTTCCTATTTTTCTATCAATGATCATTTTCCATCATTCTTTTCGTTACTGTCCTTGTAAATTATAATAAATAACAATATTTGAGATGTTTAACTTACACACACTCCTGCAGTGTTGTCGAGAGCTTGCTGGTGTCCATCACCTCCTTTGATTCACCAATGTGCATGCTGCAGGAATAACAAAATTCCATGGGGATATGAAATACCTTTATAGGTATAACCATTTGAGCCTGTGAACAGTAGAATACTCTGTCTATAACTCTTACATAATTCTCATATTCAAGGTTCATCTTTTTATTTGCTCAATGACCCCACAAGTGCCCCTTGAAGTTGGGAAAGTTACAACCACTTAAAACAGGCGTACGTCCTTAAACCTGCTGATTGATAATACTGTGGTAAAGTGGCCCAACCTCTGGCCCATGATCAGTGGGTCATAAATCAACCTGCCTTGAATCATATGGTTATTTTTAAATAGATACAGAGGCTGTGAAAACTCCTGCCTTGTGAATTCAACTCAACCATTCAAGGGGAAATTATGAGTTGGAAACACATTCAAAGTCCCCCCTTCCTATAATGTGTCAGGTCAAGACAACATTTCCTACAATTGATATTCTTTGTAACTAAAAGTTCACTGTAAAGATTGGAAAATATTATTCAGACGAAAAATAAAAAGTAGTGGCAGTAGGGACAAACATGAAGAAAAGCAATTATTTGTCAATAAATAAAGTATTGTTGAAGGAGCATCATTGGTAAGAATAATTTGCTTGTACCCTTCAGTGCTGAACGGGAAACAACTTGTGTGAGAGGCTGACAAGCAAGTTTAGGTAGGCCTTCCCAGCTGATGTACGGCCACAAATAAGGCTGGTGTTTTAAGTATGTAAGTGAAAAAGAGGCATTAAGTCTTAAATTAAAAACTCACACAAGGCATTACAAATCTCAAATTGTCCATAAGTCTCAAAGTGTCTCTAAATCCCCACTGATTCCTCAATGAGATATTGATAATTTGGTTGTCTTTGTTTATTCATCAGATATGACTTTTAAGATAATTTACTTTGATTCAATAGTTAGATAACTTTTGAATTAAGTAAATGATTATTTAATTTATCTTATATCTAATATGATATAATTCATTATTGTAGTAATTTGGTCCTGTAGGACATTAATCATACTTCACTTAACAATTCAATTACCCTATCAAATTATGATTCTTATTACTGATTCTTTTGTTTTCATTCATTATTGTTTTTCATTTAGACTCCCATTAATTATATTTGAACATTATACATTATACATTAACATTATCTTTATAGTTTATGATTATAGTTCATTTACCATTTATCATATCATTGACCAGCAACTGTTATAGCTGGGCAGTTGTGCTGTGTGATTTCCTGTCATATACTGGCCTACCTTAGACCTAAGATGCTGAAGAGAATTTACATAAAACCACTTTTAAAAAACAGACAAGCTTTAGGTTCCAAAAGGGGACTCTCAACAAACCAGGAGAGTCTATTGATGAAGATTCCCCAACAGAAACAATATCCCCTCTCAACCTGACCCAGGAAAAGCTAGTTGGAGCAATTTTATAAAACAATATTAACAAAAGCCTCATAAATCAGATTTGCTAGTTTATAGATTGACTGACAACATTGACGATCTATTCAAACAACCCAAATTCTTTAAGAACAGCAATATGCAAATTGGATGGGAGAAGTTAAACAAAACAAATACTAAATGCTGGACAAGAATGACACCTCCACCTGACAATGGAAAGAATTTTCAACTCCTTTGCCCAATAAGGGGTCAACCCCCTATTAAAGATATATTCAAAAAGTTCCACCTTTCCTCCAAAAAATCATTATAAAATACTTCAAAAATGGCAACAAATATTGGAGTCCTAATTGTTATCACTCCTCTGTAAGTAAAGAAATTTTAAGCAAATGTTCCACTCTGGAAACTTCACCCCCAACCTCCAGCAGAACCCTTATACCGTCCTGGCATAGGCCAATTCATCCCGTTTTATAACCATTTGAATAGAGACCAAATAACCATTAGGCAAACATATAGAAAACAGCTAGCTCCACAATATCTTCAATTTTTGTTGAATGAAGTCCATGGACACATTTGTCCACATACCCAAATTATGATCATGCTCATTGACAAGGTTACACATAAGTGAGAAATTTCTCACAAAACATCCAAACACTGCATCCAAGAGCAGGCAGAAAAACCTAAAGAGAAACAAATGGGAAAAATAGAAAGCTTGAAGTCATATTAATCCAAATGATCTATTATACTGACCATGTCAAATATCAATCAAAACCGAATAATAAACTCATGGAGGCAGACCCAGACAAATTATTGGTTGCAGGAGATACATCTTTCTTAGAACATCAAAAGGCAATGGGCACCTAGAAACAAACAGAAAAATTACAAGAAGGTATACCAGTCCTTTTACTCAAGAAGATACCGGTGCCCCTGGCTTTAGTGATGAACAAGCTGTACACTGACCTCTGACTAAACCTTCAAAATGCTCCAGATTTACCATCCATACACAAAACTATCTTTACATGTTATTATATAACCCTGAAAATATTTCGCAACAATTGAAGCAGGGTGATATTGAAACCCCATTCTAATCTTTTTATTTTATTCAAACCATGATATCAGAATTAATTGCACTACTCTATTTCAATCTATAAACGTTGTGCAGATGACGTCATAACTTCCAAAAATAGGCTGGCCGCCATAATTGGTGATCACTCTATTATCAATATTATTCTCAAATCTGAATCATTTGGAACAAATACTTCTCCTACATTTGATTAAAACAAACAAAGTTGATCATAGTCAACATTTCTCTGGCATTAGGATTCATGAATTTTGTGGCCGCGTGGTCATGATCACCACTTGGTGATCACCAAAAAGTGATCACTTGACCACATCTGCACAAGGTCTATATCTATTGTTTGTCAAAAAGTCCCTTTAGGAGCTCGAGTCACAGAATCTTTCCCAGTTAGGTTTCACTATGTTTGAAATATAAGTATATAGGTGTCTTGATTCTACACTGTTAAACCCCAAAGGTCAATGTGTCAATTCACCTGATTCATCTTGAAGTTACTCTCTAATGAAAGGAACATTGTTCAACACATTTCTGGAGACAGGTTCGGTGAGAAATGTTGTTAGAAAGTTTTCACATATGCCTTTTCATATTTCTGTGGGAGTAGGAGAGAGGTCAGGGTGACTCGGCTAAACAAAAAAGTACTTGTGTTAATGTTTTCCAACTGGCCCTGCTATTTTGCCTTAACCCTAAAGAAGGTTTGAACATTGAACACCATCTGAGCTTTCTATTCGAGTTTAGAACATCCAGACCCACTGACAATTCTTTTGGCCTTAAACGAGATATTATGACTCCTGGTGAGCCCCCATGATGCCCTGGGCTTCTGAGGCAATGGAGGGGGGCCAACTTAAGTGATATAATATGAATCCTGCTGAGCGACAATGTCATCCTGAGCTTCCAAGGAAGCAGAGGAGTGGAAGGGGAACTATTAGGTAAGGTACAACACCTGGTGAGTGCCTAGGCTGTCCTGGGCATCTGAGGCAGTAGGGGAGGAAGGCCACTTAAGTGAGACAATATGACTCCTACTAGGTGATTATATCATCCTGAGCTTCCAAGGAAGCAGGGAGTCCTGCTGGATATCCGAGGCAGTAGGGGAAGAAGGCCACTTAAGGATAAAATCTGGCGCCCATTGAACCATATACCACCCTAGCCTGAGGTTTTAAAGCAGTAGGAGATATGACATCTGGGGAGCAGCTAAGCCATTTAGAGCTGAGGAAGTAGGAGAGGGTGGTTTAAGTGAGATAATTGTTTATTACACCTGTTTATAGCTGTATCGTCCTGAACCGCAGGAGAAGAAAATGAGGAGAGGGTACAACATAGGCAAGACTCTCCTCACCTGCCCTCCTCTCCCCTTCACTTCCCTGCCCTGCCCTGTCCTCTCCTATCCTGTCCTTTCCTGTCCTGCCCTCTCCTTCCCTACCCTGCCTTCCACTCCCCTGCCCTTCCCTCCTCTCCCCTGCCCTCCCCACCTCTGCTCTCATGTGCACCCCCTGCTCTCCTGTGCCCTGCCCTGCCCTGCCCTGCTCTTCCTCCTCTCTCCTGGCCTCCTCTACCCTATCCTGCCCTGCCCTCCTCTCTGCTCCTGTCCACTCCACTGCCCTGCCCTCCATTCCCCTAGGCCTGCCCTCTCCTCCCTTGCCCTGCTCTCCCCTACCCTATACTACTCTCCTCTCCTGCCACCACCATCCCTACCCTCCTCTGGAGAGGGATGGGAGGGGAAGGGGACAAAAGGAGGGCAGTGCAGGGCAGGAGAGAGGAGGAAGACCAAGGCAGGACAGGGCACAGGAGAGGAGGAAGAGCAGGGCGGGGCAGGGCACAGGAGAGGAGTGGGCAGGGGAGTGGAGGGCAGTTGAGGGGAGGGGGAAGAGGAGACAGCAGGACAAAGGAGACGAGGCAAGGCAAGGGCAGGGCAGTGGAGCAAAGGGGAGGGGTTTTAGATGTTTGATTAAGTTTAGATGTTTGTTTAAGAGGTACACTTATGTACACAACGACCCTCTCCTATCCTGCCCTCCTCTACCCTGCCCTGACTTCCCCTGCCCAGCAATGCCCTCCTCTTAACTCCCCTGTGCTCAAATCCCCTACCTGATCTCCCCTGCCCTGTCCTGCCCTGCACTACCCTGCCCTGTGTTCCCCTGTCCATTTCTCCCCTGTCCTACCTGCCCTGCATTCCTCTCCCTCCACTCTTCTGCCTTCCTTTCTTCTCTTCTCCCCTGCATCCCTCTCCTCTGCCCCCCCTATCTCCTGCTCTCCACTTCCCTGCCTGCCCTGTTCTACTCTCCCCTATCCTTCCTGCCATCCTCTGTCTTCCCATCCCCTGCTCTCTAATGCCTTGCTCTCCTCTCTCCTGCCTTCTTGTTTATTGCCCTCCCTGCCCTGTCCTGTCCTGCATTCCCCTGCCCTGCACTCCCCTGTCCCCTCCTCCCCTGCTGTCCCCTGCCCCCTCCTCCCCTGCTGTCCCCTGCCCTTCATTCCCCTCCTCCTCTGATCCCCTGCCTTCCTCTCCTCTCCTCCCCTACACCCCTCTCCCTGACCTCTTGGTCTCTCCTCCTTTCCCTTCCCCTGCCCTGCCCTACCCTCTTCTATTCTTCTCTCCTCTCCCATGCCATCCACTCCCCTGCCCTGCCCTGCCCTGCCCTTCATTTCCATCTTCCTTCAATCCCCTGCCCTCCTCTCTCCTCTCCTGCACCCCTATTCCCAGCCTCCTGCTCTCTCCTGCTCTCCCTTCCCCTTCCCTGCCCTACCCTCCACTGCCCTCTTCCACCCTTCCCTCTTTTCCCATGCCCTTCACTCCCCTGCCTTCCATTCCCCATCTCTCTCTAACCCTACCCTGCCCTCCCCTTCTACGCTCTCCCTGCCCCCTTATCCCTTGACCTGCTGTGAACTACTGTGCCCTTGACTACCTCCCTGTCCTGCTCTTCCTTCCCTTCCCTTGCCCTGGTCTGCCCTGCCCTGGGAGGGAGAAGAGGAAAGGGGAGGGGTGGGAGGAAAAGGAAACATGAGGGGAGGGGGAGAGGAGGGCAGGAGAGGATAGAGGAGAGCATGAAAGGACAGGGGAGGGCCAGGGAGGACAGGGGAGAGCAAGAGAGGAAATGGTAGGGTAGGGAAGGGAGGGGAAGAAGAGAAGGGATTAGGAGGGCAGGGCAGGGGATGACAGGGAAGTAGAGGAGAGGGAAGGGCAGGGGAGAGCAGGAAAGGGGAGGGCAGGAGAGATTAGTTCAGGGCAGGGCAGGGTAGGTGAGGGCAGGGGACTGGAGGGCAGGTGAGAGGAGAGAGAGGAGGGGAAAGCAGGGCAGGGAAAAGCAGGGGAGTAATGGGCAGTGGATCGGAGGACAGGAGGAAAGGAGAAAGCAGGGGAATGGAGGGCAGGGAAGAAGAGGGCAAGGGAGGAGAGCACAGGGGAGGAAATGGTAAGGAAGAGAAGGACAGGTCAGGGAGGAGAGGGCAGGGGAGGGAGACTCCTTATTTACTTATTTTCAGCCTCCTTGATACACATTTCCTGACTCAGACTATGCTTTAATACCTATGCTACACCCATACGAACCACAGCTATACAGTCTCAGTCAAACCCTCACCCCCCATCCCTCACACCTCTTCCCCATTGCGTACCAAAGCCCTGATATTTCCCCAGCCTCGGACTGGTTTGACTCAAAAACCTGGTTGCCATGGTGACATATGTATATTCACCCCTATATTACACCTTATTACATCATCATGGTGATTACCCCAATGATGATCATCCCCTTGTGATCACCCTGTGTGGTGATCACTCCCATGGTGATCACTAATGACATGATCACCCCTGCAGTCATGACCCCTGTCGTCACTAATGACCTGATTTTATCCTTGATGATCAACCTCATGGTGCTGACTAATGACCTGATCACCAAGGTGATCATTTCTGTAGGGATCCCAAATGATCTGACCACCCCTGTGGTAATCACCCCTGTGGTAACCACGCTGTTGGTGATCACCATAGGATAATCTCCCCTCTCATAGTCATCTCTGTGGCACACCCAGCTGAATGAATCTCACTCTCCTCTCTTCACCACATTATGATACAATGGGGAAAAGGTAAAAGATAGAAACTGAACGACTTACATGTACCTATAATTGAGGGTCAGGGGAAGAAATGGCTCATATGTTCAGGGTGGTAACTGGAGAACTCCGGTCGCGGACGAACTTGGACCTGGAGAACTCGGGTCGGGAGAACTTGGGCCGATGCCTTAGCCAACTGGCTGGTTGGGGAGGGGGAGGGGGAGATGGCAATGATAATGTCAGAACTGGTGTAGGGAGGGGTTGAGGGGGAGGTCCGCTAGTGGGGGAGAGGGTGTGGGGGGAGGGGAGATTGCGTTGATAAGGTCGGAGACACACTACCCATAGCATCTGAATCCTTCAAAATCATGGTTTCATGGTAGTCAGATGGTGCGGAAAGGAGCTCTTTAGTACAGTTTGGCTCGGAGAGTGAGGGGAGGTGGAGGGGAGGAGGAGGGTGCCCCTGCTAGATCCGCCACTGTTGTCTCACACCTTTCAGGCATGGATTAAGGGAGAGGGCTGGCATGCAAAATTCCGGGGGCCTCTGGATTCGCCCCTGCCTTTGCCCCTATTTGCCCTAGCGAACTATAGATTCACGCAGACAGACAGAGCTGTCAAATCGCACTAAACATCTGAAAACAGAGGTGACCAGTTGGACCACAAATGGCTTCACATATTACCGACATATGCTTCTCACAAGGCCAGAAAGGTCAATGTGATCCCTATTAACAGATAATTTGCACAGGGACCTGTGCTTTGTCTAGACCACCTAAGCCTTGCAAAGACTTGGCCCTGGCACTGACCTAAAAAAACACAGATCAAAAGTAATCTGACACCTTCTTTGAAAGAAAGTGGAGGAAAAAGTGCCTTCAGTTTACAGACTGTTTTCCCTCCAGAAACTAAGTTTCACTTGCCTGTTTAAAAATCTAAGGTTAAAATGTAAACCATGAAAAAAAAGAAGAAGAAGAACAAATAATTGATAATATCTGCATTTCAAACCAAATCAGTGTACTTTAACAGTTGAATTATGCAAAAATTTGAAACACACGTTTCATCTAAAAGTTACAATTTTAATAAAAAGAAAGACATGAATTTGAGCATACAATAAGTTTTGTGTGGTCCAGATTGATGCAAACATTGGTGTAAGTCCTCATCATCTGGGACAAGTAACTTTTGGGCTATAGGGCTTTTTCTTTTCTGATGCCATCTATACAGATGAACTGTACAACTTGGCACAGAAGTGTGTGTTGTCACATAAGACACCAAAAGAGACTTTACAACACACATTAACACATAACATCTGATAAATAAAAGATATGAGCCCAAATCAACAAAAATAACCTAATCCAAATATATCACATATCTTTATGCATATAGGATACACAATTTGTGAAATTTGCATATCATTTAGAGTTTTAAACGGGTTTTGAAAATTATGACATTTGATACATTTATGCATATGATGTCCTTACTATGGTGATGCATTAATGCATCTGGGTGAGGAAAGGGTTAAAAATGCCAAAACCTTCTGGGTCACTTTGCCCCTGAGAGTACCAGACTAATTGAAAAAAATCCTGATATATTGATGGAGGTAAAATCTGTATTGAATACACATAGCTGACCTGTAAAGAGGCCTACTACAAGTACTGGTGTCCTTCACTCTCACATGGTTTTGTAAGAGGCTGGGTATGATCACATGACATTGTATTGTATATTTTAATGCTGCATCATTAGTATTTTGCTGACAATCATAAGAAGTTGATAAACCCATTCCCCAGACCAGCCCAGACCAGACTAGTACTGAGAACTAGTGAGATTTGACTGAGTAAAGCCAGTCTTTTGTAATGTTTATACATTGTATCTTTTTTTTCTTAACATAGAACAGAGACATGTTAAAAAAACTTAGGTATGTAAATTAAGTAGTTTGTCCTATTGTGAATAACATAAAACATTATCATAATACCATAGATCACGTGACAATAATTTGTAGACAAAGGTAACCAACAGCCCTTGGTCACAATTACACAGCATGTACAGGAAAAAAAGTTGATTTTAACATGGGTAACCTAGGGAAATGTAAGAAGACCCAAAATAGGATGCTGTTTGCAGAAGAAATGTTAGCAATGGAGGAACTGTATGGAGATCAAGTATTGCAGTAATTACTGATATTGTGGTCTCCAAATCGTATAGTCTGGTTTTAAAATGTGGGTGGTGACCCTATACAAACAGGAAAAAAGTACAGTTTTGTATGCCTCAGATCTAAGATTTTTAAATAGCATAAAGTTAAATTAATGAATATTGTCAATGTGGAAACCTATGTGCAAGGAAAAGTCTATTTATTGAAAACATATTTAACGGGTTTCTAATGTCAAACTTACTCTAGCGTCTGTAGTGCTGTGTTGACCTTGATAGCTTCAGCTATGTCCTTAATTCCCTGGTCAGTCTCCATACGTAAAGAGCTGCAAGTATGAACACCTTAGTAAACTTGAGGACGCTTGACAAACATTATGATGTGTGATGTTTGATATTTTTATCACTAGTATGAAGAAGGTTGTCCTTAATATAAAATTTTTATTAGAAATATAACTGAAATTTTGTGTATTTCTTCATGAGTGATGATTACAAAAATGTTTCTTTTCCATTACTGTCCTTGCCAGAACATTTGAGATTTTTGACTTACGGAATATCCTGCAGTGTTTTGTTGACCTTGATGGCTTCTGCTATCTCCTTTGATAAACTGATGGTAGGTAGGCTGTAGGAATATCAACACAGAATAAAATGTTATGTTCTTGAAATGATTTCTGTCCCCTAAAAGAAATCTTCAGTCAAAACCATTTAAAAGAGATTATCTATCTAAACACATTCACACATTGACCATACTGCATGTATTAAGTCCCAATTACAAAAACAGAGACCATACTGCGTATAAGAAGTCCCATTGGGGTTGGCCATTGCCTCTGTTGTTATGAAGCATGAATGAATGCTGATGGCCTGAGAAGGGCCTCATAGAGGGTCCTGCTGGCAACAGGCCATATAAACATCCACACTACTCCTTCCGATGAATTTCAAAGGATGTTCAAGAGAGTTAGAATGGTTTCATTCATGAAATCAATGAGAAGTTATGTTGTTGAAATCCTGGTTTCTTTTATTTTGAACAAGTGCCTTCGGCAAATTTGACAAAAGACGGTTGAAAAAGAAATAAACTCTTTGTTTCAAATTAAATTTTGTTAGATGTGATGACTAAATTGAGATTGATAAATGAATTCTCTGATAGATCCATCCTTATAGGGATTGCTAGTCTACAGATATATGTGTCTACATAGTGGTTACTACACAGACATGTCTCCACAGTGGCTACTATACAGGCTATTACTGGTGCTGCCACCTAGCAGATTTTGATGGAGTAACTCTGAGTGGAGTGCACCTCAGCCAATCAGATTACTGCATTCTGTGGACGGCTAACATTCAGTATGAATACCATACTCAGTCGCGAACTCCTTGAACTCGACTGATGAAAACTGAGGACCGTTATCGGAGATGATTTCCTTTGGGATTCCATAACGTGAGAAGTGTCCTTTCAGTTTCTTGATCACTACTTTGCTGGTCGTCGTGGGTAGATGATCCACTTCCCAGAAGTTACTGTAGTAATCCACTGTCACAAGGTAGTTCCGGTTTTCGATGGTAAATAAGTCCATACCCAGTTTCTCCCAAGGTTCATTGCTCGGGATGTGCTGAATGAGTGGCTCCTTCTGGTTCCTTGGCTTCATCTCCAGACATGTTTCACAACTGTCTGTGAGCTGTCTGATCTCTCTTGTCATTCCAGGCCAGAACACCAGTTCATGAGCTCTTCTCATCATACTATCGTAACCTAAGTGAGCTGAGTGTAGTCTCTTCTTCACCACAGGTCGCATAACTTTAGGTATAACCAGCCTTTTCCCTTTCAAGATGAGTCCATCACAGGTCGTAAGTGTGTTGCGTACATCAAATTATACTTTAATACTGCTGTCAGCGTCTTCAACCCTCTCTGGCCAACCACTGTTGATAGTTGCTGCCAGGGTTTGAATCACACTGTCTCGTTCGGTAGCACTTCTAAGTTCTTGAAGTTGTTTGTCGGATAAAGGTACATGTCTAAGTACATCAACGTAATGCTCTTTGGTAGAAGTTGACGTTTTCAGAGCAGCTCGACTCAGAGTATCCGCGAGAACAAGTTGCTTCCCTTCAAGGTACTGAAACTTTATGTCATATCGCCTGATCCTGAGAATCATTGACTGTAGGCGTTTCGGCGATTGGCTCAGCGGCTTCTGTAGAATCGCTGCTAGAGGTTTGTGGTCATTTTGGACTATGACCTCACGTCCGTATGTGTACTGGTCTAAGCGTTCAAGTCCAAATACCACTGCAAGGCATTCTTTCTCGATTTGAGCATATCTGCCCATGGTCCTAGAGGCATACTCGATAGGTTTCCCATCTTGTAGCAGAGCTGCACCGATTCCATCCTTTGAGCTGTCTACTTGAACAACGAGTTCCTTTGCAGGGTCATAGAATGTGAGCACAGGAGTACGAGTGATCTTCTCTTTCACTTTCGCGAGTGCAAGATCACAGTCCTCAGTCCAGTCGAATGGGACGTCGTCACAGGTAAGCTTGCGTAGTGGCTTGAGATCATCTGCCAGATTAGGCAAGAAACGTGACAGATACTGAACGAATCCACAGAGACGACGTACTCCATGAGCATCAGTTGGTTTAGGCATGTCCTCCACTGCCTTGACCTTCTTTGGATCTGGACTGATTCCTTTGTCAGAGATGACATGTCCCAAGAAGCTGATAGAAGACTTTTCGATGTCAGACTTCTTGTCGTTCAGTTTGATGTTCCTGTCTCGGCATCTTTTCTGGAGATTCAGTAAGTTGTTCTTGTGGTCGCGTTTTGCAGTTTCCAGGTCATCGCCCTGACCAACAACCACAATGTTGTCAGCTACACATAAGACACCATTAAGACCCTCCAAGGCCTGTAGAAGGTGCTTTTGGAATATCTCACTTGAGACCTTGAGACCAAAAGGTAGTCTCTTCCAGCGATATCGTCCAAAAGGGGTAGTCATAGTAGTGAGATCGCTTGAGTGTTCATCAAGTTTCACGTGCCAGAATGCACTCTCCACATCCAGACGACTGAAGATTTTGGCATTGGTGAGTCGAGGAATGATATCGTCGAAAGTAGGAAGTTTGAAGTGTTCCCTATTTAACGCGATGTTGAGAGGTTGCGGATCTATACAAATCCTGAGAGATCCGTTAGGCTTTTTGACAATCGCCATCTGACTGACCCATTCCGTAGGCTTGTCGACAGGCTCCATCACTCCAATCGATACCATACGGTCAAGTTCCTGCTTCACACGGTCACGTAAAGCAATGGGTACAGTCCTACAAGGTAGAGCACGTGGTTGAACACTACTGTCCGTGTAGAGGTGTACTTCTCCCAGATCACCAAGACCTGAGACTGAGACTTGTCCCACGTTGAACTTGTCCTTGTTGACCGTTATTAAGTCCATCTGTTGTACAGAATTAACTCCTAGAAGATTGTTGAACTTGTTAGACACAGCAATGAAGTTTGCCTTAGTAGTTTTCCCAGTCTTAGGGTTAGTCACGTCTAGGCATGCTTCCCCGAGTGTTTTTTCCGATGAGTGGTTCCACATCGTAAGACTGAGTTTGGCAGGCTTCACTTGGCTTTTGAGAACATACTTTTGTTTGATAATGTTGACCTCAGCACCACTATCAATTTCAAAGTTTACATCACAGTCATTCACAACCATTTTTGCACAAAAAGTAGAGCGTCCATTGCTTTGCACAGCTCCGAGCCATGCCTCCTCACTATCAGAAGCTTCAGAGTAGTCAGAGTCAGCTTCCTGATGGTTGAGACTGTGAACCTTCTTCTTCTTCGGACAGAACTTTGAGAAGTGGTTTTCCTGCCCGCACTTATGGCACTGAGAACCATAAGCAGGACAACTCTCCTTAGCCGCGAGATGTTTCCAGCCACAGAATTTGCAGTCGTACTTAAGCATCGGAGCAGATGTAACTTGCGTCTTAGGAGGTTTAGAAGGCTTAGAAGGTGGTTTGGCAGGTTTGACTTCCACCTTGTCAATACTGCGCTGCTTCTCAAATTCCTTACCGTGCTGCTCAGCCATTTCGTCAGCACGACAGATATTTATGGCTTTTTCTAGGTTCAGATCAGCTTCCCTAAGCAACCTAGTTTGCAGACGGCCTTTAGTTATGAAAACTAACTTGTCTCTAATGAGCCGATCAGTGAATGCACCAAAGTTACACTCAGCTGCAAGCACCCTTAAGTCGGTAAGAAACTTGTCAAATGGCCCATAGTACTCCAGAGACCAAAACTTGTGAGATGCCACAAATTCATTTTTTAGAGGTGAGCAGTAACGTTCTAAGTACTCCAGTACCCTTGTTATATCAGTTTTGTGAGCAGCTTGAGTAAACTGAATTTGGTCAAAAACCTTGATCACATCAGGACCAGCACAAGATAAGAGGATAGCCACTTTGGTTTCTCCATCTACCTCATCCGTGTCATTTTTACTGGCTTCAGCGGTCGCACCGGTCAACACAGCCACGTCTACCACACACATAGCTGTCTGATGTCAGCCTCTGTGGAGTATGACTTGCAGTTTTCCTGGCATGAGAAGACTTGGATTTTCAGGTAGATTCCTCCCCTTCTTCAGAAATGTTCAGTTCCTAGGCGTTCCCTAGATCCCACCGCTGCCACCATGTTGATTAGTTATGGGTTCAGATGCAGAATGAGTAGACAAGATGACGAAATGAGGAGAACTTCTTATAAGTTTACTGTCAAGTTATCTCTTAGTAGTACAAGTCAATTCCACCAGATGGAGGTACCTTCTATGTTAATTTGTGATAATGAGATTAGTTCTAGTTTTGACCACAGATGGCAGCATAGATTGCCAACAACCTTTATCTATCAAAATAAGAAATAATAAATCTAAACAAAAATTAGGAGAAGATTAGTGTTACACTGAATTATTTATCAACATCTTGTTGTGCTTATTTCATTCATAGATAGAAGGGAAAGTATGCCCCAAAATTGTCTCATTCTAGCATGTGTTCAATGGAGGCAAATTTGGTCAGTTATTTCGGAGATTAGCACATGGCCCACTTTTGAATTCCAACAGTTACTTCTATATAGTGAAATAATATATTATTTAATGCTACTTTTTTGATTGTGATTGAGGAGTTTTTGACAGGCCTTGTGGATGGTGGCATTAGCCACTTGCATACCTGTTTATACACTATACGGAGCAAGAAAGTCTGGGGGGTTGAAGGGGGAATCCCCAGCCATTTGCCCATTGTGCTGCAAAGATCAGGATGGATGGGAAATGCTTGGGTCCTTTCCATTGGTGGCTACAGAGAAAAGGGGAATCCAAGACTTCTGATAAATCCAGGTTTATACACTATAGACGTTGTGCAAATGATGTCACAAATCCCAAATATTGGATGGACGCCATATTGGTGATCAATTTCAAATTGTTATTGCTCAAAATTGGCAACCTCTAGATCATATATTCATTCTGAATTTATCTGATACAAACCTATGAAGACATACCAAAAATTATTTTCCTTTAAAATTGAATGATTATAGAAAAAAAAAAAAAAGCTATGTGGTCATGATCCCCACGTGGTGATCACCAAAAAGTGATCACGTGACCTCATCTGCACAACGTCTATACTGAGCAAGAGAGTCTGGGGTTTGAAGGGGGAATCCCCGGCCTTTTGCGCATCATGCTGCAAAAATCACGATGGATGGGAAGTTCCATCGTGGCTATGGAGAAGAGGGGAGTCCCAGGATTTCTGATAAATCCAGGAATCCTAACCAAATTGGAGGACCTCCACGGCCTATATGTGGTCAATGCCAAGTTTTCTTGCTGACACTATGAAGATTGGACCAATATTTAAAAATTACAGCAAAATGACTGGTTTCCCTCCAAGTATTGGGGGTCTAGACCTTTAAATTCGACACGGCGACATCGCCATTTCTTAAATTCGACAGGTGACATCACAACTAAGGGACAAATGACATCAGTCTTTTCTTAAATTCGACAGGGGACATGGCTAATTCTTAAATTCGACAGGCGACATGGCTAATTCTTAAATTTGACAGGCGACATGGCTAATTCTTAAATTCGACAGGGGACATTGGTCTAAACCAAGATATAAGGACAGGCGACAGGGACGTTTTTTAAAATTCGACAAGGGACACGGGACCCCCCCATCTAGACCCCCTGTATTGCGATAGTAAATAGCACCACTATTGCCAATTGTAATTTCCCAAGAAATGGGCATGCGATGTCAGTTATTGAGACCCTCATATTCAGTATAGGGAGGTACTCCTGTAAGGACACAAATAAGGTGCCTGTGTCACCAACACTGAACTCCTCGAGCCGGTCGGCATTCATCAGTTAGAGGTTTAAAACACTGAAAATACAAATTTTTAGAGTCTAGTCAGTAGCTAGTTGAAAGATTAATGGTTCAGGTATTGGGCATGAAAATAGAAGGAAACACAATTAAAAGCTAACAGGGGCTGCCAAGTATATGGCAGCTAGGTCAACCAGCCATGACAGATATACCCAGTGAGAGGTGGAATCATGAAGGGGCTTCTCTTCTGGGCAAGGTCTGAGCCAGTCAAAGAGGCGAAAGCAAAAGGAGCAAAGTATTGTCCTTGTTAGATGTGTTAAAAACAAACATGTATCCTCAGGTTGCCAATGCGAGCATAATTCAGCAGATTATCAAATCAAGAGTAAGCTCATTCACAGAACCTATAAGGCTAACCAATAGGAGTTAGAGGCCATGGTTTTCCATGCTCAAGTGCTGAGGCCCATACGGTCATGTCTTCCTCAGCTATGACAGTGATGGATCCACTGGATCATGCTCTACTAACCACCCTAATTTGGGATTCAGACTCCAGACTATTCCCATTGGTCTTGGGTACTTGCAATCTTTTACTAAATATTGAGTTTTGTAATGTAAAATTCTCAGCCCAGAGGAGCTGTTGGAATATTTTATATTTTTCATTGTGTGAATAAGCCCAAATATGATCAAGTCATATGGCTGAGGCTTTTGTTTTATCAACGCCTTCATGTTGCTCACATGTTCATCCAGATATTAGTTGATAGGGAAGCTATATGGTTAAGTATAAGGATTAGTTATACCAGCAAGATGATAATGAGTACTTGAGAAATGGAGTTAATTAGCTGAGGTACATTTAGCATTGACTGACAGTTGTTATCTCTTTTATCCCCCTCTTTCTCTTGACCAAATTTAGACATTTTAATTGTTAATAAAGAAAGTCATTAAGAATTTTTTTTCAAATAGTATGCCTCTTCCCCCCCCCCCCCCTTTTAAAAATCCTGGTTTCAGTGGGTGGTTATGTCTGAAGGGTTAACTTGTCATTGAGACATCTGATGTACACATTCTGCAAGCATTAATACAGTCAGTGCATTCTTAATGTAAGCTGGGTTAATGGGTAAGCTGGGTTAATGGAAATGCCATCAAAATTACTAACCCCAAAGAAAAAATCAACATAAATCTCATTTTCTATCTACTTCTTTCTGAGGTGCCGTTATGATGGGGCAGGCCGGCACTGGGGCCTCCAGGGGGCCGGGACAGGAGGCCGGCCGGCTCTGGGGCCTCCAGAGGGCTGGGACAGTGGGAAGACCGGCCCTGGGACCTCCAGGGGGCCAGGACAGGAAAAATCCCAGCCCTCAGGCCTCCAGGGTGCCGGGACAGGGTTTAGGCCAGCCCTAGATCCTCCAGGGAGCGGGGATAGAGGACAGGGGCCTGGGACAGAGGATAGGCCAGTCCTCTATGATGCCAGAAGAATGAGGCTACTTGAAAGAAAATGCCGCATGAGTCTGTTTATCTGAAAAAATTCATTGAAGAAGTTGCATTGATTATCAATAATCCTAGATTGAACATCAACACTAATAATGTAGAGATGAATAATTTATGTACTAATGAAATATCAATTCGTATTTAGTCCGCACTTTTACGAGTAAATGATAGCATGTGAATACATGATACAGAAACATCTCACCACTCACTACAGTTATTTTGCTAACTCAGCCTACTTAGGCTACTGGCCTCAATACCACCGTAGACTGCTCCAACATCTTTATCAGCCAGTCAGAAGTCAGCCTACTATGGTTATGAGGCCAAGGGCCGACCTCATGACCTAGATACCTCACTTTGCAAAACAACTTGGCAGACTAGATCAACTCACACGACTCTCCAGAACACCTCTCCAGACTCACCACCCTACCCCAGCCAGCCTACTGAGGCTACTAGGCCTAGGGCCAACACCTCTCTAGGCTCAACAGCTGGCCACCAGTCAGCCCACTAAAGTCCATATTCCACTATGCGGCGTTTTGCTCGCGGTGGGCATTTTACTAGCGGTGATTGGCTCCAGCGCAAGTAATAGATTTTTATGATTTCTTTATGATTTTATATCTATATTCTATAATTATTTTATATTGTTTTCTTTTGAATGCTTGCGGTGGCAGAAACGGACATGTTCGTTTCCTCACTGCCAATAGCTTGCGGTGGCACCTTAGCCCACTGCAAGTGCGACCCCACCGCATAGTGGAATATGGCCTTAAGGGTGCTAGGCCCAGGGCCGCCCCACACTCCTACAACATCTCTACCTAGCTCACCATTCAGCCACCAGTCAGCCTGCTAAGGCTACTAAGCCCAGGGCTGCCTTACACTGCCCCCCACTGCTCCTCTGCTTGGCTCAGCAGCCACCAAGCTGTCAGCCCATTGACCAAGGTCCACCTCCTGGGCATCCATGCCCCTTCTATATCCCCCATGGGCCCAATGAGGAAATGTTAATTGGCATGAGCAAAGGCTATACCATTACATTTACTGACAGTATTAAAAATGGAGTAAACCTGTTAACAGCTTAAATGAAAAATCAATTGCATCAATTTTACTGAAAATGTAAATTGAATGACACTGTAAGTAAACTTAACTGAAAGTACTAAAGGTCATTATATCACATATTCTTAAAATAGTATAGAATATGCCTGTCTTGCACCACATTTATTAATGTAATTCAAATAATTTTTCATGACCTTTAATCATATACTAAATATAACTACACAGTAAATTGGAGTAAAGTATAGAAGGTGGAAGTAAAATATTAACAGATAAATTACAAAACTTATAATACAGGGGCTTGAAGACCGTATGTAATTATGTGCATGAGGCGTATAACTCAGGCTGATGAGCAGAAGATACATAGTTATTGTAGTATTGAAATGTTGTATATACGGCATATCATATGTTTGTTGCTCATTATGTTTAATATTATTGTGAAAGAGGAGAGTGTCAAAGACATTGAAAATACAATTGTTATTGTGCAGTGATAGAGGTAAAAAGTCTGTATTAATAAGCTTGATATTGAGGTATTCAGGAGAGGAATACGTTATAGGACATACTCATCTTGGATACTACTGCCATATAATATTTATCTACAGTGCAAACATTTATTGTACTCAAAAAGCTAAAAGTTTTTTTTTTTTGATGGGTTTTGTGTGGAAGTGTAACTGTGTCGATGGATAATTGTGGCGATTTTGTAGATGCGCAGGTTGTTTATGTTAATTTTCAACTTATTTGTATCATGATGAAAAGCACAAGCCTGTATGTGTTGATGATCTCAGAAAAAAAAGGCGATGGAAGATAGGGGGTACATCTTTACCCAGCTTTCCATTACATTTAAGCTGCATATGAATCTGAATAAATGTATAAAGATCATGCTGTGAAACCATCTTGTTGGTGCAATTTGTACTGTCATAATTTCAAGGAAACCTTGCACATAATCATAGGGTGAATATTTTCAAATGAAAGTCCTCAAGCACGACGTTTGTACCAAGAACTAATAATGCTAGAAATATATTAAGGATATTTCAAATGTAGAAAATGGTATGGGACTTTATAAAATGCTCTAATATATGTATTTTTGAAGGGAAATCCCCATATTTGTGATGTTGCACGGTGACTAATTGGGAATTCCCATCCTTCTATTAAAGGGAATCCCCATTCCTGAAGTATTTATAAAAATAAATGTGCCCATTAACACCATTTATATGTTTTTGGCCACCTACAGATAGACTATCAACTATTGTAACAATTACTCATCTGCAACAATTCATTAACATGGAAATCCCAAGTCAGTTCTTAGGAGAATTCCCGTCATAGTGATTTAGCAAGGGGAGTAATTAAACAACCAAAATTGAGGGAATTCCCAAATTTAATTTTCTTTCCTTGATAATTCATTAAAAGTTCATTATTTTCCATTTTTTTTCTTTTGAAACATATTAACAATACTCAAGAGTAGTTGAAAACACTAAACATATCAATCTGTAAACTTATGTGCAAGGAACCCTTTAAGCTGTTTGATCAGGACTTTAGTTTGGCATCAATTGACATTTAAAACCTTCAATGAGATATAAAAAAAGGTATATTCTCTAGTCATTGTTGTAATTTTGTCCTCCATACTAAAATGACAACATTGTCTATGGCTGATCAAGTGAAAATTTGGCCTCTCTCTCCTTGCCAGAAAGCTGTTGACCAGCTACACTGACATTACCCTTGAAGTCATCAGCCCAATGCTGCTGCTGAACCATTGGCAGAATGGGTCCCACTGCTACTTTGGTGGTGACTACGAGAGCCCCATACAACTCTTCACAATCCCCACCCACTGCCAGTGGAAGAGGATCAACCTCCCACAGGTAACCATCCATTAGGAGGCAAACCTGACAATACATTAATTTGGTCTTTCCACCAACTAGAGTGTGTCCTCTTGAAAATTTGTACATCCTTAAAGCAAGCCTTTAAATCAAAAATCCTGCTTTGAAGCATATATGTATTCACTTTTGGTGCGGAAGGCACATTGTTCTATGGCTTGACAAGCACACATCAACCCTGCCATAATCATGGTAACAGGTGCCAGTTAAACAGTCAGACAATTTTTTTAATAAGCTCACCCAACTGAGTCTGTGTCTCCTCATTCTGGCTGCACTATTGATGGTATTACTAATCAACGTCTTAAATAGCAGCATCTGCAACTGATTAGGCTAATCCATGGTACTGACAAGCATTTGCATGTCATATACCCAACCTCACTAACTCACCTATTTCTGGTGAATAATTAAATTCCTTGTAATTGCTGAATCCAGAATTGATAATCACAGGTGTGACATATTTAGCTAAATAGGTTAGTTCTATCTATAAAACAAATGCTGTGGTAAATATATCTATTTATAGGAGTATAAATATGTTAAGGGGTACATCAGACCTTGACTCTATGAACAATCTCCCTGGTGTCTCTTGTTAGTTTATTATACCAACCACTAGAGGCTCCCCAGGCAAGTAGCAATGTAACAAGAACATTCTGCGACTGTACTTTTTTAATTGGTCTGAGACCTGGCCAATTTTCACATAACTATAAGGTTATTTTAGGTAAGGTTTAGACTTACTGAAAAAGAACGTTATAATAACATTCTATTTTGGTGAAGTTGAGACCAAACTAATAAAGAATGTTATAATAACGTTATTGTAACGTGAAATAATGTTACAACAATGCCACAACAACGTTCTAGTGTGACGTCGCAACATTAGGTTCTAAAGACGTTTTTGGGTGCCCTCAAAAGAACGTAACAAGAACCAAACCATGTCTAAACAGAACGTTGCTGCAACGTTATTATGACATCTTATTCTTGCTTGGGTCTTGTATAATCAGGGATGTATGTCAGCCCAAGTGAAAAAGTCTGAAATAATTTGATGATCTAAAACTTGAATAAATCTTAATATACTATGTGATTTGATGTATGTTTAATACAACATGCTACTTTAGCCTGGAATAGTCCCTGCTTCAAGGGTAGTTGTGTGAATGTCCACTGACAAGTTAGTCTCTACCACCCTGTCACCCTGTGTGCAGCTCTAGGCCCTATAGGATGCCCCACAATGTAGCCCTGCTGCTGTGATATAGGTCATGACCCAACATAATAGGTCAGGCAGGACCAGAAGGACCAATGGGAATTAAGCATTTATTTAGCCCATACATTTTTGGCCAAAGAGCTGCAAACATTTATTTTGCCCTTAAACTGTGAAGCTGTCAGCTGATGGAAGCTGTGAGTTTTTGACTGAGGAGAGAAGGAGTGCAGGCTACTGCACATGGTGTAGGGCGAAAGGTAGGATAGTGTGTCAGAGGGGTTTCAGAGACAGGCCCCTTTTCATTGGGTGACTCGTGCATGGTGTATGCATAAAATCAGAGAATCAGAGTGATATGTATAGTCTTTTGTAGAATTTGTCATTTCTCTGAAATCAGCTGAAACACTGAGAACTTTACATCCCTGTGGCTGTGTATAAGCCTCTGAACCTTGGTGCCCACCACTTGGCACACCTTTATTTTTTTAGGATTATAGTTGGAAAATCAGAAAAAAAAAGCCTCATTGCATGGGGTATGCATGCTGAAGGGTAAATTCATCAACTGTTTGGCATGCAAAGGCGGTCTTCCAGGGCATGGTGGTAGATATTGTACATATTTACACCTGGAACGCAGTGGTGAAAACCTCACCATGCTGGATGAAGACCCGGATGCACCAGGACGAGTTCAGAGGAGTACAAGTCATACGTAACTGAAATTAAAGTGGAAGGAGGCACATCTGAAACAGGTCCATAAAAGAAATTGTTTCACCCCATCCAGGAAGACAGTGCATCAGGAGGATTGGCTGTACCAGAGTCGACCAGGACAGAGGTGGCCGCCTGAGTATTGGAAGGATGGATGGCTGTGTCATTGGCTGGAGTGGGACTAACAGCAGGCCTGTATACATGCTCTGCCCTGAATCCATGCTCAAAGGATAAAAGAGAGCTGTTGAGGAAGTTGAGACCCTTGTCTTATTTTCCTGAAACTAAGCCGGTGATAATGTGACTTATTGAGATTTTATCCTGGGGATGACTCTGGTTCATCAGTTTATTCAGTAATGAGGCTGCAGTCCTGCTAAGTACATAAACTATATGTGCTTCATTGCTGCAAAAGGAGCTACAAATATATTTCTCACATAAGCTTTAATCAAGTACAGGGCAGCAGTGACTGAGTGTGTTATATCAGGTCTGTATCAAGTTTGGGTAGCCACAGATCCTGAGTGTGCCACTATGTTTTTGGGAGTCAATGCAACATAAGTTGTTTGAGGAGTTGCTCGGCGTGGAATCGGTCAAACTCGGGACCCTTATGAAAAGTGTTCCTATCACTACTTTTTACCACACCACCCTGGTGATTATTTAAGGAACAATCTGAGCAGTAGAGTGTTCTATGATATTTTATTATCATAAAGACATGAAAATTGGTAGGAGAATAGAATTGTTATTGTTGAGTTTATATAAGAGAAATAATGTAGTTAAGGCTTAAATACATGACATAAGAAATGAAATGAAAGAACTTAAAGGTAAATATTGGTATTCACTGCATCGTCACCTGGTGTTAATAGTTTTCCATTTCTCAAACACTTTCAAATGTTATCAAAATGTGATCTAATTATCATAAACTCAAAATATTTACAATAATTTGCCCAAAAGATATATTGTTGTTAATTTCATAAACAAGAATAGGCTATTTTTGTGGGTTTTTGGGGTAAATTTTTGGTATTTTCAGGAATAAGTTTTGATTTTTGATGGTGACCCCATGGTTTTTTTAGTCCTAAAATGTATATCTTGTTCCTATCTAAACATTTGCAGCTTTTGATGTCAAAATTATGGATTCTTTTTTGATGGGGGAAAATGTGATTTTTCCCATTGAAGCCAATGATAAACTGTCATTTTTTCAAATGCTAATATCTCACGAATGGATATGGTGACATATGGTTTATAAAGTTTTTATTACAGTCCCTATGCAATCATCTAACAACTGTGTGAGTTTGATAAATTTATCATGGTTATCAAGAAATCATGTCGAATACCCATATTTGCCTTTAAAGTTCACGCGAAAAGAACTATTTCAAAATTAAGATAAACTCCTAGACTCCTCCATTAATGTCTAACTAAATGTAATGCAAGATATGAATCGGCTTTGTACTCAAACAATAGGCACTGGGGTTATTTCAGTAAGTGTGAAGCCAGCCTCACACCCCAAGTGCGAATCTGTTGGAGGCAAGCCTGAACAGAACTGATGACGTCATAGGAGTCATCAGTCCCATAGTATTAACAGTTGACAAAATAAAACGCTTGGCATTCAAAAAATATTGATCAATGACACATGTAACTTTCTGAATGAAATGCTTTTTACATGTTTTATTACCATGAAATTTTACTTAATTTTACATCCAGTAGCTTCAATGTTATAATTTTTCAAACATGACTTAAGCCAAGGACCACATAGTCTCAGTGACTCCCATGATGTCATATGTTATTGTTTACATTGGGAGGTATGCTAGGAGCAACTTATGGGGCTGATGGCGCCAACATGTTTAGATTGAGTTTATTTAAATTAATAGCTGTTCAGAATAATATCTATTTTGTTGAAATAGTAGATAGAAATAAGCAGAGCGTATTAGAAGCTTTAGAAACGGCATTTCGCGTGAACTTTAATGTGTGGGATGGTGGGCCGAGGAATGGGGTGAGAGAGTGAGGAAATGGTTTATGTAGCAGGGATATGAATTGCAATACCAACTTCAGACGTGACACACAAATTTCTTAAGCCTAATAATGGACTGCAGTTAGGAACAACACATTGTTACAATAACAGTTCAGAGTAAATATGAATATGGCAGATATATGAGCTAGTTAACCAATACATGTATAGCATGTCTACTGCTTCACAAAATCCCTATTATGTCTTTAATAGACCTTATTCATTATCATTGAGGCCCACTTGTTACAGGTTATACTAGCATAAATGATTCAATGAAATAACGGCTAAAATAAGTGGGTTTAGTGAAACTATGTTATGGTCATCAGAACGGCCTCACAGAAAAATGAGAAAGGATGTGGTGATTTCAGAAAATTAGGTACTTACTGTAGAGACTGCAGTGTCTTGTTGGTCCTGATGACTTCTGCCAGCAAAGTATCACTAGTGGACACACTCGAAACCAGCCTGCAAAGATTTACATCTGTACTTAACATGTCAGTGTTCAAATTAACTTTCTATACATTCACATGGTGGTCATGAAGCTAATTCTTTACATAGAAGAGTAAGGTTGTAATTCATTGCCAACTTTAGTCTTCTAAGTACATTTTATAAATTGTAACACATGTATCATGTGCTTGGTGGGCTAAATTAACATTTATATATAACCATAAGTGGGCATATTCTTTAAACTTTGAAATTCATGATGAAACACTGAGACACTATGCTACCTATGTTCTGGTTAGTTCCAATTATGAAAATATAATGAGCAAGTTGGGGATTGAATTGTATCCCTGCACTTCCCTTGCATCAGTTCATGCTTCCTTGCTAGTGTTTGACTCAAGGGCCTAGTTATTAGTATCATGACAGCATTGTTGTTTTCTATCTTGACTTTCTATAATAGAGTTTGTTACTAAAGCAAACAAGATATTTGATTTAATTAACCAAATTGTTTATAACACATGGGGCATTGCTTGAAGAATAGCTTGAATCAATGGTTGAAACTATATTACTGCAGTGCTGAAACTACATTACTGCAGGAATAACATCCAGTACCTCCATGATAGGCAGGACATACTCAAGGATATTTTGGATGCAGACAGTGGGTACGCAGCCAAGGCCATGATTAAGGGGATCAAAGCAAAACCGGGCTGGCATGAGGCGAAAACAAAATAATGAGAACAATTATAACCCTCAAGTTTGATCAGAACGATAACATAAGGGAGAAACTCATGCTCACAAAGGACATGCTGTACGAGGCCACAAGAGACAAGGATTTCGCCTGTGGGATGTCCCTATCACAGGCTAAATACATAAAAAAAGACAGTATTCCAGGCAAAAACATTCTTGGTACCCTCTTATGTGAGTACAGGGACGCACGACTTGGTTAACTTAACCCCCATAGGAATAAGAATGTCCTAAAATACCTCCCAGATTTTTATAGTAGAGTGTTATTTGTAGGTATTGAAGCGTTTCATAATCCTATAAAGAGGTGAGCCAAATACAGACAGAGGCGGTTTGATTGTATTGCTGCGTGGGATCAACTCAATAAGTGCAGTTTTGAATGTATTGAGGCGTGGAGAATAACTGTTAAGTGCTGACCCATATATCGAAATTGCATTGACCTATTGTATGTGTATGTATAAGAAACATGTAGTCATTGAGACAGAACTTGTATATATTAATGAGATTGCTTGTTTTCTATTTCAAATTCTAATACGCTGTACGATTAGACATAATATTGAAAGATTTTTATGACACTATATTTGTGATTTTTGAATTTAAATGGAGCTTGTGTCGAAGTTATCTGTTTGCTTATGTAAATGTAATGCTCTCGACATTTACTGGAGGCATGATGAGCCGAGTCCAGTTTTCCTTTTTAACCTATTGGAACGTAAACATTAAACGCTGGTTAATTGTACTTTTAGTTGTTGTAGTATTTCTTATTATGCTTGAATGTATAACTTAGAAGAGGTGGTTAATGGTAGGGGGATACATATAGGACACTTAAATATTAGAAGTATTTTAAATAAATGGGAAATTTTTAAAGCACAATTCTTATCGAATACAATGGATATAATAGGATTATCTGAAACTTGGCTAACAAATAGGCTCCCAGATGAGATGTTTGAATTATCTACGGAGTATAACATTATTAGGAATGATAGGAAATGGTCAGAACTAAACTCTAATAATGTCAAGAAGGGAGGTGGTGTAGCCTTATTTATCAAAATGAGTTTGAACTATTCGAGAATGAATTCAGACATATTTAATCAAAGTAATAAAGATATTGAATGCCAATGGCTACAAATTAAATACCCAAATTCAAAAGACATTATTATTGGAAACTTATATAGGCCGCCGCAAGGAAATGTAGCCAAGTTTATTGAAATTTTGGAAGATCTATTTGAATTAATACAATTAAATGACAAAGAACTTATTTTGATGGGCGATTTTAATATTGATATTCTTGATAAGAAAAATGTGGATACAGTTAGACTGAAAGATACTATTAAGTCGTTTGGACTAAGACAGTTGATAGACAAACCTACTCGTTATTCAGCAAATAAGAATAGCTGTATTGATTTGTTTATTACAAATTCGGATAGAATCAAAATGTCTATGGTCTGTAATATCAATATTAGTGACCATGAATTTATAGTCCTAACTCGGAAAAAAATACCAAAAAAAAGAAAGAAATGTAATTTTACTGGTCGTAGTTATAGAAACTATAATAAGGAACTTTTTCAAGAAAATATTGTTCAATCCGATTGAACTAAATTTGATCTTTCAAATGATATTGATTTTAAATGGAATGAAATATTACAAATTATAAGAATGCACTTAGATGCAATGTGCCCACTTAGGACTTTTAAAATTAAGCAAATTAAGGAACAATGGTTATCTGCGCAGCTTATTGAACTAATAAGAGACAAGGATGAAGCATTGAAAAAAGCAAAAAAAAAAGGAGATACTGAATTATGGAAAATTGCTAGACGGTTAAGAAATCGGTGTACAAATAGACTAAAACAGGCTCGATGTGACTTTATTAGAGGAAATTTGGAAAACAACATAAATGATTCGAAGAAATTTTGGCAAAATATACAAAATCTGATTCCCTCAGCGAAAAAGAAAAGTGACAACGATTTTACTCTATTTGATAATGAAACAAATTCCTATGTGGACACAGAAAATACTGCTTCTTATATTAATGATTTCTTCGTTAATATAGGCCCTAAATTGGCTAAAAAACATACTGATGAGTGGAAATATTATGGTAATGCTAAGGAAACTATATTGGACCGATTTGGTACGGATGTAGATGAAGTGATTGGTATATGTAAAACATTGAATATAAATAAGGCTTCATGTATAGATCATTTGTCCACAGAAATTTTAAGAGATGCTTTTATGGTTTGTCCTGATAAATTAAGTGAGTTATTTAACTTGTCTTTTAGAACTGGAAAGATCCTGGATTCATGGAAAATTGCCAAAATCACACCTTTAAAGAAGGGAGGTAATGCAAATGATGTAAATAATCTGAGACCAGTCTCGCTCCTACCTGTTATATCAAAAATTATTGAAAAAATAGTTCATAAAATAACATACTCCTATTGTAATGACAATGGATTCCTAAATAAAAATCAAGGAGGTTTTAGGCCGGGCCATTCTACATGCACTACGACAGCATGGTTTATAAATGAGATTTATTCGGCTTTTAATAATAAAGAGTATATGATAGCAACTTATATCGATGCAATGAAGGCATTTGATTCCATTAACCATGGAATTTTAATGAGTAAATTATCCAAAATTGGGATAGGGGGTATGGCTTGGAGCTGGTTTGAAGATTATCTAAGTAATAGATATCAATGTGTAAAGGCTAATGATATTATTTCAGATAAAAAATTGATTACATGTGGAGTACCACAGGGAAGTGTGTGTGGTCCACTGCTTTTTATCATTCATATAAATGACCTTTGTGATATAATGCAAACTACAAAATTGTCACTGTATGCAGATGATACCGTTTTATATGTTAGGCATTCGAACTTGCAAAATGCTTTTGAGTTAATGCAACAGGACTTAAATAACTTGGATATATGGTGTTCCCAAAATAAAATATCAATTAACTGTAAAAAAACTAAATTTTGTATTTATGGAATGAGGGCTCTGATTCGTAAAAGCAAAAACTCAGATTGTATATTATCCCTGGGCAATAAGAGGCTTGAAAGAGTCTGCTCATATAAATATTTGGGTTTTGTATTAGATGAGCACCTTAATTTCAACAAACATATAACGGATTTATGTAAAATTATCAACCACAAGCTATATTTGTTATCTTATATGAGAAAATACTTGACAAAATTTGCTAGTACACAAATTTTTAAAACAATGATTTTATCTTTAATTGAATACGGAGATGTCATTTACACGGGAACATCCAAAAGTAATCTTGACAAAATACATAAACTATTTTATAGAGGATTAAGAATTTGTTCGAATGATGGCATAAAACGAAACAAAACTGAACTCTGTAATGAAAATCATGTACAATCTCTAGATGTAAGGAGTGATATACATTTATTACTATTTATGCATAAGCTAAAAGGTGATGAATCGTTATTAAAAACAAAAAGAATTAATACTAGATTGCATGATGCACCTGTTTTTGATTGTTACAAACCAAATTTTGAAAAATGTAAGGCAAACATTTTTTATCGTGGTGCTAAGTTATGGAATGATCAACCGACTGCTCTCAGAAACATGAATTTCAAGGATTTTAAAAATAATGTTGTGACTGTTAAAAATAGATGAGTTTCTATTTTTTTATTATGCTTTTATTTTTACGCATTTCTCTTTTATCTGTACCAGTTACTAAATCGATTGTTTTTAATTGAAGTAAACTTCTATTGTCTATCTTATTAGACTGTGTATTGTCCCCTACCTAAAACACTTGCTGTCTGTGATATTAAGGAATACTAAGTGATGTTATTGAATTGATGACCAGCATTGTATTTAATATTACTGTTTTAATTGTCTAGAGTATTGTATGAATGGGTTTTATAGAATATATTTATTACAAACCAGGGCCTTTGAGAACTGCATTTTACATGCTACTCAGGCATTGAATGTAAACAAGTGCTTTTGCACTTATTTTTTGTCTGACTAAATAAAAGAATTAAAAAAACAACAAAACAATCGATGAACAGTCAAACCACAGAAGTGGTTTAAATTAGAAGGCATTTTAAAGACAAAACTTAAGTTTCCTATTGGTTCAGAAATGGTTGAAATATGGTTCAAAGTTAAGCCACATTTGAGGGGGTTTTAGATAGATTCAGGATGGTAAGAACTTGAAACGAGATGTTGCCGCATCTCAAAAGGCCCTTGTCTAATTTCATAACCATAATTATTCAATCATCATATATCCATAATTATATCCATGTTATGTTCATAACTATATCCAAGATATCGTCAAGATTGTTTAAACATTAAAAGGAATGTTGGCACATGTGGAAAAAAAGACCTTGTTTTAGTTTCATGTCATATTTAATCATTATCTAATAAAGCAAATACAGATATATTCAAAGGTATTGGTGAACAACTGTCGTGTTTATGTTATATTGAGTTATTTTCCTATTGATGAATTACTGCGTAAATGATTAGGCATGCTAGCTCCTATTAGATTTAGATATCCTTCACTAAGGGTGTTCAAATCCAAATAAAGACACTCGCTTGCAGAGGAACAACTTTGTATAAGAAAGATCCTTCGAGCATGGAGAATACACCATCATTTGCTAGTGGTATAGCGTGGTGACCACCATTTTTTTAAAGCTCTCCTTCCGACTATCTTTTTAATTCTAACAATGATGATAGGGATTAAAGTAAATCATTCTGTCCACCTAGCTAAATAGCAGACTAATCTATGATTAAAGAGTATAGCACTAACTGCTGAAAAACAGCGTAACTATTATTAGCACACCATTGTGCAAAAGGTTGCCAACCTCAGTGCATTGGTTCAGCCTTGGCATTTATAAAAAATATGGATCAAGGATTTACATCCCACTATATTTTATGCATAGTTATAAGACTCAGAACATCATAAGATCATATTGTACTATTTCGTTTTCAAGAGATGCACTTTCGATTTTCTTATGTGAAACTTACCCTTATTCCTTATCATGTAATCTAAATCTCAAAAAGCATATTTGGAACCATAATGGAGTCATTTAGATTATCAACTATCAGGTCAATGACCTGTTGTATGTACAGTTTGTCTCTCAAGACTAACCTGTTTGTTGAGGTTCAGTCACAGGAAAAACATGGGCTAATGCCCAAGTGTTACACACTACACATCCTAGATCTTTTGCATTGAAACACCAACTAGGGTATTCCAAACTCCTCTGGCTATAGGGGAAACTATGAAAAGTGGGGGTAGCCTCCTACTGGTCAATCAAAGTGGCTGGCCAAAGGTGAGGTAGTCAGGGCATCCTTATAGGAAAACTACATGAGGAGGTGGTGTAGGTGCTTCCTGCAGTTTACGTACAAATAACATGTCTTTATTTTTCTCACTATGTCCAATAGACATATCTAGTGTACATACATATCATGGATAAATATATAGCATAAATATTATCTAAATTTAAAGATATTGAAAATACCCAACACGATGACACTGTTGAAGAATGATTGGTTGGTCTATCAATAATCAAAAGGTTGGAGAAATTAAAGGAAAATGCTGACTCATTGATAGTGAAATGTGGCTGAGAAGAGTCATCCGACCTTCTATTTGGTCACCACACTTTCCATAGTGATGTTTACATATTTAACTGTGTTTACAAGCTTCACAATAATTATTTGGAGTAATAATGCCCCACATGCATGGTTACAGGACATTCATGCAACCAGTGGTAACACTGTAAAAGGGAGATTCGCTGGTACACCTTTAAGTGCTAGAAGCAAGCTTAAGTCATTATTACTCAAACTCATCATGCTTTTATAATATCAGATGACCCAATACAGCTCACAGAACCATAAATTGACTTCTTTATAGTATATTTCTCTTTTATCCTTCTTACTTTCTGAAGTTGAAGGGGTCATTTCCCAAACCTGACAATAGACATTGAAATAGAGGCTTGAGGTGGATGATTTATTCAATATGAACATGAATAATTTGATGGCTAGATCAATTGTTCAACAATTGAACAAATTGTCAGATTGATGATTGATATATAGTTAGAAATCTATAGTTTTGATTTCTGGAGTTTAAAACTAAGATGTGGAAAGTTATAATCTAGGCAGTGTTTTGAAGTTTTGAATATAAAGTTAGGAAATAAAAAACACTCCCCAATATATCAGTTAGTAAAGTCTGTAGTGGGGGTAAAATAGTCAAACATCTACAAATTCTTTTCTAACAATAACAAATACAGAGACATTACCACACAGATCCTAAAAGAGAGAAATAATAAATTTACAAGAGAAGTTTGTTTGCAACACTCCCAAATAACTATCAAAAGTCTGGAGTACAAGTAGTAGCTAGTGTAGCATATTTGAAGATGGGGTTTCTGGCCTGCAGCACCTGTAATAGTAGGAGCTTCCCCATTACTGCACTGTCGCCTGGGAGAATCTCTTCTATTTGTGAAGCCAACAAGGTAGGGTTGGTGGGTGTTGTTTGCTAGGATGTAGGCAGTGACCATCAGGGTATGGCCAGTGGAAGTCGGGGGTGGTGATTCTATGGCTGATGACATGCTTGCATACTCCGATGTTTGACAGGGGCGGATCCAGGGGCGGGGGGAGGGGGTGGACGGGCCTTGCCCCCCCCCTCCCCTGTTAAATCATGTTTGATGGGGGGCCCCTCCCCCGTACATTAATGTTTTTGGGGCCCCCCTCTAGAAATTCCTGGATCCGCCCCTGTTTGAATTCACTTCTTAGTTCAGACAAAAAATAAGTATTACACTTGTTTCCGTTTAATGTTACATAGAATATTATTTGTTATAGCTGTAAGAGGGCAAGGAGTGTTGGATATGGGGGTTTCCATAATCTGGGTAAAAGATCCTGAGAGTTTAGGCGTCGGGATAGCCTTTGAAGTAGTGGCTGCTGGTGAGGACACAGTTCTTTTAGAAACGGCAAGGTTCTGGTTTATCATCTGTGTTGGATCTTGTCATCAATGGTGTTGATGCGTGGGGTGGTAGATTGGGAAATTGTTGAAGATCAAGACCAAAGTCCCTATCACGGGCAAAACTATTGTAGGATCTGCTATCAAGAACTGTAGCAGATTCAATGAATCTCCAGTGTTGAGTTTGATAGTGTGTTAAAGTGGCTAGTCACCTTATCTCTGGTACCGTGAATGTAGTAGTCATGTTGAAAAGGATGGTTCGCAATGATCCAGATGATGTAGTAGATTGTAATCAAGTATCATCATACTAAACATTGGTTGAGTCATTTTGTGAACCAATCATGGCTGTTCAATTGCCTGAAGTAGTTGATTTGATGATCCAAGGGCTGGAGAGTTAGTGGGTCTTTTAGCTTGGAGAAGGGAGGGGCAGGGATTGTAGTGCCCTCATTTGTTAAAGATCTGGTCAGGTTGTCTGTGTACATTAATATTGGAGGTAGAAGAGCTACAACCTTTTTAACATGTTTGTCTATTCGTATCTGAGTTTGTTATTGCTTGGCTCAGTTTCACAGGAATAGGCAATCTACTCTGAGTGATGCTCTAAGGTGCAATGATGCCTCTTGGTCTTGAGACTTTTAAATTTGTATCAGGCCATACACTTGTGATCAATGATTTTGTGTTGTTAAACAGAAATGATCCAAAAGCTGATTGGAAGATCCCAATCACGTGATCCAGACTGTTGGCTGGATCGTAAGGTGATGAACAAAAACTTGTTGATGGTGAAATTAGTTTCTTTATTTTCCAGGTTCTCCAGTACCTCAGTCTGATGTTATAGTACACTGCCCCATACTGGGCTATGCTGGTGAGTGCACCTCTGCCCATCCAGAGATGGGACCCGGCAAGTAGAGGGACGCTAGGTCATGTGGGGATCCCTAATCAATATTCATGCATGGATTCCCACGCCCCAGTCATATTGAGCTAATAAAAAGTAATAATAAAGTACACAATAAAACATATACCGTGTAACAAGACCTTGGCCTCCCATTGGAGGTGCAGATTAATTTGACTGATCTTTGCCAACATGATCAACATGGTCTGTGTGTGCTGTGAGTTGTAGTGCAGAGAGGGTTGGTTGAATTTGGGCTGTGTGTGTCTCTAGGGTGTTCATCAAAACTTGTGTTGATATAGTCTGAAGTCTGGCTTATATATTGAACATTGCTTCACTTGCACTGGATGAAATGTATCACACCATCAGTTTGATAGTTTGAGTTCAGTCCATGCTAGGTTAACTGCTGTCAAGTCATTGACTGCCAAAGCGTTGGCATAGAATACTCATTTAATGAAAGGCCTTTCCCAGAAAAAAATCATAATCAAGTGTCTTTTTAAAATGAAAAGTTAAAGCTAATAAGAATACATATATTGTAAGTGTAATTTCTTTGTGAATGTTTTAATACATTTTTGTTCCTGACAAACTTTATCTGGACATGCAAGGCCAAAGCAAGTCAACAACTTGAGAATGCCGCAGTATTAGGTTCACTTCACCACCTCAGAGTTAACCATTCCCAAAGTAGAACACTTTTTGTGCTCATTCTTTGAGACTGACATTTATGAACATCTAAATCAATATGTGGGTCAGAAGAAAAGCTGTGATAGACCTGGGTGTTAAGCCTTAGTCTACCAGATGGCACGTGGGAAGCCAATCTACCCTTTTGGGGTTATTACCTAAGGAAGCCCCTAACTTCCCACCCTTTATGTTGATTATCAAAGTGAAGACAGGAGGTTGGACCTTTTATCAATTTTGAAAGAAGCATGATTAAGGATTATCTTTAGGACATATTTACCTATGAGAATGGTATTTGCAATGACCTCCAATATTATTACACTGTAGTCTGGGAGAGCCCCCAAACTGGGTGCCTTTAGCTTTTATGTCCCATGGTCATATATCAATGTTACTACTTCTTGTTTTTGTAAAATCTTGATAATCATGCTTGAAAAAGTGATAAACATAATATATCCATTTTTTGAAATAAAATATAAACCTAATGCTTGAACTAAATATCATAACACAGAAAAGATTGAGTCTTTGGGAGGGGGGGGGGTACGGGGAGATTACAGCTGTTATACAGCCAACCCAGAGCACTTTGCCTCATAATGAGATGCGCATGATGATGGTGGGACCCCATCTCCATGCAAATAGTGAATTCTCCCTACCACGGATAGCCAATTTCCTCTATTTTACCTGCAGGTTAGCCTTGCTCAAGGTGCCTACTGGGTAATATGTAGACAAGTCACAAGGCTTAAGTATAGAAATTTTCATGAATTGTGCCATTATTTAGAGATTAATATTGAATAAAACTAGACATCATTATTTTTCAAATAAGTACCCATATACTTTTACATTTCCTGAGTTGTATTAAAATTCATCCATTATTGATGGATAAATAGCAATTATTTGTTCATTTTCTATAGTTTTTGTAGGGTTTTTGTCGACAAAATCAGCCCAAATTAGCCTGCAGGTCCTTAAAATACTGTAAATCAGCTATCTGTGCTAGGGAGAATTGGATGTGCCTTCAATAGCTTGGATGTTACAGGTGAAGGGGCGGGTTGGACATCTAGGTTTCTTAAAAAGAGGAGCCAGTGAAATTTTGATTATGCATATGGTTCTCTTACACTTTATATGTTAGAATGCATGCTTGTATAGAAGTATGCAAAGTTTCTATGCCATTAATTGAATTGTTCATGTGATAACATGTGCTTAACTTTAGGGAACATCTGAGTCCTAAGATCCTCAGGATAACACAAATCTGTGTGTGACGTTGAACGCTAGTGGTTGTTTATGAGTGTTATTTAAATATGGGGAAACTATAGTTAATCGTTACTCAAGACTGCCTAGTATCGTCTCAGTTAATGTCGCTAGTCAAGTGGTAGACTACATCCGTGAAATGGGCGTTCATATCCACAACACAAATCTCGCTTGGCTGAGAGGAAGTTTATTGGTGTTTAATCCAAGGCATACAATGGCTGGTGCGTTATGGCCTAAGTATCCTGCCCTCGTTCAACACTGCCCAAGGCTAGCTTCGTCCTCAGAGTCCGCTTGTCTTAGTGCAGCAGCACAATGGTAAACTCCTATCCAAGTCACATGATGTCTGCGTACATGGTTAAAACCAAACCCCGAATCATATAGATTCGTATTGATCCAAACAGGTAGTGTTCTCTGGCTTCGTTTGCCGGCTCAGCCCCTTATATATGCTATCCAATTATCGATTTTACCCAGGCAGCACTACTTACTGGGAGGTGCTTTGCACCTGCCGTGGTTATACAGGTATATCACCTACCAGCAGCATCTGCCATTCACATAATTATATAATTTTGAATATTCTTTACAATTCTTTTATAATTTCCTTCTCATGAGGTGACTTTTCCTTTTCGTCTAAATTCTCAAGCAGAATGTATTATACATAAAAGGATTCTACTACTTTTTCATAGTTATAAATGTTTTTGGATTAAAAAAATATAGTTATGATAATCAGATTCTGTTATTTCTTCATTTCTAAAATTGTATCTGTTCTGTTTGTGACGTCACACACAGACAGATGCCCTGTTCAAGGTGCATCAGCTGCACACAGGAACCAGTCTGTAATATTTACAAAAACATTCATAAAAAAGAAAATAATATTATAGGCACACATGTAAAAATTGGTATGACAACTCCCTTGGTGTTAAGGATCATAAAAATATATTATTTTATAGTCACTGGCCCCTCCCTTTAAAGTGACAAGTAGTTTAACATTTTTCATCAGTGGTTTGTCATTGTCTAGAAGGTTTTCCACGGTGTTCAAATGTGATGTAGGCTGGCATTGAAGGTTACTATCAAAGGTATCAGTCCTTGTGGAAAGCCACATCTGAGCCTAGCTCTTCCACTTTACTATCAAAGGTATGTTTACATCTGTGTTGGGTGTAGTCAACGGTTGGATGAGGAGTGACTGGAAATCAAGGCAACCAAGACATGCAGCTTGTGCTTCTAACAGTAGTTGTATATGGGGTTCACATGATATCATTCTATCTATCATGTTGTCAGTGAATTTATATTAGTCTTTCTTGTTTGTGCAAATGAAGCGTGCTCATGCAAACTCACTGTAAGACCTTTGTCTGAAGGTTGGGGTGGGCTGGCTCATACTAGCATAGATGTCTGTAGATGTCTGTTGGTTTGCAATGTAGAATGGTGTCAAGTTGATTCTTTGGAAACCATAAAACTTTGACATTAATTTTAGGATATATACTGTGTTGCTGAATATATTAGTTGTGAATTTTATGGTTGGATGTCATTGGTTTGGTCTGATGGTTGCATAGAATATCTGCTTTGAGATCACCACACTACTGATCTGGTGGTAGATGTTTCCATTAGATTAAAAAAAGTCAGGGTGATGATGAATCAAAGCAGTGTAGTTATCAGCCAGGTGGTTGATGGTCTTATCATATAGTTTGTCCCAACAGGCAGTAATGCCCTCATTTTATGATGTTGATTTTATAATGCCCTCATTTTATGATGTTGATATAAAGGGAGGGGAAGCTTAATGGTAAGAATGACGTGGTGAGGTGTTGAGAAAGTCTGATATCTTTCACATAGCTTGGTAGTGGGGGTTTAAGTTGTTTACGGGCTGTGTGTACAAATGCTCTCCTCAGTTGGTTGAGATAAAAGTACAGCAGAAGATTCCTCCTTTGGAATAGGTGAAGGGTTGGTAGGTGTGGAAACTTATGTGTGAGTTTCAGATATGCAGTGATTACATATATGAAAGCCATAGGCTGTTAATTATAATTTTGTAATGAATTCAAATAAAGTGTAATATATGAAGCCCATCTGGATCCTTTTGTTGATGTGCCACAGTCTTCTGCTATCTGGATCTGTGTGACTAGACCAGGAATGATCATTAGAAGACTGGGATGTCCTCATCCAAGAAATTGCGCAAATTCTATACTTAAAGTGAGACCTGATAAGTTGTAAAGTTGATGTTACCTGCCTTGTTTAATTGTCTTTAACTACTTCTTGTCGTCAGGAAACCCTGTGACTGGGAAGGAGAATTTATATTTATCCCTCCCTGGCCTAGACCAAGGACTGCACACCCTCACATCCTCCCTACTGATCACCTAGCTACGGTCCTCCTGTAGATGCCTTCATGAAAACCCTCAAACAGGCATCTAGTTATGTTGTTTACGATATGGGTATGACATCTCAAATCATTTTGATTGCTGTAACAGCACGATCAAGCAAACAGAAACAGATTTTGGGGAGCAGAGCTCCCTATTGAGGTGGTCTGGTTTAACAATATATGTGACATATGAGCCAACAGGGTTATATATATATATATATATATATATATATATATATATATAAACCCTAGTAAGACATAAGGTGAACAAAATAAATCGTAGACATATGTGGCTGATGCCGGTGTTAGTAGACCGCCCTTATAAAGATTTTTTTATTACTGACCAAGGACAAATAATAGATACAATGTCATGGAGCTCAATTCTGGCAGGTCAGTGCCTGTTGGTGGTTGTAGGAATAATGGTGGGAGTTGGCAATAGCAACCACCAAACAAATAAGGTACAACTGAACACACACAGAGGGCAGCACTGAATGCTCCCTAGAATTGATATGACACATTGATATAATCAATATTTACACATAAACCCTAGTAAGACATAAGGTGAACAAAATAAATCGTAGACATATGTGCCTGATGCCGGTGTTAGTAGACCGCCAAACCACCAAAAAAAGGAAAAAACAAAAAACAGATGGAAAGGATATGAAAGTCAACCAGTCTTAAGCCACATGCTTATCCAGGGCAGATGCAAGGCTGGCCTGAACTTCCAACTTGCGTTCTGGTGGCGTTGCAAGGTAGGAGAGGACAGATAAACTCCTCCAGTCCTCCATTGACATTATGTCCTCCAACGGCACACCCATTTTGTGCATAAAAGAACGGTACTGAACGGGGTGTAAACCCCTCGGTGTGGGAAACACGAAGGCATTCAGATGATCTGGGCCTGGATGTCTTGACAAGTGTTCTACAATGGCGGACGCTGCACAAAACGCTGGATTCCCTACGTAATAAATAGGAATGTCTAAGACATACTGTTTATGTCTGAGCGTCTTCGTCGACCCAACATGAAGCATTACTCCCCATGGCTGAATCTCTATATCACGAGAACATGATCACTAGGACGCTGACCATCAGGAACGAGGTTGGACTTCCGTAGTAGAGTACGAAAGGAAGTGACAACTATAGTCCACAAAATCATGTCTCGTTCATTAGAAAAGTTCAGTCTATCAAACATCTGCTGAAGTTCCAAGAGAGTGAAAGGTAGCTTCTGGGAAACTTCATCTCCAAGCACATTTTTAATGCCACGGAGAACTAGTTTAATGAGAAAAGACTCTCGAAAGTCCACATCATGGCCATAAAACTTGTGTAAAGAATTGATGGCCGACAGATATTCACAGTCGAATACTTCGAAGTTGATGATTGCCAAGTCAAAAACCTAGCCACAGTGTGAGGTGATGCAGGTAAGGGCTGAAGTCCGTGTTTCTGGCAGAACTTTATGAATCGTGACCACTGAGAGTTTCTTGTAATAAGGGTGTTCTGGGACCAAGCAGCTCCAACCATACCGGACACTTTCTCGTCCAAAGCAGCTAAATCAACTGCAACATAAACCAGAAGACAACATCTCAGAAACCCTATCTGTATCGGACAAACGTGAAATTAAATCAGGCAAATAATTATCCACACCTGGAACATGACGCGCAGTTATATACACGTTGAAATGGGCACACATCCAAAACATTAATCTCAACAAAACCATGCACTGCTTGCTGTCGCTGATCCCTTTGTTAATCATAGAAACCACTTGAGTATTGTCAGTAAAGACTAACACATGCTGATCTATCCAAGATACGCTGTATCTATCCAAGGCCTCATATATGGGAACCAGTTCAAGGAAATTGATACTTTCACCGTCTGGAACTGAAGAATTCTTCCAATGCGAATGCGATGGTTCACAGTCTTGAAGGAAGGTAGGAGTAGAACGTGAGTTAAAAAACCTACCTTGCCAGTCTGATCCACAAACCAGACCGTATCCCGTGAGACATGAATCAGTGTATAATATAGGACCACTACCAAAATTAGGAACGATCAAGTGCTTCTTGCCATTGAACTCTTTGGCGAATTCAGTCCACCACGCAATGTCCTTCCTAAACTCAGACGACAATCTAATCCTTGGATTGCCCTGATCTGGTAAACCCTTCAGTAGATCAATGACACGACGGGAGAAAGTTCGGCCACCGCGTACGACTTTTGCACAATGCGCAAGAATGCCGCATTGTCTCTGAAGCTGTCTCTTTGTTGCACGTTCACGACTCACAAAAAATTCTAATTCATTGTGTAATTTCTGCAACTTGTCAGGAGGTAAACTAAGAGACAAATCGTCGGAGTCAAATATTATACCTAGATATCTGGTCCTGGTTGATGGAGACGTGCATTTCTTCCATGAAACTCTGAAGCCCAACTGACCAAGCAACGTGATAAGAACTGTTTGGGCTTCTTGACAACTCTCAAAAGTATCACCGAACACAAGAAAATCATCGAGATAATTAATAATTTTCCCGTAGCCCAAACGTCTCATGGTGTCCGCTACAAAGTTACTAATCGTGGTGAAGATGAAGGGCGCACACCTCAGTCCAAAGCACAAGTGTGTATCTAGAAGGTACTCCGGTACGTCATCAAAAACCCATGAAACCCCCTGATAAGTCCATTGACTGGGGTTCACAGCTACGGATCTGTACGCAGAAGAAATGTCCACGGTTGCCATATAACAACCTTTAGTAACTTCTGATGCCTCTTGCTCAACGGTAGCATAGGAGAATTTTTGAAAAGTTGTTTCTATGAAATTGTTAATTGACAACTCAATAGGACGTTTACAGTCAGTGATGATTCTATAAGATCCATCTTTCTTATCGACCACCCCTAGAGCATGCACGCAATGTGGTATGATATCAGACTTCACATATTTACCATCCGACAGTTCATTGAGTATCAAGTTGTTAACAAAATCGTGTGCATTAGAAGAATAGACAGAATCGTAATTGACACATTTGTAACTAGGAATGTCAATGTCCGAATCTACAATATCGAACCCATAAGTAATTCCATGAAGCAAATAATCACGTATGTCCATGTTTGGTTCAAACTGCAGGTAGTGTTCCCAACAGTGTAAATTCATTTGTGAACGAACGGACCCTACATAATGGTTATTACTTACGCGAGTTGATAAGTCACACATAAATATACCATGCACGTAAGATTTTTTTATTACTGACCAAGGACAAATAATAGATACAATGTCATGGAGCTCAATTCTGGCAGGTCAGTGCCTGTTGGTGGTTGTAGGAATAATGGTGGGAGTTGGCAATAGCAACCACCAAACAAATAAGGTACAACTGAACACACACAGAGGGCAGCACTGAATGCTCCCTAGAATTGATATGACACATTGATATAATCAATATTTACACACATATATATATATATATATAAATGACCAGGAACCCAGCAGGGGGCAGCACCTCCACATTGGTTCTAGTGTTCCTGGCGGGCGGACGTTTCAAATTACCCTGAGACGATGTCTTCAATTCCTAGAGAAGATTACACTGCTCATGTGAGAAGGCACAGGAGACTTACAACTCCCAATGCCGTTACATGAAACTAGCACTGAAAAGTGCATGGAATTATACATTTCTATGGGAACCCATTGCCTCTATCTACCAGAATTAGATGAGGAATGGGGACACACTGGTGCTGCAGGTACCACAGGTAGCGACAACAATGAGGATGATAGTTCCAACAAAGATGACAACACTCAATTTCAACAAGAAATGACTTTCAAAGTGGAACCACTGCTACCCAGACTGAATTACAGTAGTGTTGGATTTACTAGCTTCTGTCAATGGTATGCATATTGACCAGGCTGCAGGTGTTGGGCTTCCAGCGGTGACTTCCAACCATGTTGGAGTGACTACGACCAGTCTATTTACAGCTCCAGTTACTTTTGGAGTAGGTAAAGGGTTGATAGGTGTGGAAATTTGTGAGTAATGTTCAGATGTGCAGTGATTATATATGTGAAAGTGATAGGTTGTTAATGATTATTCTGTAATAGATGAAACTAAAGTGTAATATATGAGGCCCATCTGGCTCCTTTTGTTGATGTGCCAGAGCTGTCTGCCATCCGGATCTATAGGGTGCTAAAGTCTTAAGCATATGCAAGTGGAGAATCTCAAAATGTAAAGGAAGAAGATGCTGATGGTGAGATCAGCAATGGAAATGCTATGAGGAATTCTTGTCAATTTCAATCTGCAGCCTTCCCCTATACTACCTTGGAGACAAAATCAAATATTCTACAATTAACAATTATGTCTCTGCCCTCAACTCCTTCTCTAAATTATCCCTGAACTGATAAACCAAAATATTTTCTATCGTCAGGATGAATAGCTATAGAGTGGTAAGCAGATTGTATATCCTTAGCACTACCAAAACGTACTGAAACGTGTAGTAAAAATGGACTCTCAAATGCCAGTATGTTTTGTCAGGGGACCCCCAAAACGTGCTAAAACGTATAGTAAAAATGACCTTCTAAATGCCACCATATTCTGTCACAGGGCTCCCAAAACGTCCTAATGTGGGAACAAAAAACAGCCCTTCAAATGCCAGAATATTTAGGAGAGGAACACCCTAAACGCCGAGACTTTTTGATGAAATGTATGATTTCAGTGCATGATATAATTTTAAGGAGGAAGCTAATGAAGACCTTTACTTTTTGATGTTAACAAACTATACCTCTACTACAAATATTCAATTTTCCAGGATTCGTATGTCATCCAATATGTGGTTTAATTAGGCATGAAGGTCATTAGATCTTTAATTTTGGATGAGGATGAAAAATTATGTCGCTTTCATGAATAGTTTACATATTAATAAAATTTACAGTGTGATATATCAAACACTCAGTGGCCTTAAGTATTACTTCAGGGAGTTGCTGGAGTATTAATAACATACATTTCAGCAAGTTATATATCATATTTCATGCAAATTAATAACTTTTCAAAATACACATCAGTAGGCATTGGGGTTCCTGCCTACTTGGTTGACATTGTGCTTTTAAAACGTTTTATTACATTTTGGCTTGAACCTTATTTCACAAACACATAAAGAAAACGTTTGAGTACACCTTGGCCTATACTAGTCCAAGTTACATTAACCCAAAACGTTTCAGTGCGTTTTGGCCTTAACTTGGTTTGTGTAGTACCTTAACAAAACGTTTCAACACACTTTGGCCTCAACTTACTGTAAGTAATCCCTAAACAAAACGCTTCAATATGGTTTGGCATGAACTTAGATTATGAAAAAACGTTTCAACACACATTGGCCCAAGCTTTGTTTGAGGAACAACTGACCACACATTTTCCATATGATTTGGCCTCGGCTTTGTTTAAGCAACAACAAACGTTTCAATACGTTTTGGCTTGTTTAAGTACAATCTAGACTTGATATCTACTTCCATTCTTGTATTATGTCACAGAAAACAATAATGACTTTAAAAGCTCAGCACCTGGCATGTGCACTCTTTTTCCAATGTTTGATATGTGTTGGCTAATGTGCACATAAAGTGTCATATTGAATTCACGGTTTTCTGATCAAGGGAATATTCCTAGGCCTGTCGAAGGCAGCATTATTACCCCTGTTATCAAAAGGTTGCAGTAGGCTTACCATCATTTGCAAGGAAACCCCAAAAGACAATTTTGATCATTCTTAGATGTTCCTTTTGTAATCATGTAGTTAAGTAGGATCAGAATCACTGTTTATCAAAGTGTTTTATTTAAACCAACCAAATTAAAGTGGGATGTGAATCCTTGAAATATTAGTCATGCTTGCCACATTTCCATCCAGGCTCCCAATGTAAACAATACGTTGTTATGTCAGAGGTGCCATTAGGCATAGTGAGAGCATGATTCTGAATAAGATTGGTTGAGTTTAAGCTTTTTCATTTTTCCATTTGTAAAAAATGGAACCCAATAGCTCAGATAGCATCACCAGCTTATGGCATGTTTGCCTCCTATACATTTGCAATTGAGTTCCAAGTCTGGCCCATCTGTGGGCTTCAAATACAAATGTGCTTCAAATACATTACGGGCTTCAAATACATCAATGAAATCACATGAGAGTTTTTTTGACTCTTCAAATATTTCTTCTCTTGTCAGCTTTAAAAGGGCCATTCCCTCATGTATCTGCCTATTTTCCCTTCATGTAAAGTACTGTACTTATCAAGAAAAGGCCTCCTAAAATATGAGCCGTCGCTTTCAGGTCTTTTGATATTTGAAATGTTTTAGGATGATCCCTGACTGATTTATGCGACTGCTGGGTGTTCACTTGAAAAAACTCAAAGCCGCATCCCCACTTGGCCTCAAAGATTTTAGTTCCCGGGGATTAGTGGCTGGTTTCTCCTAAATCATATCATATACCTCTTGAAAGGTGAAGGTGCTCCAATTTGTCAACAGTGTAACACCAAACTAATGGTGGAGCACATCATATTGAAGTCTAAGAAGATGCATGATAGTCACAACAGGCATCTCCAAAATAGAACATTGATGAAGGACATGTTTAACAACACCAAAAGTAAAAATATTCTGCAATTCCTTTGAGAATGCCAACTGATAGATAAAATCTAAGAAAGGATCCAAGAGTCTGGGATACAGGGGCCACCCTGTGCTCCCAACAGGGTCATCAAGGCCGGTCGTGTAGTGTCCTTTCTATGAATAACCCTTTGCCACTCTTCACAACGAGTTGGATATTGCACCTGGTGGCGGGTTTCTTCTAAATCATATCATAGATACGATCACCCATAAGCTGAAAAGCATTACCTTGTGCAGTCTGGAAAGAACCCATGAGGGTTGGCCGGACATAAACTACCCCAACAAAAAAACAAACAAACAAAGTCACCGCCCTTGTGGCATAAAACTAGCAGATCTAAGGACCTTCATGCCAGAAAAGTTTTATCTTGTGCAGTTCGGTAAATGGACCCTAAATGTTTGGCTGGACGTTAAACTAACCCAACAAACAAACAAACACAGGATTAGTGTTAACCCTTTCTTCCATGTGTGACTAGAGCTTGATTTCTGTCTTGGTGGCCATGGTTGGAAAGGGCAAGTGGGGATGCGGCTTTACTGCGGGCACTGTTAACTTGAAAAAAAGAAACCCCAGCCACTGGGCTAGTTATATTTTTTCTACCCACTGGACCGGAAGGACATTTTTGAAATACCTTTGTTGTCTTCAACTGGGTACAATTTAGTAGTAGCTGTTAGTTTTCATTGCATTACGAGAATAATGTGCCAGAATTTTGACATTTGTCAGCATGTGTAAGCTCAATTCAGGTAAAAATATACCCATAACCATTATTTATAAATAACAGCAATTTCATATTATGATGATTACCCCGCCTACAATTTTGTGTTGCTACAATTTTGCCAGAACTTTGCTTTCTGGTTGTAATAACATAAATTCACGTTGTCACAACGTAAACATGTGGACTGCCCAAAAGGTTGCAACAACGTTGTTAACCATTAACCATTTAGATGAAATCATTAATATTCCAGGTTGTATTTACAGTCATGGTCTCTCAAGCATAGAGGGGGCATATAATGTAGAAGAGCTACAAACAAAGGTGTTTAACTTTATATTTGCTTGAATTTCACTCTTAATGTTAGTATTTTGTTATGTTTTTAACAGAAACAATATTTCCTTATTCCAGACACCTCACTTATTCATTTTGTTTTAAAACTGAATATAAAGTTTCTTATCAATGATTCATTTCAAAAATATGTTACTTTTAAAACACTGGTGCAAGCTATAGGTTGTTTTTCGGTCATTCCACAATGTTGCTACAACGTTAGAAAAATATTTCTATCATACGCAACATTTTCAGAATGTTATTTTACGAGACTGTGGCAAGATAAGGTATGTTTAGTGGTTGTAACAGCATTGCTGCAACATTTTTCTTGCAATGTTGCAAAAGGAAAAAAAGGACGTTGTGTTTTTCCTCGGTAGTAATAATATTTTTAACATTAAACCAAAAATAACATTATACTTAATCAGTTGCATATAGGATATCTTAAAGGATGCTTCCGTTTTTCCATATAGATAGACCTCTGAATTCATTTTTTTTGTAGTAGAAAAGTTATGCCAGCGTTTCCTTTATACCTTTAAACGTACAGGTGGTATAGGTACATAAAAAACAAGAGAAACTGCACTATACCCAACTAGCTTGAAAATCACTGTCATAAGATTTTCAACTAAAGCAGTCATTCCTAGAGATTTTTATATTACCCTGGTGAATATTCAATATCATTGAACCTGTTTTGAAAAAATGGGATCGAAACATAATTATGCTTCAGGCAAGTTATCAAATAACCTCCTACGAAACTAATAATTTAAAAGTAAACCTCTAGAGAAAATTTGTCTAGTCAAAGCCTGAAGGTTACGTTCAGACATCTAGTTTATTTTATATGAAAAAGGGATCAACCATAATAAGAATTGCATCAATGTTACCATAAATAATCTGGCTATATCTGTTGTTCCTAAAGTAGATTTTAAAATGTGTTTTGTTTTTGTTTGTTCATATATATCTGAGGGAAATGGTACAACTAGTTTAGTCCTATGGTTTAGAGAGGCAGATTAAAACAGATTAAAGAATATTGGTGTATGATATTTAGGATAATATGGTGATAGAATAATTAAAACCTTTATCACCCGCATGACCAACTAGTGGTACCTACAAGGCACAGTGCATATTGGTAGGCTGTACATACCACTGCTCATTTTCATGTTTTCCAACATCATTTAATACTTTGTTTGGGTGGTAAAATAAAGAAGACCCTTTTGGGTGATCCTCAGGTGGCTGTACAAACCATAGGGATTATATGAACCAGAAAAGATCTTTGCTCCCAAAAAAAGGAATTAAATAAATATATATTCATCATAACGAGCCTACGGTCAAGTACATAATCATGCATAATTGTGCACAATCATTTATCACCCACACAGCCCAAAAGCGGTATTCACAAGGGGCAGTGCATATTGTCCGGCTGTATGTACAGCTCCTTGTATTCATGGTTTTCAACATCATATTGCAATTTGCTTAGGTGATAAAATATAGAAGACCGTTTTGGGTTGTCCTTGGGTGGCTGTATGACCCATGGGAATCATACGTCTCTCAGGCTTTGCCCTCGGATCCTGATGAACCCCTATGGTTCTATATCATGATGCCAAAGTAGAGTGAAACTTATTAAGTCTTTTTTATTTAGGATGCTGTTATTCTTATGGCCAAAACGTTTTAGTGCGTACTTTTACTATCTAGAGTGAGTGCCAGATCAGGTCAATACGTAATCCTGGTTGATGGAAATAAGCTGTACAAAACGTTTTAAAACGTTTTGTCTCTCTGATAACATTAACCAGTATAATTTCCCCAAGCCAAAACGTTTCATAGTGTACCATCTTGACCAGCAAGCAGTCCCAGAGTGGGTCAATACGTACTACTAGTAAAATTGTATCAGAAATGCCAAACTGTTTTAAAACGTTTCACTTTTGTGAATGCAACAGCTAATACATAGGGATTCGGATTAGGGATGCAAAATTACATTAGATATGGAAGGAAGAGAACCAGAATTGCCAAAACGTTTTCAAACGTTTTGTTTTTGTGAACACAATAACCAGTACGTCCTGATGTGGGTTAAGGAGGCACAATCATATTAAATTTAGAGGGAAAAATACTGTCAATTACACATTATTACGTTTTGGACTTTCAAAAATTGAAAAGTTCATTACCCAAAATACATTTTGGTTGTGCATCGACAGAAAGCATTGGCATTTGGGGACCCATTTTTTTACCACGTTTCAGTACGTTTTGGGGCTTCTGCTTCAAAAAGTACTGGCATTTGGACCCCTGTTTATTCACAACGTTTCAGTACGTTTTGGTAGTGCCCCTACAGAAAGCACTGGCAGTCCTAAGGATATCAACCATACACATATATGAGCCATAGTTTATAGATGTCACAACTTCCATCAATGAGGTGCCAGTTTGATATATTGTTGCATTTAATAGCCAAGTCAACAAAATCCTTCTCTGTGATAACAGGTGATGCCGATGCATTAGGATAGCCAGTGAGCGTTCATTTACTAGATTTGGAATTTTTACTATCGTAACCTGTAGCAGGTACTGGTTGTGTTTTTACAATATGTTGACAATCCTTTGCCACATAATCCTTTCCTCGGCATTTTGCACAAATGTGCAGCCTGTTGCAGTGGTTTAGGTTACACTGGCGGCTGTTAAATAACCAGCAAATATATTTTGGCCAGGAGGATAAATCACTACTCACTGAGTTTCCGAATGAACCCTTGCCACAAGTACCAGCCCAGCGTGACTTGCCCTGAATAGCATAGATGGGATCTACCCCTGAAAATAGAGCCACAGATTCAGGGTCTGCTGGTACCCAATTGACAATTTCCTCAGAGAATACTTTGTAGGTTACTGCTGTATCATATTTAATCAAGGCATCTGTTAAATATACATTGGTAGCTGCCTTGCTAGCGATGAAACGCATGTGACTGGCATATCCTTTTGCATCATGACCCCAGTTAATTTTATGTGACAAAACTTTGGTTTTCCGGCGGGGCTCAGACTTGTTTCCTCCTTGAATGAGAATGGTGGCAGTGGTCTGACCTCGGAAACCGCCCTTGTCACCTATACTGGCACCAGTTTCCTCCTGAGATAATTGGAGATTGAGGTCCTTCAATTGATTTTTCCAGACACATTATCTTCTTGTATCATGGATAATTTCTCCCGTTGAGACTGTATTCTGCTTTCAAGGAGGGATAGGTACTCCGCCCAGCCATGTTTTGGCAGGCCAGAGTTGTCTGGGAATAATCCACCCTCAGCCATGCTGCTGGTTTTATAACTCAGAGTTTTCCGGAAAGAAATACCTGGAGCCTGGTTGACACAATGCGAGCAGAATTCTGCTGTATAATGGGTTAGGCACCTAGCACAATTTGGCATAGCCAAATAAAATGTCAGCCACAAAAACCAACAAATTTTCATGTTTTTTTCTGAAGGTATCTGGTGGGCCACTGTAATAGGGTTAGTTAACAATACAAGGTAGGTGGCGACACTGGGTCTGATCTACGTATCTATATTCGTATAACCAACACTGATATTACACATTGGAATACTTTGGAATAACTATCTGGTCACCCTCCAAATAATACTATTTTTAACATCAGTCCATCTTGGTATGACCAGTAGAGAGTTAGTGAATGGCTTGCCTCTGGCACTCTAGGCAGCTGCTAATGATGATATTGGTCAGCTGAATTATAATTTGATCCTTAGCTGATGCAGTTTGGAGTTTTATGATTTTATCAGTGGAAAACTGTGTGATGACTGAGAAATCCTTTCACCTCAATGGGACTGTTAGGGAGGATTTTTAAGACCCCGGGATATACCTAATACTCATTTCATACACTTGACATCTTAGTCACATCATAAGAAGTCTAAGAAGTATGCCTTTGAAATTTCTGTGTGATAACAACAAATCATAGGCTTGCAATAAGTTCTATTTTTCTGAATGCAGACCCCTGGTAAGCACTCAGACACTGCATCTTGTTTGAGAATCTTATGTAGGGGAGAAATGTGGTTGCTGAGGTAATAAATAAAAGGTCCCAAGTACATTATCATACTGGGGAATTCTTTCTGCTTGATAAAAAAGTTAGGACCATAGGCCTTTATATCTTTTGCGGGATCTGGCTGAGTGCCCTTCTTGCGTAAGATGATTCTGAAGAGACAATCTTTTTCTGACTGAGCACAAAGAGTAGTCAAAGATACAGCCTTCATTATTTTTCCTGAATAGTAGTTTAAGTTTGGGGTGGGGCACAAGTTAAACATCTTTGTTAAGGAAACAGGTTACTCACAATTGAAGATGCTGATCCAATCAAATTGTTCTGTGTAAATCTTGGTTAAGTCCTTTATACTCCCTACAGGTTATGCTGCACAGAAGTTTGGTAGATCTAGGATCCCCAGTCCTCCAATGTCAAAGATGTAGAAGCCCATATTTTTACATGGTCAATTGCCATACCGGCAAAGTTTGATGACATTCTCCTGCAGATTTAGATATCATCTTTGGGTTGCCGTTTGGAGGATGTAGAAGCTTTTCGTTCTCAACATCATCTTTGGGTAAGATAGACATCATTGGTGATCCACATGTGAAGCACATTATCCTTGAGTGCGTCTGTCCAATTTGACCTGAAGGTCCACAGGAAATCTCCATTTTAGTTTGGATTTGAGGATGATGAATTCCTTTGACTATTTACTACAACACTATCAATGCAATCTTTAGTAAAACTGAAGTGCTTATAATCTTCTGAATCGTCCATTGTTTCCGTTCAAAAGGATGTGATTATTTTCAAGAGGTGCTTTATACTTTTCCCCATAAATGGCTATATGAGCGATGTCCCAAATGTGATGTCTCTTATATTACTACCTTTACGTGAGGGACTATTACTCATAGAAGAAGTGTTGTATAAGCTACATTGCTCATACAGTTAACTGACTGACAGTTTAGCTTCTGCCACTCATAACAGTAAGAGTTGAACTGGTGCCTTGGTTAAGTTGATCCAAAGGTTATGTTATGAAGTTGACACCTGATGTCAACCTATAGTGTAACCCCCCTAGCTCTCACACACCCCTAGCTCTATGAACCCCTTTCACATGCACCTTCTGCTCCTCTACCTCCAGCCCCAGCTCCCACCCCTCCACCTCCACCTCTCTCCCCTCCTGCCTACTCCCCCTCAACCTACCCCCACTCCACCTTCCACTCCTGCCCCCTCTACTCTTAACCCTGCCACACACCCTCTATGAGTCCCCTTCCCTCCTGTCCCTTCTGCCTCCCATCTCTCTCCCCCTCCTGCCCTTTCCCCTCTCACCCTCTCCACCTCCTATACCTCTCTTGCTCCTGCCCTCCTCTGCCTCCAAACCCCTCCACTTTCTGCCTACGCCCTCCAAACCCCTCCACCTCCCTTCCACCTCCCCCTCCTGGCCAGTCCCCCTCCTGCCCCACTCTACCCACAACCTTCAATTCCTGTCCCCCTCCATGCCTCCCTCCACCTTCCAACCGCCTCCTGCCCCACACTCCCACACCGTTTCCCACCCTGCCCTCCTCCCACTTCCACCACTGTCTCCTTCTCACTCCCCTCTCGCTCCTGTCCCCTCCACCTTCCACCCCCTTCAACCCTTCTCCCTCTGCCACCTCCTTCCATTTCACACTGCCTGAACCTTCTGTCCCCCTCCTCCAACTCTCCACCTCCAACACTGCCCCTCCACCTCACACCGATCTCCCTCCTGACCCCTCCCCTCCCACCATGTTCCATGTCCTGGCCCCCCTCCTCCAATGCCCTCTCACTCCCACCCCTTCCATCTACCCCTCTCCTCCTCCCGCCCCCTTTTTTCTCCTGCCCTCCTATACCACCTCCCTCCCCCACTGCTGACCCTCTCTTCCTCCTCCAAAACCCTATCATTCTTGCCCACTTCCATGGCCAGCTGCACTTCCTGCCCTTCTCCCCCTTGTATACCCCTCCCCTCTCCCCTCCTGCCCCCTCAACCTCCCACCCCCTTCCACCTCACTGCCCCTTCTCATTCGACGAGCATCATAACTAGGTATTGCCTATCCTGTGATAATCAGCATTGCATCTGAAATCAGCATTGCAGTGCATCAGTTGAGCGGATCGATGAATTTGTGATTCAATTTTTCTTTTTTTTTTTTGTATGACGAGTCAGACTCATGGCGGCATGTAGGTGGTAGTGCGTGCATAGGCTCCCGTCCAATTATGGATTTAAGAAGATCTGGCTGTGAACTATGAAGATCAAATGATATGACACATAAGAGTACGATGCCAGGATCTGGATTACCCAACCGAGATGTCTCAAAGTCACAAGAAAGAAGGTAAATCATCAAAAAAACATAGGGTTACTGGATCATCTGCTATGGCTGACACTGACACTGGTAAACAAAACACAACAATGCAGCCGGGTGCGTTCGAAAGCGACAGTGAGGAGGAGGAAGACTTGGATACTAAATCTATGTTGCGTGAATTATGCAAGGGCATGAAAAATATGAATACTAGTATCAACAGCGTGAAATCTGATATTGGTAGGATAACCCAAACCATTGATGACAAATATAAGGAGCTAAATGATAGGTTATCCATGTACATAGATCAAAACACGAGTCTGGTAGAACGACTAGAGGTGGCGAATGGCCAAATCGATGCACTCACCGAATGCAACTGGGCCCTCTACGAAGAAAATGAAATTAGGATCCAAAAAGAAAGGGAACTAAATATCATTATTAGGGGGATTCCGGAGACTGATAATGAGAAGATGTATGTCGTCATGAACGATATGTTTCAGTGTATGCAGAGTAGTTTTGGGTATGTCAACACACATGGTGCGATGCGCTTGGGCAAGAAATCAAAACACAATCGACGTCCGCGGGACGGAAATCAACCAGCCGTGAAGGAGCGCACTAGGGCACGACCCATAAAATTATGCTGCGCCACTCATTTGCAAAAGGGAGAGATTTTCAGAAGCCTTGATCAACTGAAAACAAATCATAACTATGTGAGAGTCACCCTAAGTAGTGACTTAAATGATGATCAGTTAATGGCATACAAAGAGGTTCAACTGATACACGCAGCGTTACAAAAGAACCCAAAGGCTACCTCAACCATGAGAGGAGGTAAGATAGAAATTGATGGGCGTATATATATAAGGGAAGAGTTTGATGATTTGCCTTATGGTATCAAACTGGATCAGGCCTCCACTATCCATACAAAGAACGGAGTGATGTTTGCAAGCCACTGCTCACCCCTCAGCAATTTAGCGCCCTGTAACATTGAAGAAAATGGACTGGTCTTCAATTGTGCAAAACAATTGATAGTACATACAGAAGCGATTGAGAATGGTGACCAGGTTATTGCTACCAAAGTGATGTATGAGCGCAATCCTTACAAGATAAAGGCAATGTCAAGGAAAATCAAGAGACTGGAAACTTGGTCCGATGATGACAAGAAAAGGATTGTAAAAAGCAGCATGGTCAAACAGTTTGAACAAAATCCAGTCTTGATTGAAAAGCTCAAGAAATGTGTCGCAAATCAATTATTTGAGGCGACATGTGACGCCATGGCACATACGGAGCAGGGTTCAAACGGAAGGGTGAAGTAAATCCACGGGCCGACTATCAGAACTTTACAGGCAGCACCATCACTGAACTGAAGCAGAAATATATGGGGCAATGACTGTATCTCTGTAATGAGGAATATACTGCTATTAATGGACTCAAGGGGCAGGGACCTTGAGGGTGAGTTGGCCATGATACAAACTGAACATCTGGGTATAAACCTAGAGATATCTGTACACTCAGGGGCAGATATAAGAAGTACAGTGGATAAGGGGATACAATACATTGGCAATAGAACATATGATATTATTTATCTGTCCACCGGAGTTAACAACTTGACGCTGTATTACGGATCGCACAATATAGCTCCTAAATATTCGGACTGGTGCGTTCTGGTTTGTGAAATGATGGAAGAATACTACAGGGCACGGATTAGACTTATGACTTAAAGTCATTATATGCGAGTTAATTGGGGTACAGATGCATACCTATAACTTTGGGCAAGGTAATCTGTTCTCAGAACAACAGGATTTATTGGATAGAGGCATTGTGCGAGTGAATGAATATATAGATGAGATGAATGACAATCATAATGTATTAAGGATAGACCCCAGTGATGGACGGCCTATTCAGTAAAACTTTAATTTCTTTCTTAATAATGCCATGATCATGAATTGCTATACAGCATGTGAAAGCTTGGATTTTTCTGTATCTATTGGTATGTTTAAAGTTATGATGTATGTGGAATTCAAGATTTTATGAAATAAAAACAGATTTTTTTACTTTTGTTTTTTGAACATTGATATCTTGCTTAATATCAAACTGACATGTATAACATTTTACACACATCTTAAGAACATTCATAAGCAGGGAACAGTGTCTCAGATTTTTGATTAAGGCCCTAGATTTTATTTTATGATCAAAAACGGCAAAAAACGGGAAACTTTTTGAGAACTTTTTTAAACACCATATTCTACATTCCATTAAAATTGAACTAAGGCCTATATCAAAAATTTGAGACACGGTTCCCTCCATATATATTCCAAGAATATATACCAAAAATTTCAAAGCTTTAAGTTGAATATTAAGTAAGATATTCATGTTCAAAAATTAAAGTTGAATATAATGATTTTCGGGTTTGCGACTTACTTACAAGGCTATTGTTATATTCATGTTTATATAAGTTATATCAATAGACAATGTTATCTATTCGCTTTTTAATGATGTTTTCTGTTTTATGATATTTTAAGAAACTGATATGATGATTATAATGAAAGGGCGCCATGCCATTTACACTCCCATCACTGGGGTCTATCCTTAAGTCCTGAGATTGCAGAGGTAGTGCACAGAAGGAGGAGCAAATGGCGCATATCCCATAGATACGATGCTACCTTAAGGGATGGACTTCACTACACGCAGCCAACTTCTGCAAAGCTAATTGATCGGATCATGACCAATATCACCCAGATGATTCAAAGACTGTACAATGGTAGAACCTGAATGTTAGTAAATAGCTTTCCTCATTATATTGGTTGGTGGTGAACATAGACCAGTAGATAAAGTACGTTCTGCGACTGCAATATGAAATGGCTGGTGGTGTACACAGGCCAGACTGATTGATTAAGCATGAATATTCCCTGTATATCAGTTGACACAAATAGTTGATGGTGAAAATATGCTATAATTATTGTTAGGGAATTATGATATTTATGTTGGTCGGTGGTGAACATAGACCAGTATGTTAAATGTAAGGTATGTTCTGTGATTGAAATAAGCAATGGCTGGTGGTGCACACAGGCCAGAACTGTTGATTAAGTATGAATATCTCCTGTATATCAGTTGGCGCAAATGTCTGATGGTGAACATAGGCTATACGTATTGTTATAGGCGATACGTATTACAACACAAATAGCTGGTGGTGAACATAGGCTATTATTATGTATTATTATAAGCGATATGTATTGTTATATCTACAACTCTGGAAGTGGATATAGGCCAGGTAACATACTTAACTGGTATATTACGACGTGGGACACTTGGATGATTAATTAGATTGAATGTTAATTTATTAAAATTGTCATGGGATGCCGAAGTGGTGTTTTTCTTATTTAAACATATAGGGTTAGTAGTAACTATGTTGACCCAGTGTATAGCTGTGGAATTAATTATATATTTTTATATTTGTTTGTCTTATGCTTCATTTTGATTTGTTTCCTTCTGTTGTTGTAAATGGAAGATGCTGTAATAAATTTGGGGAGAGGGTTTCACATATCACATTTGAATTTACAAAGTATTAACAACAAGATTGATCTATTGCGACTACAAATATCAGCTTATAAATTTGATGTCTTTACTTTTAGTGAGTCCTGGCTTCACTCATATATACCTGATTACATGGTAGATATACCAGGTTACAATATCATCAGGTTAGACCGAAAGATGTGTCATGATAATACTGGCAACTTGAAACGAGGGGGAGGAATTGGATTATATATTAGGGAGGGTATTTCCTTCTCTACAGAAAGTTGGGTGCATATGGACCTTAGCAATAGTGATATTGAATGTATCTGGATTAAGATATCAAGACCAAATGCTAAGGATATTACAATTTGTACTCTATACAGACCCCCATCAGGTGATGTTAAGTCCTTCCTTAATCTGCTGCAAACAAGAGTAAACACTATCACGGAAACTACCAATCATGATCTGTTTGTTCTTGCCGATTTCAACATCAATTATAATGATAAAAACCATCCAAGCTGGAAACTACTACATGAATTTGAATTAATGACAAACTTAAAACAACTGATTGATAAAAACACAAGACTCAATAGAAGTATAGACTTTATTTATAGCAACGCAAATGATATTCTGTGTAGTAACGTGCTGGACCTCAATATAAGTGATCATGATCTGGTGTATGTGACTAAGAAAAAACACCTAAGCAGAATGGGACGTGTCTCCTTCTTGGGTAGATCATATCGGAACTATGATAAATTAAATTTTCAACAGCAGCTTAGGAATCATGACTGGGAAAATTATTGGACACTATCTGACCCTGATGAATGTTGGGATTATATGTTGAATGTGATTACACTGTACATTGATCCTATGTGTCCACTTAGATTTAGGAAAGTTTATGAAAAAAGGGAGCCCTGGGTAACCAATGAATTATTAGAATTGATTTATGATAAGGATGAGGCATGGAGGTTGGCTAAAAGAACAGGACTATTAGAAGATAGGACAAGGGCTAGACAACTGCGGAATCACACTCATACAATTATCAGACGACTTAAGAGGAATTTTATCCAAGAGGAAATTGTTAGGGATAATACATCAACAAAAAAGTTTTGGGAAAAATTTAACTTGGTTATGCCTAAAGCTGAGAAAAGTAAAATTATTAGGTTAATTGACCAGGACTCTGGGCTAGAAATCCCCTACGATGATACGGCGGAATTTATAAATGACTATTTTATAGGCATCGGTCCAAAATTGTCTGCGAACATAACAGGACCAATGGATTCAAGTAGGTATCAGCAAGCTATGAAAGCATTTATGCCATGTTTGAATAAAACTGTAGAAGATGTTTCTAAGGCTGTTCGGGAGATTGACGAATATAAATCTAGTGCAGTCCCTAACTTTTCCTCTAGGATATTGAAAGATGCCTTCTCTGTGACCATATTACAGCTAACTCATACGTATAATTGCTCCTTTAATGCATGCTTGTTTCCTGCTGCTTGGAAGAAAGCCTTGGTAGTGCCATTACAAAAAACAGGAAATAGATCAGATGTTAATAATCTTCGCCCGGTATCTTTACTACCCTTGCCTGGAAAGATTGCTGAATGCTTAGCTCATACTAAAATTGTTGAACATTTGGAAAATAATAGTATGATAAATGTTAACCAGGGAGGGTTTAGAAAGAACAATTCAACAATAAATACAATAGCTGAATTCACTGATGATATAACATGTGGGTTAAATAATAATGAATATACTGTAGCTGCTTTTATTGACTTACGCAAAGCGTTTGACACCGTAAATCATGTTGTCTTAATGAATAAACTACATAACTATGGATTTCATATGAAAACTATTAAATAGATAGGGAATTATTTGAGTTTTAGAATGCAAGCTACTATGGCGAATGGCACTACCTCGGAGTATACTGAGATTGTATGTGGTGTACCACAGGGCTCAATTCTGGGTCCTACCTTATTTTTACTGTATATAAATGATCTTGAGAATAACCTTTGTGAGTCGCGCTTAAAATTGTATGCAGATGATACTGTGATTTATTGTACAGGTAAAAGTGAACTGCTTGCACATACTATGGTCCGTGATGATTTGCTGCGATTGGTTGATTGGTGTGCTCTAAATAGATTGACCATTAATGTGAAGAAAACAAAAATGATGGTCTTTGGTACAAAGCATATGTTGAAACAGGCAAAGCAACTAGATGTGTATATAGGAGAACATAAATTGCAATATGTAAAGGACTATTGTTATTTAGGGGTGAAACTAGATGAAGGATTCACATTTGAGAAGCATGCCAATGAATGTATGAGGCTGGTCTCGCATAAAAATTACATATTATCTAAGATTAGGCAGTATATCTCTGAAAAACAGGCTATAACTATTTTTAAGTCTAGAGTTATGCCATATTTTGATTATGGTGACATCTTTATGAATGGAATCTCAGTTAAATCCAAAGATAAATTACAGAAACTACAGAATAGAAGCCTACGAATATGTACTATGAGAGACCAGCGAGCAAATGTTGCAGGACTGCATAAAGACTTTAAGATTGGATATCTTTCTGATAGAAGAGAGATGCACACTGTGAATTATATATTTAAAAGAAGGAGTATGAATAGATATGTACATCCTGGAATTATGAATTTGAGAAGGTATGATCAGGTTTTTCTTACTGAAATGAGGAGTAATAATTTGTGTTTCGAAAGGAGTGTAATCTACCAGGGACCCAGAATGTGGAATGAACTGACGGTTGAGGATAAAGGAATTCTTGATTATAATTGTTTCAAAAGTAGACAAAAACAAAAATTACTGTTCAAGATTGGTGAGTACTAAGGTGGCTCTATCTGTTGTTGTATGTATCATCTTGTCGGATGAAATTATATGTGTGAACTGCGATATGTGATTTGTATTGGATCTGTATATGGCTTAGGATAATTTGTTGTTAAATGCATATCTATGTTATTGTAAATATGTTATGTATTTGGTTAAATTAGTTGATATGTTGATATTTCTCTTGAATGTAATGGAGATTAACATCTTCACTTACTGCCTATCACTTGCATGGCGTCGAGAAAATGATATAATGTGAATTATGTATGATTGAGATATCTGGTATTACAACGAAAACTAGTAGTTATTCTGCTAAATTGTAACCAGTGACAAAATAAAGTATTTAAAAAAAAAAAAATATTTGTAATGTCTTTGTAAGCTTTGAGGTGAAGCTGAAAGTGCAAGTACAACGTTGCCTTGGGAGATTAGTGCACTACCCTTCCACTTCTGATTCAGATTGCTTCAAAATTACGAATACACGGACTGGAGTGGAGTGGAAAGCAGCTCCGTCACTCTCCAAGCAGAGTTACACCTCGGACAGATTACACCCTGTTCTGCTTAGAGAGTGGAGGTGATTGGCGTGAATTGTATGTGGGATGAATAGGGGAGAGGAAACCCTCACAAATTCACTGAATTTGCGAAATGTGTGTGTATTAGCATCAGACGTGCAACATCTTTTATCAAAGCTTACAAACTCCTTGAATAAAGGTTGTATAAGTTTTAAATTAAATGAAAAGAAAAAGGTTTACAAGGTAACACACTAACAACAGTAAAAGTTACACAGATTCCCCCGTAACTCACTGGTGTAACTGTGCCCTAGAGGCGAAGCCTCTTGTATATTTTAATAAGTCACAGTGTACATATTTCTTCATCTGTTTAGTAAATGCAACAAAAGTGAAAATATCTACCTCCTTGAAATATGTACAGAGTGAACATGAATACATCACAAGTATGTTTATATAGATACATAATTATTATGCAAAGGTAGAACAAGCATGTGTTATTGAATGTAAGTGTACTTGATCACCTACGTAAGAGTCTCCAATGAATGATTGTTCAGCACCGACTCCAACACGACATCAACACATTCTGCATCTAACCCGCCATCGCTTATGCTGCAAGTGGAAGTAAACATATGAGTCAAACATAAATTAAGTTTATTTACTATGTACCAGGCAAACATAAGGAGGTGATCACTGATATTTACTTTATATTGATAGAAACAGGTCACACTCATTTGATCATGGGCGATGGCATGCAATGTTGATATGCAATGACCTAACTAAGTTGAACTGACCATATTTTCTTTAGAAGCAGCAAATCTGAAAATGCTCCCTAGATGTCTGACATTGCATTTATGATACATACCGTCAGTAAGGATTAGTATGCAAAAAAAATACCAACCAGCTACCAAAATTATTGTACAAAGAGAGCCATCTATGAATTTGTCTTGGGAGAATGCTGTTAATGTAAGAAGTGGATGGAAAGTGAAATATGGAAAAGTGGACATTCTGGATCAGTGCACTGGTGCTCCTGACACAAAATATGTGTTATGTATGTCATTCTTTTATTATCTGTGCCTCTGGAGATTGTACTATAATTAGCATGTTTTGGTGCTATACTATTTTTTACTAGTATGAGGAAATATTGGTGCACCCTAAATTTAATATGCTGTTCAAAATTGATGAAGACAGCTCTTACCACAATGATGTTATTCATAACTTGTTGGAGAAATAAAAATATGATTTATGAGATGCCCTTTTGAATACTTTTTGTATTGAGATAAATCAAAGGCCCAGCCATGTGTTTTAATCATATTTGAGTTCTATTAAGTTGTAGCGATGAATGCAACAATATCATGCAGTAAAAGAAGACAATGTGTAGTAAACTGATGTAATAGTTTTTTAAATGATAAGGAGACCAGCATTTGAAAGTATTCCAACATAATCAATTTTATTCTCAACAAAAAAGCTTGGCTATTAAGTCGTTATGTATTTAGCCCTTTTTTCATGGTTTATAATGTTGGTTATTTGTCTTTAGTTATTTATATGTATATTAGACTATCTTGTTCACCAAGTGATTCCATTAACTTAAAACATATTACATAATAAATGTGTTCCCTTTTTTTTTCATCAGCAAGGCTTAGTCTATCTTTTTTAATGTGTATGTTGGCCTCCATCATGTACTAGACCAAATCAAAAGTTTAGTTACATATCTTTATCAATTCATATACAACAATTACAATAATCCAGCAAACATGTCTTCAATATTCAGCTTCACTATGACAACCTTATAACAATCACAATAAAAAAAAAATGCATATTTGTATTCAGAAGTTACATAATTAAACATAATCCATAACAAACTTCTGTAGTCCCAGAGATTTTATGGTTTCCTTACACGACCATTATCAATGATTTAAAAATAGTGTTTTATGGGAAGATTTTTCTCTGAATATACCAGAAAAAAATCAGATAGGGTCCCTTAGAGAGGTTTTAGTCCAAAAGCAAACAAAACTTCCAGAGCTTATAATTAGGAAAAACATCTTTATGAAGTTATGATAGTGTTCTAAATTACTGATTGAGTTCTAGTCTCAACTTTTAGTGGTAGTTGCTAATGCATCATAATGGTAACAACATACCTGCTCCTACATTAAATATGCCCTGGGACCTATGCCCCATTGTCCTTATATAGTTCATATGTACCCTCGCACTTATCTTACTGGTATAGGATGAGAACCATTGGGACACATATGAGGAGTTGGACTGATATCTGTGATGCCAATTGCTTGAGTCTCATAAATAATTTGTTTACTGTTAAATGTTCTAAAAGTATCTTGATCAAATTCTAACTTTTCTAATATTGTCTTTCCTTAAGCAATTTGATTCTAATAGATCCCATTAACAAGATGGTTCCTAGTGCAGTTAAAGTCATAATGAGAATCTATAGCATGGACAGCCCCATTACCAATGGATGGCTGACTTACAGTATTATATTGACCTACAGGCTAATCAAGACATGTCATAATTACATTCATTTATAATGAATGAATTCTTAAACAACTCACGAAATCTTAAATGTATATGGATACTAATCTAACAAAACCATGTCTAGTTTTTCACTGTGTTAAAGTACAAATGATGATACAATTCTTTATATTTCATACATCAAAGCTTTGTGTTTTGTCAACATATTATCCAGCATGCTTCATGTTCTAGGCGAACCTGCAGGTAAAACTAAAAAAACTGGCTATTTGTGGTTGGGAGAATTGATATTTCATATTTCGCACAAGAATATGTACAAACGTTTTTTCTAACTATTTTTCTCATGAGTTTGATAATTTAGTGTTGTCCATTGTTTTTACAGGTGCCAATTTAAACTGTTCACCAATATAGATATACTAGCATATATTTAGATTTTTCTTATTTCCATTTCAATGTGTTTTCTCTCCCTCCTGTATCTTTTGTATGTTCATTGGGATTTGCCTTCCCCTTTAATGCTTCCTTTGAACTAATCCCCCTCACTTACCCATTACCCTCACTTTGATCTGGTTACATCATGAAAACCATAGCAGGATATACAGGGTACAGGTCCTGATATATGGATAAACCTCATTGGTTTATTGGTTGGTGCTAGGACTTAATGTTTCTTTCTGTTGCCTAGTGCAACCACAATAACCAGGTAAGGTTTCATTTCCCCCTCCCTTACCTCTATTGTGTGTACCATGTGGCCTCTGACTTATTTGTTACATTTGGTGATAAACTAACCATATTTTTTGTCCAAAAGTTCAATCCCCATGGTCTATGACTTCTTAGTCTTTGGATCCAATTGAATTCTATCATGTTGCAGAGCGGCTGTACTCTCTTTGTGTCTTGATGTTCATATATTATTCTAGGATATGACATTGTATCAACATGTCCTGTTCTCCATAGCTATATAGTGTCCATCTCAATTGAAGTGGATTGGGGCATCTATATGTATTCTTGTAGTCTCTCTTTTATTTTTCGGTTGCCTTTGTCCTGCACATTCAGTGCTGAAGTTTTTGCACAATATGCAGTAGATTAGGTTGAAGCTGTTGCAAGGTATGTTGTGTCTGTGCAGAAAGTTTAGCTGCTTTTACATTCTGATATTTTATCATCCCTAAATAACATTTTGCAGTATTTGCAATTTTTGGTGTTACAAATGTTTTTGTTGGAATTTTACAATGATAATCAGTCTTTGTCCTTACTGGATATGTCTTTAATTTTTTTAGTTTTTCCTAGCTTGCATTTGGTAGTAGTTTGCTGCAATACACTCTTTTATAATTTTAGATCTCTGTAGGAGATTGCAGTTTTTCTTAAATACGATTGTAAGACGCTCAGCTCTTATTGTCTTGTGTGCCTAACTTAGATAGTTGGTGAGTTTTTGTTCACTGTGTTCCCAGATGAGCAAGATGTCTCTATGTATCTTGGGTAAACGGTTGGTTTATTGTTTATCCATGTCTCTCATGGAAAGGGTTTGCATGTAATGGGACAAATTTGGTGCCTATTACTGTATCCCCTATTAGCAAGAAGTGTGTCCCATTCAAGTAAAAATTGTTTTTCTTTGATATAATGTCTAAAGGTTGCACTATTGTATTCTTGTCAGGACTCTCCTGTTTGGTGATTTTAAGAATATTCATCATTGTGCAATGGGCCACTGTTTTTTCTGCTTCTCTTCTGTACTTACAATGTTCTGTACACCTGTTGCAGGCCTTTTGTGTGCCAGTTTTATGTGAAGGGATTTCCTTTGGATGAATCCTTAACTGACTTTCTTTAGTGATGTTTTGTGGTTGTTATTTTTTGCGCTGGAACATTTTCTATTTGTATTTCAAAAAAGTTTTTAATGCAGTTGACTCAGTAGCATGACATCCCCAACTACTGTTACCAGGCAGGTCTGAGTGTTTCTCATAGGCATGATGGTCAGGATTATGTGCTGCCAATGCAGTTGTAAGTTCTTTGCACATTTCATCCTGATTGCCAATGTCTTGGCCAGATCAACATCGATATCCCTACAAGTCAGGTGGCACTTGGGGTTAAACCTGACAGCAGCCATTTGGATGATGTATCTCATTGTCCTGAAGTATATCATATTAGTAAAGCAGCCCACAGCATCACTGGCTCTTCCCCCTCCATCATATGCTGAACAGTCTTTTGCAGAGGTGCACTGGTACTGCCCCCTTTACATTTGGGGTGAAGCCTTCCATCTGGATAGGGTATCAAGTGTTTGTAATACCTTGTATAAATTATAGTGTGTTAGCAAAATGTTTAAAAGTCCTTTTCTGTAGACTTTACTTTGAGACACCTCTTTATAAAACGTACTGGTCAGCTATATAGATTGTACTATTATGATTTTCCCAGGACTGTCCTGTTTGGTGAATTCCATTTATAGTCCAGAGGCTTGTGTAATTTTTTACTTTTTTCAAATAAAAGCTTCCCACCAAAAATAATCCTGTTCTATGGAATGCTGTAAATAAGAAAAGTTTTGGTGGCATTTTTTCTTTTGACCTTGAAGATGATTTCAAGGTCATTGGAGAAAAAAAGTATGAAATTACTTTAAAAATCAATTTTAAGAAGTCTTTCGAAAAAATAGGAAAATAAGATGAGCTTTAAATGACCTTGAGCATGCACTAATATTATACAAAAGAACAGCCATATAAGAAAGTTCAAAAGGTCATTCAAAGGTCAACTCCCCATTGGCCTTATATTTTACATAGTAGTTAGGCAGCTAATGTCTCAGATAAGACATTCATAAACATGCTATGTACCCATTAAGCATTGTGGCTAGTAGTAAAGAGTATATCCTTGAGTAAAAGATTGGGGTAGATACTGAACTAAAATTTGACCTTGAAGGTCACTTTCAATGTCACAAATGTCAAAAATATTTTATTTGTAATTTCAGTTGTAATGTCGAATTCCTTTCAGGAAAACTAATATATATATATGACATTGTGATAAACCATTTTTCATCTACAGGCACTTAAACTTTCAAAATAAACATAAATGAACAGCAAATCTGAATTGTATTTGCTGTTTCCTCAGTTCACCTCAGTTCACCTCAGAATGCATAAGCTAAAGTCTCCAGTCATCAGCCATTCTTTACAATAGAATATTTCATATTAATGCAAATCAAGAATTCAGCGTATTGAATGCAGGAAAAGACCATGGTGGACATCCCTCAAAGTTGTAACCTTTAAAGGGACATTCTCGTCCTTGCGTTGTTAGGCTTACATACGCCAACATTAACCTAACAACGTGACGGCCGGTGTTGTGTTTTTCACTTTTGGAACGTAATTATGCAACGTCATTGGACACATCATAGTTCAGAAAGACCATTGTTTATTGGATTTCACTGAACCGTTTGCTGTCTGGAGGCATTTTAAATTCCTATTCGAACATGTTTATATAGTAATACCTGATGCAAGGTACCATTTTTCTCAGTTTAACTTAAAATGGGAAATTTTATGTTTATAAGTGATGAGCAGTTAACTTAGAAACTATTACAGTTCTATGGCACTTAAAGATTAACACAGAAGTCATTGCATACTTTGAAACAAATTTCAAGGTTACTGTTATGAAGGAAAATTAAAAGATTACAATTTTTCTTTTGTTAAAACCACAGTGGTTTTGCCTTCACTACTACTGGCAAGGATTGGTAAAAAATTTGAGACCTGCTATCAAATGTGGGATTAATGGCTACAAATTATCACCAAAGTGGATGACCTCACTGAGGATCATGTCACTAATGATAGCAAAGCCAACAGACATAACATAACTGAGCATCATATCAGCAAGAATCATGTCACAAAGATTTAACCACAGAAACAATATTGTCTGTCTTGATCTCATATGGCCTCAATGACATCATCTAGGAGAACATCATGAATGGATAATGTTAATGAGGATGACATAACCAGCAATGAAGACGTTCCCTATTATGTTACAAAGAGATATGTGACCAAGAGTTACATAGACACCAAACACAAAAGGTTTCATTGTGCATAACAGCACTGAACATAGTCTCATTGAATATGATGTCATGATATGTAACCTCATTGAATATGTTGTCATGATACATAACCTCATTGAATATGATGTAATGAGCAATGACATCAAAACTAATGTAACTAGCAGTAACTCCACTTAGGGCAACCTTACCAAGGATAATGTCAACAGACATAATATAACTAGGAATTACATCACCAAGGATGACATGATTAGGATTACATCACTGTGTATGATGTTACTGAGGTTGCCATAAATAGTAAAGAAATCAAAATAATGTCATTGTGGATGACTACACAGAGAGGTACAAATGTGTCTGTGTATGATGTTATCACTGATAATGACATCAATGGCAAGGCAAATACTGTGCATAACAAAACTGAGAATGACATCGATGATGATAACATCATATAGGCATGATGTTATCAAGGATGTAAACAATGGCATAGAGGATGTCATCGATGGAGGCCATCAAGGAATGTCATACATTGATGGTTTTTACTGATACATTGAGTACATAGCTTTTGTGTTTGACCTCATTATTTTGGATTTTAGTATTCATAATGAGGTAAATTATGTCTCAAACTTTGAGAATATATCCAGGAACATAATAAGAGTATGCATGCAACTTGCATATATATGGTGAAATAATCTATATCACTCTTAATCACTTTATAATTCTTAGACACACTGAACTCATATTACAAGATATCATTGTTTTTCTGTTTCTATTGATTAAATTAAGTATTTTATATTATGTAAATGACTTTGACCTACTTTAAGGTCATACTTTTTAAAAAGTTGTGTAATTGGATTATTTGCTGAACTTTATTTGGAAAGATACACGAGACTGAAGTATTTTCTGTAATTGATGGATTATTTCTTTTTTTAATCATTGGTTGTTTGATGGTACATTAATCACAATGCACCAAGTAGTCTTGTTATAATCTATAGTTAACATTCATATCTATCATCTCCATTAAGAATTTGCGTTATTGCATGTATACAATTGGAAGAAAAAAGAACTCTACATAATATCTTTCATTTTTCTACCTATTTTCATCTATTAAACATTAATCAAATGACCTTGACCTTCACATTTATGGGTAAAAGTGATTTGGAGAAATGTATAGCCATAAAATGCTGCTTTGTACAAGTTTTCTTGATGATTGAAGCTTTTTTGAAGAAACAACATGTTAATATAGCAAAACAATCAATTTCCTACTTTGTGATCTTGAGAGGTGAAAAAATGACCTTAATATCTAAAAGAAAAAATGCCACCAAAACCTTTCTAAATCAGCAGGACCTAAGGAACATATTTATGTATGATTGGAAGCATTTTGAATCCAAAAGTGCATTTGCTCAAATTCTGACACAAGCCTCTGGACTATTAAAAGATATTTAGAGGAGCAGCTAGCCTTTTTTTGTCAAGTGAAGGCAATGCTCCTCCATTGTCGGTGAGTTTATTTATGATCTGATTGTGTTGTACCATCCGTTTGCTGTATTAGATTTATCTAGTACATATAATGATTTAAATAATGGGGAAGGGATTTAGGATTGTACACAATAACATCTGTAGTGTGTTAAAAGAATCACAATGAGTTTTTTGTTCGATTAGAAGGTTATGAAATTATTGCTTTAACAGAAACATGGTTGCACACAAATATTGATAGTGATCTGTTAAAAAGAAAGGGATACACTGTATTTAGACAGGACAGTGATAGCTTTACAGAAAAGGGGTGGAGGTTTATTATGCTGTATGTGAAGAATAATATTGCACCTTAAATTAGGATATATGATTCATTAAGTTATGTAAGTGAGGATATAGTGAGGAGATGTGGTTATGTCTAGATCAACCAGGAAAGAAACAAATGGGCTTGTCTGTGATATATAGCCCCCTCAGGGAAATATTAACGTGTTCTTAGAACATATAAGTAGAAGTATGGGTAGTTTTATGGATCTGGTGAATGGCGATCATGTGGTCAGAGGTGATTTTAATATTGATTTTCTAAAAAAGGGTTGTATCCAGTTCGTGAGCTCAAGGATCTGATGATGAAGTTTAATCTAACAGATAATTTAAGAAAAAAACAGGGTAACGGAGCACGGAGAATCGATACTTGATCTGATTTTTTCTGACATGTGTAATGTTGTGGATTCAGGTGTGTACATGATAAATATCAGTGATCATCTGCCTATTTGTATGGTTAAGAAAAATGGTAGAGAGAGGAAGAGATATGTATATAAGGAATCTAGATCGTATAGAAATTTCCCCCCGAAATTTGAGATGGTATAAATTCTGGTTTGTTGATGAACCAGTCAATGATTTATGGTCAACACTGTATGGTATATGATTTGATCCTGTAAATATAATTATTATGTCCCTTTATAAAGAGAAGGATACAGGTTGATAGACCTGAATGAATTTACCAAACAGTGCTTGAATTTATTGCTGAAAAGAATCAGTTATAAAAAAGCAGTGTTTGATTGAGGTGACTCTGACTGGGAAAGATATAAAAGAAAGAAGGGTGATATTGGTAGGTTAATTAATAAGTAAAAAAATGATTTGATAAGAAATAATTCAGAGGTTAATAAGAAAAGTCCAAAAACATTCTGGAGGATTTTACATTGCAAGGTCTTAGGAAAAGACAATGATGTGAATATAGAAGGTAACATTCCATGGGATTTTTGGGTTTAATGACATAGGTGATGAATGTCTCAAAATTTCTATGAATAAAAACAGCTTTAGAATATTCCAAGTAGAAACTGAGATATTGGTTTCTGAATATGATGGGGTTTGACACCATAAATCCGTCAAAAATAGATGACAAAGAGTACCAAGCAAGATACAAAGGGTTAAATATAGAGCAAAATGCAAATAGTATGACACATAACTAGAACAAAACACTATATTTTTTATCCAATTAAGATATCTTGAAGCTGTTTTTTGGACAATGTAACTTGAACATCCTTTTTTTCTGTTTCCCTAATTTTAGAATTGTTGTCACATGACCTGGTTTCCATGGCAACCAATTTGTTCATCTTAGCACCATATGTACGTTTTGACATTCTTTCAACATCTCGGTAACCATGGCAACAACATGCAAAATTTGTGAAAATGTTACCTATCAAATAAAATAAAATTTCATTTTCAGACTATTTTTGGTCATTTTCTATGTAAATATTGACTGTAGACCTATCAAAGTATATGTCAATAAGCTTGGAATTCACATGGAATGTCACTGTTGATGATAATGGGAATATTCTTGAAGGAATTACTGCTGCGAATTATATGAATAATAATCATGCAAGTATTGGGGAAACATTGCGTGGTGATTTTGATTATGATTGGTCAGAATGTCATATGAATTTACATGAAAAACTGAATTTGCGAATGTTTTTCAATGTTAATGAACAGCGAGAGGTGAAAGATTTAACATAGGTAACTTATTTGGGTAATATGTCTATGTATACAGGAGTTTCCCTAAGGAATGGAAGAGTAGTATAATAATGCCAATGCCAAAGTAAGGTGATGGTAACTCTGATTAATTCAAGTTGTCTATTCCTTGACTGTTATAAACCTGTCAATATGGTTGATCATAAAATACTATTACAGAAATTAAGAGTGTATGGATTAGAAGAAATGTGTCTTAGTTGGTTCATGAATTATTTGAGTAAAAGAACACTGGTCACCAGGGTAGGAAATATTATCTCATCATCTAGGAATGTGAATCATGGCGTCTATCAAGGGAGCCCTCTAGGGCCATTATTGTTTATAATTTATATTAATGATGTGAATAATATTGTTGACAACATCTACAGTAACAAGTATGCTAATGATACGATGTTACTTAGTAATGGAAGGGATCAGTTGGAGACAGTTACAAACAGTGTATATAACCTGCAAAAAGTGTGGGAATGGTGTAATAAAAACAAGATCACACTTCATAAATCAATGAACACGCATTTGATTACTGTCCACATAGAAATATTACAAAGGAGTATAACATCTGTATAACCATGAATGACTGTATAATTCATAATGAGGATCAGTATCATTATCTTGGGATGTGTATAAATCATTGCCAGGTTTTCGAAAAAACTGATTTTTGCGGTAATGGCAAAGGTAAAATTAATAATAGATTAATTGCACTGATGAAATTATGACAATTTATTGATAAACCAACATCTTTATTATTGTACAAACAGATGATTTTGCCCCTACTTGATTACATAGGATTTGTATATGATACGAGCACACAGAAAAAAATGGCGAAGTTGCAACCGTTACAGAATAGGGCCATTAAGATAATATTGTTACATAATGGATATATATCTACTGTTGAAATGGCTGAATTACATAGTGCACAAAGGTAGAGATTAAAACATCTGCTTTGTGCATGCTTATTGAATTAGTGTAAGGGTCACCAGATGAATACAAAATGATAAGAATTCCTCTAAATTACTTAGTTTATGAAAATATCTAGTAATGGCAGGTGCCGCTGGTAGGTGTTAATATACCTGACGACAAAGCTCACCGGGACACACTTCCCCGCAAGCACCGATGCCTTGGGTAAAATCGATATCAGACTGCTTTATAAGCAAGAGTGCAGGGTAATTGAGAGAGAGAGAGACCAGTAGCGTTTGGATCATACGGATCGGGAGATTCGAAGGGGTTTAGATAGCCATACAACCAAAGGGACATCTGGTGACTTATACGGTACTACTGCACGACGGCTGGAGGCGAGACTAGGCGGACTCTACGGAGGAAGCTTACTCCACTCCAAACTGGAACTGTTATACCTTGGACTTATTGCCATCATGAGCAGCTGTACGCATCACCATATCCATCAATAAACTTACCGTACTGCCAAGCGTTGTTCATGTTATCGATTGAGTGCCCATCTCATGTACTTACTCACCACTCAACTAGCATCCCATTAGAGACAATATTAATAACAATAATCATCTCGGACAATGCACTATAATTTTAATCAACCCTAAACACAACAATAGCATTCAATAGTGAGTTATCCTTGAGTATGTTGTAGAAAATTGGTTCTGCTAAAAATGATGTATAAATTGTGGCAGCTAAATTATTATAAAGTGGAAACAAACAACTGAGTGGCTGATACCGGCGTCAGAAACGACTGCCTAGAAGAAAAATGTTATTCGATGGCATTCTGGTAATAATTCCAGCAGCACAACGGGAGGTGTCTGACCAGTAGACTGGATGTGTGGTAACTAACAACAGGCCTGCTTGGCAGTTACCAGGTGGCTAAACAGTGGCACCACCTGGGGAAATAACACCTCCCTAATCTACACTCATATTTGAATCAATATCTCACATATAAACTGAGTAGATATAGCTCAAATGTAGAGAAAAAGACAGTAGGCAAGGTACTGCGTAATAGAAAATTAAGTTTCAAATTGATTTCACTAACAAGGATAAGGTATATAGAAGCCCTTATTACCAAGGTGTTAGAATATGGAATGAACTGAGTGATTCTGTATGAATTGTTGATAATTTAGGGATATTCTAAAGGATGATTAAAATGGTGATATAATTCATTGAAATATTAGTGTATAGAAAGGACTGTCTGATTTATGATAAAACGTATTTCCTTTATTGTATGTATTTATTATCATAATTGTTTATTACTTTGATCATCTTTAATAGTTAACTACATTGGAAGAACTTCTTGTACTGAAGAGATGTTCAAATGGGGAAAAAAAAAAAAAACAGAAAGTTAAGCCTGCCACTGCTGCTCCCATCTGCTTAGACAAGCTCTGTGCGTGTTTTTTGAACTTATCATATTCCTAGCATTATTTGCTCCCGAGTCCACCTCCCTGCAGATGTAAGTAGCCTCTTTGTATATACCAGCCTGTGTGTAACAATACATACAGATGTGTAGTTAGTGAGGTGGAAGGTTTCTGTACATTGGTTCCATGCCCTGTTTAAACTCCCCACATGGAATGACCCTCTCATCCTTAGGGGCATTCACACTATCATTCGTTTTGGAAATGGGATCACTAGAAAGTCTCAGACACCAAATTTGCCATCATCATGCCCAGTACAGTCCAAATCCCTGGTCATGGTAGCCTCTGCCAGGTGTTGAGGTGTAAAGAACATTGTGGAGCTCAGGCCTGTAACCAGGGTGTGCTATGGGGGTTGGGTGGCGAGGTTCCACAAATGGAACTTCTGACTGAATTTTTGATAATTTGAACTTGAAAAGGGGGGCGGCAAGGTTCCACAAGTGGAACTTTTCAATAGTTTCCTACCAATTTGAGGGGTATTTACATTACATTTTGAAAGGGAAGGTGGAACCTTTAGAAAAATTTCCTTTATGGGGGGGTGGCTCACCACCCCACCATATCCCCCCCCCCTGGTTAAGGGCTTGGAGCTGATTACCTTTAGGGTCCAGCAGAATATTAATGTAATATGTTTACCATTAAAAGACAACATGGCCCTGGCATTTATGTTTTTCTTTGTGGTTTTAAGGCCTGGCTGGATAATTCCCTACATGTCCCTTAACTCCTACCTGTGTAGCTGGTCAGCCATGTAGTAGTCATAGTGGTTCCCCCCTCCACCAATGTCTTCTGCCATAGAGAGCTGGCAGGAAGGGGAGGGCCTCCTGCTCATAGCCTTGTATGCAGGCTGGGTCATGTACAGTGCAGGCATGTGGCAGCCTTCCGGCTCTGCCCAAGGTTGCCCCCATCATTCTCACAGATCCACTGTTGCTATCGAATTCAAGAGACTGTCTGTGGGTATAAATTCTAAGTAGCCCATGAAACATTTTTAACACATCTTTACCACAAATGGCTGATTTAAGTGCCGAAATTATAGTCCTTGGTTCAGTATTTGCAACACCCCTATCCTTGCTAGAGGTGTAGATGGAGTCCTTGTCAGACCAGTCTTAAGGGTGTATAGAACTATCTGGGTTGCTGCCATTATCAGTATGTAGTGGGCCATCAAGGTTGGCCATCAAGGTGGGCCTGAAGGTCAGCCTGTGCCTGCGGACTGCTGCTATCTCACTGTGAGGGCTTGCAACAAGGTGCTGAGAGAGAGGTCTGTGTAAATGCAGCAGAGACATCTGAGCAACGTGACTGGAAGTGGCTGGTACTTGTATGTCATAGACCTTTTGCAGATGTGGTCATTTGACCACATTTTGGTGATAACCGCATGCTCATCATGGCAACATGGTTATAAGAGAGATCTAGAATTAACCCTTTAGACCTCACATATAACATTCATCAAATGCTTGACATCCCCAGGATTTCCATTGATTTCCCTCTGGAATTCCAAAATTTCTTGTAATTGAGGAGCTTCAAATGATTACCCACCCCTTTCAATTAACATCATCAGAATGGGTTTTGTAGCATTGGTTAGGGAATTAAATCAGCTTTCAAATGATATATGATTCATTCCTATACATTAGATATTTATAAAATTGTTCTCTTTGGAATAATTTGGAAATTCTATTGAAAATTTTCATTTTTTCAGTTCAGTTGGAAAGGGGAAACTACCCATGGGCGGCCATGGCCGGATTGTGGTCTAAAGGGTTAATGAATTCTAAATTATGCACAATGTCTTTAGCCCATAGTCTCTACCATTGGAAAGCAAATACAGGTAAAAGTTAAGAAAAAGTGTGGCTTGACTTACTCTAGGTTCTTCAAGGTGGTAGTCTCTTGAATGTATCCAGCAAGTTCTTTAACTGAGATGAGATCCAGACCACAATTGGACAAGCTGTAGGTAAAAAGCATAAGAAGTAATTCCAGATGATTTTAGATTTTGATTCTCACTCTTATTTATTTGACACATGCAGTTATGTCTCAGGTTTCGAGAAATGTCTTACTAGGGCAGGGGTTCACAGGGGTCCCAGAATGATGAGTTGGGGAGCCCAGCACCAGAAGCCCCATAGACTCCTAAGCAGTGTAAAGTGGGACCCCTGGACACCAAAGAGGATGCTCTGGACCCCAAGCCACCAAATCTGTTGACATACCACCAAATTCTATTACATACCACCAATAAAGATAAGAAGGTACCTTGAAAAATATTGAAAAATACAAAATGCACTCTTTTACTTGAAACATAAACAAATACCCTGAATACATTAATATGTTACAGCAACAGTTGGTTTTAGTACATGATTAGCCTTAATTACATAATCACTATCTTGTATGACAGATGTCAATGTTTTTGACAATATGAGGTTGTTATGTTCTACATCATTGTCAAATCTTGCAGTGCAGGTATATCATGCTATGACAATATTGTTTATGTCAATACTATCACTTTAGGCATACTTCTAAATGTAATAACGTTTGTGCTGTCCTTTGCTGAATTACAAAATATATACATAAATAAAGAATTCAATAATTGGAGTAATTATTATATCAAACTTTGATGAATTTCTATTGTATGGTTACTAAGCTTGCATAAAATAGTGCTTATTTAGAACATATTATTTTTTATTTATAAGACTTCTGCATTTGTAACAGTTGTAGTATGTAACCATTTGTGGTGTAAACAAGCAGTGTTTTCTTTTTATTTAAGCTGGACGAAGATGTATTTATGAATAAACATAATTATATTATATTATTCAACTTTTTTTCAACATATATTATTCAACTTTTTGGGGAAAATTAGAAAATACGATATGTGTTGCATTATTGAAGGCATTATGTCTTGTCTGGAGAACTATCATTCAGACACCAATATAACCCTTCAATTACCCTCTAGGACTGGAGCCTTTATCACTCTTCCACTCTTCCACTCGTTCAGGTTCAGTAGTTCATAAAAGCCTATTGACCCTATTGCTTGTGGACAGCCCAGTTTTGATTGTGGATGGGGAACCACTTTATGTTCCCCTTGTGATAACAACATCAAATGTCTTATGCCACTATCTGTTGTGTGTCTGGCCCTTTGTATGGTGGCAGGCACAACACCTGCCTCGGTAAAAGTGTAGGACTATGGTCTCTAGATTTGATCATCCAGGAGCAAAGTGAAACGTCTAGTGCTCAAGAACAACTCAGTCTGGTGGTTCAAACCAACAAAGGACAACAGGGGTGGGGTGATGAATTGGTTCTGGCATTCACCTGGCATGCAGGCCACTGGGGTTCTCTCCTGGGCTTTGCTACTATGCCCCTCTGAGTTTCCTCCCTTTGACAACAACAGGATTATCTAAGGCTCATAGAGAGCCAGCAGCTGTTTTGTTTATGGCCTGTCTATGGGACCATCCACATTAAAGATCACCTGCCTTGGTAACAGTTAAGAGTATGATCTCACCTACACATCTAGAATTGATCATCCAGGAGCAAGAGTCAAATAACCCAGTGCTCCAGAACCACTGAGTCTTGTGTTTTAAACCCAACAAACGTATGCCACCCTCACTCTTTCCAGGCCTATGGACCACCTAAAGAGTCTCCACAGTATGTTAAAAATCATCTGTATATACCTGTGTAGTGCTTGTTTAGACCACCACCCACCACCTATGAGTGAGAACTGTCCGTTTGTCAAACATGAATTTTCAAAACAAGAGGTAAATGAGTAACATGACCTGGAAGCTGGTACATGGTAGTATTAGAAACAAAAAAAAACCTAAGATGGTGCACTTGCTAAAAAGGATTTTCAAGGTAAGACTGACCTACACTATGTGGAATACTTGGAAGACCAGTCAGCACAGGCAAGTTTAATGGCTGGGAAGGCTGACCACCCTGGGGCAAATACCCAGGATATTATAACCAGACTGAATAGGTTGGAATTGTCTACCGGTATCTTCCGGTAACCTGTAGGGGGAGCCTGATTTGGATTTCAACCTGGCGAAAATTTGAAACCAGGTGTCATTCCCACCACCAAACCAATGGGTGCTCAACAACCTATTCGCACCTGCTCAAGTCTGGTGGAGATGGATCAGGCTAGACCATTTTGCGTTTGTTGCAAAGCAGGCTAACTTGAACTGTTCCACTGACTCTGCCTTACTCTCGTATGACCAAAGTGTTGTAAACAAGGTTATCCGGCTTGACCTCCCCACCTTCGTTCCTGCCAATACTGTCATTGCTGCATGTTGTTTTCAGTAATCTACAAAGAGTACCAAAGGTTTCAAAGGGAAAGGTCGTAATGATCCTCAAGGCATGGAAACAGGTGATGGGGATTATTCTTCAACAGAATAATTCCCAATAAACCTGTGTTTCAATTTCAATTCTCAATGTAATGGGAATTGTTCCGAGCTTCACCTGTGCCAATTCTCCCTACGTATACCACGGATAGCTGAATAAAACTATTATGCACCTGCAGGCTAATTTGGACTAATTTTGTTGACAAAACCCTTTGCAAAAATATTGAAAATAAACAAATAATTGTTATATTGTTATATTTCCGTCTCTGATAAATGAATATTCAAACAACTTTGAAAATATTAAACATATATGTATACTTATTGAAAAATAGTGATCATTAGTTATTCACCATAGTTAAGAGCAAATAATGACATTATTTATGAAAATTGATATGGTAAAGCCTTAGGGTTTGTCGATATATTACCCAGAATGCATCCTGATCAAGGCTAACCTGCAGTTAACACTACAAAATTTGGCTATCCGTGGTTGGGAGAATTGTGCAGATGAAAGCACAAGGCCTTGACTTGTCATGAAAAGAAGTGACTGATCTTCCCTGCCCTTCCACTTTAATTTATTCTTCAATGAATCCATTACTGTTGCATAATAGTGTTGCTGTTTCGTCAAACATTGGTCCGAGTTCAGAATGTGAAATAACTTGCTCTAATACCAATGTCCATAAATCTTCCTATAATGCACTGTAAAAAGTTGGTGTTAATTTACAGCAGTTCTTGCAGTAAATTTACAGCACTTTTTACTGTTGGAAATTCTACAGTAATATCCACTGTAAAATTACAGTATTAGTACTGTAAATTTACTCAAATACAGCAGCTTTGTAATTTACAGTACTTTTTCATGTAAATTTATTCTCCACCAGGTGGGGCAAATGCTTATCATCAGTAAAACGTTGGCAGTTTTTATCTTAAAGCTATATTTCAAGATGAGTTATTTATATTCAATTAAAATTAAATGTGACAAAGAGATCCAAATACTAATCCAGTATATCACATAATACATATCCCTACTCTGTCTTAATAATTTCAAGATACAGAGATGATTGTCTGATTGAGAGACCTTTTTGGTAGCAAATTGCCTTCATAGGTCTGTGTTGGATTGGCAGTTTCTTATTGTAACACCATTCCATGCATGTATTTGCTAATACTCTTAGCATAAATGCATCCCTCATCCTAAATACATTGGTTTGAGGTTGGAATTAAGCCTTTCTCCAACATTTAGTTGGATTTTGAAAAGGAAATCAATAAAGATAAAGTGGTAAAATGTTTGTTTTAGGATACTGTAAAAATTACAGCAAGTACTGTAAATTTACAGCAAAAATTGCTGGAACCTTTGCTGCCAGCAACTTTTGCTGTAAAATTACAGCACTCTGTCTGCTGTAAATTTACAGCATATTTTGCTGTAGGAAATCAACAGTACATTATACTGTAAATTTACAGTACAAAGAGTGCTGTAAATTTACAGCAAAAGTTGCTGGAACCTTTGCTGCCAGCAACTTTTGCTGTAAATTTACAGTAGTTACTTCTTACAGTGTGATGTAGACTATCACACAAGTGACCATATGGATATCCTTTTGGACAATGATATATGGGAGCGTATCTGGGAAAAGGTACCTAATGTCAATTAATGAGGTCACAAAATCACATGAAACATGGGGAAATGTGTCAGCATTATTCTTATTGTAGAGAACCTACTCTTTCAAATGCTGCAAACCATTTTGAAATATTCCTGATAGAACCTGAGATATACATGTGTGAACTTACTCACCTCTTGTACATTGAGAACCCCTTATTCCCAATTGCTGTTGTGACTTCCATGTTATGGCGACTTAAAGTTTCTTATGTTCATCAAGAAATTAAGTTTTCTTATTTCTGAGAATATTAAAAGTGCCATGTCTATTGACAGGAGTGCTTGTTCCACTCACTGTTTTCAGTTTTGAGAAGGTAAAAACATTTTCTACATTACCTGTAAAAAAATGTTTTTTTCATTTTTTATATTCTTTTTACCGTAACCATGGTAACACGCTAACTTAAATTATGCGCAGAAATTCTGCTAAAAACGTTGCATTTTGATTTTCCCATGATGCATTGCTTATGCAAATTTAGATTCTTTAGTAAATGCCATGAGAATCTTTAGAAAATTTCATGTAAGTCAAAATTTTCACAAAATAACTTAAAAAATAGTTTTTTCCTCATATATTTCATGAGTAATGTAACAAAGAGTCAATTTCTGCCAGATACTGCCAGATTTGGCCCAAATTGAGCATATTGGCCTATATTGTACGTAAGATTGCGAAGGAACTAAATATCATAGAATGATAAAACAAAGAGTAGAAGAATCCCTTGGATTTCAGAAACATTATAAAACATAACTTTCAGCTGCATGTTAAGTGATTGTTTCATAATATGAACAAACCTCCAGAACTAGTGGCCACAGGGTGGCCAAATATGTCATTAGGTACCTTTTCCCAAATATGCTCCCATATGTGATGCTACTGAACCAATTCAGTGTTTTGGGGCTTCAACCAGCATGTGATGTATTGTGTAAGCGTTTGCCAGATGATAATTTACAAGATTATCAGTGTGAGTAGTATCTTCCTAAAGGAGTTTTCTCCTAGTTTATCTTATCCGGATTGTTTGCATTCCTACTACGTTCTATTAACAACTTTATGTTTTCGACATGTAATGTGTTCTCTTATTCTTCATTCGATGATGTTCCTGAATGCATGTCTCCAGGATGCTACATGGCAGCTACTGACATCTTGTCAGCCTACAGATCAATTAGTGTCCATCCCTCTGATTGCACCTATCAAGGTATTTTATGGTCATTACCTGGTGGTGAGCAGTTCCTCATGGATACAAGGTTGTGTTCGGTTTGAAATGTGTACCGTTTATCTTTACACAGGTTAGTAACTTTTTCAAATCAACCATGTTCAGGTTTGGGTACAACTATGTAATAAACTATTGAGATGACTTCATTGTCTTTGGGAAGGATTTCATAGAATGTATAATGCATAGGTTACCCTAGTCACCCTTTTGGGCCAATTGGGCTTTCAGGTTTCCTGAAAGAAGTGTCCCACCCCTTCACAAGTGACTCAATACCTTAGTTTGATATTTGACTCTGTGAACATGAAGGCTGAATTGCTTCATGATAAGATGTCAAAGCTATTTTCAGAATTATCATTCTTCAGGGATCGTCAAAGGGAAACCAAATGTCAGCTCCATAAATTGTGTGGTGTCCTATCATACTGTGCTACATTGATTAATGGTGCTCGTACTTTTTCTTGAAGAATAATTGGTTTGTAGAAAGGCCTTCCAGATGGCAACCCAAGGATAAGACTGACAACAGCTTTCCAAAAGGATCTGCTCTGGTGGCAGAGATGTGCTGAACATTTCAATGGCCAAGAGTATATTATACAACAAAATATGGGTGGTGGTTCGATGTATTCATACTCTACTGATTTGTCATTATCAGGTTAGGGTTTAATCCACGGATCCAATTAGATGGGTAGATATTTCAATGACACTGACATTTTGTCATATGTTAAAGTGATAACACCCAGGTCAAATCCATGGTTAGTAAGAGTTTCAGTGTGAACCACTCTGCAATGTCACTGGTACTGTTCAGGGATATATTCCGGATAATAGTGGTCAATAACATTCATCTCAACACTTGACACATCCCTGGTGATGAGAACATAAGGGGCAGATCTAGAGTCAGTCATCTAGGGGAGGGGGGGGCAACGCAACGCCCCTTTAAAAAAGTGAAAAAATTGTAAGATTTGTACGAATCAACAAACGAAGATTATTTTTAAAGAATCCACTCAATCTTGGGGGGGGGGGATTTGCCCTTTTGCCCTGCTGGAGCCGCCAGAGCCACCACTGAACATGCTTCCTGATTACATATCAATATTGTCTCATTTTGATGACTTGTCTAATTTCCCTTCTATATCATATCTCTATATTATGAGGAGAACTCATTGACTGTTGTTCAGGCCTGGGCATCAAATACTCTCAGAACTAGGAATTCTCAGTGGAAGAAATATCTTCAACTCTGTGTGGATATGGGATTGCCTGCACTACCAGCGGATCTATTTACAGTGGCACATTTCCTGGTTTTTCTAGCCAGAACATGCAAGTATACCACTATTATCAATTACTTATCTTCAATTGTATCCTTAAATAAATTTTATGGATATTCTGTAGATTTCAGGAACTATCATTTGATTCAGTTGATTCTCAAAGGACTGAAGCGACAACTTGGAACATCAGTGTCACCATCAAAGCCTGTCACTAAGGATGAGCAATCAAGGATGTTTTCATTTATTGACTTATCTTCTAAGATGGATTTATCACGCTGATATGCTCATTAAGGACACTGTTGCAAAAATCTAATGCCGTCCCTATATCACGTGGTGACTATTACCATGTTGTACGACACAGAGACATTGATTTTAAGGATTGGGGCATGATTGTTCATGTCCGTTCTTCTAAAACTGTTCAGTGCCGTGAATGTACACTAGACATCCCGGTGTGTTCTGTTATGAACAAAGTTTTCTGTGCAGTTTCATCACTTAAACATTTCTCAAAGGCGCTAACAGATGATCTTCTTGAAAGGATAAGGATAGAGCCCTGAGTAAGGCCAAATGTAGCAGGAAGGAAGAAGATCGTCAAATTGCTCATACTATGCGTAATCAGGTCACAAAGTATATCAGAAATGCAAAAGCTGACTATGAATTGAAGCTGAATGAGTTAAATCACTCAGAAGGTGATTCTAAACGCTTTTGGAAATCAATTTATAAAATCATTCCAAATTCAAAACTTAGTGGTCGAAACACTATCACTCTAAATGATAATGGAGAAATTTTAGAGGGTGATAAATGTGCTGATTTCCTTAATACTTATTTTACTGGTATAGGTCCTAAGCTAACGAAAAATATGAATGAAGAACAGAGTTATGATGGACCTGAGATATTGAATGAATTAGATCCTTTCATAGCCACTGAAGAGGAAATAAATGAGATCATTGATGAAATAGATATTTCTAAATCTTCTGCAATCACAGGTATTTCAAGCAAAATTCTAAAACTTGCTTTGAAATGTTCGGTTCCTAGATTTACTGCTTTGGTTAACATGTCACTAACATCGGGATATTTTCCCGCAGCATGGAAAATAGGGAAAATTGTGCCCTTGCCCAAAGATGGAGATCCAACCAATGTATCGAATTATAAGCCTATATTGTTACTACCTCTTCCAGGGAAAATAATTGAGAAAATATTTCACAAAAATGTACTGCAATATTTAGATGTGAATGAATTAATGGACAAAAACCAAGGGGGATTAAGACCAGGCCACTCAACGATAAGCACCACAGCCAAATTCCTCAACAGTGAATGCTAATAGTTGTTATGGGATATTACTTATCAATGGGAACTGCTCTCGCTTATTAGTCGAATCGTCTTAGTTAGTTTCCTCTATATTTGCTAATCAAGTGGTAGACGGTTATGCAAAATGGGTGCTCATATCCATGACACAAACAATGCTTGCCAGTGTAGCTGTAGCCTCTATAATCCTAGGTTCACAATCACATTACACGAAGACAAGCTTCCTCCATAGAGTCCTTTCAGCTTCTCACATCTGTGTAACAGTACAGTTATTTCACTAGTCATCAGATCTCTGTATATGTATGGCTAACCAAACCCCTGAATCCTCAAGACTCGTATTGTTCCAAACGGTAGTAGTAATGTTCTCCGTCTTAACCATTGGTTCTCACCTTTATATATCAGTCTGGTTATTGATTTATCCCAAGCAGTGGTGCTCGCTGAGAGATGCCACCCAGAAGCCCATGCCATATTTACACTATAATGTATTATGATGTAATAGTCTTATAATTTCGAATATCTTTTATAATATTTCTTCTGCAATCTGGTGACTGTTTCTTTACCTTATTCGTATACAACTGATTATATGCACAAGGTGTTTTACTAGCTACCTTTGTGCAATGGCATTAATTTTATTCAGGGATAAATAGTAGTGCGTTTTCAATTGCAGCATTCATCAACTTTCGTAAGGCATTTGATACTATAAACCATGGGATACTATTATGTAAATTGGGCAAACTTGGAATCAAGGGAATTATGAATGACTGGATTCGCAGTTATTTAACTGGAAGGTCACAAGTGACTTTGGTTAAGGATCATGAATCAAGTAGTGAGCCTATCATTTGTGGTGTCCCCCAGGGAAGTATTCTTGGGCCACTGTTGTTCCTAATGTTTATCAATGATCTCACTCAAGTCTTAGGTGGTATAGATACATTTTTGTATGCAGATGACACTGTTCTGGTGTCATCAGGTAACAATATTAATGATGTGTGTGAAAGAGTGCAAACCAATATTGATCAAGTATCAAAATGGTGCTGCAACAACAAACTCTCAATAAATGTACAAAAAATCAAATCTATGATCTTCCATCACAGCAGCCATCACATGGTTAAGAATATCATTCCAATACCCATTCTTTTAAATGGTCAGGCTTTACAATATGTTAAATCATATAAGTATCTGGGTATTATATTAGACCAAACACTAAGTTTTGAAAAGCATATCAACAGTTGTATAAAGAATGTGTCGTATAAGGCCCATGTCCTAGGTAAGATCCGAAAATATATTACTGAACTGGCCAGTATCACTATATACAAGTCAATGATCTTGACCTGGCTTGACTATGGGGATATAATATATGATGGGGCAACAACCACAAATCTCCAGGAGCTCCAAAAAATACAAAATAACTGCCTACGAATATGTGCAGATCGTATTGAAATGCTTCCTGTAATAGCACTACTGCACTGAAGTCCAGTGCAAAAGAATTATTATATTCTTTAGAAATTAATAGTAATTATTGTAAACTCGTTGGTACTGGTAAGGGTACATAGTGAAACTAATATGTAAGCTGGACGCCAAGCAGCGCCACTGTCCTGTGGCCTAGGTATAGTGTATGGAGTTGTTGTGAATGACGACGCCCTCAAGCGGGAAAGATTGTAACTGAGTTAGTTCGCTCTTCTACAGGTACAAACAGGTACGAAAGGGACACTAGTGCAATAGGAAAGACTGTTAGGGAGCGTTATGAGTTCGGTGTACGAAATACCCAGTTTAAGAAAGTGCTATGGGATAAAGGATGTTTTCATCTACGATAGCTTTTACGTAGAATAAGAAATAGAATTAGTTTAATGTAAGTAAGAATGAGAAGTATGAAAGATAGAGGGAACACTGTCATAGGTGTTAAGAGTATATGCGTATAGCGCCAAGCCTTTGGCTGGCGCTATATAAGCAGCATGAAACTTAGGATAGACGAGCAGACCAAGATACACTTCGATCAGAACACATGGGAGCAATAGTCTAACAAACGGATCATGACGGGTAGTGCTGAGACTGTAGTAACTGCTACGATAAGGTGATAGTAAGGATTGGGACAGCTTAGGCTTAGCCTTACGGACGGAGTACTGGACGTGACGGAGACCCTACCAATGGTCTCCAGTATTGGTAGACGGGAGGTGACTCTCCCCACAGTTGCTGAGTGTATAGACCTCGAGAAGGGGAAGCTTATAATTAACCATAGCTATACCTGGTTGGAACCTTACTGATGTTATTAGCATTGTGAGATGGATGGCCAGCATTGTATGGATGGAAGAACTATGTATTTGTAACTATGTATGTCTACATGGATATAATAATATTACCCCTTGCCAAGCGTGTGTTCTTTGTATGGGAATAAGCCCCTTTACTTAGAATCTCTACCACTGAAGAACGAAAGTATGTCCAGGATAAGACCTACCTGGATTAAGGACGACAGCTAGCTAATACGACAAATAATAATGAAGAACTCCCCTAACTTCAAACAACAAACATTTATTCACATCTTTCAACTAGTAAAAATGTAGATGACATGCGGTAAATACCACGCAGTCTAACGAACGATCCAACATACTTACATATGATACGAACATATAATAACAATATTAACAAAACATCATTGGAATTAACTAAAGATGAAATAACACCAGTCTAGCTCACTACATTGTAGGTTTGATGTGAGAAATTTAAAGGCTCAAAGGCAGGCACATCTAAAAAAATTCATGTATAAACTTCAAAATGACAATACTTTGGTGGATGTAAGAAATGTCAGAAATAGAGCACATGATGCAACATTGCACCATGTTAGGGTACCTCGTAAACAAAAATTTACATGCAGTGTGCTCTACAAAGGAGCCTTATTATGGAACAACTTGCCAGTGAATATGAGAAATATCCCTTCTTCCTCTTCCTTTACGTTTGAATCTAAAAAGGTGATGTTAGAAGCAAATGATATATGATTGTATGATGTTGTGAGTACTTTTTGTGTTACTTCATTGAAATGTCCACTACAAAGCAATCGTAGCCAACAATTTTAACATATTTGTATATATTATGTACTGTAATATATGTTATCTATAACTATGAAAGTTGTAACACTGGATATCCAACTGATAGTTGATTTTATACTACTCCCGGACCACACTTTTATTGTGTACACAGTAGCTTTCTGAGCGTAATCTCCGGTGACCTACCAGGTAAACCTCCAGCGGAGGTTTATTTGCTAAACCTCCGGAGGGTATTGGGTAAACCTCCGCAGGTTATGGGTTGACCTCCGCAGGTTATGTTAGAAATTATTTGAGAAATTTGCATGACAATATCAAGCTCTGAGTCCAATTTCGAATTTATGAAAAGTTTAATTTGTTATTTACAAGGATTGGATTTGAAACCTATAACTTTGGAAGCATAGTCCAGGGGCCTAACCACTACCATATCGTAGCAGCTGGTATGTGCAATGTAGAGGACTATTAACCAATATATAGAGTTTGGAAGTAGAACATATATATATATTTGTATGACTATCAAAATTTAAAAAAAGGAATTTTTAAGCACACAATGAAATGCTTATACACTCTTCCTTACTGCCCTTAGCATTTCATTAACAGGAATATCACATTTTTCTACCCAAATAGATTTAAAACAGAAAAAAGAATAAAGGATCTCAGGGGATTCGTAAACGGGACCTCATGCATGAGAGCTCATAGCCCTGACCACTATACTAACGAAATTCTTGTGGTGGGGCACTCAAATACACAGATAATTATTGTGCAACATGTTGAAATATATATATATATATATGTATAATATATATAGTTATATATGTACATATTTATCAAGGTACGTATTATCAAAGTATGTATAACCAAGATCTATATTACATCAGATTATGTATCTTTCGGTTATGGGACGTAGTATAAGCTTGTAAACGGCCTTGGAGGTGGAGTTTATGCTATACTTATGTTTATGGCATAAACTCCACCTCCAAGGCGGTTTACTATCACAAAACCGACTATATAGTCGACAATTATCAGTATAAATAAACAAATTTTAAAAAAAAGAAGGTAACCGGTGGGCCTGATGATTTGCTATTTCTGAACCCAATTAGCCATTAGCATATATCATACTCTGATCTTCTTGACTTTATAAAAAAAAAGGGATGGCTTTATCAATGGGACTATCAGGTAAATAAGGATGCCATTTCCCACGCCATTCTGGTGCCACCCTCTCGCATCTGAATGACATTCCACTTGAAGTCCATAGGTGATTGGCAGACTTGATAGTATTAGCAGTATTGACTTTTTATCAGAACCCATGTGTAGGAAGTTGGAAATTCAGAAGAATATTACTGCTTCCTTGTCCTAGATTGGACATTGGTGGTTGACCTGCCACCGGCTTTGTAGCCCAAATTGTATTTACTGTTATTATTTTACTCGTTGGACTTACAGAGTTTGGTTGCGTTTCACACCATTGAAATCGTAAATGCGTTTCTCATATCTTAAATTCAAAGGTAAGAAGTTTTTAGCTGTCAATAATCTTAACCTGATATTATAGCTAACAACAGGAACATAAGATCGTAATTATGGAACACAACAATAACAATGTAAAAATATCTTACTTAAAAATATGATCTTAGAGTTACGACCAGTGTGAAACACCCCCTTTATGTACATCATCCACAAGAAAATATGTTTCAAAATTGTAATATTATTGGTCTGGGTATTCATTATATTTGATTTAGAAAAATTACAAAATTATACTGTAAAACCTCCTTTTCTGTACAAGAACTATGCACATTTTTACATTTCAACTACATTTCCAGGCAATTCAGATTTTTTTCTAGGTAGTTCGTATCCAATAAGAAGAGATGAAAGCTTTCCATAACTCAGTAGCACAAATGAGTGGTTCCATTTCCCAACTTACAGGGAAATTAAGAAGGTGAAGGTAAAGATTGCTGGGTAACAAACAAAAACTAACCCCCCTTATTGAGTCGTTCAGACTTAAAACATATCTACACATTATTGAGCCTTGATGATTTACTTAACTTATGTTTTAGGTGTGTTATATTAACGTGTTTTTGCTGTTTGCTATAAAAACACCAATTGTCCTTATCACTGATGAATCCCACCAAGTCTTCATTCTCTACAGATGGGGTGCTGTGGTGGAGGTTGCAAAAACAAACCCATACAATATTGAAGCATGGTCTTACAGTTTCCTGCTGCATTTAGACCTATATGTGCATTTGGCCCAACATATTACACTAAGAAATTGTTTATTCAGTAGGCATTGTCAATGCAAACATTGGCTCCACTCATGCAGTCCTTCTTATATTGATATTCTCTTATAAAGTATCATGCCAGAAAATAATGATATACCTTAACATCCCATTTTTAAGTAGGGGCTTTATTTTAGCTTAAATTTAAAGTGAAGGTGCATTTTATAAAAGGGTTTTCTTAAAAGGTAAACATTTGGACAGGTTAAATAGTCATTTGATAATATCCCAAATATTGATAAACTTGGATTGGTTCGTTGAATTGAAGTATACCAACAATAATCAAAATATATCAAGGTATATTTTTAACTACTTAAAATGCTTGTATCAAATGTGCATTAAGATGATCATACAATTTTGCCAAATACAGGGTGCAGCTTGAAATATAAGAATGGTGGCCGCTGGTGAAGGTGAATACCATAATATGGCATTAGATGCGTGATATAATGCACATTTCCCCAATACATTATATAAGGGGAATGTGCCTTATATTGTGCACCTAATGTGTGATTCAACCTCATACATAATGCAACATGTAGAATTAAAGTTATATGGTTGGTTGGTTGGTTATTGGGGTTTAACGCCATAGCAACATCTAAGGCGAGAACAAGGTTTGACAATTATGTCGTTAATGATCATATCTAGCATCATGGGGGATTATAGGAAAACTTACAGAGGTTGATCGTACGACCCTGAATACGAGGTGGGTGTCGAAAAATTACGGCTCGAGGCACCGAGTATTCAGGGTCGTACGATCAACCGAGGTCTGTTTTCCTTATATTATACACCGTAATTAATGAGTAATTCAAGAAATAACGCCGTTTTCACGAGCGGAGCAAAGTGGGCCGTACGGGACGTCCGCCATGTCCGTTAGTAACCACCGTTCTCATTGGATCGCCGGACGTCCCTACGGACCGCCCCTGCCCTGTTAGACCCCTTCCCATTGGCTACCGACGTCCCTATGGACCGCCCCTGCCCTGTTAGACCCCTTCCCATTGGCTAACGAGTCGTCGTGTGACGTCACACTGGGCGTCCCAGCAGACGACCACAAAATGGACGGGGAAACGGACCGCACGGTTTTTGAGTTTGACATTTCGGACCTATTCAACGTGGAAAACGTCCCACAACAGCCAAATAATGAGCAAGAAGTGGACGTACGACCCCCGGACGACCCTGAGGGACCCCCGGACGACCCCCAGGACATTATTGACGACTATATAGCGTCCAAAAAGGAACCCAGAAACGGAGAAAAAAACCAAACGGGAGGCCGCGGCATTCCAGAAATGGATCGTTGACAACCATGACGACCCTACTCCCCTGGAAAAAGTGGAGCCAGCCAGGCTCAATTTTTATTTAGGGCTCTATATGATAAACATCCGTAAGCAGGACGGTACGAGCTACGAGCCTGGCTCATTGAGCTCCATGTTCGGCTCAGTTAAGAGATACCTTGAATACCAGAAATACGGGCACAACATAGTAACATCTGAACTTTTCAAAAGTGCCAGGGACGCCCTGGCTGGTAGGAAGAAGGAACTCAAGGCAGAGGGACTTGGAAACTTTCCAAACAGAGTGAGTATTTCAAGTGTTTTCGACGTTAATAATTCCGCCGTACGACCCGAGGGTCGTACGGGTCGTACGATACATCCCTATTTAATATTCAAGTAAGTTCAAGTGCCAGGGCCCCCCCAGTATTGAATGTCCCATCCCCACCCTCCTGAGATGGTTTAAAGTCAGAATGTCAACAAAAGTGCCACGCCCCCCTCCCCATGACAAGCTAAAACTTGGAAAAACCGTCAGAAAAACCGCCAGAAAAGTCGGCCGTACGACCCTCGGGTCGTACGGGTCGTACGACACATGTCCACTTAATCTTCAAGTAACTACAAGTGCCAGGGCCCTCCAGTACTGACTGACCCATGCCCACCCCCCCTGAGAAGGTTTAAAGTCAGTATGTCAACAAAAGTGCCACGCCCCCCTCCCCACTGGCCTGCCTACAGTGAAGCTAATATATGGAAAAACTGCCATGCCCCCCTCCCAAACTGTCTAATGTGAAGCTAAAACATGAAAAAACTGCCATGCCCCCCTCCCAAACTGTCTAATGTGAAGCTAAAACATGGAAAAACTGCCACGCCCCCCTCCCAAACTGCCTAATGTGAAGCTAAAACATGGAAAAACTGCCACGCCCCCCTCCCAAACTGCCTAATGTGAAGCTAAAACATGGAAAAAATGCCACGCCCCCCTCCCAAACTGCCTAATGTCATAAATAAATATATTTTTTTTACTTTCAGGCCGAAGGATTGGAACCTGAGGACGAGGAGCACCTCTGGGACAAGGGCACACTGGGCTCCCACTCCCCCAGGACCCTCAGGAACACCCTGTGGTTCCTCTGCAAGAAATCCCTGGGCTGCAGGGGGAGGCAGGAGGCCAGACAAATGAGGTGGGGAGACCTCCAGCTGAAGTCCCACATACATGGGGAGTATATGGAGTTCTATGAAAGGACAACTAAGACCAGGCAACTTGGGGGAAAGGCCAGGAAATTCCTGCCCAAGCTGTGGCCCAACCTTTCCAAACCTGAGCGGTGCCCCATCTATTTGTACAGGGAGTACAAAAAACACAGGCCATATGATATGCTGGAGGAGGATGCCCCTTTTTATTTGGTTGTAAATGACAAGCGGGCCCCACATTCCCAATGCTGGTATCAACGCCAGGCAATGGGCAAGAATGAACTGGGCAAAATAATAAAAGAACTGGCTAAGAAGGCAGGAATGGAAGGCAAGTACACAAACCATTCCACCAGGAGGACCTGTATTAATAAGCTAATGCAGGCAAATGTTCCCCCAGTCATAGTTCAACAGCTGTCTGGGCATACCAACATCCAGAGTGTGTTGGGGTATAGCACTGCCTCACTGACCCAGCAGAAGGCCATGTACAATATCACAAGTAACCAGGATATTACAACAGGCCTACCTTCTGCCTCCATTGCTGCGCCTCCTCAGGTAAGTAGTTCCTAAGGCAAGTTGCCTTGTCCTGGTCCATAGTGTTAATCCATAAGTGTGTGACTGTCCCCTCTCCAGAGGAGAACTAAAAAAAATGAGAAGCAGATAAAAAATAAATTTCCAGTCTCCAGTGGAAATATAAAAATGTAAAAAAATAAAAAGCAGGGAAAAAAAATAAAAAATTCAGCTGCCACAGTATAATCCATGGTGATCAAGCACATCCAGCGTTGAATGATAATAATAATAATCCATGATTGCTGTGGGAGACCATCCAGCCGCCCTTAGCCGCCCTGCAGTCGGCGCCTGCAGCCGCCTCAGCCGCCCGGCCACCGCCCTCGGCCGCCCTGGGTGCTCCTCCATCGGTCCGGCCACGCCCCTCGGCCGCCCTCGGTGCTCCGCCGCCATCAGCTGATCGGCGGAAGAGGCCTGCTGCTGCCCTGGGTGCTGCCCGAGATGCTGCTCAGCCTGCTGCTGCCCTGGGTGCTGCTCCTCCGTCGCCCAAACGTCCGTATCAGGTGCAGGAACCAGCCGAAGAATATGCAATGGTAAGAAAATAATCTTTCACCAGTAAACTGTAGAGATAAGTCAACAAATAATATTTCAAAAATAATAGAAATAATAATAATTGTATTTTGCAGGCCCTCGCCATACAGGAGGAGGACTGGGATGAGCCAATGGAAGGGGAGACCGCCCTTCCTGTACCCCGACCGCCCACCGCCGCCCCCGCCGCCCCTCCAGCTAACCAACGTGCTGAGACAATGCTGAGAGGGCTTTTCTCTGGTGCTAACATCAGTGGAGGCACGTTCAACATCAATATCAAGATGTAATGATGAAAACTTAGCAGAAAATCCATGGACTTTTTGAATTATAATTGTGTTACTGTTCGACCAATGTACATTCTGTACATTTAGTACATGTTGCTCTGTTACCGGCGGTTTTATTCCGAAAAGGTGACGCGAAGATTCAAAAAGATTTGAAATTTCCAGAAATAAAACTTAAGATTTCTCGAGAAATATGCCTTCCTTTCACAAAAATTTTATATCTACGTGTTCCCTGAGATGCCGGCAATAATATAAAATAGGTCTAAATGCCAAAAGATACAAAAGATTTTCAAAAGAATCGATCAAAAATGCATTCTTACCGTAAGCCGGCGAGCGGACATCCTCCTCCTCTGAGTGTTCCAGCGAATCTGGCGCGAAGTTGATCACGTGACGACGCTTTGCTCCTCCGGAAACACCCGAACATGGCCGAACGTTTTTTTTTTTTTTCTATCTCCTCGTTTACCGCTTAGATCGATCTAGGATTCATTATACATGTCTAAATTGGCCTCAAATGAAATAATATGATATTGATATCGAAAAATAACCGCTTAAAACACGCCGATGTCCGCCGATGTCCGCCGATGTTCGCCGGAAGGCCCCGAGTGCTCCTTGCTCGCCTTGCCGGGTACAAGCTACAGTCGAAAATCCAAGATGGCGACCGCGGACGGCGAAGGAGGGTGGGCCGTACAAAGAAATACTGCCTACTGTGCGAATACGACGAAAATATGGCCTCTCAGTGTCCGGTGTGTATTCGTAATGTATTTTGGCATCGGTGTATAATATAAACCCTGTTTTGGTGAGTTTATTGCTGTCACTCTGGTTGCCAAGTATACCCCAATGAGGCAGTCACAGAGCAGTCTATTTCAGTCATCCATTACCATATTTTTGTTGCCTGGCACCACATTTCCCCAGTTGCCAGGCAAAATAAGTTGGTTGCCTGGATATGTAGCTTACCGCCTTGTAGAGAAATGGCTTAAAAGTTAACACCAGTATTGCACTGTTCTTCTGTATCTTGTACACAAAAAGCAATGACAAACAGTAATTACACATAAAATACATGTACATTCATAAGACCCACATGACATCTTTCTTCCTAACTGTTTATCCTTTCTGATAGTGAACAAGAGGGGATACTCTTACAACTTTGGGTTCTTTGGACAACCATTTTTTAAAAGCCAAATGAACGCAACCGAATGGTGAAGATCTTAACTTCTTGATGTTACCATTATTCAACTTGTCTTTATTACTTTATTAATCAACCTGGGTCACATGCTTGATGTTAGCTTACATGGCATCTGGGACCCTACCAAATGCTTCTCTCATTCAGTTTGTTGTCATTCTGTTTAGAGGTATACTCTGGGCATGTTTGTATGGAATCTTGGATGTCTGAGAGTATCTATTGGAAGAGAGTTTATTATATTTCTGTTTGAATTAAAGTAGACATACTCACCTTATGGTGTGTGTAGAGGGATGATGTCGGTGAAGGAAGGTGATGGCCATCACATCAACCACTGTCAGTTTGGTGGTAACAAGCCGAACCTTTTCAGGGAACTTGGCTCGTCCTACTGCCTGTGCCACCTTTGCTGACTGGCTTTCATGAGTGATCTGAAGAGCCTGAAGGTCATCTGATACACCCTGGTACAATAGAAACAAATCTTCAGGTCCATGATGGACAAAAGCATTGGTGACACCCAAAATCATATTTCTTTAGCCTGGAAACCAACAAATTTAAAAGTGTCTTTTTCTATAGTAAATATATACAATTGTTTACTCTATTTCTCTTTGAAAATATGAATAATAATGAGACAACATAACTGCATAGTCCGCTATCAGAGTAAAGAACTCTAAGGAAATGAACTACTAAGAATTCTAATGTATTGAGAAGGTTCTTCTGTAATCTCCTGAATTCAGGATGCTTAAGGAGAATATGTAGCAAGGACAGTATAAATTAAAAGAATTATGAACAAGTAATCTAAATTAATCAATTAGTCTCAAATCTTTCAATATGCTGTAATTAAGCATAAAGGCCTGCTTTAAAAGACATCCAAAAACTGTGATTTGGAGCAACACCCATTATACTGCACAGATGCATGTGAAAAGGTTCCTGAATGGCGGCCCAGGAGGTGATTGTACATAGGTGACACTCTTGGAATTTACCTGATTTGAGGGGACCACTGGTCAGCTAAGTATCTAAACATATATTTAATTGTTATATAATTGATCAGGGGTTCCAGTGCCTTACAATCATGCCACCAAAAGGCGCCAAAAAGAAGCAAAAATCACCATCTGAATTCAAAAACACCAGCACACAAAAGGAAAACAATGCCGACGAACCAAAGGTGAACAGTACTAACAAACCAATAGAGGTAAATCCTCTAAATGATGTAGCCAGTCAATCCAGCAGTGACTCAGACAATGATGATAATGAAGACCCGAGCACACAAGATATGCTTAAACTGCTATGTAAGAGTATGAAGGAGATGTCAAAAAATATGGCCAGAATAAAAAATGAAATCCTGGAGGTTAATCAATCAATCAAAAATAACTATGACGAGCTCAGTGATAAGCATCAGGAATACATACAACAGAATGCCGACTTTGAAGTCAAATTGGAAGCAACAAAATGATAAAATTGATGCTATCAATGAATGCTACAAAGGCATTTACAGCAGAGAGGAAAGGGCAAAAAATGACCCCAAAATAAAAGCAAATTGTATGAACGAGTTATTTACTGCAGCTGAATGGCGTTCTCTCACACGTTTACCAACAGTGCTGTAAAATTGGGCAGAAAGCAAACAAGTGAAGCAGAATGAGTGGGTCTTCAAAATACTAAACCTTACCAGCCTATTAAGTTGTATTGTGTGAGCCACCTACAGAAGGCAGAGCTGTTCAGGAGTGTTCCAAATATACAAGTACCCAAGTTTGCCAATGTCTTGTTTACCAATGATCTAACAGCCGACCAACTGTTAATCTACAAAGAGGTACAGATTATCTATGTCACTGTCTTGCAAATACGAAATGCCAAATCCAAAGTTAAGGGCACAGCCATAGAAATTAACAGAAAAATGTACAAAAAGGATAAATTAGGTGATTTACCTAACAATGTGAATCTGGCCAATGCAACCACTATCTTTACTAAAGAAGGAGGTGCATGCATTGCAAGTCACTGTTCACCACCAAGTAATATGTCCTCATGTAAAATTAATGAGGGTGGGATTGAATTCACTTCAGCTGAGCAGATGATCAAATACTAAATTGCTGTCATTAGTAAAGACCAGAATAGTGCATGGAATATCCTGAGTGAATACAATCCTTACAAAATAAAGGAACTGAGCAAAAAAAACCACCTAACCAAAGAAGCCAAAAAACAAGAAAATGCCATTGTTGAAAAATGAGCTGATTAATAGTAAGGCATCACAATCTAAGGAGGCAACAAATGACGTGGTACAGGGCCCAGGCTTCAGCATTTTAGAGACCATTTGCGGAATCACAGCACCAAAGCTTAAGCCCGGCTGTCAGAACCACATGGGGAGTGTCATTACGAATTAAAGGCGAAATTTGTAAAAGAAGCACAGGATTACAAGTAATACTGTTCTTAATTACACCCTTGCCTTAAAATCATTAGAAACATTTAATTATCCAACTCCAGGGGTTTTGCCCTTAAAAGTCAACTGCCCGAAATGGACTTACTGGGTTGTGAAATTGCTTTGACTGAGCATGCTGACATAGATCAAGCAGTCTCAAAGGCTATTGAGGATATGGGGAGGAATGTGTACGAGTGGATCTATCTAATGGAAGGTGTGAACAATCTCTCTCAATACCATGGATCTCATAATATAACTCCTAAGTACTCCGATTCGGCATTTCTAGTCTATGATCTGATGAAGCAGTGTTATACTGCAAGAATTCGTCCACTGCCATGTGCAGGGCATGTTGTTATTTGTGAGCTAATCGGGCTTGATATTTTTCTGTACAACTTCTCACAAGGCAACCCTTTTGTCGTTGAACAAGCGATGATGAACAGGGGAGTTCTGTATGTAAATGAGTACATTGTATAAATAAACACAATGCATTCAACATATAGTACTACTCCTGCCTTGGCTGACTACATCCACAAGAAAATAGGCAGCAAGAAGGTACACCATGGATACAAAGCTACCTTGTATGACAGACTGCACTGTTACAGCTGAGAAAATCATTGATTGATTCATGATAGATTTCTGCCAACAATTATTCCATTGAATACTACCCTGTAATACATTTGGGAATCGGTATACATACCCATTGTCCCATGCCAAAGGTATCTCCAGCACTGGATCATTACTTTGATAATTTTGAGCAGCCTATTTCAAACAGAGTTAACGACTGAGACAGTTAGACGGTTAGAGGTGAAAAAACCCCGAGCAACTTTAATCATGATCTTTAATACAGAATAGCGTGAGAGCAGGTTCCCTGCTCACCCAAACAATTGTCAGTAATTGTCATTCATGGAATAATTGTCTAGGAATTACAGCTTTCTAGACAATACACTTTCCATTAATTACGACAATAATAAAACGATGACGTGAGACCAATTTGATATATTCTCTTAACAAATTGAGGGTCTACGTACTTGTCAGAATACCAAGAGTGATATTTTATATGCTTATACTAACGGTAACATAAGCTTAGGTCTAACCTTAATGCGACGTTCACTGCATGCAGTCCCATATTATATATAGAATGGGGGGTGGTGAACCAACATACTAATTAAGTACATAAAGCAACACAATAGCCAGTTATAAGTAAATACAGTTATAACCACCAGCTATATAATGACATTATAAATTATAATTATATAAAAATATGAAGTATTTCTAATTTTACAGGATATATTTAATGCTTAACCCCCCTCAGAATATATAATGCTGCGAGGAGCAAAGTTACACTCAGTGGTCATAACAATCCCGCCGTGTCCCACTTCTCATGCTATACATCAAAACAGTATCTGATAACTCAGCGCTCGATAGCTGTACACATTCCTAATGAAACGATACAATCAAAACATAACAGTAGATAGAAAAGCTCATTAACTCACCATTTAGAATGTCCCAAAATATATTCAAAATGCCCCACAATATACCCAATGTTACACCATGTTTTTTTTCCTATGATTGAACTTGTGCTCACCACAATAATCCAATTTATTTAGGTTATGGTGCGTTAATGTCAACCATGGGAAATGGTACACATACCCATGATACTGAAATATGTACTGAAAGTGTTAACTGACAGGTAAAAAAATGCTTACAAATGATTATGGGAAACGGTATACATACTGATAATAATTACATTGGTGAATCAGTTAAACCGTTTCCCTCTGAAGTAGCCTAATACATAAATTCAGTTGCGATAAATCATGGGGAATGGTAGACATATCCATTATGATAGTAATGGTATCTAAATATTTAACATTCAATATTTGTTGTATGGTCTTGAAATTGTGCATGTCCGAAATTACAGTTAAAATTCAATTCAATTTATGGAATGATATAATAGCTGTGTCTTTGTTGTAATGTTTTTGAATGTTTATGAGGGTGAATTCAAACTAACCTTTTGGTGTTATAATTTCATATTTTGATTCCGAGAGCAATCACCTTTGTAATTTCTTTGTTTTCTAATTAGCTTATACTTTTGATTTGCTTTGATATTTCTTTTTTAATCTAATTCTGCATATACAAAAAGAATTTGTCTTGCACAGTGATGACCGTCCATTATATGTTTTTTGTCATATTTACTTTTTTTCTTATCTATTTTTGTAAGTTAGTATCTAGGTTCAGTTTTCATAATTCGGTTTGTATAATTTTTGTTTGGACTGGACATGCTAAAAATTGTACTTTACGTTAAATGACTAGGTTGCCGACAACTTTGAAGAGACATTTGAATCTCCAGAGCCTATGTAATAAATTTGAACTTTTCAAAATTATGTTAAATGGAATAAATTTTGACATTTTTATTTTTAGTGAACCGTGGCTACATGACAACATCACTGATCAGATGATTGCCGTTCCTAGCTACAATCAGATAAGGAAAGTATAATAAAAGAGAAAAGAATATAAATTTTTCAATAACTGCTCTTAAATAATACAATTATAGTTACTCCTATATTAAATCTACATGGATCTGTATCTGTTGGGAGAAGTCAAAAGATATTAATTATTGTCATAGGAATTGTCTACAGACCACAAAGCAGGGGTGTCAAATTATATTGTGAATATTCAACTGATACTGTTAATAACATTGATCTCTCATACAGCTTTGTGGCTGAAGGGGGATTCATTGCTGCCACCTGCTGTGCATCCCCCTCTCACCTCAATACCACTATTCATACCTTACCCTCAATCCCTCTACTCTTCTTCCTCAATCGCATTCACAACGCCATTGAGATCACACACACTACTCCTTTTCAACTTTATCACCAAATATCTGCCATTCAAGGATGCTACAACACACTGGGAAGGGCTCCAGGTATGCAGGCTCACCATGAGGAGGCAGGTATTAAGTTCTGTCATTATTGTGCATTTTGTGACTCTGTCAGTCACCAATGCTCAGGCCACAACGTTCAGGGATGTGTCAGGAAACTCCAACAGGCTGGGGCCCCGCAACAGCAGCCACGCCAGTCAGGCCTGTCATACAACTACAAGGCTGGATACTACGGGCACCACGGGCATGAACTCTCTAGATGGCGCTACCCCTGTCTCATAGCTACTTATAATACTGTCAGGGTAAGAACCTAAAACTGTACCCTGCAGTTTGCACTGACATATATTTTGGATTTATGCCTTAACTATATGTTTTTTTTATGAAATAAGCAATGGTTTGTATTTCAGACAAATGATATAAACCAATTGGTTGTCATGTTTTATTGATATTTATGCTCAATAAATGGCAATTGACAGGTTTATTGAAATAAATGAAACCCCACCCAGCATTGCAGCATACCATATATGGCAATGCCCTTATTTGGAAAGGACTTTATGAATGGAGGTCACATGACCAACCACATAGGGCAATGTGCATATATGCCAATTGGTAATTATAGGCAATGTACAATTGTAATTATAACTCCTATGTGTGTTAAAACCTATATTTGACCATAGTTTTCTAGTTATTGTAAAATGTGCAATACTATTTCCTTCAAACAGGTTAATTAGGACATGGGAGGCTAGGGGAATCCCCTGTGACATTACAATATTAGTTATACAAGAGGTCCCCAGATGGGAGTTCTGAACAAAAGACTCCATGATTTACATAAAACAGTACCCTCATACTAGCCAGGCATTTGTGCATCTAACTTCACAGTAACCAGTGGCTTAGTGGCTAAGGTGCTGTACTTCAAATCAGGAGGTCGGAGGTTCAAATCCCTGTTGTTCATTGTATAAGTTATTTTTCAATTTCTATCATTTTAACCATTTATATTACATGTATTCATACCCAGAGAAACATATATATGAATTACCCTGGGATAATTACAAATATAAATTATAGCTTTATTTTGCAAGAAGGGTACCGCTATATAAATAGCATAAAATAATACTGTTTGCACTTAGAAATAATTCAGTATTATGTATATGATAAATGTATGTATAAATAAGTGTAACTGTAAAGAAGGTAGGAAGGTAGGTGCATATGGCCTAATGGTTAGAGAGATCATCTGCAAACATAAAGGTTAAGAGTTCAAATCAGGATGAAACCTTTTTGTATTATAATATACTGTAAACTGAAAATAACATTTGTATGATAAATACAATAATTATAACTTGCAGATAAACCAGCACTTACATTGATATGATTTCAAAAGTTCTGGTTTATATTTTACAAGAATAGGTATTCCTAAAATGACTTTATCTGTAAAAGAAAAAGTGCTTGACTAGCCTTGGGTGGGACTTGAACCACCAACTTTCAGATTTGAAGCTCTAAGCTCTAGGCACTGAGCTAGTTTGGCTGATAGTAAAGAGGGTGTTCATGAATGGTATGAGCATAATTAAAGTTTCTAACTTGCTATTTGTGATTACTGGACAGAATGTTTAAAGAAGTTTGGGGAAACCCTTTTAGCACTATAAATAACTGACCAACCCAGTCAATGAGTTGCATTCTGACCAGTAAAGGGGCACTGAAGGGGGAAAGTGTACATACATCTACATTTACCTGTAAAATAGGCCACACAATAATACAAAACAAACTGTAATAATTATGATTTATTTAAATACAAATTAGACAAATATGATAAGTTAAGATATGTTTTTCCTATTTAAATTACAACTAAAACTAGGTCATTTACTGTGGTCTTGTGTGAATCCTACCAGTCTGCTGGTCATCAGCTTATTGGTTTTGACAGACACCAACTAAAAACAAAATGGCGAGTGTGTTACCCTTTCTATTCTTATAGTTCTAATCAGGAACCCTGGTGCCATCTAGAGGGTTCATGCCCGTGACAGGCACCTGCCACAGGCACTGTAGACGCCCCCCGACAAGGGGCAATTGTGACAGCCAGGCCCCTAGCTTCCCGCTCATCAGGCATCTAAAAAATGGGAATCCAAAAAATGGACAGTAGGCATCCCACCCTCAGGTAGGGTGGTGGCGCCTACAACAGAAGAGATGGATGCATACCTCCGACATCTGTACAAAACCTGGGCACATCTCGTCTCACCACCAGCGGCCACGCCTGCCCACACACAGGGCATAGTGGCTGAGTACAGACAGGCATGTTGACTGATCCCGTCCTGGTCCACATATATTCTGCTGTATGGCACCGGGCCTCCCAAACACTTTTGGGACTCTGGTGTCCATCCCTACTACACTCAATGTTCCAGCATAGGAGTATTATGCCAACATTCTTGGAAGTAGGGATGACCTCAACGATTTCATCGAAGTATGGGTTCCCACTCGGGTATGTTGTCCTCGTTTCCAATATCAGAAATGTCACCAACCACCCTAGTGCAAAGCACTTCCCCGCCCACATTGAGGACTTTGTACAAATGGAGTCCTGCATGCATGGGTTGATAGGACTTCAGGATGCTCCTATCTTTGAGCCGTGGTGTCACATTTCCCCACTCATAACTAGGGAAAAGTCTGACCCGTCCAAGTGACGATCCATTATGGATATACCGTTCCCAGACGACCATTTGGTGAATGCATATATCGTTAAAAACATCGCTGTGAAAATTACCCTGGCTGTCGGTACGGTGTAAACACCCAACACTCACTCACTCACTCACTCACTAGTTAAAAACAGGGTGCTTGGCCTAGAATATCTCCCAACCATAGAGGACCTGGCCACGCATCTGCATAGGATTAGCCCTACAGCATATCTGGCTACCACTGCCATCTCTAGGGCTTACAAAAACGTTATGTCAGATCCCATTGATTGGCCCTTTCTGTGCTTTGCGTGGCAGGGGGCTTCTTCTGTGATCTGTATTTGGGTCCCAGGCGTCATCCTTTCACATGCAGTTGGTGGTGAATGCATCATGGATATTATTGCACTTCATGGCATTACCAGCCTGATGTACCTGGATGATCTCATCATCGTGGTGCCTGACAAAGATATGGCTGATCGTCACTACCACATCGCTTGCCGGTTGGTTGACAACCTGGGGTTACCCGAAGCGGAAGATAAGGCCCAGCCCCCTGCCCGGGAGGATAAGTGGCTGGGGGTGAGGGTCGATGCGAGCACCATGACCTTCTCCATACCCCCGGAAAAGGTGGCCGAGGTACTGGATAATGTCAGGGCTTTTCACGCTAAAGACTTCGTCACAAAGAAATCCCTTCAATTACTCTTGGGCAAATGTGACAAAGTGAGTCCCCCTGCTCTTATGTTCATCTCGCGCCTGTTAAACAATCTGCATACCAACCCTCGACGCCTTCAACAGGAGCAAGGCATATGTCCTGAGGGCAAAGAGGACGCGACCCATGGATATGCTTGCGGTGGCGATCCTAGCCCTCCCCAGGACATTACAGGGCTGAGCTGTGAATTCGACGGTGGCCGTGCTAACTGTTCTATGGTGCAATCCGCCAGTTGAAGGTGGTGCCAGCAGCACTAAATACATTTGTCCCTGAATGCCATCCGACTCACGCTGACCTGACATGGACACAAGCCAAGGCAGTGCTCCTCATCAAATGTCAAAAAATCTGCAGAAGCCAGGGCAACCCCGCACCGTCACTCTCCCCGAAGTGCCGAACACAGACATGTGCCCCATGCTGGCCATCCAGGCGCATATGAGGGATGTACCGCCCATATCCCCTGAGGATCCACTATTTATGCCCCACCCACATGCCCTTTCCAGTGTCCCTTATAAAGAAACTCTTGGACAGGGAGGCCAGCTACGACATTGCTCCCTCCACATCATCCAGAAGGAGGCCGCCTCCCAGGCCCACGCACGTGGAGGCACAGTGGTGGAGATCCAATGGCACAGGGGGTGGGGGGTGAGCCCAATGGCTCAAATGCATACAAGCGTTATATAGACACTGAAACTTGGTGCGTGATTGATTGGTGTGATCATTATAGACTGACAGTTAATAGTGCGAAGTCCAAAATGATGCTATTTGGTACTAACTCAATGTTGAAAAAGGCTGAATTATATGAAGTTGAAAATATAAATCAGCAACTGGACTATGTCAATGCATTTGTATATCTGGGAGTCAAGCTTGATTTAAGGATTGTTTTTGAGTCGCATGCCAAAGAATGTATTAAAAAAGTGGTACATAAATTGCATAACTTTTCAAAGAAAAGGAACTATACTTCTACTTATCAAGCTTTGACAATTTATAAAAGCAAAATTCTTCCTTATTTTGATTACGGAGACCTATTTCTGTTAAAAAAATATCTGCTAGAACTACTGACAAGCTACAGAAATTACAGAACACAGAATGGAACTGTTTATTTTTGCGTAATTGCTTCTATTTAAAACCATAACCTGGCTCTGGATTGGTTACATAACATCACATGGTCACTTTGAGTCGAGGTCACTTCCAGTCACTTCCAGTCAGTGATACATCAATAATTACGACTTCGTGTTTATACATTTTCGTGCAACTCTTACTGTACGAGCTCTTACCACATGATCTTGTGTACTTTGTGATCGTGTCCCAAAACACAACTTTGCTCATATCTTTAACAGAGAACATTACTTGCCTTTTTACCTTTATAATTATTGTACGAACTCGTGTCGATTGAATTGATTACTATAATTCATCACATATGTTTATTATATTGATTCTATCATGTGGATTTCCCCCTCATTCTTATATTTTAACTGATGATAATATTTGTTACTCTTGAGTTTTATTTTTCTTGTATTGTTTGTATTTAGTTAATTTCTCTAAATTGTCATAATGTTAATCTCAGTTTGTATTAATACTTAATGGAATATCTATGGAAATGAATATCATTATATATTGGTGCAATGAATTACTTTGTTCGCCAAATAATTAATAACATTGTTGAGACATTCATGAATACAATATGGAGATCAATGAAAACTAGCAACTGCTAACTGTATTCTTCAAAATAAAATTACCTAAAAAAATATAAACAAACATGGCATCTGACAGATTTTCTCAGTGTCCTTTACTCATTATGCCTGCAAAGACCCTGAATTTTGAAAGCTCAGAATCATCATGATTGAGAATACTAGAGCATGGAATACTCCGGATGAAGTAACATATAGCCAAATCCACATCATACTTATGTGACGTTCTCTGGTAAGTCGGGGTTGCCGATTCTTACAGCAGAGGAACGTGGGGATTGTTCGGGTCTCGGGGTGGACGGGGAATCCGGGCCAAGAACCGAGATGTGTTTTTAGAGTCGTGCCACGCGCACGAGGGGGGGGGGGGCTGAGTGAATCAGTCGGGAATCGGTGCTCGATGTCAAACGGAGGACTGCTGGGAAGGGAAATTATGGTAGGGGTACGGGGAGGCCGTGTTTCGTCTCGCTCTATCTCCCAGACCGGTATTCACCTCGACAGGGCGGTCCACCCCGGGTTCCGGTCCGCGGGGCCGTCGGGCCGACGGTCGCCTATTGTTTGGTAGCGTGGGGCCGAGCCTGCCGCGCCCTCGTCCCCGCGGACCCCAGGTCTCCGTTCCGCTTTCCGTGCCTTCGTGCCATGCTGCGCCTACACTTCCGGGACGGTTTCGGGCCTTCGTGCCCTAATTCGGTCCTCCGTTCCTCGTTCTCGTTCCTCGGGCCGCCGGGCCCCTACCCTAAGTTCTTCCTATTTATCTCGAACTTCGACTATTTTACTCTAACTTCTGGTTAATTAACTCGTATCGGCTCATCTCAGCGGTTGTTTAAGGGAAGAAGACACGTCTGGACACAAGGAGAACTGTTAAAGAACTCTGTTTATTCGGGCCTCACCGCCCCCTTATATACCTTAGAGGTCAGCCCTGATTGGCTGCTTTCAGTCACGTGATCTACAACTGACGTCACTTCCGGTTTACATTCTCGTTTCCGGTTTACATATCACTTCCAGTTTACATCTTTCCAGGTCTCGTTCCTTTACATATTCGTTCCTTTACACTTTCGTTCTTTTACATATTCGGGCCTCTTTTTCGGGCTTTTTACACTTTCGTTCCTTTTACATATTTCGTTCTTTTACACTTTCGTTCCTTTTACGAACATATATACCTTTTGTCATATTACCTTATTTTCTCTTATTTTGATCTCTACATATTTGGATGAATAGGCATTCATCACACTTATACAGGACTACTATGAAATCCTAAAAATGTATTAATATGGAGGATAGGAGCATCTGAAAAAGTAACCGTACTGGTATTCAAAGAGAAATACTTAACATGCATGAGAAGATAACTTAAAGTGACCATAGATGATAAAAAGAAAGTCAATTGAAGCACACCAGGGGGTGCTGCATGGGCAGCTGACCTTTATCTTTAATTGACCCATGGCATAGCAAGCAAATTAAAACTGATTTAATATCCAAAATGGATGCTAGCTCTCTACATGCACAATCTGATGGTATGAATGACCAAATGCTATCTTTTAAATCAAAAAAATTGATATGCAGACAAATTCTCTTTTGTTCTCAATTCAAGTGACGCACACTCTATAGTCAATTTATTAAGGTTTGACATGAGCAGTTGGGGCGCCAATTCCAGCTTTGTTGCTTCTTTCTTAAAGCATCTATCCCAGTGGGTAGGTTTGATATGCATAGCTCAGCTTCTTAGATTATGCATCATCTCATGCTATAGAATACAAGTTAAAATGTTTAAGTTCCCAGGGTATGATCACAGAAACCAAGTTTATTTTTTCACCTTTAATTTTTTAACAATAATTACTCAGTAACCCTAAAGAATAGGGCTTTAAAATGACAGATACATGTTCTAAAAATGTTAATGAAGCGACAAACATCTCACAATTTTCAGTTCTATCCTTAGTTTTTGAATAAGAAAATTAGATGTGAACATTAAAAACATCTTTTCCAAAAGTCCACAAGTTTTTTGACAAAATCAAAAAGAGGCTTATATAAAGAACAGGAAACCCCTTTTCAGCTTTTTGACAGTGACGAACATGCATGAAGAAAGATTAGCTTAGTTGCTTTCTTATTTGCTGAGTAATTATTCTTAAAAAGCTAGAAGTGGAAAAATAGGTATATCGTTTATAATTTTACCAAAATTATGAGATTTTCAAATTATATATTTGCGTGAATAAAGACAAATCTGACCAGTCGTATGATGTTTTCTATATAATCCTACCTAAAATTGGTGCAGGGGCTATGCAGAAACTTTAATTGCGCCCTGATTAAGTCTAAATAGAGTTTTGTTGTGTAGTTGATTATTTATCCTATCTCAACCATTAGGTCATGCTCTAGATATATTTCACAAGGGCTTGGAGATGGGATGTTTACTATCAATTTAACATGGATTGAAATGATGGTAACAATGTATTTTAATTGCATATTCTTCAATATCAAAATATTGGAGTTATTGCTGTTTTCTCTAAATCAAAACTAAATTTGTCAGGACAGCTGGAAACTCTGAATATGTGTAATTTAAAGATTTTACTTTGCACCCGTGGAATAATGCAAAAAGAAATTATTTTATCCCATGCTTGCCCTAATCTACTTATTACTTACTGTGACCTCCTTAAGAAGGACTTTCTGTAGTTTTTGTCTTGGCAGTCCTCCAGCAGCAGCAGTCTGCACTATTTCATTGTCATTGTCGAATGCCAGTCCATACAGAAAGAGCAAGGCCATGTTGAACTGCCCAGACCAGGATAGGCGTGACACAGTTTGTCTGATCTGGTCAGGGTGTTTGTTGAGGAGCCCCATCATGGCCAGGAGCTCCTGAATTGTCAGGTGTACAAACTGACTGAGGATCTGGTTGTCTGCACCCCCTTCTGGATCTGGGACCTCAGTCTGCATCAGCAGCCCAGATCTCCTCATATTTTGCACTGAAAAAAAAACCTATATTATTCGAACCCTATGGTTGACTACACTTAACCTTTTGACTCAAGTACCTTATTGTGAAGGTCATAGATCTTCAAGTTAACTAAGTTTTCCATATACTTAATTTCAGTTTTTCAGCTTCTAAATCATGATCAAATGCCATACCCACTAGCCAACTTTGCATAAATCGGCGTACAAACTGGTGTACGTGTTGGTACACACATCGGTGTACACGTCAGCCGACCCTGATAATCAGGCCATACCCACACACAATTGGCACTGCCGTCAGCATTGACGTGGGCCATCAGCGCTGATGACCGTGCCAATCCATAATTAAGCATGTCTGATAATTTAACGCCGACGCCCGCGGCCGACACCAACTGCCGTTGGCCGGTGGTTAATTGCATGCTGGGTATGGGGCTTAAGATGCACTGAGTTTGGTTCCAGGTTATTGCATGTCATATTATGCACTTACTTAAGGATAGAGAGTGGTGATTTTGGCATTTTTTGCAGTAGCTGCATCTTTGACTTATCAATGATTCAATTTTTGAAATATCTGCTTAATATTTCTCATATCTACACTTGAATATGTCCTCTACATAAAGTCATATGAAATAAGATTGTTCAATGAAAATTGACTGAGTAAATGACCGATAAAAGTGGAAATTTGATTTTTAACTTTTATTTTTTGAAGGTCAATACCCAACTTAATATTGAAGGTACTTATTGGACACTTTGGATATATATTTAAAACATTCTAATGCAGGGAACTGTGTCTCAGATTTTTGATGTAGGTCCTAGTTAAATTTTAAGAAAATATTGAAAATAAATGTGAACAAAATATTAAAAAGTAACACATTTTTTTAAATAAAATAAAAAGTAGGACCTAAAACAAAAATCTGAGACACAGATGTGTAGTTCATATATTCCTCTTGTATACTTTGATGTGAGGCAAAAATAAATCCACTATCAAGCAGACAGACACCATTAGATCTCAAATTTAAATAGCAATTTATTAAATCAATATGATACAACGGGCCTTCCTCCCATCAAGGCCCTACAAACAATATGATGTTACACTCAAAAGAACTATGCTTATTCCAGCAAAGATCAACATTCATTTAGTTCTTAGATTGCCTTTTTTGTACTCACACTCAATCATCTGCAGTCCAAGCCTTTTCAAGTCCTCTTCATCGAATGTCAACCTGGCCAAACCTCCAGGTCCTGTGTTGACAAGACCCTCAAAGGCCAGTTTTGAGAGCAGCTCAAGAGTTGTTTCCATGTCCTCAGATCCTGGCTCTTTTAGAGAGCGGCGCATGAACACCTGTTAGAGAAATATCTCTTGAATTTCTAACTGTGTAGAAATGAACCCATCCTTTGTGAATTACATTCTGATAACTGCATCATAATGAATTAGATTTATTTTTATTTATCAATCTGACGTATATCCTTAGCACAACCGGAATGTTCTGAAACGAATAAGAAAAACAGCTCTCCAAATGCCAGCGCTACCTGAATACAAGTCCCCAGAATGTTCTGATGTATCACAGTAAAATAGTTACTCCAGATGCCAGCAAACTGTTAAGTGAAAAGACCCTGGAATGGAATTCTCTTCCTAACCTAGATTTTTGATGGAAAATAACAACTGGAGAATTTTGATTGTGAACAGTATTTCTAAGTCACCTGGTACATCTTAATCACTCTAAATTCAGCTGAGTTTACATACATTGAAGAAATAAGAGTTGCATTTTATATTGATGAAAGTAGAGATACACCTTGTAATACACTTTGAAACATTCTGGCCCACAGCAAATGGCTGTTGAGTAAGATATTAGATGTATAAAAAAAGGGTTTAATATGCATATGCTCTGGCATCTTTAGTTAGTATTAATTTCCTTTGCCTAAGTAGTTAACTTCTCCTTCCATTTAATATCGGGGTAGTTTGCCTTCTATTGAACATTTAGTGCATTTAACTCTTGAAAATGATACATAATTAATTCCTTTTATCTACAAACATATTTTACAGAATTCCTTTTAGCTACAAATATATTCTAAACATTTTATACAAAACAAAATAGCAAATTGATGTTTAATTGCATTTATAAATGCATTGGCTCTAACTGAATATTTTTAAACATGGAAATAGTCATTTTTAAGTTGAGTAAATTGCAGTGTTAATCAATGTCATGGTGTATTATCTATTTTCATAATTTTTGTTTAATCATGTATTAAGTGAGCTTATTAATACATTTTGATTGACCAAAATAGAAAATAATGTGATGAATTGTCCATTCATCTGTTTTAGAGGTACAAACTAGTATGAATTATGTGAAATAACCAAATAATGTGTAAAGAATGTCAAACAATAGAAAAGATGCAAGGTACGAATCAGGTACGAAAGTAGATCGAGTATTGCATGAAAGCACAAAAGTACAAAACCATATTGTAACCAGATGTGATGTCAGAATAGTCACGTTATTGAAGTGACCAATCAGAAGTGAGTAACAGAGTATAAATAGGGGCGTGAAGGCACGAAATAAACAGTTCCTTCTTGGTACTCACTGTGTCCACGTGTCTCTTCTTTAAGAAACCTAGCCCTCAATTTGGCCTAAGTCGAAGATATGCCTTATTAGAAGTAAATGAGCCAATCGAATTCAAGTAAATGATCTAAGTGACACTAGGAATTCTGATATGAACGTGGCACTCGTACATATGCAGCATGATCTAAATAATTTAGATAGTTGGTGTTCTGAGAATAAGATTTCAATTAATTGTAAAAAGTCGAAATTTTGTATCTATGGTATGAGGTCTTGCGTCAAGAAAAGCAAAAACACAAATTGTATATTATCCCTGAGTAATAAGAGACTTGAAAGAGTCTGCTCATATAAATATTTGGGTTTTGTGCTTGATGAACACCTGAACTTTAATAGACATATAGAGGAGTTGTGTAAACTTGTTAGTCATAAATTATATTTATTATCATGTATGAGGAAATATCTTACTACATAGGCAAGTATAATGGTATTCAAAACAATGATATTATCATTGATTGAATATGGTGATCTTATATATATAACAGTACTTCGAATCAGAATATAGGTAAAATAAATAGGCTTTTTTATCGGGGATTGCGAATATGCAATGGTAGTAGAAATATAGCCGTTTCTAAAGTGGATCTATGCCAACAGTGTAAGATAGCCAGTTTGGATGTAAGAATTAATATTCATCTGCTTCTATTTATGCATAAGTACAGAAATGATCCAATGATGCTAAAGAAAAAAGTGCATGAGACTAGACTGCATGCAGCTCCTGTATTTGACTTATATAAACCTAATAATGAGAAAACCAAACTAAATGTATTTTACTGTGGTGCTATGGCTTGTAATGATCTGCCCCCTGATTTAAGAAACATGGACCCTAAGCATTTTAAGGCACATCTTAATAAGATTATGAAAGATACCTATGTGTAAAATGAATTGTTTTTGCAGTTTTTTCTACGTAAAAGTTTTATGGGTGAAGTTATTTCTTCTGCTATGTTTTATATTGATGTAAAATAATTATTATAAAGTTTTAACTTTCGTGTTATATTTGATTCCCACCATGTTAAGGTCGTTTTATACAAACTATTTGTCATAAGTTATATTAATATGTATAACATTTATCAGATTGTACCAAGCTTATATATGGTTTTAATATTTGCTAATATAATATGTGGAGCATGTTAAATATGCTGACAGGCATGTAATGTAAACAAGTGCTTTTGCACTTATTATTTTTCTGTATAAATAAAGGAATTTTTTTTAAGTGTTACTGCACTGAGGTACAGTGCAAGAAAAACTAGAATAAATATATAATAGAATATTGTAAACTCGTTTGTATTGGCAAGAATATTATAGTGGAACTTGTAACGCTGATTCGTGTGCTAAACGCCAGGCGGCGACATCGTTTAGTGGAATAATTAGAGTATATGGAGAGTGGCAAAGTCCCCAGGCGTAAGGACTGCAGCCGGGCTGAAGCACGTCCTGCAGGTACGCACAGGTGTGACAAATGACGATGGAGACCTGTAAGGGTACGTTATGGATCGAAACATCTAGCTAAAAGATATTAAGGACAGCAGGCCTCGCCGTCAACATTAGTTTATATGATAGCTAGAAATAGAATTAGTTTATGTGAGTAAGAGTGGGCAGTATGAGAGATAAGTAAGACTTCGTTAAGTAATAGTGTAAATGAGTATAGCGACAAGCCTTTTGGCTGTCGCTATATAAGCGGTATGAGACTTGAGATAGACGAGCAGACCAAGGGGAGACGTCAAAATTCCCCACAGCAGACCGCAGCCAATGGTCAGTGACCTTACACCAACATGCCTCCACTCAGGGCTATTGAAGGTCGCAGCCTGCCGCAGCCTGGTAGAAGGGGGTGGGGACACTATCTTAATGACCCTTAATGACCTCATTAGCTAATTAATTAATTAGCCTAATTGGGTGATTAAGGTATGTAGTATATATACAAACATAAGAGAAAAGGACTATTCTATCTTTTTCCTAAATTAGAATGCTGCAGCCAGTCATGGCACATAGGGGTTATAACTAACAGCCTGCCCCAGCCTGCCGCAGCATCTCAAGTTCGCAGCCCGTGAATTATGATGTCACCCCCAAGATAGAGTTCGAACAGAACACATGGAGCAATAGTCTTACATACGGATCACACGGGTAGTGCTAAGATGGTAGTAACCACAAAGAACAGGTGATAGTAAGGATTGGGACAGCTTAGGCTTAGCCTTACGGGCTGCGTGCTGGAAGTGACGGAGGTCCTACCAATGGTCTTCGTTACCGGTAGACGGGAGGTGACTCTCTCAACAGTGTAAGAGTGTATATACCTTGCGAAAGGGGAAGCTGGACGAAAGCTATACCTGGTTGGATTGTTACTGATGTGTTTGAATTGTGAAATGAAAGGGAAAGAACTGTATGGATGGAGAATTGTATACCTGTACCTTCGGAATATCATCGTGAATGTAATAAACTGACCTCTTGCCAGGTGCGTGTTCTTTGTATAGGATTGAGCCCCTTTACTTAGAATCTCTACCACTAAGAACTGAATCATGATCCAGGATAACATCAATCTGGAGAGAGCTAGCTACTTCAACGAATAATCACTAAGAACTCCCCATTATCTTAGTATAACACCTTTATTAACATCTTCAAGTAAGCGAAGTATCCACGATAAGTGATGTAATATCACGCAGTCGAGTAATGAATAAACGTATCAGCACAGGATATGAACAAGTTCGAACCTTAAAAGGGATACTCCCCGATAAATAGACTAACATCAAAATATAACCACTCAGCTCATTACATCCTGGAGGATCAACACTTTCCATGTCTAAAATACAAAAGGCCCGTTCATTGAGATCAGTCCCATTAACCAACAGGATTTTTCGGTTGGCTATTACTGCACTAGTGTTAAATCCAGAATGATCAACACTGTCTACAAATGAAACAAAAATCCCATTCATTGGAATTGAATGCACTCATCCAAAAACAGTTTGCTTGTCTCATGTAGTCTTAAGGGCCATACCCATTAAGGGACTTTGGCAGCAACCAGTGACCCGCGACCATCAGGTTTGCCAGCAAAGTTGCTGGGTGACTTGATTATCAGGCAAGTTTGATATTTTAACAGCAATTTATACTGGCGATTTTACTCATGATCCTGCTCCATTGTGCCCATTGTCCGGAAAGCACACTTTTAACCAAGGGGAATTGCCTGGCAACTTTGATCATGATTATGCCAGTGATTTGTCTTTTGTGCAGTTGCCCTTTGCCACTTAGTTGTTCAGTGGGTATGGCACTTTAGAACAAAGATCAGTTGGGTCTAAAATGAAATCCATAATGAAGGCCAAGTCAGCCTAATATAAATTGATTTTAATTTTGAATTTGAAGTGCCAGAGTGTAGCAATGCATAATGATTTGCTACTGAACTGATATTACTTTATTGTGTAAGAATAGTTAGTTGAACATTCTAACAAGTACTATATTGGTATTAAATTGTTCTGAATTATTCTGTTCTAAATGCATTCAGCAAGTACAGGTGTAGTTCCCACATTAATTCAATCTGTCTTGAATGTTTTGGTAAAGAGAAATACCCAGACATTTTAAGCTGTTTAAATATTGATATCACCACTGCAAAATGTGCAATGATATGAAATGGATAAGTGGAATAAGCCAATCCCAGTTTACACCATCATTAGTGTTTACTTTAATATATTTCCAAAATTGCCTCCACACTTATTCCCTGAAGACAGTTATATAATAAAAATTAACCAAAACAATTTGGTTGCCAGACTGCTTCTCAAATTTATAAAATTCAGCTTTATATGTTGGCCTTTTCCCCATAGGAACTAATGTTAAAGCCTGTCAGGCCAGCCTATAATGTTCAACACTTTTTTCCCTAAAATACAGCATTTTGATTGGCTGGCATTTAAAATTTTAGAAATTACAATATTCATGCAATACTTCAGGATAAAGAAAAACGTAATTCCTACATATTTCAGCAACCCCAACTCTTGGAAACAAAAATGGCTCATACAGTTATTTTGTCCAACCCTTGTCCAACCCTAGGATATTCCCAATGTGGGATGGGCTTATACATCAAAGATAGAGAAGAAAAGCAATCTTCATTACAGATTTGTACAACTGGCTGTCCATGAATTGAAAAGTTTATTACTCATAAAAATGTAATGTTTTGGTTATGCATTGACTGGCATTTGAGAATACACTTTTTCATATTTCAGGACATTTTGGTTACTCCCCTACTAAAAGGGCTGGCAATGCTATTAAGTACATCTAATAATAAGGTTTGGCAACTTTTGGGTTTAAGAAACATTTCAATATAAACAACAACTGTCAAATCATCCTGCTTACCTGCATGATATACACAGTGATCTGTGTATAGGTGCTTATCTTGATAGCAGATGAACCAATCTGACCCAACACCTGACAAAGTGCTGCACAATAGAATGTGATGGCAGAGACAGAGAGCAGGATAGGGTTCCTGATCAATGTTTCCTTGACAAATGTGCGTTTGCCTTCATGAACATTCTTGTCAACATATTTCATAACACGTTCTCTAGTCAGCCCCATCAGTTCAACCAACATGGTTTTTTGTTTTTTTGAATCCAATAGTTGTCGTGGTATTTCCATCAGATCTGCAAATGGCCTAAAAAAAAGCAAGTGCAGTTACTCAATGGGTGAAGGAGATCAAATTTGTTGTTAGAAAAGGTTACGATTCTACTTGATTTATTCCGAACTCATTTTTTCCATGAATGATAATCCTACTGAAATCCTAAATACTTCTGCTCACTGAATATGTTGTCCAATAATTGACAATCAATTAATTACATTGTGAAATTTCGCCAAAGATATTAGATATACATTAATAAAGATGTTGACACACCAAACTCAATGCTGTTGTTTGAAACTGTTGAAGTTTTAAATGGCAGTGAATGAACATGTTTTGACTAGTGAGGGCCTTCATCAGGATTCAAAAATGAAAATTCACAGTGTCGAATTAACACATCACTTTAACTGGTAGATATGGGGAATCATGCAAAACAAAATAATGTGTAGTTTGATATAGTTTGCTAGTAAAAATACCTTGCGTATATGGTACAATAGATGAATATTTATTTCTCGCACTTTCAGTATAGTAAAATCATACCTACATAATCATTGACCATATAATAAAAGCATCAATGAACAGAAAGAGATAACATCCATTTCTTAAAGTGAGGAGCCAGTGACTATAACCACACACAGCATCGGAAACCTTGCTACCAAATGAGTAATCATCTCAATCATTATGCTTTTATCTATCATAGTTATGATTTTATGGTCAATTTTCTAATTGCTAGTGAATGATGCCTGCAACCACCTGCTGCACCATGCACAGTGCATTTTACTGTGAGTGATGTCACAAACCGTAGATATGGATAATAGGAAACTGAAAAAATATCAATTCAATTTTTGTTGGTGCACTTATTCCTCACGTGCTCATTGCATAAAAAATGTATGATCTAGAATTAAATTTTACATTTTTAGGTTTTATTTCAGATTTATGAATTTTGAAATTTGAAAATAACGTATATTTATATATTGTGACCAATCATGGCAATTGGTGTCCTAGAGGGGGAAGGTTAGAATTAGAGCTTACAATCCTTTCTTTTAAACAGTGCAAACTATTTTGAGATATTCCCACTATGAGTTGAGATATGGGAGTTTGAAATTCCCCACTTGGTTAGCACCAACACACCCCTGTTTTACCATCTATGCTTCATTTCCATATTATAGCTCCATGAACCAAACCATATTTTGTTAAAAAAGACAAATTTCTTAAGGACAATGGCGCCATTTTCCAGATATCAAAAAAATGAAGGTTTCCAATCTTAACCATATTTTGCAAAAACACTCACTAATATATGTAGAATTCGAAAATGGAATAGAAAATTGGCTAAGATACATAGCTTCAGAGATAAAATTGGGGAAACATGACTCATTTTAAGAACATTTTGGAAATGCTAAAAAAATGAATTTGGCAATGAAAATTATGTTTTCTTCTGTCTCTCCTATGATAAAGGTTGTATAGAGGTACATTATGCTTCTAAATTATTGTGAGGGTTTCAAGAATAACATATAATATTCAAAATATTATCAAAATAAATATTTTATTGAATTGATAGAAAAGAGTTAAACACTAATTTTAAGCCATTTTTAGGCTTTAAAATGGGTATTCATCCCTCCTGGCCAAATAAGGACGGTGACCCCCTATTTTTTTGGCTGGATATGATGGCTTACATCATTATGCATGTAATATTAAACTTTAGAGCAATTTTCAACTTTAGAATTTTTTGTGTGAAACTTTAATTTTGATTTTTTGTAATTTTTAAATAGTTCATTTTGCGTAATTTTAAGTTAAAAATATATAATACAGCATTCAATTTCACAAAATTCTTTCCTTCTCACTTGAGAAAACATAAACACATTTATCAAAAACATTAGGATGGTCATTATATCATTTCTGTCAAAATAATTAGCAAATAAAGTCAAATTTCAAAATCTATTTTGCGAGATGATTTTTGAAAAATCAGCACATATTCAGATCACTCTAGCTGAAAAGTTTGCATGGTGACCCCTGATTATTTTTGCATTTTTAATACCTGTATAGGTATAACTTTCACAGTAGAAAGTTTTAAACAAATCCCAACACTACATCTATAATGGCTCGATTGTCCTTAATTATCACAATTATTCAAAATGTGAAATAAAAGAGGGACGTTCCTTTCTAAATTACTGATAATGTAACTTTCATAAACAAATAGAATGTTTTTGTGCTCATAATATTAATCTCAATATTAATTAATAATGAACCTAGAGCAAAATGAATAATATCCCAATGTGATACACAGACTTGTGTTTTCCCTGTGTTTGAGGCACTTCAGGAAAATAGAATGTATTTTACATTTTTATATTTCAATGGTCAATATGAAAATACTACAGACCTCTAAATCACTATCTAAACTAACAAATGGAATGTGAAATGAGAAAAAGTGAAATTTCACTGGCCCCCTACCTTCAAAGTTGAATATATAATAGTAGCCAAAATCTAGGGAATGAACCTAAACATGAATACAAAACTTAATGCTACTATAATATTTGGGGAATACAATTTGATCTCAGCTATTTTACTTTCAGATAGTATTTTCATCATACCTTGAAGTAATGATGACAGTTGATGCTTCAAGACATTTGCGTCTCATCAGGGCAAAGCACCAGTCAAGAGGAACAGCCCATTCCTCAATATTATTAAGCTGAATGCCAGACCTCCATTTCTCAGCAAAACCTGGAATCTCATCAATTCCATCTGGTAACAGAGACTTTTTTGAATTAGCATCTAGATAAGTACATCTGGAAGGTTTTACATATAATATAATTCAAGTTGGGTAAATGCTTAATAGACTTAGTTCTGGTTGTGACACAAATATACAAAGAGAAAGTTATTCATAATGTGAGACACAAACACCTTATCCAGGTCCACACACAAAGGGACAGCAGGGGCTGCTCACCACCCTGACCCCCCTCCCCCTCCAAACAAAGACATTTTTTAAAAGTTTCTTTCCCTCAGAAATTCAATATCAGCCCTAAAAAATGAAAGAAAAAAACTGTTGAAAAGTTCCACTTGGTGAGCCTCGCCACCTCTCTATTTGGGTTGAAATTATTGAACTTTTGAGCAAGGGTTCTACCTAAGGAACCTCACCCCACAGTAGAACCAGTGTACAGGCCTATGATCAATATTCTTACCAAAAATGAAACCGACAGCTCCTTGGTTTTCCCTCAACCATTCAGAGGTCACTACATCATCATCAGTAGCTTTGCGCAGGTTGTAGTCAGGGTATAAACGTAGAAAACGAGGTAGTTCCATCTCTGTGGTTTTTGTAATGAGAGTTCTCAAATTCAAAAGAAAAATCACTCTAAACATATTAGCCCATTGGTTATTCGCCCATTTCCAGAGCAGTCGTTGAACCAATGTTGATTTCCCAATACCTGCACGGCCACGGATCAGGACATACTTTTTGAGCTCTCCATCTCTAACCAGCTCTTCATCATCTACTTCTTCACCATGATACTTTTCCAGGGCAGCCTGGTAACGATGTGGCTGCTCCAGTTCATCACGCTGCATTACACCCATGGATTCATTAGAGAGGAGCTTCAGCCTGACATACTGTGTTTCAAGGTCAATCTGTCTATCAGGATTTTTCTCTGTAAGATGCTTCTTGCAATAGATGTCTGACACAAGGGTATGTTTCATTTTCTCTGAAACAGATTATGGGCATGAACAATTAGCCTTAATCCTCAATTCAACAATAAGGGAAAATGCTATGCATAGTTCTTAAGAACACAGCTGCTGACATATGATGTAGACAACAGCCATAATATTCTAAACTGTTTTAAACAAATTAAAGTTGAACCATCTGTGAACCATACTCTTGGTAAAATGGGTCAAACCTTGGAAAACAGTTCGAGTTGTATTTTTCAAACAAATATCTTGACTCAGAAACATGTCAAATATGCTTCGAAGATGGTCAACATATGAATGGCGTATATTCTATACATAAGTACAGAGAATTCATTACCAATGGAATTGCGTAATATTCAGACATACACTGGGTTTAAAAACAAACAAAAGTATTTAATGAAAAATTTATTAAATCACGCAGTTGATGGACCTACACCATATTAACTAAATATAGTTTTTGTTAACTGGGTCTATTTGAGGCTATGCCTGACTATATGTATGCCTCGGTCGTTGATAGATAAAATGCTATATAGGAATTGTACTTGAGTAGTGCTTATTGAATTATGTTATAAGGAAGCCAGTAAAATTATCTGGCTATAGATTAAGATGTTATAATATAGATTGAAGCAATGTACTTTGAGGCTGAATGTTAACGGAAAACCATACATGTATGAGAAATGTTCAGGATAAATAAAATGAATTAAAAAAAAATATAGGGACTGATGTTATAATTATATTTGACTATTTTTATCTAATGTGAACAAAGATGAAGACTCTTAATTAAGCATGTGTTCAATAAATGCTTAACTCGTTGAAATATATTTTTAATTGGTCCAAATAGATCGACCTTCATTCGAATATGAAGGTTCAAAATGGTTTAAGAATAGAGTTCGAGAGAAGTTCTTTTAATATTGTTTTTAAAAGTTGAGCAAAGATGTAGACTAGACTTGGAATACAGCATCATATTATAATGCAACATACGTTATCTTCATTCCAATATCCTTTTTGATTTCTAACATTCTAACGGAATGGTATTACTGAAAGTAGAATTCAAAAGCAAAGCCCGATCTTTTATATAAAACATACCTGTTAACATATGTTAAAAAAGCAAAGCCCGATCTTTTATATAAAACATACCTGTTAACATATGTTAAAAAAGCAAAGCCCGATCTTTTATATAAAACATACCTGTTAACATATGTTAAAAAAGCAAAGCCCGATCTTTTATATGAAACATACCTGTTAACATATATTAAAAAAGCAAAGCCCGATCTTTTATATGAAACATACCCATACCTTTGAATTCTACTTTCAGCAATACCATTCCGTTAGAACGTTTTTATGATATCAAATATACAAATTTGATATGTACCTCTGAACTGTATAGTTTCATTCAGTACATGGTAGGTAACTTTATTCCCTGCCTGGCGGCCTCTGATATTTGCATTAGAAATTGCAGGTCGAAGACGATCTACATCCAGAGGACTGGATGACAGGACAGCAAGAAATATTGTGCTGGTCCTCTGGCTAAAAAACAGAAATGAGGCTATGTTACTTTCTTAGAGGAATTATTATACATAAATAATCGTTATACATGAGTATATTGTGAATCACATTCAGTGCAATGTTTTATAAAAAATATATCTAATACAAAGTGTACTTCTAATAGTATATGTGACTTTCACAGGAGGAACGCGAGGCTTTTCTCTATTTGAAGTTCCGCCTCGTGTGGGTGAGAAATGAGGCCCTTTGCAGAGAGTGTGTCAATAGCATTTCTTTTTAATTTATTAAACCATCTTCACGTTTCCCAGATCTTCCAGACGAAGTACAATAAAGAAAAAATGTGTAAAGTAATATGTACATGTCAATTTGCACTCGCATTGATGCTGCTGTAGGTGTGGTGTGTGTCAATTTCTATGTGTTAATTGTATTGATGCATGTGCCCCCCCCATACCCTCCACTGCCCACTGAGGCCGAGGGAGGTATCTATAAATAGCTCTACTAGAGGAGCATCACACTCAGTCTAAGAGGGACAGGTTATGTTTGCCCGGTCCTGGAAGTGATTTTCCCCGGCCTGTATGCCTTTCTTTTCCCTCCCTGCCCTTTCTTGCCCCTACCCCTTTGATATACTCAGGTTGCAAAGAACCGATGACTTGCGGAAGAAAAGGATCATTTAGTAGGGTTTATATGCTGATTTGAACACTCCAAAATTGAAACATTTTGTTTTTTTTAAACATTTTATTTTTAAACTGGGTGGCTTTCAGATTTGGCATCTGGCCCAACCAATAGTTCGTTGTTGTTATTTCAGTATAAGTTCGTATGTGTGTTTATAGAAGTAAAATTAGCAAAAGATGCCCTGTGTCCATGGCACGGCGAGGGTGTGCACTGCTCTGTTGTGTACAGTGCAGTCAGGTTTGGATTGGGTGCCTACTCCGGCCGTGTCTATTCTCACATCTAAAACAAACCACACATCTAAAAAATCACACATCCACGGGCCCATGCTCACTGACTATTTTCCATGATGTGGATGTGTGCCCATGCTCACTGACTATTTTCGTACCCATTTGCACTGACTATTTTCCATGACGTGGATATGTGCCCATGCGTGCTGACTATTTTGTACCCATGTGCACAACAGAGGAGTGCACACCCGATTCCCGTCAGAATGCCGCGAGCTTGCATGGGGTCCTGAGGGGCACCCCCCTTGTCCCTCCCTGGCCCCTAAAGAGGGAAAGTCAGCATATAAACCCTACTAAAATTTAGGGTATGCACCATGTATGTGGATGTATACTTGATAACTTGTGGACAAAAAGAATCATTTAAAATGATACATACATGTAATACTATATTACATACATATTATACTATGTTATCTAGGCCATCTGGTCAACTTCAGGAAGGGAAAGTTTAGTGGCAGCTCCAAGGGCAGAGGTACCTCAGAGGCCGAGCAGTGGGGGTGGGGGGGGGGGGCGTGTAACCAGCTGCAGCCTGCACAGCCAAACTTTGCTAAACTTTGCAGCTGCTCAGCTTCAATAGTATATGTGCATCAGTATGCCTAGTCATACTGATGGATATCATGTAGGGTAGCATCAATACTATTGACAAAAAATATGCAAAGGGGGCCATTTCTCACAGGACAGAGCAGATTGTTGAAAAGAGAGAAGCCTCACATTCTTCCCATGTTTGACAATGATTAGGCATAGCAATTTGTTCTTCAGATGCAACAACATTCTGAGTATGCGCATGCTTTTTTTTTTTTTTTTAAATCTGCTTTATAGGTACACAATCCATTAACAGAAATCATATTCTAAATGTTATACTTCTATTTCTTGAAAGTGTATATTTCAGTGTGAATTCTGAAGACAAGGTCAAATATTAATTCATCATTATTTTTTACTAGGTGAACACTTACCACAAAAAGTTTATGGTTACATCTGATTTGACTCTGCATTCATCATCAACAGCTGTTTTAACCTGATTGAGTGCAACATTAAAGTGTTATTCTAAATATTGCAGTTAACTACCCACTAGGAAATTTTTACAAATTAGGCCAATCAGCACTGAAATCTGCCAATTACATAAAAAAGAGATTGTTAGATTTTTGTGCATCAATTGAAAGGGGAATGGCCGGGGCAGAACAATTTGGGGAAAATATTGATGAAGGTACGGGCATTTTTTGCAGAAGAGTTAGAACGCACACAAAAGGTTTTTGATGAGTAATTGTATCCTGGGAACTGCTGCTTGCCTGTATACGTAAACATGTCGAGTTTATTATAGGTTGTGTACTACTTTAAATATTTGAGTACGAAAATTCACATTTTTTTTATGTGTTCATAGATGAGTCAGGTTCTGTACAAATTAACTCTTCTATGTGGTCGAGGCTCCTTGGTAAAAAGCAACCTCTGACTGTTGTATATCCTTGTATTATACTCTTGTGGTAAATAATGGACAACATAATCAAGGCTAAGGGTTTTAAAATATGTATGTTGAACGTGCGAAGTTTATGGTTAAATATTGAGGAAGTTAAACATCAATTTAAAAGTTTCAACGTTGTGTGCCTGTGTGAAACATGGCTAAATGAATCAATAACTGATGAAATGATAGCAATCCCAAATTTCACCTTATTTAGGTTAGATCGTATTGCTGGAAATATTCTGAATTCCAAGAATAAATTGAAACGAGGTGGTGGTTTATGTATTTACGTTTGTAACTCGTTATCTGTAAATACAAATGTGATCTCTGAAATAAGTAAAGTTACTGTAAACTTGGAACAACTATGGATCTCCATTAACATTCCGAATATGAAAAAGAAATGTATCGGCTGTGTATATAGGCCGCCAATAGGTGAGGTCAAGGCTGCTATTTTAGAACTTGAAACCTCTCTTGAATATGTAAATTCCCTATGTCATTGTGAATTGGCTATATTAGGGGACATGAATATCAATTATAATAAAAGGCATTCTAAGCCTTTTGATTGTTTGAAAGAATTTGAGAGATCGAACATGTTAAAACAATTGATTGTTAAAAATACCCGTATAACTGAAAGCACATCTAGTCTCATCGACCTAATATTTACCAACTTTGACTGTATTACTGAGAGTGGGGTAATTGATATATCCATTAGTGACCATCTGCCAGTTTACTTGATTAAAAAAAAGATCCTAGATTCTCTTACCTAGATGGTCGTAGTTACAAATATTTTGTTAAGGAGGACTTTCAGGCCGACATTGTACAAGACCCTGATTGGTATTTTTTCTGGGATGAAGGTTTGGACCCAGATTGTTTATGGAATATATTTCTTGATATAATAAAAAAAACATGCGAATGTACATTGCCCAGTTCGAAAAATGAAAGTACGTGATGAATGCCCTGATTGGTTCACCAGGGAAATTATCGAAGAAATTAATCATAAGGACTATTTATATAATAAGGCAAAAAATAGTAGACACTCAGAAGAGTGGGCACAATTTATATTTTATAAAAATGGCTTAAAAAGAACCCTGCAACGTGCAAAGGAGGCTTATATTCAGGATCAATTACATGAGTGTGATGGGAATCCAAAGAAATTTTGGCGTTATGTCAATAAGATAGTTGGCCTTGGGAAAGGCAAATCTAAAGGAAATTTAACTGAGATTGTAGATGGTAATGTTAGCATACTGGAGGAGGACCTGCCGGATTACATGAATGATTATTATGTTGATGCAGGCCCTAAATTAGCGAGTAAATTTAAGGATGTTTGGTCAGAAGCAACTATGAACGTTGATATTGATACTGATTTCTTTTTTGTATATGTAACTGAGGCTCAGGTAAGCCACCTTGTTAAAAATATATTAATTTCTAAGTCATCGGCGTGTGGGGACATTAGTTCAAGAATACTTAAGGACGTTTTTGAGGTGTGTATTGATAAGTTAACATACTTGTTTAATGTATGTATTGATTCAGCGATGTTTCCAAAAGAATGGGGTATGGGATATGTAACCCCTATACCTAAAACAAAATATAAAAGTAAAAATCCGAAGGATTGGAGACCGATTACCCAAATATGCTTACCGGGCAAACTACTTGAAAAACTAATGTATAACCAGATATATGATTATCTTGATAACAATAATATATTACATAATTCTCAGTATGGTTTTAGGCCAGGTAGGAGCACTTCTGAAGCGGTTTTTGATACCCTAAAAATTCTCTATGATAACTGGAACTCCCGACTGTACAGCTGTTGTATCTTCATTGATTTTTCACGCGCCTTCGACTCTCTTGACCAAGAAATTCTATTAAGAAAATTATCTCATTATGGTTTTGAACAAAAAGCTTTAAATTTAATGAGTAGCTATATCTTGAATAGATACCAATGTACAACAGTTAATGGTAAATCATCAGATAAGAAGAAATTATTGTATGGTACTGCTCAGGGCTCAATTCTCGGGCCTCTGATGTTAATTATTTATGTAAATGATATTTTTAACAGTATAAGAGATCACAATACTTGTATTATGTACGCAGATGATACTCTCCTTGTTGAAAGCGGTGATACGATAGCGTTGTCAATGAAAAATGTACAACTAGTGTTGGACAAAATTGTGTACTGGTGTAATTTTAATAAATTAAGTATCAATAGTGATAAAACGAAATATATGTTGGTAAATTACAATAATGAAAAGGTGAACACTGGTAATGACATTCTTATATCAGGTGTTCCCCTAAAATCTGTTACTACATATGAGTACCTTGGAATGCTATTGGATTCTCAATTGAATATGAACGCTCACATAGATAGAGTGTATAAAAAGGTTCAAGGTAAATTGGCAGTCCTTTCAAAGATAAGGAAGTTTATCAATGAGGAGACGGCACTTAGAATTTACAAAACAATGATCTACTGTCATTATGATTATGGGGATTTCCTCATTGATTCTGGAAATAAGGACAAAATAGACAAACTCGAGCGCGTCCATGAACGCGCGTTACGTATAATTGAGTTCAAACGGTGTATAGGTTTTAAAACCTCAATCATTGTTCTCCATCATAAATATAAAATGGAAAAATTGGTGCTGAGAAGAAAACGAAATTTACTAAAGTTAATGTATACCGAAAGTAAAAAATCGGTTAACCTCTGTATACCAACTCATGGTAAGCTTTTACGTAGCACTAAGAAGGTAAAAATGAAATCAAACTTCACAAGATTTACAAAAATACAACGTAGTCCCTATTACAGAGGGTTAACAGAATGGAACAAATTACCATGTGAAATGCAAAATGTGAGAAAGAAAAGTGAGTTCAAAAGGTTGATAAAAAATCATAGTTTTGTAGGTTAATCAACCTGGTTGAAGCGTGTAATATATGTTTATCACAATATTCTGTTTCGTGTGCATATTATTTGAGTGTTATGTACTTTGCTACCTATACAATCCGATGGAAGAACTTGTAACACAGGAATTGGATTTCAATAAAAAAAAAAAAAAAAATAAAAAAAATTTGAACCATGATCAGCTTTGTGAAAATAGAATCTGTGGCTAACATTATTCACCTTCTCCAAGGTTACGTCAGAAAGTTAATGTGAATCTAAAACAGTCATAGATTTGTTCATATGACCATGGCAATCACATATATGCATATGATAGCCATCTCTATTAAAATGTAATTGCTCCATAGATATTAAAGGTGAAACGCAAAGGAGAAAATAAAATTCCAGCTATTGTACAAAACTCTTAATTTATGTATATTTTAAGCAGAATTAGACTCAAATTAGCATACATGGGTAATATAATAAGATAAATAAGCTTTTGTTAGGAGGTGAATACACTCTCACAGGACTGTGACGTCATCTAGGCTCTCAGTCACAGGGGTCTGTGTGTGCAGTCACCCATTGCACTAGCCTTATCAGCTTGCCCTACAGGTGTGAAAGAGCCTAGATGACATCACCTGCACTCAGTAGAAGCCACTAAAGAACTAAATTTGTAAATATCAATATCTCCTATATTAATGATATATGAAAAGTGATTTTTGCAGATATATTTAGAGAAATGCATATTCATTATAATATGTAAATTTAAATTGCCTTTGCGGTTCTCCTTTAAGCAACACCTTATCCACACTTTCTCTTCTTCTCCTAGAAGAAACCTAGCTCAGAGTGATTTCTTCTTGAACTGGCAATGCCAGAGAATTCCTCTGTTCTCTGGTAGTTTTTGATAATGAGAATTCCTTTCTCTTAAAGAGTCTCAAATTCTCTACTTTCATGGAGAAAGGGTTTTCATTCTTTGTTCTCAGGGAAGAAAGAATTCTCATTGTCTTTGTCTTAGAGAAAGAAAATTCCTTGATGATTAAGAAGACAGGCTTAGAGAATTTCTTGTTAGAGAAGAAGAGAATGTGTGGATGCACTCTTAGCATTAGTTCTGGAACAAGGTGTCTGGCTCCTTTCTGCTTTATGTGATATAATCCATAAAAAATATCTTCAAGTTAAGCTTTTACTTCATTTCCCTAAACAATTTATCTTCATTAAACATTCAGCAATACACCATTATGTTCATATGGATAGATCAGAGTACTTACAGCTTTTTTGATGTCAGATGCAAATGATTCATAATCGCCTGAAGATGTTTCTTTAAATTCACATCTAAAATCCTTCTCCATTTTGAAGGAGATGTACCATTCTGAAGTTGTTATTGAAGAAGTAAATGAGATATATCTGCATTAAACTGTTTTAATAAGATATTTCTGGATTCATTATTTCTGGATTTTGGGCCTATGACTTTAAAGTTCACCCGAAATACTTTCATTATGATTTCTACTAAGGATGAGAATTTGACTAAAATGACCCAAATTAACATTATGTATAAGCAGTAGCCATTCATTATACTTTGCGTTGCTGTAATTAGCCTTTTGTTTAAGGTGAGAGGCCACACTAACACCTGAGTTCCCAAACTGCTGTGTGGGAATCTCAGAATATTCAGGCAGCTGTGCATGCTACACTTGTGAGCACTCACATTATACACCATGGAATTAGTGTCCAAAATTTGCATCAGTAGCAGGCTGACTATATACCATTAGGGCTGACAATTATGTGGGAAAAATGCATACAAGTTTTCAGATAGGAAAAAACTAAAACTCTTTATAATTTTACTTTAGTTTTGGACAATTTGGGCAAACTAAGGCTTCTGGTAATCGGGCTTAAATTACGGATGTTTATTTGTGATGTTAAGAACAGAGCTGCCAAAAGACAGGACTTGAAAATTGATGCAGACGTCAATCTAATAGTTTCCTATTTCTGTGCACTGTGTTGTCAGTTATGGCATATTAAGCTTAAATTTACCCATAACAGGGATTCCTAACTGCGGAATCACCTCAGAAGTCAACGTGTTGATAGGAGATAATCCCCTATTGTTTCTCATAGGTTGGTCATTATTTATGGTTCAATTTATAAGAAATCTGAAAAATATAAAATCCAAAGAAAAACGGGGGTTGGGGATATGGAAAAGGGCCAAAAAACAAAATTTAAAAACAAAGGCCAAAAAGGGTCAAAATATGGATGGCCGCTCTATACTCTCACCCCCAGCCCCCAGTTTCTAACCAATAGCTACAATTTTTTTTTTTTAGAAATTCCATAATCTAATCAATATTTTTTTCTGGCAAGTATTTTCCTGACTCTAGATCTTGTAAATACTTTGACTGGCACTGCCACTCAACCCTAATCCCTGTGTTAGCAGATGGCACTGCAACCAGTGACACCGATGAGGTCACAGCCAGATATGTCGCGTGACTGTTGTTGTGTCCAGTGCCTGATTTCGCTTATGGAGAAATTGAGAGGACTTTTTCTGTTCTCTTGACAATTACAACTCTCACAAGAATCCCTTTGTCATTCACATATTAACAGATTTAAAGTGAACATTATCATCCATTTAAAGTTGCCATTTCAGGTGAACTTTGATATGCATAGTATTATCTCGAAAGTACAATTACAAACATTGGAGTGACTTTTGACCAAACTATGAATTTATTGAACATTTATCAAATGTGCACCAAAACGTTTTGCATAATTACCTATTAAGCAAAATTAGGAAATATAATCATAGAAGAGACTGTTATCAGAATTGATAAAACTATAATTATGCCATACTTGGATTACATTGATATTATTTACTCAGGAGTTAAAAAAAGGGGTTTAGATAAATTACTGTAAAACAGATTGTTGAAAACATGCATGTCTGTAATGAAAAATGAGATCAGACACCATTTGAGTCCATAAACAACCTCAGGTAGTTTATCTAGAAGCCTAGCTTTTAACCCATACGTTAAATTTGATATGTTTTAGAAAGAACAAAGAAAATCTCATTGTTCCCACTACCTACTACCTTCATATAAGCAAAGATTAACCTTGAAAGCTATAGACAAAGTGCTCACTAAGTTGGTTCCAGCCTCTGGAGCAAATCATCCAAAGAAAGAACCAACAAGGACTCTTTAACATATATCAAATCATATCACTTTTAGTACTCTTTGTCTGTGTAAACTAGTAATTGCTAGTCTTTACCATACGGTACCAGGTGAAATCGGCCTCATGGAGAGGTCACACCACAGTGAACTAAGCCCCCTGGTGAAGTCAGCCCAAGAGTGAACTCGGCCCCCTGGTGAAGTCAACTCGGCACCATGCATGGTGATCTCGTGCCAGGGATAAGTCGGCCCCCTGGTTAAATCAGCCACATGGTTAAGTTGGCCCATGGGTGAAGTTGTCCGTCCCCCTCCAAGTGATGAGATAACCAGGCCCATAATAAAGTTCAAAGTAGAGAACCTGTCCCCCACTCCATAGAAGAAACCATATAATATACAACTTCTACTATGGGAGTGGGGGGCAGGTTCTCTACTTTGGACTTTTGCTTATATATTTTCACCAAAAAAAGTGGGGGTAGCCAGCAGTAGAAGTGGAATATTTTCTGAATTATCAATAATTTTTTCTACTTTTTAGGTGTTTTTACAATCAATTTTGGAAGGAAAAGTGGAATGACTCCCACAACCACGCTGTATGACCAACTGAACTCAACTAGACTCAACCGTTGAGTTGAATTCAGCTGGTAAACCACGGGGCCGACTCCACCATGGGGCCGACTTTAAGGAATTTTAAGGACATCTCCTAAGAGGAGATGCAAAGAAAGGAGATGCCAATCCAAACCAAGGTAAAAAACAAGAAAGTTCCATTATACCCTAAATGATATTTAAGCTCAAAGGGGGCCCAATTGAATACTGCTGTATAGCCCAGTCAATACCTATATGGGGCCTGACTGGGCCCCAGTCTGGGCCCTGGCCCCTGTCGGTTGGCCCAAGTTGGGCCCAGTTCCCAGCCAACCTGGGCTCCATATGGGACCCACATGGGAATGCTGCCTGGGCATGGGGCCGAGTTCACTTGTATTCTTTCATACAACCACTTTGTTACTCATGTTAAGGACGAGTATATCTTATATATTAAGCCAGATATTTGTGTTAAAAAAATAAAGTGAAAAAGTGTTTTTCAATTTTCCTATCTCATCAGGCGTACCATTTAAAAACCTACCTTAAAATGGTTTATATCATTAGTTGAAGTGCTAACCTGGCTATACAGTTATATATTTTGTAACTGTGTGTCAGAAGCAATAGATAATTCATCTGGTGTAAATAAGAGTACTATGGGTCTCTTAACTGGCCCTTAACTGCTGTTGTCTCCCCTTAACTCAATTTATTTGTATTCTTACAAAAAGAATGGCTCAATAATAAAAAAGACAACAGACTCTGGTAACAACATGGGATCACTCTGTATACCAACCATGTAAATTTTAACTCTACCTATTCACTGTAGCTTAGTTTTAGACTAAGAAGCCCAACATGATGTAAACGTCTCAGCAATTATGGGATACATGAAATGCTGCTGGCTTGACAGTTAAAAGAGTGTAAACAGTGCTAGACCAGGATGACCAAAAAACTACAGATAATTTTGAAATGGAAAGGAAACGCCCACCTGAGGGAACAGGAAAATGAAAAACTCAATTCACTGTTCCTTTTTTAACATTCATATATAAAAAGTATATAAAAGATATATATTAAACTTGTTCGACATGAGCAAGCATGATTGTTTCATGATGTATCTTTAAGAAATAGCATTTTATGCATAATTTCATCTAGTGTTTATATCTTTATTGAGGTGGTAACCCATAGAGCCAATCAACCAAAATTGTCATTTCGATCAGTTCTGGTCACTTTGTTCTGGTCCAAACAACCTGAAAAGGTGATCCCATTGAGAGATATGACCAGAAATATATCAAAAAATGATCAGTCTTTTGTAAAATATTAACAATATTGGACATTAGTCACTAACAATTTCTAATTTGACCAGAATCTTAGTCATATTGTTTAGTGGGTTCTTCCAACCTTTAAGAAACAGAGAAAATAATCAGAGAAAAGTTATTTGCTTATAATGTTATTCCCATACTACACCAAATATATATATTCCTAAAATATATTACATCATAAGTCAAATGTATCAGACAATGACCTTTTGAGGCATGTTGGGGATGATGTTCTGGCATCTCTGTCTGTCGATTACTCTGTTTGGTAGGAGATGCAATATTTTTGGCACTGGATTCCTGGAAATAGTTGAAGCAGAATGTGTCCTTGATTAAAATCTGTTTTGGTGTCCACAAATAGGGACTCCTATTAAAACTGTTGTGAGACAGCTCGGTATGTATGTATGACTGGTATACACATTGGATTTTCAATCCTATGTTATCATCAATCACTTTCTGAGCCTATAAACAAATTTCTTAAATATATCAACATCTACAGATCTTGAATACTAGTGCACACTGTTGTTACATGGTACTTTTTCTAAAGTATCATTAACTAGCTATATATTGCTATAAAGAGACATTTACCTTCACTGGTGAGTACCCTGCCTGATGTGGAATTCTTGCACTCCTCTCTTCACCTACATTATAACAAAGGGCACATTTAACAGCTGAGGACACAATTTTCCTAGCAATTCCTAAACAAGATGTGATATTTATATGGAGTGATATAGGTTCAGTAGTTAATGACAGCAGTCATAAAGGGCAGTTCTTGTTTATTTCACATTTCCTTGCTGAGTATAAAAGATAGACAATCATATTTTATATCAATTGGAAGGTAATTTTTTTCTCTACCAATTTCTCCCATATTCAGATACATTTCGTATTTTGTATAGGAGTCTAAAACAAGAAATGGGTACCTGTATAAAAAATCTGAGATTCAGTTCATTAGATATCAATTTTCCATGTATTAAAAAAATCATAACTATATCTAATCTTTAAGTCCGATATTGATGTCCAAAATATAAAAGTAAAATAATGATTTTTGTTTTTCCTATCACTTCAGGCCGGTATATCATCTTCTATTTCAGAAATATTTATATCAATAAATACAGTCCTCATTTGATATTTTAATGACATATTCTCTAAGTACATTTCCTAGACAATGATTAAGTAAATCTCTGTTCTGATGGGAATTGGCCCCTTACAACTGTTGTCTGTCCTTAAGAATTTAATGCATCACAGATACAGGCAGGGTGATGATAAATATGATATCACCCTCTGTGGCCCCATTGTACAATGAGTTTCGTAACAACAACATTTATTTTCTTAACAATACCTATCATTGTTACTTTTATCATAACAACAACCATTTTGACACAATTTCTTTCTATATTTAGAATGCCCTCAAAGAGCTGTAACTTTGACTGATTTTTTTTCAAATTTTCTCCCTTCATACATCAATTTTCAAAATTCAATTTCATTCACTAGAACCAGAGATTTAACTATTTTCTCAACAACCTTTTCGTTATGCTATTGTTAAGTTTATCATAACAACCAAATTCCATTGTGCAACCGGCCACTGTGGTCAAGTAAAGTAGTTCCACTTGGGGCTGGTTATACACGCGACGGTCGCGTACGCAATAGTTGCGTATATAGAATTTCCTACATACGTGGATACAAATCAGCCCATACATATCTGCTTACATATGTGGACATAGGGTAAGGTGGCGTGTTAAGTATTTCTAAGATTGTATATGCCAGAAATTAGATTGGAATAAAGATAAGAAAAGAAAAGGGGGGTTTGGGGGCTTAGCCCCCGATTGACAAATGATATAATGATGAGAAAAGAAAGTATGTCCGCGTGTATTATTTTGCATGTATACGCAGACACAATCCCCATGCGTACAGGCCTAAGAGTACGCGCAGACTTTACAATCCCGTGCATACAAACCTATCTGTATGTGCGGACCTTACACCCGCATTTGCAACCATTTCTATTTGCACGGCATTCTGGTGCTGTGCCCGTGTGTATAATTCCAGCCGTTCCACTTTTTAGTTAGTCTAAGCTTTATTTCACATTAAGATATTTCCAGTGGCCCATTTCACAATTGGGCTCTTTTCCACACTTAAAATGAACCTATTTACAATGCTGCAAATGAGTTGTACTTTATACAGAATACAGACTTACAGTTTCCCTACATCCATCAAGTTAGAGAATTCAATGTGATACAGTAGAAAAAAGATATAAAGGGCATTTTGCAACAAAGGTAGCAAAGGTATCTTTGTTATTTTGAGTACGTGATTGCTCAACAATGAACTTGATTGGATTGGTGGACATCATTATTTGTTCAGCCCATGTTCGCCATGTTGCCAGATGCAGAAGATATCGTCTATACCTGAGCCAGATCTTCTAGTGGGGGGATAACTGTAGACAAATCTATCTTCAAAGTCACTTATAAATATATTGGCATATGATGGTGCCACTTTCGTGCCCATTGCAGTACCTCCAATTTGGACGTTGTTGGTGTTGTTGAACTGAAGATTGTTCATGGTGAGGACTTGTAGTAGAGCAGCAAATGGCCAAAAATTTCAGATAACCTCAACCCGAAAAAGACCAAGCAGAGACATATACCAAAATTTAGCTAACAATGTCAGGAATATGAATCTTGATGATGCCATTTTGGCAAATGCGTGGAAAATGAGCGAGGGAGGCTGGAAGTAACCATGGTAACAATTTTAATGTACCTACATGGCAACCATATAACACTGTATTACTACAGTGGATTTGATTTTACAGAAAATCTGATCATACCTACCCCCCCTAAATTGACCCCAAGGATTTTAGTGGCCATATTGGTTTTTGTCTGTTACCATGTGGTTGCCTAGCAACAGGCCATTTATGTCATTTTTCCTTAGCAACCAGGCATTAGGACTTATGTAAATTATATTTACTCCATTGTTTAACTTTAGAAATGACATTAAGTGGTCAATTTGTGCAAAGGCATTTCAGAACAACTGATTCTGCTGCATAACAACTATCCGTAAGCCCCTTTCTTCCCTAGCAACAGGTTGTCAACATCTACAATAAATTTTGAAGAGGTGAAAGTATGCACTGTTTTTCAACCATATAACACTGTATTACTAGACTTGATTTGAGAATACAGAAAATCTGATCCTACCTACCCCCCCCACCCCCCTAAATTGACCCCAAGGATTTCAGTGGTCATATTGGTTTTTGTCTGTTATCATGTCGTTGCTTAGCAACAGGCGATTTATGTCACTTTTTCCTTAGCAACCAGGCATTAGGACTTGTTTAAACTATATTTACTCCATTGTTTAACTATGAAAATGACTTTAGGCAGTCTATTTATGTAAAGACATTTCAGAACAACTGATTCTGTTGCATAACAACCATCCATAAGCCCCTGACTTCCCTAGCAACAGGTTGTGAACATTCACAATGAATTTTGAAGAGGTAACTATGTTTATGCACTGTTTTGCAACCATATAATGCTGTATTACTACAGTGGATTTAATTTTACAGAAAATCTGATCATACCTACCCCCCCTGAATTGACCCCAAGGATCTCAGTGGCCATATTTGTTTTTGTCTGTTACCAAGGCGTTGCCTAGCAACAAGCCATTTATATTGTTTTTCCTTAGCAACGAGGCATTAAGACTTATATAAACTATTTTTTCTCTATTTCTCAACAATCCAAATGACTTTAAGTGGTCTAATGGTGCTGAGGCATTTTAGAACAACTGTTTCTTTTGCATAACAAACACTTTTGAATTCCTGATTTCCCTAGCAACAGGTTGTCAATATCATCAATGATGGTTGAAGAGGTTAGTGGATCATGACTGTATGCACTGTTTTGCAACTATATAGCACTATATTACTACAGTGCGTTTCATTTTACAGAAAACCTGAACATACCTACCCCCTTAAATTGACCTGAAGGATGACAGTGGCCATATTGGTTTTTGTCTGTTACCATGTAGTTGCCTAGCAACAGGCCATTTATATAATTTTTCCTTAGCAACCAGGAATTAAGAGTTGTTTAAAAGATTTTTCCTCTATTCCTCAACAATGCAATTGACTTTAAGTGGTCTATTGGTGTAAAGGCATTTCAGAACAACTGTTTCTATTGCATAACAACCACGCTTTAATCCCTGGTTTCCAGAGCAACAGGTTGTCAACACCTACAATGGATGTTAAAGAGATGACTGGATCATGTAGGCATTGTTTTTTTCAAGGTTAACTTTAATGAAAATATAAGTAGGAAGTCTGCGGTCTATAATAACATGTTAAGAATATTTCAAGTGATATAACAAAAACAATTAGGCCTATGTTTCAAGATGGTCATTGCCTATCAACCAGTCTGTTTTTCTCTTTTCCCCTGCAACCAGTATTTCAAACATCTGGAAACAGCTTAAGCCATACAAATGACAACAAGAAAGGAATTATGGTTGCATTAAGGATTGACACCGGTGGTTGGGGCGTAATTCACGTTTTGGCCCATATTTCTGTGTCTATATTAGGTAGGATTTTGGAATAAACACCATTTAAAAGGTCTAATTTTTCTCTATTCTGTTATATAAGTTATTAGAAAATCAGATAAAAATTCGAATGGATATGAATTAAAAACCTATTTTTCAACTTTTTTTTTTTTGAACAAGAATAACTCACTTACCAGGAGAGCCATGTGGCTATTTTTTGTCATACATGTTATCAACCTCTAGATGCAGAGAAGGGTGTCTCAGATCTTTGATTTAGGCTTTAGTTTTTATTTTATGCCAAAAAACGGGAAACTTAAGATAATTTTTTTCCAATTTTTCCATTTTATTTTCTAAAAATGATTGAAGACAGATATCAAAATTTTGAGACGACCTTCCCTCCATAAGAATGTTTAGAACAAGCATACAACATTTCAAAGGCCTATGCTGAATGGTTACTGAGAAATCATTGTTCAAAAAATAAAAGTGAAAAAATTAACTTTTGTCTTTACAGGCACATAACTTAAAAACCCTTTAATAATTTTACATATATTTTATATCATTAGATAGAATATAAACTAAGCACTTGTACTATACATATGACACCAATGTGGATGTAGAGATACTTTATGAGAAATGCAACAGTCCTGAGTACCAGGAATCATGGCCCAACCACAGGTGTCAATCCTTAAATATCACCTGAGGAATGGGATGTCTTAATTACAGGTGTTGCTTAGAAACCTACCTTTTTCATCACTTTATGTATAGACAACTGGCATTGAACTTGAAAACACTGAAGATGAAATATAAATACCTGGCAACCACAAAATGGTATGATAGACAGGCTTCTGCAATATTGGAAACTATTCCTATAAGTTGATCCTTGGAAAGTGATTTATTTGACTTTCATCTCTTTCTAAACAATTGTCAAGCAACAGGGATAAAACCTCTTAATTGCCTCAGAACAATGATTTTGAACTCCGTTGGAAGTGTCTCAAAACCAGAATTCAAAACCAGAATTCAAAATCCAATACAGCCTTAACAAATCTTAGTAATATGTACCTTAGGTATGTAGCCAAATTTCAAAGCCAAAAAAGATAATGGTCACCAATGTCATTTGATTGCTGGAGGTTGTATAAAACCTTAATATATATGTGATCATTTCTGTATAATCCATTATAAATCTATCTCATCTGCACCCCTAATTTTGTTGTTGAAAAAATTAATATGTATTCATTTTATTTCAAATTCAACCCCTGCTCATGTCTAATCATAAATTTTTAAAGTTTGAAGCCTTTCATTTTTGTCACTAAGGGTCGGATGTGTGCCCAATTCACTTAAGATTAATTACCCTGTCAATTGTAATACCAAATTTCTGATTTTCCTAACATTTGCATTTTAAGTCAACTAAAATTCTGAATTATAAAATTTCCTCACTAGGGGGCACAGCTGTGAACAGTAGTTATCCCTTTAACCCTTTCACTAGGCCAGATGCCTTGAGGCATCACCATCTAAAAGACACCCAATACCTATAGGCATTGCCATCTAAAGATGCCAGTTGCCTTGAGGCATATCTTTTCAGTGACAGACAGAGGAATGAAATTAAAGCTGAATATTCAACAACAAAAATATTATGTACTGTTTCACATCCCTGAAACCATCTATAGTGTATTTATATCAGATCTATGCCAATTGAAAGGTTGAAAATATCTTTTTAAATAATATCATATGTAACATATGTAATGTCTTGATAGGGTATCAGTGCCTTACATGGTATATTTTTTGAGATAGTCTATTAATAATACAATCATAGTCAGTGGTCAGTGTTTCAATAAGGCACACATATTTTAGGGGAACAAACTGGCACATAGAGCACATTGTCTGGTTATCATTGTCTTGATGAAGGTCCCAACTGACCAAAACATGTTTCTCTTTTTTTGCCCACATCTTCACAACCTGTGCTTTAATCATCGCAGAGCTGGCATGTAGTGCAGTCCTCCCATCCCTCATTACTTTTAAGGGGGTGGAATTGCCCAGGATATCAGACTTGTCACTATTTCTGCATTCATCAAGATTGCTCTAGACTCTTATCTATGCGAGTGGGTCCTCTTTTTATTTCAGTGGCAAGATGGTAGTATCTACTTCTCAGTCCTCATCTCTTCAAACAGGTGCATTATTCTCCCCAACTCCAGGTGATGGGTGAAGACTACAGGCTAATCCCAACCCAGAGCTTGGGAAAGCCTGATAATGGTTTGGGTTGGGAAGGATGATGGAGGATAGGGTCAATGATGATAACCTCTTATGCCTGTGAAAGTGGCCTGAGGGAAAAAGTATTGTCATTCCCCTAGAGTGGCCCCTTATGGAGATATGTGATTTGTCAGTGGAGGAGCAAGTTGAGACCTCCAAGAACGTGAGGTGGCATCAGCCCAATATGTGTACAGTTCCCTTATGTTTGACCCCCAGGGACTATACACCCTTAAGGGTCATACTGACTAAGGGATTTTAGTGATGCCAGTCACTGACAGACCATCAGGGTCACCGGTGAAATCACTGGGTGACTTGCACATCAAGCAAGGTTGATAGTTATCTCTTGAATTCCCTGGCAAATTTCCCAGCGAATCCATCACCTGTTGCCTAGAATGCACACTATACCCATGGGGACTTTGTCTCTTGTGGAGTAGTCTGTTGTTTGTAAAATTACTTATTGGGTATGGTACTTTAAGGATTAGAGTAGACTCATTGAGCTGGAACATATAGGAGAGACAGATAGAGCGGGAGCATGCTACCCAACATGCTCCATAAGCCATTGTCATCGGGATGTCATAAGTGTAATATTTTAATAATGTTTAGGAAGAATGAAAGGGAGCCAAACTACTTGATGCCATGCTTATGATCGTCGCTAGACCGAAAGTCTTTATATCAGATACAGAATAACAGAATGACACTACATCTATCCCATTTTTGGTTATAAACCATATCTACTACTTATAGTGTCTATAAGGGAGATAATTCTACTTAAGTATGATAGTTAGTTAAACTGTCTCTCAGATCTTCGCTGTTCGAGCAGTCTTTGGTTTTGTAGTCTTTGAACACATGAAGATATAACAGTTCGACATAGTATAAAGTCATATACTCTTCAACTTTAAGAATAAACCATAACTTGACCGAAACAAAGAGGCAAGGGTAGACTTCCCTGTTATAGGCCTCTAACACTATAGGGGATTATTTTGCCTCGTTACTTATTCATAATCTCTCATCCAGAACCCCGTGGGGGTCCGGGTAAGAATATGCCCCCAGTAACCCCTGCTGATCATAAGAGGCGACAATAGGGGGGACCCAGCACTGACCAAGTGTTTTTTGGGGTTCAATTCCCAGTTAGTGCTCGGTTCACTAAGGGATGAGGTACAGCAAAAATGATTGCTAGGTTTTTATCCCCTGCTGTTTGCCTGCCCTATCACCTTCATCTCATAGATACAATCACCAAAGACAGAATTCATCCCAACTTGTTTTTGCCGTGAAAATGACCCTGGCTGTCCAGGTGGGCTCACACCATGCCTTGCGTAGTCTCGCTTGTGCTGGTGATGGGTTAGGCACAGGTCTGGGCGCAGAGCTCGGAGTGGCTCTCTGCACATGTGGTGATCTGGGCACAGAGCTCGGAGTGGCTCTCTGCACAGGTGGTGGTCTGAGCAGAGTCTGCGGGATAAAATTGTTATCCGCAGTGTTCTCTGGTGTCAGTTCAGTTTCAGTTTCAGTGTGGTCAGGTGGCATGGGTAGCGTTACGGATTGTCGCGTTATCACGTCACTTCTGTCCTCAGAACTGATGTCTCCTACGTGGTTGTCACTGACACGCTTAAAGTGAGAACTGTTCCTGGTGATTTGTTTATCCTTTACTGTTTCGACTTTACGAGTCCTTGATGGCCTTCATGTGCCAGGTTGATCGCTCTATCCTGGAGCATTAACAGCATGATGAGTCTAGTCCATCTCAGTAGGTACGAGCTATCGCGTGTGACCGTGATTTCACTCCTAACCTTGTAGAACGATTTGAAGACATCACAATCAGGGCTCTTCTTGTCCAAGAGTTTATCCCAACGATTTGTTCGCACAGCAGTGGCGACCTGCTGGAGAACCTTGTCCTTTTGGGTTTCATCACGTGCTTCGTTGAATGTGATTGCTTTGGGAACAGCATAAACTGCTACAAAGTTCACATACTCCTAACCGTCCTTCTCTGCTCTGTAGGCTTTTGGATGAGGGTCGGGATGTCTGGATAAGTAATCGGCTGGATTATCCTTACCTGGTTGGTAGACTACGGTCATGTCATAACGCTGTAGCCGGAGAGTCCAACGCTCGATCCTTGCTGGTGGGTTTGATTGCGGGTTGTTGTATATCGTTGTAAGCGGTTTGTGGTCTGTGACTACTGTGAAACAGCTGCCCAGGACATAGAGGTGGTATCATTCACAGCCGAAGATGACTGCGAGAGATTCTCATTAGGTCTGAGAGTACCTCTGCTCCACTGAGGTTAAAGCATGACTTGCATAACTTATCGTCCTTCGTGTTCTGCACTAGTATCACCCCGAGACCTACCGGACTAGCATCAACTATTATCTCGGTCGTCTTCTTAGGGTCGTAATACTGCAGCCATGTGATTATCAGATACTGAATAACAGAACTGGCTTGGAATTTTATGGAATTCAAAATAATCGCAGACACCAAGAAAATCACTATAGACTGCACTAATGAATTTGAAGATCCATGTATTAGAACTCAACCATTTCAGTGCAAACCATGCACTATATATAAGGCTACAGCTATCAGATACAAGTTCACAGTTTGCTGCATGAGAGAGTACAGACACATATTTTTCCCAACACCACAGCCTTCAGTGCCTTTTTCAGAAGATCCAGTACATTTCTAGTGTCAGTGATATTTAGCCATCATACCAATCTGGGATGGAAAGGATAGAGGATTTCTAATATCTTCTAGAAAAAGAAAACTTTTAAGGGGATTTGCAAATACTAGTAGGGTTTTATTTTACTGTTATCCATTAGTCTACTATTTATTAGTTTTCCGTCTTCATGGTTCCAGTACGGTAGCCATAATTATGTCGCAGTCTTCCATCTCATCTTGACCGTAAGTCATCCTAGGACATAGCTCGGAATTCACTGATGACACAGAACACTCTATCAATTTATGCAAAATAATATACGTCATTGAGTTCCTGTTGACTATGTCAGAACTGAGAGATTGTCTGCTCAACTCCAAACAACCAACACTCCTAAGCGCTACCACCCAACTGGCTCCGCTCACTTGCGCAGACAGTGACCTGAGTTCGCTGAGACTCACACTATTCGGACCTGCCTGCTCGGCTAACATATATTTACTTTGAGGTGTGTGGGTACACTACGTGTCTATTTACTCATACCTATGACATCATCTCTACACTCTCCACTCACAGTTACTCAGAGAGTTAATCTTAGCCTTGCTTTTAACTAAAGCTAGCTAAGATACTGCACAATGGACTGACACCCTCATCAGTACACTTGCAATTTGCATGAATGTGCAAATTTTGTCACATAATGGTCTAATTTTGCTTTTAAATTTGAACATGGTGAAAATGCTATGCAGTAAAACTGCTATACAGTAAAACCTCCCTATTTCAAAGCTCTGATAATTCAAAATCCTGGTTATTCAGAATATTTGCCAAACCCCAACTCATTTAACTTCCTTTTTTCGAACTTGGCTTCAGGAAAAACTCTATATTTCAAAGGAAAATACACAAAATTTATTGGGAAAATAATCCAAAAATTGCCCATGGTATGTTAAATATTTGATTTGTTCCTAAATATATTAAAGCTTAATACCAATCAATGTAATTAAGACCTCCCATTCATTAGGTGATATTTAATGCAATCATAATTCCCTTTGTTGTTTTCGTTTGTATGGCTTAAGCTGTTTCCAGTTGTTTGAAATACTGGTCGCAGGGGAGAAAGAGAAAAACAGACTGGTTGCTAGGCAATGGCCATCTTGCTTTTTAAAATGATACATAATAATCTTAATGCCTGGTTGCTAAGGAAAACTATATAAATGGCTGGTTGCAGGGCAATTCCATGGTAACAGACAAAAGCCAATATGGGCACTGTCATCCTTGAGAACAATTTAAAGTTTGTCCATCAATGCCAGACCTGACTATAATAACATTTTTAAGGGGGTAGGCCTGTTCAGATTTCCTGTATAATGAAACCCACTGTAGTGATATAGTGCTAATTAGTTGCAAAACAGTGCAAGCAGTCATGATCCACTAATCTCTTCAACCATCATTGTTGATATTGACAAGCTGTTGCTAGGGAAATCAGGAATTCAAAAGTGTTTGTTATGCAAAAGAAACAGTTGTTCTAAAATGCCTCAGTGCCATTAGACCACTTAAAGTTGCTAAGGAAAAACAATATAAATGGCTTGTTGCTAGGCAACACCTTGGTAACAGACAAAAACAAATATGGCCACTGAGATCCTTGGGGTCAATTTAGTGGGGGTAGGTATGATCGGATTTTCTGTAATATCAAATCCAGTCTAGTAATACAGTGTTATGTGGTTGAAAAACAGTGCATACTTTCACCTCTTCAAAATTCATTGTAGATGTTGACAACCTGTTGCTAGGGAAGTAAGGGGCTTACGGATGGTTGTTATGCAGCCGAATCAGTTGTTCTGAAATGCCTTTACACAAATTGACCACTTAATGTCATTTTTATAGTAAAACAATGGAGTAAATATAGTTTACATAAGTCCCAATGTCTGGTTGCTTAGGAAAAATGACATAAATGGCCTGTTGCTCGGCAACAACATGGTAACAGACAAAAACCAATATGGCCACTAAAATCCTTGGGGTCAATTTAGGGGGGGGTAGGTATGATCAGATTTTCTGTAAAATCAAATCCACTGTAGTAATACAGTGTTACATGGTTGCCATGTAGGTACATTAAAATTGTTACCATGGTTACTTCCAGCCTCCCTCGCTCATTTTCCACGCATTTGCCAAAATGGCATCATCAAGATTCATATTCCTGACATTGTTAGCTAAATTTTGGTCTCTGCTTGGTCTTTTTTGGGTTGAGGTAACTCCTAAAATAATGGCTTTTTTGGGGACTTGCTGCTCTACTATTGGCTCAGGAGCTCTAGAAGTGAGGGGTTGCCTGGTTCTATGCCGAGTGGCTGGTGTTTGCATAAGGCTTCATATCTCACTCCTCATTTTTCAGGATGTTTGTTAGAATGAGATGACATCTAGGGTCAGTAGGATTTCTGTCATGGTGATGTCTCGTACTGATTTGAGTTTGTTGAGAAAATCGGTTGTGTCACAAAGGTATAATTCACCTTGTTGGACTATGGGACAGAGGAAATGGTCCACAAAGGCTGACATTCTCTCGGTAGAGCTTTCATTTGCTGAGACTGTGGGACGTCTGGGGACTGGTGAGATACCTTTGTGGATTTTAGGCAGAGGGTCAAGTTGGGCAGTGGGGGTAAAGGTAACTCTTGACCTTCTGCATGATCTCGCAACATATCCTCATCAGTTCTAGCTGATGTTCAATCCTCACATTTTGTATGGTGGTGGGATCATTCAGTATTTCTTTGTAAAACCTAAGGCCTTTGAGTTGCCTCTCACCTACTTTGATGTAGTCTGTTTGTACTGAATGACAACTACACCACCTTTGTCAGCTTGTTTGATGAATATTATACTGTTGTTTGCTAGTTTACATAAAGCCTTTCATTGGGTATTTGATAGGTTTAATTTACTGGTTTGTTTAAACTCAGCTGAAAGGATACCCAATTAGTTCATGGTGATTATATTTTCAAGGTTGGCGTGGTTTAAGGGGGTTGTCCAGGTCGAGTTGGATTTAAGTTTTAGCTTAGAAGGGTCAGATAAGGGCCTGTACTGGTCCCTTCTTCAGTGGATGGTTGATTTGTTGAGCCAGCAATTTATTCTCAAAGAGCGATGAAATTTGTCTAGACCTCGTCTTACATCTCCTTATTGTGGTTCCCCCGGAGTTGGACAGAATTTGAGACCATTTTTGAGAAGATTAATTTTGTCTTCACCAAGGGTATAGTCAGACAAGTTGATGACATTGTCTAAATGGGGTATGTTTTGAAGGGATGTTTGAGTAAGTCAGATGGAGGCCAGGACATCTGAGTTTGATGGGGGAATTGGGGTGGGTTGTTCAGATTTCTCCTGTTTTGTTATCTCCAAGGATTGCTTTCAGATAAAAAAATCAGTGATACAGCTTTGTGGAGATTTGATCTAGAACTCATTTTGCAAAAGGAGGGGTTATTTGAAGAGTGTCCTTCAATATTCTCCGTAGGGGTGGTAATCGTCCCGAAAGTCCTGACGGACCTTGGGTTACTCCCCCCAGTTCTGCTTGCTGGTTTCCATACCGCAGCCTTTCTGCTGGCAGCTTCCTTGCCGTCCTGCCTGTCTCCGAGCTGGTCCGCAAGCCTGGGGCCTAGATGGAAAATCTGCAGTTTTGGATGTGCTGTCCACGTAGGCTGGGTTCAGAGGGGGTGCAGTTGGGGGTTCAGCCTCTTTGTTGGGTTTGGAGCAGGCGGGGGCCTCGTTGGTTAGCCCGACGAAAGCTCATTCCCTGCTGTAGCAATGATTGGCACACTATAAAAGACCAGTGGTCTGTCGCATAAGCCCCCTCGCTGTTGCGAGGGTTGTCCACCACAGCGAGACCACTCCCTGTTCAAAAATTGAAACAATACAACCTGTCCCTATAAGGACGTCGCTGTTGCGATGGGTCCCGCTGTTGATTTGTGGCTGTTCTACTGGACCGATTTTAATTCTGTAAACGGTTCTGAAAACTAGACATCTAGATCTAAAATTCCTGAAATTTTCAGCCTAGAATAATGATTAGAAATGGGCGAAAATTGATGCCGAATTTCGGATATAACAGCGAGACTTTTACCAAACCCTCGCTGTGATTTGCACAACAGCGAGACCCAAATCTAAACCCTCGCTGTGGTCTCGCTGTTGCAAGGGTTTGGTTATGTGACGGAGCACAGATCCTGTTCAACAGGGAGCGAATCCACCTTTCATCCTTACAGGGATGGTTTGACCACCCTTTTTTTCATGTCCCGGGGGGACATTTTGGGGTATGAATTTTAGTATTCTGTTTCCTGGTAATGATAGCAATGTCTCTCATCTTATAAAATATATAAGAGGTAATTGGCGGAAATGTATTTATCAATCAATTGAATTAACTTCAAAGTGCGTGCAAAACAATCGCAACAGGGATCATTGGCACATGAGGGAAACAAGGATAAAAAAACAGGAAGAGAAAAACTAAACAATTTTTAATCCCTCGCTGTTGCGAGCATTTGGTTATGTGACGCGGCACTTGCTGTTCAACAGCGATGGGTCTCGCTGTTGGTGCCAACCCTGCAACAGTGATACCCATTTTGCAACAGGCCACTTGGTATAATAAATCCTTGGCAAGGGGGTACTCATTGGGTTATCAACATTTGGTCCAATCCTGGTTTTACCTAATGCTACTGAGCTGCATCGCATAACGGGTCTCGCTGTTGCAAGGGTTGTCCACCCACTCTCGCAACAAGGATGTCCCTATTGCGATGGGTCCCCCTGTTGATTTGTGGTTGTTCTACTGAGCCGATTTTAAGTCCATAAACAGTTCTGAAAACTAGACATTTAGATCTAAAATCCTTAAAATTTTCAGCCTCATGGAATTATAGAAATGGGTGAAAATTGATGGTGAATTTCGCATATAACAGGGATACTTTGCCAAACCCCCCTGTTTCTCTCACTGTTGCGAGCATTTGGTTATGTGATGCGGCATTGGTTTATCAGCAGCAAATAAATGAAGAGTTGGGTTCCAGTTAAATAAAAGTGTTATAATGTTTGAAATTCCCTATTATCTTTCAATAATTATATAGATCAGGATTAATAAAGTTCACTGATTTCTACACATTTGACTAAGTTTTGTAAAACTGATTGTGGCTGGAAATGATTAACTGGATAGACATATTAGCTGTCAAACTGATTAGATCAGTTTTTCATCAGACTATACCAACCTAATTGAGCAGAGATGTCCTCGATTTGTACATCTAGATCTTCTAGGATTTGTGTACGGCCATCTTTATGCATGATCTTGCAGAACAGCAGGAAACTGAGGACCGGACCACGTCGTAAATGCTCCAGTAAGATGTCATTCTTCTGATATTGTGTGAGTCCATTGGCCTAAGCAGTAGAAAAAAAACATTTACATGTTATTGAAGTAGCACATCCTTGATTTAGCCATATCTAGATTATCATTTGTAGGGTCTATCACTTCAAGATCCATAAAAAATAATTGTATGTGTGGTGATTCATGTGCCTATATAACCTAGTAACAACAGATTCTTAAGGTATTACTGTTTAGCTTTAACTACTAATCAATTCATCACAGCCAATTAAAGTTTAGTTTTAAATGTCGGTCCTGGCCACGAAGGACACAGAAAAACACAAAAAACACATTCAATTTTCAGATAATATATGGCAGAATTAAAGATGTCAATAGGAACTTGAAATCTTGGTAAAATCGATTGTTCTCAGGAGGCCTACAATCTGTTGCAGGCTCACTAGACTTCATAAGATTGTTCATGGGATCCATCACAAAATTTGAAAATAAAAGTAGTGGCAGTATCAGAAATGGAGGTAGCAAAGTGATAATGGTATATTACAACAGGACAAGCGCTATCAGGAGGGGAAATGTTTTATTATAGATAGGCAAGTCAAAGATGATAAATTATGAACATATATTGAAGTTACTGGGAATCTTGCTCATATCAAATTGATGTTATTAGTCAATCTAAATACTTCACTAAATACTTCTAATAAACACAAAATAAACAATGAAATGAAGAGACTATTCATGACTATTAATTGAGTAACCACTAAAAACCACTTGAGACAAGATTTGTAAAACTACAAACACAATGATAACTAAGAGAGATCTGTTGTAATATGATAAATCACACTTCTAATTCTCCCAACCATGGATAGCCAAATTCTTTAGTTTTACCTGCAGGTTAGCCTAAATCAGGATGTATGCTGGGTAATATGTCAACAAACTGAAAAGCTTTCATAAATCATGTCATTATTTTGTATTTAAAATGATGAAAAACTAGCAACAGACACTTTTTTGATTTGTATCTATATACTTTCAATATTCCTAAGTTGTTTGAAAATTCATTCATTATTGATGGATATATATAACAATTAGGGGAGACGTCAAAATTCCCCACAGCAGACCGCAGCCAATGGTCAGTGACCTTACACCAACATGCCTCCACTCAGGGCTATTGAAGGTCGCAGCCTGCCGCAGCCTGGTAGAAAGGGGTGGGGACACTATCTTAATGACCCTTAATGACCTCATTAGCTAATTAATTAATTAGCCTAATTGGGTGATTAAGGTATGTAGTATATATACAAACATAAGAGAAAAGGACTATTCTATCTTTTTCCTAAATTAGAATGCTGCAGCCAGTCATGGCACATAGGGGTTATAACTAACAGCCTGCCCCAGCCTGCCGCAGCATCTCAAGTTCGCAGCCCGTGAATTATGATGTCACCCCTTATTTGTTTATTTTCTATAGTCTTTCAATGTCTTTTTTCAACAGAATCAGTCCAAAGTAGCCTGAAGGTGCTTAAGATATTGTAAATCAGATATCTGTGGTAGCAAGGACTGCCCTCTCTGACCACCTCCTGCCTCATGTAAAACAAAAAAAGTCAATCAATCTTCAGAACAGTAGCACTTTTGTCAAGGGGCTTATGCCTTATCAGGAGCTTGATCTAGACCCCCACATACTGGCCCAGAGAAAGAGCTTCTGTAAACTGAGTTCAAAGGGGTAGTGGATTATACCTTGTGGAGGGGAACTTTTCTTTTTAAACATACTGAATTCTTAAGAATGTTTCTCCTCCGTAAATACTGATGATATTTCCTTTACGGAATAGGGCATGAAAGGAACGTTTCCCAGTATTTAGATACAGAGAGCACCTATTGGTACTTCATTTGCAATAATCACCATAGTGTCGTACCTTATAGAGATCTGTGATCTTTTTCAACATTAATTTCTACAATTTTTTTTTTTTTAAACTATGCCTTTAATGTAAAATCTGAGGCAAAAAAGTGACACGTGCATCTATCTATGCCTTACAATATGATTTATATGATTGTATAGGCTCTTCAAAGGGCTACCTAATAGCAAAGGATTCATAATAATGTCATAACCATTAAATATTGTGTGAGTATTTAAGGGTCTTGGGAGTCCAACAAATTAGGCGCTGAAAGCTGTTGTCTATCATTCAATGTCTGACTCTTTTCCCCTAAATAGTGCTATAAAAAGATTGACACATCAAGATATGCATTTGAATGAAGCGATTATGAATAACAAATATATTACTCATCCATGCTATCTTTTGTTTGGCCATCCATATAGAATTATTTTTGTGTGCAAATGACTCACATTAGTTAGCTTTTTCTTGGTTGCCTGTTTTGAGTCCTAATAAATGCTAATTAGCAAATTGGAATTTCATTTTATATGTATTTCATTATGGTTTAGTAACTTACACTCATGTTATCTTTCACAGCATTTGTGATGACACCCTCAGCTCTTAGTTTGCTGCATATCAAAGGGTCCAGTGCTGCAGGAAGAAATACTTCTTTTTATAAATTGTAAATTAAGCCACCTATATGAAATTCATCCATCAAATGATATTCAAAATCAATTCAACTATCAGTCTAATTTCATAACAAAAATTACTTGCTCCTTCAACGTACCCCTTTGTGTGAACTTACCAAGATGCTCCAAAAGATTTGGGGCTGCCTTCTCTATACGTTCAGGAAAGTCGAGTTGGTGAACCATTTCCAAACCTGTTGAAAATCACATAAAACATATTGACTTATATTTCCTTTTTGTGCTCATAACTTCACATCGATCATTCAACTAATACAATGCACAATGTCCTTTTCCTCTTGTAAAGTTTAAGGCCCAACCATATGAGATCTACCCTTCCCCCAATTGAGTGCACTTTGATGGCACTGTTTATCAGGGTAAATCAACGATTAGGCTTACTGATAATTTCAAAGACCTTTTGCAGGGAATAGAGAATATTGAACAACAATAGAATATATCCAGATTTGGTACATGGATATAATGTCTTTTGAATGTAGTGTCATAATTCTAAAAGTAAAAAGTATTTCTGCTTTGGAAACGGCCCATTCACCATGGCCAATGGTTCCAGGGCAGGGAGCTGCGACAAAATTATCTCATGGATAAAATGATAACCTCAGGGGTGACAAAATGATCACATGCCAGTGATATTGAACAAAAAGCATTCACACTGACACATCAAGAGGTCCCTAACGGTTGCATGCAATCATTTTGTCCAGTACTTATCACTCAGAATTAATTTGGATACGAACATTTAAAAAAAGAAATAATTTCTTGGTGACAAACAATGGGGTTTTATTTCAAATTACTTTATCATTTTCATCAGTACACACTTGGAATCCCAATTTACTATACCTTAGACGGTTTAGAAGTTAAAAGTCTAACACATGAGTTACCAAATCCGTGTGATAACTGCCTCTCTATCAACTGACAGGGTGATAAATGAAAGTAGAGTATGTGGGAAAGGCACGTGAATACAAAGTGTGATTCGCCTGAACAGCCGAAGTTTAGGACTACCGTAGGGTCAGCTGGGTTACAAGTCTCTGGTCAAGTAATCTTCATGTCTACCTATTCAATGTAGCCTTTAGTTGGGGATTAAGAAGCTGAAATGATGTAAAAGTTTCAGCAATTGTGGGTTACGTAAAACTGCTTTTGGCTAGACAATGAAAAAAAGTGTAACCAATCCTAAACCCAAGATAATTATAATATTTTGAAAAAGTTACAGACAATTTTGAAATAGAAAAAATGGCAACCTGAGGGAATGGGAAAAACAAAGAACTCATTTCACTACACGATTGTTTTATGATGCCTCTATAAGAATTGTTTAGTTTTCCAGTTTTATCAAGTATTTGTATCTATATTAATAAATAGAGAAAATAATCGTCTTTCGGTTGCTTATAATAATCTATGTCATTCTTTCTTGCATACTAAGCCAATAATGTATCATTAACAAAAATATATCTTTGTGACAGCTGTCAGTCTGTTCAGAGAGCACATAGACCCACTATGTACACCAAATATATATATATATATATATATATATATTCCTATAATATCTATAATGTATATTACATCATATGTAGACAATGACCTTTTGAGGCATGTTGGAGATGAAGTTCTGGTATCTCTGTCTGCCGACCTCTCTGTGCAGGAGAAGATGCAATATATTTGGCACTGGATTCCTGGAAATCATTAAAGCAGAACATGTACTTTATTAGAATCTGTTTCTACTATGGAATGTACAATGTTGATGGTCACAAATAAGGACTTCTATTGAAGCTGTTACGAGACATTTGGATATCTATGTAAAGCTGGTATACACATTGGAAGATGATGCACATAATGTGACCATTTTCCACCACTTGGGTGAGACACCTGGTGAGTGGATATGCCGCTCCCGACTTCTGAGTGGGTAGAGGAGGGGTTGGGGTGACTAAGGTGAGACATTATGACACCTGGTGAGTGGATATATCACACTTGACTTCTGAGGAGATAGGGGACGGGTGGTTGCAACCAGAAGGGAGTGTTCGCCACTAGCGGTCGGAAGTGGCCCACACTGCACACCAAACTGCCCATTGTGCTAATTACAGGTTCAAACAGTGGCCACTGGTCAAGGTGTGTTACCTGTATACACCTGTCTGGTTCCAGTCAGGTCTTTTGCACCGTTATTTGGCTGGACATGCCCTATCAGAGACATTTGACACCTGGTGAGCGGAAAGGCCGCCCCTGACCTTCTGAGAGACTGAAGGTTAGAGGGGTGACTTAGATGAGATAGTATTTCATCTTAGGCTGCCCTTAGCTTCATATTACCAGACATGCAAGTCCCCTACCCACTCCTTTAATTAGGCGACCACCTCACTTAACTCTTTAGACACTACCAATAATTAGTAGGATGAATTGTTGGCTTTCCCTTCGATTTCCCTTGATTTCCCACAGAAATCCCTTAAATTTGTTTTAATAGAGAAAGTTCAGAGGTTTACCCACCCGGAAATATTAAAATTCGAGAACTGGTTTGGAGCATGGAATAGAGATTTAAATCAGCTTTTAAATTATATATTTGCCATTTCTGTACCCTGAACACTATGTAGAGCATTCTCTTTGGAAAAATAGGGTAAAATTATAGAAAAATGTTCTTGATGGCTACAGCTGGATCAGGGAGTACACCCTCGGGCAGCCATGGCCGGATTGGGGGCTAAAGGGTTAAAGACCACTTTTGCTTTAGACCTTTGTGTGGTAGCATTAGAGTTTCTACTGTATCATTAACTTGTGGTATAAGGAGGCATAATTACCTTCACTTGTGAGTACCCTGCCTCAGGAGAAATGGTTGCACTCCTCTCTTCATCTACATATAAAAGAGGGTACATTTAACAGCTGAGGACAGTGACCTTTTTCTAGCCATTCCTGAACATGATGCAATCTATTGAGTTATTATACTCTGGGGTGACACAGGTTCAGTAGTTAGAGACAGACAGAAGTTATATAGGGCTGTTTTTGTTCATTTTACATTCCTCGCTGAGAATAACAGATAGATTGTCACACTACATATCAAATGAAAAGTAATTCTTTTTCTCTACCAGTTGATATGTTTTGTTTTGAGATGTTATGAAGAATGGAAACAATTTATTGGTAACACAAATTGGGGTTTATGTTGCAATATCATTCCCATCAGTAGATATAACAGTAGTGATATCCCAATAGTTAGATGATACCTGATAAGGATGTTCCCATGCACCTTGGCATTAATGTGTTTAGTTATGGGTCAACATATCTTAATCACATATCTAGATATAACAGTAAAATCATTTGTAGGTATTTACATGCTAGCTACAATAGTGGGACTAATAGTCAACAAAAGGACAGTTCTTACCCGTTGAGTGGGGGTTGCGGTTGAAACAGGGGCACAAATATTTACTCATGGTTGAGCCTGACGCGCCTTGCTGGTTTGGTCCGGTACTGTTGTCACTGGTTGGGATCCAATCAGGAAAGACTGCCTGGTAGCTCAATCCTGTCCTCACTGGTTAACCCCTTGTCATTGGTCCGTAGCTTGGGTGTAGATATATCTGCATAAATATAGTTTGTATTTATACCTGTCGTAACTTTTCATGTTGTATACAGATTGTACACAGAATCTGTATGGTGACAGGACACTTTCACTTTCACGGACACTTTACCCCCTAGGACACATACCCCCTAGGACACTTACCCCCTAGGACACTTTTCCCTTGGACACTTACCCCTTAGGACACTTACCCCCTAGGACACCCCATCCACTAACTGTTGAATAGGGACGAGTTTTTAAGTATGAATCCTAGACATCTATTAGAAGAGAGGGATATTTATCTAGTATGTTTTCCATTAGAAAGACTAAGGTCTTACCACATAATTTCCTCTATATTATAAGCCAAGGGGGGAGGGTAAGTGTCCTAGGGGATAAGTGTCCTAGGAGGTAAGTGTCCAGGGGGTAAGTCTCCAGGGGACAAGTGTCCTAGGGGGTAACTGTCTGAGGGGTAAGTGTCCAGAGGTAAGTGTCTGGGGGGTAAGTGTCCAGGGGGTCAGTGTCTGGGGGTAAGTGTCTGGGGGTAAGTGTCTGGGGGGTAAGTGTCCAGACGGTAAGTGTCTGGGGGTAAGTGTCTCCGGGGTAAGTGTCCAGGGGGTAAGTGTCTGGGGGATATATGTCCTAGAACCCAATGAGATTACATTTACAGGGCTTACCCTGACAAGTATAGGATGGGCCCCTGGGAATGGTTTCTATGACAATTAATGCCCCTAACATCAGCACAACCTTATTCCATGAGAAGAAATGATTACATAACTTCATTTGAAGGGGATCTCATAGTCATGGGAACATCATTATTATTATGTCATTTAGTAAACGGGAGGTTTTGACCAGCCTTGTTTAGAGAGAGAAGTCATATAACTACTGGGGAGAGGTATATGAGAATAAGGATGTTTAGGGAGGGTCATTTAGCTTGAGACACAGAGGAGATGGGACTTGCTAGGTAAATCTCTGCAACGTTAGAATTTTAAAATTAGGTTTTCATTTAGGGTTTCATTTATTCTTTATATGATTTTCCTATATCATAATATATTTACGGCTTTTCTTTATCATTTTTATGTATGACGTAGGGAGGACATTTTTGAGAGCATAAACAACTTGTGTCATACAGGCAAGTATTCTTAATATTCTTTTACAGGTCAATTGGTTGTCAATGAAATGGAGTCCCGGGATCCTGGCGTTCTGGTATCCCAGCCTCCTGGTGTCCCGGCATCCTGGCGTTCCGGCGTCTTACTGTCTCGGCGTCCTGGTGTCCTGGTGTCCTAGTGTGTTGGTGTCCTGGCGTCTACACCTCAGATCAGGCTAAAGTAGAGGTGAAACAAAGAATATATTCAATCAGTTGCAGCAGGGTTGTAAGAGAGACAACACATTTAGGTCTTGTCTTGACTGCAGTTAGTTCTTTTATTCAACTTGTATAAAAGGCCCTCTTTGCTTCTCTTAATTTGCCCAAAACCTGCTATAATAAAGTATCTAGACATGAACTTTTGCAAGAAAAATCACTAATTTGGTTTAACAACAGCTATAGAAATTTGTTCAAAGCAAATGTATTCTTATGATAGGATAGTCAATTTTGAATCAAGTTATTTTATATTAGTAATACCAACATAACTAATTAAGAATATTTCCCAGGTCAAACAACTTTGACTTGGATGAATTCCAAGTTATCAATTTTGAAATTGAGATGTGTAAAACAGACTGTCTAGCTATGCAAATTATGATCAAGTTTAAAAGAACATCTACCCTCTTACAAGAGCCTTTGGCTCTAGGTTCTTGCAACAAATGACTGAACCAAATAGAAATAAACTATTAAACACATTTTGGCGCCACCAAGCTCCACTCTCCGAGCAGACCAACATGTAACAGTAAAGTTTTCTGTGCATACTCTCTGCTTGGAGAGTATCTCGTCTGGGAGTAGACTTTTAGTTGTGTGCATCCCACTGAGCAGCAGGGCACATAATTTCTATTTGCAATTTAAAGAAAAAGGATAGACCAGCAGGTTGGTCGGTCCTGGGGCGTTCCGGACGTCAGGTGTGGTGGAACAGTGGGTCTATGCTACTGGGCAGAGGGTATTGCAGGAAAATGGTAGGGATGGCCGGAAGAGGGGTTTATTCATGTCCGTGTCGCTACCGGGGACGTGGTGCGGGAAGACTCTTCAGTCTCTTTTGGGGTGTCGAGCCGACGCTCACCTAAGGGGTAGTAGCGGGGTGCCGAGCTGGTCATGCCTTCGTACCCACAGTGACGGGACGGCTGCTAATTATCTCAGGCTTTCGTACTTGTCTGGTTTTCTTCATCCTGGCCGTCTCCGGTCGTTTCGGGCTGTTGTACCATGTCTCGGACTTTCGTGTTCTCGGACCCCTATTTCTTCTATTCTACCAATTACTTGTGAACTTTAGTCTAATTACTTTACTTTCCATGAAACTATATCCTATTCGATCATCATATGGGCTCAACCCCTTCGAGGGTTGTTCTAGTGGAAGAAGACACATTTAATCTGTTTGAGAACTAACACTGATGAATAGACATTCATCACACTATCCTGCATGGAAAAGTGTAAAACAAACACAGTGTACTTTTAAAAACAAACATCATTACTGTGTTTTAGTGAATAAGGATGGCAAGATCATATATGGGTTCTGAAAAAAAAGTCACAATGAAATATGGATCTCTTTTTGCTGTGATTTCCTGCTGCTGGATGCAATGCGGCAGGTAGAACAGTCTAAGCCTGAATGTATTATAGAAGGCTGAAACCAGCGAAAAAACATGGCGAAACATGGAGCAAATCTCGTTTTCGTGCCGTTTTATATAGAGGGTTAAATACTCATAAAAGCAAACAATTGCTTAGATGTAGAATTTGGGAACAGAAGTTAGATATTTTATGAAATTAATTTTGGTAATCTGAATTTCAAAAATAATGAGTAAAATTACTTTAATTGAGATGTCATCTTTCATTTCCTTTCTACTAAGTGCATAACTATGTATCATTATAGTTATTATATGAGCAGTGTAGGTTGACCCTACCAAGGTCAAGGTCATCAAATTGTATGGCCTAAATGTATGTTCCTTCTAAACAATGTGTGGAATATCAAAGATTTCATAACAATCTCTTTGCCTTTGTGACTTAATAATTCTGTTGACGCCAAGATATGGAAATCTGAATAAAAACACCTATGGGCATTTTGGGGATATACTATGAGCAGGAAATATGCTGAGCAAAAGTGTTTATATCCTATTGCTGTTTGTGTGAGGGGATGATAAAGGCTAACTCTTAAACTTTACTGAGTATTCCGGCTGTTATTTTGTTGTTGCTAGTCAAGGGGTAGTACTACTCTCTGAATGGGTTGTTCAGATCAAATGCAAACAATGCATAGCAGAGGTCAAGTTTTAGTGGAGTAAGCTTGCAAAATTACAAGAATGTCAATGTTAATCACGATGAGTACTTAGCATTCCATTTATATAGTGAGGATTCAATCATACAACAGGAGCAGGCTTCCCTAGCATTAGTCTGCCTGCTCCGTGTAGTCCTCCCAACAGTTTAGTTCTCCTACTGGTCACCAGATGTCACCACTGACTTAGCATGTCATCACCAACATGCTCCTGAACCCCCAAGGTCTGAATTGATCCAAATGTATCTTGCTCTCTGCCTGATACTGGTTACTACCATCCTTTTTATACCTCCTGTGATCGATTATATATACCTTTACTCCCCATAGCAGTGCTGCTGCTGGCAGACCAGACTCACCGGGTCTAGGGTTGTCCTACCTGCCATTGACACTGCCTATAGCTATCAATGTGCTTTCCCAGTAATTTCAAACTTTTTAATAATCTTTTTAATAGTCATATTTCGCAGTCTAGTGACCTTTTACTTGAATTTAAGATACTTCAGCTTTACATTCAGTATCCTAATCTATATTTGAGTATTGCATCTTAAATCTACTCTAATTATATTCATGAGGTTTAATTCCTACCTCAGTGCAATGCTTCAAAGATACAGTGTATATCTGAAGGTCTAAAGTACCATAGGTATGCTAATGCTGTAATGAATTGTATTAGAACAATAGAAAATCCATTAATGGCCTCTCTTGGGTGAATGTATGAATAACTTTCTAAATCCCTTATAAGGTTTTTCCATGACCTCTTCAATGCTAGCCTGTTGTCTCACTTACACTGACCAAAGTGCCTTAGACCGAACCTAAATTGATTGAGAATTGAGAAAGGTTTGTATCTCAATTCTGGAATGTTATAGAACTTGAAGCCACCTTCCTACATTGAATTAGCTAACCTGCAAAACATTGCAAAAGCCCTGAGAGATTTGCACTAGTACCTGTAGCAAGTATTTCTATATTGAGGTCAATCTGTGCTTTTGAATCAAGTTTGAATGCTTGGCATCCTACCATTTGGGTATGAAAAGCAGACTTTAAAAAAGTGATGACATTTATTCATATCTTATATAAACCCATCAAACTGGATGAAGTTAACCTTGGTAAGGTCATTTATCACTCGTATTTTATAGGTATGTACAAAGGAAACGAAAGACAGATATATATCTGAGTTTAGAGAATAGTAATTTCCTTTGTTTTTCTGAAATTCAGTTCTTACTTATCATTAAAGATACTAGATGCTGTTCACCTAGATGCCACTTGGTGGGTTTTGAAAGAACTGACAACTGATTGTAATTATATGCATTTTTGGAGTGTGTACATCCAAATTAAACGAATGTATTGATAAGGGAAACTTAATTAACAATTGTTCTTATAACTCACATGATATAAGATCAAATTTGAATATTATAAAGTAGCTGCTCACCTCTATTTTCTGATGCTTTAACTTTGGAGGCCAAATTCTGTAGTTAAGCACATATCTGTAGGTCCACGTATTCAGAGAGTTAATAATATTCTTTTATATTAAAAAAATGATACAAACACTGAGGAGCAAGAGAGTCTGTTTGAAGTTAAATACCTCAGTTTTCATGTTTTTCACATGTCAGTATACATTTTAATGACCTTCACCTTCATCCAAGTCAAAGTAGCTAGTCCTTGCTAAATTCTATTAGCATTTGCAGGATGAAATAGCTGACCATAAGAATAGAAACAAAATGTTGGTTGTCACAGTCATGCATGTACACATCTACAGAGTGATGACTGGGCTTAAAGGGATTTGGGACTGACCCCAGCAGCTCTACCTGGTGTGAAAATTGTAGGGGCTTGAAATTGGATTTATGTATCAAATATCTTTTATTTCCAAAGAAATACCAACTTTTCCACAAAGATTTTTACTTAAGATGGGATAATGAGAGATTTAAAGAGAATTTGTTTACAAAGGAATATACAAGAATTACCATATTATTCTGTTGCAAAGGGTTGTAGCTCTTTAATTAGCATGGTGACCCCCACTTTTCTTTTCTGAAATATATTGGTACAGGTCCACAGATGATATCAAACCATGTTTGATTAATATATGCTGGTTGAATTTTTGAAGAACTTATGTTTTCCCATGGAAACCTTTAGTAAAACCTAATTTTTACAAGCCCATTTATCTTGAAATGAATATGGTGACATATGATTTTTGTATGGTTATTTATTCCCATAGTATTGGTCTAACCTCACAAACAGTATCAAGACTATATGTTGGTTCTTTTAGAAACCTGCTGGACAGTCCTTAATCATTTTAAATGGTCTGCAAAGAACACCATTACAACCCTAAAATGTCACAGAGAAGCCCTAGTAATATAGATATGTCTATATATTTTACATAAGTAAAAGGCCAAATTATGTTGTATACAGTGGCAGACTATTCCCTATATATATATATATATATATATATATATATATATATATATACTTCAAGGTTGCCGTTTGGAGGATGTAGGAGCCTTTCGTTTTCAACATATATATATATATATAATAAGAGACAGCTTAAGTTGGATGTGTTTATGGATAAGTTGTGCCTTTTTGTTACTTGCATTGAAGTTCTCATGTTTTTCATGATTTAAGTTATCTGCTCGTTTGTATGATATATGTATATGATAAATTGGGGATTTAGAGCTAGCTCGTCTTCTCTATTCTAATAGTTAGTTCATTGCTCTACGCAGTCTATCCTCGATGAAGGTGTATTTACTTCTTAATGACTTCATTTGAGGTCTGATACATTGGTAGGGGAATCTCTATATGTGGGTTCATGTCCATATAAAAACACTCTTTGATAAGAGGTTAAATAGTTTATTATATCCATTGAATGTACACAAAATATCCTCTTTGCTTCTCACATAGAGTATGTTGGGCATTTGCATGCTACATACAATACAGTTAGTAATCAATTCCTGGGTGCGATCAAAATTACCACTAGTAATCAATTCCTGTTTTAAATCCACCTTAAAGCACATTACTCTGTGTCAGTGGGGAGCGTAGCTCCCACAAATTCATTGAGGTCCACAAAGGGTTTCAATCTCTATGTATGCCTGTGATCTATCTGTTCAAGCATCTATGTCCAAGTCACGGTCTTCCTAGATCACCTAGTTAAGCCTACCAGGGATGTTCACTATCTCTATCTATGTTCCCATCTGCAGCTGTTCTTCTCAACGGCTGATGTAGTCTGCTCTCTCTGCTATAGAGTCCTGCCTTTTATATACTACCTTTCACTGGCTTGTGCAATACATTGAATACTATTTGTTAGTACTCCTAATTCTATCTGCTTGTATAGCTAATAAGACTCCTTACTTCTAGTATCCATGGTCAAAAAACATTGAGTTGTGACTCTCCTTTCAGGATAAAGTTTTGATTTCAGAATGAGTGTTATTCCATAATGTCCTCCTATTACTCAGAGCTAAATAACATCCTCTGACAATCTCTATGTGGTGGGAGATATATAAAGTCCTCTAATAACTGTAATGACAGTCTGTCTCACCTGTCATTTACCTCATGATTTGGGCTACCTCATTTAGTTCACATGGCTTCTGTTCGGGGGCACCATTGATTAATACTGTACTACATTAACTATGCCTCACTGTTGCTGCCTGGCATGGTAATGATACACTAACATATTTTATCCACTACGTCCCCTTGTTTGAACCTAGAAAATTACACACCTATATATACATACTGATAATTAGTATGTATACATATAGGTGTGCAATGTTTCTAGGTTCAAACAAGGGGACATAGTGGATAATCAATCGCGCTTGACTTCAGTGCAAAATCTCTCTGAAAAATATTTGCCATACATAAGTCTAATGGAACTGAAACTACCTTCATACAAATTCTGTGTAGTAATCCTAATTTCATGTCTTCATTTTTCATGCAGGGTGATTAAAGAGCAAAATTCATGACAGCCTATCAATATGCATGGGTGAAAACAATATATCAATTTTGATGTCACTTACAATTTTCCCAATTCACACCTTGCTAAATATGGATTTATCACATTTTTTTCATAAATAACCATCAAAATTGCACTTTTTGAACAAATTGAACCAGAATGCCTCCTTGGAAAACCAAAGAACGTATGTGAAGTGTTCAGTTAAGTACCCAGCCAAGGATATGACCCCCTAATAACGTTCTAGCGACGTTCTGGATTGATTCTTGTTATGTCACACTGTTAGGTTACAACAACGTTCTTTTGATGACTCCCAATTACGTCGCGACATTATATTGTGATGTTCTAATAACATTCTTGTAACGTTATTTATAAGGCTGATACTTCATAAGAATGTCACAATAACATTCTGTTTATGTGTGGTTGAGACCTCACTTAATGAGGATGTCACCATAATGTTTTTGTTTTTTTTATTTAAATCTTTATTGCTTCTCAATTTGACATCGAGATCTTCCAGCCTATTAGGTTATATATAGTTATAGAATAAAGGTTGTAATAATTGAAAACCTTAAGTACTAAATGTGATATAATGAGATGAAGATGAGAACGGATGATGCTATCTATAATATAAATTACAAAACTCATAAATTAATATGAATATAAATAATCTATGATGATAACTTTCAAATTTAAGTTATTCTGACAAGTCCACAGGTTGATCCTTTTTGGACTTGTTTACATTGTCAATTTCTTTTAAATTAATAAAACATTTCACTTTATTTTTAAAAGCTATTATTGTGTCAGACAATTGTATTTCACGAGGAAGATTATTCCATAACTCAAGACCACGATAGTAAGGACTTCTCATAACCAACTGTCTACATGTGGTTTTATGCTTTAACTTCACCTTATTGCTACTACGCAGTGTAATCCCATAGGCAACAAATCGACGATTATCTAATTTCTGACTATATTGATACATAAAGGAAAGTAAATGAATTCTCCTCTTGAAAGATAATGACTGAATATTATACATTTGCATAAGAATTGGCAAATCTAGTCGCTTGCATTTATCCCCTTCGTATTCTATAGTCCCTAAGGCTCTTTTTTGCAATTTATCTAATTGACTAACAGATCTCAGAGTAGCACTCTCAATCATAAAATCACAATAGTCCATGTATGGCAGTACAGATTGTTTGTAAACCATTAAACAAGCATATGATGTCAATGAAGATCTCACCTTAGACAACAAATATAGTTTATAGTTTACCTTTTTATATACATTATTGACATATATATCGGACGATAAGTCATGTGCAATGTCCACACCAAGGTACTTATATTCTGCCACGCATTCAAGGGGTTCACTTTTACAATTAATAGTCACAGAGACATCCAAATTCTTGGTAGATATTACCATCAGTTTAGTTTTCTTCCTATTAATAGTCAAGTGATTATTATCACACCAGTCAGTTACTTGATTCAATTTTTGCTGGACACTCTTAAGCGAAATATCTAGGTTGGTACTGTTGCACGATATGACTGTATCATCTGCATACATTAAGATACTACCAGCCAGTGAATCACCTAAATATGAAAACAAATCATTTACATACAATATAAATAAGGTCGGCCCTAAGGTAGATCCTTGGGGAACACCATGATTAATTGACTTAAAAGAAGACATATAACCATTTTCTTTAGTACATTGACTTCTACTTTTTAAATAATTTTCAAACCACTTTACTGAATTATCATCTAAACCATAACATGTAAGTTTACGTAATAAAAAGGAATGGCTGATAGTATCAAAAGCTTTCTTATAATCTATAAAAATGGAACTTGTAATACTATTTTCATCCACATTAGTATATAAAGATTGCAAATATTCAAAGACAGCAGTCCCAGTACTCTTCATTTTTCTGAAACCATGCTGATTTGCATGCAAAATATTTGCACAGTCTAAATAATATACTAATTGTATATGAATAGCTTTTTCTAGGAGTTTACCAATTAATGGCATTTCGGAAATAGGTCTCCAGTTACAGGCCTCTAAAAGATCACCGTCCTTCGGAATGGGAGTGTTCTGTTTAGGTTAGGTTGATACCTAACCTAATAAGTTAGTCACAGTAACATTCTGTTTAGTTAAGGCTAAAATCTGATGTAATCAGAACATCACAATAACATTCTGTTTAGGTGAGGTAGGGACCTCCCCTGGTCAGGAGGTCACAACAATGTTCTGTTTAATTGAGGTCTGGACCTCACCTAATCAGCATGTCACAATGATGTTCTATTTTAATTTCACCTTGACCTACCCTCACAAGAGCGTTGTGAGAACATACTGTTTTGGTGAGGTCTCAACCTCCCACAAAAATAATGTTACAGTTACGTGACAATTTAGTAAGTAACAGACAAACCAAAAAAGTATGGTCGCATAACGTGACCGTTACGTCGTGCCTTGGCTGGGTATGTATTCACCAATGGGTGGAGGTTTTAAATCAATTTTCAACAAATTTAAGTACATCTTGCTAAAAACCCAGCTTTAGCATGGCCATAAGACTGCAGACAGAATGACACTTAAGATTACACTGAAATTTTCAGATAAATATTCATGGCTTTTCCCAATAAAGATTGATTTTTGCTGGAACCTTTCCTGTTAAACATTTAATTCATTCAGCTCAGCTGTGGAATATAACTACTTACCTTTAATTCAACTTAGTAATTGGAAGTTAAAAGGGGGAAGAATCAATATTTCAACTTGATTTTATAAAAATATAACTAGAACTTTAATCAAACTACTGAGACACCCTTCGCTTGGGAAGGATGAGAAGAGTCAAAGCCATTGAGGCATTACAAAGTGAGAAATAAATGTTTAAAAACTGTTAGTGTGAAAATGTAAGTTTCAACTCTCCTGGCCTATTTCTCATAAAATTTCTAATCAAAATGTTTATAAACACATATCCTTTGATATATTATGTGTCAAGATATCTCATGTTAACAGAGATATGAACATCCTAGTGCATAAATAGTACTACAGGCCTTCAGCAACCACCAACCTACTCTATCCTTAAAGTAAAGTAATGGTTAAAAACATAACTATTATTCAAATGTACAGTTAATTACATTATAATTAAGTTCCGCCATTAGGCTTATCACTTTTTTTCTATTCAATGTCTTGATATTTTGGTCCATAAAATGTTTCTCCTTCACCTTTGTTTGCAAAAAATAAAGATATGCTAACAAGATGAATTGTATAATAATCAGCTCATTAAAGGGTTCCTTGCACATAATTAAAAGATGAACGTTTTTCAATGAAATTATTTGAGCAAGGAATATGCCTCAAGAACTAATAATGTTAGAAATATTTTAGGGATATTCTAAATGTAGCCACTTTTCCTTTTGGCCAGGACACCATTAGGCACAAACCTGGCGCCAAATGGCACCATTCATCAACATACCTGGCGTCAGGAAAGGGTTAAAATTTCACAAAGTAAAATAATTTTCTTATTTTTGTGGAATTATTGATACACTGTGAAGATTCATATATTGGCTTTATATTCAGAAGGTTTAAGATATCATTTAGTTGGTTTTGTCTTTGTTCTAAGAATATGTTTCAATATAGCTTAAGTTCATATAAATACTGAATTTTGAGTTTTTCAACTAATTTAATGATTCATTTTATTCAAAAGTTTCCATGGTGACCCCCTGTTTTTTCATCATTCCTGGTATGTAAAAGCCCTAATCTTCCATTTCCCAAAGTTTAAAAAATATCTTAACGTCAGAACTATAATAGAGCGATTGTCTTTAACCTTTTGACTTATATTTTAATACATGTTGTAGTCATGTATAATGCTTTAAGGATTTTCCATATTCAATGAGGTGAATTCCATTACCCATGATATTTGTAAATGATGAATTTCTATAGGTAGGATTCAATAAAAACATCGTCTCAAGAGTTCCCTAAAATCATGTCTTGTTCTGTTGGCTTAGACCTTGCAAGAACTAGTTTATCCTCTTCTTTGACTTTTAGAATAGCCTCTTTGAACGTTTCTATTTTTTCGTCTGATTTGTACCATTCAGTCATAGTGCAATGAATTGTCATCGGCAGTTCTCTCAAATCTAGCCCAATTATTATAATATAGGGACAGATACGGGATTTTAGAGGGGGGGGGAGGTCAGCATATAGGATAAGTAAATTATGTAATGGCTAGGGGGTGCAGCGGTACGTACTGTACCATTTTGAATCAAATAAGCACTGCTGGAGACGAGGTAAATATATACCAGGATATATTTACCTCGTCTCCAGCTGCACAAAAGTCATTTGTGCATAAGAAATATTAGTAGAATTCTTTTTATGTACATTTTGCTTTGAGATTTTAGATGGAAGGAAAAGTCACCGGATGAAAAGGGGATTATAATAGAAATTCCAAATAACATTCAAAATTATATAAACATGAGAATGGCAGATGCTGCTGGTAGGCAATATACCTGTATAAACCACTCTCACTCGGATTTCCTTTGTTCTAGCTGTGCAATCTCAGGTGATAATGCACTGCTACTGTGATAATGCACTGGTGGCCTCAGATAATGCACTGGTTGTCTGAAATAATGCACAGTTGCTGATTTGTTGTTAAAATATACTGCCAAGAACACCCAATTTTGAATTTATGAAAAGTTTGACCATTATGTGCATAGCCCAGGATCAAACCATAGACCTTTGGATTCATAGTGCCACAGCCTAACCACTACCCTACCAGGGCAGCTGTTAAAAGTCTGGTCAGTCTTATCTTTTATCCATTGTTGGTTCATTTAGTCTGTTCTGACCCAGATTTACCCTTTCATTGAGTTTGGGTGGCTAGTGGAGTGGGATGTAACTACAGTCTATGACTGTACACTCAGTGGGCAATCAACTACCCTTTCACCCCTCCCCTCCCCCTCTGCTGGTAAGCAGCTTCACTCTGCCACATTGACACCTCAGGCACTAGAGTGATCACAGGCTATTACTTCTAGTGGGGAGGGTGATTTGCTGCAGAGTAGAGGAGCGCCGGTCAGAGCACAGGTGGGGGATCTTGATGGGGGGATCCCAATGTTGCATGTCAAATTTAAGAAATGCTAATGTCACATGTCATTGTCACTTACCTTTTTCTTATGTTGCATTGGAATTTAAAAAATACTTATGCCCCTTTTCACTTTATTTATAAAGCCTATGTCATTATCATTATGGTATGTGTAACTCTGTTGAATTTAAGAAAATGCCCATTTCATATTTAGGAGTCTAGGGCCATCCACTAGGGTCATACAGAGGAAAAGTGAACTTTTATATCAATGATCATGAATTAAATAGTGAATTCAGAAGTTCATAAGGTACTTAGGGACATGAGATACTTTCTCTCGTGGTTTACGTCAGATAATGGACTCGTAGTAGTACATGGGGTGAAATAATGCACGAGTCCGCAGGGCGAGTGCATTATTTCACCCCATGCACTACTACGAGTCCATTATCCTACACATAACCACAGCAGGGGAAGAACGCCTGCCAGTAAGCAGTGCTGCTTGGGTTAAAATCAATAATGGGATGGTATATTAGTCTGAGCCAGTAAGCGGGAGAGAGAGAGAACACTACCTGTTTGGATCTATACAATTCAGGGTTTGGTTATTAGCAACGTACGCATACGTCGGGTAACTTGGAGGGAGTTTACTATTGTATTGCTGCACTAAGACAAGCAGACTCTGAGGATGAAGCTAGCCTTGGGCAGTCTTGAACGAGGGCCGGATACTTGGGCCAAACGCACCAGCCATTATATGCCTTTGGATTACCACCAATAAACTTCCTCTCAGCCAAGCGAGATTCGTGTTGTGGAAATGAACACCCATGTCATGGATATAGTCTACCACTTAGCTAGCAACGTTAACACAAACTAAAATGAACAGGCTAAGTAAGAACTAAAAGCAAGTTTCCCCATACCTATAATAAGACCCATAAACAAACCACTAGCGTTCAAAGCAGTGCTTATTTGATTCAAAATGGTACAATACGTAAATATATCCTGGTATTTATTTACCTCTGAACATTCCAAAACAAAAATGCACCAAGTGACGCATTTTAGCCAATGGGCGCCGTGCATTAGTAAAACAATTCAATAATTTGACAATTTTTCAGGTTATTTTCTTGTGTGTAGCCATCACATAAAATAAAAAAGACACTTTTATGTTGTATTTGGTCGGATATATTTACCCCACAGCAATTTTGGACCTTGGCCTAATGGCCGCAGTCCGAAATTGTCGTGTATCCCACCTCATACTCCCTAAACATGTCTTCTTATCATAGTACTGCACGTTTGCATACTTGCACACTTACGACGTTTCCCCCATGTTTGTTAAGTTTAAGGTCTTTGCCCCCCCCCCCCCAAAAAAAAAAGGAAAAGAAAAAAAAAAGAAAAGGGGGAAGCCCCTGGACCCCCCTTGATGTGCCCTGTTGTACACATGCCAGTATTAATTCCTGATACTTCAACAAGTATTAATCCACTAAACATCAAGATGATCGATATACCATGGACTTCATCAGCTAAGACCAGCTGAGACTGGTTTTGTAAGAGGTCTTTATCTTCCCTGACACAGTCCTTGATAGATATTGTTTACATATTGTGACCCGTTATCTTGCCTTGCCTCTAAAGTCTCTAAACAATGAAATACATACATGTACAGCTAACTCCTGGATAAACAAAGCCCCTCGGTCACCCCTACAATTATAGAGGAATATATAATTTAGCTGTTTATTGTGAAATGACACCATTGGATCTTTTAAAATCATTTGGGATATGTGAAAAAGGCTTCTCTGAATGTTTAGTGACTGGTCAGGAAGGCCTAGGGGGCCATGAGGAGGACATTTTGTACTGTGCATGTATATGTAACAGTAGGTCTTGGTTATTAACCAATGGTACTGGGAATCTAGATTAAGAATGCAATCTTTGCAGTACATGATTTGTCATAACAAGAAAATGGGGTTATCACCCCGGAAAAAATTTAATCTAGTTTACTAGGGAACTAATGCACTGGCACGTTTGTTGTCAAGACAAACTTTTTTCTGGCAATAAAGACCTGTTTATTGCCCATAAAAAATTCATTTTCCATCACTTTATAAAGTCAGCCAAAAAATTGTATCATTGGGATAATATGTTTGTTGTTGCGATGCCATGGATGATGAATTTATATTTACGACAAACAGGTCTTTTTAAATTAAAGCCTTATATCGCACATTATGCATGAAATAAAAATAAAATATATGGCATGATGATGTTTATCTCATAAAATTCTTCAAAATCTCATTTTAATTTTCATAAAAATATTTTTAGATCTATCAAATTTTAGATATCAAATCTATTCACAACAAAATCTTGAAACCTTTATAATCTTCTTCCTAGCGATTTAATCTTCAATTTGATATATATCTAATGTGCAAATCGGATGGTTTTTTTGGTATTGAGATCACAGGGAGAAATCTAGTGTTCTACATTTTGACCCGTAACATCTGTTGTCTAGCACTGCCGCACACCGCGTATGGTCTAATATTAAACCCGTCGTCGACGATGAAAACTTAAAAAAAAAGAGTATAACCTTGTTGGGTTGCGATGGACAATGGCACCAATAGCCCATGCTGCAGCCTCTGTTTCGGCAAGCTATTATCAGTGAGTCTAAACAGCATACAAGAGGCTGGCTACGTCGGACTACGCACTAAAGACGGGTGTTGTCACAACAACGGGCGTCAGGGTAACGGGCGTCAAGGTAACGCCACGTCATGAATTTGCCTCAGAGCGCGGAGGATACTGCCGAAATGTCTGTATCACAACATTCCCAGAGATTACATCTATTTATTAGTGTTCCCTCCAACTCGTCCACATATGACTCTATTAAACTACGTAATTCTAAACATATTAGGCATAAGTAATATTATCAATAATGATTTACCTATGCCGCCGAATTTCTGCAAACCGTCGTAATCAACTACGGGAAGTGACTACGGCAGGTGGCCGCTGCGTGGCGGGGTGATTAAAAAACTTTGTTTTCAGTAATTTGTTCTAAAGGATCAAATTATGATGATGTTGATGTGCTGCCAAATATGACCCTTTGTCAATTAATAGCACCGGTTGAATTTTATCTATAATTCCTGAGCATATATGTAAAATAGACTCGGTTCCATTTGTGATGCTCAAGTAGAGGCTGGACAAACAAACCAACATGGTGGATGGAGCCTGACACCTGGTTGGTGGGGGGTCATTACCTAATGCTGATAAGGCCTCTGGGGACCCTTCCCATTGGCTAGAATCAAATCAAAGCTTTTAATACTAAAAAATGTTTCTTAAATACAAAACATCCTTTCACATTCATGGTCTATATGTCAATAAATACATCAGGTTCTGTACTATGGGTTCATTGTTATAGCATTATTCTACCTTGTGTAACTAAAAAGTTATGGGTGGTTGAATATCACCAATTTACATGGGCCTAGATAAAAAATAATCCAAATCTTATCTGACAGGAGGTGGCGTGGTCCAGAATCTGATGTTATTCACTATTTCCTGCAAATGGTCAGGATACTTTTCTTTTCTTGATTTTTATTCCTTAACTGTTATTAACTTTCATAATAACTTCATTTATTTAATTTACTAAATATATTGTCCGTATTTGTGCCAACGATTGTAACAATAACGGCACACTTGGAAGATCAGGTCATGACCTGATAGTTTTGCTTTAGAATAAACAATTAAAAAAAACAACAAAAAAACAACTTCTATCTGTTTGTGTTATACTCTGCTAGAAATCTATATATGGCAATTCATAGATTTAGTAAATAGGGACGTAACTAGAATACTCTTTGATTTTTATTGGTTTCTTGGTTGTCTTTTGAATGTGGTGTGATTTACTTTTGTTTTAGTTATATCAGATACAAACAATGCATATTTTGCATCTAATGTGTTCTTTTTAATAATTATAGCAATGATATCTTGCAATGGAAGTGATAGATCTAAATATATACGTAGCAAACATCAAAACCTAGATTGGCTTCTGTATGCTATGTATAGTTATCAGAACAGTTCTGATTTGATATAAGGCAATTCCACATTCTCTATCAAAACAAGAATTGCACTGTCAACCTCGACAGCATAAATGAAAAACCAGTCATAGCGCTACGTGTGTATTTAGAACTTCTGATCAGTGAAGTGGGGGACAAGGTCCTTCCAGGTACAGGTAGAGATAAGTTTGTAATCTGTAATGATCTCAATCAATAAAGGGTAAGAATATGAGTGCTTCTGTCTAAGATGAGGGCTGCGAGTTAATCTTTTCACCAGTGTTTATCTGCCTATCAATTACAGTAGTACCAGCGGTGAGGTGGGTAGGGAAGGTACTTATGATCATGGCTGCAATATATGTTTAGTGTGTTTTAAAAGGTTTAAACCAGGGGTTTATATTGATTCATTCAGGCATCATAATAGCCATTTACCTGGCGTGTAAGGTATTACTGTGACTAGACACCTGATACTAATATAATGTTGCCTCAATGACAACATCATACATTTCCTATTTAAGCGGCACATTAAGCATATTTCCCTGAAAAAAATACAAGGAAACATTTGGCCATGCGCTTTTTGTAGGGATAAACCATGATGAGGACAGCCCATGACCCCTCATGCTATGAGGCAATCAGGGCTTAGCAGCAAGGTCAAAGTTACGTCGCTATGTTGTGTTGCTATGTTGCGTTGCTATGTTGCGTTGCTATGCAACATAATTTGACCTTTTTTTTAACATTTTGTTGTTGCTTTTGTAATTCCAAATCTTTGTCAATATTCAATCAATTTCCTTGATTCAAAAACCCTATTGAACAGACGTTATTACTGTAAATGTCCAATCAGAATGATAGAAGCATAGGAAGTAAAACAAATCCAGTATAACCCTCGGTTAAATATGAAACTAGCTATTCCCTAGGTCTACTGTGTATCAGGCCTGTGCTATATTATTTCCCTTGCCCTGTAGGGATCCAGAGAATAATTACTTTCATATCAGATAAATTTGTGACACACAGAAAGGATGCTCTGAGGGGGAATTATCATAAGCTCTAAGGCTAATATTAAAGGAGATATAGTTAGAATTGTGAAAAATAGGGATGAAAATGTCCTGAACCAACTTTTTGTGTAGAATTCAGTTAACCCATTCAAAACATTCCATTTTGATTGAAAAACATTCTATTTGAAATATTAATGGAATGTTTTTCCCAATGTATTACCTAACATTAGATGTTTGGTTACCATGGAAACAACAGCATTTTACGGATTTTGTCAAAAATTGTAACCCACTTGGAAAAAAAAAACTGATTATATTATTAGTCCAAACTAAGCAAGATTATCTTTTCTAGATGAAAAGTTATATGCATAATAGCCTTTTGGGGCCTTTTTTCAATTTATGAATAAAAGTGTATTTTATTACTAAATATTTAAGTAAATATTCAATATCTGAGCCATTTGCCATTTTCAGGAAGACTAACAGTCCTGTGTTCAACAGCCTGTAACTTCCTTGAAAAATATCCAACTTTGATGTTCCTGGTATCATTTGAAAGAGTAAAACATCCTCTATAATGCTTAATTCCCACCTGGTGCATCCTTTCTGTGTGGTGAGACACTTATTATTCTGTCCTCATTCATTATTATATATTTATCTATAGAAATTCATTATTGACATCTATACAATATATCACTTGCATCATTGAGTACGTACCGTAACATCTGTTTTCATAATTCTGAATCTAGATTCTTTAATTTGACACTGCCCTGCTACAGTCTCTTCACAGTATAAAGGCATGGTATATCAAGTATTTGTTCCATGTACCGTTCATGGTTCACAGGCTGCATTTAGAGATAGAGAAACACACCACTTGAAATAGTATAATATTACACCCATGGGATGTCTAGTTCTGCAGCCTGTTTTCTCCTGTTTTTTCCCATGTTTTCACTGTTGATTGAATAAAATAGTGTAGATGCAAAATCAGCTGGTAGCTGTGCAACTAATGTTGATTGTATGGATCTGAGAATTTAGACTAGGTCTGCGATGACTCCTGCTTGGTTGCCCCACTGCAGCTTCGCAGTGCTGCTTATATTACTCAGGCTTATCTTATGAAAATATGTTCTATTTTCCTTGATTAGGTGTAGATAATCATTCACTACTCTACTGCATGATTAGTAGATGATAAGAGATAACCAGCTAAGAATTAAAGGAATTATGAATGTAAAATTAAACTGTTTACTTTTTTTTAAAACATTGATATTATTATCTTTTAATTTCCATGGCTTACTGAATGCTACATTTGAACTGATGGAACTCATTTTCTTCAATTTGGTTCTCAGCACATAGATGAGCAAAAGAAAGGGCAAAACTAAAGTGAGATGAGATCAAGTATCTTCAAATAACAACATCTAAGTTTCTAACAAATATATTTTTAAATAATTTGCAGTCCTTAAACTCTAACAGCCTCAGCTTCAGAAAATATATTTGTTTTATAGTATACTCTTAGGAAATTAAGATTGAAGGAGTTAATTAAAGAAGTAAGCACAAAGCTGAAGAAGGGCCCTGGGTGTATACAACGGTCCAAGTGGACTGCCTGCGACGAGGGAACTCAACCTTCAGAGGCAACAGCCGGAACCAGCCCCAAAACACCAATGGTGATGTGATGAACCTGCTACACCATATTGTGGAGAGTTATCAGTAGAATGCCCATTATGTTCTCTATCTCATCAGGATCACCTTTTGTCTACCAACTACGAACACAGACCATTGTTCTCTAGTTCCGATTTCTTTGGCGATATTGACTACATCAAAGCTCTCGAGGAGGTACACCTACTGTACCTGCGGAATCTATTTGATCAGTTTAATTTCAACAATCAGAATGCTTTGCACAATATCCCTATTCATCACCATGTTGATGTTACTAGTGATGATCACACTTCAACTTCTCTGTACACACGTGTTGTCAATTTGTCTAGTCATAAGTTAACAGACAGTGAGCAATCATTACTCTCAAAGGGTCTCACATTTGTGAACACTCCTTCCACTCCTGACACAGGTATCCTGGCAGAAGATCTAACATTTTATTGAGTCTTAAACGAAAAGTAGCTCTTGCACAGGATCAATTACCAAATGCATTTCTGGCACTGGTAAATGGCTTAGCCACCATTCAAAAACCTTTGCATAGTTTTGTAGTGACATTGCGCTTAATTTTCACTAATTTGGGCATCAGTATGACTAGTGCCTGCAGGGATGCATTACTGTTGATGCCCAACAGTAGGCAAAGTTAAGCTATGCCCTGACACACTGCATCAGTGTGACTCATGTAAGCAGGGTGCATTCCTATTGTCGTGCAACAGCAGGCAAGTTTAGTTGGGCCAGGCCTACTGCATCAGTGTGACTGGTGCCTACAGGGTACATTACTATTATCGCAGCTGTAGGCAGCTGAGGGGTATCTATAAATAAACCACTCTCATTTGGATTTTCTTTGTTCTAGCAGCGCAGTCTCAGGTGATAATGCACTGCTTCTGTGATAATGCACTGGTGGCCTCAGATAATGCACTGGTACTCTCAAATAATGCCCAGTTGCTAATTTGCTGTTCAAATATACTGCCACGAACACCAAATTTTGAATTTATGAAAAGTTTGACCATCGATGTGCACAGCCCAGGATCAAACCATAGACCTTTGGATTCATAGTTCCACAACCTAACCACCACCCTACTGGGGCAGCTGTTAAAAGTTTGGTCAGTCTTATCTTTTATCAATTTCTTTTTTGTTTTTGTTTTTGTTTATTTATGACTTCACGTAATTACATGATCTTCCAGCCACTTTTAGGTTTTTAGAAAGGGGTATTATATTTTAAATATTGAGAAGTGTAACAAGATGTACAATAAAGTTAAAGATGAAGACAGGTTTTGTGAATGAGTGATGATGAGATGTGATGTATACAACATAATAATAATAGGTTACCCACAAGTCAATTTCTCACAGTAGCCGTAGGAAGGTCCAAGTCACTAAGCCTGTCAATTGAGTTTCAACACTTATAGGCCCTTTTTAAATCTAAATTTGGTGGTAGATCTCTCTATTTCATGAGGGATTCTATCCCATAAGGTCACCCCTCGATTCATGGGACTTTTCAAGATTTTTGTATATTTTCTTTTCCTAGTCTTAAAACGAACTTTTCTATGGCTTTTGAGGTGGATTTTTGGTTGTTTTTTGTCAATGTCTTTCACACACTTACTTCGTCTATACATCAGACAACAGTGATGTTCATGCCATCTATATTCCAAATTTGTAAGTGAGTAGAGATCTAGCAGCTCTGACATTTCCATATTCTGGTGGCAATTGCAATCTATTATTTTAACAGCCTTTTCATGCAAATTTCCAATTGATGTACTCTATAAACAGGTCCTGATTCTATTAAGAAATCAGCATAATCATGAAGCGGTATTATTGCTTGCTTATAGATTGTACAGGCTATTTCACAAGTGATATACTTACGCATTCTACCCAGTTGATATAACTTCCCATTAACTTTATTAAACTTATTCTTAAGGGAAAGATCAAAATTAAGTTTATTATCTATAACAACCCCTAAGTAATTATAGCTCTCAACTGTTTCCAGCACTTTTCCATCTAATTTTAAACTGGGCTTATATAAACCATCATTCGGTGGCTCGAAAAGCATATGTTTGGTTTTACCAACATTGATGGTCAACTTGTTTACAGCACACCAATTAGCTATAACATTCAGACATTGTTCAACACATGCATATGCACAGGCTTCAATTGGGTCTTTGTGGGCAAAGTAGATTACCGTGTCATCAGCATACATTAACATTTTTGGGCCAGTTTCACCAAATTGGTACAGTAAATCATTGACATATATTATAAAGAGTAGTGGCCCAAGAATCGAGCCTTGGGGCACTCCGTATTTGACATTGTTGCATGAGGATAGCACATTATCAAACTTTACACATTGTTGACGATCCTTAAGGTAAAACTTACACCACCTAATAATGTTTTCATCAAAACCATATTTTGACAATTTTGCACACGTAATAATCATGATCGAGGGTATCAAAGGCTTTGCTATAGTCTATGTACACACAGGAGACAGTATGTTTATTATCAAGACCATTATATATATACTGGACTAATTCAAAGATAGCTGTTGAGGTACTATGATTTGATCTGAACCCATGTTGTCTATAGACCATAGCCCATTACTTTCTAGGTAGTATACTAACTGGTTATATACTGCCCTTTCTAATACTTTACTGGGTGCTGGCAATACTGAAATTGGTCTATAATCTATTATATTCAGAGATAGTCCCTTTTTTGGTACTGGTGTAATTGTCCCTGTCAACCATGGTATAGGCACTGTTGATAGGCGGAGACATTCATTTATTATATGAGTGAATTCAACAATTGCTATTAACAAGCCATCCCTTAAAAATCTCATCCCTATTCCTTCAACATGAGATGATTTGTTAAGTTTTAATGACTTAAGACGTAATCTCAGATATTGGAACAAAGCGAAAAGTACAGTTATTGGTAGCCTGAAGTTTCATGTGATCATTGGACCATGTTGTGTTAAAATTATTTGCAAGGTTTTCTCCTACATCACGGTAATAATCATTAACTGCATCAGCTGCTGTTTGTCCTGATAACAGGTCACCATTGATTCTCAGCTTTTAGCAGGTATTACTAGTTTTCTTATTACCAAACTGTAGATTTTTATTTATTTCTTTCCAAAACTGTTTAGGATGCTTCTTATTCATAGATAGGGTATTAATAATATATGAGCGCCTTTTACTAATCAGTAGTTTTCTGACCCATAGCTTACTTTTTTTAAGTGCCTCATAAGTATGGGGACTGGCGTTATTTCTATTTTGTCGCAGTAGACTATTTTTAGTTTTAATCGCCTGTGCGGCCTCACCATCAAACCAGGTTGGTTGGGTTTTGCGTACTGTTATATTTCTGCTAGGACATATAAGTTCTAGAGAGTCTTTTAATATGGACCTCATGATTTCCCATTGATTATCAGGATTATTGTTGGCTGACCAAAAGGAGAACCATCTATAGTCATCCAGAATCAGAGCAGAATACCTTTCATAAGTAAATAGAGAGGTGCCTCTTACACTCATTGTCTTTTTTGCATCTTTTTCTCTCTTTTTCTTTCTCACTAGGAATACTGGGAGATGATCACTTATTGCTACATTAAGCACCCCATTTTGTGTAATGAGGTCGGGGGGTAGAGTTGAGAAAATCTGGTTAATCATGGTCTGGCAGTTTTTTACAACACGCGTTTTGTTCTTTATATGTTGCTTCATGTTGTATTTAGTCTCTAATTCTCGCAACTTTGTTTTATTGTGATCCCTTCCTTTACTGTAGTCAATATTGACATCTCCCATAATAATAAGTTCTTTGTTATTTACATTACTCTTACCTAGTAATGCAAATAATGTTTTATCTAGTGACGCAGTAAAATTGTTAACTTTACCTGAGGGAATTCTATAAACAATATATTCCAAGAATAATTCTTGTTGGTTACTATAGTCTGTTCTGACCCAGATTTACCCTTTCATTGAGTTTGGTTGACTAATGGAGTGGAATGTAACTACAGTCTATGACTGTACACTCAGAAGGCAATCAACACCCCTTCCGCCCATCCCCTCTCCCCCTTTCAACCCTCCCCTCTCCCCCTCCACCCCTCCCCTCCCCCTCTGCTGGTAAGGAGCTTCACTCTGCCATATTGACACCTCAGGCACTAGAGTGATCACAGGCTCTTATTTCTAGCAGGGTGAGTGATTCGCCTCAGAGTGGAGGAGTGTAAGTGAGTGAAATATCTGTATTCTGGAGAGAGAAGAAACAACCCTTAAAATAGACAAAAGCATACCAACCAACTCTAGTAGTAGGGCATCATGTGTAATTCAGTGAGACCCTCAGGTACTATTAAATGGTTGAAGTATTTGATAAAGACTATTGCATTAAAGTGCAAAATTTAATATGATGGCAGTGATTAAATTTTTCAATTTGACACCCTGGTTGCTTTTCTATCTTAATCAACAGTGAAGATACAGTACATTGTGAAGAAAAACAGGGACAAAGTGGTTATTTTTAATGAAAAAAAATCTGGTAACCATGGAAACCAACTCACTCTAATATCAAATTTAGTACTTCTGCACAAAGGTAGTTAGTAAAAAAACCTTGTGCATATAATCAGTAGTATATAAATGAAATAAAGGAACAGTCACCAGATTGCAGAAGACATATCATGAAAGGTATTCGAAATTATTGCAATGTGTAATGTAAACATAGGAGGAGCTTCTAGTAGGCATATATACCTGATTGGCTATAGCAGACAGGCTACATCTCCTAGCGAGCAGCACTGCTTGGGCAAAAATCAATATTCAGACTAATATATATAGGTGGGAACCTACGGTTTAGAGGGAGAACTATTTGGTTTACATTTGGAACAATACGAGTCTTAAGGATTAGGGGGGTTTGGATAGCCACATATACGAACATCTGGTGACTAGTTACAGAATTATACAGTTGCACGACTGGCAAGACTGGGCGGACTCTCTGGACGAAGCTTGTCCTCAAGTGATGATATTTGTGAACCTAGGATTAAGACAGGCTGTGACTACACTGGCAATTGTAACGCAATTGATATATCCACTAATAAACTTGACTCTCAACCAAGCGTTGTCTGCGTCATGGATTTGAGTGCCCATTTCGTGGAGTAGCCTACCACTTGGCTAGCAAGAATGAAGGAAGTTAACTAAGACGATTCGGACATAAGCAATAGCACTTCCCCAGTTATTAAGTAAATACCCATAACAACAACTAGCGTTCACTTCTATGGAATAGCACTAATTTAGTACTTCAATTTGACACCCTGGTTACATTGCTATCGTAATAAGCAGTGAAGATATGGGGCATTCAGAAGAAAAAAAACAGGAATAGCCATCTTTGACAAAGATTCTGGTACCCGTGGCAACCAACTCGTTCTAAAATCAATTTCTTTAAAAAAAAAAAAACAGTTTATTTATCCTGGCTGTGAATTGGATTAAATCCTTTTAACAAGTTCCATATCTTTATGTTAAATGTATGAAAAAACTGTATTCAGTATATATGTGCTCTTTCTACCACAAAGTATTTGAAGTTTTACAACTTGGTACTGCTGAGTCTTGAACCAGCTACCCCTCATATACAAAGCCAGTGCTCTACTACTGAGCTATGGAGGCTTGTGGTCAGACAAAGGCAAGCAGTTTTACTCAATTGAAATAATAGGGGTATGAGACAGGGTATAGGTAATAGACATCAACAGAGTATTGGGTCGGGCACATGCGTATTAGAAGTCATGGTTTGGTCACAGTTACTGGATTGCAATACCTGACCTAAATAACGCAGTGTTAGGTTGCTCTGCCAGACTAGGAGGGAAGAATGTAAATTTTTGGCTGACCAAGTGCATGGCCAGAACCACCTTCTTTATCCTTATATGTAGTTCAATATCTCTCCACCAGGTGACAGTGTATGCCTATTCTATGCAGTTATTTTCTTCTAAATGTTAATATAGATTCATTATAAAATTCTGAGAATTTTCATGGCACTGTAGAGCATATAAGAAGCGTATATGGAATGTATTAGAATGTATTTTGAGTTTAAGGTAATTTGTCTTTTATGAGTTTTGAAGATGTACTTTGTTTAAATACCTTTTTCACATGTGGACAGACAGGGACTAGGGTATGGGTCTCATGTTTCTGGGACTCACAAGAGGTACCCCATCCCTGCCCTGGTTCAGAGGTCAACTCTGCATTTGTATATGCATGATGTTGAAAGAGTTTTGACTCTAGCCTTGAACTTTACCTCTTGGTTGATCAAATGCCATTGATATATCCAAAACATTGTTTGAGGTTATAAGGCATGGAATAAATAGTGGATGTCACTGTATGTCACATTTACAGTCCTTTACAGGATGATGAGCCTATATGCCTGTAATTTGAACAATTTCAACTGTATATACAATGGTAATAAATTGTTAATAAAAATGGTATTGGCCAGTCATAATGAAGGTTGACTGTAATTTTCTACGGTATAACACTGTGAAAATTAAACGGTTTTGGTCCGTACCAACTACGGTCATGTAGTGAATACGGTCAACCGTCAAATTAACGGTACTCTACTGGAGCCACAGTTGCCAGTAGTTTACTGTAAAATCTACGGGTATGTTTTTACAGTGTAGTTTCAAGTTTTTTATGATGCTACCTTGCTTTACATACTCAAACACACTTATAAACGATAATGAATGACTGGTGATAATGAGATGAGATGAAGACCTTTGTTCGGCTTTTCTATTTATTACATTGAGACTGTTAAAGTCCTACAGTTGAAGTTGGTCTGCATATACTTTCAGCATTTCCAGCTCAACGTATTCCTTAATTATGGCCCGTCTAATTGATTTTTTAAAAACATTGTGATCTGCAGTGATTCTTTGAGCAACAGATAAATTATTCCAACAGCTTCGTCCATAATAAACTGGTGACTTGGCTATTGTTTCATTTAAAGGTACATAGGTTTTGACTATTGGTGCTTGAGTTAAACATGTTTCTCTATCAGGTGTTACTAATTCAATACTATTCGAGTATGCAAGTCAATGTAGCAAGTTTATAAGGAACTATCGCCTCCTATAATCCAATGGAAAAACATTTGCATGTTTGTATAGATCTACACAGTGAATATCTCTAGGGTTTCGTATTTTCTATGCTACTCTGAGAGCGGAATTCAGGACCACATCCAATTTTGCTTTATCTTGGACATTATTTCCAGTAAAGTATATATTTCCCATATCCAGATAAGGGAGAATCATGGTTTATACAATTGTTATTGCTGTGAATTCAGTAATGGTATTACAAATTCTTCTAAGCATTAATAATTTGTAGGAAGCAAGTCTATAAGTTTCTGTAAGTTGGCTAATGAAATTGAGTTGTGAATCGAGATTAATTCTAAGATATTTGTAATTTGGAACAAAGTCTATATGTTTTGCCCCTAGCTAGAGTTGTGACACATTTTGCAGAGGTATCTTTTTATATTAAAAGCGGTGAAGGACTTGATCAAGGAAGCTTACCTCCTGATCAATGAATGAACATTTATACATAGGACTTTACAACAACTGTACTGGCCTTATGAAGCTTTGATAGTCCACAATAAAACTGACTCTCTGCAAAGTGTTGTTCACGTTTTGGATCTGAATGCCCGGAGGCGGATTAGCTCTACCACTAGCTAGTGAGTAATTATTATGATAGACACGAAGAAAAATCAAAGGAAGAAGGGAGGCTGAGCTGTTTGATTTAAGCAGTTGTGGCCTGGTGTAACTGGCTGTGGGCAGCCGTAGGTGGCCGTGGGTGGCCGTGGGCAGACATGGGTGGCCATGGGCAGCCGTGGGCTCCTGTGATTGCGAACTTTCCCTGCTGCTGCTGCTGTCTCACTGTTTTTTTTATTTATTTATTTATTTTTTATTTTCAAAAGGCACTTATAATAGAGGCCCCTATAAGAAGGCCATTTCATTTTCAGCAGATCAGTGAAATGCAATCCGTCAGACAGTTTTTCATATTTATGAAGCCAGATCTGAGATCTGTGATCAAATACATGTATAGTATTTGCCCGCATTGGAGGAACCACATGGAGTTCAGTGTTGATTGAGGCAATAACCCTGTTGAATCCTACGATTCCCTCATCAATTACCTTTTGTAATTTGCCATGATTTGTTCTATGCTTGTTAAATCGATTAATATCAGTACCTACAAGAGGATAGAAAATCAAATGCGGTGCATGAGGGCCTAACAGGGTTTTCGCGATCTGGAACTTGTCACACACAAGGTTAATAAGATGACCTATGTCGTCGTACACAGGCGATTTTTGTATGTGGTTTAATACAGTTAGATCATTAAGACCTGCTGACAGATATACAAGGTGGTACTTATCATATTGGAGTTCGGCGATGGCAGGAGCAATCAGATCGATGATTCCTGCACCTGGCATTGGGATCACATTGAATTGTAGCAGTGTACTATATTTTTCGGCCTTGAAGTTCAGATAGCTCTCAAAATTTTTGAGTCTTGAGTCTGAGACTACTAATATCTTGAAGTAGTTCATGTTGTAGTGTTAGTAGTTAATTCTTGTCTTATCGTTTCACATGCTCACATTACAAAGACCCCGGTTTTGTTTTCACCCGGGTAGCCTGCTCTTTTGATTTTCAGCCTTTCTGCTAATGTCTAACCTACCCCATAATCATGGTTGGTGGTGCATTCGTAAAGCTGATTTTCTTTTGTATCCAGCAGGGCTTGTTGTAGGTCTGGGTTTTGCTGGAATTTCAGATATATCAACTCTTGCAGTACATCATCCTTCATTGACTTTGATTTAGCCGTTTCAGGGAATCTTTTGGCAAATGCCATCAACTCATAGGGATCTTCTAGGAGCAGGGATGATGCTACTAGTTTGTCATTTTCTTCAACACAACCTCTTGTTGCAAGGAATGCATGTTCCACCGATTGGTATTCTTGGTCATCATAGATAAACGGGGCTTTCTTGATGTTTGAGAATGTACTATGATGGCCTTGGAAGGCAATTCCAACGTCTGGAATTGTTTGGGTTTTGATCTTTTCAAGGGTCAACTCAGCAGGCAGTGCATTGATAATACTTTCAGAGTAGGTTTGATCGTTGATGCTCAATTTATTACCCTTCACTTTGGCTTGGTACCCCTTTTTCCTTGCTATTGTGATACAATTCGCAGGTCCCTGATTTTTCCCTGCTCCTTTGGTGTTGTATCATTAATAACTTCAACCCTTTTGTATTCAGAGGTTTGCAACTTATTGATATTTTGATACAGTTCTCCTTTTCTGGAAGAGGTTTTCAGTTCCATCAAAATGGGTCTCACATATCTTGATCCCTGTTGGGGTGGTTTACCAACTCTTCTCACTTGGTTGACGTCCCTTTCAACATCAATGTTGCATCCTATTGCTTTTAGGACCTTGTCAATAGCAGTTTTGACAGTATCATTTGTTTCAGGTACATTTCTAAATATTAGACCTTTGTCCCTGGACTTGATTTCAAGTTGTTCAATGTCATCCCTCAGCGAATTGATGATGATAGTTTGATATTTAGAGTACTCACTCAGTAATGCTCTGTTGGATCATCATCTGTTTTTCCAGCGTGTCTACTTTCTTTTCGATCTTGGCAATTTGATCATCCTTTTTTTGTATTTCTGCAACTAAGTCAGATTTTGTGACAATATTCTCAGTAGCTGGGGATACATTTTCAAGGGCCTTGTTAATTTTTGTTAGTGAGTCATCAAGTTTTTGGAATTTCTCATCGAATTTTTCAATTTTCTTATTTAATTCTGTATGCCTTTGTTGAGATAAAAGAGCCTCTTGCTCTATACATTGGGTTAGGTCTCTCCTCTTTTGCCTTTCCGAATGCTCCCCTTCAGGTGAGTCAGGCGGCACAGTGGTTCGATATGGCGGGGCCGTTGGGTTATTTTTAGACATGGCAGGTGTTTGTTACGACCAGCAATACATTTAGGTTCAAATATATAGAGTTCCAAATCAGCAATCAGGCACGGGATCAGTTTCAATCAGTATATATATAAAGTCACAGTGCCTTCATGGCGATTTCCATACCAAAATAATAAAGTTACTATGCTGTATGGTTGACTTAATGTATGATTCCGTCGGGAGCTCCCTTACACACAGCCTGTCAACACGCCATAATCATTCTCTCCCCAGGGCCTTAACTTTGCCTGCCGCTTTACTTCAATCGTAATTCACCTCTTCAGGCACCAGTCAGACTGATGCACCACAGCATTAATATTACTGACACTCACTAATGCAGAGACTTGTGAATAGTGACTGCCAGCATGCATGATCACAGAGATGCAATTGCTGATTGATCCAGTGAAGAGCTTCACCCGGAAGCTGGGAAGCCAAGCTAGACAAGGAAGAACGACAATGGATGCATTATCTACCCACCATCACACCATTAGGACTGAATCTCATGGATTAATGTGTTAGATTTATTCAATCACACATACAATCCATCATTGATACACCCCTAACTAAACAACTCATCCACTTATTGAGTTTCTAGAGTACATAGAATGGGGCGAAATCCATGTGGGAATTACATATCACTAAGCACATGTGGACATAGTCTTACCACTCTGTAACCATTAGCCAGATTAATATGAAATCCCAAAGCGCGTACTTATACTTGGTCACTCAATTTTAGATATAGACTCCATATATCATGGCTCAAATAACATTAAGATAATCCGATGTCACTCAATTATATGTAATTTGAGTTCAGTTATCTTATTTTTTTATTAAATCAAAAAAGTGTCACACTTTAGACCAATCCAGGCATAATGTGTACACTACCAATCACACCTGATGAAGATAGTTGAGTCAAAACTACAAAAGCACAAAACAACAGTAAGGTCTAGTGCTAATTCAAATGACAGTTACTCAGAGTTTGGACATAAACCCCAAAAGTACAGGTCAGAACTAGATCACTCCCATAACAATCAAGGCAACCTTGGTTACTGGTTGCTATGTTACCATCACCAAGTGTGATGTCACAGGGAGGGCACTGTATGATAGCATAGCTATGTTACCTTGGTTGCATTCTGTCTGCCAACTGGCAGATTTGTGGTAGTGAAAGACTGGGACAGCTGCCCCATCGATTTGTCACATGTTATCATAAAACCATTTGGCAGCCAACATTAATCGAGACTCAAGTACATCTAGAAAGGATGTTGTAATCACAGCATCATCAGTATAAAAGAACATATTACTGGGTAGAAGATTTGCTATATCATTGATGTAAATCAGGAGGAGGACCGGGCCTAAACAGATCCCTGTGGATCCCCGTATGTAATCTGATTGTTTTCAGAGAGAATACCATTTATGTTAACACGTTGACTTGTATTGCTTAAATAACAATAAAACCAGGCACATGAGTTGTCTGCCAACATAATGTTTTCCATTTTCTTTGGTAGTAGAGTATGGCAAATTGAGTCAAAGGCCTTGCTCATGTCAAGGAAACCTAAATGGGTATCATGGTCATTGCTAATATTTTTGTAGACATCCGGTAGGTTAGTGATATTAATCTAGCAGAGACAGTCAATCTACCTTTCATAAAGTCATGTTGAGCAATGGATAATTTGTTGGTAGTTTCAAGAAAATTATTTAATCGAGCCCATACAAGTTTTCTAAAAAATATTTCCTAGCAAAGGTAATAGGCCTAGGGAAATGGGTCTAAGGTCCTGTACTTTCCCAACATTAGATTTCTTGGAAAGAGGGATCACTATAGCCCCTCTCCATTTCATTGGAAAAGTTGCTGTAAGTATAGAGCAGTTAAGAATGTTACAAAGATGTTCAGGCATTTTATGAAAGGTATCTCTTAACACAGAAGAATTGATGTTTCTATAGCAGATGATTTACTATAACTAATTTAACATAATACTTTTAAAAGTTCATCAACAGTGAATTTATCAGAAAGCATATCAACACCATGGTCATTAACATGTGGATTTCTGACCAATTTGTCCAGACAAGCTCTCAATCCATTATTTCCTTGGATCAGTGGTAAAGCCATATTCTCCCTGACATGCACAATAGTCATTTATAAAATCAGAGATATCTTTGCCCTCATAAGATTGACCATTATTATCAGTCAATGAATTAAGGGTGTTAGCTACCATATTACCAGGGAAAATTTATTTAATGTTATTCTAGAACTTCATTGGGTTATCCCAATTGTCCTGAAATTTAGAACTAATTACATAGGCCTTTTAATTTTCAGAACGACTCTGACTCTATTGCGGTAATTTTGAAATATTCCAGCCATCAATATTGTCTTTACAAGATGCTTTTCTATAAAAAATAGTCACGATCTTGCATTAAACCAATTATATCATTATCAATCCAAGGAGGCCGAGAATCAGGAACAACTAGGTTTCTAATTGGGCATAATACATTGAGTGATTTACAGATATTGTAAAGCATAAGATCCCATAAATTATCCAGATAATGGTTCAATACATCATCAAAAGCATCAGCGAATACATGAGAATTATAATTCAGATAACTTCTCCCTTTTACTGTTTTCTTATGTATGTGATTCCTCATCTTTTCTCAATTAAGAAAACAGGTAGATGATCACTGATATGACAGTCCAGTGTACCACTTGATCATACAATAGTGCAATTAGTGTATATAACATCAATCAGTGGGTGTAATACGGGTACTTGTATTGATCAATATGGAATAGCCATGGGAGATGATAGGCAATTCAATTTAAGTCTGGAACAAAGTGCCTTATCATGGTAATGTGTGTTACTGTCTCCCAATCGAATTGTTTCACATCAATCATTTTCCATATCTCTTAAAATATTATGAATATTTGTAGGTTTAACAATAATACCCATTAATTCAAAATCCTTTGTTACAATATTAAGATCGTCAGACCAACTATGCAAAAATAGGTTATATTTATATATATACATAACCCACAACCTCTTTTGTCAATAGTTGGTGATTGATCTACACGAAACACATAACCTGGAAATGAAATAGCAGAAATGGGTATGTCAGTGGTTAACCATGTTTCACCAGTTGATATGATATCCGCACCCTTGAGAAAGTGATTAGTTCAATAACTTTGCTGAACAAGCTACATATATTTAAGTGCACAACTTTTAAACACTTATGTTTTAGTATATGGTGTACATCATCTATTGTGAAGTTAAGAAAATTATTGCAGGAACCATGGAAGGGTGAAATGATGAGAATGAAGATGAGAATGTAAAGGGTTGATTAAGCATGAATAGGAAAATCAGTCAATAATATGTATAATCATCAGGTAAGCTCCATGACTAATATAACCTTATAATATAATGGATAGGTGAACTAACAGATTCAAGATGTACAAACAATCAGTATGTTAAGGAGCAGAGTTTGATTAGACATTTGTCAAAGAATCAATAGATTCTCTAATCTGAGAAGCTATGTATTTAGTGGTATCAGGGGATTTGTCAAAGTGGCAGCCGTCAGAGTCCAGATGCTTGTAGCGGTGTGACCATCTCTTGTTTCCAGTAGAGTGATGGATCAGAGAGGCTGTCTGCGGGGTAGCAAACCCATTTGCATCATTCAGGTTCGTAATTTCGGCATTAACTGCAGTAATGCTAAAGTTCATGAGTCTTTGATCTGGGAGGGGTACAGGTGTTCCATTGTACTTGGACAGGTCAATACCACAGATGGGGAGAAAGATGACTTTGGCATTTGGGTATATTTTATGTATTGCTTTTAAGCCAGTATCCATAATGTTCCTTAAAGTGTAAGCTATGTATGTATGGCTTTCAGGAGGCATGGAAAGAAGACCTGTTAGGGGCTCCTTTGTGGTTATGTTCCAAATGCCACCATAAATGTATAACAGATCAAAGGATCTATCAAAGATAGCGACACCTCTGGCCCGCTTAAGAATTCCTTCCAACAGTGCCCCTGGAAAGGCATGGATAATCACTTCAGCTGCTGTTAAATTTGGTAACACTTCATTGAGTGCCTGCCCTCGGGAATCTGAGACAATATATACACGAACCATTATTCAAGGGTAATTAACAAAGTGGTAGTAAAATACCTTGTACAGGGCAAAGTGGCTGAAATGGCTGAAGAAATGCAGCCTAGGTGAGCGTCTGTGCGTCTGGTACAGGGGTAGTGGGAAGAACAGCAGTGCAGGCGGTTGAGAGCAGTCTAGGTGGGCCTCTGTAGGGCAAGGCCTGGGGCAGCAGAAGAAGCAATCAGGGCTGATTCAATAGCCCTACCCTCGGAATCTGAAATCATATATAATCAGACCATGGTGCAAGACTTAATTGTAAGCAGGTAATTCTCCCTATTGCAATGCAATGGTGGAGGGTCTGCACTTAACTATAGGCACCAGTCAGTAACATACATTCTCAGATTAATTGCCACATGTAGAAACAACAGGTTTAATTATGAGCAGATAATTCTACAATCATGATGCATTGGTGGAGGGTCTGCATTAACCCTAACCCTAACCCTAGGAAAGGAGATTTAAAGGGGTTAATGAAAAAGGCAAGCACAAAGCTGTAGAAGGGCCCTGGGTGTATAACACAGTTCATGTGGACTGCTGGTAGTCCAGGCCAGACAGTAGGGAGGGCAGCAATAATGGTGTCAACAGTGTACTCACCAGGCAAGTGTTGTTATAGGCTGGATGATATGTTGTGCAGGGTGAAGTGGCTGAAGAAATGAGGCTTTGCTGAGCATCCGTGTGTCTGGGACAGGTGTGGTGGGAAGAACAACAATGCAGACGGTTGAGAGCAGTCTATGTAGGCCTCTGTAGGGCAAGGACTGGGACAGCAGGAGGAGCAGTCAGAGCTGATTCAAAAGCCTTACCCCAGGAATCTGAAACAATATACATTCTGACCATGGTGCAAAACTTAACTATGTGCAGGTAATTCTCCCCATCGCGATGCAATGGTGGAGGGTCTGCACTTAACTATAGGCACCAGTCAGTTACATAAGTTCTCAGATTATCCCACACATGTAGAAACAACGTGCAAAGACTTAACTATGAGCAGATAATTCTCCCCATCGCGATGCAATGGTGGAGGGTCTGCACTTAACTATAGGCACCAGTCAGTTACATAAGTTCTCAGATTATCCCCCACATGTAGAAACAACGTGCAAAGACTTAACTATGAGCAGATAATTCTCCCCATCACGATGCAATGGTGGAGGGTCTGCACTTAACTATAGGCACCAGTCAGTAACATAATTTCTCAGATTAGCTGCCACATGTAGAAATAATGTGAAAAGACTTAATTATGAGCAGATAATTCTCCCCATCGCGATGCAATGGTGGAGGGTTTGTGCTAACTCTAACCTTATCCCTAGGAAAGGAGATTTAAAGAGGTTAATGAAAAAGGCAAGCACAAAGCTGTAGAAGGGCCCTGGGTGTATAACACAGTTCAGGTGGACCGCTGGTAGTCCAGGCCAGACAGTAGGGAGGGCAGCAGTAATTGTGTCAACAGTGTACTCACCAGGGAAATGTTGTTATAGGCTGGATGATGTGTTGTACAGGGTGAAGTGGCTGAAGGCCTAGGCTTATGTTGTTGACCAGGGATGTATAGGGGTGTGTAGATGTCTGGGCGTCTGAGAGTCTTGGCATATGGGTGTCTGGGTCTGGTGGTGAGACTGGAGGAGGCATAGACAGTTGACAGTTGATGTGTGGTAGTCTGATTGGGTGCTGTGTCAAGGCCTTTAAGCGGAAGAGGCTGTCAGTGGTGTCAGTGTGTATCTTGGCATCTAGACGTCTGATGAGTCAGGCGGTTGATAGGAAGCAGTGCAGGCAGTTGACAGTTGTCTCAGTTTGTGTGGTAATCTAGACTGGCCACTGGGCAGGGTGGGGGTAGATGACAGTGGTCTCAGTGGGTGTCTGGGCATCTAGACATCTAGGCATCTGGATGTCTGGGCTTCTTGGCTCCTGGGGTGTCTGGGCATCTTGGCCTCTAGGTGTCTGGGCATCTGGGCATTTGGGCATCTGGTTGTCTTGGCGTCTTGATGTGTAGTAGTCTCACTAGGTCTCCTAGCACCATGGCTGGGCAGAGATAGAGGCTGATAATGGTCTCAGTGGGTGTTTTAGTGTCTTGGCGTCTCAGCGTCTCAGCGAAGGCAGTTGGCAGTTCTCAATGTGAGGTAGTCGTGTTGGGTGTCTAGATGTCTGGGATGGGTATGTCTAGAAGTCTGGGCGTCTAGGTGTTTGGGCATCTCAATGTCTGGGAATCTTGGTGTCTCAGCGTCTCAGCATCTCAGCAGCTCAGTATCTCAGGGTCTCCGGGTCTTAGCCCAGGAAATTGACAGTTGTCTCAATGTGTGGTATTCTTGCTGGGTGTATAGATGTCTGGGGGGTGGTGAGAAAGGAAGCTGCACAGGCAGTTGACAGTTGTCTCTTTGTGTGGTAGTCCCACTATGCGTCCTGGCTTCAAGGCCCTGCAGTGAGAGAGGAAGCTGCACAGGCAGTTGACAGTTGTCTCTTTGTGTGGTAGTCCCACTGGGCGTCCTGGCTTCAAGGCCCTGCAGTTAGAGAGGAAGCTGCACAGGCAGTTGACAGTTGTCTCACTGGGTGTCTTGGCATCAAGCTGGTTAGAGGTAGATGAGGTAGAGGTAGAGGTAGAGGTAGGCGTCTTGCTGTCTCAGCCTCTCGGCTTCTCAGCTTCTCAACCTCTCAGCCTCTTGGCTCCTCAGCCTCTCGGCGTCTTCGTCACTGGTCTGAAATGCCAACACGGTAAAGTCAAAATATCTTTTTGCAAAACCACCTTCCCCTTTTCCTGCCAACCTCCCCCTGTCCCCTTTGGCATCATCTGTCACATATTGATTCCTGCTGTCCCCTACCTAATCCCTCATTCTGGTATCCTTCTCCACACATATTCCTTCACTAATCAGCCTCACCTGTCACTCAACACCAGAACCCTAGACTACCTAACCTTACCTGTCATTACACATCCTCACCTTTCAATCCACACTAATTATTTGACCACACTACTTCACCCTTCACTACAAATGCTTAATCTTCAGTATCAAACCTCAGCTGTCACTGCATACTCTAGTAAATGACCAGATGACACCTGTCAGTGTAAACCTTCTTCTTTCAATGTCCAACATTGCCTGTTACTCCACACCCTTGTTCTTTACTAGTCAAGCTCACCGTACACTCCACACCCTTACCCTTTCACTACCTGGTCTAAACTGTCACTGTACACCCTCATCCTTCACTACACATTTGGTGATCACCATGTGTTGATCAGGAGCAATTGGCTACAGAATAAATCAAAATTTATCAAATCTAAATGGTAATCATTATTAAATATCATTCAGTAGCACAATCTTCATTAAAGTAATATGAAAATGTATGATAAATGCTTCAGAAATGTTAATAATATTGATTTTTGATTACCAACATGGCGGCCAGTCCATGATGGGCAGTTGTGGTGTCATGTGCACAATGTCTATTCTCAATTGATATGAGTATGTCCTCTTGACTCAATTGCTTCAATAAATTTAAATACAGTTGTAAAGTCATGCAAGGCTCATATGTTATGTCTCTGAGACAAGCATTGAATCTATAGACCCATAGGCCAAGAAAATTAAGGAATGTTTTTCTTCTTTTCCAAATTTACCACAATTTTACAGATAACTGAGATACAGCACTTAATCATATACCATAGGATTAAAACAAAAAAGAACAATCAATCTAGACTGGTTTCACGAAATGAATCATAGAATGAAAACATTCTATTTAGAACAAAAATATGAAAAACGAAAATAAAAATAGTTCACAATTAAATGGTACAACTTGATTTGAGGCTCTATAAGGATTGTAATATTTATGGTATGTGAAAATATATATATTATGCACATCTGTCCTTACTTTAAGATTAGATTGGTGTAAAGTGTTAGCTGCTGCTATGTTTTGTTAAAATCTTAAAACCTTTGGAAATGCAAAATGGTGAAAAAAGATGCTAAAATGTATGATTTTCAGATATTCATTATGGAAATTTACTATAGGATTTGGTTCTTAAATGTGCTAATTCATGATATGAAAGATGTATTGAGAATCTAACTATGTAGAATGGGTCAATAATTCCATTATGTCTCCTATATCCTCAAGCATTTAATAAGTGAATTTCACGTTCATATGATGAGTTTTACATGTACAGTAGAAACTAGCTAATGCGACCACCCAAGGGTCTGAGGTAAAAGTGGTCTTTAAGTGAGTTGGTCGCCTAATTGAAGTATGGCCCTAGACCCTTAAACTCAACATGGTGACATGATCATTTCTTAAAATCGACATGCAACATGGTGCTTAGTAACAAGGAGAAAAACATAAATAACATGACAGGCCATTTCTTAAATTTGATATGGGACATGAGGAGTTTTAAGAGGCGACATGGGACGTGAGAATTAATGTGACAAGAGACATAACAATGTCTTAGATTCAGCATGCGACATGGTTCGCCCCCATCAAAAGCCCATGAGGTGGTGTGTATGGAAGGGTGGGGAGGTCGGGGGTGACTGGTAGGACTTCGCACAAAGGGCTGAGGCTGGCAGGGGTGTGGGGAGGTCAGGGGTGACTGGGAGGACTTCTTACAAAGGGCTGAGGCTGGCAGGGGTGTGGGGAGGTCAGGGGTGACTGGGAGGACTTCTTACAAAGGGCTGAGGCTGGCAGGGGTGTAGGGAGGTCGGGGGTGACTGAGAGGACTTCTTACAAAGGGCTGAGGCTGGTAGGGGTGTGGGGAGGTCGGGGGTGACTGGGAGGACTTCCCACAAAGGGCTGAGGCTGGTAGGGGTGTGGGGAGGTCGGGGGTGACTGGGAGGACTTCCCACAAAGGGCTGAGGCTGGTAGAGGTATGGGGAACGTTTTAGGTGACTGATATGACTTCACTGATAGGCCTAAGTGAGTCTCAAAGAATGATGTGTCCGAAATACAGAAGGGAAAATGCTATTTGGGACTGGGTTTTAGGTGGTCTCTTTGTGAGGCCCTCACTAAGAAACCGGTCCCACTATTGAAGCTAAAACAAACAGGAAATAGAGGAAAATATTCATTCTGACCAAAAAGTGGTCCTTAAGTGAGGTGGTCTCTTTATTGAGGTGGTCGTTAAGTGGGTCTCTACTGTATTACAAATGGCTGTAGAAGAAAGGAAAAGTCACCCTTTCTTAGTGCATGGGTCTATAAGAATTTTACATTTCAAATGAACATACAACAACTACCCACAATATTAATTTCATGAATGATGTATTTCAATACTTAGAATTCAATAAAATCTTTGATTTTCTTGTTCTGATAGCTTAGACCTTTCAAGATTTTACTTTAGCAATTGTGACGTTTGGCTAAAGTGCAATAATTGCATCTACATTTTCAGGGTTACTCTTTTACTGTTTAAACATGTTCTTAAGTATCTTTCATGTATGTTTAGTTACATAAAGCAATCTGTTCTTAGATAGAATTGCTTTTGAATTTTCATAATTTGTATTCCAAGCTGATCTTTCAGGGGCAAAACCTGATCTTCCAAGATGGACAATCATGATACAATTTTGGCCATACCGCTGGGAAAATGATGTGTATGTCTAATTTTCAGACAAATGCAGAAGGATACTACAGAAGACATCAACTACAACTCTAAATCCTCAGCCTTCAATATTTTCATACTAATCTGGACATTAATGTGCATTAAGTTGTCTAGTTTTCAGTCACGCTTGTTCACTGTGTGGTTTATAAAACCTATAAACTTGAAATTAGCCTGGGGTTGGCTTAGGAATTCTTTTGGCAATAATATTGTCAAACTGATATTCATCCTCTAAATTCTGAGTTTGTGACGTCATGTGCAAAATGTCTATACACTAGGCAGAGTGCAGTGTTGAATAGTGGAGACCCCCCCCACTACATGGTTGCCGTTCATGGAGAGAGGACCTTTTGTCATTCACACAAATGCTGAGTTTGCCCATCCAATTTGTCCAATAAAACAGTACAATGAATACAGTACCGTTACTCTATAGATAAACCTACAGTTGTCATCTGTAGTTCTCCCAAACCTGGCCCCATTCATATAATACAGGGCAGATACAGGATTTCAGAAAGGCGGAGGGTCGGCATATAGGGTAAGTGAAGTATCGCACATTTCCATGAATACACACAAGTGATGTTTTTTCTTTCTCTGCTAAGTTCAAGTCCCCACAAAAAAAGGGGAGGGTGTCAGCACCCCCTGGACTTTCCCTTGACATGCCGCTGTTATACACATACAGGCCCGTACTAGGGGGGGTGGCGGGGTTCCACCTTTCCTTGCAAAATTTAAAGTAAAAGACCGTAAAAATAGAAGGAAAATATTGAAAAGTTCCACATTTTACTGCTCGCCACCCCCCTTTTCAAGTGCAAATTATTGAAAATATAGGCAGAAGTTCCAATTGTGGAACCTCGCCACCCCCCCACAGGAGACCCTGGGTATGGGCCTGACATAGCAGTATTAATTCCTCATAATTTAACAAGTTTTAATCCACTAAACATCAAGATGATCGATATACCATGGACTTCATCAGCTATAACCAGCTGAGACCGGTTTTGTAAGAGGTCTTTATCTTCCTTGACACAGTCCTCGATAGATATTGTTTACATATTGTGACCCGTTATCTTGCCTTGCCTGTACATTCTCTAAACAATGAAATACATACATGTACAGATAATTCCTGGGTAAACAAAGCCCCTCGGTCACCCTACGATTGTAGGGGAATATATGATTTAGCTGTTTATTGTGAAATGACACCATTGGATCTTTTAAAATCATTTGGGATATGTGAAAAAGGCTTCTCTGAATGTTTAGTGACTGGCCAGGCAGGCCTAGGGGGCCATGAGGAGGACATTTTGTACTGTGCGTGTATGTAACAGTAGGTCTTGGTTATTAACCAATGGTACTGGGAATCTAGATAAAGAATGCAATCTTTGCAGTACATGATTTGTCATAAAAACTTTGTTTTCAGTAATTCGTTCTAAAGGATCAAATTATGATGATGTTGAACTACAACATGTACAGATAACTCCTGGGTAAACAAAGCCCCTTGGTCACCCCTACAATTGTAGGCAAATATATGATTTAGCTGTTTATTGTGAAAAGACAGTCTCAGATTGCCTCTGGATATTCCCATTCCAGAGACGAACAGTACCCTGCCACAAAATTGGGAGTAGAATTTTCGTTGCAACAGGTATGGGCAGGGGAACAACCTTTGCCTAACCACTCTCCCTCTACGACGTTCGCAGTTCACACAGACTATGTTTCTGGCACAGAGGGTGATTCGCTGCAGAGTGATGCATAACAGGCGCCATATTTGAATTTGAGATCGATTCAAAAGCTTAACATTCTCAATCCAGGTTTGAGAAGTTTATATTATTTCCAAATTGGGTGCCCCGCCATTTATTTTGGCTTCTTAATTATTAGACTTTCAAAATTCAGCTAGTTATTCTGTATAAATAGTGTCCCGCCATCTACTACCCCTCCGAATCGGAGCTGCAGGCATGCCCTCCGTAGCGGACATGGAGAGCGGTGGGAGGGGATGAGTCGCAGGCTACCTCCACCCCTGTCCTCTCTTCCACTGTGGCACGTGGGCCACACTCCACGGAAAAGGAGGTTAGGCTTTACAGACCCTGCGTGAGTTCACCACGACTGGGGGATGAGTAGTTTGGCACATTATGTAATAGGTTGGGGGATAGGGGGGATTTGTTTGACTAGGGTTCTTATTAAGATATGTCAAACTTCATGACATTTTTTCTTATAACTGGAAAAATATGAGAAAAATGTGAAATGGACAGAGGGTTACCTCCCCTACTGCCATACTAAATTTGAATACATTTCCTTCATTTCCCAGATTTTGACAAGTGTATTGGGTTCTCCTGCCAATATGGTCACAATTTTTCTTCATACCGCCCATGGAAGTAACCATGTTGCACCAATATTTTTTTTACCATGTGTTATACCCTGCCCGAGCACATGAATTTGAAAAAAGTTATATAAAAAGGTTGTTCTTAGGCCTAGGGCCTCTAAGAATTGTGATGTTCTCTGCAGGAGGATGCGTGCGGTTCCTGACGGAGATATGACGATTTCATACGGTCTGGGTCCGAATTTGTGCTTGGGCGACTAATGCACGAGTTGGATGGGGTTTTCGCGAACACTCGTCCGGACCCGTGGTTGGGTGATCGGGGGACGGGTGCACGTGGTCGAGAGTGTCTCTGGAAATGTGCCCCGCTCCCGGGGGTTGGTGGTGGATATGGTGTGATCGACAAGGAGGGGTTTCTGGCTTCCGGAAAGGGTGGCTAACAAGACTCTCGGGGTGGGGTCAACAGCTCAGGTTGAGCCAGTATTGGGGTGACGTTCTTGTGCAACTCGCCTAACAGGTATCTCATCGGCGACATGGACCATGCCCAAACAATTAAAAAGGTGGTAGGATGTAGGCAAAGGTCTCGCCATATGATCGTTGTACCTATTGATTTCCCGAGTTTGTACGTTGGGCGAAGTCGTTCCCATTCTTGTGCAGATGAGTTCGTTCATGCATCCCTTTTTGCCCTGATTTCTTCTAAGTCCTAACTCCCTAATTTGTCGGAACTTGGGTCTAATTCTCGCTCTCTAGCTGCTATTCTTGTCTAGAAGGCTCTTCTAGGCTGTCTCATGCCCATTCCCAGGAAGTAAAGAGGTGTGAACACAGTGAGTTCCAAAGCGGGACTGTTTATTCTCATGAAATCACTTCTTATTTATAGCCATAACCTGGCTCCTGATTGGTTACATAACATCACGTGGTCACTTTGACCCTTACTGAGGTCACTTCTGGTCGAGAATACATGATACATCATGACTTTGTGTTAACTGACAGTTTCGTGTAACTCATACCTCACGAGTTCGTACCACACAAGTTCGTACCACACTATCTCGTGTACTTCGCGATCGCGTCCCAAAACACAGCTTTACTTGTAACTCTAACAACGACATTATCCAACTTTTAACCTTTATAGCTATTACACAAACTCGTGTCGTGCCATTGAATTGATTACTATAATTCATCACAGAATTAAGGATTACTTGAGAGAGTTTAAAATTATTGAGAAAGGGACTCAGACTCAGTAGCCGTCTTACATCTCTGTCTTTATTACCCTCCTTGACTGAAGATTTCCAATCTCTAGTTCTCCCTGCACTCACCAGGGGCTTCCCGCCACAAAACTGTCAAGCTTATCAATAAAGGTTATATAATTATATCATAATGTTTATGATGCTTATGCCGTCATGGTCTTGAAGTCATACATATTTGATCAAAGGTCCTTAGAAAAAAAGGCTAAACGAAATCGTTGATAAGAATCTACACAAAGTCAGTTGAGATAATGGGTTTAGGGGCCCAGGTGACCCCCAGAAGGTCTAGGATTTTAGAAGAATTTTAGGGCATAATTAAACAAGTTCAGTATCATTTTGACATAGAAAGGTTTACCCAATCCCTAAATAATACACACTTTTTATACACTTGATTAATTTTCTTCCAACTTATACAAGTGCGTGCATAATAGGGAAAAGATGTGCAGTTAATTTTCTTATTCTGCCCTTGAAGATGAAACATAGATTATCTTACTATATAATTTGAAGATTGTATTGTACAACTCAGTGACAGCTAGTACAGCTGAAGGGATCTGGAGGCCGCCCAGAAGTTCCAAGGTTTTAGGGCACTTCTGATGGCTATTTTACATGGAATTTTACCTGAATTATCTATCCTAGCTAATTGTGTGAATTAAAAAAAAAACATTAGCTTGATAAAACTGTACTGAGGTCAAGATACCTCGCACATGGTATTGGTTGGTTAGCTACACAAATCCCTGGGATTGTACTTTAGGACTGTAGCAAGATTACCAATGATATTAAAGTGATGGGGTTTGATGAAATCATAGTAGGTGATTATTTCTGTATAATCCTTAATAATTCTTTCTTTTCTATTCCCCTAAATTTTTAATTTAAAAAACCAATAACATTCATTTCATTTCAAGTTCAAACCCTACTCGTGTATAATCAGAGTTTTCTCAATTCTGAGGCACTTCATTTTTGTCACTGAGGGCGCATGTGTGCCAAATTCAAGTAACATTGTAATTGCACATTTGATTTTTATTCAAAGTTTCTAATTTTAAAATTGTCTATCTCGAGTCAAATTTCATTAATATATGGTGTGAAATTTTAAGGTTTTATTATTTTTCCCACCAGGGGGCACAGCTGTGAACAGTTCATTATCCCTTTAACAAAAGGGAATGATCACTAGACTGCATTAAACCACAATAATAGCTACAGGCAGTGTCAACGGCAGGTAAGACTACCTTCGACCTAGTGTCTGAGTAAGGGCCTCGTCTGCCAGTGGCAGTACTGCAAAGGGAACATTGACACAATCAATAAAGGACTAGTATAAGAGAACCAGCAGTAATCTGAAAGGGGCAGAGAAAGAACTAGAATACTTTCGATTAAGTGAGCCTTTTGGGTTCAGGAGCTGGGTTGGATGACACATAGCTGAATTCAGTTGCGACATCTGGTGATCATACGTTGGACTTACTAATCTTTGACAGAAGCAGGCTCTTATAGACGGCTAGTGATAGGGAAGTCTATTGGCCTAAGAGTAGTGAACTCATCGCATATTGTAGAGTACGTGATGTTATTCATTGGGATTGAACGGTGTACTTCATACTGTGGATATCTTCTACCTCTTTATTCCTCAATAAACTGAAATCTCTGCAAAGCGAGTGTCTTGCATTTTGATTTGAACAACCTGAACGGAGACTTACCTTTACCATTGACGAGTAGTAAAACAACAAACTACTAGAACATCAAAAGACATGTACAACATGGGCTCACCCTTAAAGAATCCCCTTAACCATTCTAAGTAATATAAACTCACTCATGTTCAAAAGTATGAAAAGAATTCTAGACCAAAAATTTGGAATTATGCATAAAGTTGGAGTTATGACAGAACAGTATAAGATCAGTTTTCAAACTGACTTAGCCCTTGAGTTGATATTCTTATCGAATTTGGTGTGAAAAGTACGAGGAGAAATATTATAGATATCCAGTCAGACCTAGATTTAGAAAAAGAATCCTATTGAATATCTCTCTGTCTATTCGACCCAGTCTATTTGATGTTGTATACTTCAAAGGTTTCAATAGGACTCTTTGATAGACACCCTTTAAGATACTAATAATGATAACATTGATTAAGTCACACTTTAAAGAGATGATATCATTTTCAAAATAATATTGAGACAACCAGGCAACAGGAATTTTGATATGTTTTCAAACCATGTATCATATTTCAATATTACTAAAACAATTCCTTCGATAGTATGTGTTCAATTTCCTTTACATAATTAACATTTCTTATTTATTCGGTAAACCTTATTTCACACAATTTGATATCCATGTCACACTTTTGTTTTGGTTTAATGGGGGAGATGTGGGCCATGGGCCGCAGGCTGGCATGGACACAAGGACAGGGCAGGTTGGGGCTACAAGGGGGAAACAACACATTGGAGGATACAGGGTGGGCCAGGATGGGCCTTGCCCCCACCCCCTCCTCAAAAAACAGAGAAGAAAGGGAGGAGAAAACAGAAACAAAGAGGGAGACCTCCCGGCTCTCCTCTGCCAGCCCCTTGTCTTCTCTGCCAGCCCTGTGCCTCCTCTGCTGGCCCTACGGTCTCCCTGCCTGCCCTAGGCTTCTCAAGCCTGTAGCCAGGGGGGGGGGTGACATGGGGAATGGGCACATGGGTCACCCCCCCCCCTCCCCAAGCTGGGCTATGTCCACATTTTCCTATATCGTCTGGCCCTCTGGTGTCCCTACATCTCCTTTTACACCCCTGCCAAATTGTTTCATTTTGCCATATGGGGAAAGTGACTCATGTAAAAGATCCACACCATTGATAAAAAGGTCCACTTTTTGAAAATGGTCACCCCCCCCCCCCCCAAGACAGTTCTGTATACGGGCCTGCTTCTCCTTACATAATGTCAAAAAGCAACATGACAGAATATTGCAGGTTCCTAGAGAAGATGTTATAAATGTATTTGTACTTCTTGTTCTGCATTGTGTGTGTCAGGGAAAGAGTGTGATGACCGCTGACACAGGTTCCTGCGACAGATGCAGCCAACTCACTCCCTCTCCCTCTAGGCTAGTACTGGGGTTTAATAACATGTATTTGGCCCACAACATGCTCTCTACATTATGCATAATATCAAATAATGTCACATATGTATATATAGCAGATGTATACCGCATTAGGGAGAGACCCAGTGGGCACCGCCATATTAAACAATGGAGATTTCTGATTGGCTGAAAAGTCGCGCTTGACCCCCCCCCTCACACACACACACACAGCTAGTGGCGGGAAAGGTGAGACCCATGCACAACAAAGACTCCCGAATGCGGCATAGAGCATTGTGATAATTATGAATGATATAAGCAGATGTCACAGGATCATGAGACAACATCAGGACTTTACCGTGATACAAACAAAAGCAATACATCCTAAGGCCTCCCGTATCCAGTGAATCTGTGACACAGTGTACAGTAAACTCCAACAAAATAAAACGGTACCGTAACACCCCACTGTGTAACAATAATTTTATGATGTAAGCTTCTGACTTGAAATAATCTACTTAAACCCTTATTTGAGACATTACAGAATATCTATTGCAGTGTTTTATTGCCACATAATTGAGGGTAATAAATTGACAAAAAAGGCTTATGCATGAAAACCCCCAATTATATAAGATGGCTGGCCGTCACTCCAACAATTATACGAACAACGTTGCTCATTAGTTAGGCATTATTTGAGCGATGTTGTTCATTTAGTTATTTGAATGATGTTGCACACCCATGCTTCGTTACATTTGAGAGACGTTATGTATATAAGCTATCAAGAGTCACATATGAGACAAAGTCAGCTGAAAAAATGTTATTTCTCCATAGTATTTCCTTATTTTCCAGAAAGAACAGTCAAAAGACTATTCAACGTTCAGAAACTATATCAGTTAAAAGTTGGGTAAACCCTGTTTAGCAGGTTCGGCACAAGCCTCATAATGGTACCTTTATCATAAGTGAGATCAGTCTTATTATAATTAAACATGGGGAGAAACTAATGGTTATTGTTTTTTAACTTGTATAGATGTATATTTATTTAAGAAACTGTTTGAAAATTAATTCATTACTGATGGAAGAATTATTTGTTTGTTTTCTATACTTTTTGCTGTGTTTTTGTTGACAGAATTGGTCCAAATAAACTGCTGTAAATCGGCTATCTTTGGTAGGGGTAATTGGTTTGTGGCAGTAATGAGATCTAAAAAATAAAGCATTTCTAAGCTCTAAACTTTCTCTGGATTAGCTCTAAACCACCCCCACCCCCACCCCCTTTCGGACTAAGTACCTTTAGAATGGGTTAATCTGCCTGTTTCTAGGGAATTTTCCCAACTGCTTCTTCACCGCCTCACCACCTGCAGTAGCGGATTTAGGGTGGGGGGGGGGGGGACGTGGCAGCCCCCCCCCCCTATTTTTAGACAAATATAGATTTTTTAAATGTAAAACGAGGACCCCTGAAGGTGGCACCGGGACCCTTTGTTATATGTGCCCCCCCCCCCCCGCCTTTTTTTTTAACTCATGGATCCGCCCCTGAGTTGCAAAACATTCACTCAGGCCTTATTGGCTTGGAACAGGGCACGGAGGGGTGGAGAGAGAGAAGGGCGCGAGGGGATGGAAAACAATCAAAATTACAGACCAACTGTTTTTACCAATATAATATATTTTGATAATTACAACATTTCTAGGCCCAAAATTTACCCGGAATAACCCCAGATACCCATGAAAGAGGTTTCATGCTCCGTTTGCTGACCCACGCGCCCTCAATCCTAAGATCAAAATACTTTCCTGCCTTCCCAGCTCTACTTACTGGCATCCTTCTGTTCTATACAAATATCGGGATTCAACCCAGCCAAGTTGTGAGGTTACAGAAACGTTCTGCAAAAATACTTTGTAGTCAGTCTGTTACTTACAGAGACGGCACCTAACAATAGATTATTAATGGTAAGGTTGAAACCTAACCAAATCAAAATGTTTTTATAAAGTTTTTTTTCAGGGAGATTAAAACCAACCCAAACAGAACGTTATCTGGTTATAAGAATGTTTTGTTTGGGTTGAAGAACAAAACGTTGTAATATAATGATGCAGTGCAACGTCACAGCAGTGGGCTGTAGCAATATGTTATTGAAAGCCATCAAAATAACGATACAGTTACAGAACCAAAGAGAATGTTGCTGAAATGTTATAACATTGTCACATGCTTTGCTGGGAATGCTAACTGGTCCCTGTTCCAAGTCAATGGGCAACAGGGCTGGTGTCATCTTTATATATACGTACCTTTGTAAATGGTGTTGACAAAATCAGGTTTAATTTTCTGGCTAAGGCTGAATCTCAGCCGTCTCCATAGCAGTGTTCTGACCTTTTGTCAGAGGTTTCCCCAAGTTCGTTTGGAGCGTGCCTGATGTACACTGCTATCCAATGATGCACCACGCTGATATCTTTTAGCATTGGTTTCCCGATCCGGTTGGTGGGCTGGTACATTCAAATCAAATGGGGGCATCTCCAGACGGAGGAGTGTGAGTCATATCCTCTGTTTGTGTAGGATAAGAAAAAAACACGGACCATGAGCCCTGACCTGTGTATCGTAGATAGGAAAAGCGGGATGCCTTAACTATGAGACAATGATAACAGTTTTAGACTTGAATAATGCCTGCTATTAGTGTTTAGCCCTTTCTAAATAGACCTTAAGCATTGAGATCCCAGAGAAAATCAAGTACCATATATATATATATATATATATATATGTGGACTTACGCGACATATGTCCCTGCATAGTATGAGGTTAATTTAACCTCAGTAACTGTACTTGACCCCCGCGCGCCCCATCCCCCCTCCTCCTACTAAATTCGCCCCTGTTCTACCCCCCCTCTTTTTCTAAGGAAAACAACGTCTGTTACAGACCTGCGACACAGAAATATTGAAATGTTCATAAATAATTCATTTCATCCTATGGGGGTTGGTTGGTTGTTTTGATATTATTATTAACTAGAAGAAGGTACATTCAAGGAGGAGGAAGGGAGGAGGGATTTGTACAAACCCCCCAAACTGCCCCTGGCTTCGGGCCTGTCAAGTAGATATAGCGCGAGGCAGTGGATAAACACTAAACGCAATATATATAGTCAAGGCGTCAAGTATACCCAATGACGATTGCGAAAGCGATATAATATACCATGGGACCAGCTGAATATAAGGCCTATGGGGCTGGGGAGAGACACTAAGCAATTAATCATAGTTTTGAAAAGAAAATTACTTGTATGCCTGCTACGACAATTTTAATTTATATTGTGTGCCATTAACCATTAAAAGATGACACGTTGCATCGGCGGAGCCAGGGCCACTGCTCTAAGGGGGGGGGGGCAAACCCTGACCTTCCATATTAAAATGAAAAATAAAAACCACCATTTTTACACAGCTCTTCCCATTTTTAAGATCCTAAAATTGTCTAACTTGGGTTTAAGGGGGTGCCCCTTTTGCCCCCCCCCCCCCCCCTTGGATCCGTCACTGCGTTGGGCATAACTTTTAACCGATATATTATGGGTAGAAATTAACCTTTTTAGAATGGGAGCCTACGGGTAGAAATTTTTTTGTTTTGTTTTAATTTATATCATTCAAAAATGGAAACTTCACAATCTTTGAAAAGCTGATGCCAAAGTATGACCCATTACATTTAGATGTACACCTTACTCATTTACTATGTCCTTTTCTTTTTTGAAGCTTTTCCACTTCTGAACACCATGTAAAGCCCGGATGTAAATAACTTGCATGAAGGCTGGTTGCGTCGTAATTCATTTATACCAATTGCAACAATCGGCATTTGGTGGGTCCGAGGAAATATTTTGAGGTCAAACATATTGTATCAGAAACTGCAACCCCAGAGTGTAGCGTTTCTGTTATCTATAACTAACAGGGGCAGATGCAGGGGCGTCCAGGAAGTGCAAAGAACAAGATAAATTAATATGTGTGCAAGTGTGTTGTAGATAAGGCACGAGTTAGCTATGGGCAGGCTATGCAAATAAGCCACGATGCGGTTGCATATTTATATTACTGGCCTGGCAAGTGCTCTATCTGACAATACATATATACCTACAGATACATACACACACATACATATATACATAAATACATACATATATATGCATACATACATATACATAGACACATGTATACATACATACATACGTATATACATACATACACACACACACGTATACATACATACATGCATACATAGATACATTCACATAAATTTAGACACACACATACATACATACACATACATACATACATAGATACATACATACATACACACACATGCACACACATACATACATACATACATACATACACACATACATACATACACACACATACGTACATACATACATACCCCCAACCCCAATGGTCTCTTATTATAAGAAGACCCATGGGGGTCGTCTGAAGGTGTCTGTACTGGTACGGCCCAGAGAGGATCATTACATACTGTGGGAAAAGCCCAAAGTACGATCCTTCCCTGATACCTGAACTCCTGTCCTGATACTATAAAAACCAATAATAATATACCTCAGATGTATGTACCCCCTGAAACACATAACCCCTCCATTAACACATATATCTCGTCCTCTCCCGGTTTTCTCCTCCTTTTATCCTTTAATCAAGGGGACTTTTGGTTCTACATATAATATAGTGAGGGATGGTGTAAGAGGTCAACATTTTTGAAAATGTGCTCACATCGGATCTTACATACGTAATGGAAGGCCCCAAGGGCCAGGGGCTTCAGGTGTTGGCCTTCGTACCCTAAACAGGCACCTGCCTTTCTATCTTTCTACCTGCCTTTATACTCATCCACAGAAAACTTGTACGTTTCCCGGCAAGCATGCGTGTGATGTTATCATTACGTTGCAGTAACATTCTGTTTAGTTCCACTTTGGTTTTTGTTTCACTCTTTTAATGGCACCAAGTAACTCCTCCGGAACTAACTATCATGATGCACTGTGATGGTATTGTAACACTGTGGTTTCATTCTTTCACTAAAGGGCCATACCCACCAGGCGATTTTACCAGTGACAGGCGACGGGCAACTGAAAGAACCGTCGTCAGCGTCACCAGGCACCTGGAGTATCTGGCAAGTTTGATATTTTACCGGCGATTTTGCCAGCGATTTTGCTGACAATCCCGTGGCCCTTCACATGTCACCTAGAAATCTCACCATACACACAAGGAGTCACCCGTTGATTCCATTAATATCCCAGTCGCCCGGCGACGTGAGCAGGGATCCTATCGGACGTTTGCCATCGCCCGTCAATGGTTAAGTCACTTATTGGGTATGGGGCTTAAAAGTTAACATCATTATAATATTCTATAATGATGAGGTTGCGACTTCACTAAAATGTAATGTTAATACAACTTTTGATGAGTCATAACCTCATGTAAAATAATATAACTGTTACATGAACATTTTGGAAGTAACAGACTGACCAAAGAAAGTTAGGTCGCAGAATGTGGTCATCATGTCATAGTTTGCCTGTGTAAGCTTGTACATTAGAGATGGGCCGAGAATAACCAGTATCATCTCATGCTAACTCTGTGTTATTTGCCTGTAGATAATGTTGTTTGCCGAGGAAGCACTAATTAGTTTACCATACGTTTATCATGCTAATCTATCCTGCTGGTAATCACTTTAGGACCACCGTCATACAATTAATCTCCATCATCTGCCATGTGAAGCAAACATGAGAGTGATAGAAGCTGTGAAAGATAGGTACCATGTCCATAATTATGTGTTGTAGGATATAAAGTAAATAATTTCTGAATAAACAGGCATAAGGAAGTACATGTCACATGAATGATAAGGTAGATATGCGGGATTAATTTATCTTATATTGTTCGAAGCAAGTACTCGCGACCTGTTTGCAGGTCTCGAGTACTTGCTATCTTGGAGGCGGCCTGGGGAGCTCGCATTTCCAGCAAAGCTGTTTGGATAGAGTACTTTACAAGACACTGTGAATTAGGAAGTGGATAGACACACACACACACGTATATATATATATATATATATATCCCCATACACACACATACAGACATACACTGACATGCACACATACATAAAGGCATACACATGCACTAACACACACACACACACACACACACAGGGGCAGATCCAAAGGGCGGAGGGGGTGTCCAGGAGGTCTTGACCCCCCACCCTCCTAAGAGGACCCCCTAAACTACAAAAAGAGGGGATATGTTGCACATGCATGTCCGAATGCGCACCATTTTAGTATTAAACCTATATTCTGAAACCCTCCTTTCTGAAATCCTGTAACTGCCCCAGCATGCACACACACACACACAAACACACATACATATGTATATTTCGGGGCCTTGTTTACTTTACTCTCAGACGTCAGTCATTGGTCTAGTTTCAAAAGCAAGCTCTTTTTAGGTTTTAGGAGTATGGTGGTACTTTTATCCCAAAGCTGAATTTGGGATAAAAAGTATTCTCTATAAAAGTAAAAAAAAAAAATACATGGTGGCTTCTCGAGTGGTAAGGATCATATCACCATGATAATTCACAATCACCAGCCCCTCCTTTTAAGGACATTGTAAAAAAATGTTGACGGTGAATTGAACATTTTCATATTTGGTACAAAATGAGGCTGGGGGGAGGGGAGGGGGGTGGCATCCCCCCTCCTAAATCTGCCAAAGTTAGTTATCGGAAAACATTGATTGAATATCAGCCATAAACAGCAGTTGGTAATTTCCATTTTTACCATCCACACTATTGACGAGCAGTATTATAGGGACTGGTGCGTTTTGACAGACAGCACATACTGTTCATTATTTTCACTATTTCTAACATAACATACCCCATATATTATATTGCTTGGGTGATAAAATAAAGAAGAACCTTTTGAGTGGTCCCTACGTGGCTGTGCAACCCATGGGGATCGTACAAAATTTGGTCAGTTTGTGACGATTCCTTAAGGGTTGTACATCCACCTGAGGACAGATATTTCCAAAGCGGTATTTTTTTTGCAATATTTCTTATCACATCGCTTTCTAAAAAAAGTTGTTTTCAACCTGCAGTTACGGTCATTTCTGTTCACTTTTGATGCAGTTTTCCTACGTTTTCCATAAATTGCTCATTGGTAAACTCAGCACAATCAGAAGGTACCTCTGATAAAGATGAGATCCAATCATAATTTTAGTGGCATCACATATTTGGCACCCCATCCCACCTTTTATAATATATGCACACCAAGAAAAGAAATAAATGCCCAGATATATCAAACCTAAAAGCCTAGGTCAAATTCTGTTCCCTGTATTCTAATTATCACGACTAAACTCCCTGGGAGTGTGGATATTTACTCTTGTTCATATTGATATGTTCATTATTGTGGGAAATAGGGAGGGCAAATGGAGAAGAAAAAGTCCTAATCTGACTATCTTGGACAGAATCTGACACGATTATGCATTGTGTTGGAAAGTAGGGCATTTGCTAGTCTGTTTGTTTTTACCTAACCTTCTACCGCACACAAAACCAAATAGGTTATCTGTGTGTCAAGTATCCCCGGCCCACTTGAATCCAGTTGTGTCAATAAATGTCAGCCGAGTCCCCACAGAAGGTCAGTGATGAGTGGTATGTGGTAGGCCAAAGCAGTGGTGGATTTAGAGGGGGCCGCGTGGATGCCCACCTCCCCCCCCTCCTTTTTTTGGCCAAATTATAGACTTTTCAATTAAAAAATCACCCCAAATGTAATTAATTAATTTTTTTCGATAGTGTGTCCCCCTATTTTCAAAACCTGGATCCACCACTGGAAAGTGTCAAGCTTATCCCTTCCCCAGCAACTAGTCCCCATAGAGCATTGTAAATTTACAATGTTGTGACGATGAAAACTTACAGGTGTCCCACACACTAACCACAGCTGCCACACTCGACCTATGGCTCCTATACATACTATCCACATCTTCCACACACTAATCACGGCTCCCTCACACTACATGTAAAATTCGCCCCAAAGGTAATTAAGGAAAAATCATTTTCAATAGCGTGCCACCCCACTTTTCAAAATCCTGGACCTGCCACTGCAAAGTGCCAAGCCCATCCCTTCCCCGGTGACTAGTCTCCATAGAGCAACATAAATTACAACGCTGAAAACCTTACACGGATCCCACACATTATTTAAACCACAGCTGCCACACTCGACCTATGGCTCCTATACATACTAACCACAACTTCCACACACTAATCTCGTCTCCCTCACACTACATGGGGCCTCCACATCTCTGACCTACAGCTCTGACACACTGCCTCCGTAAGCCGCGTCCTCACTTGGGCTGCTAACAACGGCAATTAGTGAAAATTAGTAACTTGCACTGGCTACCAAGGATGAAAAACTTTTCGCCAGTTAACTAACTAATTAACGGGCTACTAAACAAACTAATCGCCACATTGGGACACTCTTCCCATCAAACTCCCGGCAATTAAAGGGGACATTAAGGTCCGGTCACATATAGAGACTGAACTCAACTCAACAGTTGAGTTGAGTTGGGTCTCTGATAGTTTTGATATGTGACATAGGGTTAAAACTGGAGTTTTAGGTTTTCTCAAGACTGATCAGTCTGGTCTCTAATCTTGAGATGGTGAAGATTTAAAACTGGATAGTCTTGAGTCTTTAGCAGTCTTAAGGCCCAGTCTCAATATGTGACCGGCCTTAAGACTGGATAGTCTCCAGTCTCAAGCAGTTTTAAGGCCCAGTCTCTATATGTGACATAGTTTAAGACTCAGCTCAACTGTCTTGAGTCCATTATCCAATCATATAAAGGCAAATAGACACACCTCTTTTTCTTACATATCATTGAGTTTATAGGCAGAGGATAGAAGACACAAGACTATCCAGTCTCTATATGTGACCACTCATCATTTTTTCCTTAAGACTGGTTTGTCTGCAACTGTTCAGTCTAAAGTCCTTAAGACTGTTGAGTTGAGTTCAGTCTCTATATGTGACCGGGCCTTTAGTCTCCCTGACTGGTGATTAACTGTACTAATCGCCAGTGACTAGAGAGAAATATTAAACATGTCAAATATTTTGCCCGGAAACCATGGGGATTAGTGGGCTAGTCAATAGACATCATGGTGCCAGTGTTAATCGCTGGGCTAATAACTACCTTTAATGGCCAGCGATCAAAGGAAACTAATTGCCAAAGTTGGGACCAGGCTTACAGCTACCACATAATTATGCTGTGGCATATGTATATGACTGTAAGCACACCTACGGCTTCTGCACCCTAACCAAAAACATGCTTCATAATGGTGTAGGCATCTTGAAAACATCTCAGCATATCGCATCAGGGGGAATGGCTTGAATGATGTGTTTGTGAATGATATCTTTATGATTACGGTATATGTACTATGTCAAAAAGATGCATGGTGGCTGTATTTTCTTATTAGAAAATCTTTGGCCAGATGTGAATTATAGCCTGAACACATGATATTTCCATACAAAATATTTCAAAGAGTGAGAGTATGAACTGTGAATATATTGATTCATTGAGTTATATCCACATTGTTTGCAGGTGATAAACATGATGTCAAGCCAAACCCCCCAGATGTGGGTCAATGATAACTGCTGGAGGGTGTTCTTGCAGGTATTTATTGGATAAACTGAGAGAAATGAACACAAAGAAATATGGGAAATAAATACTCAGTTGGGGAGCACTACAGGTGGTTGAATTGAACTTATAATCAATAGTAAAATGTAATAGTCTAGAAAAAATTTTGAGCAAACAGGGGTGGGTAAAATTTTCGACCCTGTCTCAAAAATTGGACACCCTGCTCCACTACTACAACATGTACAAAAAACACGATAGAAAATATAATACACACTGTCCTATGGCTTTGTAATGTTACAACGTGTTTGATTTTTTATGCAAACGGTAGGCTAATTACACTGATGTATATGGTTAAATTTTATGGTTCTTTTGAATAAATACTGATAATAGACAAATGTGTACTAAGTGCATTAATTAGATATGGAATAAGAGATATAACAAGATGAAAAATAGAAATTGCTCACAAACAGGTAATTAAGGCAGGCGGTCTGGGGGCCACCCAAGCCCCCAGAGGCTCTCGGATCTTAGAGGAGTTTTAGTGAAGTTTTGGACAATTCTAATACTATAGAGGTATTTCATTCGATCCACAACTCGGTGCGGGTAAAGGGGTGGGTAGGTTGTTGGATGTAAGTGAACCATGATATGGACTGAGGTCATAAACTTACCATTTGGAAGGGTAATAGGCTGTGGGTGGGAGTGAAGTACCTGTGGCGCATCCCATGATGGGTCTTGCTGTTGCGAGGATAGGCACAAACAGTGAGACCCGTCCCTGTTCAACAGCGAGTGAATCCACCTTTCCTAACAACAGCGAGGGTTTGCACATCCATTATTTTGATGTGTAGGGGGGACATTTTAGGGTGTTTATTTTGCAAATGATAGCAGTGTCCCTCAGCTTATAAAATATATAAGAGGTGAGTGGTAGAAATATATCTATCAGTCAATTAAATCAAATTCAATGTGTGTGCCAAACCATTGCAACAGCGAGGATTGGCACATGCCACAAACGAGGAATAAAAAGGCAGTGAGACAATTTTGAAACCATATGCATCTTTGTCCTCTTGCTGTTGTAAGCATTTGGTTATGTGACGCGATACTGTGGCCAGAAGTTGATTGAATATACACTTTAAGGTAACAGAGATATTTTTATTAAGGCCATTGGGTTGTTTTGCTTTCTACATATATACAATGGTTTATTTTTTTCTTTATGAGATTTGCTTAGAGGCCTTAATTGTCTTTTACGAGCACCTTGTTATTTGTAGGCAATTCATAGGACGCCGGGGTAAAACTTTAGGTGAGGAGCAGGGCACATGGACAGAGGGGAAGGCCTGGTCAAAACAACAAACAGACGGGAGCAGCTGTGGGTTGTTTGCACTAATGGTAAGAATTTTATCAATATTTAAGTATAACAATAGATATGGCCAAGAGCCTTTCATTCAAAAAATGGTAACGTTTTTCTATGTATAGGAAACATTCCTGAGCCTTTTTGTTTCTTACCAGTTGCTTACAGAAAACAAAATCAAATTCAAAATAATTAGACAACAGTCAATCTTTCACATAATTTACATTATGTGGTATTCATTTTATGTTCCATGAACCTTGAGTATGACCAGAAAACATCCATGCACCTTTATGAACATACAAACTTGCTTAACAGTACACAATGCTGTTCAGGCGCCACCTGGATAAAAAATCCTAAACTAAAGGTAACACCTTTTTATTATAATATATTAAGATTAATGAAATGTACCAAGGCAATAAGAGAAGACTATTAATCATATTTTCCCTCAATTTGAATGATACTTGTTAAAGTAATTAAGTGCTGTATTTAAGTATATTACCCTCTATTTTAGTTTTCTTGTCACAACTGTTTTCAGAGACAGTGAATGTTATTCTTTTGATGTTTAATATTTGCAGTCATAGCATAAGACAATAATGTGCTGTAGGTTTCAAGAAAAACACATTGTTAGTTTTTCACTATGTCACCTTTAGAGAATTTCCCCATCGAAACCAATGGTTAAGCCTTGATTTTTTGTAAGGGCAATATCTTTTATCATGAAAGGTGACTATTGATTCTTCTCCTGTAGGTATAAGACAGACACAGTAAAAATATCTAAGATATCATATCGTTCATTTAAAATCATGTTGAACAGCGTCATGCACCTTTAAACACAGAAAGTCACTTTATAGCATACATCTCTTTGTATATAATACATTCTTACATAAATTGAAAGACCATTATAAGATATAAATTCCTCTGAAAAAGGATGGATCAAATTTACTTAAGGGAAAATAATATATATAAAATTGGGTGGCCACGACTGTTTGACAAGCCCATGATTTGAATTTGTGACTTCTATTGATTTGAATAAATCCTTTGTGGTCCCCCCAACAGTGGTATGTACATAAATATCATGGTTTTAATCCTTGACCTGATGAATTTGATAACTTCCCACTTTCTTATTTTAGAATGCAACTGCCCTGCTCACTGGCCTGAGAACGGAGGCAACAAGGATGGTGCGTGCCGCGAACCACAGAACGCATGTAGCCGTAACGATTAAAGAAAGCCTGAAGCTGAACAGCCAGCCAGTGTATGTGTGTAAAATGCTAGAATGCACCTGGCAAGACAATGCAGAGGAGACACATGTACAACTGATGCAAAATTGTGGAAAATGGGGACGTCTACAGTGTGTCTGCCTGTGTGAATAACCACATCATCTATAGCATTGGTACTGCCCTTATTGTGTGGATTAATGAACTTTCAATTTTATGAATTATTACAACTCTACCATAGTCAATATCAATTTAGCATAGGATATGTAGGCTTTGCTTTGGCGTTGGGTTCATTTTGATTTGACAAATGTAGTTTGTGTGTGTATGTTCTGGTTGGGATTAAGCACTAAATTAGCTAACATAAGGTATATGATTTATATCAGGATAACCATTGTCATGACATGAATACTTGATTGACACGTAACATATATTATTTTTAATAATATGAAGATTAATAAGTCAGCAAACAAAATGTTTGGTAGTAAGTATAAATAGAATGCGGCTAAACTAGGAACCAACAAGTGTGAAGACGTAGTCTATATGACACGACACCAGACGTGCCATTCGAACTGGAGTATGACAGAACTGGAGTGTGTATCACGAGATCGTGAATGAGTGCAATAGAATTTTATTTTGCCAATTTATGTACGTGTTGAGATAATTTATTGAGCTGTTTGGGAAAACAACTTTTAACCAAAGCAATTGGAGGAAAGAGTGATAACTAAAGGATCCTAGTCTTTAAAATTTGACGGTAAACCCAATTCTTATGGCCATTTTGACTAATCGTGCTTGCCAGCAATTACGGTTCTATTCAGAATTGCATTAAATGTACCAGTGTAACAAATCTAATGTTTGGAAAAGCTTTTTAATAATATTGAACACACATTTACATGAACCCTTTTCACAGGGTTTTAAAAGAAGAACAGGTCTAATGTGACATGAATAGCAAAAAAAAGGGTAAGGGGTGACAGCCTTATTGGTAGAAACAAGTTTATAGATGATGTGATTGTAACCAGGCCCATACCCAGGGGGGGAGGTGGGGGTGGTGGGGGTGGTGGGCCACATCAAACAACTTAAGAATATTTAATGTACAATTATATCATCAAATTATGTTTATCAAAACATATCATAAACTTAGTGGCGTGATCTGCTTGGAGAGTGAAGCAAAGGGCATGGCGAGGTTCGTAATTTAGCCACCAGGGGTCAACACTTCATGGTGTTTGATAACCGCCAGCATTGCTTGTATGAACTTGATGGTAGTTCATGATTCTGTAATCAGGGGACAGCACTTTATGGGGATTAGGTTTCCGTTTTTGAGAATAGAAATGGTTTAAGGGCCCTGTGGCCCATTGCACAATGACGTTTCGTAAGAACAAAAACTTTAAGATACCTTTAAGAATGATTGCATAACAGCGCAAAGCTGCTTTGTTATGATATCTTTATATCTCTGTTTCTACTGGATCAAATTAAATTCTGAGAATCAATGTAGAAAGAGAAAAATATATGAAAAATTCCTGTAAAGATGCCAGCTCGCTAAGATCATTTTACATAATTTTTTTATTGTCAAACAAGTTGGCTCTGCTCTCAGGTCCCAGAGGGTATCAAACCCTACAGACCGGAATGGCTCTGACGTGATTTTGGCGGGAAACCACTGGTTCATGCTGCATCTGGTTCCATATATAGCCATGCTGTTGCTCTATAAGGCAAAGAAGAACCAACTGTCAAACTCAATAATTTCCTTATCATGCATTGCATTTACAAACGGAGTTACCTACATATTGGGGATAAAATATAGACCCCTGAATTTGAGAACAAATTATGAAAAAAGGGTAAATAAGTGAAATATATTTATTGTTTACACCCCTAACCTCTGTTGTCGGGGGTTCCCTCCAGAAGGCCCCGCAGGGGGGTCAGAGCCCGGGCCCCCTTATGACACCCGGCCCATGGGTATGGAAGCACCCGCCACGAGCGGCCTCTGTGTGACGTCAGCCTACTGGAGTCAACTGACAGCGGCAGTAGACTGATTTAAGATCTGTCTCTACTCAGCGAGATAGATCTATGTAGCGCAGGCCCCCGCAGCGGATGAGAGCGGTGGTCCAGTCTACAGCGGCCTGGTTAGGGAGGATGGGCGAATGGGGCTCAATGAACACACACCATCTCTGACCCGGTTGGTCGCCACTACCCCCCCCCCCCCCGCCCCCCGCCCCCGCCCACACCGCATGTCCAGTAGGTCAGTGTCTGCCCCGTGACGATTATTGGAGTTATTTTTAGCCTGAGTGACTCCCCGTCTCCAGGAGTGGGCCGCCACTCTGACCTCGTAACATCAAGCAAAATGATTCTACTTTTATCCAGCTTAATAGGGAATGATGGATGCAAAGAAAAATATGGGTCTGTTTAGTGTTGCATTAAACCATTTATTCAAACCTTAAAGTGATCTTGTAGTAAGTATAGACAAAGATAGGTGTGCTCATTCAAGCATGTGCTCAGGCGAGGCAGTTTTGGTCGGTTTTTAGGAAGCATGGTCAATCTCCACAGCTGACCATTGTGACCAGTATGGCTCAAGATGGGGGTAGTTTTGTGTTGGAGAGTGCTCGCAGGCCAACAGTTCTTTCAATTAGGTAGAAACATGTGTTGTTATGATCAAGGTAAAAACCAAAATTTAATGTTTTTATTATTTTCATTGTTACGAAACCCATGGACGCATTCAGGTATGGCCAGTATATTGGTTTAGGGCCATAACGTAACTGGGCCTCCTTAGATTGGAGCAACGTACAATAAGGAGTATGGATTGCAAATTAATAAATATATTACATATTTAGACTTGTGTATATCATAGCCCTATTACAGTTAAGCTGGTCATGGGATTAATGACTTCAAAGTGAAATAGTCGCATTCAGGGTGTCGTCCCCACTATGACCCTGCACAATCCATAGGGATGGAATTTATATTCCATTAATAATAATAGAAAATGAAGAAAGTTGTTTATGTAAGGGTAATTGTAAGCACTACTTCGATAAAATGAGTCAATCATTAAGCGGGCTTATTCTATATACTCAGGTGTACACTTGTTCTTATCAGTGCTACATCTAGTAGAAAGTCTACTCTGTAGAAAGTTCTTTTTGTAGTTTCCAAAGGGAGCTTTCCTGTACAATAATTTTCAGTGAGCTAGCTTAGTCTTAAGGGTAGAGCCTTTGAATAAATTATAGAGTGTTTCAGAATAAGTTTCCCTGTCTAGTAAGTATTTACCTAAGTGTAAATGCAGGTTTTTGTTGCAAAAATAGGTGGTGTCAGTTTCAGCTCAGCCTCCAAGAGAAAGAGACTGGGGTCGTGCTTTTTTTTTTAACTCAGTGACTTTAGACCGCCATTGCAAAGAACAAAGGGGGCTCCACATGGGAGCTACAAGATTACTGTTTTACCTGTGGCCTAGCCTCAAAACAGGAGTGATATAATATTATGGTTTATCATGTATTCAATTTATATAAATCTGACATATGGAGCGTAAAAAGGCATATTGCTTAATGAAACTATATAATAGTGGTGAAATGGTGTATAATTAGGATGTACATATATACATAATTAAAGATTTGTAATTACATGTAACATTGAGAAATATAAATGAGGCATTGTATGGTAGTGTTTCCCATTTAGAATGTTATAATAATTTTATACAATTTTGAACATATAACGTTTTTGAATAATAATAATAATTTTCACAGATAGCTGATGAATTATATAATTAGGTTAATGATAACAAGAGATTATTATTAATAACAAGTAACAACTGTGGTTGATTTGGACGAGATAAATATTATTAAATATTTATTAAACATCCAAACTACTCCAAAACAACCACCTAACGTAGTGTAAAATTTCTAACATTTAACTTATCCTCCAGGGAAGGCTTAATATAATGTATATACACAATCTAATAACCATTGACCCCTGACTTTTATATAATCAATAGAATAGTCTAAGGCAGCTAAATGTGTAGTGCCACCTCTCCTAAGGGAATGTGTTGAAAAATTCCCAATAACATTTGACATTTTTAATAATTTTAAAATTTTTTGTTAAACTCTGGGTATGTTAAACCCGAGCAGCCCTTTGTTGAGAACAAGCAGGAGTCCCTACTCATGGGGAACCTTTTAAATAGTTTTTCTAACACCAGTACAGGGCACAAACTCTTATCCTTACTATAAGTGATAGGAATTTCATGGATTTCACCAAATTGTTTAGTCTTAGAGGAGTGGATTTTTACTATTGCACCCCACTTTTTAAATACAATCTCTCTTCTCTTAAGAGTGTGGGAGGACAATATTACATGTCCCACCCTTAACAATGTACTGAATAAGAACAGTATCATGGACCACAATAAAAAATGGCTTTCTTTAGCCTTGTTTAACTGCCTATACATACAAGCTAGGTGGTCTGCCCTTAATGGGTCCTTTGTGTCCTTTGACAATTTTTGGGATTTTTTGATCCCCCTACAGGTCTGTGAGAGAGTCTTATCTGACCATTCTGCCACTGGTACTCCTTTTAAATTATGGAAGAAAATTACAGCCTGATAATAATTTTGAATGCTTAAAAATTTCATTTTCTGAGCTAAAAATGTAATATATTTACATGCTTGGGTCGAATTTCAGGCATAGACATTCCAATTAATTTTTTTTACAAATTTTTACGTAGCAAGCCCATTGCTTTTTCCTAGTTTTCCTAGTGCTCATACTCACAGACGCTGCTTGATACGTTTTGGCCTGCCTTTCCAGGTCCTTCTCGGCTGCAAAAGTCAAAAAATTTATTTAGGCAACATAAATTTGACCCTGCTAAGCATTTCTCAATTTCTGATCTACTATTGAAATTCAATAGGTGAGACAAGCTGTCCACCACCAGGTTATTTTTTGTGTTGATATAATATGGGACTAAACGAATTTTGTAAATTTTACAGACCCAGAAAAGTTCTCTTAACCAAGACATACATGTCTTATTACTACTTGTGCCATTTTTTAACATATAAAAAACTTGTGTGTTGTCAGTGAATATTTTTACAGTATAACTGGCAAAGTCTGACAACCAGTATTTTACCCCGACCACCACAGGCCATAGTTCTAACTCATTAATACTATTTTTGTCATAAATATCCATATGTGGTCCATCTACAATGTGTACACATTTTCCTGAATTAAATTCAATTTTACCTTCCCAAGTTCCTGCTAACCAATCCCTGCCTTTGTAAATTGCGAACCCCTTCCCTGAGGAGTCCAACACCAAAGCTTGATGGTATTCTGGGTAGACACATTTTCTTTTTCCATTAAAATTCTTACATAAGTTCTTCCACCATGACAAATCTTTTGCTGCCTTTCCAATTTTAATGGCTTTAAGGTCATGTTTTAATATAACCTTATACAAGTCATAGAATCTCCTACTGTGGGTTCTGCCCCATCTACGACATGAGAACAATGGGATAAGAGACCACCCAATTTTTCTAAGTCCTTTTTAGAAATTGTGGATTTATTGTAAAATTTATTTACCAACAATATCAGATTTTCTAACTTGTCCTTAGGCAGCCTAAGTTCCATTTCAATTGAATCTATGTCCAAACCCAAATACCTACAGACCTGCGAAGGTGGAGTAACCTTGCCCCAAGATAATATGAAAACCTAGATATCTCAACTTTTTATCACCGTTCTTTGAGCGATCTCGGCCTCTTGGTAATCGCTCCCTACGACGATGAAATCGTCCAAATAGTTTACGGCTGATATATGGAAAATATCTCTTAGGATACAAAAAATAAACTCAGAAATTCTGTTGAAATACATAGGGCCAACCCTGAGTCCAAATGCTAATCTACCATCTTTTAGGAACACTTCTTTGCCACCTATTTCCCATCGCAGGCCTAACAAATTTCTATGTGCTGGGTATATTGGTATTGCCCTATAGGCAGACTTAATGTCCACCACTACCATATAATCGCCCTGGTTCAAAATTGCTAAGACATCGTCAACAGATTTATATTTGAACTCTTCCAAGATATTTTCACAGAAATTATTAACCGATCTGCCCTCTGGCATACTACAGTCGGTTATTGGTCTTATACCACCATCAGGCTTTGGGACCGCCCCCAAACTATGGATGCATTCTGGTTTTTCATCAACGATTGTTAAAAATCCCTCTGCAATTTCCTTGCTAATGATACCATTCATTTTTGACTTGTTATCGCCTTCAAAAACCGATTTGTAATTCCTACAATCGTAGGCTAGGCCTATTTTTTCCCCTGAAGCATCGACAATTTTTATACCATCAGTAATATCACTAAGCAAAACATTAATTTTGACCCCTTCCGCGGAAGCGTCCACGGCGAACAAGAATTTTTTACCAGAAAATTCTTCAAAATTACATATATCAACGTAGGAAGAATTGGAAGAGCCCTCCTGAACCACAACAATGTCCTCTACACAGTTACCGTAATCATTCTTACCATAGTCCCTGTTTTCTGTGTCTAATACTGTAAAAACCACTTTGCATTTAGCTATTTCATCCTCCTCCTCTGACACGGCATGTGTACTTTGTGCACATATTTCCGTGATGTCATCAAAACCAGTACCGGCGATGGCGCCAGATTCTTCGGAGATAGGGAGGTGACTATCGCTCTTGAAAGAGCCCAAAATAGATTTAATAGAGGAATTACACATGCCAAACTCTGCTAGACTATGGATTAACACCCCGGGATTATCACTAGATACAAGATTAACATCGACATCTTGTACTTGCATGTCTTTTCGTGAAAAGGACGGGCCAAATTTTACCGCCCCACCACACAACTGAGCTGCTGGCGATGGGCCAACTTTGACGTCATCGTCAGATGAGTACTTTTCTATCTCTGAACGCAACCCAGATTTTAATTCCTCATCCTATTTGCCTTTTTTGGTGCAATCCTTCTTGGAATGTCCCTTAGTTTCGCAACCATTCTCAGTATTAAACCGAAAACATATCTTCTCATCGCCGTTTTGACGTCGATTCTGACCATTTTCCTTGTACTTTGGGAAATGTTTGCCCCCACCTCCAGCCTTGAAAGTGTTTTCAAACGAAAAATGGCTAAACATTTCCTCTTGGTCGACGATTCCAAACTGTTGTACTCCCAGTCTGTCCGCCCTCTCCCTTACTGAAATATTTGTTTACCTTTTCGAACATATAAATCTTTTGGGCAATTTTTTAGCGATAGGCGCAACAGATATCTTATCAGCGATAGCTTTCTCAATGGTTTTCATTCCCAGTACAATGACATCTTCTACACACTTTGGCTTTTCACCTTTCAACATGTATTTCTTTTGAGCAAATGACTTTGTTTTACTGTTTGTGGTTTCAGAGTCATCACTGGAGCTCTCCGAAGATGTGGAATCGTCGCGGGGCGGCGATGGGGTGGCTTGGCACTTCTTGCCCTTCTTCCTACGTCTGGCCCTTGACGATTTCACCTGTTGCCATTCTTCATCGCCAGATGAATCGCTGTCATCTGCCGCCCCAGCCCTTGCCTGAGCCAATACGACTTTCGCCATCCTGTCAACAGTGTTTTCAAGATGTCCTAGCCTATCGCCCATCATCTTCGCTCTTCTGTCTTCAGCCCCGACTGCTTTCGAGGGCAATGGGATCGCCCCCTGGACAAAGTCATTTCTGAAATTGCCCTGCTGCTCTTCAGTCAACTTGCCAACAGGTATTGTCTGCTTAAAATTGCTCCCCCTGTCCCCGGGACAAGGGCATTTCTTGCCAACAGGCACCTCGTGGCCCCTGTTGCATTTCCAGCAATGATTGTGGTGCTTTGACATAGCCAGAAAAATAGAAAACCGTCAAAAAATTGTCGATCGAAGGCCAATTTTTACCGGAATCGCAGGGAAATTATGTTGAGCCCTTCAAAAACCGTTGCAAAGGCATTCCCTAGCGATAGCAGACACCCTAAAGCCTAGACAAACGTAAAATTGAGTTGTTGTCTGAGCAATTTGCAAGCGAGCAACTGATTCGAAATTGTTGGATCAGCGATTTTTATAGTGACATGACAACAGATCGCCCGTTGCTATGGCGATAGGGGCGATGACGTCATCGCGCTCCCGGAAAATGCGTTTTGTAGGTATCGCTACACAAATTATATATATCATACACGTTTTAGGTATGGCAAAACCCATGTATACAGCTGTCCTAGCTTGCGCAGGCACATAGTCACGTCAGTAAAGCAAGGTTTGGCCACTATTTTGTGAACAGCCTGATAGGAAAATTGATTGACACGAGGATGCCTTGGCCCTTGCCCATGTGTATAAGTTCAGCCGCTCATATTAGCATGCCCCACCCTTTCAAATAGCTGGATCTGTCACCGGGTAGGGTGTTGAAAGCAGGGGAAAATCTTGGATTTCATCAAAGGCAGCGGAAAATAAACAATGCAATTCCACATAGCAAGTACTATCTCTCATGCAAAGGCAAATTTACTGATAACTATTCATTGACCTTTCAATTTTGCAATGACATAAAAATGCTCCGAAACTTTCCTGCTGTCCAAAACTGTTAAAATGTGTTAGTAAGGGAGTTTTGTTCGTAGGGCAAAAACCTAACACTCATTATGCACTCAATTGATTTCATAAGCAATCTGCGGAGAAACCTTCAGTTACGCTGGATCTCCACAGAGTCCAAGAGGGCTACTGATTAACTTTAGTTGTTGTATCCATCCCCAGAAACCAAATTTTCACTTAAAGGTGGGTTTCCACAGAATGACCACCCAGGCAAGAATGTGACGTTATTAATAACGTTATTGCTACGTCATTTGTTTATTCTTGTTATGTTGCATAGACGTACATTTGATGGCTCCCAATCACGTCTCTGAGACTTCCAATGTGACGTCACAAAATGACATTCTTATCACGTGTTTCTGTGACGTCACAAAATGACATTCCTGGTATGTGTTTTTGCGACGTCACATTGCAACTTTCAAAGAATAATTATTTGGATTAGAAACTACTGCTGCGATGTTGCACCATAACATACTGGCAACATGATTATAACATTATTTTGTAACCAAAATTATGTTCCGATACGGTTATTTTGTGACAGGTTCTGTTAAGGTTATTTTGTGACCCACCTATGACCAAACATTTCAGAATACATCATACTCTAACTTTCCCAAGACAAGAAATCTTGGTTTCCAGCTTTGGTCACAGTGACTTACCCAGCTGGAGTGCGATGTAACAGTCACGTTATGCAACCATACTTTTTTGGTTAGTCTGTTACTTACTAATATAACACATAACCATTACGTTATTTTTCTGAGAGGTTGAGACCTAACCAAAAAAGAATGTTATCATAACATTCTAATGAAGTAATGTCAAGACCAAATCCAAACGGAATGTTATAGTGACGTTCTGATTAGGTGAGGTTGAGACTCCACTTAAAAAGAACGTTATTGTAACTTCCTCACCAGGGGAGGTCCCAACCTAACCTGTACAGAATGTTATTGTGATGTTCTGATAAAGTCCGGTCTTAAACTAATCTAAACAGAACATAACTGTGACTATTTTATTCGGTCAGGTATCAACGTAACCTAAACAGAAGGTTATTGTGACATTCTGTTTTAGTTAGGTCTCACCCACACCTAAACAATGTTATTGTGGCTCTCACCCACACCTAAACAGAATGTTATTGTGGCATTCTTATTAAGTCTCAGCCTCATAAATAACGTTACAAGAATGTTATTAGAAAGTCACAATGTAACGTCCCATCAGTTGGTTGCAGCAACGTTATTGGGAGTCATCAAAAGAACGTCGCTGCAACGTTACAATGTAACGTAACAAGGACCAAACCAGAACGTTGCTACAACGTTATTATAACGTCATTCCGCCGGCTGGGTAGGGCCTTTTAAGTAAGTACTTGTGTACACAGGCCCTTTCCATAGCTGGCAAATGTCAGATATCAGGCCAGGGGACAGATCCACTCAGTATCCCATTGTGAAAGATTGAAAAAGGTGTTTTCAAGGTACTGGTCATTGATTTCAGCCAAAACAATTAGACTAAGCTTTAAAAAAGTTTCCAGAAGATAGTTTGATATTTTATGAAGAATACTGTTTCAGCAGCATTTAAACATATTTGGAAAATAGTGATATAAACCACAAAACCTTGAACTTAAGCCTTACCTCAACTGACGTCTGTTGATGTACTGTTAAGGTACCGTTAAGACCTAAAGCTAACCTAATTAGAATGTCACAAAGACATCACAATTTTGGTTGCAGCGATATTTCTGGGAGCCCTCAAATAAACATCACTGCAACGTCGCGATTTCACGTAACAAGAACTTCTCTTCAGGTATGGTTACAACTTCACTCAGTCAGTGCGTATCAGTTATGTACTTTTTAAGTTATGTCTCTATGTCACCTAATCGACACGTCATAACTACATTCTTTTTAGGTTTGGTCATAACCATACATTATCAGTTTGTATCGGTTACGTTCTGTTTAAGTTAAGTCTCAACCACATCTGATTGGCACGTCACTATGATGTTACATTGTAAGGTGGTCCTAACCTGATGTTCATAAAACATCATTATTATGTTATTTTTAGGGATGTCATAGCATCCCCCTAAAATCACGTAACTGTTATGTAGCTTTATGTGGATTATAAACTGACCAAACTGGTAGAGTCGCAGAATGGTTCTGTTACGTCGCTTTGCACAAAGGTAGAGATTAAATCATTTACTTTGTGCATGATAATTGAAATAGTGTAAAGGTCACCAGCCGAAGAAGATAACTAGAATTCCTCCAAATTACTTAGCTTATGAGAATACCTAGTATAAATATGGTGGGTGCCGCTGGTAGGTGTAAATATACCTGATGACAATGCTCACCGGGGTATACCTCCCAACAGGCGTAGATGCCTGGGGTAAAATCAATATCAGACTGCTATAAGAGCGGGAACACAGTGTAAGGGAGAGAGAGAGATCATTAGTGGATAATACGAATCGAGAGATTCGAGGTGTTTAGATAGCTACGCAACCATAGGGACATCTGGTGACTTACACGGTACTATCGCACTACGGCTGGAGGTGAGGCTAGGTGGACTCTGAGGAGGAAGCTTACTCTACCCTGAATTGGAACTGTAATACCTTGGAACTTATTACCATCACTGGCAACTGTACGCATCGCCGTATCCACCAATAAACTTACCATACTGCCAAGCGTTGTTCAGGTTATGGATTGAGCGCCCATCTCGTGAACTTACTAACCACTCGACTAGCAACCATTAGGAATAATATCAATGACAGTAATTATCTCGGACAATGCACTACAATTATAATTAACCATAAACAATACAATAGCGTTCAGCTTCTTGCCTGGGCACAAATACAGGAAATAAGCTTATTATTTTATTTTGTTTATTTGTGGTTCTTTTATTAGACCAAAGTGGCTGATTTCGAGTAGCCTCCTAGTTGTACATCAAGTTTTCAGATTATAACGGTCGCATAGGTTAAAGACAGAAGCTCATACATAAGAAAAATTCAGTCCATAACAAAGTTACAGATTATAACTGTCACATAGGTTAAAGGAAGATTTCATATAGAGAAAAATCAGTTAATTTTTACAAACCTATTCCAATACAAACATTCGATATCTTGTCTTTAGGGATGCTTTACAGTCAGCAGTAACAATGTATCCTGCGGGAGTTCCAGAGTGAAATAGCCCTGTAGGCGACTGTTTTCTTTACAAAGTTCAAGTTTGGTTTTGGTAGTTTCAAGGCAGTGCCACTACCTCCTGTATTGTATTTATGGTTTGTAGGCTGTAATTCTAAAGTGAAGTAATTATGATATTCATTGTTCATGATGTTATGAATTTGAATAAGTAATTGTTCATTCCTTCTTGACTTAGGGGTAATGCTTTTTGTTTTATCATATTGTTGTTTGGGAGATAGGTCTTTGATTTTAAGTATTTGAGCAGGAGTCTTATCTTGGCCTTCATTATAGGCCACAGCAATAATGGTTCGCTCGCAAATCCCTCCTGCTGGCCGACATCTGAATGAGAAACACACATCCAAAAAATATTTTTTCTGTATGAAAATTTCCAATGGGTCAATATACAGTTGCCTATATGTTCTTGCGGGCATCTAAGGCCACTGTTGACATAATGTCTATGATGAAGAGAGGAACATTCACTGTCCTCCCCTATAGAAATGGAGCAGAGTGCCATCATTAACACTGTATCCAGGAGGATAGGACAGGTCAATGATGGCACCTGTCAATGCAATTCCAAAGTAAACTGTCTGCAGAGTATCTTTCGACAAATATGGTAAGTACTGAAATTATTTATTGCCAGGCATGATTACCGTTTATTGTGTGGCACCGTCCAGACCTGTCAAGAACCTCTCGTGATAATGCGACGTTATAGAAATGGCTGGGCAACATAATTCTGAATGAGTTATAGAAATCAATTGAGATTGATGTTTATACCCTCTTATTCTAGGTGTTATCTGCATCAATACAGCCAGTCAGATAAGAAGCAGATTGTGATGTAAGAAAAACGCACATGGTAGGGGCTCTTTAATGGGGGGACCCGATGACACATGTTGATTTTTAGAAATATATATGTCCCGTGTCACTTAATTTCTCATGTCTCATGTCGCTTCTAAGATCTTGTGTCTCATGTCGAATTGAAGAAATGGCCCCTGTCGTGTCATTTATTGTTTTCTTCATGCCACTAAGCCTCATGTTGCGTGTTGATTTTACGAAATGACCATGACGCTGTGTCAAATCTAAGGGTCTAGGGTCATATGGTATGAGGGAACAATGCAGGAGGCCCAGCTCTCCCGACTGCCGGTACCTACACCAGTAGAGACGGCTACCCTCCCATACGATATTTCACCGCACAGAGTCCCCGGGGTCTGTCATAGCCAGGTTGGGGCTACCATAGGAAGATCAACACGTCCCTAATATTTAAAGACATCGTGTGACACATGGCTGCATCGTCATTCAAGGCATCCTAGACCTGTTATCACAGTGCATTATATCAATATAGAAAAACTTTTAAGAACATAAAATCAACTTCCGAAAACGGAAAAAGTTAAGTCTGAAAATGCAAAGAAACTTTTTTTATTCTCATCAATAGTAATATTTCTGTCGGGTTTCCACTTGGATATTTGAAGAATATTTGTAGGTAATATGATTGCCATGGAAAGTAATCAACATGTTAAAGCACATAACACTTTCACCTAAAATGAACCTGATAACCCTCAACTGCAAGATTCATGGTGGTGCTGGCATTGATAGTGAAGTGTATCTTCCGCACCAGAGGGAATGACATTCATATTTCAACTCAATATGAACCCTGACAGAGTTAAAAGATAAAACTAATAGATTATGGTCCAACAGATATGGATGTATTCTGTAAAAAATAAAGAAAACCATAATTTTTAATGGTGTATGACTGCAAAAATAAAATGTTCTCTGTGCGTACAAACTACAGTGGTATAGTACTTTCAGTCAGCCTTTAATTTTATGATATTCCACTGGCAGCACATTTGCCAGTAGCTTATTGTGAAATTTATTTGTTTATTTTACAGTGTAGAGGGCAACCCATACCTTAGGTAGTGAGTTATCTCTTTGTCATAACAGTTAACAAGTATATTTTTCAAAGGTTAATTGTTTCCCACTATCAGTATGAAGGGCAGGAAACAATTAACCTTTGAAAAAATATACATCAAAATATTACACGGAGGTAGTAATTAAATACCTCATGCATATGTTTGGTGCTAATATTATAAGTAGAATAAGCAGACTGCGAAACATATATCATAAAACATTTCAAAATTGTAAAAGGGATTCTATACAGTTTAACTATCATGGGTATCACCTCCAGTGGGTACGGTAAACCTGTACCAATAATGGCAGGTGAGGTACATCTGTCGGTGGTAGCACTACCTGGGGAAAAATCAATAACTAACTAAATATAAAAGAATGACAGCAGTCGATATTGGGCAGTGTTAATCACTACATGTTTGTAACAGTACAAGTTTTGAGGATTCGGGGTTAGGTTAGCATCACATAGTGTCTGGTGACATCTGGTGACTAATATTGGAACTACAGCAGTCTGTGAGATCATGCAGAGTCAGGCGGACTTAACCAAAGAAGCTTAATACCTCTCGGTCTATGAACAAAACCTGTATATATACTGCACTGGCATTTGTAGGGCTTCTGATGTTACACAATAAACTGACTCTCTGCAAATTGTTGTCTGCATTTGTGATAAGAACGCCCAGATCGTGCACTGGTTCTACCACTAGCTAGCAAACAAGAAGAACTATGGAGCGATGGAGGGATATAACGGAATAGTGACCTAATCACCCTAATACTTTAATATAAACCCTAAAGAAATACTAGTGTTCAATATGGCCTGATTCCAAAAAGATCAATGCATATTCAAAAGTGTAATAATATACCACAATTGAAAAGAAAGGGGTTCAGATTGTCATAGGTTGCCAAGACTAGAGGAGGATTCTTAATCATTTTCCCTATGGGGTTTTATTCACCTCACTAAGTACCAACTGGAGTGCCACCTCTGTCAAAATAGGCTACACAAAGCAATGAATCTGAGAATACCTTTTTCATATGGTATTTGCAGTCTGCATTGGCTGGCAGGCAATTGAGGGCCTCTTTTGTGAAAACACAGTTGCAGGACTGCACCATACTTGGGGCACAATAATAGGGAAAGGACCATCTGATCTGATATCATTAAGCATTTGTCCATGGCCAATATTTGGTACACATTCTGGCAAAGATTGGAAGGGGGGGTGCAACTATCTTACATAAGATTGACCACTCGATACTCCCAAAAGTCCTGTCTGTGATGTTTGGTCAGTGCCACAGTTTGGGATCTCTGAATCCAGCAGTCTTTGTCAGCATGACAGTGTATGGAGGCTCTTTTGCACACATATATGTGAATGACATCGCTTACGTAGTGTGTGTATATGAATGAAGTTTATGACCATTGCCTACACTGTTATCATGATCACTCATAATTATAAGAGGGTGTCTTTATGTAAAGTTGCTCGCGCAGTTACAGGAAAGACAGTCTACTTCTATGCTGCCATTATAGCCCTATACCTAAGATCAACACAATGACAGAGGCATTTCTTCCATTTGATGTGTGAGAAGTGATATGCAAGATGGGTCATGAGAAACAAGCCATTCTTAAAAATGTCATGGCGACATTGCTATTACTTGAATTCCACATGTGAAAATGGGGTTGACTAATGACAGTGACATGTGACAACATCATTTCTTAACTTTGACATGTGGCAATCAGGGCCCCCCATCAAGGCCCCTGCCACTGCCCACTTCTTGGGCCCACAACTTTTGATGCTATACCTCGAATGTATCACCTTCCAAACGGTGTTATGAGGCCAATAAAAACTCTCTAGTTATAATTGTGTGAGGCAATAGGTGTCAAAAAAGAACTGAGTGATAAATAAACAAAACTGTATGAATATGTTGATACAGGAGCTTGGAAGGCATGGAGTTTTATCGGCACAAGTCCACAGGATGAGTGCAGATATCACATAGCACCATGCGTCATTTGCATAATTAGGTGGCTTTTGGGTCAAAGATAATGTTGTGAACATGGACGCATCTAATTGGTCAAAAAAACGTCGGACTTTTTCATGTATCAGTATAGTACAGTTCATATAAGTAGAGTCTACTGATTTGGAATCCATGTTACCACAGTCTATGGTAAATGCCTATTTTACAATTCCGGAAAAGCATAAGAAGGACGAACAATGAGAAGGCAAGTTTCTCAAGACTAGTTACATTATCAGAATAAATCTCAATTGACAATTTATGATGGGTAGATTGTTGTTCCAGAAACTCAGACACATTATATAGACTATACCAGGGGTGACGACCAAAGAAATGTCACGCATCTTGTGCTCACGATTCCTAAATTTGGATTCGTGAAAATACACAAAATTTTAGATGCGTGACATTTTTTTCTTGGTAAAATCACTCCAATTAAATTGCAATTTGTTTCTAATAGATATAATGAATCATTTTCTATAAATATTTATAGTTTATGCAAGTTTTTATATGGACATTTTCCTGCGTGAAATTTCTTTGGTCGGCACTCCAGGGCCAGCTGAGAAGTGTGACAAAGTTGGTCTCATGATGAATAGACACAGCAGGTGGTGACCTCTGGTATATATCTCTAATGTACTCTGCTGGAATGTATATCAATATATATCAGTCTCTAGCATATATTAGGCATAGAGTGCCTGTGGTCCATAGGTGCAGCTGTCAATTTCACTGCTGCTTTATATGATTTTAAACCGCCGCAGAGAGGGAGGTTATGGTGTATGAGATGCACAAATATAAAGTGTATATATATTTATAAATAACATATCATATATATGCATATACATAAACACCAAATATTCGCCTCACTCAAAGAGAACATATATATTTATATATATATATATATGTATATATATATATACTAGGCTGTAGCATGTAGACTTGTGGTTAGGGTACTCACTTTACATACATGAAATTCTGGGTTCGAAACTGAACTAGACCTAAAAATGTTTTTTGAATATGAAAAATATGTTTATCTAAATCTAATGGGTTGTTTAATTATTACTTTATATTCTATTCTATGCACATAGGGTAAATTGGGGTATTTTGAGCATTAAATTTCATTTTCAGATAGTATTGTCTCATACATATATTGCTTTGCATAGTAGCTTTCCGATTTTATTTTGTGATATTGAATATTCCTGATCATGAGATGTACCTGTTGATGCATTTTATTTTTATATAGCCCTAACCAATAATAAGGCAAGATAATCCAAAACCTTTTAGGCTTTGCATCGTGGTTGTTAGGCTAATATCATGCATTTAGCAAGTCTAATATAATGCATCATACTTGAAAAAGGAATTGATTAAGATTAAGAATACAAATTTCATAAAAAGATGTTTTATGTACGCTTGAGGTCCATATCAATATAAGAAGAACTGCGGGGGGCATCCGAGGATGTGTATATGACCCATATGGCGAAGCCTGAAGGTCGTACATTTCCCATGGGTCCTACTCACACCCAAGGACGCCCCCTAAGGTTTTTCTTATATTTTATCACCCCAAAAAGATTCCAAAATTCATATGCTACCTATTGAAAAGGTCTTCAGGACTATAGGTGACAAAACCTTTAGAAAAGATAAATAAAAAGTGAGGTTATCACCATCTATGCATACTTACTCACTTTCCCATTAATGTTATGGGGAATGAACTATTGCTGGTATTACCGGCAATACAACTAATTCTATTGTATGTGAATGTTTTCACAATTATCAAAACAATAGGAAAACATTCACAGCTCTGGATGTTATCATGGTATTCTTGTTACCTTTCCTTTTGATTATAGATAAAAGTAATTTATCTGTAAATTTTCATATTTCATATATGATACACTTTTTGACAAATGCAATTTGTTTTCTAATAAAACGTGTGACGGCAAATAGACAAAACAATGGTGATAATTTAATGAGAACTGTGATGGATTATTAAGGTATTTAATTGTCAAATTAAGAACTCGTTTGGTTTGATATGGTTGTGAAATAAAATGAAAGATTTTGCTGAAATAGTATAATCCAACAATGATGGTTGTCTGATGATAATCAAGAATATACCCCTGAACTATTGTTGGTTTATTTATGTTTTATGCTCGCCTATCAATTGTATTAAAGTTCTTGCACTTCATTACTTGAATCAGTTCTTTGTAATAGATATATCAAATACATTGGGGAGTTGTAGCTAGCTCTCCACTACTTTGTCTGCCTTTGATTCTTTAGTTCATATATCATACCCTTGTTCAGGAAGCCATTCTTTAGTGATGAATCCACCAATGTTCTGGTGTAGTGGTGGGGAAATCTCTATCTGGGGGTTCAATCCCATACAAAGAACACTCGTTGACTGAGGTTAAATAAGTTTATTGATTTTCACTAGATTAGACACAAATGATCCTCGTAATTCCTACTTCCATAACATCCACAATAGTATATCAATTGTTACCATGTTGTACATAACCATTATTGTTAATAAATATCATTCCTAGGCCAACTCAAACGTACCACTCTGTGATGTAAGCTTTACTCTAATTCACCTGGGAGCATATATCCACAAAGTCCATAAAGGAGTCCCATACTTTGTTCCCTCTTTCTATATATCTTATAGGATAACTTAGCTCCATCTGGCTAGGTATCTTTGTCCAAGTCTTCACCTATTTCAGCCTACCCTTGATATTATATATTTCATTATCTAACTCCCACCTGTCCTTCATGATAGTTGACATAGTCTGCTCGTCCCCCTATAGGGTCCTGCCCTTTATATACTAACTATCAATTCACATTTATGTGATTCCTACATTGTATTGGATACCAGTCACTAATACTCCTAACTTCGATCTATTAACTTAACCTACGAGATTCATTACTCAAAGATTTAATGCTAAAATTACAGAGACATAACTCTCTTTTCAGAATTACTTAAACCTTTATATTTAGATAATAGGGATACATAATGCCCCAAGAATCGTGTGATGATGACTGGCTTGTTTTACCTGCCATTTACCTTATGGGTTCAGCTCAATTTCAAGTTCTCACAGTGTCACCTCCGGGATGCCACTAATCATTGCTTTTCTATGTTAACTATGCTCACTGCTGCCACCTGTAGCCATCAGAGGGGTGGCCTGGACCCATTTTTGATTTGGGTGCTCCCCTCTTCCAAAATCCCTGGATTCACCCCTGGTAATAAGTATTCATTTACATGATTATAATGTGGATGTAAACATTTATGATATTGATTAAATTTATATTTATATATTAATTAAATGACGAACCTAGGATTTTTGATAAAACAAGTACAAATACTTTGGATACCAGATAGATCTATTGCAATGAATTTCCAATTTACTTTTTAATATTGACAGATATGTTAGTTGATTACAAATCTGTACTATTGAAGAGTATATTATGAGTACAACAAAAATAAGTGCAATGATTGACCAACTGGGTATAGCACTGTATAAATGATCAAATTATAACCTGCTATATGTTTTATCTGGTCTACGCCTGATGCATTCTGTAAAAAATGTTATATGGTACAACTGACAAGCCTTTTGATGCTAATCAATTACAAATAAGCCAGAAAATTGATCTGTTTTTTTTATTAGTTTCACATTCATAAACGGAACTTTTCTTACTGTTGACAAACATTTCTCACGTTTAATCAGGTAGACTTCGTTATATTTGGAGTGGGATATTATTGGAATAGTATCAAATTGCAAGAAGTAAAAAAAAAACCACACCTATACCAAAAATTACTAAGAATAAAAGATAAGCATTAAGATAGAAGACTTGAAAGATGATAGAATATTTTTGAACATTCTATCACTACAGTTAGTTTTTTCTAAATATATACAGGACGTTTATCTGAGGGATTCACAGCGTGGCAAATTTAGGTGTTATTTGCCCCCGCCACATTGGGGTTAGACTTGGAAATGCGAGGGTGGCAAGCAGCTAGCTCGACCCCAGGGTCACCTCACTACAATGATGACAAAGCTTGGAAATGAGCTCAAAATTTGGTGTTTGTATGAGTCTTATTAGTGAACTGTCAGATTTTGTCACATATATTGAACATCTTATTCAAGCGGTCTTTTCTAATTTCTCTTGCATTTTCGCCATACTTTTAGGGGCTTTATTGCATATACAGTGAGAACTAACAGGTGCAGAGCTATCTCTCAGTATATATAACCTTCTCAGACATTAATTGTCTTCATTGTATAAAATCAGACTGAAATTGTGCTTTTTATTGTATTTCTTAAAATAATACAAAAATGTGCCAAAAATATTAAATGCAGACAAATTCTTAGAAAATAAAGGAATTACCAATTTAGGAGATCAAAATAGATATTTTATTCATTTAATATGCCCTTTCAGATGGTTATAACCCCATGAATCTGTGTTTGGTCATTGCCTATCATATCGTAGTATGGATTTACTCATTATGAGAGTTACAGAAAAGAACAACAAACAGGGAGCTAAGGAAATTGTTTCTTTTTGTCACGGATTTGGGAACGTTTGATGGCCCATGCAGTGGTCAAGCACATACTGTTAAATAAATGTTGAAACAACATTGAATTTCTTATTTTTGGTTGTAGTGAATGAATGTTGAGAAGTAACGTCAAATCAACATGGACAATGTGGATACAATGTTGAATCAACGTTGATTCAATTTACAAATTCAATGTTGAGGAATAATGATTCAACATTGATTGGTCAATGCAATTTGCAACTTCAACTGAAAGCTAACGTTGATTTAATCAGTGTGCCAGGCCTAGGCCTACATGTTACACTTTAGTGATGGTAATTCAACAAAATGGTGCAGCCCTGATATTTAATGTCTCCTCCAAAAATGTCAATAAAGGCTCTTGGCTTTTTCTTATTGGAGATGGGTCTGTGAATACCTGTAAGATATTCATGCTATTGATTTAACTACATTTGTCACAATTGCTGATCCTACTTTTTGGTCTGTTGCTATAGGCTATGCATGCGAAATAAAGGAATATATAACAATAATAATATTAATAAAACAAATGAACAAAGATTACACAAGTTGACAAAGCAAAACTTATTTATTATGAAAATTCACATACTGATTTATAATCCAGCAAAAAGTCTGACAGAATTCATTTTCATTAAGAAGTATGTGACAATATCACATCCAAAGTGGCTCTATTTACCACCGTTATGTTGTCGACATTTCCCATCCTAATTACAATTCAATTATTTTGTCTAACTTAAGAAACAGTTTCAGTGCCAGCATTTAATTATGAAATTATGTTTTCATCAGATTTGTGAGCTAAGATAAGGAAGTTCTATTAAGAAACTTCCATTTAGTTAGGTAATTATTTGATAGGCAGGTATTTTATTATACATTGTCAGTGGAAATTAGCAATCGTTTGCTAAACTGTTTTTTCCTGAAATCACACTCTATGACTTGCATGCACAATAATAGGCAAGGCTAAGGTTACAAACGTGTCCCAGAGACAGTTGTCTTCCCTGTCTTCCTGTCTTTCTGCCTACTGTAGACATTGCCATCAGACTAAGAACAACAACCTCTGGAAACATCTGACAGTCTCATCAAATCTGATATTATCTTAATTTATATTTAATGGCAAAACACAGCACCTGACCCACTAGACTAAACTTAACCACCAATGATTGTGCCACAAAGTGGTCAATGTCAGTAAGAGTTAAGTTCTTGTGTATATCTCACCATTCTCATAAGTATGACACATATTTGAGCATGCATTTAGGTTTAAGCATAATCTATCTAGGTACCTATCTATGCACACACAATATATAATATTTTGTGCCTTTTTGTCACCTTTGTGAGTGACACACCATTATTTTCTATTCAAGAAGTGATACATATAATATAAGAGGCTAATATATATGCTTGCTGGTCACTGTGTCTGTGGTCACTACAACAACACAGTGAGGCTACCTCTGATACTGAAACCTTAAAATCTAACAAAAATGTCTCACGATGTGTCTTTAATTGAGAAGCAATTAGAATACACTGGGAAGTACATATAGAATAGCAAATACTCAAAAGCCTGTATTCCACATGCCGATTTTGCTGCCGATTTTTAAAATCGGCAATGGGAATAATGCTCAAATATAAAAGTGTTATACATCATTACAAAGGTCTTGCAATTCTCTTTCAAATGATATGTAAGATGTAGAGTTTCGTACCATATCCTCAGAGAAAATTAATGAAATGTAAAATCGGCAGCATCAAAATCGGTATGTGGAATACGGCCTTAACTATATAAGCATAGAATAAGAGAACTGGAACATTAAGATAATAAGAGTATATATAAGGACATTCATTAGACCATGAAGAAGTTATATAAGTGACTTTTACAACAATATCGCTTAACATATATATGGCACAATAGACTACAGCAGCAGAGTTCTTCGAGTATGACCCTTAACACTAGCTTAACACGAAGAAATGGTATTAAGGGCAATGGCGCCATTATGGATCTAAAGTTGAGATTTTCTTGAAACTCAGAGAAATACCAGATAAATATGTTTATAGTCCAAAAATGGAAAATAATTAGGGGGTCACCATGCTAACTTTTGATCTACAGGTAGAGTAATATGGGCATAATTCCTTCAAAATTAAGGTTTTGGAGAGCCATATGTAGGCATACTATTTTAGTGAAAACTTTCATGCTAATCCTTGAATAAACAATCTCATCACTTGAAATTTAAGCTAGGACATGTGTTCACAGACTTTATGCATTGCCTGGAAAAAAATGTGTTTTTATCTGCATTTTAATTTATTTTCATTGCAAATCAATTTAGTAGAAAAAAATCATTTTCAGACAAGAAAGTTCACACACAAAAATTCAAAGTTGAAAAATAAATAAAAATGACACATAATGTACATCAGACTGTTAGCTTTCATTCTCAACAAAAAAAACATGGGGTCACCGCATGAATTTAGCCAGAAAAATTGATTATGTACCTGCAAGTCTGGAATTGACCCACCAGGTCTATTTGTTTTAATGGTCCCTAAACCTATCAAAATACAAAATATCCTGAAGTATTATATCATAATATTGTTCTTTACATCTTAAGGATATTATTAGTGCTTACTGTGTGAAGATCAGATTAATATTAAAAAAGTTATACCCATTGTTGCACTGCCCCCTCCCCACCTCCCACAGTCACCAGGCAGGGCCACTGATGGTCATGCTTCACTGCACACCCATACCTGCAGGCTGCGCACCGTGGATGCGCGGTAACAAATGGCGCGTTTGTCTTTAATGTAGCTTCATCATTAAAGAATAGATGATAACAAATACAAATACTGAAGGAAACTTATATCAGTCCATACTCATATAATGTTGATACTTGTAGGCATGCAATGACCTGGCTTAAGGTAACACAGTCCATTAGTTATGGAAATATATCACCTGATATTGAGCCCCTTCCTTCAGTTTATTAAATGACAAGTAGCTTACTATTGTTGATAGACTCTCAAATGGATTCTTATTTATACATATTGGTTAAATAGCAGTGTCTTTACAAAAAATATTATTTTTTGAAAATAAATCCATCACCTTTTACATGAACAGTTCTTTTGAAGACTCAATGATACATTGTTTATACAATGATACCAAATAGGTGATATGACAATATTATGTGGATGATGCACATTTGGGCATGACATACGTACTATTTAGGACAAGAATTAGTGGTGCAGATTCTATGCACATCAAGTAATAAACTTAGGACTATCATACATGCTACGAAGATTGGATATAGGACAGATGTAAACAGCCAAGCACCTCATGTAACATGTTAATGTAACATGCCAACATCATTAACTGCATCTTGAAAACATTTACAGACTATATTTCTAGCATGATAACCCGGCACTTCCTCTTACATTGGCTAAGCAAGATAAGTAAGAATAACATTATGAGGGCTTCTGATTCATTTTCAGAATCTTTCTTCTAGGACATAACAATATAAACAAACAAAAAAGGTACAGTCTGTCCAACGGAAATATACATAAATTGTTATACAGACTTTATTCTGGTAGCTCTTTTCTATCCCTCAACACATCCAATAAGACTATATATCAGCTACCTTCAGATCATGACATACCTTTTCATTAACCTGTAGTCTAAAACTTCTCAAACTGTACTTCGAACAGTTTGTGAAGCAGAATATACATCATCATAATTGGGGTTATTTCACTCAGAAAATGTGCACTTATCTAACACATTAGTGTACTCTTGCACAAAAAAAAAGACAACTCTTTGGTCAATAGAAGCATTCATGTATGAACATGTTCACTAAGTTCTTTTGATGTCTTTACATTGTTTATCAACTCTGTGGGCATTTTTGCACACTTGCTACCAAACTTTTGTAGACAAAATAAAACAAGCCCTCAACTTGTCACAAATACTTGCTATTCCTCAATGGCTTTGTCCACTATGCTCCAATTCTGGATCGTTCTTATCTTCTTGACTCTCATTGTATCTGCTGCCATTGCTCTTTTCTCGACCATCAGTCTCCCATTTCTGACTGTCATCCTCCTGTTCATCACTGCTTTACTTTCCTTCTCAGCTTTCAGAACGGCGAACTGTAGAAGACAAATTATTGGATCAAATGAATAATTACTTTTCTGGTTCTTTGTGAGGCAGGAATAATGCTTCCTCATGCTTTTTCTCTGTTGTGCTTAAATAATCATTTCTAATAATCATAGCTTAGTAAACCTAATGCTTTTGATGTTTGACCTGAAAATGGCATTCTGTGAAGATCTAGTAATGGATCAAAGAATTGACAATTATAAAAATCTAAATGGAGACATTCTATTATGTATCATAATTCTGTCAAGCATGCATCTCAGGGGTACCAACAATGATGTCTAATGGTTAATACTTGGCATGATTACTCTAACTCATTAGTCAAGACACATCATTGAGCTTTGTCCCAAAACACAGGGAATACTTTGTATAGGAAATATAGTTATTGTTATAACTCTGAAAACCAAGCAAAACTTTGGAGAGTGTTATGAATTAGAGCTTTTAAAGAAATTAATGAATTATTAGAGTCTGCAGTATGTGAATATACCACATTTACATATAAAGAGAAATTAGACTATGAAATAATATCAGATCGAGAATTCCTTTGATACAATAGGTTATGAGGGTTTTTGGGGTATTGAACATAAATTTATAGTATTGTATATGTAGATGAGTCACAATCTCAACCATATTAAGTATACCATACTGACAATACTAGGGATGGTCACATAACCCCAGCCAAGACTTCATACTGCATATTGATTGTGCCAAAAATAGACTGTCTGCATAAGAATATTTTCAGAGTGCATATGGTAAAACACTTTTAGCTGGAATCAGAGCTATATATATATATATATATATATATATATAGCTATGTGTATATATATATATATGAGGTTGCCAAATTTGTTTTACAAATAATATAAGCAACATTACCACTTGGATTGCTTCATATAAGTAGTAAGGTTAATTAAGATATTTGTGCACAGGGGTATAATTTGCATACCTCTTTTATGCCTATAATTTCCATAAATGATTAGGAAGAAGACATTTCTCTTGAATAATATGCAGCACTCTATATTTTTACCTGCTGACTAATTTGTTAAATGATAGGAGCAGTAGATACATTTGTGAGATGAGTTGGAAGTCTATCTGAATTATCAATTATACATTATTACTACATTCACACTGCAATTTCTAGAATTGAAAATAGTATATGTGGGATGAATTTTACATGAAGAAGAAGAGGGTGTAATAAGAAAACGTTGGATTGAAACATTACAAAGGATTACATTTTTGTGATTGTAACTAAAAGGGATAATTTTGGGAACAATTTAGGCCAAGTTTCACACACACCTGTACTAATTTCACGAATAAAAAAGCTGTGAAAAACATTTGTTCCCCACTCTTATGGACAATATGAAACTGTATACACACTTAGTGCATTTCCTACCAGAAATCATATAGGAGAGGAAATTTCAATCACAAAAATAGCCAATGTTATGTTTAGAAATGCACGTAATTAGACCCCAGTAGGCGTATGATATGTTATTTCTCAGTATAACTTTAATTTGAATTCATTTATATACAGTTTCATGTACCATTATATATATACGCTCACTCATGCTTTGTAATGTATAGTGCGTGAAATAAAAACTGCTAAAATAAGACTATCAACAGGTTCTTATTTTGTCTGGGAGGTCTTGGGATATATCCCTGGCTGAGTCACAACAAAGACTTTAACAATGGCAGTGGTCACTGCTTGCTTGGCACTCAGTATAAAGTAAGAACCACGAAACATAACTGGTAGGCCCAGTGTCACTATAGAGAGGGCATTGGGTCCCATTGCTACAAATAGGCACCTCATTTCATAGATTCAGTCACCGTCCCTGTGGTATAAAACCACCTACCACTACCTGGAAATCTTTACCTTGTGCAGTCTGGTAAAAGAACCCTAGGCCTAAAGGCTTGGCCAGACGTTAAACTAACCCCACAAACATACAAACAAATAAGCTTATTACTTGAGTAGTCACCAGGCCATTTTATATATTTCTATCTTGAAGAGTTTGGATTTTATTTATAAACATGATACGCCTTACTCAGTGCACTTATCTGTCTGTGGCAGTATTCACAGACAGAATTCAAGAAAGGTTGGAGAATATTGTTTTATATATTCCTCTTAAGTGGTCTTATATTTTAAATACTTTTATGATTAAGGATAGAGAAGGGTTGTCAATGGCCTTTTAAGTAAAATTTCGACAGTTCCTTAATAATGATTATTTTTTTATGTATAATATATCAAATGAAAGGGCATATTTTTCTCTATCTAATGGGATCCATATATAGTTCGTTATAGGTCCGCTGGTTAAGAAAGGGCCGGTTTTGTTCATGTGACTTTAGTTTATAAATAATCAAAGGGATCTGATTATAAAACTCTAAAGCGCTTAAATATACCACCAGGACAAAATGTCATGAGGAAAATTCTCAGATATAGATTAGACTTTCAGAGAAACATATTATGACATTGCAATCACCTTATATTATAGGGCATAACACATGTTAAATTTTAAGTTTTTCAGACCTTTCTTGGTCAGCAGACCTATAGTAAAGTGTGAAATAGAAAAAGAAAAGTTATTAAAAATTGAATTTTTCACTTTTATTTTTTGAATGTCAATATCTAATTTCTCCTTAGCTCTGAAACATTACTTACAGGACAAGAACTTTAATGTGGAGGGAACTGTGCCTCACTTTTTTGTTATAGGTCCTGGTTTTTATTTCATTTTTAAAATTGGGTAACTTTTCAATAATTCTTTTTACATTTTAGTCATTATTTACTAAAAAAAATTAACAAGGACTTGTATGTATAAATATGTATATATGAGACACAGTTCCCTCCATAAGAATGTTTTGGATGCATATTCAAAGTTCAACTGAGTACCCAAAGAATTAGATGAGATATCCACCTTCAAAAAATAAAAGTTAAAATGAAAAAGTGTTTTCATGATACATTTACTTAGTCAAGTTTCAACAAATCAATATACATTATGCAAGACCATGTAGAGAGCATATTCAAGTTTAGATATCAAAACTATTGGCCAGATATTCCTAAAAATGAATCATGCAAAGAACAATAGATGCAACTACCACAAATTACACCATGATAACCCTTGTCTATCCTTAAATGGTTTTAACAATTGTGAAATTTTAATCTGTGAAAATAATGGCTTCTATGTATAACTTCAGACAGAGACGTCCATTTTCAGCTGTAAAGTGAACCTGGGGTCCCTTCTGACAAGTTAAACTATATCTATGTAGAAAACAGCTATCTAGTTGTATAGTAATATAATTGGATTTGCCACCACACCAGCATTATATCAAAAGTATAGACGTTGTGCAGATGACTTCACACCTGTTTGAATAGGCTTGCCGCCATGTTGGAGATCAATTTAAGATCACAATTATCTACTATTTTAAAACATTTAGAAAAACAAATTTAAATGAATTAACATGACACTAACCACATTGAATGATAACTAGAATTTTTAAAATCTTTGATTTATTGAATAGCCACGTGGTTGTGAGAACCACGTGATGATCACCAAAATCTGGTCACGTGACCACGTCTGCACAAGGTCTATAAGGTCAGAATGTAAAAATGCTTGAATTTCATTGGTCCCTCTCTACAAGGCGCATATATGGTAACATTATATAACATTGCAGATGATAAGCCAAACAAGATAAACAAGAGGGGAAAAAAGTAGAAGTAAGACGAGCAGAATCACCAAAGATAAATCACAAACAATTAGGAAAGAATGTAATTATTTATTATACTATTTTTTACATGGCATTCCAGTCTGTGCATTAAAGGAATGCAGCTATCCAGAATTTCTTTGTAGGGGTGGGCCTGTAAAAATCTGGGATCATGGGGAAGAAAAATTGAAAAAATGGCTAGAAAACCTCAACAACTACCACAAAACACTGAAATTCACTCCTGAATTTTCACGTACACATATAAATTTCCTAGACACAACAGTCAAACTAGATCATGAACATACACTCTATACAGATCTCTACACCAAACCAACCGATACAAACAGCTACATAAGGTATGACTCTGCACATCCCCCACATTGCAAGAAAGGCATACCATACAGCCAATTCCTATGAATACGACGCATATGCGAAAAAGAAAACGACTTCAAACGCAACCTAGACAAAAAATGTACTGAATTCCACGAAAGGGGATATCCTCAGGAAATATTAGAAAAGGCAAAAGAAAAAGATTCAAAAACAAAACGAAGCGAAACACTAGCACAAAAACCTAAAACCGAAAATGCTACCCAAAACAAACTCTTCTTAACTTGCACATACAAGCCAGGCCTGTACTATGCAAAAAACACAATAAAGAACGATTGGGACATCCTAGCACGCTCAAGCACAACAAAAGAAATGCACCGAGCAGACCTAATGATGGGCCATCATAGACCCAAAAACATCAGAGACTACCTAGTCTGCGCACGGACAATCCATCACCCAGAAAGCGAGGACATAAAACCAGACGACAACCGCAACATATGGAAGAAAAAGGATTGCATCTATTGCAAACTACTAGACAAAACAGGAGAAATAAATGCACACAAAGAAACCTATACTTGTAAGAAAAACATAACTTGAAACAGTTCAAACGTGATATATTGCATAGAATCCGCAACATATGGAAGAAATTCAAGCTTTAGGCCATAGTATCATTTGCGGTCTTGTTCACCTAAAGTCACCAAGCCAGGTCACCACCCACCAAGAATGTAATTATTTGACAAGTAAATGAAAACTTCCAAATTGACACTCAGTTGTGTCATCAACCTTCAAGCAAAACTAAATAGAGCCATCAAAAAGAAATCAAAATTGCAACATGATTTGGGGAACAAGAAGACAGAATCTTCAGCTAAGATAACCCAAAACAACAATATAAACAAGATTTACATAATAAGTTGTCACTGCCCAACATGATCTGGTCACATTTACTGATGAAAGGTCAGAGAACACATCTTCTACAACAGATCAGAACCCCAGAGAAATAATGAGTGGAAACAATTGAGTCCTTATGAATAATGAAATTTATGAGTCCACTAGAAAGAAGAGGGAGAATACTAAACTGCATCCCCACTTGGGCAACTAATGATGGTGATTAGTGAATATAAGTAGCTTTTACCAGTGGCCAAGGAGAAAAAACTAGTCTCAGGGTGATTAACTAGTTGCTTGCCACTAAAAATCTAATCCCCAAGTTGGGACGCTCTTGCTATAAATCTGCTGGTGACTAGAGGGCACAATAGTCTCCCAACCCGGCTACTAACTGCACTAATCGCTTGCGACTAGAGAGAAATATTAAACATGTCATATATTTTGCCAGAGAATCCACTAGTGGTTTATTCACCATACATCAGCGCGCTAGTGTCTAGTTGGTTGCTGGGCAACTAACAATATTAGTTGCCGCCAATTTTTGTAATTTAGTTGCCCAAGTGGGGACCAGGCTTTAGGCCATATTATTGATTACGTTACTTCGTAAGGTGAACAACATTCACTACAACTGATAGACAATGGCCATGTGTTGATGGAAAATGTCATATGAATCAACCAGATTTTGTCCCCAAAACAATTCAAGTCAGTGGTGGTGTGCACCCCTGGTTACTTTTGGACCAAAATCAATATTTTTAATGTAAAACTGGTGCCTCCAGAAGGGCACCAGGACTTTTTTTAATATGTGCGCCCCCCTTCTAAAATTTCTCAATCCACCCCTGCAAGTAAAAATGCTAAGATGCTTAAAGGGAGCCAAAAACAATGTAGGGACAAAATTTTGCAAATTCTGTTAACTATTGATTCATATTCTATGGCCATAACCTAATCACATGTTAAAATATAAGCGGTGAATACAGACTTAAACTACATCAAAATACATTAAAACAAATCCCAGGGCAATTTTGGTGACCCACCAAAATTGGTTTGTTTACAAGCATTGCTGTTTTCAGGCATACATAACATGAGAATTATAGAATTTAAGTAAAGTTATAGTTAGTTTTCATGATTTATACTTAAGGTGGCTAAAATTAGACTCTTAGAATGTATTTTCATAGTAATCTTAGTTTAAAAAAGTGTTGTCATATTTTGACACAACATTGCTTTTTGCTCCCTTTGAAATAGACCAAGGTACTGATTTTCACTACAACAGTTAATCTTTAGCTTGCTTCTATCGGGTGCCCATGACCATCAAGCAGAAAGTGTCCACAGAACAGAATGAGCAACAAGCCAAAGCAAACATGTAAGGGGATAACAAGGTGCACAAAAATCACCTGGTTACCAGTACACCACAAGGAAGTCAGGTGGTAAAGTAAAATTAGGCAAGGAAGGGTCAGACATCAGAAGTCACCTACTTGGGGAAGTTCAAATAATAAACATGCTGCATGGGAAATCTGAGCTCATGGTATGGTAAAACCAATTTACATAAAGCTTTTATTTCCCTTGGAACACCACATTATTAAGAAATATTATTTTGCAGGTGAAAATATAGTTCAGTTAAAACATTTAAATTGCTTAAGCATGTTATTTTCATGTTGCCTGAAATGAACACACCTCAACTTTAGTCAGTATTAGTTACAAAATGCAATAAATATCACCACAAAGGATGAGGGACATTCGCACAAGGTGAGAGACCTTGCTGGCGACTAGAACAGTGTTAATCATTTTTTTTTTTTTATACATGAGCAAAATTCTCCCTACCACGGATAGCCAAATTCCTGTGATTTACTTGCAGGTTAGCTTAGATCAGGATGATTGCTGGGTAATATGTTGACAAATCACAAGGCTTTAGCATCGTGATACTCCTACCATTATTTGTTATCAAACATGGGGAGAAAAAAATGATCATTCATTTTCGAATTGTATACATGTTTTCTAAGTTCTTTGAAAATTCATTCATTATCTATGAATATATAACAATTATTTTTTTTATTTCCTATAGTTTTCGCTATGTTTTTGTTGACAAAGTAAGTCCAAATTAATCTGCAGGTGCTGAAAATACTATAAATCAGCTATCTGCCTGCCGATTAAGGAGTTAAGTATGTCGTCGGATGACTAGTAATCGCCTGTGGAAAAAAAGTCCATCACCACGTTGGGACATTCTCCAATCAAAATCCCAGTGAATAGAGGGACCATTAGTCATCCTGCTTGGCAATTAACTGCACTAATCGCTGGGGACTAGAGAAAAATATTAAACATGTAGAATATTCCACCCAGAAACACTGACGATAAGTGATTTGGTCGCCAGACATAATGGCGCCCCTGTATGGTAAGTCGCCAGATGACTAAACTGTTGATTATCACGTTGGTTGCTGTTGTATTTTTGCATGCTAATCGCCCTGTAAGGATCAGGCTTAACCAAGGTCCCTCCTTTTACACACCAAGATCCATCAAGCGCACTCTCAAAAGCTCAGCAGACCTAGGCCAACTGATAATGGGGGAAGGATGTGTGTGTGTGTGGGCGTGTAGGGTTTGATAGGGTCTTTCACAAAACCAATATAATGGAATAAAGACCATTTGGCCTATAAAATTTGGCATTTGTGAATTTTCTTTGTCGCCACTCTGGTTGTCTTTTCTTCTGTATTTTCCTTTTAGATTTTTTAAAAAAGTCATCCAAAATATGAAGTTTTTGTTATGATCAAATGAAAAGTAATTTCTTCCTATAGAGATCCATGTTAAGTCTCCACGAAACTATCTAGTCCATGTAAATCCATTAAAACTTATGATTGTGCTGATCCCATTTGCTTAGTTGGTGGGTGTGGCTGGGGCTAGTGACATGTACACACACCATACACTAGCCCTAACAGAGTGCCCATCAGGCAGCTGGTATACCCTATTTGTCACCGGGGTTGTCCTAGGCCTGTTGCAGGCTGTGGTTGGCTCCAGTTTGACACTATACAATATCAAGTTCTCACTCTCACTTTTACCAATCAGAAAACAATCAAAAGGTAATGCTATATTTGGTATTTTCATAGAAATATTCTCAATAGACCTGATTAATGAAATGTGTATCCAAAGGCATGTTGTGCCCATGGATTTTGCTTTTTTATCCTAACTGATCTGACAAAATAAAATAGGCTTCTTATACTTTATACTTCATACAAAGGGTCTCAGCGGGACCTGTTTTGGTCTTTTAGTGCCAAGTGTAAATAGAAGCACACACTGACATGATGATGTATCACTTACCACTTATTATTACAGCTTTCAAATTACAATGTATCTAAAAAGAACAGCCATATGGGAGCACCTGTTTGAATCTGATCAAGCCACTACTACATAATTTAACTTTTGTCTTATATTACCGTTTATGACATCTGAATAGTTAGTTATTAGATTTCCCTAAGGCCTTCCTCCTGACAGTAGGTGTGATGTGGCCATGAATCCATTTTATAGTCTGCAAAATCCTAGTGTCGTGCACCCCTCCTGCACACTGAACCCTGGGTTTAGAGGCTCACCCAGGTTCCAATTTCCCAAACAGGGAGCTTTCCTCCCTGGCTGAACATGACAAACAAGTAATTATGAAAGCTTCATGTTCCTTGGTGACAAACCCAGGAGCAGAGAAAAATTAGACAAATCTGATCAGACCTATGAATTAATTTTTTCACTCTTTTTGGTTGGGTGTCTGTAATTGACCCATTACTTGTTAAGAGTTTTTGAAAAAAATCAGACCTGTTTGATTTCACCCCCATAAATGTTGGCATCAGACAGAATAGTGCCAGCATCCTTGACAATATACCCATTTGTTGCTGTTGTTTAATTAGTCAGGAGTCTACAAAATAGACCAGGTCAAACTTGACAGGTCATTTTAGACAAGACATTTTTGCATACTCATAGGGCCCAGAAACAAACCTATTAGTGTGGTTTTGTCATCCATGTCAGAAAGACCTTTTGCCATGTCGGGAAGCTTTAGGCTGCAAAGTTATCATTACTTGATATTTGTACACAAACACATTCATTGTCCAGGATGCCTGCACCATTCTGTCTGACAACAAATCCTATTTGTTCTAGGGGTTCTGCAGAGAAAATCAGAACTATTTGATATGGTTTGTCACTGGTATTGTCTTTCCCCCCAGGTGAATAATCCAGCAGTGTGTTGCTTCTATAATCACTTGGTCCCAGTCTGCAGGCCTCAACAATAATCTGATTATGTTGCTTCGATGTTGACTATGTAATCAGCTATTTCTTATGCGCCCAACTTGGCTGTACACTGGGTGGCATTTTTAGCATTATCATGCTTGAACACACTGCTTAATATGCTTCAATAAGCCCAACCACGGATAGCCAATTCATTGAGTTTTGCCTGCAGGTAAGTCTAGCATGCTTGGAAATTTGTAGACAAATCACAGGCTTTTTCATTAATCCTTACATTATCAGAAGTTTAACATGATGTAAAACTAGGGATAATTTGTTTCTTAATTTATATCCATACACATTTAATATTTTCTAAGTAATTCAAAATTTCATTCCTTATAAATGGATACATAACAATTATTTCTTTATTTTCTATAGTTTTTCTATTGGTTTTGTCTTCAAATTCAGTCAAAATAAGCCTGCAGCTGCAGCTGCTTAAAATACTGTAAATTAGCTCTCCGTGGTGAGGCGAATTGGCTTAGTGTGATAAAGCCACATGCGGATAACGTTGTTGGCTAACAATAATGCTACACTCAGGACCCCATTATCTTCGGCAATTTAGGACGGTTCAGTGGCAGATTCAGAGGAGGGGCATGGAGGTGTGCCCTCCCTTTTTTCTGGAATTTAGACATCTTTAATGTAAGATTCGGCCACAAGGTAATTAAAACTAAGATTTTTCAACAGTGCAGCCTCACTTTCCAAAATCCTAGATCTGACGCTACGGTTATTGGAGGCTATGAACAGAAAACAGTGGACAGGATTTTAATGGGCAAAGTAAAAAGCTGGAAAGATTACTCAGCATTAGCAAATTATCACAGAATATATGGGTGGCTCCCATATGTGGACATCTGTTATATCTTGCCTGACATTGGTGTTACATACATGGTATTGAAACTGAAAAACAGCAAGCTAGTCTTTTGCCCATTATCATCTCTAGAATGGGTGCATAATTATAGTTTAATAAAGGCATAATGTACATTGGATGGCTAGTCTGTAATGCTTTTTTTCACTGATGGACTTTAATAAGCCAGGTGGAAATACGTTTTGGCAAGTTATTGCGTTAAAAAGTATTATTAAGGCTGGCCCTTATTTTTATAGAATAGATATTTTTGCCATAAAGAAAAGTTATCAAATTCCAAATGTTGACCACAGGGGGCTAAATCTTAAACTCTCAAAACCTTGTCTACACTTGGAAAAAGTTTTTGTTATTAGTTGGTGTTATTAGTTCTTGATGCACACACCATGCTCAGAGAATTGCAGTAGGAAATATTCATTATGTATTTATGCGAAAGATTCCCTTCTCACTTGAAACTAGAACGTACAAAGAAATCTGAGAGCCGTTTCCCTCCAAATACATATTATTGATGGGCTAGTTAGGTTTGAAGGCAATATTTTACATACTAATGCAAATACACATGGAAGAAAATGAATGAATAGGTACAATCTAACATGAAAAATGTATCCAAACTCTAAATGTATCTAATTTTCACATGTTACTTAGTATGTGGCATGATACTATATCTGATATGATACAGGTCAGACAGCAGTAATCACCCTCGTCTTTCTTTAGCTTATCTTTAAGTTAAGGTTATACCTCAAAATTAATACTCACTGAGCTTTCACTCTAATGTGTTGACACAGCTTCTCTTTGACAGATGAGGAAGTTCCGGGCTCCAGACGTCTATAAATCAAAATGGCAAAACAAAGAAACAATTACTGAATATGTTTCACTTTTGTTAACTTATACAGAGATTCTGCAGGGGGATAGGAAGTTTTGAGCTGTTTCTTTTGTAGTAAAAGAAATCCCCTAAAAGGTGGGCCAGAGGACTCATCTGATCGGCCATTTCCTGTCCAACAAACATGGCATATAGATACAATACTTGAACTTGCCAGAGGTGATATTTGTTGGACATTACAAATATCCTTTACAATTCATTTGTTAGCTTCAAGTCTTTGTGACTTAAGTGCATTTCTGAGAGACCTTATATATTTTTTCAGAGAATTGCTGCACATTGTTATAATATTCAAAAATGTCAACGTTGCAAATATTTATATTTTTTTTAATAAAAGATTCGGCTTTCAGCTATTAATGCTATCAAATTACCTCTTTGTACTTTGAGAATGTGAATAGAGTGCTTTATGATGTGAGATGGCAAAGGTGAGTCATGAAAGTCCCATATTATAAAATTGCTTGGCAAATCATATGAGATCAATATCATCATATTTATCATTATCATTGTATGTATGTAACTATGTAATCAATCTTCTGGAGACCTTTGTATATATATAAAGAAAAGATGGAACCAAATAAAAAAAGAATTGTGGATGGAGTATATATCTAATAAAATAGCAAGCATTGAATACAGAGTTATCTAAAGCCCTACTGGATACTTATTTTGTGTACTATCTGAAACCGAGACAAAAGCAATAGTTATTAGGATAAGCATGGCAGACATGAGCCAGACAGACATCTGAAAAGTGACATATTGATTGAGAGTTGGAACGAATTGGGTATACAGTATATCAATGAGGGCAGGCCAAAATGGTTTGTTTAGAGGGCTCTACAATGTCCTGAGTCCTTGAATGACAAGGGAGGCCTGAGATATGCTGTTGGGTTGGGGGGGGGAGGAGTACGTGGCGAGGTTCTCCAAGTGGAACTATTGATTATATTTTAAATAATATCAACATAAAAAGGGGATGGTGAGCACTAATAAGTAGAACTGTTAATCATTTTCTTACTAATCTTAGTGCTCTTTACAATGAAGTTTCAAAGAAAAGGTGACATTTTATTCAACAGTTTCCCCTGTGAGAGGGGCCCCTCCAACAAGGGGGTGGCCTGGAGGTGGCATGCCCTCCCCACCATCTCCCCTGTATATGGGGCTGTATGCTATAATTTTGGCAGGCCTTCTTATCTTTTATATAATGGCTAGCAGAGGAGAGCGTAGTAAAGAGGGATTTAGATTCATTTACTGACTTCTGCTAACATAGTCAATAGATATGATCTTTTACTAACCTCTATGATATTCCAAGACAAAATAGCATAACATGACCGTTGTTACACTGATATTGGCCAATCAGAATAGAGCATGAGGTAAACAAACAAGATGCCGGGCCTTTGACATCACCGTTTTTTCAATAAATTGATTGTTGTTCAGGTTTGTAGTGATTACATATCATCCTAGGGATGTAGGTAACTGTGAGACTCTGTCATTGCCGTCGGGACTCCGGAAGTTTTCAATAAGTTGATGATTTATCAAGTTAGAATCCATTACATGAAATAAAGAAGACCTTATTATGTTGTATTATGGTCTGTTATATTCACTGCTGCTCTGTTTGGACCACGGCCATCAGGCTAAGGTCCAAACAGAACAGAGGTGAGTATAAAGGACCTTATACTCCATAAAAGTGTCTTCTTACTATAGTACATCCCCCCCCACCTCCCATGACTTAGATTATGGAATGACTAGGCCTAGGGGACAGGGGATTGTGAAGCAGCTTCTATAGCTTGATTCCATTATAGGTGAATAAATTTAGCCTCTTAGGATTTCCATCCTCAAAGAAGATGATAGGGTCCTTTGGAGTTACAGACGTTCAGTCTTACATTCTACCACAGGGCAAAGGTGGAGGGTTCAGAGAGGGCATGAAGAGTGATTGACAGGTGGTTGAGCACCTGCTGCATTTTAATGTACTAACCATCAGTCTAGACATCTGCAGCAGACCTTTGTCTTGTAGGCTTAAAAGTTGCAACTGTCAGTGGATCAAGGTTTCTCTGTCTGAAGAACCCTTGGGACATGAGGAGGACCATTAATACTGTTATTCTCCCCAAAAGCTGCTATGCAATGTGTTAGGTGAATATCAGCAGGTTATTTGGTTGAGGACATATTGGATGTGGATTTCATGATCAACAGCCTAGAGGGCTTGTGCATTGACCAGAGCCATTTTTCCAAGCTATTGTAAGACATAATGCCCCTTAATACAGAGATATCATTTGATCTCATGTGAGATTTAAACTCCCACTACTGTGAGTGTTTGCATGTTTATTTTAAATCAGAGCTTCTGACTAAACATGATGCTCAAGATACAAGATGAGAGTATTTATCAAATGAGTCCTCTACATCTATTGCCTTTCATAAGGTTCACACGCAGCAAATTATTTTATACAGGCTATTGACAGAAATTGATGATTCCAGTATCAATACTGTGAAGATCTAGACTTCAACCACCAATGCCTTTGAACCATGTTGTCCCAGAAAGTGGCCAAGAACACTCACACCGTAAATACCACTGCATGAAAAATTACTTTTACTAGGCCTTTACAGTAAGCCTAAATGTGCCTAAAGGCCCTCTTTAATCACCTTACATAATGTTTACTGGATCTTTGATTTGAAAAGTAAAGTACGTAAAGTAACGTTCTCGTCCGTGGGTTTCTAGGCTTACATATGCCGACGTTAGCCTAACGACGCCGTCACTGGGGACGTGTTTTACCGTTTCAGAACGTAATAACTCAACGTGATTGGTCATGTCGCGAATTTGGCGCGGGGCAAGTGGGGTTACAACTTATGAAATTATGTTCATCTCACGGACGAGACAGTCCCTTTAAATGTGCAAATTTAATGGCATTTAAGTACTTGATCAAAGGTTGTAATGGCCCTCATTGTCTCTGCTTTACTTGCTAATTACATATGATTATTTTAGGCCTTTACCCATACTTACTTGGTTTAGCCCTTTACACATCAACCTTTTTGGTCCATTTGAGCATACTTACTCTGTTTTTGTCAACAACTTTAATGTTAACATTTTCCAATGCCTTTAAGTACCTTTATTCCTTATCTGAGGCTTTATTCACCTTTGAACAAAGAGGCTGTATGGACATTTAATAGTCATTTGGTATAAACATCATCTTTTGTAATCTTTAGCTTTGGGGCCTTGGGATTGACTTGTTATGGAAGGTAGGCCGGCTCAGGAGCCCACCAGGCCGCCAGGGGTTGGGTAACTCATGCCTAGGAGGCCCTCCCCAGGCTGGCAGGGGAGGGGTATGCCAGCCCTGGGCCCCCTCAGGCCGTCAGGGGAGGGGTAGGTCGGTCCTGGGACCCCTCAGGCCATCAGGGGAGGGGTAGGCGGGCCCTGGGACCCCCCAGGCCGTCAGGGGAGGGGTAGGCCGGCCCTGTGACCCCCCCAGGCCGTCAGGGGAGGGGTAGGCCGGCCCTGGGACCCCTCAGGCCGTCAGGGGAGGGGTAGGTCGGCCCTGGGACCCCTAAGATAAACCCCTCATACTTGCATTACATGAACGCAAGTAAAAACGCAAGTGTGAATGCAAGCAAATACTAGAAATGCTTGCGTTTCACTTGTATGCTTGTGAATAAACGCAAGTAAAATTATGAATGCAAGTAAAAGCCTATATTCCACAATGCGTTCAGTGGCACTTGCGTTGCAACGCAAGTTTACTTGCATTCAGATACCAACATGTTGGTATCTGGAACGCAAACTGCTTGTGTTTCCTATTTAGACAGAACAGAAGTACCCCCCAACGCATCGTGGAATATAGCCTTTAGGCCAGCCCTGGGACCCCCAGGCTGGCAGGGGAGGGTAAAGGCCAGCTCTCATTGCTCCTCCCGGACTTAGGGCCTTGGGACTGGTCTCACCTCATGATAGTTCAGTAAAGTCACTGACAAAATAGGGCATGAATGACATTTGTCTATTATCAATTGCAGTTTTAATGATGACAGTAAATACCCTTCAAAGAAATAATTGACTTTACTCTTCACCTAAAGACCGGACCATGATTCTGCCTTTAATAGTGTCAGTAAAAGCGATGACAAAATAAGGTGTGAATGACATCACATTTAGTTTATCTTTACATTTTTCTATTATCTTTATGACAATTCTAAATGCAATTTGAATGTAAAGGTGATTATATTAACTTAGATTAGTCCAGTCAATCTTTATGTATTTTTACCTTACATTTAAGTGATTTGTAATGCTAACACGGAAAATTTATGATCTAATACACTAAAACACTTTGCCCTGGTTGAATTACTTTGCTATAAACCGTGTCAAGAAGTGTAAGGGATGTGTTCACACTCTTGCAGTGTCAATGGTATGGCCCATGACATAAGTGTCTCACAGGGGGTCCCCCCCCACCTTGCCTGTAACCCTGGAGCTGCCACTAAACTTTCACCTCCTTAAGTTGACCCAATGACCTAGATAATATAGTATTATATGTGTGTGTATATGTATGTATGTGTGTATGTATGTATGTATGTTGTATGTATGTATGTATGTATGTATGTATGTATACATGTATGTATGTATACATGATAACTTGTGGATGAAAAGAATCATTTAGGAAGTTTTATATCCCTCTTTAGAGACGGGGGAGGGTTAAGGGGAATGGCCCTGGTCTCCCCGTCCGTGGTTCCCTGCTGCTGACGGGATTAGGAGGAGTAGGAGCCGGGGAGGGTTCAGGGGAATGGCCCTGGTCTCCCGGTGCGTTGCTCTGTGGTGCTGACGGGTTAAGGGGGAGTAGGGGGCCGGGAAGAGGTCAGGGGAATGGCCCTGGTCTCCCCGTGCGTTGCTCTGTGGTGCTGACGGGTTAAGGGGGAGTAGGGGGCCGGGAAGAGGTCAGGGGAATAGCCCTGGTCTCCCCGTGCGTTGCTCTGTGATGCTGACGGGGTTAGGGGGAGTAGGGGGCCGTGGAAGAAAAGAACCTTTTGAGAGGGTTTTCATGCCGATTTGAGCACTTTGAAAATTTTCCAAATTTGAAACATTTATGACTCCCAGTATGAGTCAACTATGGTTCAAAACTGACTCTAAGGTTGTAGCCCCGAGTGAGAATGACAATTCTATATATGTCAGAAAATTCTGTGATGATTACAACATTATCTAAAATTTAGAAAGATTTTTCACCTTATTTTTATATTGAAAGACTCAACCAATGGATTTTGCTAAAACCTTTCATAAATGATATCTAGGCCTATCTCATGCCAAAAATGTCCCCTATTTAATGGAAATCATTTTACATATTTCCCGGCCTCCAGCCATTCCCCTCAGCTTCCCCTATTTGATGGAGTTAAGGTTGTTGGGGCATTCTGACGGGAATGCAATTACCTGATGACTTGTGGAAGAAAAGAACCTTCTAGTAGGGTTTTCATGCCGATTTGAGCACTTTGAAAACTTTTCAAATTTGAAACATTTATGACTCCCAGTATGAGTCAACTATGGTTCAAAACTGACTCTAAGGTTGTAGCCCCTAGTGAGAATGACCATTGTAAACTAGTCAGGAAACTGTGAGACTAATAAAACATTTTCTAGAAATTTAGACAGATTTTTAACTTAATTCTTACAGTGAAAACCCCAACCAATGGATTTTGCTAAAAACTTGCATAAATGATATCTAGGCCTATCTCATGCCAAAAATGTCCCCTATTTAATGGAAATCATTTTACATATTTCCCGGCCTCCAGCCATTCCCCTCAGCTTCCCCTATTTGATGGAGTTAAGGTTGTTGGGGCATTCTGACGGGAATACAATTACCTGATGACTTGTGGAAGAAAAGAACCTTCTAGTAGGGTTTTCATGCCGATTTGAGCACTTTGAAAACTTTTCAAATTTGAAACATTTATGACTCCCAGTATGAGTCAACTATGAGTCAAAACTGACTCTAAAGTTGTAGCCCCGAGTGAGAATGACAATTCTATACATGTCAGAAAATTCTATGATGATTACAACATTATCTAGAAATTTAGAAAGGTTTTTCACCTTATTTTTATATTGAAAGACTCAACCAATGGATTTTGCTAAAAACTTGCATAAATGATAATTAGGCCCATCTTATGCCAAAAATGTCCCCAATTTGATGGAAATCATTTTTCATATTTCCGAGCCTCAGGTGAGGGGATAGGTTGGTTACCTACCGTCCCCCCTCCTGTATTGTTTCTTTGTTGATTTGAGGCTCAGGCCTACCAGAAGGACACATCCAATCCCACTATGATGTATTAGGCTGGCCACCTGCACCCATCCTTAACCCATGAGTTGCCCCCCAGACAATTTGCTGCCTATATTATATTCGACAATGTTGTTGGCATGAGATAGGCCTAGATATCATTTATGCAAGTTTTTAGCAAAATCCATTGGTTGGGGTTTTCACTGTAAGAATTAAGGTAAAAATCTGTCTAAATTTCTAGAAAATGTTTTATTAGTCTCACAGTTTCCTGACTAGTTTATAATGGTCATTCTTAGTCGGGGCTACAAGCTCAGAGTCAGTTTTGACTCATAGTTGACTCATACTGGGAGTCAAAAATGTTTCAAATTTGGAAATTTTTCAAAGTGCTCAAATCGGCATGAAAACCCTATCAAAAGGTTATTTTCTTCCACAAGTCATCAGCAGTCTAGGCCTTTACCAACACCTCTGGTCAGACATAGAAAGGGCTGGGAAATAACTAAAATGAGACAACCAAACATAGTGCTAATTATAGATGTCCCCAGCTGGGCGGGGGTGGGTGGGTGGGGGACCCCCTGTGAGACACTTATGTAATGGGCCATACCATTGACACTGCAAGAGTGTGAACACATCCCTTACACTTCTTGACACGGTTTATAGCAAAGTAATTCAACCAGGGCAAAGTGTTTTAGTGTATGAGATCAAAATCTTCCCGTGTAAGTAAATATCAAAGTTCGTGCAGTGTACACTCAACCAAGCCCCAGCCTGTAGATAAGTACCCTGAACATGAGAAAAAGACAAATATGCTCCAAAGGTTACTGGTGTAAGTCAACCATCTGATCCATATCTCTTTTACTAGTACCAGTTAAATTATGGAACATAGAAATGATGGTAGGAATGCTGAAAATAAGGAGGGGTCAGTCAACATTCATGTATGATCTGCTAGTGTCAATTGATGTGGAGACTGCCCTCTCAATCCCAGTGTCTAATGATAACATTCAGTGCCCTCTGTACTGTAGGCAATTTATGCTTGATCACTAATTTTTCCTGTTTACACTGTTCAATGTAATGTAAATGCTGTCTCAAAGTAAACTACATTTAATATAACGACATCATATCTTGTGCAAAAACAATTAGCCTTTTACTCTCAGGTTAATAATCATGCTACATATCCTACATTGTACTAGTTAAGTTATGGCTGGAGGATGGGGGAAGACTGGAGTAATCTAACCCACCACCAGGATAAATAGAACTGTTTTAAAAGATAAAAAAAAAAATTGAGGCTATGATGTGAGCTATGAAGACAACAATAGCAAATTTCAGCTGATTTTCATGATTTTAATACCTAAAATGACCAAAAGCAGACCTACTAAACACAATGACTCCAAATTCCGGCTGATTTTCGTGATTTTAAAGAGAGGAGCCAGTGAAATTTCAGTTCTGATTATTTTACAGTTTATATGTTGGATTTGATGATCATATAGAAGTATACCAAGTTTCAGTGAAAATCATTGACTCATTCATGTGATAAATGGGTTCAAACTTTAAGAAACCTCATATTCCTCTGATCCTCAGGAAATCACACATCTGTGTGTGACGTCACACAAATGACAGTTATATTTAAATTTCAAATTTCTAAATTCCATAAAAACTATATTTTTTTCACATTTCTTTTATAAATCTTTTAATTTTGTGATTTCAATCTCTTTTAGACTTATAAAGAACATTTAACATATTTCTTATTGCATTTATTTCAATTTTATAATTTTTCAACTGTTCTGCTTGTGACGTCACATACAGATAATTGCTCTGTTCAGGCAGTGTCAGTTGCAGGCAGGGAACTCAGTTTGATAGATATAAAATGTGAATAAAACAAAAACTATTAGAGATAAAAGCATACAATTTGGTATGATTATTCCCTGGATGGTACAGATCACGGCAGTATACTTATTTATGGCCACTGGCCCCTCCCTTTAATACCTGAAATAGCATCTAACCATGATAATTATGAGGCGGCTATGGCTTTAAGTTCAAATCAAGGCTTAGGTCACCTTAAGATCTTAGCCGCCGAATTCCCCTTTCGTCATATACGAGGATCGGTGACGCGTTTATGTGTAACACACTGTTGTTTACTCTGACTATCTCATGTAGGTCATGAATGCTTTATCAGTACGGTCTAGCTAGAGTCCCATTAATGTCCCTGAAGTCATGTTATACATAAAATTTAGGTATCTCACACTTGATAGCGTTCTTCATATTGTATTCTCAATTTTGATTTTGGCGCCATTACGATTCAAACATGGCGGCGACGAAGTCATCCAAATCTATATCATAAGACTTTCAGGGTGTCGGTAGATTTTAATTAGTAGGTAACATGCATGTGAAACTTATGTCCATAGTGTAGTGTTATGTTTAAACTTGGTGCCATAATCATATGATGACGGCTGACACGAACACTGAAAAATTCAAAATGGCGGACATTTGGAGTTTCGATCGACCGCACAGTTAGCCCATTGCTAGGGATGTAACGAAACCATTATATGCATGGTCATCAAGAACTGAACATGTTTTAAGAATGGCACACATTACATCTATTGTTACTTAATTCCAGTCTAGCAATTTTGTGTGGCAATCATCTCCGGTCGGTCAGAGAACCATTTAGGCCTATTCATGAGAAACTCTACCCGATTTAGGCTTACGCTCTACGCCCGGTAACGGCAGTCTAAAAATAACTCTTCGTCACTCGGTACCCCCCCACCCCCCTCCCTCCCTCTTCGCACACCTTCATTTTGGCACTCAATTTGAAACGCTGTCACTCGCACCGTGTTTGATGTACGGTCCACACCTCATCATTCGGTCGGAAGTTTTATGTCCCATCTCAATCTCACACACGAAACTTTACTGCTTTACGAACTTGTTACCATAATACATTGAAAACCGTCGGCATAGTCGATATCTCTATTCAGGTTTAACTTCAAAGTTGAGCTCAAAACAGTCAGAGAAATGGCATCCATTGACACGTTCAAAATGAATCGGTCTACTAGTATCACTTTAGGCTCGCGTTCACAGAGTCACACCATTTATGGTTCCTCAGCCGGGAAGCAGTGTACTGCCATGTCACTTGCCTTTGCAATTAGGTCACATGATAGAGATCCTGTCCTGATGCATTCTTCTGATGTAGACAGAATTTTAGACATGGGTAACCGCATTTACGAGGAAGCTAGTTCTTTCTATGAGCAAGAGCTTCTTTCAGCTGAAGAAATTCCAAATTCTGTGACTTTTGCAGGAAAGCGATTTAGACTGTCCTTAGGCCAAGTGCGTTATGGTTTCATACAGGAACACCGCAAATTAACGTTTCATCTCACAAACGTCTTTTGCACCTACGTGCAATGTTTTGTGATATGTAAAGGCATGACAGTCATGGTCAAGTTTGTCAATGGCATTTATTATCTTTTTGATTCACATAAGAAAGACAAAAATGCTAGAAAAAGTGCAGATGGAAAGAGTTCTATTATGCGGTTCTTAGACTACAATGAGCTTTTGAATTACATATTTCTGTATTTCAAATCAAACAACAACGAACAGTATGAAGTGTACCCTCTCAGAAAACTGAATTGAGTCACGCAAAAGACGGCTTTCAAGTGCGTTCTCACTTTCGGCGGAAATCAGCTACTGTTGTGAACCAGTATGAGGTTGATTTATTCCACCTTGATTCTAGCGGATCTAGTCAAAGGTTAGGAAATTCCAAAAAAAGAAAATCTGTCAGTCATTCCCACCCAAAAACTACAAATGTTAAAAAACAGAAAAAATCAGTTCCACTGAAGGATATCACCAACTTTCAAGGTCAATCAAATTCACAGCCTGTGAACATTTCCACGCAAGAGAGTGAATCAGAAACAACATGTCCTGAAAATTTGAGTGAATCGTGTACATCTGCTCCTAGTACTCCCAACAAGTCACACAGAACAGTACCGAAAATTAAACTTAGAAAAAAAGGAAATTCTTGGGTTTTGCTGAAAACTGTTAATCGGTTTAAGATATCAAAATTCGATAAATATCAGATCGAAGGCTTGCATAATCAGGTGAAAGCACCACACGGAATGGTCCTAACTCTAGTGAAATTAGAGAATCAGTGGGTCATACAATCGAAGCAGCGGCAAGATGGAACATTTTCTCCAGTAGCTCCCCAACAGCAGAAAAAGAAAACATCTGAAAATTTCAAAGGAAAAAGAAAACTCTTAAACCAGGACACTGGTTCTGATGTTAATAGTACAAAAGCATCAAAGAAAACTAGAAAGGCCTGTCGAGTTTCAGATGTTTCATGTCAGAGTTCTGTAGTAGATAGTGATGACTTACAGACGCTTACTGACGCCTCTTAGGATTCAAATGCAAAGCGTGGATTCGATTCCAGAAGTCAAACTTCAATGTCAGTTAAAGAGAAGGAACTGTCTATGACTCCTGCAGCTGTCAGGCAGCCTGAGTATAGGCGTAGAAAGAACTTAGCGAAAGAGAAAGGTGAAGAGTTTGTTGATCTAAGGCGGCATAAAGTGTTATCTGAAACGCCAGTAGCAAAACGAGTCAGAGATTACAGGAATAGACAAAAAAGTCCTGACAGTGTCAAGACTAAATTTTATTTCCTACTCCTCAGCCATCTACTTCTAAAATGCGGACTAGAAAGTATAGAGAAAGAAAGCGTAAGAGTCAATCACCCAAAGTCCATTCATTCCCTACCAACCTTTTTGAAAATAACAATCAGTTTGGTAATCCTTACCAATCAAGTTCTGATATTGAACAACACGATAGAGAGAGTTACAATGGTTTATCTCAGAATGAAAATGAGTTACATTCTTCATCACCTGGAATGTCAGACGAAGGAGTTACAAACATACCTACTCAGGATAGTGATTTGGAAGTAAATGTTTCTGATATTGATTGCAACCTTTCTCAGAATACACAACATGCTTCAAATACATTAGATGTTGATGTTGATAACCAGACTGAAGCGATGTCAGAAATAGAAGATTCTACCTCAAATCCTCCATTAAGACAGTTCAATTTTGTTGATGATGTAATTGACTTTGAAGATACTTTTGATCATGCACCTGTTTCACAGCGAAAGATTGATGTTCTTGACGATTCTGTAAATAACTCCTGTCATTTTTGCACAAAGTTGTTTCTCAGAACAGGGTTCTTTTATTCGTGGTAACAAACTTGAATCCTTTTATCCTTATGACAGACGAATAAGATTTTGTGAAGAAATATTTGTCTGTAGCACATGTAAGTCTCAGGTAAAACGACATCAGTCTCCAACCTTTAATACATCTGGTGGTATTCATTGGCCCAAGTATGTACCAGAATTGGACATATTACCTCATGAAGAAAGACTCATATGTTTACGTTTACCCTTTATGCATATAAAGGTTTTGCCTAGTGGATCGCAGAGATCCTTGCACGGTAATGTAATTAATGTTCCCACTGACATGGGTGAGACCATTCATATGTTGCCTCGGCATATAAATGATACTGGAACAGTAACAGTACGTCTAAAGTGACGCATGTGCTACCGTGGAGTATACTTGGAGGCCAATGTTAGGCCACTGAAAGTCCTTAAGGCTCTACAGTATTTGAAAAACCATAGTACTTATTACATAAGTAGTCCCTTAGTAGTTTCATCCACATGGTTGCAAGATACCATCAGGGAAATAGAAAACAGTGACGATCTCGTGACAGATAATCCTTTGTCAAATGACAATAATGTGGTTCAAAATGATAGTAATGATGATCAGGTTAATGAAAATATAGATCCTGGCACAGGACTTTCTTGTATAGATGAAAATCATCAAAATGAGTCGGATGAAGATCAAACTGAAGTTGAAGATAACTTCTCTGAGGTAGATCACACAGAAATTGTTGAGACACATGACACTATGATGGATATAATTCCCCCTGTGAGAGCATTAAATGTTGCCCCGGCAGAAGTTCAAACACCAATGCATCTTTTGTATGATAAATTGGGTGAAGAGATGTCTTTTCCTACAATATAATTTATGCTGGTAAGAAAATAGATGAAATTTTCCCATCCAATATTTCTTTCCTGAAAAGAACTCATTGGGAAATGACAACTGCAGATAGGAGAGTAGCTCAGAAAGTAGAATTGATATTTTACAAGTACAAAATGTATCAGTTAGACTTTATTAAAGAAAAGGCCACATTTGCACTTCGGTGTATAAAGCAAGACAGTCAGTACCGAGCCAGACAGGTTAGAGAGGAAAGTGATAGAGAAAAAATAGCAAATGTTGATGACGGTTTTTATTTTTATCGCCAGTTAAGAAACAGCCCTCAGTACCTCCAGCAAAAAAAAAGGGAACTTTTTGCCACTATTAGGCAGTTGGGTATTCCCACCTTTTTCTTGTCTTCATCAGCAGCTGACACTAGATGGACAAAGTTGTTACAGTCTCTAGGTAAAATTGTTGATGGGCGTAACTATACAGATAATGAAATCGAAGAAATGTCCTATCAGGATAAAACTAGATTAATCAATTCTGATCCAGTCACATGTGCACGCTATTTTGATCGGAGGTTTCATTTCTTTTTGACTCAAATTTTGTATAAACCTCCTCATCCACTTGGAAAAGTCACTCACCATTTCTATAGGATTGAGTTTCAGCACCGTGGAAGTCCTCATGTCCATATGATAATATGGTGTCAAGGTGCACCTAGATACAACAAGGACTCTGATCACACAGAGGTCGTTCGATACATAGATAAATATATATCATGTTCATTGACACCCGATATACCAGAAAATGAACCTTACATCAAGAATCAGGTGCACAAACATTCTAAGACATGTAGAAAAGGAGGGAGACCAACTTGTCGTTTCCATTACCTTTTACCACCATTTGAACATACTGTAATCCTGAAGCCAAATCCTAGTCGAACTGAAGATCAGAAACAAACGTGTAAAGAAATTCAAACTTATTTGGATAGTGAAGATATTGATGAAAATACCATGTGAGTGACCACACTGAAGCTGATGATTTAGAAGAAAGGTGCCCGAAACTTATCCGGTGGCAAGTTTTTTAGTCCTGTCACGTCAGACCTACTAAAGGAATCTCACACAGGTCGTTTTGAGCATGCGGTTAATGCCACAGTAGATGATGACAATATCAATAAGTTGTGGCCTGCAGAACAGCTTGCTGAAAATATAATTAAACTCAACCCTGGACAGAGGAAAATCTTTGACCATGTAATGTCTGTTGCTTCTGCGGAAAAAGATAAAATGTATATCTTTATAACAGGTGGTGCAGGTACTGGGAAAACATTCGTGCTACAAACTATATATCAGGCTCTCTCACGATACTACAATTTCAATCCTGATCATCAACCAAATCTTAAATCAGTTCTTAAGGTAGCAATAACCGGGAAGGCTGCATATTTGATAAAAGGAGAGACAATTCACTCAGCCCTTGGTGTGAAACCTTCGACGTCATATGAATTTTACCAACGTGTTCCTGCAGACAGGCTCAACACTCTTCATTGCCAATTTATGAGCACAAAAGTTCTAATGATAGACGAGATATCTATGGTTGGCAACAATTTTTTTCAGATTTATAAATCTTAGGCTCCAGGAAATTTTCGGCAATACACTACCTTTCGGCGGTATTCATGTTATTTGTTATGGTGATTTATTTCAACTCCCACCTGTAACTGAAAAATGGATATTTGAAAATAATGCTACAGGCCTTTCAAGCTTGTGCATAAACTCCTGGGTCGAATATTTTCAACTGTATGAGTTGACACAGATAATGCGTCAGAAAGATCAATATGCCTTTGCAGAACTCCTGAACCGTATGAGAGTTGGTGAATTAACACAGCAGGATTTTAGGACTTTGCAAGAACGTGTTGTTCACAGAGATGTTTTGAACGACGGCCTTGACTGTTTGCATTTATTTTCTACGAATGAGGCTGCCCGTACATATAATGGTGTTTGTTTCTCTAAATGTCAAGGAGAAAAAACCACAGTCGAAGCTAGTGATTCAATAGTACAAATCGTTTCACAAGATAAAATACAGGCAGCCAAAGCTGAATTAGAACTTAATCCAAATAGAGAAGGGACAACAAAATTTTTACGTTTAGGCATAGGCCTAAGCTATGAAGTTAATACTAATGTTAAAGTTGCCGATGGTCTCTTTAATGGTACTGCAGGCGTACTTAGGTACATTCAATATAGACAGGGCTATTCAAATCCAATTTGTTTGTGGTTCGAGTTTGAGGATGAAATGATCGGTTGTGCTCAAAGGAAAATTTATAGGCATTACACTACAGACCAAATTAACACTCAGTGGACTCCGATATTTGCAACAACTCGCGATTTTCAACTACAAACACCTAGAGTTACAATAAAAAGAAAACAGTTCCCAGTTCAGCAGTCCACTGGAAAAACTGTTCATAAAGCGCAGGGATGCACGGTGCCAGAGGTTGCGATCTCTCTTTGCGATTACAACTTCAGAAATGCATTCTATGTTGCATGTAGTCGTGTCCCAAGTTTGTCTAAGCTGCACATTCTGAATTTTCTTCAGTCTCAAATATTAACTGATAAAAAAGTAGGTGCTGAAATGGAAAGACTTAGGAAGGAAAGAACCATTCCCATCACACACCCTTTCCAAGATACAAGTGAATGGTGTTCGGTCTACTGTTCAAACATTCAGTCAACGATTTGGCAGCCTATCTGAAAAATCACCTAAGAAGTCAGGTATTGAAAGAAACTCGAACACCTAGATATGAATTTATAATAATTACAATAAGTGTCAATATAGATATTTCGCACTTGGTTCTAGTGTACGTTAAGCCCCAGTCAACGAGGCAAACTCTAATATCTCTTTTTGAGGATATAAATGCTACATGTGATGGGAAGAAATCAGTGGTTGTTGGTGACTTTAATTTCGATGTAGCTCAGCCTGAAAACAGACATTTTCTTCACTCAGTTGCTAGTTGCTTTGCTTTGGTTCTAAATGACTCTGACTATACCACAAGTAGGCAAACAACAATTGATGTATGTCTCAGCTCCAAACCTATCCATGTTCGAACACACTATGTCCCATGGTCCTATCATCGAAGTTTAACATTTCAATTCTAATCTGTATGTCATTTTACCTTTGAACTTAGCAAAGTTCAAGTTTACATTCTAAACTATATTGAACGAGTCGATTTAAATCGGGCGATTTTTTTAGTCTGTAATGTGTTTACCCGCTCACACTTAGGCCTAAAGTTTATTTCAGTCTAGGCTTCTTTAGGCTTCTACAACGTGTAGCGTAAGATTAAACATCATAAATATTGTTTATGAGATTTTGTATGGAATACTGGAACTATAAGATATTATGGTCTTCCAGTCATTGACAATATATTTAGAAGTTTCCTATCACTCTTGGAAATGCACAATGTCAGTCGCAAACTTTCGAGACTGTCCCGGCGTCTTACATCGTCTTCGCCCGGGACGCCCAGCGTCCCCAGAGACAAGGCGCATAAATTATTCTAATTAGATCAGGTGTTTTTCCACTGCGAGGTGACACTCACTCTCCAAGCGGATTTTGACCATTTTTGGTTAACGCATTCTCTGTTGGCGAGTGAAAGCGAAGTACGGCACAAGCGTTACCGGCGTCCCTGCGGCACAGTTCGTCAGAGATTCTGCTGAAGCAGGACGCAGCTCGTCATACTTTATTAACATTGGAACTTTATACACTTTACGAACGATTTTTACTCCATAAAAATATTGAAAATGTCCGAGAACGACCAGGATCACAACTCTATCGATGAAAACCCTGAGAACCATGGAACTTCTATGAATAATACAGACGGAGTGGAAGATTTATCTCCGACCAAGATCCATCCCGGAAACGCGCCACCGGAGGACGCTGCAAGAGCTACGCCCAGTCGCCCACTGAAGCGGAAACAAGTCGGACCTCCAAAGCGTAAGTACCGATCTATGATATCTACGTACTTGATTTTACCAATGCTTATATTGGATTCATCTTGAAACTAACCCTCAGTACTATTCAGGGGTCTACGTGTAGGTTTGAAATGTAGCATTTTGGTGAGACTTCGTTGGTTTTTGTAGTTTTTTGAGTCGGCCATTTGTTGCCGGCGGTGTGTAATCTAGCGCCACGTGTTCATTTTTTTTTGTTAGGCGGGGGGGGGGTCTCGGTTCTCGGAGTTTAGGCTCAACTTACGGAAGTCTTTATTAGGTCAATGGATTTACTCATCGATAATATTGTCTATGAAGTCTATGGACTTCTATTAATTACAAGTTTTAGTTTGGGGAATTTATCGTCAATTCATTTTTCAGGCATTGTATAATGTTCAGTCGTAGTTACAAATTTCACGTTAATTTAGGCACGAAGGAACAAGACATACGTCATTGATACATTCAAACAGTTAATGTTTAGGCTTCATTAGGAAATGTATTTTGTAATAGGCATGAAGGAACTAGGCTTACGTCACTGTCACAATGAACCCTCAAAGAAATGATTTTTGAACACGTGATTTTTATAGTTTTACGGCCTAATAATTAAAGTCTGAACTTAGAAAACAGCGCAAGAGCCTATTATTATTTGGTGTCTGACAAATTTTAGCAATGTTTTCCAATAGGCTCTTCTATGAGTTTAATGTTACAGGATAGTTAGTGATTTTCTGATGATTTCAGGTGTGTGTATTTTTGGCAATTATTCCTAAAAAGACTGAAAAGATTAATTAACTCTTTCTTTAGACACTTAGGCGAATTTTTTTACAGCAGGTCCTTCCAAGGCTAAGCAGGCTAACAAGGTTTACAACCGCAAAGGTCAAGGTCACGGTCAACACGCAACTTTTCAGACAGGTACATCAGCTCAAGGGGCGGCCGCTTACGCCCATCAGCCTGAACACATGGGTCAACTTATGACAAGTTACAACGGTATGCAGTACCACTCAGAGATGAACCGCAGTTATGCTGACGTTGCTTCATGGAATCGTTCAGCTGCGTCACATATTGTTCCACAGAATGTTGGAGGAAGTCAGTCAAGCAACGACTTTATCCCACTGTCGCAAGTGAACTGCAACATGTTTAACGCCAACGTGAGTGTTCCTCCTAACACTCCAAGTACATCTCGTCGGGCTAATGAGCCAAACACACCTTCAGCATCTCGAGGAGCTGCTCCTTCCAAGCGTTCACACACAACCAAGAGTAATCAGAGCAGGACCTCTACTGGTCATCAGGGATCCTCTGGTAACTCTGGTCAACAAGCAGTCACTGGTCAAGCTTGTGGATGCGGTAGTGGACAATTCCCTCGGCACCCTAGCCCTGCTCAGTCTGACTATGTCCCACTGCAAGAAGTCAATGCAAGACGTCCAACCAGTTTGGACCTGGGCTACGCTCAGGCACAAAGCTTTCCTCAGTGCTCAGCTAACGCTCAAGCTCAGCCAAATAGTCAGTCCCCGTACTATTGGGCAATCGAAGAAGAGGAGGAACCTGAGGATGACATCACTGTAAACGAATGTCTTGCCATGAAGGGTGAAGATGACGTCGGTAAGAACTTAACATGCTACGTGATTGAACTTGAACCACCCCATGCGGTTCATCCCCCGGTCTCAGAAATCCGTAGAAAGATCTGTGTAGGAGATGAAACAGGCGTCATGTACGGATATATAAAGAGGCAACTGGCAGTGTCTTTTGACAGGGGCGACTCTATCCGCATCCGGAACTTCGGATGGCGTGACACCTTCTTCCTTATACATGGAAGCACCTTCATCTCACAGTAAGTCGGTATTTCTTTAAATTGTTGTAACGATATAGAATTTAGTTGCGAGATTTGTAATTTAGTTTTTTTTTTTCGCAATATGTAAATATTTTTTGAAATATCTTGAAACTGAGTAATGACTGGGCATAGTTCAATGCCAATAGAACTTTTCATGAAAATCAATAGTCTACATTTGTGTTTTTAATGTCAGGATATGAAACAGTTTGCATCAATTATTCCAGGTATTTTACATGCAAGAGGAGATAAAAATTTCTTTCAAATAATAATTATGCATGATTCATTGAAGGGAAATATATTTTTGGGGAAAAATAAATAACCACATGTTAATGCGTTTGCAGCACTCTGCCGGTCACCCTCGTTCCTGAGCTGGTTAATCGTGGGCAGGTGCTCTACCGTTCTCCACAAAACCCCATCGTGCCCATCCGTAGAGCTCTCCGTTCAGAGAAAGGTCAGCTGGTATCTGTGACTGGTAAAGTGACAACGGTACGTTTTGGAATTTGATTATTCCAATTAACTGATGTCCAAATTATAAAAATATAGAAGATGTTCAAATTACATTCATACAGGAACAAGTTGTTAAATATTTGAATTAAGATTTATAACCTAAAATTAAAGCCATTTTTGTTCCTAGAAAGTAATCAAGTCAAATTAAAATTTATAAGTAAAGATCAAAAGAAATTTGTTCCTAGAAAGTAATCAAGTTAATTTAAAATTTTCAAACTGATCGGAAATTTCCAGAATTCATGGATAATCTTATTTTTTTCAGCTGTCATATTTGGTATATTTTAGCAACATACAACTAGCAATTTTGTATTTTATTTCAGACTGAGAAGGCAAGGGTGGTCGGGAAACTGAAGGACCGTCTCATTAAGAGTGTGACCTTGAAGGATTCTACGGGCGAGATAAAGAGCAGCCTTTGGGGCACGGCTGCTAACAAGTGCGAGATCGAGCTGGGGATGCAGATCACTCTCATCGATGCCAACCTCCAGTATGGTAAGAACAAGCGAGCCTGCGACCTGAACGTGAACCATGCTGATCAAGTCATTGTAAGTACCTTTGCATTCTTTAAATTATTTTCTTGAAATAATTTCCAATACAGGTTTTTCTTGAAACGCATCTAGAAAGTAGCTGAGAAGTAGTGATTAAACAACAGTGGCTGAATTTAACTTCTGGAATTGTTTTGTAAAAGCTTATATAATCTCGATTTGAAAAGCCTATTGATATCTATATTGGTATCATTCATGATGAGAAAGAAGTTCTTTACAGTTAATGGCTGAGCTTTACTATCTAATATAGTTATTCAATTTAAATGCTTGAAAGGGCAATAATAATGAATGACCGTTTTTAGGATTAAATCGTAGTAACCAATTTGATATAAAATGGTGTGCACAAAATTCAATTTTTCCTTTTTTTTGAAAATATTTTTCCTTTACTGTTGTTTTTAACAGATTGAACCCCCTAAGGATCTCGAGGAGTTCATCCGGGTCCTAGGTGTTGAAGAGTCCGCGCGCTGCAAGATCCTCATCTTCGATGTGGTCAAACCGTGTCTGAACGCCTTACCATTGACAGGTACTACCTGACTGACGTTCTGGGGGGACGTGAACCGGTGACTGTGCGCCACGTCATCAACTACCTTCCATTCAGTGCCATTGTGAACATCAAAGGTCAGAAAATAACTCAGATGCGCAACATCAAGATTTCACCAAAGGCTGCTGCCCGTCTGATGAATCAAACCCCAAGTCACAACGTCGGACAGAACCGTCCACCTAGTGCAGTGTCCGGTTCAGCTGATCATCACAGGGGGTCCGGTCATGACCCATCAGGGCCCTCAAATGGTACGCCTCGCAGGGGGTCCGGTCATGACCCATCAGGGCCCTCAAATGGTACGCCTCGCCAATATGGTAGCCCAAATAGGCAGCCCCACAAGAGCAACGTCTCAACACGTCTCGATTTCTCTGAGCAGGTCGAGAACGTCTCCACTCAAGACGAGGAGATCAACGAGAACCCAGAGATGCCAACTGACTCAGCTGAGAACGATATGGCATTTGGTAACGAGGACGAAGATCTCCACCTGGGCACCCTCTATGGCAAGGAAGAGGAGGACATGGATGAAGGAGGGGATGAGGCTCTCGATGAAAGTCTTCTCGACTCTAAGACTGACGATGCGGACGAAGCAGAAACTGAGTGAACAGTTCATGTGTGAGGGTCATTATCTTGCCCTCAACTTTGAGAAGTTTGTGTGAACAGTTTGTGTGAGGGCCGTTATCTTTCCCTCAAGTTTCCAACATTTTACCTGTCTTTCACCTTTTTAAAGGACAGTGTTTTCCAGTTCGGTTCTTTGTTCTTCAGTCCATGTCATGTTTCAGATTTTTTTTCAGATTTTTAGATTTAGGGAGAAAAAAGAAAGAGATCTGACCTGAGACGTTTCACCTCATTGAGCCCAGAGATTTATTTTATAACATTTGATACAATGCTGCCACAAAATGGCGAGGTAGTATGACAGATTTGATATTCGTCCCAGATTTTTTGCTTTGCTTTTCAGACGGTATTGACATGGCATGTAAGTTACGCATGCCTTCTAGATATTGTAATTGTTTCTGTGCTGGTAACATGGTATGTAAGTTACGCATGCAAGTAACAGTTTGAGCATAATTATGTAACGTCAGAGTGTATTATATACACGGCAGAGGTAGAACAATGTACCTGGTAAAAAAAAACACTGAAACCGATATGACTTTGTGTAACCGATACTCTTACTGAGCTTTCTTCACTGTAGAGGACACATACCAGACTGAAACATATTAATCTTGAGAAGACTTTATCTGACTTGGAGAGGGACCAACATACTGATGGAGTTAAACATTGCAGGTTTGCAGACTTATATAATCTATGAGATCAGATGTAACAAATAAGCCATTATTAGTGCTACTGTCTCGATTGTTTTGACTTAGCTGTTGGGAGTTTGATGTGTTTGCAGGTGTATAGCTTTTCATGATAAAGCGGGACAAAAAGTCGAGAGTTGCATGAAGGAGGACTTATTTTACTTTTCATAAAGTTAAAGGCGGCTATGAACACTTGTTCGTTGTATCTCGTATAGAAGCTCATAGATGTAAAACATCAAAGTCTTCGTGGTATCTAGTATAGAAACTCATTGATGTAAAACATCAAAGTTTACTGAAGACAGTTTTTTGTACACACTGTTCTTGGAGTTGGATATTCAAAATAAAGCTATTGTTCAGCAAAATGAATTTTTGTTTCATTTCCCTATGAATTTTAACTTTAAAAATTATTGCAACTCACGGAATTCATTTCTACTTCAGATACAAACGTAACAGATATCAGAAAGTAAGGAAATATAAATAATAGTCTATTTTTCGAATAACTTTCTTCATCGAATATCATTTTTGATAGCAAAAAAAGATCTAATCAAATTTCTCTGCGCGTGATGAATTCATGAAAATAATTACATAGGAAAACTTTTTCAGACAACTTCGAACTAGAAGTCTTCATTTTAAATCCTACCATTGAATCTATACGTTCAACTAGTAGTAACGCCCCCTAGTGCGGTTTTCAAATACAGTAGGTATGTTGATACAGTAACGCCCCCTAGTGTCGCAAGTGGTTCCCCCTAGTATCGATTATACTTTTTAACAGTGGATACATTTGGTATTGTTTGCGGTGTTCTCTCGTGAGGATTTGATGACTTTACTTTGATTTTTTTTTTCGTTTTTCCTTTTGCATGTATTTATCTTTTCTTTGTTTTCGTATGACGGCATTCATCTAAATCTCTTTTCCTTCCTAGGATGTATTACATGATTTGGTTATGCCCTAAAGTCCGCCGCCTCATGGGTATCAAAGCCCCCTTTGATACCAAATAAGACATTTTGATCAATAGACCCTAGATCCTCAGACCCGACGTTTGGTCTTGTTGTCAGTTAATCGGCCCACAACGAAAGGCACAAAAGATTGCATTTAAAACAAACTGCATTGCTGCTGAAACATGTAGTACGCTGCACCACTTGTTGCAACATAGTTCTTGCCGAATCAACCCCATTATAAAAATTAATTATCATTTGAAAAAAATGGTAGATCTGAGCAAATATACTCAATCTAATTTTCACAATTCCGTTAAAGTATAATGGACTCATCCAGATATCTTTTCTGGCTCGGCAAATCTGGTTATCTGTTTCTCTATACTCATACAGTTTTGTTCATTTCCCGAGGCAATGTATTCCCAGATAACGAGAATGACAACTCATAATCTAGGTCCTCTGACCCTATAGGGGTAAGTTTCTTATGACCCTCTATAATCTTACAGAACCCTGTCCTAGTCAGCCTGGTTCTCCCTCTGGAGAGACAACCCTTAACTCCTTGTGATTCATAGATGAAAGGTGTGTTATCCTTGACAAGGGTTACCTCACATCCAGAATAGATCACGTCAACTTCTATTATCCTAGCCATATGATCTTCATCATCTATTGCCAATGTAGCACAGCATGAGTGTCTTTCAGAGTGTTTAATTTCCCAGGTCATCGTAAATCCTTTCACTCACACTCTGTAAGGTAACCCTCTCTGAAAGGTCTATCTTTTTATGGCTTTGTCGATAACTTGGCTTTGCCACTGGAACCTGTCCTTTGTCTGTTCCAGTATTGCATCCCTTTCAATTAAACTTTAGTTTATCATATTTTCATTGGTTCTGGTTGAGCTCTCCTCACCTATTGCACTTATGAACCAGGTGAGTGCATTCCCTTAATCTCCAGCTCCACTGCCTCACAGTCCAGTTGAGTTGTAGTCAGTTCTACATTTGAGCTGGTGTTACTACTAGAATCATAGATGTCACCGCAACAGATTAAAGGATTTTATATCTTAAGATGGTCGAGACTCAATTGTTGTAGCTCTGCTGTGATAGCCCACATATGAGGTCAGGAGGGGGTGTAGCCATAGAGTAGTACACCATCCTCCCACAGATGTATATTCTCAAAAATATCCTTGCTAGGGCCCCCTCTAACATATTATATACACACACCTGAATGTTGATTTAGTTAATGTTAATGAGGAAACCATCCATAATGTATTTAATGAAAAACTTCCACTTGTACTGTCTGGAAGAACAGATTAATATGAAGTCAGTCAATAAAACCTGTTAAAAATAATTAAGAGTTTTAAGATGCTGATGCAATATACCTGTATTTCAGATCAAACATGTTTGATCATTACCCAGCAAACACACAACGTAATGGCAACATTGCATTTAAGTTGTATTTTGGTAACATTGTGAGAGTACCTACAATCAACGTTGCTACCACCTCAAGTTACAATGTTGTATTTACATTGCATACTCATTCAGTTTGCATGTTGTGAGCATGTTGTGACTTTGCCAAACAGCAACCTTTGACCTGCATCTTTTATGGCAGGTTTTACAATCTGAAATTTAATGTGTACATTTTTTTCTCAAAGCACAAAATGAGTCCCGGTATGGCCCCTTAGTACTGTATGATTGGGCCGTGGGGCAGGCTGGGGCTCTCCACTCACGCTGATGCACTCCTTACTCACACTGACACACTCCCCATTCGCGCTGACGCTGGCCCGTGGATGTGTGGATGTGAGGTGCCTCGTGGATGTGTGAGTAGAACTGCCCGTTCTTTACATTAGAATTCTAACCAGGGAAGCCAGACCCATGATAAATTAACATCTGTCAGAATGTCATAAATTCAAAAGTATTAACTTAAAGGGATTAAGGACTGTCTAGCTGGTTTCTAAATGAACCAGCATAAAGTCTTGATACTGTTTGTGAGGTTAGACCAATCCTATGGGAATGAATAACCATGATAAAAATCATATGTCACTGTATTCGTTTTTAAGATAATTGGGCTTGTAAAAATTGGGTTTTACTATAGGTTTGTATGGGAAAACACTAGTTCTTCATCTCCTGAAAAATTCAACCAGCATATATCAATCAAACATGGTTTGATATCATCTGTGGACCTGTCCCAATATATTTCAGCAAAGAAAAGTGCGTGTCACCATGCTAATTAAAGAGCTACAGTCCTTAGAAACAGAATAATATGCTAATTCCTGTATATTCCTTTGTAGACAAATTCTCTTTAAATGTCTCATTATCCCATTTTAAGTTTAAATCTTTGTGGAAAAGTTCGTATTTCTTTAGAAATAAAAAATATTTTATACATAGATACAATTTCAAGCCCCTAAGATTTTCACATCAGGTGGAGCTGGTGGGGTCAAATCCCTTTAATAATACATCTACAATTTCGTAAGGTTTGACCTAGTTTATCCAGAACTCCTTTTGGGGAAAGTATTATGGACAACCTCTGCTAGCTATAGGTGAATGGGACGGGAACAAGATGCACGAAAAAATTACATAGCTTGTGAAGTAGGTCAGCGAGTAGCAGGACTAGGGCTCTTATTAAAATAGGCACATAGCCCCCCCGTTTTCTGCATCATAGCCCCATTGTTTCCTGGCATATGTACATATAATAATTTCCGTCATTATTTTTTCATTCCTATTGTATATTCCATTGCCAGTTTTGAAAGTATTCTTGGAGACCATGAAAACATTAACATGGATAAGTTCATGCAACATACAGTTTGAGCCATCCTTGTATGTTGACTACTACTACAACAAGAAGGCCTGGATGACAGGGGATCTCTCATGAACTCTAGAGCTAAAGGAAGAGGCCGCTGTTATCACAACCCTTGAGACAATGCAGGACCTCATCGGTCAGATGGTCACTTCCCACAGCTAACCATCAAGTACCTCCCTCCAAACACCACAAGCCACATTCAGCCCATGGATGGGGGCATTATTGCCTCATTCAAGGCTCACTACAAGAAGAGAATGATCAGGCACATCTTACTTTGCATTGAAGATGACCTGCCACAGAACCCACCTTCAGTCCGCCAAGCGATCAGCATGTTGCAATCAGCATGTTGCAATCAGCATGTTGCAATCAGCCCGGGATGAGGTGACACCTATGACAATCCAGAGTGTCTGGAGGCACGCTGACATCCTCCCTGACATAATAACAGACCCAACTGACCTGGATGAAGATGACATCCCTCTGGCAGAGATCCAAACACTACTATGATCCCTGCCTCAAACTGAGGAAAGCATTCTTTCTGCTGAGGAGTACTTGGCCATAGACGACAACCTTGAAACTGGGAAGGAGCTTGAGGACTCTGAGATCTTAGATTTGGTCCGCGGAAATGCTCAAACACAGTCTGAAACAGTGTCTGATTGTCAGAGTGAAGGGAAAACTGATGAGGAGATAGGAGATCCTCCTCATCCTACATTGACTTTGGCAGAGGCAAGAAAAGCAATAATCCAGCTGCAAAACTTTTTTGAAGACAAGAGCGACCTTCCTGGGGTTCAGATCATGAACAATGATTTAACTCAAGCTGAGTTTATCTCTGCAGGTAACAAGACTCAGAAATCGATTGCGGACTATTTCAGGCCAACCTAGAACTTCATGAGTAGAGGCAAAGTGCATTCGAAACAAGATTTAGTTATCTTCTTTGAATATGACTGTGTTCTTTTGATTAATGTCACGTAGCATGTATCGTGAGAAAAGTTGTATACATGTGTAAACTAATATAAAATCTCTTGAATCAATGATAAAAGACAAATGATTTTGTTAAAGCATTTCACTTGAATAAATAATTCACCTGATATTTGTTTCACCGCATTTTTTCCTTCTTTAAGTTTCTTTGTAGTAAGATTAATATCTATCTCAGATACACGTGACACAGCATCAACAGAATGAGATATGTAATTAGCAAAAATTTAAAAAATTGGAATATACAAGCCCTCCCCCCCCCAACTTCAGACCCTTGAGTACCTCAGATATATTATTGACAACCTGCTAAGTCTGAAGTAATGAGGGTCGACTGTACATGTCAATTGTGAATAAAGATTCTCACCTAAATGTTTCTAAATAAAGTGTTATTATTCTTCAAACTATGGACAAAGGTATTGGCACAACGTTATGAATAATGTTGTAGCAATGTATCTAGGAGTCTACATTTTTACATTATGGCAACATGAATTTAGGACGTCGTGAAGTCACATGTACCAAGTTGTCACAACATGGTACATGTGATGTTGTCACAACGTGTCAGGAAGGTGATTTACAACACATTTCACACCGTAATTCACAATGTTGCTATAACATACCTGGGAGTCTACATTTTTACGTAGCAACAACAAACATTTGCAAAGTTGCTGCAACGAAAAAGTTATGTTGTAGCTATGTTGCGACAACATGATTTTGTTTGCTTGGTACAACAAACGTACCTGGATTTTGAGTTATGTTTTTCAAGTTGCAAAGGTTTTATTTCACATAATGTGTGTACAAAATTCTCTTGAGTACAGGACAATGTCAAATAATTCGTTTTTTTATATAAAAATCACCATTGCAATTTTTCAGCCATTGTGATTTAAAACTCAGGTGGCATTATAGACAAAAAAAGGTAATCCACAGTGTGAGAACATTTATCTTGATTAGTACTGCCATTTGTATTCACTTTAATGCAATTTGGTCTTAATCCTATGTGTATTAACTACCATGGGGATGAATTAAATTTGATTCATTTGGTCTTAATCTATTCCCTGTTTTTCACCTCATTTCCCAACATCTGCAATTTTCCTCTTATCGCTAGTACCAAATCATGTTGTCACACAGTCTCAGACAGGCCTAGGACTACATTATCTAGATGCACAGTAGTGCCAGGGAGCAAATTTTTACGACAACTGATTGGTCTTTCCCTCAGCTCCTGTGACAATTTAGTTGAATTCATTTGGGTGGTAGAGCAAAGCTTTAGTCCGACCACCTTCTGGCATAATTATATAAATCTAGCTTTGAATCATTGTTCCAAATGGCCCTCTCTCTTCTTACATATATATATATATATATATATATATATATATATAGAAAGCATAATTTAATCCTTATTTCACAGATCAATAAAACTGACCTCAAGGTCTGCTGTATCAAAACAATATATGGAAAACACCCTGACAGACTCCCAACAATGGAAGCCACCATCTCATAATGGTTCAGGAGGAATCCTGTTGCATCATCAGACTTGTGTCCTTACACATATTCCAAGAAGGAAATTCTGTCCTTAGTAATCTCTTGAACTGGGTGTGGAAGGTCATGTCAGACTGAAGCTTCTAATGGCCATAACCGTAATCACTAGATATCCACAATTCGTGCTTCTTGACCCTTTCCCTCTGAGACATGATGTTTCTCTTGGCAACTACAATTTGTACCTTTCTTGTTCAATATACCAAGTATTTTTCTAACATTTTTCTCCTTAACCAGGAAATGTTATAATTTCCAATATGCACTCCACCCTTTCTACATTTTGAAGAATGGCAGAGTTTCATATGTCGGTTTTGGAATCTAACCTTCCTGGTGCTTGGTATATCTCCTCACTAAGCATCTCTTCCTCTTCCTCACTATCTACCTCACTCTCTTAGCCAGGTGGGACCAAGTATTAACTGAGTAAGCATGGTGGGGGCTGCTGGAGGGGTCCCGCGGTGAATACAGACATCCACTTCAGGGGCAGATACAGGATTTTTGAAAGGGGGGGGGGTGGTCTGCATAAAGGCTATGTAGAAAAATGGCGTACATTTGCACGTATGCTCACATTTTCCCCTCTTTTTTATTTTTAGTTTAGGGGTCAACCAAAAGGGGGGTGGGGGTCAGGACCTCCTGGACCCCCCCTGGATCCACCCCTGCACTTCAAGTTAAAATTGATGGCCAAACAACATTTCAAGTAAGTATATAAACATGATTTTTTTACTTACATATCCAGGGTCAATCTAGTGTTGAGATCCAAGGCCTCTAGCAGAGTATCAGCTCCAGATTCGTCTAGCCGAAACAGCAGCTGCAAACTGAAAGCAAATACACAATTATTTGTTAGCATAATTTTCTTGTGCCATAAGTTATTACTTTCTTTTACATTTGCATAGCTACCTTCATGCAAGAATGCAAATGCATACACTCATTATGTGTGTTATGTGCGTACATTCTTTTTTTCACACAGCATGTCTTGATTTGGATTTGAGTTCTAAAATTTAAGATGAATATCCTCAACCTTATTTCAGCTATACCCCTATTCAGCCTAAACATTTTTACCAAAACATCTAAATATGTGATTTAAGATATTACAGCCATTTCCCCTACATCAGAGAATGTGGGAATACTTTTAATCTTTTTTGTACCCCTCACACATCCATATATATACATGGAAACTGTTTTCATCTATCAAGATCAATTGATAATGCATCTATACATATTGAGCATTTATGCCAAGGGAGTATTTTGGCTTCATTTAGATAGGTCAAAATTAAATCAAGGAACACCTAGACCAATATACTTATTTGAGGGCCTCAGGTGCACTCCTGACCAATCTCTTATCCTTTATCACTGTAAAGATTGGAAAATATCATTCAGACGAAAATAAAAAGCAGTGGCAGTAAGGACGAATATGAAGAATATCAATTATTTGTCAATAAATAAAGTATTTTTGAAGGAACATCATTGGTAAGAATGATTTGCTTGTCTGCTTCGGTGCTCATTGGGAAACAACTTGTGTGAGAGGCTAACAAACACTTGTACAAGTTTAGGTAGGCCTACCCGGCAGATGTACCACTACATATAAGGCTGGTGTTTTAAGTCCTTAAATGACAAAGAGGCAGTAAGTCTCAAATTCAAAACTTTGAGACTTAAGGACGCCATAAGGCATTACAAATCTCAAATTGTCCTTGAGTCTCAAAGTGTCTCTAAATCTCCACTGATTCCTCAATGAGATATTGATAATTTGGTTGTCTTTGTTTATTCATTAGATATGACTTTCGAGATAATTTACTTTGATTCAATAGTTAGATGACTTTTGAATTGAGTAATGATCATTTAATTTATTCTAATATCTAATATGATATAAGTCATTATTGTAGTAATTTGGTCCTGTAGGACATTAATCGTACTTCACTTTACAATTCAATTACCCTATCAAATATGATTAATTCAATCAATAATTATTTGATTCTTATTACTTATTCTTTTGTATTCATTCACTATTGTTTTTCATTTAGACTCCCATTAATCATATTTGAACATTATACATTAACATTATCTTTATAGTTTATGATTATAGTTCATTTACCATTTATCACTATCATAGACATTTCAAATCGACCAGCAACTGTGATAGCTCAGCAGTTGTGCTGGGTGATTTCCTGTCAATGTCAAGTGTCCAAGCAACTGTGATAACTGGGTGATTCCCTGTTGGTATGGAGTATTCAAGGCAATAGGTGATGGAATTGCTGGTAAAATCACCTGACATATATTAAGCTTGTTTGATAATTATGCCAGTTTCCTGACAATTTCACCGATGATCCTCATGGTTGAAAGATAGTGTTCTAACAATAATACCTATTCTCTAGTTTTTTTCAAATGGTTTCCTGGACAAGCCTGGTGGGGGCAATATCAGTTCAGACAGAGACCACCCTGACGGGGGCAACAGCAGCGGCTGGGGCAACGACAGTGTGGCCAGGAACCAAAATCAATCAAAATTACACGAGCTACTAACCATCAAAAACAAAGCAAATAGGATGGTATAGCCTGAGCTATACTAACTGAGGCTAATTTCGTAGCGTTGGTTTCCTTAGATGAGATAGGTGTCCAAGGCTCGTTGTTACCAACTCAGAATGGGGACTTATAGCTACTTATATCTTAGTCGCCCAAGTGGGGACACGGCTTTAGAGTACACAGACTCAATGAACATAAATGTACTTGAGCAATGGCCTGTACTTATAGCCATTAAAAGATGGGGTTCCCTGTGGTCAGGCAGGAAAGTGATAGTGCTAACTGATAACACACAGGTATTCCAGATGATAAATTCTGGCAGAAGTACTAGCGTATGTTGGATGTTCTGGATCTGGAAATTGTTTTGGGTATGTGTTTTTAACAACATTCACATCAAAGCTATTCACATAAGTACTTCCAGACCACTTGTCCCATTATTTTGATGTGAACAGCCAAATATACCCTCCTGCTCAACTGACACAACCTGAAATCAAAGATACGGGGGACTGGTTCAGTCTAGCTGTTCTCAAATCCATCACCAAATCCTTATCAAAGTATGAAAGGACAAGTCCAAGGCCATGTAAACCACTGACTGGTGCTCCGATCTGAGGACCTCTGCCTCACAATGATGGAGGGCTCTGCTAATTGGCAGTTGAAATGATACCAGAGGTGGATCAGTGTGTGTCGGGCCTTTGGTCTGATTGCACTGATTGATATTGATTACTTGAAAAACCTTTCTTTTTCAGTTGCAGTTTTTGGTTTCCCCCACCATGGTTATAGTAATTAACAAACTATGACTGCCGGGGTAAACCAGCCACCTAAACCAAGCGTTGAATGTTCATTTATTGTGTGTGATTGATAACTATTGTCCCAAGGATGCATACATTAATACAGCCAAATTCAAACATAAGAGTGATATAATTGTTAAAAACCCGCTTTTTGGAGCGTGTAACATATGTCAAACAAAGAATTTTATCTCTATTATGTGTTGCTTCACTACATCATCATATATCACAGCTCAAGTCATGGAATGTAATAGGGTCTTTAGGGTTTTGCCAGAAGACGACATGTGAGCTGAATAACTTTCATATCTTTGATCAATGCTGCTTCATATGTAATTTATCTATGCGTGAGCAGCATCATTTCATCATGAAGAGACAATTCTGTATTTATTGATTCTTCTGATTCTTGAATCTACCAGACAATGTTAAGCTACCGGACATTGAGATTGTAAAGGTTGTCATTTAGTAACCATGCAGTGTTTGAAAGCTATCTGGAAATCTTACTTTGTGACAACAGAATATTACTATGTCATTGATACCAAAAAGCAACGTCATCCCAACATTGCAACAAAGCCATTCTCTTTTGAGTTGCCTGAAGGGGGAGAATGACAATGGTATCTCATTCAATTAGGTGATTTCCTTTCTTTTTGGTTGTTCATTTATTGTGACATTTTTGTTTTGTTCTGCACACCTACCATTTTGTGTGCTTGACATTGCCATGGAATTATAGCGATCAGTCTGACAGGCTCTTTCCTTTTACCAACCGGGCCATTCTCCGGAAAGTTCCTCAATTGTAAGGTAAAAGTAGCTAAAAAATCAAACTATATAATATCACATTATTTTGTCATATTATTGAAGGTGAGTATGTCTGTAATCATTATCCAAAAGGGGGCAACTTTATAATCATTATTCTTTGTAATATCAATTTTTGAAAATAAAGCCTTATATTTCCTATGTAACATACAGAACCAAGCTTTTAAGTAAAAAAACAAGCTTTTTTTTGCTAAATTAAGGTTATATGAACAAATTGTGTAAGTCTGGCTAACAATAACATTACAACATAAAATCACATATCTTGAAAATTTCCCAACTAAGGACATCTTTCTATTTATGTAGTAAAAGGCTAAAAGCTTGGTTCTGTATGTTACAAACCTTGTAACATACATAACCAAGCTATTTTTTCTGTACGTATGGCTTAATTCTTGCATTGTTTGGCAAAAATGTTCATAATATGAAGTAATTATATCCACTTAATTTATGTCAATACAAAAACAATAAGTATAAAACATACGAGTCTACAACAACAATCAATTTAATGAAAGCTTGGTTCTGTATGTTACAGAGCTTGGTTCTGTACGTTACAATACTATTTCAAAATGTGTATGTCTTTTGTTCATAGCAGGTACATTAAATGAGATATTGAAAGGAAATTTTTATCAAATGTTCTCTGTATTTTGGGCTTTTATTTTATGGTATTTCTATTATGAAATTACAAATTTGAATTAAATGAGGCTGGATTAAAGTTTGGTTCTGTACGTTACATAATTGCTTTAGATAAAATTTAAAGTATCTGTCAATATTTTTCTAAATTTCTAATTAAGCTTATTATGCCTAAAATCTATCAAGTCTATGTTGTTGCTAAAAAATGAAAAGGTTGGTGCATGCTGCAACTAAATTAGAGTTATAAAAATTGCCTTTGTGTGCAAAATAAGTGATATGAGAAATAAATTTACCATGGAGTTTTCTGTTAATTTTCTACATTTTTATCATATTTATCACATTTTACTCAACTATATATTCGCAAAACCATATATTTTCTGAATTGTCAAAGTCTATATTACATGCTGGTAACATTCAGAATGAATATGAATAAAATGTGTGTCGTACAGGGAGCTTTAACTTAAAATTATGTGGTTTTGATCAATTGAGGAGATTTCCGGAGAATGGCCCAACCACTTGTGGAAGCTTGTGCCAAAAGGCCCCATTAATGCTTGGCCTGGCATACTGTCCTTTTTGGAAGGAATTGTAATTTTTTTTCATGTCCTTTAGCAATAGAATTTTCTTAAACAATGCTGCCATATGCTACTGGGCTACCTTAGCTGGCTGTCCAATTTTTGAGTCAGTCTCTAGTTGCTTGATGCAATCAGACAGGACAATGTCTCCATTGACATGAGAATCTCTTATCCCAGACACTGTTTTCATCAGGACAGAGAGGTCCTTGTGGCAGAATGGTCCTCAGGAGGGTTCTGATCACCAACTTTGTTTGGCTTCTGGTTGACATCACTCTTGTCGTAATGTGGGAGGTCATTTAAAGACAAACCCAACAAATAGGGAAAAAAGAGCACCACTCTTTAATAAAAATGGAAAAGAAACAAAACAAAAGTGGCTGAAAAAGAAAACCAACTCAAAATGTGATACAACCAGAGCATCAATAGGCAAATTGTTTGAGACAGTGAATGTTCATATCATGGCCTAATGACAAGGGGGCACTAGAAATATGACCAAGAAAGTGCTCCTAGATGCTGAAGAGAATTTACAAAAGAAAGCACATTTGAAAAAGAGACAAGCTTAAGTTCCAAAAGGGGACTCTCAACAAACCAGGAGAGTCTATTGATGAAGATTCCTCAACAGAAACAATATCTTCACTCAACCTGATCCAGGAAAAGCTAGTTGGAGCAATTTTGTAAAACAATATTAACAAAAGCCTCATAAATCAGATTTGCTGGTTTAAAGATTGACTGACAATATTGACGACCTATTCAAACAAACCAAATTCCTTAAAGGGAGCCAAAACCAATATAAATGACACATTTTTCAAAAATTTCAAAACTCAGATAATTATTGAAATATGTTAGATGAGTCTATTTGAGGTCAACTGTAAGGGGCCTTCCATTAAGTATGTACGCATCAAGGGGGGGTGGGGGGGTCTCAAATCTTTGAAAATTTACGTACATACCTGTACAAATCCAATGCGTATTTTGGCCTAAGGAGGGGTGGGGGGGGGGGGTCTAGAATTTCAGTAATTTTGCGTGCGTACTAAATGGAAGGCCCCTAAAGTATTAGTTGTGAAAACTAGCTTGAACCAAAGAAGGATTCCATGAGAGGTGGTGATATTTCCATTTTGTTTGTAAATCAATATAACAAAATTTCACCGTTGCTGATAAGAGTTACAGCCTGATAAAAAGTTTCATCTCTACTATGAATTTCAATGGAAAATATTAATTTTTTTCCCTGTGAAAAATAATACCAATGGAATTCTCATGAAACTTCTGAAATATTAAGCATTTACCTAGGATTAAATATTTTAGCAAAAAAAATAAATATTTACAGTTTGTGAGGAAAATTATACTGAAAAGTATTGAAAAATTGAGGTATTTGGGGTATTTATACTATGGTAATTTGATACACTTTTATTCTATTTGAACAAAAACACCTTAACTTTACTTTTCCTAGCATTATTGGACATGTACGATGTTTAAAACAGCTTTAAACAAATATTTTTTTGTAGTTCTCAATCTATCACCGCGGTGGCGCCCTGAACAGCCTCAAGTACCTTTAAAGACATTTTCAAAATGTTCCACCTTTCCTCCAAAAATTCATTACAAAATACCTCAAAAATGGCAACAAACATTTGAAAGTCCTAATTGTTATCACACCTCTGTTTTAAGTAAAGAAATTCTAAGCAAATGTTCCACCTTAGAAAATTCACCCCCAACCTCCAGCAGAACTCCTATACAATCCTGGCATGGGCCAATTCATCCTGTTTTATAACCATTTAGATAGAGACCAAATAACCATTAGGCAAGCATAAAGAAAACAGCTAGCTGCACAATATCTTTAATTCTTGTTGAATGAGGTCCATGGAGACATTTGTCCACATGCCCACATTATGATCATGCTCATTGACAAGGTTACACTTTAGTCCTGTTATTTTGACTTAACCCTAAAGTTTTTTTCACAGAAAATAATGAAAATGATTAAGATGAGACTAAAATTAGGAAATGAACATTACCTATAAATCTTCATATTATGTAATACATGTATCAATATTTGTTACAGAAGGTGAATCAATGAAGGTTTAAACATTGAACACCATCTGAGCTTACTATTCGAGTTTAGAACATCCAGACCCACTGACAATTCTTTTGGCCTTAAACGAGATATTATGACTCCTGGTGAGCACCCATGATGCCCTGGGCTTCTGAGGCAATGGAGGGGGGCCAACTTAAGTGATACAATATGAATCCTGCTGAGCGACAATGTCATCCTGAGCTTCCAAGGAAGCAGAGGAGTGGAAGGGGAACTATTAGGTAAGGTACAACACCTGGTGAGTGCCTAGACTGTCCTGGGCATCTGAGGCAGTAGGGGAGGAAGGCCACTTAAGTGAGACAATATGACTCCTACTAGGTGAATATGTCATCCTGAGCTTTCAAGGAAGCAGAGGAGTCCTGCTGGATATCCAAGGCAGCAGGGGAGGAAGGCCACTTAAGGATAAAATCTGGCACCTATTCAACCATATACCACCGTAGCCTGAGGTTCTAAGGCAGTAGGAGAGAGGTTGTGGATGAGAAAATATGACAACTCGGGAGCAGCTAAAACATCTAGAGCTTCTTAGGAAGTATGAGAGGGTTGTTCAAGTGAGATAATTGTTTATATCACCTGTTTATAGCTCTGTCATCCTGAGCCACAGGAGAAGGAAATGAGGAGAGGGGACAACATAGGAAAGACTCTCCTCGCCTGCCCTCCTCTCCCCTTCACTTCCCTCCTCTGCCCTGTCCTCCACACCTCTACTATCATGTGCACCCCCTCCTCTCCTGTGCCTGCCCTGTCCTGCTCTTCCTCCTCTCTCCTGGCCTCCTCTACAATATCCTGTCCTGCCCTCCTCTCTGCTCCTGTCCTCTCCACTCCCCTGCCCTCCATTCGCCTAGGCCTGCCCTCTCCTCCCTTGCCCTGCTCTCCCCTCCCCTTTGCTACTCTCCTCTCCTGCCACAACCACCCCTACCCTCTTCTGGACAGGGATGGAGAGGGAGGGGAAGGGAACAAAAGGAGGGCAGTGCCGGACAGGAGAGAGGAGGAAGAGCAGGACAGGGCAGAGGAGAGGAGGGCAGAGGAGGGGAGGGAAGGGCAGGAGAGGAGTGGGCAGGGAAGTGGAGGGGGAAGAGGAGACAGCAGGGCAAAGGAGGCGAGGCGAGGCAAGGGCAGGGCAGTAGAGTAAAGGGGGGGGGATTAAGATGTTTGATTAAGTTAAGATGTTTGTTTAAGAGGTACATTTATGTACACAACAACCCTCTCCTACCCTGCCCTCCTCTACCCTGCCCTGACTTCCCTGCCCTGCATTGCCCTCCTCTTAAATCCCTTGTGCTCAAATCCTTTACCTGATCTCCCCTGCCCTGTCCTGCCCTCCACTACCCTGCCCTGCATTCCCCTGTCTATTTCTCCCCTGCCCTACCTGCCCTCCATTCTTCTCCCTCCACTCCTCTGCCTTCCTTTCTTCTCTACTCCCCTGCACCCCTCCCCTCTGCCCTCCCATCTCCTGCTCTCCTCTTCCCTCCCCTGCCCTGTCCTACTCTCCGCTATCCTTCCTGTCATCTTCTGCCTTCCCCTCTCCTGCCCTCTAATGCCCTGCTCTCCTCTCTCCTGCCTTCTTGTTTATTGCCCCCCCTGCCCTGTCCTGTCCTGCACTCCCCTGCCCCCTCCTCCCCTGCTGTCCCCTGCCATACATTCCCCTCCTCCTCCAATCCCTTGCCTTCCTCTCCTCTCCTCCCCTACAACCCTCTCCCTGACCTCTTGGTCTCTCCTGCTCTCCCTTCCCATGCCCTGCCCTGCCCTCTTCTACCTTTCCCTCCTCTCCCATGCCATCCACTCCCCTGCCCTGCTCTGCCCTGCCCTGCCTTTCATTTCCCTCTTCCTCCAATCCCCTGCCCTCCTCTCTCCTCTCCTCCCCTGCACCCCTATTCCCAGCCTCCTGCTCTCTCCTGCTCTCCCTTACCTTGCCCTGCCCTACCCTCCACTGCTCTCTTCCACCCTTCCCTCTTCTCCCATGCCCTTCACTCCCATGCCTTCCATTCCCCATCTCTCTCTAACCCTACCCTGCACTCCCCTTCTATGCTCTCCCTGCCCCCTTATTTCACCCCCGATACGTAGTCTCCTATCTTTTAACACTGAAGAACACCTGCGAGCCAGCCAGGGCAATACAGGGTCTGTATCGCCCTGGTGTGACGTCACACCAGGGCGATCCAGGTCGCCGCAGGGCCAGGTAAACAAAACGTAAACAAATGTCAACAACTTCGCATGAAATTCGCACAATAAGCGCATTTTCACTGTCCAAAACGCATTATCAGTAAACAAATATGTAAGAGAAGATGGAATACCAACAGATTGACAAAGATTTTTGATGTTTTCACTCTTTGCATCGATCCGAAGTTTGTTTACAATACGCTAGGTGGCGCCGTTAGTACGCCAAGGTGCGCCGTGAGTACGATAGGTGGCGCCGTAGGTACGCTTTGTAAATAACTTCACAAAGTATGTTGAAAATAACCATCAAAATGCAAAATAAAGGCACAATAACTTGTAAGGAGGTGAAATAAATCCGATACTAACCTTGTCTGGGACCCTGAGCCTTGTATTTCGTCTTGGGGTCTAGTGCAGCAGGGTCCCGCCCTCGGGCCCTGCGGCCCTCTGGCGGGACCCTGCTGCACTAGACCCCTCGATCAAATACGGCGGCCAGGATCCCAACCCGGTTAGTATCTACTTATTATCCCCTGACCTACTGTGACCTACCGTGCCCTTGACTACCTTCCCTGCCGTGCTCTTCCTTCCCTTCCCTTGCCCTGCCCTGGGAGGGAGAAGAAGAAAGGGGAGTTGGTAGGAGGAAAAGGAAACATGAGGGGAGGTGGAGAGGAGGGCAGGGGAAGGCAGAGGGGAGCACGAAAGGGCAGAGGAAGGCCAGGGAGGGCAGGAGAGAGCGAGAGAGGGCACGGTAGGGGAGGGAAGGGAGGGGAGGAAGAGGAGGGATTAGCAGGGCAGGGCAGGGAGAGTAGATGAGAGGGCAAGGCAGAGGAGAGCAGGAAAGAGAGGGCAGGAGAGATTAGTTCAGGGCAGGGCAGGGTAGGTGAGGGCATGGGACTGGAGGGCAGGTGAGAAGACAGAGAGGAGGGGAAAGCAGGGCAGGGAAGAGCAGGGGAGTAGTGGGCAGTGGATTGGAGGACAGGAGAAAGCAGGGGAATGGACGGCAGGGAAGAAGAGGGCAAGGGAGAAGGCAGGGAAGGGGAGGACACAGCAGGGGAGGAGAGGGCAGGGAGACTCCCTATTTACTTATTTTCAGCCTCCTTGATACACATTTCCTGACTCCGACTATGCTTTAATACCTATGCTACACCTATACGAACCACACCTCACCCCTCTTCCCCATTGCATACCAGAGCCCTGATAATTCCCCAGCCTGGACTGGTGTGACTAGAAAACTTTGTTGCCATGGTGACATATGTATATTCACCCCTATATTACACCTTATTACATCATCATGGTGATTACCCCAATGGTGATTATCCCCCTGTGATCACTCTGTGTGGTGATCACTCCCATGGTGATCACTAATGGCATGATCACCCCTACAGTGATGGCCCCTGTGGTCACTAATGACCTGATTACATCCTTGGTGATCACCCTCATGGTTCTCACTAATGACCTGATCACCAAATTCTGTAGTGATACCCAATAATCTGACCATCCCTGTGGTAATCATCCCTGAGATGATCACCACTGTGGTAATCACCCCTGTTGTAATCACCAATGGCCTGGTCACCCCTGTGGTAACCACCCCGTTGGTGATCACCATAGGATAATCTCCCCTGTCATAGTCATCTCTGTGGCACACCCAGCTGAATGAATCTAACTCTCCTCTTTTGTTTCAACTTTACCACATGATGATACGAGACTACTTGCCTATTCTCTTCCCAGACCAGAAGGGGAAAAAGGTACAAAATAGAAACTGAACAACTTCCATGTACCTATAATTGAGGGTCAGTGGAAGAAACGGCTCACATATTCAGGGTCACCACAGATCAACAACAGAGGTGACCAGTGGGACCACAAATGGCTTCACATATTACCAACACATGCTTCTCACCAGAAAAGTCTGAGAGATCCCCATTAAAAGTTAATTTGCACTGGGACCTGTGCTTTATCATGACCAACATTCAGTCCACCCAAGACATGCAAAGACTTGGCCCTGGCACTGACCTAAACAGATCAAAAGTAATCCAATGCCTCCCTTCAAAGTAGGGAAGTGGAGGGAAAATGTTGCCTTCAGTGTACAGACCGTTTTCCCTCCAGGAACTAAGTTTCACCTGCCAGTTAGAAAAAATGTAAAGGATGCCAAAAAAAAAAAAGAGAGAGAGAGAGAGAATAAATAAGTGACAAGATCGATAGGGATCTTGGCAAATAGAATATTGCTAATCATCTTAGATTACGACATGTCCTTATACATTTCAAACCAAATCAGTGTCCTACAACATTTGAAATTTGCAAAAATTTGAAATTATCATTTCATCTAACAAATACAATTTTCACAAAAAAAGATATGCATTTGTGCATACCATAAGTTTTGTGTGGTCCAGATTGATGCAAACATTGGTGGAAGTCCTCATCATCTGGGACAGGCAACTTTTTGGTTATAGGGCTTTTTCTTTTCTGACACCATCTGTACGAATGAATTGTAGTGCTTGGCACAGATGTGTAGCCAGTGTTGTCCCATGAGACCCCAAAAGAGACTTTCCAACACATATTAACACACAGTACCTAATGAATAAACAATTTGGGCCCAAATCAACAAACATAAGATAATCTAAACATATTACATATTTTTATGCATATAGCATAAGCAATTTTGTGAAATTTGCAAATCATTTAGGGTTTCAAACAGGTTTAAAAGATCATTACATTTGATGCATTTATACATCTGGTTTCCTTACTATGGTGATGCATTAATGCATCTGGGTCATGAAAGGGTTAGAAATACCAATACTTTTTGGGTAACTTTGCCCCAGAGAAATCATAGTGAATTTACCAGACTAATAGAAAAATATCCTGATACAGCAATGGTACGTCTCTGGAGGTGAAATCTGTATTGAATATATACTTAGTTGACCTGTAAAGCGGCCTACTACTGGTGCAGGGCCGGATTTAGCCGGGGGAGGGGGGGGGGGCGGGGCGTGCCAGGCGTGCGCCTTCCCCCTCCCTTTTTTTGGGGGCAAATTTAGATTTTCTTAATGTAAAATTCCTGAGCCCAGGGGGTCCAGGTGAAGATTTTCCAATAGCACGACCCCGACTAAGCATATTATTTATACATCATTCACTGTAACAATTCATACCCTTTAATAATATATCATTGACATCTGATACCTCTTTTCCTACATAAGACAGGACAGTGTCATCCGCATACATTATTAAATCTATTTCTGGTACCTTATTAGACAAACATTTTACACAATTATTTGCAAATAATATATACAAAGCTGGCCCTAAACAGCTACCCTGTGGGAGGCCATTTACCAGTGATATTTCACTAGATAAGGTGTTGTTAAATAAAGCTTTTTGCTTTCTATCAGTTAAATATGAAGTAAACAACCGTATCACTGGGGGGGGGGGGACACCAGGGTCCTTCCCCTGTGGGGAGTAGGTGGCACTACACTGTTGGTCAGGGCCTGGGCACCTGCCAACCAGCCGGACTGGTCAGTACCGGTTTGGACTCCATTACAAGCACCAATTTTTCCTTTTTGTTAATAAAGGGGGGGTTTGTGACTTGACTTTTGATTCATAAGGATTCTCTGATAATTGATAAGGATACTTAATATAACCCACAATAACGACATATACAATTAAATGTCTTGGATAAATCGACATAAATACTGCAACAACACATGCCAGTATTTATTCCCTCCACTAAAACTTAAAAAATATTGTACTGCATCCTGGGTACCACAACCCTTGCAAAAACCATATTGCCGATCAGTTAATAAGTTATTATCATAAATATGTTTTATTAATTGCCCATGAACCAGTTTTCCAAAAGAAAATATGGATAGGGTAACAAGTTGATTGGTCTCCAATTTTCCGCAAATCGAATATTTTAGTTTTTTTAGGTATAGGTACAATTTTTGCTATTTTCCATTTTTCTGGAACAATTCCAGTACCAAGAGAACAGTTAAATAAATGTGTCACATACATAATCAATGCCATATAAAAGCCTCCTTCAAACCCTTATACTAACATCATCTACAGCAGACGACTTATTTAATTCTAAAGGTTTAATAACATTTTCCATATCCTTTACTTTGTGGCATTTAAATGACATAAAGTTGAATTAATAGATATTGCTAATGTGGCAATCTATTTGCAAGAAAATAGATGTTAAACTTACGTTAGCTCCTGTAGTGCTGTGTTGACCTTGATAGCTTCAGCTACATCCTTAATTCCCTGGTCAGTCTTCACATATAAAGTACTGCAAGTATGAACACCTTAGTAAACTTGAGGATGCTTGACAAACATTGTGATGTGTGATGTCTGAGATTATTACAATACTGCAAATCACATTAACAATAATACGTAGACAAAGGTAACACACCGCCCTTTGCCCCAATAACACTGCACGTACAGGGAAAAAAGTACATTTACCATGGGTAATAGGGAAATTTGTATGGACATCAAATATTACAGAAATTGCTGATATTGCAGTCCCTAAATCCTATAGTCTGGTTTAGAAATGTGGGTGGTGACCCTATACAAATAGGAAAAAAATCCAGTTTTGTACAGCTCAGATCTAAGATTTTTTAAATAGCATAAAGTAAAATTAATGAATATTGCTAATGTGGAAATCTATGTGCAAGAAAAAGTGTATTCATTGAAAACATATTTGACAGGTTTTTGATGTCAAACTTTCTAGCTCCTGTAGTGCAGTGTTGACCCTGATAGCCTCAGTTAAGTCTTTAATTCCCTGGTAAATCTCCAGACATAAAGTACTTCAAGTATGAGTACCTAAAGTGCCATACCCACTTGGCGATTTTGGGAGGGAACTGGCGCTGATGTCGGTGCTGATGTTGGCCGACTCTGATGGACAAGCCATACCCACACATGATCGGGAAGCGCCAATCCTTATCAAACATGTTTAATAATTCTATGTTGATGTCAACACTGACGACCGTCAGTTAGTGGGTATGGGGGTTTAGTAAACTTGAGGGTGCTTGACAAACTTCATGATGTGTGATGTTTGATATTTTTTGAGAAATATAACCCAAAGTTTGTGTATTTCTGTATGTATGATGATTATAAAATTTTTCCATTATTGTCCTTGTGAGAGTGCGAAATATAACAATATTTGAAATGTTTGAAAAAAGTTTTCTGGCCCCCAAAAGGCTTTGAATAAATTTCAAAGAAAATTTGAAATGTTTAACCCTTTAGACACCACAGATTGTGACTATGAATTGCTGGATTTCAATACCATTTCCGTCGATTTCCCTCTGGAGAGATTTTACCTGGGCCTGACTTTTTGAAATAAATTTGCATAGAAATCATATCTTTCGAGATATTTCCTTAATTTCCTTATTTTAAAGACAAATTTTAGATGCAGTCACATTTAGTAAATATTTGTCATCATACTCTGTACTAAAACATAGATTGTAAAAGAACAATACCTCATGAAACCATAAAACAAACTTTCATAGAATCCCAGGATGTTCAGGAACCTTATTGTACGTATTTCAATCCTGTAGGTTAGATAATTGGCTTTTAATCAGCAAAAAACTGTAAAAATATGGTCTTCCAAATGGGCTGGAGCCTCATGGTGGACAAATATGGCCTTATCGGGTTGAAGGGATTAAATTTCAATTCGGGTGGCCATGACCAGAATGTGGTCTGAAGGGGAAACTTACTATAACTGCCACAGTGTTGTGTTGACCTTGATGGCTTCTGCTATCTCCTTTGATGAACTGATGCCCTCAGGTAGCCTGTAGGAATATCAACAAAGAATATGATATTTTGTTCTTGAAAATGATTTCTATCTATTAAAAGAAATAATCTGTCAAAGCTACCTAAAAGAGATTATTCATTTTAACACATTCACACATTGACCATACCACATATGAAGTCCCATTGGGGTTGGCCACTGCCTCTGTTGTTATGAAGCATGAATGAACGCTGATGGCCTGATAAGGGCCTCATAGAGGGTCCTGCTAGCAACAGGCCATATAAACATCCACACTACTCCTTTCCGGAATCACATCCAAATTTGAGGACCTCCACGGCCTATATTGCTGACACTATGAAGATTGGACCAATATTTTAAAATTACAGCAAAATGACTGGTTTTCCTTCATGTATTGCCATGGTAAATAGCATCACTATTACCGATTGTGATTTCCCTAGAAAAGGACATGTGATGTCAGTTCTTGAGACCCTCATATTCAGTATAGGGAGGTAGTCCAGTGTGGACACAATTGAGGTGCCTGTTTTGAGCTGGTCGTCATTCATCAGTTAGAGGTTGAAAACAGTATAAGTGAAAACTTCTTAGAGTCTAGTCAGTTGCTAGTTGGAAGAATAATGTTTCGGATATTGGGCATGAAAGTAGAAGCAAGTACACATAAAAGTAAACACTGGCTGCCAAGTAGTATATGCAAAATGATTCCCTTCTGCGAAATCCAAGAGATCACATGGTGGGAAAAAATTGCAAGTAAACTGCAGCCAGGTCAACCAGCCATGACAGGTGTCAACCCAGTGAGAGGTGGAATCATGAAGGAGCTCCTCTTCTGGGAATCATGAAGGGGCTTCTCTTCTGGGCAAGGTCTGAACCATTCAAAGAGGTTAAAGCAAAAGGAGCAAAGTATTGTCCTTGTTAGATGTGTTGAATACAAACATGTGTCTTCAGATGAGAGCATAATGCAGCAGATTATCAAATGAAGAGTCAGTTCATTCACAGAACCTATAAGGCTAACAAATAGGAATTAGATGCCATGGTTTTCCATGCTCAAGTGCTGAGGCCCATACGGTCATGTCTTCCTCAGCTATGACAGTGATGGATCCACTGGATTATGCTCAACTAACCATCCTAATTTGGGATTCAGACTCCAGACTATTCCCATCGGTCTTGGGTACTTGCAATCTTTTTCTAAATATTGATTTTTTAATGCAAAATTCTCAGCCCAGAGGAGCTGCTGGAATATTTTATATTTTTCATTGCGTGAATAAGCCCAAATATGATCAAGTCATATGGCTGAGGCTTTTGTTTTATCAACGCCTTCATGTTGCTCACATGTTCGTCCAGATATTAGTTGATAGGGAAGCTATATGGTTAAGTAATAAGGATTAGTTATACCAGCAAGATGATAATGAGTACTTGAGAAATGGAGTTAATTAGCTGAGGTACATTTAGCATTGACTGACAGTTGTTATCTCTTTTAGCCCCCTCTTTTTCTTGACCAAATTTAGACATTTTAATTGTAAATAAAGAAAGTCATTAAGAATTTTTTTTCAAATAGTATGCCTCCCCCCCCCCCCCCTTTTCAAAATCCTGGTTCCAGTGGGTGGTTATGTCTAAAGGGTTAACTTGTCATTGAGACATCTGATGTACACATTCTGCAAGCATTAATACAGTCAGTACATTCTTAATGTAAGCTGGGTTAATGGGTAAGCTGGGTTAATGGGAATGCCATCAAAATTACTAACCCAAAGAAAAAATCAAAAACATAAATCTCATTTTCTATCTACTTCTTTCTGAGGTGCCATAATGATGGGGCAGGCCGGCACTGGGGCCTCCAGGGGGCCGGGACAGGAGGCAGGCCGGCTCTGGGGCCTCCAGAGGGCTGGGACAGTGGGAAGACCGGCCCTGGGACCTCCAGGGGGCCGGGACAGGAAAAAGCCCAGCCCTCAGGCCTCCAGGGTGCCGGGACAGGGGATAGGCCAGCCCTAGATCCTCCAGGGTGCGGGGATAGAGGACAGGGGCCTGGGACAGAGGATAGGCCAGTCCTCTATGATGCCAGAAGAATGAGGCCACTTGAAAGAAAATGCCGCATGAGTCTGTTTATCTGAAAAAATTCATTGGAGAAGTTGCATTGATTATCAATAATCCTAGATTGAACATCAACACTAATAATGTAGAGATGAATAATTTATGTACTAATGAAATATCAATTCGTGTTTAGTCCGCACTTTTACGAATAAATGATAGCATGTGAATACATGATCCAGAAACATCTCACCAGTCAGTACAGTTATTCTGCTAACTCAGCCTACTTAGGCCACTGGGCCAGATACCGCCTTAGACTGCTCCAACATCTTTACCAGCCAGTCAGAAGTCAGCCTACTATGGTTATGAGGCCAAGGGCCGACCCTATGACCTAGATACCTCACTTTGCGAAACAGCTTTGGGGGGTAGGCTGACTCACACGGCTCTCCAGGCTCACCACCCAGCCCCAGTCAGTCTACTAAGGCTACTAGGCCCAGGGCGAACACCTCTCTAGCTCACCAGCTGGCCACCAGTCAGCCCACTATGGGTGCTACGCACAGGGCCACCCCACTGTGCTACAACATCTCTATCTAGCTCGCCAGCCGGCCCCCAGTCAGCCCACTAAGGCTACTAAGCCCAGGGCTGCCCCACACTGCGTCACACTGCCCCACACTGCATCACACTACCTCACACTGCATCACACTGCCTCACACTGCTCCTCTGCCTGGCTCAGCAGCCACCAGCAATCAGCCCACTGACCAAGGTCCACCTCCTGGGAATCCCTGCTCCTTCTATACCCCCCATAGGCACAACAAGGAAACTGATCTTTACTGGCATGAGCAAAGGCTGTACCATTACATTTACTGACAGTATCAAAGATGCAGTAAACACGGCAACAGCTTCACTGAAAAATCTGAGACAATTGCATCAATCTTACTGAAAATGTAAAGTGAATGACACTATAAGTAAACTTTACTGAAAGTCCTAAAGGTTATCATATCACATTTTCTTAAAATAGTATAGAACCTGCTTGTCTTGCACCATATTTTATGTGATTCAAATAATTTTTCAGGAGCTTTAATCATATACTAAATATAACTACACAGTAAATTGAAGTAAAGTGTAGATGGTGGAAGTATTTAAAATATTAACAGATAAATTACAAAACTTACAATACAGGGCATGAAGATTGTATGTAATTATATGTATGAGAGAAAGTGTATAACTCAGGCAGATGAGCAGGAGATACATAGTTATTGTAATATTGAAATGTTGTATGTACGGTATATCAGATGGTTGTTGCTCATTATGTTTATTATTGTACGAGAGGAGAGGGTCAAAAATATTGATAGTACAAGGTTATTGCGTAGTGATAGAGGTAAAAAAGATCTGTATTAATAAGCCTGATATTGAGGTATTCAGGAGAGGAATACGTTACAGGGCGCACTCATATTGGAGACTACTGCCATATAATATTCAAAATATGAGAAATAGGGACGCTTTTGAGAAATCTTGACGGAAGATAAAGGGTGCATCTTTATCCAGCTTTCCATTACGTTTAAGCTGCATATGAATCTGAGTAAATGTCAAAGTTCATGCAGTGAAACCATCTTGTTGGTGCGATTTGTACTGTCATAATTTAAGCTGTTTGATCAGGACTTTAGTTTGGCATCAATTGACATTTGGAACCTTCAATGAAAAGGTATATTCTCTAGTCCTTGGTGTAGTTTTGTCCTCCACACTAAAATGACAACACTGTCTATGACTGTTGTTCAAGTGAAACCTTGCCAGAAAGCTGTTGACCAGCTACACCATCACTACCCGTGAAGTCATCAGCCCAGTGCTGCTGCTGAACCATTGGCAGAATGGGTCCCACTGCTACTGTGGTGGTGACTACCAGAACCCCATACAACTCTTCACAATCCCCACCCACTGCCGGTGGAACAGGATCAACCTCCCTCAGGTAACCATCCATTCTGAGGCAAACCTGACAATGTAATATTTTTGTCTTTCCACTAACTAGAGTATGTCCTCGTGAAAATTTGTACATCCTTAAAGCAAGCCTTTAAATCAAAAACCCTGCTTTGAAGCATATATGTATTCACTTTTGGCATGGGAGGCACATTGTTCTATGGCTTGACAAGCACAGATCAACCCTGCCATAATTATGGTAACAGGTGTCAGACAATTCGTTGAATAAGCTCACCCAACTGAGTCTGAGTCTCCTCATTCTGGCTGCACTGTTGATGATTATTAATATTAATGTCTTAAATAGCAGCATCTGCAATTGATAAGACAAATCCATGGTACTGACAAGCATGTGCATGTCATATACCCAACCTCACTAACTCACCTATTTCTGGCAAATAACTGAATTCCTTGTAATTGCCAAATCCAGAATTGATAATAGGTGTGAGATATTTGGCTAAATAGGTTGGTTCTGTCTATAAAGCAAATGCTATGTATATATAATTATAGTTCATATAAATATATCTATTTATAGGAGTATAAATATGTTAAGGGGCACATCCCACCTCGACTGTATGAACACTGCCCCTGGTGTCTTTTGTTCGTTAGTTTATCATACTAACCACTAGAGGCTCTTGTATAATCAGGGACGTATGTCGGCCCGAGTGAAAAAGTCTGAAAAAATTTGATGATCTAAAACTTAGATAAATCTTGATACACTATGTGATTTAATGTATGTTTAATACAACATGCTATTTTAGCCTGGAATAGTCCCTGCTTAAAGGGTAGTTGTGTGAATACCCACTGACAAGTTAGTCTCTACCAGTCTGTCACCCTGTGTGCAGCTCTAGAACCTATAGGATGCCCCACCATGTAGCCTTACTGCTGTGATATAGGTCATGACCCAACATATAGGTCAGACAGGACCAGAAAGACCAAAGGGAATTAATTATTTATTTGGTCCATACATTTTTGGCCAAAGAGCTGCAAGCATTTATTTTGCCCTTAAAATGTGAAGCTGTCGGCTGATGGAGTCTCTGACTGAGAATAAGAGTGGTGCAGGCTACCACACAGACAGGCCCCTTTTCATCGGGTGACTCGTGTATGGTGTATGTATAAAAGCAAAGAATCAGAGTGATATGTGTAATCTTTTGTAGAAATCTTCAATTCTTTGAAATTGACTGAAACTGTGAGAACTTATATCCCTGTGTAATACCCTCTGAGCCTTAGTGCCCACCACTTGGCATGCCTATATGTTTCGAGGATTATAGTTGGAAAATACATTAAAAAGGCCTCATTTTATTTGGTATGCATTTGGAAGGGTAAGTCCATCAACTGTTTGGTGACCAGGGCACAGTGGTAGATATTGTACATATTTACACCAGGAACATAGTTAAATGAAACCCGGATGCACCAGACAGGGTTCAAAGGAGTACGAGTCATACCTTGTAACTAAAATTGAAGTTGAGGAGGCTTATCTGAAACAGGTCCGTAAAAGAAATCACTTCACCCCATCCAGGAAGAAAGTGCATTGGGAGGATTGGCCATACCAGAGTCGATCAGGGCAGAGGTGGCAGCCTGAGTATTGGCAGGAGGGACGGCTGTGTCATTGGCTCGAGTGGGACTACCAGGCCTGTATACAGGCTCTGCCCTGAATCCATGCTCAAGGGAGTAAAGAGATTTGTTGAGGAAGTTGAGACCCTTGTCTTATTTTCCTGAGACTAAGCCTGCTGATAATGTGACTTATTGAGACTTTATCCTGGGGATGACTGTGGTTCTTTAGTTTATTCAGTAATGGGGCTGCAGTCCTGCTAACTACATAAATCATATGTGTTTCATTGCTGCAAAAAGAGCTAAAAACATATTTCTCACAAAAACTTTAATCAGGTAAAAGGCAGCAGTGACTGAGTGGGTTATATCAGGTTTGTACCAAGATTGGGTAGCCACAGATCCTGAGCGTATCACCATATTTTTGGGGATCAACCAATATATATAAATGTCCTTTGAGGAGTTGGCAGAGGGTGGAATTGGTCAACTTCTAGCCCTTATGAAAAGTATTCCTATCACTACTTTTTGCTACACAACCCTGGTGACTATGTAAGGAACAATTTGAGCAGGAGATTGTCCTATCATATTCTATTATAACAGAGACAATAAAATTTGTAAGAGAATAAACTTTTAAAAGAGTTTATATAAGAGAAATAATGAAGTTAAGGCTAAAATACATGACACAAGGAATGAAATGAAAGAACTTAATGTGTTGGATGGTGGGCTGAGGAATGGGGTGAGAGAGTGAGGAAATCGTTAACGTAGAGGGATACATGGTATGTTGGTGCCTGTGTAATGTGGAGTCGTATATAATGTATTAGGGTGAATGTAGAGCTGAAGGGGCAAGGAATGAACTGCAATACCAACTTCAGACATGACACACAACTTTCTTAAGCCTAATAATGGACTGCAGTTAGGAACAACACATTGTTACAATAACGGTTCAAAGTAAATATGAATATGGCAGATATATCAGCTTGTTAACCAATACATGTATAGCATATCATCTACTGCTTCACAAAATCCCTATTATGTCTTTAATAGACCTTATTCAGTATTATTGAGGCCCAATTGTTACAGGTTATACTAGCATAAATGATTCAATGAAATAATGGCTAAAATTAGTGGGTTCAGTGGAACTATCTTATGTTATGTTATCAGAACAGCCTCACAGAAAAATGAGAAAGGATGTGGTGATTTCAGAAAATTAGGTACTTACTGTAGAGACCGCAGTGTCGTGTTGATCCTGATGACTTCTGCCAGGGACCTATGACTACTGAACTCTCCTGAAGTCCATAGCCTGCAAAGATTTACATCAGTACTTAACATGTCAGTGTTCAGACTAACTTTCTATCCATTCACATGGTGGTCATGAAGCTAATTCTTTTCATAGAAGAGTGAGATTGTATTTCATTGCCAACTTTAGTCTTTTAAGTATATTCTATAAATTGTAGCATATGTATCATATGCTTGGTAGGCTAAATTAACCTTTATATTTAACTACTAGGGGGCATATTCTTTAAACTTTGAAATTCATGATGAAACATTGAGACACCATGCTACCTATGTTCTGGTTAGTTCCAATTATGAAAATATAATTAGCAAGTTGGGGATTGAATTGTACCCCTGCACTTCCCTTGCATCAGTTCATGCTTTCTTGCTAGTGTTTGACTCAAGGGCCTAATTATTAGTATCATGACAGCATTGTTGTTTTCTATCTTGACTTTCTAGATCTTGTTATTCTGCTTATGGATATATATATATATATATATATATGTATATATATAGATCCCAGCAACATAGAGGTATCAGTTCTATGTACAGGTGTTGCTGAAGTACAGATACTGCTGCCACCTGTAGACTCAACCTGGCAGGTCACTTGACAATAATTGCCAATGGCAGGCAGCCTTCAGAGTATCCCTGGCACCACCCCGGCTCGGACAGATAAAACAATGTTTTTCATGATTAAATTTATAATAACCATGCTAACAGAGAATGAACATTCTGCCTCCCCCTTGCAGTAGTCATCCAGATCAAATTAATTCTCTTTGCTGAATTAATTATATGACAAACTATTCCTATCAGATAACTGGAAATACGATGTATTTGATGAGTTAAAACCCCAAGGGAGTTCCAATGAGCCCAAGGAATCCCTTGACCTTCAGAGCTTCATAGGGAATTTAACTTCTCAACTACAACCTTGATGGACCGTCTTATTATGACATAGTATATTTTAAAACAAGTCAGAGTGTACATATTTCTTCATCCGTTTAGTAAACAATGCAACAAAAGTGAAAATATCTACCTCATTGAAATATGTACACAGTGAAAATGAATACATCACAAGTATAGTTATATAGATACATATGCAAAGGTAGAACAAGCATGTGTTATTGAATGTAAGTGTACTTGATCACCTACAAAAGAGTCTTCAATGAATGATTGTTCAGCACTGACTCCAACAAGACATCAAGGCATTCTGCATCAAACTCGCGGTCCTCTATGCTGCAAGTGGAAGTAAACATATGAGTCGAACATAAATTAGGTTTAATTTACTATGTACCAGGCAAACATAAGGAGGTGATCACTGATATCTACTTTATATTGGTAGAAGCATGTCACACTCATTTGATCATGGACAGTGGCATGTGATGTTGATATGCAATGACCAAGCTAAGTTAAACTGACCATCAATTCTTTAGATACAGCAAATCTGAAAATGCTCCCTAGATATCTGACATTGCGGTAGGGATTAAAATGCAAAAATAAATTACTAACCAGCTACCAAAATTATAGTTCAAAAAGAGCCATCCATGATTTTGTCTTGGGAAAATGCTATGCACATAAGTAGTGAATGGAAAGTGAAATGTGGTAAAGTGGACATTCTGGATCAGTGCACTGGTGCTCCTGACACAAAATATGTGTCATGTATGTCCTTCTTTTATTATCTGTGCCTCTGGAGATTGTACTATAATTAGCATGTAGTACAAGTTCGCTCCGCTACCCAATGTCCCCCTCCACTCCAGAAATCGGCTGATTCTCCACGCAGACAGCGGCGTGTAGCACTGGCCTCTGTACGCAACACTCCTCGGCTGTGCGGGTGATAAAACTACTCACACACTCCTCCGTGACGGCCAGTGCTCATTGGTAGGAGAGATGGTTTGCTACCGTGGCTCGTGACCAGGGGGTCACGTATGCTTTCAGGGGTGGGGGCAGGGTTGGGAGGGGGGTTGGGGATGCTATTTATAGCCTGAGTGACTCCTTGTCTCCAGTGGTAGCCGACCACTCTGACCTCGTGAATTTAAGCAAACAGATTCTCCTTCTACCCATCATAATGGAGGATGATAAATTCAAAGAAAAATATGTGACTGCTTAGTGTTGCATTACACTATTTATTTAAACCCTAATATGATCATTCAGACAGAGATAGGAGGGTAAGCCTGCTCTAGCATGTGTTCAGGCTAAGCAGTTTTGGACGTTTTTTAGAGACCAGAGTCAATCTCCACCACTGTCCTCTTTGACCACAGTGTCTCCAGATGGGAGTGGTGTTGTGTTGGGGAGTGCTCGCAGGTTGACCCTTCTTTCTATAAAGGAGAATAAGGAAATATCGGTGCACCCTAAATTTAATATGTTGTTCAATATTGATGGAGACAACTCTTACCACTATGATGTTATTCATAACTTGTTGGAGAAATGAAAATATGATTTATGAGATGCCCTTTTGAATACTTTTTTGTATTGAGATAAATCAAAGGCCCAGCCATGTGTTATAATCACATTTGAGTTCTATTAAGTTGTAGTGATAAATGCAACAATATCATGTAATAAAAGAAGACAACGTGTAGTAAACTGATTTAATAGTTTTTAAATGATAAGGAGACCAGTATTAGAAAGTATTCCAACATAATCAATTTTATTCTCAACAGACAAGCTTGGCCATTAAGTCTTTATGTATTTAGCCCTTATTTCATGGTTTATAATGTTGGTTATTTGTCTTTAGTTATTTATTTAGTTGTTAGACTATGTTGTTCACCAAGTGATTCCATTAACTTAAAACATATTACATAATAAATATGTTCGCCTTATTTTTCATCAGCAAGGCTTCGTCTATCTTTTTTTATGTGTATGTTGGCCTCCATCATGTACTAGACCAAATCAGAAGTACAGTTACACATCTTTATCAATTCATATACAACAATTACAATAATCCAGCAAACATGTCTTCAATATTCAGCTTCACTATGACAACCTTATAACAATCACAATAAGAAAATGCATATTTGTATGCAGAAGTTACACAATTAAACATAATCCATAACAAACTTCTGTAGTACCAGAGATTTTATGCTTTCCTTACACGACCCTTATCAATGATTGAAAAATAGTGTTTCATGGGAAGATTTTTCTCTGAATACACCAGAAAGAAATCAGAAAGGGTCCCCTTAGAGAGGTTTTAGTTCAAAAGCAAACCAAACTTCTAGAGCTTATAATAAGGAAAAACATCTTTATGAAGTTATGGTAGTGTTCTAAATTACTTATTGAGTTCTAATCTCAACTTTTAGTGGTAGTTGCTAATGCATCAGAATGGTAACAACATACCTGCTCCTACATTAACTATGCCCTGGGACCTATGCTCCATTGTCCTTATATAGTTCATATGTACCCTCGCACTTATCTTACTGGTATGGGGTGAGAACCATTGGGATACATATGAGGAGGTGGACTGATATATGTGATGCCAATTGCTTGAGTCTCATAAATAATTATAAGTATCTTGATCAAATTCTATAAGTATCTTGATCAAATTCTAACTTTTCTAATATTGTCTTTCCTTAAGCAATTTGATTTTAATGGATTCCATTAACAAGATGGTTCCTAGTGCAGGTAAAGTCAGAATGAGAATCTATAGCATGGACAGCCTCGTTACCAATGGATGGCTGATTTACAGTATTATAATGACCTAGTTTTTCACTGTGTTAAACTACAAATGATGATACAATCTTTTATATTTCATATATCAAAGCTTTGTGTTTTGTCAACATATTATCCAGCATGCTTCATGTTCTAGGCGAACCTGCAGGTAAAACTCAAAAAACTGGCTATTCGTGGTTGGGAGAATTGATATTTCATAGTTTGCACAAGAATATATGCAAAAGTTTTTTCTAACTATTTTTCTCATGAGTTTTTTAATTTACTTGTTGTCCATTGTTTTTACAGGTGCCAATTTAAACTGTTCACCAATATAGATATACTAGCATATATTTAGATTTTTCTTATTTCCATTTCAATGTGTTTTCTCTCCCTCCTCTATCTTCTGCATATTCATTGGTATTTGCCTTCCCCTTTAATGCTTCCTAATCCCCCTCACTTGCCCATTCCTCCCACTTTGATCTGGTTACATCAAGAAAACCAAAGCAGGATATACAGGGTACAGGTTCTGATATATGGATAAACCTCATTGGTTTATTGGTTGGTGATAAGACTTAATGTTTCTTTGTTTTGCCTAGCACAACCACAATAATCAGGTAAGGTTTCATTTTCCCCTCCCTTACCTCTATTGTGTGTACCATGTGGCCTCTGACTTATTTGTTACATTTGGTGATAATCTAACCATTATTTTTTATCCAAAAGTTCAATCCCGATGGTCTATGACTTCTTAGTCTTTGGATCCAATGGAATTCTATCATGTTGCAGAGCGATTGTGCTCTCTTTGTGTCTTGATGTTCATATATTATTCTAGGATATGACATTGTATCAACATGTCCTGTTCTCCATAGTGTCCATCTCAATTGAAGTGGATTGGGGCATCTATATGTGACCCGATCTGACATAATGAGTCGCAAGTCGCGGAGATACGAATTTGAGTTAGTAAGATATGTTCCTCACCTCGAAAAGAGCTTCATTTTGATACCAAGATTGTGTTTGTACGATGATTAGGGCCAAAGTTAGGTTTTTCCCTATACGCGGTAGGCTGGAAACTTGATTCTGAGAAAAACGCGTTTGAAGTTTTTATGTGCGGTTTTGGTCACACTCGGTCGGAATTCCTTGGATAAAACTAGAAGTTTATCTCCCACCGACTTGAGACTTGGAATATACATTCTAGACTAGTTGAACTACAAAATTTTGTGAAGTCATGCTTTAGAAATGGAAACTTTAATCATGCCGGCCTTGTAAAGATAGAGTACAATTCCTGTAAATCTGCACCTGAAACTGAAAAACTGAAGCAAGAGGGCAAGCTCAAACAGTCACAATACCTGTTCTAGAAGGCTGAATTGAAGTCACAACGACTTGTAAAGAGTCTATGGGAATGTTCAAGTGTATTTCAGCCTGTTTTGCCATAAATAATAAGTGTCATAGTTCCAGGTAAGTTGGATAAAAGTTCCATAAAGTTGAAAGATCACAAAACGTCTTTGTCAGTAAACTGTGAGTCTAAAACAACTCAAAAGGCACAAAAGTACCAATAAAATATTAAAATTCGAACTATATACAGGTATTCTAGTCTATGATTCTAGTTGCTAGAGGATGTAGACCGACCACGCCCCCGCCCCCGACTTTGGCTGCGTTTACGTTTGGGTGGGGGAGTGATCTCTGGGAGAGTGTCTGAGTCTGAGTCTGTTTCCATTTCACGTCGCATTTGGGCTGCTGTCTCTGTGTCTGAGTCCTCTGAGCCCGAGTCAGGGGTTTTTCCTCAACCCCGACTGCGACCTCGACCCCGACCTTGCCCCCGACCTCGCCCCCGACCTCGGCCTCGGCCTCGCCCCCCACCCCTTCCTCTACCACGTCCCCGTCCTCGCGCCTCCTCCTCCTCCTCCTCCTCCTCCCCCGCATCTCCACCTCCACCTGCTCCTGAGGGCCCTGGACCTGGATCTGGTGATGGGTCCCGCCGCCTTGGTGCCTCTGCTGCAGGCTCAGGTTCCGTGGGCTTGGGGCACGTAATGTCTTTGGTTTCCTCTGTGCAGAAATCTCTGATGTTTTTGAAGAGGTACCACTGCCGACGAAGGGGAAGCCCAGGGGAAGGTGTGACCGGCGGTGGGACCTTTGGGACGGCTCCAGGGTCTACAGTGAGCACATCCACTTCCTCCGGCTCAGAGTCAATGTACTGTCGGACGGTCACCTTCCCTGGGCTGTTTGATGAGAAGATAAAGTGGTGATACTGCTTGATCCCTTTTATTGGCCGGGTGAACGGGGTCAGGAAGGCTTGCCAGTTATAGGTTGGGACGAAGACGGCTCCATCTTCTGACCCACACAGCTGAGGGATGTTGACTTCTTTTTGGGTGCTGTCCCGGACCGTCTTGGCCAGGTCAGCAAGGCAGGACACCTCGGCACGGCGGAACCGCTGCTTGAGGAGACCGAAGCACCAGTCGGGGGCAAACTTGGTGTGGCCGGTTATGAGAAAGTTCAAAGTGATCTGCTTATGCAGACCAGTCAGCACCCGCCACATGAGATAGCCAATCACGTACTTGTTCTTGTTTTGCCCACTGCAGTTGTCACAGTGGAGGTCAAGGAGGCGTTCACCGAGGGAGTAGGTGGCAAAGTAGTGGTGGAGGTAGGAGATGACAGCATTTGAACCCTTGCTGCCACAGTGGGACTCATCAATAAGATAGTTTACTTGACGGGGGATGGCTTCAGCACACACGCCAAAGATGCCTACTTTGCGTGGGACGAGGAAGTAGAGGGGCCCTGGCTGCATGGGGGAGGAGGGGAGGTGGACCTGCTGTGCGTAGTCGAAAGATACATGCACCCGGATGTCAGAGGAACAGGGAGTGTGTGGCCCTAGCGTCGGGCGGCCTGCCTCGGCATACGCCTGCTTGGCAGCGGTAGTCAGTTCCTGGTAGAACTCCCGTTCCTTGGCCACCACATCCAGGTGCTTCTGCTGCTTCTTTAACTTTGCCTGCTTAACTACTTCGGGGAGGTTAGAGGAGTAGGAGATGTCACGGTTGTTCCTCTGACACTCCCAGCACAGGTCAGTCATGGGGCGAGAACACACAATACGGGGTAGCAACTGGCGCCAGAGGTTACGGAAGGTGGTGACGGCAACCTGACGGTGGTCGTCCCCGATGGCCTGTAGATAAAGTTTATGCACATCTACCTTCCTTGTGCTGGATGGGAGGAGGAGGATGTCGCTGGTTTGTGCGTGGAGACTCGGCCGGGGAGGACGAGGGCATAGGTTTCGGCGTAGGAGTTGATGAAGTCGACCACGTGGCGGATGTCTGCGAGGTCGAGGGAGTGGGTGTTGGCCTTGCGTCCGCCTGACTTCTTAGTACGGGGTACGACCCCGTTCTCCCGATACCACTGGCTGAGGGCGGTCATCTTGTTGATACTGCAGCTGAAAAACAAGAACACACAACTTACAATTGGAACTGGAATAATGTTGGACATGGCAGGTTCGGTTACATACAAATAATGTTTGGTTACATAAAATATTATGTACATGTTAATACGTTATAGCAGGACAGAGGTTTAGGAACTACTTAGACAGAGAATGTTAGCTGCAGAGATGAATAATTACCTGTAGAGAAAGAGCAGGGTGTCCCGGCAGACCTTCCTACCCCCGACGGTGTAGTGGCTCCGTTGGTGCTGCCTGGCACCCTTGCCCTTTTTCCCCTTCTTCCAGGTCGACAGCTGTGCCGAGGTGTCAGTACAGGCACTTGTAACGCCCAACAGGAGCATGTCCTTCTCCCCTGGAATGGAAATCCGACACAGAACTTTAGTGATGTACGAGCGACCGACTTTGTGAAAAAAAAAAGTTTAAGAAAGTTTAAGAACATTACTCTCGGCCGGGTCTACCCCCGAGGTCACTGAGGTTACTTGGCCTAAAATCTTATGTCAATGCAACAGAGGAAAAGTTACAGCCTCCAGGCGGTCATACAGGTATTATAGATGACAAACTATCTTCATTTAAGACAGTTAATAGCATGGTTATTGGCCGCACCTGGAGTCAGCAGGGCGACCTCCTGCCGTTTGTCCAGACGCTCCGCCGTTGAGAACTGGACACAACACGGGCCGTCGTTGTGGTACTTACACGAGCACCTAAACATGACGAAAGTCCACATTAATGTCAAAGATATGTGAGGGAACCCCTATAGATTGAATTAGGTTCATTAGATGGCCGCTAAGAACTTTTAATTAGGCCTGAGAGAGCATAACGGTCAAGGCCGTCCATCGTTCAAGTGCGAGACGCCATTAAGTAGGTCACGGCGGCATACTTTCAGTAATTGTCGATTTTGAACATAAAGACAGATAGAAACATGAAAATAATTACGGGATATCTTAGAAAACATGTTTGGGCAACTTCTGATGGCCGGACAGGTCTAACGGTTTGGTATTTATAGGAATTTTCAAACGACACAACTTGGGCAATTTCGATCGCAAGTCGCAAACAAGCATGGCCTACCTAAATTTCTGGCAACTGTCAGTCTCCTCCTGCAGCAGTTGGTCCGTCGGATCAGTGATAACCAGGGGCTCATCCTCGTCCTCCAGTGGATCCTCAGGCCCCTCCAAATCCTCTATGTCTTTTTCAGACAGGGTAGCATCCTCCTCCCCCTCCGATAAGTCCCCATCGTCCTCGGCAAAGACGAAGTAATCCTCGACGAGTTCTCGTCATTGATCGTCGTTGGCGCCGCCATGAAGATTAGTCCAAACAATTGTATTTAGCGCTGCTGCCACGGCCTCCTCACGCTCCTTGGGGGTAACCATCGAATCCTAACAATCTTGGGATCCAAACTGCACTTGCAGTTCAAACAATAACACGCTAATTAACACGTTAGGCCTCATTGAACGCGCACCTGCTTCTGTCGGTCGGACCTTTAAATTTCACAAACAGTCGCGCTTCCGGCACGCCGAGGGCGTCTCAGCCAATCAGAGCGCTCGGATCGCAACACGTGACCTCCTTGACGACGATTGTTTACGGCGACGGCTTTCGCGATCCGCCTTCTGATTGGTCCATCCCCGTCCCAATTCAAAATCTGACGATGCCATTGGCTAGAAGAGGTCCCGCGCTTTTCGGCGGTACCAAAAGTTCTTGGGTTGTCGACTCCTAAAAGCGGCTCGCAAGTCGGCAAAGTTGATAAAAATCGGCGTCTCAGGAGCCTTTTGTTTCAAATCACTGAAGCAGAAGAACGACTTTGGGGGCCATTCTAACACACTTAGAATATTAATTTCATCAAAATATTTTGGGAAATGATAGTTCTGATATAAAAGATTAAGAAAATGCAAAAAAGTCATTTTCGATGGTGGGGCCGATTTCCGACTTCAGAGGCCCATATCTCAGTTTGACCGCGCGCGACATGCGACTCATTTTGTCGGATCAGGTCACATATGTATTCTTGTAGTCTCTCTTTTATTTTTTGGTTGCTTTTGTCCTGCACATTTAGTGCTGAAGTTTTTGCACAATATTAGGTTGAAGCTGTTGCAAGGTATGTTGTGTTTGTGCAGAAAGTTTGGCTGCTTTTACATTCAGATATTTTATCAACCCTAAATAACATTTTGCAGTATTTACAATTTTTGGTGTTACAAATGTTTTTGTTGGGGGCTTGGTTTTTTTTTGGTCAAGTGGAATTTTACAATGATAATCAGTCTTTGTCCTTACTAGATAGGTCTTCTATTTTTTTTAGTTTTTCCTAGCTTGCATTTGGTAGTAGTTTGCGGAAATACACTCTTTTGTAATTTTAGATCTCTGTGGGAGATTGCAGTTTTTCTTAAATACGCTTGTAAGACGCTCAGCTCTTATTGTCTTGTGTGCCTAATTTAGATAGTTGGTGAGTTTTTGTTCACTGTGTTCCCAGACGAACAAGATGTCTCTATATATCTTGGGTAAACGGTTGGTTTATTGTTTATCTAGAAACTTTTCTTTCATGTCTCTCATGAAAAGGGTTTGCATGTAATGGGACAAATTTGGTGCCTATCACTGTATCCCCTATTAGCAAGAAGTGTGTCCCATTCAAGTAGAAATTGTTTTTCTTTGATATAATGTCTAAAGGTTGGACTATTGTATTCTTCTCAGGACTCTCCTGTTTGGTGATTTTAAGAATATTCATCATTGTGCAATGGGCCACTGTTTTTTCCTGCTTCTCTTATGTACTTACAATGTTCTGTATGCCTATTGGAGGCCTTTTGTATGCCAGTTTTATGTGAAAGGATTTCCTTTGGATGAATCCTTAACTGACTTTCTTTGGTGATGTTTTGTGGTTGTTATTTTTTGCGCTGGAATATTTTCTATTTGTATTTCACCAAAAAAAGTTTTTAATGCAGTTGACTCGGTAGGAGGCCATAGGCAGAGGGGGCCAAACTAATGTCTTTGAAAGCTGGTGCCCATGCCTTCCTCAGATACCTGGTTGCTATTGACTGCCCTAATGACCTCAAGACCAGGAGGAGTGGGACTGTCATGTTGTGTGGGCATAACCTCCCCAACTACTGGTACCAGGCAGGTCTGAGTGTTTCTCATAGGCATGATGGTCAGGATTATGTGCTGCCAATGCAGTTGTAAGTTCTTTGCCCATTTCATCCTGATTGCCAATGTCTTGGCCAGATCAAGATCCCTACAAGTTAGGTGGCACTTGGGGTTAAACCTGACAGCAGCCATTGGGACGATGTATCTCATTGTCCTGAAGTATATCATATTAGTAAAGCAGCCCACAGCAGCACTGGCTCTTCCCCCTCCATCACATGAACAGTCTTTTGCAAAGGTCCACTGGTACTTCCCCCTTTACATTTGAGGTGAAGCCTTCCACATGGATGGGGTATCAAGTGTTTGTGATACCTTGTATAAATTATAGTGTGTTAGCAAAATGTTTAAAAGTCCTTTTCCGTAGACTTTACTTTGAGACACCTCTTTATAAAACATACTGGTCAGCTATATAGATTGTACTATTATAATTTTCTCAGGACTGTCCTGTTTGGTGAATTCCATTTAAAGGATGTTTAGAGGAGCAGCTAGCCTTTTTTTGTCAAGTGAAGGCAATGCTCCTCCATTGTCGGTCAGTTTATATATGATCTCATTGTGTTGTACCATCCGTTTGCTGTATTAGATTTATCTAGTACATATAATGATTTAAATAATGGGGAAGGGATTTAGGATTGTACACAATAACATCTGTAGTGTGTTAAAAGAATCACAATGAGTTTTTTGTTCAATTAGAAGGTTATGAAATTAATGCTTTAACAGAAACATGGTTGCACACGAATATTGATAGTGATCTGTTAAAAAGAAAGGGATACACTGTATTTAGACAGGACAGTGATAGCCTTACAGAAAAGGGGTGGAGGTATGTTATGCTGTATGTGAAGAATAATATTGCACCTTATATTAGGATATATGATTCATTAAGTTATGTAAGTGAGGATATAATGAGGAGATGTAGTTATGTCTAGATCAACCAGGAAAGAAACAATTGGGCTTGTCTGTGATATATAGACCCCCTCAGGGAAATATTAACGTGTTCTTAGAACATATAAGTAGAAGTATGGGTAGTTTTATGGATCTGGTGAATGGCGATCATGTGGTCAGGGGTGATTTTAATATTGATTTTCTAAAAAAGGGTTGTATCCAGTTTGTGAGCTCAAGGATCTGATGATGAAGTTTAATCTAACACAGATAATTTAAGAAAAAAACAGGGTAACAGAGCAGAGAGAATCAATACTTGATCTGATATTTTCTGACATGTGTAATGTTGTGGATTCAGGTGTGTACATGATAAATATCAGTGATCATCTGCCTATTTGTATGGTTAAGAAAAAGGGTAGAGAGAGGAAGAGTTATGTATATAAGGAATCTAGATCGTATAGGAATTTCCCCCCGAAATTTGAGATGATATAAATTCTGGTTTGTTGATGAAGCAGTCAATGATTTATGGTCAACACTGTATGGTATATGATTTGATGCTGTAAATATATTATGTCCCTTTATAAAGAGAAGGATACAGGTTGATAGACCTGAGTGAATTTACCAAACAGTGCTTGAATTAATTGCTGAAAAGAATCAGTTATAAAAAGGCTGTGTTCGATCGAAGTGACTCTGATTGGGAAAGATATAAAAGAAAGAAGGGTGATATTGGTAGGTTAATTAATAAGTAAAAAGATGATTTGATAAGAAATAATTCAGAGGTTAATAAGAAAAGTCCAAAAACATTCTGGAGGATTTTACATTGTAAAGTCTTAGGAAAAGACAATGATGTGAATATAGAAGGTAACATTCCATGGGATTTTTGGGTTTAATGACATAGATGTTGTCAAATGTCTCAAAATTTCTATGAATAAAAACAGCTTTAGAATATTCCAAGTAAAAACTGCGATATTGGTTTGACACCATAAATCCATCAAAAATAGATGACAAAGAGTACCAAGCAAGATACAAAGGGTTAAATATAGAGCAAATTTAAAATGCAAATAGTATGACACATAACTAGAACAAAACACTATATTTTTTTTCTAATTAAGATATCTTGAAGCTGTTTTTTGGACAATGTAACTTGAATTGTTGTCACATGACCTGGTTTCCATGGCAACCAATTTGTTCATCTTAGCACCATATGTACGTTTTGACATTCTTTCAACATCCCGGTAATCATGGCAACAACATGCAAAATTTATGAAAATGTTACTTATCAAATAAAACAAAATTTCATTTTTAGACTATTTCTGGTCATTTTCTATGTAAATATTGACTGTAGACCTATCAAAGTATATGTCAATAAGCTTGGAATTCCCATGGAATGTCACTGTTGATGATAATGGGAATATTCTTGAAGGAATTACTGCTGCAAATTATATGAATAATTATCATGCATGTATTGGGGAAACATTGCATGGTGATTTTGATTATGATTGGTCAGAATGTCATATGAATTTACATGAAAAACTGAATTCGCGAATGTTTTTCAATGTTATTGAACAGCGAGAGGTGAAAGATTTAACATAGGTAACATATTTGGGTAATATGTCTATGCATACAGGAGTTTCCCAAAGGAATGGAAGAGTAGTATAATAATGCCAATGCCAAAGTAAGGTGATGGTAACTCTGATTAATAATTTATGTCTGATGGGTAAATTATTGGGAAAATGTGTTTATAGGCAACTGTCATTTTACTTTGAGAAAAATGGACTGTTAACAAAGAGACAACATGGCTTCAAAAGGGAAAAGGAACAGATAGTGCTGTTGTGGATTTACTTAGAAAATTGTACTTAGATATAGATAATGATAATATTTCAAGTTGTCTATTCCTTGACTGTTCTAAACCTGTCAATATGGTTGGTCATAAAATACTATTACAGAAATTAAGAGTGTATGGATTAGAAGAAACGTGATTAGTTGGTTCATGAATTATTTGAGTAAAAGAACACTGGTCACCAGGTTAGGTTTGCCCCTACTTGATTACATAGGCTTTGTATATGATACAAGCACACAGAAAAAATGGCGAAGTTGCAACCGTTACAGAATAGGGCCATTAAGATAATATTGTTACATAATGGATATATATCTACTGTTGAAATGGCTGAATTACATGAGTTATCCTTGAGTATGTTGGAGAAAATTGGTTCTGCTAAAAATGATGTATAAATTGTGGCAGCTAAATTATTACAAAGTGGAAACAAACAACTGAGTGGCTGATGCCGGCGTCAGAAACGACTGCTTAGAAGAAAATTGTTATTCAATGGCATTCTGGTAATAATTCCAGCAGCACAACGGGAGGTGTCTGACCAGTGGATGAGTGGTAACTAACAACAGGTCTGCTTGGCAGTTACCAGGTGGCTAAACAGTGGCACCACCTGGGGAAATAACACCTCCCTAATCTATACTCATATTTGAATAAATATCTCACATATAAACTGAGTAGATATAGCTCAAATGTAGAGAAAAGGACAGTAGGTAAGGTACTGCGTAATAGTGAGAAAATTAAGTTTCAAATTGATTTCACTAATAAGGATAGGCTATATAGAAGCCCTTATTATTGAGGTGTTAGATTATGGAATGAACTGAGTGATTCTGTACAAATTGTTGATAATTTAGGGATATTTTAAAGGATGATTAAAATGGTGATGTAATTCATTGAAATATTAGTGTATAGAAAGGACTGTCTGATTTATGATACCAAGTATTTCCTTTATTGTATGTATTTATTATCATAATTGTTTATTACTTTGATCATCTTTAATAGTCAACTACATCGGAAGAACTTCTTGTACTGAAGAGATGTTTAAATGGGAATTTAAAAAAAAAAACAACTCAGAAAGTTAAGCCTGCCACTGCTGCTCCCATCTGCTGAGACAAGCTCAGTGCGTTTTTTTAACTTATCATATTCCTAGTATTATTGGCTCCCGAGTCCACCCCGCTGCAGATGTAAGTAGCCTCTTTGTATATACCAGCCTGTGTGTAACAAAACATACAGATGTATAGTTAGTGGGATGGAAGGTTTCTGTATATTGGTTCCATGCCCTGTTTAAACTCCCCACATGGAATGACCCTCTCATCCTTAGGGGCATTCACACTATCATTCGTTTTGGAAATGGGATCACTAGAAAGTCTCAGTCACCAAATTTGCCATCATCATGCCCAGAAGAGTCCCAATCCCTGGTCATGGTATGCTCTGCCAAGTGTTCAGGTGTAATGAACATTGTGGAGCTCAGGCCCGTACCCAGGGTGTACGGTGGGGGGGAGGCACTTCTGACTATATTTTCAATAATTTCAACTTGAAAAGGGGGGTGGCAAGGTGGAACTTTTCAATATTTTCCTACTAATTTGAGGGGTTTTTACTTTTCATTTTGGAAGGGAATGTGGAACTTTTGGAAAATTTCCTTTGCCCCCCCCCCTGGTTACAGGCCTGGAGCTGATTACCCCTAGGGTCACGCAGCATATAAATTATTGTAATATGTATTCATTAAAAGACAATGTGGCCCTTGCATCTATGTTTTTCTATAGTTTTAAGGCCTTGCTGGATAGTTCCCTGTCTGTTGTCTACCCCCATGGCCATTAACTCCTACCTGTGTAGCTGGTCAGCCATGTAGTAGTCATAGTGGTTCCCCCCTCCCCCAATGTCTTCTGCCATAGAGAGCTGGTGGGAAGGGGAGGGCCTCTGGCTCATAGCCTTGTATGTACAGTGCAGGCATGTGGCAGCCTTCTGGCTCTGCCCAAGGTTGCCCCCATCATTCTCACAAATCCACTGTTGCTATAGAATTCAAGACTGTCTGTGGACTGGGTATAAATTCTAAGTAGCCCATGAAACATTTTTAACACATCTTTACCACAAATGGCTGATTTAAGTGCCGAAATTAAAGTCCTTGGTCCAGTATTTGTAACAACCCTATCCTTGCTAGAGGTGTAGCTGGAGTGGCCATCAAGGTGGGCCTGAAGGTCAGCCTGTGCCTGCGGACTGCTGTTATCTCACTGTGAGGGCTTGCAACAAGGTGCTTAGAGAGAGGTCTGTGTAAATGCAGCAGAGACATCTGAGCAACGTGACGGGAAATGGCTGGTACTTGTATGTCATAGCCTGAGCTGTGGCTATAGACCTTTTGCAGATGAAGTCATTTGACCATGTTTTGGTGATAACAGCATGCTCATCATGGCAACATGGTTATAAGAGAGATCTAGAATTAATCCTTTAGACCTCACATATAACATTCATCAAATGCTTGACATCCCCAGGATTTCCATTGATTTCCCTCTGGAATTCCAAAATTTCTTGTAATTGAGGAGCTTCAAATGATTGCCCACCCCTTTCAATTAACATCATCATAATGGGGATTGTAGCATTGGTTAGGAAATTAAATCAGCTTTCAAACGATATATCATTCAGTCATGTACATTTGATATATTGCACTGAGGTGACAGTGCAGGGAAAAATATGGGATTTATTCTGTATTTGTGCGGTAGCTGGCACGGCAGTGACAGGCTTGAAACGGATGTGGTTTTGGTTTATCTGGGGAGGATAGTCCTGGAACTCATTATTCTTACATCATTGGCTTACCATAGAGAGAGAGAGAGAGAGAGAGAGAGAGAGAGAAGGCAGACCATGCCGGGTGAATCGGGTGACGCTGTGTTGCTATGGCAACACAGGTGGGCAGACAGAACAGTCGATATATATATTAGGCGAAGCAGATAGATCAGCCAATCAGATGCTAGGATTTAGACAAAGAAGGGAAATTCATATATAAGGCAAGTTTTACTGTAACTGGGAGAGAATACATACTGGCAGACAGACTACAGGGGTGTGTTGACCACTGAGCTGGGCCTCTGGCCCTTGGGCCCTTTGGGGCCTCCCTGGCCTCCCTGGCCTCTGGGGGCTCTGACCTATGGAGCCAGTTGGATCTAAGCTTTAGTGGATTCCTTGAGAGGAATTGGAGATTGCAGTGGGACTCTGACTGGCTATAGGATTTGGACATAGCTACCCCAATGATCATGGATTTGTATCTTAAGGAACCATACAACCCAGCCTTACAGCTTAGCTGGGAAGAATTAGGTAGGCTTATAAGGATCGAGAAAGGTATCAGACTGCACAGGAGTGGTGACTAATGTGAATACATTAGGGTTGGTCGACAGGACACTGTGAGTGAGTACACACTATCAGACTTTCATCTACTGATTGTATTGAGATACATTTCTTACAGTGTACCCAGAAAGAGAACTATTGTGTAAGTACCTGTTACTGTTTTGATTGTGATTGACTGAAGTTATGCATATTACATGAAGGAAACACCAGAGAGCACTGTATGTCCAGATATTAAAGGAAATGAACTAATAAACCTTTTTATTGTACCTCTGCTAAGTGGGTGTTCTCTGTGAAGAAATGAACCCCTTTATGGAGAATTCTCTAACACTAGTGATTAACATCAACAAGAGGAGATTAAGAGCTAGCTACCACTCCCCAAATTAAACTCTACAGTGAAGCCAGGCGAATTACCTATATATAACAACAACAATTAAAATATATAACACCAAGGTTCAATATAATTTCTTTGGAATAATTTGGAAAATTTATGGAAAACTTTTCATTTTTCTAGATGGCCATGGCTGGATTGGGGTCTAAAGAGTTAATGAATTCTGAATGATGCACAATGTCTATAGCCCATAGTCTTGACCATTGAAAAGCAAATACAGGTAAAAATTAAGAAAAAGTGTGGCTTGACTTACTTGAGTACCCTCAAGGTGGTAGTCTCTTGAATGTATCCAGCGAGTTCTTTAACTGAGATGAGATCCAGACCACAACTGATCAACCTGTAAGTAAAAAGCATAAGAAGTAATTCCAGATGATTTTAGATTTTAATTCTTACTCTTATTTATTTGACACATGCAGTTATGCCTCAGGTTTCAAGAAATGTCTTACTAGGACAGGGGTTCACTAGGGTCCTAAAAAGATGAGTTGGGGAGCCCAGCACCAGAACCAAGGAGCTTGTTTCTACAAAGAATAATTATTTGTCTAAAGCTAGAACATTACATTTTAAATAAAAAGGTTTGTCACATTTAGAGCCACAAAAAACATGATACGTTTTAAAATTTGCAGTAAATTAGTAACAATTTCCCCCCTCAGCTAAGGAGCCCTCCTAAGCAGTATAAAGTGGGACCCCAGGACACCAAAGAGGGTGCTCTCGACCCCGAGGCACCAAATTTGTTGAAGCCTGTATCTCATACAATTTTAGAAACACTTAAGATATGTTAAAAATGCCCTGTTTTTGGATACACTCTTCCCTTAGATGTCTTTGTGAATTTTTCTTTAATTTTATCTATTACATACCACCAATAACGATAAGAAGGTATCTTGAAAAATATTGAAAAATACAAAATGTACTCTTTTACTAGAAACATAAAATAATACCCTGAATACATTAATATGTTACAGCAACAGTTGGTTTTAGCCTTAAATACATAATTAGCCTTAATTACATAATCTCTATCTTGTATGACACATGTCAATGTTATTGACAATATGAGGTTGTTATGTTCTACATCATTGTCAAATCTTGCAGTGCAGGTATATCATGCTATGACAATATTGTTTATGTCAATACTATCACTTTAGGCACACTTCTAAATGTAATAACGTTTGTGCTGTCCTTTGCTGAACTACAAAATATATACATAAATAAAGAATTCAATAATTGGAGTAATAATTATATCAAACTTTGATGAATTTATATTGTATGGTTACTAAGCTTGCATAAATTAGTGCTTATTTAGAACATAGTTTTGATTTATAAGACTTCTGAATTTGTATCAGTTGTAGTATGTAACCATTTGTAGTGTAAACAAGCCAAATTAACCTTACATGTATTTTTGTGCCTATTCAACACATATCATCTTACATTTTACAGTGTTTTCTTTTGATTTAAGCTGGATGAAGATGTATTTATGAATAAACATATATTATTCAACTTTTTGGGGAAAATACGATACATGTTGCATTATTGAAGGCATTGTGACTTGTCTGGAGAACTATCATTCAGACACCAATATAACCCTTCAATTACCCTCTAGGACTGGAGTCTTTATCACTCTTCCACTCTTTCAGGTTCAGTAGTTCATAAAAGCCTATTTACCCTATTGCTTGTGGACAGCCCAGTTTTGATTCTGGATGGGGAACAACTTAATGTTCCCCTTGTGATAACAACATCAAATGTTTTATGCCACTAGCTGTTGTGTGTCTGGCCCTTTCTATGGTGGCAGGCACAACACCTGCATCGGTAAAAGTGTAGGACTATGGTCTCTAGATTTGATCATCGAGGAGCAAAGTGAAACATCTAGTGCTCAAGAACAACTCAGTCTGGTGGTTCAAACCAACAAAGGACAACAGGGGTGGGGTGATGAAGTGGTTCTGGCATTCACCTGGCATGCAGGCCACCGGGAATCTCTCCTGGGCTTTGCTACCATGCCCCTCTGTGTTTCCTCCTTTTGACACCAACAGGATTATCTAAGGCTCATAGAGAGTCAGCAGCTGTTTTGTTTATGGCCTGTCTATGGGAATATCCATATTAAAGATCACCTGCCTTGGTAAAAGTTTAGAGTACAATCTCACCTACACATCTAGACTTGATCATCCAGGAGCAAGAGTCAAATAACCCAGTGCTCCAGAACCACTGAGTCTGGTGTTTTAAACCCAACAAACGTATGCCACCCTCACTCTGTCCAGGCCTATGGACCACCTAAAGAGTCTCCACAGTATGTTAAAAGTCATCTGTATATACCTGTGTAGAGCTTGTTTAGACCACCACCCACCACCTATGAGTGAGAACTGTCCGTTTGTCAAACATGAATTTTCAAAACAAGAGGTAAATGAATAACATGACCTGGAAGCTGGTACATTGTAGTACCAGCAACAAAAAAGAACCCTAAGATGGTGCACTTGCTAAAAAGGTATCATACGTTGCTGGTGGTACTGCCCTAGTAGTGAGAGTGAGAGCTACCAGACTCATTCACCACCATGTTGGATGGCAATGATTTAAAAGTGTTTATTTCACTCATATATGGCGAGATACATGGCAACATACATGTATGAAGTATTATCGAGGGAACTAAGACTGACTGATATGACTTCTCCCTCATTGGTTTTGAGAGGTGTGGAGGGGACATGTGATGACATACATGACTTCAGTCTTTCATATGTGGAAGGGAGAGGTTTGGAAGGGACAGGTAATGACTAACATGACTTTATCATGACTTGATCATGACTGTATGTTGCCAGCTGCAGGAGAGGTGTGGAGGGGACAGGTAATGACTAACATGACGTCTCTCTTTGACATGTGACCGGGAGAGGTGTGGAGGGGACAGGTATTGACTAACATGACGTCTCTCTAAAATGGACAGAAAGGATGCGAGGACTTGTGGGTGACAGACAGAACCTCTCTTTTGATGCGTGGCTTGGTAAGCCACCCAAATGACAGGGATAGACTAGCCTATTTATGACATTAATGTGTATCCTAGTACATTAATGTAAGATTAGGGGGACTAGCACTGAATTCCTGAAAGGAGTTATGGAGCCATATTTATGCAACAATGTTTGTTTTACATAGGTAAATACCAGGTCATGAGTGTTTAAACAAAGGAAACCCTACAAAAATGCAATATTGCATCCCTACCTCAAGATAATTCACAACTATTAATTATCTTTCTATCAGAAATTTAAAGGTCTCTTAAGGTAATCATAACCTGTATTTACATTGAAATAAAAAGAAAATTGTAAGTAAAGTTGTAATTTCTTTATTACATTTTCTATTTTTGGAATCTTTTCCGTATTTTCAGAATTGATCTGGGCCCATATCTCCTTAACTGATTTTAGGAAATTAGGCTAATCAGGTAAAATTTGATTAGTGTTTCAAAATATCTGATTCTGTCTTTTCTCTAAAAAAACGTGGTGTCATTTGAAAATAACCTTGAAAGGAATTGTTAAGTCTAGTTACTTTAAAAACAGAATAAATATGAATGAGGCATTTCTGTCTTTTCTTTTCTTTTTTTCTTCTTCTTCCTTTATCTAATTATCTCTTATGTACTTACTATTTTGTTGATAATAATATGTAAATTATAGCCATGGTTCTGTAATGAAAGAATAGACAATGTCAAACCTGCCAAAACCGGTAGTTCCCATTTCAACTGTGATTCATTGTAACAGGATAGAAACAGTGTACACCCAGAAAAGCAGCGCTTAGCGTTGAGGCGTGTCAACTGTATAAATTGTTGAAATAAAAAAAAAAAAAAAAAAAAAGAAAGACATATCATTAAAACTTGTGTGAGAGTTGCTAAAGACTAATATAATTACCAATACATTTTAGGGACAATATTACATACATACGGAAGACAGGCAGTCTACTTGAACTACAGTATTTGTTATAAATTGTCATTATGTTTTTCTCACTTCATATTAGCAATACTGGACTAAATACTTTTTTTTTAATTAATTTGTTTATTTAGACAAAGATAATGCAACCGAATTTACAAATGAAAATAACAGTCGTTCATTCCTTATTTCTAGATCAAATGAGTTCCATAATTCAACAGTTCTGTATAATAATGCGCGATAACATCTTTTATTTACAATTTTTGGTACCTTGAGAACAGTTCCATCATAACGTCTTGTCATAATATCCCTATCATCAATATAAACTGGATTTTGAGACAACAGGTGTGCATATTTGCTCAAGTGTAATTTTCTTCTATGGTATAATGTAAACAAATCAGCATTGCGATGTAATGTCTCATTTTGCAGCCGCTGTTGATATGGTACAGTATATTGATTGAAATAATTCTTAAGGCATCATTTTGTAATTTTTGCAATTTGATTGTTTATATGGTCAATGCTTTGTTCATATATAAAGTCGCCATAGTCAAATAAGGGCAAAATCATAGTTTTATAGATGATCAGTGATACAGCTTCAGTTACACAGAATCTGATCTTTCTTAAAAATTTCAGCTTTAGCTGTATTTGAGAACAAATTTTATTTCTATGGGCACCAAAATCCAAACCGGCATCAAGAACAACGCCTAAGTAATTAAATGATAATACTCTATCCAATGGTTGTCCATCAATTGACAATGATAATTCTGTATGTCCTGTCTCCTTACTTTTCGGATCAATATAAATCCATTTTGTTTTCAACTTATTAAGGTTGAGTAGATTATTTCGAAACCATCTACCAATATTAGATAGGTGGTATTCTAAGTTAACTATATTATGATCATAAACTGCTGCGTCATCTGCATATAGGATCATATTTTCAGAATAGGATAGGCCCAGTTCATTCACAAATATTAGAAAGAGGACAGGACCTAGGACAGATCCCTGTGGAACACCGTAAGAGATATTCTTGGTTGCTGACTTGCAACCACTTATAAATACATGTTGTTTTCTGTTAGACAGGTATGATCTAAACCATTCAATAGATTTCCCTGTGATACCCACGTACTCCATTTTTGTCAACAACAAATCATGATTTATTGAATCAAAGGCTTTGCTCAAGTCAAGGAAGGTTACTATTGTAGGAAGTAGTTTATTCATGTTATCATAAATTTTATTGAACATTGAGGTAATTGCTGTGAGAGTAGAGAAGCCTTTCCTAAAACCATGTTGTTGCATGGTCAAGATGTTATTAGCATATAAAAAGGTATTTAATCTAGAGCAAACAATCTTTTCAAGTATTTTTCCCGGAAGAGGAAGTAATGAAATTGGTCGTAATTCTTTAACATTACAAACAACAGGAATTTTTGGTAAAGGTATTACAGTTGCATGTTTCCATGCATCTGGAACAGTCCCTGTTTGTAAGGAACTATTAGATAGCTTACAAGTTCTCTCAATTTGGGACTCAAAAGCATCAATTATAACTGAGGTTCTAATATCAGGGATAGCAGATGATTTTGAGTCATCAATTTTTTTTAATATAACAAGTAAGTCATCTACTGCAATTTCATCTTGAAAAAATCTACATTTAAATTGAGCTTATCTGTAATTGATTTAAAGTTTAAGATACATTTATCAATACCACCCATCTTTTTCAATAACGGATCAGCCATATTTTCACCTATCTTTACATAGTAGTCATTTATATGATCTGCAAGTAGAGTACCAGTGACCAGTTCATGGTTCTCATTTTCTAATGAGGTAACAGTATTTAATCTATCACTGCTAGGAAAAATACAATTTATTTCTTGCCAGAACTTTTTTGAGTTATTCCTATTGTCTATTAACTTCTGGCGAATTATTCTGGATTTACAATCCTTTATAGCCACAGAAACTCTATTTTTCAAAATACGGGCCGTATTCCAATCATCTTCCTTACCCATACGTCTTGCTCTTTTGAAAAAATAATCTCTATCTCTCATTAAGGCAATTGTATCATTATTTAACCAAGGGGGTTTTGATTCAGGAATCTTCATTTCTTTTATAGGACATATTTTATCTAAACTTGTGATAATATGATTGTGGAAAATATTCCACAATATATTTGGATCTGTTGAAAGTTGATTGTCGTATACAGACCAGTCACATATTGACAAAAAATTCACAAAAAGGTTTTTATCATACATATTATAGCTTCTACCAACTATTGATTTTTTCAAGATATGCTTAATTTGTATTTTCCTGACCATATAAATGGGCATGTGATCACTTATATATTGATTGAGAAAACCAGAAGCTGTCACATGAGGACAGTCGGTATAGATTACATCAATAATTGAATTGGTATTTTGAGTAATACGAGTAGGTTCCATGATGATTTGACGTTGGCCAAGGCGTTCTGACAGTCGATTTAATTTAATTCTTTTACATAAATTTTTATTCGAATGGTCTATGTTCATATCTCCAACAATAATAGTTTCCACTCTATTATTCTCCTCTTCTTTCAGGCTATTGTATAGATAGACAGAGAAAACTTGCATAGATCCTGATGGAGGTCTATAACAAAGAACCAGCCTGATGGGTTTTATGTTTGGTGCTTTAATTATAAGACTCAAAAATTCAAAATTATGATTTATGGTATTTAAATCTGTTAACCATAATTTGTAAGAAAAATATTCTCTTAAGTAAATGCACAAACCGCCTCCCCACTTATCCAAGAACTTATCTCTATCGAGACGTACTAGGTTGAAGCCTTGTAATGCTAAGCTCACATTTGGGACATCAGAGGTTAACCATGTTTTACACAAAGCTATTATATCAAAAGTATTACAAAATGGTTTTATTTGCTCAATCTTGTTAAAACACTTCTAGTATTTAGGTGTATAAATTTTATGCCCTTAATATGTGCAATTCTATATATCGACTCCATTTAGAGTTTAGAGAAAGGGCCACGTTCATTTGAGTCATGATTTTATAACCATTCACTGAGCAAAGACAAAAAACGAGGCATCTAATCAAGCATCTTACAAATCCACATTCAGTATCAAAAGTACAATGCATGATGGGGATGATGATGAGATGAGTATAGCATAGCATAGTCAGCATAATCAAAGGCAGGATTTTCGGTTAATATGTGTGGGACTGTATCCCAAGATTAAACATTGGTGAGTTTGTCTATGGCCTCTCTGATTTGGGATGCAATAATTATAGTCAATTGTCTCGTCCTTATCGGAGAAGTGACACCCATCTTCATTCAGATATCTTCTGTATCTGTGTGACCATCCTCCTCTTCCTGTACTATGATGGACAAGGGATGATGTTTGTGGGGTGGCAAATCCATTTGCATCATTTAGTGCAGTGATAGCTGCATTTACTGAGGTAATTGAGAAATTGAGCTTTGTTTGGATAGCTCTTGGGCAGAAAGATTACTTGAGTCTTAGGTCCAATTTCTTTAATGGCTTTATAACCTTCAAAGTTGATACCTTTCAAATGTGAAGTTTACAACACTATGGTCATACGAGAGTAAGGCAGAGTCAGTGGAACAGTTCAAGTGGGACTTCACATTTGAAAGGTATCAATACATATCTATATATCTATATGCATTCCAAGAAGGGACTTGAGAGCATCAACAGTTCACCACTTCAATACTTCAACAACCAACCACAAGGTGGTGATCTACACTCTGTTCACTTCCCAGCCAGAGCCTGAAGAGAACACATGTACATAACTATCCCGGAATTTATGATGCTGTTACAAGTCCACATATCATGGACAGTTGTCTTTCACATCCTGGATAGTTATTGCTTGCAATTGTACAAGCCCAGCATTATGTCTACTTTCCGGCAAGAGTGGCTTTCTCCTGGTCGGGATTTTCAAGGTAAGACTGACCTACACTATGTGGAATACTTGGAAGACCAGTTAGCACAGGCACGTTTAATGGCTGGAAAGGCTGACCACCCTGGGGCAAATATCCAGGATATTATAAACAGACTGAATAGGTTGGAATTGTCTACTGGTATCTTCCGGTAACCTGTAGGGTGGGCCTGAATTGGATTCAACTTGGCGAGAATTTGAAACCAGGTGTCATTCCCACCACCAAACCAATGGGTGCTCAACAACCAATTCGCACCTGCTCAAGTCTGGTGGAGATAGGCTACTTAGACCATTTTGCGTTTGTTGCAATGCAGGCTCACTTGAACTGTTCCACTGACTCTGCCTTACTCTCATAAGACCAAGGTGTTGTAAACAAGGTTATCCGGCTTGACCTCTCCACCTTCGTTCCTGCCAATACTGTCATTGCTGCATGTTGTTTTCATGCTGGAATATATTACAGATAAGCAGGACCAGCAATGTACAAAGAGTACCAAAGGTTTCAAAGGGAAAGGTCGTAATGATCCTCAAGGCACGGAAACAGGTGACGGGGTTTATTCTTCAACAGAATAAATTCCAATAAACCTGTGTTTCAATTTCAATTCTTGATGTAATGGGAATTATTCCGAGCTTCACCTGTGCCAATTCTCTCTACCACGGATAGCTAGATACAAGTATTTTGTGCACCTGCAGGCTAATTTGGACTAATTTTGTCAACAAAACCCTTTGAAAAACTATAGAAAATAAACAAATAATTGTTATATTTCCATCTCTGATAAATGAATATTCAAACAACTTTGAAAATATTAAACATATATGTATACAAATTGAAAAATAGTGATCTTAGTTATTCACCATAGTTAAGGGCAAATAATTACATGATTGACCTGGGCATCCGTGGTTGGCAGAATTGTGCAGATGAAAGCAAAAGACCTTGAGTTGTCATGAGAAGAAGTGACTGATCTTCCCTGCCCTTCCACTGTAATTTATGATTCAATGAATCTATTACTATTGCATAATAGTGTTGCTGTCTCATCAAACATTGGTCCGAGTTCAGAATGTGAAATAGCTTGCTCTAATACCAATGTCCATACATCTTCCAATAATGATGTAGACTATCACACAAGTGACCACATTGATATCCTTTTGGACAATGATATATGTGATGCTAATGAATCAATTTAGTGTTTTGGTACAGGTACCCTTAAACCAGCGCGTGATGTATTGTGTAGGCGTTTGCCAGATGATAATATACAAGATTATCAGTGTGAGCAGTATCTTCCTAAAGGAGTTTTCTCCTGGTTCATCTTATCCGGATTGTTTGCATTCCTACTAAGTTCTATTAATAACTTTATGTTTTCGACATGTAATGTGTTCTCTTATTCTTCATTCGATGATGTTATTGAATGCATGTCTCCAGGATGCTACATGGCAGCTACTGACATCTTGTCAGCCTACAGATCAATTAGTGTCCATCCCTCTGATTGCACCTATCAAGGTATTTTATGGTCATTACCTGGTGGTGAGCAGTTCCTCATGGATACAAGGTTGTGTTCGGTTTGAAATGTGTACCGTTTATCTTTACACAGGTTAGTAACTTTTTCAAATCAACCATGTTCAGGTTGGGGTACACCTATGTAATAAACTCTTTAGATGACTTCATTGTCTTTGGGAAGGATTTCATGGAATGTATAATGCATAGGTTACCATAGTCACCCTTTTGGGCCAATCGGGCTTTCAGGTTTCCTGAAAGAAGTGTCCCACCCCTTTTGCCCTGCTGGAGCCGCCACTGAACATACTTCCTGATTACATATCAACATTGTCTCATTTCGATGACTTGTCTAATTTCCCTTCTATATTATATCTCAATATTATGAGGAGATCTCATTGACTGTTGGTCAGGTCTAGGCATCAAATACTCTCAGAACTACGAATTCTCAGTGGAAGAAATATCTACAATTCTGTGTGAATACCCCCGTGGGGATCCGGGGTGGGGGTTCCTTCAGGAGCCTCCTGGGAAGAATGTGTCCCCAGCAGCCCCTTGCTGTTCGTAGAAGGCCACAAATGGGAGACCAGACTCAGTAGCTCTTTGGTAGAGTGCCCGCTCTGAGTCTGGGAGGTCTTGGGATTTATCCCTGGCCGAGTCATACCAAATACTTTAACAATGGTAGTGGTTACTGGTCGGCCTGGTGTCAGTATAATGTGACTGGGTGGGGTATTGTGTGGGCCTATGACATGATATTTCAGTGTGGCAGCACTATAAAGAGGGCATTGGTCCCAGTGTTACAAATAGGCACCTCATTTCAAAGATTCGGTCACCGCCCCTGTGGCGTAAAACACCCTGAAAGGCTTTACCTTGTGCAGTCTGGTAAAAGAACCCTGAAGGGTTGGTCGGACATTAAGCTAATCCCACAAACAAACTGTGTGGATGTGGGATTGCCTGCACTACCAGCGGATCTATTAACAGTGGCACATTTCCTGGTTTTTCTAGCCGGAACATGCAAGTATACCACCATTATCAATTACTTATCTTCAATTGTATCCTTACATAAATTTTATGGATATTCTGTCGATTTCAGGAACTATCATTTGATTCAGTTGATTCTCAAAGGACTGAAGCGACAACTTGGAACATCAGTGTCATCATCAAAACCTGTCACTAAGGATGAGCAATCAAGGATGTTTTCATGTATTGACTTATCTTCTAAGATGGATTTATCACTATGGTGTGCGATGATATTCTCATTAAGGACACTGTTGAAAAAATCTAATGTCATCCCTATATCACATGGTGACTATAACCATGTAGTGCGACACAGAGACATTGATTTCAAGGATTGGGGCATGATTGTTCATGTTCGTTCTTCTAAAACTGTTCAGTGCTGTGAATGTACACTAGACATTGCAGTGTGTTCTGTTACGAACAAAGTTTTCTGTGCAGTTTCATCACTTGAACATTTCTCGAAGGTGCTAACAGATGATCTTCTTGAAAGGATAAGGATAGAGCCCTGAGTAAGGCCAAACGTAGCAGGTCATATTGCTCATACTATGCGTAATCAGGTCACAAAGTATATCAGAAATGCAAAAGCTGACTATGAATTGAAGCTGAATGAGTTAAATAACTCAGAAGGTGATTCTTAATGCTTTTGGAAAGCAATTTACAAAATCATTCCAGATTCAAAACTTAGTGGTCGAAACACTATCACTCTAAATGATAATGGAGACATTTTAGAGGGTGATAAATGTGCTGATTTCCTTAATACTTATTTTACTGGTATAGGTCCTAAGCTAGCGAAAAATATGAATGAAGAACGGAGTTATGATGGACCTGAGATATTGAATGAATTAGATCCTTTCATAGTCACTGAAGAGGAAATAAGTGAGATCATTGATGAAATAGATATTTCTAAATCATCTGCAATCACAGGTATTTCAAGAAAATTTCTAAAACTTGCTTTGAAATGTTCGGTTACTAGATTTACTGCTTTGGTTAACAAGTCGGGATATTTTCCTGCAGCATGGAAAATAGGGAAAGTTGTCCCCTTGCCCAAAGATGGAGATCCAACCAATGTATCGAATTATAAGCCTATATTGTTACTACCTCTTCCAGGGAAAATAATCGAGAAAATATTTCACAAAAATGTACTGCAATATTTAGATGTGAATGAATTAATGGACAAAAACCAAGGGGGATTAAGACCAGGTAACTCAACAATAAGCACCACAGCCAAATTGCTTGACGGTGAATGCTAGTAGTTGTTATGGGGTATTACTCATCAATGGGAACTGCTCTCGCTTATTAGTCGAATCGTCTTAGTTAGTTTCCTCTATATTTGCTAATCAAGTGGTAGACGGTTCTGCGAAATGGGTGCTCATATCCATGACGCAAACAACGCTTGGCTGAGAGTCAAGTTTATTGGTGGATATATCAATTGCGTACAATTGCCAGTGTAGTTGTAGCCTCTATAATCCTAGGTTCACAATCATATTACATGAAGACAAGCTTCCTCCATAGAGTCCACGCAGCTTCTCACATTTGTGTAACAGTACAGTTATTTCACTAGTCATCAGATGTCCATATAAGCATGGCTAACCAAACCCCTGAATCCTCAAGACTCGTATTGTTCCAAATGGAAGTAGTAATGTTCTCTGCCTTAACCATTGGTTCTCGCCTTTATATATAAGTCTGGTTATTGATTTATCCCAAGCAGTGGTGCTCGCTGGGAGATGCCACCTGTCTACAGGTATATTTACACATCCCGGAAGCCCATGCCATATTTATACTATATGATGTAATAGCCGTATAATTTCGAATATCTTTTATAATATTTCTTCTGCAATCTGGTGACTGTTTCAATACCTTATTCATATACAACTGATTATATGCACAAGGTGTTTTACTAGCTACCTTTGTGCAATGGCATTTATTCAGGGATAAATAGTAGTAAGTTTTCAATTGCAACATTAATCAACTTTCGTAAGGCATTTGATACTGTAAACCATGGGATTCTATTACGTAAATTGGGCAAACTTGGAATAAAGGGAATTATGAATGACTGGATTCGCAGTTATTCAACTGGAAGGTCACAAGTGACTTTGGTTAAAGATCATGAATCAAGTAGTGAGCCTATCATTTGTGATGTCCCCCAGGGAAGTATTCTTGGGCCACTGTTGTTCCTAATGTTTATCAATGATCTCACTCAAGTCTTAGGTGGTATAGATACATTTTTGTATGCAGATGTCACTGTTCTGGTGTCATCAGGTAACAATATTAATGATGTGTGTGAAAGAGTGCGAACCAATATTGATCAAGTATTAAAATGGTGCTGCAAGAACAAACTCTCAATAAATGTACAAAAAAACAAATCTTTGATGTTCGGCAGCCATCACATGGTTAAGAATATCATTTCAATACCCATTCCGTTAAATGGTCAGGCTTTACAATCATTATGTTAAATCATATAAGTATCTGGGTATTATATTAGACCAAACACTAAGTTTTGAAAAGCATATCAACAGTTGTATAAAGAATGTGTCGTATAAGGCCCATGTCCTAGGTAAGATCCGAAAATATATTACTGAACTGGCCAGTATCACTATATACAAGTCAATGATCTTGACCTGCCTTGACTATGGGGATATAATATATGATGGGGCAACAACCACAAACTCCAGAAGCTCCAAAAAATACAAAATAACTGCCTACGAATATCTGCAAATAGTATTGAAATGCTTCCTGTCATAGCACTACTTCGTAGATTTGATGTGAGATAATTAAAGGCTCAAAGGCAGGCACGTCTAACAAATTTCATGTATAAGCTTCAAAATGACAATACTCTGGTGGATGTAAGAAATATCAGAAATAGAGCACAAGATGTAACATTGTACCATGTTAGGGTACCTCGTAAACAAAAATATACATGCAGTGTGCTTTACAAAGGAGCCTTGTTATGAAACAACTTGCCAGTGAATATTAGAAATATCCCTTCTTACTCTTCCTTTAAGTTACGATCTAAAAAGGTGATGTTAGAAGCAAATGATATATGATTGTATGATGTTGTGAGTACTTTTTGTGTGCACTTCATTGAAATGTCTGCTACAAAGTAATCGTAACCAACAATTTAAACATATTTGTATATATTTTGTACTGTAATATATGTTATCTATAACTATTAAAGTTGTAACACTGGATATCCAACTGATAGTTGATTAAGACTGACTATGTAGCCGACAATTATCAGTATAAATAAACAAATTTTTAAAAAAAGGTAACCGGTAGGCCTGATGATTTGCTATTTCTCAACCCAAATAGCCGTAAGCATATATTGTACTCTGATCTTCTTGACTTTATAAAAAAAAGGGCTGGCTTTATCGATGGGACTATCAGGTAAATAAGGATGCCATTCCCCACGCCATTCTGGTGCCACCTTCTTGCATCTGAATGACATTCCACTTGAAGGCCATAGGTGATTGGCAATCTTGACAGTATTAGCAGTATTCACTTTTTATCAGAACCCATGTTATTATTTTACTCGTTGGACTCACAGAGTTTGGTTGCGTTTCACACCACTCAAATTGTAAATGCGTTTCTCATATCTTAAATTCAAAGGTAAGAAGTTTTTTGCTGTCAATAATCTTAACCTGATAAAATATATAGCTAACAACAGGAACATAAGATCATAATTATGGAACACAACAATAACAATGTAAAAATATCTTACTTAAAAATACTTTCTTAGAGTTATGACCAGTGTGAAACACCCTCATGTACATCATCCACAAGAAAATACAGAGAACTATGTTTCAAAATTGTAATATTATTGGTCTGGGTATTCATTATATTTGATTTAGAAAAATAACAAAATTTTACTGTAAAACCTCCTTTTCTGTACAAGACCTATGCACATTTTTACATTTCAACTACACTTCCAGGTAATTCAGATTTTTTCTAGGTAGTTTGTATCCAATAAGAAAAGATGAAAGCTTTCCATAACTCAGTAGCACAAATGAGTAGTTCCATTTCCCAAATTACAGGGAAATTAAGAAGGTGAAGGTGAAGATTGCTGGGCAACAAACAAAAACTACCCCCCCCCCTTATTGAGTCGTTCAGACCTAAAACATATCTACACATTATTGAGCCTTGATGATTTACTTAACTTATGTTTTAGGTGTGTTATATTAACTTGTTTTTGCTGTTTGCTAAGAAAACACCATTTCACCTTATCACTAGTAAATCCCACCAAGTCTTCATTCTCTACAGATGGGGTGCTATGGTAGAGCTTGCAAAAACAAACCCATACAATATTGAAGCATGGTCTTCCTGCTGCATTTAGACCTATAATTATGTGCATTTGGCCCAACATATTACACTAAGAAATTGTTTATTCAGTAGGCATTGTCAGTGCAGACATTGCCTCTACTCATGCAGTCCTTCTTATATTAATATTCTCTTATAAAGTATCATGCCAGAAAATAATAGTATACCTTAACATCCCGTTTTTAAGTAGGGGCTTTATTTTAGCTCAAATTTAAAGTGAAGGTGCACTTTGTAAAAGGGTTTTCTTAAAAGGTAAACATATGGACAGGTCAAATAGTTATTTGATAATATCCCAAATATTGATAAACTTGAATTAGTTATTTGAATTGAAGTATACCAACAATAATCAAAATATATCAAGGTATATTTTTAACTACTTAAAATGCTTGTATCAAATGTGAATTAAGATGATCATACAATTTGGCCAAATACAGGGTGCAGCTTGGAACATAAGAATGGTGGCCGCTGGTGAAGGTGAATACCATAATATGGCATTAGGTGTGTGATATAACGCACATTTCCCCAATACATTATATAAGGGGAATGTGCCTTATATTGCGCACCTAATGTGTGATTGCACCTCATACATAATGTAACATGTAGAATTAAAGTTATACGTAAACACTCAATTTTGCAATATTTGATAAATAAACTAACAAAAACTAGATATAATTATTGAAATATCAACTCTTATGATATATTACTGGCATGCACACATGCCTGTCAAATGGCCAGTAAAAGCCTAGGGTTCAAAGGAAAATATCAACTTTGACACAGAAATATGACAAGAACAATTAAGGATAGCGAGATGTTATTGATGGGCTTCTCAGTAAAATTTCAACAGTTTTGTTAATAATGCCTACTGTTCAATGTATCATATATCAAATGAAAAGGCAGATTTCTGTGTATCTAGTGGAATACGTAGCCTTTTAATCAAAGGTAAATTAGGAAAAATGAATTATTAAGAGATAATTTTTTCACTTTTATTTTCTAAATGTTGGAATCTTTATAAATAATTTCTTTGGGGCTCTGAAACTACACAGGCAGTAAAATCACCTTACAATGGAGGGAACCATGTCTCAGTTTTTTTGTTTTAGAACCTAGTTGTTATTTCATTGGGAAAAAAACGGGTAGATTTTAAAGTGTATTTTAACAATTTCTTTAATGATTTTCTAAAAAGATTAACAAGGACCTATACCAAAATTCTGAGACACTGTACCCTGAATAAGAATAGTTTATATGCATACCCAAACGTTCAATGGATTACCTTGAAGATCAAGTGAGATATGAACCTTCAAAAACTAAAAACTAAAAAACTCATTTTTGCTTTCAGTCAATTTTTAACAAACTGATATATATCATATAATTCTATGCAGAGGGCATATTCATTTTTCAAAATCAAAACTAATGGGAAGATATTTCTATGAATTAATCACGAAAAGAACAGTAGATGCAGCTAGACCCAGCTGTCACAAATAACATCAGTATAACAATATCGCTCATTTAGCAGAGCCATGCGTTTATTTGAATGACAATACCCTCAGATTATTCGTCAACAATCTCAGAATTATTCGTCAAAAACTTTGTGAAAACAAAGAAAACCCAAAGAAATTTTGAGAAATTATTAATACCAGTTTTGGGAATATTAAAGGTGTGGACATGGGAATTACATTAATCGAGGACGATAGTACAGGAAATCTATTGAATGAAGTTGAGTCTGTAGAATATGTGAATACATATTTTAGTAAAATAGGACTAACTAGAAACCTCGAACAACATACTCTAATTGATATAAATAGCAGTAATGAACAGACAACATATCCATCTTTTCGTTTTAACCAAGTGACTGAAAATGATGTACTGTTAGTTATGAAAAATATTTTAGTGGATAAATCATCTGCATTAGAAAATGTAAGAACATTTGTGTTACGGGATGCATTTACTATTTTGATACTATATGTAGTACATCTCTTCAATTGTTCTCTAGGTACTGGAATATTTCCAGAAGCATGGAAGCGTGCTAAGGTAATACCAATACCCAAATGTAAGAAAATTAAGAAGGCCTCAAATTGGAGACCTATTAATTTACTACCTTATGCGGAAAAGATATTAGAAAAACTTGTTCATATTCAGTTAATGAGTAAAATAGAGACAAATGAGCTATTAGACGTGAATCAATATGGTTTTAGATGCAGTAAAAGTACCAGATTAGCAGTAAAGACCTACGTTGATTATATTGTAAAAGGAATCAATATGGGAGATACTATGGGTTGCATATATGTGGATCTTTCTAAAGCTTTTAATTGTTTACAACACTCAAAGTTACTTAATAAATTATGCAATATGGGAATATATGATAATGAATCAAACTGGTTTAGATCATATCTTACAAATAGAACCCAAAGAACTTTGTTTAATTGTACTTTATTGAATGAACAAACTGTACATACTGGAGTACCTCAGGGCTCATGTCTCGGGCCATAGTACATTATTAACAGTTATGTGCGCTGAAGATACAGTGCTGCTAACTAGTGGACAACATGTAAATCAAGTTCGTGCACAACTAACTGAATATCTGTCATAATTATGACACCCGGTGTAAAGGAATGACTTACATATAAATATGACTAAGACTGAGATGATGTTATTCACTACGATTCCAATGTTAGAAAAGGTCTATGAGAACTGTCATGCTCTAGTATTGGATAGTAAAGAATGTAAATTAGTTCGAAATTATTGTTATCTTGGAGTGGAACTTGACAGCTGTCTACAATATGAAAGGTTTTTGAAATCAATAGTGAAAAAGGTGGCATATAAATTGTACATGTTTGAGAAAATATGTTATCTTTTGACTCAAAATGCAGCACTGTTGGTTTACAAGCAGATGGTGTTACCTTTCTTTGATTATCTTGATGTACTTATAGATGGTGGGCATAAATATTTGATTACTAAATTGCAAAAATTACAATTTAGAGGTCTGAAAATTGTATATAACTATGAATATAATGGTAATATTATTACAAATCGTCAAGAGGTTATGTTACATGAAAGATGTAAAATAGAATTTTTATATGTAAGACAAATACGAAGATTGTTGTTGAATATCCACCCTGTATTACATAATGGAAATGAGAATGTACAGTTGGATGATAATAAGATGTGTTTAAGAAGTGATGGAGGGAAGAAATTGAGTATGGATAAGCCTAGACTGGATGTATATAAGAAAAATTGGAAATATCGAGCTTATCAATATTGGAAATGTTTGCCGAATGATGTACAGAATATTTTGGACCTGTATGAATTTAAAAAAGTATTGTCAACAACATTGATAGAGATTTTTTTTTTTTTTTTTTTTTTATTGAACTGAAATATCATCACATTCCTGTGCTTTTCATGATATCAAGCAAAATTAATTACAATTATTTACATACGTGATTCTCATACACATCACATGTTCAATACACAAGTATTACACAAATACAAAAATTCAATTCAGTTCAATTCAATTCAATCAAGTTATTCCTATTTCATGTGTTTTTTTCCAAATATTTCGAACTATTTCAGTTGTAAGATTTTTCTTGAATTCATAAACAGATTCTATCGACTGTATCTCTGTAGATAAACAAGTCCAATATCTGTTTGCCCTGAATTTCCAACTCTTAATATAAATTTCTAAGTTAGGTTTTGATAATTTAATCTTTTTGCCCTTATCACTACGTAATTGTCTACCTCCTTCAGACTGTACTTCTAAGTCCAATGCATGTACATAAATGTGTTTATGTAATTGTATCAATAATCTCCTAATACGTCTAATAATTAAAAATTCAACATTACAATACTCATGCACATTCACCTCATCATTCTTTGTTATAGTATGATCATCAAACCTATAATTGAGTACAACCTTCAGTGCACGAAATTGTAGTTTTTCTAACTTCTCCACCGATACCTTGTTACCACTATCAACTAAAATATCCATATAATCAAAGAATGGTAAAATCATCTGTTTAAAAACTAGAAGTGCCGCATCATAAGTCAACAGATAGCGAATTCTTTCAAACATATATAATTTAAATGAAACTTTTTTCACAATGCTCGTTAAGAAATGAGTATAATACCTAGATAACAATATTTCCTTACTTTTTTAACAGTATTATTGCGTATCAATACCTCATCACATTCACTATATACATTTTCCACCATTGGCAACGTTGTAAATAACATCATCTCAGTTTTCACTCTATTAACACATAGGTCATTCAGTAAACACCAGGTGTCGTATTCATTCATCCCATATTGTAGTACAGAAGTCACTTGGTTCACGGTGTTTTTTTGTTTTTTTTGATTTCCTTTATTTAGACAGACAAAAAATAAGTTACATGAACTTGTCTCACTTTTCTGTCTGTGAGGTAAAATATAAATCCATAGAAACACATATCACAGGTTAAGTGTATAACATTTGTCCATATTAATATAAAGATCATTGATTGTACAACGTTCACTATTTATACATTCTATAAGTAAGACATTATGATAAGAGTAACAGTAAATATAAAAGATACCCATAATATAGTAGGTTGAATATATACATCCTTGCAATTAGCTAATATAATTAAGAAATAATTTTCTAACAATATCTTTGATTAAATTCGTGTAAGAGCGAAAAGCAACATTCAAATACACTTTTCAATGACAGTATCAGTTAATAATTTTTTGTTTCAGCAATACTTTCTGTTTTGCCTTAAACATTTCTTTTGTTTCAATATTCCTAATACTTGAATCTTGTAAATTCCAATATATAGCACCCCTGTAGAAGATGTTAGATTTAACCTTTTCATAAGTAGGTTTATATGTATTAAAAACAGGTGCATCATGTAGACGTGTTTGTCTAACAGGATGTTTCCTAAAATTATCATTGTTCAAATATTGATACATGAAATTTAGTAGATGACTATAATATCTGTTTGTAAGATCAGTAATATTACAAACATTACATAATTCATTTCTTGTAAGACCATTTTCAGTGACACAGACGCGTAAACATCTGTAATATAATCTATCAATCCGATCAATATTTTTTTGACTAGTACCTCTGTAAATAACATCACCATGTTCCAATATAGGTAAAAACATTGATTTAAAAATCGTTATGCTAGCTTTTTCAGTTAAGTATTTTCTAATCTTGGTGAAAACATACAATTTATGAGAAATTTGATTTGTTAATTCATTAACATGCTTATTAAAGGTCAAGTTTTCGTCCAACACAAAGCCCAGGTATCTATATGAACATACATTTTCCAGTATCTGATTGTTCAGGGATAGATCTATTATTTGGTTTTTGCATTTTTTAACATAAGACCTCATGCCATAGATACAATATTTCGATTTCTTAACATTAATAGTCAATCTATTCTTACAGCACCATCTGTACACCAAATTTAAGTCATTTTGTAAAACTTCCATTATATGCTCATAACTAGGATGTGTAAAATAAAGAACAGTGTCGTCCGCATACAAAGATAAATTACAACATTTTACAACAGAGGTAATATCATCAATATAGGTTAAAAACAATAAAGGGCCAAGCACACTCCCTTGTGGGACACCACATAATACATTGCGTTTTTCAGAAGTTTTATTATTAGCCACAGTATATTGTTTTCGACTAGACAAATAGTTTTTTAACCAAGTGAGACTATTTCCAAGAACCCCATTTAATTCAAGTTTGGATAATAAAATTTTATGATTCACTGTATCAAAAGCCTTCATCAAGTCTAGATACAAGGCTACAGTTATTTGTTTATTATTAATGGCTTTATAAATATCATTAAGAAAGCATGAAGTAGTTCCTATAGTGGAGTAACCTGGTCTAAAACCTCCTTGTTTATCATTTATTCTATTACCCTGATTGAAATGCGTTATTAATCTATTATGTACAATTTTCTCAATGATTTTTGATATTAAGGGTAAGTTCGAAACAGGTCTTAAATTTGAAACTAAATGTCTGTTACCTTGTTTTTGTAAAGGAGTAACTTTAGCCACTTTCCAAGAATTAGGGATAATTCCTGTTTCAAAGGAATAATTAAATAAATTTGTAATTTGCTGAGCACATATTATTAATGACTTTTTTAAAACCATAGAAGAGATATTATCAATGCCCGAAGATTTATTAATATTAATTTCTTTACAAAGTTTTATTATCTCTTGTGAAGATGTTCTAAACTCAAAGATAGATAAACGGCAAGGATTGCCATCATATGTCCAGGCATCATTATAGTTTTCAGCTAATTTGTTTCCTATATCGGCAAAATAATTATTAATAAAATCAGGGATATTATTCCCTTCAATTTGCTCATCAGTATTAAAATCTCTCAGGTCAAACGATTGATTAGAAGATTTTCGATTTGGTAAAATTGTACTGATATCTTTCCAAAATTTTTTAGGATTATTTGCATTATTATCTAGATTTTCATTGACATAGGCTGCTCTAGCCTGACGTAATCTATTTGTTGTCTTTTAATTTCCCTTTTATATAATTAGATTTTTTACCTCTAATTAATTTGGCAGTTTTATTTCGAGAAATTCTAAAGGTTTCCCAATCTGCAACATTTCCCGTTTTTTTGAATTTTCGAAAAGCTTTTCTCTTTTCATAGAGTGCATCAGTCACCTCACTACTCAACCATTGAGGTTTATTTTCCTCTACATACATATCATGTATAGGACATATTTGATCTGTACAGTATAATATGTTATTATACATTATTCGCCACAACAAGTCAGGGTCAACTATCTTTTGAAAGTTTTCCCAATTACATTCCTTCAATAATTCCCTAAATTTTTCAGCATCATAATGCTTATAACTTCTACCTCTAACAGCCTTTTTCATTACCTTCTCAGTAGTTTTCTTTCGAATAATACATATTGGACAATGATCACTAATAAGCATATCTAATACACTAACTGTTTTGATATTATGCATATTCGTCAGGAGTAGATCAATTCAAGATTGTTTCTTTTTATCCAAACGAGTATTTTGCAGTAATTTTTGATGTAAACCCTTTGTTTTTTCGAAGATTTTTAACATTTTAAATCCTTGTGTATGTCTGGCATTATAGTTAATGTTGAAATCTCCTATAATGGTTAGTTCAGTGTGTGTCAAATTAACATCTTCTGTTACATGATAAAGTTTATTTTCAAACGATTTAATATTTCCAGCTGGTGGTCGATAAAGTACTATTATTTCTTGGTGCTTAAGAAAAGGATAGTTTATAGAAAGACACATGCATTCAATATTATTAGTGGACAGCGTTTTACATTCCTTCAGTACAGTATGTTTTGCATACTTATGTTTTACATAGATCAATATACCACCTCCTCTTTTCACACAATTAGGTTTACATAGGTCTACTACAGTTCTATCTAGCCTATATAATTTATAGTCATTGTGAATAAGTGCATCATCTGGTATCTTATCATGAAGCCACGTCTCTGTAATGCAAATAATATCAAAATTTTGATAGTGTAAAAAGCCTTCATCAAGTTTTTTGTATAAACTCCGTGCATTGATATGTAATATTGAGAATCCCTTAATAATGTCTATTATTATACAATATACTACCCCCCCTCGGTAACTCCAAAAGGCTACCTAACAACAAAACATATATACAAAATTGCCAATATGGGTACAACAGTGTGCATACCGTTAACAACCCTCCGATACGCACTATAAGGTGTACGAGGATCCAGTGTGCTATATAGTCGGACTGACCCCCTGACCCGATAATCAATTCCAGGTCGTTTGGTAAATTATGTGAATACATATAGGCAATATAATGTCGCTGTATACCTCACATACGATCCCTTTATCTTCAGACTATTATCCTTTGATAAAGGAAAGGATATAATATTTATCATAGTAGTTTTAGTCTTTCAATGCTTTTGCCTTATCCTCCCGAATAAGGTCCTCCCTGAGCTGCTCTAAACACTGTCCCGTCACGTTTTTGCCTGGTAGTACTTGCTTTACTTTCAGTTTAGGAACACCGATGAGAAGGCCACATGCCCAGAACAAATTACTCGTGCATTCAATCAGGGGATATGGGTGTGATTCCACTAGTTTTGCACATAATTCAAGATTTTGTGTGAATTTGGCCCGTAATATCTCCTTCATTTTTTGGATTTTCACAGCCTCCCACATGGGGTTGTATGGTATCCGTCCTCCTATCAGTTTTATCTCCTTCGCGTCAGTTGTCTTCATTATCTTTTCTGCTGCCACAGTGTCTTTACAGTTTTTGGCCTTTGTATGTTGGAAGGCCTGTTCATTGCTTACATAACTGATCCTGTTGTACCTGACATTCACAGTGTAAAAATTGCTCAGGTAAGAATACCTACTGCAAAAAGCTATACCATTTGAAGTGATCTTAGTGAAATTTTCAACAAGTGTCCTGTTCAGGGATGGGTCGTAATGATAAATCTTGGGGGCGTGGACTTGATTTTCTTTGATTTCTTCTTGACTCAACTCTCTGGTGTAGTCTTCCATCACCATATCGTTGGTGACTATTGATGTTTTTTCTCCCTCAGTTGTTGTTGTTGTTGTTGTTGTTGTAGTGGATTCACCAGCGACTCTCTGTTCTGGTGTTTCATCTCGTACAGGCCCTCTGTAGCGTTCGGGGATAAACTTCAGATCACATAAGGGATATTCAATCCCATTTATCCTAACGCTATAATCCTTGATCACAACCTTTTCCCCGTTTTCTTTGGCCTGCTTAGCAATCTGCCTCATGTGTCGTTTCTGTTCGCGCATCTCCCTTGTTTCGTACTGGTTTACCCATATAGATGAGTACCTGCTTCCTTTAAGCTTATTGCGATTTTTAAAGAACATTCGCATCTTGTGCTGGTTCACAAATGTTACACAGATTGGTTGGATATTACCTTTACCCATACGTTCCACTACTGCCAAGTCTCCCAGTCTAATCTTAACGCCTATCTGCTCACCTATGCCGGTGATGAGCTGCTCATCTGTAATCCGCTGGGATTCGTGGGAACGCTTTGCACCATCAATTATGACTGATCTTTCACTATACCTGTCTGCCGCCATTCGTTTGGTCACGTTTTTAGGAGTGTCCTTTTCTGTAGACGTTTTGGGGACCTGGCTTTCTAAACCCTGTTTCAGTTCTGAATGCATTTTTCGTAGTGCATCACATAGATCCTTTTTGAAGTTCTTTTTGTCTACCTCTAGTTTCTTCTCCAACCTATCGAAGTCAGCCTTCAATTTGGTATTTTCTTCTTGCAACTTCTGATAATTTTGCGTATTAACTTCTTGGTTGTCCTCTAAGGTTTGTACCCGTGTTTCTACACCACTTACTTTGGTTATTAGGGCAGTTTCTATTGCATTCACCTTCTCCTCGAGATCCTCTTTAGTAATCATGTTACTTTTTATCGATTGCAATAGGTCGATCACACTGTCCGCCTCTGTTGTGCTGGTTTGTTTACCCTCGGAGCCCTTTGTCACGCTCTGTTTACCGTGTTGACCAGCTGTCGGGGGGTCACTGCCTGGGTCGTCATTTGTTTTCTGTGTTGTATACATAATCAAGGGGCAATTTGAGTCCATACTATCGTTATGGTAGTCATCCACGTCTTCTTCATCTATACTTTCCTCATGTAGGTCCTCCGCTTTGTTTTTCTTAGCATCAGGGGACTTTTCAGGAGTATATTCCGTTTTTTTCCGTTTCCAGGTGTCGTCATCGGCCATGCTGTTTGTTTACCTTGGATCCTATCCCGGGATAGGTCCAAAAACACTGTATATTAGGTCCTAAAGGTCTTTCAGGGACGATCAGAGTACTTCTGGACGTACTCAGTCATTTAACAGCAAGTCCTGCCGATTTGTAGTATTACACCTTTCCTAACTTCTTCAGCATATGGATTTTTCACAGGGACCACTCGGACGTGCGTCAGCCTAGCCCGCCATGTCTCCGCTTCTTTGGAGACAATGACATGAAATAGGTATAACTTGACTTGATCTTAAACGTAAATCGTGGATTATTGAGATGGATACTTTATTGTATTACTACATCATGAAAAGCACTGTATGGTGATGATGTTTATTTTAATAAAAAAAAACCACCTCTCTATCCTTAAAACCATTGTCATTTTATTGTATCTCACATAATATTATGGTTGTTATATCATGTAGGATAAAGCAGTTCAGACACAAGTATCTATAAACACTTTATTTTAGACATTCTTGGAAACACATGTACGCTAAGAAATATGTTATTATAAAATTATATAAAACAACACATAATATGTAATAACAACATTTGTGGTAATTTAGGGTAATATGATGCCTAAGTATACGTAGTTACATTACTATCACCTTATGTTCTAGGTGCAACCACTCACACACAGGACCTCTCAACACCTCCTTGCCTCACCCTGTTTGTTCTATGTATAGACATTCCCCTTCTTGTCCTCTCAACACCTCCTGGCCGCCCCCTCTTTCTTTTATATGCCACAACTCACCTGCAGGTCCTCTCGCCTGCAGGTCCTTTGCTGTTTATAGGTTATTCATTTTATAAATTTACCTTTCCTAGTGAACATTTCAACACTTTTATATCTAAAACTAAAAATTTGGAAATGTCCTTCCTCTTTTTACCAGATTTTTCATCTTTCCTGGGTGACATCTCTGTTTGTTCAAAGTGTGGCCACCATCTACCATGTCCTCCCAATATGTCTCATTTTTAGCATATTCTGGCCCTTGGTGAGGGGTTTTGTGGCCATTTGGGACCTTAAAGTGTGGCTGTTTTGTGGCCATATGACAGAGGTGGCCGCTCATGAGGGTGGCCACACATAGGGGGACCACTTTATTGAATTAGGAATTAATAACTCAAAAGATAAGATGTGGCTTATGCATGCAGGGATTTGAACACTGTATCCACAAGAACATCTGCTTATATAACCTGATCAGCCCATCATAATTATGATGTATGACGTGCAATCATATGGCTATGGTTGTGTCACATACTACCCTGCATGCAATGCATGGTTCCGAAGCCCATTGTTTATCCTGGATTTCAATAATAGAATTCCATAGATAAGGTGCAGAGGTATTGACAGACAACAATACTGCACTGTGGGCAATAAACCTGATCAAACATGCTTTATATGGTGCCGAAAAGCCTCGGCTACAAATGAGATTCATCATCAGACAGGATGGTACCAGCATCATGGGTGATAAACCCTGTTTTGGTGAGCTTACTACTGTCACTCTGGTTGCCAAGTATACCCCAATGAGGCAGTAAACGATTTGCTCACAGAGCAGTCTATTTCAGTCATCCATTACCATATTTTTGTTGCCTGGCACCACATTTCCCCAGTTGCTAGGCAAAATAAGTTGGTTGCCAGGATATGTAGCTTACCGCCTTGTAGAGAAATGGCTTAAAAGTTGACCCCAGTATTGCACTGTTCTTCTGTATCTTGTATACAAACAGCAATGATAAACATTAATGACACATAAAATACATGTACATTCATAAGACCCATATGACATCTTTCTTCCTAACTGTTTAGCCTTTTTGATAGTGAACAAGAGGGGATACTCTTACAACTTTGGGTTCTTTGGACGACCATTTTTTTAAAATCCAAATGAACGCAACCGAATGGTGAAGATCTTAACTTCTTAATGTTACCATTATTCAACTTGTCTTTATTACTTTATTAATCAACCTGGCTCACATGCTTGATGTTAGCTTACATGGCATCTGGGACCCTACCAAATGCTTCTCTCATTCAGTTTGTTGTCATTCTGTTTAGTGGCATACTCTGGGCATGTTTGTATGGAATCTTGGATGTCTGAGAGTATCTAGTGAAAGAGATTTTATTACATTTCCGTTTGACTTAAGGTAGACATACTCACTGTATGGTGTGTGTAGAGGGATGCTGTCGGAGAAGGAAGGTAATGGCCATCACGTCAACCACTGTCAGTGTGGTGTATTGAAGCTTAACCTCTTCATGGAACTTGGCTTGTCCTACTGCCTGTGCCACCTCCGCTGACTGGCTTTCATGAGCGATCTGAAGGGCCTGAAGTTCATTTGACACACCCTGGTATAACACAAATAATAAATTTCAGATTAGAAATCTGAAGCTGTGAACAAAAGAATTGGTGATATGCCAAGAGATGTTTAGCCTGAAAATCAACAAATCTAAGAGTATCTTAATCTATGGTACATGACATAATGCACTAAGGTTAGTTACCTCAGGCATGAAGCGGCATATTCATAAATGTTAGTTAGACTCCTTAAGCTTCTCAGTAGAGGGTGTGACCAAAGACCTTGTAGTAGGAGTGATTACCATTTATTTTATTTCATTCTGTTAACTTTAAAGTTTGAAATTATGTAAAGAGAAGGGACAGCAGAAGTGGGGTTTAAAAAGAATTTAGAAAGAATAGAGAGATGATGGTCACCAGGTTAGGCCACAAATATAATGATTAATGAGATAATTACAATGAGTAAAACTGTTAATAGACTAGAAATAAGCAGCAACTGAAGGTAGATGAAAGAGTCATTACACTCCTGCTCAGTGGGAACACTCTAGCATGTCACCTGCTCACGGTATGCTCGGCTAAGGGGTAAGAGTAAACTGGTAGCAGGGAACAGTGTATATGAGAAATAGCTGAAGAAAACAAGCATAGAGTAAAGGAAATATGTTTTAAAATATTGAGAAGCTACGTAGAAAAGATCAATGGAGAGGAGTAAGGATGTCAGATTCCCTCTCACCCGATAGGCCCTTCACTTGCTGCTAAGCACACTGCTATATGGGAATACTATGGAATTAATAAGGGATGTACCCTTGAATCGTTTATGACTAATGAGGAAGAGATAATGTCTGTTTATAAAGATTTGAATATTAATAAGTCATCCTGTATTGATAATTGTCTACTGACATTTTACGGGATGCCTTGATGGCAGTTCCAGACAAAGTTAGTATTATATTCAATTTGTCTTTTCAAGCAGGTAGTATCCCAAAGTCATGGAAAATAGCAAAGATAACTCCTTTAAAAAAGGTGGCAATCTAGAAGATGTGAATAATCTTCCCCAGTATCACTCTTACCTGTAACTGCTAAAAGCTAATGAAGGCTAATGATACAGTAGCTGAGCTCAAATTAATTCACTATGGAGTCCCACAGGGTAGTGTCTGAAGGCCTTTGCTCTTCTTGATTTATATAAACGATTTATGTGATATTATGCAATGTACTGAACTATCTCTTTATGTTGATGATACTGTTCTCTATGTTAGACATTTGAATCTTGGTGAGGCGGTAAGACAAATGCAGACTGACTTAAATAATCTAGATGTATGGTGCTCTAAATATAAAATATCAATTAATGTTAAAAAGACAAAATTGTGTATTTATTGAATGAGGTCTGTGGTCAAAAAAAGTAAAATTATCCCTGAGTAATAAGATACTTTAAAGGGTCTTCTCATATAAATATTTGGGTTTTGTGTTTGATGAACACCTTACTTTAAATAAGCATATATATATATAAATAAGCATATATATATATATATATATGTCTAACTATAAATGCTTCATATTTCTAGTGATATAAACTATAAGGGGAGAGAGAGTGAACAGTGCTGCCTCCTGTGGTTTAGAATCCACCTTGGTATCCAAGCAACTGGTGCCACCATATTGTTTACTTCCACCTACCTGGGCACACACACTCTCTCTCAGTTTTGTTTTGTAAGTTACCATTTGTGTTATTGCATTTATGCTACGATGGGATTTACTTGATGATGAGAGGACGTTCTGGACTTAAGAATACATTTCTAAGGGATCCATATACCCTGCGATCGGGGCTCTCACAAGTGGACGCCAGCGGTGACCATTTCGGGCCTACTCAGGCGGACGCCAGCGGCGGCCAAGTGTTGATCACCCAACCGGAACAGTTATTTATGGGGGCCCAGCTAGTGACTCCTGTCAAAACGGATACCATGGCGGGTAAATATACCAGTCGGGATGATCCCGAATACCTTGCCTTTTTGGAGGATCAAGTGCTTAAATCATCTCAGGCACGAATTGATGACTCGGAACTGTTTCATTCATTGACTGCACGAATGGATAAATTGGGAATGACGAGCCATCAGCCTCCCGTTCCCGGTATCGGCAGGGGTATTTTACGTACTCCTTCAGGACGTGGTGGACATTTAGGTGGGTTGCTGAGGCAATCTTCCGACCCTTCTCCAGCAGATGTACTGACGGCGCCGTTAACAAAGGCACTGGAGCAGCTCTCCGTGGCTATCGACCAGACGCCGCAGGCTTCTACCAAAGGTTTGTTCCTGCGACCTGAGTATTACATTCAGCATAAGGACAAGGGAATTGCTGTTAAATCGTTGGATCACACCAAAATGTCATTCAAGGAATTGATGAGTGGGATGGGCCGTGTCATGAAGCATTTGGCCTCCACGAAAGGTGACTTGGTCGGTTACATAGGTCACTTTAATTACTTGGTTAAGCAGGCGTCAGTTCACAACTTTACTGACCTTGCTTATGTCACGTACAACCGTTATGTAGTCGATCAGGTAATCAGTGGTGATCTGGATGGTTTCCCTGCAAGTGATCTTCTGGCGGTAGCTTCCAGTTTTCATGCTGGGAATTTGTTGCCACCAAAACAGCCTGTCTCCCGTGGTCATGGCAGAGGATTTTACCGAAGGGGTGGTCGATTCAACGTGACCAAGGATGACAAGGACAAGGCGTCAGGTGCTTCTCCGGAGGGCTTCCCGGACGATATTTGTTTTAATTACAACTATCGTTCGTGTACAGGGATCTGCAGGAAATCTCACGTCTGCAAGATTTGTAAGGGAGAGCATAAGGCGCAAGGATGTCCTTCTTCAAAAAAGTGAATAGGTCTCTGGGCACCAGTTCATGCGAGTTGCCTGACACGGATCCTGTTGTTGATGATAATATTTCTTCTTCAACCAGCGGTTGTGAGTTGGATAACGCTCCTTGTCAAAGTCTCGCCAGCGGTGAGATTGATATGATTAACCAGCGGTTAGGAGCTAATGATGATCTACACAGTTCGTCTGTTATGCAATTAGGATCCACTTACTCAGCTGTGAGCCCTGTTGGGTCGCCGGTTGTTGACCTAGTGACGCTGAATGAGTCGGTAGGGTCTGATGTAACCAACACTGAATCAGCTGATCGTCCGGGAAGCGGTTGCTATACTGTGAGACCTATATACGATGTATCGTCAGACCGTGAATGTATGGCAGAGTTTTATTACTCTTCTCCATGCGTTGTTCAAGGAAATTACCGGTCAACCCCGATTATAGAGACAGTATGTCCTTCTGCGCAAAGGCTGTTACCTCATCATACCATAGGTGGCTTATATTCGCAAATGAATATTCACTCTTGGCAATACTATTTACAGTTTGAAAGTGATTTGTCAAAAAGGTCTTATCTTTTAGATGGCGTTCTTAATGGTTTCGCTATCGTGGATGAGGATTTCATCGAGCCTTATTATTGTGATAACTATGCCTCAGTGTATGCTCCGGATGCTTTTCAGTTCGTGGATAAATTAATCTCGCAAGAGCTTGCTGAGGATAAGTTTGTGAGAACGAAGGATACTGTTTATACTCCTATCTGTGTTCACGCCTTGGGCGCTATACCTAAAGCAGATGGTACGTACAGGCCTATTACGGATTGCCGTAGGCCTGAAGGAAAGTCCATTAACAATTATATGTCTACAACGTTTCAGACGTTTGATTACATCACGGTGGACAAAGTAGCTTCTTTTGTAAAGCCAGGTTGCTACATGGCTTCAGTTGATGTGTCTTCTGCTTACAGATCTGTATCAATCAAGGAGTCTCACTGGCCTTACCTGGCCATTTAAAGATGAAAATATATCACTATTCGATACGCGTTTGTGCTTCGGACTCCGTTGTGCGCCATTCATTTACACGGAAATAAGTGATTTCATCGCTCGCACCATGCAGAGGTTAGGTTTTGAGAATGTAGCAAATTATCTTGATGACTTCCTGGTCTTCGGTGATACGTATGAAGATTGCCAGTTAGCCCAGTCAACCCTTATAACCTTGTTAGGTGATTTAGGGTTTTACGTTTCTTGGAAGAAGTGTTCCACTCCGTCCACGTCTGTTAAATATCTGGGATTATTATTCAATTCGATGGAAATGTCATTGAGCCTTCCCCAGGACAAGCTGGAAAAGCTTCACCACGAACTAGAATTCTTTAAAGATCGTTTGCGAGCCACTAAGCGTCAACTTCAGCGCTTATGTGGCATTATGGCCCATTGTGCAAAAGTGGTTCGTGGGGGACGTACTTTTTCCCGAAGGATCATTGACTTGCTATCTGGTCTCCCGGAGGGTAACCCTAGAATTAAACTATCAACTGAGTTCAAGGCTGATCTTTCTTGGTGGTCTTCCTTTGCGGAATGCTTTAATGGCAAGGAGAACATAATCTTCCCGAATGATGGTACAGGGCCGTCTTTTGCAACTGACTCATGTTTTACAGGTTATGGTATAGTTGCAGATGATGACTGGCAAGCAGGGTTTTTTAACTCGGATTGTTTACCTGCCGGTCTACATATGTGCGTTGAGACACATTCTCATTGGGTTAACACTGAAGTGGAAGTAGGTTCTCCTATCAGCTATTTGGAGCTTGTCCCTGTATGGTTGGCCCTTTGCAGATATGAAAATGTGTGGCGTGACCAACATGTTTTATGTCTGACAGATAACACGCAGGTTGTTTCCATGTTGACCAAGGGTCACAGTACAAACAAAAACTGTATGATTTTGCTGTGTGAAATATTTTGGATCTGTGCAACAAATAATATTTATATTACATGTCGCCACGTTCCTGGTCATTTGAATGTTCTTCCAGACTTCTTGTCCAGGCTCTCGAAGAGTAATAACTTATATGAATTGTGGCCTTATTCTGTTTGTTGCAGTGAACTTACGCGAGTTGGATGAGAAAGTTTCGGCAACTGTGGGAGCAGCGTGGTCGTCCAACACCCTAGCTACTAGGAACTCTCAGTGGACCAAATACCTAAAATTTTGTTCCGATGCAGAATTAGTTCCCTTACCAGGCGAGATCCATACAGTCGCCAGGTTTTTGGTATACTTAGGGGACACTTGTAAATATTCTACCATCAACAATTACCTGTCTGCGGTAGTAGGACTCCATAAGTTTTACGGATACGATGCATCGTTTCGTGACAACTTCTTAATTAAAATGGTACTTCAAGGACTCAAGGCTCAGTTAGGTACCAGTGTGACGCAGATGAAACCTTTAACAGTGGACCAATTCCGGTTGATTCATTCTGCGTGCGGCACTACTTCAGAACTAGATCGGATCCTCTGGGCTGTGATATTACTGTCGTTCAGGTCATTACTCCGAAAATCAAATATAGTGCCTGATTCAAGATTGCTGTCCAACCATGTGGTGCGCCGCAATGACTTGGAGTTCCATGACTGGGGTTTGATGATCCGCGTACGATCATCGAAAACTGTCCGTTTCAAACAGTATGTGTTGGAGATCCCCATCTATTATATACCTGGTTCACTGTTCTGTGCCGCATCTGCGGTCAAGGACCATATTGAGCAGTTTCCTGCTACTGAGGACGGACCCATCTTCCTTAAGCAGGTCAATGGACAATTAATCGCGGTTGTGTACAGTGATGTGTTATCATGCATTAAGAAGGCTGTCTCGATGATAGGGTTACAGCCTTCAGACTATGGTTCCCATTCTATGAGGAGGTCAGGTGCCGCCTTTCTGCACTCTGCCGGGATCCCTCTGGCAGACATTATGTCGATGGGGAACTGGAGATCGATGTCTGTTTTGGATTACCTTGTGACCCCCCTATCCCGGAAACTGGACATACAAGCAAAAGTGATGCGCACCTTGCAAGTCTTGTGAGACTAAATTTCTTTTGCAAGGTCTTGAGACTGACTAAGCTTTATTTGGTGAATTGGGCGACTAATTTCGCCGGCTCCAGGCCTACCTTTAACTATGCTTCCGTGTCTCTTTCATTAGAAGTTTATGTCTAACTATAAATGCTTCATATTTCTAGTGATATAAACTATAAGGGGAGAGAGAGTGAACAGTGCTGCCACCTGTGGTTTAGAATCCACCTTGGTATCCAAGCAACTGGTGCCACCATATTGTTTACTTCCACCTACCTGGGCACACACACTCTCTCTCAGTTTTGTTTTGTAAGTTACCATTTGTGTTAATAAATGGCCTTTCAAAAAAAAAATAATAAAATAAGGGCGACTAATTTCGCTGGCTCCAGGCCTACCTTTAACTATGCTTCCGTGTCTCTTTCATTAGAAGTTTATATATATATATTTATATATATATTGGATTTGTGTAAATGAATCTACTTTCATGTATGATTTTTAAGTCAATGCTGCTTTCATTAATTGAGTATGGTGATGTAATCTATATGGGTACGTCCTCTACAATTTAGATAAGATCCATAAGATGGTGTATATTGGAAAAAAATTGATTTGTGTAGAGAAGGTAACCTAGCACCCGTAGAAGTTAGAAATGAATCACATTTATTATATTTTATACACAAATTAAAAAATGAGAATTTGCTACTTAAGCCAAAAATCAGTAATACTGCACTGAGGTAGGAATTAAACCTCGTGCATATAATTGGAGTAGAATTAAGATGTAATACTTGAATTTAAATTAGAATGCTTAATTTGTGTAGAGAAGGTAACCTAGCACCCGTAGAAGTTAGAAATGAATCACATTTATTACTTGTGAATATTAAAGCTGAAGTGTTTTGGAGAAAGTAAAAGGTCAACAGACTGTGAAATGTAAGTATTGAAAAGGTTATTAAAAGGTTTGGAATTAATAGGAAAGCTCATTGGCTATAAGCAGTGTCCACAACAGGTGGGACAATATTTTGACTATTAACATTAAGAAGTCGCAGTGGTTAAAAACAACAATTGTTAAAGATGATGAGGAAAATATTAATACTGTTTTTACTATAAATGGTATTGGACTGGAAAGGGTAAGCTCCTATAAATACTTGGGGCTATATATGGACACTAAATTACAATTTCAAAAACATCGAAATTGTATGATGGGCCATGTTTCGAAAAGAACTAAGCAATTTCGATCAATCAGGAAATATATCAATGAAAGGACTGCTTTGCTTATATACAAAAGTACATTACTACCTATCATAGAATACTGTGACATTGTGTATGATGTTAATGTTGGCTATATAAGTGATAAGTTACAATCACTTCAAACACAATGTTTGATGGTGGTTTATAACCAACACTTGTTACCCTATAGGGAGCGATGGTATACTGAACGGTTACATAGTGAATCAAAGATGTACTTCCTTTACTATCGACGATATATGCATTGTGCATTTTTTGTTTATGACTTATCAAATGATGTAACAAAATTAGATGTACGTCAAATTGCAACCAGACGTCGTGATGGTAAACTCTTTAAAACTCCAAAAATTGTACACACTAAGTCTTCAAAAAATCCCTTACTACGTTGTAAAAAGGTATGGAATGATTTACCTCTATATATTGTTCAAAGTGTCAGTAAAACTATGTTTAAAAATCTGGTAAAGAACCATATTGATACACCCTACACTAAACCAATACGTAATTGGTATAGTCTAATGTAAATCATGTTCTTTGTCCATCACATTTTCAATTTTCAATTCATTTCATTATAATGTGTTATCAGTAAGCCACGTGTGTATTCTATCCGTATACCAATACCCCTATATTTCTGTAAACTCTCATGTAAGTGGGGGTAATGGGAAGACCGGCTATGCTGAAATTATTGACCCAATAAAATACAATTAAAAAAAAACAAAACCCTAAACTTGGGGATTCTGGTCTGCCAGTAGCAGCACTGCTACAGGAGGTAAAGGTATATAAAATTGATAATAGGAAGTATAAAAGAGGTGGTAGTAACCAATATGAGAACTGAGTTATTCGTAGGACTACTCGGAGCAGGTGGACTAGCGATAGGGAAGCCTGCCCCTGTTGTATGATTGAGCTCTCATTTTATGAATGGAGCGCTAGGTACTTATTGTGATTAACACCAGCATACTTGTAATATTGCAACCCTACTCTGCAATAAACTTGACAGCTGGAAAGTTTTGTCTGCGTTTGGATCTGAACAACCCAATCGGAGACAAGTTCTAATTTTGACTAGCAACAACGAAACAATAGTCAGAACTAATGATCATATATAAGAAGCTAACATTTATTATCCCCTAATGAAATAGCATAAACACACTTGTTCAATATTAGATTGCATGATGCAACAGTTAATTTTTAACTGCTACAGACAAAACAATGAGAAAGAATAACAGAATGTTTTCTATCGTGGTGCTATCGTTTGGAATGAGTTATCAGCAAAGAAAAGGAATATGACCCATCATGATTTTAAATTATTTATTACTAAATCCATGAAAATGGTATTAATATTTTTTTTTCTAGAAGTAATCTGATAGGTTTCCTTGTGTTCATGTTTTAGATATACTTATAATTGGTCTTATGTAGGAATTTTGTTTATTCTTATTACTTTGGGCTTTGTAATGTACTGAATTTTATTGTCATACGCATTTTATTTGTATTGTATTTTTTATTCACTTTTGTGATGTATTGTATATTTTAGCAAATTTTAAAGCATGTTACTAAATGCTATTCAGGCAGTAAATGTAAACAAGTGCTTTTACACTTATTTATTTTTCTGAATGAATAAATTATTTTTTTTTAAATACTGAAACTAGACCTGTTTATAGGGTTAGAGCAGCTAGAGGAATATGTTCATCATCGACATCCCTTGGTTACCATACATAAATTGGTTAGTCTGATTTTACCTGAATTCTGATTTCATAGGAGTAGCTGTTAGGCTCTAAGAACTTAGTTGCCAGCAGTTAGCTTAGAGGGGAGTAATGCACAGTCCACTAGGATGGGGTTATACTTGAGCGAGATGGACTCATAACATTTATTACTAGTAATCATCAGTCATATCTGAGCTCAAGTTATCAGACTAGCCATGGATACACTGAAAGTTGTACTTTTCAGTCTTCAGGGATCTAACACCTAATAAAATATTGTACCTCTGCAAGTGAGTGTCTTCATTTAGACTTGAACCACCTTGATGAGGAGAACTCTGCCCTAAAACCTATTCAGTTAGTACTATAAGCAAAGTGAACTCACTTACCATGCTAGAGGACAATGCTATTAGAATAATTAATAAAACGAACTGCTCATAGCTGGATTCTCCATTCATTAATCCATACCATTGGATAACTCAAGACTAAAACTCACATCATTTGTTCAATTATATACAATTATTTGCTACATTGGTATACATGGCCTTATGTTTTCTTCTGAATTCTGAAACCAATTGCCAGGATGATAAAGAAAGAGACCGTCTGTTCTGTCTTAGCTTCTGCACATCTTAAGAATTTCTAATGTATTGAAAAGGTTCAGCTGTAACTTCCTGAATTTAGGATATTTAAATGGAGCCAAAAGCAAAAGCAATGTAGGGTCAAAATTCTATTAACTATCAAAATATATTCCATGGCCATAATGTAAGCTGCGGTATAATACAGACTGGCAATAAAGACTTAAACTACATCAAATATAATATAACCTGTGGTTTATGTCAGGTAAAACACTTGTCTGTGACTGTTGACACATTCACTCAGGTAGTAACTCCTGAATATGTTGTGTTTAGCCACACACTTTTGCTGTATCTACTACATAGTCATATTTAACATATAGGCCCATTTAAAAAGACATCAAATAACCAATTTGGAGCAACACCCATTGTGCTGCACAGATATAAATGTGTTATGTAAAAATGGCAACTTGCACAGATTTTCTTAGTGCCACCCTGACCATTACTCATTATGTCCCCCAAGACCCTGAATGTTGAAAGCTCAGAATCACCATGAGAATACTATAGCCTGTGGTACTTGGGATGTAGTGAGATATAGCCAAATAGTAGTATTATTTCCTAACAATGTAATATGGTCCCCAAATTCACATCTTACTCTTACAGGATGATCATGAAATTCTGAAAACGTATTATTGTGGAGGATAGGAGCATTTGAAAAGGTAAATGTTCTGGTATTCAACAAGAAAAACATTATGCATAAGTAGAACCATATAAGGAATACCAGAAGCCAAAGATAACTTAAGGTGACCATAGATTAATAAAAAGAAAGTAAATTGAAGCACGCTAGGCATGGGCAGCTCACTTTTCTCTTCAATTGAACCATAGCAGAGAAAGCGAGTTAAAACTGATTTGATATCCAAAATAGGTGCTAGTTCTCTCCATGCACTATCTGATGGTATGAATGACTGAATGCTATCTTTTAAATAAAAGAAATTGAGATGTAGAAAATTCTCTTTTGTTCTCAGTTCAAGTTTGGCACACTTTATAATCAATTTATTGAGGATTGACACCAGAGGTTGGGACGCTAATTCCAGCTTTGTAGCTTCTTCTGTAAAGTAACTCTCCAGGTGTGTAGGTGTGTTATGTACAGCTCAGGTGCTTAGATTGTGCATTAGCTCATACTATGGGATACAAGTTACAATGTTTAAGTTCGATGGATATAATCACAGAAATAAACAAATTTGTTTCACAATAATTACTCAGTCACCCTGAAGAACAGGGCTCTGAAATGTCAGATGTATGTTCTAAAAATGTTAATGAAGTGAAAATTGTCCTACGATTTTCAGTTCTGTCCTAAGTTTTTAGATAAGCAAATTAGATGTGAAAATTAGAAATAATTCCTCCAAAAGTTACAAGTGTTTGGACAAATTTATAAAGAGACTCATATGACGAACCGGAGACCCTTTTTCAGCTTTAGACAGTGATAAACATGTATGAAGAGAAAATAGCTTTGTTGCTTTCTTATTTGCTGAGCAATTGTTTTTAAAAAGCTAGAAAAGGAAAAATAGGTAAGCAAATTATATTTTTACCAATTTCATCAGATTTTCAAATGATGAATAAAGACAAATCTGACCATTTGTATGACATACTCTGCATTATCCTACCTTAAATTGGTAGAGAGATCCATACAGAAACCTGAATTGCAGCCAGAACTAAGTCTAAATAAAGCTTTATTGGGGCCTTGATTATGTGACGTTCCTCGGTAGTTCGGGGTTTCCGATTTCTACAGCAGAGGGACATGGGGGTTATTTCGGGTCTCAGCCGGACAAGGAGTCACTTTTTCCTCCCCACCTTGCTTGAAAGCGATGTCGGAATCCATCTGATCGAAGACCGGAACCGTTGCCATAGGTACCGAAATCTCGGTGAAACACTCAATGTCCACAAGTTCGTGTGTGCTAAATCAGCACCACTGCTGCCACCAGTGTGACGTTCCTCGGTAGTTCGGGTTTTCCGATTTCTACAGCAGAGGGACGTGGGGTTTATTTCGGGTCTCAGCCGGACAAGGAGTCCAAGCAAGAAGCCTAGATGTGAGATCAAGAGTCGTGCCTCGCGCACGAGGGGGACTGAGCGGGTCGATCAGGACATCGGTATTCGTTGAAGGGGGAGGGGTGTATCAGCCGGACGGGACCGAGGGGTCTCAGCCATCGGGCGTGGGATCCAGGCACTTCTGTTAGCGGGCGGAGGATTGCAGAAGGGGAAAAACGGTAGGGATGGGCCCAGGCTGCTTCTCCATCTTCGTACTCTCTTCGGGGCCCACTGAGGACGGTCTACCCTTATTCTCGTCCTGTGTACTTTCTGGTTACTTAGTCTGCATTGGATCATCTTATCGACTTAGATCCCTCCTAATGGGTTACTAGAGGAAGAAGACACATGTGGACACAAGGAGTACTGCGAAGGAACTCTTTATTTTCGGGCCTCACCGCCCCTTTTATAGCCTAGTGGTCAGCTCTGATTGGCTATCTCTAATCATGTGGTCATAATGACGTCATTTCCGGTTTACATTATTTCTCGGGTTTCGGGTTTCCCCTTTTCAGGCTTTCGGGCCCGTTACAAAATACACTTTAACCTTTTGCATTGTCTTACTTTCAATATTTCAACCTTGATACTTGATGAATAGACATTGTGAAAAACGAAGGGTCCTTTCTCCTTGGACGGCAACCATGTAGTGGGCAATAGACATTCATGACACCCTCCCGTACCTTCTTGAAAGGCGGGAAAACACGAATTATAAAGTTTTTTTACAAGTAAGTTGATAAGTTCGAATTTGTACAAAAGCAATCAGGAACATTTTGCAGGCAACGACAACAATAGGAAATACCTTAGAACCAGATTTTTTAACACCTCTAATTTCATTACTATGCTCCTTAGAGGTAGAGGAGGAAGTGTCACCCTCTGTCCTCTCCAGCTGCAGTCTACTTCGGAGGGCCCCCGGGGTCTATCCGGCTAATTCATATAAGTCTTCTTTCTTCGTTCTTCGTTTTTTCAAAGTTCGTATCGGAATTCGTTCCTTTTGTAATTTTACTCGTTCACTTATTCAGTCTTTTTATATGTATGTATTTAGCCATAGTTCTTTTCCAGATCGGTCGTGACCTTGTTCTCGTCGCTTTTCTCTCTTTAGGATGAGGGAACCGGTCATGGCTCTCCCACCCGGGACTAGGGGTTGGTCGTGACCCCGTTGCCCCAGTGCCTTTTACTCGGGCCCGGAATACTTGGCCCACTTATCCTTTTCCCTCTTTAGGGTGGAGGAACCGGTCGTAGTTCTCCCACCCGGGACCGGGGGTCGGTCGTGACCCCTATTGCCCTCGTTTTCCTTACTCGGGCCCACTTCTTTCCGGCAGGGTAGTCGTTCCCTCCGGTCCTTTCGGTCCCGTTCCACCGTCCAGATCTCATTTTGGGCTGAGAATCGGTCGTGATTCTCCTACCCGGAGGCAAGGGTCGGTCGTGACCCTCTGTCCTCCCGATTACCAGTTTTTTTCGCACCATGGATGAGATATTTTTGATGATTTGAGGATGAAGTTTTTAGGAAAGGGTGTGCTGGGCACCTTCTTCAAAGCCATGCCTGCCTGCTGGAGTCTCGTTCGCATCTCGGCCTTCGGAGCCTCCCAATGACTTCTTTCTAGGTTGGCAAAGACAAAATGTTCGTGCCAGGGGGAGGCACACGATTCCCCACCCCCCCTGGGCTTTTCTGGCTTTGGCGGCAGTTACTTCACGTGGTCCCGGAGCACAAGGAGGAGAGAATACGTAAATTAGAATCATTAATTGTAGACGTGGCATTTTAAATTGTCGTTCCTTTTGTCATTTTTCGTGCAGTAGTGGAGGTTTCGGGGAAGAGAGTCCGAAGTTTGACTTTGCAGTCGCTGGCCATGTCGGAGCGTCCTTCAGAGACAGGTGATCCGGAATCTATCCAGCACCAGTGGAGGAAGTGACTGGAGCTTGACCAGTCCAACACACTCAAGAGTTCTTTTTAAGGAAGGAAGATACCGGGAGAACGGCCCGGGTGACAGGAGGCCCCACCACCACTCCGGTACCGGCTGGCACCAAGGCAATTGGAGTGGGGGGAGACTCCTTCGTTGAAGACAAAAATCAGGTGACAGGAGGTCTTGCACCTCACCCCTGTGCCGGCTGGCACGAAGACAAATTGGGATGAGGGGAGCCACCTTCACATATTCTATATGAGTTCTTTTGATGAGGTTTTGAGATGAGATGAATTTAAAAAGACTTTTCCTCAGGCACTCGGGCCCCTAAGTCTTGGGCTCTCGGCCCCGGTGTGGTTTCTACATTCCCGAGGGAACGGGACTGAGTCCAACGATTTTCTTCAAACAGTAGCAGCAGCAATTGTCTTTAATGTGGAGACGAGCCCGGTGATTAACGTACCAGGATGCGGTTGACTTCTAGCGCTGATTCCATCTTCCGGGACTCTCGGCACCCTACGACTTTGGAATGCAACAGTCGTCCTAGGGCCAAACCCATCTACATGAAGCTGAATGAACGCCTTGTCATGCTTGGGACAACCGTTACTTATCGGGAAGCAGTCCTATCTTCAGGAGGTTTACATCTATAGGAAATCCACTCAGACTCGTCACAAAGTTCGGAATAGTGTGAAAGGAGACCAACGTTTCCGGGAATCGGTCTCATCCTTGATAAGGTTTCGTCTATAAACGACATCTGCAATGCTATTTGTAGGCAATTGGAAATATTGCTGACACATCCACCACTTGGCATCCTTCCACGGGCGTCGGTTCGTGCACTCGTTCCGCTGTCGGGAGCGACTGCCAGAGATTATTTGGGTTTCGTCCAGTTTTATCCAGGTAAGTCATCGTCTCTTCGTTCGACATATGTATTTATAAGTATTATATTTTGGTATAAATGTCTATTATGGATGTTTTAGTGAAAGGAGAGGTTCATTACTGGGTCGTTCCTTAGTAAGACAGTACGCCTCTTCAGATTAATGCTTCGGACGGTCGGTTTCGTCAGGAGGATTACACAGTTTGAATATCTGGGCCATCCCGGGCTGTTCATAAGTCAGAATCGGTCCGTCTTTTGGGAAGGTACGAAATAAATGTAAGTTCAGGTTCTTTAAGGAGAAGTAAGAAGTGATTCGGGCCTTTGGACCCACGTCCACTTCCGATTCGGTCCGCGTGGAGCGCAAAGACCCCTAAAGTCAATGGTTCAAACACCTGGCAGAACATCCCTTCCACTGGATCACAATGGAGGAGGAAGACTGGATCTCGACGTCTGAAGAACTCATCACGGCATGTTTTCTGGCATGGAATTTGCAGTCGGGGATGAAGGAACGCCCCTCAAGGAGTGCTTCAGAGAAGTCCATCCACCGGGAAACACAGCTTGCTGCAGCGGTATCTCCGGCCTCGGTTCCAAAGACATCTCATGAGGTGAGCCAAAGACTACATTTCCGGTTGTCCAGTGTTGAAGCAATCAGATCCGAGCCTTGACCGTTCCGGTCCGAAGTATGACGTGGAGAAAGCCACAATGAAGTTTTTTACGTGATTATTTTTTTATCAAAGTTCCATATTTTAACTGTAGTCATCCTAGTGTAAGGGTAATCTCAGTGTTTGCCTGTCGATATATTTTCTATAATTCGAGCAAGAGAACCCGTCCTTGGACTGGAAAGTTTGTTTGTTTGCTAGAGGACAGAGGTCGTTCCTATCGCCTCTGGATCCCTCAAGGTAGCACAGGAGAAGAAGTCCCAGTCTTGGCCCATGCCAGCCTTTCCCCCAGCGGCGAGTCTCCGGTCCACTGGTACCTGGATAACCCGGCTCAACCATCGACTCAAGAATTTAAGACAATATCTATTCATTCTTCCTCTCTAATTCCATTCCTCTGTCCACTCTTGCTTTTCTTGGTCACCCGACCGGGTGCCAGATGTACTTCCGGCCCCCCAACCGAGTGACACTCGCCCCAACATTCTGAAATTACCTTTCTCGTTACTTCGGCCCATCGCTTCTAGTTTCCGCGACCGAGCAGTCCCCTCTCATATCGTTTTCAACCTGCTTGGTCCTAAGCAACGCGCCTGGCCTTTCATGGCTATTGGAGAGAAATGGGAAAGGCTTTCTCGTCCCGTGCCTCCTCCTGTTCGCACAGCCCCACTGGCCTGGTAAGTTCATTTCCCGCGTGGTTCCATCCACCTTTCCGTCATCGGAGTACAAAACCAGCATGTTGATCACGGTCAACACCTCCCAACACATGGCCTCGTCCGATTCCGGAAAAGAGATCCTCTTGAAGAAACTTCCAAAGTTCATTTGGTGAGGATAATTTTAAGAAGACGAGCCCGCTAGTCCATTCCCGATTTTTAAGACAAAAGTTCGGTTCCGTCCAGCGGTCTCTGGGAGAGTTTTTATCCGGGCTTCGGATCCCCGTGCGGCTCGGGTACCACCACCTCGGCCCTGTTCCTCCCTGGGGGTTTGACATTCTGGGTGAGGAGCCAACGCCCCGTAATCCCTCCTCACCCGAACTCGCGATGCACCATATCCGCGCTGGTTCCGCCACGTCACTATCCGTGCAGGATCTCCTTATCTTTTTTCAAGCAGCATGCACTCGTTTCTCGAGACTTTCAGCCTTCCTCTTGGTGTCGGGTCGGCAGCGACAGTTCTTCCTCTTTGCACGGCAGCCTGAGTAATGGGTCCACCGCTTTCCTGGCCATTTCTACTTCATCAGCTGTTTTTAACAGGTCGTCAAGCTGCTCCTCATTTTTATACATCACCAGGGTCTGGGCCAGCTGGACCGTTATGTTGTGTTCGTTAATCAGTCTGTCAACTCCCGGTAAATCCTGGGTGAACGGGCCCAGTGCTGCCGTCGGGAACATCACCATCGCCTCGCTGAAGGACTGTGGAGCAAAACCCGCGTCCACCGCCAGCAGGAACGCCATCGAAGCTATGAAGACATCGCTCGTTCTTTCGCTGTCATCCATTTCAAGGACTGCGGGGGCCAATCTAGCTGCACCGGTACTGCTTCATCTGCCTGCCAGTCTCTCACTGCCCGTGACGCCCCCGGGAAATGCCCCTGCATTACCTGTCGAATCACCTGCGCCCGAAGTGACTTGAGGCGTGGTGTTTCCCCTGATGGTCCCGCTGCCGGTGTCTCCCACGCAGCCGACGTGGTGGACCCGAACACTGAGTCCGAGACCGTTCCCGACTCGTCCAGGTCCGGCTTGTTCTTTTCCTGCTCGTGTTTCCCCAGCTCAGCCTGTCCTAGCTCCATATCTACCGATACGTCCATTTCCAGGTCCTGGTCCATGGGTTGGGCGGCTGTCATCCTTAATCTGTGCATCACGACCTTCGGTTGGAGTGCCCGACCATCTTTATCCTCGTCCTGGAGCGGAGTCCCTGGCGGCGACCTTATTCGGTCCGGAGATGGTGGTTCCTGCATCAACCCCGAGTCCTGGGATTCAAGGAACGAACTCACAGTACTTAGTCTGACCAAATTCTCCGAAGCTATCCATCCCTCCGGCGTATCCGGTGGTGCCCGCACATCCCTCATCCGCTTCAACCCAGGGGGCGGAATCACCGGCTGACTGCACACCATCTTCTCCAATGGTGACCGAGACTCTGCCCTCGTCGGGGTTGAGGTCGAGAAAAGCAGCTGCGTGGAGGCCGCGGAAGCCGTCTCTTCAGGCTCCTTTACCGTGTGCCTGGTGTACTTGACTCGGTTGATCTGGCCCGATGGTCTCAATCCTTGCCGCTCCGCCATCCCGCAAAATAAATCTCCCGAAGTACAAGGCCTCTCTCTCTGCCAGCCGACATTCCTTGGCGTCACGAATGGCGGCCTCCAGTTCCCGATCCGTTTTCGCCTGGCGATGTCCTGCAAACGCTCTGTCCCGACTAAATGTTCCCTTCAGATACCCGGGGTATTTTGGATGGCGTGACTCGTAGATGACCAATTGTTTGTGCACCGACATCATGGTGAACTGAGTATCTCCACAAGGCTCCAGTCCCATGAGCGGCAGCGTGGGTTGTTTCTGTGCCTCCGGGGTCTCGGGCTCTGACGGCCCCAGCTCCCCTGCGCTGCTTGACTCAGCGATGACCAGGGATCGGTCACTACGCACCGATGCACTCCGTCCCGACTCCGATTTATCCGAGCTGGTTCCCTCCTCCAGCTGTCTCGGGAACTTCTTGATCTTTTTCAATTTTCTTTTTCGGGAAGGCTCCTCCGCCGTGGATGCTTGCGTTGGCGGTCGTTTGAAAGCCGGAGGCTCACTCTCCTCTCCTTTAATTTTCGATTGTTGGTCATCCGACGAACTCATCAAATCCACCACCTCAGCCCCGGGCGGTATCCCAGAGGTGCCCGGTCTCGGGCCCGGTGTCTGCTTCTTTCCCCGTCCTCTTCCCGGGAGTCCTCGCCCTCTAGGCTCCTGAGGCTCCCCTTGAGCGTTTAATTTGTTCACTTCGCTCGGAAACAATCCGGCAACCTGTTCTCCGGTGAGGGGAGGCTTCGGGTTTACTACGGCCCGACTGGCACTCTGTCGAGACTCGGCCATCTCCTTCCTTGCTCCCTCCCCTTTCGGTGCTCTCTAAGGGGAACAATGCGTAGGTCCCGACCTCTCCATCAGCCCGGCCAATGGTCCTTTCCCTGTCATTCCAGCTCCCTGGGGTTCTCCGCTGGGCCCGGCGGTTTCCTGTGGCCTCTCCGCGACCGCCTGTCCGGCTTGCTCGGCTTCACTTTCCTCCGATTCTCCCGAGGGGTCCACTGCCTTCTCGGGGGGTAGGAATCCCTCCGGGTGTTGCACGTTTAAGTCTCATTCCAGATTGGCCACTCGGGCTGCCGTCTCGTCCCCAGCGGTATACGTTACTCGGGGCCGCCGACCTTCCCGGTCCAGTACGCAGCATACTCCGATCACAGGAGGGGGTCTCGTTTCACCATCCCCTTCTTCAGGCTTCCCTCGTGTGAGTCTGTCATGTGTTTCCTCCAGTCATTGTGCGTAGAGTACGCCCGGTACGTCGTGCACACTGGACACATTTAATACCTCTTTAGGGCCCCCCCGTGTTGGTTTTGGGTATGCTTGCCCAGGTACTTGAACTCCCTGCCGTCTCGTCCAGCTTTCGGGCCTTTGGGCTTCGTTCAAGGCTTGAAGTTCGTCCTGTCGGCTTTCTCCTCTTTTGCCTCGTAGTGATGCTGCTCGTCTTGCTCTTCTGCCTCTTCATCTTGGGCTTGCTTTGTAGCTTTGTCTGCTGTGTGTTGTGATGAACTCTGATCCGCTGACCAAAGTGACCTGCTCCGGTGGGCGCTCTGCCTTATATACACGCCACAGGCGGAAATGGGCGTGGCCTTCGCTAGCGTCCCCTAGCGACAAGCTTGCCAACTAGTCCAACGGTGGCACCCTCTACAACTTCCGGTCCTCGGGGCCCGCCGCTTGTTACTACTCCGTCTGCCTACACCTCACGGTCCCCGCCGCTGTTGTGTTTCGTTGGCGCTTTTCTCCTCCTGTTAGGCCTTTATCTTCTTCACTTCCTCTGCCTTATCGCTCGGCTTATTCGTGCTTCCGCACACTTCCCGGAGAACACAGGGGCTCGTAACAATTGTCTTCCGGTCACACCGCCCCGTTCTCTCTTTGATATTCCTGTCTTACGGCCTGTTTTAAGCCCGTCCGTTTCCGGGCCTCACTCCTTACAACCGTCCGTTCGTTCCCCCGGTCTTCCGAGGGCGCCGCATTCACCCTCCTCTGGTCTCCTGGAGGTTGTAATATGGTTAACCAAGTCGGCATCGTGCCAAAAGTCTTCACCAGCTTGCCACCGGGTCTGTCTCTCGTCGTTACAATCCAACCATCTTTTCCACGCTGTGGTTTCTTCGGACCCGACCGAAAACCGGCTACGTGAAATTACTCGGGCGTTCGGGCCGCCGTGGCTTCGAAACGCCGTGTTCATTCCAACCCCGAATTTCCTACCTCAATTATGTCCGCAAGAGAACTGTCTTCAGCTAGGCAGTATTTCTCTTCAGCCTCACAATCTTCACGCCTACCGTGGCGATCAACATGCCTCCCCGACTCAATGGCCCCAGGTTGAGCAGTCCTTTTTAGCCAAAGCCTTTTCATCCAGCGCCTGTTTCGGTCGTTCCTACGGCCAGCCCCCACCTGCGGGGTCGGGACAGGGGTCAGACTTATCACGAAAAGGGGGTTTCCCGCTTCCGGCACGTACTCGACATGCCTCGCCCCAAGCATCCTAATGTGTAGAGTTGTGTTTGCGCTGGTCGGCCACCATCTAAGCTGGCGCAGCGTGTCCTCGGTAGGGTTCCAGGCGGTCCACATGGATCACCCCCCCCCCCCGGTTTCCACCCGTACCACCCGTCCTTAGTCAACCACTTTAACGATCAGTGCGGGGCCCATCCTGGGAAATCGTAACTTCGTTCCCTTGTCCCGATCCACCACCAGGTACGGGCTCGAGACATCCATGGCCAGTCGTTCCATCGGCTCTCCTACTATGTATTGATGTAACAGCTCCTGACGTCCACGTCCCCTCTTGAGCAACGCGCAGTCACATTCCCGACATTCCCTCCGCACGTCTTCTCGGAGCCTCGGCCAATAGAACCCTTGCTCCAGTAGGGCTGTCGTCCTGGGAACTCCTAGGTGCGCTCCTGCCACTCCTCCATGGTATTCTCTTACCAACTTGGCTCGTTCCTCTCTCGGGATGACCAATTTGTTTCTCCATCCATGTCCTTCCAATTCCCAATACTTGCGATGCAGCACTCCATCCAGTAGGCTTAGTCTTTCCCATTGCCGCCATAGGATCTTGGTCTCTCGGGATTCCGGAGATATTACCTCCCAACCTGGCCGGTTCGTATCCACTTCCATAAGTGCGATGATCGGTCTCATATCTCGATCCCTCCTCTGAGCTGCTTTCATCTCCTGCGGGGACCATCCGGGCTCAAACCCCCAGGCTCGCGTCACTTCTCTCATTTTCTCGGCACCCTCATGCTATTCCCCACATTGTTTACATGGGTACCAAGATAACACGTCCGCGTTTCCATGCTTCCTGCCAGGTCGATGTTGAAATGACACATCAAGCGAGTCGATAATTTCGATCCACCGGGCGGCCTGCCCCATCGGTTCCTTACTTCTCTGTAGCCAACTTACTGCACTATTATCCGTTCGGACAATGACGTGCTGACCATAGATGTAGCACCGAAAATGTTTCAACGCTCGCACCTACACCAACAGTTCTTTCCGGGTGGTGCAGTATTTTCATTCATTCGACTCCAGGGTCTTACTCGTGTAGGCTATCACCCATTCCACGCCTTTTTGTTCTTGTGACAACACGGCTCCCGTTCCCACATCACTGGCGTCTGTGTCCAGCCACCATTGTCCTTCTTCCTCCGGGAATCCCAGCACCGGGGCTTCAGTCAACGCTCCCTTCATGGCCTCGAATGCCTCTTGCCTTCTCGCATTCCATTCAAAAGGCTCATCTTTCGTAGCCAGTTCATATAGCGGAGCTGCCAATTCTGTGAAGCCGTCTATGTGCCGCCTGTAGTACGAGCATAGTCCCACAAAGGCTCGCACCTCGTGGAGGTCCCGGGGGACCGGCCACTTGGTTACCTGCCGGCACTTTTCGGGGTCGGGTTCGATCCCGTTCAATGAGACCACATGCCCCAAGAACGGGATTCGTTTCTGGAACAGCCTGCATTTTCGTGCTTTCAGTTTCAGTCCTGCAGCGTTCAATCGGTCCAGAACCCGCACCAGTCTCTCGAACGTCGGCCCGAATACCAGTATGTCGTCCAGATAAACTAGACACTCCTCCCATACGATTCCCCTCAGGATTCTTTCCATCAGTCTTTCGAATGTGGCCGGGGCGTTCACCAGCCCGAATGGCATCACTTTGAATTCGTATAGTCCCCCTTGGGTTACGAAGGCCGTTTTATCCCGGTCTTCGGGTGCCATCTCCACCTGCCAGTACCCGCTTGTTAGATCCAGGCTGCAGAAGAATAGACTCCCGCCCAAGGTATTGAGGCTGTCTTCTATCTGAGGGAGTGGGTAGGCATCCACCTTCGTGGCCTGATTCAGCTTTCGGTAGTCGATGCAGAATCTCGTTCCTCCATCCTTCTTTTTTACCAAGACGGTCGGACTGCTCCATGCGCTTCCACTCTCCTGGATGATCCCTAGGTTTAACATGTCTTCCACCAGGGCTCGTTCCTCCTCTCTCCTGGTGGCCGGATATCGTAGGACCCTCTGTTTAATCGGCATTTGATTTCCCGTGTTGATTTGGTGCTGTACTAAATCCGTTCGCCCTAATTCGTGCTTCGAGGTCGCGAACATCTTTTCCTGGGCCCTGATGGCCTTCTCCAGTTCCTCGCCTTCTTCCGGGGTCAGGTCTTTCTTTGCCTCCCCTATCATTTCGGTCAGCACTCCGGGTGTCTCCTTCACGCCTACTTCCCTGCCCCGTACTTCCTGCACGAAGGTGGCTTCTCCGAGGATGCTACCGGTCTCTAGTCTCGCACTCTCGGTCCCTCGGTTGGCCACCCAAACTTCGTTTTTCTCTCCCAATACTAAAGCTCCTGGAACCACTTCCAGCCGCATGGGCAATTCATTGCCGGTAATGACAGCCATTTGTCCATTATATCCTGTTTCTGCTCTCGCTACTATTGCTACTCGGGTTACTTGAAGTGGGGGTATCTCCATCGTGCTTTCGGTCCTCACGATCTGCCCTCCGACGGTAACTGCTCGAATCCCTTTCGTTTTTCTTGCCACTCCTGGGATTCGTTCCCCCTCTTCCCCTCCTCTGGCGGGCAGGAAGATAGCACTTTCATGGGGTTTGACTGTCAACCGGTACTTCACCGCGAAATCGTTCCCCAGGATCCCTTCGTCTCTGCCGATGTCTGCTACAATGAACATCCATTGCAGTATGCGTGTCTCGAGCTTCACCGATAGATTCGTGCACCCATAACATCGCAATGAAATACCTTCCACCGAGCAGAGGCGTCCTTCGAATCCGTCCAGATCCTCCCATCTCCGTCCCCACTCTCTCCAGATTCGGGCCAATAGTAAACTGATCATGGATCTAGTGTCGACCAGGAAACAGACAACACTTTCTTCTATCATTCCGGCCACATAGAGTCCACAGTCACCCATGCTCCTTGCCTCTTTCGCCGTGCCCGGAGAGGGCCCCGTGCTTACTGCGATGGCGACTGTCCGTTTCCCTGACGCTGGGAGCAATCCCTGACGAAATGGCCTTTCTGATGACATTGGTGGCATTCCATATCCTCTCTTTTCTTCTTATACGCCTTACCCCGGGTTGCCATCTGCCTTCTCGCTTCTCGTTCCTCGGCCAATTTCTTCATCATCTCCTCGAGCTTCACGTTCGGGGCTATGATTTGGGCATTGGCGTCTTCCTCGGGCCTAGCTGCCCGCAAGAGGTGGCGCGAGTCTTACATCCTTTCTCCGCGCACTTTAGTTGAAGATCTTCTCCTACCGCGGCCTGAAACGCATGCAGTGCCGCTTTCTCCTGACTGGCATAATCGTTCGAGAAGTAGGCCCTCGATGCCAGCCGCCGGGCGTTATCGGCCAACTCCTTTGGCTCTTGGTTCTTCACTCGTTTCAGTCCTGCCAGTTCCTGCAGAGCGTTGCATATGTCCTTTTCCTGCCCGAAACGCCGCCATAGCGCTTCCACCCTTGCCGCATACCGGAGTCGTTCCCTGTCTGGTAGCCCAACAAAATACATCCGTGCCGTTCCGGTGAGCGACAGGAAGAGCATCGCCGCCTTTTCGTCGTTCGTCCAACGTCCCAGGTCTCCATACTCTTCGAACTGATTGATCCATCCTTCAAAGTCTTGTTTTCCGTTGTACTTTTCTGGCCTCAAACTGAATTTCTTCAGGCTCGTCCCCACTGCTTCGGCCTGTTGCTGCTGTTGAGGTCTTGCATTCTGTTCCTCCGTCGGGGTAGACGTCCCCATGAAGTTGAACCGCCTGTCCATGATGGTTGTATCCTCCGCCTTAACATCGGGTTTCGTAACCACTTTTTCCTCCCCACCTTGCTTGAAAGCGATGTCGGAATCCATCTGATCAAAGACTGGAACCATTGCCATAGGTACCGAAATCTCGGTGAAACACTCAATGTCCACAAGTTCGTGTGTGCTAAATCAGCACCACCGCTGCCACCAGTGTGACGTTCCTCGGTAGTTCGGGTTTTCCGATTTCTACAGCAGAGGGACGTGGGGGTTATTTCGGGTCTTAGCTGGACTAGGAGTCCGAGCAAGAAGCAGAGATGTGAGATCAAGAGTCGTGCCTCGCGCATGAGGGGGACTGAGCGGGTTGATCGGGAAATCGGTATTCGTCGAAGGGAGAGGGGTGTATCGGCCAGACGGGACCGAGGGGTCTCAGCCATCGGGCGTGGGATCCGGGCACTTCTGTTAGCGGGCAGAGGATTGCGGAAGGGGAAAAACAGTAGGGATGGGCCCGGGCTGCTTCTCCGTCTTCGTACTCTCTTCGGGGCCCACTGAGGATGGTCTACCCTTATTCTCGTCCTGTGGGGGTGTCGGGCCGACGGTCGCCTATTGTTTGGTAGCGTGGGGCCGAGCCGGTGGCGCATTCGTGCCCCCGATCACTGGGTTTCCGCTTACTATCTCGGGCCCTCGTATTAGTCCGGTCTTGGGTCTCCAGCCGGGCCATCTTGTCTTACTTTCAATATTTCAAACTTGATACTTGATGAATAGACATTCATCACAATTATTTATCTTATCTCCACCCCAAGTTCCTGCCCTCAATACATTTTACAAGGAAGATTGCAAGTTTATCATCAATTTATTATGGTTCAAAAGATTGTAACAATGTATTTTAATTTTGTATTCTACAATATCAAAACATTGAGGTTATTGCCATTTTCTGTAAATCAAGACTAAATTTGTCAGGAGAGTTGAATGTTCTGAATAAATGTAATTCAAAATTTCACTTTGCACCCATTAAATAATGAAAAACGAAAAGATTGTATCCCATGCTTGCCCTAATCTACTAATTACTCACTTTGACCTCTTCAAGAAGGACATTCTGCAGCTCTTCTCTTGACGGTCCACAAGCAGCAGCAGTAGTCTTCACTATTTCATTGTCAGTGTTGAATGCCAGCCCATACAGAAAAAGCAGGGCCATGTTGAACTGCCCAGACCTAGATAGTTCTGACACAGTTTGTCTGATCCGGTCAGGGTCTTTGTTGAGGAGCCCCATCATGGCCAGGAGCTCCTGAATTGTCAGGTGTACAAACTGACTGAGGACCTGGTTGTCAATTCCCCCTTCTGGATCTGGGACCTCAGTCTGCATCAGCAGCCCAGATCTCCTCATATTTTGCACTGAAAACAAAAACTTATATCATTGGAACCCTATGGTTGACTACCCTTAACCTCTTGAACCCAAGTACCTCATTGTTTAGCCCTTAAATCTTCAAGTTTTCTTTATGCTTAACCCTTTGCCTCTCTTCAATGCAAATTTCGGTCATATATGACTGAAATGTTTAAATTTGTATAATTTTTTTGATATTTAAGTAATTTAAATATTTTTTTCAGTGATAATTAAATTTAGAGTCCTTCTGTATACAAAAATGGACTTTCATAATTTATAAGATGTAAATAAATACAGATTTGATGACTTTGAAGGCACAATTTTACCAAATTTATTGAAAAGTGTGAAAATATCACACAATTTTGGTTAATTATCAGACAATAAATCATTAACAAATTCAGTTAATTAAATTTCTAAGTTAGATTTTTCAGATAATGGTAACATAACTTGACTTTTGAAGGTGCCTCTGTGGCCAAGAACTAATTTAGTTTTGGATAATTACAAATTACAATAATTTTAAGGCAAGATGAAAACCAATATCTAATGTACTGAATTATGCAAAATAGGCAAGTATACTGTAACTGATGTGGTTTCAATATTTGATTAATAATATTTCTTTATAAAATGGCAACTTCTTTGAAAAAAATGTATCCCAATAATTTCAAATGGATGTATAAACTCCTGCATCATAGTTTCATGAAGTTAAGTGCCATATGATATATATGCATGGTTTATTTATGCAAAATCATAGCCTTAAATGATGCTATCCATGTAATTTATGGAGGACTTTTTTCTTATTTTGACAAATTTAGACAAAATCACTCAAATTTTACCCTATTATAATTAAGTGATCTCTTTGACATACATTTTAACAATATACATCATTTTAATCCTTCATGTATTGTCTACGTTTAATCAATAAATACTTTTTCTCTAAAATTAATATTTAACCATTTTTTCCTTGAATTTCTTGAAAATTCTCAAAAAATTGCTGAAAATATTGAAAAAACCTAGGTCACATGACCTAGGTCACGTGACACATGGTTGATAAAATTTGAAATTCATTTTTATCAAATAAATCCTGAGAAAGTGGGCTTTCAAATGATATATAGATTGTTAATATTCTGAAGACATTTCATACTTAAAAGGCCATCCCAAATAATCTTTGACATGCCTCGGTTCAAAAATTGCCAAAATGGTGGGGAGGCAAAGGGTTAATCTCAGGTTTTTCAGCTTTGTAATCATCATAAGATGCACCAAGTCTGGTTCCAGACTATCTACATGTCATACACTACACTTGCTAAAGCATCCTGTTTGTGTACTTCATATACTCCTCTTGTATATTTTGATGTGGTGAGGCAAAAATAAATCCACTATCAAGCAAACAGACACCATTAGATCCCAAATTTAAATAGCAATTTATCAAATCAATATGATACAATGGACCACCCTCCCATTAAGGTCCTACAAACAATATTATGCTACACTACACAGAACAATGCCTATTCCAGCAAAGATCAGTATTCATTTAATTTTTAGATTGCCTCATTTGAACTCACACTCATTCATCTGCAGTCCAAGCTTTTGGGAGTCCTTTTCATTGAATGTCAACCTGGGCAAACCTCCGGGTCCTGTGTTGACAAGACCCTCAAAGGCCAGTTTTGAGAGTGGCTTAAGAGTTGTTTCCATGTCCTCAGATCCTGGCTCTTTCAGAGAACGTCGTATGAACATCTGTTAGAGAAATATCTCTTGAATTTCTAACTGGAGGAGTTAACCCATCCTTTGTTAATTATGTTCTGATAACTGCATCATAATGAATATAGATTTATTTCCATTTATCAATATGGCATATATCCCTAGCACAACCAGAATGTTTTGAAAAGAATAGGAAAAACAGCTCTCCAAATGCCAGCACTACCTGAATACAAGTCCCCAGAATGTTTTGATTTATATAGGAAAATAGACACTCCACATGCCAGCAAACTGTTTAGTGAAAAGACCCTGAAATGGAATTCTCTTCCTAACCTAGATTTTTAATGGTAAATTACATCTAGAGAATTCAAATTTCGAACAGTATTTCTAAGTCAGCTGGTATTTTCTATTTTGGTCAATCAAAATGCATTTATATGCTCACTTGATACATGATAAAACAAACATTATGACAGTAGATAATACGCTATGACATTGATTAACACTGCAACAATTTTGGAAATATCATGGAGTTAAATAGATCATTTTATGTAATTTAGATTCTAATGAGAATACAAGTAACATTGAGGTCATATAGATATAATTGTATTACATATATTGAAGAAATGAGAGTTGCATTTTATATTAAGTAGAGATATATACCTTGCAATACCTTTTGAAACATTCTGGCCCACAGCAAATGGCTGTTCAGCTATATATTAGATGTATACATTCAAAGGTTTAATATGCTTTGGCATCTTTAGTTAGTACTCAAGATATCGAAAGTCTTAAATTTCTTTGCCCAAGTAGTTCACTATTCTTTCCATGTAATATTGGGGTAATTTGCCTGCTATCAAACATTTAGTGCATTTAACTCTGGAAAGTGATACATAATTCCTTTTATCTACAAATATATTCTATATAATTCCTTTTTATCTACAAATCTATTTTAAACATTCTATAAAAAATAAAAAAAGTAAATTGATGTTTAATTGCATTTATAAATGCATTGGCTCTTATCAAATAGTTTTAAACATGGAAATAGTCATTTCTAAGCTGAGTAAATTGCAGTGTTCATCAATGTCTTAGTGTATTATCTACTGTCATGATTTTTGTTTTATTATTTATTAAGTGAGCATAAATGCATTTTGATTGACCAAAATAGAAAATAATACAATACATGCTGCCTATTTAAGAATACAAGTAAATTAGTGGATAGCTCTATTTTCATTTACAGGCACCACTAATCTTTTTACCATTCTGAATTCCTGATTTCTATTACTGACTGCCTGAATTCAATATAAGATATTAACTTAATTTTCACTATGAACAGAATGTGTCTGGTGAACCTTTTATTTAGAAAGTGATTTGTAGTATAACCACCCAAGTCCAAGGAGAGGTCAACAAATAGATCAAACACAAAGAGTCCCATTCATAGGGATCAGTCCCATTAACCCACAGGACCTTTAATGTTGGGTATCAGTAAAGTAGTGTTACATCCTGGATGAACAACACTTTCCATGTCTAAAACACCAAAAACACATACATTGAGATCAGTCCCGTTAACCAACAGGATCTCTTTGGTTGGCACAACACTGTCTACAACTAAAAACAAAGATCCCATTGTTGAAAACGAAAAGCTCCTACATCCTCCAAATGGATAAAAACAAAGATATCCCATTCATTTGAATTGGATGTACTCATCCATAAGAGAAGGTTTGTTAGTCTCATGTATTCTCTGAACAAAAGTCAGTTAGGTTTAAATAAAATCCAAAATGAAGGCCAAGTTGCCTAATATGTATTGCTTTTACATCTTGAATTTGAAGTGTCAACCAAAATGTTTAGAAATGTTTAACTCTTAAAAGCATCACTGTTAATGTGTTATGATGTGAAATGGATATGTGGAGTTAAATAAAAAATAGAGGGAAAAAATCATTACACACTGGCACCACTGGCTGTCATTTGATTGAAAAGTTCATTATTCATAAAAAAAATGTTTGGTTATGCATTGGTTGAACATGCTGGAATTTGGGACCCCATTTTTTACAATATTTGGTTACTCCCTTACTAAAAAGGCTGGCAACGCTAAGGATATGTAATACTAGTTTTGGCAACTTTTAAGTTTTAGAAATACTTCAGTACAGACATCGTCCTGCTTACCTGCATTAAATACACAGTGATCTGTGTATAGGTTTTGAGTTTGATAGACGATATACCAAACTCACCCAACACTTGACAAAGTGCTGCACAATAGAATGTGATTGTAGAGACAGAGAGCAGGATAGGATTCCCATTCAATGTTTCCTTGATAAAAGTACGTCTGCCTTCAATGGCATTCTTATTAACATATGTCATTACACGTTCTTGAGTCAGCCCCATCAGTTCGACCAACATGATTGGTTGTGAACGGTCCCTCAGTTGTTGTTGTATACTCATCAGGTCTGCAAATGGCCTGAAGAAAAGAAGAGCGCAGTTTGTCAATGGGTCATGGAAATAAACAATGGCGTTAGAAACAGATATCATTCTACTTGATTTTTACTAAAAACACTTTTAACAAGATTGGTAATCCTACTGAAATCTTAAATGCATCCTCGCACTGAATATATAGTCAGATATTTGACAATCCATCAAATACATTTTTTTTAAAAACATAGAATATATATGTACATTCAAAACAAGAAATAAAGTCACCTGCCCATCATGTGAAACAAAACTTTCAGTTTGACATAGTTTGCAAAATACCGAGAGTATATGGTACAGTAGATGAACACTTATTTCTCTTTCTTAGAGTACAGTAATGTCATACCAACAGTATCAATCATTGAAGTTGAATTAAGAGAATCAATAAACAGAAAAAAATATAACAATAAGGTACAATAATACCCAAATTTAGGGAATGAACCTCAATCTGAATACAAACCATGCCATTACCTCAGTACCTGGCTGATAAAATTTGATTTGAGCTCTTTTACTTTCCTGTAGTATTTTCATCATACCTTGAAGTAATGATGACAGTTGACCCTGCAAGACATTCACGTCTCATCAGGGCAAAACACCAGTCAAGAGGTACAGCAACACTCTCAACACCAATCAGCTGGGTGCCAGCCTTCCACTTCTCAGCAAAACCCTGAACCTCATCAATGCCGTCTGGTAACATAGAATTATTTAAATTAGTACTCAGATTAGTGCCTCTGGAAGGTTTTAGATATGATATAATTCTAGTGATGTAAAAGCTGATTTGACTCAATTCCAATACATTTGATATTGATATTGATATTCTTACCAAAAATGAATCCGACAGCTCTTTTGTTTTCCTTCAACCATTCAGAGTTCATCACATCAGTTGCTTTGCACAGGTTGTAAATTGGGTAGAAACGTAGAAAATGCGGTAGATCCATTTCTTTGGTTGCTGTAATAAGAGATCTCAAGTTCAAAAGAAAGATCACTTTCAACATATTCGCCCATAGGTTATTTGCCCATTTCCAGAGCAGTCGTTGAACCAATGTTGATTTCCCAATACCTGCACGGCCACGGATCAGGACATACTTTTTGAACTCTCCATCTTTAACCAAATCTTCATCCTCTACATCATTTCCATGAAGCCTTTCCAGTTTAGCTTGATATTGATGTGGGTGCTCGAGTTGATCACGCTGCATTACACCCATGGATTTGTTAGAAAGGAGCTTCAGCCTGACATACTGTGTTTCAAGGTCAATCTGTCTATCAGGTGTATGTTCTTTTGTAAGATGTTTCTTGCGATAGATGTCTGTCACAAGGGTATGTTTCATTTTCTCTGAAATAGATTTTATCACAAATAAGCATCAGCACAGACAGTCCTGTATCTAACAATGAGAGAAACTTTAATGCATAGCTCTAGAGAACACAGCTACTGACATATTATGTAGAAAACAGCGATGATATTCTAAATTGTTTTGAACAAAAATTGAACCATCCGTGAAACAGTTTCTTAGTAAAATATGGTCAAACCCTGGATATCCATTTAGATGGTATATTTTAAACAAACATTTTGAATCAAAAACATTAACGGGGATATTCTGTACGTAAAAAGGGTCAGATATTACCATAGTATTTGACTATTTGTAAGTAATGCAAATGAAGATAAACACCATTAATTAAGCATGCGTTCAATAAATAATCCAATTGTTGAAATGGATTTTAGTTGGGTTCAAAATCATTTAAGCATTCATTTCAAAAAATGTTCTTTTCTTTCTGTCTTATGTCAATGAATATGATTCATATGAAAGATTGGTCTATGATTTTAGATTCTAGTTTCAGTTACGCTATTCTGTTAGAATTTTTATGATATTTTATACAAAAACTAATTTGACAAGTACCTCTGAACTGTATAGTCTCGCGCAGTATGTGATAAGTATCTTGATTCCCCACCTGGCGGCTTTTGACAACTGCCTTAGAAATGGCTTCTGAAAGAAGACCTTTCTTCAGCTTACAGGGTGATAGGACAGCAAGAAATACTGTGCTGGTCCTCCTGCTGAGAAACAGAAATGAGGCAATGGTATATCCTTATAACACTGAAATAATGAATGTTTAAACATGTACACCACAACCAATATTAAATGGCCGATTCTATTCACACATCCACCGATGAACACACATAAAAAAAAACACACATCCACGGGCCCACGCGTGATGACTGTAAACCCAAATTTGTTGACAGATCATCGTGCGTGGGCCGCAAATCATCGCGCGTTGGCCGCAAATCATCGCGCATGGGCTGCAAATCATTACGCAAGGCTACTTGTGGATGTGTAGTGAACCCATGCGCAATGATTCCCGTCATTACGCGTGGGTTCCCATGGATGTGTGAGGAACCCACGCACAATGATTCCCGTTATTACCCATGGGTTCCAGTGGATGTGTAGGGAACCCACGCGCAATGATTTCCGTCATTACGTGTGAGTTCCCGCGGATGTGTAGGCAACCCACGCGCAATGATTACCGTCATTACGCGTGGGTATAGATGTTTAGATGTGTGGATTTATGGATGTGGGAATAGACGGTCCCATATTAAATACATAGCTCTAGAGAACACAGCTATAGATTAACTGAATCCTACGAATCATTTAAAAGAAAGCAGAAACGACTATCAAAAAGTCTGTTGTTGGTATGATTCATGTGTATTATCGATAGGTCTTGAAGATCATGCTCTTATGTACACATATTATATTGTATTCTTTAGTAATGGCAAAGTTCTATGTATTTTGTTGTGGCAGAACATCATGAACTGCCGAAGATGTTATTTTTTTGTTGATTCTATAACCCAATCTGAAATTGTTTGCTGGAACCTAATGAAAACCAAAGTGTATTTCGAGAACAACCAGGATAAATAAATTGAAATAATAATAATAAAAAAAATTTGGTTCCATGTTTATAAAAAATTTCTAATCGAAAGTGTACTTTTAATAGTGCACATAGTAAACTTTAATTGATCACTTGATAAAACAATAATAAGACATAACAATTCGTTCTATGTGATGATGCAACTACGTTCTGAGTATAAGGGTTTTTTTCTCATTTATTTTGCAACTACTTAGTTATTGAACAGAGTAATAATATTCTAAATGAAATACTACTCTCTTGACAGTCTATGGGATTTCCATCCTAATGGATATACATGTTCATAGAGCTTTTATTTAGCTTAGGAGTCATACAAATAAGAAAAACAAGCTAAATTAGTGTTACATACGAAATTTTCCATACTTCCCAGTATTGGTGAAAAAATTTGAATTTGTTAATATTCTGTTGCCATGGTAACCAGAATGTTGATAGAGTACATGTAATACTACTGCTATGCAAATAATTGTTTCTATGAAATAATAATAAAATTACAAAAGTAGAAATTCTGGATGAATGGATTCCTTGGCTAGGTTATACAAAATCAGATTGGAATATCTCAAATAGGAAAAAAAAGGCAGTATGTTTCATGAAATTGTATTCAGCATTCCATTTTTTTGTGTCTCAGATTATCTACATCATATCATCATAAAATACCAAAGACTGGTCACTTTTATTGTATTTAGTGTATCTGACCTTTATGACTTCAAATTAACCAAAATTTTACCTAATTAGAATTTATACATAATTCTTTCAGTGTTGGAATCTCTAAGGCATCTTCCATGTTCAATATTTCAGGACATTTATAAGCTAGTAGGTGAACACTTACCACAAAAAGGTGACAGTTACATCAGAGTTGATTCCACATTCATTGTCAACAGCTTTTGTAACCTGATTTCAGAAAATGTGGTAGTGTTTTCATCAATATTGCAGTTTATTACCTACTAGGCATTGTTTACAAAGTAGGCTGATCAGCACTAAAATCTGCCAAATCCATACAAAAGATTGGTCAATTTTCAGGCCTATTCATACCAATCATCAATAACCATGGGGACTTAAGGATAGACCCCAGTGATGGACGGCCAATTTAGGAAAGCATTAATGATTTTCTTATTAAAGCTCTGATCATAACGTGCTATACATCATTTTAACGCTAAGAATTTTCTCTATCTATTGATATATTTGAAATCATGATGAACCTGGAATTGACAATTTTATCAAATAAAAACTGATTCTTTTACTTTTATTTTTTGAACGTCGATATCTCACTTAATATTAATCTGACAAGTATAAAATGTTACACACATCTTCGCAACATTCATTAGTAGGGAATAAGATCTTAGATTTTTTATTAAGGTCTCAGATTTCATTTTATGACCAAAAACGGCAAAAACGGCAACAAGAATATCTACTGAAATTTCAAAGCTTTACATAGATAATTATATGAGATATTACGGTTCAAAAAAAAATTGAATATTATGATTTTCATGTTTGCAGCCCACTTACTGAGCTACTGTTCTGTGCATTTTAATATAAGCTATATCAATAGAAAATGTCATGTATTGACTACCCAATGATGTTTTCTATTTGATTATAATATAAGAAGCAAGTGTATGTTGAAAACGAAAAGCTTCTACATCCTCCAAACGGCAACCGTGAAATCAAGTGTAATGATCCTAATTGAATGCAGTCCCACCATTCACACTCCCATCAGTGGGGTCTATCCTTAAGAGCCGTACCCACTAAGTGACTAAGCAGCTAGCAGCAGCCAGTCACCGGTGAAATTGTTGGGGAACTGAAAACGTGGGGAGACTCCCTGGGGGTATGGAACGCATTCTGGGTGACGATAGGCAGCAGAATAGCTGGTCAAATTGCTAGTAAAATCAGTGGACTTATACTGATAATCCAGTCACCCAATGTCTTTAGTGGCAATCCTGATGGTCGCCCATTGCCCATCACCGCTTTAATCACTTAGCTGGTATAGCCCTTTAGGGTTCAATTTGGTACAGGGTGAGAGGGCACATCTTGTTTCCCTGGGATATAGCCCATTGAGGAGGTAACAATAGTTTCAGGATAGTTTCTCATCTAATTAAACTGTAGAAAATTTGTGGTTAATATCATTCACCTCTTACAAGGTTATGACAGAAAGCTACTGTGATTCTAAACAAATCCTAAATTTTTTAATGTGACCATGGCAATTACATATGCATGTAGCTGCCATGTCTTTTAAAAGATAATTGCTGTTGTTAGCCCCATAGATATTAAGCAATCAGTTACAGTTTCATGCTCTCACAGTATCAGTTGTAAAACAAGCTGTCCAGATTATTTCCTGGTTTATGTTATGTCACTACACAAAATATCCTTATGCTAAGCCTTTATTTTATCCGCCTAAACAAGTTATCTTCATCCTTATATTCAGCAATATACCAGTATGTTAATGTTGATAAATTAGAGTACTTACAGCTTCCTTGATGTCAGATGCAAACGATTCATAATCAGGTGAAGATGTTTCTTCAAATTCACATCTAAAATCCTGCGCTATTTTGAAGGAGATGTAGCGTTCTGAATATTCTGAAAAAGATTGTTATTCAAGAAGCAAGTTAGACATATTTGCATTAGTTATGTTTTTCAAGCATGCACACAACATTTTTTTAATCAAATATTTCTGGGTTTATTATTTCTCTATTTTGGTCCTATGAAAATTCTCATGTGTGCAATATAATCTAGAAAGTACAATTACCAACCTAAGTATGATTGTAAAAGTTTCGGCAATTGTGTGTTATGTAAAATTGCTGCTGACTTGACAATGAAAAAAGGTACAACCAATGCTAAACACGATAATTAAATGTTTGAAAAAAAGTAAAGATAATTTTGAGATAGATATCCCACCTAAGGAAAAGAGAAAATAAAAAATATCATTTCAAGATTGCTCTTTAAACATTTATATATATTGATACTTTTAAAAGATATACCTATTAAACTTGTTGGACATGATCAAGCATAATTGTTTTATGATGTCTTTATAAGAAATAGCATTTTCATGAATAATTTCACCGACTATTTATATCATTATCAGTTAACAGAGAAAATCACCTTTATTTCGTTAAAATACATTATTATTTCTTGTATAGTAAGCAAACAATGCATTTTCATCAAAAATAGCCATTTGAGACAGCTGTCATTCTATTCAGAAAACACATAGACCCACACCACACATCATATATATGTATGTATATACATACATATATATTCTTAATATATATTACATCATAATATGGAATGAAGTAGACAATGACCTTTTGAGGCATGTTGGGGAAAATGTTTGGGCATCTTTGTTGGCTGAATATTCTGTGCAGGAGGAGATGCAGTACGTTTGGTGCTGGATTTCTGGAAATTATGGAAGCAGACCATGTATTTAAATACAATCTGTCTCTACCATAGAATGTAGAATGTTTGCAGCCACAAACAGAGACTCCTATTGAAGCTGTTACAAGATGGCCAGATATCTTATGTAATGCTGGCCTAAACTTGGAAGTCACTCCATTGTAATTCAACTGTTTCGAACTACAATCATGAAAAGTTATTTATGCTAAACAAGCTAATGATGTCTCACTGCTGAATACTTGCAATACAGACATGACACAAAGTGCCTGATTTGGTTTACATTTGTTTATTAATTGATACCTAAATTCATCGTTGATCTAAATATATTTCCTAAAGTGTTTTTTTAGAATCTAATTGTTCTATTCACAGCCAAATACATGATTGATATCTGTGTCACAAAGTTGTAGTACATTCCTTACTCAAAGGTATGTCTACACCGTAGAATGAAATAAATTCATGATAGACCCATGTTGGACTCAATAGGAACTTATATACCACGTTGTAAAATGACACAAATAGTAGTGTAACCCAGGTATCTAAACCCACACTTGAGACATCTAGTTTCAATGCACACTTAAATCAAAATGGACATTGCATTCAATCTCGCTAGAAATGCTATGATGTCAAATATCAAATAAGGATTAACATACTCATAAAACCATTTTAAATCAACTATGACAACCAAAAGCAATGATCTTTAACTACTGTATCCAAGAGTACTGTTACTGTTCCAACAGTCAACAGTCACTCTATAAACTCACTTGGCTGCATATCCTTATGTATTATTATTATTTACAGCTCTTGAATCCTTTATACACTATCATCACATGCTACTTTTATAAAGTATCACTAAGTAGTGCTTTAAGGAGAAATAATTACCTTCACGTGTGAGGGCCCTGCCTGAGGAGAAATGCTTGCACTCGTCTCTTCATCTACATATGACAGAGGGGACATTTAATTATTACTGGAGTACTTGGGCCACTGACGAACAAGGGCCTGGTGAACTCGGGCCGCTGGAGAACTCCGGCAGCTGGAGAACTTGAGCCACTGGAGAGTCTTGTTACAAATTCACTTATAGCATTTTCGAATGGTGTGCTTTAATGTCTTGATTTTGTTGATCTTCAGTAGGCCTAATTCAGTGGATTTCATTGTATTACCAAAGTAATGAGTGTTTTGGCCCAGGCTCATAAACAGTTAAATCCACGAAATGTAATTAGATTGAAAAGACGGGAAGTGACGGTATGGTGCTTCAGTCTTTAAAGGAAACCTTGCACATAAGTACATGCTAGTTATTTTTTATTGAAAATAGGGCAGCATGTCATTAACCCTTGGTACTTTTAATATGAAAAAAAATCTAAAGAAAATTCCTCATTTTGACACAACTAGGGGACATTCAAAAACCTGTATTTTATTTCATTTTTAAAGGGAAATCCCCATATTTGTGACGTCACACGGTGAGTTATTGGGGAACCCCATGGATGCATTAAAGGGAATCCCCCAGTCTCAAAAATATAGAGAAAGGAAACTGGGGTTAGGGATAACATATTTGTATTCAGGCCCATACAGGCTTTCATTAATTGTAGTTTTTACTACCCTGAATATATTTAATAACCTGATATTCCCAATCTATTTTGAAAGGGATTCCCCTTTATTGTGACGTACCAAGGACAGAAATGAAAGCACAGAAATCAGGGAATTCCCAAATTTTCTTTTCTTTCCTGCATAATTTACTGATATTTCAATATTTTCCTCTTTTTTTTCCTGAAATATTTTTAGAATACTAACGAGAAGTTAATTGAATGAAAAGTAGGCTTTAGCAAATTTATGTGCAAGGAAACCTTTAAGGTATACTTGTAAACATTCTGCACAACCCTTTATTATACCTTAGGGTGATACACGTTTAGTAGTTTAATGCATGCTGTATCAAACCCGTGTCTTTACCAGCTCTGTATCACCCTATAGGGTAATAAAAGCAAGTAGTTAGCACGGGAAAGACGCATGAATACAAAGTTCACACCGCATGAACGGCCGTAATAATCCGTTATTTAACCCAGGTTTTTTCACAAAAGATGATATGTTTTGTGTTGGTATGCAGAACTCTATGCAGAAATCTTCAAAATATTGCCTAAAAATGCCTAAAAATGCGTTTGAATGCCTCCATTCCCGACATAACAGATGGGTGATAATGTTGCGAAACGGACAGTCGTAGCGAAAAAATGCATGATAAATGCATGTAAAATGCATAACATAGTGGACTTTTGCAGGTAATGTTTTCTAAATTATAGAGAATATCAGGGGCTAAGGTATAATAAATCCATAACCAACCTCAAAGGGAGCACTTGGGCGGTCAGCACCTCCGCCTGGACCATGATATCTGCCTTTGGCCGGCCCTTCGGGCCCTGGCCTCGGGCTGATATTATGGTCCAGGCTCGGGATGCTAACCCCCTCGTACTCCCTTCTCGGTTGTTCATATGTATGTACCAAGGCACAACCTTGAGTTCTTCCGACCCTAGTTCTCCTGGCCCTAGTTCTCCTGGGCTGACTCAGTTCCCGGCCTGAGTTCTTCCGTTCTGACTTAGATCCAGGCCGAGTTTCACAGATACAGGTAGGGTGATAGCCAAAGTGTTATCATTCTGGAGGGTGATAAAGGAAAGTAGTTCCACTTTTCCAGATAAGGCTGTATACCACTAGGCGATTTTGACTACTGATAATTTAGTAATTTCTAAACTTTAACTAGAAATATTGCAAGAACCCCTGCATGTTACATACCATTCGAAACATAATTCAAAACCCTTTCTAATGATACGTAACCTGTCTATAATTGGTGCTTATTCCATCTCACAACCTTCAAAACCAGGAGAAATATCAGCTAGTGGAATACAGCCATTAGTCTAAGCTTTGGTTTTAAAATTAATTCCCATTCACCATAAGGTGATCAGAAAAAAAGTCTAAGCTTTATTTCATTTTAAAACATTGCCAGAGTAAGATTGAGCCTTGGCAACCCAGGAATCGGGTACTTGATTATCAACACTTGGTATGCTAGGGATATCAGCTTTTGGGCAGCCCCTATAACCTGCCTCATACCCTATCCTTGTATCTATTGCCACTGATTTATTAAAACAAATGAATGTAAAGTTAGGTTCCACTTTAATAAAAGTGCTTTAATGTTTGAAATTTCTTATTATCTTTTGATAATTATTGAAAATAGACAGAGTTCACTGATTTATATACCTTCTCTGCAATTACCCAGTTAAGTATGTTTGGCTAAGTTTTGTAAAACTAAATTGCACTGGAAATAGCACCTGTTATTTGATTAGTTTTCCCACCAACCTAATTGAGCATTGATATCCTCAATTTTCACACCTAGATCTTCCAGTATCTGTGTACGTCCATCTTCATGCATGATCTTGCAGAACAGCAGGAAATTGCAGACTGGACCATGTCTTAAATGGTCCAGTAAGATGTTGATCTTCTCATGTGGTGTGAGTCGATCGGCCTAACCAGTGAAAAAAGTAACATTTACACGTAATAATTTACACAGAACTAGCATATTCTTGGTTTAGCCATATATGGATTATCAGTTTTGGGGTTTATCATTTTAAGATTAAAAAACAAACCAAAATTATTTTATGTGTGGTGATTCATGTGCCTATAAACAAGAACGATATTGGAATAGTATAACCGTGCGAGCTCTGTGAGGAGGGAAAACATTATATTATAGATCAAATCAAGAAGGAACAGATTTTTATAATATACATCTACTAAATACTTCTAACAAACACAAAATGAACACTCAATTGTAGGGACTTATCAAGACTATTAACTGAGTCACCAGTGGAAGGGTGGACTTGCCATAAGAAACACTTGTAAGAAAGGAGTTATTAAGTTATAAACAATGATGGCTCAGACACATCTGTTGCACCATCAAACGTTTCTCACCACAGGGAAAGGAATGTCCAAGTACATTTAGTAAATTTCCATAGGAAAGCATTTGAAGAGGAGGAATTAAGCTTTCAGAAACTGAAAGAATTTTCCAAAAAATTCGATCAGAACCAGAGAAATGGTCATTTGAATATTCTAGAGTCAATTCATTAAAAAATAGTAGAACTTCAATCGAGCAATCGTGTAACAATATACATAAAAATTATTTTGTCATCTTTTTTTCAAATTTTGTTTTTTTTTGTTCAAACACAATAAACCTTAATTGTTTGAAAGGAATGAAATTAATATTTCAGCAATTGATGGTTACCATGGAAACCAATAATTGGAACATAATGTAGATAACACCAACAAGTTTGTAGAATTGGCAGGGTGCCAACATTTGGAATGGTTTCATCCAACTTACATAAAAACTAATTGTAACAGAAGAATCTTAAAAAAATTGGAGTTTCAGGCATTTTTAAAACTAATTTTCATATTTTGGCCAATATCTCTGGAATTATGAACTGTAGAATGACATATTCAGCAGTGAAAGGCTTAAGGGAGATAATATGAGTGAATTTATGATAAATAGTGATGAAACTGCCTCAGACTAACTTTTTATGGATATTTCAATTAACATACCCTGAATATTCCATTTCGTTTCAAAATGCCCTAATTTGAAACGTCAATGGAACATATTCTCAAATTTTACCAAATGATATTCATTTAGTTGCCATGGGAACAAATAAAGTTTAGGAAATTTATTTTTAAAAAAAGTGACATTATAATTGGAAGTGGAACTTGAGGAAATTCCAACTTCAAACAGATAACGATTTGCATTTAGATAAAAAGTTATAGTTATATTAACAATTGAGAACTATCAATGTATTTTTTTAAATAATTAGATTATATCTTCAAATATCTTAATAAATACTGAATAATTCAATATACTTGCATTTCCACCAACATAGACATTCCTATGTCCCAGAGCCTGTAACTTCATTGTAATTCAACGCAATTTCATAAGTTTGCTATCACTAGAAAGCTAAAAGCATTCTCTGGAATCTTGTATTTCCCGAGGGGCATCCTTTCCCTCATAAGGGATGTGGAGGAAGATTGACCCCAAGTTACAGAAACCACAACTACCACAAACAGCATCCCATTTAAGAAAAAGACTGCACAGACTTGTGCCTATCATGACTTAAATCTAGAATCCTTTTCATGTGGGTGACACACAGTCTAGCTTGTTCTTAGTTGCTAATTTTGAGTAGTCTCAAGCGCATTTTTTAAAGTTTTCTCCTCCTAATAAATAAGCAAAATGCAATTTCATTATATAAGTGTTTATTAACTTACACTCAATGAATCTTTCACAGCTATTGTGATGACGTTGTCAGCTTGTAGATTACTGCATATCCAAGGCTCCAATGCTGCCAAAAAAATATTTCTTTATACAAATTTTAATTCTAGCCATCCATATGAAACCCGACCATCAAATCAATTCAACAAAGTCTTAGCTTTGGCATTTTTTTCCTTAGGTTGCTCTTATTTTGGTAGTTGGGTTCAGCATAGCTAATCTTCCCTTGCGCCCACTGCACATGTAAACTTTGTATTTCAATGGGGCAGGTAAGACATAAATTCACACTATTCTTTCCGATCCAGAACCATGGTATGAATCAAGTGAGATGAGATGAAATGGGATGAAATGCATCATTCAGGTGGGTAAGATAAAAATGATAGTAATTTCTTGGCTACAACAACTTTACATATGGATTTTCAAAGGTATTCTTTGGATAGTTCCTAAATTTAGTTTTTTTTCTTCCATCAGTGAGATAGGTGCTGCCAATTTATTCCATTATATCATAGCTTTACAACAATTAGCCTCATATCATTACAAAAATTACTAATTCATTCAATGTACGCCTTTGTGTGAACTCACCGAGATGCTTCAGAAGATTTGGTGCTGCTTTGGTTATACGTTTGCAGACGTTCTCCAGAGTGTAAGCCATTTTCAATCCTGTTGAAAATCATATAAAATAGATATACTCACATTTCCTTCTTGCATTCATAACTGCAATTTTCTTTATCATTCACATCAATAGAAACTTGTCATGGTATCATAATGTCTGATAGCTGATAAGGATGTTCCCATGTACCATGACATTACTGTGTTTAGGTAGACATAACTTGCAATTGGTATCATATTCAGATGCAGCATTAGTGAAATATGTAAGTTAGTTTCATGCTAGCTACAATAATGGAGCATAGCTCATGTGGAGTACCATATATTCTTTCTCGGATGTACAATGTAAAAACTTTCATGATTTATGATCATGATACAGGAAAATACAAAATGCTGAACTTTAGGGCTACTAGAGGGTCAGCTGGTCAACCACACAGCAGCTTCTGGTCATGGTGACTCTTAATTATGCAATAAGGTATTGAAAAATATGTCAGAAAAAGAAACCTACAAAACATCAAACACAAAATTATATCAATTGATTATTTAGTGTAAAGTAATAACTATTTCAAAATATAGCTATTTTAGTATATGTAATAAATATATACTGAGTAATACTGGCAACAGTTATATACTCATACTACTGTTTGATATTTTTCTCAAACTTTTAATTAATATTAGACGATTTTGGTGAATTGGGTTCAATCAGAATTGGATTATTTTTAAAATTATAGCTTATGATTTAATTCATCAGGTCAAGCCATTAAATTCAGGCCCAATGGTGTGATGGTGGACAGACAATGGATCCATCGTCTTGGCTTCACGGCTATCTGGTGTAGCTTGAATGAAGCTGAGGACTGATATTTTGAAATCTACAGTGTGGTCTATAGAGCACCGGTTAAAGTGTTTTGCCACAGTTGTGTCATTGTTGTGTTTTATGTCGTTGAAACGACCTTGGCACCTTGTAAGGATTCTGTTTTTTGTCTGTCCGACATATTGAAAGCTGAGGCTAGGGGTTCTAATAATTATTGTTATAATGTGCTGAATAATTTCTAACACACTGTCAGTAAAGTTTGTTTTTCATGGTAAATTTTCAAGACACCTATACGAAGGTGTCACTGCATCTCCTCTTATCCAGATACATCAGGTTACATGGATTTTGCTTTTTGTTTCAGACTTGGCCATGTACTAACTACACCTTTGTGTCCAAGCTCTACATTTTCCCATTAAATAAGAATTACCTTTCAGGGCTCAGCTATCTTCCACCTTTCTCAGATCCCATCCACTGTTCCTGTCCTATCCTACACCCCAACCCTCTGACCCAAGCACACCTGACGGTGCATTCCTAAAAGATTTTTCTGGTCCACAAAATCTTTACAACTGTCCTTGCAACCGGGATATTATAAAATTGTAAGTTAGAAAGCTATTTCCTATTTTTAGATGTAATATGCGGGTGGTAAACATATCAGTCGTACATTAGTATCACAGGCCCCTATAACAATGAAAACCGGTAAAAAAAAATTACATTTTTTTCTAATTAGGGACATTTCAGTGCTTGATCTAACAAAGTATGATAGATTAGTGGCTGTGAAAATAAAAGTAACTAAGAGATAGTGAAAAGAATTGCTAGAAATGTTGAAAAATTAGTAAGAAACAATTCTCACTTGTAACTCACCAGTATTTACAACTATGGAAATAAAACCATTCCTAGTTATCTAGTGCTATAACTGTTTGCAAAATTTACTACAATTGCAACCTTCAAACTCATGATCATGCAACTCAATTTTCACACTTCCAAAAGGATTCAAACATGGATGGCCAGGCCCATATCTGATTTCTTATGGTGCTTTTGAAAGGACTTGTGGGAACCAGCCAATAAGGTCATGACACAATTAAGCATCAAAACCCCTATGTTGTGGGTTTGAATCCTAAGGGGATTTTGTCCCTGATAGTGTTTGTGGCACATTCCAAGTTAAGTATTGCATACCATGTCTTCTGCCTTTTGCACAGGCAAAATGTTAATTATTTTAGCCTAATTCTTTTATGAATGACTTTGTGTGATCCTGACATCACAGCAGTAAATTTTTCCCAATTTTTGTTTTTAAAAAAGATATTATTCTTCTATTTTCCTAAAGTTATGTGATGGATATAGCTCTAAAATGGTATGTCCGAAGAATTCAGCAAATTTTTATTAATTTGAGATGTACATTTTTCAAAGGGTTTAATGGTCCAATATGCTAATTGATATAATTCATTTCTGTGAAAATATTACTTTTGTACATTTAGAGTTTGATTTACTATAAAATTTTATCTTTTTTATCAATTCTGAAAACTGTCCACAGGTTTCAGTATCCTCCATCAGAATTATATTTAAGCCTCCCCCCAAAAATATACACTCATTAAAATACAAATTATGATTTACCAAAAATTAGACAGTTAAAGGTAAATATGGGTATTCGACATGATTTCTTGATAACCATAATAAAATTATTAAACTCACACAGCTATTAGATGAATGCATAGGGACTGTAACAAAACTTTAAAAACCATATGTCACCATATTCATTTACGAGATATTAGCATTTGAAAAAATGACAGTTTATCATTGGCTTCAATGGACAAAATCACATTTTTCCGCATCAAAAAATAGATATCCATAATTTTTACATCAAAAGCTGCAAATGTTTAGATAGGAACAAGATATTCAATCTAAGATTAAAAAAACAGGGGGTCACCGTCAAAAATCAAAACTTATCCCTGAAAATACCAAAAATAGACCCCCAAAACCCACAAAAAAAGCCTATTCTTGTTTAATAAATTAACAGAAGTATATCTTTTGGGAAAATAATTATAAATATTTTGAGTTTATGATAATTAGATCACATTTTAGTACGGTTTTAAAGAGTTTGAGAAATGAAAAATTACTAACACCAGGTGGCACTGCAGTGAATACCCATATTTACCTTTAAGACTAGAAAAAAAACCAATGTTATAAAAGTGATATTCCTCAATTCAAATGTAATTCATTCACTTTGTGCATATAACCAATTGTATAAAGATGGAATGAAGAGAATGTCACCAGTTGTACATAAGGGAATAACAGAAAGTATTCCAAATTATATAAATTACCATATTACATAGTATAAACATAGCATGAGCTACTGGTAGGTGTAAATATACCTGTCAGGCAATAGCAGACAGGGCGCACCTCCCAGCAAGCACCAATGCTCGGGAAAAATCAATACCAGACTGCTATATAATGGGTAGCGCCTATGGGTAAGGCGGAGAACCCTATTTACCGTTTGGACAATATGGATCGAGAGATTTGAGGGGTTTGGATAGCTATACATGACAAAGGGACATCTGGTGACTACTAGAAGAACCCCTGTGTTGCTTGCTAGATGTGAGACTGGGTGGACTCTTAGGAGAAAGCTTACTCTCCACCAGATTGGAATTGTGAAACCGGCAATGTACGCATCAATGTGATCCATGAAATAAACCTGACTTTCAGCCAAGCGATTGTTCGCGTTATGGAAATGAACGCCCAGACCATGAACTTACTTGCCACTTGACTAGCACTTACTGAATAAGGGATAACGGTAAAGTATAAGAAGAACAGTTCCCCAAGTAATAGTTAACCATATAACAACACCTAAAATTCAGTACTATATACTATTACAATTCTTTTTTTTTGCATATTGTTAAGAGAGTAACCTCCGTCAGGATCCCTCTTCCTAAAAAACAATTCTGAAAATAATTTATCCACAAATCTGTGAATTTTGTAGTTTAAGTTGATTTAGAAAATTAAAATGCATGCTTCATTAACGTAACTGTTTATTTTAGGCCATTTAAGATAAAATAGTAACTTCCGTCAGAGAAACCTCTATCAGGGTAACCTCCATCAGGATTACTTGTATCAGGACATACCTTGACCTGCCTGCTTCCTATTAAACTTATTCAATATATTATTTGTATTTTGATGAAAATATTTACTGAAAATGTGCAGAAATACAAAGCTATTGCTGATTAGTGAATATATTACATCTTATAGAACCTGCCTGAAATACTGAACACTATAAGTTGTTTTATGGTTGATTAATAATTGGGGAACTGTTTATGATGTTTAACGTTTCTGCCTTTGTTACTCCTTTCGTATATGCTAGTCAGGTGGTAGGTAAGTTCACGAGATGGGTGCTCATTTCCACAACGTGAACAACGCTTGGTTGTAATTCAGGTTTATTTGGTGGATCACTTATATGCATACAGAGCCAGTGCCATGATGGTTAATATTCCTAGAGTCACAAGTCCAATTGATTAAGAGTAAGCTTTCTCCTAAGAGTCCGCCTGTTCTTTCATCCGCTCTCAACACAGTAATTCCTTCAACAGTCACCAGATGTCCTCTTTACGTATATCTATCTAAACCCCTTTGAATCCTCAAGACTCGTGTATGTCCAAACGTAATAGTGCTCTCCGCCATACCCAGAGGTTTTACCCAATATATAGCAATCTGGTATTGATTTTCCCCAAGCATTGACACTCGCTGGGAGATGCACCCTGTCTGCTACTGTGGGACAGGTATATTTACACCTACCAGCAGTTCATGCTACCTTTATATTATATGATGTAACAATTACTATAATTTGGAATACTTTCTTTAATTCCCTTGCTTACAACTGGTGATGTTCTCTTCATTATATCTCTATACAACTAATTTCACGTGCAAAGTAAATTACTCTCTACCTTTGTGCAATACTGTCGGAGGTAACTTTTTACTATTAGAATAATGAGTATTTCTCTACATGTGGCTGTCATTTTGATAATAATGTCTGCTATGTACCCAAAATTTGGCAAACAAAAGTTAATGATCACTGGCATTTAAAAACATAACCACTTTATTCTAAATCTGATAAATTGTTTCCTTATTGTATATCAAATGCAAGACTTAATGTGGATTGTGCCTTTTTTTTCTGCTTGGTAATGTCACTTGTGTCACAATAAGGAATGCAGATTAACAAATAATGAAAAGCTTTTTCCAAAATAGTGGACCTAGCCTAGCCAATGGGGGGTGACACGCATTGTTCATGTGGTGAGGGAACTTATATTCTCTAAACTACCTTGGATTTTACTAATAAATGCCTGAGCCTCTGCAAACGAGTGTCCTTATTTAGTTATAACAACCTAGATGAAGTGAATCTGTGCTGCTTGGCTAGCATAGTGGATATAGTTAGTAATCAAACAAACATAAGTTATCACATGAAATCATGATGCTAGGATATTTTTGTCATTATATGGGCTTATTATCATTTATGCAAGGTTCTAGCAAAATCTGTTTGTTGAGTTTCTGGTGTAAAGAAAAAGGTTAAAATCTTTGTAAGTTTCTAGAATGTGTTGATTTTGTAACACATCTTTCTCATGTATATTTAATGGACATTCTTACTCAGGGATAGAACCTAAGAGTTAGTTTTGACTTATAGTCTACTTATTATGGGAGTTGTAAATGTTGAAATTTTCGAGTTTGTTCAAATTGCTCCAATCGACATAGAAACCCTAATAAAATTAATGATTCTTTGCTACCAAAGAGTGGAGGCCGGGGGCATGGAGTGGAGGCTAGGAAAAAAGGCAGGAAAGGTGTAGGAAAGGTACCCTGGTGTCCTGGCCTCCTGGTGCCCAGCTGCAGGCATGTTGAAATTTTGGAATTTTGTTCAATTTGCTCCAATCGGCTACCCTATTAAATGATTCTTCCCTACTCTGTTAAGAGACTGCAGGATGACAGGAAGAGGGGACGCCGGGGGCATAGAGTGAAGGCTGGGAATTGTATAAAATTTCCAAATATGTAAAATGACTTCTATCAAAGAGTGGAGGCCAGGGGCATGGAGTGGAGGCCTGAAAAAACGGAAAATGACTTCTATCAAGGAGGAAACGCCTTGGATGTGGAGTGAAGGCCGGGAAATATGTAAAATGATTTCCTTCAAAGGGGGGTGGGGGCATTTTTGGCATTAGATGGGAGTACTTCTTATCATTTATGGAAGGTTTTAACAAACTTTATTTGTTGAGTTTTTCAAGGTAAAAACACAGTAAAAACCTTTGTAAATTTCTTGAAAAAATTGTACTTGTGACACATTTTCCTGACAGGTAAATAATGGTCATTATTACTTGGCACTAGAACCTAAGAGTCAGTTTTGACTCCTGTTTGGCTCATTATAGGAGTCATAAATGTTTTAATTTTGGAGATTTCTTAAAATGCTCAAATCAGTATAGAATCCCAATTAAACGATTCTCTCTTATCACATATCATCTGATCTTTGGAACCTGGGAATATCAAGGGAATAGGAATAACTATTTATAGAGGGGAGGCTGAGAGTCTGGAGGACAAGCCAGGGGCATGGATTGTAGGCTGGGAAATGGGTAAAATGTCTTTCATGAAAGAAGAAAGATCAGGGTGTGGAGTGGATGCCAGGAAATATAATATAAGATTACTTATATCAAAGAGGGAAGGGCAAAGGTGTAGCGTGGAGGCAGGGAAATATGTTAAATCATTTTATTCAAAGGCATTAGGCCTATTTATCAATTATGCAATACTTCAGGAAAATCTATTTGTTAGGTCCTTTATTGTAAGTTTTCCAGTCACACCCCCCCCCGATCTATCCACTCACCTGACATCCTCAGCCCTTTATTAAAAGTCTTCCAGTCACCCCCCAGCCCCCGACCTATCCACTCACCTGCCAGCCACAGCCCCTTCATTGGAAGTCCTTCCTCTCAACCCCGACCTAAGGTGGGCTGAAGGGGTTAATGAATCAACCAAGCACAAAGCTGCAGTAGGGGCCTGGGTTTATACAACAATCCAAGTGGATGGCTGGTAGTCCAGGCCAGACAGCAGGGGTGGGAGAAATTATGGCATTAACACTGCACTCACCAGGTGATGTGTTGTTACAGGCTGGATGATGTTTTCTGCAGGGCGAAGTAGCTTAAGGCGAGTTGTTGAATGACAGGGTGGTCACAGTGGTCTAGTCTGGTGTCTGGAACTCCAGGGTCAGGCTGAAGCAGAGGCAGCTACACAAGCTGTCGATATGCTCTTAGCTGGCTGCTTGTAGTCCAACGTTGGAGGCTTTAGAGGCAGCAGCACAGGTGGTTGAGAATGGTCTCTGGAGCAGTATGCAGTCTGGGTAGGGCAGTTGGATAGGCGATTGACAATAGTCTCTGCAAGCAGGGTGAGGTCTTTTCAGCATCAAGTAATCTTGGTGTATTGGCGTCGCGGGGTTGTGGTGTCTCAGCGTCTCAGTATCTCAGCGTCTCAGCATCCCAGCATCCCTGTGTCCCGACGTCTCGGTGTCTCGGAGTCTTGGCCTCCTGGTGTCCCGGCGTCTCGGCGTCTCGGCAATAGTCTTGCTGTGCAGTAGTCTTGCTGTGCGTCTTGTTGTTAAGGCTGGGCAGAGGGTTAGGCTGATGGTGGTCTCAGTGGGTGTCTAAGTGTCTTGATGTCTGAGTTGGGCAGTGAGAGAGGAAGCAGCACAGACAGTGAACAGTTGTCTCGATTTGCGGTTGTCTGGGTGGGTGTCCTGGTGTCAAGGTCAGGTGGGGGTAGATGCTGACGGTTGTCTCATTCGGTGTTTGGGTGTCTATGCCTATGTACCTGGGCAACTTGGCATCTGGAGATCCCAGCCTCTTGGCGTCCAGTCGTCTCAGTGTCCCAGCGTCTTGGCGTCCTGGTGTCCCGGCGTCATGGCGTCCCGACCTCCTGGCGTCCCGGCGTCCTGGTGTTCCGGCGTCTCAGTGTCCCGGTGTCTCAGTGTCTCGGCATCCTTTGGTCCTGGTGTCCTGGCGTCCGAGTGTCCTGGTGTCCCGGCGTCCAGGTGTCCTGGCGTCCCGGCGTCTGGGTGTCCCTGCGTCCCGGAGTCCTGGTGTCCCGGCGTCCCGGAGTCCTGGCGTCCTGGTGTCCTGGCGTCCTGGCGTCCTGGTGTCCTGGCGTCCTGGCGTCTTGGCGTCCTGGTGTCCCAGCGTCCCGGCGTCCTGGCGTCCCAGAGTCCTGGGGTCCTGGGGTCCTGGGGTCCCGGTGTCCTGACGTCCGAGTGTCCTGGTGTCCCGGCGTCCCGGCGTCCTGGCGTCCCAGAGTCCTGGCGTCCTGGTGTCCTGGTGTCCCAGCGTCCCGGCGTCCTGGCGTCCCAGAGTCCTGGGGTCCTGGGGTCCTGGGGTCCCGGTGTCCTGGCGTCCGAGTGTCCTGGTGTCCCGGCGTCCTGGTGTCTCGGTGTCCTGGCCTCCTGGCGTCCTGGCGTCCTGGCGTCCCGGCGACTTGGCCTCGTAGTGTCCCGACGTCTTGGCGTCCTTGTGTCCCCGTGTTTTGGCTTCCTGGCCTCCTGGCTTCCCGGCGTCCTGGCGTCCTGGCGTCTGGGCGTCCTGGCGTCCCGGCGTCTTGGCCTCGTAGTGTCCCGACGTCCTGGCGTCCTTGTGTCCTGGCGTCTCGGCGTCTTGGCTTCCTGGCCTCCTGGCTTCCCGGCGTCCCAGCGTCTGGGCCTCCCAGCTTCTTGGCGTCCTGGTGTCCTGGTGTCCTGGCGTCCTGGTGTCTCGGCGTCGCAGCGTCCTGACGTCCTGGAGTCCTGGAGGTCTGGTGTTCCGGCGTCTTGGAGTCCCGGCGTCCCGGCGTCTCGTCGTCCTGGCGTCTACGCCTCAGATCAGGCTAAAGTAGAGGTGATCTGTAAACAAAGAATATATTCAATAAGTTGCAGCAGGGTTGTAAGAGAGACTTTAAATTTAGGTCTTGTCCTGTCTGCAGTCAGTTCTCTTATTTAACTTGTACAACAAGGTCCTTTTTGCTTCTCTTAATTTACCTAAAACCAGCTATAATAAAATATCTGAACTTTTACGAGGAAAATCATGAATTTGGTTTGACAACAGCAACAAATATTTGATCTGTCCAAAGCAAATCTATTCTTACGATAGGTTAGTCAACTTGTTTCATATTGCTAATGCTAACAGAACTAACTAAGAATATTTCCCAGGTCGAACAACTTTGACTTGGATGAATTTCAAGTTATCAATTTTGATATTGGGATGTAAAAAACAGACTGTCTAGCTATACAAATTATGATTTAGTTTAAAAGAATAAATCTATAAAATAATGCACTCTGTAAAGCAAACAACTGCTTAAATATTTATGTTTCACAACCTTACGACAAGGGTTTGGGTCGTCTTAGTCATGATGGTTTGGGTGGGCCCTATGATGGTTTGGGGTGACCTACGATGGTTTGGGGTGACTTACGATGGTTTTGGGGTGACTTACGACAGTTTGGGGGTGACTTATGACCATTTTATTATGAAACGCAATTTCAAAACGATCCTAAGAATATCGTAAGAGTTCCTCAAACATATAGTAACGATGATTGATATTATGAAACAGGCCACAGATGTGTTATATAGCATTTTGTCAAATCAGTACTGGAAGGAACTCTTAAAGATAATCCAACTAACATGCTACGTTGTTGTTGGTATTAACAGAATGGTTGTTATTATGATAATCCTGTTTATTTGGACATGTCAGGCAATCATTTATAAGCATTGATAACATTCAGTTGAACAATGTTGGCGGCAAAGTATTGTGAAGAAATCAATGCACTTTAGATACTGGTGTTTATCATTGGAGAGGGGGCCTACGTGTCGAGGATCTGATGTCATCTTTGATGTACAGATATGCACAAGATATTGCTAGACTACCTTTGATACAAGTGGTACCATCTCTGTAGTGTGTTGACAAGTTGACAAGTGTTTCCTGAAGAAAGCTTAGATACAGTTCTTTATTCACCCCGCCGCGCAGCATCCCTCGGCCGTCGGGGCTATGGTTGGGGGTGGTTATGCCGTAGTCACTATCCATAGTCCATTACAGCAGATGTCAGCAATTTGTTATTTTCAAATATGTAACGGATAATCATAGATCTAATGATAATTTTCTAAGGATGTAACTGAATTATCTTTTGATGAATTTACACCCTGTTATTGCTAGATAAAGAGAATCTTTTGTGCTAAGGATGTCGCAATATGAAAGCACGACCTTCAGTAGCTTCATTCCGGCACAGTGCCAGATAATGTAGCAACACTCGGCCCAAACCAACCGTCTCCATGACGTCCGTTACCCTGACACCCGTCGCCCTGACGATGTTGTGACGACGTCCGTCATGAACTTATTGACAGTATTGTGCCCATAATATAAGTTGTGTAGAAATGGCAATTATGCTATGGACTGGCAAGGGGGATTATTGGTGATTATGAAATAGGGGCATTTTGAACTACATACTGCCTAAGATGCAAATCCGAAAAGCAAAGGCTGCTTTGACGGAATGACGGCTGCGTCATCATAGAGACATCATGGCGAAGATGGTTAGCAAACAAGATGACAACATTGCCGTTGTGATGATGTCATCATTGTCAGTACTACAATATATTGCCATTTTTTTCAATAATTTGATTTATGATTCAGGTTGGTCCACTCTACTTTTAACAATGCATGTCAATTGACAAAACCCTGTTTGTTATGAAAATTATAACTGTTATAGTTAGTCCAAAACTGTATACCTCCACAATAGTTTTTCGGGATGATTAAATTTTTACCAGGGATATTGCCTCATTTCCTTGTTTTTATGATCGACCTTATCAGATATTTGATGTAATGAAATTCTAGCATTTCTTGTTCACCTTCTGAATTAAATTAATAAATTACACTATGTTCTTATATATCAACATTGCTCTATATTGCTTTGCATTCATTATAGCGATAATCAGACATGCAATCAAAACTGGTGACTGCTGACAACAATTAACATGGCCAACAAGAGAAACGCAATACAAGTAGGTATGTAATGAGAATTGAAGATGCATTAAGTGATAATGCAATGCATAAGGATTATTATAAAAATTGAGAAAGTCCAGCATATCTGATTACCTGTTCCCTATAGAATCTTCCGGTCTCATCGATATCTAAATGCGCCCCACATTCAATTCTCTTGTAAACCAGGTAGGATCTTTGTTTGTTGTTGAATGATAAAGTGTACCATCTACGCACTTACTCCATGGCAGCGGTAAACACTCAATTTCGTACTTTAAACTATCCTTACAGACACCACCAGAAATTATTATAAAGATAATTAATCTGAAGTAGCTACAAGTCAGCTGATATCCTTTCTTCACAAACTCTCAGGGAATGTATCTACCACGTTTTTATCTCTATATAGATAAGCTTCTGGTACACAGACAGATTATGAGGCAATTAATTGCATGATAAAAATAAGATGACAGTAAGTAAATTATATTGATAAGATACAGGATACATGTCTGGTCTCATACCTGTTCTTCTTCCAAAACAGTTATAATGAAAAGATAGACATAATTGACTTGTCAGTTCTTTTCACTTGGAGAATCCAGGCTTTCAATATATTTGGTTTCCGTATATGTGATTTATTCATGTAATAGATAAAATGAATCATATGAACCTTGAAAGATTATGTGTACAATGTACTTGAAATTGATTGACAAGGATCCATTTTTTGTATTGTCATTATCATAGATTGAATGTTACTTGAAATTTGCATCCTGTATATACATTTTTTTTCACATTGTAATGAAGGGAAACCTTGATTATTATTATTAATAAAAATCTTAAAAAAAGTGCTAAACTCCACACCCCAAACCACCATCCTGTCCTCGTAACTGATCTCCACGAGGACGGGGATGGAGTTGGAGGGAGGGGAGGTATAACTACTTGTTCCCATACCTGTCTCATACCTTTCCCTCTATCTGTCCCTCTTCCTGCCCCCTATCTGTCCCCAGTCCTGTCCCTTTTGAGGGGGGGGGGAGGGGAACTACAGAGCACATAACTTTCTTTTAGTAATGTCAACATACAGTCAATAATACACAAGTCTAATTGTAAATGTTCGAGTGAAAAATGTCTTTTAACATAATTATCTGAATCTTATAATCAGAAAAACAAAACAAATTCATTTGAAATACCGCAATATGATGCAGGGGTGCCGAAAATAGACGTCTGTTGATAATAGACTCCACTACTCTAAATCTGATTATCCTTTTAACCCTTAAAACGCCATTCCGGCCATGGCCACCCAAGGGTATACTTCCCGATCCCCGGCTGTAGCTCCCAGAAAAATGGAAATTTTCCCATTATTTTTCCATATTTTCCCAAATACAACATACAAAAACGCCAAAAATATCGTTTAAAAGCTGATTTAATTCTCTATTTAATGTCGAAAATCTGATTTCTATAATTCTAATCAATATAGGTTTGTCGGCCTTTGATTGTCCTCAATGTAAGCAATTTAAGGAATTCCTGAGGGAAATCCATGGAAATCTTGGGGAAATACAGCAATTCATACCCGTAATCTGTGGGGTCTAAAGGGTTAGGCCTAAGAACAGAACTACCAGATATGATATTGCCACCTTGGATATTTGACCACCAAAATTGTTTAGAAATACGGGAGAAATCATTCTAGATACGGGAGACCGGGAGATCCATCTAAAATAACATAAAAACTGGGAGAATGTTCAGAACTTTACACGGTGACCCCGTACCTTTTTCATATTTTCAGGTAAGAAAATATTTTGTTTTGCAAAATATAAGAAAAATCTGGGTATCTGAACCAAAATGGGGTGATTGTCTTTAAGGAGCTGTGTGAGGCTCTGGCCCAAAAGTATGGAAACTTATAGGGGAGGTGACCCTGTATATCTTCATAGTCTTGAAAAAGTTTATATGTGATAATTAAGAGAGTTATGGGCAATGTTATTATCTGTGTTAACGGGTGCCAAAGGCTGGTGGTGCTGGAGGAGTCTGTGAAAACATGCACACTTTTGTGGACTATGTGCCTAGTGGATTGAGCAATCGTGAGCCCCCACCCCCAGTCTCGGATATCAGGTCCGACCTCTCAATTGGATTTTAACTAGGCTGGCAGTCAGGCTCTAATATCATTGCTGATAGACGCGTGTCTGAGGGCAGACTTAGTGAATTCAATACATATTTCTCTGACGTCCTTTTTGGTCCAAAATTGTCAGTCAGTTCTGACAACTCCAGGGTCGTCAGAACACCATATAAGTACTGACAACCTTGTGACAACCTTCAGAGGTTGTTATAGGGTCGTCAATTCACTTTGATGAGATATAGAATATCTATGACGACCCAAAAATCGTCATTTGGCGCTGTATAACGACCCTTTGGCGACCCTTTAAGGCTCCCTGACGACTTTGTTGTTTTCAATGTACCCTACCTGTCCCCATTCCTGATCGCTACCTGTTCCTCTTCCCTACCTATTACTTCCCTATTTTGATAAAAATGTCCAACCCTATTTTTCCCCGAAACACAGCATTTTGATTGGCTGGCCTACCTGCAAATATATCAATTAATGAAATTAAAGAAATCATAATGTTTTAGCAGAACGTAGGATGGGCTTATTACTTCTTACCAAATTTGTATAATTCAATTCCATAGTAAATAATAGTTTTGCAATGTTAACGTTCATGTACATTACATAGCTTGGTCATGTTGGTTACATATCATTTTTCATTTATTTGCAACATACTATAAAGCTTCAGGAAATTTTAGGAACATATTGACTTCGAGATGGTATCTACACTTTGGGATATCAAGAATATCCTTGGTCAATACTTTATAATATTATTATGTTGTATAATGTTGAAATTCCAGAAATGGCTTTCATCATAAATATATTATTGGTTGTTCACCTTTATATCGAAAACATATATGCGATTGAAAAATACTGTATTATGCAATTTTTTTGTCTCTTTTCACATGTTATACAGGCCCGTAACTAGGGGGGGGTTGGCAGGGGTAGCGCCGAGTTTTAAAAAGTTCCACCTTTCCTTTAAAAAATCAATTTAAAACCCTAAAAAGAATAAAGAAAAGGTTGAAAAGTTCCATTTGGTCAACTTCGCCACCCCCTTTTTATGTTAGAATTATGGACATTTTAAGCAAAAATTCCACTCAAGGATCCTCTCCACCACCCCCCCCCCCCCCACACACACACAGAAGAAGCTGGGTATGGGCCTGTTATCGTATAATCATGAAGAGAAAATTAGTTTCAATATGCACAAGCCATACTAGTTCTGAAAGAGTGAAGTGTGTGCCAAATGGGGATCAAAGGTGAATGATTTGTCAAAGCCAAATATGAATAGCAGGAACCGCTGAATTTTAATAACACCACTTCTTGCAATTCAGAAGACTTTTAGAGAAAAACGCTGCTATCAACAGGCAGGAAAGGGCAGGGAGGGGAGGGTTGCAGGGCTTGATTTCACTCAAGCCAGGGACCAGGTGGTATGGCCTGGTTGATTTCATGAAGCTACATCCTGAACATTTTTAGAAAATAAGATCTATAATTGGCTGAGTAACCAATGTAAATTACTTGTTCTTCAAATGGTTTTACCGAAATATCTCAAGGATTAAAGCATTAAAGCATTATTGCTAAACCCTAAATTAAACTTACTGTGGACAAGCTCTAACCACCCAAACTCCATAGTATTTTTTATAAACAGATGTTATAATATTTGTATTAAATTTGAAGGCTGAAATCATTGTAGCTAGAGAAAAGGGTTGAAATTAAAATATGAATCTCTTTTTGCCGTGATTTCCTTCTGCTGGATGCCATGTGGCAGGTGGACTAGTCTAAGCCTTAAGGTATTGTGGAGAGGCAGAAACCAGTGAAAAAACACGGCGGATCATGGAGAAAATCTCGTTTTTGTGCCGTTTTCATATAAGGAGGGTAGTTATATAAGTACCTTCCAAATCCTGAAAATGAGGAATTTTGAGAAATTTAGCCCAGCATGACTGCACACATTGTCACTCGGTTTGGCTGCCTTGCTGTCGTTTAAGTACTTTCCAATTCTCTCTACTCTACTAACTGGTTCTATACTCCCAGGCAAGAATATGAAGTTAAATAACCTTATTGTGACCACCATTTTCCGTTCTTGTTATGTCTCATTTTGACTTTTTATAGACATATATTTAATGGCTCCCAATCACATCTCTGAGACTACCAATGTGACATCACAAAATAGCATGCTTATCACGTGCTTCTGTGACATCACAAAAAGACGTACTTGCTACATATTTCTGCGACATCACAATACAACTTTCAAACAATGATTATGTGATTTAGAAAATACTGCTGGGACATTGCAACATAACATAGTGGTGAAATGATAATAACTCTATGATATAATAATTGTAACCAAACTTATGTTCCAGTAAGGTTATTCTGTGACATGTTCTGTTGAGGTTATATTGTGATCCACTTATGACCAAACATTACTGTATACATCATACTGTAACTGTCCCAAGACAAGAAATTGTGGTTTCCAGCTTTGGTCACAGTTACTTAGGGCTTTTTAAGCAGGTACTTGTGTACCCAGGCCCTTTCTATAGCTGGCAAATGTCAGATATCAAGCCAGGGGACAGATACACTCAGTATCCCCTTATGAGAGAGTGAAAAGGGTGTTTTCATGATAGTGGTCACTGATTCAGACCAAGACAGTTAAACTAAACTATGAATGATTTTCTAGAAAGTAGTTTGATATTTATAAAGAATACCTTTCCAGCTGAATTTAAACATATCTTTAACATAATAAACCACAAAATCTCGAATTTTAGCAATATCTCATCTTGAATAGTATCGCACTGTTCTACAGTGTCCTTTTCACATACTGGTAAGGTAATTAGAATGTCACTAAGACATCACAAATTAGGTCACAGTGGCATTTCTCTGATCCATCAAATAAACATTGCTGCAACGCCGAAATCTCACGTAACAAGAACATCATTTTAGGTATGGTCACAACTACACTCAGTCAGTACATATCAGTTATGTCCTTTAAGTTATGTCTCTGTATCACCTAATCAACAAGTCATGGCTACATTCTTTTTTTAAGTTTGGTCATGACCACATTCTGTGTAAATAAATGTCTCAACCACACTGCGATTCAAAACTAACTGGTTCCTGTTCCCAGTCCAGTGGTCATTGAGGCGGGTTTCATCTCTACTTCGAGAAGGATTATACATACCTTGGTAAACGGTGTTGAAAAAGTCTGTTTTTTTGTCACCCAGCTAATATGAAGCCTCAGCCATGTCTATGGCAGTGTTCCGTCTGAGTCTGAGCTTGCCCCCAGTTCGTTTGGTGCGAGCCTGGTGTGTGTCACTATCTAACGGTGCACCACATTGATATCTTTTTTTTTTTGCTTTTTTTTCCCGATCCCGTTTGTTTGCCATCAAACATGTTAAGGAGCATGAGCCATATCTTCTTTGATCTTACTGCCTATGATAAGAAAGACACATAGTCCATGACATGGTGATCTGTCTAGACACGTACTTCTCTAATGATATTGAAGTATTCAAATTCTATTTCCTACCTACAATTTGTGAAATATCACACAACAATTTTCAGTACTTCTTACATGGGTTTAAACTCATATATGTATATATATATATATATATATATATATATATATAAAATTTTTGTCTATACTGAAATGCCTTCAGCCAAGGGTAGTCTTTCTAAAGTTTAGTGATGATTGTGTATAAAGCATGGACACAGACCAGGGGTGGATCCAGGAATTTCAAAAGGGGGGGGGTGCAATTTTGAAAATTTCCCCCTGCCCTTCGGGCAGCACCATTTTACATTAAAAAGGGTGCTGTATCCGTCCCTGCACAGTGTGAGGTTACTCTAGCCAAAGTACTGACATACTTAACCTAAGAGGTCTCTCAACTTAATGATTTATCTACTGATTTTTAAGATAACACAATCACCTTACTCTCCAAGACACTTAAAATTCCGGGACACCAAAGTCATTTCTCAGATTTTACCTCCCACCTGAAACAACTACGTGTCTTAACACAGCAAACATTTCACCTTTGACTATACATGTTGTACCCAGATCGGCCATGTTGGAAACAAGAATATGTTTCCTGAAAGATATGCTTAGGAATAAAAATTTTAAAAAGCGGCTGTGAATGCTCTTCAAAATTCTATGCATAGTTCAGGAGAACACATGCTGGAATATGATATATAAACAGTAGCTATTACATTATAATTTACAATATAATGCTTCTCCACAGTGTTACATATATATATATATATATATATATGTATATATATTATCTAACGAAGAGGAGCAGATCCAGAGGCGTTCACAGGGGCGGATCCAGAGTAGGGGAGGGGGCAATCTGGGGGAGGGGGGGAGGGGTGGCAAACCACCTCCCCTATAAAAAAGTAAAAATAAATAATGTCATATGGCCATGAATCAAAGGTAGATTATTTCAAAAAAATCCACTCAGTCTAGGGGGGATCACCATGTGCCCCCCCCTTTGTGTCCCTCCCCCCCCCCCCCCCCCGGATCCGGCACTGGTTCAGGAAGCCGAAAGAAAAATTGTGTCATACGTGTGTGTGATACAATAAACTGGACGGGACTCTTCTATTGTAGAGGTGTAGACGGGGGTCCCCATGTCGCACGTCAAAATTAAGAAATGTCCATATCATATGTCCCTATATTTTTTTTATATTCATGTCGATTTTAAAAGCCCTTCATGTCACATGTCGAATACAAGAAATGACCTATGTCATATCATTAATATTTTGCTTCATGTCACTAAGCTCTATGTCGCATGTCGAATTCAAGAAACGGCCATGTCGCCCTGTCGATTTTAAGGGTCTATACCCTTTATTGTGTATACATATGCGGACTCCCCCTTTTCATAATTCTGTATCTGCCCCTGCATAATTGATCTTAAGACAAATCTACATACAAACGCACATTAAAACATACATGGATACACATATACATATATAAATACATAAATGAAGACTTACATACATATGCAATGCATTCATTTTAGGTGCAAAATGCATAAATCAGAAGAGCCACTCGTCAACCAACACCTGTCCTCCTTCCCCTACGGGGTCTTATAGACCTTGTGCAGACGTCGGATTACGTGACTACTTTTTGGTGATCAACATGTGCTGATCATAACCATGTGGTTGTGGTTTAAATTCATGATAATAATTCTATGTTGTTGTTGATAAATAAACAAATTTTGACTCGTATGGAGATAAGGATGCCTGATTGGCCGAGGCGTGAAGCGTATCAGTCCAGAGATCTCGATATGAGTTCGGTTTTGTATTTATTATACTTTAACGGAATTGTGAAGGTTAAATGATCTATATTTACTAAGATTTACTGGTTTTTACGTGACAATTAAACTATATACATATATATGATTGATGAAAATTTTAATACAATAATAAGTATTCTATATAAAAGTGAAAAAATAATTAACATGGTGCATGGCTACTTGAGTGGTAAAGGATGATGCCACCATGATAATTGACGAAAGATGAAACAAGTGATTTGGATAAAAATATTTAATTAGATTAAAAGTTTTTAAAAGAATAAGTTAAAATTGATAATGAGTGATAAGATAATAAATTTTGATAAATAGTACAGCGGCTCGTCACGATAACAATGACAGCTCAGCTTAAGGCCCAGCCGCAAGGATGACTTGATTCTTCAGGGAGAGGAGGGTGGGTATCAGAGCAGCGGCAAGTGAGGAGAGAGGCGGAGGGCGAGAGCGGCGCGGGTTTTATAGGAGTCTGGTCTCGTGAGAAAGACATAAATGCAAGGAATAAAACCCAGTAGGGGGCGCCAGTCAATTAAGGCCAATTTGACAATTAGCACACAATTCACAACCACCGACCCCTCCTTTCGGTAAGGTTCAGTCTGTGCTTCTTGTCTTGATAAAGGGCGTGTTCAGGAGTTTACTAACCACATGACCAAAGCTTCGAGGGTGCTGCCAAAACTCTAAATGCTCAATTGCAAAGTAGTTTACGCGGGGGTGATTCAGAAGTTTTCAAAAGTTGGGGCACACTATAAACATTTTAATATTTCGTCCAAAATAGAGGCGGGTAGGGGGCTACCTAAATCTGCCACTGTTATGGGGATACAGCAGTTGTGAATTTCCCATTTGTTCACCTACACTGTCGATGAGTGGCACGTACAGGGGCTGGTGCACATTGACAGGCAGTACAAACTGCTCTTCACTTTCACCATTTTTAACATAATTATGTTGCTTCGGTGATTAGATAAAGAAGAACCCTTTGAGTGGTCATCAGGTGGCTGTGCGACCCATGGCGATTGTACAAACCTTAAACCTTGGTTGTATAAACCTCAGCTTGTGTCGATCCCCCATGGGTTGTACAACCATCGGAGGACAGATATTTCCCAAGAGGTTTATTTTGGAATATTTCTCATTACATTGGTAAATAAAAACATCTGTTTTCAACCATGTAATTAGGGCCATTTCTGGTCACTTTTGATGATTTGCGTTTATGCAGTTCTTGCGTTTCCCTACAATTCCTCATTTGGAACATCAAATAAATTGTATCGGAAGGTACCTCTGATAATGATGAGAATCAATATCATTCAGTGGCATCGCATTTTGAGTACCTCATCCTACCTTATATGCATATCAAATAGAGAAAAAATTGTCCTACCCTAATTTCCTATACACAATCCTGTACAATAGTGCATTGCGTTACAAAGAAGAGCATGTTCTATTTTTTTTTTTCTTTTACCTAACCTTCTAACACACACAAAGTCAAATAGGTTATCTGTGTGTCAAGTATCCTCACTTGAATCCGGTTGCGTCGATAAAGCCACGTCCCTACTTTGACGACTTACACCAGCGACTAGTTGTATGTGGTGGTCCAAAGTACAAAACTCGTCCCATCCCTGTGGACTAGGGCTTGATCAGGGATAGTCACCTTGGATGAGACGGCTTGGCACTTTGGGCCACCTGGTACCACTATTCGCCGGCATCTAGATACCTCATGACGATGGCCTTCAGTCATGAATTCAATACTGGAGGCAGTGTACACCCTGCTGTACATCGTCTACTCCTACTGTGAGGCCGTGTTCAGGCTGGTCGTCCCTCCGTCCCCTAAATCAGTGAGTGGACAGGTCGTGCTGGTGACAGGAGGTGGGAAGGGCATTGGACGAGAAACAGCCCTACAGCTGGCCAGCAGAGGGGCTACCATTGTACTCTGGGACATTGGTGTGGTAGGTTTCACAACTGTAAATCCTTAAATCCTTAATAAAAGCTGTGGCTGTGGCAGAATAGTGTAATACCCTTTACAGACTGGCCTGAAAATACGCTTATAATGGCAGTTTAAAGGAAAGCTTGCACATAACTGCAGCATAGTTATTTTTCAATTAATTCAATCCAGCATGTTATTCACAACTTGCACTATAAATATAAGAAGAATTGCAGGAAAATTTCCAGTTTACACACAGTTATGGGACATTAAAAAAAACTTTTTTGATTAATTTTAAGGGAAATCGAATGGGTGTACTGGGTCTCCAACCTACACTTTGCTCGGCTTGGCCCTGTGGCTGTGGGAGGTGACCAGATAAAGCTAAAGTATGACTGAGGTTTAGAGCACTCCATCCCTAATAATATAAGAAGAACCGCGGGGGTCGTCCTCGGGTGCCTGTACGACCCATAGGGGAGAGCTACGTACAGGCACCCGAGGACGACCCCTAAGGCTCTTCTTTATTTTATCACCCGATCAAAGCCTCAAATTCGTTAAAAAATACTGAAACTGAGGAGCAGTACGTACTTGTACAGACTGGCCTCTGTACGCACCGCTCGCCGGCCGTGCGGGTGATAAAGCCACTGAAACCAATACCAAATTATACAGATGTGATATTGCAGAATGTTCGGATAACGTCGCAGAATATTGTCAATATTAGATCAGTAAAACCTGCTAGCATAGTAGGTGCTAACGTAACGCAGTATATATTATAAATATTCGTGAAAAGGGGTTGTCTCAGTGGAACCTGGTGTCTTTAGCCTTTAACCAGAGACGGTATATATTGATAAACCGTCTCTGCTTTAACTCACGCTGTTCCTATCTTCTCTCTTCTAATGGCAGCAAAAATAAAAACTAAATATTTTATCCCCATGACCATGATATAATCGTCATCTGACCAGTCTTGAGCAACCAACTCTGAAATAGCTTGGAAAATCACAGACATTTCCTGTAAATGTAAGCATGGAGATTCCCAGAATTTTCCCAATCACAGACAGTGTGCACTGACGTCACTGCCTGCATCATTCTCCTTTACGGCCAATGTATTAGTCTGTTGTGGTTTGCATGGGACATCATCAGGTTCTCCAAACGTTCTAGTGCATCACATAATGTTCTGGTTTTGTATGAAGCATCAAATTAAAGTATCCAATGGCGTAGCCAGAAAGAGGGGTTCCTGGGTGTCTGGAACACACTTTGAATTTCCAAAAACCTTGTAAAATAAATATCCCCCTCAAATTTCCCTGGAACGCCTTTGACTTTCGGGCTGGCTACGCCCCTGATATTATCTCGTTAATGTTTCCTCGGGCAAGCCTCTGGTCTCCAGCTGATGACGTGGGAGCGCAGGGCGAGGCCGTGGACCCCTACATCTGTAATGTCAGTGATCCTGGTGAGGTCACTCGGACAGCAACATGTCGGTGCTGTGGACATTCTGGTCAACAATACTGGTAAAGACCTTTCAGCGAAGCAGATCAAGAGGGCGATTGATATGAAGTCACAGTTTGGGTAAGGTCTGGATTTGTATATCTCAAACAGTATTTCTTAGAGAGAGTGAATAACAGTATTTTGTGTATGGATATAGCGTATACAAATAACATATCTATTTACAAGAAGAAAAAGAAAGAAAGAGACGAACCACTATAATCTGTAACAATGAAATGATCTAATAATCAACCCTTTGAGGGGAATACAAGTTTGGATGCGCACTAATTTACGTTTCTAAAGTTTCTACTCATTTACCAATAATTATTACAGTTTTAGGTTATTAATGATTTTACCATTTTCCATGGACTTTACCATTTTCCATGGACTAGGGGCGTGTCTCCCCAGCACGGTGCCCCGTAACCATGGTCACTGACTGACTGGGGCAACTGGAATAATTAATGTACCCTTCCTCACTGAATGTCCATCGGTAGTAGATTTATTTACGATATGATATTCCCAACCTATTGTATAAAAGGTAGACTAAATTAGTTTGGCCTTGACGTCAGCCCAATTAGGCATTTAAAGGAATCTTGACGAACATTACGTATCTTTAATTTGATTCTGTACGGTATGATCCATAACGGCCTCCATAATTATTGAGAAAATGTTTTTGAACGAACGGCTTTCAGTTAACTATACCGAGGTTATTATGGAAACCCTGCGACATGGGTCCTTTTATTTCAGGGTGTCAGGGCTTCTAGGTGCAGTGCGCGCAGGTCGACGGAAGCCCTGTGGCCCGTTGTACAATGGAATTTCGTTGTGAGGATCAAACAAAGATATCTTTAACAAATCTTTAACAATCTTTAAAATCTCTGGTTCTAATGAATGAAATTGAATTCTGTAAATTGATGTAAAAAGGAAATAGGTTAGTGAAAGAGTTACAGCTCTCTGGGGGCATTCTAAATATAGAAAAAAAAATGTGTCAAAACCATCTTTGTTGCGAAAATATTAATTTCCTTGATAAATGTTGTTTCCTTGTTACGAAAATCATTGTGCAACGGGCCACTGGAGCGGGAAGGTGCCCCCCCCCCCCCCGGGGGGTGGGGGGCACTCAGTCTTTGAAGGTAGGTACCAACTGCGAAACTACAGCCCCCCTTTTTGGGATGGGAATACCCTGACAGCCCCACCTTTTCAGGCTATGTCAGGGACCGCCTCCATTTTTGGAGATGGGAATACTCTGACAGACCAACCCCCCCCCCCCCCCTTTGTCAGGCTGTTAGGGACACCCCCTCCCAAAAAAATGAAAAGGGGGTCTCCAAAAATGTGCTAGAGGATCCATTTTTGATGTGGAGTGAGTGGTTTGTGTCGTATTTGATGTAAAATATAAGATATGGACTATCTATACCATTCGTTTAAATAGTGTACGTGAGTATCCACTACTGAAGGTAATTACAGTAACTGTGCAAACAGCACTTTAATTGAGGCCCCCAAAATACGCGTTTCAATGAAAAATCGGGAAAATCCGCAAAAAGGGGGTATATTTTTGTAATCTGAGAACACGGATGTCGTTTCGTTTTAATTGTTGATGTTGTTACAGGTTTAATTCAGCTCTCATTGGCCCTCCACTCATGTCCTGTGGCCCCTTAAAGCAGTGACGTGGAGAGGGCTTCCTTACTTCTACTAGGTGCTACCCAGATGATCCTGACACTAGAACCAGTCCGACCTCAACACGCCCCTTCAATATACAACACTAGAGGAACGGTCTCTGGTATAATTGGTCACTTCAATTAAACATAGCTGATTTCTTAGTTAACAAACAAATGGAAAATTATTCTTTGGAATTCTTTAAGTTGAGCAAGAAAAATGTTGGGATAGTCACATTTCAACGTAATGTTACACATTGCCCTTGGTTTCCTCTCAGGAACTGACCAGTATAAACAGGTATTTCGCAGATTGTTTCACTCTTTCAATGATTGTGTTCGCCCGGTAGAAACGGTTGGCTTATTTTGAACTTCGTTTTTGTGATAAAATATAACACTTTGGCGTCGTCCCTCGAGTAGATCGTACAAACTGAGGGCGAAGTTCTAGGGTCGTAACGATCTGGGGTCGTACGGCTACAATCGGACGATCCCCGGGGTTTGGGATAGAACTTTTTCAGAAGAGTGGCGCCCTGCTAGCAGAATAGGCCTGAACAATCGATTTGGACATAATCTTATGGCTTTTAATGGGAATCATTGGGAAAAGGGATCTATGTGAGAGTTCACTGATGAGGTGGACCACTAAATTCAACACCGCGAGAGGGCCAATCTTTGGCTTAGAATCGACAGGGGACATGGACCTTAATGGGGGGTATAGACCCCTTAAATCGACAGGGCGACATGGCCATTTCTTAAATTCGACACGGCGACACGGCCGTTTTTTTAAATTCGACAGGCGACATGGCAATTAAGTGACAAATGACATGGCCCTTCTATTAAATTCGACAGGGGACAAGGGCTTAAAAATGATAACGACATGGGACATGGCTGTTTCTTAAATTCGACATGTGACATGGGTCTAAAGTGACTTATAATGACAGGCGACACGGCCGTTTTTTAAATTCGACAAGCGATATGGACCCCCCCCCCCCCCCTCCCCATCTACACCCCCCTATAGCCCCATACTAACAGGTGATCTGAATTGGTGATGATATTACCACTATTCTGGCAGTTGCCCATCGCCAGTCGCCAGTAAAATCGCCTAGTGGGTATGGGGCTTTAGTGACAAATGACAGCACTTTTGAAAATATTGTGACATGCGACATAGCCTTCTTAAATTCGACATGCGCCATTGGGACCCCCACATCTAGATCCCCTCACTGCGCACTTTCGTGGGAAAGGTGTAGTACGTAGTGGTCAGGGGTGGATCCAGGGGGGGGGGGGTCCAGGGGGTCCTGAACCCCCCCCCCCCCCCCCCTTTGATGGACCCCTAAACTACAAAAAGATGGGGGAAATGCCCCTCACGTACACGCAATTGCATGCGGTTTTAGTACTTAGCCTTTATGCTGATCCCCTCCCTTTCGAAAATCCTGTATCCGCCCCTGGTGGTCCATCAATATCATAAATATAACCATCCATTGTTAATTATACTTCCCAAGGTTTTCTGCGGATGACGTTAGGCGGTTGGTGGTGAGGCTGCTGGGGCCCTGCAATGGACGGGAAGGAGGCGGTCCTGGATCCGGACCTACTCGAAGGCCTCAACCAGAAGACTCCAAGATGCTGCCTATAGGTATGTATGTTTTCCCCAATTACTGTCCCCGCATTCCCTGCCCTGCGACTGTGTACTAAGATCTGATATGTATGCTGCATGCCCGCAAAGAACAAACAACGTCGGTTTATACGGTACCAGAAGTTTAATAGCGCTGGCTAGTAACAGTAATAGAACAAGCATAACATGGAAAATAGAATAGCGTGCAATGTACATCACTGTACATAATAACGTAGACTGCGCATACATGTAAGTACATGATAACACAGAATATAATAAATATAACCATTCAATATCATAGATATAACCATTCAATATCATAAATAACCATTCAACACAATCATAAATATAACCATTCAACACAATCATAAATATAACCACTCGAATTTTCAATTCGTTTTTCAAATTAATTGACCTGGAAAGCACATGTATGAGGTCACGTGTTGCTGTGACGTCATCTCCTACTGCGACGTCGTCCCCTGCTGTGACGTCTCCCTGTGCAGTGACGTCACGTCTTACTGTCACGTCTTACTGTGACGTCTCCTAGTGCCATGACGTCACCTCCTACTATGACGTCACCCCTTACTGTGACGTCACCCCGTGCTGTGTCCTGACGTGGCGGTACAGGTTGCCCGACTGGGTGAAGCCCATGCCACACACTAAGGGCCATGACGTCACCCCTTACTGTGACGTCACCCCGTGCTGCGTCCTGACGTGACGGTGCAGGTTGCCCGACTGGGTGAACCCCACACCACACTCATCACACACGAAGGGCCGTGTCTGGGTGTGCACGCGCTGGTGGCGCCGCCACACGGAGCGGTCGGAAAACGACTTCCCGCAGTCGGCGCACCGGAAGGGCCGCTCCCCGGAGTGCGTGCGCAGGTGGGTGGTGAGGCTGGAGGGGTGGGAGAAGACCTTGGGGCAGAGCGGGCAGGCCTGGGCCTCCAGGCGCGCCCGGAGCGCCGGCCCGGGAACCCGGTCCGGGTGTGCTGCCGCCTGGTGAGACAGCAGGGAACGAGCCCCGGCGTACGACTTGGGGCAGTGCGGACACTGACGGCGCATGCGCGGCTTTCCGCCCCGACGTTTGGTGAAGGCCGGAGGGCGGGAACCCAGCGACGACAGGAACGACTCGACCGCTGGAGGAGGAGTAGAGAGGGGGTTTAGGGAAAGGTTTTATGAGTAATACATACAGGGAGTTTCAGATACTCCATGGAAAGAAACTCGGGTGAAATAATACATCAAAAATACAGTATTATGCGTGAACTTGTGTAGGCCTATAATGATGGACTATTGTAGTTTTTTCTCTCTTCCTGTGATATGATATTAATATCATGATATGATATCAAAGGAATTATTTTTCTGATGAATTCTGATGAGTTATTGGTTACATATATATATTCGTTGCATATTACAGCCTAGCGTGAAGAATAAGATAGGTCAACGTATTGAGATGCGTTGTGGGATCTGAAACTCCTTAATCACGTCCTACACACACGAACTCCGCTAGAAGGCCTGCGCGAGTATTCAGGGAGATTTAGGGGGAATGCGCCCCCCCCCCCCCATCCCCTCCCCCCGCCCTTAATTTTTGTATTATTATTTTTTGAATGTGAATTGATTTTTAATTAATCTTAGTTGTGAAGATACTCACCAGAGGGTGAACCGCAGGAGGAGTATCCGGAGTCGGGCGATGACGTCAGGCGCGACGTCACGGGCGATGACGTCACGGGCGATGACGTCACGGGCGATGACGTCAGGTCGACTGGCGCCCCCTCTTGTGTGTCAGCCGGTGGTTGACATGGTGCCAGGACGGCATCGTCGACGACGGGGAGAGTCGGCCTGAGGGTCGGCCCGACCGGGGCCTCCCGCTTCACCGGGACGGCCACTGGGGCAGGAACTGGGGCGGCGACTGGGGCGGTGACTGGAGCCGGGACGAGGACCGGAGTGGAGGCCGTCGGGTGGTCGGCGGCGGCCTGGTAGAGGGCAGGGGCTGAGGGGAGCGTTCCCGGAACCGCCGTCACCGGGGTCGTCGTCTGCCGCGCTCGGACTGGGGCGGCGGCGGGGGCAGGGACTGGGGCGGCGGCGGGGGCAGGGACTGGGGCGGCGGCGGGGGCAGGGACTGGGGCGGCGGGTCGCTGCACTGGGGGTGTTGTGTAGACGCTGTAAGCAGGCTGCTGGGCTGGGAACAGGACGGGGTCGTACTGGTGGCGGACAGGGTCGTACTGCTGGCGGACAGGGTCGTACGGGTAGCGGACTGGGTCGTACTGGTAGCAGACTGGGTCGTACCAGTGCTGCGCCTGCCGGACTGGCAGTGAGGTCCGGGGGCAGAGTGTGGTCTGGGAGCCCGGCACCAGGGGGCGGACCAGCTGGGATGGTGATAATAGGGGCAGTTCACCACCCCGCGCCTCCTGGTGGACGAGCTGGGAACCCGGCGGGCAGTGCATGGCGGGAAGACGCCAGGGGTCGACCGACGCAGCCTCGTTTTGGTACACCGGATCTGGAAGTGCGGCCATGCGGCGGAGGAGCCAGTGGGACGGCGGGAAGGACGCCACATCCGGGACATGGCCGGGGACGCGGCCTCCTAGCGGCGGGGGCGGGAAGTAGGCCGGCCAGGTCGTACCCACGGTGAACACTGTAGAGAAAAGATAATAGTTATAGATAAGTATTATTGACATTCAAGGAAGGATCTATCATCCTATATCGGATCAAACAGTTCTTATTGTATGAAAACACTTTTAAAAGTAAGAAACATATCATCGAAGATAAAGGTAAGATATTCATAAACCTAAAATAGTGGGAATTATGTTTTTCCATTTCATGCAGTGACGCAATGAATTGATTCAACCAAGGTATGAATATTATACTCACTTATGTCACGTTCAAATGGTTGAGTAGATTTTCAGGCTGATGCCAATGCTGTCAAGACTGCTGTCAACTCGTGTCACTGCTGTCAAGACTGCTGTCAACTCGTGTCAGAGGTGGGAGGTTGCTGTGAGCGGCGGCTGTCAGGGCGGTGAAGTGACATCCTGACACTCAGCCCGCCCCTTAAGTACCGACACGGCCTGACGGCCTCGGGCATCGCTCAGCGGGCGGGCCGTCTGCTCACCCAGGACTCACCGACTGCCGGACCTGCTCACCAAACACTCACCCCCTGGGGCGTCCACTCGACAACCACTCCCTGAGCCACCTACCTGCTCACAGGCCGCTCAGGGGCCGAAGTGGGCGCTCAGGGGTCGCTCACCGGGCGGGGTACCCACTCAACACCTACCCACGTTACTCATCCACTGACCGCGCCACTCAACACCTACTCACCTTCGGCAGGGGCGCGGCAGGTGTCGCACTTCTTGGGTCGCGCTGGACGGGTCGCAGGGTCGCGCCTCTCTGGTCGCTGTTAGGTAGGTCGCACTTCTGTGGTCGCGACGGTCGCGCGGAAGGTGTCGCCTCTCTAGACGCGTTTGGCGGGTTGTGGGTTGGCGCCTGCTCAACACCTGGACGCAGAGGAGTGGGCCGGCCCAGGTTACGCTACACTGGACGCCGCGTGGTGCGCTGCAGTACCTTCCACTAATACCATAGCTAGGCAGCGGGGTCAGTAGGACCAGACTAAGGTCGCACAGCCACGCGACGGTCGCGTAGGGCGACGCGGCTTCCCACCTGTGTGATCTGGGCGGCCGGACGGCGCGACACGGCAGGTTAAACGTAAACCTGGCACGGTGTTTAGCATACTCCCCCATCGCGTCGGATCCCAATGTATTACAGAGGAATCTGAAGCGAGAAAGGAGTATGGGCGTCTAGGTGTGGACGTAATAAGGTTGGCCAGCAGCTGGAGGGGCGAGGTTCCCCAAGTGGAACTTTTGCTTACATTTTCAATAATGTGACTCCAAAAGTTGGGGATCCGATGGCGAGCAGTATAAAGTGGAACTTTTCATCATTTTCTCACTAATTTTAGTAGGTATTACATTACATTTTGGGAGGAAAGGTGGAACTTTTTTTTTTACAAATTTGCCCTGTGTACAGGCCCGGGGTGGGCCGGGGGCCAGGTGGATCTCAGCCAGTCGGAAAGTCCTGGCGTCATTCTCTCTTTGAGCATATGAAAATTGCTGATATCAAACCAGTTATTTCTAACCCTTCTTGTGCGTTTTTTTTAAAATTTGTTTGCTTTTGTTTATACTGCAGTTTTATCCACGCATGTCATAGTGACGACTAACAGATTTTTTATTTAAACAATCTTGGAACAAATCAAAAATGTCGATCTGCGGTTCAGGAAACCCACCAACTCTCCTCACTTGGTAGCGGTTTAGATAGAAATGGAGGGAGTTGCCCATACTGACGTTAACTCGTACCAGCAAATGTAGTTGAGAAGCTACCAGACAGGGGGCAGCACTTAACAAAGGACTACCAAACATAGTTGATGTGACACATTGATATAATCAATATTTACACACACACACACACATATATATACGTATATATATATATATATATATATATATATATACGTATACGTATATATATATATATATATATATATACATATAATATCAAAAGTGAAGAGAATATATCCAACTCGACGACTGACTGGTGGCCAGGTGTTCTTCTTTTTTTATTATTATTATTTCGACCAATTCTAACACAGTTAGTTCTTCCATGGTACGGATTTATTAAAACGATTCAATAAAATGGCATGGTCAACACGTTTCGACGTTTCAATGTCTTCTTCAGGATAACATTATGTATACATATACATGAAAATGCATTCACACACATGCATGCACGTACGCGCATAGCCACAGACCATGTGCATATCTTGTGTATCTCTGTGCACAGACACACGAAAGGTGCGATTCTCTGGTGAGAACGGTGTAGAAACACCTCAGGTGTTCAAAATCTCCGCTTCACACCTGCGGGTGTTGGAATCGGTCACCCCAGGTTACCAAGTCGCTGCCGCTCTAGATTTGCACGGAATTCTTGTGGCAGTCTTTTCACACACAAAATTAAATTGGATGATGTTCAGGGGTGGACCCAGGAAGGGTCCAGAGTTTCCTTCCTCCCCCCTTTTGGTGGGTACGTGCAACTGCATGCTATTTAGTTTTAGCCTACACACACACACACACACACACACACACACACACACACACACACACACACACACACACATATATCATATATATATATATGCGTATAAACCCCCCACCTCCCACCCCCGCCTTTCTGAAATTCTGTTTGAATAGTTTTGACGAAATGTTTAACATCGTTGAAGTCGGATATAATGCCAGCTGGTCTGCCACAAGCACGTTAATGCGAGGTTTCGGGGGGGGGGGGGGGCGCTCTGGACGAACATTTGTGTGATATTTTTTATACATTCTCAAACTAGGTTAGTGTTAATGAACTAACATGCACCTTAAGGGTTCAACTCGTAAAACCCACTACAGACTACCCTCAAAATGACAGTTCAGTACAGGCAGAATGCGCATTCTGAGCCCAGTCTGTAAAGGGTACTTTAAGACAACTTTCACCCTGGGTGTGCACATTCACAGAGAATCTTGTTGGGTCATAATTATATTGTTGGGTCATATATATATCCCAACCACGGATAGCCAATTTCATGAATTCTACCTGCAGGTTAGCTTTAAACAGGATGCATCCTGGGTAATGTGTCGACAAAACTCAGGGTTTTAGCATAGGAATTTTCATGAATTTTCATGTTGTTTTTTTTTATTAGAAAAATCGTCATCAAGGCAAGCCCTGGTCTTCCTGACAATACATGGGTTAATATACAGTTATGAAATAAAGTTAATAATGTGATATATACAGAGATTCCATATAAATTGGTATGAAACTACATTTCAGTCAAGATCAAATCAGTTTAACATAAGAGCGGTTCAAGGTTTTGAGAAAACCTTTAAATTGAGTCAAGTTCTCCGATTGTTGGACATGTAGAGGTAGACTGCTCCATAAAACACTACCTTTAAAGAAAGGGCTATCCTTATACCTCTTACATTGATACCTGTCTGTTTTAAATACATACTTTGATATATACTGTAATTCTGAGATTAGCATTGAATAAAATTAACCATCATTATTTTTAGAATCCGTACCCATATGCATTTATATTCCCTGAGTTGTTTGAAATTTCACTCATAATATATGGATAAATAGCAATTATTTGGTTATTTTCTGTAGTTTTTCTGGGAGTTTTGTTGACAAAATCAGCCCAAATTAGCCTGCAGGTCCCTAAAATACTGTAAATCAGCTATCCGTGTTAGGGAGAATTGCCCTATGTTGTTAACAGTATACCCTCTACCTTCCACAATAATATCACATCACGGTGTTTATGTTTTGTCCTCTCTAGACGTGTCAGTTATATTGGTGTAGACTCCTAAAATCGACAGGGCGACACGGCCGTTTTGGGGCTAAGTGACATGCGACATGAACATTTTCTTAAATACGACATGGCGACATGAACATTTCTTAAATTCGACAGGGCGACATGAACATTTCTTAACTTCGACAGGCGACATGAACATTCTTAAATTCGACAGGGTGACATGGGACCCCGCCATCTACACCCCCAGTTATGATGGTGGTTATATCATGGTGGGTGGTTATATCATGGTGGGTGGTTATATCATGGTGGGTGGTTATATCATGGTGGGTGGTTATATCATGGTGGGTGGTTATATCATGGTGGGTGGTTATATCATGGTGGGTGGTTATATCGGAATCAGACCAGGGTAGGAGTTATATCTCCAGTGCTGATATAAAAACGTGTTATCACGTCGCTATCACCACAAAACCCATGTTGTACCGACTTCATGTAACAAGTCATGATCAGCGAAACACCCAAAATGGAATGATGTCAAATCAAGATCAACTATAACTTAATTAACATGTATGAAAACGGTTTGAACACTACTGATGTATTTGTTATCATCTGAAAGACTAGTGCTTGTCCTGATGATGAACTTTACAATAAACAATTTCTTTACAAAAAGAAAGAGCTATGCTTAAACTTACAAGCACTAGACCAAACATTAACGGGAAACCTTAACGATCTGTCAATGGCCCCAAACCTATTACTATTGGAAGAGCACATGTAATGTGAAATAGTGATGGATCAATAATAATTAAAAAAAAAAAAAAAACCTCTCAAGCCCCATCCGCCGTATGCGGTCTTTAGACATGGACATTCGTTCCGATCAAGGCTATTTTTTCGATCTCGTACACTTAAAATACAAATTATGGAAACATTTCTCTATGACCCATCATTGACTTGTCAATGAGTATTATGATACATTTTTCAAATAAAATTTCAAATAATCATTTTCCATCCTTTCGATTTTGACATCACAGATGGGAAAAACTGCCTACGGAGAATGGGGCTTTCTCATTTGTGCTAGTGGACAAGGACCACTGCACTCTGGTGACGTTATACTGTAGATTGTCGCAGCCCCTGTCTCTTGTCATATTTTGACATGGCATTGCTTTCGACTCCCTTAAAGGTAGTTAACAGCATCACCTCAGTAGTCAACGTGTTGGTGGAGGATCATCTCATTTTGTTTGTGTTAGGTCAGTTGTTGTTTATGGAGAAGTTTATAAGAAGATTAAAAAATTGAAAAAAGAGAGGGAAGGAGTGTGTGTGTGTGTGTGTGTGTGTGTGTGTGTGTGTTTGTGTGTGTGTGTGTGTGTGTGTGTGTATATGTGTGTGTGTGTGTGTGTGTGTGTGTGTGGCAGTACAACTTCCAATTTAAAACCAATATTTACAAAAATTATTCAACAAAACTGAACAATGTATTCTTGTATATATCCCCCCCCCCCCCCCCCCCCCACTGCCACCCTACCCTAATCCCTGGGTGTTGCGACTGGTTGTCCAACGAATGGTCAATAATTCTCATTGTATTTAATAACTGTACCACGGAACTACTTACATTGTAAGAATTGGTCAAAAAAGAAAGGGAATAAAAGCAGCTAGATGCACAGATATAATCAGAGGTTTTCCGGCGCAGGTTAAAGCTGTGTGATTTGGTAAAGACAGCCCGCTCCCCACAGAGGGTGGGCAGACGTGACCAGAGAGGGCATCTTTTCACTCCGAGACAAAGGCTGTAACCCCACTGGATTACAAATCAGATCTCAACGAGGTAAGATGTTCTAAAACTAAATTCCTACTGTTATGGCTACTGCTCCGACGAAATCGACGACTTCTACTCGCAAAAATTAACTGATATCACGCGTTTATCATTTATGTGGTTTATACTCTTTATGATGGATTATGATTAAATGGAATAAGTTTATGAGGTATTTTACTGTACAATTTATAACAAAAGAACTCTTTGTGTTTGGCCGGCGTTTAGAGAGTGAAAAACTCAAACTCTCATTGTTTTTTGGTAGCACCTGTAAACTCACGTGATAGAAGAGACTGACTCCATTCTTCCGAACACTGATCGAGGGTTTTCTGTCCTTAAGTTCACGTTCAGACTAAATAGTAACATATATATGTAAAGATTTACTTTTGAGGAATAACGAAATATCAAATGATTTAGAAATACAAAGAGACAGATCCTTTGGCACATTTTATCAAAATTGTTGTAATGTTATGATGTAATGTTGAGGTATATGGAACAAATATATTTGGAAGGTATACAATTCATATTTAGATTAATGTTTTAGTATTTCTTTTGGTGTTGGAAGACTATGTATTTATACTTATTAGAATCAGAATGATGAGAAAAATGCAATGGAAGCATTAAATAAGTAAAATAATGATTATGTATGTATTAGTGTGACATTTTGATATTTATTGCATGAATAATTATAGGAGGCTTGATTGTGGTTTTGGCCACCAGGGGGAGCATGTAGGGTTCATTCAGGTGAGCCCTCATGGCACTGTGATAATGCCCTCATGGCAAATGAAAGGAGATGACACTCGATTTGGGCCAACTACCCCTATGGGGGCTTTTCATGCCAGGGTGGTAGATGCATCCCTCCTGGGGTATAAGTATCAGGACTGACCACTGGAGGGACAGAAAGATCTAGAGTTGGGAGGGCAAAGAGAGCAGAGGCCCCTCCAGAAGACAAGACCCAGAGACCCAGAGACCCAGCATGGCCCAGGATGTATGGCTTTACCTCTACAGGGCAAAGGCCAAGGCCAGGGCGAGCATCATTCAGCAGGGGTGTCTCAAGGAGAGAGGACCTACCTGTCCTGTAGCATCTACCTACCGGCAGCACCTCCTACCCAGCAACCTCCTGCATGCCTGCCCTGTCTGCCTGCCCAGTGCCCGTCTGCCTGCCCAGCACCCGTAGGCCTACTTGCGTAGCACCTGCACGCTTGTCTACTCAACACCTGTAGGCATGCTTATTTAACACCTGTGAGTTGACCTGGTCGCCATGATCACACATCAAAGCCATTAAGTATTACTGTCACTGCATATATGCCTTCGGGTATCTCACTGTGAATAAACAACCTCTCACTGTATCCTGGTTGTTGAGTTCTGTGATTCAGCATAGGATCATAGAGTAATTTTAACAAAATTGATGTAAAATGAAGGACCAATATTAGCCAGGGAAGTTTAAAACGTTATGATAAAAGGTTACATGAAATGAACCTTTTGTAATTTCTGTGGATTTTAATGCTAGCTCTTGATAAATCCTGTCACAGCATCCTATAATGGCAATGTCACCAAATCAATCAAAGATTCATGTATTTAGGCATTAATAATGTTGCATTTCTACAATAGATGGGTTCGGGTGAAGAAAACGGGCCGCAGAGGGAACAAGGGGCCAAACCTGGTGACCCCCACAGAGAGAAGGGACAGGAGAAGGGGCAGGAGAAGGTACAGCTGGCAAAGGAACAGGAGGCCTTGAAGGACAAGGTATGCTATTGTGGTCAGTACTCAGGCCCGTATACAGGTTCTGCTACAGGGGGGGGGGGGGGCGAGGTTCCCTAAGCGGAACTTTGGGTTATAATTTTAGTAATTTACTCTTCAAAAGGGGGATGGTGAGTAGTAAATGGTGGAACCTTTCAATCTTTTCTTCCCATTTTTAGGGGTTTTTATATTAAAATTTGGAAGGGAAAGTGAGACTTTTTGCAAAATGTTCTTGGGGGAGGGGGACTGATCTACCCTCATATGGCATTTATCGTTTTATTCCAAATATTTCTTTTTTGTTTAATGGACATATATATAATTCTTTCTGTTCAATGGCCATATATTATTGCAGGCATAGACAACTTAGTGTCAGATATCTTTCTTTGATGATTATGGATTCATAACGGGAGGACCAGCCTTAGAACGTATTATCTCTGACATACGTTACTTATTGTGTTTAAAGTAGGTGAGAGACAGCCCTCATGAGGGCTCATTTCTAACGTCATTTATTGTGTTTAACGTAGATCGGAGACGACCCTCACAAGGATGTCGGTCGGTGGGGCCTGTTCTGTTCTGCTCTGTCCTCAGAAAGTATCATCTCTAACATCATTTATTGTATTTAACGTAGGACGGAGACAACCCTCACGGGGACATTGGTCACTGGGGCATGTTCTGTTGTGCCCTGTAATCAGAAAGTAACGTCTCTGACATCATTTATTGTGTTTAACATAGGTCGGAGACAACCCTCACAGGGACATTGGTCGACGGGGCATTCTGCTCTGTCCTCAGAAAGTATTGTCTCTGACATCATTTATTGTGTTTAACAGAGGTCGGAGATGACCCTCACGAGGACGTCGGTCGGTGGGGCCTGTTCTGTTGTCCTCTGTCCTCAGAAAGTATCGTCTCTGACATCATTTATTGTGTTTAACATAGGTCGGAGATGACCCTCACGAGGACGTCGGTCGGTAGGGCCTGTTCTGTTGTCCTCTGTCCTCAGAAAGTATTGTCTCTGACATCATTTATTGTGTTTAGCGTAGGTCGGAGATGACCCTCACGAGGACGTCGGTCTGTGGGGCCTGTTCTGTTGTCCTCTGTCCTCAGAAAGTATTGTCTCTGACATCATTTATTGTGTTTAACATAGGTCGGAGATGACCCTCACAAGGACGTCGGTCTGTGGGGCCTGTTCTGTTGTCCTCTGTCCTCAGAAAGTATCATCTCTAACATCATTTATTGTATTTAACATAGGTCGGAGACAACCCTCACATGGACATTGGTCGCTGGGGCATTCTGCTCTGTCCTCAGAAAGTATCGTCTCTGACATCATTTATTGTGTTTAACATAGGTCGGAGACAACCCTCATGAGGATGTCGGTCGATGGGGCCTGTTCTGTTGTATTCTGTCCTCAGAAAGTATCGTCTCTGACATCATTTATTGTGTTTAACATAGGTCGGAGATGACCCTCACGAGGACGTTGGTTGGTGGGGCCTGTTCTGTTGTCCTCTGTCCTCAGAAAGTATCGTCTCTGACATCATTTATTGTGTTTAACATAGGTCGGAGACGACCCTCACGAGGACATCGGTCGGTGGGGCCTGTTCTGTTGTCCTTTGTCCTCAGAAAGTATCGTCTTTGACATCATTTATTGTGTTTAACATAGGTCGGAGACGACCCTCACAAGGATGTCGGTCGGTGGGGCCTGTTCTGTTGCAGCCCCTCCTGGATGCAGTGGGTGAACCGGCCTCAGATCGTCATCTTCTGTCTCTGCTGGTTCTATCTTCTTCAAGGTCAGATAATTAACACAAAATCTTAGTTACTGTTATACTTTGATTGTGTGAATGTATCATTTCCAATCTCTGTTATGTCTATTGTTCCTAACCATGTCATACCAAACATAACATAGATCTTCTACGTACAAAGGGGCGAATCCAAGGAGGAGGGTGGGGAGGGTCTTTTAGGCCTGACTCCCTCTGTTTGTTGGTACTTAAACTAGCCCCCCCCCCCCCCACCCCACCTCAACTTTGTCAGAAATCCTGTATCCACCCTTTGGTTCACTTTCCACCTATATCCAGGCCGGTATCCAGAACTTTTCATGGGGGTGGGGTGAACATTTCCGAAAAGTGGACTTTCTAGAAGCATTTAGAATAGCTTAAAGCCAGGGTATCATCCATGGGTTGTAAAGGTTAGGGGCTCGACCCCTTACCCTAACAATGTTGTAGCCGGTGACATATTATGCAATGTTAGAATGTCCAAGAATAGTTTTAGTTCCTTTCTCTGCTCACCTGACTAAGCCTACCCATGATTTTCACTATCTTGATACTATACACTGTGCTCTCATCTGTTCTTTTCAACATTTGACGTAGTCTGCTCACCCTGCTCTAGGGTCCTGCCCTTTATACAGTACCAGCCGTAGGCTTGTACTATTAGGTTTTGATGTTATTCACTAATACATACTAGTAATTCTGTTTATTTCACTAACAATGTTCTCCTATCCTAGAACCTATGAGCAAAAGTATCGGATATTGGTTTCCTCTCATGATTAAGATTTGTTTGTAGTGAGTGAAAAATATGAAGTCTTTCTTCAGGTAAGTACACCTACATTGTACAACTACACATAAAAATTGTCTTGCATGTAACCAAGTCATTCTTGCTTTCACAAAACTCTTGGCACACTTGCAGGTTTCACTGTAAACGGAGTGAACAACGTGAACACGTCAACGTTGGAGCGGCGGTTTGGCCTGCCCAGCTCGCGCGTCTCCCTCATCTCCAGCTCATATGACATCATGGCTGGCCTCTGTGTCCTGCCCATCACCTTCCTGTGTGCGCGCGCACACTACCCGCGCATGCTGGGCATGGCCGGGCTGGTGATGAGTGCTGGTTCCCTCGTCATGTCCCTGCCTCACTTCACCTCGCCCCCCTACGACCTGGTGGGCAGTGTCGCCGACAAGTGTGACTTAGCCGGTAAGGCCAGTAGATCTACCGTGAAACCACTGAGGGACCCTCCATAAATTATGTCACACACAAGGGGGTAGGTTAAACGGTGTGACACTGCCTGAAAATGGGCCTTATTTCCATGTTTAAATCAGAAAATTTAGTGTGACAGACAGGTAATCGGGTCCTATAAAAGTACCTTGTAAAGGTGTGACATCATTTATGGACAGCCCCTCAGATATTTGCAACACTTGAATAAAGGTTACTCCAAGTCTCAGAAATTAGACCTAAGCAGGTACCAACTTTATAGATGGGCATACCTGTACATCTTTATGTTGTGGTGCAGGTAACGGGACAGAAGCACTGTGTACCAAAGACCAGGGGGGACTGGCCAACTTCCTGTATGTCTTTATTTTGTGTTTGTAGGTAACGGGAACACACTGTGCACCAAAGACCAGGGGGGACTGGCCAACTACCTGTATGTCTTTATGTTGTGTTTGTAGGTAACGGGAACACACTGTGTACCAAAGACCAGGGGGGACTGTCCAACTACCTGTATGTCTTTATGTTGTGTTTGTAGGTAACGGGAACACACTGTGCACCAAAGACCAGGGGGGACTGTCCAACTACCTGTATGTCTTTATGTTGTGTTTGTAGGTAACAGGACGGATGTACTGTGCACCAAAGACCAGGGGGGACTGTCCAACTACCTGTACGTCTTTATGTTGTGTATGTAGGTAACGGGAACACACTGTGCACCAAAGACCAGGGGGGACTGTCCAACTACCTGAATGTCTTTATGTTGTGTTTGTAGGTAACAGGACGGATGTACTGTGCACCAAAGACCAGGGGGGACTGTCCAACTACCTGTATGTCTTTATGTTGTGTATGTAGGTAACGGTAACACACTGTGCACCAAAGACCAGGGGGGACTGTCCAACTACCTGAATGTCTTTATGTTGTGTTTGTAGGCAACAGGACGGATGTACTGTGCACCAAAGACCAGGGGGGACTGTCCAACTACCTGTATGTCTTTATGTTGTGTTTGCAGGTAACGGGAACACACTGTGCACCAAAGACCAGGGGGGACTGTCCAACTACCTGTATGTCTTTATGTTGTGTTTGTAGGTAACAGGACGGACGTACTGTGCACCAAAGACCGGGGGGACTGGCCAACTACCTGTAAGTCTTTATATTATCTTGTAGGTAACGGGAACACACTGTGCACCAAAGACCAGGGGGGACTGTCCAACTACCTGAATGTCTTTATGTTGTGTTTGTAGGTAACGGGCCAGATGCACTGTGCACCAAAGACCAAGGGGATCTGTCCAAGTACCTGTATGTGTTTATGCTGTCTTTGTAGGTAATGGGACAGACACACTGTGTACCAACAACCTGGGGGGACTGTCCAACTACCTGTACGTCTTTATGTTGTGTTTTAAGGTAACCGGGTAGACGCACTGTACACCAAAGACCAAGGGGATCTGTCCAAGTACCTGTGTGCCTTTATGTTGTCTTTGTAGGTAATGGGACAGACACACTGTGTACAAACGACCTGGGGGGACTGGCCAACTACTTGTATGTCTTTATGTTGTGTTTTTAGGTAACCGGGCGGACGCACTGTGCACCAAAGACCAAGGGGATCTGTCCAACTACCTGTACGTCTTTATGTTGTGTTGCAGGTAACGGGACAGACGCACTGTGTACCAAAGACCAGGGGGGACTGTCCAACTACCTGTACGTTTTTATGCTGGGGCAGTTTCTGCACGGTATAGGCGGTGCCATTCTCTACAGCATTGGTGTGGTATACATAGACGACAATGTGACTACAGAGTCTTCACCTTTATATAATGGTAAGATCATGTTTATCAGAAAGATGTACGACAAGAAGATATTACAGCAAGGGGGCCTTGATTGTTGGTGGTGGTTGAGAATGGGTCTTATACCGTGTGTCCATGTTTTCCTCTATTTTTCTTTGGTCATTTTGAACAAATATTGATTTTTGACTCAAAGTTCAATATAGAGGTGTTTCCTTAGATTTATTATGGACTGAGCCATTATGATATCAGTAAGACTAGTCTGTCGTGACATCAGCCAGAAAACTGCTTTAAACTTAGTCTGGATCCTTCTGAGCGTGACATATGAAAGCATCAGATTCATGTGTTATCCGTGTATACTTTGACGCAAGCTTCAGTAGCTCCACATTGGTTCAAGATAGGGGTCTAATATTCTATTTATATGGAGAGGAGATACTACTCTGGCATCTAAGACAGTGCAATAGACCTTAACACTGTCTATTTCAAATGACAGAGAGCTATTTTTACAGACAAGGGACTTTGTAACAATGTGCAAAAAGAACCGAAACTTTATGACTACTAAGGTACACATATTTCAACCAATATCGAGTTGCTTTAGCATTTTCTAATGAGCCTTATTACTCTAATACACATATTATGTATAATAATAAGGCGCATTGTTACAATGTCCCTTGTCTGTAAAAATAGCTCTCTGTCATTATCCATTTATAGCCTATTATTAGGCTTTATATTATAAAGCCTACTAACAGGCTATAAATGGATATTTATATGTTATAGGACATGTGTAGTGACACATAGCTCCCCATTAACGGATAAATTTGACCATTTTTGTCGCTTCAGACACCAACTTTTTGGAGGACTGTCACACAAAAACTATATGGAATCCTATAGCACGATTTTTTGAACATGAACTATCAACACTTAAACTATCTAAAAAAGCAAAAAGTAACATGTAGCACCATATTATTAACATTTTGGAATATGCCAACACCTAATGGTTCCCATTTCATGAGCCTGACCCATATATAGAGGTGTTTCCTTAGACTTATAATGGACTGAGCTATTATGATAAAAGTATCAATAAGACTAGACTGTCATGACAACAGCAGGGCTGATCTATAATAACACCATGTTTTTAGGGCTTGTTTATTTCAGTAACAGAAGCAATGACTTATCATATCAGGTGCATTGATACATCATAAGATCAGTAGTACTGATTTACCTGGGGGTGCGACTTGCATTTTCTATGCCCGGATGTGTGTGCCAGGGGTTTGAAAACAGACCCATTTTGAAGGACAGATATTTCTGTAAAACATAAAGAAGGGATGCAGTAAACAATTCATACCCATAAAAGGGGTTTTATTGAAAATATACAATATTTCTGTATGAAATGTCTTCACTTTTCAAATATTTGGTATATTCAACATAGAATTAGTCTAGTTTGAGCAGTTTTCTGTACTACTTTTTATACTTTCTCAAGAACCCATATAGAGTGCAGTAGCAAATTTTACACCCATTTTGAGTGAAATATTTTCACTCATTTCACTCACATGAGTCTGAAAAATGACCCATGTCCCCGGGACTGATTTATTATCATATCCGTAGTGTGTAAATACATAATTATATAGACAAGTATAGACATTGTGCAGACATGGTCACGTGGTCACGTGATCATATTTTGGTGATCACCACATGGTGATCGAGAGCACATGGTCATGCAAGAAATCTAAATTTATGAAATCTAAATGATAGCTATTGTTAGGAATTATTCAATTAGACCCTTTCAACTCAATCCCGGAAAAAATTATGCGAAATACTTAAGAAAGGTAGATAATAATGGTTTTAAATATGGCAGCCAGGCCATAATGGGCAGTTGTGATGTCATCTACACAACATCTATAGATCTATCACAGCACCAGTATAGCAAGTATCTATTACAGCTAGCACCATTTTTTTCATGATATCGGTATCACTTATCTATTGTGATATCATTGTATCTGACTCACGCACAGTCTGGACAGCAAACCTCAGGGGTCTTCCATTAAGTATGGACGCATTGGGGGGAGGGCGGTGAGGTGGGGTCTTCCATTAAGTATGGACGCATTGGGGGCAGGGCGGTGAGGTGGGGTCTTCCATTAAGTATGGACGCATTGGGGGGAGGGCGGTGAGGTGGGGTCTTCCATTAAGTATGGACGCATTGGGGGGAGGGCGGTGAGGTGGGGTCTTCCATTAAGTATGGACGCATTGGGGGGAGGGCGGTGAGGACTGAATTTTGGATACAGGGTGGACTCACACCTAAAATGGCTGCTGGTGTACAGACTGCACTATGAAAACAGTGGGTCGGGCCTGACAGACTAAGTAAACCAGAGACTGGTTGTGGTAGTATGGTGCTGCCACCTGTTGACAGCTGGTTGACTTAAGGGCCATGTGCCATACCCACCAGTAGCGGATCCAGGGGGGGAGGGGGGGCACCAGGCGCGCACCCCCCTATTTTTGGCCCAAAATTGATTTTTTAAATGTAAAATTGGCAGCCTGAGGGGGGGCGCCGGGACCCTTTTTAATATGTGTCCCCCCCCCCCTTTCTCAAATTTCTGGATCCGCCCCTGCCCACCAAGAGACTTTAGCAGCAACAAGCAATGGGCAACTGAGAGAATCACCATCATCATCGTTGGGCGACTGCAATATTAAGCAAGTTTGATATTTTACTGGGGATTTTACTGGGGTTTTTACCTGGGATCCCATCGGCCATCGCTGAGAACTCGCACCATACACACAGGGAATTGCCCAGTACTGTACAATCGGCCGGCGATCACAATCACCCAGCGATTTGTCTCTTGTGCAGTCGCCCATCACCAGTAAAATTGGCTAGTGGGTACTGGGGCTTTAGGGCACTCTAGGCAGTCACACACACGCCCATCCTATTGGATACATTAAGTAAAGTGTACCGTGAGAGTTCAATCGTACAACAGGAGCAGGCTTCCCTATCACTAGTCCGTCTGCTCCGCTTAGCCCCTCGAACATTTCAGTTCTCACCACAGACTGAGTATGTCTTTACCACCATGCTCTCAAACCCCCAAAGCTCGTATTGATCCAAACGTATCTCGCTCTCTGCATAGTACTGGTTTCTAACATCCCTTTTATACTTCCCATTATCGATTATATATACCTTTACTCCCCATAGCAGTGCTGCTGCTGGCAGGCCAAACTCACCGGGTCTAGGGTTGTCCTACCTGCCATTGACACTGCCTATAGCTATCAATGAGCTTTCCCATTATTTCCAAACCTTTTAATAATCCCTTCAATTATTACGTTTTATTTTGGTGACCTATTACTTTCTTCTAAACACCTCAGTTTTACAATAAGCATTCTAATTTATATTCAGATGTTATGTCTTGCTTCTATTTTAATTATATGAGCGAGGTTTAAATCCTACCTCAGTGCAATTATATGCTTTTATAGATACATTTCAATACATTCTCATTGATCATTGATCATTTTGGTCACGTGGCTTCCCATAACGTCACTTCAGGTATTCATATTATTTTGTGCATTGACCCAATTACTTAATCTTGTATCGACACGACCACATATATATATGCAAACAAGACAAACTCATAATTAAACCTTAAGACAAGACATCAAATCGTTTGTTCTGTTATTTTCTCAATTATTTATGCATTCTTCTTTTGTCTTAATGCTCGTGTCAATACATGAATCACCCATGGATTCATCACACCAGTAAATACATCTAGAATAGACTATTGGTCATACCAATCATGTTGATATATATATATGTAGTACCATTAAAGGCAGTATTATAGGAAAACATACAGAGGTTGACAGTACAACCCTGAATACGAGGTGGGTGTCGAAAAATTACTGCCTGAGGCCGTTAGGCTGAGGGCAGTAATTTTTCTGACATCCCACCGAGTATTCAGGGTTGTACTGTCAACTGAGGTAAGTTTTCCTTATATTATATACCATATTTTGTAAGTTATAAGCAAAAGAGAAAGGAAATTACCAGTGGAGCAAAGTGGGCAGTATTCCAATGTATTGGTTATGCACACACTGGTGTCAAGCAGTTTCCCTAATATTCTATATTTTCTCTTAAATTAGGATTCTATCACTATCTCCATTTAATTAGACTGCATTATTTTACCTGAAATTAAAAAAATAATTATGCAAATCCATTCAGAACTCACAAAATAAGGAAAAAAACATTTTACACAGTAAAGCAAGGTGGGCAGTATACACGAATACTGCCCACTGTGCCAATACACCAAAAATATTGAATGGCAGTGTCCAGTTAGTATTCATCATGTATTTCGGCATTGGTATATAATATTATGTTTTATCACCCGCACGGCCAACGAGCGGTGCGTATCGTGGTCAGGGCGTATTGACAGGCTGTACGCACCGCTCACTGTGAACTCCTTGTTTTCAAGAATTATAACATTTTTCTAAATATTTCTTGGGTGATAAAATAAAGAAGGCCCTTGGAAGCCGTCCTCGGGAGGCTGTACGGCCCTGGGACCCAGGACGTCGCCAGGGCCCGGGCCGTACAGCACCCCTCACCGTCGTGTAGTGTAACAGTGTCATATCTTACTTTGGTCTCCTCAGGGTTCATCTTCGCGTGCTCAGCACTGGGCCCGGCCATTGGGTACATCGTGGGGGGCCAGATGTTACAGGTGTTCGTCGACTTCGACCGGGTCGACACGTCCAGGTGAGTGGCACGATCCACATGATCCACAATGCGACAAAACGCCAACTGATTTTCTTCTCATGAATTTTTCGCATATTTGGAATTATATTTCCCTGTGAAAATACCATTTTTCTGATATGGATTATTCGAAAATTCTATATTCTATAAGTAAAACGATTATTAAATTTTAACAAACCGATATTCAAAATTGGTTCAGAGTCGGCCCAAAATCGCATCGTGGATCATCCCCTTTACTACTAGAGCTCACCAGGTCTTATTCAAGGCGGTATTGGGGCTGTCCATAAATGACGTCATGCTAGTCTTGACCATTTTTGACCCACCCTTCCCCCTTGTCATGTTTTGTCATACAAACTTTAGCCCCCCCCCCCTCTCCCTCTAGAAATAACATCATACCAAGAGGACCCCCCCTCCTCCTCAACCAGGAACCAAATACCCTGAAAAAGCAGGTCGGCCCCCATTCTTAACAAAAATGGAAATTTTCGCTTCAGAAATCCTGATTTTTTACCTACAATTTTTCCTGGAAATTCTTGAATTGAAATTTTTAAACATGATGTCATGCACCCCATGGCCCCCCTGCCCCCCTTGTCATGTTTGGTCATGAAAACATGAACCCCCCTCCCCCCTAATGCATGACGTCATTTTATGGCCCCATTACACCGCACAACCTGGGTTGCTTTATCAGCATGATACAGACATAAGGCTATATTCCACTTTGTGGTACATGTACTTGCTTGCGGCACCCTGAAAAAACCGCAAACAAACGGCCGCAAGCTCATTTGGGGTAGGGTATATTCCACTTGCTTGCGGCCATCATATGCAAGAAAACATTTGCAAACGAGTTTGTGGTGGCCGCAAACGAGTCTGCGGTAGGGTGCTGCAAGGTGTTTGTGGCACCTGTTTGTGGCACCTGCTGTTTTATATGGGTTGCTTGTGGTTTGGTTTAAATAACGGCCGCAAATGCACCCTACCGCAAGGTGGAATATAGCCTATAGTCACAAGCAGGAGCCATATAATTATTAAAAATTGGCAATTTAGAGCATGTTACATAAGTGTTAGACAAACACAAAATTAATGATACCAAATATATATAAGAATGTGAAGACTACTGATACATGCTTTTGAACTTAGAACAAAACCCACAAATTCAGTTGTTTTTACAACAACCAAATATCTAAAATAGATCTCTCGTAGATACCATTTTAGCACCACTTTAGCACCATTTAATATCATTGTCCTTATGTGTTATTAGTTTTGTGTTTTGAACTCTAAAATCTTACACAGAGAATTGTGTTTTGCTGGATAAATCGAAACATTATTATGTGGTTCAAGCAGAATATCCATTATCATAAATCTCTCGTAGATATGTGTTTGGTGCTTCCATACCCTGAGGCATAACAACAAAAATAATAAAATGGCGCAACAGTTCATTGTTACTTTGTAGAAACAGAGATATAACGGTCTTGTAACAGCACAACCTTGTGCTGTTACACAAGCGTTCTTAAAGTTATCCTTGAGCGTGTGATGTTTTGAAATGTCAATGTGCAACAGGCCAGGATGTCTCAATGATTAGTGTAGATAACAAACATTCAGTTCATCTAAGTTTCATTGGGACAGCTTTTATAGTTATAAATATTCCCAGAAAAAATGATAAAGTGAAGAAAGCTATGAGACTTTAAATGTTGAAGACACCCAATGCAACACTCAACGTGGCATGTACCATCATGAGAAGAACAACTTCCTATATACAAGTGTTGTTCACAAACCCGGAGGTAAGCTTCCTCAAATAAGTCCACCTATCTCTGTATGGTCTCACAGACTGTGGTAGTTCTGATATTATTCTCCAGACGTCACCAAATGCTAAACACTATCCAAACCCTGGAATCCCAAAGAATCGTATTGATCCAAACGTGTATCGGTTAATTCTGTCCTTAACCGGCCATCATCTTCCTTTTTATATCCCTTGATTATCGATTTTCCTTCAGGTAGTGCTGCCGCTGATAAGCAGGGCTTACCTACCGTTACTGGTATAAGTTTACTATACCCATCAGAGGCACTACCTACACTCACTGTACTATGTAACATTCTTCTTATATTTTTGGACTGTTTTATACTATACCTTTTGCAGTCTGGTGACTTCCTGTCAACTATCGTCCTTTATACCAATTAAATGCACGAGGCATTTAATTGCTACCTCAGTGCAGTATCTACATGAGTTTAGTTTTTGCTTAATGAGTTTTGGTGTAGAGACTTGGATGTATTTATGACAGTCGGGGTATATTTATGTGAACAATGCAGCTTTGTCTATCTGCCTCAGTGAAACAGAAGTCAATAATGATGTACAGTAACGTGTTTCCCTTCTCTGTCAATCAGAAGTCAATAATGATGTACTGTTACATGTTTCCCTTCTCCGTCAATCTGAAGTTTAGTAAGACTTTATACATGTAGTTACATTTTTCTGCCCACAGGCATCTGTTGTCACCATTACTCTACATCCCTGTGTTTCTCCACCAGCCATCCAGTATTCAATAGATTGCTGTGTTTACCACCTCCCCTAAGTGCAATTGGTTAGTTCCATGTCTTTCTGTTCAGTATATCAGTAGTACATAGTGGAATATACAGTGCCATCATTTGCCGTTAACATTGCTCCAGTAGCGCCCCCTATGAGAGTCCATGCACACCATTGCAAAGAATACCAGTTCACCACTTTTAAAAAATCTTTTGATATGTAAACAAAGGGCTGATGACATCACAAAAATGGCGAAAAAGACGGCATCGTAACAGTGTGCGCAGTCTCTCATCGGGTGACATCATGAAAGTTGTGTCGATGGTCTTGAATTAAGTATCTTAGTGAAGGTGTAATATGTCTGGTTCCCTCCTCAGACTGGGCCTCACCCCGGAGGACCCCCGCTGGGTCGGGGCCTGGTGGGTCTGCTTCTTCGTTGCAAGCTTCCTTTTCCTCACTGTGTTCCTCTTCTTTATTCCATACCCGAAGGAAACCATCAGTAAGTGCATTTTCTAGTCCAAAGCGACACTGAATTTGATTCAGATTATAACATATTCTTACAATTTGCTTTCAAAACAATGTTTTAATCTTGTACCAAGCCGTATTGTAATTTCGCCAGATGTACTTTTCTGTTGACATCTCATTTTAGTGAGTGTTATTTGAAAGCTGCTTTCATTTGCTAACTAAAATTAATTTGAAGTCAACAATGGTTTTTTAAGTGATTGGCTGTTCATGAGAAAGTTTTTTCATCTTGAAGGGATTACCTTAATCAAGACTAGAATTTGTTTCCCTGATAAGATTACCCATTTCATCATGTAAGATGTAGTAACCTTGGTAGAGTACTTACTAAACCTACTGGGACTATATGGGGAGAATATATAATCCAATGTGCATCCTTTCCTCTTATCCACAGACGCTCCAATAGTGCGCCAACAGCGAGTCTCCATGGCACACGATGATGGATGCTGGTCACCCTGGGAGGGGTCACTGAGGGGCTGCTGACCAGTGGCTTTGCCACCTTCATGCCCAAGTTCCTACAGAACCAGTATGGACTGACCGCGGGTACAGCTGCCATGCTGGGAGGTGAGATTTTTCGACTGAAAATCATCATCAGAGTAAAACCTTTCTTTTTTAGGATGACAACAGGAGAATATATCTACAATAATCCAAAAGCGTTGCGAACTACAATAAATAATCATTAGAGTACAAAATATCAATATATCTTGACCTCAGAGACAATTTCAGACCAACTTTTCATATTTTCATTACAATGTTCTCAAATACAATTTAAATATTAAGAGAACATCACTTAAGCTCTCTCACCTTATCTCCTGATATAAAGGAATGGATTGCCATCTTATTAGAAATAACAATTATTTGGCACTTTTCTGTAATGTTGAGGCTCAAGATGAATATCAAGTCTTTTCACTTAAGAGCGATACCTACTAGGCGATTTTACCGTCTCTGGGGTCTCTTTACCGTCGTCATCGCCCAGCAACAGTAAAATCAGGCAAGTTTGATTTTTTACCAGCGATTTTGCCGGCGATTTTGCTGGTGATCTCGTCGTCCATCGCCAATCACCCAAAAAATACCACATCCCAATGGGAGTCGCCTGGCGATCTGCAGTCGCCCAGCGATTTCGCTGCCTGTTCTCCCAATTTCCCGTCGCCCCGCAACGGTAAAATCACCTAGTGGGTATGGGGCTTTAGAGTTGTCAGTGGTATAAGATTAATAGGACTACAGGGTGTTCCTATAGTATTATAGGACAACACCTGAGGGGAGCTGCAGGTAGCTATAGCTCCACAGCTACCAGCCATTCCTGTTTGCTCTTAAAGGCACCATGAGGATATCTGCTGTGGCTAGATACCAGTCCCTTATTCATGTAGCTCATGGTACAACTAGGGCTGTACATGCTCCATTTCTCTTCTAGATCTGGTCTCTAAACTATAGAAAAGCTGTTTTCCAGGGGCAGATATAGTCAAGTTTAGCAGTTCCTAACTGTTTGAAGCACATTACATATAATGTGTTTCGGACAGATTTTACTTTACTTGTATGCATGGTCTTCATTTCAAAGTGAGGAGACTTAACATGCAGTTTACAATAACTTTAGAGATTAACTCTTAGTCTGGCGGCCAAAGCATGAAATTTACATTTGTGTTTGCCATGAAAGGTTTATACCTGAAACCATTCTAGGGTTGTAGTGGGGTCCTCTGGGAACCATGTATAACCGGTAGTCACTCTGTAGAGGTGTGCATGACTGTGACAACCGCCATTTTGTTTTGCAGTATCCAGGGAAATTCAACATGAAAAGTAAGGACTAATCTCGAACTGACACATTCAATTTTGTGCCAATCTATTTCATATTGTATATTTTAATAGTTATTAGAACAGGTAATTTCTATGTCAAATGACTTTGACCTTCATGGAGGTCAAGGTCACTAAATTTGACCTCAAAATCTGAAAAATATGACAAAATCAAAGTCGAACTTGAAGCAAACAGAGCTACTCTTTATATTGTCCTTTAATTTAAGTGAACATGTCTCAATCTGGCTCTTGTGATATTCAGAAAAGCAGAAAAATTGGTTAGATGAAGAAATTTGGTCACCAAATTACACATTATGTGACAGAAATAGAAAAAAAATTCTTAATTTCCATAGATTGAGGAAAATGAATTTTCTTTCAATTCCTATCTCAATATGGCGGGTATTTGTTTGATACTAAGTACATACATAGCTATTATTAGGTCAAGTATATTAGCAATTTAGTTTGTCCCTAAAAAGGTCAAGGTCATCAAATTTAAAGGTTTACACATTTTTACACATTATGTATAAAGAATTGTTAAGTAACCTTATAAAGTACATTTCTCATGCTTAAATTGTGGGAAAGACTAATACTCAATTCTTTGACTCAATTCAAAAGCAGTGATTAGCCTTATCAAAGATCTACTAGTGAAGTGAATAACTGCAAAGGACACTAAATGTGTAATTGGAATGAGCAAAATGTCTGTAAAACAATGTCCAAGGGGGTCTTCCAAGGTATATCTGTATGCTTCAGTTGGGATGAACTATTAAAGAAAGATTACTGGGATATAAGATATTATTGGATGTGAGTGTATGCCCCTACAGGAAAAGTGCATCTTTGGGCATTCATGATACACTTCTACCTTACTATAACCCTCCAATTATTGCATGTTTTTCAGATTCCTTCCTAAATGTCATTAAGATTATTTTTTATAGATTTATTTGAGTAAATGGGTAAATGTCAAGAAGCTATCTCATAGTGTACACTAGTAGACAAATGCTGTTAGACACTAGGTAGAACAAGAACATTTGTCTGTATTGTTGTTGATGCTAGGGGAACAATATCCAAACTGTATTTACCTACTACATTTTTTGGCCAAAATCATCAAGAATTAGAAATCAAGGACTGTTTATGAACTACTTTTAAGTATTTAGCTGTATTTCTCATTTCATGAACTTACTGGATTTAATGTAATTGTTACCATGAAGAGACATCAAATAAAAAGAGAATTGACAGCAAGTTTTGAAAAAAGAATGTGCAATGAAAATAAATTACTGCTGAAGTTCTATCTAATTTCCAGAATCATATTATCTATGCCAATGAGTTGCTTTTGGTGATTGTATCTATGATATGATTTGATTTAGGAGAAACCCACCATAGGGTACAATACCATACTCCTTTCAAAGAGAGGCAAGGGGTCTTTTATGTGCAATGTCCCATAAAAAGGACACCACACACAGAGGCTTCGATGACCCTGTTGGGAGCACAGGGTGGCCCCAGACTCTTAAATCCTTTCTTAGATTTTATCTATCAGTTGGCATTCTTAACAGAAATGCAGGATCTTTTCACTTTTGGTGTTGTTAAACATGTCCTTCATTGATGTTCTGTTCTGGAGATGCCTCTTGTGACTATCTTCCATCTTCTAACACTTCAATATGTTGTGCTCTACCCTAAGTTTGGTAATAAAGATGATCAGATATAATGAATGTACCAAACATTTGCTCGGTAAGGTATTTTTTGACTATAATGTCCCTCAAGTATACATTGTACAAATCTAAAACAATTATCACAATGAAATACTGCTAAAATTGATAGGGTTCAAGCCAGGTAAATTGACTAAAGCTATGCATATAACCTTAGTTCAGGTCATTATAAATATAATCCCTCATCCATCACTCTGTCACGATCCCCCCAAAATTATTAGAATATGAAAATACACTCACTTTTCTATTGATTTATTCTATATTTTATAGGCACATTTAATGTCTATACATTTTAAGGGTCAAGATACATCCTTTTTTTGTTCATTTAAGTAAGGACTAAACACACACATTGCCAAAAGTGAAAAAAGCAGATTGATTAGAGACTGATATCTATTATGATTAGAGTAATTTTTGTCAAACCTTGAGATCAAATTTAGAAATAATAATATTATTATATCTGTCACCAAATATGTAACTTTTACAGCCACAATTCTACATTAAAGTAGGTGTCTGTTTTTTTTTGTTTTTTTTTAAATTGGTATTGACATAGTAAAATATGAATATAGTCATTTATATCAAAGAATAATTTCAAGGGCAGGGCAGTTTGTTTGAAGTTATATTCCCATTGTTATTCCCAGACATTTTGCTTGTTCCAATTACACGTTTGGTGTCCTTTACAGTTATTCACTTAACTAGTAGCTCTTTGATAAGGCTAATCACTGCTTTTGAATTGAGTCAAAGAATTGAGTATTAGTCTTTCCCACAATTTAAGCATGAGAAATGTACTTTATAAGGTTACTTAACAATTCTTTATACATAATGTGTAAAAATGTGTAAACCTTTAAATTTGATGACCTTGACCTTTTTAGGGACAAACTAAATTGCTAATATACTTGACCTAATAATAGCTATGTATGTACTTAGTATCAAACAAATACCCGCCATATTGAGATAGGAATTGAAAGAAAATTCATTTTCCTCAATCTATGGAAATTAAGAATTTTTTTTCTATTTCTGTCACATAATGTGTAATTTGGTGACCAAATTTCTTCATCTAACCAATTTTTCTGCTTTTCTGAATATCACAAGAGCCAGATTGAGACATGTTCACTTAAATTAAAGGACAATATAAAGAGTAGCTCTGTTTGCTTCAAGTTCGACTTTGATTTTGTCATATTTTTCAGATTTTGAGGTCAAATTTAGTGACCTTGACCTCCATGAAGGTCAAAGTCATTTGACATAGAAATTACCTGTTCTAATAACTATTAGAATATGCAATATGAAATAAATCAGTACAAAATTGAATGTGTCAGTTCGAGATTAGTCTTGTTTTTTCATGTTAAATTTCCGTGAATGCCGCAAAACAAAATGGCGGTTGTCACAGTCATGCACACCTCTACAGAGTGACTACCAGTTACACATGGTTCCCAGAGGACCCCACTACAACCCTAGAATGGTTTCAGGTATAAACCTTTTGTGGCATACCAACTCCAAAAATAAGCTACTTTTTTTAACTTGGCCGCCAGACTATCTTTCAAATTGTCTCCCTTACCTGCTGCTTACCAGTATTACAGGTACCTGTATGATTATTCCTGGCTCCTCAATTGTCATTTCTAAATTCAACATTCAAAAACCTTGACGAAATAAAAGAGGGGATGCATGCCTCTGCATCACAACCCGAACATCTGCCCCTGGTCTACATCCCATCAATATAAAGTGTTGCTATTGCTCTTCCACCCAGGTTTCATGAGTGTCCCGGGTGCGGCTGGTGGCCAGTTCCTGGGAGGCCTCATATGTAAGGTGTTCAAACTGAAGGTGCGAGGGCTGGTCCGGTTGTGTCTTGGTCTCAGCGTGGCCTGCTCTCTCTGCGGGTTCAGTCTCCTCATCAACTGCGGGCCCGAACCTGTGGCTGGAGTTAGCGTCAAGTATGGAAACAGGTGAGAATAGTCTTAACCTGGTAAGGTGTTCAAATTGAAGGTGCGAGGGCTGGTCAGGTTGTGTCTTTGTCTCAGCGTGGCCTGCTCTCTCTGTGGGTTCAGTCTCCTCATCAACTGTGGGCCCGAGCCTGTGGCTGGAGTTAGCGTCAAGTATGGAAACAGGTGAGAATAGTCTTAACCTGGTAAGGTGTTCAAATTGAAGGTGTGTGGGCTGGTCAGGTTGTGTCTTGGTCTCAGCGTGGCCTGCTCTGTCTGCGAGATAAAATATTTTGTTACACATGTGTAACACACTCCAAATTGCCAATTTTCGATAATAATATGATTCATATATATATATATATATGGGATTGTGTCTATAATATCATCATATCACAACGATGTTGCAGCCCAAGTCATGTAGTGTAATAGGGCCTTAACCGGCCCTCTGATCATGCCATGGGGTGGGGGTGGTTATTTTGGGGGGGAAGGCCTCAGGACATCTGTCATATTATTATAATCTTTCGGAATTGTTGAATAGGCATACAGTTACAACCTCGACTGTGGTAATATTTTGTCTGTATTACCACAGTAGTGGGACCCCTTAATAAATGAGATTCCAGACCACGCCACCTAGTGTGTAACTGAGGCCCAGAACTGCTGCCCAGACAAGCTGGGGGTTATTTTCTCTTTGAGCATGTGTAAATTGGTCATATTCAACCCCCTACAACTTTTTAGCTATACAAGGTAAAAGAATGCTTTAACAATGATCCCATAGTGCAGATCTTGATCTTTTTATTGATATATGAAATGTAACTGTGAACAGTTGCCTTGTATTTTTAAAACATTTTTCAGTATTAAAAGTTTTGATTTAATTCTAGCCAATGGGGAAGGGTCTCAAGAGGCCTTATCAGCATTACGTAATGGGCCCCCACCAATCAGGTGTCGCGCTACTCCCACCATGTGGGTTTGTTTGTCCAGCCTTCACTGGACCGTGACGGCCGCACGAGGTTGGGATGTGTAGGATAATGGACGAGTAGTAGTGCATGGGGTGGAATAATGCACTCGCCCTACGGGCTCGTGCATTATTCCACCCCATGCACTACTACTCGTCCATTATCTGACATAAACCACGAGAGAAAGTATCTTATGCCCTTGGTACCTTATGAACTTTTGAATTCACTACTTAATTCATGATCATTGGCTCTGTATGACCCTAGTGGATAGCCCTAGACCACTAAATACACAATGGGCATTTTCTTAAATTCAACAGAGTTACATTTGCCCTATTAATAATGACATAGGTTTTATAAATAAAGTGAAAAGGGGCATAATTATCTTTTAAATTCCAATGCAACATAAGAAAAAGGTAAGTGACAATGACATGTGACATTAGCATTTCTTAATTTTGACATGTAACATTGGGATCCCCCCATCAAGAGCCCACACCAGTGCTCTGACCGGCGCTCCTCCACTCTGCAGCGAATCACCCTCCCCACTAGAAGTAATACCCTGTGATCACTCTAGTACCTGAGGTGTCAATGTGGCAGAGTGAAGCTCCTTGCCAGCAGAGGGGGAGGAGAGGGGTGGAGGGGGAGAGGAGAAGGGTGGAAGGGGTGTTGATTGCCTACTGAGTGTACAGTCATAGACTGTAATTACATCCCACCTCACTAGTCACCCAACCTCAATGAAAGGGTAAATCTGGGTCACAACAGACTATATGAACCAACAATGGATAAAAGGTAAAACTTACTGGACTTCTAACATCTGCCCAGTAGGGTAGTGGTTAGGCTGTGGCACTATGAATCCAAAGGTCTATGGTTCAATCCTGGGTTCTGCACATCAATGGTCAAACTTTTCATAAATTCAAAATTGGGTGTTCTTGGCAGTATATTTAAACAACAAATTAGCAACTGTGCATTATTTCAGAGAACCAGTGCGTTATCACAGTAGCAGTGCATTATTACCTGAGAATGCACTGCTAGAACAAAGGCAATCTGAGTGAGAGTGGTTTATGAGACTCTATTGAACCAGTGACAACGTCCGTAACTAGGTCGTAACCCACTCGCGACCTAGTTGAATCTATACCAAAACAAACACTTTCCCATATCATTTTTATTGTTTTCCTACCAAATTAGACAATCTTGTGAGGGCAAAATGCTATCCAGCCCTTCAAAAAAATGTTTTAGACAAAAAAAAAGAAACCTTTCACGATGCCCCTGAGGCACTCTAAACTAATGAAAACGCATGAAGGACACCATGTAACATCAACAAATGCTGAAGGCCGCCATTTATAAATTCGAGGTCATCGAAAACTAGCAGAAAATCATCTAAAACAACAGAAAAGTCAGTAAAGGTCAAGTTAAAATGTCCAGAAATGTCATGGAGACGTTTGACATGGAGCAGTCGGACAGTGACATGCGTGACATGCTCATGTTCGACTCAGACGTGTCAGAAATGGACCTTAAAGGGTCCCTAGCACATGAATTTACAAGTTTTCAAATTTTGTGTATTTCACCTTGGTAATGTGTTTTTAAAATGTAATAAACGAAAAAATGTCAGGATATTAGATAATGATACAGTAAAGAAAATATATTTCGGCAATTCCCTAAATTCTGGGCCTCCAGTACAGTCCTTGTTACGTCACAATAATGGAAATTCCCTTTCAAAATAACTTGGGAATCCCAGGTTATTGAATATATTTTGGTTAATAAAAATTGCAATTAATAATAGCATGTATTGCCCTACATACAAATATTTTATGCCGAACTTCAATTTCTTTTTTTGGTATATCTCTAGCATTATCAGTTGTTGATACAAACACCATAATCAAAGAATTTTATTGGAAAATATTTATCCTATAATTATGTGCAAGGGTTCCTTTAATAATACCGTGGACACCTTTGAAGTATATGAACTTCTGACAACCCAGACACAGAGCCTTCTGTCATCTGTCAGCTCACAGGACACACCAATGTGGCATCAATCAACAACTATGCCACAGCTGACATGGCAATGCAATATGAGATGTTTGACCTTCTCACCAGTGATGAGGAGAGGGCCAAACTCACAAAGGAAAAGGTCCTACCTTCTGCCAGCCATCACGGCTGTGTCTCCAGGGCCCTGCAGCATCCAAGCCTTGAGTCCAGTGCAACCTAGAGAAGGCAGGTATCCAGTGCACTTGGTGCACCTCCTCCAGAAGAGCAGGTACAGGATGCCAAGCTCCCCCACCACGGTGGACAAAGGCCTACATCTCCTCCAGGAGGGAATTGTACCAGCAAGGCCTACCACCTCTCCTATAAACTTCTGTAAATTTCACACATCCTCCTAGATCATGGGTATGTTATCCATGTGCAGCAAGCAGGATTTGCTCATAGATTCAATATTTCCTCTATAAAATGAACAAATCTGGAGGAGCATTCACTGAAAACACAGAGTTGTCAAAAGTGGTGCCAAAAACGACAACCCAAGGCTGTCACAGGCTGTGTCTGTGTCTGTTAGACAAAAAATCTTATTTATGAATATTTTCATGTTGTAGATATCATAGACATTATAATGGCTTTCATCATGTTATTACTAGTTATTAGGTATGGCCATTACACATAGGAGGCCTATGAGTTGTATGGTTTTGACACCATTCACTTACAACACTGGGTTGATATAGACAGAGGCCATGACAACCTTGGGCTGTCGTTTTAGGCACCATTCACTTGTCATCCAGCCTCAAAATTCACAATGACAACCCTCTGACCACCCCAAAATTGTCAAAGGATTGTCACAAGGTCGTCACACAGCATTGATGGCCTGAAATGAGCCCTGTGATGACCCAAATGTCACCTATGAGAGCCCAAAAGTCACCTGTGACAACCCTTTGACAACTTTGCAGTGGCTCTCTGACGACTTTGTGTTTTCAGTGTTACGTGGGTCTTTGTGCACCATAATCGCTGGCTTTTTCACACAGAACTAGGCCAGATACCCGCATCACTCCAGAGAATTGTAGTCTGCTGCACACTTTGAGAAAACAGTTCCAAATGAATTCAGCCGATAGAATAAATTTATACCTATAAATTCTTAAATATTATGAAATATGTTTTATTTAGACTGTAGAATTGTGATAAACTATAAAGTAATACCAAATTATAGAAGAATTTAGGAAAATATTGCCATGCCCACCACAGGAAGGAGCCCAAGGATACGAGTGAGTCTGAAGTTGCGGTGAAGTTGTTCAAATAACCACATGGCCTTTGTCAGTTGTAGTCCGCCACACATATAGTTCTATGTGAATCAGACAGATCGAAAAGATGTATGCATCAAAAAGCATCAAATCCTCTTGACTATACATCATATAAGCTTCACAATTCCAAAAAAGTATAATAAATACACAACCTTCATCCAGAAATCCTTCCAGACTAGTCCAGAAATTTTTTCCCGCCGAGGCCAATCTTACCATCCAGATCCACATACGAGTAGGGTTTTGTCAATGTATACACTCAATGTGACTTTTAAAACATAACAATATATCATATAGGAAGAAAACAGATCCTTACCAGTCATAATGGGTAGAAGCTGATTTAATTGTTCTTAATATCTATCTTTCTGCGAGAACTTAATGGATTTCTGAATCTTGCTTAGGTGTCTAACTATTTTCCAGCACATTTCTAGGTGGTAATGTAAAATGTATTTGCATTACAGGTCAATCAAAATCAGCGACAACGAGTTGACAAACCAGTGTAATATGGAGTGTAACTGCGTCCTGCGGAGCTACGAGCCCGTGTGTGGCACAGACAGTGTTCAGTATTTCTCTCCATGCCATGCGGGCTGCCGTAACAGTTACAAGAAGGATGGCAAGAAGGTAATCAAAGCTGTACCTGTCATATGAAAGATGTATCAAACAATTTTGTAGTTATTCACGATTGTTACTTTGATTATAGTGAGTGTTGGAGTTTAAGGTCCATCAGCATTTTCATGTTGTGGATATAATAGTCCATAATAGTGGCTTCCTATTTATGTTATTACTAGTAATTTTGTATGGCCATTACACATAGGAGGCCTATGAGTTGTATGTTTTTGTCACCATCCAATTACGACCCTAGGGTTGTCATAGACAGAGGCCATGACAATCTTGGGCTGTTGTTTTAGGCGCCATTCACTTACAACCCTAGAGTTGTCAGGCAGAGCTACTGACTTCTCATTTTCTTCCCTGACAACCTGTTGACAACCTGTTTTTAACTTTTGCTTCTCTGACGACCTTTTTGGCCTAAAGTTGTAGGGAGAAAATGACAACCTTTGGGTCGTCATGCAGCATCAAAATTCACAAAAACAACCCCCTGATGACCCTTAAATTTGTCACAGGATTGTCACAAGGTCATCACACAGCATCAATGGCCTGAAATGAGCCTTGTGATAACCCAAAAGTCACCTATGACAACCCAAAAATAGCATAAATACTGGAAAATCCTGTAGGGTCACCAGTTATTTGGAAAATTAGGTTAACAGAATCTCACCATTTTCCATAATTTCACCCCCCCCCCCTCCCATCCCACTTTCAATTCTCCCTTCCACGGATATCAGATACACAGTATTTCAAACACCTGCAGGTTAATTTGGACTCGTTTTGTCAACAAAAAGACAGAAAATCCTATATAAAATTCCAAAATATCAGCTTTATTTTTCATCTCTATAATCAAGAAATTTTCAGACCAATTTGAAAATAATAAACTTATACAGATACCAAATAAAAAAGAGTCAATAAAAGCTTTCCACCATGTTAAACCACAAATGATGCCATGATTTATGAACATTTCTATATTTAAGCCTTGTGTTTTGTTGACATATTTCCCAGCATGCATCTTGATTTAGGCTTGTCTGCAGGTTAAACACAAGAAATATGCTATCCATGGTAGGAAGAATTTGTCGAAATGAATGTTAACAACTGCAGATGAAAAGGTGTTGCCACACTTATAGGAAGGGGAGGAACACCCCCTATTTTCAAGAATTTCTTTTTTTAATCCAAAAAAAAGAAGGGAATCTGCCACTGAAATGTAAAAAGGGAATGATGAAAATCCTATTGCAATAACAAGGCTTTCCATATGTGCTTTTAAGAAAGTTGTGACTCAGGGGCAGATACAGGATTTCAGAAAGGGGGGTTCCGCGTATAGGCTAAGTGCTAAAGGAGCATGCATTTGCACACATGCATGCAACATTTACTTCTCTTTGGCAAGTTTAAGCCTGGACCAAAAAGGGGGGGGGGGGAGTCATGACCCCTGGGACTCCCCCCATCCCCTTGGATCCGCCCCTGGTGACTGGTTATTCTTGGCGTTTTGTAACAGCTCTACACAGACTGCAGCTGTATTCCGGCAGCCAACGAGACGGTTGTGGTTGCCGTGCAGGGCAAGTGCCCCACCTCGTGCAGCCTCGTGTGGGTCTTCCTGCCCTTCTTCTTCGCCATCTGCCTCCTCACCTTCTGCGGCACAGTGCCTGGGGTAGTTGCATCTCTCAGGTATGTGGGCCATTTCGTTCAATAAGCCCATCCCACATTGGATAAATGCTAGGGTTGGACAAAATTACTGTATATGCCATCCTTGTTTCCAAGAGTTGGGTTACTGAAATAAGCAAGAATTATGTTTCTCTATATCTACAAGGACGGCTTTAACATAATGATTTCTTAAATTTCATCAGTTGACAGATTTGTAGGTTTGGCAGCCAATCAAAATGCTGTATTTCATGGCAAAATAGGGTTGGACATTATTGGCTAGGCTGACAGGCTTTACCATTGTTTCCTATGAGGAAAATGCCAAAATATAAAGCTACATTTTACCAAATTTAGGGGCAATCTGTCACCCAAATTGCTTTGGTTCATTTTGTATTCTATAAATGTCTTCAGGGAATAAGTATGGAGGCAATTTTGAAATTATTTCATAGTAAACCTCAGTGTTGGTGTAAACTGGGATGCGCTTATTCAGAACAGTGGAACATTTCGTTCCATGACATTTACCATTAGTGGGGGTGTAGTTAGGGGGTCTGCATGTCATCTTGTCGAATTTAAGAAGATCTTATCTTGCCCTGTTGCATCTAAGAAATCCTAATGTCACTCTGTTGAATTTAAGAAATTCTGATGTCGCCCTGTCAAATTTAAGAAATTCTGAAGGCCTTATTCCACATACCGAAAGTGCACTGCCGATTTGCAGCCATTATACTTTCGGCACAACCGATATACAATTGGCAGCATAGCCGATAAAATTTACCAACATGTTGGTAAATTTTTCCTGCCGATTTTCCACTGGTTGCCGATTTTCCAATTTCGGCGGCTGATTTTCCAATTTCGGCAGCCGATTTTCCAATTTCGGCAGCCGAAAGTGTGCCAAAAGTTAAATGTCCTGATATAGAACGTAACCCTGGAGACGCTCAATAATGGCAGCACGCACTTTTGGTAAGAGGAATACAGCCTTCAGAAATCCTGAATTTGCATGTTGTGTCACTCTGTCGGTCTTAGGGATCTACACCCATACTAGTAAGTTTTGTGGTAGCACCTCTTTAAAGTCTTATTTACACCTCTCAAGATGTGCCACGAATAACAAGAGACAATTCAATCATTTTGCTACATCACCTAAGATGTTGCAGGAATAACAAGAGAAAATTCAATCATTTTGCTACTTCCTTAACATGTGTTGAGAATAACAAGAGACGATTCAATCATTTTGCTACATCTTTTAACATGTGTTCAGAATAACAAGAAATAATTCAATCATTTTGCTATCCTTCAGGATGACCGTATGAATTTTGACCGCAAAATTGAATTTCCTCCTTAGATGTGTGCCAAACAGTCAGCGACCTCTTGCGTTTGGCGTAAAGTGGGTCTTTATCAGGTTTCTTGGTAAGTATTTAAGTTTTTTTCCCACCTATTTCATCAGAAACTCCATGACTAACACAAGTACACTGAAAACACAGAGTTGTCAAAAGTGGTGCCAAAAACGACAACCCAAGGTTGTCTGTGTCTTTTATACAAAAAATCTTATTTATGAATATTTTCATGTTGTAGATATCATAGTCCATAATAATGGCTTCCTATTATCTTATTACTAGTTATTAGGTATGGCCATTACACATAGGAGGCCTATGAGTTGTATGTTTTTTGACACCATTCACTTACAACACTTTGTCATAGACAGAGGCCATGACAACTTTGGGCTGTCGTTTTAGGCACCTTCACTTACAACCCTAGGGTTGTCAGGCAGGACTTTTGACTTCTCATTTTCTTCTGTGACAACCCTATAACAACCCGATTTTTATTTTTGCTTCTCTGACGACCTTTTTGGCCCAAAGTAGTCTGGAGAAAATGACAACCTTTGGGTTGTCATCCAGCCTCAAAATTCACAATGACAAGCCTCTAACCACCCCCAAATTGTCATAGGATTGTCACAAGGTCGTCACACAGCATCAATAGCCTGAAATGAGCCCTGCTCTGCCCCCAAAAGTCACCTATGACAACCCAAAAGTCACCTATGACAACCCTCTGACAACTTTAAAGTGGCTCTCTGACGATTTTGTGTTTTCAGTGTAGCTTCTTCCTCTATGTGAAAATAAACATCAGGCTAGGGGTGTGCAAACGCTCCAAATTTGCACAAATGTGCGAATTATGTCACAGAATGTGCAAATTTGCCTCAAAATCTATAGAGGAAAGTGAAAATTCTATACAAATATATGTGCAAATTTGTGACTAAACTGTACAACTTTGTTCCGAATGAGACTACCTTTTATTTGATACTGTATTTTTTTGGAATATTTGCATTTTTTGTGCATTTGCCATGATTAGATTGATGGGGACATTATGGCTCAAAAATAATGAAAATTCCTTGATTTACAGATATTTATGATGATATACATTATCATATTGATGAAAAAATACAATTTAACTAAGGGCAGTAATCAAAAGAATAATAAAAATGGTAACACAAAAGATCTAGGTCCTATTTCACAAGTTTTGGACAAAATTCCTCAAGAATTAATTTGAATAAATCGTTATAAGTCTAAAATATAAGTTTTCATGGACGGCCATCTTGGAATTGGCTAAAAAAAAAATTGATTGCTAGTCATTTTCTTGACCATGATATGAAATAATTATGGCCATGAACTAAATAAAATAAATATGAAATCAACTCAAAAGTGCCAATGTATGTAGATTTGAAATTCTTGTATATATTGAAATATATTGAGGAGAAAAACTGTAAATGAAAATTTCAAAAAGGGCAATTTGAACCTAAATTTCATGATTTATTAGGGGTAAACTAAAGAACCCTTGTAGATTGAATATCAAAATTGATTAAGGTAGTATCCAAAAGGCCCCACAAAATTAATATTATAGGAGTAGTATTTCATCTACTGCTATTATTTCAAAAATCAGCAAAAGGCTATGAGAATTATCAGCATTATTGTTTTGGTTGTCAAACAAGGTCTTTTGGATTAGGAAGACTAGAAGACCTCAACCTAGAACTAGAATTAGACCTAGAAGACTAGTGCTCTGCCACTGTGACACCGAATAACCTGCCATTGCCACACATTGAGTACATCCAGGGGGGATCCAGGGGGTACTGATCAGCCCCTCTTTTGGTGGGGACTTAAGCTGTGTCTCCACTTGAGCGACAACTCCCGGCGTTGAAGCTAGATCGCCGGGTGACACAGGAGAAAACCATTGCCAGGCAACGGAAATACAGCACCGGGTGACGGAAAAGTTTATCACCACGTTGAGATGCCCTTGGTGATCATGGGGATGGCAATAAACTAGGATTTTCACCCAGGTTACTGGCGCCAATCATTTACATGGCGAAAATCAGTTGGGATGAATTCTGTCTTTAGTGATTGAATCTATGAGATGAAGGTGACAGGGCGGGCAAACAGCAGGGGATCAAAACCAAGCAATCATTTTTGCTGTACCTCATCCCTTATAGTGAACCAAGCACTGACCGGGAATTGAACCCAAAGAACCACTTGGTCAGTGCTGGGTCCCCCCTATCGTCGCCTCGTACGATCAGCAGGGGCTACTGAGGGCCTATTCTTACCTGTACCCCAACGGGCCAAAACTTTGTATGTGTGTACATAATTATGAATGTGTGATGTTTTAGTACTTAGCCTATAAGTGGACCCCCCTTTCGAATATCCTGTATCTGCCCCTGCCTAATATTGCTTCTATGTATACTGATTTAAATCTGCATAGAAGTATGAATTGTTTACTCAGGTTTGTTGTTATTTGTATGTATGAAATATCATTAAACAGTTGATGCTTGATTCAATTGACAGGCACGGTTCCTGGTCCGCTTCTCTTCGGCCTTCTGTATGACAACACGTGTGTGCTATGGCAGGAGAAGTGTTCGCAGAAAGGGTCCTGCTGGATTTACGACAACCAGCAACTCTCCCTGTCCCTCTTCCTCTTCTGTCTCTGCATCAAGACGCTGTCCTCTGTGTTCTTCTTGGGCGCCAACCTCTGCTACCGCCCTCCACCCTCTGAGCAGGCCAAGGGCAATGCTGGGTTCACTGACGAGGCATCAGATGGCGCCACCATCACAGATAGTACGGCAAAGTTAACACCAGGTGGCGGCACTGAGGGTGAGGAGACCAGACTATGAGGGACAGAGACTCTCTCGCATTATATGTCTTTAGCCCCATACCCACTAAGCAACTTTACCAGCGATGGCCGATGGGCGATGGTTAGGGAGAATTGGCGTTGTTGTAGCCTGGCGACTGTCATATCAAGCCAGTTTGATGTTTTCCAGCAATTTTTCCCTCCGGTTTTCCTGCCAATCCTGTCACCCATCGTCTATCACCCAGAATGTGCATCATACCCACAAAGAATTGCCTGGCGATTGTGATTGCACAGTAATTGTGCAACTGTAAAATCGCCTAGTGGGTATGCGGATTAAAAAGTTCATCTACAAGGTAAATTGTGCCAGCGACTTTTTCATTTTATATATTGTATTATTTCATTATTGATTATTATTTATTGAAAAAAATCTTATGAAAGTATATTGCTGGTATTACGCGACCTAATCTTTATGGTGGTTCATGTATTGATTTGATAGCGACTAATAGTGATTAAGTATGTACATCAGGTATAGCTGATGATACGATCATTTTCCTGTCTATATAATCAGAAAGAAAGCTCATGAACAGATAATCAAAACTAGTTATGGTAATTATGATCAGGGTAAATTTGAACAATTGTTGACAAGATTTGAGTGTTTTTGATAATTTGGATGAGAGATATTGATTGTATGTGGTCAATAACTTACATGTTTATTGGGATACTTTTGCAAATTGATGTACATAAGTCGAGTTGTATACCAAACTTGAATTCAACAACCTGTAAAGATATCCTAATTTCTATAAGTGATAAATTTCGTCGAATCTTTATTAATTCTTTAAAGTATGGCTTATTCCAACAAGATTGGGTGAAAGGATTTATTAAAATTATACCCAAAGAAGGAGATAAATATAATCCTGCGCCCTATTACTCAAACTTGTGTAGATTCAAAGATTTTAGAAAAAAATTGTTCAGTGACAGGTTTTGCAACATTGTCTATGTAATTATAGTAAATATCAGTATGATTTTGTACCTGGTAGGTCAACACAATTAACTGTCTTTGATTTACTTAAAGGGAGGGGCCAGTGACCATAAATCAATAAACTGCCGTGATCCTTACCATCAAGGGAATAAACGTACCAAATTCTATACTTTTATCTCTAACTGTTTTTGTTTTATACCCATTTTTCTGTATCAAACTGAGTTTCCCTGCTAGCACCTGCACTGCCTGCACAGAGCATTTATCTATATGTGACGTCACAAGCAGAACAGTTAAAAAATGATAAAACTGAAAAAATATAAACATTTCATTTATATAAGTGTTCTTTATTAGTCTAAATGTATTCAAAATTACCAAATCAATTGATTTATGAAAGAACAAATCAAAAAATACATTTTACGTTAAATTTATTATTTTGAAATATAGATGTAACGGTTTTTATGTGTGACGTCACACACAGACGTCCTTAACAAGGTGGACAGTGGGTACAGTACGTGTGTGTTCTGATATATGGGATCACAGTTTTCTATGTAATAAATCACTTCATAGTTATAATAATGTCCTATATATTTATATATTGGTTCCAAAGCTATTCAATGCGTACACAACAAGTATTCTATAAAAAATTATTATATTATCAGACCCGTTAAAAGTCGGGAAATAAATAAAAACATGTTTTATTCTACTTCTAGTCCCACAGCGAGGAGAAATAAAAATGCATTTTGCAACACTTGTAAACATGTTGAACAATAAATCTAAAATTATTTACAGTAATTATCACAAGATTTTAATTCGTTGTTTCTTTTGAATCATTTGTTTCTTTTTATTGTTCTACGAATAATACTATTATTATAGGCCTACTTTCACAAATAACATATACTGGAAAAATAATAATCTTAAGTTCGTGCATAGTGTTAAAACGTAGACGGGAAAAAAGCATTAGGTAAAACTGCAAGTCACTAGAAGTACATAATAATAATTTTACAATAAACACAGTTATAAAATCTTTAGGGTCTATTGCTAATGTTAAAGTACAATAAAGATGACATGTACAAAGCAGGAAATACTCCTACTTATTTTGAATGGTGCGATGTTTGCCCTGCTTATACGTGCTTAACCACTTCTACTTATGTTATTTGTAAACTAAACCCGTTATCTGATATTGGCCCCTTACATGTTAATCCCGACGACTAAGACCCTCCTGGTGCCTCCGTGTGGCCGCGGGGCGCTGGGCAGGCCGGCTGATAACATCTAAAGTCCCCGCCCCCCCCCCCCCGCCCCCCCCCCCCCCCCCCAGGAGAGGTGGACCTTTCAGTGTACCTGTACAAACTAAAGTTAGGCGTGAGGCGGACCTGTACAAACCTTTAGGGGCCTTCCAATTAGTACGTACGTACATGTTAAAAAATGATTAAATCTCATACCCCCCCCCCCACCCCTTGGCCAAAAATGCGCAATGGATTTGTACTAAAACGTACGCACATTCAACAATTTCGGAAACCCCTCCCCCCCGGCTTGATGTGTACATACTTAATGGAAGGCCCCCATAGGATAACTTATGGACTTAAGGATATCTATTGATACATGTGTACAAGATTTCTGAAAGAGTTGGGCCCGCATACAGGTTAAGTACTAAAATGGTGTTCATTCATGCGCGTGTTCGACATGTTTTCTGCCTGTTGATATTTAGGTCCCCACCAAAATGGGGGGGGGGGGGGGGGTGGGGGGGTCCGCCCCTGGTGATGGGTGGCAGTTTTGTGCTACTTGCATATATTGAGATTATCAATTTCATACAATAGGGAACCAGTCTCCAAGCATTATACATGTAATACTTCTGTCACAGATGCTAGTTGTTTAATGCAGTAGGCCTATATAACAATCGAAATAGCAGATTTTGCTCTATTTACTGAATTGAATCATTCTTTGATTAAGTGTGAATTGGAACAAAAGTATGTGAAAACTGAATTTTTCACTTTTTAGTTGTTCAATGTTGATATCTTTATTGATAGTTTTTAAATTGTCTGTTCTTAATTCCTTTTCCTGGGAAGGTATGGTGATGATAATCTGATTGCATTAAACGTCTCCGCATTGCCGACACAGGCATCCAGGATTAATTTGTGTACGATAGGATTATAGAAAATAATCCGTTAAATAAAGGCCTAGACATATCGACAGACTTTGTTGATGACTCCCATTCAATTTTACAAAGTAATTTCCATTTCAGTGTGATGCGACGGTTCAACTTTTGAAAGCAAGGTTGATTTAGAAGCTGTGAATACAGTTCATCAGTTAGAACTGGATTCCATTTGTACCAGCTTATTAACATCTAAATCTCGCTGGTTCATTAATTGATATTGATCATAAATACAACAACATTACATATATATTATAAATAATAAATAAATAATAATATAGTTGAAGCAAGCCATGTCTCTGAACTTAACTTAAACACTGCTCCCTCTTGGTTTGGGCCCTTCTACATTCCGCTCTTCTCCAACCTCTAACAGCGTACACCCCCCCCCCCCCCCCCCACTAACAACGTACCACATGTCTTAAACACAGGGGCCCAAGTCATGTTTATGTTTGTAGAGCTCTTCTCCTGATGGAGGTAGAAACAGGGGCTGCTGGTGCCGGTGAGTACTGTACACAGGGTGCGGCGTGAGACCTGGTACCAGCGGAGAACACCCCATGACCCCTGAGAGCTCCTCAGACCTGCTGAGAGCTAATCACCTGTTCACTCTCCTAACACAGCCTGCACCTAACTCTCCTAGCACAGCCTGCATCCTGTTCACTCTCCTAACACAGCCTGCACCCTGTTCACTCTCCTAACACAGCCTGCACCCTGTTCACTCTCCTAACACAGCCCTCACCCTGTATCACTCTCCTAACACAGCCTGCACCTTGTTCACTCTCCTAACACAACCTGCACCCTGTTCTCTCTCCTAACACAGCCTGCACCCTGTTCACTCTCCTAACACAGCCCTCACCCTGTATTACTCTCCTAACACAGCCTGCACCTTGTTCACTCTCCTAACACAACCTGCACCCTGTTCACTCTCCTAACACAGCCTGCTCCCTGTTCACTCTCCTAACACAGACTGGAAGCTGTTCACTCTCCTAATACAGACTGCACCCTGTTCACTCTCCTAACACAGACTGCACCCTGTTCACTCTCCTAACACAGCCTGCACCCTGTTCACTCTCCTAACACAGCCTGTATCACTCTCCTAACACTGCCTGCACTATGTTCACTCTCCTAACACAGTCTGCACCTAACTCTCCAGCGGAGGATCCAGGAATTTTCAAAAGTGAGGGCATGCTATAGCAAAAAAATTTCCCGGGCCCTCCAGGCCCATGAATTTTACATTAAAAAATTATTATTTGGGCAAAAATAGGGGGGGGGATGCGCCTGGCACTTCCCCCCTAAATCCGCGCCTGCTCTCCTAACAAAGACTGCACCCTGCTCACTCTCCTAACACAGCCTGTATCACTCTCCTAACACAGCCTGCACTCTGTTCACTCTCTTAACACACTCTTCCAGCGTAGTCCAATCTACGAGCATAGTATGTCTTTATTCAACTAATGAGCGATGGTGCACCAATGTCTTAGTTTCATTTAGAAACTCCTAAAAGAAGTATTTTCTATGTATCATATTAAAACTTCTCTCTGTATGTTATGGTGAAAATGGTAGAACTAGACTATTAAGAATTAAATTATTGGATAACTTCCAGTTTTGAATATAACTACCAACAATGCTAAGCAAGATTGATATAATAATTTGTAATAGAAAAAGAAGACACATAAGTTGTAGCCAGTGACAGAATGTAAATGTTTGGTGGAAATGCCGTGGTGTTCCGTTCGGTGGCATGTCTATTTGCAGCCTTTGATCCCCCCAGCCCCCTCATTAGGCCATTAGAGGCCGTTACCTGGCCAGGTATGTCTTTGATGTGTGGAGGGGGGGGGGGGGGGGGCAATTAGCAGAGGGGGGCAGGTGATCACCCACCTGACTAAAACCATGTCCCCCCTTAGCAGACACACGCAGCTGACGACAGTTTTTAGTCGGTGAACAAGGGTAAAAACTAGTTGTCAGGCAACTCAAATTCTTGTCGCTGTGTTGGTTTGCATGCTCTGGAGAACCAACCACCACCGACCATTGGCCCGTTGCACAATGACATTTTACTGTTTAGATAACTTTAAGATAACTTTAAGATCATTTTCGTAACAGCAATAGTTATCGTAACAGTAACAACCTAATATCTCTGTTTCTACTGGTGAAATTAAAGTCTGGAAATCGATATATGAAGGGAAAAAATAAGAAAAAAATCAGTAACAATCACAGCTCATTGAGTGCATTCTAAATATGTTTTTTAGTGTCAAAACAATTGTTGTTATGATAAAAGTAACAACGAAAGGTTTCGTTGTTTAATTGATTTTCGTTGTTACGATCGGTATTGTGCAACGGGCCACAGAATACCCCCGTCTTTGGTTGGTGAGGGTTTAAAGGTGGGTTTCCACAGAACAAGAAACCCTGTTCGTTGTCGGCCATCCAAGGTTAAGCTTGGTCTCCACAGAGTGACAAACCCTTTTTTGTTGGCAGCCACTCAGTGTTTACCCTTTGCATCTTCAACAACCAAACTTTTTAAATTGGTTGGTCACTGTGGTTGGAAAGGGCTAACACAATTGCACAAAAAAAAGACCTTGAAGTTTCTGTAAATAGGGCCATTGAGGTGTGCTAAAGGTAATGGAAATTTAAGGTCACCTGTACAACACCTTTCAAAAACTTTTTCAGGTGACCTTTAAAATTTCTTCAAAGATCTTTTAAAGGTATTGGAAAGGTGACATATCCTAAGCCTTCAATGAACCTCAATGGCCCCATTTACAAAATTTAAGGTCTAAAAAGGTCTAATTTTGTGCAGAATAACTAAACCTATTTCCTGCACTTTGTCGTCCTTTTCAAACCAGCCTTTCACCCCTATCTCTAGCAACTATTGGCAGTATGGAGTAGGCCAGGTTTAGAAAAGGGTTAACAGCGGTCGGTTGGTGACGGCCATAGTTTGTTGTTCTGTGGAAACCTACCTTAAATGAGTTAATTACCGGTGAATGATTTAATGCCAGTTGGCGGGAACCTCGCTTGGTCTAAAAAGTCTAATAGTGTCAATGCAAATGACATCAACTATCTGATTTGTCGATCAACTTTCTAGTCAGCAACTGAGATATATTTCATGTTGGCATGTGGAAACACCCCATTTTGGGGAGCCTGCGATGGGACCAAAAGGTAAGGGGGGGGGGGTGTAGAGAAAGGTTGATCCCCACTTTACTCCTTTACCCTCTCTTATTTACCTCTCCTTTTCTAAAAGAAAATTTACACACCACACCTTAAACTTGTGGTTTTCCAATGAATCTCTATATTTCTTTAGATTCATAATATTCTAGTTCCGCCACCTATTTGCGTTATGAGTGGACATACTGATTCCATAAAATAGTTCCTTAATTAGGAGAGTGACCAAGATGGTAGTTTTACGTGCTTTCAACAATTTCATTTGTGGCAACTTCACTTGCAAATAATTCCTGGGTTGTCACAGCGTGAAAAGATTCTGATTACACCAACTATCAGCTCCACAGAGGTTGATAGGGCCATTCCAGTTTGCATCAAAATTTGACAATAAAACTATCTGAATTAACAAAATCAAGTTCCGCTTGTAAATCCCCATTAGTGTAATAGCCTATCCCAAGCCTGTTACTAAAATACAACCAAACAGAGATGTGTGTCTGAGGAAATCCCTTTGGTCGTGACTTATGGCCATCTTTATGAAGCATGAGGCTCATCCTTCTGATGTTCACATGTTGTTGGCCCACTTCAGATGAAGGAGTGTCTTCAAAATGGACTCCTGAGTGGTTTGCACTCTTTGTGTATAGAAGTAGACTCATGTAAAAGCAAAGCTCGATGGGTGGGGAATCAGAGGAAACTTGGGCAACAAGATGAGTCACACTTTTATCGTGGACCAATTATTGTGAACTAATGCATTGACGTTTTGCATTATAATACTTTTATTATTACCGTTTGTGTCCAATTGAAAATATTATGTAACAGTGCTTTTCCAGAGTAGGTTTTGACTTTCTTCATAAACTTTGAAAATTGAATAGCTTGATCTATGAACTTTCTTTTAAGCATAAAGCCAGTGCATAAATACATTTAAGAGATATTGTTTGCCATTCAAAACAATATAATCAAGCTGACAAACATTGCGTCCCATTAAAGGGTTCCATGCACATAAATGCACAAGTTTCCAATTTTAGTGTATTTCACTTCAGTTCTGTAATATACACATGTTACAAATGAAACAAAAGCCAAGGTATTAAGATATTAGACAATTATTCAAGAAGGAAAAATTGATTTGGAATTCCCTAATTTTTGGGCTTGCAGTTATGCGCTTGCTACGTCATAATAATGGGGATTCCCTTCCAAAATAACTAAGGAATCCCAGCTTGTTGAATGGGTCTAGGTGAGTAAAAATTAAAAGTCATAATGGTGTGTATGGGGCCTAACATAAATATTTTATGCTAAAGCTAAAATTCCTTTCTATATACATGTACATTTGGGAATTGGGATTCCCTTTTATTGAAATGTGGGGATTCCTAATTAGTGTCCTTGTGATGTCAGAAATTTAGGGACTTTCCTTAAAAACTGAAATTTAGTTCATAGACCAATATACAAGGACCACCAAACGTACCTACACTCGGCCCTACTTATCCCCTATGGGTCTGCCGCACACAAGAAGGGGTGGGTTAGTCCATAGACCTATATACAAGGACCACAAAACATACTTACACTCGGTCCTACCTATCTCCTATGGGTCTGCCATACACAAGGAGTGAGTTAGTCCGTACATCTATAGACAAAGGACCACAAAACATACTTACACTCAGCCCTACCTATCCCCTATGGATCCATAGACCTATATACAAGGACCACAAAACATACTTACACTTGGTCTTAACTATCCCCTATGGGTCTGCCATACACAAGCAGGAGTGAGTTAGTCCATAGACCTATATACAAAGACCACAAAATGTACTTACACTCGGTCCTACCTATCCCCTATGGGTCTGCAGTACACAAGGAGTGAGTTAGTCCATAGACCTATATACAAAGACCACAAAATGTACTTACACTCGGTCCTACCTATCCCCTATGGGTCTGCCGCACACAAGAAGTGAGTTAGTCCATAGACCTATATACAAAGACCACAAAATGTACTTACACTCGGCCCTACCTATCCCCTATGGGTCTGCAGTACACAAGGAGTGAGTTAGTCCATAGAGCTATATACGAGGACCACAAAATGTACTTACACTCGGTCCTACCTATCCCCTATGGGTCTGCCATACACAAGCAGGAGTGAGTTAGTCCATAGACCTATATACAAAGACCACAAAATGTACTTACACTCGGTCCTACCTATCCCCTATGGGTCTGCCGTACACAAGCAGGAGTGAGTTAGTCCATAGACCTATATACAAAGACCACAAAATGTACTTACACTCGGCCCTACCTATCCCCTATGGGTCTGCTGTACACAAGCAGGAGTGAGTTATTGCATAGACCTATATACAAAGACCACAAAATGTACTTACACTCGGTCCTACCTATCCCCTATGGGTCTGCCGTACACAAGAAGGAGTGACTTAGTCCATAGACCTATATACAAAGACCACAAAATGTACTTACACTCGGCCCTACCTATCCCCTATGGGTCTGCCGTACACAAGAAGGAGTGAGTTAGTCCACAGATATACAAGGACCACAAAACGTACTTACACTCGGCCCTACCTATCCCCTATGGGTCTGCCGTACACAAGAAGGGGTGGGTTAGTCCATAGACTGATATACAAGGACCACAAAACGTACTTACACTCGGTCCTACCTATCCCCTATGGGTCTGCCACACACAAGGAGTGAGTTAGTCCATAGACTGATATACAAGGACCACAAAACGTACTTACACTCGGCCCTACCTATCCCCTATGGGTCTGCCGCACACAAGGAGTGAGTTAGTCCATAGACTGATATACAAAGACCACAAAACGTACTTACACTCTGCCCTACCTATCCCCTATGGGTCTGCCGCACACAAGGAGTGAGTTAGTCCATAGACTGATATACAAGGACCACAAAACGTACTTACACTCGGCCCTACCTATCCCCTATGGGTCTGCCGCACACAAGGAGTGAGTTAGTCCATAGACCTATATCCTAAGACCACAAAACGTACTTACACTCGGTCCTTCCTATCCCCTATGGGTCTGCTGTACACAAGCAGGAGTGAGTTATTGCATAGACCTATATCCAAAGACCACAAAACGTACTTACACTCGGCCGTGCCTATCCCCTATGGGTCTGCCATACACAAGAAGTGACTTAGTCCATAGACCTATATCCAAAGACCACAAAACGTACTTACACTCGGTCCTACCTATCCCCTATGGGTCTGCCGTACACAAGAAGGAGTGACTTAGTCCATAGACCTATATACAAAGACCACAAAATGTACTTACACTCGGCCCTACCTATCCCCTATGGGTCTGCAGTACACAAGGAGTGAGTTAGTCCACAGATATACAAGGACCACAAAACGTACTTACACTCGGTCCTACCTATCCCCTATGGGTCTGCTGTACACAAGCAGGAGTGAGTTAGTCCATAGACCTATATACAAAGACCACAAAACGTACTTACACTCGGTCCTACCTATCCCCTATGGGTCTGCCGTACACAAGAAGGAGTGAGTTAGTCCATAGACCTATATACAAAGACCACAAAATGTACTTACACTCGGTCCTACCTATCCCCTATGGGTCTGCCGCACACAAGAAGTGAGTTAGTCCATAGACCTATATACAAAGACCACAAAATGTACTTACACTCGGCCCTACCTATCCCCTATGGGTCTGCAGTACACAAGGAGTGAGTTAGTCCATAGAGCTATATACGAGGACCACAAAATGTACTTACACTCGGTCCTACCTATCCCCTATGGGTCTGCCATACACAAGCAGGAGTGAGTTAGTCCATAGACCTATATACAAAGACCACAAAATGTACTTACACTCGGTCCTACCTATCCCCTATGGGTCTGCTGTACACAAGAAGGAGTGAGTTATTGCATAGACCTATATACAAAGACCACAAAATGTACTTACACTCGGTCCTACCTATCCCCTATGGGTCTGCCGTACACAAGAAGGAGTGAGTTAGTCCATAGACCTATATACAAAGACAGCATGGTACCAGCAGCAGGACATAAACAGACTTAGAGTGCCTGGGTCTGGGTGGAGACCTGGTCTTCATTGAGACTGTGCACTCTCTCATTGGGGCATATCCCAGGGTACGCTGGGGCAGGTCCAGGGGTGTGAAACCTAATTTCCCAAATTTCAACTTTACATGTGATAGAAATATTCAGGACACTTGCAAAGAACTATCAGTAAAATTCAATTTGTTCATGGCATCAAAAGCTGTTTAATTTTGAGTAAGATACAGGCCCGTAAAGTTTAACGTCATAACATAAACGTTGTGAATCACAGCAGAGTAAACTCAAGCAAGAATATGACGTTATCATAATTGCAGCAATGTTCAGTTTAGTTTTGCTTTGGTTCTTGTTATGTTATTTTGATGGCACCCAAAGATGTCTTTAGAACCTAACACTGCAATATCACACGTTCTTGTGACATTCTTATAATCACGGGAAGAATTTGAACTCATACATTAGACAGGCTCGGGCTTGTCTGAAACCACTTGCTCTAAAACGTGTCAAGAAGTGTAAGGGATGTGTAAGAGCTCTTGCAGTGTAAATGGTATGGGCCATTACATAAGTGTCTCACAGGGGGTCCCCCCCCACCTTGCCTGTAACCCTGGAGCTGCCACTAAACTTTCACCTCCTTAAGTTGACCCAATGACCCAGATAATATAGCAAAAAAAACAAGAAATCAAGAATCAAATATAATCAATATTTAGCTTACAAAATTCCATAGCAAAAGCAAATAAAGGTAAGGTATACTCTTTGGTATTCTTTGGGTATCCTTTGCATTCTAAATTTTGTTGAAAAACAGAAAGGTTAGGACGGGATTAGGGGGAGTAGGGGGCCGGGAAGAGGACAGGGGCATGGCCCTGGTCTCCCCGTGCATTGCTCTGTGGTGCTGACGGGATTAGGGGGAGTAGAGGGCCGGGAAGAGGTCAGGGGGACGGCCCTGGTCTCCCAGTGCGTTGCTCTGTGATGCTGACGGGGTTAGGGGGAGTAGGGGGCCGGGAAGAGGTCAGGGGGACGGCCCTGGTCTCCCCGTGCGTTGCTCTGTGGTGCTGACGGGATTAGGGGGAGTAGGGGGCCGGGAAGAGGTCAGGGGGACGGCCCTGGGCTCCCCGTGCGTTGCTCTGTGATGCTGACGGGGTTAGGGGGAGTAGGGGGCCGGGAAGAGGTCAGGGGAATAGCCCTGGGCTCCCCGTGCGTTGCTCTGTGATGCTGACGGGGTTAGGGGGAGTAGGGGGCCGGGAAGAGGTCAGGGGAATAGCCCTGGTCTCCCCGTGCGTTGCTCTGTGATGCTGACGGGGTTAGGGGGAGTAGGGGGCCGTGGAAGAAAAGAACCTTTTGAGAGGGTTTTCATGCCGATTTGAGCACTTTGAAAAATTTCCAAATTTGAAACATTTATGACTCCCAGTATGAGTCAACTATGGTTCAAAACTGACTCTAAGGTTGTAGCCCCGAGTGAGAATGACCATTGTAAACTAGTCAGGAAACTGTGAGACTAATAAAACATTTTCTAGAAATTTAGACAGATTTTTAACTTAATTCTTACAGTGAAAACCCCAACCAATGGATTTTGCTAAAAACTTGCATAAATGATATCTAGGCCTATCTCATGCCAAAAATGTCCCCTATTTAATGGAAATCATTTTACATATTTCCCGGCCTCCAGCCATTCCCCTCAGCTTCCCCTATTTGATGGAGTTAAGGTTGTTGGGGCATTCTGACAGGAATGCAATTACCTGATGACTTGTGGAAGAAAAGAACCTTCTAGTAGGGTTTTCATGCCGATTTGAGCACTTTGAAAAATTTCCAAATTTGAAACATTTATGACTCCCAGTATGAGTCAACTATGGTTCAAAACTGACTCTAAGGTTGTAGCCCCGAGTGAGAATGACCATTGTAAACTAGTCAGGAAACTGTGAGACTAATAAAACATTTTCTAGAAATTTAGACAGATTTTTAACTTAATTCTTACAGTGAAAACCCCAACCAATGGATTTTGCTAAAAACTTGCATAAATGATATCTAGGCCTATCTCATGCCAAAAATGTCCCCTATTTAATGGAAATCATTTTACATATTTCCCGGCCTCCAGCCATTCCCCTCAGCTTCCCCTATTTGATGGAGTTAAGGTTGTTGGGGCATTCTGACGGGAATGCAATTACCTGATGACTTGTGGAAGAAAAGAACCTTCTAGTAGGGTTTTCATGCCGATTTGAGCACTTTGAAAACTTTTCAAATTTAAAACATTTATGACTCCCAGTAGGAGTCAACTATGGGTCAAATGTGACTCTTAGGTTGTAGCCCCGAGTGAGAAGGACAATTCTATACATGCCAGAAAATTCTGTGATGATTACAAAATTATCTAGAAATTTAGAAAGATTTTTCACCTTATTTTTATACTGAAAGACTCAACCAATGGATTTTGCTAAAAACTTGCATAACTGATATCTAGGCCTATCTCATGCCAACAATATTGTCGGATATATGGGCAGCAAATTTTCTCAGGGACAACTCATGGGTTAAGGATGGGTGCAGGTGGCCAGCCTAATACATCATAGTGGGATTGGATGTGTCCTTCTGGTAGGCCTGAGCCTCAAATCAAGATAGAAACAATACAGGAGGGGGGACGGTTGGTAACCAACCACCACTATAATGTAATGGGCCAGGTACCTGCACCTATCCTTGGTCCCTGAGGTGGGCCCCTGATAATTCAATGCCTGTAAATTCAACAACATTTTTGGCATGAGATAGGCCTAATTATTATTCCTGGAAGGTTTTAGCAAAATCTACTGGTTGAGTTTTCCTGTGTGAAAAAAACAGTAAAAATCGTTGTGATTTTCTAGATAATGTTGTAATCGTCACAGAATTTTCTGACATGTATAGAATTGTCCTTCTCACTCGGGGCTACAACCTAAGAGTCACATTTGACCCATAGTTGACTCCTACTGGGAGTCATAAATGTTTTAAATTTGGATTTTTTTCAAAGTGCTCAAATCGGCATGAAAACCCTATCAAAAGGTTCTTTTCTTCCACAAGTCATCAGCTCTTTGCAACCTGAGAATATCAGGAGGCTAGAGGTGGCTATTCATAGAGGGATGGTCAGGGACATGGAGTAAAGGCTGGGAAATATGTAAAAGGATTTCCATCAATTAGGGGACATTTTTGGCATAAGATGGGCCTAATTATCATTTCTGAAAGATTTTAGCAAAATCCATTGGTTGAGTCTTTCAGTATAAAAATAAGGTGAAAAATCTTTCTAAATTTCTAGATAATGTTGTAATCATCACAGAATTTTCTGACATGTATAGAATTGTCCTTCTCACTCGGGGCTACAACCTAAGAGTCACATTTGACCCATAGTTGACTCCTACTGGGAGTCATAAATGTTTTAAATTTGGATTTTTTTCAAAGTGCTCAAATCGGCATGAAAACCCTATCAAAAGCTTCTTTTCTTCCACAAGTCATCAGCCCCTGTGCGTTACTCTGTGGGACTGACGGGATTAGGATGGGTAGGGGGCCGGGAAGAGGTCAGGGGGATAGCCCTGCAGGTCTCCCCGTGGGTTGCTCTGCAGTCTAGGCCTTTACCAACACCTCTGGTCAGACATAGAAAGGGCTGGGAAATAACTAAAATGAGACAACCAAACATAGTGCTAATTATAGATGTCCCCAGCTGGGCGGGGGTGGGTGGGTGGGGGACCCCCTGTGAGACACTTATGTAATGGGCCATACCATTGACACTGCAAGAGTGTGAACACATCCCTTACACTTCTTGACACGGTTTAGAGCAAGTGGTTTCAGACACGCCCGAGCCTGTCTAATGTATGAGTTCAAATTCTTCCCGTGAATGTTCTTTCACATTGCTTTAGCATTCTTTATTAGTAAGGTCTCAACTTCACTAAAATATAATGTTATCGCAACATTCTTTTAAAGTGAGTCTTAACTTTACCTAAAATAACATAACTGTTGCGTAAAAATTGGGAAGGGTCCAGACTAACCAAAAAAGTATGGTCAGAGAATGTGCTTGTTACGTCGCTGGCAGGGGGTCTTGACCCCCCCCCCCTCCTCTTTTGGTGGGGACTTTATCTTGCCAAAGAGAAAAAGACATAGTGTGTGCACGCGAACAGAGACCTTGTATGTATATATATAGATATATGGAGACTGGAAAGCTCCTCTATGTTCCTATGTGCCTGTTTCCCTGGTGGCCGGTTGCAACCAATCCAGTCAACTATGACCATGGGCTGACCATTAGCAATGCATTCTTGGAATAACTGGTATAGCACAAGGGCCATTTTACCAATAGACATAATGGTCAATCCAAATGGGTTCCAACCAGCGGCCAGGTGGCAGGCCTGTAGTGCATAATAGGTTTTCCTCTAGCTTTCCAGTCTCGATATATATATATATATATACATACAAGATCTCTGATGTGAACGCTCACTGTTTTAGTACTAATACCCCTTACAGTCTAGCTCCAAAATGCACATTATGTATGCATTGAGCTGTCATTATGAGCACATTTTGAGGCTAATCTGTAAAGCCCCATACCCACTAGGCGATTTTTAGACAGTCGGCTGACCAACTGCCGATAAAATCGACTGATTTTGATGGTAGAATCAGCTGACTTTGGCGCTGATTCATATCAAACACACCAATTTCAATATGATATACCTACAGGCAATCACAGGAATCGGCCGATTTTACCACTGACTCGTTGACCAACTGCGTAAAATTACCCTAGTGGGTATGGGGCTTAAAGGGTATAAGTCTTTATCACCCGCTCTGCCGACGAGCGGTGCATATTGGGGGTGGTGCGTATTGACAGGCCGTATGCACCGCTCCTTGTGTTCAGTGTTTTACAAGATATTTAGACAGTTTCTTGGATGATGAAATAAAGAAGCACCTTAGGGGCTGTCCTCGGGTGGCTGTATGACCCACGGGGATCGAACGAACCTCAGGCTTCGCCCTGGGCATGTGACTATCCCCTGATATAATGGGTCGTACAGCCACCCTCGGACGCCCGCCCACGGTGTTTCTTATTATAATTTGTATGTGTCCCCCTCCCACATACACACACATGCAGACTTTTCGAAACCATGTCTCCATCCTTGCAAGGCCCTCCCCTCCCGCATTACGCCGTTGTAAAATCAGGGAGGCATGGCGACTAGTGTACGGGCCGCGAGCCAACCACAGGCGAACAGGATCCACAGAAACGACTTGTTCTGACTTTTTGTGAGGTTTACAGGGGCAGAGTAACCGGCAGCTGAGAGGACTGACAATGAGGAGCCCGTGTGTGCGTGCAGCCCGGGGGGGGGGGGGGGGGGCACTTGGGGTTGGACAGGTACCCACTGCCAAACAGACCTGCAAAGTGGAGGTGGTGCATGTCAAAATTGAGGGGCAGTCGATCACATTTTAGGCAAAAAAGAGGGGCGGTGAACTATATAATATACAACAATATAATATGCAATAACTTGAAACTTTGCTTTATTGCTACCTTGCATCACATAAAAAAAATAATGAGATTGTATCAGATGTTCTCCTAGGTGGTTTTGATGGTATTTGTTTTTTTGGTTTTTTTGGTTTTTTTTTGCGGTGAACTGTGTCCCCAAGAATAGGGGCCAGCCAACTAAAATTCAGGAGCGGTAACTAACAAAAGCAGGGGTGGTAGTCTGGCAGTGGGTAGTTACCTTCAAAGAGTCAGTGCCCCCCCCCCCCCCCAGAACGTCTTGAGGCAGGGGGAGGGGGAGGAGGGGTGTTGGTTGGGTGGTCGGGGAGCGGAGGAGGTTACAGTTTAGAGAAGCCAACACACCCCCTCACCCCCTCACACCCCCTCACCCCGCCACTCCGACACACCGTATGGTCCTATGTAGAACCCAATGTTACCTTCCATAAATCAAAATGGTTGTTGATGGCTTGAAAGTTCATATCATAATTATAAAAGCGACATAAGAGCATAATTTTTCCCTGCCTCTATTTTCAAAAAGAAGTGGAGTGATGGAATCAACTCATGAAGTTGAGGTAAGAAAATGTGTTCAAATGTGTGTTTGAAAAGAAAGACGTAGTAAAAGAGAATGGTTTGTGTGTGTGCGTGTGTGTGTGTTTGTGTGTGTGTGTGTGTGTGTGTGAGTGTGTGTGCATTCGTGTGAGTGTGTTTATGTGCTTATGTGTGTGTGTGCATGTGTGTGTGTGGTGTGCGTGTGTGTGTGCATGCTTTTGTGTGCGTGCATGTGTGTTTGGCATAAATTCGTATAAAATCCGTGATTTAAGATGGAATATATATATTCTTATTTCTTTCATATATACACATGTATCTCCAAAACATATGTATGAACTAGGCCTATTCTGAACGAGGTAAATATGAAAAATGTTAAGTATTTTAACTATGTTAAAAACACTAAAACATATGAGTACCAGTCATCCTTTTACCGCGCTACCCAATCTGCCATCCCCTCCCCACATTACAAACTTCCCCGCTGAACCGTACGTCGTACACACGGCGCCCCATACCTTACCATTGACGGGGCGAGTGGCGCCGCGCTATTTATCCTGTAGTACTCTAGCGGGGCTCCCCAGTCGGCCGACGGCCTGCCTACAGCCCCCTGCACACCGCCGGCCTCACACAGGACGGGGAGGCCAGCTACAGGCCCAGGACAACCCTGTGAGTAGTGACAAGCCCTGGACAACTCTGTGATTATTGACAGACCCTGGGACAACTCTGGGAGTAGTGAAAGATCCTGGGACAACTCTGGGAGTAGTAACAAGTCCCGTAGACTATTCTGAGCAGCGACAAGCCCAAGGATAACTCTGGGAATAGTAACAAGTCAGGTGGACAACTTTGTGATTAGCGACAAGTCCAGGACAACTCTGTTAGTAGTGACAGGCCCCTAGACAACTCTGGGAGTAGTAGCATTCCCCGGACAACCTTGTGAGTAGTGACAAGACCTCAGGACAACTCTGTGAGTACAGGACAACCCTGTCACTAGTATCAAACCCCTGGACAACTCTGGGAGTAGTGACAGGCCCGGGACATCCCTGTGAATAGTTATAGACCCCAGGACAACTCTGTCAGTAAGGACAGGCCCCTAGACAACTCTGGGAGTAGTAGCAGTCCCTGGACAATCTTGTGAGTAGTAACACCCCCTGTACAACCTTGTGAGTACAAACAAACCCGTGGACTACTCTGAGTAGTGACAGGCCAACGGATAACTCTGTGTATTGACAAGCCCTGTGGACAACCCTGTGAGTATAGTAGTAGTCACCAAGACAACCTTGTGAGGAGAAACAAGACCCCTGGACAACTCTGTGAGTAGAAATAGGCTTCTGGACAACTCTGTTAGTAGTGACAGGCATGGGACAACTGTGTAAGTAGTAACAAGCCCCTGGGACACTTCTCTTTAGTAACAAGCCCCTGGGACCTGGACAACTCTGTGAGGGCAGAAACAGGGCCTCGGACCCCCTGGACCCCTAGCTGGACCCCTGGACCCCCAGATTCCCGGATCCCCAGATCCCCGGACCCATCCCCTGCCCTGACGGCCGGGCTTCGGCCAGTCAGATAGCAGGAGCTGTCGTGGGCAGTGGAGGTCGGTCCGCTTCTCCCCCGGCCGCCCGGTCCGCTGCCCGCCCTCCCTGCTGGTCGTCTCTTAAAGGAGGCCTCTCGTGGGGGCCGTAAGCACGGGGTGACGGCTTGAGGGCCCCGGGGAACCCGTCAGGGCCCAGGGAGGAGGCACACCAGACGGCCAGATAAGGCAGGTATTTATAGGGAAGGTGGTCTGGGTACCTTACAGACCTTTATAGGGAAGGTGGTCTAGATACCTTACAAACAGTGGGATAAATAAGGCTATATACATCGCAGGGTTTGACCTTAACAGAGTTACTAGTACCAGGTCCCGGGTACCAGGTACTAGTAAAAACCTGGTCGGGCTAGTGCAAATTTTGAGCAGCTAGCCCGATGGGCTGGCAGAAACCATAGGGGGCAAAACATATGACCTCCTAAGCAATAAAGTTATGCATGACCTGTTTAGTCAAATTTCATCTCCAAAACTAAAGACAAGATCCTAACATGTAATATTGACATTTGAAAGTTGTGTGGGTCGGGCTAGTGAAATCTATCATGGGCTAGCATAAAATCCAAAGCACTAGCCTGGTGAGCTTGTATGAAAAAAGTTGAGGAAAACCCCTGCCATCGTGTGAGACTGCACAGGATAGGGAGCGCTAGCGGATCCAGGGTTTTGAAAAAAAGTGGGTGGGGGCGCTATTGAACATCTTAAAATTACTTTTTGGCAGAATTTTACATTAAAAAAACGCAAAATATTCTTAAATATAGGGAAGGGCGCGCACCCCCCGCTCTGGACCCGCCTATGACCATTAATACTCCCGAAGTTATGATATACAATTTTGCAAAATTCATTGTGCTATTTATCCAAATCTCCTGCGTCAATCCAACTGCAAGTGTCTTATATACCATACATGTATGTTATGGTACATAAGTCACTTGCAGTCGGTTTGTCACAGGATCCTTAACATTATGGTACTAGAATGTATAATTGTACAGAGTTTAATATGGTAAATGCTGCAAAAGTAACTGACTTCTTTGAAATTAGAAACTGCTCTTAAAACTAGGTGAACTAACACTATGACAATCTTCTTTAGTTTTTTGTACACTGCGGGAACCATTCTCTCAGACCATGTAATTTTTAGAACTTCTCATTTATGAATATATTGCTTTGCATTTGATAATATTTGTTTTGTTTTGCATTTGGCAATGTGTGTTCTGAAGCATCAATCTTCCTTGCACTAAATATCACGATTGCAATCATGTCACAGATATCTGACTAATGCAAATCCACTCAAGGGTGGATACCGGATTTCGGAAAGGGGGTGTGAGGGGGTCCGCATATAAGTATCAAAATGGCATGCATTCGGATCCCTGGATCTGCCCCTGCCACTACATACCCACATATATACATTTGTGATATGTACAGATTTATTATCAGACGTTATATTTTCCAGGTTCGTTGCCCTGTGCTGTTGAGATCCACGAGGACACCTTAAATACCTATAGGGATTTACAACCCATACATCGTTTGAGGATTATATGTTCATCATTTTTTTGTTACTGGAGCCTAACCCAATTTGGATATACATGTTTACCTACAATGCCCTGACCATGTAAGATCTCTGTGATATACCACAATAAATCTAGTGTTTAAAGACAACGCAAGGATACACCACCGATCTGGAGGCCACTACACAAGGAAGGATGTCTTTGCTAACGGATAACAGAAATATGGCTATATCCATATCACAGAGCGGTCCAAGCATCTCACGATGCCCCCGGCCTGCCTCCCCCTGCCCCTCGGGAGGGTCGGGGGGCTGCATGCGCCCCTCATCATTAATACAAATATTTACCCTCACCCTCCTGACCTTGCTGATGCTGGTTCCTGCGGTGGTTGATGCTACGGCTGGATTCTACGCTGACCAAAGCCTGTACCCGGGTGGATACGGGCAGACCGTGCTGCTCAACCGCCTACCTGCCGAGCACCGGCGGGCCGTAAAACGGGAGATACTGGCGCTGCTGGGGCTGCATCACCGCCCGCGGCCAGGAACCCGGGGCAGGAGGGACAGCGCACCATCATACATGTTAGACCTCTACAAGACCCTCAGTGAGGGGGGGCAGGGGGGAGGGGGCTACGGGACGGGGGCCGAGGGGGCCCCCCAGCTCCGACAGAGGCTTGTCATGCACAACCTCACCCTGCCTGGGATGGAGGATTCGGCCGGAGGGGCCGACATGATCGCCAGCTTTGTCAACCTCGGTGAGTATTGGGACACCTGTTTCTTTATTATTTGTATCAAGTTACATTCTGAGATAATTCACTTTGAAAATTGTTTTTTTACCACTTTTAGTAGAATCAAATGCATCTCTCCCTGTAACATTTATAACAAACTTGATTAAAGCTTTAATCAATTCTGAACTAGGTTATAGTTGTCTTTAAGGAAGCCAGGGGGACTATTAGTCTCCAGACAAAAAGTCCTTTGGGCTTTCAAACTTTCAGACTGAGTTTTCAGATTTGATCTTCTGGCCAAGACCAGTGCAAAATCAGCTTTACCTATCTGTTCTTGTCAGCAATTGTCAAATTTATTTTAGTTTAATCTAACATCTGACAAATTTTAGATCATCACCTAGTATGCTCTTTAGATGGAGACATTTCCATCCCATTGATTAAAATGATTAATATTTAGTGTAAAAACTCAAGTTCATCCTACAAGTAAGTTTAGTTTGGCCTGCATATTATTCAGTGACTATAAGCTACAATAATGAAATGGAAAAGAAGATTTGTCAATAAGCTCAGAATGCACTTTTATGTGACAATGCTCAATTCCAAAAAGAAAATGATTATTTTGGACTGGTAATAGGGTCTTGCTGACGCCATTATTTATAAGTGAGATCTTTGAAGTGGGAGTCTGGTAGCTGACCTAAGTATGTTACAGACAACAGGGCTCTACATTATCAGAAAATAAGGGTTTAAAGATCAAAATCCTTCAAGAAAGTTTACCATAGGTTTATTTTTTGATACTAAATGTAAATTTTACCAATAAATCAAGTGGGAGGGCGATGCTCAAGCTAACCTTTAAAAAAAATTCTGTTTCTGGTCAACCGGCCAGGTGAGATTTGCTACCTGTTGAACTTATCCACTAGCCAGGAGTTTTTTTCTTTTTCTTTTTAACCAACCCTAACAGTTTTGATTCAAAATTTCTAAACGACTCTCGTAGTGAGCGGCCTCAGCTATTCTGGCCCCTAATCCCACCCCTTCTGTACCAGCCCGTGGAACAAAGGCTCTTCCAATAGTTCAGAAATATGTATGTTTAGAATGTCGAAGATTATAACCTGAAAACAAAGTTGGTTAGTAAGATAACTATCGACGCTATTGCCAGTTTAAAATGAACCTATACCGAAATGAAGTTTTGAAAAAAACATTAAGTTGCATATTCAGGAGTGCATCCAGGAATTTTTAAAAAGGGGTATCGGGTTGTGGCGATATCTCTTTCTGCATTCTATTGGTGGAGGAACTTTACTTTAAAAAACAATTGGGCCAAAATAGTGTATGTGGTTTGGGGGGGGGGAAAGAAACTTTACTTTAAAAAAAACATTTGGGCCAAAACATTTGGGCCAAAATAGTGTATGTGGTTTGGGGGGGGGGGATGTCTTTCCAATATTGCCAAGGACCCCGCCAAGGCCATTATACTAATAATTACATCAGTTTGAAAAGAAATTATACATTGTTATCCATTATTTGACTGAACATGCTGAGCATCAGGGAGAAACCTATCGCACATACCACAATCCCGTTAAGTTTATCATATGGAAAACATAACTGTCAATGTTTGTTTTTTCTACTGAAGTGTTCCTGCGGCATTAAACAGAGAAACAGTAAACGTTTTCTTGGCAGCATTGTTGGGATTTGGAACCCAGCGACATGGGAACAAGCACCTTTTGTTCCAACTAAAGTGTGACTTTTGTTCTTATATTCTCACATAAACATTGTTATTCATGACAATACGGGATATTTGATATAAATGTATAATTCCGGGCCTCGGGGTATATGGGAGTCGTCATAAGGCTGTGCCAACAGGCTCTCGGCCAGGGGCGGGGGAGTCGTCCGCACATGATAAAGACGGTCCCTTTGTTTTGGAGAAGGAAACACAAAGTTTAGAACTGTTTACAAAGTCACGGTACCATTTTCAAACACTGCGATTAAGTTTCAAAACAATGTAACAGCCCAAACCTGACCTCCGCCTCTCATCGGAGAGTTCATGAGGTCATGAGTAAACAGTGAAAAGATGTATTTTAACCCATTTAATGAGGCGGATTTGTGAGGGCTATAACAGAGATTATACATGAATAAGGATTCATTACTATGGAAAATCCTAAGTGAGTCTTGGGTGTTTTACGCCGTACCGACAGCCAGAGTCATTACGGTGAGGGAAAATCCTGGGGGCCATTCCATAAAAGGTTACGAACATTTTAGAGTTTACATTTCGTTCCAGAAAAAAGATACGCACAAAAATATATTTCTGTGTACTGTGCGTAGCATTACAAATTGTACGTACGTCCAAATTATCTACGACACATAATTTAGGCTTCGTAAGTCATTTTTAATATTCAAATATTTTTTTCAAAATGAAATAATTTTCCTACGATAATGTGTAGGCTATCATTAGAAAGCTCATTTTATAAGGGATCCGTTGGTGAAGACCAAATGAAAATTGGTTGAGAACTCATGGAGCTGTCAGAGAAAAGAGAGAAAATAAATTAGAGTCCAATTTTTTGTCATAAATTATGTGCACATTTGTGGACAAAAGTGTACGTAAGTGACCTTACGAACACTTTTTCCTACTAACAGTATTTGCGTACACATTTAAAGTTAATCCTGATACTAACGGACACTTTTTGTGGAACAGGGCCCTGAAAATGAGTGTATTAGTTAAGTACATATAACAAAAACAATATACCACAGCGCTGTTCCTTTATTGGACAATTTACGCATTATAATATTAAGGAGTGATTATACGCACTTAGACAAGGCACTCCATGAAGTTTTTTTGTATGGAAGTAGTGTTAAGTTGTGAATACTAATATATAAAGTGACTGATATTCTTTCATTACGTATAAGGGAATGGATGGCTATAAGGAAGTAGAGTCATATAAAATGATATAATTAATAGTACACATAATTGAAACAGTGTAACTCGATGTATCAAATCAACGTGCCATACTGATAGGGGAGTAGTAGTACGGGAGATCCAGTTCGTGTCATCGTGCGAAATTCAAGATCCAGTTCGTGTCATCGATCGAAATTCAAGATCCACTCCGTGTCATCGTGCGAAATTCTAGATCCAGTCCGTGTCATCGCACGAAATTCTAGATCCAATACGTGTAATCGTGCGAAATTTTAGATCAAGTTCATGTCATCGTGCGAAATTCTAGATCAAGTTCATGTCATCGTGCTAAATTCTAGATCCACTCCGTGTCATCGTGCGAAAATTTAGATCCAGTTCATGTCATCGTGCTAAATTATAGATCCAGTCCGTGTCACCGTGCGAAATTCTAGATCTAGGGTGTATCATGGTGCGAAAATGGAGTTTCAGTTCTTATAATTTTAGGCTTTATTTATTTTAGTTCGGGGAAATGCATTTCAGATTACCAGGCTCATGAAAATATTAACCTTATAGGAATTTTACCTTTTGCTTATTTTGTAAGTAAAATTTTATTTTCTAAGTTTATGTTTATCTCAGAAGAGTTTCTCCTGCTGCTCATTTTCTAAGTCCAACTTTATCTCAGGGGAGTTTCTCCTGCCGCATATTTTCTAAGTCCGTCTTTATCTCAGGGGAGTTTCTCCTGCTGCTTATTTTCTAAGACCATTTTTATCTCAGGGAATTTCTGTTAGGAGTTTTACGGCGCGCTTCTACAGACCTAGAAATACCCTTGTGATGAGTAACAGTTCAAAATAGGGAAAGCTTTTCCTGGAGAAGCCTATTCATCATTGACGCAGATTATTATTTGACGAAGCTTTACTTGAGTTCAAGAAATATGAGTGCTCAAGATTTTTGTCTTTTTTCTGATGAAATTTTATATTCTATTGCGGATAAGTTATATTGTGATTGGGAAAAACTAGCAATATATTTAGAATTAGACAGTAAGGAGTTCTTTAGAATTCGCGGTAGAGATAGAGCTTCGTTGTTACTCTCAAATATACTTCATATGTTGAATTTATGGTGGAGCAGAGTTGATAAAGATTATTATTTAAACGATTTACTTTCAGCTCTTACACAAATACATCGTGAAGACCTTAAGGAAATTGTTTTAAGTTTTATACTGGATCATGATAAAAATGTGTTTCTCATATCTAACGAAACTATTCAGATTTTATTTTTAAAGTTATCTGAAAGGCTATGTTCAGACTGGTTAGATTTAGCGGTTCATCTATCTATTTCTTTCACCGAAATAGATAGTATTGTTTATAGCGCAAATCAGCCCAGATTCCATCGCGCTTATGAAGTTTTAAAGGCTATTCAACTAAAATCTGATTCAGATTTAAATAACTTATTAAAAGTTTTAAGACTTATGCATAGATTAGACGTGGTTGAGTTTATTTTGAAACAAGAGAGGTCTTCTACTAGTGTTAAGAAATGCACAGTTCTTGGAATAAGTGAACGCCTCGAGCTCGGAACGTGATGAGAGCAACTCACAAGCGTAGGAGGTAACTTCCCATCTTCGGTGTCCAGATGTCTATGTGTGTTGTGGGGCTGGAAAACTAGAATATTTTGAGAGAGTCCTATTTTTGTAAAACATACTTATATTGAAGGGATTTAGAAATCCATTAATACGGTACTCATTAGGTTTTATTCTTAAAATATATATATATATATATAACATAATTCTACAAAGAATGAAATCTGCTAAGCAGTTTTCCACATCATTGCAAACATTTCATCAAAATTTCTTACCTATTTTGAGTAAAGTGACAAATTTCACACCTATTTTGCATGAAATTTTCTCACTCATTCCACGCGTTTAGAGCTGAAAACAGATCTATTTCTTTCACTTTTGGTACACACATCCAGACATGGTTGAGACCGAGTTACCCCCTAGGCTCTCAAGTTCCGCCTTAAATTATGAGCGTCCCTGATGTCAACAGCTGCACTTCATCGGTTTACTACTTTGTCCGAACGTGGTGATGTTGCGGTATTTAGGCCGGAAGTAACACTGGTTTTTGCGCAGAGTTTCGAGGTTCTTTATCGTCTATCCAAAAGCAGACGCTAATAAATCAGCTTGTCTTGCTTACTTCACAAAGGACTTTGTCTTTAGACTAAAAGTTTCCAGTTTTTGTAAAATGAAAGTGAATTCGAGATAATTTGAAAGTTTTATTCTCGAAGATAATTGAAATGTTATGCATAGTCTGATTTTGCTCGGAATTGACAAGTTCAGCACAGTTTTCATTGCTTTATTTGAAATACTACGTTTTTATATTTAGTTTGTAAGAGGGAAATGCTTCATGTTTAATCTTTTTATTTTAATTTTATGCGTATTGGCGAATATGAATGTGTCTGTTTTATTCCTCTGGGTTAAGCAATATATAGAACTTTGACACAGATCTAGATTTTCTAGGTCATCTGTCTGGGACGTGCAGACGATAATGTTCTGGAGTGACATTATTCGCAGGGGAAACACCCAGACACCGGTCCTGAACCCAGGGTACGAGAGTAAAATCCGCAGGCAAACTTTTGAATTTCTTTTTTAGTGCGAGCTTAACCGATTGGTTTAATACAAGAGATGTTTATATTTAAAAGCTAATCATTTTCATATTAAGTTGTAACAGATTGAGAAAGTTGAGACCAAATCTGCGCTACTGTTACTATGTCTATCATGCTCAAGTGGGGAAATGTGAAATACGCAATACGGAATATACCGGTGAGCAGAGCGTCCTAGTTAGGGTTAACCTACCCTGGATGGCCAGGGTCCTGCCTGCATGTGTTAGGAGGTGCTTGTTGCATCTTTGTTGGTGTGAGTGTCTTTGTCACATTTGATGGCTTTTCCATATTTGGGATGCATTATGTGCACGAGCATTATTAGCATGAATATCTCTTATGCGATTCGTTCTTTTCTAGGTGACTTCAGTTGACCATTTAAAATATTCATATTAGCATTATTTAGAATAGTTACATGCATATTTTGGGAGGTTCTGAGGGGTGCTTTTTCTTAGTTCGTATGTTCTGAGTGTGCTTGTGACAAATATAACCTTTCAGTACCTCTAGGACGCCTTCAGATTAATATGCGCTCTTCTTTAAATGTGTTTTCTTATTGGGCAACAGCTAATTCGGTTCGCACTATATAAGCTTTGCGGTTTTCATTGTGCGCACACTTTGCCTTCAGCTCATCTACTAAGTTCGCTTTCTAGTGCGGACTTAGAAAATATCTTTCAATCGCGGGCAGCATATTGCAAGGGAGTAAGGATTCAGATTATTTCAAGGTAAATTTTTAAAAATGAATGCAGGAAAATGATTTCTTCCTGAATTTATTATAAGAGCTTGCTTTGGGATTATACACGATACATTTAAATAGTATTTATATAGTTCTAAGTGAGTAAATGATGATCATGTGTTATTTTTAGTTCTGGTGGTCAGTGTTCATATGATAGAGTCTAGTTCCAAGCTTGATATGCTGGTTGTTGTTCGTCTATATATTGGATTATTTTGCATAGAGAGTTTCTTCTTGCGTCGTAAGTAGAGGCAGATGATAGCGATGATAAGCATTATTGAAGTCAAAGCCAGGACTACGATTACAGCGTCTCGCCATGGTTTTTCACTTTCCCTGAAATGAGAAATTCATCTTATTACTTTTAAGTCGAGTGTAGAGGAAATAGAAGAATTTCTGGACGAGGTTTCTTGGTAATTAATTTTAAATGAGACTCTCGACTAAAACTTCTTTTGTTTGAATGAAGTTTATTTTGTATTACAACTTCGTTCAGCTGTGTTCTATTAGTTATTATTTTATGAATTAAATTATTGAGCCTGTTAGTTAAATCGTGAAAAATTAATCTTACTCGTTTTCAGGTTCTGTAGTCAGACTTGAACTTGTTTCTTCCCAGCTAGCAGTAGCGGCTTCTGATGTGAGGAGCTCACCCTCAGTAGTTAAGCTTATGTTTCTTGTGCTGTTTCAAAAGAAACATTAAGAGTTCAGTTACTTTTATTTATTTCAAAGTTTTGGTGAAAGCTTCATGTATTTGAAATTTTCATCGTGTTTATTTTCTGTATTTTCTTTTGGATGTTAGTAGTTAAGCAAATAATAAATTTTAAGTATTTCAGGTACGCACGTGCTTTTTTCTTGTAGCTCAATTATCGTTAGGCTTGTTTCTTCTGCGGGCGTGTTAGTATACTGAGGGGTGTTTTGTGTTGTTTCAATATTTTGTGTTAATGGAGGGTTAGTATTGCCGGCCCCAACAGTTTCTCTTTCGTTTCCAATATAAGGGTTACTAGTTGTGACTTGAGTAGTATGTGCAGATGTTTGGATCGATTTTATTATATTTTCGCTCGAGGTTATGTCAGTGGGTGCGCTGCTTGTAGTAGAGTTTTCATTAAGCGTATTTTTATTAGTTTCAGTGCTAACGATAAGCGGAGCTAAGCTAGTTTCTGGTTGCATGGTTGTGCTTTCAGTATTATAGTTTAATTTTCTTTCTGTAGAGTAATTTTTAAGAGGATTTTCAGTCGAGGTTTGTTCAAATGTTAGCTTTGAGGTTGATTCTGGTTCGGTTAGTGTCGACATGTATTTTTCCTTATGATTCAGTTTTTCTGAGGTAAAGTAATCTGTTAGTGTATGTGTTGAAAAGTGTTTATTAGAACTCATATATGTTTGCGTAGTGATGGGATTTGAACTATCAGTACTATCTGTTAGTGTCTGGGTGCTAAAATGTGCCTTCGTAGTGAAGGGATCTGAACCATCACTAGTATCTGTTAGTGTTTGGGTGCTAAAGTGATTACTTGTTAAATGGGTCTGCGTAGTGAAGGGATCTGAACTAATCTTTTGGTAAGCGGAGTATGTGGTTATTTTAATGTACGCCTGTGTTGTTTGTATTGCTGATTTAGCTAACTTTTCTGTTTGGAGATTTCTGTTAGTAAGAAGGCGCCCAGTAGTGACAGTAGACAGCTTCGTTTCATCACTACGTCTTTGGATTTTTATTCTTGATTTCCTAAAATTAAGTTAAGTCAGAGAATTAGGATATGAACACGATCGGATCCAGAAAATCTTAAAATCTATTTTGGAACTGAAAATAGTAGGAGCGCGCGCCTGGGTCGCGCCATTTCAATCTGTCGCTGATGAAGTTGTTTCAACTTTCAATTTTAAGCCGATATAAAACTACAATTTAGATTTAATAAGTTCATATCAAAGTTCAAACTTACCTGCAAATTCCACTTTCACAAAGGAAGACAAAGCTTCCTTTTTCTATCGTCTTCAGATATGGGAATACTCCAATGTTATAGCGAATTTCTGTATCCGGATCAGTATCTGAGACAATTCCAAAAGCGTTCAGGTCTAGGTGAACAGTACTAATAGTCGCCATATCCACGTTTTGTGGGACGCAATCGCATCCCAGTGTTGCTGGTGTCGAGGTTTTTGTACAGTCTTCTTCTACTGTACAGCCAGATGAGAATTGGAGGTGAATAAGCAGGTAAAAGTAAAGTACCATCAGATACATTGTGCTTCGTCTTCCAGACATGACTGAGCTCCCTTCAAGCAATTCTCTGAGTTTCGTTCTTTTTCCCTCTGGGTTTCGTGAAGTGAAATTGATTGGCGTAGTTGTAAACAGAGATTGACTTATCTTCTAATGCTTTCCGCCCGATTAATTTTACACGATACTACTATCAACTGCAAGATTAGCAAACATGACGCTGTTTCAGTGTTAGGTCTAACTACAAGTTTGCTTATTTTCAGTTATTTTCAGATTCAGATACTCGGTAAGTTTTCAAATGTCAGTAACACTTTATTTTGAGAAAGTTTTAGATTCGCAGCTATATTGTTCTTGTTTTTTTTGTTCAGCAATAAATAGAACTCTCGAGGATACAGTTTCTATGAAATTGTTACGTTCGGCTTATCCTTCGCGCACTTTTATAACTTTAGAAGAGATTGATAAAGCCGTTTCGTTCGTTCGAGAATTGATTTTAAAATTAGATGAGTTTACTTTAAAAGATTTATGCATAGAGACTATTTTAAATTTAAATAGAAAAATAACAAGTGAAGATATCATCAGTTTAGATATTCCAGAAACTCTGAAAGAGGAAATCTTATCTTTTGAACACGCTCAATATTCTGATTTTACCAAGTCCGCTTTTCTGACTTCTTTTGTTCTGTTGCTTAGACATCATATTGGTTTCTTTGTTATTTATGAGGAGGAGATAGCGAATTTAGATTAGATTGATACAAATCCGATATCTCTTCCTCTAAGTATAAAGAAATATCATATTTCTACTGCACAATGTAAAATGAAAAGGAGATTCTATTTCTATAAGTATTTTAAAGCAAATGGGAATGAAGCTCCTAGGAGGTGGATGTGTAGATGTAGAGATTGCGTAGTTTACCTACCAAAATTTCGCTACAAGAGGGGTTATAGCGTTTTCTTCAAATATGAGCATATGATTACGAGGCGCCAAATACAGAATTTAACTAGAAGGATATTGGATTATTGCGATATTACACCTTGGCAGTTCTTGTCAGAACCAACTGAATTTTTGGCTTCATATGCAGAATTTTTCATAAATGTTTCTCAGATATACCTTATACTAATGAGACACCCTTCTTTCAGATTAGGGGTTATGCGAGCTTAGCATCTTATTTGATTTTGTTTGTCGCTTAAATAGGGTTTGGTGTGATTTTTATATTAACTCATATTATACTATTATATAAAGTAAATGCAGATCAGTTATAGTGTGAATTTGGCTATTTTTGGTTTGATATATACTCCTAAGATTAATTTCGATTTGAACAAAATTCATGCTTACACAAGAGATTCGGGTTCTTATCTGTATAGAGGATCTTTAACATATAAGAAAGGAGCTTATACTATAAAGTTAACAAGAAATGGTTTTTGTTCGATTTATTTGAGGAGGAATTTTTTATTTTTTTTCAGAAATCTTACATTATTAGCTGAAGAAGTTTGTGAATTTATAAAACAATTTTGTGTCGAGGATTTGCTTTCAGTTTATATGTTTCCAAAGAATATTCAAATTACTTTTCAAATATTGGTGCAGAAGAAGATCAGTTTTAAAGTATTTAGCTTAAAGATTATAGAAACATTTTCGAACATATACGACTTTGAAATAAAAGAATCAAATTCTTCCGATTCAGTGTGGTTACCTTTTGTGAATTCAGATTTTTATTTTTCTAGTTTGCGTATTAAGATAAAGGGTGAAAGTACTGTTCTCACTTTTTCTCATACTTTTAGAGGAAGTTGCTTGACTAGCAACGTTTCTGACTTTTGCAACTTTTGTGACAATATCAGGTTATGCTATCTTGATAATTTTCAAACATGACTTCTGTGCTAGACAACTTGATTAAAACTATAGTTAGTTTCTTAACAACTGCTCATTCTGAAAACAGCGAGTTTTGGGAGAGTGTTAAGACAAATTTCGAACATCCCTTTCATTTCAGTTATATCTCTCTGAAAGATAGCTCTAAGGATAGCCAATTTACTATTTTCAGAGAGGAGTTGAAGGCCGCTCTTCTTTCAGTTTTGAAAGGAAACTCTTCTACTAGGAATTATGCTTATTTTATTTTGTCAAATGATGATGAGAGATTACGGCTCGATCTTCGATCGCATCAAAGTACTCTATTGCAGAATCTTGTTGATATTCTCAAGATTGGCATTCTAGTTTATACTGGAGATGGGAGATCATGTCATTTTTCTCCTTGTACGAGTCTTTTTAAACACGGTACGCCTTTAGTAATTCAGTGGTCTAAGAGCGAGAATAAGTTTATTGAAACTGACTTGAAATATCACAAATTAACTAAATTTCATGATTCTTATAAAAGTAGTAAGGGAACTAAAACAGTAAGCAGATTTAATGGTACTTTATCTAAGAAAAGAAAATTAGACAGAAAGTTTAAAAGTAATGAAGTTATCACTTCAACCGACTCTTCAGATTCTGAAGCTGAGTTAACAGATTCACGACGCACATTACCCTCTAAAAGAAAAAAGCGTCCTTCAGTAGTTAAAAAACCATCTGCTAGTTGTGTAAACAGTTCAGTGAAACAGGTTAGTGATTATAGCCTCTCTAGGGATCTCTCTTTATCGGACACAGATGAATATGAGGAAAAAATTGATGAAAATAAAGCAAAGGATAGTAACGATTTTCTAACGGAATTAAATAGGCTGAAGGAAACTCTGAAGGTTTCTTCAGATCACGCATCTGCTTCAAATAAAGGTTCTTTTGTAAATGATGCACATTGTTCATCAAATAAGTCAGAGAAGAACATCGAAGTAAATATTTCAGAAAGTGGTAAAAAACTAAAAGATTTTTCTCCTTACTCGATAAGATATCAGGATCAAACTGATAAAATAGAAGCAAATTTAAAAAAATTTATTGAAATTTCAGATAGATTGAGGAAGCATGCAGAAGTGCTTCAGAATAATCTGCTTCCATCTAATATGGAATCCTGTTCAAGCTGTCCTTTGCATTGTGCACAAGCTCTTTCTAAAGCAACAAAAGACAAAAGAGGACCGAAAGCAAAAAACTAGTTATTTGTTCTTATTGTCGTAAAGGGTTTTCAACTTTAGCTGTTTCACGTTTGCATATTCTGAGAAAACATTCTGATTATGATCCTAAAAGGCACATTTTTATTCCTCCGCCTATAAGGTCTTATTCTATCATTTCTAGGAAATATCAAGCTTAGACGACAATAAGAACATGTTCAACTTATTGCATTTCTTTATTAATTTTGTTGAAAAATTATTTATCTTATAGGATTCAATTCGGATCTGTGAGTATTTGAATATTTAGTCGCAGTTAAACCATGATGAAGCTAGATGAGGGTTTTCGCTTGCTTATGATGAGATGTCTCTATTTTTCGGCTATGGTGTCTTTTTATTCTGGAGATATTGAAATTCCTCTTACAATTGAAATTCCTGCACAACCTTATTTGAGTGAAGAAGACGCGCTGAACTTGATAGAACTAATGTCAGATGATGAGAAAACTTCGCACCAAATCAAGAAGGGGTTTAAGACTTATGATTATGGTTCACTTATTTTTTTCGCCTCTTTTTTTCATTGTAATATGATTTTAGAATATATTTTGGAAAATATGTGGAGTGATAGGAAAAGTTTAATGAAAGCTTTAAGAATGGGAGTTTTGTATTTCGGTATTCATGATGTTTTTACAAAGTCTATTATAAGATCAATATCTGATTATATTATTTCTTCTGATCATGATGTAATTAAGTTGGGTAACCTAACAAATTTTCATGAGGGAAGAAGTTTAAGAGCTCTAGCTAAGAAAATTCGCGATGTTTCTCGTTATCGCAATCTGATTTTTTCTGAGTACAATCTGCCTTGTATAGTTTGTCAAACTTCAATAAGGTTTAATTATAAAGGACCCGATACTCCAGTTGTTTATTTGAGATGTTGCGCACGTCCTATTCATGATGAAACATGTTTCAGTGATTTCTTTGCTCGATCTATGCGACGCTATACTCCTTGTCCGCATTGCAAGACTCTTTGGTTTGAAGGAAACCCTTTAATAAACCCTTTGAGTCGAGCAGCATGCAAGAGAGAATTTTTATCACATGCTGAGTATTATAAGAGTCGCAATGGGAGTTTAAATTCTTAAATAATCACCTGCATGAATTAATATTCTTGTGATTGAGTGCTTTTTCACGAGTTGATTTGATTTTGATAAGAATGGCAGCTGACAGAAAGTCAAGCGGTTTTTTATATACGCTAGTTTCTAATGTTCCTCATCCAAATAGAGAAAATAAGACAAGCTCTTTTGTTACCCAACTTCCTATTCCTTTAGAATGCAAAGGTTATTGGGAGGTAGCTTTAGCAGAAGTTGATTTTCCTAAATCGTGGTACAATGTTAATAAGCATCCTGAGCAAGATAGGACTATTGTTTTAGTTAGAGAAATTTTTCGGTTGAAGGATCCTTCTCTTAAACAAATTACTAATGCTTATGAACAGGTTTATCGAGATTCGTATAAAACTGCTACAAGAGTTTTTGTACACAAATTTGGTAATTATAGAATGCAAGATTTAATTAAAGAAATAAACGATCGTTTCAGTGATATAGACCAGGATCTGATTAAGAATTATCCTGGTTATATTAACTATAAAAGACACACTCATATTAAAACAGATGAGCAAAATTTGATATGCACTTTATATCTTGGAGCTGGTGATAGAGTATTTATATCAGAATATTTAGCCAGAGTTCTTCGTTTAAGTAATTGCGAGGGCATTATAAATCATGAAAATAATGTAATTGAATTTCAAGGACCTCGCTTGTTTAAAAAGCAACCTTATGATTCTATTGAAGGTGTTAATGCAGTTTTGAGTTTAAATGATCATGGATCTTATGATAATCTCTTACGACCTCAGTTTGGAATAGAATATATCGGGCATGGAGTTCCAGTTTTTCCAACAGAAACTTCAAATCTGTATATATATTCGAATATTGTAGATTTTGAATACGTAGGCAATATTACAACTAAGCTGCTGCGAACCGTTAGAGCTCGAGGTAAATTTGGAGATTATATAAAGATGACTTATACTAATCCTCTGTATAAGAAATTGGCTTATGATAAGTTACAGGAAATAGAAATTAGTATTAGAACCGATGATGGAAATCTTGTTCGCTTTGAATATGGCGTAGTTATACTTATTTTACATTTCAGGAAGGTTTCTGAGGAATGAAGAAACTTTTTCCAAAGAAACAGAAGGCACTAGGTGATCTAGTTGTCTATTATGATTTGATTCCTGATGACTGTATAGATGCTGAGTTATTCCTGCATTTAAAGTCTAAAGTTTTGATTAGAAAAATAAGTAAAGCGCTTTCTGTTCATGGCGGTATTAAATTTCAATTATCTCTACATGTTTTACTTGGTAAATTTCATATGGAGAGAGAGACCTATTTTGAAACTAAACCTTGGTTTCATAGTCCAATGATTCAAGTTTTAACTTTTCATTCTATTAAGAGAGATTTAGCCCATGCTAAGAGAGTAGTTTTAGCTTTTTTCGATTGTTTTATTCAAATGGGATCAGGTTGGTTTTTGAAAGAGATTATTTCTTTACGTTTATCTATTTTTAAGTGTAATCCTTTTGGGGGCTGCTCTTCTTTAAAACTTCCGATTTCTTTGAAGCATTCTATCTTAAATATACCTTGTAAGGATCAAAGATGCTTTTTATATTCTGTTATGGCTGCTTTTAAGAGATGTTCAAATCCTAGAAGGTTCACTTCTTATCTTGATTTGGTGCAAAGTTTTGATTTGAAAGGTATTTCTTTTCCTACAAAGTTAAGTGAGGTAGTTAAGTTCGAGAAAAATAATGATTTAACTATTAATGTTTTCGGGCTTTTCCAAGATAAGCTTGGCAAGTTTTTACCTTACCCTATGTATATTTCTACTAATTTTAATGAAAATCATCATCGCAAACACGTTAATCTTCTTTTATACGAGAGTCATTATATGTTGATAAGAAATCTTGATTCTTTTATTACTCCATTTTTCTGGAAGAGATCGAGGTTTTTTTGTCCTAAATGTCTAGTTTCCTTCAATTCTAAGATTTCACATCAGCTTCATCAGACTCTAAATTGTACTAGTAATATATATACTGGACAGTCTTACCGATTACCTCTCAGAGGATCTAAACTAAAGTTTAATAATATTTCTAAACAAATTAAAAATCATTTTATTATTTATGCTGATTTCGAGACTTACAATGAAACTTTGAATACACCCAAGGGCAAGAGCACATTGAAAACAAAGCATACTTTAAATGCAGTAGGAGCTATCCTACTATCTAAATATAGCGAATATTCAAGACCGCCTTTTCTTTATGTAGGACCATTAGTCATCCAGAGATTTCTAGCTTATATATATAATATGAGAGCTGAAATATCTTATATTTTTGATAATAACAGATCACCTCTTGAGTTAACTTCAAGAGACATAGCTCATCTTAGTTCGCAACATTCATGCTACCTCTGCGGCACCTCATTCAGAGATGTTAATGTGAGAAAAGTTATTGATCATTCGCACTTGGGAAGAGAGGGGAAGGGAAGAGATGTTAACTACTGTTGCAATACATGCAATCTTGTTTATAGTTCAATTGTTTTTTCCAAATTTAAAATACCTATAGTTATGCATAATGCAATGAATTATGATTTGCATTTTATTGTCAAGTTTATACATAGATATCTCAAAGAGTTAGATATTCATGTAATACCAAGAACATCAGAAAAGTTTTTATCGATCTTTCTTGATAACTTCGTGTTTATTGATTCTTTTCAGTTTCTACCAAATTCTTTATCAAATTTAGCTAACTTATTAGCAAAGAAAAATCAAAACGATTTAAAAGAAACTAGAAAGTTTTTCCCAAATAAAGAGCTTTTGCCTTATGTTATTCGGAAAGGCGTTATGTGCTACGATTATATAGATTCTTGGTCAAAACTAAAGGAGAAGAGACTTCCGCCTCGAGAGGATTTTTTTAATTCCATAGCTAATAAGAATATAACTATGTCAGAATATGAACATGCTTTATCAATGTTTTTAAAATTTAACTGTAAAAGTATTAAGGACTATTTGCAACTTTATTTAAAGATAGATGTTTTATTGCTAGCAGATGTGTTCGAATCTTTCAGGGAAAAAGCATTAGAATATTACGGTTTAGATCCTGCAAAATATCTAACAGCTCCTGCTCTCAGTTATGATGCTATGTTGAAACATACTAAAGTTCATCTTGAATTGATCCATGAAATTGATATGTTTAATTTTTTTGAGAATGGTATACGAGGCGGTATGACAAATGTAGTTCATAGATATGCCAAAGTTGAGAATAAAGATCAGCATATAGTTTACTATGACTGTAATAATTTGTACGGTTATGCTATGATTCAGCCCCTACCTTTCAAAGATTTCTGTTGGGTGAACCCGCAAGAATATTCATCTTTTGACGTTTCTAAGATTTCTGATGATGCTCCTGTGGGTTATATTTTAGAAGTTACTTTAGATTATCCATCTTACTTGCATGATTATCATGACATGTTTCCTTTAGGTCCCGAGAAAATATCTATACAATACAACCAACTTTCTCCATATGCTAAATTTGTGTTGAGAGAATTTGAGATGAAATATAAAGAAAGTCCACTTAAATTAATTTCAACTGTGACTAGGAAGGAGAAATATATCATCCACTATAGAACTTTAAAACTTTATCTTCAATTAGGTTTAATAATACTCGAGATTCACCGCGTTGTCTCTTTCAAACAGGCTTGTTGGATGAAACCATATATAGAATTCAATAATCAAAAAAGAAAGGAAGCTACTTCTGATTTCGATAAAGAATTCTTTAAGCTTATGAACAACTCTACTTTCGGTAAATGCATGGAAAATGTTAAGAGGCGGATGAAGATGGTTTTGACATCAAGTGAAGCTAGGTGTGCTTCATTAATAAAAAAACCAACTTTTCATTCTTTACACGCTTTTGATCCTAATTTTGTCGGTATACAGTATAAGAACCCTATAGTTGATTTGGATAAACCTGTTTATATAGGCTTTACTATTCTAGATTTATCTAAGATGCACATGTTTAATTTTCATTATAATGTTATGTTGGAAACATTCGACTTGAAATCAATTCAACTTTTATATAGTGATACCGATTCTTTGATTTATTTTATAGATAACAAACGTTTTTCAGATCTCCTTTACAAGATAAGACATTATTTTGATTTTTCTAATTTAGATGAGAAAAACGAATTTTATTCTTTGGATAATTTGAAAGTTTTAGGAAAATTCAAAGACGAAGCTGCAGGAAATAGAATATTAGAATTTATTGCATTAAGACCTAAAATGTATTCCTTTGTACTGAGTTCAGGAGAAGTTATTAAAAGGGTTAAAGGAATTAAGAGAACAACTGTTCAGAACCTCCATCATGATCAGTTTAAAGAATGCTTATTTCATTGTTCGAGATCTTTTGTAAAATATGATACTATCCGAAGTTTCAAACATCAGGTATATACAGTTAAAGAAAACAAATTGGCTTTATCTCCTTTTGAAGACAAACGCTGGCTTTGTTCTGATGGAATAAGCTCTTTTGCTTATGGAAATTACGAAATAGATAGAATAAATAAAAGAAATAAACGTAAAAGATTATTTCAAGATACCTGACTTAAGCAGACGACTAATTCGAGTTTCACGAAGAAATTAGTCTGTGATTGGATCAGAACTATAAGCTGCTACGATAAGTTCCTGTATTCAGTGATCAGTGTTAACTTAAGATGGAGAAGTTTGCGAAGATGTCTCACCGTCATTATACACTCGCTTTTGGAAGAAGAAAGAGAATTGATATTACAGTTTTCAGAGGTCAGATCTACCTTCATTTTAATGATATGCTAAAGTCTAAGAATTTCACATTGAGTAAACAAGAGTTCACAGAATTATTTTCTATAAAAAACAAACTAGACAGAAGAATTAGGAAGATAGACAGTCAATTAGAAAAGGAAAAAAATACCTCGATTTCAAGTGAGAGTTGTAGTGAAGAAGAATCAAGTAAGAAGAAAAATCCTTCTAAGAATAAGAAAGCTTGTATGGATAAGCGTCTTCTTTCTAGCGATGATGATGATGATACGCAAGAACTTTAATGATTCAAGATTAGGTTGTTAGCTGAAAAATATCTCTGAGATTAGGTTCTTTATCAAGCCCTCGAAGAAGTCGGAATATATAGCTAGCTTAAATATCCATGTGATAAGGATTTATTTAAAATAGTACTGAGCGGGTTTAAATTGAACTAATAATAACCATTTCACTTTTTCTATTATTAATAATGTCACTTCCATGCTGCTGGTGCGGGGGTGTAGATGATCCCCTAGTAGAAGGTAAAAAATACTGTTTACCATGCGGAAAATCAATGTTTCGTGAATGTATTCGATGCCACAAACCATATGAAAAGGCACAAGCTTTTACCGAAGATCAGCTTAGATGTAAATCTTGTCATAAAAAGCATTTAAAGGAGAAAGAGAAATACGCACAGAATAGCATATCTAAATATCTTGCACAGGAAGATAGTTGTAATGATAATAACGCACTTTCTGGGGAAGATGATGATAAGAGTAGTGTTAAGGTAATAACATCTGGGGAGGAAGATATAGTTTCGAGTGATGATAATCTTTTTCTGCAAAAGCCGCCATCTACTTCAGTTCCAAAAGTAAATATGGAGGAAGCTAATATTAAGAACTGCAAAGATAATAAGACAGTTCGAAGATCTAGAGCAAAAGTACAGATTAAAGATAAGATTTCCAAGCCAAGAGTTCAAAAAACTAAACAGAAACTGAAACCTGCTACCAGCAGACAGACAAGAAGTAGAAATTCAATTAGAGCTAAAAACAAATCTACAAATTCTGAGTTAACTAGTTTAGGTTTGCTTTTACCGCTTAAGTTGATAGCTAATGAGGCTGAGTTAAAGACTTTGTTCATTTCTAACTAGTTTGATTATGACATATTATATTCAATGCGAGAATATTAGTCTACTAATATTTAGGTTTATTTATAAAATAAACTAAGCGTATTGAGAGAAGCGAGAATATTAATCTTTATTTAATTTACTTACTTACTTTATATTTATATTTATTTACTAAGTCGATATTGAGAATTTTATTTCTCTGTATTGCTGCTTCTGGATAACCGAAGTAATTACCTCAAATTCTAGGTTTAATAATATTGAATGCGAGTGTTTATTGCGATTATATGCTACGGATAACCGGTTTGTATGAAGCTTAGATAAGCACTCTATTTCAAGTTGTTGCTTTTTGAATTCGAGTTGTTTATAATGTGCATATATAGATTAGGGATTTAACGCGTTTGTTTCATAGTTACAGCATGGGTTTATTTCATTTGATGTGTGATTGCTTTATTTGCTCGTGTTTGCAGTTTAGTAGTCTTGAATCTAAGTTGTGTTGAGGTTTTCTGTGTGGATCTAGTGTTTCTGTTAACGATATTGTGTGTGTGTGTGTTGTTTTCAAGATTTTCTGTGTGTTGTTTTTATAGTTGAAGTTGATCATTTCTTGTGATTACTAGTATCATGTCTACTCCGAAGAGAAGCATTTATGATCTTTTGATATCTATTTATTTTAATCCTAAACATCCAGCATCTTTTTCTTCTATAAATAAATTATACCAGGCTGCTAAGTTGATCAATGCTAAAACTACTTTGAAGGATGTTAAAACATTTCTCCAGAATAGTAAAATTTACACTTCTTTCAAGCCGGTTCAAAAGAATTTTGTTCGTAGAAAAATAATTGTACGAGGATTAAATGATCAGTGGCAGATAGATCTCATGGTATTACCTCAATTAAGAGATTATAATGAAGGTTATACCAATATTCTAGCTGTAATTGATTGTTTCTCAAGATATGCTTATGTTGAACCTATGAAAACCAAGATGGCTTCTGAAACCATTAAGGCCTTCACTAAGATATTGAAGAGAGCTAAAACAAAACCTAGATTACTTCAGTGTGATTTAGGTTCTGAATTCAAAGGAATATTCGCACAATATTTAAAGAAAAATGGAATTCACCAATTTTCAACTTCGCAGGATCCGAAATGCGCCATTGTAGAAAGGTTTATAAGAACTTACAAAAATAAGTTATTTAAGTATATGAAAGCTAGTAATACAAAGAAATATTATAATGTTCTTCAGGACATAGTTTATAGTTATAATCGTTCAAAACATCGCTCATTGGGTTTAAGTCCTTCTGAAGTAAATAAAAGTAACGAGGCTGATTTATGGCAGAAACAATATAAAGATTTCCTTTTCACAAATAAGTTAGATTCAAAATTAAAAGTAGGAGATAAAGTTAGATTAACTAAATATAGAAAAACTTTTAACAGAGGTTTCTTATCCAATTGGAAACAAGAAGTTTTTCAAATAGCTTTTGTGCTCCATACTAAACCATTTACTTACGTTTTGCTGGATAAAGATAATGAAATATTACGTGGCGGAGCTTATGCTAAAGAGTTAGCGAGAGTTATTTCAACTTAGAAATAGTGTTAAGATTCATGATATTTATTTTTGACATGACTTATTTATAGCTAATATAACAGTGCTCAGACATGACAAGCGAAGAACAATTTAAGGTCTTCGATGCTAGACTGAAGACACCTTTTTCCTCTATTATAGCAGGACCTAGTAATTCAGGGAAAACCTCTTTTGTAATTGATCTTTTGAAAAATAGCGATAGAGTAATTGACAATAATTTTGATTATATTCTTTGGTTCTATGGCGAGACTTTTCCTCGCGATCCATTTTTATCAACTAAGAATGTAAAATTTCACCAGGGATTGCCAGAATCCTTCGATGATTTAATCGATCCTAGCAAGTGCGGGCTTGCAGTTTTTGATGATTTAATGCATGAGTGTGGTAATAATAAGTTGATAACTGAATTTTTTACTAAACGCACTCATCATGAAAACATAAGTATTATTTTTATTTCTCAGAATTTATTTCATGAAGGTAAGGAGCGCAAGAATTTTACAAAAAATGCTACTTATCTTTGCATTTTTAATTCTCCTTTAGATCAAACTATAGCTTATACTCTAGGAAGAAGATTAATGCCTAAGAATCAACGCTGTTTTGTGAATATATTTTCGCATGCTGTTGATAGACCTCATGGTTATTTGTTTATTGATGGTCACCAACAAACTCCTAGAAATGCCATGTTCCGCTCAAATTTATTCGGCAATGTTCAACACGTTTTCATACCTCAGAACGTTAAGTAAATTAAGCATTTAAATATTCCTGAGATAAGACTAGTAATCATGGTATTATTATTTTACTAGCGTAAAAATGGAATATAATAAAGAAGTTAACCGGAAAAAAACTCAGAATTCAGGTTCTGAACGAGCTCCTAATAAGAAGAAGAAAATTTCTAAGAAAAAATATGCTCACAGACATAAGCATTTCTTAGCTTTATTGTGCAATTCAAAAAATAATGCTAAGAAACGTAACAGACTTTTGGAATCAGCAAGTCCAGATGAAATATATGCTATTTGCGATTCAGTTTATAATGTATTAAGGGGTAATGTTTCATTAAAGAAAGCTGAATTTGTTAAACTGAAGAAATATAAAGATACTTTAAGAAAGATTGTGAAGCCGAAAATAACTGTGAAGGAACGAAAATCAGTTTTGAAGCAGAATGGAGGTTTTCTTCCATTCCTCATCCCAGCATTGGGGGCTATTATTCAGAATTTATTGTAGTGCTGATGTAGTGAAGCTAATTTCTTTAAGATAAACAAGCATTTTCAGTTCGCAGTTAGTTTTTGGAATTAAACGTATTTACTAACATGGCTTCTTTTAAAGAATCGGTTATTATTCCATTATCCATGTTTAAAAGTTGTAATTTCAGCGAGGATGGAGGTAAAGACAATCCTATTCTATCAAGACAGAAAGAATTATTGCAAGAACGCATGTTTAATAAACAACCATACCCAATTTTCAATACCGATGTTCCTCCTCCTCCTCCTCCTTCTCGTTCTTCACTACAAAATTTAGATATTAATTCTACTCATAATGATTCTTCGATGATATCACCAATTTTAAAAAGTATTTCTGTTTCACAGAAACCATATGCTAAGTTTATTTTAGATAAAGTTTTGAAAAATGGAGGTTATTGGGATAATAGAGGACAACTCATATTGAAAGGAAAAACTATTCCAGGTTCTAATATTAAAGATCTTATGATGTTCTTATCAAAATCTAAATCCTATAAAGAAGAACCTCTTGGACTTTATGAGTTCTGGAATTTTTTAAACGATATAAAGATACCTAAAACTTGGATAAAAGGTAAACCGTTCCGACTTCGACGCGATTTTGTTCATCAGAAGTCTTTAGATGAATTTCTGAAACCTAAAAAGTATCCTCTTGAAGACATCGATGCGATGAAGATAAAGGAAGCATTATCTTCATCACCTTTACTTCAACCAGAAAAGCAGAAGGCACACAATTGGATTAAAGAAAAGTTGAAATCTGGTGATGATGTTGATGATGATTGGATTAAAGGTAAGATGAAATCGGATGAAACCAATGATGGTGATGATGATGATGAAAATTCAAAATTAGATTTTGCAGGAGCATTTGACGAAGAAAATAAAACTCCTGAATTGGTTAACCCCTTCAAAAGAGGGAGTATAGATGTGGGTGAAATAGAAGAGAAAACCCCTGTGAAATTCAGCGCCAATGTTGAAGATTCCGAAGATGAGAGAGACATTTTTGGTGACAAACCTAAACCAAAGAAACAAAAGAAAACTCGTCGTAAACCTCGAGAGAGGTCCCCAGAAAGAGAAGAAACTGTTCAGCGACAATCTTCATTTGGAAGGATACTGAAACCTAATCGAAAATGGGATAGTTGGGATCCTTATAAGTAACCTTTTTAATAGACGAAAATTGATGTAAGATAAGCTTTGCTTATAATGTTAATTATTTAAATCAAAATTAAAAATGACGAAAGATTGTCAAAGTCAGCATATGAAACTGTATTGCAGCAATGACCATGTTAAGCATTTTCGAGATTTTTTTCAAGAGTCAAGACCTGAGCAGAAAGGGGATGGTTTCTATTATAACCCTTATATCGGAAATCAACACCAGAGAGGTTATGGTATAGGTGCTGTTTTTGGATCACTTTTTAAGGGCTTACTTCGCACTCTACCCCGATTAGTTAAACCTGTTCTTAAGACCGGCTTGAGAAGCGTTAAGCAGCAGGTTATGAAGAGAGGGCTACAAGCAGGAAAAAGCGCAGTGAAGGGTTTGCTAGAAGGAAAAAATCCTCGACAAGTATTAAAAGATGAGGCCAAGGCGCAAATGAGAGAGATCGGTAAAGACGCATTTAAATTTGCTCAATCTAAACTAGAAGAAATGTCAGATGATGACGAGGATTCAAAGAATGAAAAGAAGCCGAATAAAAGGATTTCAAAATCAACTAGTTCAGGCCCAAAGAGAAAAAGGAGAAGGAGGAATAGACAAAATGTAAAATATAAAGATATTTTTGATGATTAATCTGACATGAGAAATAAGCGTAAGATTACTGTATTTTGAGATTGGATCTATTCGAACTAAGAAGTTTACATCATGGCAATGCATAAAGATTCTTGCCCTTGCGTGGACGGAAGTTTAGATTACTTCACTGTCCCTCCAACAGAAGTTTCTTCACGCGCAAGTTTCTATTCTAAAGAATATCCTATTACAAATTTAAGCCAGGGAGGACCTCTCGAGTTTATTATAAAATCAAATAAAAATGATTTTATTGATTTAAGTAATACTTATCTTCAGTTAACGATGAAAATTTTAAAATCTGATGGTGTACCTCCTGCACCTCCAGTAGCAAATCAAGATGGGGTTTTAGGGGCCATTCACAACGAATCAAAGGTTTTCCCTGTGAATTATTTATCTGGGGCTATGTTTAAAGATGTACAATTATATTTAGGAGGTAAGTTTTTAACGAGCAGTAATAACTTGTATGCTTACAAGTCTTACTTGGAAATACTTCTAAATTACGATAGAGCCTTCTTAGATTCTTTTGGTAAAGTCTCCATGTTTTATAGAGATACTGGTAATTTTGAGGCGGTTGATCGGTTTGATGCCGAGACTAATCATGGAAGTATGGAGAGATTTTTAAAGACACAATATGGTTCAAGCTTTCAAATGATTTGCAAGATTCATAATGATATTTTTAATCAAGAAAGGAAGTTTCCTGGAGATGTTGGTTTGAAAGTAAGATTTATTAGAAATGAAGAAAATTTTTGTTTAATGTCCGCTCGAGATGTTCAGTATAAAATTGAAATTGAAGAGGCTGTGCTTATGGTGAAAAGATCAACTATGGATGAAGTTTTTGTGAATGAAATGGAGAAAGCGCGTTTACCAGACAAATTTTTGAAATTTCCTTTTAAACGGATAGGAATGGCTTATTCTACTCACGGACCGAATAAATCAGTTTTACAGGAACAACGTTTGGTTTCAAATACTGAAACACCTAAGAGAATTATAGTTGGTTTAGTAGATTCTCGCGCTTTTGATGGTAGCCATAATTTCAATCCATTCAATTTTCAAAATTTTGGCGTTACTGAAATGAAAATACAAAGGGATAATGAGATTTCTCCTTTTTATGAGATGAAAGTAGATTTTACTACTTCAAAGTACTATGAAGCTTACCTTTCTCTTATATACGGCACTGGAAGGCTTTTCTCTAGTAATTCACTTGCTATAAATCCTATTGAGTTCAGGAATGGTTTTACCCTATATTGCTTTGATTTGAGTAAAAATAGTCCAAATTCGCCCACTTTCGAATTAAGCGAGAGCGGAACTATTAATGTAATAGCTACCTTGAGAGCTCCTCTGGATCATGGAGTTGTTATGATATTTTATTTAGAATATGATAGCATGCTAGCAATTGGAGATACCAATTTACCTGAAGTCGTAAGAACTATTTAAAATGTATGGTTCTGAGATTCAAGAAGTTCTTTTGTCACAGAGTGCATCTTCTAATATTTTCCAGGGCATATTTTCAAGTAACAATTTACCTAAATTAACAAATCAACATTACCCTGCAGCTTTCATTGCAAATACTCATGAAAGTCGAAAACCTGGTGAACACTGGGTTGCGTTTTTCTTTAAGTCGAGAGCAGCTCTGCCAGAGTATTTTGATTCTTTTGGACTCCCTCCTTTGAAAAAAGGTTTTATTAATTTTTTGAAACAGAGCAAAAAATCTGAATTCAGATATTCTTCTAAGACTATTCAAAATTTATTTTCCACATTGTGTGGACAATACACTATATATTATGTTTTAGAGAAATGTAAAGGAAAGTCTTTAACTCAGATACTTTCCGCTTTTTCAAGCAATACTGTAAAGAATGATGAGTTGGTAACCAATTATGTGAAAAAATTAAGAAAGGTTAAACGAATTCATTCTAGAAAAAAGGGGGGAGGGGTTATACATTTTACCCCCATATTAAGATCGCAGTATTCCAAGTCTATGCATGATGTATTATCTAAAGAAAACTACCTTAAGAAAAGCTGCGTGAACTGAAATGTTAATTGTGTTTGTATTAAGTTCGAATACATTGTAATATGAAACATGGATGTTATAAAACCTACACCTACAAAGCTTAGTATAGGCGGTTTATATGTATCATTATTTATAAGCCTTATTGTCATCGGCTTAGAATTAAAGAAGCCAAGCATGTCATCTACTTCACCTCGTGATTATTATTTTAGTTGTCTCCTGAACGGGGTAGGAAGAGACAAAAAAGTGAAGAGGTATTTTTTTAGATGTGAAAATGATCAAAGACTATTCCAGCCAGTTATTGATAAAGATTTTAACGAAAATCAACAGAAGTTACTTAAATCAGATAATGATAAACATATTACTTTTTCAAAAAAACGTATAAGTTCAACCAACTATACTGCTCGAGCCAGTGCGCGAAGTTTATACAATTATACTATTCAAGATGACCTTCCTTAAATTTCTCCTTGAGTAGAAGTTAACATTTCCTCAGCTGTTCACCATGTATATATTTTAAGAGAAATGATGAAAGCGAGTTTTGTGACATAGGATAAAGAATAACTTTGGTTAGGAAACCGATATTACCATTGTATGTAACAGTCAAGAGATAATAACTTATTTTTCATTAGGGAATAATAATTTGATGTAACAATTAACGCCTCATCTAAGTAGAGCGTTGATTTGTACCAGTTTATTGTAATCCCTATATTTGTAAGTAAGCTCGATGTTTATACACTATGGAGCTAAGCTTCACATTCGGGACAAAGTTTAAAGAAAGCTGACAATTTGTATGCAAATCACAAGTTAAGTTCAGTTATAGAAATTGAATTCAATTTGATGGTTTGTTTAGTATAGAACTAAGCTTCAGAAGGAAGTTTGCGAATTGTCACAATGTTTCTAATATTTATTTTCAAGCTTTCTTTTTTCTTTCTGTCTCGTATTATAAAAGTAACATGTTTCCTTTCTTTCAAGATTTTAACGTGTATTATGATCTTGAATATATTTTCATTGTTACGAATTATATAATGAATACAATCCGGTGGAGAAGCGTTATTATACTACAAAGACGACTCTAGACAATCTACTCGAAGAAGTAAGCGAAAGTGCTCGACTGGAAGAAATAAACCTTCTCGTGATTCCGCTAGGAAGATACTCAGTTCGAGTTGGCACCATCGAGTAGAAGAGGTCCTACGTGGCACTGACATAGAGAGAGTTACTACTGGGAAAAACGACCTCCTGAAGACCGGTATAAGTGAAGGATGTCCTCCGCGAAGTTATGTTAATAAGTTCGAGCTCGACGTTGATCTACTGCGGGGAAACACGAGCTCCTGGAGACGAGTCTAAGAGAAGAATGTTCTCCAAGAAGTTATGTTAATAAGATCGAGCATGATTTACTCTCTTTAAAGAGTACAATTGTAACACTGTAAGATGAGACCTGACTGAATATGCTCCCCTGATTTTATTAACTTAGTTGTTTACTCTTGACTGTTACTAACCTGATCATGCTGTTTTTCCTGCATATTTAAATTTGTTACTTTCTTAATGTACATCGAGGTCTTGACTGTTACTATCCTATCATGTTGTTTTCCCTGCTTATTTAAATTTGTTACTTTCTTAATGTACATCAAGGAAGTTTTATGAAAATGTATACGAGTTCAGCTGAGGTTGTGTTAACTTTATTGGTTTAGTTAGGTTTAATAAAACATAAGTTAAAAGGTTATTATGCTTCTTGACTTGGAAGAGATGTGTATCTTGATTGAAGCGATTTTAATCAATACTTATAGATGTGTTTTTCCATTGCTTTATTGGTTTAGTTACCACGAGTGACAATGTTTTTAACCAATGCTTTTGGTTTAGTTAACTTTAAAATTGGTTATTATGCTTTTACACTCGGAAGAGATATGTATCATGCGAGAGTTGAATTTATTCAATTTATGTCATTATTTTTAATGAGTGAAAATGTATTTTACCAGTGCTTATTTGTTTAGTTAGATAGAGTGAAAAGTGTTTTACCAGCGCTTTATTGGTTTAGTTAGCTTTAGAACATAAGTCAAAAATGGTTAATATGCTTTCATACTCGCAAGAGATGTGTATCTTGAATGAGGAGAATTTATTCAATAGATCTTATCATTTCTATCGAGTGAAAAATGGCTCACCATCTGTTATTATGCGTTTGTAAGAAAATCCGCCAACAAAACCCAAGAAGATTGAAATGTGAACGTATACTGTAATAAAAAGCATTAACCACATTTATTTTGTTTCTTTTCTATAAAAAATTAAACTCGTCTACTGATTTAGATATTGCTTGAATTAATATATATACATAGACTTTACTATAGAAATGAAACTCGTATACTGAAATAGATCTCGATTGAATTGAATTATATACATAAACTTAAGTCACGAATATTGAAACTATTATACAATTCTGATTTCGAATATGAAATGAAGTTACTATTGGCACACGCGTTGGTATTATGCATAAACATATACCTAGACCATTATTTCGTGAGCTAGGAAAAACGAAGATTGAGTTCAACTCGTTAGCGCGAAAATGCGCATTTTCACGACTATTGAAACTATTATACAATTCTGATTTCGATTATGAAATGAAGTTACTATCGGCACACGCGTTGGTATTATGCATAAACATATACCTAGACCATTATTTCGTGAGCTAGGAAAAAACGAAGATTGAGTTCAACTCGTTGGCGCGAAAATGCGTAAACGCCTGACATGCACATTTTCGCGCCACGAGTTGAACTCGATCTTCGTTTTTACTACTTAGGGGGCGGGATGGTGTAGTGGGTTAGCTTCTCGCCTCTCACTTGGCTGGACCGGGTTCGAGTGTGGGCCATGCCTGCTACACCACCTTGCCATGCCGTGATTTCCACCCCTATAGATTCGGTCACCAGTACTTTGTACAAGCCAAAAACCATTAGTTGGTCCTGATATAGCTGAAAAATTGCTGAATGGATATTAAACTCCAACTATCATCATCATCAACGTGTCATTCGTTATTTATCATAGGATTGCCAGGATTGTCATTTTCACCACCAATAATCAACTTAATGAGACAAAGATATGAAATCCGTGTGTATTCTTTTTTTTTCTGTGAACATCTATTTGACAGCTGGGCTTTCAGGGAACATTGTATCTAGTTTATTTCGTCAACAGATCCGTCCTTTATCTCCCAGTTCGGTACATGTTGTCGCTGGGTGAACCTTCAAAGGGTGGACTTTGGACTGCTTCCCGTGTTTCTTCATTTGAACCGGATAATTACTATACATGTGTTGAGTGTACTGACAAACAGATTTGTGCTGAGCGCTGAAATATCCTAATAGACCCTTAAAGCTAGCCATCCATAGGTCCGTATAACGTTAAATTTTAAACGGCGACATGGCCATTTCTTAAATCGACATGCGACATGAGGCTTAGTGACATGAGGGAAAAATCAACAACATGACATATCTTGTTTCTTAACTTCGACATTAAGTGACAGGCGACATGGCCATTTGTTAAGTTCGACATGCGACAAACCCCCCCCCCCTCCTCTTGGGGAAATCCCAGTTGGAGGTGTTCATATAATTGGGAAAACAGGTATATCTTTTTATGTTTCGCAAGCTTCTACAAAATGAAACTGGGTATCTTGGAACCCCCTTTGACTTTCCGAAATATAAGTGAAATATAGGGAATTTTTTGAAAGATCTGGGATGGAACCCTCTTTGCAATGTTCTCAGAAGCAGTTTATTTTGACCCCCAGGAACCCCGTTTTATACCCAAGGGGGGAGGTGACTTATAAATACCCGGATTCCAAAAACATGCCCATACAGAAGGGATCATATGTCAAAGACACCCTTACAGTAGGACTCTATGTAAATCTTATAATTATAGACTTGACGCCCAGATGCATAGTCCTATTCAGTTTGATTCAGTTCAAATACCTTATAGGATCTGTTATGCTATGCCACGTTATAGTCAAATATAATCCCTGAACCACAGTTGTGATGGTGTACTTGTGATGCTTATACACCCTTCTTATTAAAGGTGGCACCCCCTCTTGGTAGAAATATGAACCCTGGTGAGGGGAGTGCAGTCTGCAGCAGTGGTCACTTGGCTTGGAGCAGAGTTGAGTGAGGATTGGTACCTATTTAGATAATCAAGGGTCTGGGGGAGAGGTGGTAGAGGGGTTAGTTGTGGTTGTTCACACCAGTTCAGTTCCACAGCCCTGGGCCTATAAACACCCACTCAAGCTGAGGTACAAAACAATTCCTGTTGTTGAGCACCTGTCATTGACTTGTGTTTATAGTTGACTCCTTTCAAAATAAAAGTCAATCTTGCCTTAAAGATTCCTTAATGTATCTAAACTGCACCTTTTATCATGAAATTAGGTTACTGGTAGCAAAGAACAGATATTTCTACATGCAAATATGAGTGCTAAAAATGATCAGTTTAATTTATTGTTAGTGTATTGATGGGATTTAGACAAAAAGTTCAAAATTGTCCCTGTGTTAGTCTATGTGAATGCTCTGGCCCAGAGTGGTGGGCTCCTGCCACCTTGGTCTGCCACACAGTAGGTCTCCACTGCGCAGGGTCATGAGAAGGGTGTATTGTGACCCACGAAGTATGGTGTAACTCCGAAATGCTTGGGTCAGGGTTAGATGCCCTGTTAGTAATCGGGTACTTCTTAAAAAAGCTCCCATGCACATGGAGTGACCCATGCTGTTTTGAGTAAAAGTAGCACCACCGATTTCACTCTTTCCAGGCTGAAATGGGATTGTTGTCCTTCCCTTTTCGACACACACATCACTGGCGGATCCAGCATTTTGAAAAGGTGGCGTGTGTGTGTGTGTGGGGGGGGGGGGGGGGGGGGGTCGCGCTATCGGAAAACATTTTCCTTAATTGCTTTTTGGCCGAGTTTTACATTAGAAAAATGCCAAATTTTCCGGAAAAAGGGAGGGGCACGGGCCCCCGGGTCCCCGAGCCCCCGAGCCTCCCCTGGATCCGCCCATGCACATCTAAGCAGACTAAGCTTGAGTCACCTCCCCGGGGTTGCTGTCTTTGCCCCTTATCAGTATTCTTTGTCCAAAATTCAGGATCAGGCCAAGGAAAAATGTTGTGTTCCGGTAACATCAGTCCCAAATTTTAGGATAGATAGATCGGATTAATTTTTGTTTTGGAATTTTGTTTTTAATTTGTCCTAGTAAACAATATTCTGTGTTATTTCACGAAATTCTAATATTTTTTCACTGAAAAGTACCAAAAGTGTTAGCGTCGGGGGCAAAAACCAGGGTAGGGCGGGATACTTGAGCGGAGCTATCTTTTTTCCTTGGCCTCACCAGCAATCACAAGGTTTGTGTAGTAGTAATCACAAGAAAAGTCCACATCACATGAGTGGTATTCCGGCCGACCTGCAGGTAATCCCCGACTGATGTCGTCTGCTGCAGACGGAGAAGGCGGGAACACGTCGCCGGTGACGTCATTAGCGTCTGACGTCAAAGAGAAGGCAGCCAATTAGCGCCGACGTCTGTCTCTGTGACGTCAGAACCTGGGAACAACGTTGACCTTGTCGGGGGGGGGGGGGGTTGGGGTTGCGAGCCTGGAGACGTTTTGATCCCCTAGGCAGGCATGTGAGGGGGAATCGAGCTCAGGGGCGGATCCAGGGGGGAGGGGCCGACGGGCCTTAATTTCCCCCGACCCCCTCCTCCCCAGTTAAATTATGTTTTTGTCCCCCCCCCCCTAGCAATTTCTAGATCTGCCCCTGGGGCCCCTACACAGGCTCTGCTGTGGGGGGGGGGGGGCGAATTTCCCTATTGAAGTGGAACTTTTGATAGATATTCACAGAAAAAAAAGAATACACACGGATTTCATATCTTTGTCTCATTAATTCCCCAAGTGGAACTTTTCAACCGTTTTTTTACCGTTTTTTTTTTTTTTTTAGTGTTTTTTACATAAGTTGTTGAAGGAAAGGTGGAAAACGTTCCAAATGGGGGAATTGGGGGGGGGGCACTCGATCCCTGGGGGGGGGGGGGGTACTCGATCCCTGGGGGGGGGGGGGGGTACTCGATCCAAAAAAAGGACCAAAGTGTGTCAAATTATGGTTCTAAACGGTCAATAAAGACATTGTTATTATCTAGGGGGAGAAGGGTCGTCTTGACAAAACATGACAAGGGTTGGGGGGGGGGGGGGGTCGAAAAAGGTAGAGACTGGATAAACAGCCCCCCACCCCGACCACCCCAGAGGGGGGAAACCCAGTGAGAAGACAACCATACGGGTATTAGAGAGGGGGCAAACAGGCCCCCGGGGGGTCCGCCCGCCCCCATCACGCCCCCGGGATGAGGGACTTCTCAGACGTCCATCTCACCGCCCCCCGCCCCCAACCTCTCCCACCCACTCTTACAACCCCTACCCCCCACCCCTACATCCCCCCCCCCCCCCTCACGGTCATCTTCGTCCCCATCGTGAAAGTATAGACCTTGTGCAGATGTGGTCACGTGATCACTTTTTGGTGATCACCACGTGGTGATCCTAACCACATGGTCGTGAAATGTCTAGAATTTATCAATTCTAAATCACAAAGATTGTTGATTATGATATAGTGAAGTTATTCTAAGGATATTTGATATACTGATACATTCTAAATGCTTTAAAATTGAAAATAATACTAATAATAAAGTGATCACCAACATGGCGGCCAGGTCATTTTGCATGTTGTGACGTCATCTGCACAACGTCTATAGACGTTCACATCGTTGACTTGTGCAGATGACGTCACGTCCCCAAAAATTAACTGTCCCCCATTGGTGATCAATCTATTTTCATCATATTCATAGTTCTGAAACATTAGAACAAATATCCATATGACATTTATTGCAAATAAAATCAATGAATCACAATCATTATAGTCTACTGATTCAGTATCCCCTCAACTTAAGCCTAAGTTAGGCTGAATCCCCAAAGCTGGGGCCGGGAAGGCCCTCATATGTGAAACCGCAAATCTAACTGAGAATCTTATCCAATCCACGTCGAACCTCTAGGCCTAGAGATGGTTGAGTAATGCAGTTACGTATATTTGTTATTATTTCTTTATAATTATTGCACAATATTGCTGAGACAATACATGGCGAAATGAAGGAAAATGAAAAGTACTACATGATGAGCATCGGCCCTTACATACTACCACATAGTGTTAGGAAACAAAATAGAATAAAAAATATAATATAAACATGAGATGAGTTTTGAATTTGACATGCGATATAATAATAATAGCTTTTATTGACAACTGTGAGGTCAGTGTTGACCCATGTGTCATACGGAGACAGGGACTCCAAGGCATCCAAAACAGAAAAGAAAAGAACAGAAACAGAAAACAAATTATAGTGCCCTGTGATCAAACCCCCTTGCTCCTGTCTCTTTCCCTCCAATGAGTGAGTGAGTGATGGATGCTTTACACTAAGGTCGTTGTTAACTTTGACAACTAAGGTCATATTCACTGCAAAAACAGGTTGGGACAAATTCTGTCTTTGGTGACTGTATCTATGAGATGAAGGTGACAGGACGGACAAACTGCAGGGGATCAAAACCTGGAAATCATTTTTGCTGTACCTCATCCCTTAGTAAACCTATAGACACCAACCGGGAATTGAACCCAATGAACCACTGGGTCAGTGCTGGGTCCCCCTATCGTCGCCTTATACAATCAGCTGGGGCTATTGAGGGCCTATATTCTTCCACAGAACCCCACGCGGGGTCTCCCTCTAATGATGTCTGCCCTGCCGTCTGTGTACAACCATTACAATGTGTTATTTTCATGGCATGGCAGCCCACACTGTACATGTTCTATGTTTTAGACGTTAATGCCCCTTTAATGTAGCCCCTGATGTACACGCCCCATGTTGTAGACGTTAATGCCCCTTTAATGTAGCCCCTGATGTACACGCCCCATGTTGTAGACGTTAATGCCCCTTTAATGTAGCCCCTGATGTACACGCCCCATGTTGTAGACGTTAATGCCCCTTTAATGTAGCCCCTGATGTACACGCCCCATGTTGTAGACGTTAATGCCCCTTTAATGTAGCCCCTGATGTACATGGTCCATGTTGCTGACGTTAATGCCCCTTTAATGTAGCCCCTGATGTACACGCCCCATGTTATATACGTTAATGCCCCTTTAATGCCATCCCTGATGTACACGCCCCATGTTGTAGACGTTAATGCCCCTTTAATGTAGCCCCTGATGTACACGCCCCATGTTGTAGACGTTAATGCCCCTTTAATGTAGCCCCTGATGTACATGCCCCATGTTGTAGACGTTAATGCCCCTTTAATGTAGTCCCTGATGTACACGCCCCATGTTGTAGACGTTAATCCCACTTTAAAGAAGCCCCTGATGTACAAGCTCTATGTTGTAGATGTTAATATCCCTTTAATGTAGTCCCTGATGTACATGCTCCATGTTGTAGACATTAATGCCCCTTTAATGTAGCCCCTGATGTACACGCCCCATGTTGTAGACATTAATGCCCCTTTAATGTAGCCCCTGATGTACACGCTCCATGTTGTAGACGTCAATGCCCCTTTAATGCAGTCCCTGATGTACATGCCCCATGTTGTAGACATTAATGCCCCTTTAATGTAGCCCCTGATGTACACGCCCCATGTTGTAGACGTTAATGCCCCTTTAATGTAGCCCCTGATGTACACGCCCCATGTTGTAGACGTTAATGCCCCTTTAATGTAGCCCCTGATGTACACGCTCCATGTTGTAGACGTTAATGCCCCTTTAATGCAGTCCCTGATGTACACGCCCCATGTTGTAGACGTTAATGCCCCTTTAATGTAGCCCCTGATGTACATGCTCCATGTTGTAGACGTTAATGCCCCTTTAATGTAGCCCCTGATGTACACGCTCCATGTTGTAGACGTTAATGCCCCTTTAATGCAGTCCCTGATGTACACGCTCCATGTTGTAGACGTTAATGCCCCTTTAATGTAGCCCCTGATGTACACGCCCCATGTTGTAGACGTTAATGCCCCTTTAATGTAGCCCCTGATGTACACGCTCCATGTTGTAGACGTTAATGCCCCTTTAATGTAGCCCCTGATGTACAAGCTCCATGATGTAGACGTTAATGCCCCTTTTATGTAGCCCCTGATGTACACGCCCCATGTTGTAGACGTTAATGCCCCTTTACTGTAGCCCCTGATGTACAAGCTCCATGTTGTAGACATTAATGCCCCTTTAATACAGTCCCTGATGTACACACTCCATGTTGTAGACGTTAATTCCCCCTTAATGTAGTCCCTGATGTACATGCTCCATGATGTAGACGTTAATGCCCCTTTAATGTAGCCCCTGATGTACACGCCCCATGTTGTAGACGATAATGCCCCTTTAATGTAGCCCCTGATGTACACGCCCCATGTTGTAGACATTAATGCCCCTTTAATGCAGCCCCTGATGTACACACTCCATGTTGTAGACGTTAATGCCCCTTTAATGCAGCCCCTGATGTACACGCTCCATGTTGTAGACGTTAATGCCCCTTTAATACAGTCCCTGATGTACATGCTCCATGTTGTAGACGTTAATGCCCCTTTAATGCAGTCCCTGATGTACATGCTCCATGTTGTAGACATTAATGCCCCTTTAATGCGGTCCCTACTGTACACGTTCCATGTTGTAGACGTTAATGCCCCTTTAATGTAGCCCCTGATGTACATGCTCCATGTTGTAGACGTTAATGCCCCTTTAATGTAGCCCCTTATGTACATACTCCATGTTGTAGACGTTAATGCCCCTTTAATGCGGTCCCTACTGTACACGTTCCATGTTGTAGACGTTAATGCCCCTTTAATGCGGTCCCTACTGTACACGTTCCATGTTGTAGACGTTAATGCCCCTTTAATGTAGCCCCTGACGTACACGCCCCATGTTGTAGACGTTAATGCCCCTTTAATGTAGCCCCTGATGTACATGCCCCATGTTGTAGACATTAATGCCCCTTTAACGTAGCACCTGATGTACATGCTCCATGTTGTAGACGTTAATGCCCCTTTAATGCAGTCTCTGACCCGTGTCAGTGGAGCTTTGCGCCCCCTGTCCGCACCTACAGCTTGCTGTTTACTTTTCATTCACTTCTCCACAAAACGTTAACACCAGCGTGAAGAGTCTTACCCCGGGAGTCTTAGACAGCCTCCACCTCCACCCCCCTGCCCCCCCCCCCCCGAGGTCTCGACGACCCAGGTCACGTTTGACCACGTTTTAGAGCGAGATTTCACGATAAAACACACCATAGAGCCTCGCACTCACCCCTCACCTTTTAAATCTTACATCCAAGACAAAAACCAGAAGTAGAATTCCACAAAATAAAAACCTCGGGGCTGGCGGAAACATTTTTGTGAACACTCACGGGGAGTGTATCAAACCGCCCTGTGGATGGCCGGGGGCGGTGGGCATCCGGTGTGATGTGAGCCGAGAATGGGGAGGTAAAAAGAGACGTGACGGAGCTGTCTTCGCCCGCCCAGAGTTAAAGCTCCCCGACCAGCGGCCCCTCAGACCCCCCTTTAAGTTTACACAACCATGCGTGGCGCACGACCTGTATTATCGCTCACCTCCTCTATTTCCCCTATTACCGCCCACCCCCAACTCCCCCATTACCGCCCACCCCCAACTCCCCTATTACCGCCCAGGTGTCGCCGCAGGTGGGCGGTAGACGGGCCACCGGTCCCGCGGCAATTATTATTGTGTTGTATTTTCAGCATTATTTTGAAAAATAAAGAGTACAACCCTTTAGTGGAGACTCAACAAAGAGGATCCCGTTTTCTGAAATACTGGATCCGCACATTTATTTGGACTACCTTGTTCCCATTTCCTTTACATAGATTATTGCATAGCAAGGCGCCTTTATAGACCTTGTGCAGACATGGTCACGTGATCACTTTTTGGTGATCACCACGTGGTGATCATGACCACATGGCTATGAAATTAAACCAAAATTTACAATTCTAACTGCCAATGAATTGATAGTTGGTTATGATTCAGTAAGATTGTGTGATGTAAATTTGGCATAAAAGTGTATTCTAAATTGAAGATAACACTGATTTTGTATTGATCACCAATATGGTCATTTTTTAGGGTTGTGACGTCATCTGCACAACGTCTATAGAAAGGGCTGTTGAAATAGTTTGCACCAACATTAGGAATATAAGAGGGAATTCCCATTCTTATAATAAGTACGTCTGAAAAGGCCAAGATATGTGGAATTCCCAAACTTTGGTAATTACTTGAATACCTTGAGATTATCCCTTTTTTATTGTCAGATACCCAAAGTATACTTATAGGAAACAGAGGCGGATCCAGGAAGGGGGGGGGGGGTTGGGTCAGCATCTAAGTACTAAAAATGCATGTATTTGTATACACACAAGAACCATAAACGGTATCCTTGTTTGCTAGTTTAGAGGTCCACCACACCATAATAAAATGAAAAGAAAAGAAAGAAGAAAAAAAAAAAGGGGGGGGGCGCCAGGACCCCCTAGAGGCCACCCCCTCTAGATCCGCCCCTGGGATATGAAATGTATAAGACTTAGCCTGTTGTAAACCTAGGTACATGCCCGGGTACATGACCATGCTCATTATGAAGATTTTCGAGTCTAGAGAACTCGTGCAGGTGTATGTAAAAGGAAGGTGACAAGTCTAGCGGTCGGGGTGAGGGTGAGGGCAGGTGGAGTTGGGGGGGGGGGGCGTCAGATCGGACAGATAAAGGGGTAAATAGGGGTGTAATTGGCCCGTATACAGGGGGCAGGGTTCACCAAATGACCGCTAAGGGGGCGCTGTGGTATTCAGAAAGCTGAGGGGAATGGAGGAGACGCATTATCTCCCGCCCAGTGGACATTGTGCACAATTCATTTGTTATAAATGGAGGCTCGATTCGCTCATTTAAAACGCTTCGTGGGGGCTCTCTAATGTACCAGATACACTCACACGTAAAAACAGATGGTGATTACAATAGAATGTTATACCGTCAGTGGCCAGTGTCTTATTATAATATAGTATGTTATGGGATAGTTTTTTCCGGATATATGATTATAGAATATGTGTACCACAATACTATAGCTACCCATGTCAATCTACTTTCGTAAATGATATAATTATCTTATTACTTCACCTGCAAAAGAGACTTGATTGCATTGTTACTTATCCACAGACAATACTATGTTCATTATTTTCTATTCTCCGTCTTTTTATCATACCAAAAGCGGGATGTAATCTTTATGATTATCATTCAGTCGAGAAGAATAAGTAAGAATACACTTATGAGAATTATTATTCTGATATCTGGAAACCATAGGGATTTTTACTACAGGTTTCTATGGGGAAAATCTTACCTTTCTAATCAGGAAATTCCTAAAGGAAAATGACTCAGTGGGTTTTTTTTTCTCACAAAGTTGATACAGATCTCTGACAGACTGCCTCCTCTGCGTAGTAGTATAAATAGCATATTATAATAAGAAGAACTGTGGAGGGAGTCTGACGGTGGCTGGACGACCCATATGGGATCGTTACAATCCCCATGGGTTACACAGCTACCCAAGGATGACTACTAAAGGTTTCTTCTTTATTTTATCAACCAAACGAAGGTCAAGTTGTTTATAAAATACTGAGAATGTTGAGCGGTGCTTACGGCTCGTTAATGCTGAACCCCTGTGGCCCGTTTGTAACAACGAAAATCAGCAAAACAACTAAACCCTTTGATTTTACTTTGCACATTATAACAATCGTTTTGACACTCAAAAAAGCCTATTTAAAATGTCTTTAATGAGCTGTAATTTTTTCAGGAAATAGTCTTATAGTGCCCCTTAATATATTAATTAACAGAATTTAATTTTATCTAGTAGAAATAGATATATTAGGGGTATTGTAATACAGATAACTATCGTTGTAACAACATCATTCTTAAAGTTATCTGAAAGTTATTGTAACAACAAAATGTCATTGTGCAATGTGCCACAGGTGCTTGATAGTTTTAAAGATGACTGAAAGTTGGGTCTCAGTACCTGATTCCCTTTGCAAGTTTGTGTCTTACACTCTTAAAGGTACTTTGGATACCCTTTTACTGAAAAGTCAACTATCTTCATTGACAGCAGTATTGGGTTTGTATGTGTTATTTATGTTTCTTTAGGTATAACCCTGGCACATTGGTGTCACAGAACATTGTCCAGCCTGTACAGCTGTTTTGTGGGCTGTCAACTGACAGCTGACAAATTACTGTATTGACAGTTGGTGGTTACCAGGCAGACCTTGGCACTGTCAGCACTGTCTACTACACTACCCTCTCATCCCAGGAATATTACTTCTCCCCACCACACCCAGACTATTAGAGTTATGCCGACTCACTGCCTGCAAACAGCACACACCCTGGGGGGTTTATGGACCCTGTGGTCCGCCTGAGCCTCGGGAGACCTGGGGTAGGGGGAGGTGCCAGAGGAGGGGGTGGCACTTGGGCTTTAAAAGGTACCCACTGCCAAATGGACCCCGCGGAATGGGGCGGTGTATGTCAAAATTAAGGGGTGGTCAGCCTCTTTTTAGGCCAAAAAATGGGGGTGGTGAACTTCATCGACAGTACATTACAGGAGCAATAGTTTAAAATTAAGCAATATTGCTACCTTATATCACAAAAACAACTAATGATATTGTGTCAGAAGTTTTCCTAGGCAGTTTTGATAAATTTTGTATATTTTCTGGTATTGAAATACCCTGATTTTTGGGACCGGTGATCTGTGTCCCCGAAAAATAGGGGGTGGTCAACTAAAATTCAGGAGAGGTCAGTCACAAAAAGCAGGGGTGGTAGTTTGGCAGTGGGTATTAACCTTCAAAGGGTCAGTTTTCCCCCCAGACGAGATGACCCATCAGTGACAGTCCCCCTTTTTCCTGCCTTTGCAGCAATTCTCCCAACCACCAACAGCCATTTCTTGACATTTATCTGCAGGCTTGCCTAGATCAAGGTGCATACTGGGAAATATATCAACAAACCTCAATGCTTAAGTGTAGAAATTGTCTATAATCATGGCATTATTTTTAGTTTAGAATTATGCCTGCGTCTGGAATATATATCTGATCCAGGGGGGATGGGTCCAGGGGGTCCTGACAAACCCCCTCCACTCTTTTGATGGTGTGCAAATGCGCAACCGTTTTGATACCTGCCCCTGACAGTGCCATGTTAGTCTTTCCTGGACCATTTTGGTACCTGCCCCAAACAGCCCCATCTTTCCTGAACTATTTTGGTACCTGCCCCTAACAGCACCGTTTTCCGCGCACCATTTTGGTACCTACCCCTGACAGCACCATGTCGGTCTTTCCTGGACCGTATTGGTACCTGCCCCTAACAGCGCCATCTTTCCTGAACCATTTTGGTACCTGCCCCTTACAGCGCCGTCTTTCCTGAACCATTTTGGTACCTGCCCCTAACTGCCCCATCTTTCCTGAACCATTTTGGTACCTGCCCCTAACAGCGCCATCTTCCCCGGACCATTTTGGTACCTGCACCTGACAGCCCCATGTCGGTCTTTCCTGTACTGTTTTGGTACCTGCCCCTGAACAGGGCCGTCTTTCCTGAACCATATTGGTACCTGCCCCTAACAGCGCCGTCTTTCCTGAACCATTTTGGTACCCACCCTAACAGCACTGTCTTTCCTGAATCATTTTGGTACCTGCCCCTGCCCCTGACCTTGGCCATTTTGGTACCTGCCCCTAACAGCCCAATCTTTCCTGAACCATTTTGGTACCTGCCCCTAACAGCCCCATCTTTCCTGAACCATTTTGGTACCTGCCCCTAACAGCCCCATCTTTCCTGAACCATTTTAGTACCTGCCCCTGACAGCACCGTCTTTCCTGGGCCGTTTTGGTACCTACCCCTAACAGCGCCGTCTTCCCCGGACCATTTTGGTACCTGCCCCTGACAGCACCATGTCGGTCTTTCCTGTACAGTATTGGTACCTGCCCCTGAACAGCGCCGTCTTTCCTGGACTGTTTTGGCGACTGGTTTTACTGGTTATTGACCCCATTGATTTCCCGTCATCCTCTCCGGCGTGCAATCTGTCATTGGCTGCAGCTGATGACTTAATAGACCCCGGACAAGGCCTCCAGGCAATAATCGTTACTCCCAGTTGTCAGTTTTATTGCCATGTGGCTCAGGCTGCACGGGTTTACATCTTGCATAAAAGATAAAGTACTGAATGTTGATCGAGCCCAGGGGAGGGTTCAGGGGGGTCCAAGGGTCCCCACATCACCAACTTTGTTGGGGACTTTTAGGTGACAAAGTGAACAAATGCCATGGAGTGCCAGAGAATGCACAATGTTTCCAGTTCATCAAGACACAAAGGGTAGTCATAGGGTAGTCAAAATGTCTTTGCCTTAGGCAGAAAGAGAACATGCTAGATAGTTCTGTCAGAAAGGCACAGTCAAAAAGACATACTTTTCTTTTGCACAAAGATAGGATTTTATAACAAGTGTCTTTTCTCGGCTTACGATTTTGAAGGCATCATGAAAAAAAAAGTACTTTGACAAAAATAGTGTGCACCCTAATATGATTCCAATATTGTATGGAATAAAACTATGACATCTTTCTTTTTTATAACATATTCCCTGAAATGTACCGAAGACATCACAATACTAATAATATTCAAAGAGCAACAACTTAAGTTTAAGACACTTGTGAAAGATAATAGGCATAGATAGCATATCAAACCAGTTTGTCCCTGGCCATCGACATAATAGAACTTTCTGATTGTATGTAAGCAGGGTCTTACCATAGTTGCCACACCCCTAGACATATCGTAAGTCTACTGCTTATTATATGGCCAGCAGTGCATGCATCTTGATTTCAGGGGCAGACCTAGGATTTTGAAATAGTTAAATCTTTGCTCAGACCCTCCAGGCCGGAGAATTCAACATTAAAAGATTTGGTATTTTGGGCAAAAGTGTTGGGGGGGGGGGGCGTGCACCTGGCACCCCCCCCCCCCCCCAAAAAATAAAATAAAATAAAATAAAATAAATAAGTACACTGTAATAATTAAAAAGCGCGACCTGATTGTCTTCCTTTGTTTATCCATAAAGAAAATAGACATACATAATCTTATAAATGCACATGTATGATAAGAACTGAGATAACAAATAACATGCTTGTGGGTACTAAACATCCTTTGAGTGGGAAACCTGAAGTGAGAGAAGCAAATACAGCTCAAAAGAGGAGTGCCTTCAGCTGTGAAATTCCTCCCCCACACGGCCAACTCTTCAAGGCCCAGACTCTGATGGAACATGACGCTAAACGTCATCAAAAGACGTCCTTTCGCTGGTGGCCGCCTGCCCCGCCGCCTCTGTTACACCATGTTCCCACCCGCCGGCCACCAGCGAGTTGACGGACAAATGTCGTCTGCCCAGCGTCTGACCTTTAAAAGGGTCACTTCCGGCAGCTCTAACCAATCAGCGTTGGCGGTACATAGCGAGTAACATCTGGCCAATGGGAAACACGTGTACAGAGCTGTTAGTGAAGGGCTAAAGAGATACATCAACCAGTTGGGTTCTTTTCTCTCTTTTTTCGACAATGCAGAGAAATAGAAGTTTCTCTATAGATATAATTGGGCTGGGGTTCCATATAGTTGTTTTTAGCCAGTGTAAATCTTCTAATACAAATTCGGCCTATCTGCAAACGAATAAAAAATATTCTATTACAAATTTTGGACTATCTGCAATCAAAATTTAATATAACGTACATTCTCATTGTCGCTTATCAAAGGCAATACTTTAATGTAATTATATGATTATTTTTGCAATTCCTGCCAACCCAAATATGTGCAAGAGTATATGCCTGAGACTGTTGAATCAAGCCCCGGAAGGCCTGGATTCAGGAATTACGTTTAAAGACAGGTTAATAATCAACATCTATTCCTATCAGAATCAGTGGCTAGGCCAAAAGAGATTGCTATAAGGTCCCTGCTTTGATTTTCTAAAATATAAGAAAAATTGTGAAAAACATGGATGAAACCCCGTTTAACCCCTCTGATTTTAGGGCC